>CM035133.1:56179396-58801896 GCA_020205605.1 Panax ginseng
TTCCTCATTATCAACCAAATGAGACATAAACCAGGACAACTCGGCAAACTTGGCTTCGTACTGCGACACGGTCATGTTGTTTTGCTCCAGCTTGATGAACTCTACTTCTTTAATGTGACGAATACTTTTAGGAAAGTACTTGTCGTTGAATAGTTCTTGGAACTTCTCCCAAGACATCTTCAGTGCGGTAGGTTGAGTATGCTTTATAGATTCCCACCAAGAATCGCCTCGCCGCATAACATGAAGGTGGCAAAGGAACCTTTGCTCCTCGAGCATCCCAAGACATCAAATATCTTGTTGATCTCGCTTTATCCACGTCTCCACCTTAAGTGGTTTTGGCTCTCAAAAAAAACTCCGGTGGTCCCAGTTCCTTGAACTGCTTAGCGGTGACCGTCAGAGAATTGCCAGTGTTTCCACCTGCATTTTGGACAGGATCCTCTCTTACCTGATATTGCATGAATTGCATAAAGCATCTGAACATTCCATCGTTCATCATCTGGTCTGTGTTGTTGTTTGCCTGAGGATTGTCGCCTTCCTGATGCACATTATCCTGATTATTGATCTGTGGACACTCAACGGTCTCCTGTGCTCCATTGATGTTCTCAACATTCTCGGATGTCATTTTCAAATACTGCCACAAAACAAGGGTTAATTAACATATCACATATTATCCCTATACTTTGACCGACCAATTAAATACCAAATAAACTTAGGTAGGTCATACTAGCGAAGGAATTCCCCATCTCTCCCCTCCTAGTTCTTGTCTCACATCTTAGCCAGGGATCATATCTCTAAGCTTTGATAGCAACTGTGACGCCCCCAAAATAGGCACACATCACCCATCTTGAGTCGCCAAATACATGGTACAAAATTCAAACACAACTTAATAATACAGCTGTCGTGTAAAATACGATAAAACGTAAACTGAGAGTTTAATAAGAATATTGTCATCTAGACAATATCCACACTCAAAAGAGTCCTCTTTACATTTATTTTCACACTATTTAACAGAATAGTGAGGACTACTAATACTATCATCTGGACCGTCACTCCGTTCCCCGACTAGTCCATTTACGTTCTCATTTCTTGAAGAGAACAGTGAAAGAAAGGGTGAGCTCAACTAGCCCAGTAAGAAATATTATGACTAAGATAATGCAGAATAAATTATCATTAGCCTTCAACAATGTTAAACTGATAAAATATAACAAACATCAAGTTTAACTGCAGCGGAACAAGCAGTCCATTAAAAGAGTTAAGTAGAGAATAAAATCTACTATCTTTTATGATTTAAAAAGTTTTTCATCACTTTTATCGTTGAGACTCAGCTTAATAAATAATCCACATCATCCCTACACCACGGCCAAGGATATTCATTAGTATCACAACCACAAATTATCCATGCACTACGCCCAAGGATATTCGTGTATTCAATAGTCATGATCATGCCAGCAACTATCCATCAATGTACTACGGGCCAATGAGGACTTTTACCACATCATTTGTAACATTACGGTCATGATTATCCGAATAATCCCTGGTCATAACCATACCAAGTCCATCTATGCACTACAGGCCACATATGACTTTCAACATAATATAAACATGAGGATGATGACAATGATATAAGAATTCAATAAAACAAGTTCAAGAATTAATTTATCCAGGAACTATTAACGTCCAAATTGTCAACATGATACTTCTTTGTAGAGTAAAACTCAAGAATGCTCAGAAGAATATTTTCATGAAAAGATACTGGATGAAGCGCAAATATTAAGGATATTTCACTAATTTCATGGAGTATAGAAGTCAAAACTTTAACCAACTGAGTATAATAAAGAATGGGATAACAAAAGAAATCACCAGGTATGCAATAGACCGCATAAACAAGTTATTCCAATAGAATAATAAATAACGGAACCAGGTCATGCGCAAACGCACAGACATTATATTCTAACAGAATAATAAATAATGGAACCAGGTCATGCGTAAACGCAGAGCCAGGATGTTCCAACAGAATAATAAATAACGGAACCAGGTCATGCATAACGTACCGACAGGATGTTCCAACAGAATAATAAAAATGGAATAACAGAAGAATTTCACCATGTATGCGGTACTTTGCATAGACATGTTATTCCAACATAATGATAAAGAATAGAATAACAGAAGAATTTCACCAAGTATAGGGGTAGCCCACGTATCTGAGTTATTCCAATGAATAATAAAGAATGGAATAACGAAGTTCTCTTCATGAATAAGAAAGAAATAATACCCTTACTTTAGTAAAAATTGAATCTGTAATATTGTAGTAATGTAAGATTCTTCTTCTTTCTCTCTTATTCTCTCTATTCTTTCTCGCTCTATAGCTTTAGTGAATTCGTGAAAAATAATGAAGGAATGAGCTTCTATTTAATTGAATCGACATGGAGTGTATCTCTCTTAATAGTCCCAATTGACTCCAAAAAGAGAGATCGCATGAGTAACTATCATGTATGCAATGAAATGTACGAGACCTGATGTTAATTAGTCATATTCTGGAGAAGTTCACTGTGAGACAGTGAAAAACATCTTAAAGTACTTAACCGTCACTAAGGATGTGACCATATTCATGGTGGATCTGAATTAAAACTAAAGGGCTTAACAAACTCATATTTTTTCAGACAGACCAAGATGACAGAAAATCCACTTTAAGGTAAAGGGTTACCTTGAACGGTGGTGCAGTAAATTGGAAAGGTTTCAAACAAAGAAAGAGTTGTTTGGTTTAGTGATAAAGACAAAGTATATAGCTATAAATGAAGTCGCTGTTTGATTGTTTGGATGAAAAGTTCATTACGAAACTAGGAATAGTTCCTAAGTCTCATCTTGGATCTAAACATGTATTGTGGCACTTTCAATTGATTATAGGAATTATTGAAAGATGGGAAATCACTATAGAGATAGTGGACTCTCAAGAACAGCATTACATATCCATTAACTAAAGCTTATCCAACAGCAGGATAATCGTCACTTAGAGAAGAAGGGTATGAGATACCAGGACGATTGGCTTTAGTGCAAGTGGGAGATTAAAAGTAGTATGCACACAAACCAATCATGTTTGATGATAAAGCATATAATTTGTAACAATCTTATTCATTTATGAATAAAAAAAATATTAATTTATTAAAGGTTTTAATTATCTACATGATGTTGTTTTATAATATGTGATAAACCCATAGTTTTAAGCAATGCTTTTAGAATAATGATGATGATCATTTAATGAGATCTAAATTCTCAGAAAGCTTAAAACTAAAATAGTTCCCAATTGTTAGATTACTAAATTGGGGATTAGTGAATCCGGATAGATTGGTACATACGTTGCTTACTCATTGGATGAGGATGATTGATCTCATGATCATTTGTGTGGAGACACTAAAACAAGTATGTAGGTGCTTATTAGAGAATAAGTTCACTGAACGTGGCTCGCTAAGGAAGACCTAATGGAGTTTTACTTGCCTGTCAATAGGAATTCCTGTAGTGATAGTAGTACAAGTGATCCTTGGTCTTGAGATCATCATTGTATCTTGTGTATGATGAGTTATACTTTGACTTATTCCTTAAGACCCTTAGGGTATATCAAAGGGTATGCTTGGGTATAATAAGTTGTACATAGAGATAATGTATGATCAATAAAGAATCTACCACTTCTAGTAAAAGAAGAGAAATATTCTATGTGATTCGATAAATGACAACCCAGTAGTCCTTGGCCAAGGCAGAATGAAATTAGAAAGGAGTTTCTAATTTGCATTATTTGGAGTTGTGCATTTAAGAGTCGAAATACATATAATTAAATAAAATAAGACTTGATAGTAATTCTATGTCTTATATTTAATTGGGACATTGTATGGTGAAAGGATTGAATTGTACAGTAACTATTTACTCAAAGGTTCTTTTATGATTAATGTTGAAATCTATATTATCTGGAAAGTCGTTGATCGCTAGGGAGGCTTATCCCTATTGTAGAATAAATATTATTTATTTAAATAATTTAATAGTTTAATTTATTTATTTAAATAAGATTAGAATTGTTCTAATTGATTTATTCTGGCCCTAGTTTAATATGGAGAACCTAAAGGGTCACACCATAAAAAGGAAGAATAATTATTTAAGAAGTTAATGGCATAATCATAATAATAAGTTAAGTATATTTAATTTAATCTATGGTGATAGAATAAATTAAATAACTTAATATTTATTATTTAATATTTTAGAAATATTAAATATAAATTAATAAGAGGAGTCTTATTATTATTATTACTATTATTATTATTTAATTGCTAAAGGAGTTTGGGAATTAATTAATAAAAGTACTCTTATATATTCCTAATAAGATTAGGAGGTAAATTAATTAAAAGATTTTAATTAATTATTCCTAATAAGATTAGGAGCCTAATTAATTAAAATAAAACTCAATTCCTTAATTGTTAAGGAGGGTTGGCTACATCTATAAATAAGAGGAGTCTTATTATGGGTGAGGCGGTTGTTGACGTTTTCATAGAATACGTAATTCCAATAGTTGGGAGAGTACACTCTTTTCTATGAGAGATAGAAAAACTAGGGTTTTGCCAAATACCCATCTTCTTGAATCCTTCTTCTTCCTTGGTGGATCACCTCTAGAGGCCAAACACTTGGGTGGCTAACATTCATCAATGGAAGGAACCAAACCCGGTGGATTCAAGTTGAGCGCGAAAAGGATTAGAAGTGAACTTATACCTGAGGAAGCTCGAATCTTCAAGGGTATGATTCTTGTTCTTTCTTTTTCATTTAATTAATAATTGTGCATAAAGGTTGATCCGGGTGTATGGTTTGTAAAATTTTAAAACTCTGATTTTTCACGTTTCTGCTTATTTTATGCAATTTAATTGCGTTCATGAATATTACAAACCTAACACGGAATTCTGAGGAACCTTGGATCCAATTGAAGCCCAGACATGGATAGAAGAAACGGAGAAGGTGTTTGAAGTAGCACGCGTGGCCGAAGCACAAAAGATGAGTTTTGCCACATTCATGATGAAGGTCGAAGCTAACTATTGGTGGAAAGCCAATAGGGGCCCAGCAGAAGAAGGAGTTATTCCTTGGGAGAGATTTAAGGAGCTATTCCTCGAGAATTACTTCTCGGAGAATACATAACAGGATATGGAAGTTAAGTTTACGGAGTTGAAGCAAGGTGGTATATCCATCAGCATGATGCGTGGCAAGATTTAACGAAGTTAGCTTGGATTCGCTTCACATCGAGGTTGACACGGAGGCGGGGGAAGGCAAGGAGGTTCGAATTAGACCCAAACCATGGGTGCGAGAAGCGATGGGCGTGTTAAAGATCAAGACTTACTCTGATCTTTTGGAAAGGGCTATCATTGCTGAAGGAGGTAATGAAGCCATTGCTCGATTCAAGCAAGAAAAGAAGACCGGTCAGGAAGGTCAGAAAGGGGGAAGTAGCGGAGGCAGCAACCCCAACAAGCGTAAATGGACGGAGAGCCAATCCTTGGAGGAATCATTCGGAGGAGTGCATGAAAGGAAAGAGTGTTTGTTATCATTGCGGACAACCGGGGCACATGGCTCCTCAGTGTCCAACTAAGCAGAAGGAAGGATGTTTCTCGTGTGGAGCCACGGACCATCAAATTAAGGATTGCCCGAAGAAACAGAGCGATGCAGCTAGCGGCAACCGCAATAACAACACCAATGGACTGAACATTGGAGGGCTAGCCAGTCAAGCCAACAGACCAACGGCACGAACGTTCAACATGACTGTACAGGATGCGGTGGAGTCTAAGGACGTAGTGTCAGGTATCATTCCGATCAATGATATAGATGCATACGTGTTATTTCATTCGGGTGCTACCTGCTCTTTTGTTTCTGAAGAATTTGCTAAACGGTTAGAATTACCCCGTGAGAGATTAGAACACCCTATGAGCGTAGAAGTAGCGAACAAGGAAATTATTCCCGTAGAATACGTTCATAGGAATTGTTATACCGAATTATGAGGATTTAAGCTCAAGGTGGATTTGATACTGATCCATTTGGGGGAGTTCGATGTAATCCTTGGAATGGATTGGTTATCGGTTTATGGAGCAATTATAGATTATAAGAAGAAGTGTGTACACCTTAAGACTCTGAATAAGTCAAAGGAGGTATTTTATGGTAGTAAATCACCGAGACAATCTCATTGTCTGACAACGGTGCAAGCACAGAGGTTGCTTAGGAAGGGTTGTATAGGTTATTTGGCTCACGTGGTTGATACTCGACGAGTCAAGGGTGAACTGAGTCAGATACCTATTGTAAGAGATTTCGTTGATGTCTTCCCATACGAGATTCCGGGATTGCCACCGGATAGAGAAGTTGAGTTTGTCATTGATTTGGCACCAGGGACAGCACCGGTTTACAAAGCGTCGTATCGTATGGCACAGGTAGAGATGAAGGAATTGATGGCTCAATTACAAGAGTTGTTAGATAAGGGATACATTCAACCGAGCGTATCACCATGGGGAACACCAGTCTTATTAGTAAAAAAAGAAAGATGGGTCGCTACGACTTTGTATCGACTACTGAGAGTTGAATAAGGTCACCTTTAAGAACAAGTACCCTTTGCCCTGGATAGACGATTTGTTTGATCAATTGAAGGGGGCGAGGTACTTTTCAAAGATTGACTTAAGAACCGGTTATCACCAACTGAAAGTGAGGCCGGAGGATATTCCAAAGATAACATTCAGAACTCGGTATGGACATTTTGAGTTTCTGGTAATGTCATTTGGTTTGACAAACGCGCTAGCAACATTTATGGATTTAATAAACAGAGTGTTCAAGCAGTATTTGGATATGTTTGTTGTCGTATTCATCGATGACATTCTAGTGTATTCAGAAACGGAGGAAGAACACGTCGAGCATCTTCAGATAGTTTTAGAGACATTAAGGAGGGAGAAGTTATATGCAAAATTCTCCAAATGTGAGTTTTGGTTGCAAAGAGTGCAATTTTTAGGACACGTTATCAACAAGAATGGTGTTTCGGTGGATCCAACGAAGGTAGAAGCGGTTATCAATTGGGAGCAGCCGAAGACGCCGATAGAAATTAGGAGTTTCTTAGGATTGGCGGGATACTTTTGAAGATTTATTCAGGATTTTTCGAAATTAGCATCACCGTTGACCAATCTTACCAGAAAGAAAGTTAAGTTCAATTGGACGGAGAAGTGTGAAGAAAGTTTTCTAGAATTAAAGAAGAGGCATAGTTAAGCACCTGTGTTGGCTTTACCGGACAACACGGGAGGGTTTGTAGTGTATAGTGATGCGTCACACAAGGGTCTTGGCTGTGTACTGATGCAACACGGTAAAGTCATTGCGTACGCCTCACGTTAGCTAAAAGATTATGAGAAGGGATATTCGATTCATGATCTAGAGTTAGCAGAGGTAGTTTTTGCCTTGAAGATTTGGAGGTATTATTTGTATGGTGAGAAATGTGAGATATATACGGACCACAAGAGTCTGAAGTATATCTTAACGCAGAAGGAATTAAACATGAGGCAGCGCTGATGGCTAGAATTGATCAAAGATTATGATTGTGCGATTCTGTACCATCCAGGCAAAGCAAATGTAGTGGCAGATGCCTTGAGCAGGAAAGGTAGAGAGAAGTTATTGAAATTGACCAGTCAAGATGAATTGGTGAAAGATTTCGAACGACTAGACTTGGAGATTAAGTATCCGATAGAGGCGAACGAACAATTATTTACAGTGACAACAAGTCCGACTTTATTGGATAAGGTTAAAGAAGCACAAGAAAAGGACGAAGATTGCATTAACATCAAGAAGCGATTGACTGAAGGAGATGAGTTGAAATTCAAGATTGATAGCACTAGATTGCTAAGATTTGAAGGACGAATTTGGGCACCGTTAGTACCAGAACTAAGAGAAGAGATTTTGCAAGAAGTGCATAGTACGAGTTATTCGATACACTCGGGAAGCACGAAGATGTACCAAGATTTGCGTCACCATTTTTGGTGGCCAAACATGAAGAGAAAGGTTGTAGAATGCGTGAGTAGATGCCTAACTTGTCAGAGAGTCAAGGCAGAGCACCAACAACCATGCGGGTTATTACAATCATTAGAGATTCCAGAGTGGAAATGGGAGCACATCACAATGGACTTTGTGGTGGGACTTCCGGGAACGCACAAAGGGCACGATGCCATATGGGTAATTGTAGATCGTCTTACTAAGTCAGCTCACTTTTTGCTGATTAGGATTAAGTATAGTTTGGACCAGTTAGCCAAATTATATGTCAAGGAAATTATCTCGAGGCATGGGATGCCAGTATCTATTGTATCAGATAGAGATCCGCGATTCATGTCAAACTTCTGAAAGAGTCTTCAAGAAAGAATGGGGACACAACTATGAATGAGTACCACGTATCATCCGCAGACCGATGGGCATAGTGAGAGGACGATTCAGACACTTGAAGACGTTCTCCGAGCTTTTGTGATGGACTTCAAGGGTAGTTGGGAGGATCACCTTCCATTAGGAGAGTTCGCGTATAACAATAGTTATCACTCCAGTATTGGAATGCCACCGTACGAAGCACTGTATGGGAGGAAATATAGAACGCCCTTCTGCTGGGACGAAGTTGGAGAACGTCGACTGTTGGGACCAGAATTGGTAAAATAGACGGTGGAAATCATCAAGGTGATAAGAGCACGATTAGTAGCAGCTCAAGATCGCCAGAAGAAGTATGCGGATTTACATTGCAAGAATAGAGATTTTGAAGTAGGAAGCTATGCATTTCTGAAAGTATCTCCCTGGAAAGGGAAGATTCATTTTTGTAAGAAGGGCAAGTTAAGCCCTAGGTTCATAGGACCATTCGAGATTTTGAGGCGAGTCGATGAAGTGGCGTATGAGGTAGCATTACCTCCTGAACTTGAGCATATTCATAACGTGTTTCATGTGTCAGTGTTGCGGCCGTATAAACCAGACTACAAGCACGTTATTTCCTATGAACCAATTCAAGTCGAGAAAGACTTATCGTACGAGGAAGTTCCTGTCCAGATACTAGATAGGAAGGAACAGAAGTTGAGGAATAAGATTATCCATTCCGTTAAGATTCTATGGAGGAACCACGCAGTAGAAGAAGCTACGTGGGAGCTAGAAGAAAAAATGAGAGCGAATTATCCGTTTTTATTTGAGTAACCTTATTTTTACAATTCCGAGGACGGAATTTTTATTAGGGGGGAGGGATGTAACGACCATGAATTTTAAACTCCTTATTAATTAAATATGTGATTTAATTTTAACGAGTTAGTTTTGTGAGCTTATTTAAACCTTATGTGGTTATGGGAATTTATGAATTGATTTAAAGGGAGTCACTAATAGTTATTTAAATTAGTGGACTAACCCTAAGGCTTTAGTGTCAAGAAATTGATAGGATTATTAATAATTAAATATTCAATTTACTTGAATATAGTAGCAAGAGATTATTTATATTGATTGATTGCAATTATGAGTAATTAATTGATAGTGTGTTATTTAATAATTATTATTTGATAAATAATAATTAATGTGTAATAGATTATGATTATATGTTTACTTGATTTATTGGTGCAAAGCATGCAATATAGTAATCCTTTATTATATGGTAGTTAATTGTATATTTTATATTATACATAGTGGCATATTAATATGTCTATATATATTATATATATATATATAAACTATATAGTAAGAGTTATTTGCATTCATGTGAGTTGCATAATAATATTGATATATGTATGTGCACTTCTAGATATCTTGTAAATTAGGAGATACATTGTATGCTCTTTAAATCATTATACCCTATGTTATAAGAAATAAATTGTGTAGTAGTAGTAACACATTTATATTACATTGTGGGAATTAGAGTGTCCAAACCAAGCCTTAGTTGATCAATTATGCTGAGAATTATTTCCTTGTCCCAAAATGAGTGTCAAAGTAGTACATGAACAGTGGACAAAAGCTAGTTTACGTGACTTTCATATAGGCTAAAACTTAGGCAATGATTTCAAGGCCAATGGCCTATGGGGAGTTGTTGAACCACTTCTTAACAACCAATGTTTTCTTCCTTTGCACCATAAGCTCCAATTTTGTGTAATGCCAATGTCTAGTTCATAGTTTCTTCTATAAATGCAAGCTCCAAAATTTAGTTAGTGTTGTTTGATAAGTCTTAGTTTGAGAGTCTTAAGTTGCTGAGCATATCATAGAAGCATATTCAAAGTGTAGGAAGACTATTAAGCTTCAAAAGGTATAAATCCTAAGCTTTTATTCTTAGTTGGGTTTATCAAATTCTTGAGAATTACTTAAAATTCTTCGTTAGTTTATGTGAATTATCATGCCATGATATGTTTATGATATATGTCTTCATGTATGAACACTTTAATATTGATTTGGAGCATGCTTGAATTGTTAGAAATCATGTTGGTGATTACTCTGAAAAATAGAGTAACCTTACTTGTCTCGATGTAAGAAGACGTTACCTTGCACCCTATTTGTACTAGGGTGCTTGTAGCATTCTTATATATAACCCAACTCAATTTTTTCTCAGGCATGGCTCAGCTGCGCCCTATTTGTATTAGGGTGCAGCGCAGCTGCGCCAGTCCTGCACCATACCTGAGATGTTCTGTTATGTTTCTGATTCATGCTAATTTGTTAGTACATGGTAGAGCAAGCTTGTAAACTGTTTTAACATGCACACGTAGGCACATGCATGTAGTATGAATAAGTATAGCAATGATGGACACAATACTTGTGGTTTTGAAATGAGATTTGTGATTTCAAAGATGAACTTTGTCACGAACACATCATGTGAACATTTTGACTTTATGAACATGATAATATGGTTTATATTGACATGAAATGCAAGACTAAAGTGATTGAACACACTAGCATATATGATTGAAAGATTAGACTATTTCAAAGATAAGAAACTTAAGGTTTTCCAAAGAGAACTTGACCAAGTCCTTTATCTTATAAGATCTGACCATTTGAGCATGCATGTGGCTTTAATCTATGTTGTAAATTCATGAGAGTTACATGTTAAGATGCCTTGTATATGCTAAGTTGACTTAGTGTTAAATTCAAAGGAAGTTAGAATAAGGGAGCTAATGTCATCACGTAATGAGTAAAGTATGTTATAACCATTCAAGCATGTGTATTAGGATTCATTATGCCTATAGACATATTGACATGATCATAGTTTGATTAATGTATGGTTTTCACTTATGCCCACATAGTCATAAAGAAAGGGAAATTTCTAGAATATGAATTATGTGAGTAAGGTATACATGTGTCGTCTATATACAAGCGTGACTACTGAGTATTGAATGACTAAGATTGTAAATCATGATGATTACGTGACCTTTTATGTTTTAATGACGTATAAATCGTAAGTTAAACTTGTGATAATGAATTCAAGTATGGTCATGTGTTATGTGTGAAACTCTAGCATGTATGTATGTCAATATGTATGTATAGGTGTATGTTAGAGTTGGACTGAAGTTAGGATGTCTTTGAAGCTCAATCTGGTTTGCGAGGGACGGTAGCAGATTCTTGGCCCCTAAGCCTAGACCAGCAATTGTTACACCATCCTGCAGTCACAAATAGAATCTTTTTTTGGCTTGAAGTTTCAAGGCATGCTTATATGATTACTTTACTTTGTAATGTGTGACCAATAGGTCATATAATGTGTTGAGAAGCATGCTCTGTGATGACTGAATTCTTTTAAGTGTAGACTCGTATTAGTTTACACATACTAATTGAAAGACCGACTTGTTAATGTTAGGTCGTTTCAACGTAAGTTAATTAAAGCTAGAATTATATTATAGCTGAGCAAACATGCAAGTATCCTAAACCCTTGCATTACTTTATTCGATGCATACTGTAAGCAAGTTCCTTGAACCCTACTTTTGTTAAGCAAGTTCCTTGAACCCTACTTTTGTTAAGCAAGTTCCCCTAAACATACTCTAAATTATATTGAGGAAGTATCCGAATTTATTGTGTTACAAGTAATAGAGTCTGAACCTTTGTTCGGTCAGACAAGCCTATGAAGTTTTATAAAATCTATCCAAACAAATTAATGGTAGGGGTTCTTAGATTGAAAGAACACCCCTTTCTATGATAGGGGATTGCAGGTATCTAATAAAGATACAATGAACATATTTAAATGTTATGCATATACATAGAGTACGTGAGGCTGATCCCCTCAAGTACTTATTCTGTAGCCAGTAACCAAAGGGTCAATTAGCTATTAATTCCATTGGAGTGTTATAGTTCGAAGTCTAATTGACTAGCAGTAATTCTAAAACAATCATTATCTTTGCTTATGATATTCATATTGTTGAATCCTTCAGATATTATACTGTTGAACCCTTTGTCAGACATTTTTCCATTCATCATGATATATCCTTATTGTTGTACTTCAACTTGTTGAGCAAACTTGTTGCTCATCCTTGTTATATCATGAATTATATTGCAGCTAAGCTCGAGACCTCAGGAAAGGACAGGGGTAAAGGGAAGATGTAGGATTATTATGAGAAGCAGAATTTATCTTATGCTTAGTTTAAATTACGATTATGTAATGTGAACCCTAATATATATTTTAGGGTATGTTTGTAGAATGATATTGAGGTTATCGTATCTTGGGACTAGTAACACCTTTTAATGAACGACGTACGTTTATTATATTCCGCATTTTAGTTATCGTATGTTATTTAGAGGTGGATGTTAGCATGTTATCGTGATGACCGGACTGGGGTCAGAGGACCCGGATTCGGGGGCGTCACATGTTGGTATCATGATGAATGGAAAAGGGACAACTAAAAATCCCGACGTCAACATGATGCTGCTTTGTGGAGTAAAATTCAAGAATAATATTCATGTATCAAAAATAATTTCGACCGAAAAGAAATATATTTTTTGGATGAATAGTACCCCGTGAATAGTACCCTATGAATAGTACCCCGACATGAAAAGTGCCCCAAATACTCGAGTGAATAATATTCGAGTGAATAGTAACCCGTGAGTAGTAACTCGTGAATAGTACTCCTGTATGAAAAGTGCCCCGAATACCCAAGTGAATAATATTTGAGTGAATAGTAACTGGGTGAATAGTAACCCATAAATAGTAACTCATGAATAGTATTCCGATATGAAAAGATCAATAATTATCAAGAAAGCTCATAATAATATTTCCATGAAAAGATACTAGATGAAGCACAAATATCAAGGATATTCTACAAATTTCACGGAGTATAAAAGCAATACTTTAACAGAATGAGTGTAGAATTAGGAATATGAAACGAAATAATATTACTCACATACTATAGAGTATGGAAGAAAATATTAATTTTACAAATACTGAAAAATATAATATCTTACAACTGTTGAATGAAAATAATATTCCTACGAATATTAAATGAAGATAATATCCCTTACGTATATTGAACAAAAATGATATTCATTACGAATTTTGAACGAAAATAAAATTCCTTACGAATATGAAAAATAATATTGTAAGCGAATATGAAATAAATAATACCCCTTACGACTGTTGAACGAAAATAATATTCCTACGAATATTGAACGAAGATGATATTCCTTACGAATATTGAACGAAAATAATATTCATACAAATATGAAAAATAATATCACTTCAGAATATGAAATAAATAATACCCCTTACGACTGTTGAACGAAAATAATATTCCTACGAATATTGAATGAAGATGATATTTCTTATGAATATTGAATGAAAATAATATTCATACGAATACGAAAAATAATATCTCTTCAGAATATGAAATAAATAATACCCCTTACCTCAAAAGAAGACTGAATACTAGAATAGTCAAGTAGCAGACTACTCTTCTTCTTTCTCTCTATAGTTTCTCTCTCTATAATTGCTCGTGTGAGTCTTAGTGAATTGGTGAGAATGAAGGAAGAATGAGCTTCTATTTATAGGAAAACATAGTTTCGATAATTGCACGTTTTAGGGCTCGAAATATTACAGTATAATACCTTCATCTTTTCCTTCATTTTTAATTTAATCCTGCAAGTATTATCAAACTTGCACCACCTCCCTATTAGTACATCATGCGAATCAATAGTACAACCATGTGACTCAATAGTTCTATGCATGTGAAAAAAATAATTACAGTATAGTACCTTCATCTATACCTCCATTTTTAATTTAGTCATGCAAGTATTATCAATCTTGCACCACCCCCCTAATAGTACATGCATGTGAATCAATAGTACACACATGTGAACAAATAGTTATAAGCATGTGAATTAATAGCAATTAATTGCTCATTTATCCGATTAATTACCCGATTGGTCAATATAACCTCCAGACATCAATTATTATTTTAATAGATGTCGATTTCCACTAACACTAATAATCCCAACATAATGGAACTATCAAATTCATTTTTAATCAACACGAACTTATTCATCATTAATATTATAACTCACAATATTTAACAATCAGATTATTCTTTATTCATAAAAGTTGGGGTCTTACAGTCAGGCTGAACGACTTAAAATCAAGCGCTAATTGGCAGGCAACCCAATTTTATTTTTGTTCGCAGTAACTTTATCCATGCTAGTTAGATTATAGTTTAGAATAATAATTAGGATATAATAAGTTCAGTACGTAGTTATTTAGTTGTATTTTTCTAGATTATATAATCTCTCATGCTTAATTTGTGCAAGATCTAATGATACTTATGTTTTTATGATGAACATGTACTTAAGGAGCTAATAGATGCATTAAGGAGCTAATAGATGCATTAAGGAAGTAAGAAACAAGCAAAACAGGGTCCAATTACAGAACACTAGCTCGTCGGGGCGGGCCCTTACAAGCCTATTACCCACGCCGGGGTGGGGCTCTCAAGTCCAAAAAGTTTGCATACCGTAGGGGCGGGCTTAAACTATAAACCATTACCCTCTCCGTAGGGCGGGGTCTTGAAAATGAACCAACAAATTCGACAATTACATCACATTTACACCTCTTCTACTTCTTCCCCAACTGAAACCCCACTCCCATACTTCTTCAATACACTTTCTACCCACATTTTGGCAAATTAACACCCATCATCCCACTTCATTAACATACTTGCCCACTACTTCACCCCATAACCTTGCACCATCTCTCATCTCTATAAAAGCTTCGACTCACAACACAAGCCAACCAAAGATACTTCAACCAAATTAGAGAGTAAAGGATTAAGGTTATTAGTGGGCGAATTTGTACATCAATTGATAGTGAATAAGTTGTCTTCCAAGTCCTCACTTTCTATCACCATAGTTGACACGAAATCATTAAGTTTGGGGGGGGGGGATTGAACATCTTGCACACCAAGTGTTCGACAGATTGCATAAGTGAAGTTTGGGGGGAATATTGTTGTTAAAGCTTCCTGATTTAATTCAATGACATCTAAACCCACATCAAAGAGGCAACATAGAGAGAGTTCCAAAACCACAGCACCAACACGAACCTTCCACCGACGCAAATTCATAAGTGCCACCGCCGCCGACCGTTACGATTATATGGTGTCAAAAGCACTCACACCGGAGTGGGGGTTGGCACCGGACCATATCGACGTTGAAATAATGCAACAGATATATCAGAAAGGATGGAATAAGTTCACGAAAGAACCCAAGGCCGCAGTTGTAAGTGTGGTCAAAGAATTTTATGCTAACGCCGAGGATAAGGTCCCCCTTCAACTCTTTTGTGCGGGGAAGATTAGTTCCTTTCAGTGCTGATGCCATCAACACATACTAGCAGTTATGAGTGCCTAGACATTGCTAGTATACTTACTTATGTGATCATGATCCTGATTATGAGGTTATTATGAAGGAAATGACAAACCCGGGTGCCACATGGATCAAAGGTCGCAAAGGAGGCATTGTATTTCACAACAAGGATCTCAGTAGGTATGGCAAGATATGGTATGCATTCCTGTGTGTCAAGTTGTTTCCATCCATATACACATCTGATGTGACCAAGGAGAAGGCATTGCTCTTGTATGCCATTGTACAAGATTTCATCATCGACGTAGGGGCTATAATTAGCTTTTCAATCCGATGATGCTTACGAGGATCATTCTCGGGTGGCTTGCCACACCCATCACTCATTTGTGGGTTGTGTAGGCAAGCGGGAGTTAGATGGTCCGATGATGAGATCACCTAGATGCTGCTTCAAACACTGGATTCAAGAATGATTGCATGGTATGCGGTATGGCCCAGAGGCGAGTCGCATCCTAGAGGATTATGCTTTATATTTCCATCAGCCTTAGAGGACGAGGCTGACGCTTCCAATAGCTTGGATGACGAATAGTTCCAGGGGGCTTCACCAATGGGAAAGCAAGGAACAGAGGCAACACCAGAGCACGAGGCCATACCTAGCCCTTAGTTCCTTAACTTTCAACGACAAGTGGATGAGCATAACAAGGAAGCACGAAGAGAGATGCGGTGACTCGCAGCGAGGTAGGACCACATGTTTGAAGCCATGAATCTATCTTTCACCTCATTGAATGCGACGCTCCAGAGCTTCAATCCCAATACATAATTCCCATACCAGCAGCCAGCCCTAATGCCAAGGTTTCCACCAAGTGACTCTGATGAAGAAGAAAACCCACCACCACCCCAGGCTTAAGTGATTACAGGGAAGTCCTCATATATTTATTGCTATATCTATACAATGAGGGCATTATAATTTTCAAGTTTGGGTGATTTAGTTTCATGTTTTCATTTCATGTTTGCATATTAAATTTCATTAGCTAGGTTTGCACATGTTAGGATTATTAAATGTTGAATTCATGTAATCATGTAGTTGTATAGTAGCTTAGGATCATAAATAGTTTTTATTTATTTTTGCACTCATGTTATGTTTACCATATATATCTAAAAAAGAAAAAAAAGAAAAAGTATTATGTTATTTTGCATTTGTCCAGCAGTTGTTGTAGTTTATCTTATTTTGGCCAATGATGAGATTGGGATTAAGTAGACAAGTACGATACTGATTATTAGAACTTTGATGTAGTCTCTATTATGAATTGGATTTTGTGCTTGTTTGAAACTAGTATAAAAAGGGTAGCACGTTAATAACACCAAGGTCGACTGATTAGTTCAAATTAATACATAAGAAATTTCTAAAGGATAATGTTAGTTGAAATGAAAGAATAATGAGGATAGACAGTGAAGACGAAGAATTAGGCAAGAACCTAAGTTTTGGGGAAAAAGTGGGGTATATAAGCTTATATAAAAAAACAAAAAAAAGTGAATAATTGGGTCTTGTGGTGGGTTGAGAAGAATCATGAAAAACACTCCCATAAACACAAGCATGAGATGGAGCATAAAACACATTCACTAGCTATGAAAGAAAAAAAGAGAGGAATAAAACAGGAATTAAGAGCAAAAAGCCCCCGTGATTGGAAAAAAAAAGAAAAAGTAAGAGAAAGCATAAGTACCCTATTTGGACCCTTAATATTGGTAATTGTTTGATTTTAGTTGGATCTCATTTGTTTTTGAAATTCTTGAGTTTTAACTATACGATGCCTTCAAAGAGATTTGTTATGTATTAAATTTGAATTTGTATCAGTTAGCATGGATGTTAAACACACACACACAATACCAGTAATAACAGTGTAAGATTCAATGATTAGTGACGGATTATTGATTAGTTTTGATATGACGTGTCGTCATGTTTTCTTGATTTCTCTGAGGCCAGTTAAATAATTTGATTCTAGGATGACTAATGTTTGCGTAGGCGTATCGGTTAGATGCATTATATATCATTGCATTGCATTACATGGTATGTTAGTTTGTTTTGTGCTCGAGGACTAGCCTATGGTTTAGGTTTGGGGGATTTTGATAAGTGGGTTTTATACCCACGAATCGATTCCTAATTCAAACTTAATCGGTGTTAATTCATTAATTTTATGTTTGTTTTTACTAGTTTAGCTTTGTTTTGTGATTAGGATTGGTGGAGTGGCATTTGGATAAAAAGGGCGGACTTACGGTGTAATGTGGTAAGAAATTGGGTAAGTTTGGAGCAATACATGATCAGCTAACATAAACCATGCACTGGGCTAGGTCTTTTAATACCTTACACCCAGTCGAGGCAGAGGTCTTGAACTTCGGTTAGAAGCCATGTACTGTAGGGAGGGGGTCTTGAACTCAGAAGTCCGAAGTCATGCCTGCTGGGGTGGGCTATTTTCAAAGCAACACCCCCGCCGGGGTGGGGGTCCGGGACAGAACAGTTGTTAAGTTGGTTTCAAATGCTGCAAGAAGTAAGTTTAAGTAATTGGAATGGTTTAGGACACATATTGGCGTGGAATTTCAATTAGAATGCATGTCTTAGAGATATATCTAACATCAAATAACAAGATTGAGATATATCAGATAACACAAGGCAATTAACATTGAAAGAAGACAAATTTTTGAAGCAAGCATTGGAGTGAAGATAATTGAAGAATTTTCATATCAATTGCGAATTGGGCTGAAGAAAAGGGTGGTTCTGGATTTATTCTTCTCTTTTAGTTTATATTTATAATTGGAAGGATGATATCTTTAATTTATTCAGTTTTTATTTCATTTATGATGAACTAAATAACTTTTTAGGCTTATGATGGATCTTAAAGTGGAACATTGGTTATGTAATCGTTGATTTTCAGTTTAATAAGCTATTCCTCAGTTTATCTATATTAATTTATGCTTGGATTTATGAATTGCCTGATCAACAATTCTTTGTGGACTTGTATTGATTCGAGAGAGGAATTACGACTCTAGACTTAGTTAATATAGCATGTGTTCTTGAATTTGTGAATGAGCAAAATCTTGATGAATGTTAGGGTAGAGATAAGCTTAACATTGCATGTAATCGAATAAATAACTTGGACTTAAACCTTCTTTGATTGTAATTCACATAGAGATATAGTGAGTTAGTTAATTAAGGTGTTTAACTTAATTTTATCTAATTTGTGGATTTGAGTTAATATGTTGTTAGTGCATCGAGAGGTGGCTAATTCCGTTTAAGTGTTCTTGATTAATAAACTGAGATAGTGATTTAAACTGGAATAAAGGGTAATAATCCGAGTGAAGCTTAGGGTGAAGTTGTAAGCCTAATTCTCCATTAATTGTTTAAAAATTAAGTTTTTATATTTGTTGATTATTTGGTATTTTTAATAATATTAGTTTTTATAATTTTAATCATTAAATTGGATCATTTAATAAAATTAGGATTAATAGGAAACTAGTAATTGTGAGGTTGAAATTCATACTAATTTCTCTGTGGGAACGGTACTCTACTTACTATTATATTACTTGTTGACCGTGTATACTTGCGTGTTGTGCGTAATTAGATTATACCCAATAAATACAAATATAGTTTGTGAGAAATAAGGTATTGACGTATTTCGGGTTTCAAACCTCGCAGAAACATTCACATCATTCTCTCCTCATTATCAACCAAATGGGATGCAAATCGGGACAACTCCGCAAACTTAGCCTCGTACTGCGACGGTCATATTATTTTGCTCTAGCTTGATGAACTCCACCTCCTTCAGGTGACGAATACTTTTGGGAAAGTACTTATCGTTGAATAGTTCTTGGAACTTTTCCCAAGACATTTTGAGTGCGATAGGCTGAGTACGTTTTACTGATTCCAACCAGTAATTTGCCTTTCCTCTAAATATGAAGGTAGAAAAGGGAACCTTTTACTCCTCGAAGCATCCAAGACATCAAATATCTTGGTGATCTGCTTTATCCACGTCTCTGCCTTGAGTGGTTCTGGCTTTCCCCAAAACTCCAGTGGTCCCAGCTCCTTGAACTGCTTAGCGGTGACCATCCGTGAGTTGCCAGTGTTTCCACCTACATTATGAACAGGAGTCTCTCTCGCCTGATGTTGCATGAATTGTATAAAGCCTCTGAACATCCCATCGCTCATCATTTGGTAGGTGTTGTTGTTTACATGAGGATTATTGTCTTCCTGATGCACATTATCGTGGTTATTGATCTGCGGTGACTCAATGGTCTCCTGTGCTCCATTGCTTATCTCAACATTTTTAGATGCCATTTTCAAATACTACCACAAAACAAGGGTTAATTGACATACCACATAATACCCCTTTATTTTGACCGACCAATTAAATAATAAATAAACATAGGTAGTGTAGACACTCAAAATTTTCTGCACACCTGTTACAAACATTGCAGGAGGGCAGATTCGTATTTCATAGATAACCATGGCAGATAGCTCATATCAATTCTGGATACCACCGAAAGTTCAGTCTTAACCCCAGAACACACACCGGGAGTATCAGTTTCCACCTCGAAGATAAACCTGAGTTTCATCCTTGGAGATAACCCCAAGGAATCCCATTGCAGTTCCAGCGATAACCCCAGAAATGATTGTTTCAAATGCATGAAATCAGCTTCAACCTCATAACTCCCGCTGAGGCACTCATTCCAAAGACCCAAAGATAACACTGGGAAGACATGCACATTTAAAGATGACCCTGAGGAATTCAAGCACTTGCAGCATTCCAATCTTAGAGATAACCCTGAGCAACGTCTGCTTTATCAACCCAAACCGGAGATAACCCCGGTGAGGGGAAAAATAGTCATCTTGCCATCTCAACCCCATATTGCGCCATCTCAACATCATATGCATACATTTCTACACAACAGTGTCCCAGAAGAGCCAAGGAGTTCCAATCCAGAGTGACTATTACGCAAGGCAACACACAAGATAGAATTTGAAGCTTGAAGACCATGGGCATGGTCCCCTCTTCCTGACTTCATACAACCTTTAATCCCATGTCATTGCGTAACTCTCGACAATGGCGGTCCAAAAAAGGTCTTGTACACCTCAATCGGATGCTCGGATTGAAGTTCTGCAAGTTCGAGCGGACATTATAGTGCACGAGTGCATGTACTTCGAGACGACGGGACCCGCGGAGGCCGAGGCATCCCGGGCAGTCGCATGTGCATCTGCAGGTACCGCAGGTACACCTGCGGCCACCAGCTCTCTCTCTCTCTCTCTATATATATATATATATATTTACTGCTTTTATATATTTACATTTTCGATCCCCCATGGAGGTGCTTCGTGGTGGTTGATCATGTCTGTATATATATATTTATAGCTTTTATATATATATAATTGCTTACTGATTTTCATATAAACTGCGACATCATGTGAGCCTAGGAATCATGTGATCACAGATTCAGTCCACTGAATCTAGATTCGGTTCCCGTGATGGACATTTTCAGGTGTAAGCAGCTTGTAAATTATTCACGATGTTTGAATTTCCTTAGATAACTTTCATGCCCATGAGGAGTTCGACACTGCTATATTTTATTTTCTCGAAGATGACTTTCATGGCCTTTTACTGCTTTATTTACATTATGTCCCGCCTGGAGTTTACTTCGTGGCGGTTTATCGTTTTTATTGCTTTATATTCATTTAGTCTCGCCTGGAGTTTACTTCGTGGTGGTTGATCGCATTTATTGCTTGATTTACATTTCTGATCCCCCATGGAGATGCTTCGTAGTGGTTGATCATGTATATATATGTATATATATATATATATATATATATATATATATATATATATATATATTTTACCGCTTTTATATATTTACATTTTCGATCCCCCATGGAGGTGCTTCGTTGAGGTTGATCATGTCTGTATATATATATTTACAGCTTTTAAATATATATAACTGCTTACTGATTTTTATATAAACTGCGACATCATGTGAGCCTAGGAATCATGTGATCACAGATTCAGTCCACTGAATCTAGATTAGGTTCCCGTGATGGACATTTTTAGGTGTAAGCAGCTTGTAAATTATTCGAGGTTGTTTGAATTTTCTTAGATGACTTTCATGCCCATGAGGAGTTCGACACTGCAATATTTTATTTTCTCAAAGATACTTCGCATCTCAAAAATAAAAGCAATCAAGTCGAACATTTAATAATAAAATGGAAGTATCAAAGGCCTCAATTACTATTGAGCATAGGGTTTGAAAAACCTCTTTTACAAAACCTCATTTCTATATCATGTTTAAAACTGAATTTTTAATACAAATTCAAACCCTTTGTATATAGGTGCAAACGAGGCCTCACACTACTTCCAAATAATAGCACATTGATCCACACACATACACATACATTCATATAATAGTTTCTCAAAAAGTGGCGGTCACCATGGTAACACGGATGTCGGGGGGTGCCTAACACCTTCCTTCCGCATAATCAAGCCCTCGAACCCAAATGAATCTCGGTTTCACAGACTCGTTTAGCATTGTCACATCATTGGGTCAATGTGAAAACCTTTTCTCGGTTGTATTGGTGAAACTAGTTAAAAACACCAACTAGCGACTCTTACATTTAAATCATCGACATATACATGTCGGACCTTTTTCACTTGTTTTTCAAACAAATCTCATATAACATGAGAACACCAAAGAACAAGAACAAAAAAGGGACAAATAAAAATTCCGACGTCGACAGGTTGCGACTCTACTGGGGACACCAGTAAGAGGGCTTAAGCCGCTAGTACAAGCTTTTCAAAACTGTTATATGCTTGTGTGTGGATGTTGCATTTACATTTTTGATGAATGTGTACAAATGCATTTACTTACTGCACTTCAATATATCTATCTGTGATATTAGTGCTTTGCATATGTCATCATTTTTATAAACGGTGAGACACGTTGTATGTGAATGTATGTTGTGTTGTTCCTCCAACAGGAGGCTATCATGTCGTTGTTTGATTACTGGACTCGTAGGGAGACTAATTCCAATGAGGCTCAGGAAAGGCACCACCCAGATTCGCTCCAATTAAAAGACTGGATTAACTTCCCGTCAAGTAGATTGCGATGATCTGGGAACCTTCATGCCAAAAAGCTGCAAGAGTAAACCTAAGATAGGCCAGCCTCTGATAAACCAAACGCGGAGGAAAGTCTCTTCATGCTTTCCATTTTCGATTACTTGTAAAAGCATTTACTTGTAAATATCATTTCATGTCAATCCATCATAATGGGAAATATGAAGAAATATGTGCACATGCATATTTAAAATTAGAATGCTATCCTGTATTACAAAACAACTAACATCCATTTTACCGGATAATATTCCTAACACGGATACCTCAAATAGCATGTAAACATTTACATTATCTTTAAGACTACATAAGTTTTTTTATAAGAAAACAATTGGGCCTATTACCCGCTCAAAATCCAAAAAGGCCACGAGCCTACAACCAATCATGTCTTCTTCTGACTAGTCTAATCCCGTTTCTCGAGAAGAATTTGATGGATTAAGTAAACAAATTATAGATTTGGCTGTTCTGCTTAAAGAATTGCATCAGTCTACTCAGGCCCCAAAGATGCCTACACATACAGAATCCTCTGCACAAGGAGGAACTCAAGGTTTGGATAAAACAAATCCGGAACCTCAGTTGGATACGACCAACAAAGACCCTAAAAACACCCATCTCAAGTGAGATCCAAACACCGATGATATCAGGAAGAAGGTCCTTCAAATGGAAGAAACCATCCGTTCTCTCAAGGGGATTGGAGCACATGGGAGTGTTTCATATGCTAACCTTTGTATATTCCCTGGTGTTCATTATCCATAGAAATTTAAAACCCCTTACTTTGAAAAGTATGATGGGTTAGGGGATCCTTAAACATATTTGAAGGTGTTCATTGGAGAACTTGGATCTTATGCAGAAAATGAGAAGCTCAAAATACAGCTGTTTCAGAAGAGTCTGACTGGAGAAGCCCGTTTATGGTATACCAAATTAGACAACTCAAAGATCCATAGCTGGGAAGAGCTAGCTCACGCCTTCCTTAATCAGTACAGCTTCCAGTCTCAGATGGATCCAAACTGGTATTAGATTACCAAGGTTAAGAAACAGTCCAATTAGTAAATACGGCTGCTCAAGTTATTCCCTCTATGATGGAATCAGAAATGGTCACTACTACAAAATAGTAAATAGACAACACTTAAGCCACAACGTTTTTATAAAAATGTTGTGGTATTTTTTTTTACAACGCTTTTAAAAAAAACATTGTAGATATATATGCAAAAACGTTATATATTTAAAAGGGCATTTTTTTGTTTTAACTAAATAACATTTTTTTAAAAACGTTGTCTATTTGATAAAACATGGAGCTCTTAAAATTAAAAGACTTAAGTCTTTTTCTCTTCGAGGCTAGCCCGTCTTTGATATTATCTCTATGCTCGATCATCGTTCTCCATACAGAGCCTTCTCCCAAGTCCTTGCAGAGGTTCGTTCTTTCACTCTCAGTTTCGTTCCTCTCTCTTCTGTTTCGTTCCTTCTCTCTTCAGTCTTCGTTCCTTCTCTTTCAGTTTTCTTCTCTCGTTATGCCCTGTTGCCTTACGTTCAGTGATTGGGTGTACCTTCTCTCTAAGGTTAAAATCTAAGTTTGAAGATAAGCTGTTTTGGGGCTAGGGTTTCATTGTAAGTTCTTCATCTCTTTGGATTTGTTCCTGCATGTGTTTATTTTCATCCCATTTATAGTCTTTGTATATAAACGTGTTTGAGGTGCTCCATTTGTTTTATTATAATGGTTTTTCTGCTTTCATATTGGTAGCATAGTGGTGGCTGCGGTGGCAGTAGTGGTGGTTTCTCTGTCTCCTCCACTAAAATTAGGTTTTAATTTCTCACTTGTTAATTTTCCCTAAAATTTAGGTTTTAATTAGAAATTTTTCGATATTTGGAGCTAATTTGGAGCTTCTAAGTGTTATTGAAGGCCAATTAAATCTAGAGGATTACATTAAGTGTTATTGACTGTATTTTTAGCTTTGAAGTTTAATATCGGGTTCTCTTCAAAAATGCCATAGGGTCTGATTTATTGACTGTATTTGTCTATAAATATGGTTTTTCAATGGAGGTTTTTCTTTGGGAATCCAGAATTGTAGATTTATGTGCTAGTATAATCATTAGTTTTTGGTTTTTCAACTAGTATTTGCCTCAGTTTTCTCTTCTTTGGTTGATACTGATATCAAAGTGGACACAAATTCCAATGTAATTTGCATCTTATTCATTGGGTGAAATAGTAACATTTCTTTTATCTAGTTTAGCCAATTGATAATTAAGCTGAGTGCTTATTCGATGTTTTATATTTAAATCTAGAGGATTACATTAAGTGTTATTATTTGTATTTTTTAACTCAAAGTTTAATATCGATTCTCTTCAAAAATGCCATAGGAATTACGATTTGTTGTTGTATTTGTCTGTAAATGTGGTTCTTGATGGAGGGTTTTCTTTTGGAATCTAGAATTGTAGATTTATGTGTTAGTATAATCATTAGTTTTTGGTTTTCTAACTAGCATTTGCCTCTGTTTTCTCTTGTGTGGTTGATACTGATATCAAAGTGGACAAAAATTCCAATGTAATTTGCATCTTATTCATTGGGTGAAATAGTAACATTTCTTTTATCTAGTTTAGCCAATTGATAATTAACTGAGTTCTTTTTCAGTGTTTTATATTTAATGTTGGACTTTAGATGACATGTTTTGTTTTTTCTTAAGATGGATAAGTCATGGATGTGTGCTGATAGAAGGTCACGAGAATATGAACTAGGCGTTGATGAACAATATCCTTTCGTTGAACATGATGCTTGGAGAGCCTTTGTAGCCCATAGGTTTACTGAAGAGTTTAGGGTACATTTTCCTCCATTTTAATTGCAAATAAATCATTGCTTCTCAAATTACATAACCACTTTTCCCTTCATATTTTGCAGGCATTACATAAGAAACATCAATCAATACGTGCACAAAATTAGTATAATCATCGCTTGTCACGCAAAGGATATGCTAGATTGGAGGATGAACTGGTTAGTAATAATTTTGCAAGATAATTATTGTTTGTTTATATAAAACAGCTGGAAAAAAGGATTATTAAATGATTAATGTTTGTTTATATGAAACAGCTGGAAAAAATGGCGGAAGGTGACATAGATCGAGCAATATTGTGGAGGAACGGCCGGGAAGATAAGCATGAGAATATTCGAGATGATAAGATAGCTGAGAAAGCAAACGAAATAGTAAGAAAATTAATTGATGTTTTGAATTCTTTCTTTGTGGCAGTAATTTGTTTTTATTGGTAATGTGAATTATTTGTTAATGCATTAGGATGAATTCAAGAAAAAAGTACATGAAGGTTAGATTGACTATGATCGGCGACCATGATGTTCTCACAATGGCATTGGGGACTCGAAGCGTCTTTGGGCGAGTTAAAGGTGCCGAAGGTTATGTGACTCCAAGTTCCTACTTTCACCTACCAAGACGCCAAACCGAGAATGTGAGCCAGAGTATTAAACAATCTGTCCAAACACTTCTTGAAGAAGAGCGAGATAAGGGGCAACTTATGGCAGAAAAACTTGTAACGGAGGAGCGAGATTTTTGGGTGCAGAAGATTATGCAAATAGAGGCAAAACTGGATGGAAAGTGTACGACCCCAGGTGAAACAATTCACCCAGGTCACTACTTGACTTCCCCCACCCTTAACGGTGCACATTTTTCAGACAAAGCTAGTTATTCTATTAAAAAACTGAAATTTGGATTGATGAGAAGGAGGATGTTGACAATGGTGAGAACAAAGACAATGATAACAAAAAGATGCCACCATTAAAGGTATAAGTCATTGATTTCATTAATTTCATTAAGATAACAAAAAGTTTTACATATTATTGATTTCATTAATATATATTCTTGTGTTTATATCTAGAAACATGGGAAATGCTTAAAGTTCGACAAGACAAGTTACAATCGAATAACTTTACTTTAGATGCCAAGCTCATTAAAGGTGTTGTGTGGATATGCCAAAAATACCCTCCAATTGAAGGTAGACACCATAAAAATTGTGATAGAGGAGGAAATTTTTGGTCCAACCCATATTTTGTATGAAGACATTCTACAATTTGGTGCCATGTCAGAAATATCAGGCACTTTCATAGTGATGTACATGAGGTATAATTAAATAAATCTTATTTGGTACTATGAAATAAAACTGAGTTAACGGTTTTCAATTATTAGGTACTTATATGATGTGTTGAAGAAGACAAATATGTTAAGTATGATTACTTTTGTGGACCCTGCTCGGGTTGGTGCTAAAGGTTGTGGAAGTATTTCTCAAAAAACACGTTACATAGCATCCCAGTTTTCAAGAGGACATCCTGGCACGTATTTCTTCATACCTTACAACTTCGGGTTAGTACTTATTATATTTAGTTCGATCTGGAATGGTAAATTTCTTTACCTTTTTTTTTTATTAAAACTCCTGATTCAAAAAAACTTGTTGGTTTAACTATAGTGATGTGTTTGGGGCTGATTTTTGTATAGATATCATTGGGTGTTGACCATTGTCAATCTGGACAATAATAATGTGTTCTTCATGGACTCCCTCAAGTACCGTAGAATCGATGAGGAGTGGAAACAAGTTGTGAACACGTATGTTATTCCAAATTACTTTGTTTTTAAATAGTTCAATTGGAAAGTTTTACAATAAAATTTCTTCTAATAAATTATCTCTAGAATTATGTGCATGATGTTATATGTGTCACCCTCTTGCTCATTCAGTGCCATTAAAGCTTACAATGGGCAAAGCAATAATCAAATGCGAAAATCACCACAATGGAGAATCTTGGTGGTATGTGCATAAGATGTTTACTTATGGACATTTGTTATTTTTATTGATTTATCATGACATAATTACTAATTGTGTTTAGGGAACTCCTGTACAACCAACACACAGGGAGTGCGGGTAATTTGTGATGCATTTTATGAAGAAGATAGTTGAGGATGGTAGTTTAGATTTTGTAGCCAAGGTTAGTTATTTTTTGTCAGCTTTATTGGTCAAATAGCAGTATAGTCTAATTACGTGTGTGTGTGTGTGTGTTATGTCATATTTAATTGAGTGGAAAGTAAACTGTTGGGCTTGAGTGATGATGGTAGATAATAATGAGGACCTTTTTCTATAAGCATGAGCATCCTTGATCTGAGCTACTTATTCAAAAATTACATATTCAAATTTACATATTAGCAAAAATTAGCTATGTATATCTAGATAGCATTTATGTCTTTGCAGCCTCACAAGGAAGAAAGGTTAAACAAATTCTTGATTTCATATTTCCTTTACATAGTTGTATGTAATTCTGAGATATGAAGTGATCTCCTTTTTATTGTTATTTTTTTATCTCTAAGTATGTTATCTTGGTGGTTCCAATCGGTCTTTTTGCTTGTTGTAGATTGTTTCAATGGCCTTGAGTATATATTTTATTTTTATCAAGACTTTTATGACCGAAGCTCTGAACTACTAACACTCCAATGTCATTAAGATCATACCTTGTTTCTTTAGTTTTTGGATTAATAATTTGAAGGTAACTAGAACACAATGTTGCTTGATGTAATCGAGGTTGAAATTTAATTTTATATAGTGTAGATGGAAATTTAAATTGAATACTTCACTTACTACCACTGCAGATTCCCCTATCCAATATACCCACTTGTTTGCATAGCTGTTATCGACAGTTTTCCTTATCTTTTCTGTAAGCATGAGCATCCTTGATCTGAGCTACTGATCCTTAAACTAAATTAGCAAAAATTATATATTCAAATTACAACATTTCTGTAAGCATGAGCATCCTTAAACTAAATTAGCAAAAATTACAGCATTTCTGTAAGCATGAGCATCCTTGATCTGAGCTACTGATCCTTAAACTAAATTAGCAAAAATTACATATTCAAATTTACGTAGCTACTTGATCTGCTTTGTTCATTATTAGTGTTATATACTTGATCTGTTTGGTTTAGATTATTTGCTTCATGTACTACATTGTCTGTCTTGATCTAATAAAATTTTCTTGGAATTTGAAACAAGTGATACTTGCAATTCCAGTTGTAAATGGAATCCAACAGTGACAAATAAGAAATGCATACGTGACTCATATTGTTTTCTCAAGGCTGCAAGGTGTAAAATGGTTTTTCCTTGGCCATCCCTTTTATTCAAGGCATCCTATTTCTTGAACTGCTTGATATGATCCAACAATGCTTTAAAAGCCTCAAACTGATGATTCTTCACTGCAAAGTGAAGAGCAGTTTCTCCTCTAGCTGTCGAATCTTCAATAGAATTTGCGTTAGCAGAAAGTAATCCTTTTATAACGTTCATGGTTCCAATCTGGAATTTGAAACATGGTCCAATCTGGGTTACAATGTTACAAATACAAGGCATGTGGAATACTAAATTTGTATAGCAGGTCAGATATGGTATATTATTTGGTATCTTTGTTGAATACTAAATTTGTTGTTCTTTTATTTCAGTGGGATAAGGCATGTGGATTAACGTACACCGAAGAACAAATTGACGAAGTACGAAATGAGTGGGCAATGTATGTGAGTAGCTATATGTAGAGCCTCGAGTTAACGGTGAATATGTTAGATGAATGTACGTATTTTGGATAGTTTGGTTTATTTTGTGGATTCATGTAATCAAATTCACAATTCAATATAATAGTAATTTATATTGAAAAGTGAATTTGAGATGCATATATGGATACATTTTGGTATAAATTTTGTGGATGTAGTAATTTGAAACTGTAAACGAATGGTATTATTGGAATGCATTTTGAATGGTTGATACATTTTGGCTATATATCATGGCATTAGCGTATTATAGGTGCATTGGTGATACAGTTGAACCACAACTTTTTTTTTTATTTTTTATCTACAACATTTAAAAAATGTTGTATATTTGTATAAATAATTGACACCTTCTAAACATAGTATAAATTGGTTAAAAACGTTGTCTATTGTTGCTTTCTATGGTGGATATTTAAAAACAAATGTTATATGTATGTATTACAACATTTTTAAGTCACACTACAACATTTTAAAACCGTTATATAATTTGTCTAAATAGATGACATTTTAAAAACGTTGTGTAAATGTGCCTAAACGTTGTCTGATATACTAAACAACAACGTTTTTATTCAAAAAACGTTGTGGAATCATACCTACTACAACGTTTTTAAGCATCTGCTAATTTTTGAAAAACAAATCTACAACGTTTTTTTAAAAAAACGTTGTGTATTGTGCTTAACTACAACGTTTTTAAAACGTTGTGTAAGGATGTCAAATAGATGACACCCTTAACCACGACGTTTTCCTGACTGAAACCGCAACGTTTTTCCGCGTTGTCTATTTACTATTTTGTAGTAGTGGGTCATGACATTCATAGACATACAAGAAGCTTCTTTCTATGAGAGAGTCTTAGCTGGTATTGGCAAACCATTTTCTAAAATGATTAAACATGGAGAGATGGCTGAGATGGGGTTGAAGTCAGGAATGATTCAAGACCTAGCTGCTCTTAAAGCAGTTGTTGGGCACATCCATTCCGGAACGTATGGAAACAACCCCCGGAGGGTCCATAAAAAGAAAGAGGAGGATGTTTCCTTGATACTACAAGGTCAAAAAGGCAATCAAAATATGCCTATACAGAGGAGAAACTACTCTCCTTTTCAAGCACAGTCTTCAAACCCTCCATTGCCTAAAGCTGGAGAAGTAAAGTTCCCTCGAATGTTCACACCCTTAGGGGACTCGCTCGAGAATATTCTTACTCTTCTGACTACTCAGAAGAAAATCACATATCTTCTTCCACCAGCCAATCTTAATGGGAGGGGTTTCAATGCTACTCGGAAGTGTGCTTATCATTTCGGGGCCCCTGGACATGATACTCAAGATTGTTGGGCCTTGAAACACAAGATCCAAGATTTAATAGACAACGGTGAAATCGTGGTTACCAAACCAGATCAACCTCATGTGCAAGACAACCCTCTTCCTCAACACAAAGAAGAAGAGGTCAATATGATTAGTTGGAGCAGTGGACAGAGTTCCAATTTTAATGATGAATCATTCCAGACCATTAAAGGCGGTGTTGATAAATGGGATTACGCAAAGTTCTAATTTGCTAGAATGAAAGATGAAAGCTCTTTGTAAGCAAGTTAAACAATTGGCAGAACTGGTGATCCATCAGCATCAAGTCACACGCCAGTTAGTCAGCCAGGAGCATGCCTGTCTCCTTCATTTTGTTATGAATGCTCCATCATCACCTTCAGAAAGTGAAGCACTGAAGGACAAGGTTGGCGAAGAGAGCAAGTGCTAAAGCCCATCAGGATTTTTCCAATAGAAGGGAATTTAAATACCTGGGTCAACCTATGAAGGAGATATTTCAGATGTTAATCAACGAAGAAAGAATCACCTCCCTTCTACCTCCAATTAATCCACATTCAAGATGGTTCAACTGTGATGGAGTATGTCAATATCATTCAAATTCTCGTGGTCACAGCATAGAAGAATGTTGGGCACTCCGCCACCTTATTCAGAATCTAATTGACAGCGGTGTCCTGCAGTTGGCAGACGATGACACTGTGCTACTCGAGAATGGGAATACCTGTCCTACTAAGCGGAAGGGGCTAGTAGCAGTTATATCCTCTAAGACTAATGAGACTATAGGGCCATTTCCCATACCAGCAATTCAACTCAAAGGTAGTGATAATCCATTGAAAGTGGTTGCACCAAAGCCAATTTGCTTACCATTTAGACCACAGTATCCTGTTATCAGCTTACAAAAATTCCTATGGAATTATGGAGAAGCTGAAGGATCCACGTCTCATACTACTGCTACATTGTCGAAGGAAAATCCACTGTATCTTCCTCAGAGGGTGATGAAGCCTACCATAAAAGCAAAGGGGAAGATTCCCATAGAGAAGATTGAGAAATTCCTCCGCACTATGGGCCATAATGAAGCCAAGGTGGTTTTAAGCTTAAGAGAAGTTCCACATCAAATCTCAATACTGGACTTGGTTTTCTCTTCCGAGGATCACAAGAAGATCTTACTAAAGGTTTAGGAAGAAGCCTACTTACCGAAATCAGTGGATGTGGAAAAATTTTAACATCTACTTAATCACATTTTTAACAACAATGTGATATCTTTCACTGATGACGACATACCACCCGAAGGGACCGGTCATTGCAAGCCATTGCACATTACAGTTTTGTCCTCCGAATATATGTTAGCTGAAGTTTTGATGGACGAAGGTTCGTCTCTGAATATTTGTCCCTATGGCACTTTGGTGAAGATGAACGTCAATCTCAAATGGATCCGAAGTATCCATACGGTTATCAATGCTTTTGATGGATCCCGATGAAATTTTATCAGAGAGATTGAGCTGCCAATTGAGATTGGTCCCCATACATTTTGTGTATCTTTTCACATCCTCAAGATAGATTCAGGATACAACCTACTATTGGGGAGACCATGGATCCACATGGCTGGAGCCATCCGTTCTACACTTCATCAACAACTTAAATACATTATCAACAATAGCCTAGTCACTGTCAATGCTGAGCCAGAATATCCTGAACAAGGAGACCTACCACTCATCATCTTCAATTTAGAAGTTGAGCCGTCCAGTTTTCATACTTTGGAAGTGAGCAACACGCAATAACATCCTATTGGAGCGCCACTTCCCGTACCCAAGATTTCTGCCGAAGTGATGGCAACTACACAAGAAATGATATCATTGGGTTATCAGCCTAGACAAGGGCTGGGTAAAAATCATCAGGGTATTAAGCATCCAATTCAAATGTCCAATCAAACCGGGACATCCGATCTAGACTATTCTGCCAGTTCCAATCATACGAATCCTCATAAGCACAAGTCGATTCCTCAAGCATCTGGCACATGGCAATTATCTACACCTGCAACTCCTGAGCTGATACAGTCCTCGGTAAAGGTACCAGCCCATGTTATGGCTATGCTATTTCCCAAACCAGTACCAATTAAAGTAAAAGAAGTGCTGATTCCTGATCCCAGAGTGGAAGAGAGGGAACAAAAACGTAAACAAGACATCACCTTGATGATGTCAGGCATACGTATCATTGTCTATGATGAGCATACAAATAGATACACCCCAGACGATGATTGCCCAGATGTTATGGTCATCATTCAGGAGAAGGAGGACGATGACAGCCCTTCCATCACTGCGGTCCATCATTACTTTGCCCTTGACAATTGGAGCAAAACTCCATGCATTGGTCGACAATGGTAAAACGGGTAGAAAATCCCTCTGCCCTGTAGATAAATTTAACTGCTTAATTTTCTGTACAGTATTAGAAGTTATTTTATCAGTACATGCTAACACTTTGTATGATTAAGTAGTTTCATATATTAAGTGAAAGCATATTTTGTTTCAGGACTCTGAATTTAGATGTGTGTGTACTTGCTGATGAGGTGCCTTTTCTCCACAAGGACTGTAACTTTGATGAAAAGTTGGACTCAGACTTGATGGAAGTACAAGAGGACATTGATATACCTCGGGAGATTAAGGAATGGGTTGAAGATAAACCTAAACCTAATCTTGATGAAACCACTTCTTTCAATCTCGGAACCTTAGAAAGCCCTAAGTTAATCCAGATTGGTTCAGACCTTACCCCAAACCAACAGAATGACATGGTTACATTACTAACTCAATTCCAGGATGTGTTTGCATGGTCTCATGAAGACATGGTGGGTTTATCCACTGACATTGTCCTCTTCATTGCCTTCCCATTAAAGAGGGATTTATTCCAGTCAGGCAGAGGCTTAGGCCATTGAAACCTGAGTGGAGTTTAAAGGTGAAAGAATAAATTGTGAAACAATTTCAAGCTAGAATTATCATGGTGTCTACATATGCTGAATGGATATCCAACATAGTTCTCATGCCTAAACAAAGCTTTCCCGGGAGGAAAGGTGCGAGTTTGCGTGGATTACCGAGATCTGAACAAAGCTTGCCTTAAAGATAGCTTTCTCGTGCCCTTTATCCACATTCTTATTGATAATATTGCTCAATACAACAAGTACTCCTTTGTGGATTGCTTCGCAGGGTATCATCAGATTATGGTCGCTGAGGAGGATTGTGAGAAAACTGCTTTCATCACGCCTTGGGGAACCTTCTGCTATAGACGGTTGTCATTCGGCCTCATCAATGTGGGAGAAACCTATCAGCGAGCTATGATGGCTCGTTTCCATAATTTAATGCAAAAGGAGATAGAGATCTACGTGGATGACATCATTATCAAGTCCCGAAGGGAGGAAGACCACCTAGACCATCTCAAAAATCTCTTCAATAGGTTGTGTAAGTACAACTTGAAGTTGAATCCAACCAAATGCGACTTTAAATCAGGCAAGTTGCTAGGATTTCTAGTCAGCCACAAAGGGATTGAGCTGGATCCCACCAAAATCCGAGCCATCAACAAAATGCCCATTCCTCGAGACGGAGAAGAAATACAGGGATTTTTGGGAAGAATTAACTTCATTAGCAGGTTTATTTCTCAACTCACAGCAACCTGTGAACCCATCTTCAAGTTGTTAAGGAAGAACTCCCCCATGAAATGGAACGATGAGCGTCAGAAAGCCTTCCTTATAATCAAAGAGCAGCTAGTTAAAGCTCCCATTTTGGCTCCCAGGGATGGTGTTCCCTTGTTCATGTACCTGTCCATTAATGACAATGCCATGGGCTGTATGTTTGGACAGAAAGATGATAGAGGCCAAGAACGAGCTATCTATTACCTCAGCAAAAGATTCAGCATCAGTGAACACAATTACACTCTGATTAAGTAGACTTGTTCTTCTTTAGCATGGGCTTCCATGAGGTTACAACATTACCTCCATGGTCACACAACCAATCTCATATCCCGCGTAGATCCTCTCAAATACGTGTTCAGTAAACCCATGTTAAATTGTCAGTTGTCCAGATGGTAGTTGATCCTACAACAATTTGGCTTCGTCTACGTGACGTAAAAGTCTATCAAAGGTCAAGGAATTGCGGATCAACTGGCCGTCGCACCTGCAGGGGACTTCAAACCCTTAGAAACATACTTCCCTGATGAAGGGGTAATGATAGTTTAGCAACACCATCAGTACGATACATGCCGTATGTGGAAAATGTATTTTGATGGAGCTGTTAACACAGAAGGCTCTGGAGTTGGAGCAGTTCTAGTGTCTGGTATGGGTGAGCAGTATCCCGTCGCCATCAAATTACAGTTTATCACACCAACAACACAGCTGAGTGTGAAGGCTGTATCATGGGGCTAAAACTTACCCGTTCAATGGGCATAAGGCGGTTAACTATCTTTGGGGATTCCGAGTTGGTAATCAAACAATCCACGAGAATCTATCAAACCAAAGAACTACATTTGCTGCCTTACCATCGGTAAGTTTTATAGATGGCTTTGGAGTTCGAAGAAATCTCCTTTCTACACATTCCTCATAATAGGAATGATTTTGTGGATGCGCTAGCAACATTGGCCTCCTTGATTCACATACTTGACAAGGAACACATGCCAAGCATCATATTTGCCCTATAAAAGGCCCCAGCCTATGTGAACTATATTGGAGAAGTATCGGATGAGCTACCTCCCATCCATAACCCTTGGTATTAACACATCAAGGAGTACTTACGAGATGGATCTACATCCGTTGAGGTGAGCCCAACTGAAAGAAAGTGGATCCATCGACTTGCTATAAAATTCTACCTGAGCGGAGATGCACTCTACAAGAGAGATGCAGGATTAGGTCTCCTCAGATGTCTGGACAAGGACCAAGCTTAAAGGCTCATGGATGAGATCCATGGTGGAGTATGTGGCCCACACATGAGCGAACCCCTACTTATTAATAAAATCCTCAGAACAGGGCATTACTGGCTTACACTCAAAGCTGACTATGATGATCACATGAAGAGGTGCTATCAATGCCAAATTCATGGAAATGCCATCCACGCCCCTCCAAGGGAACTCCACAACATGAGTTCGCCTTGGCCCTTCTCAATGTGGGGAATGAACGTGATCGGGCCGATCGAGCCCAAAGCCAGTAATGGACATCGGTTCATATTCACCATGATCGACTACTTTACCAAATGGTTAGAAGTAGCCTCCTTCCCCAAGGTTACTAAAGAAGTCATCGTTTTTTTTATCAGAAACAATGTCATTTGTCGATATGGACAACCAGATGTAATTGTGTAAGATAATGCTAAGAACCTCAACAACAAAATGATGGAGGAGCTATGCAGTAAATTCCACATCAAACACCTTAACTCCGTCATCTACCATCCAAATATGAATGGTGCTGTTGAAGAGGCTAATAAAAACATCAAGACGATCATTCAAAAAATGTCCACCAATCACAAAGGATGTCCTGACATCTTTCCTCTGACTTTATTAGCTTACAGAACTTCAATGCGTACTTCCACTAGGGCAACCCCCTACTCATTAGCCTATGGGATGGAAGAAGTGCTCCCCATAGAGGTGGAAATGGAATCCCTCAAGAGTGTTGATGGACGCTTAGCTGGATGAAGACCAATGGGTACAAGACAGGTATCACTAATTGTCTCTAATAGATGAAAGGTGAACCGCGACTATCTTCCATGGTCAGTTATATCAGCAAAGGATCGCCAAATCCTACAACAGGAAAGTCCGGCTACGGTATTTTAAATAACATAACTTGGTTTTGAAGAAGATCACGGACAACCAAGATCAATCTAAGGGAAAATTTGCTCCTAACTGGGAAGGCCCGTTTGTTGTCAAGGATAAATTGACAGGAGGCGCTCTCAGATTGCAAGAAATGGACGGCGATGAATTTTCACAGCTTATCAACTTGGACATCGTGAAACGGTACCATGTCTAAGGTTACAATCAAGCAAACATCCTGGTTTTGGATCATCAGATCACCAGTCATTCTGGTTTTCTAACCCTTTTTACATACTCTTCTGCCCCTCAAGGAAACATACACTTCAAACTTGCAGCCTGGTTTCACCTCATTTCAAACTTTTCATACAATTTCGGTTATCCCACCAAGGATTGAACCTTTCATACTTGCAGTTTATCCTAAACTTAGGATCAAACTTTTTCACGCTTGTAGTTTGTCTTGAACCTAGGATCAAACTTTTTCACACCTGTAGTTTGTCCCAAACATGGGATCAAACTTTCTTTTCCCCGTAGTATAGGCTGCACATGGGATTCAGACTTCTCTTTGGCTACAAATCGTCTTGTGGGGCGAACTACGTCGACCTGATCTCCCTGATACCCATGAGTACGTAGGCAACCATATTCTATATGGCCTGGTCACAATAAAAAAAAACAAACAAAAACACTTCTGCCCTTTCTCTACAAAAATAAAAACAACCAAAACACTTCTACCCTTTCTCTACAAAAATAAAAACAACCAAAACACTTCTACCCTTTCTCTACAACAAAAACATTCCTACACCCTTTTACATTTAGCGTTGAACCTCTTACACCGGGTTTGAACTACGCAGACCTGATCTCCTTTTTAATAGGAGTACGTAGGCAGCCATTTATTGTTCGATCTAACCCCCTACCAAAAAATAAATACTTGTCAGCGATACTGGGATAAAACTTCAATCCACCGCACTTCATCGGCTTCAGACCAAAGGGATGGAACTACCTAACCTCTCCCCACAAATAGGAGATTTGGCGACCATCTAAGCTGCGGTTGTGCCTCAAAGAGCAACACCAATCCATAAGAGATGGAACTAACTGGGCTCCTCCTAAATAGGAGTACTGGCGACCATCTGTGGTGAGGTCAATCTCAGAGAGGAAAAGCCACACTCCTCTCCACATCTACATACAGAAACCAATCCCAAGACACCAAATATTGTAGGGATACATACAGATCAATGATCCGTCCAGAAAGATCCTGCGACGTCTCAATGTCCACACATCAAGGATGAGTTCAGAATGCATCAAGATCACAAGCCTTGAAGAAAGAAGCAAATATCAAGAAAGTATCAAGGCACAACTGAAAAGGAAGTGAATTAGAATATATTTCCCTGCCATATATAATATTGTTTGATATATACGATATGTGTTGTGCATGATAAAATGGCTAAGCTAGTCTGTACAGGAAAATACAAGTCTATCTACAGATTTGTATGTATACGGACTATCATATCTAACATAGCATCCCTCTCCAAAGAAGGAGGTAACGCTACAAGCTCCTGCCCAATGGTACACGAGCTAGCAGATCCGAGGCTAACTGCATGGTGGCATGATGCTCATCAATATATGCACTCATATCGGCAAGGATGCCAGTCGTAAGGGATCTCACTGTAGTACTGTCTGTGACGGCCACATCCCGGGCAGATAGGGCAGCATCCTACTCTAAAATTAATGCATCTCTAGCTGATCCGACCTCATCTCTCTCTAATAGAGATGCGCCTCCCCCATCAAGAGTTGTCAACATCAAGGCCCTTGCCTGATCTCTCTCAAAGGTCATCAGATGAAGACTGTGCTCCAGATACTGTGTTGAATGCTGAGAATCCATCACAACTATTGGCAACCCAGTAGTCAAATCCTCCTCAATGAGAATATCAGTCTCCTCCATAGGCTCCCCATCATCGGAATCAATCCCCTGCACTGTGGATACTGCCATAGTTAATGATGTCTTTGTCTCCATCCATGCGGATGACTCTGCAGAATAACTCGGATGGCTGACGGAAAACTCAGCTAGCTCACGCAAATCCCAACAGGCATACAACCTGGATCTATCATCTACTGATAAATGGCGAGAAGCTAAGCGCTGACTCAATGCCCCCTCAAAAGGATGAAAATCCTGGAACTAGTTAAACTGACATATCACGGACAGTGGGTGGTAAGTAATCATGACCCTTAAGCCAGCCAGAGGAAGATAATCCATGCCCAGAGCATAAGTGATGAAGCTGTAGGGTGAGCTGAGCCCTGCACATGGCAATATATCAAATGGATCTCCGATCCCTACCAGGAAAGCTGACCAAGATGCAACATCTATACACTCCGCAGGCTGAAATGAGTATGACATGGCTATATCATGGGTGAAACTATACCCATGCCTTCTGAAAGTGCCAATCAGTCTCAAGTGTGATATAAACCACACATATAGCATGACCGAGCTTCCTGTAAACACTCCCATCGAATAAGTGCAATAGTATGTTGTCAACCTCAGAGTCTCTGCTATAATCATCGGTACGATGGTGTGACCCTCCCTGAGAGCTCTCACTGCCATGATAACTCCTATATCCAACTCATCCATGTACCGTGGCATGTAGACATACGACAATATGCACATTAGCAGTACAGTACATCCACTCTGGCCAAATGCCAATGATCCTTCGGTGTGGTGAAATCCCCAGAATCCTGTGTATAACTATCCTCCAAGCCAAATCTATCAAACAAAAAAATGTTAGGATATCACCTGGCCGGATGTGAGCTCATCTTGCACCACCTTACGCCTCAATCCAGTGAGGGTCATGAACTGCCGACTTATATCCCCAATATCCATATGCACGCAAAGTCTATCCAGTGGCAGCATCGTCAAATGTGCATACTCCTCCAGAGTAGGAGTCAACTCCTGGGTCCAAAATCGAAAAACCTGCCTCGCTGATACCCAGTGCTCCAGCTTGTCCTCCACGAATCCTGCGGGAACCTGAAACATCAAAAGGGTGATAGTATGTTTCAACAGTTGATCTATAGTCACCCTGTCTGATGGTGACATACTATCATACCACAATCGCATACCAGATGCCAACATTACTGGTGGGGTATGATCAATGAGGCTAACTGTCGAAGAAGACATCTGTGTGGGCTGTATCATAAGATCATCCAGGGGTCAATGCTGAATATCTCTTGATATATATATATATGCATAACATAATAACATGCATGATACAATAGATGGAAATATGGTATAGGAAATGGAAAAATGTACATACATTCCTAAGTATATCATCATCTGATATATCATCTCTGTACAGCTAAAAATACAGAAATAGGGCACTGACGCCCAACAACTAACATCGGCCTACCAAAAGAGATATCAGGAATGGGGCAAAGATACCCAATGTCTAACAGAGTCCTATCAGAAGAAATAATGAGAATGCACATCAGAAGAAGACAATGGTGTCAATGTCTACATCATCAATCCTGTCTACCTGATGTAACTCCTCCTGAGTCACTGAATCTCTATCCACAGGGATGTCAGGCCTATACAAGGGAGGATCTGCATATGCAAAATCATATGGGTCACCTGAGGGGCCAGCGCCAGAGCTGGAAGGATAAAAATATCTCGCTTCTAAGGATCTACACGCCAAGTGTCGATAAAGAAATGTGCCAGATCCAAGCTCTTTGGGTTAAATCATCAATCTATGCCAAATGAGCCGGATCTCGGACACAGGCTAGCCAATCCGTCATCATCACGGATCCTGGAACCATATCCCCCATGAACTGAGTGGCGCAGGTCTGGGCTCCAATGGTACGAGGGAACCACCAATGCTGGAATATCTTCTAAGTTCAGGAACCCTCTGACAATGTAAAACCGTTAAAACCCAACAATAGGATATCAATGACAGGTGACTGCGAAATAGGCAATTAACGCCTGGTAGGAGGCAAAATCGGTATATGAATCTCTCATGTGGTGCTCCTGATAGCACTCTCTCCTAAGTAGAGCTCTCATCCTCCATCTGTGAAGAGAGGAATCTTACGGTATAAGGATCACGTGCTCAACTCCAGTCGAGTACCCATCCTCAAATCCAATACTCAAGTGCTCCCCAGAGTAGGGAACCCACGTGATGACATCCGCTGTTAACAACTCCAGCTGTAGGCGGTAAAGAGTGAAACCCTCTGGAATAGGGACCTCCACCAGTATGGAATGATGCCATCTTCGTCCTCGTGGATAGGTATATAAGCCTAACACACTCACAGGATGCAAACATGGGAGCCTCTCATAGGCCCAAAACTGTCAATGTAAAGACAAACATCTGCTGTCAGTTAACACTCTTAACCTGTACATGGGAAAAGATATGAGAAATACTCACCAATAGAAACGGGTAGAATCCTAGCCAAGCCTCTGTCAAGCCTTGCGAACGCATGCGCATTCCTCTGAGGAAATAAGCAAAGGTGTAGAAATCCCAATCATACTCTCCCATATGGTCCACGTGTCGAGTGACGCTGATCTAAGCAAAGGACACCGTAGAAGAGTTATCTGCTATGAAGCAGCCCCTAATGATCATCAGGAATAATAGCCGAAGAATGTGATCCCTTACTCTTACATCATCGGGTATGGGCTCACTCAACAGCCCACTCATAGCATCTACGCTCAAAGGACTCGCGCATATAGTCCTGCCCTTGAGAGCATCCGCCAGAGCTCCTAGCAAGGATCTGACGGTAGTAGGGGTAATATCCACTGTACAAGGCACTGGTGCCCCTCCAAACTCTATACCCATGATAAATTGCCAATCCATCGGCGTCATCATCACCTCACAATCCGGTGAAATAGAGTGGTAGGGTGCGGTGAAACCAAATGGCTTTCGAGACAATGCCCTGAGGTAACCCCAGGGACAACGGTGGGGAAGGATGGAAAGGAACGTCCCGAATCCCCAGCCATGTACAATTTCTCTATAGTCATCATGCAGAGCCTGATACGTAGAGCGGATGCTGAACCAGTTGCCTCGAGGCTGTGTAAAGCCGGGAACCTACATCAAATGCAGATTAACATCAGAATCCTTTACTCCTCATCAATAGGAAATAAGGAAGATTAAGATTTAACTTTATACCTCATTTACGTGTAAGTAAACTGAAGGGTGTCGACTCAAATCTCCCAGAAGCTCTGGGTTTGCCACCTGAATATCTGGAAAATTCTTCCAGGGAACAGATGCAGCAGGAGTGGGGTTCGCAACCGGAACATCATCCTTCTTGTCCTCGATGTTTGGCACATCAACCTAGACTGGACGTATCACCGCCTCCACCAAACGACAAAGCTGTCTAACAGAACAGGGTCGAGGAACTTCAGAAGTCCTTCTCCGTACACCAGAAGTGGTTTTGCGGGAACTACTCGGCTGATCTAGATCCATAATATATGGACAGAAGTCTCCAAATCACCTCAAAAGGGGTGTGATAATTTTTAACCTGGAGCTTTTCAAAATGAATTTTATGACTACATGCATGCATGCATTATTTTAACATACATCTACAGTAGAGTTAAAAATATATGAGTACCCAATGCCTATATTTTGGAAAAATTTTGTCGTAGTCCCCTTTGTAAATAGGACTATCCACATGCACATAGGCATGACTAGGTGGCCATTCAGTAGCATACATACCCACAGTCATATACATCCTACATGCATTAATACATCATAGTAAAAAATCCGTAAGTGTACTCTAATTACCAGGATTATTTTTCTTTTCCGCCTTTACTCATTTATCCTCAAATAGGATAAGAAATGACAGTAAAAGGTGCCAATTTGACTATTTCAAAAGTAAAATTTTTTTACATCATTATGTTCAACATGGTTTAATACTAATATTTACTGTGTTGAATATTTTTTATACAGTCATATCAGCATGCATATTCACTACTATGTGTTTAGATACATTTCATGTGATAAGTCATTTTCCAACGGATAAAAACTGGAAAAGAATACATGCATACATTACCAGGACAGTGTAGAACACTTTTATAGTGGCAGAATTTGCATAAATTCGCCCGAACTCAGCAGATCTGAAGGGGAGCTCTCGGATTTCCTTCACGACGCCACTTGAAAATGACTTATGAAACAACTTGCAGCCTTTTCATACTCACGGTTGGTCGCAGGTCCACCTATGGCTGTCGCAGGTGTACCTATGACACCCTTACATGGGTCCCACCCCTCCGGCTCAGTCTAGTTCGAGTTACAAAAGAGGTCTCATATGCTGAAAAGGCCAAATCATGAATAAAAATGCTACGTGACTTAGCGGAATAGCTTGGAATCCTGGTTGTCACAAGTCAAATTATGGATTTATATATCACTCATTGATATTTGCCTAAATACAAGGTACACTATACAGATGATCTTAGCTTTTGCAAATCCTACTCGGCAATGCCTCATACAGGTCTGATGTCGCTAAATACATGGTCGTAACCCTAAAAGCCTTTCCCTGGCGGGGGTTACAATGCAGATTTCATTCATTGATAAGAATCCCCGGCGGGGGTTACAACATATTCTTTGTCCAGGAACAAATCCCCGGTGGGGGTTACAACGCATTCTTCGTCCATGAACAAATCCCTGGCGGGGGTTACGATGCATTTTCATCTATTGATACACACACCAACGAAGGTCAAGCAACCTTGACAGTTTACCCTATACGGATCTATTCGTTGATACACACATTAATGAAGGTCAAGCAGCCTTAATAGTTTTCCCAACAGGGATCTATCCGATGATACACACATCATTGAAGGTCAGGCAACCCTGACAATTAATACTGTTGGCAGAAAGTCCAATAGGACCGTGGTATATGCTGGTGACACAAACCAGAAAAGACCATCCTCATCGGAGAGGACCGATGATGGATTATGTTATACACATCCTCAAACAGACAAAGCTTTATACCAACAGATCTCTTGCACACGAGAGGCACATCTTCAGAGTAAAGTCTGTATCAAAGATTCAAGACTTTGGTGATAACCCCAACGTCAACATCCCTGGAAGACTAGGATCACACGTCTAAGACATCATTGATTGTCATCCCCGGCAGGATTAACAGGGAACCAGCAATCATCCCATCATGTTGGAAAATAATCCAACAAAACACATGCATCATGCATTTGCATCATGTTGTTGTACATGACATCATGTTTATCTTGTTGCATTTAAAGTGTCTAGGATTCTTTATCTTATCCATGCCTTGCATTGCATGAACATTATAAAGAGGGGCATCTGTAGACACTCAAAATTTTCTGCATACCTTTTACTAACATTGCAAGAGGGCAGATTCGTCTTTCAGAGATAACCATAGAAGATAAATCATATCCATTTCGAATACCACTAGAAGTTCAGTCTTAACCCCAGAACACACACCGAGACTATCAGTTCCCACCTCGGAGATAACCCCGAGTTTCATCCTTGGAGATAACCCCAAGGAATGTCGTTGCAGTTCTGGCGATAACCCCAAAAATGCTTGTTTCAAATGCATGCAATCAGCTTCAACCTCGGAACTCCCACCGAGGCACTCATTCCAAAGACCGAAGATAACACCGGGAAGACAGGCACACTTAAAGATGACCCTGAGGAATTCAAACATTTGCAGCATTCCAATCTCAGAGATAACCCTGAGCAACATCTGCTTTATCAACCCAAACTGGAGATAACCTCGGTGAAGGACAAAATCATCATCTTGCCACCTCAACCCCACATTGTACCATCTCAACATCTCATACATAAATTTCTACACAATAATGTCCCATAAGAGCCAAGAGTTCCAATCCCGAGTGACTATTATACAGGGCATCACACCGGGTAGAATTTTAATCTTAAAGACCATGGCCATGGTCCACTTTTCCTGACTTCGTACAACCTCTAATCCCATGTCATTGCGTAACTCTCGACAATGGCGGTCCGAAAAAGGTCTTGTACACCTCAATTGGATGCTCGGATTGAAGTTCTGTAAGTTCGAGTGGACATCCACGATGGTGCAGTACCGTGCTTTGAGGCAGCGGAGGACCCTGAGCCAGGCAGCCGGCATGACACATCATGTGGCCACCGCATGTACACCTGCGGCCACCAGCTCTATAAATATAGAGCTTGGGGTGGCCATTTTTAAAAAGGAAAAGGCAAGGAAGCCCTGTCAAATTTGCTCTGTACACACCCCATATTGAGTGCTTTCTCATTTTAAACACTTGTTAGCTCACATATATCTATATTTTTACTGACGGGAGCTGAGTGTTCATCCACTTAGAGTCATAGAAGTCTACTTTGGTAGCCTATTGTAAGACTTCTTACAAATTATAAAGCCTTTCTTTTCATCTTTGCACACACTCTTCTTGACATTGAGAGTCGTGTTGTGTGTGTATGCCCGGACTTCGGTCCGTAGTTTTTATTTTTGTCTGTATATATATACTTATATATGTATATATTTATATTTATGGACTAACATTATCGAGTTATGCCTCGATTGAGCCTGAACTTATATGCAGAGCGTTTACTTGCTTTTATATATATATATATATATATATATATATATATATATATATATATATATATATATATAGCGATAACGCCTTGAGGATATAAAATCGAGCTCATCGGACATAATCCAACAACAGTTTATATATATATATATATATATATATATATATATATATATATAGCGACAAATCATTTGAAATGATAAACCTAGTCGGGATTGAGAAACATCATCTGCGTTTATCGCTTATATATATATATATATATATATATATATATATATATATATATATATATATATTACATTTCATGCATGCACAGGTTTTACTTGTGGCCTTTTACTTGCTTTATTTACATTACATCACTTTGGAGTTTACTTAATATGGTTGATCGCATTATTGCTTTATTTTCATTTCTGATCACCCATGGAGGTGCTTCGTGGTGGTTGATCATGTCTGTATATATATATATATATATATATATATATATATATATATCTGACTTATATATATATAATCGCTTTCATCGCCTTTCATATAAACTATGACATCATTTGAGCCTAGGAATCATGTGATCACATATTCAGTCCACTGAATCTAGATTCGGTTCTCGTGATCAACATTTTCAGCTGTAAGTAGCTTGTAAATTATTCACGGTGTTTGAATTTCCTTAGATGGCTTTCATTCCCATAAGGAGTTCGGCACTGCTATATTTTATTTTCTCGAAGATGTTTCACATCTCGAAAATAAAAGTAATCAAGCTGAACATTTAATAATAAAATGGAAGTATCAAAGGCCTCAATTACTATTGAACACAGAGTTTGAAAAACCTCTTTTACAAAACCTCATTGCTATATCATGTTTAAAACTTATTTTTTTATACAAATTCAAACCCTTTGTATAGAGGTGTGAACAAGGCCTCGTACTACTTCCAAATAATATCACATTGATCCACACACACACACACACACACATTCATATAATAGTTTCTTAAAAAGTGGTGGTCATCGTGGTAAAACGGATGTCGGGGGGTGCCTAACACATTCCTTCCACATAATCAAGCACCCGAACCCAAATGAATCTCGGTTTCATAGACTCATTTAGTAGTGTCACATCACTGGGTCAATGTGCAAACCTTTTCTCGGTTGTGTTGGTGCAACCAGTTAAAAACACCAACTGGAGACTCTTACAGTCAAATCGTCGACATATACATAACAGACCTAATTCACTTGTTTTTTTCAAACAAATCTCACATAACATGAGAATACTAAAGAACAAGAATAGAAAAGGGACAAATAAAAATCCCGACGTCGGCAGGTAGGTCATACTAGCGAAGGATTTCCCCGTCTCTCCCCCTATTTCTAGTCTCACACCTCAACCAGTGATCATATCCCTAAGCTTTGATACCAACTGTGACGCCCCCAAAAAAGGTATACATCACCCATCTTGGGTCGCCAAATACATGGTACTGAATATAAATACAAACTTAATTATACAACATAAGCTGAGAGTTTTTACACGAATATTATCTCATAGACAATATCCAAACTCAAGTTTAATCCTCGTTACATTTATTATCACACTAAATGGTGAGGACTACTAAAACAACCATCTCGGACCATCACTTAGTTCCCCGACTAGTCCCGGCTATGTTCTCATTTCCTAAAGAGAACAATGAAAGCAAAAGGGTGAGCTCGACTAGCCCAGTAAGAAATATTATGACTAAGATAATGTAGAATAAATTATCGTTAGCCTTCAACATTGTTAAACTGATAAAATACAATAGACATCAAGTTTAACTGCAGTGGAACAAACAATCCATTAGAAGAGTTAAGTAGAGCATGATATCTACTTTCTTCTATGATATAAATAGTTTATCATCAATTTTATCGCTGGGACTCAGCTTAATAAATAAATCACATCATCAAATCATTCCTGCACTACGGGCCAAGGATATTCATTAGTATCACGTCCATAAATTATTCCTGCACTACGGGCAAAGAATATTCGTGTAATCATCAATGGTCATGATCATACCGAATTATCCCTGGTCATATTCATACCAATTAATAGTCTATCTATGCACTACGGGCCAAAGATAACTTTCATCACAATATAAGCATGAGAATTCAATTAAATGAAAGCAAAGGATAAATTTTAAAGATTTATAATTTAATTTATCCATAATTCAATAATGTCCAAATTGTTAACATGATACTGTTTTGTGGAGTAAAATTCAATAATATTCATGTCTCAAAAATAATTTGGACAGAAAAGAAATAAATTTTTCGCGTGAATAATACCCTGGTGAATAGTACCCCATGAATAGTACTTCGTGAATAGTACCCCAACATGAAAAGTACCCCAAATCCCCGAGTGAATAGTACCTGGGTGAATAGTAACCCGTGAATTGTACCTTGGGAAAAATTTTGATATTTAATAAGAAAGTTCATATCAATATTCCAATGAAACGATACTGGATGAAGCGCAAAACTCAATGATATTCCCCTAATTTCAGGGATTATAGAAGAAATACTTACCATAGTAAGTTTAGATTTAAGAATATGAAACAAAATAATATACAAAACTGCAAATGGATTTTCACCTGTCATGCGGTACGTAATCCGCGTAGACAGGTTATTCCAACATGTTAAAGGATGAATACGAAAAATAGTATTCCTTATGAATACAAAATAAATAATACCCCTTACCTTAGTAGAAGACTGGATACTACAATAGTGAAGTAGCAGAACACTCTTCTTCTTGTTCTCTATAGTTTCTCTCTATAGTGTCTCTTGTGAATCTCAGTGAATTGGTGAGAATGAAAGAAGAATTAAGCTTCTATTTATAGGAGAATGGACTAAATAGTAATTGATTCACGAACGGTCCAGATTGATTTACTATTAGAACGGACGGTTCATATTGATTACTATTAAAACCACAACCGACGGTCCAGATTTATTTACTTTTAAAACCACCACCGATACGGTCGTATTTATTTACTTTTAAAACCACTGACCGACAAATTCAAATTGATTTACTTTTAAAACCACCACCGACATATCCAGTTGATTTACTATTAAAACCACCAATTTGACGGTCCAGATTGATTAACTATTAGAACCACAATTAATGGTCCAGATTGGTTATCTATTAAAACCACCATCGACAGTCCATAAAATTAGTAAATCTTCCCATGAAATACTAAGTCAAACTTACAACAAACGCCTCCTAACAAATCCCTATATTTATATCAAAAATTGAATAAATATTTACCACAAATCATTTATCTTTAATAAACACATTTTTAATCTATTAACAATTATTCATCATTAATATTATAACTCACAATATTTAACAACCGATCATTCCCGGAAAAGAGGGCTTTCGATAAGGATTTCTCCCTATCATGGCGAAATTAGGTGACCAAACCCCTTTCCTTGACAGAACTTTCTAGACATCATCAATATTGCAAATAATAATATGAATAACTTTGTCATCTCAATTATTAATTTAATAATATAAAATATTATGCAGATGTTACTGTGACAATAATTGAATCAAATAACATGAGATACTATATAGCAATTACTGTAGCAATAATTGAGTAAACTGAGTGGCTTCTTACGTAGCATCAATAATCAATAGCGTGTGCTACTATGCAACCACGCGTATTACTGTATTTTTACCACCGATTATTTCAACAGTTAACGGTAAAACTTTCATCGTTATTTTTATAAAAAATTATTTCTGTCGTTTTCTAACTCCGATAGTTATTCCATTATGGAGTCCACCAATGATGGTGTCATCGTACGGATATTCCTTGACAAAAAGAATATTCCCCGACCAAACGAATATTCCCCGACACAACGAATATTTTATATCAACTTGCTTACTTCGCAAAATTTTCAAATATCACCTTTAACTTTAACCTTTTATCAATTAAACTATTTATTAAATAGAATAATAATTATAAGAAAATTGGATACTTTCATTTCATATAATTCAGGGTCTTATAGTGAGCTATGACATGCTCAGCATGTTTTATATTTATTAAAATATATGATTTGAAGAAGTATAACAATTCAAAATTCGACTGATAATTGTTACCATTTCTGGAATTTCTTTTTCAACCATTTCTGGACTTTTATTTCTGTCAGTCACACAGACTTAGAAATTTTGTTTAGATATGAGATAGGGGATCAACCTACTCAATATCCTAGGAGTATGCATCTCATCCTACTAGTGCTCAAGTGCACCCAAATTAATGTCAATATATTATTGACCAAACCTCGATCCCTTACGGGATACCCAACTTCAGAATAGGATGTCTTACCAAAAAAAATTTGGTTTGACACAACAGTTTATGCTCAATAAACAATATCATATGAATAAATAATTCATTACTTAGTTATGCTGAAGCTATTGCAATAACCTTACAATAAGTGGTAATTCAAGTTTAGGTGTAGTATATCATATTAATAGTATTTCAAGATAAAAATCTTATCCAACGAATAAACAGGGTTTGAGAAATTTATGTAAGTAATAATTTGGGTTTAGTAAACTTGCCTGAGCGTAGATCAGTCAAGTAATGTTACTCGATTCATTAATAAACACCTACGATGCTCATTCATATAAATCTAACACATTAGTATTGATATCAATACTCAAATACAAAATTTAAATATGTTCAGGTTAAGTTCGATAAGGTTTCAGTGTTCAATAACCTTACCGAGTATTAAATAAGTTGTTATTTTGACTAAATTTTATTTATAAGCTTTATTTTATTTTTAGATAATTTATATATCCGTTATAATAATTTCTAGAAGCTTATAATAATTTTTAAGTATTTATTTATTCCTTATATGATTTTTAAATCATTTATTTCTATTTCTAAATAATTATTATTTACTTGAATTTTATAAAAATTTGTTTACTATTTTAAAAAATTTATAACCATTTATTATGATTTTAAATCATTAATATTATTTTTCTATAATTATTTATTATTTATAAGTAATTATTCTAATTAATTTATTATGAAATTAATTATAAATAATATCCAAATAAAATAAAATATTTATTGAATTTATGTAAAATATCAAAAGTTAATTATAATAACTTAATATAATTTTTAAAACTGTTTTTATATTTATTTATTAATTATTTCTAATTTTTATCAATTAATTTCTAAAAACAAATTTCTGTCTATCGTTAAAGCCCTATAGTGACAAGAAGTGTCACTATAGGTGTTCTTGAGTTTTTGGGTTTCGGCCAGTCATGGTCGAGAGACCACTTTGACTATGATCTATCTTGTTACTGTTAATGATTCTGGGTTTGGATAAGTATTGATGTTATAGTACTCATACAGTAGTACAACATCAGACAAATTTCATGCTTTACCCTACATATAACAAGAAGTTATAGAGGCTCAAAGTCACTGTCAGAGCTGTTCTTGAGTTTCTGGGTAATCCAGAACAGTGGTCATGGTCGGTCAACGGTTTTCTGACTTTCATACCACTACTACAAAATAGTAATAAACAACACTTAAGCCACAACGTTTTTTATAAAAATTTTGTGGTATTTTTTTTATGATGTTTTTAAAAACAACGTTATAGATATATATGCAAAAACGTTATCTATTAAAAAGGGCATTTTTTTGTTTTAACTAAATAACGTTTTTTTTAAAAACGTTGTCTATTTGATAAAACACGGAGCTCTTAAAATTAAAAGACTTAAGTCTTTTTCTCTCCGAGGCTAGCCCGTCTTTGATATTATCTCTGTGCTCGATCGTTGTTCTCCGTGCAAAGCCTTCTCCCAAGTCCTTGCAGAGGTTCGTTCCTTCACTTTCAGTTTTGTTCCTCTCTCTTCAGTTTCGTTCCTTCTTTCTTCAGTCTTCGTTCCTTCTTTTTTGCTTTTCTTCTCTCGTTATGCCTGTCATTTACGTTTGGTGATTGGGTGTACCTTCTCTCCGAGGTCAAATCGAGTTTGAGATAAGTCGCTTTGGGGCTAGGGTTTTAATTAGGTTTTAATTTCTCACTTGTTAATTTTCCCTAAAATTTAGGTTTTAATTAGAAAATTTTTGATAGTTAGAGCTAATTTGGAGCTTCTAAGTGTTATTGAAGGCTAATTAAATCTAGAGGATTATATTAAGTGTTATTGATTTGTATTTTTAGCTCAAGTTTAATATCGAGTTCTCTTCAAAATGTCATAGGTCCGATTTGTTGAATTGTATTTGTCTTTAAATGTGGTTCTTCAATGGTGGTTTTTCTTTTGGAATCCGAATTGTAGATTTATGTGCTAGTATAATCATTAGTTTTGGTTTTTCAACTAGCATTTGCCTCTGCTTTCTCTTCGTGGTTGATATCGATATCAAAGTTTACACACAAATTCCTATGTAATTTGCATCTTATTCATCGGGTGAAATAGTAACATTTTTTTATCTAGTTTAGCCAATTGATAATTAATCGAAAGTGCTTATTCGGTGTTTTATATTTAAATCTAGAGGATTACATTAAGTGTTATTATCGTATTTTTAGCTCAAGTTTAATATCTAGGTTCTCTTCAAAAAATGCCATAGGTCTCGATTTGTTAATCGATTTGTCTCAGAAATGTGGTTCTTCAATGGAGGTTTTCTTTTGGAATCCGTAATTGTAGATTTATGTGCTAGTATAATCATTAGTTTTGGTTTTCTAACTAGCATTTGCCTCTGTTTTACGTTACGTGGTTGATATCGATATCAAAGTGGACACAAATTCTAATGTAATTTGCATCTTATTCATTCTAATTGAAATAAGAACATTTCTTTTATCTAGTTTAGCCAATTGATAATTAACTAAGTTCTTATTCAGTGTTTTATATTTAATGTTGGACTTTAGATGACATGTTTTATTTTTTCTTAAGATGGATAAGTCATAGATGTGTGCTGATAGAAGGTCACGAGAATATGAACTAGGTGTTGATGAATTCTTGAGGTTTGTGGTAGACAACGCGAGAAATGTGAATCTTATTCATTGCCCTTGCGTAAAATGTGGAAACATTTTAAAATTTGGTGCCAGAATTATACGGGATCACTTGTATTGTAATGTGGTTGATACTAGTTATCACACTTGGATATGTCATGGAGAACCTAATATGTTAGATGCAGATGCAAATAAACCTTTTGTAGGCACTACTAAACAAGGCTATGTCTCTGAAACAGTAGATATGGAAGATAATGGTTTTGGGGATTTCTCAAATTATCCTTTTGAGTTTCTTAATGTGATTGGGGATGGAGATGAACCCTTGTACCCTGGTTGTAAATTTAGTAAGTTAGGTGCACTTGTTAGACTCTACAATTTGAAAGCAAAGCATGGGTTGAGTGATGTTGGTTTCACAGAGCACTTGATTTTTCTGACTGAACTTCTTCCAGAAGGTAACCAATTACCTTGCTCCTTGTACGAGGCAAAGAAGTCTTTACATGCCTTTGGAATGGATTATGAGAAAATACATGCTTGCCCTAATCACTACATCTTGTATAGAAAGGAATTTGACCAGGTAACTAATTGCCCAAAATGTTCTCTCTCAAGGTGGAAGACGGATAAGAATGAGCATGTAAGAGAAGGGGTGCCTGCGAAGGTGTTGTGGTACTTTCCTCCTATCCCGAGGTTTAAACGTATGTTTAAATCTAGTAGGACAGCTGAGAGTTTGACTTGGCATGCTGATAATAAAATGTGCGATGGTCATATGCGTCATCCATCAGATTCACCATCTTGGAAGCTAGTGGATGATAAGTTGTCGGAGTTTGGTAAAGACCCTAGAAACCTTAGACTTGCTCTTTCAACTGATGTGATCAATCCTCATGCTTCTCTTAGTAGTAGATACAGTTGTTGACCTGTTATAATGATTATTTATAATCTTCCGCCTTAGTTATGTATGAAAAGAAAGTTCATGATGTTGACTTTGTTGATCTCGGGTCCTAAACAAATTCAGAATGATATAGATGTCTACTTGGAACCATTGATTGATGATTTGAAGTGTTTGTGGAAGGGGGTTCCAAGGGTGTATGATGCATTTAGGAGAATACTTCATGCTCAAAGCCCAATTAATGTGGACTATTAATGACTTTCCCGCTATGGAACTTATCCGGATGTGTTGTAAAAGGTTATAAAGCATGTCCTATATGTATGGCGATGATACACCTAGCCATAGGTTGACACATGGTAACAAAGTTTGTTACATTGGCCAGAAGATTCTTACCTCAAGATCATTCATTTTAAGCAAATGAGTAACATTTAATGGAGAACAAGAATTTAGACCACCTCCGTGTCACTAACGGAGAAGAAGATTTTTAGAAAGGTTGATGGTTTGACTCATACTCACTGATGACAAGGATAATGTGCCTTGTTAGAAGAGGAAGTCAATATTCTTTGAACTAAAGTATTGGAAGTTTCTTCATATTATACATTGTCTTGATGTTATGCATATTGAGAAAAATATATGCGATAGCATTATTGGTACATTATTGGAGATTCGGGGGAAAAACAAAGATGGGGTTGTAGCTTGATTAGACCTCTTAGAAATGGGGGTTAAGACTTATTTTTGACCAGATTTTGGCGGAAAAAGGACACGTTTGCCTCCAAGTACTTGGAATCTATCGAGGGTAGAGAAAAGAGTTGTGTGTAATTCTTTGTATGGCATGAAAGTCCCAGAAGGTTACGCTTCTAATATCAAAAGTCTTGTATCATTGCAAGACCTAAAACTCTATGGGCTTAAGTCTCATGACTGTCATACCTTAATGCAACAATTGCTCCCCTGTCATTTTACGCTCGTTCGATGGAAAGACCTCGTGAGGTATGCAATAATCGATTCAGTTGTGTTTTTCTTTAATGAGATATGCGACAAAGTCATCGACATTTCAAAACTAGATAAAATGCAAGATGATGTAGTGGTAACCTTGTGTTTGCTTGAGAAGTATTTTCCACCATCATTATTTGATATCATGATTCATGTCGTGCTGCATCTTGTTAGAGAAGTTCGATTATGTGGGCCAGTTTACCTTAGATGGATGTATCCATTTGAAAGATTCATGAAAGTATTAAAAGGGTTTGTACGTAATCGTACTTGGCCTGAAGGTTGCATGGCTGAATGTTATATTGGTGAAGAAGATTCAGAGTTTTGCGAGGAATATTTATCTGATGTTAGTACTATTGGGATCCCATCGAAGCGAAGAATGGGTCGTACACAACCCTTATCCAGTGCTACCGTAGAATCTACGAAGCGTGACATGTTAGACCAAGCACATCGTTGTGTATTAGAAAACATGGATGAAGTTGAACCATATATCAGGTAATTTAAACGTTTTTCTATACAAGATAAAAGAATTTTTTCTTATAATTCAACGACTAAAATTTGATTGTCTTCTATTTCATGTAGTGAACATATGATACATCTGAAAGAAACTTATCCGAGATTCAAAAAAAGAACAAAGTGGCTACAAGATAAGCACAATCGCAGACATTCATTGATTGGTTTTAGCAAAAGGGTAAAATTGTGTTTATCTTTGTAATTGTTTGATGGTTGCTCTTGTTTGTTTCTTGATTTATATTATTTTGGATTCGGGTTTCATATGAACTTACCCAACATCCAATGACATAACGGAGACTTTGCGGTGGCTTTCGGATGTCCCGTGTATGGAAGTACTAAAGTATAAAAGCTATATTCTCAATGGTCTGCACTTTAACACCAAGCCACGTGATGATGTGCGAGCTGTTCAAAATAATGGAGTGCACCTAGTGGCTAAGACAATGCAGCTTTCTAGTGGAAAGGATAAAAATCCTGTTGTGGGAGACATGAGTTTTATGGGGGTCATTCAGAAATATGGGAGCTAGATTATCATAAGTTTAGAGTACCTATGTTTAAGTGCGATTGGGTTGAGAACAATAATGGCATTAAAGTAGATGAACTTGGATTTACGTTGGTTAATCTTGGTAGGATAGGTTTTAGAAATGATCAATTTGTTATGGCTAACCTAGTCAAACAAGTCTTTTATGTTGAAGATCCTTTAGATTCTATGTGGTTAGTTGTATAATCACCCCCAAATAGGGATTATAATGATTGTGCCAGTGATGATGAACTAGGGGACATTATAATTGACCAAGAACCCTTTACAAGGGGTATGCCTGCAGTTGAGACATTTGATGATGTTTTTCACGAGGACAGCTCCAATACATGAGAGCTGACTGTGAGGATATTTGGATTGATAAGGAATATGAACTCTTGTGGCAATTAATAGAACTTAATGAACTGAATGTTTAACTTCCAGTAGTTATATTTATGATCTGAATTATTTTCCAACAGTTGTATTTCCAGCAGTTGTATTTATATTTGTCAGTTGTTTAAATTTCCAGCATTTGAAAATGTTAATTTTAGTAGTTTAAATTTCCAGCAGTTGAAAATGTTAATTTCCAGCAGTTTAACAGTTGTATTTCCAACACTTGTATTTATATTTTCCAGCAGTTTAAATTTCCAGCAATTGAAAATGTTAATTTTAGCAGTTTAAATTTTCAGCAGTTGAAAATGTTAATTTCAAATGATTTAATGTAAATATTTTTCAAAGAGCTATTCTGATGTGTTTAACTTCCAAATAGCTTTTAAGTGATGAACTCAATGTTTATTTGCTAGCAAGATGTTACTTTTCACATGTATTTATATTTTCCAAAGATTGTAAATTTCCTGCAGCTTAATAATGTTACATTTTGGCGCTTTAAAATATTACTTTTGTAGCAGATTTATTAGCTTGTTTAACTTCCAAATTGAGAGTTTCTAACTCTATGTTTATTTTTGTGCGAGAATAAAGAAGATAGTTATGTCATCCCTCAAGAAGAAAGTTATGTCATCCCTCAAAAAGAAAGCTATTTCATCCCCTTCAACGAAAAAAGCTATTCAATCCCCTCAAAAGAAGAAAGCTATTTCCTCCCCACAACAGAAGAAAGCTATTTCCTCCCCTCAAAAGAAGAAAGATAATTCAAAATATGAAAAGAACCAACTTGCCAGGGCTAGTCAGACGCAACAAGATGCTTTAGAGACTCAAAACATTTCGAAATCTGAGTTGAGACAATCTCCAAGATCATAAAAGAAAACGAGGCATTAACACAATGCAGCGAATAGTGAAGCAAAAAGTACAAGGCGTGAGAAAGGTTGTGGAGTATAATAAAAACGGGCAACCTCGTGGGAAGACAACAAATGAAATGCAGTCTTATATTGGGGTATTAGCACGCACGAAGGTCTGAATTGACATTAAAAAATGGAAAGCTGTGGAGTTAGATACAAAATAGAAGATTTTGGAAGCTGTAGAGGTATGTGAAGTTGATTAAATTCCCCATGTAGTTTTATTTTTCTCCATTGTCACATGTATTGATATTTTTAATCGTGTGATCTGCTTATGCGTAGATGGCGTTTGTGATAGATCCTCAAAGCAGGAAAATGGTTTTAAGATCAACATCATGTAAATGGCGAGAGTTCAAGTCTAGACTGACCAATACCTATGTTTATCCTTTCAAAATGAAGCGAAGTCTTATGTGACCCCTCAAGAATATCCTTTCATTGAACTCGATGCTTGAGAGCCTTTGTAGCCCATAGGTTTCTTCAAGAGTTTAGGGTACATTTTCCTCCATTTTAATTTCAAATAAATCATTGTTTCTCAAATTACATAACCACTTTTCCTTCATATTTTGCGTGCATTACATAAGAAACAACAATCAATATGTACACAAAATTAGTATAATCATCGCTTGTCACACGCAGGATATCTTTGATTGGAGGATGAACTGGTTAGTAATAATTTTGTAAGATAATTATTGTTTGTTTATATGAAACAGCTGGAAAAAAGGATTATTAAACGATTAATGTTTGTTTATATGAAACAGCAGGAAAAAATGACGGAAGGTGACATAGATCGAGCAACATTATGGAGGAAAGGCCGGGAAGATAAGCATGGGAATATTCCAGATGATAAGATAGCTGAGAAAGCAAAGGAAATAGTAAGAAAATTAATTGATGTTTTGAATTCTTTCTTTGTGGCAGTAATTTATTTTTATTGGTAATGTGAATTATTTGTTAATGCATTAGGATGAATTCAAGAAAAAAGTACATGAAGGTTCGTTAACTGTGATTGGCAACCATGATGTTCTCACAATGGCATTGGGGACTTCTGAGCGTACTGGACGAGTTAGAGGTGTCGGAGGTTATGTGACTCCAAGTTCCTACTTTCACCTACCAAGACACCAAACCGAGAATGTGAGCTAGAGTATTAAACAAACTGTCCAAAAACTTCTTGAAGAAGAGCGAGATAAGGGGTAACTTGTGGCAGCAAAACTTGTAACGAAGGAGTGAGATATTTGGGTGCAGAAGATTATGAAAGAAGAGGCAAAACTGGATGGAAAGTGTATGACCCCTGGTGAAACAATTCACCCAGGTCACTACTTGACTTCCCCCACCCTTAACGGTGCACATTTTTCAGACAAAGCTAGTTGTTCTGTTAAAAAAACTAAAATTTGGATTGATGAGAAGGAGGATGTTGACAATGGTGAGAACAAAGACAATGATAACAAAAAGATGTCACCATTAAAGGTATATGTCATTGATTTCATTAATTTCATTAATGATTTCATTAAGATAACAAAAAGTTTTACATATTATTGATTTTATTAATATATATTCTTGTGTTTGTATCTAGAAACATGGAAAATGCTTAAAGTTCGACAAGACAAGTTCTGAATCGAATAACCTGCGCCCGATGCCAAGCTCATTAAAGGTGTCGTGTGGATATGCCAAAAATACCCTCCAATTGAAGGGAGACACCATAAAAATTGTGATGGAGGAGGAAATTTTTGGGTTTGCTCGTCCAACCCATATTTTGTATGAAGACATTCTACAATTTGGTGCCATGTCAAAAATATGAGGCACTTGCATAGTGATGTACATGAGGTATAATTAAATAAATCTTATTTGGTACTATGAAATAAAACTGAGTTAACAATTTTCAATTATTAGGTACTTATATGATGTGTTGAAGAAGACAAATATGTTAAGTATGATTACTTTTGTGGACCCTGCTCGGGTAGGTGCTAAAGGTTGTGGAAGTATTTCTCAAAAAACATGTTACATAGCATCTCGCCAAGAGGACATCCCGCACACGTATTTCTTGATACCTTACAACTCTGGGTTAGTACTTATTATATTTAGTTCGATCTGGAATGGTAAATTTCTTTACCTTTTTTTTTTATTAAAACTCCTGATTCTAAAAAACTTGTTGGTTTAACTATAGTGATGTGTTTGGGGCTGATTTTTGTATAGATATCATTGGGTGTTGACCATTGTCAATCTGGACAATAATAATGTGTTCTTCATGGATTCCCTTAAGTACTGTAGAATCGATAAGGAGTGGAAACAAGTTGTGAACACGTATGTTATTCTAAATTACTTTGTTTTTAAATAGTTCAATTGGAAAGTTTTACAATAAAATTTCTTCTAATAAATCGTCTCTGGAATTATGTGCATGATGTTTTATGTGTCATCCTCTTGCTCATTCAGTGCCATTAAAGCTTACAATGGGCAAAGCAATAATCAAATGCGAAAATCACCACAATGGAGAATCTTGGTGGTATGTGCATAAGATGTTTACTTATGGACATTTGTTATTTTTATTGATTTATCATGACATAATTACTAATTGTGTTTAGGGAACTCCTATACAACCAACACACAAGGAGTGCGGGTATTTTGTGATGCATTTTATGAAGGAGATAGTTGAGGATGGCAGTTTGGATTTTGTAGCCAAGGTTAGTTATTTTTTGTCAGCTTTTTTGTCAGCTTTATTGGTCAAATAGTAGTATAGTCTAATTATGTGTGTGTGTTTGTGTTATGTCATGTTTAATGGAGTTGAAAGTAAACTATTGGGACTGAGTGATGATGGTAGATAATAATGAGGACCTTTTTCTGTAAGCATGAGCATCCTTGATCTGAGCTACTTATTCAAAAATTACATATTTAAATTTACATATTACCAAAAATTAGCTATATATATCTGGATAGCATTTATGTCTTTACAGCCTCACAAGGAAGAAAGGTTAAACAAATTCTTGATTTCACATTTCCTTTACATAGTTGTATGTAATTCTGAGATATGAAGTGATCTCCTTTTTATTGTTATTTTTTTTATCTCGTATGTTATCTTGGTGGTTCAAATTAGTCTTTTTGCAGCTGTAGATTGTTTTAATGGCCTTGAATATATATTTTATTTTTATCAAGAATTTATGACTGAAGCTCTGAAGTACTAACACTCTAATGTCATTAAGATCATACCTTGTTTCTTTAGTTTTTGGATTGATAATTTGAAGGTAACTAGAACAAAATGTTGCTTAATGTAATCGAGGTTGAAATTTTATTTTATATAGTGCAGATAGAAATTTAAATTGAATACTTCACTTACTACCACTGTAGATTCCCCTATCCAATATACCCACTTGGTTGCATAGCTGTTATCGACAGTTTTCCTTCTTTTCTGTAAGCATGAGCATCCTTGATCTGAGCTACTCATCCTTAAACTAAATTAGCAAAAATTACATATTCAAATTACAGCATTTCTGTAAGCATGAGCATCCTTAAACTAAATTAGAAAAAATTACAGCATTTCTGTAAGCATGAGCATCCTTGATCTGAGCTACTGATCCTTAAACTAAATTAGCAGAAATTACATATTCAAATTTAATGAGCTACTTGATCTGCTATGTTCATTATTAGTGTTATATACTTGCTCTATTTGGTTTAGATTATTTGTTTCATGTACTACATTGTCTGTCTTGATCTAATAAAATTTTCTTGGAATTTGAAACAAGTGAGACTTGCAATTCCAGTTGCAAATGGAATCCAACAGTGACAAATAAGAAATGCATACGTGACTCGTATTGTTTTCTCAAGGCTGCAAGGTGTAAAATAGTTTTGCCTTGGCCATCCCTTTTATTCAAGGTATCCTCTAACTTGAACTGCTTGATATGATCCAACAATGCTTTAAAAGCCTCAAACTGATGATTCTTCACTACAAGGTGAAGAGCAGTTTCTCCTCTAGCCGTCGAATCTTCAATAGAATTTGCGTTAGCAAAAAGTAATCCTTTTATAATGTTCATGGCTCCAATCTAGAATTTGAAACATGGTCCAATCTAGGTTACAATGTTACAAATACAAGGCATGTGGAATACTAAATTTGTATAGCAGGTCAGATATGGTATGTTATTTGGTATCTTTGTTGAATACTAAATTTCTTGTTCTTTTATTTCAGTGGGATAAGGCATGTGGATTAACGTACACACAAGAACAAATTGACGAAGTACGAAATGAGTGGGCAATGTATGTGAGTAGCTATATGTAGAGCCTCAAGTTAACGATGAATATGTTAGATGAATGTACGTATTTTGGATAGTTTGGTTTATTTTGTGGATTCATGTAATCAAATTCACAATTCAATATAGTAGTAATTTATATTCAAAAGTGAATTTGAGATGCATATATGGATACATTTTGGTATAAATTTTGTGGATGCAGTAATTTAAAACTGTAAACGAATGGTATTATTGGAATGCATTTTGAATGGTTGATACATTTTGGCTATATATCATGGCATTAGCTGTGCATTGGTGATACAGTTGAACCACAACTTTTTTTTTCTTTTTTTTATCTACAACATTTAAAAAATGTTGTATATTTGTATAAATAAATGACACCTTCTAAACGTTGTATAAATTGGTTAAAAACATTGTCTATTGTTGCTTTCTATGGTGGATATTTAAAAACAAATGTTATATGCATGTATTACAACATTTTTAAGTCACACTACAACGTTTTAAAACCGTTATATAAATTTGTCTAAATAGATGACATTTTAAAAACGTTGTGTAAATGTGCCTAAATGTTGTCTGATATACTAAAAAACAACATTTTTATTCAAAAAATGTTGTGGAATCATACCTACTACAACGTTTTTAAGCATCTGGTAATTTTTAAAAAACAAATCTACAATGTTTTTTTCCAAAAAAACGTTGTGTATTGTGCTTAACTACAAGATTTTTAAAACGTTGTGTAAGGGTGTCAAATAGATGACACCCTTAACCATGACGTTTTCTTGACTGAAACCACAACGTTTTTTCCGCGTTGTCTATTTACTATTTTGTAGTAGTGTACCTTTGATTATGTGTAATAGATTTGTGTTATTTTTCTTGTAATTGGTAGTCTATATGTCAAGGTACAGATATATCACTGGTTTAGACAAAGAATAATTCTAAGGTCTCGATCTGTGTTGGTCAAAGTATAGCCAAAGGTTGTTCTTCGTGTTCATCAGTTTTTTGGGGTAACCCAGAAAACTTGGTCAAGCTCGGTTAACGACTTTTGACCATTAATTCCAGTAATCCTATGAATTGTTTAAGTAATTTACGATCATAGATATGTAGTAGGTGTGTCAATGTATTAATTCATTACAAAAAGTTATAGAAACAACTAACATAAAGCAATTGAAAGGCTGGTCAAAGTAGCCGGCTCAACCTGTTCTTGAGTTTTCTAGGTAACCCAGAAAATAGAACTTCGTGATCAGTCAACCACCTTAGACCACCTATATCTTGCAATATATGGTTTTAATGAACCTATTTTCTTTTCCATATTAAAGACATCATATCAAACTACAAATAACATACAATTAACAGACCTAATTATTAACATACACAAATCTACAAGCTTTGACATTCGACTATTAGGCTTATTTTTTCAAAATTTCTAGATTACTAAAAACACTAATTTAAGGCATCTAGATGTTGTGAAAACATGTTCTATCAACCTAGCATACTTTCTAACATCCTAATACATAATTCTAAACATTTAAACAATAATTTGAAGAAAGCATCAAAGATCTAGCTATGAATTAGGGTTTGCACCTTTCTTGCTTGATTTTGGATTTTTGGCTTCTGAATCTGTTGTTGCTATCACCAAGGCTTATTGAGGTATGATATATGAGTGTTTAGGCTTAGAAATTTTGCGAGTTTAAACTAAAATTGGGCTACTATTTATAGAATTGCAAGGTTAGGGTTTTTGTGTCATTTTCACCTACTTGCCTCCACAAATATCTGATCATATGACTCTTCTGGTGCTTGGGAGTTACAAGCATGTCATGTGCAGCCTAGGAACTTGCATTGGTGACTCTTTAACCTACTTGTGAGCTAGTTAAGTTAAATTAATAGCTTAATTATGCCCTAATCCTCACTAATCTTGATTAGGGTTTTGTTTTTAATGATTAGGTTTGTTTAATGATGTTTATTAGTACCTAATTGAAGTTTAATAATCATGATTAGGTGTTAGGATAACCAAATTAGGGTTTAGTTTAGTTAATTAGGGTTAGGGTTTACAAATTAGGTTAGGGTTTGTAATCTAGGGTTAGGTTTTATAATCTAGGGTTCTTAACCTATATTTTATACAAATCTTAACAAACATGATAAAGCAGCTTGTCAAAACAAATATATCGAAAAGTCTGTTTTCAGAAGAAAATTTTTAAACACGAGATGTCAAGCATGTCAATTTTCGGACAAAATTTTATTTGACCATATTTGTTAAATAGAGTATATATTAACGCCTAACACTTTCAAAACGGATAGATTTTATTAATATAACTGAATTTACATATCCGAGTCTTATTAGGATTTTAGGTTTTTACAAAATGTGTCATGTACATGACAAAAATGGATAACCTTGTCTATGTTTGAAAATCAAAGCTAATCTACAAACCAGTGGATAAGCGAGCCATCTAGTCTAACATGACATCTCTCTCAGTAGATGAAGGTAAATCTATGAGCTCCTGTACTAGGGTATCCATACGAGCCAGGAGATCTACGACCATCTGCATGGTAATACCGTGCTCATCAATGAATGCACTCATCTCTGCAATAATGTCAGCATTATGAGATCTCAATGCACTACTATCTATAATGGCAGCATCTCGGGTAGCTAGAGCATCATCCTGGTCCATAACAGCTGCATCCCTAGATGATCGAGCCTCATCCCACTCAACAACATTGGTATCCCTGTGAGCTAGAGCATCATCTCTCTCAACCAGAGTGACATCTCTATCAGAAAGAGATGTCAACATCAAGGCCCTAGCCTGATCTGTAAGACCCCGACTTTTATGAAATAAAAGTCTAATTTAATTTATGATTATTATTTTAAAATTTTAAAATGTTAAATTGATAAATGGTCAAACGTACATTTAATCGGATAAATGAGCTAATAAAAGAAAAGAAAATTTAACTATAATTGGTGTGGGCCCCATGGGCGGCTGAGTAATGAATATTACGGGGAGACAATGAGATATTGGAGGAAAAGAGAAAGGAAAAGAAGAGAAAAAGAATGAAAAGGAAAGGAAGCAATCAGTATACTCCCACCTCCATTATTTTTCCTACACCAACTTTAGAGGAAGAAAAGAGAGAAAAGAGAAAAGGAAGAAGAGAGATAATATAAAGAGAAAGAAGAAGAGAAGGAAGAAGAAAATGAAGAAGAATGAGAAATAAAGAGGAAATTAAAAAGGTATTTTTTAAAAATCTTTGATTTATTATTAGATTTATAGATTTTATGAGTACATATTTATATATGTATTGAATGAGTTAAATTTGCATAAACATGAATCGAATGATAGAAATCAAGAAATCAAATGAAAAATGAAATCTAGAAATTTTCAAAAACATTAGTCAAGAGAAAGCCCTAGAAGTAAGCTAAAATCAGAAATTAGAATCACTCAAAAATTCCTTATGGATTTTTTATAGTGACTGTTTGAATGAAACTGGTCCGAAGGACTCATAGTCCAAAAAATTAGTGTTCTTAAGCTCTATTGCGTGAGTTATAATTTTTAATCTGACCATTGGATCGTTGTAAATTTTGAATATGTTATATATATATAAGTTGAGTATATGTCCACAAATTTTGAACTGTTAAAGATTAACGTATGACTTGTTATGAATTTTAAGAGGTGACTGATTCAAAATTTTTATAGCAGAATTTTTGGTAAGCCTATTTCTCTATGTTAGATGCAGAATTTGGAAAAACTTTCTTCTACAAAGTTGTAAAGAATTAAATTTCTCATGGAAATGACATAAGATCCGTAATTTTCTGATAAAAGGTCTAATTATTATGAATTATTGAAGTTTCTGAATATTAGAATTTATAATTAAATTATCAGAAAAATAATGTGGGCTAAAATATTTTTACAGGATTCTTATATTATTAGCTTAGAATTTTTGTAAATTTTTGATGAATTATTGAAAATCAAAAATAATTATTGTATTTTTAAACTATTTATAGTTAGTTTGAAAATAGAATAAATTCATAGAAAATTCTATGAATGATGAAAAATTATGAAATTTGGTGAAAAATCTTATAATATTATTTTATAACTTCTAGACAGTTTTGAAAAATTATTGAATAACATCAAGAATTATTGTATTTTTTAAGTTATTTATAGTTAGTTTAAAATAGAGGAAATTCATAGAAAATTCTATGAATGGTGGAAAATTATGCAATTTACTAAAAAATATTATAATAATATAAGATTAATATTAATGATGTTTTAAAGATATAAAAGTATGTGGACTTATTATTTATATTTTGAATATATTAAATGATAGATTTTATAAATAGAAATAATTATAAAAAAATTGTCGGATAATCCGAAAAATGTGAAAAATATATGAAGTGAATAGTTGTCGGGGAATATTAATATGACGGCGCAATGGTGGACCACATAACGGAATAACGGTCGGATATAAAAAGTGACAGAAATAACCTTTTTATAAAAAATAACGACAATGCTTTTACAGTTAAACTGTTGAAATACCCGGTGATAAAAATACAGTAATATGTGTGATTCAATAATTATCACGGTAGTTATTGCACAGTAACTCATATTATTGATATGATATAATTAGACCAGTTGGCAGTATTGTGAGTCTATGTTAATAATTATGACTAATGGTTCAAAGATTGAAAAGAATGTTGATTAAAGATAGGTTTGATATGCATATATTTGTTCAATTATTTTCTTTTTACAAAAGTAAATTTGGCAGGACTTGCCGACACTCTAATTTTCCCAAATTAATATGGACCACAACTGATCTATTATTGGATAAATTTTGTTAAAACGTGTACAAGTTGGTTTAAATTTCTCTGTGGCACCATAAATTCCACCACCATTATTTTATACAGCCCATTTGGTTATTTTATCAAAGTGTGTGTGCTAATTATATCCTCAATTTTCATTATAAATATGTTTCTAGGTTGAGCAACTAAACATACACCATCAGTACTACACAAAAAATATAAAATTCTTTTATTACAATATTGTGAGTATTTCTGCTGAGTGTAATGCTACTCCAAGTTTAGATAAGGAATGCAAGCAATCTTTAAGTTGATCAATATCACAGAAAGCAGAATCAAATCACATGATAAGGTAAGGGGTATCATATTTTTTTATGGTAAAGGGATATTATTTTCTTTCATACTCCATATTATGGTAAGATATTATTATTCGTTTCTTCAGCTTATCATTAAATGGTAAAAAGTCCTAAAATGATTAGAATATCCTTAATAGTTTGTGCTTCATCTAATATCTTGACTTGAATCTTTCTATTCAGTTTTAAGTTATTATATTTGAGCTGGGAACTTCACATTTACTTGAACTTTATATTCTATCAGGAATTATAAATGATTTTCTGGTTATCATGTTGGCAATTTAGATTCTGGATAATTAAGTTGAAAATCACTAAGAGTTATTTTATCATATTATTCTGATTATTTCTGTTCATTCATTATATATCATTGTCATCATCCTTATGCTTATATCATGGTGAAAGTCATCTTTGGCTCGTAGTGCAAAGATGGACTGTTGATTATTGGTTTTACAGTTGTATATCTTTGGCCCGTAGTGCAAAGACGGATTGTTGATTATTGGTTTTACAGTTATATATCTTTGGCCCGTAGTGCAAAGATGAACTGTTGATTGGTATAATTATGACTAGGAATTGTGTATTGGTATAATCATGACCGGTAATGTTACTGATAAATGATATGGTGTTACAGACAAATGATGTGGTGATAGTCATCTTTAGCCCGTAGTGTAAAGATGGACTGTTGATTATTGGTTTTACAGTTGTATATCTTTGGCCCGTAGTGCAAAAATGGACTGTTGATTATTGGTTTTACAGTTGTATATCTTTGACCCTTAGTCCAAAGATGGATTGTTGATTATTGGTTTTACAGTTGTATGTCTTTGACCCATAGTGCAACGATGGACTATTGATGATTGGTTTTACATTTGTATGTCTTTGGCCCGTAATGCAAAGATGAATTTAATGGCATAATTATAAACATGAACTGTGAATTGGTAAAACCATGAACTTTATGTTTCAGGTAAAAACAGGTGGTGAAAGTTCTCTTTGTCTTGGGTATAACGAAGAACTGTTGATTAGTGTTACAAGAATAAAATATTGATGATGGACTTTTAATTTGGAGAAGATAGCAGACATTATGTTCTACTTGACTCTTCTAATGGATTGTTGATTCCGCTGCTATTATGGTTGAAAACTTTTATCATCTACCATATGTTCGAAATCTCTGATTTATTACTGATGAAGGCTATTGATAATTTAATTATCTTAAGTCAAGATATTCTTTACTGAGCTATTTCTGTTCACCCTTTTGCATCAAAATTCCTTTTAGGTAATAAAAGTGTAGTTGGGACTAGCAGAGAGAACATGAGTTTAAAGTGGTGTTTCAAATTAGTCAAAATCTTAATCAAGTTATGAAACAGTGTGGCATAATAATTGTATTAAAAACTTAAAATGTGTGGGTCATATTTTATATGTCATTTAATATTTAATTTTGGTGAACAACAATAGGGGATGTGAACTCGAATTGAAAGCGTCAAAAATGCACTCCATTACAATGAGGAGAACATAAATCTTCTCGTGTTCCTTTGGGGACTTGAAATATTTGTTGCTGTATTTTATATGACATTGTAATAATTTAACTATGAATATTTTCGTATTATATATGTTATAATATTTGTATTAAAACTCACAGTATATATGTCGTCGTATTTTACACTATAATTAATAGTTATAATAGGAAAGTTCACGTTAGTAGTGTTATTTCTGGTGACCTAGGGTGCGTTGTGTGGACCTATTTTGGGGGTATCACATTTGGTATCAGAGTTTAGGAATGTGATCTCTGGCGGAGATCCAGGATAAGAACTACGAAAGGAGAGACGAGTAATATCCTTTGCTAGAGTGTGTGTCCTACCTAAGCTGAATTTTCTTACTTAAGTTGACAAATTGTGATATGTCAATTAACCTTTATTTTGAAGTTGTATTCTAGAATGATATCTGAAATATAGGAGATGAGCAATGAATGAACAATGAGACAAAAGAAGTAGCCTGAGAGCTAGAATTTGAAATCCTTATCTCTTCGAAATTCTAGGTACGTTTGTAAATTTAGAGGACGAAATTTCATAAGGTGGGGTGATTGTGAGACCCCCTACTTTTATGAAATAAAAGTCTAATTTAATTTATGATTATAATTATTCTAAAATTGTAAAATGTTAAATTGATAAATTGTCAAACGAACATTTAATCGGATAAATGAACTAATAAAAGAGGAGAAAATTTAACTATAATTGGTGTGGGCCCCATGGGCGACAGATTAATGAATATTACGGGGGAACAAGGAGATATGGGAGGAAAAGAGAAAGAAAAAGAAGGAGAAAGAAACAAAAAGAAGAGAAAAAATATGAAAAGGAAAGGAAGCAATCAGTATACTCCCACCTCCATTATTTTTCCTACACCAACTTTAGAGGAAGAGAAGAGAGAAAAGAGAAAAGGAAGAAGAAGGAGAATATGAAGAGAAAGAAGAAGAGAAGGAAGAAGAAGATGAAGAAGAATGATAAATAAAGAGGATATTAAAAAGGTATTTTTTTAAAAAAATCTTTGATTTATTCTTAAATTTATGGATTTTATGAGTACATATTTATGTATGTATTAAATGATTTAAACTTGTATAAACATGAATCAAATGAGAGAAATCCAGAAATCAAATGAAAAATGAATTCTAGAAATTTTTAAAAAAATTAGTTTACTACTTGATTTTGTAAAATTCATAACTCTTTGTGTATAATGAGTTAGGAGATGAGCCATATATCAAAAGAAAGCCCTGAAAGTAAGATAAAAGTATAAATTAGAATCACTCAAAAATTCCTTGTGGATTTTTCATAGTGACTGTTTGAATGAAACTGGTCTGAATGACTCATAGTCCGAAAAATCAGTGTTCTTATGTTCTATTGCGTGAGTTATAATTTTTAATCTGACAGTTGGATCATTGTAAATTTTGGATATGTTATACATATATAAGTTGATTATATGTACACAAATTTTGAACTGTTAAAAATTAACTTATGATTTGTTATGAATTTTAAGAGGTGACTGATTCAGAATTTTTGTAGCAGAATTTTTGGTAAGCCTGTTTCTCTATGTTAGATGCGGAATTTGAAAAAACTTTCTTCTACAAAGTTGTAGAGAATTAAATTTGACATGGAAATGATATAAGATATGTTATTTTATAATAAAATGGCTAATTATTATGAATTATTGAAGTTTCTAAATATTAGAATTTATAATTAAATTATCAAAAAAATTATGTGAGCTAAAATATTTTTACAGAATTCTTATAATATTAGCTTAGAATTTCTGTAAATTTTTGATGAATTATTGAAAATCATAAGTAATTATTGTATTTTACAACTATTTATAGTTAGTTTGAAAATAGAAGAAATTCATAAAAAATTCTATGAATGATGAAAAATTATGAAATTTGGTGAAAAATATTATAATATTATTTTATAATTTCTAGATGCTTTTGAAAAATTATTCAATAATGTAAGTAACTATTGTATTTTTAAGCTATTTATAGTTAGTTTAAAAATAGAGGAATTTCATAGAAAATTCTATGAATGGTGGAAAATTATGAAATTTGTTGAAAAATATTATAATAATATAAGATTAATATTAATGATGTTTTAAAGATATAAAAGTATGTGGAGTTATTATTTTTATTTTGAAGCTATTAAATGATAGTTTTTATAAATAGAAATAATTATAGAAAATTGTCGGATAATACGAAAAATGTGCAAAATATATGAAGTGAACAGTTTTCAAGAAATATTTGTTTGGTCGGAGAATATTCTTTTTATCGGGAAATATTCTTACGACGACACAATCATTGGTGGACCACATAACGGAATAACTGTCAGATATAGAAAACGACAGAAATAACCTTTTTATAAAAAATAACGGCAAAGTTTTTACCGTTAAACTGTTGAAATATCTGATGATAAAAATATAGTAATACGCGTGATTCCACAATAGTACACGGTATTCCACAGTAACACACGGTATTGCACAGTGATTCATATTATTGACACTTCCGTAAGAAGTCACTCAGTATTTCATTCAATAATTGTCACATTATTTATTCCACAGTAACTCATATTATTGATATGATATAATTAGACCAGTTGGCAGTATAGTAAGTTTATGTTAATAATTATGAATAATGGTTCAAAGATTGAAAAGGGTGTTGATTAAAGACAAGTATGATATGCAGATATTTGTTCAATTATTTTTCTTTTTACAAAAGTAAATTTGGTAGGACTTGCCGACAATCTACTTTTCATAAATTAATGTGGACCACAACTTCATTATTGAACAAATTTTGTTAAAACGTGTACAAGTTGGTTTAAATTTCTCTGTGGGACCATAAATTCCACTACCATTATTTTATACAACCCACTTGGTTATTTTGTCAAAGCGTGTGTGCTAATTGTTTCCTCAATTTTTATTATAAATAGGTTGCTAGGTTGAGCAACTAAACAGACACTGTGAGACCCCAAATTTTATGAATAAAGATTTAAATTTCTCGAAATATTTTTTTAAATATTATGGTGTGGATTTGATATTGTTATAGTTGTGGGTAATATTCATAAATTTTGCAAAGTAAGCAAGTTGTTATATAATATTCGATTGGTCGGAGAATATTCTTTTTGTCGGGGAATATACGTACGATGGCACAATCATTGGTGGACTCCACAACGGAAGTATTGTTGTAGTTCAAAACGATACAAATTATCTTTTTATAAAAATAATGGCGAAAAGTGTTACCGTTAAAACTATTGAACTACCCTAGTAGTAAAAGTACAAAGAATACGCTGCTGGGATGCATAGTAGCACACCAGATTGATTATTGATGCTTACGTGAAAAGTCACTCAGCTTATACTCAATTATTGCTACGGTAATTATTGCATCATATCTCTCATATTATTGATTCAATTATTATCACAATATCATCTATAATATGATATACTATTAAATCAATAATTGAGACAACAAAGTTATTCATATTATTATTTGCAATATTGATAATGTCTAGAAAGTTCTCACCGATGAAAGGTTTGGTCACCTAATTGCTTACAATAATAAGGAAAATCCTTATCGAAAGCTCCCTCTTTCCTGGGAATGACCTGGTTTTTAAATATGGTGAATTATAATATTAATGATGAATAAGTTCATATTGATTAAAGATTAAATTGATAGTTCCATTGTGTTGGAATTATTAGTGTTAGTGAAAACCGACATTTATTTTGATAATAATTGATGTCTAGAGGTTATATTGACCAATCGGGTAATTAATCGGATAAATAAGCAATTAATTGCTATTGATTCACATGATTATAAATATTTGTTCACATGTGTGTACTATTGATTCACATTCATTTACTATTAGGGGAGTTGGTGCAAGATTGATAATACTTGCATGACTAAATTAAAAATGGAGGTATGTATGGAGGTACTATATTGTAATTCGTTTTTTTTCACATGTCTAAAACTATTGATTCACATGATTTACTATTAGGGGAGATGGTGAAAGTTTGATAATACTTATGGTAAAAATAAATTAAAATGAAGGAAAAGAGGAGGGTATTATATTGTATTTTGAGCCCCAAAATGTGCAATTATCGAAACTATATTTTCCTATAAATAGAAGCTCAATTATTTTTCAAAACTTAAGCTTATGAATTATTATAAAGAGAAATTATAGAGAAAGAAGAAGAGAAGTCTCACTAATATTTATTCCAAAGAGCCCCAAAACGGTAAGGGTATTATTCTTTCGTATTCAAAAGAGAGTTATTTTTTTTCTTGTATTCCATTCTATATTATTATGTTGAATAACCCCAAAACCTGTGCATGGTGAATTCCTTCCATTCCATTCTTTATTTGGTGTTCACTTAATCAAATATTCATATCTAACTACCCAATTATAATAAAATTGAATAAATAAAATTGTGGAAATTCCCCATTAAAGGGTTACATAATAAAATATTCTCCTGTGTTGTCTAACCTTTTGGTGTTACAAATCATTCAAATGCCCAAAAATAAATAAACTTCATTACAAAGGGTCAATTAAAATCGATAATAAAATATCATTCATATTACAAGTCTTCAATATTTGTTCATCTTTCCTTTATCCCATATTATCAAAAGCTAGGTACATCAACCTTCTCATCTTTAATCTCTCACCCTAATAGTTGATATAAGCAAGAGTGAGCAAACAAAGCTCACTTGAAACAACAATGAATGAAAATCTTTACAACAACTCACAAATAAGAGGCTCAAATAGAATTAAATAATATGGTCTATCAACATTCTCAAGTATATAACCGAGGGTCCTAAGACCACTTAACTATGTCCATAGTTATAAGTAATTTTTCAACTTAAACTTTAACAAATATAAGACTATAGGGGACTCCTCGCACTTAGGGGATCAACCTTCGTCATAAATGTATTGTGCACAAAACATTTCAACGCTAAGTTTAAATTACCCCTAATATTAGGGGTTGTTCATCTCAAGATTTAGAGTACAAGTCCGCACTAAAGTGAGTTTGGTTTGATACATTTCAGGTAATTTGAATTCAAATTAACATCAACTAAGGATTAGTTAAATAAAATTAATAACATTACACTATGGAATAATCATAACTTAATCTACATGGTAAATTAAAAGCATGCTTTAGGAATAATCTAATAGCATACATATTGAATAACTATAACACACCTTGCTTAAACAATATTAAGCCAAGGTTATTTAGAATTGAGAACTAAGCATGCATAGCAATTTGAACGATAAAACTATTCAACATTAGTATATCAGAATATATAAATTTGCATGCTAAATAACAAGTTAAATACAAGAATAACTTGCTCAATAAAGTTTAGAAATCTTGCATCATTATATTATAATCGAATTAGAAACAATAATTGGCTCAACGAGACAATAGATTTAGAGAACTTGCCTTGCTCGTTGGCTAAACCGAACAATTCGAATCACAATACCCTATATATATATATATATATATATATATATATGTCATCATGACATAGTTAGTCACTACCACATTACAAACATAACTAAGTACATTCATCATGTAAGATTAAATTTTTAATCACATAATCAAGTTACAAAACTAGTTAATTGTTAATAACATGCTCATTCTTGGTATAGAAATATTGAAATCATAATTTAACAGTCCTACTATTAACACATAACAACTTCTTCAGACTTTGTGTACAAAAATTACACTGTCTAACCATTCTGCTAACTCACACATGTGGCGCCACAGCTTTATATCAGGTCATACATCACATGGCTACGAATGGCGCAAGTGCAAGAGACACATATTTATTTGAGTGGCAAGCGCAGCGCTGTGGCACTTGGCTAATGAACTACATTACGACTAATTGCGATTTTGCAGTCCTCCAAAACTATCTAAAATCACATGAATAAAGCCAATTTTGGCCTACAAGCTACTTTCTAACAGCCTAATTATCATGTAATTCATACAAAGACTTTATATAACATATTTCAAAGACTCTTAACATGATTCTACTTATAAAACAACATAAATATCGAATTTAAAACATCCAATTTCACTGTTTTTGATATAAAAAAACCCCTCTTTTTTGATGTTTTCAATGAAAATTAACACTGTGATTTTGTTTTTCAACCAAAATAGTTAATTTAAAACACCTTGTTTATGTTTATACATACTCTTTCAAATTCAATAGTCAATTTATAAATTAAATAACTAATTAAACCTTTAATTTTACTTTAAACTAAGTCATATATATATATATATTCATATAAACTCACCGTAATATAGTTTTCTTCACAAATTACATACATATCATAAATTCATTGACTATACTCATATATAAACTTATGAAAATAGTTTCACAACAACCAATTTATCATATAAAACTATATATAACAAATAATTCAATTTCTCACAAAACATTTTATAGAGAATATTGGAAGAGAATACAACTATAACTTTTGAAAAATTAAAAATGGTTTAGATGATACCTTAGAGTTAGAAGATGATAACTCCTTTGATTATCAATCTTCTTTTTCCCAATTCTTTTCTCAAATTCTCTAGATTCTCCCAATTTTCTCTTATTTTTTCTCTCTTAAGTTTTCTTCTTCTCTTCTTCTAAGTCTTTCTTCTCTATTCTAACATACGTACTAGAATATAACGTATAGATAATAATATATATTAATTATATAATATAAATATAAGTATAACTGATATCAGTTATTATATTTTTGAAAATCAAAAGCCATAAGGCTTGTTTGGTTACCCACTTAAAATATAATCTTTTAATCCTTATGCCTTGTTTGGTAAAACACAATTAGATTAAAGACTTAATAGGCATTAAGCCTTGTTTGGCAAAAAAAATGAATTAAACTCTTTTAATTTATTTTAGTAATTCCCTTTATAGTAAGGTTATTTGTCACACTTTTATTTAATTAAATTTTTCAATAATCAATTTAATTAATTCTAATAACAATTTATTAAATTACTTTAACACATAAATTAATACCACAAAATTATAATTTTCTATATAATTATAACTTTATTTAATCAACTAACACATCCTTTTTAATTACAAATTCAAATTAAAATATAATAATTCATTTAATCAAAACTCTCTAACTTAATAATTAAATTAAATTAGAATATAATAATTAATTTCCTTAATTATTTATTTAACAAATAATTAACCAAATTGAATCAAATTTGAACAATTATTTATTCAACAATAAACACATCCATTAAATACTTAAATAATTCAATAAATATTTAATATAACAATTTAAAAATTCTTGGAATGTTACATCATTCCTCTTTTACAAGGATTCTCATTCCCTCGTAATCACAATTCAAACAACTCATTTATCACATTCTTCCCTACTTACAAAGATTTTGTCCCCATAATCAAGACACAAATTAAACAAATAACTCAGTGGTAATTCTTCATCATTTCAAATTTCAAGTTCCCACGTAGCCTCTTCACATCAGGGTTCTCCCATATTACCTTCACAGTAAGGTATCACCTTATTCCCGAGCACTTGTTCTTTCCTCGTCGACTATTATCCTAGATAGAACCTCTTCATAAGACAAGTCTTTATCAAACTACAATGGTTCATACTCGATCACGTGTTTGTAATCGATTTATATGGTCGTAACAATCAAAAAACGTGAAAAACATTATGAATGTTTTGCAATTCTAGAGGTAGAGCTACCTCGTAAGCCACCTCTCCAACTTTTCGTAAAGACTTCAAGGGTCCAATAAACCTAGGGCTTAGTTTTCCTTTTTACCAAACCAAATTTTTCCCTTCCAAGGAGAAACTTTTAGAATACGTAATTTCCTACGTCAAATGCACGATCTTGTCTGTGTTGATCAAAGATATTTCTTTTGTCTGCCTTGAAAGCACTATCAATCTTGTTCTCGATGAGTTTGACAACCTCGCAGTTTGTTGTACCCATTTTGGTCCTAATAGTTGACGCTCACCGACTTCATCCCAAAGATAAAGGAGTTCTCGCACCTCCCGCCAGATAATGCTTCATAAGGCATGCATGCCGATGCTTGCATGGTAAATCATATTATTAGAGCAAATTCCACCAATGGTAATTGTTCATCCCAGCTTCCTTTGAAATCTATGACTCATGCTCTCAATATATCTTCTAATGTCTGGATTGTTCGTTCGCTTTGGCCATCTGTTTACGGATGATATGCCATACTCATTCGCAACTGTGTTCCCATACATTCTTGCAATCTCTTCCAGAAGTTTGATGTGAACTTCAAATCTCTATCTGACACAATTGACACTGGAACTCCATGTCTCATCACGATCTCTTTAACATATAGCTTTGCCAGCTGATCAAGATTGAATCTAAACTTTATTAGCAAAAAGTGTGCAGATTTTATCAATCTGTCCACTATCACCCATATCGCATCACATCCTTTATGAGTTATTGGAAGCCCTACCACAAAATCCATTGTGATATGTTCCCATTTCCATTCTGATATCTCTAACGGTTGAAGTAATCCACTTGGCCTTTGATGCTCGGCCTTAACTCTCTAACATGTTAAGCACTTCGCAACGCATTTTGCAACGTCTCTTTTCATATTTGGCCACCAAAAATGTCTCCCAAAATCTTGATACATCTTCGCATTTCCTGGATGAATCGAATATCTCGAGCTATGAGCTTCGTATCAAGATGTCTTCTTTAATATCTGGTATCATTGAACCCAGATTCGTCCCTCAAATCTCAAAGATTCCCTCAATATCAACCTTGTATTTCACTTCTTTTCCCTCGACCACACTTTCTTTATTTTTCTCGCATTCCTCATCCTCAATTGAGCGCTTTTCACTTTGTCCACCAAAGTTGGACTGGCTTCCATCCGTATAATTTTTCATCAATTCTTTTGGAAATTTGATTTCCAACTCTAACCTTGCCATTGTCGAAATAAGCTCCTCCTTATCGCTTAACAACATCAACTTTTCTCTCGCTTTCCTACTCAAGGCATCTCGCAACCACGCTTGCTTTGGCCTCGATGATAAAAGATCTCACAATCGTAATCCTTTTATCAATTCCATCCATCTCCTTTGACGCATGTTCGTGTCTTTCTCGAGTGAAAATGTACTTTAATTCTTATGGTCCGTGTAGATCTCACATTTCTCTCATAGAGATAGTGTCTCCATATTTTCAAAGCAAACACAACCGCCGCCAACTCTAAATCATGAGTCCTGATACCTTTTTTCGTAGTCTTTCAATTTCCTTGATGCATACGCAATGACTTTTGCTGCTCGCATAAGGACACATCCTAATCCTTTGTGTGAAGCATCACTATACACCACAAAATTTCTCAGATTATCCGTAATGACAACACAAAAGCCATACTTAACTTCTTTTTCAATTCTTGAAAACTTCCTTCACACTTCTCCTTCCAAAACAAATTTTATAGATTTTCTCACAAATTTGTCAACGGAGTGGCAATCTTGGAGAAATCCTCGATAAACCGTCTCATAATACCCCGCCAATCCCAAGAAACTTCTCACTGATGGAGTTCTTGGTTGTTCCCAATTTATCACAAATTTCAACTTTTGATGGATCCACTAAAATTCCATCCTTATCAATTACGTGCCCAAGAAATTGTATATGTTCTAACCAAAATTCACATTTAGAGAATTTCAGTACAACTTTTCCTTTTCTTAGCGCTCCAACATTAGACGTAAGTGTTCCACGTGTTCTTCTTGAGTTCTAGAGTACACCGTAATATCATCGATAAACACCACCACAAACTTGTCTAAAAAATGGTTTAAACACCCTATTCATCAAATCCATGAACGCCGCAGGGCGCTTTGTCAAACCAAAAGACATCACCAAAAATTCATAATGTCCATACCGAGTTCTAATGCCGCCTTTCTAAGACATCCTCCTTCCTTACTTTCAATTGATGATACCCACTTCTCAAATCTATTTTTGAGAAATATCTAGCACCATTCAACTGGTCAAACAAATCATCTATTCTCAGCAATGGATATTTATTCTTAATAGTGACTTTGTTTAATTCCCTATAATCAATGCAAAGACGCATTGACCCATCCTTCTTCTTTACACAAATAACACCGGTGGTCCCCACTTGCGACACACTTTGTAATTGAATGTATTTCTTGTCCAACATCTCCCGCAGCTTGTACCATCGGCCTTCCTTCATCTCTACCGAGCCATTCAGATTTGGGGCCTTCGATATCGGAGCGTTTCCCGGCACTAAAGTCGATCACTTAACTCGATTTCTCCTCGTCAAAGTAAGTCCCGCAAATCCTCCTAAAACACGTCCACGAATTCCCTAACCACTGGTATTTCTTCCAGTTTCACACCCTTCTTCTGAGTATCGACTATGTAAGCTAAATAACCCACACAACCTTGACTCAACAACTTTTTGCCTCGCATAATCGCTGACACATCTCATTTGTTCTAGGCGATTTGCTACCATTGAAAACTACCTTTGATGGAGTCATAAGGTTTACACATTTCTTTTGGCAATCAATTATCGCCCCACAATTGAACAACCAATCCATTCCCAAAATAACATCAAACTCTCCAAGCCTAATCGAATTAAATCTACCATCATAATATTTCCTTAATATTCACCCTATAGCTTCAGTATACGAACCTAACATGAATTACTTCCTTATTCGCAATTTCTATGTTTAAAGGGAAATTCAATTCTTCACTAGGCAATCCTAATCTCATAGCAAATTCATCGATATAAAATGAGCAAGTAGCACCCTAATCAAATAATACATAAGCATCAATATCATTGATTGGGATAATACCCGACACCACATCCTTTGATTGCACAAAGATCTTGCATACCATGTCAAGGTTCTGTCATGGGTTTGTTTGATGTCGCTGGTCCAAGAATGGCCCAAGTACTCCACCGCTACCTCCCTTGCTTCCCGTTGTCTATCCAACTTTCTTCTTAGGGCACTCATGAGCAAACTGATCCTTGGACCCGCAAGTGTAGCACACATTCTTCTTGGATTGGTTGCAATTTTGTGCGATGTGACCCTCCTGGCCACAATTAAAGCATACTTGTTTCCCCATTAAGCATACACCCTTGTGAAACTTCCTGCATGTAGCACATGCTTTAAACTTCTTATTTTACTGGTTACCCTGCTGATTTCCAGTACCCATATTTCCACTCCACTTTCTTTTCAGATTATTGTTACCATTTCCACAACCACCACCTCCATTCTCAATCTCCACTTCATTCTTCTTCTTTTTCTGTTCTTGATTGAACTTAGTTACAACTTCGCCTCCCCCTTCAGCGAGAATTGCCTTTTCCATTACAGCTGCAAATGTCTTCAACTGGAACAAGGAAACCCTACTATACAACCAGGGCTTCATTCCCTATTCAAACCTCTTCTCCTTGCTCATCTGTCTCAGGCGACTTGATATGGCGCAAACCTCGCTAACTCATTGAATTTAGCGGCATACTCCGACACCGAATATCGTTCCACGCTTTTAGTTCTAAAAATTGCACTTTAATCGACTATTCAAACTCTCTCGAGAAATAGGTCTCAAGAACATCTCCTTAAACATATCCCAAGTAATAACCCCTGGTCCTCCTTGAGTTTTATTGGCCTGCCACCAATAACTAGCCTCTACTTTCAATATGAATGTTGCAAAAGCAGTCTTCTAATCCTCCCTACTCCCGCAACATCGAACACTTTCTCTATCTCCATGACCTGTGTCCAGTGCCTCAATCGGGTTCATGGACCCACAAAATTTCGTGGTCCAACCGCCTTTGAAGTCCTTAAACGTTGTAGCTTGATTTTGTGGTTGATTCTATGGTTGATTCTCAGAAGGCACCACAAGAATGCCACCAAATGGGGGTTAGCTTCAATATTATTGTTGTTGGTTCCTTCAAAGGTTCTCTCTGTTTCGGGGTGGTTGACGCCTTGAGGCATTTTCTATTAAAAATACACTCATTAGATTTTTACTCAACTCTTTTAAGTAATTTCTACCTAACTTGCCCCCATAAAGTAATAGTCACATAACACATAATACTTTGGATAAAATAAGATAATAACTTTTATTCATTCATAATTTCTTTGAAAACATCATAACAATAACATCACTGCTATTTACATTATTTTCCCGATCTACTAAAGTTTCAGGACATCATCAACATACCCCATAGGTTACATAACCCTTGGGATTTACATATTATTTATCGTATCATAAATCATATATTAAGTACATTCCCTACGATGTCCTACTAAGATATGGCATTGCCTTACGACGCTTTTCATCCATAATTCAGAACATGGTTTGACGATCTAATATGTACGATGGCAGCGTCTCAAACTGAATCGGATAACCCATGACCCGATCCTGAGCTTGATTAATCACTGTGTTGAATACGTTATTCATTTCCTCCATCTTCATTCTCTTTGCTTGTGCGTCTCCCTCTACTATTTTGGCTTGTTGATCAGCTACCTCGTACGCATCTTCGGCTCTTGCCCTCTTAGTAGATTCCTCTTTCGAATTGTTCTTCAATTCTGCAATCTCTCGCTATCATTCGCCGTTTCTCCTTTCAGCAGAACCAGCTTTTCTTCAACATTGTTCAAGCATATTCCTCCTAGGTCCCGGATTTCATCGCCCTTCGTGCCATCGAGGTCTGCTTTTGTTCAACTACTATCTCTTATAATTCCTCGACAAGATCTTCAAGTTCCACGCTATGGTCATACACTTCATCGCATATACGAAGCAATGCATCGAGGTCAAGTGGAATCTCTTCCTCCACATCCTCGCCATCCTCATTCACCTCGCGGGAACTCAACGGGTCTTCCTCATCTGTTTTCTACATCATCATCCTCATCTTCAACCACTGTGAGCAACGGGGCTGTCTCCCGTGCAAGTAGTTGTTCCCAAACCACTTGAATGTCACGAGATTCCTCATCTCTAGGCATCTGAGGTCCTTCCTCCCTAGCCTGGCTGGATTCTTCGACATTAGCCATCCTGACAACAAGATTTTTAAGTTTTAGTTATTAATCATCATTACTGACACACTCACAAGCACATAAGTTGTAATCACGTAAGCACATAAGTGTTTTATTACTTCTTCCTTAAAACTCGATAAGAGTTTATCATCACTATCTTTCAAAGGTTACTTCCTAAGGCTTTTCCCCACCTAAGGTTCATAACCTAAAGCTTTGATACTAACTTCAGACACCCCCAAACCCGTGTACTTCATTCCCACAGATTTGGTGTTCACTTAATCAAACATTCATATCTAACTACCCAATCATAATAAAATTGAATAATAAAACCTTCCCATTAAAGGGTTACATAATAAAAATCTCCTGTGTTGTCTAACCTTTAAATACAATCATTCAAATGCGGAAAATAAATAAACTTCATTACAACCATTCAATTAAAATCGATAATAAAATATCAACATATTACAAGTCTTCAATACTTGTTCATCTTTCCTTTTCCTTATCGGTGCTAGGTACATCAACCTTCTCATCCTTAACTCGTAATAGTTATATAAGCAAGAGTGAGCAAACAAAGCTCACTTGAAACAACAATGAATGGAAATCTTTACAACAACTCACAAATAAGAGGCTCAAAAAATTAAACAATATGGTTTATCAACATTCTAAAGTATATAACCGAGGGTCCTAAGACCACTAACTATGTCCATAGTTATAAGTAATTTTTCAACTTAAACTTTAATAAATATAAGACTATAGGGACTCCTCGCACTTTGGGGGATCAACCCTTCAGACAATGTATTGTGCACAAACATTTCAACGCTAAGCGTAAATTACCCCTAATAATAGGGTTGTTCATCTCAGTATTTAGAGTACAAGTCCGCACCAAAGTGAGTTTGGTTTGGATACATTTCAGGGTAATTTGGAATTCAACAAACATCAACTAAGGATTAGTTGAATAAAATTAATAACATTACACTATGGAATAATCATAACTGAATCGACATGGTAAATTAAAAGCATGCTTTAGGAATAATCTAATAACATGCATATTGAATAACTATAACACACCTTGCTTGAACAATATTAAGCCAAGGTTATTTAGAATTGAGAACTAAGCATGCATAGAAATTTGAACGATAAAACTATTCAACATTAGTATATCGGAATATATAAATTTGCATGTTAAATAACAAGTTAAATACAAGAATAACTTGCTCAATAAAGTTTATAAATCTTGCATCATTATATTATAATCGAATTAGAAATAATAATTGGCTCAACGAGACAATAGATTTAGAGAACTTGCTTTGTTCGTTGGCTAAACTGAACAATTCGAATCACAATACCCTATATATATGTCATCATGACATAGTTAGTCACTACCACATTACAAACATAACTAAGTACATTCATCATATAAGATTAAATTTTTAATCACATAATCAAGTTACAAAACTAGTTAATTGTTAATAACATGCTCATTCTTGGTATAGAAATATTAAAATCATAATTTAAGAGTCCTACTATTAACACATAACAACTTCTTCAGACTTTGTGTACAAAAATTACATTGTCTGACCATTATGCTAACTCACATGTTAATGCATACCAGCTTTATACAATGGATTACGGTCTTTGCGGTAGTATGGCAGACACAAGCCAATGAGTGGCACAGGCATGGTATCGGCGTATGTGCATGTACGAGAACTATATTCACGAGGTTACTATGAATCAATTATTAATTCGATCTGAGCGACTAGCTACATAAATCACATGAATAAAGCCAATTTTGGCTTACAAGCTACTTTCTAACAGCCTAATTAGAATGTAATTCATACAAAGACTTTATCTAACATATTTTAAAGACTCTTAACATGATTCTACTCATAAAATAACATAAACATCAAATTTAAAACATCCAATTTCACTGTTTTTGATTTAAAAAAACCCCTCTTTTTTATGATTTCAATAAAAATCAACACTGTGATTTTGTTTTTCAACCAAAACACCTTTTTTATGATTATAAATACTCTTTCAAATTCAATAGTCAATTTATAAACTAAATAACTAATTAAACCATAATTTTTACTTTAAACTAAGTTATATATATATATATATATATATATATATATATAAACTCACCGTAATATAGGTTTTCTTCACAAATTACATACATATAATAAATTCATTGACTATACTCAAATATAAACTAATGAAAATAGTTTCACAACAACCAATTTATCATATAAAACTATATATAACAAATAATTCAATTTCTACAAGATTTTATAGAGAATATTGGGAGAGAATACAACTATAACCTTTTGAAAATAAAAAGAGTTTTAGATGATACCTCAGAGTTAGAAGATAGTGGCTATCCTTTGATTATTAATCTTCTTTTCCCAATTATTTTCTCAAATTCTCTAGACTTCTCCCAATTCTCTCTTATTTTTTTCTCTGTAAGTTTTCTTCTTCTCTTCATCGAGTCTATTTTCTCTATTCTAACATAATGTATTTAGAATAAAAACGTATAGATAATAATATATATTAATTATATAATATAAATATAAGTATAACTGATATCAGTTATTATATTTTTGAAAATCAAAAGCCATAAGGCTTGTTTGGTTACCCACTTAAAATAAAATCATTTAATCCTTATGCCTTGTTTGGTAAAACACAATTAGATTAAAGACTTAATAGGCATTAAGCCTTGTTTGGCAAAAACGAATTAAACTCTTTTAATTTATTTTAGTAATTCCCTTATAGTAAGGTTATTTGTCACACTTTTATTTAATTAATTTTTTCAATAATCAATTTAATTAATTCTAATAACAATTTATTAAATCACTTTAACACAAAAATTAATACCCCAAAATTATAATTTTCTATATAATTATAACTTTATTTAATCAACTAACACATCTTTTTAATTATAAATTCATTAAAATATAATAATTCATTTAATCAAAACTCTAAACTTAATAATTAAATTAAATTAGAATATAATAATTAATTTTCTTAATTAATTATTTAATTAAAAATAATTAACCAAATTGAATTAAATTTGAACAATTATTTATTCAACAATAAACACATCCATTAAATATTTAAATAATTCAATAAATATTTAATATAACAATTTAAAATTTTTGGAATGTTACACTATTATACTCGTATGAGATATCATTTCTTTTGTACTCGTCATAGAATATCATTTTTTTTTGTATTTTTTTACGAGTTACTATTCACGGGTTACTATTCACCCGGTTACTATTTACTCTAGTATTATTCAATCGGGTATTCGGGACACTTTTCGTGTCGAAGTACTATTCACGAGTTACTATTCACCTAAATTACTATTCACCCGAATATTATTCACTCGGGTATTTGGGGTACATTTCATGATGGGGTACTATTCACGAGGTACTATTTCCGAAGTACTATTCATAAGGTACTATTGCGGGGTACTATTTACCCAAAAAATATATTTCTTTTCTGTCCAAATTATTTTTGGTACATGAATATTATTCTTGAATTTTACTCCACAAAGCAATATCATGTTGACAATTTGGATATTTTTAAACTCTGGATAAATTTAAAGTCTTTAATATTTATCCTTGATTTCGTTTGATTAATGCTTATATCATTGTCATCATCCTCATGCTTATATTGTGATGAAAGACATCTTTGGCTTACGTGCATAGATGGACTGTTGATTATTGGTTTTACAGTAGTATCTCTTTGGCTTACGTGCAAAGATGAACTGTTAATTGATAGCTTTGGCCCGTAGTGCAAAGATGGACAGGTGTATGACATGATCATGACCACTTGTGATACTAATGAATATCCTTGGTCGTATTATAGGGATAATTCGATGATGTGATTGCGTAATCATGACCATTAGTTAACAAATTGAATGTCTTTGGTCAGAAAGTGCAATCGATGACATTAACAATTGATTGGTATGATCATGACCATTGGTTTTATAGTTGAATATCTTTGGCCAGTAGTGCAAAGATAGACAACTGATTGGTATGATCATTGTTATTACATTTGAATATCTTTATCCTTTGGGGTAAGGGTATTGAGTAAATGTTCTATTAAGCCTTTGTGGTAAGGAGAAATTGTTGATTCACATTATTATAAACATGAATTGTGAATTTAACTAATATCTTTGGTGGTTCAGGTGAAGACAGGTGATGAAAGTTCTATTTGTCTTGGGTATAATTGTTAATGAGTATTACAGGAATGAAATATTAACGATGGATTTTTAATCTAGAAGAGATAGTAGACATTATGTTCTATTTGACTCTTCTAATGGATTGTTTATTCCGCTGCAGTTAAACTTGATGTTTATTGTATTTTATCAGTTTAACATTGTTGAAGGCTAAGGATAATTTATTCTGCATTATCTTAGTCATAATATTCCTTACTGGGCTAGTTGAGCTCACCCTTTTCTTTCATTGTTCTCTTCAGGAAATGATAATATAGCTGGGACGAGTCTGGAAATGGAGTGATGGTCCAGGATAAGTGGTTGTAGTAGTCCTCACTATTCTGTGAAATAGTGTGATAATAATTGTAATGAGGACTTCATTGAGTGTGGATATTGTCTAGAAGACAATATTCGTTTTAAAAAATTAGTTATGTTTTGTCGTATTTATCGACGTCGAGATTTTTTAATGTCCCTTTTCGTTACTTGTTCTTTGGTGTTCTCATGTTAATGTGAGATTTGTTTGAAAAAACAAGTGAAAAAGGTCCGACATGTATAATGTCGATGATTTGACTTTAAGAGTCGCCAGTTGGTGTATTTAACTGGTTGCACCAATGAAACTGAAAAGGTTTGCATATTGACCCAGTGATGTGACACTGCTAAACGGGTCTGTGAAACTAAGATTCATTTAGGGTTCGGAGGCTTGGTTATGCGGAGGGAAGGTGTTAGGCACCCCCCGGCATTCATGTTGCCACAGTGATCGCCACTTTTCAAAGAAACTGTTATATGAATGTGTGTGTATGTGGATCAATGTGCAATTATTTGGAAGTAGTGCTATGCCTCGTTCACACCTATATACATAGGGTTTGAATTTTGTAGGAAATTCAATTTTAAGCAAGATATAGCAATGAAGTTTTATAAAAAAGGTTTTTCAAACCTTGTGCTCAATAGTAAGTGAGGCCTTTGATACTTCAATTTTATTATTAAATGTTCAGCTTGTTTAATTTTATTTTTGAGATGTGTGGCATCTACAAGGAAATAATATATAGCAGTGTCGAACTCCTTATGGGCATGACAGCCATCCAAGGGAATTCAGACACTATAAATAATGTACAAGCCGCTTCATACCGAAAAAGTCCATCACGAAATCAATCTAGATTCAAAGATCAATCCATGATCACATGATTTCTAGGCTCACATGATACTGCAATTTGTATGGAAAGTAGTAAGAAGTTATATATATATATATATACATATATATAAAAGCGATAAATATATATATATATATATATGTGCATGATCGGCCACCACGAAACAACTCCATAGGGGATCAGAAATGTAGATAAAGCAATAAATGCTATCAACCGCCACGGAGTAAACTCTAGGGGGACTTGAATGTAAATAAAGCTGTAAAAGCTATCAACTACCACGAAGTAAACTCCAGGCAGGACGAAATATATATATATAACTGTTGTCGGACATATCCGATGAGCCCTAATTTTTATCCTAAGCATTTATCGCTTATATATATATATATATATATATATATATATATATATATATATATATATATATATAAACGCTCCAGACCGAAGTCTCGGCTCAATCGAGGCATAAGTCGATAATGTTAGTCCGTATAAAAATATATACATATATATAAGTATATATATACAGACAGAAATGAAAACCACGGACCGAAGTCCGGGCAAACACACACACACGACTCTCAATGTGTATAACAATGTGTGCTATTATGAGAAGAAAGGCTTTATAGAATGTAAGAAGGCTTACAGTGGGCTGCCATTGTAGACTTCTATGACTCTATATGGATAAATAATCAGCACCCGCCGAATGAAAGTATAGCTATATGTGAGCTAAAAGATATTTAAAATGAGGAAAACACTCAATATGGGTGTGTACAGAGTAAAGTGGACAGGGCTTCCTCGCCGTTTGTCTATTTTCTCTCTCTCAAAATGGCTGACCCAAGGTCTATATTTATAGATCGATGGTCAGGTGTACTACAGCACGTAGTAGTTACACCAAATGATCGTCGTGGTGGGCCCGGGCTTCGCGGGTCCCGTCGTCTCGAAGTACATGTACTTACGTACTGTAATGTCCTCTCGAACTTGCAGAACTTCAATCCGAGCATCCGAATGAGGTTTATGTGACCTTCTTCAGACTTCTTGTGTTGAGAGTTAAGCAATGACATGGATTAGAGGTTGTACGAAGTCAGGAAGAGGGGACCATGCCCATAGTCTTAAAACTTCAAATTCTATCCGGTGTACTGCAACGCGTAATAGTCACTCAGGATTGTAACTCCTCGATTCTTGTGGGACATTGTTGTATGTATGTATGTATGAAGTGTTGAGACGATGCGCAGGTGTTGATGTGGCAAGATGACGTTTGTCTCTTCGCCGGGGTTATTGTCGGTTTGAGTTGAAAGCAGACGTTGCTCAGGGTTACATCTGAGATTGGACTGCTGCAAGTGTTTGAATGTCGCAAGGTCATCTTGTGAGTGCCTGTCTGTCTGGTGTTAGCTCTGGTTTTGAGAGATGAGTGCCTCGGCAGGAGGTCTGATATTGAAGTTGATAGCATGTATTTGAAACAAGCATTTCCGGAGTTATCGTCGAAACTGCAAAAGCATTCCTTAGGGTTATCGCCAAGGACGAAACTCAGGGTTATCTCCGAGGTTGGAAATGATCCTTTCGGTGTGTGTTCCGGGGTTGAGAATGAGATTCCTGGTGTGTGGTCCAGGGTTGGAAATGATGTTCTCGGTGTGTGTTCCCGATTATGAACTGATCTTCCTGTAGTATCTGGAATGGATGTGAACTGTCTTCCAGGGTTATCTCTGAAAGACAATTTTGCCCTCCTATAATGTTAGTAACAGTTGTGTAGAAAAATTTCGAGTGTCTATAGATGCCCCTCTTTATCATATTCATGCAATACAAGGCATGGATAGGATAAAGAATCCTAGACACTTGAAATGCAAGTGAGATAAACATGATGTTATGTGCAGTAACATGATGCAAATGTATGATGCATGATTGTTAGGTAATCCTGCTGGGATGACATTCAGTGATGGCTTGGACATGCGATCCAAGTCTTTAAGGATGTTGACGTTGGGGCTATCACCAAAGTCTTGAATCCTAGACATTGGCTTATATTTCATATAGGTGCCTCTTGTATGTAAGAGATCTATGGGGATAAAGCTTTGTCTATTTGAGGATGTGTATAACATAATCCCTCATCCTGTCAGAGTTACTGCCAACAGCATGTTGTTGTCAGGGTTGCCTGACCTTCGTTGATGTGTGTATCACTAGATAGATCCCTGTTGGGTGCATTGTCAAGGTTGCTTGACCTTCATTGATGTATGTGTCAATGGTCGCATTGCGTTGTAACCCCCCGCTGGGGAAAGGTTGATGAGTTGCTTCGATGGGTTTACTTCCCATCTGCTGACATGATGTTAAGGTTGCTTGACCTTCATTGATGTGTGTATCAATGGTTGAATGCGTTGTAACCCCCGCCGGGGATACGTGGATGTTTGAAACTTCGGCGTTGTTACCCCGTCGAGGATACGTAGATGCTTGAAACTTCGGCGTTGTAACCCCCGCCGGGGATGTTTAGCATTTGGTGGTTTTTTACGTTGTAACCCCCGTCGGGGAGATTTTAGGGTTGTAACCATGCAATGGCAGCATCAGACGTTTGTGGGGTATTACCGAGCATTATTTGTGAAAGTTGAGCTCATTGGCATAGTATACCCTATATTCAGGCGAATACCAATGAGATGACGGGAGTTCAATTCTGACCCGTGCAAAACCAGGATTACCGAGCATTTTTATTCCTGATTTGGACTTTTTAGCTTGTGAGACCTCCTTTGCAACTCTAACTGGAGCGAGCCGGAGGTGTGGGACCCATGTAGGAGTTGACTCCTACTTTGGAGGAGTATGCACGATTGATGATGTTGCCGCTGGACAGACCTTGCATGCATATGGCTATCGAAGACATGAGTAGATAGTTTATAACCCTCACCAGATTGAGACGTAGAGTGGTATAGGACGAGATTACATTCAGCCACGTGATATCCCAGCGTTTTATGTTTGACAGATTTGGCTCTGAGGATAGTTATGCACGGCATTCCGGGGATTTCACCACACCGGAGGACCATTGGCATTCAGCCAGAGTGGATGTACTGTTATTATGCGTATTGTCATACGTCTTTATGCCACGATATATGGATGAGCTAGATATAGGCGTCATTATGGCAGTGAGAGCTCTCAGGGAGGGTCGTACCATTATACCGATGATTATTGTAGAGACTCTGAGGTCAGCTACATACTGTGGCACTTATCCGGCAGGAGTGTTCACAGGTAGCTCGGTCATGCTGTATGAGTGGTTTATGTCACACTTGAGACCGATTGGTACGTTTAGACGACAGGGGTTTTGTTTCACCCATGATATAACCATGTCATACTCCTTTTAGCCTGCGGAGTGTACATATGCTGCATTGTGGTCAGCTTTCCTGTGAGACCCCAAATTTTATGAATAAAGATTTAAATTTCTTGAAATATTTTTTTAATATTATGGTGTGGATTTGATATAATGTTATAGTTGAGGGTGATATTTACAAATTTTGCAAAGTATGTAAGTTGTTATAAAATATTCGTTTGGTCGGGGAATATTCTTTTTGTCGGGAATATCCGTACGACGGCAAAATCATTGGTGAACCCACAACGGAAGCATTGTCGTAGTAAGAAAATGACAGAATTATCTTTTATTAAAAATAACGGCGGAAGTGTTACCGTTAAAACTGTTGAACTACCCTTTAGTAAAAGTACAATGTACTGGCGTGGTTGCATAGTAGCACACCAGATTGATTATTGATGCTTACGTGAGAAGTCACTTAGTTATACTCAATTATTATTACATATGAATTACTTTGATCATATCTCTCTTATATTATTGATTCGATTATTGTCACAAGATCATCCTAATAATATGATATATTATTAAATCAATAATTGAGATGACAAAGTTATTCATATTATTAAATTGCAATATTTACAATGTCTAGAAGTTACACAAGGAGAGGTTTGGTCACCTAATTCGGCGCCAATAAGGAGAAATCCTTATTGAAAGCCCCTCTTTCTGGGAACGACCTGGTTGTTAAATATTGTGAGTTATAATATTAATGATGAATAAGTTCGTGTTGATTAAAGATGGATTTGATAGTTCTATTGTGTTGCGATTATTGGTGTTAGTTGAAATCGACATCTATTCTGATGATAATTGATGTCTAGGGGTTATATTGGTAAATAGGGTAATTTATCGGATAAATGAGCAATTAATTGCTACTAATTAAATGCTTATATAACTATTTATTCACATGTGTGTACTATTAAGTCACATTCACTTACTATTAGGGGAGTTGGTGCAAGATTGATAATACTTGCATGACTAAGTTAAAAATGGAGATATAGATGGAGGTACTATACTGTAATTCGTATTTTCACATGATTATAACTATTGATTCACATGATTGAACTATTGATTCACATTATTTACTATTAGGGGAGGTGGTGCAAGTTTGATAATACTTGCAGGACTAAATTAGAAATGAAAGAAAAGTTAGAGGTATTGTACAATAATATTTCGAGCCCCAAAACATGCAATTATCGAAACTATGTTTTCTTATAAATAGAAGCTCATTCTTCCTTCATTTCTCACCAATTCACTAAAGTTATAGAGCAATTATTATAGAGAGAAATTATAAAGGGAAAGAAGAAGAGAAGTCTGTCACCTCACTAATCCAGTATCCAGTCTTCTTTTGAGGTAAGGGGTATTATTTCTTTAGTATTCCTGAAGAGAACTTCTGTTATTCCATTCCTTAGTATTCTGTTGGAATAATCTGTATACGCGGACTACCGTATACATGGTGAAATTCTTCTATTATTCCATTCTTTATTATTCTGTCAGAATATCCTGTCCGTGCGTTTACGAATTACCTAGTTCCATTATTTATTATTCTTTTGGAATAACCTGTTTGTGCGGTCTATCGCATGCATGGTGAATTCTTTTGTTTTTCTGTTCTTTATTATTCTGTTAGAATATCACGCTTGTCTTGATTACGCTGACTGATTTAGATTCTTTATTATTCATTGTAGAATAACTCATGTCATGTGCGATTACATCGCATACATGGTGAATTCTTCTGTTATTCCATTCTTTATTATTTTGTTGGAATAACCTGTATATGTGGATTACCACATGCATGGTGAATGATCCTTTATATTCATTTCTTATTAAATTATGGAAACGATCTGTTTACGTGAATTATGATGAAAGTCATAATAAAAGCATTGGTCTGATGAAAATCATGGGTATATGTAGTATTAGTAAGTGTTATGATGAGTTATGTTGGTTATTATGTGAGAACATGAAAGTTTCTTAGAAATCACAAAGGGTTGAAAATCAGATTTTTGGTGAAAATGGAACATGAAATTCAATTAACCATATCTCCTATTATATTTCGAATTTTTGAGTGTGGTCAAGTTCTAGAGTTAGATCTATGAGTTTTCTAACTTATCCAAGTGGAATCACTGGAAAAGGTGTTGTAGATTTTCGTGTGGACCGATTTTAGCAAAGGAGTCAAAAATTGCAAAGTACCAAAAAGCTACTGCCCAGAAATTTAAAAGGGCATTTTCGGCCACTTAATTTATGAGAAAAATTTCGGCCTTTTGGGACATGGAAATATATGGTATAAAGTACCTCCTGTCAAAAAATGAGCTCATTCCGACTTAAAATGAGCAAGTTAAGACTATTTCAATATTTAGGTTTTTCCGACGAAAAATGCTATAACCGGAGTTCTATAACTCCGATGACCATGGAATTTAAACTGGAAGCTCATGTTAACATGTGTAAGATCCTGCCAAGATTTGGGAATTTCTGGAGTTAAACTTGAGGTAGCTAATTTCTTAAGGAATTAATTAGAAATTGGTTTTGAAAATACTTAAGGAGTTGAAAATTATAAAAAAATACTTGTTGTGTATGAAATATATGTATATATGTTTGGACAAAGGATAGAAAAATAATAAGTTAATTTCATAATTTTTCATGAAAATAGTTTAGTTACGAACATATGAGTTAAATATGTTATGTGAAGATGAAAAATTGGTAAATATGATTTTATGGCTTGGGAATCCTAAATAGGGTATATGCAGATTTTTTATGAAGGATTTGATCATTGGTGATGAAATCTTATGAGTATGGCATTTTTGAATGATTAAATGCATTATTTGGTAAAGTATAAACAATTGAAATAAATTATTTATAAGTTTAAGAAGTGATTAAAATATTAATATAATATTAATAAGTTTATTAAGTGATTGATAATATTTGGATAAATTTAGATTCTTAATATTTATCCTTGTTTCTGTTTGATTAATGCTTATATCATTGTCATCATTCTCGTGTTTATATTGTGATAAAGTCATCTTTGGCTTACGTGCATAGATGGACTTGGTGTGATTCAAAATAGGTATACATCACCCATTCCGAGTCACAATAACATGGTACGTAAAAACAACTACAACTTTATTAATACAACATCATAAATTTTATGTGAGTTTAAATACAAATATTGTCATCTAGATACAATATACATACCCAACTAAGTCCTCATTACAATTATTGATACATATACTTTACAAAATGGTGAGGACTACTAAACAACTCTCTAGAACCTTCATTCCAGACTCCTAGTATGACCTAGTTTATTCGCTTTACATTCTCGCCTCCCACTCATTTTGAGAAGAAAAATGGAACAAAAAGGAAAAGGGTGAGCTCAACTAGCCCAAGAAGAAGAATATTACGACTAAGATAATATAGAACAAATTATCGTTAGTCTTCAACAGGAAAAAAACTATCGATAAAAAGATACAAATTATCGACAACAAGTTTCAAGTTTCGTGATCAATATTCGCAATAAATAATAATTCATAGAAGAGTTACGTAGAGAATGAAATCTACTATTATCTATGAATTTAAAAGTCCATCATCAATATTTTATCCCTCAGAACATCAATCAATATACATCTTGAATCAAATATTCATCTTTGCACTACAGTGCCAAAGATATTCATCACCAACCATGTTCATCTCAACACTGCTCATCTTTGCACTACGGGCCAAAGATATTCATTATAAAATCATTTATCTTCGCACTACAAAAGCCAAAGATATTCAATAATATCATCATTTAGACCGAGGATGATGAAAAATATTTTAAAGGAAACGAATCCAAAGAAACAAAAGAATAAATATCAAGGATTCAGATTTCAAATATTTCATGTCCAAAAATACCTCATAAATAATCATAAGTGAAGTAAAATTCAAGAATGATCAAAACATGGATACAATCAAAGCTAGTATCCATAATAGATATTTTGACGAAAAAGGAAAAAAATTTCATTTTTCATGAATAATAAGGTCAGATTCGTGAATAAAGGTCAGATACGTGAATAATAAGAACGTCCCCACACAAAAAGTTCCAAATTTGATTAAAAGTTCAAACCAATATTTCAAAGATAATGATATTGAAGAAAATAATATCATTTAAAAAAAAATAACATCCCTTACCTCGAAAAAGACAGACTTCTCGACCGAATACTAGATATATAAGGTCAAGGAACTCAGACCAGATAAAGAACACTCAAGGTATCAAAATACTCACAAGAATACGCTCAATATATCGAGAGAGAAATAGAGAGAAACTTCAGCTTCGTGTGATTTTCAATTCTAACCTAAGACCCTATTTATAGAAAAATGCTTAGAATACCAAAGCAAAAAATTTAATATAATATTAATATATTTATCAAATTTTCCTTAGCCCACCTCTAGACATCTGATTTCAAAGACTTTGCACATGTTAATGATGTCCACAAAATACAAAAAACATTTTTTATCAAAAAAATAATAAAACTTCCAAAATCAATTATTTCTAACTTCTAAACTTCAATAATTCATAATAAATAGCCTTTTATCGTAAAAAATTCAAACCACATGTCCTTTCCATAGGAAATTTCATTCTCTACAACTTTACGTAAGAAAGTTTTTCCAAATTCCAAATGTAAATTGACCAAATCCACAAACTAGACAATTTTACAAAAGCTATAATCAAATTTCTATCAAGAATTGGGGTCTCTACCACACAAAAACATGTGTTAATCATTTAATGCAACAAAATACTCTTCCTCCTCATATACTCATATATCCCACATTTATTGTAAAAATATCACCATTATTATATTATTAAAATAATATATTTAAATGAATTATTTTATCGTAAAAAGATAAAATATTAATTTTCAACAATTGTCACATTAAAAATTTTCTCCATCTATATCCACATAAAATCAATATTTTCTCTCATCATATAAATCAATAATTAATTATTCACAAATAATATTACAGTAATCACAATATCGACAACCAGTGCGCTCCTGTGAAAGAGGGGCTTTCCAATAAGGATCTCTCCTCATCGCCGCAATTTAGATGACCAAACCTCCCTGACATGTAACTTTCTAGACATCGCTAATAATGTTATCTAATAATATTATTCAGATAATATGAATTATTGTCCGATAATAGAAAATATCAGCAAATGACAATTATTAAAACAACAATAATATAAAATATCAACGCAAAAATTATCAATCAATAAAATAAAATATCGAATAAAGAATTATCGTAATAATTATCGAGTAGTGCCTTCACGTAAGAATCAATAATTGTGTAATACCGCAGCTACTGTTTTAACCACCAGTATTCCAACAAGATAATCTGTGAATAACTACGCCGCTATTTATAACCAACTTATTCTCGCTGCTTTCTTCATCCAATCGCTTTCCATTATGGGGCCCACACATAAGGTCACTACCGTCATTTAATATTCCCCACAAAGAAAAATATTCCACGACCAAACTAATATTCCCTCAATAACAATGAATATTTTAAAACCACTCATTTGTTTGAAATAATTATGATTTTACCCATAACTTACCACATTAATCAAATCAACCCTTACTATTTCAAGATAATAAATAGAGGAAATTTAATTTCATTAAATAATAAGTCAGTCTTACAACCTCCCTCCTTATGAAATTTCATCCTCGAAATCGACGACGACTGTGTGTTTCAAAAGGTGAGGATACCTCGCTTTCATTTCCGCTTCCAACTCCTGTGTCATTTCCTCTATAGCATGGTTCCTCCACAAAACTTTAACTTGTGGTATGACCTTTCGTATGTAGGATATGCTCCTTCCTATCCAAGATCTTGACAGTACCTCTTCAGACGTTAAGTCTTCACTATCTCGTCCGGCTTCTAACTCAATAACGTGGTTCGGTCTTTCACATATTTACGAAAGCGATATATGTGAAACACATTATGAACACGAGACATACTTTGAGGTAACGCGAGTCTATAGGCTACATTACCTACTCTTGGCCAAGAATTTGAAATGGACCAATAAATCGTGGATCGAGCTTTCCTCTCTCCCAAATCTTGTAACTCCTTCCATGGGGCAACACGCAACAATACATGATCCCCAATACTAAATTCCACGCCCTTTCGATGAAGATCCGCATAACTCTTTTGTCGATCTTGTGCCGCTTTTGTATACGCTGTCGAATCATTTGATCTTTTCCGTAGTCATACGCATCAACTCGGGTCCCAACAATGTTGCTTCACCCACCTCGTCCCCAACATACCGGAGAGAGCGACACTTTCGGCCCATACAATGCTTCAAATGGGGCCACACCAATGCTTGTCCTCGATAACTCTGCTTGTTATAGGAGAATTCCACCAATGGTAAATACTTATCCCAACTCCTTTGAAGTCTAGGACACATAGTCTTAATAAATCTTCAAGAGTTTGAATAGTCCTCTCCGATTGTCCGTCTGCTTGAGGATGGTATGTCAACTAAATCAGAACTCCGCTCATAGCTTTTTGCAAGCTAACCCAAAATCTTGAAGTAAATCTTGGGTCACGATCCAAACTATGGATACCGGCATGCCATGCAATCTCACAATCTCATTTACATACATACGAGCAAGACGCTCAAGGAATAAGTCTCTCAGATTTGCAAGAAATGAGCAAACTTGGTTAATCTATCAACAATAACCCAAATAAGATCGATGCCTTGAGAAACCGTAGGAAGACCCATAACAAAATCCATGGTAATGTGTTCCCACTTCCATTTCGGAATCTCAAGTGGTTGCAATGGACCCTTAGGTACTTGATGCTCCGCCTTTACACGCTGACAAGTTAAACACGCCGAGATAAACTTTGCAATCTCTCTTCATATATTGTTCCACCAAAATGTATGTCAAGATCACGATACATTTTGGTACTTCCAGATGGATCGCAAATGGTGTATTGTGTGCCTCCATCATAATCTTGTACTTCAAATCGTAGTCGTTAGAACACAAAGTCCGAGTGGACTCAAGTATTCCTTCTTCATCGATTCTCGCTCCTAAATAAACCTTCTTGTACTTTCTTCTTCATACGATCACCCCTGCCTGCGGGCTCGAGTAACCTTAACTTTTTATTAAAGTCGGCTCTATGCATATACTTGACATCATCGCACTCTGCTCCTCGTGATATGATCTTCTACTCAACGCGCCACTACCACGCTCGCTTTTTCCAGATGGTATCAAATAGTGGGTCGTAATCTTTCAACAACTCGAGCCAACGCCGCTGTCAGCGATGTCGAGTTCCTTTTGAGTGAAGAAATATTTGAGGCTTTTATGGTCCTAATATATCTCCACTTTCTCCCCATATAGATAAAGGCCTCCAGATCTTTAGCGCAAGACGATCGGCCGCTAACTCTAGATCACGAGTAGGATAATTCCTCTCATATTCTTTAAGTTGTCATGAGGCATAAAGCTATGACTTTCCCACGCTGCATGAGAACACATCCTAACCCTTTGCCCAAGCATCAGAGATAACAAATCCATCCGAACCAGATGGTATTGTTAGAACAAAATAAATAAGTCTCCTCTTAAGTTCTTGAAACTCTTCTCGATTCCTCGCCCAAACGAATTTTGTATCCTTCCGAAGTTAGCCGAAGTTAATGGAGTAGCGATTCGAGAAAACCTTCCACAAATCTCCGATAATAACCAACCAGCCCCGTAAAGCTACGATTTTTGGCCACCGACTTCTGCTGTTCTAACTTTGTATTGCTTCAATCTTCGTCAGTCAACAGATACTCCATGTTTTGACACCACGCGCTCAAGGAATGCTACTTCCTCAAGCCGTAACTCGTGATTTCTTCAACTTGGCATAGCTTGTTTTTTTCAAGCCTTTTGAGTACCAACTTCAAATGGTGCTCATGATCTTCACGGCTTTTGAAATATATGAGGATGTCATCAATAAAGACAACAACGAACCGATCCAAATAATCCTCAATACTCTTGGCTCATCATATCCATGAAAGTCATAGGAGCATTAGTCAATCCAAAAGACATGACTAAGAATTCATAATGCCCGCATCGAAGTTCTAAAGGCGCCTTTTTGAATATCCTCGCCTAATCTTCAAATCGATGATATCCGTAATCGAAGATCGATCTTTGAAAGAATTGTGCTCCTTGCAATCGGTCAAAACAGTCATCAATACGAGGTAGCGGATACCTATTCTCGATGGTAACATGGTTCAATTCCCGATAGTCAATACAAAGTCGCATACTCCCGCCTTTTTCTTCTTTACTTAATAAAACAGAGCACCCCAAGGAGATGTACTAGATCGAATGAAACCGATGTCCAACAACTCCTCGTAGTTGACCTTTAACTCCCGGTTCAATAGAGCCATTCGATATGGGGTTTTAGAAATGGGCTTTGTACTGTGTTCAAGATCAATAAAGAATTCAACTTCACGCTCGGGGTAGACCGAAGTTCTTCAGAAATACGCCAGAAATTTACTAACAACAGAATATTATTCAAATCGACGTGTCTTTATTCAAATCCATAACATGGGCTAAGAAAGCTTGACATCCGCTTTTTAATAAACGAATAGCTTTATGACTAGATATGACAAAGATTGATTTTAATGGTTTAGTTGTTGAATTCGCATAACAAAGTTGGTTAGAATATGAAAACAACAACCTTACGAAAAATAATCAATTTTGGTACGATGAGTAGTTAACCAATCAATCCCTAAAATCACATCAAAAGCAAGTATCTTTAAAGAGATAAGGTCAATGTAATGTGATGGTGCCAACTTGAATCAAACAAGATTTATAAACAAAGGATGTGATGAAAGTTTCTCCTAACGAGTCTCCACAGATAAATCAAAGTCTAATTTCTCCTGAGTCAAGTTTAAACGCTGAGCACAAGTAGAGAGATAAATGAATGGGTAAAGACCCCAGATCAAGTAAGGTATAAACTTCGCAAGAATTAATGATTAGCTTACCCGTGATCACCTCGCTTGGGTTCCTCGTGATTTTGACCAAATACGATAAACGCTTCCGTGAACCGCTGACTTTGACTTTTCTCGGATAGCTTTTTCGAGTCACCGTCCCCCGGACTTGGTTTCGCTATCGCATAATCTCGAGCGATATGTCCTTCCTTTCCACAATTATAACATACCTTGAACTGCTAGGAGGCTTTGATCGATATGTCCTTCTTTCCCAAGATTTATAATATATACGCGGGTGGTCGCTTCTCTCCCTTGAACCCGCTTCATGTCACCGCCAGGCCGACGCCTTCACATGGTCATTGTTAAATCTCCTTTTTAAAATCTCCTCCCGACTCGCTTCTTCTATTCTCATGGCCATGACTACCACCAGAGTGGTTACCATTTTTGTCCGCCTTTTTCTTTCTCCGCTAGTTATCGTTATTCTGCGATCGCTATCTCCAGATGATCCTCGTTATGGTCCCCATTGAACGTATTTCATTATCTCGCCTCTAATAATTGAGCCCCATGACAACATCCGAATAGAGAAAAATTTATGAGAAATGAGATATCGACGATGCCGGGTTTCAAACCTCTCGTAAACATCCGCCATATACGCTCCTCATTCTCCACCAAATGAGGTGCAAACCTCGATAACTCGCAAACTTTGCCTCGTACTCGACACCGCCATGTTATTTTGTTCCAGTCTAATAAACTCCACTTCCTTCATATGACGAATACTTTCGTGAAAGTACTTGTCATTGAATAGCTTTTCAAACGCCTCCCAAGACATGCCGAAAGTACTACCGATGGGTACGCTTCACGATTCCCACCAAAGAATCGCCTCATTACGGAACATAAAAGTAATGAATGGAACCTTCGTTTTTCCTTTTCATCCCAAGACATCGAATATCTTGGTAATTTGTTTGACCCACGCCTCCGCCTTTAATCGGATCCGCTTTCCCTGCACTCGTGGTCCCAACTTTTGAATCGCTTCGCCGACAAATCGTATGCTGTTATCATTTCCACCTCATATTTTGTGCACGAAGTCTCCTCGTCTCGATTTTTGTATGAACCGCAAAAAAACTTCTAAACATCCCGCTGCTCATCATCTCGCTTAGCTGGCGCTGTTCACAGAGAACATTGCCACCACGCCGCACGCTTCTCCTCATCAGTGAAGACAAGCGTCTCCATGGTCTCATTTACTCCATCATTAACATTCTCAATCGACATTCTCAAATACCGCCATAAAACAAGGGTTAATTAAAGAAATCAACATATCACATAATATCCCTATATATCGACCAACTAACAAATAAGCTTAGGTAGACACACTAGCAAGGATTTACTCGCCTCTCCTCCTAGTTCTATTCCCCGATCTCCGCCAGAGATCATATCCCTAAGCTCGATACTAACCGCGACGCCCCAAAATAGGTATACATCACCCATTCTCGAGTCACAATAACATGGTATGTAAACAACTACAACTTTATTAATACAACCCATAAACTGTGAGTTTAAATACAAATATTGTCATCTAGACAATATACATACCCAACTAAGTCCTCATTACAATTATTGATACAATACTTTACAAAAATGGTGAGGACTACTAAAACAACTTCCTAGAACCTTCATTCCATACCCCCGACTAGTCTCGCCTACATTCTCGCCTCCTGAGAAGAAAAATGGAACAAAAAGGAAAAGGGTGAGCTCAACTAGCCCAGTAAAGAATATTATGACTAAGATAATATAGAACAAATTATCGTTAGTCTTCAACAGGAAAAAATCTGATAAAATACAATAGACAACAAGTTTCATATCAATATTCGCAGCGAAAATAATAATTCATAGAAGAGTTACGTAGAGAATGAAATCTACTATTATCTATGAATTTAAAAGTCCATCATCAATATTTTATCCTCAGTAACATCAATCAATATACATCTTGAATCAAATATTCATCTTTGCACTATAAAAGCCAAAGATATTCATCACCTATTATGTTCATCTCAACACTGCTCATCTTTGCACTACGCCAAAGATATTCATTATAAAATCATTTATCTTTGCACTACAAAGCCAAAGATATTCAATAATATCATCATTTAGACCGAGGATGATGAAAAATATTTTAAAGGAAACGAATCCAAAGGAACAAAAGAATAAATATCAAGGATTCAGATTTCAAATATTTTTCATGTCCAAAAATACCTCATAAATAATCATAGTGGAAGTAAAATTCAAGAATGATCAAAACATGGATACAATCAAAGCTAGTATCCATAATAGATATTTTGACGAAAAGAAAAAAAATTTCATTTTTCATGAATAAAGGTCGTATTCGTGAATAAGGTCGATACGTGAATAAGAATACGTGAATAAGAACTCCGACACAAAAAGTTCCAAATTTGATTAAAAGTTCAAACCAATATTTCTAAGATAATGATATTGAAGAAAATAATATCATTTAAAAAGAAAATAACATCCCTTACCTCGAAAAGATTTTGACTTCGACCGAAATACTAGATATAAGGTCAAGGAACTTCACAACCGATATAGCAACACTCAAGGTATCAAAATACTCACAAGAATACGCCAATATATCGAGAGAGAAAGAGAGAGAAAACTTCAGCTTCGTGTGATTTTCAATTCTAACCTAAAGACCCTATTTATAGAAAAATGCTTAGAACACCAAAGTAGTAAAATTTAATATAATATTAATATATTTATCAAATTTTCCTTAGCCCACCTCTAGACATCTGATTTCAAAGACTTTGCACATGTTAATGATGTCCACAAAATACAAAAAAAAACGTTTTTTTATCAAAAAAAATAAATAAAACTTCCAAAAATCAATTATTTTAACTTTAACTTCAATAATTCATAATAAATAGCCTTTTATCGTAAAAATTCAAACCACATGTCCTTTTTCCATAGAAATTTCATTCTCTACAACTTTGCAAAGAAAGTTTTTCCAAATTCCAAATGTAAATTGACCAAATCCACAAACCAAACAATTTTACAAGCTATAATCAAATTTCTATCAAGAATTGGGGTCTACCGACACACAAAACACATGTTTAATCATTTAATGCAACAAAAATACTCTTCCTCCTCATATACTCATATATCCCACATTTATTGTAAAAATATCACCATTATTATATTATTAAAATAATATATTTAAATGAATTATTTTATCGTAAAAAGATAAAATATTAATTTTCAACAATTGTCACATTAAAAATTTTCTCCATCTATATCCACATAAAATCAATATTTTCTCATCATATAAATCAATAATTAATTATTCACAAATAATATTATGTAATCACAATATCGATAAACCAGCAGCTTCCTCAGAAAGAGGGGGCTTCCAATAAGGATCTCTCCTCATCGGGCGCCAAGCAATTATTAGATGACCAAACCTCTCCTTAGATGTAACTTTCTAGACATTGCCAATAATGTTATCTAATAATATTATTCAGATAATATGAATTATTGTCTCGATAATAGAAAAATATCGTGCAATGACAATTATTAAAACAACAAGAATATAAAATATCAACGCAAAGAATTATCAATCAATAAAATAAAATATCGAATAAGAATTATCGTAATAATTATCGAGTAGTGCCTTCTTACGTAAGAATCAATAATCGTGTAATACCGCAGTGCTACGTGTTTAAACCAATCGGTATTCCAACAAAGATAATCTGTGAATAACCACGCCGCTATTTATAACCAACTTATTCTTGTCGCTTTCTTCATCCAATCGCTTCACATATGGGCTCCACATAAGGTCAAGGCCCGTCGCATTTAATATTCCCCGACAAAGAAAAATATTCCACGACCAAACGAATATTCCCCGTCAACAATGAATATTTTAAAACCACTTGCTTGTTTGAAATAATTATGATTTTACCCATAACTTACCACATTAATCAAATCAACCCTTACTATTTCAAGATAATAAATAGAGGAAATTTAATTTCATTAAATAATAAGTTGGGGACTGTAGTGACGCGTTGAGTAGAAGATCATATGCGTTTATGAGTGCGATGTTGTTAACACAAAAACCCATTTTGTATAACTTACAAATGATGAAGATAGAGTTAAAGACTCTAGGGACCCACGTGAAGATAACGAATATATGAGTAGAATCGACTCTAATCGATAAATTTAAAGGCCACTCAAATTACACACCTCGAGCTGATGAATGTGAAGAAGAAGGTTCAAGAAGGCGTTATCTCAACCCCCGATTTTATTGGCCCATTTGAAATCCTTGATCGAGTAGGAACTGTGGCCTATAGACTCGTTTTACCGCCAAGTATATCGCGTGTTCATAACGTTTATCACGTACCGATGTTATGTAAATATGTGGACAACCCGAACCACATTATTGATTTAGAACCGAACGAGATAGCAGAAGATTTAATGTATAAGGAAATACGTGTTAAAATCTTGAATAAGAAGGATCGTATTCAACACTCAAAGGTTATACCTCAAGAGTTTAGAATCTGAAATAAAGTTAAGGTATCCTCATCTGTTCGGCATACCAGGTACGTACGTAAATTTTGAGGGCAAAATTTCATAAGGAGGGGAGATTGTGAGACCCCAGATTTTATGAATAAAGATTTAAATTTCTCGAAATATTTTTTTAATATTATGGTGTGGATTTGATATAATGTTATAATTGAGGGTGATATTTATAAATTTTGCAAAGTATGTAAGTTGTTATAAAATATTCTTTTGGTCGGGGAATATTCTTTTTTTCGGGAATATCCATACGACGGCACAATCATTGATGAACCCACAACGAAAGTATTGTCGTAGTATGAAAAAGACAGAATTATCTTTTATTAAAAATAACGGCGGAAGTGTTACCGTTAAAACCTGTTGAACTACCCTAGTAGTAAAAGTACGATGTCTGGCATTGGTTGCATAGTAGCACACGGTATTGATTATTGATGCTTACGTGAGAAGTCACTTAGTTATACTCAATTATTGTTACAGTAATTGCTGCATCATATCTCTCATATTATTGATTCGATTATTGTCACAGTATCATCTGAATAATATGATATATTATTAAATCAATAATTGAGACGACAATGTTATTCATATTATTAAATTGCAATATTTACAATGTCTAGAAGTTCTGTCAAGGAGAGGTTTGGTCACCTAATTGCGTGCCAATAAGGAGAAATCCTTATTGAAAAGCCCCCTCTTTCCTGGGAACGACCTGGTTGTTAAATATTGTGAGTTATAATATTAATGATGAATAAGTTCGTGTTGATTAGAGGTGATTTTGATAGTTCTATTGTGTTGCGATTATTGGTGTTAGTTAAAATCGACATCTATTCTGATGATAATTGATGTCTAGGGGTTATATTGATAAATCGAGTAATTTATCGGATAAATGAACAATTAATTGCTACTAATTCACATGCTTATATAACTATTTATTCACATGTGTGTACTATTGAGTCACATTCACTTACTATTAGGGGAGTTGGTGCAAGATTGATAATACTTGCATGACAAAGTTAAAAATGGAGGTATAGATGGAGGTACTATATTGTAATTCGTATTTTCACATGATTATAACTATTGATTCACATGATTGAACTATTGATTCACATTATTTGCTATTAGGGGAGGTGGTGCAATTTGATAATACTTGCAGGACTAAATTAAAAATGAAAGAAAAATTGGAAGTATTGTACTGTAATATTTCGAGCCCCAAAACGTGCAATTATCGAAACTATGTTTTCCTATAAATAGAAGCTTATTCTTCTTTCATTTCTTACCAATTCACTAAAGCTATAGATCAATTATTATAGAGGGAAATTATATAGGGAAAGAAAAAGAGAAGTCTGCTACCTCACTAATCCAGTATCCAGTCTTCTTTTGAGGTAAGGGGTATTATTTCTTTCGTATTCATGAAGAGAACTTCTGTTATTCCATTCCTTATTATTCTGTTGGAATAATCTGTATACGCGGACTATCGTATACATGGTGAAATTCTTCTATTATTCTATTCTTTATTATTATGTTGGAATAACCTGTCTATGCGAAGTACCGCATAAATGGTGAAATTCTTCTATTATTCCATTCTTTATTATCCTGTCAGAATATCCTGTCTGTGCGTTTACGCATGACCTGGTTCTATTATTTATTATTCTGTTGGAATAACCTGTGTTTGCGGTCTATCGCAAGCATGGTGAATTCTGTTGTTATTCCATTATTTATTATTCTGTTGGAATATCCTGTCGGTGCGGATTACGCCTGACCTGGTTCCGTGCGTTATTATTCTGTTAGAATATCCAGTCGGTGCGGATTACGCCTGGCCTGGTTCCGTTCTTTATTATTCTGTTGAGAATAACCTGTCTGTTCGGTCTATCGCATGCATGGTGAATTCTTCTGTTATTCTATTCTTTATTATTTTGTTGGAATAACATGTATATGTAGATTACCACATGCATGGTGAATGATCCTTTATATTCATTTCTTATTAAATTGTGGAAATGATCTATTTACGTGAATTATGATGAAAGTCATAATAAAAGCATTGGTCTAATGAAAATCATGGGTATATGTAGTATTAGTAAGTATTATGATGAGTTATGCTGGTTATTATATGAGAACATGAAAGTTTCTTAGAAATCACAAAGGGTTGAAAATCATATTTTTGGTGAAAATGGAACATGAAATTCAATTGACCATATCTCCTATTATATTTGGAATTTTTGAGTGTGGTCAAGTTCTAGAGTTAGATCTATGAGTTTTCTAACTTATCCAAGTGGAATCACTGGAAAAGGTGTTGTAGATTTTCGTGTGGACTGATTTTAGTAAAGGAGTCAAAAACTATAAAGTACCAAAAAGCTACTGGCCAAAATTTTAAAAGGGCATTTTCGGCCACTTAATTTGTGAGAAAAATTACGCCCTTTTGGGACATGGAAATATATGGTATAAAGTACCTCCTGTTCAAAAATGAGCTCATTCCGACTTAAAATGAGCAAGTTATGACTATTTCAATATTTAGGTTTTCCGAAAAACGCTTATAACCGAGTTCTATAACTCAGATGACCATGAAATTTAAACTGAAGCTCACGTTAACATGTGTAAGATCCTCGCCAAGATTTGGGAATTTTTGGAGTTAAACTTGAGGTAGCTAATTTCTTAAGGAATTAATTAGAAATTGATTTTTGAAAAATACTTAAGGGAGTTGAAAAATTATAAAAAAATACTTGTTGTGTATGAAATATATGTATATATGTTTGGATAAAGGATAGAAAAATAATAAGTTGATTTGGTAATTTTTCATGAAAATGGTTTAGTTACGAACATATGAGTTAAATATGTTATGTGAAGATGAAAAAATGGTAAATATGATTTTATGGCTTGGGAATCCTATATAGGGTATATGCAGATTTTTGATGAAGGATTTGATCATTGGGGATGAAATCTTATGAGTATGAAATTTTTGAATGATTAAATGCATTATTTGGTAAAGTATAAACAATTGAAATAAATTGTTATTAAGTTTAAGAAGTGATTAAAATATTGCCGTGTTCAGGGCTTAGCTCACCCTATAGCTTCATTACTTATGCTCCGGGCATGGATTACCTCCCTCTAGCTGGATTGAGGGGCATGATTACTTACCACCCACTAGCCGTGATGTGTCAGTTTGACAAGTTTCAGGATTTTCATCCTTATGAGGAGGCAGTGAGTTTACACCGTTTATCAGCGGAGGACAAATCCAGGTTGTATGCCTGTTTGGATCCGCGAGAGCTGGCTGTGTTTTCTTATCAGTCATCTAGGTTGTTTTGCAGAGTATTCTGCATGGATGGAGACAGAGACTGCATCAGCTGTGGTAGTATTCACAGTGCAGGAGACTGATTCTAACGATGAGGAGCCTATAGAGGAGCCTGATATTCTCATCGATGACTTAACTGCTAGGCTGCCAGTATTTGTGATGGATTCTCTCACCCAAGTGCCATCATTACTCAAGAGATTCTAAGACAACATTTGGAGCAGAGCTTACATCTGATGACCTATGATAGAGATCAGGCTAGGGCCGCGATGTTAACAGCTCTTGATGGGAGAGACGCCGCTCTGTTGAAGAGGGATGAGGCTAGATCAGCCAGGGATGCATTGATTGTGAAGCGGGATGCCGCTTTATCTGTTAGGGATGTGGCCATTGCAGACTATACTTCAGTGAGATCCCAGATGACTGTCAGTCTTGCCGACATGAGTGCTTACATTGATGAACATTATAACACCATGCAATTAGCCTCTGATCTGCTAGCTCGTGTAGATACCCTTGGGCAGGAGCTCACAGTGTTACCTCCGTCTTCAGACAGGGATGCCATGTTAGATCTGATAGTCCGCATGTATACAGATCTGTAGATAGCTTTGTATTTTCCTACACAGACTAGCTTAGCCATTTTGTGAGACCCCAAATTTTATGAATAAAGATTTAAATTTCTCGAAATATTTTTTTGGATATTATGGTATGGATTTGATATAATGTTATAGTTGTGGGTAGTATTTATAAATTTTGCAAAGTATGTAAGTTGTTATAAAATATTCTTTTTGTCGGGAATATCCGCATGCGGCGACAAACCCACAAATGGAAGTCTTGTCGTAGTTAGAAAATGACAAAATATCTTATGAAAATAACTATGAGGTTTTACTGAATTATCTTTATTGAACTACACGTAGTCAGTATGCGATGTCTGGCGTGGTTGCATAGTAGCACACGGTATTGATTATTGATGCTTGCGTGATAAGTCACTCAGTTATACTCCATTATTGCTATAATAATTGCTACATCATATCTCTCATATTATTGATTCGATAATTGTCACAGTATCATCTGCATAATATGATATATTATTAAATCAATAATTGAGACGACAAAGTTATTCATATTATTAAATTTCAATATTTACAATGTCTAGAAGTTCTGTCAAGGAGAGGTTTGGTCACCTAATTGCGCGCTAATAGGGAGAAATCCTTATTGAAAAGCCCCCTCTTTCCTGGGAATGACCTAGTTGTTAAATATTATGAGTTATGATATTAATGATGAATAAGTTCGTGTTGATTAAAGATGAATTTGATAGCTCCATTGTGTTGAAATTATTTGTGTTAGTGGAAATTGACATTTAATTCGATAATAATTGATGTCTGGAGGTTATATTGTTCAATCGGGTATTCGGGGCACTTTTCGTGTCAGAGTACTATTCATGAGTTACTATTCATGAGTTACTATTCACGAGTTACTATTTACGAATTACTATTCATAAGTTACTATTCACGGGGTACTATTCACCCAAAAAATATATTTCTTTTCGGTCCAAATCATTTTTGGGTATAATATTATCCCATGAGGAGATGTGCTAATTTTTCAGACCGTTGGTTGAAATTATAATAGTAAATCAATATGGATCGTTGATTTAAAGTTTTAATAGTAACTTGTCCCTTCAGTTTTCCAAGAGTTATTTGTCACTTCATTTTTCCAAGAGTTATTTGCCCCTTCGGTGTTTTAAGAGTTATTTGCCCCTTCGGTGTCTCAAGAGTTAATTGCCCCTTCGCAAATAGTAGTTGTCTCTTCAATATTACCAAGAGTCATTTTGACCCTTCGTAAGACCAAGAGCCACTTTCATTTTTCTATAAATAGAAGCTTCATTCCTTCATTATTTCCTACGAATTCACTGAAACTCTAGAGAGAGAAACTATAGAGAGAAAGAAGAAAAGTATTCTGTTACTTCACTATTCCTATATCCAGTCTTCTTTTGAGGTAAGGGGTATTATTCTTTCATATTCATGAAGAGAATTATTTCTTTCAATACTCGTAAGAGTTGTTATTCCATTCTTTGTTATTACGTTGGAATAACTTTTGTTATATCTCAATCGCATACATGGTGAAATTCTTCTATTATTCCGTTCTTTATTATTCTGTCGGAATATCCTGTCTATGCGTTTATGCCGGACCTGGTTCCATTATTTATTATTCTGTTAGAATATCCTGTCTGTGCGTTTTATGCCGGACCTGGTTTAGTTCTTTATTATTCTGTTGGAATATCCTGTCTGTACGTTTTATGCCGAACCTTGTTTCGTCTTTATTATTCTGTTGGGAATAACCTGTCTGTGCGGTCTCTATCGCGTGCATGGTGAATCTTTCTGTTATTCCATTCTTTATTATTCTGTTGGAATAACCCGTCTATGTGGATTACCACATGCATGGTGAATGATCCTTCGTATTCATTCCTTATTAAATTGTGGAAATGATCTGTTTACGTGGATTACCGTATGGCGGGCGAAAATCCATTTGCAGTTTCATATATTCTCTTATACTAAGTTGGTTAAAGCTTTGACTTCTATACTCCATGAAATTAGTAGAATATCCTTGATATTTCTGCTTCATCTAGTATCTTTTCATGGAAATATTCTTTTGAGCATTCTTGAATTTTACTCTACAAAGAAGTATCATGATGACAATTTGGACATTATTGAGTTCAGGAAAAATTAACTTATAAGTCTTTAAAATTTATTCTTGAACTTGTTTTATTGAATTATTATGTCATTGTCATGAGGAGTTATGTTGGTTATTATGTGAAAACATAAAAGTTTCTTAGAAATCACAAAGAGTTGAAAATCAGATTTTGGTGAAAATGGAATATGAAATTCAATTGACCATATCTCCTATTATATTTTGAATTTTTGAGTGTGGTTAAGTCCTAGAGTTAGATCTATGAGTTTACTAACTTATCCAAGTGGAATCACTAAAAAAGGTATTGTAGATTTTCGTGCGAACTGTTTTTAGCAAAGGAGTCAAAAATTACAAAGTACCAAAAAGCTACTGGCCATAATTTTGTAAGGGATGTTTCGGCCACTTAATTTGTGAGAAAGATTCCGGCCTTTTGGAACATGAGAGTATACGGTATAAGGTATCTCCTGTCCAAAAATGAGCTCATTCCGACTTAAAATGAACAAGTTATGACCATTTCAATATTTAGGTTTTTCTGACGAAAAATACCATAACCGGAGTTTTATAACTCCGATGACCATGAAATTTAAACTAGAAGCTCACATTAACATGTGTAAGATCCTGCCAAGATTTGGGAATTTCTGGAGTTAAACTTGAGGTAGCTAATTTCTTAAGGAATTAATTAGAAATTAATTTTTGAAAAATAGTAAATGAATTTTAAAAATTCCGAGAAAAATAAATGTTCATTGTGGGACTATATTCTGCTAAATCCTAGAAAAGAAATATCTTTGGGACTGATTTGGCATTTTTCATGAAAATAGTTTAGTTACAAACATATGAGTTAAATATGTTATGTGAAGTAACAAAGTTGGAAAATAGGATTTTATGGCTTGGAAATCCTATATAAGGTATATGCAGATTTTTTTTATAAGGAATTTGATCATTGGTGATGAAATCTTATGAGTATGGCAATTTTGAATGATTAAATGCATTATTTGGTAAAGTGTAAACAATTGAAATAAATTGTTTATAAGTTTAGAGGTTATTAAAACATTGTTATAATATTAATAATATTAGATTATGAGTTTATTAAGTGATTGATAATATTTGGATAAATTTAAAGTCGTTAATAATTATCCTTATTTTCGTGTGATTAATGCTTATATCATTGTCATCATCCTCATGCTTGTATGGTGATGAAAGTTATCTTTGGCTTACGTGCAAAGATGGATTGTTGATTATTGAATTATATATCTTTAGCTTACGTGCAAAGATGGACTATTGGTTATTGAATTGTATATCTTTGGCTTACGTGCAGAGATGGACTTGGTATGATTATGACCAGGGATTATTCGGTATAGTCATGACCATTGATGATTTAATGAATATCCTTGGCCCGTAGAGCAGGGAGACTTGATGATGTGGTTTATTGATTAAGATGAGTCTCAGGGATAGAAATTGATAAAAACTTTTTAAATCATAGAAGATATTAGATTTTATTCTCTACTTGACTCTTCTAATGGATTGCTTGTTCCGCTGCAGTTAAACTTGATGTCTATTGTATTCTATCAGTTTAACATTGTTGAAGACTAATGATAATTTATTCTTCATTATCTTAGTCATAATATTTCTTACTGGGCTAGTTGAGGTCACCCTTTCCTTCACTGTTCTCTTCAGGAAATGAGAATATAGCTGGGATGAGTCGAAGAACGGAGTGACGGTCCAGATGATAGCATTAGTAGTCCTCACTATTCTGTTAAATAGTGTGACAATAAATGTAATGAGGACTCCTTTGAGTGTGGATATTGTCTAGATGACAATATTCTCTCAACTATGTTTTGTCGTATTATTTACACGACATTTGTATAATTAAGTTGTATTTGATTTATGTACCATGTATCTGGCGACTCAAGATGGGTGATGTATACCAATTTTGGGGGCGTCACAATTTTGTCATGTACAACACATATGTATATATCAAACAGTATTATGTATGGCAGGGAAATATATTTTGATTCACTTCCTTTTTAGTTATGCCTTGATACTTGCTTGATATTTGCCTATTTCTTCAGGGCCTTATGATCTTGATGCATTCTGAACTTATCCTTGATAGGTGGACATTGAGACGTGTCAAGATCTCTCAGAATGGATCATTGATTTCTGTATATCCCTACCATCGTTGGGGTCTTGGGACTGGTATCTGTATGGAAAAGTGGAGATGAGGGTGGTTTCTTCCTCTCTAAGATTGACCGCACCACAGATGGTCGCCAATACTTCTATTTGTTAGAAGCCTAGTTAATTCCATCTCTTATGGGTTGGTATTGCTCTTCGAGGCACGATCGCAGCTTAGATGGTCACCGAATCTTCTATTTGTGAGAAGAGGTTGGGTAATTCCATCCCTTTGATCTGAAATCGATGAAATGTGGTGAATTGAAGGTTGATCCCAGTATCATGTGACAAATATTTTGTTACGGTAGGGTTAGATCGAACCATGAATCGCCCACGTACTCTCGCTGAAGAGGAGATCAAGTTCTGCGTAGTTCAACCTCAAAGCAAGAGGTTCAATGTTGAATGTGAAAGGAAGATGAGGTGTAGAATTGTTTTTGTTTTTGTAGAGAAGGGGCAGAAATGTTTTTGTTATTTTTTTTATTGCGACCGAGCCATATAGAATATGGTTGCCTACGTACTCTCGGGTGTCAGGGAGATCAGGTTGACGTAGTTCGCCCCTCAGGACGAATCGCAGCCAAAGAGAAGTGTGAATCCCATGTGCAGGCTATACTGCAAGGAAGAAAGTTTGATCCCATAATGGGGATAAACTGCAGGTGTGGAAAAAGTTTGATCCTGTCTTCAGGATAAACTGTAAGCGTATAAAAGTTTAATCCCGTCTTCAGGATAAACTGTAGGCATAGAAAAGTTTAATCCCGTCTTCAGGATAAACTGCAAGTGTAGAAAAGTTTAATCCCGTCTTCAGGATAAACTGCAAGTGTGAAAGGTTGAATCCCATCTTCATGATAACTGAAATTGTATGCAAGATTTGAAATGAGGTGAAACCAGGCTGCTAGTTTGAAGTGTATGTTTCCTTGAGGGGTAGAAGAGTATGTAGAAAGGAAGGGTTCAAAACTGGAATGACTGGTGATTGGATGATCAAAACTAGGACGTTTGTTTGATGGTAACTTCAGACATAGTACCGCTTCACGGTGTCCGAGTTGATAAGCTATGGAAATTCATCGCCATCTATTTCCTGCAATCTGAGAGCACCTCCTGTCAATACCTCCTTGACAACAAATGGGCCTTCCCAGTTAGGAGCGAATTTTCCCTTAGATTGATCTTAGTTGTCAATGATCTTCTTCAAAACCAAGTCATGTTGTTTGAACTGCCGTAGTCAGACTTTTCTGTTGTAGGATCGTGCGATCCTTTGTTGATATAATTGACCATGGAAGATTTTCGCGGTTCTCCTTTCGTCTATTAGAGACAATTGGTGATACCTGTCTTGTACCCATTGATCCTCATCCAACTGAGCATCCATCAATACTTTGAGGGATTCCATTTCCACCTCTATGGGGAGCACTGCTTCCATCCCATAGGCTAATGAGTAGGGGTTGCCCCAGTGGAAGTACGCATAGAAGTTCTGTAGGCTAATAAAGTCAGAGGCAAGAGATCTGGCCATCCTTTGTGATTGGCGGACATTTTCTGCATGATCTTCTTGATATTTTTATTAGCCGATTCGATAGCACCATTCATCTTTGGATGGTAGATGACAGAGTTAAGGTGTTTGATGTGGAATTTACTGCACAACTCCTCCATCATTTTGTTGTTGAGGTTCTTAGCATTGTCTGACACAATGACCTCTGGTTGTCCATATCAAAATACTACATTGTTTCTGATGAAAGCAATGATAACTTCTTTGGTAACCCTGGGTAAGGAAGCTGATTCTACCCATTTGGTGAAGTAGTCGATCATGGTGAATATGAATCGATGACCATTACTGGCATTGGGCTTGATGGGCCCGATCACGTCTATTCCCCACATTGAGAAGGGCCAGGGTGAACTCATATTGTGGAGCTCCCTTGGAGGGGCGTGGATAACATTCCCATGGATTTGGCATTGATAGCATCTCTTGACGTGATCATCACAGTCAGCTTTGAGTGTAAGCCAATAATTTCCTATTCTAAGAATTTTCTTGACAAGTAAGGGGCCGCTCATGTGTGGGCAACATACTCCACCATGGATCTCATCCGTGAGCCTCTGAGCTTAGTCTTTGTCTAGATAGCTGAGGAGACCTAGTCCTGCATCTCTCTTGTAGAGTGCATCTCCGCTCAGGTAGAATTTCATAGCAAGTCTATGGATCCGCCTCTTCTCAGTTAGGCTCACCTCAGCGGGTGTAGATCCATCTCGCAGATACTCCTTGATATGCTGATACCAAGGATGATGGACGAAGGTAGCTCATTCGATACTTATCCAATGTAGTTCCCATAAGCTGGGGCTTTCTGCATAGTAAATGTGATGCTTGGCATGTTTTCCTTGTCAGGTATGTGAACCAAGGAAGCTAACGTTGCTAATGCATCCGCAAAATCATTCCTAATACGAGGAATGTGTAGAAAGGAGATTTCTTCGAACTCCAAAGCCATCTATAGAACTTGCCGATGGTAAGGCAGCAAATGTAATTCTTTGGTTTGATAGATTCTCGTGGATTGCCTGATCACCAATTCGGAATCCCCAAAGACAGTTAACCGCCTGACGCCCATTGAACGGGCAAGTTTTAGCCCCATAATACAGCCTTCATACTCAGCTGTGTTGTTCGTGCTGATGAACTGCAATTTAACTACGACGGATATCGCTCCCCCCGCATCGCATATTAGAACTTGTCGACTCCGAGGCCTTACGTATTAATGACTCCATCAAAATACATTTTCCATATACGGCATATATCGTACTGATGTTGTTGATGTACTGTCATTACCCCTTCATCGGGGAAGTATGTTTCCAAGGGTTTGTAGTTCCCTACAGGTGCGGTGGCCAGTTGATCCGTAATTCCTTGACCTTTGACAGACTTCTGCGTCACGTAGACGATGTCAAATTGTTGTAGGATCAACTGCCATCTAGACAGTCGACAATTCAGTATGGGCTTACTGAACCCATACTTGAGAGGATCCACGCGGGATATGAGATGGGTTGTGTGACCATGGAGATAATGCTGTAATCTCATGGAAGCCCATGCTAAAGCACAACAAGTCTTCTCAATCAGAGTGTACTTGTATTCACTGGTGCTGAATCTTTTGCTGAGGTAATAGATAGCTCGTTCTTGGCCTCTATCATCTTTTTGCCCCAGCATGCAGCCCATGGCATTGTCATTAATGGACAGGTACATGAACAGGGGAATATCATCCCTGGGAGGTACCAAAATAGGAGCGTTAATCAACTGCTCTTTAATGGCAAGGAAGGCTTTTTGGCACTCATCATTCCATTTCATGGAGGAGTTCTTCCTTAATAGCTTGAAGATGGGCTCACAGGTTGCTGTTAGTTGAGAAATGAACCTGCTAAGGAAGTTAATTCTTCCCAAAAAATCCCCGTATTTCCTTCTCTGTCCGAGGAATACGCATTTCCTTGATGGCCTGGATTTTGGTAGGATCCAATTCAATCCCTTTGTGGCTGACTAGGAAACCTAGTAACTTGCCTGATTTAACACCAAAGACGCACTTGGCTGGATTCAACTTCAAGTTGTACTTACGCAACCTGTTGAAAAGCTTTTTGAGATGGTCTAGGTGGTCCTCCTCCCTTCGGGATTTGACAATGATGTCATCCACGTAGATTTCTATCTCTTTATGCATTAAATCGTGGAAAAGAGCCATCATAGCTCGTTGGTAGGTTGCCCCGGCATTGATGAGGCCGAATGACAACCGTCTGTAGCAAAAGGTTTCCCAAGGTGTGATGAAAGTAGTTTTCTCACGGTCCTCCTCAACGACCATAATTTGATGGTACCCCGTAAAGCAATCATTAAAGGAGTACATGCCGTATTGAGCAGTGTTGTCAATGAGAATGTGGATAAAAGGTACAGAAAAGCTATCTTTAAGGCAAGCTTTGTTTAAATCTCGGTAATCCACACAGACTCGCACCTTTCCTCCTGGTTTAGGCATGAGAACAATGTTGGATATCCACTCCGGATATGTAGACACCATGATAATGCCAGCTTGAAATTATTTCACAATTTCTTCTTTGACCTTTAAACTCCACTCAGGTTTCAATCACCTGAGTTTTTGCCTAACTGGCTTGAATCCTTCTTTAATAGGAAGGTGATGAAGAACAATGTCAGTGGACAAACCCACCATGTCTTCATGAGACCATGCAAACACATCCTGGAATTGGGTTAATAGTGCAACCATGTCATTCCGCTGATTTGTGGTAAGGTCTGAACCAATTTGGATTAGCTTAGAGTTTCCTAAGGTTCCAAGATTGAAAGGAGTGGTTTGGTCAAGGTTGGGTTTAGACTTGTCTGCGACCCATTCTTTAATCTCCTGAGGTGTCTCAATGTCCTCTTGAATGTTCATCAAGTATGAGTCCAACTTTGCATCAAAGTTACAGCCCTTGTGGAGAGAAAGGACCTCATCGACAAGTACAAGCACATCTAAATTTAGAGTCCTGAAACAAAGTATGCTTTCACTTAATATATGCAACTGTATGATCATATAAAAGTGATAGCATGTACTTGATAAAATAACTGCTAGTACTGTAAAGAAAAGTACACAATTAAAGTTATCTACAGGGCAGAGGGATTTTCTGCCCATTTTACCCTCGTCGACCAATGCATGGAATGTTGTTCCATTGTCGAGGGCAAAGTCCTGATGGACTACAGTGATGGAAGGATCGTCATTGTCCTCCTTCTCCCGAATGATAACCATGACATCTGGGCAATCATCGTCTGGGGTGTATCTGTTTGTATGTTCATCATGAACAATGACGTGTATGCCTGCCATCATTAAGGCAATATCATGTTTAAGTTTCCGTTCCTTTTCTTCCACTTCGGGATCAGGAATCAACACCTCTTTTACTTTGAAGGGTACTGGATTGGGAAACAGCAGGGTCATAACATGTGTTGGCACCTTATCTAGAGATTACATCAGCTCATGAGGTGCAGATTGAAAACATCGCCGTGTAGCGGAAGCTTGAGGAACCGACCTGTGTTTATGCGGATTCCTATGACTGGAACTGGCAGAATAGCCTAGCCCGGCTGTCCCAATTTGACTGGACATTTGAATAGGGTGCTTAATACCCTGCTTATCTTTACCAAGCCCTTGTCCAGGCTGATAACCCAATGACATCATTTTCGTAAGTAGCCACATAACCTCGGCAAAAATCTTGGGTCACGGAAGTGGTGCTTCAATAGGTTGGTATTGAGTGTTACTCACTTCCAAGGTATGAAAACCGCCCACTCAACTTCGAGTTAAAATTGATGATTGGCAGATCTCCTTGTTCGTGATACTCCTTTCAAAGATTAATAAGTGACTAGATTATTGTTGATAATGTATTTGAGCTATTGATGTAATGTGGAGCGAACAGCTCCAGCCATGTGTATCCATGGTCTCCCCAATAGCAGGTTGTATCATGAATCTATCTTGAGAACGTGGAAGGATACATTGAATGTATTTAGACCAATCTCAATTGGAAGCTCAATCTTTCTGACAGAATTTTGTCGGGATCCATCAAAAGCTCTGATAACCGTATGGCTACTTTGGATTCTCTTGAGATTGACATTCATCTTCACCAAGGTGGCATAAGGATAGATATTTAAAGACGACCCTCCATCTATCAAAACTCCAACTAGCATGTACCCGGAAGACAAAACTACAATGTGTAATGGCTTGCAATGACCGGTCCCTTCGGGCAGTATATCGTCATCAGTGAAGGATATTACATTGTTGTTAAAAATCTGATCAACCGAAAGTTGAAATTTTTCCACATCTACTGATTTTGGCAGATAGGCTTATTCCAAAACCTGTAATAAGATCTTCCGATCATATTCGGAAGAGAAAACCAAATCCAGTATAGATATCTGGTGTGGAGCTTGTCGTAAGCTTAAAACCACAATAGCTTCATTGTGGCCCATAGTGCGGAGGAATTTTTTAATCTTCTCCATGGGAATCTTCCCCTTTGCTTTGCAAGTAAGCTTCATAACCCGTTGAGGAAGATACAGTGGATTATCCTTCGACACTATAGTAGTAGTATGAGACGTAGATCCTTCATCTTCTCCATAATTTCATGGAACTTTGTGCAAGCTGACAACATGATGTTGTGGTCTGAAGGGTAAAGAAATTAGCTCAGGTGCGGCCACTTTCAAAGGATTGTCAGCTCCTTTGAGTTGAATTAGTTGTATGGGAAATACTTTGACAGTCTCATCATCCACTTCGGATATAACTGCTATTTATTCCTTCCATTTGGTAGGACATGCATTCCCACTCTTGGGTTGCACAGTGTAATCATCTGCGATTTGCAGGACACCGCTATCAATAAGATTCTGAATGAGATGGTGGAGTGCCCAACATTCTTCTGTGCTGTGACCGTGAGAATGTGAATGATATTGACAAACTCCATTAGAGTTGAACCGTCTTGAACGGGGATTGATTGGAGGCAAAAGGGAGGTAATTCTTCTTTCGTTCATAAGCATTTGAAATATCTCCTCCATTGATTGGCCAAGATAGGTAAATTCCCTCTGATTGGCAAAATCCCGACGGGCTTTAGCATTTTTTCTCTTTGCAACCTTATCCTCCATAGCTTCGCTTTCTGAAGGTGAGGGTGGAACATTCATAACAAACGGTAGGCGATATGCATGCTCCTGGCTGATTAATTGGCGTATGACTTGATGCTGATGGGTCACCAGTTCTGCCAATTGCTCGATTTATTTGCAAAGAGCTTTTATCTTTCGTTCCATAGTAAACTAGAACTTTGCATAATCCCATCTGTCAACACCGTCTTTGATGGTCTGAGATGGCTCGCCATTAAAACTGGAACTTTGCCCAGTGCTCCAACTGATCATGTTGACCTCTTCTTCTTTGTGTTGAGGAAGAGGGTTGTCTTGCACATGAGGTTGATCTGGTTTGGTGACTACGATCTCACCGTTGTCTATTAAATCTTAGATCTTGTGTTTCAAGGCCCAACAATCTTGAGTATCATGTCCAGGTGCTCCGGCATGATAAGCACACTTTCGAGTAGCATTAAAACCCCTCCCATTAGGGTTGGCTAGTGGAAGAAGATGTGTAATTTTCTTCTGAGTAGTCAGAAGAGCAAGAATATTCTCGAGCGAGTCCCCTAAGGGTGTGAACGTCCAAGGTCGCTTTGCATCTCCACCTTTAGGCAATGGAGGGTTTGAAGATTGTGCTTGAAAAGGGGAATAGTTTCTCCTTTGTATAGGCATGCTTTAATTGCCTTTCTGTCCTTATAGTAACAAGGAAACATCCTCCTTTTTCTTTTTATGGACCCTCCGGGGGTTGTTTCCATAAGATCCAGACTAGATGTGTTCAGCAACAGCTTTAAGAGCGGCTTGGTCTTGAATTTTTCCAGACTTCAATCCCATCTCAGCCATCTCTCCGTGCTTGATCATTTCAGAGAATGGTTTGCCAATACCAACTAGAACTCTTTCATAGATAGGAGCTTCCCGTACATCTATGAAAGTCATAACCATTTCTGATTCTGTCATGGAAGGAATAACTTGAGCAGCAAGGCGCCTCCACCTTTGAGCATACTCTCTAAATGACTCATTAGACTATTTCTTGACCTTGGTAATTTGGTACCGGTCAGGAGCCATCTGAGATTAAAAAATGTATTGAGTGAGGAAGGCATGAGCCAGGTCTTCCCAACTATGGATCTTTGAGTTTTCTAATCTGGTATACCATGAACGGGCTTCTCCAGTCAGACTCTTCTGGAAGAACTGCATTCTGAGCTTTTCATTTTTCGCATAAGATCCAAGTTCTCCAATGAATACCTTTAAATGGGTATAAGGATCCCCTAATCCGTCATATTTTTCAAAATCAGGGGTTTTGAATTTCGCTGGATAATGAACACCAGGAAATATGCAAAGGTTTGTATATGAAACACTGCCATGTGTTCCAATCCCTTTGAGAACACGGATAGTTTCCTCCATTTGAAGGACCTTCTTCCTGATATCTCCGGTGTTTGGATCTCCTTTGAGATGGGTGTTTTCAGGGTCTTTGTTGGTCGTATCCAACTGAGGTTCTGGAATTTTTTTTTCCAGACCTTGAACTCCTCCTTATGTAGAGGATTCTGTATGTATAGGTATCTTCGCACCCTGAGTGGACTGGTGCAATTCTTTCAGTAGAACAGCCAAGTCTGTGATTTATTTACTCAATCCGTCAAATTCTTCTCGAGAAACAGGATTAGACTGGTTAGAAGAAGACATGATTGGTTGTAGGCTCGTGGCCTTTTTGGATTTTGAGAGGGTAACAGGCCCAATTGCTTCCCTACAAAAGACTTATGTAGTTTAGTCTTAGGGTAATGTAAATGTTATCATAACATGTCCGTTTTATGAATTTTGTCTTGCAAAATCGGTTGTTAATTGATAACATGTCATGCATGCATAGATATTCTTCATATTTTCCATTACATATGGATGAACATGGAATACAATTACAAGTAAATGCTTTTACTAGTAATTAAAAATTGAAAGTATGAAGAGACTTTCCTCCGCATTTGGTTTATCAGAGGTTGACCTATCTTAGGGTTACTCTTGTGGCTTTTTGGCATGAAGGTTCCCAGATCATCGCAATTTACTTGACGGGAAGTTAATCCGGTCTTTCAACTGGAGCGAATCTGGGTGGTGCCTTTCTTGAGCCTCGTTGGAATTATTCTTCCTACGAGTCCAGTAATCAAACACCGACAGGATAGCCTCCTGATGGAGGAACCACACAACATACATTCACATATAACGTGTCTCACCGTTTATGCAAAATGATGACATGTGCGAAGAACTAATATTTCAAATAGATATATAGCAATGCAGTAAGTAAGATGTATTCGTACACATTCATCATAAATGTAAATGCAACATTCACACACATGCATATAACAGTTTTGAAAAGCTTGTAATAGCGGCTTAAGCCCTCTTACTGGAATCCCCAGCAGAGTCGCCACCTGTCGATGTCGGGATTTTTTAATGTCCCTTTTCGTTACTTGTTTTTTGGTGTTCTCATGTTAATGCGAGATTCGTCTGAAAAAACAAGTGAAAAAAGTCTGACATGTATAATGTCGATGATTTGACTTTAAGAGTCGCCAGTTGGTGTATTTAACTAGTTGCACCAACGTAACCGAAAAGGTTTGCACATTGACCCCAGTGATGTGACACTGCTAAACGGGTCTATGAAACCGAGATTCATTTAGGGTTCGGGGGCTTGGTTATGCGGAGGGAAGGTGTTAGGCACCCCCCGACATTCATGTTGCCATGGTGACCGCCACTTTTCAAAGAAACTGTTATATGAACGTGTGTGTGTGTGTGTATGTGGATCAATGTGCAATTATTTGGAAGTAGTGCTATGCCTCGTTCACATCTATATACATAGGGTTTGAATTTTGTAAAAAAATCAGTTTTAAGCAAGATATAGCAATGAAGTTTTATAAAAAAGGTTTTTCAAACCCTGTGCTCAATAGTAATTGAGGCCTTTGATACTTCCATTTTATTATTAAATGTTCGGATTTTTTGCTTTTATTTTTGAGATGCGAGGCATCTGCGAGAAAATAATATACAGCAGTGCCGAACTCTTTATGGGCATGACAGCCATCCAAGGGAATTTAGATACTTTAAATAATGTACAAGCTGCTTATAGCTAGAAAAAGTCCGTCACAGGAACCGAATCTAGATTCAGTAGACTGAATCTGTGATCACATGATTCCTAGGCTCACATGATACTGCAATTTGTATGGAAAGCAATAAGCAGTTATATATATATATATAAAAGCGCTAAATATATATATATATATATATGTGTGTGTGTGTGTGTGCATGATCAGCCACCATGAAGCAACTCCGTGGGGGATCAGAAATGTAGATAAAGCAATAAATGTTATCAACCGCCACGGAGTAAACTCCAGGCGGGACTTGAATGTAAATAAAGTTGTAAAAGCTATCAACTGGCACGAAGTAAACTCCGGGCAGGACGAAATGTAAATATATATATATATATATATATATATATAAAAGCAATTAAACACACCGGATTTAAAATCCAGGCTCATCAGACAAAGTCTGACAACAGTTTATATATATATATATATATATATATAAGCAATTAAACGCTCCATACCGATGTCTAGGCTCAATCGAGGCATAACTCGATAATGTTAGTCCATATAAAATATATACATATATATAAGTATATATATACAGACAAAATGAAAAACCATGCATCAAGTCCTTAAAGGCGAACACACACACACGACTCAATGTGTATAACAAAGTGTGTGCTATTATGAGAAGAAAGGCTTTATAGAATGTAAGAAGGCTTACGGTGGGCACAAATGTAGACTTCTATGACTCTATATGGATAAATACTCGGCTCCCAATAATGAAAGTATAGTTATATGTGAGCTAACAGATGTTTAAAATGAGGAAAACACTCAATATGGGTGTGTACAAAGTAAAGTGGACAGGGCTTCCTCGCTTTTTTTCTCTCTCAAAATGGATGACCCAAGGTCTATATTTATAGACTGATGGTCGCAGTAGCTACTGGCAGCCACAATTACACCTCAATTTGGTCGTAGTGGCCCAAGCCATTGGTCCCGTCATCTCAATCTACGTGCACTTATGCACTGTAATGTCCGCTCGAACTTGCAGAACTTCAATCCGAGCATCCGAACGAGGTATATATGACCTTCTTTGGACCGCTTGTGTCGATAGTTACGCAATGACATGGATTAGAGGTTGTACGAAGTCAGGAAGAGGGGACCATGCCCATAGTCTTCAAGCTTCAAATTCTATCCGGTATACTTCCACGCGTAATAGTCACTCGAGATTGTAACTCCTCGGTTCTTGTGGGACATTGTTGTATATATGTATGTATGAAGTGTTAAGACAACACGCATGTGTTGATGTGGCAAGATGACGTTTGACTCTTCATCGGGGTTATCGCTGGTTTGAGTTGAAAGCAGACGTTGCTCAGGGTTACATCTGAGATTAGACTGCTGCAAGTGTTTGAATGTCGCAAGGTCATCTTGTGAGTGCCTGTCTGTCCGGTGTTAGCTCCGGTTTTGAGAGATGAGTGCTTCGGTATGAGGTCTGATATTGAAGCTGATAGCATGTATTTGAAACAAGCATTTCCAGAGATATCGCCAGAACTGCAAAAGCGTTCCTTGGGGTTATCGCCAAGGATGAAACTCGGGGTTATCTCCGAGGTTGGAAATGATCCTTTCGGTGTGTGTTTCGGGGTTGAGAATGAGATTCCCGGTGTGTGTTTCGGGTTGTGAAATGGTCTTCTGGTAGTATCTGGAATGGATGTGAACTGTCTTCCAGGGTTATCTCCAAAAGACGATTCTTCCCTCCTGTAATGTTAGTAACAGTTGTGCAGAAAAATTTCGAGTGCATACAGTATTTTTACACTACAGTTGTATTAAAGAAGTTTGTATTTGATTTCTGTAGTGTGATATCTGGCGACCCAAGATGGGTGATGTATACCTGTTTTGGGGGCGTCATAGTTGGTATCAAAGCTTAGGGATATGATCCCTGGCTGAGATTTGAGACTAGAACTAGGAGGGGAGAGTCAGATAATTCCTTCGCTAGTATGACCTACCTAAGTTTATTTGTTAGTTAATTGGTCGGTCAGAATATAAGGATAGTATATTGCATGGTAATTAACCCTTATTTTGAAACTATATTCTAGAATGATATCTGAAATACAGGAGATGAGCAATGGGAAAATCATGATATAGAGGAAATAACCGGGAAGGTATAATCCTAATAGAAAGCAATGTATTCTCATATCTTCGAAATACCAAGTACGTACATAAATTTCGAGGGCGAAATTTCATAAGGAGGGGAGATTGTGAGACCCCAAATTTTATGAATAAAGATTTAAATTTCTCGAAATATTTTTTTGAATATTATGGTGTGGATTTGATATAATGTTATAGTTGTAGGTAATATTTATAAATTTTTCAAAGTAAGCAAGTTGTTATATAATATTCGATTAGTCGGGGAATATTCTCTTTATCGGGGAATATCCGTACAATGGCACAATCATTGGTGGACCCCACAACGGAAGTATTGTTGTAGTTAAAAAATGACAGAATTATCTTTTTATAAAAATAACGGCGAAAGTGTTACTGTTAAAACTGTTGAACTACCCAGTAGTAAAAGTAAAGTAATACGCGTGGATGCATAGTAGCACACAGTATTGATTATTGATGCTTACGTGAAAAGTCACTCAGTTATACTCAATTATTACTACAAAGAATTCTTTGCATCATAGCTCTCATATTATTGATTCAATTATTGTCACAAAGATCGCCTCATAATATGATATATTATTAAATCAATAATTGAGACGGCAAAGTTATTCATATTATTATTTGCAATATTGACAATGTCTAGAAGTTCTGTCAAGGAGAGGTTTGGTCACCTAATTGCGCGCCAATAAGGACAAATCCTTATCGGAAAGCCCCCTCTTTCTTGGGAACGACCTGGTTGTTAAATAAGTTCGTGTTGATTAAAGATTAAATTGATAGTTCCATTGTGTTGGAATTATTAGTGTTAGTGAAAATCAACATTTATGTCGATAATAATTGATGTCTAGAGGTTATATTAACCAATCGGGTAATTAACCGGATAAATAAGCAATTAATTGCTATTGATTCACATGTGTACTATTAGGGGAGTTGGTGCAAGATTGATAATACTTGCATGACTAAATTAAAAATGGAGGTATAGATGAAGGTACTATACTATAATTCGTATTTTCACATGTCTAGAACTATTGATTCACATGATTTACTATTGGTTCACATGATATGCTATTAGGGGAGATGGTGCAAGTTTGATAATACTTGCAGGACTAAATTAAAAATGAAGGAAAAGAGGAAGGTATTATACTGTAATATTTCGAGCCCCAAAACGTGCAATTATCGAAACTATATTTTCCTATAAATAGAAGCTCATTCCTTTATTATTTTTCACCAATTCACTAAAGCTATAGAGCAATTATTATAGAGAGAAATTATAGAAAGAAAGAAGAAGAGAAGTTTGTTACCTCACTATTCCAGTATCCAGTCTTCTTTTGAGAGAAGGGGTATTATTCTTTCGTATTCATGAAGATAGTTATTTTCTTTCAATACTAGTAAGGGTTGTTATTCCATTCTTTATTATTATGTTGGAATAACCTGTCTATGCGAAGTACCGCATACATGGTGAAATTCTTCAGTTATTCCATTCTTTATTATTACGTTGGAATATCCTCACATGCAAGTGATTACGCATGACCTGGTTCCATTCTTTATTATTCGGTTGGGAATAACCTATATGTGCGGTTTATCGCATGCCTGGTGAATTCTTCTGTTATTCCATTCTTTATTATTCTGTTGGAATAACATGTCTATGTGGATTACCGCAGGCATGGTGAATGATCCTTCGTATTCATTCTTTATTAAATTGTGGAAATGATCTATCTACGTGGATTACCGCATGACGGGTGAAAATCCATTTGCAGTTTCGTATATTCTATTATACTCGTATGAGATATCATTTCTTTTGTACTCGTCATGGAATATCATTTTCTTTGGTATTCTTTTTACGAGTTACTATTCATCTGGTTACTATTCACTCTAGTATTATTCACTCGGGTATTCGGGGCACTTTTCATGTCGGAGTACTATTTATGAGTTACTATTCATGGGTTACTATTTACTCAAATTATTATTCACCTGAATATTATTCACTCGGGTATTTGGGGTACATTTCATGTCGGGGTACTATTCATGAGGTACTATTCTCGAAGTACTATTCATAGGGTACTATTGCGGGGTACTATTTACCCGAAAAATATATTTCTTTTCTGTCCAAATTATTTTTGGTACATGAATATTATTCTTGAATTTTACTCCACTAAGCAGTATCATGTTAACAATTTGGATATTTTTAAACTCTGGATAAATTTAAAGTCTTTAATATGTATTCTTAGTTTCGTTTGATTAATGCTTATATCATTGTCATCATCCCCATGCTTATATTGTGATGAAAGTCATCTTTGGCTTACGTGCATAGATGGACTGTTGATTATTGGTTTTACAGTAGTATATCTTTGGCTTACGTGCAAAGATGAATTGTTAATTGATAGCTTTGGCCCGTAGTGCAAAGATGGAAAGGTGTATGACATGATCATGACCACTTGTGATACTAATGAATATCCTTAGTCGTAGTGTAGGGATAATTCGATGATGTGACTGGCAGAATCATGACCATTAGTTAACAGTTGAATGTCTTTGGTCGTAGTGCGACGATGACAAAGAATCGTTTAATGATCATGACCATTGGTTTTATAGTTGAATATCTTTGGCCAGTAGTGCAAAGATAGAAACTTGATTGGTATGATCATTGTTATTACATTTGAATATCTTTAGCCTTTGGGGTAAGGATATTGAGTAAATATTCTATTAAGCCTTTGTGGTAAGGAGAAATTGTTGATTCACATTATTATAAACATGAATTGTGAATTTAACTAACATCTTTGGGGGTTCAGGTGATGAAAGTTCTATTTGTCTTGGGTATAATAAAGAACTGTTGATGAGTATTATAGAAATGAAATATTAACGATGGATTTTTAATCTAGAAGAGATAGTAGACATTATGTTCTACTTGACTCTTCTAATAGATTGCTTATTCCGCTGCAGTTAAACTTGATGTTTATTGTATTTTATCAGTTTAACACTGTTAAAGGCTAAGGATAATTTATTTTGCATTATCTTAGTCATAATATTTCTTACTGGGCTAGTTGAGCTCACCATTTTCTTTCATTGTTCTCTTTAGGAAATGAGAATATAGTTGGGATGAGTCGGGAAATGGAGTGATGGTCCAGGATAAGTGGTTGTAGTAGTCCTCACTATTCTGTGAAATAGTGTGATAATAATTGTAATAAGGACTTCATTGAGTGTGGATATTGTCTAGAAGACAATATTCGTTTTAAAAACTCAGCTATGTTTTGTCGTATTTTTACACTATAGTTGTATTAAAGAAGTTTGTATTTGATTTTTGTAGTGTGATATCTGGCAACCCAAGATGGGTGATGTATACCTATTTTGGGGGCATCACAAACACCATCAGTACTACACTAAAAATATAAAATTCTTTTACTACAATATTGTGAGTATAATATCGTGAATATTTTTGTTGAGTGTAAGGTTACTCCAAGTGTAGATAAGGAATGCAAGAAATGTTTAAGTTGATCAATTTCACAGAAAGCAGAATCAAATCATATGCTAAGGTAAGGGGTATCATATTTTTTATGGTAAAGGGATATCATTTTCTTTCGTACTCCATATTATGGTAAGATATTATTATTCGTTTCTTCAGCTTATCATTAAATGGTGAAAAGTCCTGAAATGATTAGAATATCCTTAATAGTTTGTGCTTCATCTAATATCTTGACCTGAATCTTTCTATTCAGTTTTAAGTTATTATATTCGAGCCGGGAACTTCGCATTTACTTGAACTTTAAATTCTATCAGGAATTATAATCGATTTTCTTGATATCATGTTGGCAATTTGGATTTTGGATAATTAAGTTGAAAATCACTAAGAGTTATTTTATCTTATTATTCTGATTATTTCTGTCCATTCATTATATATCATTGTCATCATCCTCGTACTTATATCATGGTGAAAGTCATCTTTGGCTAGTAGTGCAAAGATGGACTGTTGATTATTGGTTTTACAGTTGTATATCTTTGGCCCGTAGTGAAAAGATGGTCTGTTGATTATTGGTTTTACAGTTGTACATCTTTGGCCCATAGTGCAAAGATGAACTGTTGATTGGAATGATTATGACCAGGAATTGTGAATTGGTATAATCATGACCTGTAATATTACAGATAAATGATGCGGTGAAAGTCCTCTTTGGCCCGTAGTGCAAAGATTGACAATTGATTATTGGTTTTACAGTTGTATATATTTGGTCCGTAGTGCAAAGATGAACTGTTGATTATTGGTTTTACAGTTGTATATCTTTGGCCCATAGTGCAAAGATAGACTATTGATTATTGGTTTTATAGTTGTATTTCTTTGGTCCGTAGTGCAAAGATGGACTGTTGATTATTGGTTTTACAGTTGTATGACTTTGGCCCGTAGTGCAAAGATGAATTTAATGGCATAATTATAAACATGAACTGTGAATTAGTATAACCATGAACTTTGTGTTTCAGGTAAAACCAGGTGGTGAAAGTTCTCTTTGTCTTTGGTACAACGAAGAACTATTGATTAGTGTTACTTGAATAAAATATTGATGATGGACTTTTAATTTGGAGAAGATAGTAAACATTATGTTCTACTTGACTTTTCTAATGGATTGTTGATTCCGCTGCTATTATGGTTGAAAACTTTTATCATCTACCATATGTTCGAAATCTCTGATTTATTACTAATGAAGGCTATTGATAATTTAATTGTCTTAAGTTATGATATTTTTTACTGTTCTATTTGTGCTCACCCTTTTACTTCACAATTCCTTTCAGGTAATAAGTATAGTTGGGACTAGCAGAGAGAACATGGGTATAAAGTTGTGTTTCAAATTAGTCGAAATTCTAATTAAGTTATGAAACAGTGTGGCATAGTAATTGTACTGAGAACTTAAAATGCGTGTGTCGTATTTTATACGTCATTTAATATTTAATTTTGGTGAACAACAATAGGGGAGGTGAACTCGAATTGGAAGCGTCAAAAATGCACTCCATTACAATGAACCATGCAGAATACTCTATAGAACTACATGAATGGCTAGTCAAAAAGTAAGCTCTCTCACACTGGGTCCAAAAGGTATAAATCCTGAACATGTCCTCTGCTGACAGAAGCCGAGATGACAAACACTGACCCACTGCCCCGTCAAAGGGATGAACATCCTTAAACTGGTCAATCCGTGCCATAACAGCTAGTGGATGATATGTGGTCACACCCCTCAAACCGACTAGGGGAAGATAGTCCATGCCAGCTGCATGAGTGATAAAGCTGTAGGGAGAGCTAAGCCCTAAACACGACAAAGTATCAAATGAGTCCTCAATCCCTGACAAGAAAGCCGACCAAGAAGTTATATCTTACACTCCGCCGGCTGGAAGGAGTATGACATGGCTCATGGGAAAAACAATACCCATGACGTCAGAAAGTGCCAATTGGTATCAAGTGTGTCATGTACCACACGTACAATAAGATTGCACTGCCTACAAACACCCCATAGAATGGGTATGGCAATACGTGGTCGACCTCAAGGTCTTTTCCAGAATCATCGGTAAGATGGTATGTCCTTACCAAAGAGCTCTAACTACCATGATCACACCGATATCTAGGAGGTCCATATACAAAGGCATGTACATATAAGTCACTATACACATCAAGAGTATATCTACTCAGGGAACACATTAATCATCCTCTGAAATGGTGAAATCCCAAAAGTACCGTAACTGTCCAAATACCCAAATCTGTCAATCAAAAAAATGTATGGACACTACATGCCCCGAGGAGATCTCGTCTAGGGAAACTCTGTGCCTCAAACCTGCGAGGGTCATAAACTACCGGCTCATATCTCCAACAGCCATCCGAGCGCAAGACCTATCCAACGGTAAATCTGTCAGATGCTTGTACTCCTCCAATGTAGGAGCCAACTCCTGGGTAAAAAACTGGAATACCTGTATATCAGGTACCCAATGCTCCAACATGCCCTCTACAAAGCCCAATGCAACCTGAAATATCAGGAGGGTCATAGAGTGACGCAACAGCTGATCAACTGTCACCCGATCTAGGGAGGACAAACTGTCATACCACCATCTCAAGGAAGATGCCACCAATACTGGTGGGGTATGCTTGATCCGGCTAACTGAAGATGAAGACATCTATAGGGTCTTGTCATAAGACCATCCATGGGTCAATGCTCAACTTATCTCTAGAAATGAATATGCATAACATAATACATGCATAATGAATAAAAAATGACTATGATGTAGGGAATGGAAAATAGTATACATACATTCCTAAGTACATCATCATCTAAATACATCAACTCTGTATACAACTGAAAATAACAGGAAAATGGGGCACAGTCGCCCAACAACTAACAAAGGCCTATCAAAAGATATAACGAGAAAGGGTGTGACACCCCCAAATCTCGGTACTTCATTCCCACAAGATTTGGTGTTCACTATCCAAACATTCCTACTATCTACCCAAATAAAATAATATTTAACATAAATCCTACCTTAAAATAGGGTTACATTAATCAATAAAAATCTTCCTAGAGTATCTAACCTTAAAACATCATTCAAGTATGGAAATAAATTATTACATCACATCATAATATAAAAGTCTATCATCAAATTAAAAAGTCTAACATCATAACAATAATCATAATTACAAGTCTTCATCACTTGTACATTTTTCCCTTTCCTTTGCTAGTTGAAGGCTCATCTACCTTCTCAACTTTAGTTGCAATAATAATATTTATGCAAGAGTGAGCAAAACAAATGCTCACTGGATATAACAATAAATCAACAGGAGAATAATAATAATAACTGCCAACGAATATGCTTATCAAAACTGAATAGTACTCTAATAATGATAATCAGAAATGGGAATCCAAAATGTGGAATATATATATAACTGAGGGTCATAAGACCATGAACTATGTCCACAGTTGCGAGTAATCTTTCAACTCCAACTTTAACAGTCATAAGACTATAAGGACTCCTCGTACTTAGGGAAATCAGCCCTTCGTACAATGTATTATGCACAAACATTTCAACGCTAAGCGTAAATTATCCCCTAATAATAATAGGGTTGTTCATCTCAGTATTTAGAGTACAAGTCCGCACCAAAGAAAGTTTGGTTTGGATAAGCTTTCAAGGGTAATTTGAAGTTTAACGATCATCAACTAGAGGACTAGTTGAGTCAATAATATTTGAGAACATCACAAATGTATTAATAACAACATAACATAGAACAATTGAGAATCATAAGTGAACTGATTGTAAATATTAAACTCATGCTTGAAATAACTATAGAGCATAAGTATTCAACAAAATAAATAAAATGGTAAACCTTTGCTTGAACAATAAATAAACTAAGGCTAGAGTCTTATAGCATTAGAAATGACATTACAAAATATATGATAACAGATAGCAAGCTAAAAACTAAAAACTTGCCCAATATGGTATTAATTCATACAAAGAATTAAAACAGCTCAATAATAAAAAAGAGAGTTCAAAAACTGTGTTCATTATACAAGAATAGAACTTAAGAAACTTGCTTAACTATAAACAAGTTAAAATGAATCAACCAAATGGGAATTTCAAATAACATTAGAGTTAAAATTTGCTCGTATGAAATTTAGAAACAATCGACTTGTTCAATAACAATTAAGATAGAAAACTTACTCAATCAAAAGAATAAAGCTACACAAATGAAATAATGGAACTAGCTCAACGAAAGTGTAGAGTTAGAAAACTTTCTCAATGTAAAAAGATAAGGTTTAGAAACTTTCCTTGAGATTAAGCTATAAAATTAAACTCACGATCACCTACACATAATTTTAAAATCACAATACCTATTAGATATGCTAACATACCATAACCTGTACATTTCTAGCTAATCTTATCATTTTAGCACAAGTCTTTCATTGCCAATTACATTTCAGAAATTCCAAGTGTTTTACTTCGCAACACTTGTCTAACCTTCATTGTATAAACTAAGTTATCACATAACACATTCATAACTTATAAATCATTTTTTACAACTTTGAATTTATAATTCACATAACATGACTCTATTTAACCTTGTTGTTACATGGTTCTCACATTAACATAACCTTAAGCTAAGTTACATTGAACGAACAAAGTCTGCAGAATTAGCAGACTTCATTTCTCTGATCAAGGCACTTAGCGCTGCCACCGCCATTTTATCTTGGCTTCTTCTTACCTTGGCATGCAAGCACGAGGAGACTTTTACCCAGCCAAGGGGTGATAGCATTGCTGTTGAGTTCAATTTTGCAGAACAGAGCTACGACACTTTTCTTAAGCCAACTAACAAGAATTTCACCCACCAAACAGTAATAATAACATGTAAAAATGGTATAGAACTATCACAAACATATTTGTGAATATATTTCACCAATTAAAACAATTTAACAACAATTTAAGCTAAGTTAATTTCTCAAATTCCATGTTTTTCATATAAAACTTAATTTGTTTGATATTCATCGCAAAAATAATCACTGTGAATTCAATACTTGGCCAAATCACTCCATTCAAATTATGTTATGCTCGTTTCTTAATGAACTAACATAATCAAGCTTCAATTTACAATTTCACATACCAATTATCCACTAAAATTGATACTTTTCATGAACCATATGAATATATATATATATATACTGTCAAAATTATCTACTGTTATCCGAAAATTAACATGTGATTTCCTTGTTTGACATAAACTCTAGCATTATAAACATGTATCATCACAATTACCAAGTATATATTCACAATTCACCAATTATGATTTCACAGAATACAAACAAAGTTATGTCGTAACTTCATACATGTATATATATATATATATATATATATATATATATATATATATATATACAATGGTTAGATAAAATACCTTCAAATTAGCTTGCACAACCTTGCAATTGCAGACAATTTTCTCAGGTTTCACTCCCAAACTCTCTCAATTCTCTCTGTAATTTCTAGGCTAGCAAAACTAGAATGCGTAAAAACCAACTGGTAGCTTTAAGGCGTAAAATCAAAACTACTAAACCTTAATAAGCCACTAATTATAATATCAGTTATAACACTTAAATTATAAATATATATTATATTTATTATTTAATTTATTTAATTTATATTATTTATTTTATTTAAATTCAAAAATTAGAAATTCAAAAGCTATAAGGCTTTGTTTGGTAAAACCCTTTAATTTTTAAAGAATTAATATATTAAGCCTTGTTTGGAAAAACTAAATTAAATCCTTTTTAATTTATTTTAATAAACACTTTAATTAATAATGACATTAATCAAATAAATCAATCACATACTATATTTTAATTTTAATATATCATTTAAACAAATATCACAAAATTATAATTTTCATTATAATTTTATTTAATAATTAAACACATCCACTTAAATTATTAATTCAAAACAACAATATAACATCTCATGTCATACTACAACTCTATAAATTATAATTTAATTTAATTTAGAAAATTCTCTAATAAATTTTAGATTTCATAACCATCACATCAAATAAATATTTATTTCATCAATTCAACAATAGATACATCAAATAAATATTTATATTATTCATTAAATATTTAATATTATAATTTGAAATTTCTGATCGTTACATCCTTCCTCTCCTTACAAGGATTCTCATCCCCGAAATCACAATTCAAACAATCAAATCGTCACATTCTCCCCTACTTACAAAGATTCTGTCCCCAGAATCGAAGACACAGACTAAACAAATAACTCAGGGTAATTTTTCATCATATCAACTTCGAGTTCCCACGTAGCCTCTTCGATATTGTTGTTCCTCCATATCATCTTCACAGAAGGTATCACTTTATTCCTGAGCACTTGTTCTTTCATGTCGACTATTTGGATGGGAATCTCTTCATAAGACAAATCTTTACTGAACTTCAACGGTTCATACTCGATCACATGCTTGTAATCGGGATTATATGGTCGCAACACCGACACATGAAAAACGTTGTACACATGCTCTAATTCTGGAGGTAAAGCTACCTCATAAGCCACCTCTCCCACTCTTTGTAGAATTTTGAAAGGTCCAATAAACCTTGGGCTGAGCTTTCCTTTCTTGCCAAAACGAATTTTCCCCTTCCAAGGAGAAACTTTCAGGAACACGAAATTTTCTGCTTCAAATTCGCGATTCTGCCTGTGTTGATAAGCATATTTCTTCTGTCGATCTTGAGCAGCTACTAGTTTTACTTTGATGAATTTGATAACTTCAGTGGTCTACTGTACTAATTCTGGGCCTAACAGTTGACGTTCACCAACTTCATCCCAGCATAGTGAAGTTCTGCACTTCCTGTCGTACAACGCCTCGTATGGCGGCATACCAATGCTTGCATGGTAATTGTTGTTGTATGCGAATTCCACCAATGGTAGATGATCATCTTAGTTTCCTTTGAAATCCATAATTCACGCTCTAAGCATATCTTCAAGCGTCTGGATCGTTCGTTCGCTTTGCCCATCCATTTGCGGATGATATGTTGTGCTCATCTTCAATTGTGTTCCCATGCATTCTTGTAGTCTCTTCCAGAAATTTGATGTGAGCCTCGGGTCTCGATCTGACACAATAGATACTGGAACTCCATGTCTTGACACGATCTCACTAACATATAATTTCGCCAGCTGATTAAGATTAAATCTAATCTTTATTGGCAAAAAGTGTGCAGATTTTGTCAGTCTGTCCACTATCACCCATATCACTTTGTATCCTTTCTAAGTCGTTGTAAGACCTACCACAAAATCCATTGTGATATGCTCCCATTTCCATTCCGGTATTTCCAACGGTTGAAGTAACCCGCTTGGTCGTTGATGCTCGACCCTCACTTTCTAACATGTCAAGCACTTTGCAACGTCTCTTTTCATATTTGGCCACCAAAAATGTCACCACAAATCTTGATACATCTTCTTACTTCCCGGATGAATGGAATATCTTGAGCTATGAGCTTCTGTCAAGATTTCCTCTTTAATATCCTGTACTGCTGGAACCCAAATTCATCCCTCGAATCTCAGCATTCCCTCAGTATCAACCTTGAACTTTACGTCTCTTCCTCCAATCATACTCTCTTTTATTTTTCTGCAATCCTCATCTTGTAGTTGAGCGTTCTTCACTCTATCTACTAAAGTCTGACTAGCTTCAATCTGGTACAATTTTTCATTGGATTCTTATGGAAATTTGATTTCCAACTCCAGCCTTGCCATTGCTGAAATGAGTTCCTCCTTATCGGTTAACAACATTAATTTTTCTCTGCCTTTCCTACTCAAAGCATCTGCAACCACATTAGCTTTGCCCGAGTGATAAAAGATCTCGCAATCGTAGTCTTTTATCAATTTCATCCATCTCCTCTACCGCATATTCAGGTCCTTTTGAGTAAAAATATACTTCAGACTCTTATGGTCTGTGTAGATTTCACACTTCTCTCCATAGAGATAGTGCCTCCATATCTTCAGAGCAAATACCACTGCCGCCAACTCTAAATCATGAGTCAGATACCCTTTCTCGTAGTCTTTCAATTATCTTGATGCGTACGCAATGACTTTGCCATTTTGCATTAGAACACTTCCTAAGCCCTTGTGTGAAGCACCACTATACACCACAATGTTTCCTGTATTATCTGGTAATGACAACACAGGTGCCACACTGAGCTTCTTCTTTAATTCCTGAAAACTCTCCTCATATTTCTTTGTCCAAACAAATTTTACAGTTTTTCTCGTCATATTTGTCAACGGAGTGGAAATCTTGGAAAAATCTTGGATAAATCGTCTGTAATAACCTGCCAATCCCAAGAAACTTCTTACTTCTGATGGAGTTCTTGGTGGTTCCCAATTTATCACAGCTTCGACCTTTGATGGATCCACTGAAATTCCATCCTTGTCAATTACGTGCCAATGAAATTGTACAAGTTCTAGCCAAAATTCACATTTATTGAATTTCGCGTACAACTTTTCTTTTCTTAGCGTCTCCAGCTTCAGACATAAATGTTCCACATGTTCTTCTTGAGTTCTAGAGTATACCAAAATATCATCGATAAATACCACCACAAACTTGTCTAAAAATGGGTTAAACACCATGTTCATCAAATCCATGAACGCTGCTGGGGCGTTTGTCAAACCAAAAGACATTACTAAAAATTCATAATGTCCATACCAAGTTCGGAACGCCGTCTTCGGTACACCCTCCTTCCTTACTTTTAATTGATGATACTCCCTTCAATTGATCAAACAAGTCATCTATTCTTGGCAATGGATATTTGTTTTAAATAGTGACTTTGTTTAATTCTCTATAATCAATGCAAAGACGCATTGACCCATCCTTCTTCTTCACGAATAACATCGACGCTCCCCAGGGTGATACACTCGACTGAATATACTTCTTATCTAACAGTTCTTGCAGTTGCACCATTAGTTCTTTCATCTCTACCGGAGCTATTCTGTACGGGGCCTTCGATATTGGAGTGGTTTGTGGTGCTAAGTCGATCACAAACTCAATTTCTCGGTCAGGCGGAAGTCCTAGCAAATCCTCCAGAAACACGTCCATGAATTCCCTAACCACTGGTATTTCCTCCAGTTTCACACCCTTCTCCTTTTGAGTATCGACTATGTAAGCTAAATACCCTACACAGCCCTGACTCAACAACTTCTTGGCCTGCATAATCGTCAGATATTTCATTTGTCTAGGTGATTTGCTACCATGGAAAACTACCTTTGACGGAGTCATAAGGTTTACACACTTCTTTTGGCAATCAATTATCGCTCCATAATTGAATAGCCAATCCATTCCCAAAATAACATCAAACTCTCTGAGTTTTATCGGGATTAAATCTACTTTCATAACATTCTCCTTAATGTTCACCTTACAGTTCTTGTATACGAACCTAACAGGAATCACTTCCCAATTCGCAATTTCTATGTTTAAAGGAAAATTCAACTCTTCACTAGGTATTTCTAACTTCTTAGCAAAATCATCGGATATAAACAAGCAAGTAGCACCCGAATCAAATAATACATATGCATTTATATCATTGATTGGGATAATACCTAACATGACATCTTTTGACTGCACCGCGTCCTGCACTATTATGTTGAAGGTTCTTGTTGTTGGCTTATTTGTTGATGTTGGCCCAGCAATAGCCAGTGTACCTCCACTAACATTTCCTTGCTTCCATTTGTCTCACCAGATCTCTTCCTAGGGAATTCACCAACAAAATGATCTTTGGACCCGCACATAAAACAAACGTTCTTCTTAGATTGAGTGCAATTTGGGACGATGTGACCCTCCTGGCCACAATTTGAAGCAGACCCATTTCCCCAGCAAGCACACTCCCTTGTGAAACTTTCTGCATGTAACACATGCTTCGAACTTCTTCTTTTGCTGGTTTTCTTGCTGATTTCCAGCCCCCACATTTGCATTCCACTTCCTCTTCAAATTGTTGTTGCCATTTCCACCGTTACCACCACCACCATTCTTAGGTTCACCTTCACTCTTCTTCCTCCTCTGTTCTTGGTTGTGTTTTGTTACAGCCTCGCCTCCACTCTTAGCGAGTATTACCTTCTCCATCACTACTGCAAACGTCTTTAACTGGAATAGGGAAACCCTACTTTACAACCAGGGATTCAATCCCTGTTCAAACCTCTTCGCCTTGCGTTCGTCTGTGCTGACTTGATTTAGCGCAAACCTCGCCAACTCGTTCAATCTTGCGGCATACTCAGACACCGACATCGTTCCCTGCTTTAGTTCTAAAAACTACACTTCTAGCTGACTCTTCAAACTTTTTGGGAAATAAGTCTCGAAGAACATCTCCTTAAACCTTTCCCAAGTCATAATCCCTTGACCTCTTTGGATTTTATTGGCCTACCACCAATAACTAGCCTCTGCTTTCAACATGAATGTTGCAAAAGCAGTCTTCTGATCCTCCCCTACTCTTGCAACATCGAACACTTTCTCTATTTTCATGATCCAGGTCTGAGCCTCAACTAGATTCATGGTCCCACGAAATTCTGGTGGTCCAACCACCTTGAAATCCTTAAACGTTGTACCCTGGTTCTGGGGTTGATTCTATAAAGCACCCGTCAGTAACGTTACTAGCTGCTGAACTGGGTTACCTTCCTCATTGTTGTTGTTGGTTTCCTCAGTGGCTCTCTGTCGTGGTGGTTGACGTCTTGGAGGCATTTTCTATTAAAAATACACTCATTAGACTAATACTCCATTTCTTTTTAAGTATCTCTACTTAATTTACACACAAATTTTATCACGTAACACATAACACTTTGAATAAAATAATAACTTTTATTCATTCATAATCTTTTTTAAAATATTAAAACAATAGCATCACTGCCATTTACATTACTTTCCTGAACTACAAAAGTTGCAGGATTACTTCATCATTATCACATCCCATTGGTTATATCATACCCGGGATTTACATCTTATTTACTCATCAATCACATAATAGTTACATATCAAACTACGATGTCCTACTAAGATGCTATGTAGCCTTACGATGCTCTTCCTCCATAATTTGGAACATTGTTCGGCGATCTAATATGTATGATGGTAGAGTCTCAAACTGAATGTGATAACCCATGACTCGATCTAGAGCTCGATTGATCACGGTGTTGAATACGTTATTCATCTCTTCCATCTTCATCCTCTTTGTTTGTGCGTCCTTCTCCGTTGTTCCAGCTCGTTGGTAAGCTTCATTGTTCGCATCTTCAGCTCTTGCCCTCTTAGTAGATTCCTCATCCAGCTTAGTCTCCACTTCTGCAATCTTCTCCATCAGTTGCTCGTTTTCCCCTTCCGTGCTGCTCAGCTTCTCTTTAACGTTATTTAGACGCTCCTCTCGATCTTGGATCTCGTCGTCCTCCTGTGCCATCGAGGTTTGTTGTTCAGCTACTATCTCCTGCAACTCCTCGACGGTATCCTGGAGTTCCACATTACGGTCATACACCTCGTGTACATACGACCAGCTATCGAAAGTTAAGTGGAATCTCTTCCTCCTCGTCCTCCTCATCCAACTGTGGCAGCTCCACGGGGTCCTCCTCATCCGTCTCTATCTCATCATCCTCATCAGGTACTCTTTCCTGCTCAACTACTGTGGCCGATGGAACTGTTTCCCGTGGCAGTAGTTGTTCCCAAACTACCTGAATATCTCGAGGCTCCTCCTCTCCAGGCATCTGGGATCCTTCCTCCCTAGCCTGACTGGATCCTCCTATATTAGCCATCCTGTCAATCAAATTTTAAGTTTTAATTACTAATCATTACTACTCGACACTCACGAGCACATAAGTTATAGTCACATAAGCACATAAGTATTTTATTACTTCTTCCTTAAAACTCGATAAGAGTTTATCATCACTATCTTTTCAAAGGTTACTTCCTAAGGATTTTCCCCACCTAAGGTTCATAACCTAAAGCTTTGATACCAACCTGTGACACCCCCAAATCTCGGTACTTCATTCCCACAAGATTTGGTGTTCACTATCCAAACATTCATACTATCTACGTAAATAAAATAATATTTAAACCATAAATCCTCCCTTAAAATAGGGTTACATTAATCAATAAAAATCTTCCCAGGTTATCTAACCTTAAAAAATCATTCAAGTGCGAAAATAAATTATTACATCACATCATAATATAAAAGTCTATCATCAAATTAAAAAGTCTAACATCATAACAATAATCATAATTACAAGTCTTCATCACTTGTACATTTTTCCCTTTCCTTTGTTAGTTGAAGGCTCATCTACCTTCTCAACTTGAGCTGCAATAATAATATTTATGCAAGTGTGAGCAAAACAATTGCTCACTGGATATAACAATAAATCAACAGGAGAATAATAATAATAACTGCCAACGAATAGGCTTATCAAAACTAAATAGTACTCTAAGAATGCTAATCAGAAACGGGAATCCAAAATGTGGAATATATATATAACTGAGGGTCATAAGACCATGAACTATGTCCACAATTACGAGTAATCTTTCAACTCTATCTTTAACAATCATAAGACTATAAGGACTCCTCGTACTTAGGGGGATCAGCCCTTCGTACAATGTATTGTGCACAAACATTTCAACGCTAAGCGTAAATTATACCCTAATAATAATAGGGTTGTTCATCTCAGTATTTAGAGTACACGTCTGCACCAAAGAAAGTTTGGTTTGGATAAGCTTTCAAGGGTAATTTGAAGTTTAACGATCATCAACTAGAGGACTAGTTGAATCAATAATATTTGATAACATCACAGATGTTTTAATAACAACATAACATAGAACAATTGAGAATCATAAGTGAACTAATTGTACATATTAAACTCATGCTTGAAATAACTATAGAGCATAAGTATTCAACAAAATTAATAAAATGGTAAACCTTTGCTTGAACAATAAATAAACTAATGCTAGAGTCTTATAGCATTAGAAATGATATTAAAGAATGTATGATAACTCATAGCAAGCTGAAAACTAAAAACTTGCCCAATATGGTATTAATTCATGCAAAGAATTAAAACAGCTCAATAATAAAAACTAGAGTTCAAAAATCGCGTTTATTATACAAGAATAGAACTTAAGAAACTTGTTTAACTATAAACAAGTTAAAATGAATCAACCAAATGGGAATTTCAAATAACATTAGAGTTAAAGTTTGCTCGTATGAAATTTAGAAACAATCGACTTGTTCAATAACAGTTGAGATAGAAAACTTGCTCAATCAAAAGAATAAAGCTATACAAATGTAATAATGGAACTAACTCAATGAAAGTGTAGAGTTAGAAAACTTTCTCAATGTAAAAAGATAAGGTTTTTAAACTTGCCATGAGCGTAAGTTATAAAATTAAACTCACGATCACCTACACGTAATTTTAGAATCACAATACCTATTAGATATGCTAATATACCATAACCTGTACATTTGTAGCTAATCTTATCATTTTAGCACAAGTCTTTCATTACCAATTACATTTCAGAAATTCCAAGTGTTTTACTTCGCAACACTTGTCTAACCTTCATTGTATAAACTAAGTTATCACATAAGACGTTCATGACTTATAAATCATTTTTTACAACTTTGAATTTATAATTCATATAACATGACTCTATTTAACCTTATTGTTACATGGTTCTCACATTAACATAACCTTAAGCTAAGTTACATTGAACGAACAAAGTCTGCAGAATTAGCAGACTTCACTGTCTGAGATCTGAGCCTTTGGCCATTCGCGCTTAGTTTTATCTTGGCTTATCTTGGCGCACATGTGTGTGTTGTCTTTTTGCACCATGCTCACGACAGTTTCCATTTTTGCGTAACGTAGCTATGACACCTTTCTTAAGCCAACTAACACGAATTTCACCCACCAAACAGTAATAATAACATGTAAAAATGGTATAGAACTATCACAAACATATTTTTGAACATATTTCACCAATTAAAACAATTTAACAACAATTTAAGCTAAGTTAATTTCTCAAATTCCATGTTTTTCATATAAAACTCAATTTTTTTGATATTCATCCCAAAAATCATCACTGTGAATTCAATACTTGGACAAATCACTCCATTCAAATTACGCTATGCTCGTTTCTTAATGAACTAACATAATCAAGCTTCAATTTACAATTTCACATACCAATTATCCACTAAAATTGATACTTTTCATGAACCATATGAATATATATATACTGTCAAAATTTTCTATTATTTTCCGAAAATTAACATGCGATTTCCTTGTTTGACATAAACTCTAGCATTATAAACACGTATCATCACAATTACCAAGTATATATTCACAATTCACCAATTATGATTTCATATAATACAAAAAAAAGCTATGTCGTAACTTCATACATGTATATTCATATATATATATATATATATATATATATAATACAAAGGTTAGATAAAATAACTTCAAATTAGCTTGCACAACCTTGCAATTGCAGACAATTTTCTCAGGTTTCACTCCTAAACTCTCTCAATTCTCTCTGTAATTTCTAGGCTAGCAAAACTAGAATGCGTAAAAACCAACTGGTAGTTTAAGGCGTAAAACCAAAACTGCTAAACCTTAATAAGCCACTAATTATAATATCAGTTATAATGCTTAAATTATAAATATATATTATATTTATTATTTATTTTATTTTATTTATATTATTTATTTTATTTAAATTTAAAAATTATAAATTCAAAAGCCATAAGGCTTTGTTTGACAAAACCCTTTAATTTTTAAAGAATTAATATATTAAGCCTTGTTTGGCAAAACTAAATTTAACCCTTTTTAATTTATTTTAATAAACACTTTAGTTTATAATGACATTAATCAAATAAATCAATCACATACTATATTTTAATTTGAATATATCATTTAAACAAATATCACCAAATTATAATTTTCATTATACTTTTATTTAATAATTAAACACATCCACTTAAATTATTAATTAAAAAAAACCATATAACATCTCATGTCATACTACAACTCTATAAATTATTATTTAATTTAATTTAGAAAAATCTCTAATAAATTTTAGATTCCATAACCATCATATCAAATAAATATTTATTTCATCAATTCAACAATAGACACATCAAATAAATATTTATATTATTCAATAAATATTTAATATTACAATTTGAAATTTCGGATCGTTACAATGGGGCACAGTCGCCCAATATCTAACAGAGGCCTATTAAAAGATATAGTGAGAAATGCATCAGAAAAAGTAAATAGTGTTGATGTCCACATCATCCAACCTATCCATCTGATGTAACTCCTCCCAAGTCACTGAATCTCTGCCATAAGGGATATCAGGCTGATACAACGGAGGATCTGCATCGACAAAACAATCTAAATATGGGCCACCTGAAGAGCCAGATCCAGAACTGGAAGGATCAAAAGTATCTGCCTCAGAAGGATCTCTGCCCAAATGCCGGATGAAGAAATGTGCCCGGTCCAACTATTGGGTCAAACTATCAATCTGCATTAGATGAGCAGGCTCTCGGATGCAGGCAATCTAATCCGCCATCATGACGAAACTAGGAACCATATCCCCCATAAACTATGTGGCGCGGGTCTTGGCTCCAATGATGCGAGGGAACCACCAATGGTAGAATGCCTCCTGAGTGAACAGTCCCTCTGACAAAGTAAATCCATCATCACCCACCAATAGGAAATCAATGATCGGCTGTGACAAAGGCCAACAACGCCTAGCAGGAGGACAGATCGGAATGCGAATCTCTCCTATAGTGCTTCTAATAGCACGCTCTCCTAAATAGAGCTCCCAACCTCCATCTATAAATAGAGGAATCTGGCGGGTGGACATCACATACTCGACACCAGTCGGGAAACCACCCTCGAAGCCAACTATCAAGTGGTCCTCAGAGTAAGGAACCAATGTAATGACATCAGATGTCAACAACTCCAACTGTAAACGCGAATGGGTGAAACCCTCGGCTATAGCAACCTCCATCAAAGTGGAGTGATGCCATCGTCGTCCCCATGGATAGGTGTCTAAACCTAAAAGACTAACAGGACGAAGACATGGGAGCCTCTCGTAGGCCTAAAACTGCCAATACAAGATTAAATATATGCGATCAGTCAAACTCTCAATCAGAATAAGAGAAAACAAAAGATAAAATACTCACCAATAGGAATGGATAGAATCCTAGACAAGCCTCCGTTACATCCTCTGAGCGTAGGCGTATTCCCCTGAGGAAGTAGGAAAAGGTGTAGGAACCCCAATCAAACTCTCCAATATGGTCCACCTCCCGTGTGGCGCTAACCAAAGCGAATGACACCGTGGAAGAGTTATCAGCTAGGAAATAACCCCTAAGGATGATCAGGAATAATAACCGAAAGATGCGATCCCTAACCCTCCGATCATCGGGCAATGACTCAGTCAAAGCCCCACTCATGGCTTCTACACTCAAAGGACCAGTATAGATTATTTTGCCCTTGAGCGCCGTAACTAGGACTCCTAGCAAGGATCTGACGACAGTCGGGGAATGTCAACCATAAAAGGCACTGGTACCCCAGAAAACTCTATCCCAGTGATGAATCGCCAATCCATCGGTGTCATTATCACCTCGCAATCCAACAAATGGAGAGACTGAGTCTAGTGAAACCAATGCTCAGACAAAGCCCTGAGGTAACCTCAAGGACAATGGTGAGGGAGGATGGAAAAGAACGCTTCAAAACTCTAAGCATGCATAATCTCTCAGTACTCTGGATGAAGAGTCTAGTACAAAGAATGTATGTTGAACCAGTTCCCTCGAGGCTGTGTAAAGCCGGGAACCTGCATCATAATGCAAATCAACATCAGAATGCTTGACCCCATAAATGGGAAAAGGAATATTACCACGACTTTTACCTCGTTAGCATGAAGATAGATCGAGGGGTGATGACGCAATCCTCCAGAAGCTCTAGAATTGTCATATTTATAGCTGGAAGCACCCTACGGGGAATAGAAGTAGAAGGAGCGGGATCCCCAAAGGGTACATCCTCCTCCTCGTCCTCGACATCCGGTATCTCAACCCGAATAAAACGAATCACTAACTCCGTCAATCGACGATGCTTTTGGGCTGGCGAGGCCAATGCACATCTGAAGCTCTCCTCCTCACACCTAAAGAGGTCCTATGGGAGCTACTCGGCTGGTCTAGATCCATATATCTGTACAAAAGTCTCCAAATCACCTCAGAAAGGGTGTGATAAATTCTAATCTGGAGCTCATTAAATGCATTTCATATCTATATTAATGCATACATTACTTTAACATACGTCTACAGTAAAGTTAAAAATGCATGTTCATTCAATGCCTAGACTTGTGAAATTTTTTTGCCAGAGTCTCCTTTGTAAAAAGGAGTATCCACATGCGCGTAGGCATGACTAGGTGGCCATTGTAACGACTCTAAAATTCATACAATTCAACTATCAACTTCGGTCATTAATAATACGTCTAACTTCCAATTTTTACATCATTATTCGATGTTAAACTCAATAAAATAAGAAAAAAATTAAACTTTTTTGTCTTCTTACTTTAATTCCCTGAATCAAAACCTTTATCATTTACACATCTCTGAATTAAGTTTTTTTATGGTTCACTTCATCAGAGTTATTTGACAAAATCTTTCATCTCAGCTTGATATGCTTTATACATTGGGTAGCTCAAACTTTACAGCTAACTATGAAGTTTTACATCATAAATTATCAAGTACATTTCTCAAAACCTTTATCCTTACCTACCTTTGAACCATACTAAGTTTATTACTCACTTTATCAAAGTTAATAAATAAAACTTACAGCCAGGTTTAGTACCCTTTATAAATCAGACAAAATTTTAAATTTATAACTCAACATCTATTAAACATCATACATTATCAAGTACATCATCCAGAATCTTAAACATGGTTCAAATAATAACAAATCAGCCAAAGTATATAAATCTCCATGCATTACATCTGATTCATGTCTTTCAAGTAGCACATAACATTACCTTGAATCCTTAACCTACAAAAGTGGTTATTTGAAAGGTTGAGCTTGACAGTCCAGCAAAATCTAACAGTTTTCATACATCATGTGTGTGAGACCCTAGATTTTATGAATAAAGATTTAAATTTCTCAAAAAAAAAATTAATATTATTGTGTGGATTTGATATAATGTTATAGTTGTGGGTGATATTTATAAATTTTGCAAAGTATGCAAGTTGTTATAAAAATATTTGTTTGGTCGGGGAATATTCTTTTTGCCGGGAATATCCATACGACGGCACAATCATTGGTGAACCCACAACGGAAGTATTGTCGTAGTAAGAAAATGATGTAATTATCTTTTATAAAAATACTACGGAAGTGTTACTGAATAAAACTGTTGAACTACCGGTAGTAAAAGTACGATAATATCACGTGATTGCATAGTAGCACTGCAGTATTGGTTATTGATACTTACGTGAGAAGTCACTCAGTTATACTCAATTATTGCTACAGTAATTGCTACATTATATCTCTCATATTATTGATTCGATTATTGTCACGGTATCATCTGCATAATATGATATATTATTAAATCAATAATTGAGACGACAAAGTTATTCATATTATTAAATTATAATATTTACAATGTCTAGAAGTTCTGTCAAGGAGAGACTTGGTCACCTAATTGCGCGCCAATAGGGAGAAATCCTTATTAGAAAGCCCCCTCTTTCCTGGGAACGACCTGGTTGTTAAATATTGTGAGTTATAATATTAATGATGAATAAGTTCGTGTTAATTAAAGATGAAATTGATAGTTCCATTGTGTTGAAATTATTTGTGTTAGTGGAAATCGACATTTATTTCTATAATAATTGATGTCTGGAGGTTATATTGTTCAAATGGGTATTCGAGGCACTTTTCGTGTCGGAATACTATTTACGAGTTACTATTCACAGGTTACTATTCACCCAAATATTATTCACTCGGGTATTTAGAGTACTTTTTATGTCGGGGTACTATTCATGGGATACTATTCCTGAAGTACTATTCATGGGGTACTATTCACCTGAAAAATATATTTCTTTTCGGTCCAAATTATTTTTGGGTACAATATTATTCCATGAGGAGATGTGCTAATTTTTCAGACCGTTGGTTGAAATTATAATAGTAAATCAATATGGATCGTTGGTTTAAGGTTTTAATTGTAACTTTTCCTTTTGGTTTTCCAAGAGTTATTTGTCCCTTCAGTTTTCCAAGAGTTATTTGTCCCTTTAGTTTTACAAGAGTTATTTGTCCCTTCAGTTTTCCAAGAGTTACTTATCTCTTCGGTGTTCCAAGAGTTAATTGCCCCTTCGCAAATAGTAGTTGTCTCTTCAATATTACCAAGAGTCATTTTGACATGTCGTTAAGACCAAGAGCTACTTTCAGTTCTTCTATAAATAGAAGCTCATTCCTTCATTATTTCTTACGAATTCACTGAAACTCTAGAGAGAGAAACTATACAGAGAAAGAAGAAAAGTATTCTGCTACTTCACTTTTCCAATATCCAGTTCTTCTAAAGTAAGGGATATTATTTGTTGTACTCGTAAGGGGTATTATTTCTTTCGTATTCATGAAGAGAGCTATTGTTATTCCATTCCTTATTATTCATTGAATAATCTGCTTATCCAAATCTGCATACATACATGGTGAAATTCTTCTATTATTTCATTCTTTATTATTCTCGCTTTAATATCCTCGTGCGTGCGCTTTCGCATGACTCGTTCCATTCTTTATTATTCGCCGAAATATCCTATCCGTATGCGCATTACATGACCGATTTCATTATTTATTATTCTGTTGGGAATAACCTGCGTATGTCGCGGGTACCGCATGCATGGTGAATTCTTCAGTTATTCCATTCTTTATTATTCTGTTGGGAATAACTTGTCTATGCGAAGTACCGCATGCATGGTAAATTCTTCAGTTATTCCATTCTTTATTATTCTGTTGGAATAACCTGTCTATGTGGATTACCATATGCATGGTGAATGATCTTTTGTATTCATTCCTTATTAAATTGTGGAAATGATCTGTTTACGTGGATTATGATGAAAGTAATAATATAAGTATTGGACTATTGATTATGATGAAAGTCATAATAAAAAGCATTGGATTGATGAAAATCATGGGTATATGTAGTATTAGTAAGTGTTATGATGAGTTATGTTGGTTATATGTGAAAACATGAAAGTTTCTTAGAAATCACAAAGGGTTGAAAATCAGATTTTGGTGAAAATGGAACATGAAATTCAATTAACCATATCTCCTATTATATTTCGAATTTTTGAGTGTGGTCAGGTTCTAGAGTTAGAGCTATGAATTTTCTAACTTATCCAAGTGGAATCACTGGAAAAGGTGTTGTAGATTTTCATGTGGACTGATTTTAGCAAAGGAGTCAAAAACTGCAAAGTACCAAAAAGCTACTGCCCAGAAATTTAAAAGGGCATTTTTGACCACTTAGTTTATGAAATAAATTTTGGCCTTTTGGGAAATGAAAATATATGGTATAAAGTACCTACTTTCCAAAAATGAGCTCATTCCGACTTAAAATGACCAAGTTATGACCATTTTAATTTTTGTGATTTTCTGACGAAAATGGCTATAACTGGAGTTCTATAACTCCGATGGCCACGAAATTTAAATTGGAGGCTCACGTTAACATGTATAAGATTGTGCCAAGATATTGGAATTTCTGGAGTTAAGCATGATAGGGCTAATGTTTTTAGCTACACACTAAAAATGATTTTACAGTTGAATATCTTTGGCTTACGTGTATAGATGTACTGTTGATTATTGGTTTTACAGTTGTATATCTTTGGCTTACGTGAAAGATGTACTATTGATTATTGGTTTTACATTTGTATATCTTTGGCTTACGTGCAAGATTAATTGTTTATTGGTATGATTATGACCAGGGATTATTCGGTATAGTCATGACCATTGATGATTTAATGAATATCCTTGGCCCGTAGTACAGGGATGATTAGATGATGTGGTTTATTTATTAAGCTGAGTCTCAGCGATAAAAATTGATGAAAACATTTTAAATCATAGAAGATAGTAGATATCATGCTCTACTTGACTCTTCTAATGGATTATTTATTCCGCTGTAGTTAAACTTGATGTCTATTATATTTTATTAGTTTAACATTGTTAAAGACTAATGATAATTTATTATGCATTATCTTAGTCATAATATTTCTTATTGGGCTAGTTGAGCTCACCCTTTCATTCATTGTTCTCTTCAGAAAATTAGAATATAGCTGGGACGAGTCGGGGAACGGAGTGACGGTCCAAATGATAGCATTAGTAGTCCTCACTATTCTGTTAAATAGTGTGATAATAAATGTAATGAGGACTCCATTGAGTGTGGATATTGTCTAGATGACAATATTCTTATTAAAACTCTCAGTTTATGTTTTGTCGTATTTTACACGACAGTTGTATTATTAAGTTGTATTTGTATTTTTGTACCATGTATTTGGCGACTCAAGATGGGTGATGTATACCTATTTTGGGGGTGTCACAGTTGGTATCAAAGCTTAGGGATATGATCCCTGGCTGAGATGTGAGATAAGAACTAGGAGGGGAGAGACGAGGAATTCCTTCGCTAGTATGACCTACCTAAGTTTATTTGGTATTTAATTGGTCGGTAAGAGTATAGGGATAATATGTGATATGTTAATTAACCCTTGTTTTGTCGTAGTATTTGAAAATGACATCTGAAAATGTTGAGATCAGCAATGAAGCACATGAGACCATTGAGTCACCAAACGATCAATACCCAGGATAATGTACAACAGGAAGACAATAATCCTCAGGTAAATAACAACACCGATCAGATGATGAATGATGAGATGTTTAGAGGCTAAATTTGCGGAGTTATCCCTGTTTGCATCCCATTTGGTCGATAATGAGGAGCAAATGACGCAAATGTTTCTAAGAGGTTTGAAACCCGATATACGTCAATACCTCATTTCTCACAAAATTTATTTACATTCAGATGTTGTGAATAGGGCTCAGTTATTAGAGCGCGATAATGAGTCAGTACAACCAAAGGATAACGAGCAACAACACGATAATAATCGGACCAGTGGCAACGGCCATCGGAACAATGATAACCATCGTGGGGGAAATTATCATGCCAAGAATGGTAACCACTTCTGTGGTAATCATGGCCAAGATAATAGAAGTGGAAATTTCAAGAAGAGGAGATTCAACAATGATGAAAAGATGTCAGCACCAACACCTGTTGTTAAGGAAGGAGAACGACCACCGATCGTATGTTACAAATGTGGAGGGGAAGGACACATAAGTCCAAACTGCACGATGCAGTCTAAAACATGTTACAATTGTGGAAAAGGTCACCTAGCCCGATTTTTTCATGCACCAAAGTCAAGTCCAGCTGGGACGGTGGCACCAAAGGCGGATACAGACAAAACAAAGTCGGTGGTTTCAGGAAGAGCGTTTTTTGTGACTTCTCAAAAAGCGAGTAACCCAAACGGGTTAGCACTCAAGTTAGTTAATTATAAATTTTTGTGAAGTCTATACCTTATTAGATACCAGTTCTACCCATTCTTTTATCTCTCTTGCTTGCGCTCAACGTTTAAATTTGACCCTTGAGAAGTTAGACTTTGACTTATTGGTTGAAACTTCGTTAGTAGAAACCTTTGTTACCTCCACTGTTTATAAATCTTGTTTGATTCAAATTGACACTTTCACGTTACCTATCGATCTTATCTCTTTGAAAATACTTACCTTTGATGCGATTTTAGGAATCAATTGGTTAACTACTCATCAAGATTTTCGTATGGTTATTAGCTTTTGTATTCCTAACCAACCTGTTATGTGAATTCAAGCCACCAAACCACTAAAAGTCAATCATTGTCATATCAAGCCATAAGTAAAGAGCCCCGAGCATTTCGCTGGTGACTTCTTTGTGTGGAATGCACCGAAGCCAGACTTTCTATAGGGGAAGTTGTGAATAACGATGGCAAGTTGATAGGTATCAATGTGATGTGCTATCCAAGTCTTGGATGAGAGTCACAGTTTTGAATGACATTTCTATTTATAATAAATTTCCTGATGTATTCTTGAAGACTTCTTAGCCTACCCCTAGCGCGTGAAAGCGAATTTTTTATTGACCCCAGTACAAAACCCATTTCTAAAACCCTTAAATATTTCTTCAACCAAAACGAACATATAATGCGCCAAAGACGTTGGCTTGAGCTATTGAAGATTACGATCATACCATTCAGTATCATCGTGGAAGAGAGAACGTGGTAGCTGACGCGTTGAGTAGAAGATCGTATGCGTTTATGAGTGCGATGTTGTTAACACAAAAACCCATTTCGTATAACTTACAAATGATGAAGATAGAGTTAAAGACTCTAGGGACCCACGTGAAGATAACGAATATACGAGTAGAATCAACTTTAATCGATAAAGTTAAAGCCGCTCAAACTACACACCTGGAGCTGATGAATGTGAAGAAGAAGGTTCAAGAAGGCGTTATCTCAACCCTCAATTTTATTAGCCCATTTGAAATCCTTGATCAAGTAGGAACAGTGGTTTATAGACTCGTTTTACCGCCAAATATGTTGCATGTTCATAATGTTTATCACGTACCGATGTTATGTAAATATGTGGACAACTTGAACCACATTATTGATTTAGAACCGAACGAGCTAGCGGAAGATTTAACGTATGAGGAAATACGTGTTAAAATCTTGAATAAGAAGGATCGTATTCAATATTCAAAGGTTATACCTCAAGAGTTAGAATCTGAAATGAAGTCAAGGCATCCTCATTTGTTCGGCATACCAGGTACGTACGTAAATTTCGAGGGCAAAATTTCATAAGGAGGGGAGATTGTGAGACCCCAAATTTTATGAATAAAGATTTAAATTTCTCGATTTTTTTTTTAATATTATGGTGTGGATTTGATATAATGTTATAGTTGTGGGTGATATTTACAAATTTTGCAAAGTATGCAAGTTGTTATAAAATATTCGTTTGGTCGGGGAATATTCTTTTTGTTGGGAATATCCGTACGACGGCACAATCATTGGTGAACCCACAACGGAAGTATTGTCGTAGTAAGAAAATGACAGAATTATCTTTTTATAAAAATACGGCGGAAGTGTTACCGTTAAAACTGTTGAACTACCCAGTAGTAAAAGTACAATAATACGTATGGTTGCATAGTAGCACACAGTATTGGTTATTGATACTTACGTGAGAAGTCACTCGGTTATACTCAATTATTGCTACAGTAATTGCTACATCATATCTCTCATATTATTGATTCGATTATTATCACAGTATCATCTGCATAATATGATATATTATTAAATCAATAATTGAGACGACAAAGTTATTCATATTATTAAATTATAATATTTATAATGTCTAGAAGTTCTGTCAAGGAGAGGTTTTGTCACTTAATTGCGCGCCAATAGGGAGAAATCCTTATTGGAAAGCCCCCTCTTTCCTGGGAATAACCTGGTTGTTAAATATTGTGAGTTATAATAATAATGATGAATAAGTTCGTGTTAATTAAAGATGAAATTGATAGTTCCATTATGTTGAAATTATTTGTGTTAGTGGAAATCGACATTTATTTCGATAATAATTGATGTCTGGAGGTTATACTGTTCAAATGGATATTCGTGGCATTTTTCGTGTCGGAATACTATTCACGGGTTACTATTCACCTAAATTACTATTCACCTGAATATTATTCACCCGGGTATTTAGAGTACTTTTTATGTCAGGGTACTATACACGGGATACTATTCCCGAAGTACTATTCACGGGGTACTATTCACTCGAAAAATATATTTTTTTTCGGTCCAAATCATTTTTGGGTACAATATTATTCCATGAGGAGATGTGCTAATTTTTCAGACCGTTGGTTGAAATTATAATAGTAAATCAATATGGATCGTTGGTTTAAAGTTTTAATAGTAACTTTTCCTTTCGGTTTTCTAAGAGTTATTTGTCGCTTCAGTTTTCCAAGAGTTATTTGTCCCATCAGTATTCCAAGAGTTATTTGTCCCTTCAGTTTTCCAAGAGTTATTTGTCCCTTCAGTTTTCCAAGAGTTACTTGTCTATTCGGTGTTCCAAGAGTTAATTGTCCCTTCGCAAATAGTAGTTGTCTCTTCAATATTACCAAGAGTCATTTTGACCCTTCGTTAAGACCAAGAGCTACTTTCAGTTCTTCTATAAATAGAAGCTCATTCCATCATTATTTCTTACGAATTCACTGAAACTCTAGAGAGAGAAACTATAGAGAGAAAGAAGAAAAGTATTCTGCTACTTCACTTTTCCAATATCCAGTTCTTCTAAGGTAAGTGATATTGTTTGTTGTACTCGTAAGGGGTATTATTTCTTTCGTATTCATGAAGAGAGCTATTGTTATTCCATTCCTTATTATTCTATTGGAATAATACATTTTATCTGCACCGCATACATGGTGAAATTCTTCTATTATTCCATTCTTTATTATTCTATCTAATATCACATGCGTGCGTTCGCATGACTCAGTTCTATTCTTTATTATTACATCAAATATATCACATGCGTGCGTTTACGCATGACCTGGTTCCATTCTTTATTATTCTATCTGAATATCTTGTCTCTGCGTTTACGCATGACCTAGTTCCATTATTTATTATTCTGTTGGGAATAACCTGTCTATGTGAAGTACTGCATGCATTGTGAATTCTTCATTTATTCCATTCTTTATTATTTTGTTGGAATAACCTGTCTATGTGGATTACCACATGCATGGTGAATTATCATTTATATTCATTCCTTATTAAATTATGGAAATGATCTGTTCACGTGGATTATGATGAAAGTCATAATATAAACATTGGACTGTTGATTATCATGAAAGTCATAATAAAAGCATTGGACTGATGAAAATCATGGGTATAAGTAGTGTTTGTAAGTTTTATGATGAGTTATGTTGGTTATTATGTGAAAACATGAAAGTTTCTTAGAAATCACAAAGGGTTAAAAATTAGATTTTGGTGAAAATGGAACATGAAATTCAATTGACCATATCTCCTATTATATTTCGAATTTTTGAGTGTGGTCAGATTTTAGAGTTAGATCTATGAGTTTTCTAACTTATCCAAGTGGAATCACTGGAAAAGGTGTTGTAGATTTTTGTGTGGACTGATTTTAGCAAAGAAGTCAAAAACAACAAATTACCAAAAAGCTACTGCCCAGAAATTTAAAAGGGAATTTTCGACCACTTAGTTTGTGAAATAAATTATGGTCTTTTGGGACATAAAAATATATGATATAAAGTACCTACTGTCCAAAAATGAGCTCATTCCGACTTAAAATGACCAAGTTATGACCATTTTAATTTTTGTGATTTTCTGACGAAAATGGCTATAACTGGAGTTCTATAACTCCGATGGCCACGAAATTTAAACTGGAGGCTCACGTCAACATGTATAAGATTGTTTCAAGATATTGGAATTTCTGGAGTTAAGCATGATATGGCTAATTTTTTTAGCTACACACTAAAAATGATTTTACAGTCGAATATCTTTGGCTTACGTGCATAGATGTACTGTTGATTATTGGTTTTACAGTTGTATATCTTTGGCTTACGTGCAAGATGTACTGTTGATTACTGGTTTTACAGTTATATATATTTGGCTTACGTGCAAGATTAATTGTTTATTGGTATGATTATGACCCGGGATTATTCGGTATAGTCATGACCATTGATGATTTAATGAATATCCTTGGCCCATAGTACAGGGATGATTAGATGATGTGGTTTATTTATTAAGCTGAGTCTCAGCGATAAAAATTGATGAAAACATTTTAAATCATAGAAGATAGTAGATATCATGCTCTACTTGACTCTTCTAATGTATTGTTTATTCCGCTGCAGTTAAACTTGATGTCTATTGTATTTTATCAGTTTAACATTGTTAAAGACTATTGATAATTTATTATGCATTATCTTAGTCATAATATTTTTTACTGGGCTAGTTGAGCTCAGCCTTTCTTTCACCGTTTCTCTTGAAATGAGAATATAAATTTGGGACGAGTCGAGGAGCGGAGTGATGATCCGGATGATAGCATTAGTAGTCCACACTATTCTGTTAAATAGTGTGATAATAAATGTAATGAGGACTCCATTGAGTGTGGATATTGTCTAGATGACAATATTCTTATTAAAAATCTCAGTTTATGTTTTGTAGTATTTTACACAACAGTTGTATTATTAAGTTGTATTTGTATTTTTGTACCATGTATTTGGCGACTCAAGATGGGTGATGTATACCTATTTTGGGGGAGTCACAACGTGGCACATAATAACTTGGTCAACATACATCTCATAAACATTATACTAACATAACATACATGCTGCAGTACATATAACAAGTATAAAGATTGAGTTCCTTACTCAATCAACATTCATTACGCAATCAACATAGTCATCGTAAAAACCCAAAACCCTAAATAAGACTCGTAAGTGTAAAATCCCATTATATAAATAAAATTTATATGTTCTGAATGTGTTTTTTGTTAATATATACTTGGTTTTACAAATTTAACCAAATAAAATTTTGTCCAAGAAACGTCGTGCTTGACACCTCGTGCTTAATTTTTTTTTTTCATATTCGGACTTTTCGGTAAAATTATTTCGACAAGTTGCTTTGTCATGCTTACACTGACAAAACGCTTTGTCGTGCTTGTTAGGATTAGTGAGAATTTAGGTTAATAACCCTAGATTAACAAACCCTAACCTTAATTAGCAAAACCCTAACCCTAATTTATAAATTAAACCCTAATTATCTAATTAAACCTTAATTAGATTATCTTAACACCTAATCATGGTTAGTAAACTTCAATTAGGTACTAATTAACAATACTTAACATTCCTAATCATTAGAAACAAAACCCTAATCAATATTAGTGAAGATTAAAGCCTAATTAAGCTACTAAACAAACCTAACTAGCTCACAAGTAGGTTAGGAGTCACCATTGCAAGTTCCAAGGTAGCACATGACATGCTTATAACTCCCAAGCATCACCATAGTCATTAGATCAGATCTTTGTAGAGGCAAGTTGCTCAAAAATGACCAAAAAGCCAAGTTGAAGAATTCTATAAATAGGAACCTTAGGGCTAAGCAAACTCACAAAATTCCTAAGCCTATATACACTTATAAACCTACCAAATTAAGCATGGGTGATAGCAGCAACAACATCAGAAGCTAGAATCAAAATTTGCTCTTTGATCCTATTTAGATTTGTTGTTTAGATGGTTAGAATTATGTATTAGTATGTTAGAAAGTATGTTAGATTGGTAGAACACGTTTTCATAACATCTAGATGCCTTAATTAAGTATTTTAAGAAATCTTGAAATTTTGAAAACTAAGTCTGACAGTCGAATGTCAGAGCTTATAGATTCATATGTGTTTATGTTTTAGTTTGGTAATTGTTTGGTATTTGTAGCCTGTTAGTAGGTCTTTAATCTGGAAAAGAAAACGGGTTCATTTGAACCATAGGTTTCAAGTTATAAGCAGTCAAAATGGGTTGACCGTTCACAGATTGCAGTTTTCTGGGTTACCCAGAAAGCTCAAAAACAGTTGAACCGACTACTTTGACCAATTTGTTTAATCGTCTTCTATTTGTTATTTTTGTAAGTTTTTGTTATAGATCAATACTATGTTATATGTACTACATATCTATAATCTTTAATGGAACAAACAACGTATAGGTTTACTGGAATTGATGGTCAAAATCCATCGACCGAAAGTATTACTAAGTTTTCGGTTTTCCAAAAATCAAGAACATGAAAAAACGTCATCAGTCAGTACTTTGACCAACATAATTAGAGATCTTAGAGTTAGGCTTGATCCATGTTAATGTTATATATATGTACCCTGACATATATACTACATGTTACAACAAACATTACACACATCAAATACACAGAATCGTAGATATATAAGCCCACAAAACCGCTGATTGAGCCATGACTTCGCTTGCGGGTTACCCAGAAACTCAAGAACAACTCTGATAGTTATTTTGAGCCTCTATAGCTTCTTTTTATGTGTAGGTTAAAGTCTAAATTTTGTTTCATGTTATACTACTGTATGAGTACTACAAACATCAACTCTTAAACAAACCAAAACTCATTAACAAAGCCTTATAATTAATGGTGAAAAATAAATACACTACGCCACTCAAACTTAGCTTTTAGAAACTCAAGAACACCTCTGATGACACTTTCTCATCACCAAGGGCTTTAGCGACAGAACGTAAATTATTTTTCTAAAAATAAATTATAAAATTAAAAATAATTAATAAATAAATATAAAAGCAGCTTTAAAAATGATATTAAAATTTTATAAATAAATTACGATATTTTTACATAAATTTAATAATTATTTTATATTATTTTGATATTATTAATAATTAAATTATTAATGAAAAATTAGAATAATTATTTTTAAATGCTAAATAATTATGGAAAAATATTATTAATGATATAAACATTATAATAAATGAATATAAATTATATAAAAATTATAATCAATGTTTGTGTAGAATTTTAAGTAAATATTAATTACTTATAAATAGAAATAAATGATTTAAAAATCAAAATAAATGTTTTAAATACTTTAAAATTTCTAAAAAGGTATTTTAAATTATATTTAAATTTTATAAATAAAATTTGGTCCATTTATCAAAGGTATTAAACACCGAACCCTATTAAATCTATCCGATATTATATAAGTGTTAAAATTGAGTATTGTTATCAATACTAACGTGTTAGATTTATATATATAAACATCGTAGGTACTTATTAACATTTGAATAACATAACTTAACTGATCTACGCTCAGGCAAGTTCTCTATCCTTAAGTCTCTTATAAAGAAAATTTCTTAAACCTTGTTTATTTATTGATCAAGATTTTTATCTTGATAAGCTGTTGATATAATACACTACGCCTACAATTGAATTACATTCTTATTGTAAAGTTATTGCTATAGCTTCAGCATAACTAAGAAATGAATTGTTTATTCATATGATAATGTTTATTGAGCATAAATTGTTGTGTCAAACCAAATTATTTTGGTAAGACATCTTATACTGAAGTTGGGTATCCCGTAAGGGATGGAAATTTGGTCAATTCATATATTGACAGTAATTTTAGTGTATGTTAAGCATCAGTAGGATGATATGCATACTCTATCTCGTTGAATAGGTTGATCCCTATCTCATATCTCAACAAAATTTCAAAGTCTGTGTGGACTAGCCATGAAATAAAAAATTCGAAAATGGTTGAAATTAGAAATCCAGAAATGGTACAACTATCAGTCGTAATTTGAACTGTTATATTCCTTCAAATCTTGTATTGTTATAAATACAAAACTTGCTGAGCATGTCATAGCTCACCCTTGCAAATTATTCCCTTTATAATTTTAGATGGTAATCCTGGAAATTCTGGAGTAGATAAAGGGAAGCGTCCCTACATAGATTAGATTTTATTTATGTTTATTTGAATACCTTGTAATAAAAACTCGTTATGAGAATCATGTAATCAAATCTTAATATTATGATATATATATATATAACATCTTTATTTCCGCAACCGAATTTTCTTACATACATAGATGTAAAATTAGACTTATTCAAATCTCGTTGAGATCCTTGGAAACTATTTATCTGAGTGAGGGTATTAATAGCATGGACTGTTCATGTTGTTACTGATACTCTGGATTTCGGATAGATAGTTACTATCGATACGATAGTATAAATTTGTTTGGCTTAAACTATACATCTGGGTGAGGGTATTAGTAATATGGACTGTTCATGTTATTGATGATACTCTGAATTTCGGATAAATAGACTCTAGTCATAGATACAGTTCATATATCCAAGTGAGGGTATCCAAACACAAAAAAAGTTCTTTTAAGAATTGACATCTGTTATGGGATACTGTGAATTTTGGATCTATGGGAATTATATCTGCTAGTCCCTCTATTTAATGTAATCTTATAATCAGATACCATGGGTGTATAGATTTAAAAGCATTATGTTGATTTTCTGTAAACACCATATCATATACCGTGGGAGTATAGATATGGGGGCGTTACAATTTTGGTATCAAAGATGTTAAGGCTATAGATATAAGGAAGAGAAATCTTAGTATATAGTCTTCGAGTCCGTAAAATAATAAAAAAAAATTAAAAGTATACATAAAATATAACATTAAAATTATTATGTTGTGTAATTTCTATACAGTATTAAAGGAGTTTTCTTTTATAGACGGCCAACTCCAATGCTGAGGAAATGATATTAGCCAATAATCCACCACAAATAGAGTCATACATAGCCAATGATGTAGAAGATGAGGAATTACTTCATGATCAACAACTGTTAGATGCTGAGGAAGAAGAGGATCCAGTGGTAGGACAGTTAATGAGAATTGATGAGTATGATGAGGCAATGGCATCACTGTTGAAAACAATAGAACATGAGGGTAATAAAATGAGGTTTAGGGCTGATATAGCTGAGGGAATGCTATAGCATGAGAGGGGACATAGTCAATCGACTAAAAGTACACAACCGCACATGCACATGAGGGGCGTAAAAGAAATTCACCAAGGCTTCTTAAAACATCTCTGGTACGTTTCGAGATACTTTTAATGATTTACATTTACTGTGTAGTTCGATATCCTGAGAGGAGAAGAAGATGGCTTATCTCATCGATCGATCTGTGGTTTGTCACATGTTCCAGGATTCCTTTGATGATATCAATGAATTCTAGAGAGTAGCATAGGTTGTTGAATGCTCTATATTAGTACAATAAAGAAGCATTCAAAGTTTGTAATTAGTACTTTGTAGTATGTTTAATTATGAAGTTATTGTGTAATACTATTGTGATATATGAAATAAACAATATGTTGTGTTACTCAAATTCTTATGTGTAATTTTATTTGTTTATATAGAATCATGCCACCAACCAGAAGACCCCAAAGAGAAATGAATGATGATAATTCTACCCAGCAGTTAATAGACCTTATGCTAGGAGTTGTAAATAGACCTGTGAACCAGAACACAACTTTTAAAGACTTTAAATTAGTTGGACCACCTCAGTTTAAGGGTACATCAGAACCTGTAGATGCACAAATTTGGATTTATGAAATTGAGAAATTTTTCCTAGTAACCAATGTTAATAATAACCAAAAGACAACTTTTGCAACCTTTTTCTTAAAAGGTGAGGCTAATTATTGGTGGGAATCAACCAAAGGTCGGGTAGAAACTGAAATTATTCTTTGGGATAGATTCAAAGAGTTGTTCTTTGAAAACTATTTTTCCCAATCCCTGAAAGACCGAATGGAAATAAAATTTTTGGACTTAAAACAAGGAGATTTTACTGTAACCTAGTATACAGCTAAGTTTAATGAACTATAGGTTTGCTCCACATCAAGTAACTACTGAACTTAGAAAGACTCGTAGGTTTCAGGAGGGTTTAAAACCTCATATTCGGAGTAGATTGTCAGTACTTCAAATAAAAACTTTCTCTGAAATACTAGAGAAGGCCACTATAGCCGAAAGTGAGAATGATAGTCTTGCTAAATTTCATCAGGACAAGAGAAGTCAGAATGAAAAAGGAAAAATTAGAACAGAACCCAGTTTAGGTGGGTTTAATAACAAATGTAAGTGGGATAATTCTTTTTCTAACAACCCGGGGAAAAGGATAGGAAATACTAACAATAACTTTAGTAATAATAATATTAAACCTTGTCCTAATTGCTGTAAGAAACATAGAAGAGAATGCCTTCATAACAAATGTTTTAATTTTGGACAGTCATGACATTATTTTCCACAGTGTCCTCTTCCAAGAAAAAATAAATGTTTTAATTGTGGTTCCTTAGAACATTTTTCAAGGATCTGTCCCAAACCTAGGAATCAAGGAGGAAAAGGGGTTAGAATACTAGAGAATAATCAATCAACAATAGCTGCAGTTGGAGTTCAGAATCAACCTACCGCGAGAACATTTAATATGTCGGTGAGGGATGCTGTTGCTTCACAGGACGTGGTGACAGGTATCATCCCTATCAACACTTTAAATGCATATGTGTTATTCGATTCTGGTGCTACATGTTCTTTTGTGTCTAGTAATTTCTCTACAAACTTGAATACACCTTGTGAAAATCTAGACAAACCATTCTGCGTGGAAATTGCTAATAATGAAAGAATTTCGGTTAAGACTATTTATAGAAAATGTAGTGTGGTAATAAAAGGACATAATTTTAAGGTAGATTTGATACCAATTCAGTTGGCAGAATTTGATGTAATTTTAAGAATGTATTGGTTAGTTAATCATAATGCGATGATTGATTGCCATCAAAACGATAAACCTTTTTTACCGCTCAAGTCAAAGGTAGTGTTCAATTACAGAGTTGTTCACCTAAGCAATTTCGATGTTTGACTATAGTTCAAAGCAAGAAAAGATTACTTAGAAAGGGTTGTTTAGGAAATTTGGCCTATATAGTTGATACTCGACAGGAAGGAGTAAAACAAGATCAAATACCTATAGTTAAGGAATTTCCTGATGTATTTCCGAATGACTTAACAGGTTTGCCTCCAGATAGGGAAATTGAGTTCGTCATTGATCTTGCATCGAGAATGACACCGCTTTCTAAGGCACCGCATGTAATGGCACCTATAGAACTGAAAGAGTTACTTATTCAATTACAGAACTCTTTGATAAAAAGTACATACAACCTAGTGTTTCACCGGGAGCACCAGTTCTGTTTGTAAAGAAGAAGGATGGAACTATGAGACTATGTATAGACTATAGGGAGCTAAATAAGTTAACTATTAAAAATAAATATCCTTTACCAAGGATTGATGATTTGTTTGACCAATTAAAAGTAATGAACATTTTCAAAAAATTAACCTTAGAACGAAAGTTATCATCAATTAAAGGTAAGAAAGGAGGATGTGCCGAAAACAAATATTAGGACACACGCCATGGACATTATGAGTTTCTTGTAATGTCTTTTGGATTAACAAATGCACCAAAGAAGATTTATGGATTTAATGAACCGAGTGTTTAAACCATGCTTAGACAAATTTGTTGTAGTGTTTATCGACGATAATCTGGTATACTCGAAAACACGGGAAGAGCATACCAACACTTGAGGTCGTATTGAAATATTACGAAAAGGAACAACTTTATGCAAAGTTTTCCAAGTGTGAATTCAACAAGAGAGTTCAATTTTTAGGTCACGTAATTGATAAGAATGGAATATCTGTAGATCCATTAAGATCGAAACGGTTGTGAATTGGGAACAACCAACAACTCCAATGTATATGAAGTTTTCTCGGTTTAGCGGGTTATTATCGATTTATTTATAAAAGATTTTTTAAAAATAGAAACCCCATTAACCAATTTAACTCGGAAGACGGTGAAATACGTCTGGATAGATAAATATGAGGAAAGCTTCCAAGAGTTGAAGAAGCGACTGAGCATGGCTCCAGTGTTATCCTTACCAGATGATACAGGAGGTCTTGTAGTATATAGTGACGCGTCACATAAAGGTTTAGGGTGTGTGTTGATGCAACATGGGAAAGTGATAGCTTATGCATCACGATAACTCAAAGATTATGAGAAGAGGAATCCTACTCATAACCTAGAGTTAGCTGTGGTAGTTTTTGCTCTAAAGATTTGGAGACATTATTTGTTCGGGGAGAAGTGTGAGATATATACAGATCATAAAAGTCTAAAATATATTTTTACACAAAAGGAATTAAATTTAAGACAGAGACGATGGTTAGAACTGATAAAAGATTATGACTATGAAATCTTATATCATCCTGGTAAAGCCAATGTTGTAGCTGATGCGTTAAGTAGGAAGAATCAGGAAAAATTAAATGTATTATCCACCAATGATAGGTTAATAAAAGACTTCGAAAATTTAGAAATTGAGGTGGAATGTCCAACTACCTCTACCCAAAAATTGTATATTTTAGAAGGAGTTTCATCTCTGCTTAATAAAGTTAAAGAGATACAGGAGAAGGATGAAGAATGCCAGAAGTTCAAATCTAATTCAACACATGATAAGTATAATAAATTTAGAATTGATACGGATGGAATAATAAGATATGAAAATAGAATTTGGGTTCCGTTAGATCAGTGAAACTTAAGCCATCTCTTGAGATGCCTCCAGAATATGAGTTGAAACCTCTTCTAGACCACTTGAGGTATGCATTTTTAAATGATAATTCAAAATTACCTATTATTATTTCTTCTACACCAACATCTTGCCAGGAAGAAAAGCTGCTAAGAGTTCTAAGGGAGTCCAAATCATCCATTAGATGGACCATAACAGATATCAAAGGGATCAGCCCATCGTTTTGTATGCACAAGATCCTACTAGAAGATGATAGTAAACCTTCAGTGGAGCAACAGTGGAGATTAAATCTGATTATAAAGGAAGTGGTCAAGAAGGAAGTTCTAAATTGGCTGGACACATGAATAATATATCCGATCTCAGACAGCTCTTGGGTGAGCCAGGTACAGTATGTGCCGAAGAAAGGGGGAATGATTGTGGTCTCCAACGAGAACAATAAGTTGATACCAACCAGGACAGTGACGGGGTGGAGAGTCTGCATGGAGTATTGCAGACTTAATAAAGCTACAAGGAAAGACCATTTCCCGCTGCCGTTTATTAATTAGATGTTGGACAGAATAGCATATCACGAGTACTATTGCCTTCTTGATAGATACATAGGCTATAATCAGATTGTGATAGCTCCAGAAGACCAGGAAAAGACAACTTTCACATGTCCATACAGAACATTTGCTTTTAGAAGGATGTCTTTCGGGTTGTGCAATACCCCAGCCACATTTCAGAGGTGTATGATGTCAATCTTTTCGGATATGGTGGAGCACAATGTGGAAGTATTTATGGATGACTTCTTAGTATTTGGAGATTCATTTGATTTGTGTTTAGAGAATCTAGTGATGGTATTAAAAGAAGTGTTAAAACAAATTTGGTTTTAAATTGGGAAAATTGCCATTTTATGGTACAAGAGGGTATTATTTTGGGCCATAAAGTTTCGAAGAACGGATTAGAGGTGGATAGGGCCAAGTTATAGACTATTGAGAATTTACCTCCACCAACTTCTATGAAAGGTGTTCGCAGTTTTTTAGGGCATGCATGCTTCTACAGGAGGTTTATTAAAGACTTCTCCAAGATCACAAAGCCACTTTGTAGTTTATTGGAGAAGGAAGCACAATTTAAGTTTGATGAAGAATGTATATCTTCATTTGAGCATTTAAAGAGAAAGTTAACTACAACACCAGTAATCACAGTACCAGATTGGGACCTACCATTTGAATTAATGTGTGATGCAAGTGACTTTTCTGTGGGAGCAGTTTTGGGCCAGCGAAGGGACAAGATCTTTCATGTGATATACTATGCGAACAAGACCCTTACTGATTCTCAGTTGAATTACACCACCATAGTGAAGGAACTTTTGGCGGTTGTGTATGCTTTTGACAAGTTTCGTGCATATTTGATTGGGACTAGAGTGATAGTGTACACAGATCATGCAGCAATTCGGTACTTAGTGGCAAAGAAAGATGCAAAGCCTCGACTAATTAGGTGGATACTTATGTTGCAAGAATTTAATTTGGAGATCAAGGATATGAAAGGTACTGAGAATCAAGTGGTGGACCACTTATCTAGACTAGAAAATTCGGAAAGAGATGTAAATGACAAGGTCATGATTAATGAGTATTTTCCAGATGAACAGTTATTTTTAGTGAAAGGGGAAGTTCCATGGTTCGCAGACTATGCTAACTACTTAGTGAGCAAATTCCTTCTGACTTGATTTGTTATCAAAAGAAGAAGTTTTTGCATGATGTGAAGTGGTTTATATGGGATGAACCATACTTGTTTAAGCAATGTGCCGATCAGATGATAAGAAGATGTATCCCATATAGTGAGACATAGGGTATTCTACAAGATTGCCATGCATTATTGTATGAAGGTCATTACGGTGGTGAAAGGACAGCGGCTAGAGTGTTGCAAGCAGGATTCTATTGGCCGATAATTTTTAAAGATTCTTACAGCTTTGTTCAGAAATGTGATAGATGTCAGCGAGTCAGGAATATATCGAAGAGAAATGAGATGCCCTTGAATACAATCCTTGAGGTAGAAATTTTTGATGTGTAGGGAATAGACTTCATGGGGCCTTTCATTTCGTCATGTGGGAACCTTTTTATATTATTGGCAGTCGACTATGTTTCTAAGTGGGTGGAAGTGGCAGCTCTTCCAACTAATGATGCTAAGGTGGTCCTAAGATTTCTATAAAGAAGTATTTTCACAAGGTTTGGGACTCCAAGGGTCGTTATTAGTGATGAGGGCAGCCATTTTTATAATCGTCAGTTCACAGCTTTGTTGGCTAAGTATGCGGTGAGCCATCGTATTGTTACAACTTATCACCCCCAGACTAATGGCCAAGCAGAGGTATCGAATCGTGAAGTGAATTCTTGAAAAGATCATGAACCCCACAAGGAAGGACTGGTCTTTGAAGCTAGATGACGCAGTATGGGCTTATAGGACCGCGTATAAGACACCTTTGGGCATGTCACCGTTTCAGCTTGTATATGGAAAGGCTTGTCACCTTCCTATAGAGCCCGAGCATAAAGTGTATTGGGTAATCATGAAGCTAAATTTTGACTTGAAGGCTGCAGGAGAAAAATGTCTACTCCAACTCAATGAGTTAGACGAATTCAGATTCCAGGCCTATGAGAACTCCAAAATGTACAAAGAAAAGGTGAAGAGATGAAATGACTGCAAAATTATGGAAAGAGTGTTTGAACCGGGGCAAAAAGTTCTATTGTTTAATTCAAGACTTAAACTTTTTCCTAGGAAGCTAAAGTCAAGGTGGTCAGGGCCATTTACTGTGAAGATAGTTTATCCACATGGGGCGGTCGAGGTATTTGATAAGTTTCCAGATAAGCCTTTTAAAGTCAATGGACAGCGACTTAAGCACTATTATGGTGGTGAGGTTGATAGACAGAATGTCACTTCAATTCTTTCTTCTACATGATTTGAGTAGAGATAGTCAAGCTAACTGACTATAACTTAGCGCTCAATGGGAGGCACCCCATTATTTCTATCCTTACCTCTAGTTTAATTCTTTTTGAATCATGTCTATTTCTAATTTCATTCTTGATAGCATAGAATTTCTTGATATAAGTTTTGTTGGAATTGATTGTGCATATCATTTTGGATAGGAGTAGTATATATAGAATTCTTTTGGTTATATTCATTCTTGCATGTTATTTAGTACATGTTATTTGAAGAATTAGTATATCTTATGAGTGTCAATGTTGTATGTGCATGTGCTTTGCAGAATGTCAGTAGCCACTTATTTCTATATCAAGATTTAGCTTAGTTTTTGTCAGGGTACAGGGCCGCGCGGTCGCGCAATTCATTAGTTCAAAAATGGCGCACCCGCGCCATATTTCTTTATAATCTGGTCAATAGCGTGCGCACGCCCTTTTCACGTCTAATCATAGCGCGACCACACCATAGTAACAGTGCGCCTGCGCCACCATCAGTTATAAAAATCACGCGGCCGCGCCCGAGAATGGAGTCAGAATTTCTTTTTTTAAGTTTTTAAAAACGTGTCTCATTCCATCACTTTATTTAGTTATAACTCCTTGTGAACGTGCACCTCCCTATCTCTCTGTCAAAGTTTTTAAAAACGTGTCTCATTCCATCATTTTATTTAGTTGTAACTCCTTGTGAACGTGCGCCTCCCTACTCTCTATCACGAACCAACGCCTTTATCTCTTCCTCTTCTAAAACCGTTTCTTTTCAAATTTCTAACTTCTCACCACTACGTATTATACGCATTCAGTTCTCCTTCTCAAGTTCAAACTCTTCATCTGATCCTCCATTCAGTTATAAAGATAAAGTTAGGGCTTGTTGAATTTGTCAGTACAACAAGTTTGGGGGTTGTTTTAAAATATAATGCATATTGTTCTAAGTCAGTATCGCATATTCTCTTTGAGTTTCTCTTCATCATCTGCTATGGGGCCAAAGAGAGCACATTCTCGCACTCTAGAATCATCTTCCTCAAGCAGCCAAAGTGAGGACATTGTTGACCTCACGAAATTTGTCAGACTTGAGGCCCAAATGGAATACTACAGGATAGTGGCCAAGACTTTTGTGAGGGAATGAGGTTTCAAGCCCGGGAAATAGGATGGCCAGCTATGGGAAATGATCAGAGAAAGAGGATGGGTTAGAGTGACTGCTACTCCAATGCATGCACCCATGGGGATTGTTCGGGAGTTATATGCCAATGCCAAAGAAACTATGAGTGGGCTATCTTTTGTCAGAGGAGTTCAAGTGGACTATCGGCCGCAAGAAATTACAGAAGTTTTCAGGATACTCGATCAACCAACTGGGCGTACAAACTGGGTCGAGGCGGCAAGGTTTGATGTGACGCCCCCAAAATAGGTCCACACGACCCATTCTGAGTTGCCAGATATCATACTATAAAAATCAAATACAAACTTCATTTATACAACTGATGAACTATCGTGCAGAATACGACCACAGTTAAACTATGAGTTTTAATGCAAATGTATATAACTCTCATGGTGCCTCGACCACAACCTTACAATGGTAAGTCTTCTCTTAACATATAACTATCTCCACCGTCTACAATTGAACATTATGTTTCAACCAAACTCCAAGATCATATAGGTAGTGCTTGTAGATATAATCAGCAAGTGGATGTGCACAACCCTGTCTTATAATAACACGAGTATGTATATCATTAGACATCTTGTATGATAGTGGTAAAACACCCTTCCAAAGTTGGGTTCACCTCACCCTATTTGGTTCACCAAAATTAAATATCAAATGACTTATACAATACGACACACTTATCTAAAGTTCTCAATAAAATTATTTCCATACTATTTAGGGAGAACCTTAACAGCTATAAACCACCGTTCTATTCTCCTCTTATTTCTCGACCCAAATACACTCTTATTACACCAAAAGGAATTATGAAGCAAAAAGGGTGAGTACAACTAGCCCAGTAAAGAATATCATGACTAAAGATAATTTACATCATCAATAGCCTTCATCAGTAATAAATCAGAGATTTAGAACATATGGTAGATGATAAAACTTTTCAACCATAGTTGCGGTGAACGAAGCAATCCATTAGAAGAGTCAAATAGACCATCGTGTCTATTATCTTCTCCATGTTAAAAGTCCACCAATAATATTTTATCCCTATAACATCAATCAACAATTCATGTCCATAATCATATGAATAACTCATAATCATAATTGTGATTCTAAATTCCTCTTCGCACCCAGGACGAAGATAATTTTCATCACCTATCTTCACCTGAAACATCAAAAATCATGGTTATACCAAATCACAATTCCCCTTTCATAATCATACTAATAAATTCATCTTTGCACTACAACTAAAATATTCATTAACAATTCATCTTTTTTGCACTCTGAGCCAAAAGACATACAACCTATATTTTAGAAGAGTCAAATAGAGTATGATATCTACTATCTTTTACGAATTAAAAGTATATAATCAATATGTTATCACTGAGACTCAGCTTAATAAGTAATCCACGTTATCGAATCATCCCTGCACTACGGCCAAGGATATTCATGTAATCATCAATGGTCATGATTATACCGAATAATCCCTGGTTATAATCATACCAATAACTTTCCATCAATTCACTACGGGCCAATGAGGACTTTACCACATCATCTATAACATTACGGGTTATGATTATACCGAATGATCCTTGGTCATAATCATACCAATAAACAGTTCATCTATGCACATAAGCCAAAGATACTCATCAATCAATAGTTCATCTTTGCACATAAGCCAAAGATATACAACTGTAAAACCAATAATCAACAGTCCATCTTTTCACGTAGGCCAAAGATATACAACTGTAAAACTAATAATCTACAGTCCATCTTTGCACATGAGCCAAAGATGACTTTCATCATAATATAAGCATGATGATGATGACAATGATATAAGCATTAATCAAACGAAATCAAGGATAAATATTAAAGACTTTAAATTTATCTAGAGTTTAAAAATATCCAAATTGTCAACATGATACTGCTTTGTGGAGTAAAATTCAAGAATAATATTCATGTACCAAAAATAATTTGGACATAAAAGAAATATATTTTTCGGGTAAATAGTACCCCGCAATAGTACCCTATGAATATTATTTCGGGAATAGTACCTCATGAATAGTACCCCAGCATGAAAAGTACCCCAAATCCCTGAGTGAATAATATTCGGGTGAATAATAATTTGGATGAATAGTAACTCATGAATAGTACTCCAACAAGAAAAGTGCCCTGAATACTCAAGTGAATAATACTAGAGTGAATAGTAATCGGGTGAATAGTAACCCGTGATTAGTAACTCGTAAAAAACCCCAAAGAAAATGATATTCCATGACGAGTACAAAAGAAATGATATCTCATACGAGTATAATAGAATATACAAAACTGCAAATGGATTTTCACCTGCCATGCGGTAATCCACGTAGATAGATTATTTCCACAATTTAATAAAGAATGAATATGAAGGATCATTCACCATGCATGCGGTAATCCACATAGACAGGTTATTCCAACAGAATAATAAAGAATGGAATAATAGAAGAATTCACCAGGCATGCGATAGACCGCACAAACAGGTTATTCTCAATCGAATAATAAAGAATGGAACCAGGTCATGCGTAATCCGTACAGACAGGATATTCCAACATAATAATAAAGAACGGAACCCGGTCATGCATAATCCGTACAGACAGGATATTTCAACACAATAATAAAGAATGGAACCACGTCATGCATAATCTGCACAGACATGATATTCCAACAGAATAATAAAGAATGGAATAACAACAGAATTCACCAGGCATGCGATAGACTACACAGACAGGTTATTCCAACAGAATAATAAAGAATAGAATATCAGAAGAATTTCACCATGTATGCGGTACTTTGCATAGACAGGTTATTCCAACATAATAATAAAAAATGGAATAACAACCCTTACGAGTATTAAAAGAAAATAACTCTCTTCATGAATACGAAAGAATAATACCCTTTACCTTAGAAGAAACTGGATATTGTAATAGTGAGGTAGCAGACTTCTCTTCTTCTTTCTCTCTATAATTTCTCTCTATAATAATTGCTCTACAGCTTTAGTGAATTGGTGAGAAATGAAGGAATGAGCTTCTATTTATAGCAAAATATAGTTTCCATAATTGCACATTTTGGGGCTCGAATTATTACAGTATGATACCTTCATCTTTTCCTTCATTTTTAATTTATTCATGCAAGTATTATCAAATTTTCACCACCTCCCATAATAGTAAATCATGTGAATCAATAGTAAATCATGTGACTCAATAGTTCTAAACATGTGAAAAAATTAATTATAGTATAGTACCTTCATCTATACCTCCATTTTTAACTTAGTCATGCAAGTATTATCAAACTTGCACCAACTCTCCTAATAGTAAATGAATGTGATTCAATAGTACACACATGTGAACAAATAGTTATAATCATGTGAATTAATAGCAATTAATTACTCATTTATCCGATTAATTACCCGATTTGTCAATATAACTTCCAGACATCAATTATTATCGAAATAAATGTCGGTTTCCACTAATACTAATAATTCCAACACAATGGAACTATCAATTTCATCTTTAATCAACACGAACTTATTCATCATTAATATTATAACTCACAATATTTAACAATCAGGTCGTTCCCAGGAAAGAGGGGGCTTTCCAATAAGAATTTCTCCTTATTGGCGCGCAATTAGGTGACCAAACCTCTCCTTGATAGAACTTCTAGACATTGTCAATATTGCAAATAATAATATGAATAACTTTGTTGTCTCAATTATTGATTTAATAATATAAAATATTGATACTGTGACAATAATTGAATCAATAATATGAGAGATATGATGCAGCATTTACTGTAGCAATAATTGATTATAACTGAGTGACTTCTTACAAAAGCATCAATAATTAATACTGTGTGCTACTATGCAACCACGCGTATTACTGTACTTTTTTTACTATCGGGTAGTTCAACAGTTTTAAGGGTAACACTTTCGCCGTTATTTTTATAAAAACATAACTCTATCATTTTCTTACTACGACAATACTTCCGTTGTGGGGTCCACCAATGATTGTGTCGTCCTATGGATATTCCCCGATAAAAAGAATATTTCCCGACCAAACGAATATTTTATAACAACTTACATACTTTGAAAAATTTTCACATCTCACCCTTAACTTTAACCTTTTATCAATTTAACCATTTACTAATTAGAATAATTATAAGAAAATTGAATACTTTCATTTCATAAAATTTGGGGTCTCAAATTTGAGACTGACCTCGACATGGTTGTCACTGACTTATGCATATCGGGTACATAATGGACTTACAAGCCTGGTACAAATTAGCCTAGAACTTTTTAGGCTTTAACCCTCAACCGCTACGCAAAGGCTTGGAATTTATTCATTTGTGCAAAGCTTATGCCATCATCACATCAGCATGAGATTAAAACTGAGTGGGAAATTATTTTATGGGGCACAGTCACAGGGGAATACATCAATGTGGGCCATCTCATTCATCAGAATATGTTACGCTATATGAGGGGGAGCACCACATGAAGCATCCCACACACATCCGTTTTAGCCAGTCTTTGTGCATGAGCAGGGGACACTTGGGACAATGAACAAATGCAATACCCAAGTCAAGACATTACTCATGCCACAATTGCTAAGTTCAAGGATTGGGTAGGTGGTACCCGCACTTGAGAGGCAAGGGCTTCATCCTTCCACCCGCATCATCGAGGCCATCGCCGCAAATGACACACAAACAATCGACATAGAACTTCAAACCAAACCCACTTTGCATATGATGACGACCGTCGTCTTCGAAGGTTTGAGAGGAAGGTTGATGCCGTATATGACAATTTTTTAGCATTTGAAAATGGATTAACAAGGTCCCTAGCCGAGGCTTTTGCACATCAAGGAACCATGCTTGAGTGGGCATAGTTCGGGACAACCATGCCATTTCCACTGCCAGACTCACCACCCGAGGAGGGTGGTACTGCTGATAATTAGGGGAGTTCATTTTTAACCCTTTACCTTCATTCATCGGGGATAATGAATAGTTTAAGTTTGGGGGTATTGGGGTGTTTAGTAGTGTAGAGCATTTAGTTAATTGCATGTAGTTAATTTGCATCATTTTTGCATGTTTAGTATAATTTTTAAATGTTTATGTGTTTAGTATGTGTTTAGTTAATTTTGTAGAAAATTTTTGCATTTTAGTGTTTATTATATGTTTTAGTTGTATGTTTAATTGCATTTCCCAAGTATCTAGTTTTATAGAATTCTAGTTTAGCCAATGATGAATGAGAAATTTGATAGATTCTTGAATTTAGTGGATAACATGAGCTTAGTTATAATGTTATACATTATTTAATTCATACTTGTTGTTTAGATGCTATAGGTTAGCACATAGGTGTTCATATATGCTTGTTGGTAAAAGAATAATATGTTTTGCTTGTTGAGTGGAAAATGTTATTTTTAAAGATAGAATTGTGTAGAAAGTAGACGTAGCCTATGAAAACACAAATACTCAAACTTTGTAAACACATGGGTATGCTTGCTATAAATAAAAGGGCGAGATGGAGTGTAAAACGAACTCATTTAAATGGAAATAGAATGTGAGATGGAGCGTAAAATGCACTCGCTATATATATATATATATATATATATATATATATATATATATATATATATATATATATATATATATAATCAATAAACACATGAAAAGTGCGAAAATGACCTTCGTGAGTAAAAATAAAGCAGAATAAACCAATTGTTGAACCTTGGTTTGGATTGATGTGTTGGAATAGTTGATGTCTCATTAGTATATGTGATTCTTGATTTAAACTCTAATTTTCTGTCTTTCGCAGTATAACATGTGTAATCTTTGCCTTGATCAAGCTTATTTATGAACACATCACACACACACAACATTTTGATATTGAGTATGGATTATTTGATTGTATGATGTTATGTCTGTAGCTTAGTTTCATACTTTGATTCTTGAATCTGGTTAATTCTCTGAGGCATACTTGATTGGAATTCCAACTTAGCTGGAAATCTTGGGACTCACTTGCATCATAGTATAGTTTGCATAGCATGTAGTTGCATTGTCAATTTTATTTTTGTGTGCATTGCTTGAGGGCAAGCAATAGTTCAAGTTTGGGGGTATTTGATAAGTAGGTTTTATACCTACTTATTGATTACCAACTCACTAGAATTGTGCTCAACTCGAGTATTTTTAGTATGTTTTATTTGCTTTTTATGTCCATTTTATAGTGTGCATAGTTGGAACTCCTACAACAACTTAAGGCATGAAATGGCATAGAGATAGCAAGAACAAGGCATGGTGGACTTGAGTAATAGTGTAGATTGCTGCTGAACCTTAGTAGGTGAGGAGGATCAATGAAATGGTGAAGTAAAAAAGAGAGGAAATGAAGAGCAAGCAAGTAGCAGACAAGAAGTAGCAGAATGCAAAGTGCAGCAGCAGCGCGGCCGCTCTGCCATATAGCCTTATCATGGTGTCCCCGCGCTAAAGGAATACAGAGGCAGATTTAAGCGATTCATGACGGTGGCCGCTTTCAATATCAAAGGACCATGGCGCCACTTTTGCTGCACTCGACAGACAACCCTACACAATACCAAGCCGACGATTTGATAGATTACCGATCTTACGACAAGCCACGGTCTTATTCGATTAAAATTTGACTTTTTTGTAATTTGAATTTGAGTGTGTTTTGCTCATTTGAGACGATATGGTTGGTACCAGAGACATTTTTGTTATCAGTTTTTATTATTCTTAGGTTTAGACTATGAGAAGGAGATTTGGAAGCATTTCCATATACTTCAAGCTTCTCTCTTTAATTAGATTGCTTAATAATATTAGTTTTCAATTCTGGAGATTTGTGTGGATTGGAACAAACCTGGAAATAGACTTTCAATAGAGATTATCAGATTTGTTATATCATTTCTCTTATATCTATTGATTGCGTTTCTTAATTCCACGTTTTGCTTCAATCCCATAATGGCTTTTGGTTCAGAAATGAACTAAATTCCATTATGGGATTCTAATGGATTATAATGCGTAGTTTATATAATATGTCTAATTGTAATGTTGAATATTTAATATTGGATTGCCCATTATGGTTGTGCTTAATGTATGAATACTTGATCACCATTTACACTAATTGCTTGTATAAATTTGGAAAATGAAATATAAGTATAGATTAGACCATAATGGCATATGTTCATAAAGCTTATGTGTGTTAGGCTTTGTGATTTGTGAACCGGATAGGCATATATCATTTCACCATTTTTAGTCATTAAGAGAGTTTGAGCTTAAATCATATTTGTTGTAAATTCACATAGACATATAGTGAGTTTAGTATTTATGATGATTTCATGAATTCTATTAATTGTGGATTTTTTGTAAATTGGGCATAGTTCATTGAAAAATGGTTGTGTTTCACTTATGTGCTCTCGAATAACTTTCCATATTTAATAAGTAACATAACATAGTGCATACATTTTAGATGAAGCATTAGATGATATTAGAATCTCATATCTTTCCAAATTTGATTACCTCCTCTTAATAATATTTATTTATTGTGTTAATAAGTAATTTAGTTATAAATTCATTTATTGATTGATAGTTTGAGCATATAGAAATAGTGATTAAGTTGTTGTATGATAATTTAGATTTATCACCTTTCTCCGTGGATCAATACTTTTCTTACTCTGTACTACTTGTTGACCCATGTATACTTGCATGAGTTAGAGTCCATTTTGTTAAACCAAAAAGGAGGCAACAGCGGCCTAAGCCGTTAAGCTTTTGGTGTGACTTCATTTTTGTGCAGGATTTGACGCCCTTTGATAATTAGGGTGCGTGAATGAATCTTGGCGAAGGAAGGTATCTAAGCACCGAGACTGCAGCAAAATTAAAGGGAATTTTTTTTATAAAACACCCCAATTCGCCCGGACGAATTCAGAATGCTTGGGTAATCCACCCCGAAAGATTGATCTCGTATGCAGAATGTGCCCCAATGCGCCTCGACCGACCCGACCGGCCACAAGAAAGCCCTCATCTCCAATTGCCTGGAGAATTTCTAAGACCAAATCAATTCGCCCCGGTAAATTTGACGGATCTCAGTTTTTAAAATCACTTCTAAAGTAATTTGAACACCAATCCTCTCCATTCCAACTTCGATTTTCATTGCCTTACCCACCAAAAACCATCATAATACCATCTCTCAACCAATTTCTTCAGAATTTTCCTTCCAAATCATAATTCCAATCTGATTCAAGGGGTTCACAACCCAATTTGGGGATAAGCTTGCATTCTACAAGAATTTGGGTTCCCACCTAGTCTCATCCATTCTCTCGGCACTCATCCTCATCCCAACAAATTTGGCTAGGTTTACAAGTGGTTTTCGGTTTTGATTCAATCACAACAAAGATTCATCACCAAATTGAGGCCATACATAACAAATTTAACATATCGAGGTTGCAACCAACTAGTAGTCGTACTCTCACACTGAGCAAGACATTATCATTGGTAAACTTTCATTTGGATTTGCACATTTGATTTTTCTAATTGTTGAATTGGGGTTTAAAGAGTTGGGACAATTAGGTTTGTGTTGACCCAATTGGATAAATTTTGGTTGTTTATTACTATCACTTGATACAACACTGAGAAATTTGTCTTACATTGAGTTTGGGGGGAAGTATTGAAGACTTATTTTCTAGGACAAGTTCTATAAGGGAAAGCCAAGTGTTGACGGATTATTAAAAAGCCAAGCTAGTTCGATTAAGGTTCGATAGTTGGTCCAGCCAAATGTTTACGGTTTTGACAGTTTGCTACCAAAGCTTTAGTCATTACAAACACATGGCACCTAATAGAGACCGAGGTGAATGTACTTCGACACCAACAAGGGCTTTCAACTGATGAAAGTTTGTGAGTGCTGAAGCAGTGGACAAATTTGATATTTATCTAGCGGGTAAAACTCTAACTCCTGAGTGTGGCCTTCTCCCAGATGAACTGTTGGACGGTGAAATGATGCATCAAATTATTGAACAAGGGTGGGACACATTCACGGATCAGCCAGAACCGACAATGGTAACCATTGTAAAAGAATTTTATGTTAATGCTGAGGACAATGCACCATATTCATTTTTGATTCTAGGAAAGATGGTCTCATTCAGTGACCACACAATCAATGAATATTATAATTTGAGGGCACCAACAGTCTATGAGTATTTCCCATACCTAGAGAACGAGCCAGATTATGATAAGATTATGACTGAGCTATGAAAACCGGGATCCCCTTGGGCATAAAAGGGAGAGCGGGGTGCTACATTCTTTCATAGAAAGGATTTTAGCAGATACGGGAAAATTTGGTAAGCCTTCCTCAGTGTAAAAGCTTTTGTCGTCTCAACACGAGTGATGTCACAAAAGATAAGGCTCCACTGCTTTATGCTATTGTTAAAGACTTCAAGATTAATGTGGGGGCTATTATTGGACATTCCATTTGACGGTGTTTGCGGGGTAATATACAGGTAGGATTACCACATCCATCCCTCATCTGTGGCATCTGTCAGCGAGCTGGTGTTAGATGAGGAGTTGATGAAGCCGTGCAGTAGCCCTTTCTCCTTTTAGACCATTGACTGATTAAGTGCTACAAAGTTTATGAGGGAGGTGAATCACACCCACGTGGAGTGGGTTTCATTATTTAGTCTTCTCCCGATGATGAGGATGAGCAACAGGCGGATGGTGTTGCAAAAACTTCTCGCTCACAAGCAAAGGCAAAGTTTAGCAGTCAATTTTGAAATTTACAAAAACATATTGATGAAAGGGATAAACGAGTGGAAAAATAATAGAAGATTGGCAGAAAGGCAAGACCACATGTTTGTATCTCAAAATAGCTTCAATTCGGCTTTGGAAGATGTTTGCAAGAATGAACCTGAATGCCGAGCCATTCCAGTTTCATGTGCCACAGTCATTGCCAGTTTATCCCCCATCAAATTCAGATGATGATGTGGAGGTCGAGTCTGACGCTTGACCATTCAAGGAAGTCCTCAACTTTTAACTTCTTGGTATTCATAGCATATTCTGAGTTTGGGGGTTCATGTTAGATAGTTTGCATGTTTGCATTTTATTTCAGTTTATTTATGCACGTATGGTTCTAGTTTGCATAGTGTCCATGTTGCATGTTATAGTTTGTGTTTGTAAGTGCATTTTAAGGTGTATTTTGCATCTAGTTTCATGGATAAAGTATAAATGACATAGTTATCTGTTTTTAGCCAATGATAAGACATGATTGATAGTAATGACTTAAGTAAAATAGAAAACCAATGTTGGGTGATAACTTTGACTATGAAATTAATTTTTCTTATCTGAAACTCATGTTAATAAGGAACTCACGTAATTGACGATTTGGTCAGTCTAAATTTAAATCCTTAAATAATATGCTTCTGGTGAGAAATTTAGGGATAAAAATTGATAAAATTAGTGAAACATCTAAAAAGACTAAAACAAGCAAGAAACTAAGTTTGGGAGTACATTGAGGTGTATATATTTAAAAAAAATGAAAAAAAGTTTTAAAAAACTGGCTTAGTTCAAATTTGTGGCCTTTGTTACTTGGACAAGTAAGCCATAGGGGTGTCTCTATACCCAGCGCCCTAAAATCAACTAGGTTTGAGAGTCGTTGGTGGAAAGTTCGCTAAACGGATAACTTTGAAAAGACTAAGAGATTTGAGCATTACACAAGTCAGATATAAAAAAAATACTCCCTCCGTTCCAAAATAAACGTCCTAATTAGTTTCGGCATACTATTTAATAAAGTTTTCTTTTACCTAAATATTTACCATTTTTGATTACTTATTAATTAAAATAATTTTTTCACTTTTCTATGACTCCAATAATTACTTTTTCACTTTTCTATGACCCCAATAATTGCTTTTCACTTTTATGAGCCTAATAATTACTCTTTCCTATGTCATTTAATTCTCTAGATATATTTTTTTGTAACTCTCACATTCTAAATAAGTATATTAAATAGATTATGAGGGTATAAGAGAAAGAATATGATAAATATAGTTACTAATATAGAAATATGACATTTATTTTGGAACATCCTAAAAAATAAATTAGGACATTTAATATGGAATGGAGGGAGTAATAAATAATCGCTTGACTTGTTTAGTTTTGTGACCTTTTCTACTCGAGTTACTAGATCCGTAGGGGTGTCTCAACACCTAGTGCCATAAAGCTAATTGGTTTGAGAGTCATTGGTCGAAAGCTTGATACATGGGTAGCACTGAAAAGCCTAAAAAAACTAGGCATTTCATAAGTCGAGTTTAAAAATATGATGTTATAAACTTTGTTGATACCCCTTTGCTTAAAATTTGCCTGCGATAGTCTGATCTGATGTATTTACTAATGGAGTTAAGTAAAATTGAATTTTCTTTTTGAGAAGTTGATTATGTGGGTGATTTGAATTATGATTGATTAGAAGAGTCTATTTTTGCACACACAGTCACAATATGGGTGATGACAGGGATAGTTTAATTGATTGATTAAAGTTAGAAAATTTACATTGGTTGGATGTTTGGCTTGAATCTTATATGCTATCTTTGAGGCTTGGTATTGGATACTATGTTGTTAGATTACTTGATTCGTATACATATTGTGACGCCCCCCAAATCCGGGTACCTTTTACCCCAAATCTGGTACGTTACGATACATCATTTCTATAACTGCTGCGGAAGATATAAACATAAATTGTCTATACAATAAATTCTTACACACAACTCCCAAGGTTTGTAACCTTAACTTAATACCTGCATTCAATATCCTACATGACTTACAATGTCATTCACATCCAATACTATTACAATTTTAATTGCATAATAATCGAATTCTGGAATTTGCCTTTGCCTTCGTCTTTATTCGAGCCTTCATCTTAATCTAAAATTTTTATCATGATATAGCAAGCATGAGCAACAAATTTTCCCAAAAAGTTTTAAATATAATGAAGATATATTATGATTGAAAATAAAGAATAAGCTTTCAAGTTTTCAACAATGTAATAATTGTGAAATAACATGAATCAAGTTTCAATAATTGAATGACTGAATCAATAATGTCTGGAGGTCAACAATGACCATGAACAATTTAACTAAACCTTATGGTAATGAAGGTGATCAACCTTTCATACCTAATGAACATATGCAACATACACTAAGTGTGAATCAATAATCAGTATAGATGTGAATAATCAACAATAATTATTCACTAACATGCTTTGAAAATAAAACTCAAGTTTGAGTTAAGGAAACTTGCCTTGATTGTAGTCTACTGCTACGCAATTTAGTTTACTTCTTAGTGAAAAAGACCTATAATTAATCTTTCGATTAGCATATCATAATATATCTCATAATACTACTACTTATAAGCAAATTGGCTAACACTTAACCACATAATCAAATATTAGATAACACCTTAACACATCAGTATTATTATCGTCCTTTGAAAATTTTTCAATCAATATATCATATACATTATGAGTTAACACTTTAATCTTTTTTATTATATATTATTCTTTATAATCCAGTAAGCTAAATTCTAATACTATAATCTGGATTATTCAAACCTATCAATCCAGCAACCTGGATTGACCAATCCAGCAAACTATATTTAAACAAATCTCCAATTCAGTAAACTATTTTCCAATCAAGCAAATTAAATTCATCTGACTTCCAATCCAACAACCTGGATTCACTAATCTTTCAATCCAGCAACCTGAATTCAATAATCCTTCAATCCAGAAACCTGTATTCAAACTGTATTCTCTTTCTAACCTTTTTAGTTTCCATTCAGCACCCTGAATTGTTCAATTCAGCAAGCTGAATTACATTCTTCACGAAAATACCAAATAAAATTATTGTTTTTCTATTCTTTGGCTAAACATATATACATATATTCCATACACAAAAAGAATTTTTCTGTAATTTTTCAACTCTCTTTAGTATTTTTAAAAAATCCATTTTTAGCTTGTAGCTTAAGAAATTAGCCCTATCATGCTCAACTCCAGAAATTCCCAACTCTTGAAATAATCTTACACGTATTAACGTGAACCTCCAGTTTAAATTTCGTGACCATTGGAGTTATAGAACTCCGGTTATAGCGATTTTTGTTAGAAAAACCCAAATATTGAAATGGTCATAACTCAGTCGATTTAAGTCAGATTAAGCTCATCTTTAGACAAGAGTTACTTTATATCCTATATTTTCATGTCCCAAAAGGCCTACTTTTATTTCAATAATCCAATGGCCGAAAATGCCCCTAAAAATTTTGGACAGTTTGTTTTTTCGGTATTTATAGATTTTTCCCTGTCTCTCTAAGACAGTCATAACTCTCTCATTTTAAAACATTTTTGAGAGATTCTTGAGACCACGCGAAGATAACTTCCGGGACTACAACTTTTATATAAAAATATTTTTCCAAAATCCGAACACATCAGTCCAAAAATTTTGTGGAAGGAGACTGTTCGGGATTTGGTTGGACAGTTTGGATTATGCTCCTTCCGAATATCATAACTCCCTCCTCTAAAGTCAGAATTAGTCCGTTCCGGAGTTTGTGGAAAGCTTATTCAGTTTACTATAACATCCTAAAAGCCCAGAATTTTCTGAACAACTTAGATAACCCCGAATTTTCCTTTTAGGGGAACTAGTCTATTAACTTTTCTAAAGTCTGTTCTTCGCGAAAATTTTCAAGTCTTTCTCCAAATCCTCATAACTCAAGTTTTATACATCCAAATCAGTTCATTTTAGATTCTATGGACTCATAACTCATAGAATCACAACATATCCAACAATCAACAACTTACATACACATTTACTTAGTAGATCTAAAGATTTAAGAAGGGAAATATAAATTTAAAATTTCAAGAACTTACTTCCTTGATTCTTCCTTTAGATTCTAGATGATGATCTAGATCTTGCTAGAATTCAATTTTCTTCCTCTCGTGGCCTTATCTATGCTTAAATTTTCAATCCCATTTCTTTATCTCTCTTGCTTTCTTGGAAATTTTTGTGGAGGAGAATGGAGAAGATGGTTATGGATGTTTGTAGGAAATTGCTTTACTATTTTGGGTTTCCCTTCCTTCTTCTCCCGAATTCTCTGTCTCTTCTTCTTTTCTTCTTTCTCTTTTCTCGTTCTTTTTCCTTATCTCTCTCTTATCTTCTTTCTCTTTCTCTTTCTTCCTTATCTTATCTTCTCTCTCTCTTATCTTTAGATTACTTATATATCTAAATAAAACATTTAAGCACATGCCAATTTCTCTCTCTTATCTTTACTTGGTACATTGTACCCCTTTTAGCCCAATTTGTCTTTATTATTTCGTTAAATAAAATGACTAAAAAAAATCTCTCATCTTATGGCAAAAAATTTGAGCCATTTAATTTATTATTTGGACTAAATCTTGGGCTCTCATTTAATTGTTTTGGCCATGCGAAATAATCATGAACCAACTCAATAAATTTTTTGCCTACCCTAATTTATTTAATTAAGATTTCTATTCCACTCATTTTGGAATTTAAATCATTATTCACATAAATTTATTCGTATAACCCAATTAAATTTTTTATAATTAGGTTAAAATACATAATAAATGAGATATATTAAAATAAGTCTCTTAAATTAATGTATTAGTATGAAATTTAAATCCTAATATACTCAAATGATAATTAACCCTTAGATTAATTAATCCCCATTCCTAATATATATATATATATATATATATATATATATATATATATATATTATATTAGGCTAAATAGTTTCTTTTTAATCCTTTCTAAATAATAAAAAAAATATATACTTATTTACAATATATATTTATTTAATCGGACACATACTTCACATAAATCACAATTATTCACTTCATTGGTAAATAAGTATTTTCATATATTAGGCTTGACATTTAATCAAATGTCTTAATTAAAATCTCTTTATACAATTTGCTACACTCAATAAATTTTTATCATATGGCTTGTCATAATTATTAATTTGACTTGCCATAATCTTAATCCCTTTCTAGGACTTATTATTATATTTCTAACACATGACTACTAGGTTAGGCTTATTTTAATTATCATCGCCATACCTAGCTTATCTCTTCCCAATTTAATATATTTGGGTTCTCTTTCTTATATATATTAGGCTTTAACACTTCATATTGCATCTTATAAGTTCTCTTATATAATTCAGTAAGCCGAATACAACTACAGCAACCTGGATTAAAATTGTATACTAATTCAGTAAACTGAATTCCAATTCAGCAAATCGAATTCACTAATTCAACAAGTTGAATTCTAATTCAGCAAACCGAATTCACTAATTCAACTAACTTAATTCACTAATTCATCAAGCTGGATTGAAACTGTATTCCCATTTTAAACCTTTTCCATATACATCATTTCATAATCTCTTTCATTAATTCACATTAAATTAAAGGTAACATAATACATTATTCTTAACATACTTCCAAGTACAATTCCATTCTAGGATTTTGAATTTTGTAATCCATATTTTCTCAATTCTATTTAAATAGTAAACCATATAAGTTTTTCTTTAAAATTTTTAAATCATTCCTTTATTTCCACTCTAGGTTTTAAATGTTAATCTTTAATTTAATCATTCAAGATCTTCTAAATTCTCGGGTTGTCACATTCATCCATTCTCCTAAGAATTTCATCCTCGAATTTATAACATACAAATCTCTGCTTATTTTATTAATCAAAACTAGGTTTTTAACTTAACCTTTATAATTTTCTCCTTTGAGGATTTCTCGTCTATCATCACATTTCACAATTACTACTCACTAGGAGTTTACATCTTCTAAACATTCAGGAGTCTTCATAATTGTTCAATAACTGTGAAACATTATAAATAATGTAAAAAGTTTTATTTAAGAAAACTTTTCATATCTGTTTGAGGAATCATAAAAACCATGATCTTTGAGGTTTAGAGGTATTTCTACCTGCTACCTCTTTCAAATACGAAAGAAAGGTACTCTGCCTCTGAAACATTTTCTACTAGGTATGTCCACAATCACAAAGAAGGTAAACTATCAGTGCGGGTACTTTAGATGATCAGTCTATTGTACTTTAGTCATTGGAATGATTATATGCGTTCTTAGATTGGAATATTTTAACCAATTAATATATCCCCATTTTCAGGGTTCACCGCAGAATTATCATAATATTCCGCACCAAAACAATTTGGTTCGGCATAAGCTCTTAAAGAATACTTTGAATTTCATAAACATTTGTCTAGTTGAATTAAATAGTTTAGACACATATCAATAATCCGAATATCAATCGAAACATATGTCTAGCCAAATTTAGTTGCCAATAATTTATCTTTAAAATTCTTAAAATCATTTTATGACGTCATGAAACCGCACTGTATTTACAGTCCGTTTGAGGATTCCGTCATTTTGTGATTTTGTCATACTACATGATACCATAGTGGGCTGACAATCCTTAGATCCCATCCAACACTAAGTAATTCTGCATTGATAACTCTATCATTTTTATCATCTTTGCACTAGGTTCTATGATGCATTAATGATATATAAAATATATTTTGATATTTCAAATCATTTTCGTCTAGCCGAAAAAATTAGTATAGACTCTTCTCTTAAACAGCTCAAAACCATTGAAAATCATTTTTGGTGTTATCATGCCGCAACATGTAACGATGTGTTAGTGGCTCGAAGTCCACACCTATACACTTGTCACCATGTGTTGAGGATAACAAAATAAATTCATTTATATTTTTAAAAGCACATCAGTGTGAATTTAGCTTAATGTCAAGAATTTCGAAGTCTAGCATAACGAGAAGATTTGGAATACCTCAATATTCGTAAGAAATATTATTTTCTTCCATACTCTATAGTATGTAAGTAATATTATTTCGTTTCATTTTCCTAAATCTACACTTATTTTGATAAGTATTACTTCTATACTCTCTGAAATTAGTAAAATATCTTTGAATTTTGCGCTTCATCTAATATTGTTTCACTGAAATGTTTTTTCTGAACTTTCTTATTAAATTTTAATCTTTTCATGCCGGGGTACTATTCACTCGGGTACTATTCACCCAGGGTACTGTTCACGGGATAACTATTCACGAAAAAATTAGTTTCTTTTCTGTCCAAATTATTTTTGATACATGAATATCATTTTTAAATTTTACTCCATAATTATTTATCATGTTGACAATTTGGACATTTTTAAACTCTGGATAAATTGAATTATAAATCTTTAATATTTATCCTTGATCTCACTTGATTGATTTCGTATATCATTGTCATCATCCTCATACTTATATTGTGGTGAAAGTCATGTTTGGCCCGTAATGCATAGATGAACTGTTAATTGGTATGATTATGATCATGAATTGTGTATTGGTATAATCATGACCTGTAATGTTACAGACAAATGATGTGGTGAAAGTTCTCTTTAGCCCGTAGTGCGTAGATGGATAGTTGTTTGGCATGATCATGACCACTGGTGATACTTATGAATATCCTTGGCCCGTAGTGCATGGATAATTTGTTGATATGAAATATTTATTGAGTTGTGTTACAACGATAAAATATTGATGATGAACTTTTAAATCATAGAAGATAGTAGACATCATGCCCTACTTGACTCTTCTAATGGATTGCTTGTTCCGCTGCAGTTGTTAATCTAAATTTATTGTCTATTGTATTCTATCAGATTTTACACTATTAAAGACTAAGGATAATTTATTCTACATTATCTTAGTCATAATATTCTTTATTGGGCTAGTTGAGCTCACTCTTTTCTTTCATTGTTCTCTTCAGGAAATGAGAATATAGTCGGGACTAGTCGAGAAATGGAATGATGGTCCAAGATGGTGGCTATAGTAGTCCTCACTATTCTATAAAATAGTGTGATAATAATTGTAATGATGACTTCATTTGAGTTTGGATATTGTCTACGAGATAATATTCGTATTAAAACTCACAGCTTACGTTTTGTCATATTTTACACGACAGTTGATAATTGTATAAATTAAGTTTGTATTTGAATTCTGTACAATGTATTTGGTGACTAAAAATGGGTTGTATGGACCTATTTTGGGGGTATCACATTTGGTATCAAAGCTTAGGGATATGATCCCTGGCGGATATCTGAGGCTAGAACTAGGAGAGAGAGACGAGTAAATCCTTCGCTAGTGTGTCCTACCTAAGTTTATTTGTTATTTAATTAGCCGGTCGGAATATAGGGATAATATGTGGCATGTCAATTAACCCTTGTTTTGTGGCAGTGTTTGAAAATGACATCTAAAAATTTTGAGATAATCAATGGAGCACACGAGACCGTTGAGAAACCACCAATCAATAACCAGGATAATGTGCATCAGGAAGGCAATAGACCTCATGTAAACAACAACACCGACCAAATGATGAATGATGGGGGTGTTTAGGAGCTTTTTGCAATTCATGAAACACCAAACGAGAGAGATTCCTGTTCAAAATGTAGGTGGAAGCAATGACAACTCACAGCTGGTCACTGCTAAGCAATTAAAGGAGCTGGGACCGCCAGAGTTTTTGGAAAAGCCAAAGCCACTTAAGGCAGAGGCGTGGGTTAAGAAGATCACCAAGATATTTGATGTCCTAGGATGCTCAGAGGAGCAAAAAGTTTCCTTCGCCACCTTTATGTTGCTAGGAGAGGTAGATTACTGGTGGAAATCTGTAAAACATACTCATCTTTTCGCACTGAAGATGTCTTGGGAGAAGTTCCAAGAATTATTCAACGACATGTACTTTCCAAAGATTATTCATCACATGAAGGAGATGTAATTCATTAAGTTGGAACAAAACAAAATGACCGTATTAAAATACGAGGTTAAGTTTGTGGAGTTATCCCGGTTTGCATTCCATTTGGTTGATAATGAGGAGGGAATGATACGAATGTTTCTGAGAGGTTTGAAACCCAAAATTCGTTAATACCTCATTTCTCACCAACTGTGTTTGTATTCGGATGTTATGAATAGGGCTCAGTTATTGGAGTGCGATAATGAGTCTGCCCAACCAAAAGATAATAGCCGACAAAATGATAATGGTTATACCCGTGGAAATAGTCATCAAAGCGGTGATAACAAATGGAGGAAATTATCATGCCAAAAATGGTAGCCACTTCGGTGGTAATCCTGACCAAGATAATAGAAGAAATGAGTCAAGTAAAATTTCAAAAAGAGAAGGTTCAATAATAATGGAAAGACAGTAGCACCAGCACCCATTTTTAAGGAAGGAGAACAACCACCGATAGTATGTTACAGATGTGGAGAGGAGGGACACATCAGTCCAAATTGTACGCAGCAACCCAAATTGTGTTTCAATTACGGAAAAGAAGGTCACCTAACTCGATTTTGTCATGCAGTGCAGTGAAGTCAAGTCTAGTTGGGATGGTGACACCAAAGGTTGTCCCAGACAAATCAAAGCCGATAGTTCAATGGAGAGCGTTTGTCATGACCTCTTAAAATGTGAGGAACTCGAATAAAGTTATCACTGGTAAGTTAATCATAAACTCTTATGAAGTCTATACCTTATTAGATACCGGTTCTACCCATTCTTTTATTTCACCTTCTTGTGCTTAACGTTTAAATTTCACTCCAGAGAAATTAGATTTTGACTTATCTGTTGAGACTCCGTTGGGAGAAACCTTCATTACATCCACTATTTATAAATCTTTTTGATTCAAATCAACACTTTCACATTACCTGTTGATCTCATCTCTTTGAAAATACATGCATTTGATGTGATTTTAGGGATTGATTGGTTAACTATTCATCATGCTAAAACTGATTGTTTTCGTAAAGTTGCTAGTTTTCATATTCCTAACCAACCTATAATGAGAATTCAAGCAACCAAACACTAAAGTCAATCACTATCATATCAGGCAATAAAGCCATTCGTTTATTGAAAACGGATGTCAAGCTTTCTTAGCCCATGTCACGGATTTAAACAAAAACATGTCAGATTTGAATGATATTTCTATTGCTAATAAATTTCCTGACGTATTCCCTGAAGAACTTCCTAGGCTACCCTCAGAGTGTGAAATCGAATTTTGTATTGACCTTGAACTCGGTACAAAACCCATTTTCAAAATCCCATATCGTATGGCCCCTATTGAACTTTAGGATTTAAAAATCCAACTGCAAGAACAGTTAGACATCAGTTTCATTCTTCCTAGTACATCTCCTTGGGGTGCTCCTATTTTATTCGTAAAGATGAAAGATGGGAGTATGCGACTTTGCATTGACTATCGAGAGTTAAATCATGTCACCATCAAAAATAGGTACCTGTTACCTCGCATTGATGACCTGTTTGACCGGTTGCAAGATGCTAAATTCTTTTTAAAGATCGATCTTCGTTCCGGATATCATCAGTTAAAGATTAAAACTAATGACATTCTAAAGACTGCTTTCAAAACTCGGTAGGAGTATTACGAATTCTTAGTCATGTCTTTTGGATTGACTAATGCTCCTACTGCCTTCATGGATATAATGAACCAAGTATTCAAGGAATATTTGGATCATTTTGTGGTTAGTGACATCCTCATATACTCCAAAAGCCATGAAGATCATGAGCAATACTTGAGGCTGATACTCTAAAAGCTGAGTGAAAACAAGCTATACGCCAAGTTAAAGAAATGCGAGTTCTGGCTTGAAGAAGTAGCATTCCTTGGGCACATGATATCGAAGCATGGAATATCAGTTGACCCAACAAAGATTGAAGTAATACAAAGTTGGGAGCAACCTAAGTCAATAACCGAAGAACGTAGCTTTATGGGATTAGCTGGTTATTATCGGAGATTCGTGGAAGGATTTTCTCGAATCGCCACTCCATCAACTCAGCTGACTTGAAAAGATACAAAATTCAGATGGAGCGAGGAATGTGGGAAGAGTTTCCAAGAACTCAAGAGGAGACTCATTTCAACACATGTTCTGACAAACCATCAGGTTCAAAGGGATTTATCATCTACAGTGATGCTTCAGGAAGAGGTTTAGGATGTGTTCTCATGCAACATGGGAAAGTCATAGCCTATGCCTCACGACAACTCAAATAATATGAGAGGAATTATCCTACTCATGATCTAGAGTTGGCAACAGTCGTTTTTGCGCTAAAGATCTGGAGACATTACTTGTATGGGGAGAAAGTGGAGATCCATACAGATCATAAAAGCCTCAAATATTTCTTCACCCAAAAGGAACTTAACATGCAGCAACGACGTTGGCTCGAGCTGTTGCAAGATTACGATTATACCATTTAATACCATCCTAGAAAAGTGAACGTGGTAGCTGACACATTGAGTAGAAAATCATATGTGGGTACAAGTGCGATATTGTCAACACAAAGGCCCATTTTGTATGACTTGCAAAGGATGGAGGTAGAGTTAAAGACTTCAGGGACCCACATGATGTTGTCAAATATATAAGTAGAACTGACTTTAATCGATAAACTTAAAGCTGCTAAAGCTACAGACCCAGAGTTGATGCGTATGAAGAAGAAAGTACAAGAAGGTGTTATTCCAGAAGCAAGAATCGACGAAGAAGGAATATTTTGATTCAACTCGTGTTCCTAACAACTCTAATTTTAAGTATAAAATCATGATGGAGGCAAACAGCACACCGTTTGTAATCCATCCTGGGAGTACCAAAATGTATCATGATCTTCGACATATATTTTGGTGGAGTAATATGAAGAGAGAGATAGCAGAGTTTATCTCAAAGTGTTTAACTTGTCAACGTGTCAAGGTGGAGCATCAAGTACCAAAAGGTCCATTGCAACCACTTAAAATTTCAAAATGGAAGTGGGAGCACATTACATAGATTTCGTTACTGGTCTTTCCAAGGTTTCTCAAGGCAAAGATACAATTTGGGTCATTGTCGATAGATTAACAAAGTCTGCTCATTTCTTACCTATACGAGAAACCTATTCACTTGAACGTCTTGCTCGTATATACATAAATGAGAATGTAAGACTGCATGGTATTCTAGTATCCATAGTTTCTAATCGAGACCCTAGATTCACATCACGATTTTTGGGTCAGTTTGTAAAAAGCTATAGGCACAGATTTATTATTCAGTTATGCATATCCTCATCAGACGGATGGGCAGTCAGAGAGGACTATTAAACCTCTTGAAGATTTATTAAGAGTCTGTGTCCTAGACTTCAAATGAAGTTGGGACAAGTACTTTCTATTAGTGGAATTCTCGTACAACAACAGTTATCAACCAATTATAGGCATGGCTCCATTCGAGGCGTTGTATGGACGAAAGTGTCGTTCTCCAGTATGTTGGGACGAGGTGAGTGAAGTAACATTGTTGGGACCAGAATTGGTATATATGACTACCAAAAAGATTCAAATAATCCGGCAACGTATACAAACCTCATAAGATTGACAAAAGAGTTATGCTGATCTTTATCGAAGGGACATGGAATTCAATGTTGGAGATCATGTATTGTTACATATTTCTCCATGGAAAAGAGTTACGAGATTTGGAAAAAGAGGAAAGCTCAATCCTTGATTCATTGGTTCATTTGAAATTCTCGACCGATTATGAACTGTGGCCTATAGACTCACCTTACCGCCAAGTATGTCTCGTGTTCATAACGATTTTCACATATCTATGTTACGTAAATATGTGGAAGACCCAAACTACATTATTGAATTAGAACCAGACGAGATAGTAGAAGATTTAACGTACGAAGAGGTACTTGTTAAAATCACGGATAAGAAGGAACATATTCTACGCTCAAAAGTTATACCTCAAATCAAAGTTTTATAGAGAAACCACGATATTGAGGAAATAACCTAGGAGTTAGAATCTGAAATGAAAACAATGTATCCTCACCTCTTCGACATACAAGGTACGTACATCAATTCGAGGGCAAAATTTCATAAGAAGGGGAGGTCGTAAGACCCCAACTTTTTATGAATAAAGATTTAATTTTCTCTAAATAATATTTTGAATAAATAAGGTATGATTTGATATAATGGTATAGTTATGGGTGATATGTGTAAATTTTGCAAAGTAAGCAAGTTGTTATAAAATATTCGTTTGGTCGGGGAATATTCTTTTTGTCGGGGAATATCCGTACGACGACACAATCATTGGTGAACCCCACAAAACAGAATAACTGTCGAATATAGAAAGTGACAGAAATAACATTTTTATAAAAATAATACCAAAACTTTTACCATTAACTGTTAAAATACCCGGTGATAAAAGTACAGTAATACGCGTGGTTACACAGTAGCACAAGGTATTGTACATTATCTCTGATTATTGATGCTTACTTACGAAGTCACTCAGTTCATTTAATAATTTCCACAATAGTTGTTGCATAGTATATCATATTATTGATTCAATTATTATCACGGTATCATCTGCAAAATATTTTATATTATTAAATTAATAATTGAGACGACACAATTATTCATATTATTATTTGCATTATTGAAAATGTCTAGAAAGTTCTATCGAGGAAAGGGGTTAAGTTATTTAAATGTGCACCAATAAGGAGAAATCCTTATCGGAAAGCCCCCTCTTTCCTGGGAATGATCTGGTTGTTAATATTGTGAGTTATAATATTAATGATGAATAATTGTTGAAAGATTAAAAATGTGTTTATTGAAGATAAGTGATTTATGGTAAATAATTATTCAATTTTTGATATAAATAGAGGGGTTTTCATGAAGTATTTGTTGTAAGTTTGACTTATTACATGGACCCACACTTTCTCATTTTTAAAATCGCCAGTAGAAAGTTATCTCGGTTTTATTTTATTATTATTATAATAATAATAAAATAGAAAATATTTTATATAAAACATAATACTTTTTATATTATATATAAAGTTATTTATTTTATTAGATTATAAATAGAATATATTATATTTTATATAAAGTTTTTGTTTTATTAGAATATTTTATTGCACAGTGATGAATAGTAAAATCAAAATTTTCGACGAATTTTTTTGTGATTGCGCCCGTGAATTTTCCTTCCTGTGCATCCATGATTTTAGATTTTCTTAGATAGTGCTCTGACATTCTCCTATAAATAGGATGCTTAGTTAAGAAATGAAAATCACACCAGAATCTGAGAATTCTTCTTCAATAATATTGTGCGTATTTCTTTTGAGCATAAGGATACTTTGAGTATAGCAAATATTACAAGTTTTCTTCAAGAATATCTCCGCTATACCAGTCGAAATTATTCTCCTACTAAGGTAAGAGATATTATTTTCATTCAATATTCGTAAGAAATATTATTTTCTTCCATACTCTATAATATGTAAGTAATATTATTTCGTTTCGTATTCCTAAATCTATATTTATTTTGATAAGTATCGCTTCTATACTCCCTGAAATTAGTAGAATATCCTTGAATTTTGCGCTTCATCTAGTATCGTTTCACTGAAATATTTTTCTGATCTTTCTTATTAAATTTTAATCTTTTCATGTCGGAGTACTATTCACGGGGTATTATTCACTCGGGTACTATTCACCTAGGGTGTAAGACCCCAACTTTTATGAATAAAGATGAATTTTCTATAAATATTATTTTTGAATATTATGGAGTGAATTTGATATAATGTTATAGTTGTGGGTAATATTTATAAATTTTGCAAAGTACGCAAGTTGTTATATAATATTCGATTAGTTGGGGAATATTCGTTTTAATAGGGAATATTCGTACGACGGCACAATCATTTGTGGGCCCATAACAGAATAACTGTCGGATGAAGAAAATGACAAGTTTAAGTTTTATAAATAACAGCGTAGTGGTTACCGTTTATATTGTTGGAATACATGGTGGTTAAAATACAGTAATACGCGTTGTTGCACAGTAGCACACGGTATTGCACAGTATTTTTGAATTATTGATTCTTACGTAAGAAGGCACCACTCAATAATTGTTACAGTAATTACTGTTCAATATTTTATTTTGTTGATTCAATAATTGCTGCGTTGATATTTTATATTATTGTTGTTTCAATAATTGTCACTGCATAATATTTCCCATTATCAAATCAATAATTCATATTATTTGAATAATATTGTGACGCTCCCAAAATAGGTATACATCACCCATCTTGAGTCGCTAAATACATGGTACAAAATTCAAACCTGTCGTGTAAAATACGACAAAACGTAAACTGAGAGTTTAATAAGAATATTGTCATCTAGACAATATCCACACTCAAAAGAGTCATCTTTACATTTATTTTTACACTATTTAACAAAATAGTGAGGACTACTAATACTATCATCTGGACCGTCACTCCGTTCCCCGACTAGTCCCGACTACGTTCTTATTTCCTAAAGAGAACGGTGAAAGAAAGGGTGAGCTCAACTAGCCCAGTAAGAAATATTATGACTAAGATAATGCAGAATAAATTATCATTAGTCCTCAACAGTGTTAAACTGATAAAATACAATAGACATCAAGTTTAACTGCAATTGAACATGCAATCCATTAAAAGAGTCAAGTAGAGAATAAAATCTACTATCTTTTATCATTTAAAAGGTTTTCATCACTTTTATCGTATTTGACTTTTAATAAATAATCCACATCATCCCCCTTTTCTACCAATGATATTCATTAGGGTCACACGACCACAAATTATCCATGCACTACGGGCCAAAGATATTTGTGTATTCATCAATGGCCATGATCATGTCAACAACTGTCCATCAATGCACTTCGGGCCAATGTGGACATTTACCACATCATTTGTAACATTACGGTCATGATTACACCGAATAATCCTTGGTCATAATCATACCAAGTTCATCTATGCACTACAGGCCACAGATGACTTTCAACATAATATAAACATGAGGATGATGACAATGATATAAGAATTCAATAAAAACAAGTTCAAGAATTAATTTATCCAAGAACTATTAACGTCCAAATTGTCAACATGATACTTCTTTGTAGAGTAAAACTCAAGAATGCTCAGAAGAATATTTTCATGAAAAGATACTGGATGAAGCGCAAATATCAAGGATATTCCACTAATTTCATGGAGTATAGAAGTCAAAACTTTAACCAACTAAGTATAATAAAGAATGGGATAACAAAAGAAATCACCAGGCATGCGATAGACCGCACAGACAGGTTATTCCAACAGAATAATAAATAACGGAACCGAGGCATGCATGAAACGCGCGACGTGAGGATATTCCAACAGAATAATAAATAATGGAACCAGGTCATGCGTAAACGCACATACAAGATGTTCCAATACGAATAATAAATAACGAATCCAGTCATGCGTATGCACCTAGCGGGATGTTCCAATGTAATAATAAAAATGAAATAACAGAAGAATTTCACCATGTATATGGTACTTTGCATAGACAGGTTATTCTAACATAATGATAAAGAATGGAATAAAAGAAGTTCTCTTCATGAATAAGAAAGAAATAATACCCCTTACTTTAGTAGGAAATTGGATACCGCAATATTATAGTAACAGAAGATTCTTCTTCTTTCTCTCTTATTCTCTCTATTCTTTCTCGCTCTATAGTTTTAGTGAATTCGTGAAAAATAATGAAGGAATAAACTTCTATTTATAAGCTTGGTAGAGTAAGGGTAAAATAGTCTTTTTACCATAATTTATGACATCATTGCTTACATCATCGATCAAATGACATCATTGCTTACATCATCCTTCCGATGACATCATTGCTTACCTCATCGTTCCGATGACATCATCGCTTACATCATCAAAAATAAAATTCAAATTGTTCTCTTCCACCTCATTTTACTTTTATACCATGAATTTACTATAATAATGTTACCATTCAAATTATAAAAAAAATATACTATCATATAATCACATCATACTACTATAATATAATATTATAATAATATATTTAAATGAATTATTGATTTGATAATTTGAAATACTGTGTAATGACAATTATTGAATCAATAAAATATTAAACAATAATTATTGTAACAATTATTGAGTAGTGCCTTCTTACGTAAGAATAAATAATTCAAAAATACCGCAATACCGGTGTACATCGTGCAACAACGCTGTGTTCTTGTATTTTAACCACTGTATTCCAACGATTGTTAATCGTAACACTTCCGCTTGTTATTTTAATAAAAATATTTTTGTCGCTTTTCTAACTCCGGCGATAATAATTTCGCTTGGGTCCACTAATGATTGTATTGTCGTATAAATATTTCCCACAAAAAAAAATATTCCCAGACCAAATGAATATTTTATAACAACTTACGTACTTTACAAAATTTATAAATATTACCCACAACTATAACATTATATCAAATTCATTCCAGAATATTTAAAAAATAATATTTATAGAAAAATCATCTTTATTAAAAAGTTGGGGTCTTACAACCTCCCCTTCTTATGAAATTTCATCCCCGGAATTAGGGTAAGTACCTGGTATGTCAAAAAGGTAAGGATATCTTGATTTCATTTCAGATTCTAACTGCCAGGTCATTTCCTCAACATCCTGGTTTCTCCACAAAACTTTGACTTGAGGTATAACCTTGGAGCGTAGAATATGTTCCTTCTTATCCAAGATTTGAATAGGAACCTTTTCATACGTCAAATCTTCCACTATTTCGTCCGGTTCTAACTCAATAATGTGGTTCGGGTCTTCCACATATTTACGTAACATGGATATGTGAAAAACGTTATGAACACGAGACATACTTGGCGGTAAATGCGAGTCTATACGTCACAGTTCCTACTCGATCGAGGATTAAAATGGGCCAATGAATCGAGGATTGAGCTTTCCTCTCTTTCCAAATCTCGTAACTCCTTTCCATGGAACAACACGTAACAACACACATCTCCAATATCAAATTTCACGTCCTTTCGATGAAGATCAAAGATAACTCTTTTGTCGGTCTTGTGGAGGTTTTTATATCGTTCTTGGGATCGTTTGAATCTTTTTCGTAGTCATATGTACCAACTCTGGTCCCAACAACGTTGCTTCACCCACCTCATCCCAACATACTAGAGAACGACACTTTCTTCCATACAACGCTTCGAATGGAGCCATGCCAATACTTGCTTGATAACTGTTGTTATATGAAAACTCTACCAACGGTAAGAACTTGTCCTTCCCTTGAAGTCAAGGACATAAAGTCTTAATAAATCTTCAAGAGTTTGAATAGTCCTCTCTGATTGTCCGTCCGTCTGAGGATGATATGTCGAACTAAATCGTAAGTCCGTGCCCAAAACTTTTTGCAAACTAACCCAAAATCGTAAAGTGAATCTTGGAGCTCGATCAGAAACTATGGATACTAGCATACCATGCAGTCTTACAATCTCGTTTATGTACATTCGAGGAAGACGTTCAAGTGTATAAGTTTCTCGTATTGGTAAGAAATGAGCAGACTTGGTCAATCTATCAACAATGACTGAAATTGCATCTATACCTTGAGAAACCTTGGGAAGACCAGTAACGAAATCCATGGTAATGTGCTCCCACTTCCATTCTGGAATTTCAAGTGGTTGCAATGGACCTTTTGGTACTTGATGCTCCGCCTTGAATCGTTGACAAGTTAGACACCTTGAGATAAACAGCACTATCTCTCTCTTCATATTGCTCCACAAAAATGTATGACAAAGATCACGATACATTTTGGTACTCCCAGGATGGATTGCAAACGGTGTGTTGTGCGCCTCCATCGTGATTTTATACTTTAAATCAGTGTCGTTAGGAACATAAAGTCTAGATTTGACTCGAAGTATTCCTTCTTCATCGATTCTTGCTTCCAGCATAGCACCTTCTTTCACTTTCTTCCTCATACGCATCAGCTCCAGATCTGTAACTTGAGCAGCTTTAACTTTATCAATTAAAGTCGGTTCTACTCGTATATTCGCCATCATCACATGGGTCCCTAGAGTTTTTAACTCTATCTCCATCTTTTGCAAGTCACACAAAATGGGCCTTTGCGTTGTCGATATCGCACTCATACTCACATATGATCTTCTACTCAATGCGTCAGCTACCACGTTTGCTTTTCCAAGATGGTATTGGATGGTATGATCATAATTTTTCAACAGTTCAAGCCAACGTCGTTGTCGCATGTTGAGTTCCTTTTGAGTGAAGAAAATATTTGAGGCTTTTATGATCCGTAAAGATCTCCACTTTCTCCCCATACAAGTAATGCCTCCAAATTTTAAGTGCGAAAACAACAACTGCCAACTCTAGATCATGAGTAGGATAATTCCTCTCATATTCTTTGAGTTGTCGAGAGGCATAGGCTATGACTTTCCCATTCATGAGAACACATCCTAACCTTTTTCCCGAAGCATCACTATAGATGACAAATCCCTTCGAGCCAGATGGTATTGTCAGAATAGGTGCTGAAATGAGTCTTCTCTTGAGTTCTTGAAAACTCTTCTCATATTCCTCGTTCTAACCGAATTTTGTATCTTTCCGAGTCAGCTGAGTTAATGGAATAGCGATTCGAGAAAACCCTTCTACGAATCTCCGATAATAACCAGCTAAGCCTAGAAAGCTATGAACTTCGGTCACTGATTTAGGTTGCTCCCAGCTTTGAATAGCTTCAATATTTGCTGGGTCAATAGATATTCCATGGCTTGATACTACGTGCCCAAGGAATGGTACTTCCTCAAGCCAGAACTCGCATTTCTTCAGCTTGGCATAAAGCTTATATTCACGAAGCTTTTGGAGTATCAGCCTCAAGTATTGCTCATGATCTTCATGGCTTTTGGAATAAATAAGGATGTCATCAATAAAGACGACCACAAAGTGATCCAAATATTCCTTGAATACTCGGTTCATCATATTTATGAAAGCAGTAGGAGCATTATTCAATCCAAAAGACATGACTATGAATTCATAATGTCCGTCATGGGAAGTTAAGGCGCCGTCTTTGGAATGTCATCGGTTCTAATCTTCAATTGGTGATATCCGAATCGAAGATCAATCTTTGAAAAGAATTTGGCTCCTTGTAACCGCGGTCAAACGAGTCATCAATACGTGGCAATGGGTACCTATTTTTTGATGGTGACATGATTTAACTCGATAATCAATACAAAATCGCATACTCCCATCTTTCTTCTTCACGAATAGAACAGATCACCCCAAGGAGAAGTACTATGATGAATAAAGCCAATGTCTAACAATTCCTGCAGTTGGGTCTTTAACTCCCGAAGTTCAATAGGAGCCATTCGATATGGGGCTTTGGAAATGGATTTTGTACCAGGTTCAAGGTCGATACAAAATTCAATTTCACGCTCTGGGGGTAGGCCAGGAAGTTCTTCAGGGAATACGTCAGGAGATTTATTAACAATAGAAATATCATTCAAAACTGACGTATTTTTGTTTAGATCCGTGACATGAGATAAGAAAGCTTGACATCTATTTTTTAATAAACGAATAGCTTTATGGCTTGAGATGACAATGATTGATTTTAATGGTTTGGTTGTTTGAATTCGCATAATAGGTTGGTTAGGAATATGAAAGCTAACAACCTTACGAAAATAATCAATTTTTGCATGATGAGTAGTTAACCAATCAATCCCTAGAATTACGTCAAATGCAAGTATTTTCAATGAAATAAGATCGACAGGTAATGTGTGGGTACCGCTTTGAACCAAACAAGACTTATAAACAGTGGATGTAATGAAGGTTTCTCCCAAAGGAGTTTTAACAGATAAGTCAAGGTCTAATTTCTCCGGAGTCAAATTTAAACGTTGAGCACAGGTAGGAGAAATAAAAGAATGGGTAGAACCAGTATCAAATAAGGTATATACTTCGCTAGAGTTTATGATAAGCTTACCCGCGATGACCTCGTTCGGGTTCCTTGCTTTTTGGGAGGTCACGACAAACGCTCTCCCTTGAACTACCGGTTTTGTCTTGTCTGGGACGGCCTTTGATGCCACCATCCCAGCTGGACTTGTCTTCGGTGCACGAAAAAATCGGGCCAGGTGACCTTCTCTTCCACAATTGTAACATGTTTGGATGGCATCGCGCAGTTTGGACTGATGTATCCCTCCCCTCCACATTTGAAGCATATGATAGGTGGTTATTCTCCTTCCTTAATGACAGGTGCTGATGTTGACGTCTTTCCATCATTGTTGAATATTCTCTTCCTGAAATGTCCATTCTTAATGTTTTGGCCATGATTACCACCGAAGTGGTTACCATTTCTGGCATGTTGATTCCCTCCACACTTATTGTCACCGCTTCGATGACTGTTATCACTGGTATTATCATTTTGTCGGCTGCACTCTTTTGGTTGGGTTGACTCATTATCGCACTCCAATAACTGAGCCCTATTAACAACATCTGAATACAAACACAGTTTATGAGAGATAAGATATTGACGTATCTCGGGTTTCAAACCACTTAGAAATATTCGCGTCATTCTCTCCTCATTATCAACTAAATGAGACGCAAACCAGGACAACTCGGCAAACTTGGCTTCGTACTGCGACACGGTCATGTTGTTTTGCTCCATCTTGATTAACTCTACCTCTTTCATGTGACGAATACTTTCGGGAAAATACTTGTCGTTGAACAGTTCTTGGAACTTCTCCCAAGACATCTTCAGTGCGGCATATTGAGTACGCTTTACAGATTCTCACCAGTAATCTGCCTCTGCCCGCAATATGAAGGTGGCAAAGGGAACCTTTTGCTCCTCGGAGCATCCCAAGACATCAAATATCTTGTTGATCTTCTTTATCCACGTCTCCGCCTTAAGTGGTTTTGGCTCTCCAAAAAACTCTGGTGGTCCCAGTTCCTTGAACTGCTTAATGGTGACCGTCCGAGAGTTGCCAGTGTTTCCACCTGCATTTTGGACAGGAGCCGCTCTTGCCTGATGTTGCATGAATTGCATAAAGCCTCTGAAAATTACATTGTTCATCATCTGGTCCGTGTTATTGTTTGCCTGAGGATTGTCGCCTTCGTGATGCACATTATCCTGATTATTAATCTGTGGAGACTCAACGGTCTCTTGTGCTCCATTGATGTTCTCAACATTCTCGGATGTCATTTTCAGATACTGCCACAAAACAAGGGTTAATTAACATATCACATATTATCCCTATACTCTGACCGACCAATTAAATACCAAATAAACTTAGGTAGGTCATACTAGCGAAGGAATTCCCCGTCTCTCCCCTCCTAGTTCTTGTGTCACATCTTAGCCAGGGATCATATTCCTAAGCTTTGATACCAACTGTGACGCCCCCAAAATAGGTATACATCACCCATCTTGAGTCGCCAAATACATGGTACAAAATTCAAATACAACTTAATAATACAGTTGTTCGTGTAAAATACGACAAAACGTAAATGAGAGTTTAATAAGAATATTGTCATCTAGACAATATCCACACTCAAAAGAGTCCTCTTTACATTTATTTTCACACTATTTAACAGAATAATGAGGACTACTAATACTATCATCTCGAACTGTCACTCCAGTTTCTGACTAGTCCCGATTACGTTCTCATTTCACGAAGAGAATACGGTGAAAGAAAGGGTGAGCTCAACTAGCCCAAAGAAGAAATATTATGACTAAGATAATGCGAATAAATTATCATTAGCCTTCAACAATGTTAAACCGATAAAATATAACAAACATCAAGTTTAATCTGCGGTATGAACAAGCAATCCATTAAAAGAGTTAATTAGAGAATAAAATCTACTATCTTTTATGATTTAAAAGGTTTTTCATCACTTTTATCACTGAGACTCAGCTTAATAAATAATCCACATCATCCATGCACTAAGGCCAAGGATATTCATTAGTATCACAACCACAAATTATCCATGTGCTACGGCTAAGGATATTCGTGTATTCATCAATGGTCATGATCATGCCAACAACTGTCCATCAATGCACTACGGGCCAATGATGACTTTTTCCACATTATTTGTAACATTACGGTCATGATTACAATTGAATAATCCACGGTCCTAATCATACCAAATCCATCTATGCACTTTACGTGCCACGATGACTTTCAACATAATATAAACATGAGGATGATGACAATGATATAAGAATTCAATAAAACAAGTTCAAGAATTAATTTATCCAGAACTAATAACGTCCAAATTGTCAACATGATACTTCTTTTTTATAGAGTAAAACTCAAGAATGCTCGAAAGAATATTTCCATGAAAAGATCTTTGGATGAAGCGCAAATATCAAGGATATTCCACTAATTTCATGGAGTATAGAAGTCAAAACTTTAACCAATGAGTATAATAAAGAATGGGATAACAAAAGAAATCACCAGGCGCGCAAGGATAGACCGCTGCATGTGGTATTCCAATGTAATAATAAATAACGGAATCGGTCACAAGAACGCGCTATGACGGACGTGATATTCCAACGAATAAATAAATAATGGAACGGAGTCATGCGTAAACGCATGGCGGGATGTTCCAAATGTAATAATAAATAACGGAACCCGTCATGCGTAGCGCATCGGCGGTGATGTTCCAAATGTAATAATAAAATGGAATAACAGAAGAATTTCACTATGTATGCGGTACTTCGCATAGACATGTTATTCCAACATAATGATAAAGAACGGAATAACAGAAGTTCTCTTCATGAATAAGAAAGAAATAATAGCCCTTACTTTAGTAGGAAATTGTGTAAGACCCCAACTTATTATAAATAAAATTAAATTTTCCTCTATTTATTATTCTAAATTAATAAGGGTTAATTTGATATAATGCTTTGGTTATGGGTGAAATGTTCAAATTTTACAAAATAAGCAAGTGGTTATAAAATATTCCTTTGGTTCGAAATATTCGTTTGGTGCGTGGAATATTCTTTTTTTCCAGAATATCCATATAATGGCCTTGTGATCATTAAATGGGCCCCATAACAGATAATTGTCGGCTAAAGAAAATGACAAAGTATGAGTTTTTATAATTAACGGGCAGTAATGGTTACCAAGTAACACTTGTTGGAATACACGGTAGTTAAAATTCATGTACGCCGTGGTTGTACGTGTGAGCACCACGGTATTGAACAAAGATAGTTGAATTATTGATTCTTACGTAAAGAAGACACTACTCAATAATTGTTACGATGAGTTACTATTCAATATTTTATTTTATTGATTAAATAATTATTAGATTGATAATTTATATTATTGTTGTTTCAATAATTGTCAACGAATGCAGATTTTCCCATTATCAGATCAATAATTCATATTATTTGAATAATATTATTAGATAACATTATTGGCAATGTCTAGAAGGTTCAGTCAAGGAGAGGTTTGGTCATCTAATTGCACGCCAGTAAGGAGAAATCCTTATCGGAAAGCCCCTCTTTCTGAGGGCACTTAGTTATCATAATTGTGATTCTGTAATATTATTTTGGAATAATTAATTATTGATTTATATGATAAGGAAATATTTATTTGATGTGGATATAAATGATGGATTTATTTATTTTATATGGTTATTAATGAAAGAATTAATCTTTGAGATGTTTTATCTCGTATTTTGTCGATTGAGGTATTAAAATCACCCGTTTGTGGATTTCGAATATTTTCGCTTTGGAATTTGGAAAAACTTTCTTCTGGAAAGTTGTAGAGAATTCGATTTCGTGTGGAATGGACATAAAATTCATATTTTTCTGATAAACGGGCTATTTCTAAGAATTATTAAAGTTTCTGATTATTTTTTAAATGATAAAATATTTTGGAAAATTCTAGAATTGGTTGGTGAGAAATGTGCTCAATTGAATTTCAAATGTGGTGGGTGGCAATAGTAGCAGGTAAAGCCATTAGGTAGCAGGTCAAGACTGCTTCGGCGTGCTAACATTTTTCTATAAATATAGGGCTAAGTTAAAATTAAAAATCACACCAGAAATAAGTTTTCTCTCTTTCTCTCTCTATATTATCGAGCGTATTTTGTGAGTATTTAGATACTTTGAGAGTTGTTGTTCAATGCAAGTTTCATTCTGCATCATATCCGATATTTCATTCCGAAGTACTGTTTCTTTGAGGTAAGGGATGCTATTTTCTTCATATATGATATTATTTCTTTCAATATCATTATTCTGAAGTACTGATCTGAACTTTTAATCAAATTTGGAACTTTTTGTGTCAGGATTACTATTCACGTATACAACATTATTCACGTATACAACACTATTCACTGAAAAAAATGAAATTTTCTTCTTTTTGTCCAAGATGTCTATTATGGTTACCATCTTTGATTGTATCCATGTTTTGGTCTTTATTTTTGAATTCTGCTTCAAAATTGGTTATTATGAAGTATTGATCATGGATAAACTATAATACGAATCCCTAATATTTGTCCTTCTGTCTCACTGGATTTGTTTTCTTTAAAATAATTTTCATCATCCTCAGTCCTAAATGATGATATTACTGAATATCTTTGGCCTGTAGTGCAAAGATAAATGATTAATTGTTGAATATCTTTGGCCCGTCATTGCAGAAAGATGAACAAGTGTTCGGATGAACATGACTAAACCGGTGATATAAATGAATATCTTTGGCACTGCGCGTTGCAAAGATGAATATTTGATTAAAGATGTATATTGATTGTTGTTACAGGATAAAAATATTGATGATGGACTTTTAAATCTTAGAAGATAGTAGAACTCATTCTCTACTGACTCTTCTAATGGATTGTTGTTTCAAATTTGTAGAATATTGATCTAAAACTTGTTGTCTATTATATTCTATCGATTTTTCCTCATTGAGGACTAACGATAATTTGTTGTATATTATCTTAGTCATAATATTCTTTATTGGGCTAGTTGAGCTCACCCTTTTCTTTTGTTCCATTTTTCTTCTCGGGAGGTGAGAGCATAGCGAGGAACCAAGTCGGGGAATGAGGGGTGGTTCTAGAAAGATGTTTTAGCAGTCCTCACTATTTTTATAAAATAGTGTTTGAATAATTGTAATGAGGACTTATTTGAGTGTGGATATTGTCTAGAAGACAATATTTGTATTAAAACTCACAGAATGTGTTGTCGTATTTTGCACGACAATTGTATTATTGAAGTTGTAGTTTGCTTTCTGTACCATGTATTTGGCGACTCAGAATGGGTGTTGTATACCTATTTTGGGGTCGTCACAAATTGGATGCCGCAATATTGTAGTAACAGAAGATTCTTCTTCTTTCTCTCTTATTCTCTCTATTCTTTCTCGCTCTATAGCTTTAGTGAATTCGTGAAAAATAATGAAGGAATGAACTTCTATTTATAAGCTTGGTAGAGTAAGGGTAAAATAGTCTTTTCGCCATAATTTATGACATCATCGCTTACATCATCGATCATATGACATCATTGCTTACATCATCGATCAAATGACATCATTTCTTACATCATCCTTCCGATGACATTATTGCTTACCTCATCGTTTCGATGACATCATCACTTACATCATCAGAATTCAAATTCAAATTGTTCTCTTCCACCTCATTTTACTTTTATACCATGAATTTACTATAATAATATTACCATTCAAATTATAAAAAAACATACCATCATATAATCACATCATACTACTATAATATAATATTATAATAATATATTTAAATGAATTATTGATTTGATAATTTGAAATACTGTGTAATGATAATTTGTGAATCAAAAATATCAACGTAGCAATTATTGAATCAATAAAATATTAAACAGTAATTCTTTGTAACAATTATTGAGTAGTGCCTTCTTTACGTAAGAATCAATAATTCAAAAAATAATTGCGTGCAATACTGAGTAGTGTTATTGTGCAACAACGCGATATTCTTGTATTTTAACCACTGTGTATTCCAACAAAGATTAATTACTTGGTAACACTTCCGCCGTTATTTTTATAAAATATTTTTGTCATTTTCTAACTCAAACAATAATTCCGTTGTAGGGTCCACCAATGATTATGTAAATCAGCACAAATATTCCCCGACAAAAAAAATATTCCCCGATCAAACGAATATTTTATAACAACTTGCGTACTTTGCAAAATTTATAAATATTACCCACAACTATAACATTATATCAAATTCATTCCAGAATATTTAAAAAATAATATTTATAAAAAAATCATCTTTATTAAAAAGTTGAGGTCTTACAAATATTATTAGATAACATTATTGACAATGTCTAGAAAGTTCTGTCAAGGAGAGGTTTGGTCACCTAATTGCGCGCTAGTAAGGAGAAATCCTTATCGGAAAGCCCCCTCTTTCCTGGGAACGGCCTGGTTGTCATTATTGTGATTCTGTAATATTATTTGTGACTAATTAATTATTGATTTATATGATAAAAAAATATTTATTTTATGTGGACATAAATGACAGATAAGAAAATATTTATTTTATGTGGTTATAATTGAAAGAATTAATGTTGAGATATTTTATCAGTATTTTTGTCGGAAGGGAGGTATTAAAAATCAAATCGGTGTTCTTAAAGCTTTATTGGGTGAGTTATAATTTTTATTTGACCGTTGGATCGTTGTGATTTTTGGATATGTTATACATATATAGGTTGAGTATATGTCCACAAATTTTGAACCGTTAAAAATTAACGTATGATTTGTTATGAATTTTAAGAGGTGTTGAAAATTATCCGTTTGTGGAATTCAGATATTTTTTGTTTGGAAATGGGAAAAACTTTCTTCTGCAAAGTTGTAGAGAATTTGATTTCGTGTGGAATGGACATAAAATTCGTATTTTTCTGATAAAGGGGCTATTTATTATGAATTATTGAAGTTTCGGAAATTAAAATATTTTTATTAAAAATATTGGTGGGCCCCACTTTTGGTTGTTGGGAAAGGTGGCTGATTTTAGTGGGCCCCACTTGTGGTGGCTGATTTTTTTTCAAATACATGTGCGTAGAATATTTTTTTTTATTTTATTATTTTAGTCTCCTATGATATTCTAGCATTTTCCTATAAATAGACGCTTAAGTTAGAATTGAAAATCACACTAGAATTAGAGAATTCTTCTTCTATAATCTTGAGCGTATTTCTTTAGAGTTTTAGAAAGCTTTGAGCGTAGAAAATAGTGAAACTTTTCTTCAAGAATATCCCATTATACCGGTTGGAATACTCTTCTTTTTCGAGGTAAGAGATGTTATTTTTGTTCAATATTAAGCTTGAAATAATATTTTCTTCCATACTCTTGTGTAGTATAAGTAATATTATTTCGTTTTATTTTAAATTCTATACTGCTTTTGTTAAAGTTTTGGCTTCATACTCCATGAAATTAGTAGAATATCTTTGATATTTGCGGCTTCATCCAAAGATCTTTTCATGAAAATATTATTCGAACATTCTTGATAAATTTTAATTTTTTATACTAGGAACTACTATTCACTTGGTTTACTATTCCTAAGTACTATTCACTTCGTCTACTATTCACTCGAGTACTATTCACACGGGTACTATTCTTGATAAAAATTGATTCGTTTTCGGTCCAAATTATTTTTGGTACAATATTATTCTTGAATTTTACTCCACAAAGCATTATCATATTAACAATTTGGACGTTATTGATTTCTGGATAAATTAAATTATAAATCTTTAGAAACTTATCCTTGAACTTATTTTATTTAATTCTTGTATCATTGTCATCATCCTTGTAACAATCCAGAATTTTATTTATAATTTCAAATATTTATTGAATTAAATAAATATTTTTAATTAATGTGTTTGTTGTTTAGTAGATATTTGTTGGATTATTTATAAGTAAGTAAATAATATGTGAGTTATAGAAATTAACTTAATTAAGATAAAGAGTGATGAATTAAATTTATGAGATAATACTTTAATTTAACTCAATAACTAAATTAGAGAGTTATTAAGGATTATATGGTTTGTTATAATGTTATTCAATTTGATTTTTGTAATTAAAGTGATGTGTTAATTTATTAAATAAAATTATAATTATAATAAAAATTATAATTTTATTGTATTTGTTTATGTGGTAAATGGATTTAATAAATTGTTATTAGATTTAATATAATTTGAGTATGAGAATTTATTTAAATAAAGTGTGACAATAAATATGACTTATGAAAATAGATTAAAATAGTTTTAATTTGATTTTACCAAACAAAGCCTTAGAGTTTTTTTTGAAAATTCTTATTTTAATCTTGTTTTGCCAAATAAGGCTTAAGGAATGATTAAGTCATTATTTTAATAAGTTTTGCCAAACAAGGCCTTATGGCTTTTAAGTTTACAATAAAAAAATTATTGATAGGTATTTAGTAGCCTTATTATTATACGTCAATTTATTCGTCTGTTTTAGTTTTACGTTGTCTTAAGCCTAAGAAAGAACAGAAGGAAGAAAGAAGAGAGGAAGAGAAGAAGTTCTCTATAAATTGAGAGAAGGAATTTGTGAGGGTTATGGAAGGAAGAAACAAGAAGATTGTTCGAAATTTTATAGCTAATCAAAGGTAATAATCTAATTTTGAGTTTTTAGTATTATACTTCTTGAGTTTTCTTTGAAAAGTTGGATTTCTATGGTTAGATTGTTAAGAGATTGATCATATATGTTAATTAGTATGTATAATTTGTTATCGTGTAATCTATAAATGATTTTTCATGTAATTAAATTCGTGGAAACAAGTGTTAGATGAAGAAATTTGGTATATGGCTTAGTATATGTATTTTGGTCTATTTTGAGGCTTAAATTGATGGTTAGATCATGTTTATAATCTGAATTTGATAATAGATGTTGTTAATACGTTGAAAAATGAAAAGAACGAAACTTGAACGAACCAATTTGGTTGAGAAACGAATTCGTAGTGAATGAATTCGCTAAATTTGTCAAACATGAACAAATAGTATGAACATGAGTTGTAAATTCATATTTGGGTTAGTTAATGTTTATGTTAGTTGATGGATAATTGGTATGTTGTAGCTTTATGAGTTACGAACCCATAAAATCGAAAACGGACTAATTTAGATGTATATAACTCAAGTTATGAAGGTTAGAAGGAATATTTGGCATGATAGTTCATAACAGAGAACAAAATCCGAGTTTGCGGCGAATATACCATTTACCGGGCTATATTTTAAGGCATAACCCCCTTACTTGAAGTGTGTGTTCTGCAATGACTGATTTGACCTGTTTTGGTAAAACGACCATAACGTTTTCATACGAACTCCGATTGAGGTGATTCAAGATGATCCAGAACGAGGACGAATAGACCTACAACTTTTATGCTTTAAGGTTTTCATTTGTAGGACTATTGTGTTTTCGGAGGCAATCGAAGGGCATCGGGCATGCACGTATGCAACTGTAGTGCTCTTGACGACAAAAGATGTTATTCTAAGTTGTAGAACATGAATATTATGAAGTATAATATTGCTTAACATTAATAAATGATATATTAGATAAGTTGAATACGCATACTAAACACACACAAGAGAGGCAAATTGGGCGTGTGCCGAATAAATGTCGAAATGCCGTGATAAGTGTTAATGAATGTAAAAAGTGTTTTAAATCAAATGAAATGAATACTATAAGATATTGAATAAGGTTAATATAAAACTAATAAGTAGTCCTAGCAAGACTTAAACACTTGAATGAACTTCAAATATGAAAGATATAAGTTGAAAGTTAACACAATCAAATTAAACATTGTGTATTGATTAATAAGAAGGGTTATAGGACGTAAATTAAAGTTTACATTACAACTACTATGCGTTGCTATGTGACTAATAGTTGATGTGCATGATTATATAATTGTGTAGGGCACGTGAAGTGCAGATATCTCATGTAAGTCGTTAAACCTTTATTATTGGTAAACAACGATCAAGGCAAGTCTTTTCGGTTCCTATTTGCTATGTGAACTTGATGATTAACTGTTTTAAATCTTTATTACAAAGAGCATGATGTGTTATATATATGTTAAATGTATGAAATGTTAAAGTCAACTTATGACTACGTTGATTGAGTAAAGCATGTTGATTGAGTAAGGAACTCAATCTTTATACTTGTTATATGAACTGTAACATGTATGTTATGTTAGTCCAATATTTATGAGATATATGTTGAGCATGTTAATATGTGCTATGTGATGCATGAAAACTGTTGGATTTTGTTGGGCTATCGAGCTCAACCTTGTAAAGTTATGTGTTACTTGAAAGACATGAATCAGATGTGATACTTGAAGATTTATACATTTTGGTTGTGTTACTATTACTTGAACCATGTTTAAAGTTCCGAATAATGTATTAATGTTGAATTGTAATATCATTTTGGCGATGTTAAATATTGTAGTATTAAAATGATTATGAGCTATCTAGATGTAAAGGTTGAAGGTTTTGGGAACGAAGATAGTTTGTAATAGAAAATTTTAATTATTCTGCAAATTTCAATAGTTGTATTATCGTTTAATGATGTAAAATTAGAGGTTGAATATGTTTTTAATGACCGAAGTTGAGAATTAAATTGTATGAATTTTAGGTTCGTTACAATCCTCATGTTTATATTATGTTGAAGTCATATGTGGCCTGTAGTGAATAGATGAACTTGGTATGATTATGACCAGGGATTATTCGGTATAATCATGACCGTAATATTACAAATGATGCGATAAAAGTTCTCATTGTCCCGTAGTGCATTGATGGACAGTTGTTGGCATGATCATGACCATTGACGAATACACGAATATCCTTGGCCCGTAGTGCATGGATAATTTGTGGTCGGGATACTAAAGAATATCCTTGGCCGTAGTGCATGGGTGATTCGATGATGTGGATTATTTATTAAGCTGAGTCTCAGTGATAAAAGTTATGAAAAATCTTTTAAATCATAGAAGCTAGTAGATTTTATGCTCTACTTGACTCTTCTAATGGATTGCTTATTCCGCTGCAGTTAAACTTGATGTTTGTTATATTTTATCAGTTTAACACTGTTGAAGACTAACGATAAATTATTCTTCATTATCTTAGTCATAATATTTCTTACTGGGCTAGTTGAGCTCACCCTTTTGCTTTCATTGTCCTCTTCAGGAAATGAGAACGTAGCCGGGACTAGTCGGGGAATGGAGTGACGGTCCAGATGATAGCATTAGTAGTCCTCATTATTCTATAAAATAGTGTGATAATAAATGTATTGAGGACTCCATTTGAGTTGAATACTGTCTAGAAGGCAATATTCGTTTTAAAACTCTTAGTTTATGTTTTCTCATATTTTACACGATAGTTGTATTATTAAGTTGTATTTGAATTTTGTACCATGTATTTGGTGACTCAAGATGGGTGATGTATACCTATTTTGGGGGCGTCACAGTTGGTATCAAAGCTTAGGGATATGATCCCTGGCTGAGACGGGGAATTCCTTCGCTAGTATGACCTACCTAAGTTTAATTGGTCGGTCAGAGTATAGCGATAATATGTGGCATGTTAATTAACCCTTATTTTGTGGCAGTATTTGAAAATGACATCCGAGAATGTTGAGAATAGCAATGGAGCACAGGAGACTGTTGAGTCTCCACAGATGAATACCCAGGATAATGTGCAACAGGAAGACAGTAATCCTCATGCAAACAACAACACTGACCAAATGATGAACGATGGAATGTTCAGAGGCTTTTTGCAATTCATACAACATCAGGCAAGAGAGACTCCTGTCCGAAATATAGGTGGAAACACTGACAACTCTCGAACGGTCACTGCTAAACAGTTTAAGGAGCTGGGACCACCAGAGTTTTTTGGAGAGCCAAAACCACTTAAGGTGGAGACGTGGATAAAGCAGATCAACAAGATATTTGATGTCTTGGGAAGCTCCGAGGAGCAAAAGGTTCCCTTTGCCACCTTCATGTTGTGGGCGAGGCGACATCGTGGTGAATCATGAAGCGTGTACTCAACTCGCGCCAGATCAAGATGTCTTGGGAGAAGTTCTAAGAACTGTTCAACGACAAGTACTTTCCCAAAAGAATTCATCACATGAAAGAGGTAGAGTTCATTAAACTAGAGCAAAACAACATGACCGTGTCGCAGTACAAAGCCAAGTTTGCCGAGTTATCCCAGTTTGCGTCCCATTTGGTTGATAATGAGGAGAGAATGACGCGAATGTTTCTATGAGGTTTGAATCCCGAGATACGTCAATACCTTATCCCTCATAAACTATGTTTGTATTCAGATGTTGTGAATATGGCTCAGTTATTGGAGAGCGATAATGAGTCAACCCAACCAAGAGTGAGCAACCGGCAAAATGATAATACCAGTGGTAGCAGTCATCGAAGCGGTGACAACAAGCGTGGAGGGAATCAACAGGCCAGAAATGGTAACCACTTCGTTGGTAATCATGGACAAGACAATAAGAGTGGACATTTCAAGAAAATGATATTCAATAATGATGAAAAGACGTCAGCACCAGCACCCGTTGTTAAGGAAGGAGAATGACCACCTATCATATGCTTCAAATGCGGAGGGGAGGGATACATCAGTCCAAACTGCGTGATGCAGTCTAAAGCGTGTTATAATTGTGGAAGAGAAGGTCACTTAGCCCGATTTTGTCATTCACCGAAGACAAGTCCAGCTGGGATGGAGGCAATCAAGGCCTTCCCGTAAAAGTCAAAGCTCAGAGTTTAAGGAGAAGCGTTTGTCGTGACCTCCCAGGTAGTAAGGAACCTGAACGAGGTCATCACGGGTAAGCTTATCATAAACTCTAGCGAAGTCTATACCTTATTTGATATCGGTTCTACCCATTCTTTTATTTCTCCTACTTGCACTCAACGTTTAAATTTGACTTCGGAGAAATTAGACTTTGAATTATCTGTTGAAACTCTGTTGGGAGAAACCTTCATTACATCCACTGTTTATAAGTCTTGTTTGGTTCAAATCGGTACCCTCACATTACTTGTTGATCTTATTTCATTGAAAATACTTGCATTCGACGTAATTTTAGGGATTGATTGGTTAACTACTCATCATGCAAAAATTGATTATTTTCGTAAGGTTGCTAGCTTTCATATTCCTAACCAACCTATTCTGTGAATTCAAGCAACCAAACCATTAAAATCAATCATTGTCATCTCAAGCCATAAAGCTAATCGTTTATTAAAAAATGGATGTCAAGCTTTCTTAGCTCATGTCACGGATTTAAACAAAAATACGCCGCTTTGAATAATATTTTTATTATTAATAAATTTCTGACGTATTCCACAAGAACTTCCCCGCCTACCCTCGAGTGTGAAATTGAATTTTGTATCGACCTTGAACCCTAGATAAAAACCCATTTCTAAAGCCCCATATCGAATTGCTCTATTAAACTTCGTGGAGTTAAAGACCCAATTGCGAAATTGTTAGACATCGCTTTAATTCGCCTTAAGACGCGTCCTCGGGGTACTCTGCTCTATTCGTGAAGAAGAAAGATGGGAGTATGCGACTTTGTATTGATTATCTGGAGTTGAATCATGTCACCATCAAAAATAGGTACCCATTGCCACATATTGATGACCTGTTTGACCAATTGCAAGACGCCAAATTCTTTTTAAAGATTGATCTTTGTTCCGGATATCATCAGTTAAAGATTAGAACCGATGACATTCCAAAGACGACTTTCAGAACTCGGTACGGGCATTATGACTTCCTAGTCATGTCTTTTGGATTGACTAATGCTCCTGCTGCCTTCATGGATATGATGAACCGAGTATTCAAGGAATATTTGGATCACTTTGTGGTCGTCTTTATTGATGACATCCTCATATATTCCAAAAGCTGTGAAGATCATGAGCAACACTTAAGGCTGATACTCCAAAAGCTTCGTGAAAATAAGCTTTATGCCAAGTTGAAGAAATGCAAGTTCTATCTTGAGGAAGTAGCATTCCTTAGGCACGTAGTATCAAGTCATGGAATATCTGTTGACCCGGCAAAGATTGAAACAATTCAAAGTCGAGCAACCTAAATCGATGGATCAAGCACGTAGCTTTCTCGGCTTAGCTGGTTATTATTGGAGATTCGTAGAAGAGTTTTCTCGAATCGCTACTCCATTAACCCAGCTGACTCGGAAAGATACAAAATTCGGTTGGAGCATGGAATGTGAGAAGAGTTTTCAAGAACTCAAGAGGAGACTCATTTCAGCACCTGTTCTGACAATACCATTTGGCTCGGAGGGATTTGTCATCTACAGTGATGCTTCGGGCAAAGGGTGTGTTCTCATGCAACATGGGCAAGTCATAACCTATGCCTCTCGACAACTCAAAGAATATAAGAGGAATTATCCTACTCATGATCTAGAGTTGGCAGCAGTCGTTTTTGCACTAAAGATTTGGAGGCATTACTTGTATGGGGAGAAAGTAGAGATCTTTACGGATCATAAAAGCCTCAAATATTTCTTCACTCAACATGCGACAACGACGTTGACTTGAACTGTTGAAAGATTATGATCATACCATCCAATACCATCTTGGAAAAGCGAACGTGGTAGCTGACGCATTGAGCAGAAGATCATATGCGGGTACAAGTGCGATATTGTCAACGTAAATGCCCATTTTGTATGACTTGCAAAGGATGGAGATAGAGTTAAAGACTCCAAGGACCCATGTGATGATGGCGAATATACGAGTAGAACCTGTGACCCCCAAATTCGGGTATCTTCCAACCCGACATATGGTGCTCCACTGTACTAACATCCATATTCCACTGAAATACAACAAAATGAATGTAATTACTATCTTTTTATTACAATCAAAGTATAATCCTTCCCAGGTTCATAACCGGTTACATCGTTCATTATTCATAATGTATAATACATACAAACTTTCTAAAGTATTACACAATGACTAAGCATCCATCTTAGCTTTGCCCTTATCTCTCTTGGCATTCACAGTACGTTCATCCTTAACTGCAGTTATATAATTCACGCAAGAAGTGAGCATGACAGCTCAGCAAGTTTAATCAAGAATATCAGTAATACCACATTCGTGACTTATATAACAATTCTGACAAAACTGAACAATAGTTATGAAGTATTATAAATCAATAATACTTTAACAGTTCATAACATCAATTTCTAAAGTATAGAATAGATTAGGAATTCTGAACCGGTCAATAGACCATGAACAATAACTTTCAGATTTCATACTTAAAAAGGAGTCCACAGTACTAAGGCCGTTCATCCGTATAATTTACGAGCACTTCTAGGTGATCAGCCTATAGTACTCTATGTTGATCAACACTCATTCATTAAACGTATTTACGTTTAATATTTTTGGCAAACTCGCGTGCCCATCGAATAATCAATGAGAAATACTTTTGTTTGTTCATAGACAAACCTTACCTTCACGTCCGTACCAATTACTTGGCATAGGATAGCATTAACATTTCTATATAGAAAGATATGAATCATAATCAATCTATATATTACGAATAGTCTAAATGAAGTTAAAATCTGCATCGACCCTTTCTTTAAAACAAGTCTTGCAATTCAGGCTTCAACGAATCACATAAAACTTGGCTAACATGGAAGTTAGACATGCGTTAAGAAAACTTTCCTTTCAAATATCTTCAAATAATTTAATTGACCGACCACAACCTTTACAGAATCTACATGATATATTCGCAAGATAAAGACAATCGTAATTAGCTAACAAACAAATGTTCACATTGTTCTTACAAACTTCTTTCTCTTCTAAGTCCTAGTTAACTTAATAACTTTATTAAAGTCAACATGACTTATTACCCTTCGTCCCGGTTTATTAATCAAACAACGTTATTAACCGGACTCGATCATCGTTGATAAAGTACTAACTTTGTTCATCGTTGTTAACTTATTAACGTGCATTCCATTACTAAGTTTCATACCATATACCTTAGTATAGGTAGTATAGAAATAGCTTTAATACACTTATGAAGTGTACAAACATTACCCCTTTTGGTCCCTGAACAAATGAAATTCAAAACATAAGTCAATATCAACATTCTTGAACTCGCATCATGGCCATGCGCCCCATGTAAAGATTGGGGATAGGATCATGTATTTGCGATTAGCGATGGTCGACTCTTGCCTCTACGTTATACAGTGAGACATAGTACTACTAGTGGCGCTGCGACGCCGTTTAGTAGTACCCAAAGGTGTTAATACCGGTGACAACGGCCGATGATTACACTATGTTCGGCGCCAGGTGGCGCTGCACCTCGGTCTGGAACCTCAATAATTTTGAAAAATTTTCTGAAATTCCCAGGGCCGTAACTTCTTCGTTATAAGCCCAATTTGGTCCGTTCAAAAGCCTACATGTCATAAATGACATATTTTACCGTTCATATAATAATTCGACACTTTTGAATTCAATAACTCAAAATTCACTATTGAGTTCATTTTCTAGACGTTCGTAAACGTTAATGAGCGTTCAATGCTCGTTTTCTTCGTTTTAAGTCAGAATCCGACGATTTTCGAACCCACAACTCTTAATCACCCTATCTCACGTGTTGACATTGAAAACCAACGTTTTCAAGTCTCACGACAACTTTTGACCTCTAATCCAGAATTTAACATTTTCGACGTTTAACGTCTAATTATGTAAAATTCGCCATAACTTCGTTACTAGGGTTCTCTAAGACAAATCACATGGAATACTCCATGGATTTCATATCTACATCCTAACCATGCAAGATGCATATATTAACATATTGGTGGAGTTCAATCGTTTATAAAAAATTGATCTCAACAACCAATATTTTCATGGTTTGAAACTATATCGAACCTTATGATTCCTACGATCTCATGACTTATAGAGATTGAATCTATGGTAAGTCATCTTTAGTCCCTCATACAAGACATATACCACCCATTCTATGATTCTCTAAGATAAAAGAAAATCTAAAAGACATGGAGATGAAAGGTAAGGATTATACCTTAAGAACTCTTGGTGTTCTTTTTTGGAAAACTCTAAAATCAATCTTCCAAAGTGTATGTTTTGCAAGTCTAGCTCTCTTTCTCTCTCAATAATCTAATGTTGGCAAGTTGGAAAACTCTCAAATGAATCAACCTAGCTTTCTATTTATAGGAAACTAGAATGGAGGGCATTATGGACAACTACCATCACCTCCTTACTATTCATGTGTGGTCACCAAGTAAAATACTTGGTGACCAAGCCTTATGCTTGGCTTGCACACCAAGGTGGCCGGCCCACCACCCTATGTGATATTCTATGGGTTGCCCCCATGGGTTTTACCCATTCGGTAACCCACCGGTTCGATCCACGGTTCGATTTTAATGAATTTGGCTTAACTAACTTATTATTGGGCCTTGATTTGGGCTTAACCCATTAACCCCTTGGGATTACTAATTCAATTGATTGGGATAATCATAATCCAACACAATTGAATTAATCATTAAGACTTAACTTAATTCTATAATACAAATCGTATTCTAAACGTACAATTCACGTATTCTCTCCGTATACTACTGGTACAATAATCGTATTGCATTTCATATTTACTCATCGTATTATACATAGATACTAAATAGTATCATAAATGTATAACACTCGCATTAACCCTAACGCAATTCCTTTAACGCATATTATTTCCTTCTCAAAAATCAATACACTCAACCCTTAGGTTTTAAGTCCGTAGGCGAAAACTGCGTTTGCCATAAATGAAATATTATCAGATATTCCATCTAATCACGTTATTCTATCATTACGCATTTCTCGGAATTTCAAAATTATTCCCCGAACAGAAACGGATGAATAGTGTTTTTACAGAAATTTCTCAGAAAACATTTATTTTTGTCTTGGAAATTCCAAACAATTATTTCTAGCACGTAGCCAAAATACTAACCACGTTAGCACATTCTAGGTCATAGAACGACCTTCACATAGCTTACTCACAAAGTAATCAATTAAATTCATTTAATTCACATAATCAAATAAAAATTTAATTGTCATAAAAATCTGATTTTCTCGGGCGTTACAGAACCAACTTTAATTGATAAAGTTATAGCTGCTCAAGCTACAGACCTGGAGCTGATGCGTATGAGGAAGAAAGTACAAGAAGGTGCTATGCCGGAAGTAAGAATCGATGAAGAAGGAATACTTCGAGTCAACTCCAAACTCTGTGTTCCTAACAACCCTGATTTAAAGTATAAAATAATGATGGAGGCGCACAACACATCATTTGCAATCCATCATGGGAGTACCAAAATGTATCATGATCTTCGACATATATTTTGGTGAAACAATATGAAGAGAGAGATCGCGGAGTTTATCTCAAGGTGACTAACTTGTCAACGAGTCAAGGCGGAGCATCAAATACCAAAAGGTCCATTGTAACCACTTGAAATTCCAGAATGGAAGTGGGAGCACATTACCATGGATTTTGTTACCGGTCTTCCCAAGGTTTCTCAAGGCATAGATGTAATTTGGGTCATTTTTGATAGATTGACCAAGTCTGCTCACTTCTTACCTATATGAGAAACTTATACACTTGAACGTCTTACTCGTATGTACATAAATGAGATTGTAAGACTGCATGGTATGCCAGTATCCACAGTTTTTAATTGATACCCAAGTTTCACTTCAAGATTTTGGGTTAGTTTGCAAAAAGCTATGGGCACAGATTTACGATTTAGCTCGGCTTATCATCCTCAGACGGACGAGCAGTCGGAAAGGACTATTCAAACTCTTGAAGATCTATTAAGACTCTGTGTCCTTGACTTCAAGGGAAGTTGGGATAAGTTCTTACCATTGGTGGAGTTTTCCTACAATAACAGTTATCAAGAAAGTATTGGCATGGCTCCATTCGAGGCGTTGTATGGAAGAAAGTGTCGTTCTCCAAGATCTTTGGATGAGGTGGGTGAAGCAACATTGTTGGAACCGAGTTGGTACGTATGACTATGGAAAAGATTCAAACGATCCGACAACGTATAAAAACCTCACAAGATCGACAAAAGAGTTATGCTGATCTTCATTGAAAGGACGTGGAATTCAATATTGGAGAACATGTGTTGTTACGTGTTGCTCCATGGAAAGGAGTTACGAGATTTGGAAAGAGAGGAAAGCTCAATCCTTGATTCATTGGCCCATTTTTAATCCTCGAACGAGTAGGAACTGTGGCCTATAGACTCGCTTTACCGCCAAGTATGTCTCATGTCCATAATGTTTTTCATATATCTATGTTACGTAAATATGTGAAAGACCCAAACCACATTATTAAGTTAGAATCGGACGAAATAGCAGAAGATTTAACATATGAAGAGGTTCCTGTTAAAATCTTGGATAAGAAGGAGCATATTTTACGCTCCAAAGTTATACCTCAAGTCAAAGTTTTGTGGAGGAACCACGATGGTTGAGGAAATGACCTAGGAGTTAGAATCTGAAATAAAATCAAGGTATCCTTACCTCTTCGACATACCAGGTACGTACCCTAATTTCGAGGGCAAAATTTCATAAGAAGGGAAAGTTATAAGACCCCAACTTTTATGAATAAAGATGAATTTTCTATAAATATCATTTTTGAATATTATGGAGTGAATTTGATATAAAGTTATAGTTGTGGATAATATTTATAAATTTTGCAAAGTACGCAAATTGTTATATAATATTCGATTGGTCGGGGAAATTTCGTTTTAACAGAAAATATTCGTATGACGGCACAATCATTTGTGGGTCCATAACAGAATAACTGTCGGATGAAGAAAATGACAAGTTTAAGTTTTATAAATAACGATGTAGTGGTTACCGTTAACACTGTTGGAATACTTGGTGGTTAAAATATAGTAATACGCGTTGTTGCACAGTAGCACACGGTATTGCACAATATTTTTGAATTATTGATTCTTACGTAAGAAGGCACCACTCAATAATTGTTATAGTAATTACTGTTCAATATTTTTTTTGTTGATTCAATAATTGCTGCGTTGATATTTTATATTATTGTTGTTTCAATAATTGTCACTGCACAATATTTCCCATTATCAAATTAATAATTCATATTATTTGAATAATATTATTAGATAGCATTATTGGCAATGTTTAGAAAGTTCTGTTAAGGAGAGGTTTGGTCACCTAATTGCACGCCAGTAAGGAGAAATCTTTGTTGGAAAACCCCCTCTTTCCTGGGAACGGCCTGGTTGTCATTATTGTGATTCTGTAATATTATTTGCGAATAATTAATTATTGATTTATATGATAAGGAAATATTTATTTTATGTGGACATGCATGATAGATAGGAAAATATTTATTTTATGTGGTTATAATTAAAAAAATTAATGTTGAGGTATTTTATAAGTATTTTTGTCAGAAGGGAGGTATTAAAAATCAAATCGGTGTTCTTAAAGCTCTATTGCGTGAGTTATAATTTTGATCCGACCATTGGATCGTTGTGGTTTTTGGATATGTTATACATGTGACGCCCCCAAAATCGGGTATCTTACAACCCGACATATGGTGCTCCACTGTACTAACATCCATACAATCATTCCATTGAAATACAACAAAATGAATGTAATTACTATCTTCCTATTACAATCAAAGTATAATCCGTCCCAGGTTCATAAACCGGTTACATCGTTCATTGTTCATAATGTATAATACATACAAACTTTCTAAACTATTACACAACGGCTAAGCATCCATCTTAGCTTTGCCCTTATCTTGTTTGGCATTCACAGTATGTTCATCCTTAACTGCAGTTATATAATTCATGCAAGAAGTGAGCATGACAACTCAGCAAGTTAAATCAAGGATAACAGTAATGCCACATTCGTGAATTATATAACAATTCTGACATAACTGAACAATAGTTATGAAGTATTATGAATCAATAATACTTTAACAGTTCATAACATCAATTCCCAAAGTATAGAATAGATTAGGAATTCTGAACCGGTCGTTAGACCATGAACAGTAACTTTCAGTTTTCATACTTGAAAAGGAGTCCACAGCACTAAGGCCATTCATCCGATAATGTACGAGCACTTCTAGGTGATCAGCCTATAGTACTCTATGTTGATCAACACTCATTCATTAAACGTATTTACGTTTAATTTTTTTGGCAAACTCGCGTGCCCATCGAATAATCGATGAAAAATACTTTTGTTTGTTCATAGACAAACCTTACCTTCACGTCTGCATTCAATTACTTGGCATATGATAAGCGTTAACATTTCTATATAGAATGATATTAATAATAATCAATCTATATATTACGAATAGTCTAGCCGAGTTAAAATCTGGCATCGACCCTTTCTTTAAAACAAGTCTTGCAATTTAGTTCAATGAATCACGTAAAACTTGGCTAACATGGAAGTTAGACAAGTGTTAAGAAAACTTGCGTTTCAGCGTCTTCAAATAATTTACTCGACTGACCATAACCTTTACAGAATCTACATAATATATTCACAAAGCACACTGTAATTAGTTAACAAATAAATGTTTCTACCAATTTCTTTCTCTTCTACGTCTTAGTTAACTTAATAACTTTATTAAAGTCAATATGACTTATTACCCTTCGTCCCAGTTTATTACTCAACTGACGTTTATTAATCGGACTCGAACATCATTGATAAAGTATCAACTTTGTTCATCATTCATAACTTGTTAACAAGCATTCCATTCCTAAGTTTCATACCATATACCTTAGTATAGGTAGTATAGGAATAGCTTTAATACACTTATGAAGTGTACAAACATTATCCCTATAGGTCTCTGAACAATTACAGTTGAAAACCTAAGTCAGAATCCAAGCCCTTACACTCGCGTTGCGGCGTGGCCTACATAGCACTAGACTGGCGCTGCGGCGTCAGTTAGCAGTGTCAAGGCTTCCATCTCGGCGTTGCGGCGCGAGACATTGTATTATAAGTGGCGTTGCGGCGCCACTCTGCGAGCTCATTACATCAGCACTGCTGCATCGCGGTGCGGCATTTATATTATGTCTAGCGTATGGCTGCTGACCTCGATTGCGTAAATTCAACAGTTTTAAAAAAATTATGAAATTCCCGGGGCCATAACTTCTTCGTTATAAGTCCGATTTGGTCCGTTCAAAAGCCTACATGTCACAAATAACATAATCTACGCATTCATATAAGAATTCTACACTTTCAAATCCGATAACTCAAAATTCACTATTGAGTTCATTTTTAGACGTTCGTAAACGTTAATGAGCGTTCAATGCTCGTTTTCTTCGTTTTAAGTCAGAATCCGACGATTCTTGAACCCTCAACTCTTAATCACCCTATCTCACGTGTTGACATTGAAAACCAACATTTTCAAGTCTCACGGCAACTTTTGACCCCCCAATCCAAAATTTAACGTTTTCAACGTTTAACGTCTATTTCCGTGAAATCCGCCATAACTTCGTTACTATCATTCTCTAAGCCAAATCTCATGGAATACTCCATGGATTCCATATCTACAACCTAACCAATCAAGATTCAAAAATTAATGTATTGATGGAGTTCAATCGTTTATAAACGATCAATCTCAACAAACAATATTTTCATGGTTCAAAAATATATTAGACCTTATGATTTTTATAATCTCCTAACTTGTAGAGATTGAATCTATGATAAGCCATCATTAATGTCCTATACAAGACATATACCACCCATCTATGATTCTTCTAGATAAAAGAAAAATCAAAAAGAGATGGAGATGAAAGGTAAGGATTATACCTTAAGAATCCTTGTGAAACTCTCTTGGAAAACTAGAAGATCCAGCTTCCAAAGTGTATGTTTTATAAGTCTAGCTCTCTTTCTCTCTCAAATAATCTAGGTTGGCAAATTTCAAAACTCCAAAATGAATCAACCTAGCTTTCTATTTATAAGAAATGAGAATGGATGGTAATTTGGACAATGAACCATCACCTCCTTACTATTCACTCTTGGTCACCAAGTAAAATACTTGGTGACCAAGCCTTATGCTTGGCTTCCACACCAAGTAGCCGGCCCACCACTTGCAAAGTGACATCCCATGGGTTTCCTCTTGGGTTTTACCCATTCGGTGACCCACCGGATCGATCCACGATTCAGTTTTAATGAATTGGGCTTAACTAAATAAACATTGGGCCTTGACTTGGGCTCAACTCACTAATCTCCTTGGGCTTGGTCATTTAATAATTGGACTAATAAAATACAACTCAAATGACTTAGTCATTAAGATATAACTTAATCCCATAATACGAATCGTATTTTAAACGTACAATTCACTTATTCTTTCCATATACTACTCGTACAATAATCGTATTGTACTTCGTATTTACTCATCGTATTATACATAGATACTAAATAGTATCACAAATGCATAACACTCGTATTAACCCTAACGCAATTCCTTCTACGAATATTATTTCCTTCTCGGAAATCAATATACTCAACCTTTAGGTTTTAAGTCCACAGGGGAAAACTGTGTTTGTCATAAATGAAATATTATCAGATATTCCATCTTATCACGATATACCATCATTTTGCGTTTCTCGAAATTTCAAAATAATTCCCCGAACAGAAATGGATGAATAGTGTTTTTACGGAAATTTCTCGAAAAATAATTATTTTCTTCTTGGAAATTCCAAACAATTATTTCTAGCACGAGCTGTAATACTAACCACATTAGCACATTCTAGGTCATGTAACGACCTTCACATAGCTTACTCATTAAAAAGTAATCAATTAAATTAATTTAATTCACATAATCAAATAAAAATTTAATTGTCATAAAAATCTAATTTTCTAAAATTACATTCTCTCCCCCTTATAAGGATTCTCGGCCCCGTAATCTTAGCTTATAATTACATAAACAAATGAGGAAAATCTTTCATCATTTTACTTTCGAGCTCCCACGTTGCTTCTTCAGTATTGTGGTTTCTCCACAACACCTTCACTGAAGGTATGACCTTATTTCTTAAAACTTGTTCCTTCCTATCAATAATTTGAACTAGAAGTTCCTCATAGGACAAGTCTTTCTCTATCAGAATAGATTCATATTCTATCACGTGTTTATAGTCCGGTTTATAAGGACGTAACACTGACACATGAAACACATTATGAATGCGTTCCATTTCAAGAGGTAAAGCTACTTCATAAGCTACCTCTCCTACCCTTCTTAAAATCTCAAAAGGTCCTACAAACCTTGGACTTAACTTCCCTTTCTTCCCAAAATGTATCTTCCCCTTCCATGGCGATACTTTTAGAAAAACAAAAGATCCTACATCGAATTCTCTATTTTCTCTGTGAGGATCTGGATACTTCTTCTGCCTATCTTGAACAGCAACTAATCGAGTATATATTAACTTCACCATGTCCGCCGTCTGTTGTACCATCTTAGGTCCAAACATTCGACGTTCACCCACCTCATCCCAACATAATTGAGTTCGGCACTTCCTTCCATACAACGCTTCGTAAGGCGGCATGCCTATATTAGCGTAAAAATTATTATTGTACGAAAATTCCACCAACGGTAGATATTCGTCCCAACTCCCCTTGAAATCCATAACGCAAGATCTTAACATATCTTCTAGCGTTTGAATTGTCCTCTCACTCTGACCATCCATCTGAGGATGATACGCCGTACTCAATCTTAACTGCGTTCCCATTTGCTCTTGCAAACTCTTCCAAAAGTTCGATGTGAATCGTGGGTCATGATCTGACACAATCGAAACAGGTACTCCATGTCTGGAAATAATTTCCTTGACATACAGCTTAGCTAGCTGATCCAAGTTATACTTGACTCCTATTGGTAGAAAATGAGCCGATTTTGTCAATCGATCCACTATCACCCAAATAGCATCGTATCCTTTTCTGGTTGTCAGAAGTCCCACCACAAAGTCCATTGTGATGTGTTCCCGCTTCCACTCTGGAATTTCTAACGGTTGCAAAAACCCGCTAGGTTGTTGGTGTTCAGCCTTAACTTTTTGACAAGTTAAGCACTTACTAACGTATTCTGATATCTCCCTCTTCATGTTCGGCCACCAAAAGTTTTGACGAAGGTCTTGATACATCTTCGTACTACCGGGATGTATTGAGTACCTCGAACTATGAGCCTCCATCATTATTTCCTCCTTTAATTCGGGATCATTTGGAACCCAAATTCTTCTTTCAAAACGAAGTAATCCCTCCTTATCGAGGTTATACCTAGTCTTTTCTTCATCTTCTACCCTCTTCTTCATCTGCTTGCATTCCTCGTTGCTTGATTGTACTCCCCTAACCCGCTCCACTATGGTCAGTTGGGTTTCCATGGAAAATAACATTTCCACCGCCTCCTCCAGTAACTTAACTTCTAATTCCATGCTTGCCATCGCTGTTATCAACTCATTCTAAGTTGTTAACATTGACAGTTTCTCTCTACCCTTCCTACTTAGCGCATCGACTACTACATTCGCTTTCTCCGGATGATATAAAATATCACGGTCATAATCTTTTATCAGCTCTAACCACCTTCTCTATCTTATATTTAACTCCTTCTGTGTAAAGATATATTTCAGACTTTTGTGGTCCGTGTATATCTCACACTTCTCACCATAAAGATAATGCCTCCATATCTTTAAGGCAAAAACTACAGCTGCCAATTCCAGATCGTGAGTAGGATAGACCTTCTCATAATCCTTCAGTTGATGTGATGTATACGCAATGACTTTGCCATGCTGCATGAGCATGCAACCCAGTCCTTTATGTGAAGCATCGCTATACACTAGAAAGTTCCCTATATCGTCGGGTAAAGACAATACAGGTGTCTCACTTAACCTCTTCTTCAACTCCTGAAAACTGTTCTCACATTTTTCAGTCCACACATACTTCACCGACTTTCTTGTTAGATTTGTCAGCAGAGTAGCTATTTTAGAGAAGTCCGGAATGAACCTTCTATAGTATCCCGCTAACCCCAGAAAACTTCGAACCTCAGTTGGCGTTTTGGTTGCTACCATTCATTAACTGCTTCTACCTTTGCCGGATCTACGGAAATGCAATCCTTATCGATAACATGGCCTAGAAATCGCTCAAGCCAAAATTCACACTTCGTGAATTTCGCATACAACTTCACCTTCCTTAGTGTTTCCAACACTATTCTTAAATGTTCTGCATGATCTTCTAGCGTCTTTGAATAGACTAGAATATCATCAATGAACACTACGACGAACTTGTCCAAATATTCTTTGAACACTCGCTCATCATATCCATAAATGCGGTCAAGATTAGTCAACGCAAACGACATTACCGTAAACTCGTAATGACCATAACGAGTTCTCGAACGCCGCCTTAGGTACATCCTCCTTCCTCACCTTTAACCGATGATACCCCGCGCCGAAATCTATTTTAGAAAAATACTTTGCCCCTTTCAACTAATCAAATAGATCATCGATCCTGGGCAATGGGTATTTATTCTTAATCGTTAACTTGTTCAACTCTCGATAGTCGATACAAAGACTTAACGACCCATCCTTCTTCTTTACAAACAACACCAGTGCTCCCTAAGGAGACACACTTGGTTGAATGTACTTTCTATCTACTAGTTCTTGTAATTGAACCATTAACTCCTTCATCTCAACCGGCGCCATACAATATGGTGCCCTTGAAATTGGTGCCGTTCCCGGTAACATATCAATTACAAACTCAACCTCCCTATCCGGTGGAATACCTGGTAACTCCTCCGAAAATACATCTGCAAACTCTTGTACTATAGGTATCTGGTGCAAGGATGTTCCCAATCTTTGGGTATCCACAACATGGCACAGATAACCTACGCACCCTTTTCTCAACATCTTCCTAGCGTGTGTCAAAGACAGACAACAACAGCGTCTCGGTGAATTACTACCGAAGAATACCACCTTGGTTTTCTTAGAAAGCCGAAGGATTACACTTTTCTTATGGAAATCTATAATTTCCTTATGGTTAACCAACCAATGCATACCAAGAATTACATCGAATTCTTTTAACCTTATTGGTACCAAATCTACCGATAACTTATTCCCTCTAATTTCTATGCAACAATCCTTATGAATATGTTCAATGGGGATTATCTCTTCGTTTGCTACCTTAACGTCTAAAGGTATAGGTAAATTCTCAGGGATTAAACCTAATCGCTTAGAAAATTCACATGCTATAAAAGAACAAGTAGCACCCGAGTCAAATAGCACATAAGCATTTATCTTATTGACCGGAATAATACCTGCTACCACATCCGTTGATGCAACCGCATCTTGGACAGTCATATTAAACGTACGAGCTGAGGGTCTACCCACCGATGGTGTTGGTCCAGTAATGGCTAATTTAACACTACCAGAACTCTTATTCCCCTCTAATCCCTTCTTCGGGAAGTTTCTTGCCATGTGGTCCATTGACCCATAGACAAAACACCCTTGATTCTTCTTAGGGTTAGGACAGTTGGGTGACAAATGTCCCTCCTGCCCACAGTTGTAGCATACTGCTTTCCCCTTAAACAGACTCCCGTGTGAGGCTTTCTGCATGTCTTACATGCTTTCGTCCTCCGTTTGGGATCTCCCTGCTTTACCCCAGTATTCCTAGGGTTAAAACTCTTTCTCTTTGGCAAGTTGCTTCACACTGCAACTTCAAATTTATTACCTCCCTCTAACTTGCTCTTAATCTTCCGCTCTTTGTGGTAATGCGGAGACAAAGCCTCACCACCACCTTTCACTTATTATCGCCTTCTCCGTAATGGTCCCGTAAGAAGCACTCCTGAAAACCGATATCCTATCAGAGCCGTGGTTTTAAGCCCCGCCAAACTCAGGCGCCTTTCTCTCCTCTATATCCACCGTGTGTGGAGAAAATCTCGCCAATTCGTTAAACTTGGCATGCATCTTGGGAACTCATCATATCCCTCGCTTAAGTTCTAAGAACTTAATCTCCATCCTACCCTGCATGCTAGTAGGGAAATAGTTTTCAAAGAAGACCTTCTTAAACTATTCCCACGTAATGTGACCTCTGTCCCTAGCCCCCCCCCTCGTGAGCCTCCCACCGTGTTTATTTCCCCTTCATCATGTAAGTCGCAAAAGAAGTCTTTTGTGCCTCACTTATGTTTGTTATCACAAACGCCTTCTCAATCTCTCTAACCCATGTCTGGGCTTCTAACGGGTCCGGCGTTCCTCGGAACTCGGGAGGACCCACACTTTTAAAGTCCTTAAAGGTAGTTGTTCTTGCTACCCCAGGAGCTACAGGAATCCCACCCCCCACTTGGTTAAATGCAACCGTTAATAAATTAACAAACTCTTGCATAGGGTTATTAGGACCCCCTTGATTCTCATTATGAGACTCGGTCTCTTGGTTACGTTGTCTCCTTCTTGGCGGCATAATTCTGATTAAATAAATAAAGCTTTGTTATTATCTATTTAACTACCAGGTTATCATTTTCAATTAACAACAACCATTCACACCACAACAAACACATTTAATAAAAACTTCTTTATATAAATATGCTTGCATAGTCAAAACTATTTACAACATGTTCCCTTAGCCAAAAGCTAATACATACTATCTCGCGATTGCTTTATAAAAATTGGGATTTACAAAAAGACTACCCTTAAATTATACAAAAGAGGGTTTTACGTCACTACTACATACAAAAAGATCTACTGATCTATTAACACTGTCGAACGACACTCTCATATTTTTGATTTTCCAGAATCGACACTATATCTCGACTTATGGTATGCCGAGTCTGTCTTGACTCAATAGAATAACAAGCAATTTTTAGCTTGAAATCCTCATGAGCGCATTCGTGGATGTATGACATCCTAGCTATTTTCTAGTCTTTCTCAACCAGTGTCTTTTGTAGCTCAAGGACCTCATCCTTATAGTCACGAGCTTTTATCACCATGAGCACTTTCTCATCGTGCTCGACTCAAAGTCTACCTCTCAGATTCTTTAGCCTCATATAAAGCGCTTATCTCTTCATTACGGTTCTCCACCACTCATAATGCAATTACATTTTCTATCCAACACTAAGCATGATACAATGCTCTCATTGCATCCAGAGGTGTTGGCTCCTGCGTAGGCACCACTGTATTAACCGATGCTGCCTCCATCTCCTCCTCCATGTCTAGCATCTCGTTAAGGTATGATGCTAACCCCATGGTCTCTTCAGAGTATTCCTCCTCAGAGATGTACTCCTCAATATCTGAGTCATTTAGTACAACTATCGATACCTCCGCCACTGGCATTGGTACTATCTCAACTTGGTTAACTGAGTCCTCACTTATCATTCCCACGTTTCTAAACATCAAGCTATCGGTTGACATCTACAAACACATAACACGTTGATTAGTACATAATACACAATAGTATAAGCACAAATCACATTTAATATCTTTAAGATTAATTTCCATCTTTTAATCCTTTCGATACTGAGTTATCTCAATACCTTATTAATTCAATTAACTTGAATTTTATTTCTCGGACTTTACCTTCCTTACGAGGTTATTAGCCTAAGGTTTTCCCCCCTTAAGTTTTATAACCTAAGGCTTTGATACCAACCTATAACGCCCCCAAATTCGGGTATCTTACAACCCAACATATGGTGCTCCACTGTACTAACATCCATACAATCATTCCATTGAAATACAACAAAATGAATGTAATTACTATCTTCTATTACAATCAAAGTATAATCCGTCCCAGGTTCATAAACTAGTTACATCGTTCATTGTTCATAATGTATAATACATACAAACTTTCTAAATTATTACACAACGGCTAAGCATCCATCTTAGCTTTGCCCTTATCTTGTTTGGCATTCACAGTACGTTCATCCTTAACTGCAGTTATATAATTCACGCAAGAAGTGAGCATGACAGCTCAACAAGTTTAATCAAGGATAACAGTAATACCACATTCATGAATTATATAACAATTCTGACATAACTGAGCAATAGTTATGAAGTATTATGAATCAATAATATTTTAACAGTTCATAACATCAATTCCCAAAGTATAGAATAGATTAGGAATTCTGAACCGGTCGTTAGACCATGAACAGTAACTTTCAGTTTTCATACTTGAAAAGGAGTCCATAGCACTAAGGCCGTTCATTCGATAACTTACGAGCACTTCTAGGTGATCAGCCTATAGTACTCTATGTTGATTAACACTCATTCATTAAACGTATTTACGTTTAATATTTTTGGAAAACTCGCGTGCCCATCGAATAATCGATGAAAAATACTTTTGTTTGTTCATAGACAAACCTTACCTTTCTTTTACGCCTATACCAATTACTTGGCATAGGATAAATTAACATTTCTATATAGAATGATATTAATAATAATCAATCTATATATTACTTAATAGTCTAAGCCGAGTTAAAATCAACATCGACCCTTTCTTTAAAACAAGTCTTGCAATTTAGTTCAATGAATCACGTAAAACTTGGCTAACATGGAAGTTAGACAAGCATTAAAAAAACTTTCCTTTCAGCATCTTCAAATAATTTACTCGACTGACCACAACCTTTACAGAATCTACATAATATATTCACATAGCACACTGTAATTAGTTAACAAATAAATGTTTCTACCAACTTCTTTCTCTTCTACATCTTAGTTAATTTAATAACTTTATTAAAGTCAACATGACTTATTACCCTTCGTCCCGATTTATTACTCAACTGACGTTTATTAACCGGACTCGAACATCATTGATAAAGTATCAACTTTGTTCATCGTTCATAACTTGTTAACAAGCATTCCATTCCTAAGTTTCATACCATATACCTTAGTATAGGTAGTATAGGAATAGCTTTAATACACTTATGAAGTGTACAAACATTATCCCTATAGGTCTCCGAACAATTATAGTTGAAAACCTAAGTCAGAATCCAAGCCCTTACACTCGCGCTACGACGCGACCTACATAGCACTAAACTGGCGCTGCGGCGCCAATTAGCATGTAGGAGGCTTCCGTCTCAAGGCTGCTACGAGACATTGTATTATAAGCGGCATCATGCGCCACTCGCAAAGAGCTCATTACATCGCGTCTGCCGTGGCGCACGATTAATTTATACTATGTACCATGCGGTATGGCGCTAGACCTCAGTTGCAGAACTTCAACAATTTTTAAAAAAATTATGAAATTCCCGGGGCAATAACTTCTTTGTTATAAGCCCGATTTGGTCCGTTCAAAAGCCTACACGTCACAAATAACATAATCTATGCATTCATATAATAATTTAACACTTTCAAATTCGATAACTTAAAATTCACTATTGAGTTCATTTTTAGATGTTCGTAAACATTAATGAGCGTTCAATGCTCGTTTTCTTTATTTTAAGTCAGAATCTGACGATTCTCGAACCCACAACTCTTAATCACCCTATCTTACGTGTTGACATTTAAAACCAACATTTTCAAGTCTCATGACAACTTTTGACCCCCCCCAATCCGGAATTCAATGTTTTCGACCTTTAACGTTTATTTCCGTGAAATCCGCCATAACTTCGTTACTATCATTCTCTAAGCCAAATCTCATGGAATACTCCATGGATTCTATATCTACACCCTAACCAATCAAGATTCAAAAATTAACGTATTGATGGAGTTCAATCGTTTATAAACTATCAATCTCAACAAATAATATTTTCATGGTTCAAAACTATATTAAACCTTATGATTTTTATAATCTCCTGACTTGTAGAGATTGAATATATGATAAGCCATCATTAATGTCCTATACAAGACATATACCACCCATCTATGATTCTTCAAGATAAAAGAAAAATCAAAAAGAGATGGAGATGAAAGGTAAGGATTATACCTTAAGAATCCATGTGAAACTCTCTTCGAAAACTAGAAGATCAAGCTTCCAAAGTGTATGTTTTATAAGTCTAGCTCTCTTTCTCTCTCAAATAATCTAGGTTGGCAAATTTCAAAACTCCAAAATGAATCAACCTAGCTTTCTATTTATAGGAAATGAGAATGGAGGGTAATTTGGACAATGAACCATCACCTCCTTACTATTCACTCTTGGTGACCAAGCCTTATGCTTGGCTTCCACACCAAGTAGCCGGCCCACCACTTGCAAAGTGACATCCCATGGGTTACCCCATGGGTTTTACCCATTCGGTGACCCACCGGATTGATCCACGGTTCAGTTTTAATGAATTGGGCTTAACTAAATAAACTTTGGGCCTTGACTTGGGCTCAACTCACTAATCTCCTTGGGCTTGGTCATTTAATAATTTGACTAATAAAATACAACTCAAATGACTTAGTCATTAAGACATAACTTAATCCCATAATACGAATCGTATTCTAAACGTACAATTCACTTATTCTTTCCATATACTACTCGTACAATAATCATATTGTACTTCGTATTTACTCATCGTATTATACATAGATACTAAATAGTATCACAAATGCATAACACTCGTATTAACCCTAACACAATTCCTTCTACGCATATTATTTCCTTCTCGGAAATCAATATACTCAACCCTTAGGTTTTAAGTCAGCAGGCGAAAACTGTGTTTGTCATAAATGAAATATTATCAGATATTCCATCTTATCACGATATACCACATTACGCATTTCTCAGAATTTCAAAATAATTCCCCGAACAGAAATTGATGAATAGTGTTTTTACGGAAATTTCTCAGAAAACAATTATTTTCGTCTTGGAAATTCCAAACAATTATTTCTAGCACGTAGCCAAAATACTAACCACGTTAGCACATTCTAGGTCATAGAACGACCTTCACATAGCTTACTCACAAAGTAATCAATTAAATTCATTTAATTCACACAATCAAATAAAAATTTAATTGTCATAAAAATTCGATTTTCTCGGGCGTTACAATACATATATAAGTTGAGTATATGTCCACAAATTTTGAACCGTTAAAAATAAACGTATAATTTGTTATGAATTTTAAGAGGTGTAGAGAATTCTAAGAGGTTTAGAGAATTTTAAGAGGTGTAGAGACTTTTAAGAGGTGTAGAGAATAAGTTTGGAAAAACTTTCTTCTGCAAAGTTGTAGAGAATTCGATTTCGTGTGGAATGGACATAAAATTCATATTTTTTTGATAAAAGGGCTATTTATTATGAATTATTGAAGTTTCAGAAATTAAAATATTTTTATTAAAAATATGGGTGGGCCCTACTTTTGGTTGTTGGGAAAGGTGGCTGATTTTAGTGGGCCCCACTTGTGGTGGGTGAATTTTTTTCAAATACATATGCGTAGAATTTTTTTTTTATTATTTTATTATTTTAGTCTCCTATGGCGTTCTAGCATTTTCCTATAAATAGGCGCTTAAGTTAGAATTGAAAATCACACCAGAATCAGAGAATTCTTCATCTATAATCTTTAGAGTTTTAGAAAGCTTTAAGCGTAGAAAACAGTGAAAGTTTTCTTCAAGAATATCCCCGCTATACCAGTTGGAATACTCTTCTTTTCAAGGTAAGGGATGTTATTTTTGTTCAATATTCGCTTGAAATAATATTTTCTTCCATACTCTGTAGTATGTAAGTAATATTGTTTCGTTTTAGATTTCAAATTCTATACTCGTTTTGTTAAAGTTTTGGCTTCTATACTCAATAAATTAGTAGAATATCCTTGATATTTGCGATTCATCCAGTATCTTTTCATGAAAATATTATTCTGAGCATTCTTGATAAATTTTAACTTTTTCATGCCGGAGTACTATTCACGGGTTACTATTCCTAAAGTACTATTCATGGGGTACTATTCACTCGAGTACTATTCACCCAGGGTACTATTCATGATAAAAATTGATTCGTTTTCGGTCCAAATTATTTTTGGTACAATATTATTCTTGAATTTTACTTCACAAAGCAGTATCATGTTCACAATTTGGACGTTATTGATTTTTGGATAAATTAAATTATAAATCTTTAGAAATTTATCCTTAAACTTGTTTTATTGAATTCTTGTATCATTGTCATCATCCTCATGTTTATATTATGTTGAAAGTCATATGTGGCCTTTAGTGCATAGATGGACTTGGTATGATTATGACCAGGGATTATTTGGTATAATCATGAATGTAATGTTACAAATGATGTGATAAAAGTCCTCATTGGCCCGTAGTGCATTGATGGACAGTTGTTGGCATGATCATGACCATTGACGAATACACGAATATCCTTGGCCCGTAGTGCATGGATAATTTATGGTCGTGATACTAAAGAATACCCTTGGCCATAGTGCAGGGGTGATTCGATGATGTGGATTATTTATTAAGCTGAGTCTCAGTGATAAAAGTGATGAAAAATCTTTTAAATCATAGAAGCTAGTAGATTTTATGCTCTACTTGACTCTTCTAATGGATTGCTTGTTCCGCAGCAGTTAAACTTGATGTTTGTTATATTTTATCAGTTTAACACTATTGAAGACTAACGATAAATTATTCTTCATTATCTTAGTCATAATATTTCTTACTGGTCTAGTTGAGCTCACCCTTTTGCTTTCATTGTCCTCTTCAGGAAATGAGAACGTAGCCGGGACTAGTTGGGGGAATGGAGTAACGGTCCAGATGATAGCATTAGTAGTCCTCATTATTCTATAAAATAGTGTGATAATAAATGTATTGAGGACTCCATTTGAGTTGAATACTATCTAGAAGGCAATATTTGTTTTAAAACTCTTAGTTTATGTTTTCTCGTATTTTACACGATAGTTGTATTATTAAGTTGTATTTGAATTTTGTACCATGTATTTGGCGACTCAAGATGGGTGATGTATACCTATTTTGGGGGCGTCACAGTTGGTATCAGAGCTTAGGGATATGATCCTTGGCACTGGCTGAGATGTGAGACAAGAACTAGGAGGGAGAGACGGGGAATTCCTTCACTAGTATGACCTACCTAAGTTTAATTGGTCAGTCAGAGTATAGGGATAATATGTGGCATGTTAATTAACCCTTGTTTTGTGGCAGTATTTGCAAAATGACATCAGAGAATGTTGAGAATAGCAATAGAGCACAGGAGACCGTTGAGTCTTCACAGATGAATACCCAGGATAATGTGCAACAGGAAGACAATAATCATAATGCAAATGATGAACGATGGAATGTTTAGAGGCTTTCTGCAATTCATGCAACATCAGGCAAGAGAGACTCCTGTCCGAAATACAGGTGGAAACATTGGCAACTCTCGAACGGTCACTGCTAAATAGTTCAAGGAGCTGGGACCACCAGAGTTTTTTGGAGAACCAAAACCACTTAAGGCATATACGTGGATAAAGCAGATCAACAAGATATTTGATGTCTTGGGAAGCTCCGAGGAGCAAAAGGTTCCTTTGCCACCTTCATGTTGTGGGCGGAGGCGATTCATCGTGGGAATCAGTAAGCGTACTCAACTCCGCCTTGATCAAGATGTCTTGGGAGAAGTTCCAAGAAGCTGCTTCAACGACAAGTACTTTCCCCAAAGTATTCGTCACATGAAAGAGGTAGAGTTCATTAAACTGGAGCAAAACAACATGATCGTGTCGCAGTACGAAGCCAAGTTTGCCGAGTTATCCCGGTTTGCGTCCCATTTGGTTTATAATGAGGAGAGAATGACACGAATGTTTTTAAGAGGTTTGAAACCCGAGATACGTCAATACCTTATCTCTCATAAACTGTGTTTGTATTCAAATATTGTGAATAGGGCACATTTATTGGAGTGCGATAATGAGTCAACCCAACCAAGAGAGAGCAACCGACAAAATGATAATACCAATGGTAGCAGTCATCGAAGCGGTGATACTAACGAATATCCTTGGCCTGTAGTGCATTGATAATTCGTTGATGTGAAATATTTATTGAGTTGTGTTACAGAGATAAAATATTGATGATGAACTTTTAAATCATTGAAGATAGTAGACATCATGCTCTACTTGACTCTTCTAATGGATTGCTTGTTCCGCTGCAGTTGTTGATCTAAATTTGTTGTCTATTGTATTCCATCAGATTTTACACTGTTGAAGACTAAGGATAATTTATTCTACATTATCTTAGTCATAATATTCTTTACTGGGCAAGTTGAGCTCACCCTTTTTTTTCATTATTATCTTCAGGAAATGAGAATATAGCTGGGACTAGTCGGGAAATGGTGTGATGGTCCAAGATGGTGGCTATAGTAGTCCTCACTATTCTATAAAATAGTGTGATAATAATTGTAATGAGGACTTCATTTGAGTTTGGATATTGTCTACGAGACAATATTCGTATTAAAACTCACAACTTACGTTTTGCAATATTTTACAAGACAGTTGATAATTGTATAAATTAAGTTTGTATTTGAATTCTGTTCTATGTATTTGGCGACTCAGAATGGGTTGTATGAACCTATTTTGGGGGTATCACAAAAGAGGACTTTCACCACATCATTTGTCTGTAATATTACAGGTCATTATTATACCAATACACAATTCCTGGTCATAATCATACTAATCAATAGTCCATTTATGCACTACGTACCAAAGATGAATTTCACTACATCATTTGTACATTACAGGTCATGATTATACCAATACACAATTCTTGGTCATAATCATACCAATAAACAGTCCATCTATGCATTACGGGCCAAAGATAACTTTCACCACAATATAAGCATGAGAATGATGACAATGATATAAAGAATTAATCAAGTGAGATCAAGGATAAATATTAGAGATTTATAATTCAATTTATCCAGATTTCAATAATGTCCAACTGGTCAACATGATGATCAAAACGTGGATTCAAATTTAAGAATAAGATTCATATATCAAAGATAATTTGGTTAGAAAAAAAAACTAATTTTATCGTGAATAGTACCCCAAGTGAATGGTACCCCATGAATAGTACCCCGAGTGAATGGTGCCCGAGTAGATAGTATCCCATGAATAGTACTTCGAGTGAATACTACCCAAGTGAATAGTACCCCGAGTGAATGGTACCTGAGTGAATAGTATCCCATGAATAGTACCCCGAGTGAATAGTATCCCGTGACTAGTACTCCGAATGAAAATATTAAAATTTAATAAGAAAGTTCAGACCAATATTCCAGTGAAACGATACTAGATGAAACGTAAACTCAAGGATATTATACTAATTTCAGGGATTATAGAAGCAAAACTTACCATAGTAAGTTTAGATTTAGGAATATGAAAATAAAAAATATACGAAACTGCAAATGGATTTTCACCTGTCATACGGTAATCCGTGTAGACAGATAAAGAATGAGTACGAAAGGTTATTCACTATGCATGTTGTAATCCGCGTAGACAGGTTATTCTCACAGATTAAGGAATGAATACGAAGGGTTATTCACCATGCATGCGGTAATCCGTGTAGATAGGTTACTCCCACAGATTAATAAAGAATGAATACGAAGGGTTATTCACCATGTATGTGGTAATCCGCGTAGACAAGTAACTCTAGTAGATTAACAAAGAATGAATACGAATCAACCTGGATTTATTCAAACAAACCTCCAATCCAACAACCTGGATTTAAACTGTATACTAATTCAGCAACCCGAATTCCAATTCCGCAAACTAAATTCACTAATTCAGCAAACCGAATTCACTAATTCATCAAGCTGGATTAAAACTGTATTCTCGTTTTAAACCTTTTCCATATACATTATTTCATAATCTCTTTCATTAATTCACATAAAATTAAAGGTAACATAATACCTTATTCTTAACATACTTCCAAGTATAATTCTATTCTAGGATTTTGAATTTTGTAATCCATATTTTCTCAATTCTATTCAAATAGTAAACCATATAGGTTTTTCTTTAAAAAATTTAAATCATTCCTCTATTTCCAGTCTAGATTTTAAATGTTAACCTTTAATTTAATCAATCAAGATCTTCTAAATTCTTGGGTTGGCACACATATAGTTAGGTAGCATTTTTATTATTGTGTTTTTACTTGAGGACAAACAAAGTCTCAGGTTTGGGGGTATTTTATGAGTGGGTTTTATACCTATGAGTCGGTTATCTTTTAGGCTTAATTCTTTGATATCTTCAAGTATTTTTAGTATCATTTAAATTATTTTTGTGTTTCTTTTATACGACATTGCTTTGGAGGGGAAAACATGAAAATGGAGCATAATGACATTTCTGTAATTTTGGTCAGATGAATCTGCCTGGGCGAATTCCCCTAGTGTAAATGAATTCGCCGAGGCAAATTGACATGTTGAATCTTTCAAGACCAGCTCATTTACTACAAGAATGTGCCAGGGCAAATCTTATCGCGAAAAGGAAGTTAGCTAATTTCATAAGTTGAGTTTTAGAAGGATTCTTGTGGCTAATTTTTAAGGGTAACATGAGAGGACATAAAAATAATATAGAGAGGTTGAGAGATTCTGAAGAACATTTAAGGAGGATCACGCGACGCAAAGCTAACTTGAGTCCAAACAAAGCTAACTTCCGAAAATACAACTTTTATCTAATGATGTATTTCCAAAATACAAACACATCAGTCCAAAAATTTTGTGGAAGGAGACTGTTCGGGATTTGGTTGGACAGTTTTGATTATGCTCCTTCCGAACGTCATAACTCCCTCCTCCGAAGTCATAATTATTCCGTTCCGGAGTCTATGGAAAGATTATTCAGTGTACTATAACATACTAAAAGCCCAGAAGTTTCTGAACAACTTATCTAATCCTGATTTTTCCTTTTAGGGTCAGCACTCTATTTACTTTTCTAAAGTTTGTTCTTCGCGAAATTTTTTAACTCTTTCTCCTTCAAATCTTCATGACTCAAGTTTTATACATCCAAATCAGTTCATTTTAGATTCTATGGACTCATAACTCTTAGAATTACAACATATCCAACAATCAATAACTTATATACACATTTAATTAGTAGATCTGAAGATTTAAGAAGGAAAATATAAATTTAAAATTTTAAGAACTTACTTCCTTGATTCTTCCTTTAGATGCTAGATTATGATCTAGATCTTGCTAGAATTCAATTTTCTTCCTCCCGTGGCCTTATCTATGCTTAAATCTTCAAACCCATTTCTTTCTCTCTCTTGCTTTCTTGGAGATTTTAGTGGAGGAGAATGGAAAAGATGGTTATGGATGTTTGTAGGAGATTTCTTTACTAATTTGGGTTTCCCTTCCTTCCTCTCATCTCTTCCTTCTCTCGAATTCTCCCTCTCTTCTTCTCTTCTCGTTCTTTTTCCTTCTCTCTTATCTTCTTTTTTTATCTTATCTTTCTATTTCTCTTTCTTTTTAAGCACATGCCAATTTCTCTCTCTTATCTTTACCTGGTACATTGTACCCCTTTTAGCCCAATTTGACTTTATTAATTCGTTAAATAAAATGATTAAAAAAATCTCTCATCTTATGGCCAAAAAATTGAGCCATTGAATTTATTATTTGGACTAAATCTTGGGCTCTCATTTAATTATTTTGGCCATGCGAAATAATCATGAACCAACTCAAGAAATTTTTATCTTACCCTAATTTATTTAATAAAGATTTCCATTCCACTCATTTTGGAATTTAAATCATTATTCACATAAATTTATTCATACAACTCAATTAAATTTTCTTTAATTAGGTTAAAATAAATAATAAATGAGATATATTAAAATAAGTCTACCTAAATTAATTTACTAGTATGAAATTTAAATACTAGTATACTCAAATGATAATTAACCCTTAGGTTAATAAATCGCATTCTTAATATATATATATATATATATATATATATATAAAAATATTAGGTTAAATAGTTTCTTTTCAATCCTTTTCTAAACAATAAATAAATATATACTTATTTACAATATATATTTATTTAATCGATTACATACTTCACATAAATCACAATTATTCACTTCATTATTAAAGAATTAGTACTTTCATATATTAGGCTTGATATTTAATTAAATGTCTTAATTAAAATATCTTTATACAACTTGCTACACTCAATAAATTTTTATCATATGGCTTTTCATAAATATTAATCTGACTTGCCATAATCTTAATCCCTTTCTAGGACTTTTTATTATATTTCTAACACATGACTACTAGGTTAGACTTATTTTAATTTTTATCGCCATACCTAGCTTATCTCTTCCTAATTTAATATCTTTGGGTTCTCTTTCTTATATATAGTAGGCTTTAACACTTAATATTTAATCTTATAAGTTCTCCTATATAATCCAATAAGCTGAATACAACTCCAGCAACCTGGATTTATTCAAACAGACCTCCAATCCAAAAACCTGGATTTAAACTGTATACCAATTCAGCAAACTGAATTCCAATTCAGCAAACTGAATTCACTAATTCATCAAGCTGGATTAAAACTGTGTTCTCGTTTTAAACCTTTTCCATATACATTATTTCATAATCTCATTCATTAATTCACATAAAATTAAAGGTAACATAATACCTTATTCTTAACATACTTTCAAGTATAATTCCATTCTAGGATTTTGAATTTTGTAATCCATATTTTCTCAATTCTATTCAAATAGTAAACCATATAGGTTTTTCTTTAAAAAATTTAAATCATTCCTCTATTTCCACTCTAGGTTTTAGATGTTAACCTTTAATTGAATCATTCAAGATCTTCTAAATTCTCGGGTTGTCACACATATAGTTAGGTGACATTTGCATTATTGTGTTTTGCTTGAGGACAAACAAAGTCTCAGGTTTAGGGGTATTTTATGAGTGGGTTTTATACCTACAAATTGGTTATCTTTTAGGCTTAATTCTTTGATATCTACATGTATTTTTAGTATCATTTAAATTATTTTTGTGTTTCTTTTATACGAAATGGCTTTAGAGGGGAAAACATAAAAATACAGCATAATGACATTTCTGTAATTTTTGGCCAGATGAATCTGCCTGGGCGAATTCCCCTAGTGTAAATGAATCCGCTGAGGCGAATTGACATGTTGAATCCGTCAAGACGAGCTCATTTACTACACGAATGCGCCAGGGCAAATCTTGTCGCAAAAAGGAAGTTAGCTAATTTCATAAGTTGAGTTTTAGAAGGATTCTTGTAGCTGATTTTGGAGGGCAACATGAGAGGACATAAAAATAATATAGAGAGGCAGAGAGATTCTGAAGAACATTTAAGGAGGATCACGCGACGCTCAAGTGAAGGATTCAGAAGAAGATTCTAATGTAGAGTTGTATTCTTCGTTTCTTCTTTTACTTGTATCTTCAGATGTTTAATTCTTCTTTGGATTCATTATTCACTTTTGTCATGTGGAACTAAATTTCATCTTAAGATTACAATGGACCTTATTGCGTAGTTTGGACAGATACACTTCTTTGTTAATTATAATTGACTATTATGTGATTGTCTATTCTGGTTTTTTTTAATTGTGTGATCAATAATTACAATGATAATCTAATTGAATTTGAGAGATGGATTATAGGTTTAGATCTGGCCATACTAGCATTTGATTGTATTTTCTGCATGGTGATGGAACTAATGAATTATGTTTAGGATAGAGATATACCTACGCACCGCATGTAATCTGATAGAGAACTTGTGCTTTAAATCCTCTTTAATTATAATTCACATAGAGATGTAGTGGATTAATTAATTAGGTGTTCATCTTAATTCTATTATCTGTGAATTTAAGTTGATTTGTGTATGGTGCATCGAGAGATGATCATAGATATTTATATGTTCTTGATTAACAAACTAAAATAGTTAATGTAATTTGATAGGAAGTTTATTGACCTAAATAAAGCAATAAATGAAATTGTAATTGTGACGCCCCCAAAATACGTATACATCACCCATTCCAAGTCGCCAAATACATGGTAATCAAATACAAACTTGTTTAAAACAATACGACAACAGCATGGCTGAGAGTTTTTACACGAATATTATCTTATAGACAGTATTCAAACTCAAATGAAGTCCTCATTACATTTATTATCACATTATTTTATAAAATAGTGAGGACTACTATAGCCACCATCTCGGACCGTCACTCTGTTCCTCGACTAGTCCCGACTACGTTCTCATTTCTTGAAGAGAACAACGAAAGCAAAAGGGTGAGCTCAACTAGCCCAGTAAGAAATATTATGACTAAGATAATTTAGAATAAATTATCGTTAGCCTTCAATAGTGTTAAACTAATAAACAACAAGTTTAACTGCAACGGAACAAGCAATCCATTAAAAGAGTCAAGTATAGCATGATATCTACTATCTTCTATGATTTAAAAAGTTTATCATCAATTTTATCGATGGGACTCAGCTTAATAAATAAATCACATCATCGAATCATTCCTGCACTATAGGCCAAGGATATTTATTAGTATCACGACCACAAATTATCCATGCACTATGGGCCAAGAATATTCATGTTTTTACCAATGGTTATGATCATACCAGCAACTGTCCATCAATGCACTACAGGCCAATGAGGACTTTTACCACATCATTTATTACATTACGGGTCATGATTATACCGAATGATCTGTGGTCATAATCATAGCAATCAACAGACCATCTATGCACATAAGCCAGAGATTACTTTTATCACAATATAAGCATGAGGATGATGACAATGATATAAGAATTCAATTAAAAGAACGCAAAGGATAAATTTTTAAAGATTATAATTTAATTTATCTAGAATTCAATAATGATCAAATTGCCAACATGATACTGCTTTGTGGAATATAATTCAAGAATGATATTGTATCAAAAATGATTTGGACCGAAAAGAAATCAATTTTTATCATGAATAGAACTCTGGGTGAATAGTACCTAGGTGAATAGTATCCCGTGAATAGTACTCATGAATAGTACTCCGTGAATATTACTTTATAAATAGTACTTTATGAATAGTACCGTATAAATGAATAGTACTTATAGACAGTACTCCGGCATAAAAAGCTTAAAATTTAACAAGAATGTGCAGAAAATATCCTTGTGAAACGATACTAGATGAAGCTCAAATTTCAAGGATATTCTACTGATTTCGCGGAGTATAGAAGTAATACTTTAACAAAATGAAGGTATAATCAGGAATACGAGACAAAATAATATTACTCACATACTACAGAGTATGGAAGAAAATATTATTCCTTATGAATACTGAACAAAAATAATATCCCTTACCTTAGAAGAAGACTAGATACTGGAATAGTGAAGTAGCTGAATACTCTTCTTCTTTCTCACTATAACTTTTCTCTCTATAGCTTCTCTCTTTATAATTGCTCTTGCGAGTCTTAGTGAATTGCTGAGAATGAACGAAGAATGAGCTTCTATTTATAGTAAAATATAGTTTCGATAATTGCACGTTTTGGGGCTCAAAATATTATAGTATAATACATTCATCTTTTGCTTCATTTTTAATTTAGTCCTGCAAGTATTATCAAACTTGCACCACCTCCCCTAATAGTACATACATGTGAATCAATAGTACATACATGTGAACAAATAGTTATAAGCATGTGAATTAATAGTAATTAATTGTTCATTTATCCGATTAATTACCCGATTAGTCAATATAACATCCAAAAATCAATTATTATCGAAATAAATGTCAATTTCCATTAACACTAATAATCCCAACACAATGGAAATATTAATTTTATCATTAATTAACACGAACTTATTCATCATTAATATTATAACTCACAATATTTAACAACCAAATCATTCACAGGAAAGAGGTGGCTTTTCGATAAGGATTTCTCCCTATTGGCACGCAATTAGGTGAGCAAACCTCTCATTCACAGAACTTTCTAGACATCGTCAATATTACAAATAATAATATGAATAACTTTATCGTTTTAATTATTGATATAATAATAATTAATATTATGCAGATGATACTGTGACAATAATTGAATCAAAAATATGAGAGATATTATGCAGCAATTACTGTTGCAATAATTGAGTATAACTGAGTGACTTCTTACGTAAGCATCAATAATCAAAGATACTGTACAATATCGTGTGTTACTATGCAACCACGCGTATTATTGTACTTTTACTATCGGGAAGTTCAACAGTTTAACGGTAAAACTTTTGCCGTTATTTTTATAAAAGATATTTCTGTCATTTTCTAACCCCGACAATACTTTAGTAGTGGGGTCCACCAATGATTGTGACGTCGTACGCATATTCCTTGTTAAAATGAATATTCCTAAACCAGTCGAATATTTTATAACCACTTTCTTACTTTGCAAAATTTGTAAATATTACCTACAACTATAATATTATATCAAATCCACACCATAATATTCAAAAATATATTTTGAGAAAAAGTAATCGTTATTCATAAAAATAAGGGTCTTACAACCTCTCCTTTTTATGAAATTTCACTCTCGAAATTAGGGTATGTACCTGGTATGTCGAAGAGGTGAGGATACCTTGACTTCATTTCAGATTCTAACTCCCAGGTCATTTCCTCAACATCATGGTTTCTCCACAAAACTTTGACTTGAGGTATAACATTGGAGCATAGAATATGATCCTTCGTATTCATGATTTTAACAGGTACCTCTTCATATGTTAAATCTTCCACTATCTCGTCTAGTTCTAATTTAATAATGTGGTTCGGGTCTTTCACATATTTACGTAACATAGATATGTGAAAAACGTTATGAACACGAGATATACTTGGCGGTAAGGCGAGTCTATAGGCCACAGTTCTTACTCAATCGAGGATTTCGAATGGCCCAATGAATCGAGGATTGAGCTTTCCTCTCTTTTCAAATCTTGTAACTCTTTTCCATGGAGCAACACGTAAAAACACATGCTCTCCAACATTGAATTCCACGTTTCTTCGTTGAAGATCAGCATAACTCTTTTATCGATCTTATGAGGTCTTTATACGTTGTCGGATTATTTGAATCTTTTCCAAAGTCATGCATACCAATTCTGGTCCCAACAATGTTGCTTCACCCACCCCATCCCAGCATACTGGAGAACGACACTTGCGTCCATACAACGCCTCGAATAGAGCCATGCCAATACTTGTTTGATAACTGTTGTTGTAGGAATACTTTACCAATGGCAAGAACTTGTCCCAACTTCCATTGAAGTCAAGGACACAGAGTCTTAATATATCTTCAAGAGTTTGAATAGTCCTCTCTGACTGCCCGTCCGTTTGAGGATGATATGCCAAACTAAATCATAAATCCGTGCCCATAGCTTTTTGCAAACTAAACCAAAATCGTGAAGTGAATCTTGGGTCTCAATCAGAAACTATGGATACTGGCATACCATGCAGTCTTACAATCTCATTTATGTTTAAAAGAGCAAGACGTTCAAGTGAAAAAATTTCTCGTATAGGTAACAAAATGAGTAGACTTGGTCAATCTATTAACAATGACCCAAATCGCATCTATGCCTTGAGAAACCTTGGGAAGACCAGTAACAAAATCCATGGTAATGTGCTCCCACTTCCATTCTGGAATTTCAAATGGTTACCATGTACCTTTTGTCACTTGATTCTCTGCCTTGACACGTTGAGAAGTTAAACACCTTGAGATAAACTCTGCGATCTTTCTCTTCATATTGCTCCACCAAAATTTATGTCGAAGATCTCGATACATTTTGGTACTCCCAAGATGGATTACAAACGGTGTATTGTGCACATCCATCATGATTTTATACTTCAAGTTAGAGTCATTAGGAACACAAAGTCTGGAGTTAACTCGAAGTTTTCCTTCTTCATCGATTTTTGCTTCCGGGATAGCACCTTTTGTACTTTCTTTGTCATACGCATCAGCTCCAGGTCTGTAGTTTGAGCAGCTTTAACTTTATCGATTAAAGTTAGTTCTACTCGTATATTTGCCATCATCACGTGGGTCCTTGGAGTCTTTAACTCTATCTCCATCTTTTGTAAGTCATACAAAATGGGCCTTTACATTGACAATATCGCACTCGTACCGGAATATGATCTTCTACTCAATGTGTCAGCTACTACGTTCGCTTTTCTAGGATGGTATTGAATGGTGTGATCATAATCTTTCAACAGCTCGAGTCAACGTCGTTTCCGTATGTTGAGTTCCTTTTGGGTGAAGAAATATTTGAGGCTTTTATGATCCGTATAGATCTCCACTTTCTCTCCATACAGGAAATGTCTCCAAATTTTCACGATAATGATAGCTGCCAACTCTTGATCATGAGTAGGATAATTCCTCTCATATTCTTTGAGTTTTCATGAGGCATAGGCTATGACTTTCCCATGTTTCATGGGAACACAAACTAAACCTTTGCGTGAAGCATTGCTATATATGACAAATCCCTCCGAACTAGATAGTATTGTCAGAACAGGTGCTAAAATAAGTCTCCTCTTGAGTTCGTAAAAAATCTTCTCACATTCCTCGCTCCAACGAAAATTTGTATCTTTTCGAGTCAGCTGAGTTAATGGAGTAGCAATTCGAGAAACCCTTCTACGAATCTCCGATAATAACCAGCTAAGTCGAGAAAGCTTTATACTTTGGTCACAGACTTAGGTTGTTCCTTAATTTGAATTGCTTAAATCTTTTCTAGGTCAACAGATATTCCGTGATTTGATATCACGTGCCCAAGGAATGCTACTTCCTCAAGACAGAACTCGCATTTCTTCAACTTGGCATATGGCTTGTTTTCATGAAGCTTTTGGAGTATCAGCCTCAAGTGTTGCTCATGATCTTCACGGCTTTTGGAGTATATGAGAATGTCATCAATAAAGATGACTACAAAATGATTAAAATATTCTTTGAATACTCGATTCATCATATCCATAAAGACAGCAGAAGCATTAGTCAATCCAAAAGACATGACTATAAATTCATAATGCCCGTAACGAGTTTTGAAAGAAGTCTTTGGAATGTCATCAGTTTTAATCTTTAATTGATGATATCCAGAACGAAGATCGATCTTTGAAAAGAAATTAGTTCCTTGCAACTGGTCAAACAAGTCATCAATGTGAGGCAACGGGTACCTATTTTTGATGGTGACATGATTCAACTCCCGATAATTAATACAAAGTCGCATACTTCTATCTTTCTTCTTTATGAATAGAACATGAGCACCCCAAGGAGACGTACTAGGAAGAATGAAACAGATGTCTAACAACTCCTGTAGTTGGGTTTTTAACTCCTGAAGTTCAATAGGAGCCATTCGATATGGTGCTTTAGAAATTGGTTTTGTACCGGGTTCAAGGTTGATATAAAATTCGATTTCACGCTCTGGGGCTAGGCCAGGAAGTTCTTCAGGGAATACGTCAGGAAATTTATTAACAATAGAAATATCATTCAAATCTGACGTATTTTTGTTTAAATCTATGACATGGGATAAGAAAGCTTGACATCCATTTTTAATAAATGAATCGCTTTATGGCTTGATATGATAGTGATTGACTTCAGTGGTTTGGTTGCTTGAATTCGTATAATAGGTTGGTTAGGTATATAAAAGCTAACAACTTTACGAAAATAATTAATTTTAGCATGATGAGTGGTCAACTAATCAATCCCTAAAATCACATCAAATGTAAGTATTTTCAAAGAGATAAGATCGACAGTTAATGTGCGGTTGCCAATTTGAATCAAACAAGACTTATAAATAGTGGATGTAATGAAGGTTTCTCCCAACAGAGTTTCAACAGATAAGTCAAAGTCTAATTTCTCTGGAGTTAAATACATACGTTGAGCGCAAGTAGGAGAAATAAAAGAATGGGTAGAACCGATATCAAATAAGATATAAACTTCATAAGAGTTTATGATTAGCTTACCCTTGATAACCTCGTTTGGGTTCCTCGCTTTTTGGGAGGTTACGACAAATGCTCTCCCTTGAACTACATGCTTTGACTTCTAGAGATTACCTTTGGTGCCTCGTCATAGCTTGGACTTGTCTTTCTTTGCATCGACAAAGTAACATTCTAGAATTTTAATTGTTATATTAAATATTTATTGAATCAATAAATATTTAATGGATGTGTTTATTGTTGAATAAATTATTGTTCAAATTTGAATTGATGTGGTTAATTATTTGTTAAATAAATAATTAAGGAAAATTAATTATTTTGCTAATTTAATTTAATTATTAAGTTATAGAATTTTGATTAATTGAATTACAATTCTTTTTATTGGAATTTGTAAATTTAAAAGGATGTGTTAGTTGATTAAATAAAGTTATAATTATATAGAAAATTATAATTTTGTGGTATTGATTTATGTGATGAAGTGATTTAATAAATTGTTATTATGATTAATTTAATTAAATTAATGTGTGACAAATAACCTTGTTATAAAGGAGTTACTAAAATAACTTAAAGGAGTTTTAATTCAGTTTTTCCAAATAAGGCCTAAGGTCTATTAAGTCTTTAATTTATTTGAGTTTTACCAAACAAGGTGTTAGGATTAATGGGTTATTTTGTTAGTGGTTAACCAAACAAGCCTTAAGACTTTTGATTTTTAAAACTCATATAATCGAGATATCGCTTATATGTTTTGTATTTATATTATATAATCAATATATATTATATTCTATATAATGTTATTTGTTAAGACGTTAGATAGAGAGAGAGAAGAAAAGAAAACTCAGGGGAAAAAGAAGAAGAAGAAGGGAAGAAGAAGAGAAGAAGAAGAGAAGAGAGGAAGAAAGGCTAGAGAGTGGAGAAAGGCTTGTCAAGTAAAGAGATAGCCATCATCATCTTCTTCAAGGTTTCATCATACCCTTTTTCTTTTATGTTTTCTAAAATTCTAGTTTTCTCTTCTATAATTCCCTATAAATTCCTTGTGTAGAGATAAATTGTCGTTGTTATGTGGCTTTATATTGCATACTAGTGATGTTAAAACGATTTTCATAAGCTATAGTCAATAAATTGGTATTATGTATATGTTTGTGAAGAAAATGTTTTTATAGAGAGTTTTTTATGAAAATTTATTGTTTAGCTTAAAGTAGAAATTGAGGGTGAATTAGTGGTTTAGTTGATAAATTGATCGTTTAATTTGTTAGAGTATGTATAATCATTGATAAAGACACTTTGAATTAGTGGTTTTGGTTGAAAAACAAAAGTTGTAGTGTTGATTTTCATTAAAATATAAAAAAAGTGAGTTTTAGACAAAAACAGTGAATTTGGGTGTGTTAATTTTGTTGTTTATGTGGTTGTATGGGTAGAATCATGTTTAGAGTTTGTGAAATATGTTTACATAAAGTTGTTGTATGATTTACATGATAATTAGTCTGTTAGAAACGAGCTTGTAGGCCAAAATTGGCTTTTTTCTCGTCTTCAAGGCTGTTGAGGTCGCTCACCGAGGTTCATAATTCAACATGCATGACGCGAACTTGCATAGATTTTGTGGCCAAGAATATATGCTTATGCTCATACAGTCATACGCCTTAGAAGCCTTGATCTCCGTAACAGAAATACATGAATTATACTACAGTCATGAAAGTTAGCGAAGGTAATGGTCTGATAGTGTTCTTTTTGTACACGAAATTTTAAGAAAAGTTATGTGATGATAGTAGGACTGCTAAATGTTGATTTTAGTATATCTATACTATGAATAAGTATGTTATTAACGATTAACTTGTGATATAACTCGATTATGTGATTAAAAATTCAATTTTAAATGATGAACGTACTTAGTTATGTTTGTAAGATGGTAATGACTAATTATGTCATGATGACATATGTCTATAGGATATTGTGATTCGTATTGATTTGGTTTAGCCTACGAGCAAGGCAAGTTTTCTAAACTCTCTTTTTACATTGAGCAAGTTTTCTAAACTCTCTTTTTACATTGAGTAAGTTCTTTAACTCTACTTTTAGAATTGTGCAATCGCTTAAATTTTCTTTGAGCAAGTTTTTCTAATCCTTTATCTTGTTGAACTAATTATGGTTTTCAATTCGATTATGATATAATGATGTAAGTTATTCTTGAGCAAGTTATTCTTGTATTTAACTTGTTGTTTAACATGCAAATTTATATATTCTAATGTTGAACATTTTTATCGATCAAATTGTTATGCATGCTTAGTATTCAAATCTAATTAACCTTGGCTTAGTATTGTTCAAGCAAGGTGTTATAGTTATTCAAATTGTATGCTCTTAGATTATTCCTAAAGCATGACTTTAGTTTACTATGATTGATTCAATCACGATTATTCTATAGTGAAATGTTCTTGGTTTCATTCAACTAATCCTTAGTTGATGTTCGTTGAATTCCAAATTACCCTGAAAGCTTATCCAAACCAAACTTCCTTTGGTGCGGACTTGTACTCTAAATACTGAGATGAACAACCCTAATGTTATGATTAGGGGTTAACTTACGCGTAGCATTAAATGTTTGTGCACAATACATGGTACGAAGGGCTGATCCCCCTAAGTACGAGGAGTCCTTATAGTCTTATGATCAAGTAAAGTTGGAGTTGAAAGATTACTCGCAACTCGTGGGACATAGTTCATGGTCTTATGACCCTCAGTTATATTTATTCCACATTTTGGATTTCAGTTTTTGGTTATTGTTGATAGAGTACTATTCCTTGTTGATAAGCCTATTTTGGAAGTTATTATTGTTATACTCCTGTTGATTCTATATTATATCCAGTGAGCAATTATTTTGCTCACTCTTGCATATTTTAAAACTCATTGCAGCTAAAGAAGAGAAGGTAGATGAACCTTCGTCTAGCAAAGGAAAGGGAAAAGTGTGCAAGTGATGAAGACTTGTAATTTTACTTTGATTGAGATGTTAGATTTTTATTATGATGATCTTAGACTTGGTTTTAATGAAGTTTATTTAATTTCCGCATTTGAATGATTGTAATTAAAGGTTAGATAACCTGGGAGATTTTATTATGTAAAAGGTTTTATTTATCCAGTTTTATTGTGATTGGGTAGTCAGATATGAATCTTTGATTAAGTGAACACCAGATCCTGTGGGAATGAAGTACGTGGATTTGGGGGTGTCATAACAAAATTGGGCTAGGTGACCTTTTTTTCCATAATTGTAACACGCTTTGGACTGCATCGCGCAGTTTGGACTGATATGTCCCTCCCCTGCACATTTGAAGCATACAATCGGTGGTCGTTCTCCTTCTTTAACAACAGGTGCTGGTGCCGATGTCTTTCCATCATTGTTGAACCTTCTCTTCTTGAAATTTCAACTTCTATTATCTTGGTCATGATTACCACCGAATTGGTTACCATTTCTGGCATATTGATTCCCTCCACATTTGTTGTCACTGCTTCGATGACTGCTACCACTGGTATTATCACTTTGTCGGCTGCTCTCTCTTGGTTGGGTTGACTCATTATCGTGCTCTAATAATTGAGCCCTATTCACAACATTTAAATACAAGCAAAGTTTGCGAGAAATGGGATATTGACGTATCTCAGGTTTCAAACCTATTAGAAACATCCGCGTCATTCTCTCCTCATTATCAATAAAGTGGGATGCAAACCGGGATAACTCGACAAACTTAGCTTCGTACTACAACACGGTCATATTATTTTGCTCCAGCTTGATGAACTCCACCTCTTTTATGTGACGAATACTTTCGGGCAAGTACTTGTCGTTGAACAGTTCTTGGAACTTTTCCTAAGACATTTTGAGTACGGCAGGCTGAGGGTGCCAAAGGGAACCTTTTGCTCCTCGGAGCATCCCAAGACATCAAATATCTTGGTGATCTACTTTATCCACGTCTCCGCCTTAAGTGGTTTTGACTTTCCCAAAAACTCTGGTAGTCCAAGCTCCATAAACTGCTTAGCGGTGACCAACCGTGAGTTGCTAGTGACTCCACCTACATTCTGAACATGAGTCTCTCTCGTTTGGTGTTGCATGAATTCTAAAAAGCTCCTAAATGTACCATCATTCGTCATTTTATCGGCGTTGTTGTTTACCTGATGATTATTACCTTCTTGATGCACATTATCCTGGTTATTGATCATCGGTGACTCAACGGTCTCATGTGCTTCATTGCTTATCTCAACATTTCCAAATGTCATTCTCAAACACTGTCACAAAATAAGAGTTAATTGACATACCACAATATACCACTATATTCTAACCGACCAGTTAAATAACAAATAAACTTAGGTAGGTCATACTAGCGAAGGATTTACCCGTCCCTCCCCTCTTAGTTCTAGTCTCACATCTCAGCCAGGGATCATATCCTTAAGCTTTGATACCAAATGTGACACCCCCAAAATAGGTATACATCACCCATTCTGAGTCGCCAAATACATGGTACATAAATCAAATACAAACTTCTTTTATACATAATATAATAAATAGAGTGAGAGTTTTTATACGAATAGTCTCATAGACAGTATTCAAACTTAAATGAAGTCCTCATTACATTTATTATCACATTATTTCATAAAATAATGAGGACTACTATAGCAACCATCTCGGATCACACTCTATTCCCGACTAGTCTCTACCACGCTCTCATTTCCTGAAGAGAACAACGAAAGCAAAAGGGTGAGCTCAACTAGCCCAGTAAGAAATATTATAACTAAGATAATGCAGAATAAATTATCGTTAGCCTTCAACAGTGTTAAACAAATAAACAACAAGTTTAACTGCAGCGGAACACGCAATCTATTAGAGGAGTCAAGTAGAGCATGATATCTATAATCTTCTATGATTTAAAAAGTTTATCATCAATTTTATCGGTGAGACTCAACTTAAAAAATAAACCACATCATCAAATCATCCCTGCACAACAGGCCAAGGATATTCATTAGTATCACGACCACGAATTATCCACGCACTACGGGCTAAGGATATTCGTGTTTTTACCAATGGTTATGATCATACCAGCAACTGTCCATCAATGCACTAACGGCTAATGAGGACTTTTACCACATCATTTGTAACATTACGGGTCATGATTATACTAAATGATCCCTGCTCATAATCATACCAATCAACAGTCCATCTATGCACGTAAGCCAAAGATGACTTTCATCACAATATAAGTATGAGAATGATGACAATGATATAAGAATTCATTTAAAAGAAAGCAAATGATAAATTTTTAAAGATTATAATTTAATTTATCCAGAATTCAATAATGATCAAATTGCCAACATGATACTGCTTTGTGGAGTAAAATTCAAGAATGATATTGTATCAAAAATGATTTGGACAAAAAAGAAATCAATTTTTGTCACGAATAGTACTCTAGGTGAATAGTACCCCATAAATAGTACTTCGGGAATAGTACCCCGTGAATAGTACTTTATGAATAATACTCGTGAATATTACTTTATGAATAGTAATTTGTCAATAGTACCCATGAATAGTACTTTGTGAATAGTACCGTATAAATGAATAGTACTCATGGACAGTACTCTGACATAAAAAGCTTAAAATTTAACAAGAATGTGCAGAAAATATCCTTGTGAAATGATACTAGATGAAGCGCAAATTTCAAGGATATTCTACTAATTTCACGGAGTATAGAAGCAATACTTTAACAAAATGAGGGTATAACCAAGAATATGAGACGAAATAATATTACTCATATACTATAGAGTATGGAAGAAAATATTATTCCTTATGAATACTGAATAAAAATAATATCCCTTACCTTAGAAGAAGACTGGATATTGGAATAGTGAAGTAGCAGAATACTCTTCTTCTTTCTCACTATAGCTTCTCTCTTTATAGCTTCTCTCTCTATAATTGCTCTTGTGAGTCTTAGTGAATTGGTGAGAATGAAAGAAGAATGAGCTTCTATTTATAGGAAAATATAATTTCGATAATTGCACATTTTGGGGCTCAAAATATTATAGTATAATACCTTCATCTTTTGCTTCATTTTTAATTTAGTCCTGCAAGTATTATCAAACTTGCACCACCTCCCCTAATAGTACATGCATGTGAATCAATAGTACATACATGTGAACAAATAGTTATAAGCATGTGAATTAATAGCAATTAATTCCTCATTTATCTGATTAATTACCCGATTGGTCAATATAACCTCCAGAAATCAATTATTATCGAAATAAATGTCGATTTCCATTAACACTAATAATCCCAACACAATGGAAATATCAATTTCATCATTAATTAACACGAACTTATTCATCAATAATATTAAAGATCACAATATTTAACAACCAGATCATTCCCAGGAAAGAGGGGGCTTTTCGATAAAGATTTCTCCCTATTGACGCACAATTAGGTGACCAAACCTCTCCTCGATAGAACTTTGTAGACATCGTTAATATTACAAATAATAATATGAATAACTTTATCGTCTCAATTATTGATTTAATAATAATAATATTATGTAGATGATACTGTGAAAATAATTGAATCAATAATATAAGAGATATTATGCAGCAATTACTATAGCAATAATTGAGTATAACTGAGTGACTTCTCAAGTAAGCATCAATAATCAAAGATACTGTACAATACCGTGTGCTACTATACAACCATGCGTATTACTGTACTTTTACTACCGGGTAGTTCAATAGTTTAATAGTAAAACTGTCGACGTCGGGATTTTTATTTGTCCCTTTTAGTTACTTGTTCTTTGGTGTTCTCATGTTAATATGAGATTTGTTTGAAAAAATAAGTGAAAAAGGTACGAGATGTGTAATGTCGACGATTTGACTTTAAGAGTCGCCAGTTGGTATTTTTAACTGGTTTCATGAATGCAACCGAAAAGGTTTGCACATTGACCCAGTGATGTGACACTACTAAACGGGTATGTGAAACTGAGATTCATTTATGGTTCGGGTTCTTGGTTATGTGGAGGGAAGGTGTTAGGCTACCCCCGACATCCGTGTTGCCACGGTGACCGCCACTTTTCAAAGACACTGTGACGCCCCCAAAATAGGTATACATCACCCATCTTGAGTCGCCAAATACATGGTACTAAATTCAAATACAACTTGATTATACAACAGTCGTGTAAAATACGACAAAATACATGCTGTGAGTTTTAATACAATTATTGTCATCTAGACAATATCCACACTCAATGTAGTCCTCATTACATTTATTATCATACTATTTAATGTAATAGTGAGGACTACTAAGACACCATCTCTCGACCATCACTCCGCTCCCCGACTAGTCCCACGCTTATGTTCTCATTTCAAGAGAACAAAGTGAAAGAAAGGTGAGCTCAACTAGCCCAAGAAGAAATATTATGACTAAGATAATGCGAATAAATTATCATTAGTCCTCAACAAAGATGTTAAACCCGATAAAATACAATAGACATCAAGTTTAATCGCAATGAACATGCAATCCATTAAAAGAGTCAAGTAGAGAATAAAATCTACTATCTTTTATGATTTAAAAGGTTTTTCATCACTTTTATCACGAGACTCATTTTAATAAATAATCCACATCATCCCCGCACTACGACCAAGGATATTCATTAGGGTCACGACCACAAATTATCCATACACTACAAGCCAAAGATACTTGTGTATTCATCAATGGCCATGATCATGCTAACAACCTGTCCCATCAATGCACTTGAAGCCAATGAGGACTTTACCACATCATTTGTAACATTACGGCCATGATTACAATCAATAATCCTCGGTCATAATCATACCAAGTCCATCTATGCACTACACAGCCACGATGACTTTCAAAAATAATATAAACATGAGGATGATGACAATGATATAAGAATTCAATAAAACAAGTTCAAGAATTAATTTATTCAGAACTAATAACGTCCAAATTGTCAACATGATACTTCTTTTGTAAAGTAAAATTCAAGAATGCTCAGAAGAATATTTCCATGAAAAGATAATGGATGAAGCGCAAATATCAAGAATATTCCACTAATTTCATGGAGTGTAGAAGTCAAAACTTTAACCAACTGAGTATAATAAAGAATGGAATAACAAAAGAAATCACCATGCATGCGGTACTTCAGCATGATAAAAGTTATTCCATCGTAATAATAAATAATCGAATCAGTCGAGCGTAATACGACCAAGATGTGATATTCCATGTAATAATAAAGAATGAAATACAACAGAAATCACAATGCATGCAGACTTCAGATAGACAAAGTTATTCCAACGAGAATACTAAATGACGGAACTAGGTCGTGAAATTCACACCAATGTGATGTTCCAATGAATAATAAAGACGGAACCAGTCCCAGAGAAAGCACAAAACAGACATTCCAATGTAATAATAAAGATTTTAACCAGTCCGCCAGAAAGCATGTATACATGATATTCCAATAGAATAATAAAGAATGGAATACAAAAGAATTTCACCAAGTATAGGGTAGCCCGCGTATACAGGTTATTCCAAAAGAATAATAAAGATGGAATAATAGAAGTTCTCTTCATGAATACAAAAGAAATAATACCCCTTCACCGTAAAAAGAAACTTAATATCTGAGTAGTGAAGTAGCGAATATTTTTCTTCTTTCTCTCTCTATAGTTTCTCTCCGTAGTTTCAAAGAATTCGTAAGAAATAATGAAGGAATGAGCTTCTATTTATAGAAGAATGGAATGAATAGTAACCAATCCATGAACGGTCCAGATTGATTTACTTTAATCGGACGGTCCATATTTAAAGAAAAATCTTTTAAATAAAATATAATATATTCTATTTATAATCTAATAAGATGAATAACTTTTAAAAAGAATTTACTATGCAAACACTATGCAAACACATATATTCTAATTATTGTCTAATAAAATAGATAACTTTATAAAAGTATTCTGTTTTATATAAAAAGATTTTACTATTAGCCTAATAAAACGAATAACTTTATAAAAGTATTATGTTTTATATAAAAGTTTTTCTGCTTTATTACGTTAATAATAATAATAAAACAAAACGTCATCATCATTATTATTATTCACACTATTAATCGACCAAGTCGTTTCTCGAAAGAGGGGCTTTCCAATAAGGATTTCTCCCTATCATGCGCAAATTAGGTAGGTGACCAAACTTCTCCTCGCGTAACTTCTAGACATCGTTAATAATGCAAATAATAATATTAACAACTTTGTCATCTCAATTATTGATTTAATAACATATAAAATATCGACAATAATTGAATCAAACCGAGTGACTTCTCACATAAGCATTAATAATCAATATCGTATGCTACTATTCCACCACGCCAGACATCGTATTTTACTACCGAGTAGTTCAACAAAGATCAACCTGTAAAACTTCCGCCGTTATTTTCATAAAAATATTTTTATCGCTTTCTCAATTCGATAATAATTTTGTTGTGGGGTCCACCAATGATTGTAAATCATTGCATTTAATATTCCCCACCAATCGAATATTATATAACAACTTGCGTATTTTTTGCAAAATTTATAAATATTACCCACAACTATAACATTATATCAAATTTATTCCATAATATTCAAAAATGATATTTATAGAAAATTCATTTTTATTTATAAAAGTTGGGATCTTACAGAAACTGTTATACGAATATGTGTGTGTGTGTGTGTGTGTGGATCAATGTGCAATTATTTGGAAGTAGTGCTATGCCTCGTTCGCACCTATATACATAGGGTTTGAATTTTGTAGAAAATTCAGTTTTAAGCAAGATATAGCAATGAAGTTTTGTAAAATAGGTTTTTCAAACCGTGTGCTCAATAGTAATTGAGGCCTTTGATACTTCCATTTTATTATTAAATGTTCGGCTTGTTTGCTTTTATTTTTGAGATGCGAAGCATCTACGAGAAAATAATATACAATGAGGTCAACTCCTTATGGGCATGACAAACCATCAAAGGAAATTCTACATCGTAATTAATGTACAAGTCGCCATACAATTGAAAAATGTCCATGAACCGAATCTAGATTCACTAGATCTAATCTGTGATCACATGATTCCTAGGCTCACATGATATCGCAGCTTTGTAAAGCAAGTAAGCGCTTATATATATAAAAAGCAAGAATTTATATATATATATATATGTGTGTGTGGGGTGTGTATGATCACCACCACGAAGCAACTCCATGGGGATCAAAATGTAAATAAAGCAAGAATGCTATCAACCGCCACGAAGTAAACTCCAAGCGGACTTGAATGTAAATAAAGTCGAAAAGCTATCAATCGCCACGGTAAACTCCAGCAGATTTAAATGTAAAGAAAGTCAAAAATCCACGTAAGTAAACTCTGTTGCTCGATGTAAATGTAAATATATATATAAAAGCAAAAATGCACTTATATATAAAATGCAGGCTCATCGGATATGTCCGACAATAATTATTTATAAGTATATATATATATATATATAAAAGCAATTAAACACACCAGATATAAAATCCAGGCTCATCAGATATGTCTGACAACAATTATATATATATATATATATATATATATATAAAGCAAATAAACGCTCTAGACCGAAGTCTAGGCTCAATCGAGGCATAACTCAATAATGCTAGTCCATATAAATATATATATATATATATATAAGTATATATATACAGACAGAAATGAAATCCACGGACCGAAGTCCAGGCAGATGCACACAACACGACTCTCAATGTGTAGAATAGTGTGTGCACATATGAAGAGAAAGGCTTTATAGACTGTAAGAAGGCTTACAGTGGGCTGCCAATGCATACTTCTATGACTCTATATGGATGAACACTCAGCTCCCACTGGTAAATTTATAACTGTATGTGGGCTAACAGGTGTTTAAAAAGAGCAAGCACTCAATATAGGGTGTGTATAAAGCAAATTGGACAGGGCTTCCTCACCTTTTTTTTTTTTTTCAAATGGTCAATTCCCAGGGCTCTATATTTATAGATCGCTAGTCAGTGTGTACCTACTTGGCCATCAGTAGATGCACTCAAGGCCGCCTCGGGGTTCCGCGGGTCTCGTCGACTCGAAGTGCGTGCACTCATGCACTGTAATGTCCGCTTAAACTTGTAGAACTTCAATCCGAGCATCCGAACGAGGTATATGTGACCTTCTTTGGACTGCTTGTGTCGAGAGTTATGCAATAACATGGAATAGAGGTTGTACAAAGTCAGGAAGAGGGGACCATGCCCATGGTCTTCAAGCTTCAAATTCTATCCAGTGTGCTGCCACACGTAATAGTCACTCGGGATTGGAAATCCGGGTTTTTAAAGGACATAGTTGTATGTATGTATGTATTGAATTGTCGAGATGATGCACAGATGTTGAGGTAGCAAGATGACATTTGACTCCTCATCGGGGTTATCACCGATTTGAGTAGAAAGCAGACGTTGCTCAGGGTTATATCTTAGATTGGACTGCTGCAAGTGTTGAATGCCGCAATGCCATCTTGTGGATGCCTGTCTATCCGGTGTTAGTCTCCGGGTCTATGGTATGAGTGCCTCAGTAGGAGGTCTTATTGAAGCTGATCGCATTTTTTTGAAACAAGCATTTCCGGGGTTATCGCCGGAACTGCAATAACATTCCTTGGGGTTATCGCCAAGGACGAAACTCGGGGTTATATCCGAGGTTGGAAATGAAGTTCCCGGTGTGTGTTCCAGGGTTGAGACTGATACTCCTGGTGTGTGGTCCGGGGGTGAAACTGAAGTTCCCGGTGTGTGGTCCGAGATTGAGACTGAACTTCCGGTAGTATTCGGAATGGAGACTGAACTTCCGGTAGTATCCAGAATGGATATGAGCTATCTTCCATGGTTATCTCTGAAAGACGATTCTGCCTTCCTATAATGTTAGTAACAGTTGTACAGAAAATTTTGAGTGTCTACAGATGCCTCTCTTTATCATATTCATGCAATACAAGGCATGGATAAGATAAAGAATCCTAGACACTTGAAATGCAACAGATAAATATGATGCTATGTGCAGCAACAAGATGCAAATGTATGATGCATGATTGTCAGTTAATCCTGTTGGGATGACAATCAGTGATGTCTTGGACATGCGATCCAAGTCTTCAAGGATGTTGACGTTGGGGCTATCACTAAAGTCATGAATCCTAGACACAGACTTCATTATCCATAGAGGTGCCTCTTATGTATAAGAGATCTGTGGGGATAAAGCTTTGTCTATTTGAGGATGTGTATAACATATCCCACCATCCTTACAGAGTTACTGCCAATAGTATGAACTTGTCAGGGCTGTCCGACCTTCGCTGATGTGTGTATCACCAGATAGATCCCTGTTGGACAAATCGTCAAGGCTACTTGATGTTCATTGATGTTTGTATCAATGATTGCATTGAGTCATAACCCTTGTTGGGGAATATTGTCAAGGCTACTTGACCTTCATTGATTTGTGTATCAATGGTTGTATTGCGTTGTAACCCTCGCCGGGGAGTGTTGTCAAGGCTGCTTGACCTTCATTAATTTGTATATCAATGGTTGCATTGCATTGTAACCCCCACCGGGGATACGTCTTTAATTTGTAGCTTCGTAGATTCTGCGTTGTAACCCCTGCCAGGGATATGTCAGGGTTACCTAACGTTCATTGACGGCATCGGACCTTTGTGAGGTATTTTCGAGCATGATTTGTGAAAGCTGAGGCCACTAGTATTGTATACCTTGTATGCAGGCGAATACCAATGTGGAACATATGGAGCCAGAGTTTGACCCATGAACACCGTGATTTCTAAGCTATTCTCGCCTAATCGCCAGTGGCGCTTTTATTCCTGATTTGGCCTTTTTAGCTTGCGAGACCTCCTTTGTAACTCTAACTGGAGTGAGCTGGAGGTGTGGGATCCATAGAAGAGTGCCACAGGTACACCTACAGCAGCCGCAGGTGGACCTACGGCCAACCGTGGCTATACAAAGCCAATGGGTTGCTTTCATAAGTCATTTTCAAGCTGCGCGACGAAGGATATCTGAGAGCTCTTCTTCAGTCCTGTTTAGTTCAAGCAACTTTCTACATATTCTGCCACCGTACAAGCATTTTTCATCATCCTGGTAATATACATGTATTCTTTTTTTCGCTTTCTATCCGTTGGAAAATGACTTATCACATGAAATGCATTCAGACACATAGTAGTGAATATGCATGCTGATATGATATGATAAAAAATATTAAACATAGTAAATGTTAGTATTAAACCATGCTGAACATAATGATGTGAAAAATTTGACTTTTGAAACAGTTAAATTGGCACCTTTTATTGTCATTTCTTATCATATCCGGGGACAAATGAGTAAAGGTAAAAAAGTAAAATAACCTTGTTATTTAGATTACACTTATGTATTTTTTACTATGATGCATGTAGGATGTATATGACTGTTGGTAGGTGTGCTACTGAATGGCCACCTAGTCATGCCTATGTGCATGTGGATAGTCCCATTTACAAAGGGGGCTATGGCAAAATTTCCCAAAATATAGGCATTGGGGTAGTCATGCATTTTTTACTCTACTGTAGATGTATGTTAAAACAATGCATGCATGCATGTACCATAAGATGCATTTTGAAAAGCTCCTGGTAAGAATTTACCACACCCTTTCTGAGGTGATTTGGAGACTTGTTGTCCAGATATTATGGATTCGGATCAGCCAAGTAGTTCCCGCAGGACCACTTCTGGTATATGGAGGAGGGCTTCTGAAGTACCTCAACCCCATTCTATTAGACAGCCTCATCGTTTGGTGGAGGCGGTGATTCGTCCTATCCGGGTTGAAGTGCCGGATGTCGAGGACGAAGAGGAGGATGTAACTATTGAGGTTCTTGCTCCTGCAGCACGTGTTCCCCGTAGGGAGTTCCAGGTATTCAAGTGGAGAACCCAGATCTTCTAGGTAACTTGAGTAGGCATCCTTCAGCATACTTACACGCAAACGAGGTATGAAGTTAGATCTTAATCTTCCTTGTTTCCTATTTATGAGGAGTAAAGGGTTCTGATGTTGATCTTCATTTGATGTAGGGTCCCGGCTTCACACAACCTAGAGGGAATTGGTTTAGCATCCACTCTATGTATCAGGCTTTGCATGATGACTATAGAACGATTGTAGATGGCTGGGGATTCAGAACATTCTTTTCCATCCTTTCCCGTTGTTGTCCCTGGGGTTACCTCAGGGCATTGTCTGAGCGGTGGTTTCACCAGACTCAGTCACTCCATTTGTTGGACTGTGAGGTGATGATAACGCTGATGGATTGGCGATTTATCACAGGTATGGAGTTTGGAGGGAATCCAGTGCCTTGCACATCGGATATCACCCCTACTACCGTCAGATCTTTGTTAGGAGTTTCAGCGGAGGCGCTCAAGGGCAGGACTATACGTACAGGTCCTTTGAGCGTAGATGCTATGAGCAGGCTGTTGAGTGAGCCTATACCCGATGATGTGAGAGTCAGGGATTATATTCTTCAGCGTCTGTTCCTGATGATCATTAGGGGCTGCTTCATAGCAGATAACTCTTCTACGGTGTCCTTCGTTTTGATCAGCGCCACTTGACACGTGGACCGTATAGGAGATTATGATTGGGGTTCCTACACCTTCGCCTACTTCCTCATGGAATGCACATGCGATTGTAGGGCTTGACCGAGGCTTGGTTAGGATTCTACCCATTTCTGCTAGTGAGTATTTCTCTTATCTTTTCCCGTGTACAGGTTAAGAGTGTTGACTGACAGCAGATGTTTGCCTTTGAGTTGGCAGTTTTGGGCCTATGAGAGGCTTCCATGTTTGCATCCTATTAGCGTGTTAGGTTTAGAAACCTATCCACGAGGATGAAGATGGCATCATTCCATATTGGCGGAGGTCCCTGTTGCTGAGGGTTTCATCCATTGCCGCCTGCCGCTGGAGTTGTTGACAGCGGATGTCATCACATGGGTTCCCTATTCCGGGGAGCATTTGAGTGTTGGGTTTGAGGACGGATACCCGACTGGAGTTAATTATGTTATGTCCACCCGCAGGATTCCTCTCTTCACAGATGGAGGATGGGAGCTCTATTTAGGAGAGCGTGCTATTAGGAGCACTACAGGAGAGATTCGCATGTCGATCTTGCCTCCTACCAGGCGTTATTGGCCTGTTTCGCAGTCACCCATCACTGATATCCCATTGTTGGGGATTGACGGTTACACATTATTAGAGGGCCCCTATACTCAGGTGATGTTCCAGCATTGGTAGTTCCCTCGTACCATTGGAGCTCAGACCCACGCCACACAGTTTATGGGGGATATGGTTCCAAGATCCGTGATGATGATGGATTGGCTAGCCTCAGGTCGAGATCCGACTCATGTGACATGATTGACGATTTGACCCAAAGAGCTTGGACCGAAACATTTCTTTATCCCAAGCATTTACAGAGAGATCCTTATGAGGTATATACTTTTGATCCTTCCAGCTCTGGTGCTAGCCCCTCAGGTGACCCATATGGCTTTGCCGGTGTAGATCCTCCTTTCTATAGGCCTGACATCCCTGTAGATAGAGATCCAGCGACTCATGAGGAGTTACATCAGGTGGACAGGATCGACGATGTGGACATCGATACCATTGATTTCTTCTGATGTATATTTCTCTTTATCTCTTTTGATAGGCCTTTGTTAGCTGTTGGGTAGCTTCGCCCCATTCTCACTATATCTTTTGATACGCCTATGTTGAGATGTTGGGTAGCTTCGCCCCATTTCCCTGTATTTTAGCTGTACAGAGATATATTAGATGATGATATACTTAGGAATGTATGTACATTTTCCATTCCCTATATCATATTTCCATCTATTGTATCATGCATGTTATTATGTTATGCATATGTATATATGTCCAGAGATATTCAGCATTGACCCCTGGATGGTCTTATGACACGGCCCGTACAGATGTCTTCTTCGACAGTTAGCGGTATTGATCATACCCTTCCATTTTTTGTGGTATCTGGTCTGCGCTTATGGTATGATAGTATGTCACCACCAGACAGGGTGATTGTAGATCATTTGCTGCAACATACTATGACCTTGTTGATGTTTTTGGTTCCCACAGGGTTCATAGATGGTATGCTAGAGCACTGGGTACTGGACAGACAGGTTTTCCGATTTGGCACCCGAGAGTTGACTCCTACTCTGGAGGAGTATGCACGATTGACGATGCTGCCGCTGGAACCGACCTTGCGTGTAGATGGTGATTAGGGACATGAGTAGGCAGTTCATGATCGTCACCGGCTTGGGGCGTAGAGTGGTACAGGATGAGATTACATCCGGCCACGTGATATCCCAATGTTTTCTGTTTGACAGATTTGGCTCTGAGGATAGTTATGCATGGCATTCCGGGGACTTCACCACACCGGAGGATCAGTGGCGTTTGGCCAGAGTAGATGTACTGCCGCTGTGCGTATTATCATACGTCTGTATGCCACGGTACATGGATGAGCTGGACATCAAGGTCATTATCGCAGTGAGAGCTCTCAGGGAGGGTCATACCATCGTACCGATAATTATCACAGAGACACTGAGGTCAGCTACATACTGCTGCACTTGTCTGGTAGGAGTATTCATAGGTAGCTCTGTCATGCTGTATGTGTGGTTCATGTCACACTTGGGACCGATTGGCACATTCAGGCGTCATGGATATTGTTTCACCAATGATATAGCGATGTCGTACTCTTTCCAGCCTGCGGAGTATACAGATACTGCGTCTTGGTCAGTTTTTCTGGTAGGGATTGGAGATCCATTCACTATATTTCCGTGTACAGGGCTTAGCTCACCCTACAGCTTCATTACTCATGCTACGGGCATGGATTATCTACCTCTAGTAGGTTTGAGAGCGATGATCACCTACCACCCACTGGTCGTGATGTGTCAGTTTGACCAGATTTAGGATTTTCACCTATATGAGGGGGCAGTGATTCAGCGTTTCGCTTCTCGCCACTTATCATCAACGGATAGATCCAGGTTGTATGCCTGTTGGGATCAGCGAGAGCTAGCTGGTTTTTCTGTCAGCCATCCGGGTTATTCTGCAGAGTATTCAGCATGGATGGAGTCGAGATCGCATCGGTATGGTGGTATCCACAAAGGCAGGTATTGATTCTGACGATGAGGAGGCTATGGAGGAGGCTGACATTCCCATCAATGGGGACTTAACTCATTTCGCCAAAGATTTGTGATGGATTCTCCCACCCGAAAAGCCACTATTACTCAAAGATTCGCACACATCATTTGGAGCAAAGCTTATATCAGATAACCTATGAGAGAGATCAGGCTAGGGCCGCGATGTTGACAACTCTTGATAGGAGAGACGCCGCTCTATTAGAGAGGGATGAGGCTAGATCAGCCAGAGATGCATCGATCGTGGATCGGGATGCCGCCCTATCTGTTAGGGATGTGCCCATTGCAGATAGTACCTCTATGAGATCCTAGATGACTGGCATTTTTGCTTATATGAGTGCATACATTGATGAGCATCAGGCCATCTTATAGCTAGCCTCAGATTTGCTAGCTCGTGTAGATACCCTTGGTCAGGAGCTTGCAGCTTTACCTCCGTCTTCAGAGATGGATGTTATGTTATAGCTGATAGTTCGCATACACACAGATCCGTAGATAGCTTTGTATTTTCCTGCATAGACTAGCTTAGCCATTTTGTCATGTACAACACAGATGTATATATGAAACATTAGTATATATGGCATAGAAATATATTTTAATTTACTTCCCTTTTAGTTGTGCCATGATATTTGCTTGATATTTGCCTGTTTCTTCAGGGCCTTATGATCTTGATGCATTCTGAACATATCCTTTATATGTGAACATTGAGCCACCGTAAGATCTCTCAGAACGGATCATTGATCTGTATGAATCCCTACTATCTTTGGTGTCTTGGGACTAGTTTCTGTATGGAAATATGGAGAGGAGTGTGGCTTTTCCTCTCTGAGATTGACCGCACAACATATGGTCGCCAATACTTCTATTTGTGAGAAGACTAGTTAATTCCATCTTTTATGGATTGGTATTGCTCTTTGAGGCACAACCGCAGCTTAGATAGTCACTGAATCTCCTATTTGTGAGGAGAGGTTGGGTAATTCCATCCCCTTGGTTTGAAGCCGATGAAATGTGGTGGATTGAAGATTGATGCCAGTACCGTGTGACAAGTAATTTTGTTCTGGTAGGGGTTAGACTGAACCATAAATGGCTGCCTATATACTCCTATTGAAGCAGAGATCAAGCATGCGTAGTTCAAACCTGGTGTAAGAGGTTCAACGCTGAATGTGAAAGGCAGATGGGTGTAGAAATGTTTTTGTTGTTTTTGTTTTTGTAGAGAAAGGGTAGAAATGTTTTTGTTATTTTTTTTATTGCGACCGGTCCATATAGAATATGGTTGCCTACGTACTCCTATTAATAAAGAGATCAGGTCGACGTAGTTCGCACCTTAGGACGAATTATAGCCAAAAAGAAGTGTGAATCCCGTGCGTAGGCTATACTACGGGGATAAGAAAGTTTGATCCCATAATGGGGACAAATTGTCGATGTGGAAAAAGTTTAATCCTATTTTCAGGATAACCTGCAAGCGTAGAAAAGTTTAATCTCGTGTTTGGGATAAACTGCATATGTGAAAGGTTTAATCCTGTGTGTAGGATAACCAAAATTGTATGAAGGTTTGTAATGAAGTGGAACCAGGCTGCTGGTTTGAAGTGTATTAATCCCTGAGGGGCAGAAAAATTTATGAAAAGAGGGTTAAAAAACCAGAATGACTTATAATTAGATGATCAATACCAGGATGTTTGCTTGATGGTAACTTCAGATATAGTACTGTTTCACGGTGTCCGAGTTGATAAGCTATGGAAATTCATCGCCATCCACTTCCTGTAGTCTGAGAGCACCTCCTGTCAATACTTCCTTGACAACAAACAGGCCTTCACAGTTAGGAGCGAATTTTCCCTTATATTGATCTTGGTTGTCAATGATCTTCTTCAAGACCAAGTCACGTTGTTTGAATTACCGTAGTCAGACTTTTCTGTTGTAGGATTGTGCGATCCTTTGCTGGTATAATTGACCATGGAAGATTGCCGCGGTTCGCCTTTCGTCTATTAGAGACAATTGGTTATACCTGTCTTGTACCCATTGGTCTTCATCCAACTGAGCAACCATCAATACTCTGAGGGATTCCATTTCCACTTTTATGGGGAGTACTGCTTCCATCCCATAGACTAACGAGTAGGGGGTTGCCCTAGTGGAAGTTCGCATAGCAGTTCTGTAGGCTAATAAAGTCAGAGGCAAGAGGTTAGGCCATCCTTTGTGATTGGTAGACATTTTCTGCATGATCTTCTTGATATTTTTATTAGCCGCTTCAACAACACCATTCATCTTTGGATGGTAGATGATGGAGTTAAGGTGTTTGATGTGGAATTTACTACATAACTCCTCCATCATTTTGTTGTTGAGGTTCTTAGCATTGTCTGACACAATGACCTCTGGTTGTCCATATCGATAGACGACATTATTTCTGATGAAAGCAATGATGACTTCTTTAGTAACCTTGGGGAAGGAGGCTACTTCTACCCACTTGGTGAAGTAGTCAATCATAGGGAATATGAATCGATGTCCATTACTGGCTTTGGGCTCGATGGGCCTGATCACGTCCATACCCCACATTGAGAAGGGCCATGGCGAACTCATATTGTGGAGTTTCCTTGGAGGAGCGTGGATAGGATTCCCATGAATTTGGTATTGATAACACCTCTTGACGTGATCATCACAGTCAACTTTGAGTGTAAGGCAATAATGCCCTGTTCTGAGAATTTTCTTAACAAGTAAGGGGCTGCTCATGTGTGGGCCACATACTCCACCATGGATATCATCCATGAGCCTCTGAGTTTGGTCTCTGTCTAGACATCTGAGGAGACCTAATCGTGCATCTCTCTTGTAGAGTGCATCTCCGCTCAGGTAGAATTTCATAGCAAGTCGATGAATCCGCCTCTTCTCAGTTAGGCTCGCCTCAGCGGGTGTAGATCCATCTCGTAGATATTCCTTGATATGTTGATACCAAGGGTGGTGGATGGGAGGTAGCTCATCCGATACTTCTGCAACGTAGTTCCCATAAGTTGGGCCTTTTGTAGGGCAAATGTGATGTTTGGCATGTTTTCCTTGTCAGGTATGTGAACCAAGGAGGCCAACGTTGCTAGTGCATCCGTAAAATCATTCCTATTGCGAGGAATGTGTAGAAAGGAGATTTCTTCGAACTCCAAAGCCATCTGTAAAACTTGCCGATGGTAAAGCAACAAATGTAATTATTTGGTTTGATAGATTCCCGTGGATTGTTTAATCACCAATTCAAAATCCCCAAAGATAGTTAACTGCCTAATGCCCATTGAACAGAAAATTTTAGCCCCATGATACAGTCTTCATACTCAGCTGTATTATTGGTGTACGACAAACCAGAATTCGACAAAATGACGGATATCGCCCCCGCACTGGGATATTAAAACTGCTCCAGCTCCAAAGCCTTCTGTGTTAATAGCTCCATTAAAATACATTTTCCATGTGTGGCATGCATCATACTGATGGTGTTTCTGAACTATCATTACCCCTTCATCGGGGAAGTATGTTTCCAAGGGTTTATAGTCCCCTGCAGGTGCGGTGGCCAGTTGATCCGCAATTCCTTGACCTTTGACAGACTTTTGCGTCACATGATGTATGTCAAATTGTCAGGATCAATCGCCATCCGGATAATCGACAATTTAGTATGGGCTTACTGAACACATACTTGAGAGGATCCACGCGGGATATAAGATGGGTTGTGTGACCATGGAGATAATGTTGTAATCTCATGGAAGCCCATGCCAAAGCACAACAAGTCCTCTCAATAAGATTGTACTTGTGTTCATTGGTGCTGAATCTTTTGCTGAGGTAATAGATAGCTCGTTCTTGCCTCTATCATCTTTTGCCCTCAAAGATGCAAAATTTCCATGGCATTGTCATTAATGGACAGGTACATAAATAGGGGAACATCATCCTTGGGAGGTACCAACATAGGAGCATTAATCAACTGTTCTTTAATGGTAAGGAAGGCTTTTTGGCACTCATCATTCCATTTCATGGAGGAGTTCTTCCTTAACAACTTGAAGATGGGCTCACAGGTTGCTGTGAGTTGAGAGATAAACCTGCTAATGAAGTTGATTCTTCCCAAAAATCCCCGTATTTCCTTCTCTGTCTGAGGAACGAGCATTTCCTTGATGGCCTGGCTTTTGGTAGGATCCAGTTCAATACCTTTGTGGCTGACTAGGAAACCTAGCAACTTGCTTGATTTGACACCAAAGGCACACTTGGCTGGATTCAACTTCAAGTTGTACTTACGCAACCTGTTGAATAACTTTTTGAGATGGTTTAGGTGATCTTCCTCCTTTCGGGACTTGATAATGATGTCATCCACGTAGATCTCTATCTCTTTATGCATTAAATCATGAAAAAGATATATCATAGCTCGCTGGTAGGTTGCCCCGGCATTGATGAGGCTTTATGACAACCGTCTGTAGCAAAAGGTTTCCCAAGGCATGATGAAAGCAGATTTCTCACGATCTTCCTCATCAACCATAATTTGATGGTACCTTGCGAAGCAATCTGCAAAGGAGTATATGCCATACTGAGCAGTATTGTCAATGAGAATGTGGATAAAGGGAATGGGAAAGCTATCTTTCAGGCAAGCTTTGTTCAAATCCCGATAATCCACGCAAACTCGCACCTTTCCTCTAGGTTTAGGCACGGGAAAAATGTTAGATATCCACTCCAGATATGTAGACACCATGATAATGCCAGCTTGAAATTGTTTCACAATTTCTTCTTTGACTTTTAAACTCCACTCAGGTTTCAATCGCCTGAGTTTCTGCCTAACTGGATTGAATCCTTCTTTAATGGGAAGGTGATGAAGAACAATGTCAGTGGACAAACCCACCATGTCTTCATGAGACCATGCAAACACATCCTGGAATTGGGTTAATAGCACAACCATGTCATTTTGTTGGTTTGGAGTGAGGTATGAACCAATCTGGATTAGCTTAGGGTTTTCTAAGGTTCCAAGATTGAAAGGAATGGTTTGGTCAAGGTTGGGTTTAGGCTTATTTATGACCCATTCCTTAATCTCCTAAGGTGTCTCAATGTCCTCTTGTATGTCCATCAAGTCTGAGTCCAACTTTGCATCAAAGTTACAGCCCTTGTGGAGAGAAGGCACATCACCAAAGAAGTACAGCACATCTAAATTCGGGTTCTTGAAATCAAAAGATGCTTTCACTTAATATATGAAACTGTTTAATCATACAAAGTGTTAGCATGTACTGATAAAATAACTACTAATACTGTATAGAAAAGTAAGCAATTAAAGTTATCTACAGGGCAGAGGGATTTTCTGCCCATTTTACCCTCGTCGACTAATGCATGGAGTACTGCTCCAATTAACGAGGGCAAAGTTCTGATGGACTGCAGTGATAGAGGGGTTGTCATTGCCCTCCTTTTCCTGAATGATAACCATGATATCTGGGCAATCATCGTCTGGGGTATATCTGTTTGTATGTTCATCATGAACAATGACACGTATGTCGGACATCATCAAAGCGATGTCATGTTTGCGTTTTTGCTCCCTTTCTTCCACTTTGGGATCGGGAATCAACACCTCTTTCGCTTTGAAAGGTACTGACTTGGGAAATAGCATAGCCACAACATGGGCTGGCACCTTAACTGGAGACTGTATCAGCTCATGAGGTGCAGATAGAAAACAACGCCATGTGGCGGAAGTTTGAGGAACCTGCTTGTGTTTGTGCGGATTCCTATGACTGGAATTGGATGAATAGCCTAGTTCGGCTGTCCCAGTTTAACTTGATAATTGAATATGGTGTTTAATACCCTGTTGATCTTTACCAAGCCCTTGTCCAGGCTGATGACCCAATGACATCATTTCTTGAGTAGCCGACATAACCTCGGCATAAATCCTGGGCACGGGAAGTGGTATTCCAATAGGATGATATTGAGTGTTACTCACGTCCAAAGTATGAAAACTGGCCGGCTCAACTTCAGAGTTGAAACTGATGATTAGAAGATCTCCTTGTTCAGGATATTCCGGCTCAGCATTGACAATGACGAGACTGTTGTTGACAATGTATTTGAGTTGTTGATGTAATGTGGAGGGAACAGATCCAGCCATGTGTATCCATGGTCTCCCCAATAGCAGGTTGTATCTTGAGTCTATCTTGAGGACATGGAAGGATACATTGAATGTATTTGGACCAATCTCAATTGGCAGCTCAATCTTTCTGACGGAATTTCGCCGGGATCCATCGAAATCTTTGATCACCGTATGGCTGCTTTGGATCCATTTGAGATTGACATTTATCTTCACCATGGTGGCATAAGGATAGATATTGAGAGATGAACTTCCATCTATCAAAACTCCAGCTAACACATATCCGGAGGATAACACTGCGATGTGCAGTGGCTTGCAATGACCGGTCCCTTTCTGGAGGTATATCGTCATCAGTGAAGGATATCACATTGTTGTTGAAAATGTGATCAACCATATGTTGAAATTTTTCCACATCCACTGATTTCGGTAAGTAGGCTTCTTCCAAAACCTTGAGTAAAATCTTCCGATGATCTTCGGAAGAGAAAACCAAGTCCAGAATTGATATCTGGTGTGGAGCTTCTCTTAAGCTTAGAACCACCTTGGCTTCATTATGGCCCATAGTGTGGATGAATTTTTTAATCTTCTCCATGGGAATCTTCCCCTTTGATTTGAGGGTAGGCTTGATAACCCTTTGAGGAAGATATAGTGGATTATCCTTCGACACTATAGCAGTAGTATGAGACATGGATCCTTCAGCTTCTCCATAATTCCATGGAACTTTGTGTAAACTGACAACAGGATATTGTGGTATGCAATGTAAAGAAATTGGCTCGGGTGCGGCCACTTTCAAAGGATTATCAGCTCCTTTGAGTTGAATTGTTTGAATGGGAAATGCTTTGACAGTCTCATCATCCTCGTCGGATATAACTACTACTGATCCCTTCCATGTAATCCCACTTTCAAATTTCACGGCGTTATCGTCTGCCAGCTGCAGGACACCGCTATCAATGAGATGGCGGAGTGCCCAGCATTCTTTTATGCTGTGACCGCAAGAATAGAAATGATACTGACACATTCCATCAAGGTTAAATTGTCCTGCACGGGGATTGATTGGAGGCAAAAGGGAGGTAATTCTTCCTTCATTGATCAACATTTGAAACATTTCCTCCATAGGTTGGCCTAGATAGGTGAACTCCCTCTGATTGGCAAAATCCCGACGGGCTTTAGCATTTGCTCGCTTTGCAACCTTATCCTCCATAGCTTCGCTTTCTGAAGGTGAGGGTGGAGTATTTATACCAAACAAAAGGAGATAGGAATGCTCCTGCCTGATTAATTGGCATGTGACTTGATGTTGATGGGTCACCAGTTCTGCCAATTGCTCAATTTGTTTGCAAAGAGCTTTCATCTTTCATTCCATAGTAAACTAGAACTTTGCATAATCCCATCTATCAACATCGTCTTTGATGGTTTGGGATGTTTCGCCGTTAAAACTAGAACTCTGTCCAGTGCTCCAACTGATCATGTTGACCTCTTCTTCTTTATGTTGAGGAAGAGGGTTGTCTCGTACATGAGGTGGATCTGGTTTGGTGACTACAATCTCACCATTGTCTATCAAGTCTTGGATCTTGTGTTTCAAGGCCCAACAATCTTGAGAATCATGTCCAAGTGCCCCGACATGATAAGCACACTTCCGAGTAGCATTAAAACCCTTCCCATTAGGGTTGGCTGGTAGAAGAAGATGTGTGATTTTCTTCTGAGTGGTCAGAAGAACAAGAATATTCTCAAGCGAGTCCCCTAAGGGTATGAACGTTCGAGGTCGCTTTAATTCTCCACTTTTAGGCAATGGAGGGTTTGAACACTGTGCTTGAAAAGGGGAGTAGTTTCTCCTCTGTATAGGCATGTTTTGATTGCCTTTCTGTCCTTGTAGTATCAAGGAAACATCCTCCTCTTTCTTTTTATGGACCCTCCAGGGGTTTTTTCCATAAGATCCGGACTGGATGTGCTCAGCAACTGCTTTGAGAGCGGTTAGGTCTTGAATCTTACCAGACTTCAATCCCATCTCAGCCATTTCTCAATGTTTGATCATTTCAGAGAATGGTTTGCCAATACCAGCTAGAACTTTTTCATAGAAAAAGGAGCTTCCTGTACATCTATGAAAGTCATAACCATTTCTGATTCTGTCATTGAAGGAATAACTTGACTAGCCAGGCGCCTCCACCTTTGAGCATACTCTCTGAAAGACTCATTAGACTGTTTCTTGACCTTGGTAATTTGGTACAGGTCAGGAGCCATCTGAGATTGAAAACTGTATTGAGTGAGGAAGGCATTATCTAGTTCTTCCCAACTATGGAACTTTGAATTGTCTAATCTGGTATACCACGAACGGGCTTCTCCAGTTAGACTCTTCTGGAACAGCTGCATCCTGAGCTTCTCATCTTCCGCATAAGATCCAAGTTCTCCAATGAACACTTTTAAATGTGTATAAGGATCTCCTAATCCATCATATTTTTCAAAATCAGGGGTTTTAAATTTCTCTGGATAATGAACACCAGGAAATATGCAAAGGTCAGCATATGAAACACTTCCATGTGTTCCAATCCCTTTGAGAACACGGATAGTTTCATCCATTTGGAGGACCTTCTTCCTGATGTCGCCAGTGTCTGGATCTCCTTTGAGATGGGTGTTTTCAGGGTCATTGTTGGTCGTATCCAACTGAGGTTCTGGAATTGTTTTTTCCAAACCTTGGGCTCCCCATTGTGTAGAGGATTCTATATGTGTAGGTATCTTCGTACCCTGAGTAGACTGATGCAATTCTTTGAGCAGAACAGCCAAGTCTATGATTTGTTTACTCAATCCATTAAATTCTTCTCGGGCAATAGGATTAGACTGATCAGAAGAAGACATGATTGCTTGTAGGCTTGTGGCCTTTTTGGATTTTGAGCGGGTAACAGGCCCAATTACTTCCCTACAAAAGACTTATGTAGTTTAGTCTTAGGGATAATGTAAATGTTATCAAAACGTGTCCATTTTTAGGAATATGGTCCTGCTAAAAACGGTTGTTAATTTATAACATGTCATGCATGCACATATATTCTTCATATTTTCCATTACATATGGATGAACATGGAATGAAATTACAAGTAAATGCTTTTACAAATAATTGAAAAATGGAAAGGATGAAGAGACTTTCCTCCGCGTTTGGATTATCAGTGGTTGACCTATCTTAGGTTACTCTCGCGGCTTTTTGGTATGAAGGTTCCCAGATCATCGCAATCTACTTGATGGGAAGTTAATCCGGTCGTTCAACTGGAGCGAATCTATGTGGTGCCTTTCCTGAGCCTCGTTGGAATTAGTCTTCCTACGAGTCCAGTAATCAAACACCGACAGGAAAGCCTCCTGGTGGAGGAACCACACAACATACATTCACATACAACGTGCCTCACCGTTTATGAAAAATGATGACATATGTGAAGCACTAATATCACAGATAGATATTTAGCAGTGCAGTAAGTAAGATGCATTAATACACATTCATCATAAATGTAAATGCAACCTTCACACACAAGCATATAACAGTTTTGAAAAGCTTGTAATAGCAGCTTAAGCCCTCTTACTGGAGTCCCCAGCAGAGTCGCCACCTGTCAACGTCGAGATTTTTATTTGTCCCTTTTCGTTACTTATTCTTTGGTGTTCTCATGTTAATGTGAGATTTGTTTGATTAAACAAGTGAAAAAGGTCCGACATGTGTAATGTCGACGATTTGACTTTAAGAGTTGCCAGTTGGTGTTTTTAACTAGTTGCACCAACGCAACCGAAAAGGTTTGCGCATTGACCCAGTGATGTGACACTGCTAAACGGGTCTATGAAACCGATATTCATTATGGGTTTGGGGGCTTGATTATGCGGAGGGAAGCTGTTAGGCACCCCCCGACATCCGTGTTTCCACGGTGACCCCCACTTCTCAAAGAAACTGTTATATGAATGTGTGTGTTTGTGTGGATCAATGTGCAATTATTTGAAAGTAGTGCGAGGCCTCGTCAAGACTTATATATACACAAGGTTTGAATTTATAGAAAAATTCAGTTTTAACCAAGATATAGCAATGAAGTTTTGTAAAATAGGTTTTTCAAACCCTGTGCTCAATAGTAATTGAGGCCTTTGATACTTACATTTTATTATTAAATGTTCGGCTTGTTTGCTTTTATTTTCGAGATGCGAAGCATCTACGAAAAAATAATATCTGATAGTGCTTAACTCCCTCATGGGCATGATGACCATCCAAGGAAATTCGGGACATCAGTAAAGAATGTACAAGCTGCTTATAGCTTAAAAATGTCCATCACGGGAACCGAATATAGATTCATGAGATTTAAATATGTGATCATATGATTCCTAGGCTCACATGATACCGCAGCTTTGTATGGAAAGCAATAAGCGCTTATTATATATATATATATATATATATATATATATATATATATATATATATATAAAGCAATCAAGCGCCATGTAAGTAAACTCTCAGGCGAGATTTAAATGTAAAGAAAGTCAGAAAAAGCCACTTGAGTAAACTCCAGTGCTTGACAGAAATGTAAATATATATATGTATATATATATATATACATATATATATATAAGCAGTAAATGCACCGAATATAAAATCTAGGCTCATCGGATATGTCCGACAACAATTATATATAAGTATATATATATAAAAGCAATTAAACGCATCAAATATAAAATCTAGGTTCATCAGATATGTCTGACAACAATTATATATATAAGTATATATATATATAAAAGCAAATAAACGCCCAATTAAGTTCAGGCTCATCGATTGTAGTTCGACAATTTTATATATATATATATATATATATATATATATAAGCAAATAAACGCTCCAGACCAAAGTCTAGGCTCAATCGAGGCATAACTCGATAATGTTAGTCCATATAAAAATATATACACATATATATATATATAAGTATATAAGTATACATATATATATACAGACATAAATGAAAATGACAGACCGAAGTTCGGGCATACGCACACAACACGACTCTCAATGTGTAGAATAATGTGTGCAAATATGAAGAGAAAGGCTTTATAGAGTGTAAGAAGGCTTACAGTAGGTTGCCAATGCAGACTTCTATGACTCTATATGGATGAACACTCAGCTCCCACTGGTAAATTTATAACTGTATGTGGGCTAACAAGTGTTTAAAAAGAGCAAGCACTCAATATAGGGTATGTATAAAGAAAATTGGACAGGGCTTTCTCGCCTTTTTCTTTTTTTTGCAAATTGCTGACCCCAAGCTCTATATTTATAGAATGCTAGCTGCAGGTGTACCTGCGGCTGCTGTAGATGCACCTGCGGCTGCCCGGGGTTCTGCGGGTCTCGTCGTCTCGAAGTACGCGCACTCGTGCACTGTAATGTCTGCTTGAACTTACAGAACTTCAATCTGAGCATCCGAACGAGGTATATGTGACCTTCTTCGGACTGCTTGTGTTGAGAGTTAAGAAATGACATGGAATAGAGGTTGTGCGAAGTCAGGAAGAGGGGACCATGCCCATGGTCTTCAAGCTTCAAATTCTATCTGGTGTGCTGCCACGCGTAATAGTCACTCGGGATTGGAAATCCTGGTTCATGTAGGACATAGTTGTATGTATGTATGTATTGAAGTGTCGAGACGACGCGCAGATGTTGAGGTAGCAAGATGACGTTTAACTCCTAATCGGGGTTATCGCTGATTTGAGTTGAAAGCAGACGTTGCACAGGGTTATATCTGAGATTAGACTACTGCAAGTGTTGAATGCTGCAATGTCATCTTATGGATGCCTGTCTGCCCGGTGTTAGTCTCCGGGTCTGTAGTATGAGTGCCTCAGCAGGAGGTCTGATTGAAGTTGATCGCATTTATTTGAAACAAGCATTTCTGGGGTTATCGTCAGAACTGCAACAACATTCCTTGGGGTTATCACCAAGGACGAAACTCGGGGTTATCTCCGAGGTTGGAAATGATGTTCCTAGTGTGTGTTCCGGGGTTGAGACTTATACTCCCGGTGTGAGGTCCAGGGTTGAAACTGAAGTTCCTGGTGTGTGGTCCGAGATTGAGACTGAACTTCCGGTAGTATCCGGAATGGAGACTGAACTTCCGGTAGTATCCGGAATGGATATGAGCTGTCTTCCAGGGTTATCTCTAAAAGACGATTATGCCCTCTTGTAATGTTAATAACAGTTGTGTAGAAAATTTCGAGTGTCTACAAAAACTTTCACCATTATTTTTATAAAAGATATTTCTGTCATTTTCTAACTCCAATAATACTTCCGTTGTGGGGTCCACAAATGATTATGCCGTTGTACGAATATTCCTTGTTAAAACGAATATTCCCCGACCAATCGAATACTTTATAACCACTTGCTTACTTTGCAAAATTTGTAAATATTACCCACAACTATAACATTATATCAAATCAACACCATAATATTCAAAAATATATTTTGAGAAAAAGTAATCGTTATTCATAAAAGTTGGGGTCTTACAGTAATCTTAAGCTCTTAATATTTGTTTTCAACCTTATGATAATTAGTTTTAGTTTAGTTAATTGATAATTCTTAGAAATACACAGTGTTATCATTTGTTTAATAAAATTGAGTTAATATAAAATTAGTAATTTTTAGTATAATTGCAATCTTTTTATTTGTGGGAACGATTCTCTACTCATCATTATATTACTTGTGGATTGCGATACTTGTGTATTTTTGCTAGTATAGATTTAGGCAAACAAAGCCTGACCATTACATCATAGAGTGCACCAAGCCCCTACGAGAGGAATTTAAGAGAGATAAGAAATACCATTTAAAGAAGGATTTCAAAGGCTACAAGAAGCATCAGAAGAAGGAAAAAGGCTTCGTAGCTGAGGGGTCATGGAACGATTCAAGGAATGACTCCACTTCAAATTCCACTGATAATGAAAAACCCTAAGTGGCCAACCTCTATCTAATGGCTATAGAAGAAGATAAAAGAAAAACCACCAATCGTTAAGAAATTGAAATCAGTGAGGTATTTGATTTTAACTCTCCTGATATAGATGTTGATGATCTTAGAATTGCACTTCATAATATAACAATAGACTTGCATTAATTTATGAAATGGTTCAGGGTTCTATCAAGGACTATTCTCTTCTTCAAGAGGAGAAAGAGAGAGTGCAAGTTAAGTTAGAAATAACTCTACAAAGAATTGTCTCTTTATCCAAACTTGAATTTGATAATTTGAATTTGAGGTAGATAATTGAAGTTAATACACAAAGAGAGTGTGCTCTAACCTCGAAGATAGAGGAGTTCGAAAAGACAATTTCAATGTGGAATAAATCTACCTCATCTATGGACTCCCTGATCACTAGTAATATAGCCATCTTTAATCGATCAGGTCTTGGTTTCTGAGATTCATCTCCAATTCCTAGTGTGGAAAATTCTATGGAGATTAACAACATCAGTTCTATATCCCATAGAAGCATTGTGTTTGTGAAATCCTCAAAGATCATTGAGCCTATTATTAAAAGTTTTTTAATATCTACAGATCAAATTGTTGTTCCTAAGAACAACAGATCACATACTGGACTTGGTTTTGTGAAACCGCAGAGTAATCCCATGTTTACGATCGTTCCTCTAAGGATCGTAGATTCGTGTAAATTCTACTCTACGAACTAACTAGACATGAATCATAAAACTGAATTATACTCTATGAAACCACAAAATCATATAGCAATGTGGAAGTAGAAGGAGTTTAAGCCAATAAGAAAGGTTCGTTATGCATATTCCCCATACTTGTCCCAAGTGAAAAGATATCCACACACACACACACACTCACACATGTAACTTATCAAATGTTATAACTGTCATAAGTATGGGCATATAGCTGCATTATTGTGACAACCCAAATTTTCAAAAGTTATTAAAATAAGAATTTAGTAAATAAAATTCTTATTATAAGATGTTTTGGTATAATATATATATATATAGTCCGCTTCTCTAGCGAACTGGAAGTAGTGAACTAAGAACGAACCAGATGTAGCGACGGTTTTTTCCGTCGCTATAGCATAGAAAGCCAGTTTTTTATGCTATAGTGATGGACAAAACCGTCACTATAGTCGATTAAACTCTTACTTAGCTAGAGAGATATATATATATATATATATATATATATATATATATATATATATATATATATATATATATATATATATATATTCGAAAATGAGGTTTAATAGTTAATTAAAGCATTGAAGAAATTAAATAATATTAGTAATTTAATTAAGTTGAAATTATATTATGAATAATATAATTTGATTGTCATGCCTTTTGACAATGAAAATGTTATGAATTAATTTCATAAGTAATGAGAGTAATTCACTTAATAGTGAAGTAATATAATTGTTTTAATAAAATGAGAAGGTAATATATTGCATAAAAATGTACTATGTTAATGTAATACGATGGTGAATTTAAGTAAGTAGTTAAAATATATATTAAATGAAATAAATATTTTTGTTGGAATGTTTATGGAATAAAATGAATATTTGATGAAAATTATTAGAGAATAATTTATTTAAATATGATAATATTGACTAGATGATTTTACAAAATGTTAATATTTTGATTTAATTAGAGGGATTATGATTTCTTAAATAAAGATTATGATTTAATTAAATAAAGTGTGACAATTGTGTACTATATGATAAGGAATAAAATGAAAATAAATTAGAAAGAAACTAGATTAAAGCTGGCCAAATAAGGTCTTGTGACCTTGTAACTTCTATGTTTTGTAACTTGCTAAACCACGTTAAAGTGGTGGTCAGTTTATTTACAAAGACAAAGAAGAGAAGATGAAGAGAGAAATAGAGAGTAGAAATTCTTTGTAAATTGAGAGGAGTTTGAGAATCAAGGAAGGAAGAAAAAGGATGGTTAAAGCTTGCTAATCATCTATTCTAAGAATCAAAAGTAAACTTTAAAATTTTCTATTTTTATTCTCTAAGAACTATTTCCCTGTAAATTAGCTTTGGTGAAGAATTCGTTAAGAGATTGGTTATGAATGTTTATGGGTTATGTAATCCATTTTATGTCATCTAAAAACGATTTTAGAATAATCAAATTAATAAAAATGAGTTGAATGATGAAGAATTTGAGTTTTGTTGTATATATAAGTTATGGTCAATTTTGAGACTAAAATTAGTTATAAAATCATGATGGAAACCTTATATTGATGATGGATGTTGTTAAAACATTGAAAAATGAAAAGAACGCAAGTTGAATGAATCAATTTGGTTAAGAAATGAATTCGTAGTGAATGAATTCGCTAAATATGTCAAGATATGAAATATAGAGTATAAACTTGAAAATTAAGAGTTTAATATTGTTGTTTAAGTTATTCAAGTTTTTAGAATCAATACATATATATATATATATATATATATATATTGGGTTATGATTATATACGATTTGTAGAGTCTGGGTATGTTTAATTTGTTGTCAAAGTGAAGAAATTGGGTGTTTTTGGCTTAAGAATTATGTAGTTCATGAATCGCGAGTCGCTCGCTGGGTAACCCATACGATGGCCATTCCTAGTAAATGTGTTCTTGCCAAAGATGCCCTTTTCAATTCAAAACCCTTAGATGAGGTGGACAAAGTGTAATAACCCGATATTTTCTATATAATAAAATCAGAAATTTTGCGTATAATTTTTTTATTATTATTATTATTTATAAGGGTAGAAGTATGTGCAAGATATTGTGTATGTATTTATGTGATGAATAAAATATATTTATTACATGAATGATTATAATTAATTTTATTTTAGAATTATTGATCATTATAAATTATATTTTTATAATAATTAATTTTATAGTAGAAATGTTTTTATTAATTATTTTTAATGAAAATATGATTATTATATTATCTAAATAATATATGAAATGATTGTAGAATTATTATAATAACTATTTTATTATATGAATTTATTTCAGATTAATTAAGTTAATTATTTTACTTAATTAATAATGTTATATATGACAGATAAATCAGATATAGAATCCAAACCCTAATTTTGGATTTTTGATCAAGGAATGAGAATAATAATATTATATTATTATTTGTCAGTGTTATAGATTTGTGTATTACGGTTAATGTATGGAACAGTTTTAATGTTACTGATAAACCCTAATTCTGGTTCTGGAATAAGGAATGATGATAATAATATAATATTAATTATATTTTGATTTTCAGTGCTATAAATATGTACTGTATGTGTCGACGTCGGGATTTTTAGTTGTCCCTTTTCATTACTTATTCTTTGGTGTTCTCATTGTTATGTGAGATTTGTTTGAAAAAACAAGTGAAAAAGGTCCGACATGTATAATGTCGACGATGGACGGTTAAGAGTCGCCAGTTGGTATTTTTAACTGGTTGCACTAACGCAACCGAAAAGGTTGGCACATTGACCCAATGATTTGACACTGCTAAACGGGTCTGTGAAAACGAGATTTGTTATGGGTTCAGGGGCTTGATTATATGGAGGGAAGGTATTAGGCACCCCCCGACATCCGTGTTACCATGGTGACCGCCACTTTCCAAAGAAACTGTTATATGAATGTGTGTATGTGTGTGTGTAGATCAATGTGAAATTATTTGAAAGTAGTGTGAGGCCTCGTTCGCACCTATATACGCATGGTTTGAATTTATAGAAAAATTCAGTTTTAGCAAGATATAGCAATGAAGTTTTATAAAAAGAGGTTTTTCAAACCCTGTGCTCAATAGGAATTGAGACCTTTTCATACTTCCATTTTATTGCTAAATGTTTGGCTTATTTTCTTTTATTTTCGAGATGCGAGGTATCTTCGAGAAAATAATATACAGTAGTGTTGAACTCCTCATGGGCATGATAGCCATCTAAGGAAATTCGTACACTGTAAATAATGTACAAGCTACTTACAGCTGAGAAAAAGTCCATCATGGGAACCGAATCTAGATTCAGTTCTGATCACATGATTCCTAGGCTCACATGATATTGCAGTTTGTATGAAAAGCAGTAAGCAGTTATATATATATATATATATATATATAAAAGCGGTAAATATATATATATATATATATATATATATATGTGTGTGTGTGTGTGTGTGTGTGTGTGTGTCTGTGTATGTGTGTGTGTGCATGATCAACCACCACGAAGCAACTCTATGGGGGATCGGAAATGTAAATATATATAAGCAGTAAATATATATATATGGACATGATCAACCACCACGAAATGAATCCATGGGGGATCAGAAAAGGTAAATAAAGCTTTAAATGCCATCGACAGCCACGAAGTAAACTCTAGGCGAGACTGAATGTAAATAAAGCAGTAAAAGGCTTCGAAGTAAAATTCAGGCCTGACAGAAATGTAAATATATATATATATATATATAAGCAGTAAACGCATCGGATGTAAATCCGGGCTCATCCGGATATGTCCGACAATAATTATATATATAAGTATATATATAAAAATATGAACGCCTCGGATGTAAAATCCAGGCTCATCGAGATATGTTTGACAACGATTATATATATATATATATATATATATATATATATATATATATATATATATATAAGCAAGTAAATGCTCCAGACATAAGTCTAAGCTCAATCGAGGCATAACTCGATAATGTTAGTCCATATATATAATATATACATATATAAGTATATATATACAGACAGAAATGAAAACCACGTACCGAAGTTCGGGCAAACGCACGCAACACGACTCTCAATGTGTGGAATAGTGTGTGCCAATATGAAAAGAAAGGCTTTATAGAGTGTTAGAAGGCTTATAGTGGGCTGCCAATGTAGACTTCTATGACTCTATATGGATGAATACTCAGCTCCTGCTGCTAAATGTATAGCTATATGTGAGCTAACAGGGGTTTAAAAAGAGCAAGCACTCAATATATGGTGTGTATAAAGCAAATTAGACAGGGCTTCCTCGCCTTTTTTATTTTTTGAAATGGCTACCCCAAGCCCTCTATTTATAGAGGGGGGGGAGCCGCAGGTGTACCTGCGGCTACCCGGGGTGCCCCGGGCTTTACGGGTCCTATCGTCTCGAAGTACGTGCACTTATGCACTGTGATGTCCGCTCAAACTTGCAGAACTTCAATCCGAGCGTCCGAATGAGGTATATATGACCTTCTTCAGACCCCTTGTGTTGAGAGTTATGCAATGACATGGGATTAGAGGTTGTCATAAGTCAGGAAGATGGGACCATGCCCATGATCTTCAAGCTTCAAATTCTATCTGGTGTGCTGCCACGCGTAATAGTCACTCGGGATTGGAACTCCCTGGTTCTTGAAGGACATTGTTGATTGTATGTATGTATGAAATGTTGAGAAGACGCACAGATGTTGAGGTAGCAAGATGACGTTTGTCTCCTCATTGGTGTTATCACCGATTTGAGTTGAAAGTAGATGTTGCTCAGGGTTATATCTGAGATTGGACTGCTGCAAGTGTTTGAATACCGCAATGTCATCTACGAGGGTGCCTGTCTGCCCAGTGTTAGCTCCGGGTCTTTGGTATGAGTGCCTCAGCAGGAGGTCTGAGATTGAAGCTGAGTGCATTTGAAACAAGCATTTCCGGGGTTATCGCCGGAACTGCAACAACATTCCTTGGTGCTATCGCCAAGGACGAAACTCGAGGTTATCTCTGAGGTTGGAAACGATGTTCCTGGTGTGTGTTCCGGGTTTGGGAATGATACTCCCGGTGTGTGTTCTGGGGTTGATAATGAACTTTCGGCGGTATCTGGAATGGATTTTGAGCTGTCTTCCAGGGTTATCTCCAAAAGACGATTCTTCTTTCTTGCAATGTTAGTAACAGGTTTGCAGAAAATTTTGAGTGTCTACAGATGCCCCTCTTTATCATATTCATGCAATGCAATGCATAGATAGGATAAAGATTCCTAGACACTTGAAATGCAACAGATAAACATGATGCTATGTGCAGCAACATGATGCAAGTATATGATGTAATGAATAATTATCGGTTCCCTGGTAATCCTGTTGGGATAATAAATATTGATGTCTTGGACATGCGATCCAAGTCTTCAAGGATGTTGACGTTGGGGCTATCACCAAAGTCGTGAATCCTAGACACAGACTTCTACTCCATAAAGGTACCTCTCATGTATAAGAGATCTGTGGGGAGAAAGCTTTGTCTATTTAAGGATGTGTATAACATATCCCACCATCCTGTCGGAGTTACTGCCAATAGTATGTACTTATTAGGGTTGCCTAACCTTCTCTGATGTATGCATCACCGGATAAATCCCTGCTGGGTGCATTGTCAAGGCTGCTTGACCTTTACTGATGTGTGTATCAATGGTTACATCGCATTGTGACCCTTGTTGGGAAGTGTGTCAAGGCTGCTTGACCTTCATTGATTTGTGTATCAATGGTTGCATTGCGTTGTAACCCACGCCAGGTATATGCAGATGTTCGTAGCTTTGTGCGTTGTAACCCCCGCCAGGGATACGTCTTTAATTCATAACTTCATAGATTCTGCGTTGTAACCCCCGCCGGGGAAGGTGTCAAGGTTGCTTGACCCTGTACTTACAGTGTCGGACCTTGTGAAGTATTACCGAGCATGATTTGTGAAAGTTGAGGTCACTGGTATAGTATACCTTGTATGCAGGCGAATACCAATGTGTGACATGTGGAGCCAAAGTTTGACCCATGAACACCAGGATTTCAGGCTATTCTGCTCAATTGCGTAGCGTTTTTACTCTTGATTTGGCCTTTTCAGCTTGCGAGACCTCCCTTGTAACTCTATCTGGAGCGAACTGGAGTTGTGGAACCCACATAGGGGTCTGCAGTACACCTGCACTTGACCGCAGTACACCAGCAATGACCGCAGTGGACTGCATGACCAATCAGGACTATACAAAGCCCATTGGTTGCTTTCATAAGTCATTTTCAAGCTGCATGACGAAGGAAATCTGAGAGCTTTTCTTCAGACTTGTTGAGTTTGAGCAACTTTTTGCATATTCTGCCATTGTACAAGCGTTTTTCACTGTCTTGGTAACATATGCATGTATTCTTTTCCAGTTTCTATCCGTTGGAAAATGACTTATCACATGAAATGCATTTAGATACATAGTAGTGAATATGCATGCTGATATGATTTGATAAAACATATTCAACATAGTAAATGTTAGTATTAAACCATGCTGAACATAATGATGTGAAAAATTTTACTTTTAAAACAGTCAAATTGGCACCTTTTACTGTCATTTCTTATCCTATTCGAGGACAAATGAGTAAAGGTAGAAAAGTAAAATAACCCTAGTAATTAGATTACACTTATGGATTTTTTACTGTGATGCATTTAGGATGTATATGACTGTTGGTAGGTGTACTACTTAATGACCACCTAGTCATGCCTATGTGCTTGTGGATAGTCCCATTTAAAAAGGGGCTATGGCAAAAAAATTTCCAAAACATAGGCATTGGGTAGTCATGCATTTTTAACTCTACTATAGATGTATGTTAAAATAATGCATGCATGCATGTAGTCATAAAAATGCATTTTGAAAAGCTCCAGGTAAGAATTTACCACACCCTTTCTGAGGTGATTTGGAGACTTGTTGTCCAGATATTATGGATTCGGATCAGCCGAGTAGTTCCAGCTGGACCACTTCATCACATGCGGAGGAGAGCTTACAAGTACCTCAACCCCCGGCTTACATTAGACAACCTCGTCGTTTGGTGGAGGCAGTGATACGTCCTATCCGAGTTGAAGTGCAGGACGTCGAGGACGAGGAGGAGGATGTACCAGTTGAGGTTCCCGCTCCTGCTGCACGTGTTCCCTGTAAGGAGTTGCTAGGTATTCAAGTGGCAAACCCAGATCTTCTGGGTGACTTGAGTCGGCATCCTTCAGTTTACCTACACGCAAACGAGGTATGAAGTTAGATCTTAATCTTCCTTGTTTCCTATTGATGAGGAGTGAAGGGTTCTAATGTTGATCTGCATTTGATGTAGGTTCCCGACTTTACATAGCCTCAAGGGAATTAGTTCAGCATCCACTCTATGTATTAGGCTTTGCATGATGACTATAGAGTGATTGTAGATGTATGGGGATTAGGGACGTTCTTTTCCATCCTTCCCCGTCGCTGTCCCTGGGGTTACCTCAGTCACTCCATTTACTGGATTGTGAGGTGATGATGACGCCGATGGATTGGCGGTTTATCACGGGTATAGAGTTTGAAGGGGATCCGGTGCCTTGTATGATTTAATAGTACCCTCTATCGCCATCGATCCTTGTTAGAATTTCGCCGAAGGCGCTCAAAGGTGGATGCAGACGATAGGTCCTCTGAAAGAGATGCTATAAGCGAAATTTGCTGAGTAAGCCTATACCCGATGATGTGAGAGTCAGGGATCTCATTCTTTGACCATTGTTCCTGATGATCATTAGGGGCTACTTCATAGCAGATAACTCTTCTACGGTGTCCTTCGCTTTGAATCTCGGGCTTTATTTGTCAAGTCAATCTTCCTTTGTAATCGAAGCCCAAAGATCTATGAACTAGCCCATGCTTGACTAGCCAAAGCGGATGAGCGACCAAACATTCCTTCACGTCCCACATTTCTTTTGAGTATTTCACATTTACGATGAAATTTATGAAGATTGACCCATTGTTTGTTATTCCGCATCCCTGCTTGATTCACTAATTAGTGGGAAGATACCCTGGAACTCGGTATTTGAAAAATGCTTGAAGGTATCTTTCAAGTAGATGGCGATTTATAGAGTCATCCTTGATCGTCATTTCGAGTATGAGTCTGCGTCCAACATGAGAGTTTTATGGGTAGTAAAACATCGAGCTTCTGTTAGGACCCTCTTCATAGATTTCTCGAGATACCTTCTTACGAAGTTTCGTTATAGCATCTATAACTTCCTCTTGTTTAGGTGGGTCGCCCGTAAATGACATCCACAGAATTTGCTTATCGACTCCCGATAAGAATCCAGTCTTGAATGAAGATCCCTCCTGTAATAGTAAAGGTCCCCATAGCAATGAAATCTTTTTGTTCGGGCATTAGTTCATAGTTTATCAATCACTAAAGAAGGAGCCATTTTCATTGTGCCTATCTATTTTTATTATGGTAAATTTGTTAAAATGAGGTCGACTTGCCTAGGACTCGATCTTGGTACCATCCATAACGATCAAAGTCGAATCATGAGCCTATATAATGTAATGAAGCAAATTCAATGAAGTAACAACTGGTACCATAGAGAGGCGGCCATAAACTGGAAAGTCTTGACCCTAGTTGAAATAACTGACATTTTTCTTGTTCGGTCAAGTAAGGGAAATACCATTGAATTCCTACACCTTTGCCTACTTCCTCAGGGAATGCGCATGCGATCGCAGGGCTTGACCGAGGCTTGGTTAGGATTCTACCCATTTCTGCTAGTGAGTATTTCTCTTGTCTTTTCCCATGTACAGGTTAAGAGCGTTGACTGATAGCAAATATTTGCATTTATGTTGGCAGTTTTGGGCCTGTGAGAGGCTTCCATGTTTGCGTCATGTGAGCGTGTTAGGTTTAGATACCTATCTACAAGGTTGGAGATGGCATCATTCCATACTGGCGGAGGTCCCTGTTGTTGAAGGTTTCACCCATTATCGCCTACAGTTGGAGTTATTGACAACGGATGTCATCACATGGGTTCCCTACTTTGGGGAGCATTTGAGCATTGGATTTGAGGATGGGTACCCGACTGGTGTCGAGTACGTGATTTCCACCCGTAGGATTCCTCTCTTCATAGATGGAGGATGGGAGCTCTACTTAGGAGAGTGTACTATCAAGAGCACTATAGGAGAGATTCACATGCCAATCTTACCTCCTGTCAGGCATTATTGGCCTGTTTCGCATCACCCATCAGTGATATCCCATTTTTGGGGATTGACGGTTATACATTATCAAAGGGCCCCTGTACCCAGGAGATGTTCCAGCATTGGTGGTCCCCTCACACCATTGGAGCTCAGACCCGCGCCACACAGTTTATGGGGGATATAGTTCCAGGATCCGTGATGATGACGGATTAGCTAGCCTGTGTCAGAGATCCGACTCATGTGACACAGATTGACAGTTTGACCCAGCAGTTGGACCGGGCACATTTCTTTATTCGGCATTTGGGTAGAGATCCTTCAGAGGCAGATACTTTTGATCCTTCCAGCTCTGGCGCTGGCCCCTCAGGTGACCCATATGGCTTTGCCGGTGCAGATCCTCCCTTGTATAGGCCTGACATCTCTGTAGATAAACAATGTAGACATCGATACCATTGCCTTCTTCTGATGTATATTTCTCGTTATCTCTTTTGATAGGCCTCTGTTAGCCACTGGGTAGCTTCGCCCCATTCTCGCTATATCTTTTGATAGGACTCTATTAGATGTTGGGTAGCTTCGCCCCATTTCCCTGTATTTTAGCTGTACAGAGATGTATTAGATTATGATATACTTAGGAATGTATGTATAGTTTTCCATTCCCTATATCATATTGTCATCTATTGTATCATGCATGTTATTATGTTATGCATATGTATGTATGTCCAGAGATATTTAGCATTGACCCCTGGATGGTCTTATGACACGGTTAAATCTGAGATGTCTTCTTCGACGCTTAGTCGAATTGATCATACCCACAATTTTTGTGGCATCGGCATCTTTCGCCATGGTATGATAGTATGTCACCACCAGACAGGGTGACTGTAGATCATTTGCTGTAGCACACTAAGACCTTGTTGATGTTTTAGGTTCCCACAGGGTTCATAGAGGGTATGCTAGAGCACATGGTACCGGACAGACAGGTTTTCCAATTTGGGATCCAGGAGTTGACTCCTACTCTGTAGGAGTATGCACGGTTGACGATGTTGCAGTTGGACAGACCTTGCGTGAAGATGGCGATTGGGAACATAATTAGGCAGTTCATGACCCTCACCGACTTGAGGCGTATAGTGGTACAGGACGAGATTACATCCGGCCACGTGATATCCCAGCATTTTCTGATTGACAGATTTGGCTTTGAGGATAGTTATGCACGACATTCTGGGGATTTTACCATGCCGGAGGATCGTTGGCATTCAACCATAGTGGATGTACTGCTACTGTGCGTATTGTCATACGTCTACATGCCACGGTACATGAATGAGTTGAACATCGGGGTCATTATGGCAGTGAGAGCTCTCAGGGATGGTCATACCATCGTATCGATGATTATCGCAGAGACTCTGAGGTCAGCTACATACTGTTGCACTTGTTCGGCAGGAGTGTTCATAGGTAGCTCGGTCATGCTGTACATGTGGTTTATATCACACTTGGGACCGATTGGTACATTCAGATGGCATGGATATTGTTTCACCCAGGATATAGCCATGTCATACTCCTTCCAGCCTGTGGAGTGTACAAATGCTGCATCTTGGTCAGCTTTCCTTGTAGGGATTAAAGATCCATTCGCTATATTGTCGTGTATAGGGCTTAGCTCACCCTACAGCTTCATTACTCATGGTCCGGGCATGGACTATCTTCCCTCGCTGGTTTGAGAGGGATGATCACCTACCACCCACTGGCCGTGATGTGTCAGTTTGACTATTTTTAGGATTTCCATCCATTTGAGGGGGCGGTGAGCCAGCGCTTCGCTTCTCGGAACCTATCATCGATGAAGCCGAAGTCCGGGTTGTATGCTGTTGGGATCGATGAGAGCTAGCTATTTTTTATCGGTCATCCGGTTATTCTTAGAGAGTATTCAAAGATGGATGGAGACAGAGACTGCATCGACTATGGTAGTATCCACATTGTAGTATAGTGAGTCTGAGGATGAGGAGCCTATGGAGGAGGCTAACACTTCCATCGATGGATACTTGACTGCTGGGCTGCCAGCATATGTGATGGATTCTCCCACCCCGAGTGCCACTGTTACTCAGTATTCAGCACAGTATTTGGAGCAGAGCTTACATCTGATGACCTATGAGAGAGATCAAGCTAGGGCCGCGATGTTGACAACTCTTGATGGGAGAGACGTCGCTCTGTTAGAGAGGGATGAGGCTAGATCAGCCTGAGATGCATTGATTGTGGAGAGGGATGCTGCCCTATCTACTAGGGATGTGGCCATTGCAGACAGCACTTCTGTGAGATCCCAGACGACTGGCATTCTTGCCGATATGAGTGCATACATAGATGAGCATCATGTCACCATGCAGTTAGCCTCTGATCTGCTAGCTCGTGTAGATACCCTTGGGCAGGAGCTTGCAGCTTTACCTCCTTCTTCGGAGAGAGATGCTATGCTAGATCTGATTGTCCGCATACACAAAGATCTGTAGATAGCTTTGTATTTTTCTGCACAGACTAGCTTAGCCATTTTTTTATGTACAGCACATATGTATATATCAAACAATATTATATATGACAAAGAAATATATTTTGATTTACTTCCCTTTCAGTTGTGCCATGATATTTGCTTGATATTTGCCTGTTTCTTCAAGGCTTGTGATCTTGATGCATTCTGAACTTTTCCTTAATATATGGACATTGAGCCATCATAGGATTTCTCAGAACAGATCATTGATCTGTATGTATCCCTACCATCTTTGGTGTATTGGGACTGGTTTTTGTATGGAAATATGGAGAGGAGTGTGAATTTCCTCTCTGAGATTGACCGTACCACAGATGGTCGCTAGTACTTCTATTTATGAGAAGCCTAGTTAATTCCATCTTTTATGGATTGGTATTACTCTTTGAGGCACAACCGTAGCTTAGATGGTCACCAAATCTCCTATTTGTGAGGATAGGTTGGGTAATTCCATCCCCTTGGTCTGAAGCCGATGAAATGTGGTGGATTGAAGGTTGATCCCAGTATCGTGTGACAAGTATTTTTGTTCTGGTAGGGGTTATACTGAACCACAAATGGCTGTCTACGTACTCCTATTAAAGAGGAGATCAAGTTTGCGTAGTTCGAACCTAGTGTAAGAGGTTCAACGCTGAATGTGAAGGCAGATGGGTGTAAAATTGTTTTTGTTGTTTTTGTTTTTGTAGAGAAAGGGCCAAAATGTTTGTTGTTTTTTTTATTGCGACCGGGCCATATAAAATATGGTTGCCTACGTACCCCCGTGTATCAGGGAGATCAGGTCGACATAGTTCGCCCCTCAGGACGAATCGCAACCAAATAGAAGTGTGAATCCCGTGCACAAGCTATACTCCGGGGAGAAGAAAGTTTGATCCCATAATGGGGACAAACTGCAGGTGTGGAAAAAGTTTGATCCTTTTTTAGGGCAAACTGCAAGCGTAGAAAAATTTAATCCCGTATTTAGGAAAAACTATCGGTGTGAAAGGTTCAATCCTGTGTGTAGGATAACCGAAATTGTAAGGAAGGTTTGAAATGTAGTGGAACCAGGCTGCTGATTCCAAGTGAGGTAAAACTAGGCTGCTTGTTTGAAGTGTTTGTTTCCCTGAGGGGCATAAGAGTTTGTAAAAGGAGGGTTAAAAAATCGGAATGACTTGTAATTGGATTATCAATACCAGGATGTTTGCTTGATGGTAAATTCAGACATAGTACCATTCCACGGTGTCCAAGTTGATAAGCTGTGGAAATTCATCGCCATCCATTTCCTGTAGTCTGAAAGAACCTCCTGTCAATACTTCCTTGACAACAAACGGGCCTTCCCAGTTAGGAGCGAATTTTCCCTTAGATTGATCTTGATTGTCAATGATCTTCTTCAAAACCAAGTCATGTTATTTGAATAGCCGTAGTCGGACTTTTCTGTTGTAGGATCGTGCGATCCTTTGCTGATATAATTGACCATAGAAGATTGTTGCAGTTCGCCTTTCGTCTATCAGAGACAATTGGTGATACATGTCTTGTACCCATTGGTCTTCATCCAATTGAGCATCCATCAACACTCTGAGGGATTCCATTTTCACCTATATGGGGAGCACTGCTTCCATCCCATAGGCTAATGAGTAGGGGGTTTCCCCAGTGGAAGTACGCATGGAAGTTCTGTAGCCTAATAAAGTCAGAGGCAAGAGGTCAGGCCATCCTTTGTGATTGGCGGACATTTTCTGCATGATCTTCTTAATATTTTTATAGCCGCTTCAACAACACCATTCATCTTTGGACGATAGATGACGGAGTTAAGGTGTTTGATATGTAATTTACTGCATAACTCCTCTATCATTTTGTTGTTGAGGTTCTTAGCATTATCTAACACAATGACCTCTGGTTGTCCATATCGACAGACTACATTATTTCTGATGAAAGCAATGAGGACTTCTTTGGTAACCTTGGGGAAGGAGGCTGCTTCTATCCACTTGGTGAAGTAGTCGATCATGGTGAATATGAATCGATATCCATTACTGGCTTTGGGCTCGATGGGCCCGATCACATCCATTCCCTACATAGAGAAGGGCCATGGTAAACTCATATTGTGGAGTTCCCTTGGAGGGGCGTGGATAACATTCCCATGAATTTGGCATTGATAGCACCTCTTGACATGATCATCACAGTCAGCTTTGAGTGGTAACCAATAATGCCCTGTTCTGAGGATTTTCTTAACAAGTAAGGGGCCACTCATGTGTGGGCCACATACTCCACCATGGATTTCACCCATAAGCCTTTGAGCTTGGTCTTTGTCCAGACACCTGAGGAGACCTAATCCTGCATCTCTCTTGTAGACCGCATCTCCGCTCAGGTAGAATTTCATAGCAAGTTGATGGATCCGCCTCTTCTCAGTTAGGTTCGCCTCAGCGGGTGTAGATCCATCTCATAGATACTCTTTGATATATTGATACCAAGGGTGGTGGACGGGAGGTAGCTCATCCGATAGTTCTCCAACGTAGTTCCCATAAGCTGGGGCCTTTTGCAGGGCAAATGCAATGCTTGGCATGTTTTCCTTGTCAGGTATGTGAATCATGGAGGCCAACGTTTCTAGTGCATCTGCAAAATCATTCCTATTGCGAGGAATGTGTAAAAAGGAGATTTCTTCGAACTCCAAAGCCATTTGTCAAACTTGCCGATGGTAAGGCAACAAATCTAATTCTTTGGTTTGATAGATTCCCGTGGATTGCTTGATTACCAATTCAGAATCCCCAAAAATAGTTAACCATCTGATGCCAATTGAACGAGCAAGTTTTAGCCCCATGATATAGCCTTCATACTCAGCTGTGTTGTTGGTGCCGAAATAAACCGCAATTTGACTACGACGGATATCTTTCCTCAGTAGACCCCCAAATTTTTATAAATAAAAATCAATTTCCTCTAATTATTATTCTTGATTAATAAGGTGGTAATTTGATAAAATGCTTTAGTTATGGGTGAAATGTGCAATTTTGCAAAATAAACAAGTGGTTATTAAAATATTTATTTTTGTCTCTGGAATATTCGTTTCGGTCAGTGGAATATTCTTAACGTTGTGAGGAATATTAAATGCAAGCCAGTAGCGATCGATTAGGGCCCCATAACAAAATAATCGCTTGGATGAAGAAAATGACAAGTTTGAGCTTTTATAAATAACTAGCGTAAGTTATTCTGCAGTTAATCTTGTTGGATTACACCGGTGGTTAAAATACGATGTCTGGCGTGGTTTGTCAAAGATGAGCACCTGTGGTATTGCGCGAGATTGTTGAATTATTGATTCTTACGTGAAGAAGGCACTTTTCAATAATCATTACGATGAGTTCTTGTTCAATATTTTATTGATTCAATAATTGTTGCGTTGCTAGTTTATATTATTATCTTTGTTTCAATAATTGGCATTGCATAAAGTATTTTCCATTATCGGATCAATAATTCATATTATTTGAATAATATTATCGAGATAACATTATTGGCAATGTCTAGAAAGTTACATCTAAGGAGAGGTTTGGTCACCTAATTGCGCGCCAATGAAGGAGAAATCCTTATTGAAAGCCCCCTCTTTCTGAGGAACTACACGGTTGTCGATTATTCGATTACGCAATATTATTTTTAAATAATTAATTATTGATTATTATGATAAAGAAAATATTTATTTTATGTGGATATAGATGGAGAAATTTTTAATGTGACAATTGTTGAAAATTAATATTTTATCTTTTTCTCGATAAAATAATTCATTTAAATATATTATTTTAATAATATATTAATCGGTGATATTTTTACAATGAATGTGGGATATATGAGTAGATGAGGAGGAAGAGTATTTTTGTGGCATTAAATGTTTAATATATGTTTTGTGTGTCAGGTGGACACAATTCTTGATCGAAAATTGATTATAGTATCAAAATCACTCATTTATGGATTTGGATAATTTCATTTGGAATTTGGAAAAACTTCCTTACGCAAAGTTGTAGAGAATTGAATTTCCTATAAAAAGCCGCGAGATTCAAATTTTCTGACAAAAGGGCTATTTATCATGAATTATTGAAGTTCCGGAGTTACAAATAATTGATTTTTGGTAGTTTTAATTATTTTATATAAGAAAAACGTTTTTGTGGTTGTTGGCACATGGGTGGTTTGATGTTTTTGACCAAAGAAGGCATGCTAGAGTTTTCAAAACATGTGGTAGGAATTTTGAATAAATAATAATATATTTTATTAATTTAGTCTCCTTTATGCGTTCTAACATTTTCCTATAAATAGAGGGCTAAGTTAGAATTGAAAATCACACCGAAACTAAGTTTTCTCTCTTTCTCTCTATATTATCGGCGTATTCTTGTGAGTATACTTTGAGTGTTGCTATACGATGCGAGTTTCATCGACCTATATCCAAAATTGATTAAATGCAGCTTATTTTGAGGTAAGGGATGTTATTTCTTTCAAATGATATTATTTTCTTCAATATCATTACGCCAAAATATTGGTTGAACTTTTTATCAAATTTGGAACTTTTTCATGTCGGGGTTACTATTCATGAGTTACTATTCACGAGTTACTATTCACGTACTATTCACGAAGCGTGAAGATGTTTTTTGTGAAATTTTATCTTTTTGTGTCGTATTACTATTCACGTATACGGCACTATTCACGATATCTGCATTATTCACGAATCTTACACTATATTCACTTAAAAATGAAAATTTTTCTTTTTGTCCAAGATGTATATTTTGGCTACTATCTTTGATTGTATCCATGTTTTGATCGTTATTTTGAGTTACGCTTCAAAATCGTTTATTATGAAGTATTATCGATCTTGGATAAACCGTTAAATGAATCCTAATATTTGTCCTTCTATCTCACTTGGATTCGTTCTTAAAATGTTTTCATCATCCTCGGTCCTTAATGGTGATACTTGATGAATATCTTTAGCATGTAGTGCAAAGATGAATGATTAAACTGATGAATCTCTTTGGCCCGTAGTGCAAAGATGAACAGGTGTTGAGATGAACATGACCAACTAGTGATACAAATTAATATCTTTGGCCTGTAGTGCAAAGATGATTAAAGATGTATATTGATTGTTGTTACAGTGATGAAATATTGATGATGGACTTTTAAATCTTAGAAGACAGTAGAATTCATTCTCTATGTGACTCTTCTAATGGATTGCTATTTCCGCTGCATTTGTTGATCTAAAACTTGTTGTCTATTGTATTCTATTAGATTTTTCCCTGTTGAAGACTAACGATAATTTGTTGTATATTATCTTAGTCATAATATTCTTCTTGGGCTAGTTGAGCTCACCCTTTTCCTTGTTGTTCCATTTTCTTCTCAGGAGGTGAGAACATAGCAGGATCGAGTCGGGGTATGGAGTGAAGGTTCTAGAGAGAGTTGTTTAGTAGTCCTCACCATTTTTGTAAAATAATGTATCAATAAATGTGATGAGGATTTATTTGAGTATAGATATTGTCTAGAAGATAATATTTGTATTCAAACTCACAGTTTTACTGTTGTAATAATAAAGTTGTAGTAATTTTTGTACCATGTATTTGGCGACTCAGAATGGGTTGGGTGGAATGGACCTATTTTGGGAGCGTCACAGCTCCCCCGTACCGGATATTAGAACTGCTCCAACTCCAGAGCCATCTGCGTTAACAGCTCCATCAAAATACATTTTCCATGTGTGGAATGCATCGTACTGATGGTGTTGCTGAATTGTCATTACCCCTTCATCGGGGAAGTATGTTTCCAAGGGTTCGTAATCTCCTGCAGGTACAGCGGCCAGTAGATCCGTAATTCCCTTACCTTTGACAAACTTTTGTGTCACGTAGATGATGTCAAATTGTTGTAGGATCAACTGCCATCTGGACAGTCGACAATTTAGTATGGGCTTACTGAACACATACTTGAGAGGATCCACGCGGGATATGAGATGGGTTGTATGACCATGGAGGTAATGTTGTAACCTCATGGAAGCCCATGCTAAAGCACAACAAGTCTTCTCAATCAGAGTGTACTTGTGTTCACTGATGCTGAATCTTTTGCTGAGGTAATAGATAGCTCGTTCTTGTCCTTTATCATCTTTCTGCCCCAGCATGCAGCCCATGACATTGTCATTAATGTACAGGTACATAAATAGGGGAACATCATCCCTGGGAGGTACCAAAATAGGAGCGTTAACCAACTGCTCTTTAATGGTAAGGAAGGCTTTCTAACACTCATCGTTACATTTTATGGAGGAGTTCTTCCTTAACAACTTGAAGGGCTCACAGGTTGCTGTGAGTTGAGAAATAAATCTGCTAATGAAGTTTATTCTTCCCAAAAATCCCTATATTTCCTTCTCTGTCTGAGGAACGGGCATTTCCTTGATGGCTTGGATTTTGGTGGGATCCAGCTTAATCCCTTTGTGGCTGACTAGGAAACCTAGCAACTTTTCTGATTTGACACCAAAGGCGCACTTGGCTGGATTCAACTTCAAGTCGTACTTACGCAACCTGTTGAATAACTTTTTGAGATGGTCTAAGTGGTCTTCCTCCCTTCGGGATTTGACAATGATGTAATCCATATAGATCTCTATCTCTTTGTGCATTAAATCGTGGAAAAGAGCCATCATAGCTCGCTGGTAGGTTTCCCCGGCATTGATGATGCCGAATGACATCCGTCTGTAGCAAAAAGTTCCCCAAGGCGTGATGAAAGCAGTTTTCTCACGGTCTTCCTCAGCAACCATAATTTGATGGTATCCCGCGAAATAATCCGTAAAGGAGTACATACCGTACTGAGCAGTATTATCAATAAGAATGTGGATAAAAGGTACAGAAAAGCTATCCTTAAGGCAAGCTTTGTTCAGATCCCGATAATCCACGAAAACTCACACCTTTCCTCCTGGCGTAGGCACGGGAACAATGTTGGATATCCACTCCGGATATGTAGACACCATGATAATGCTAGCTTGTAAATCATGAAAAAGAGCCATCATAGCTCGCTGGTAGGTTGCCCCGGCATTGATGAGGCCTAATGACAACCGTCTATAGCAAAAGGTTTCCCAAGGCATGATGAAAGCAGTTTTCTCACGATCTTCCTCAGCAACCATAATTTGATGGTACCCTGCGAAGCAATCCGCAAAGGAGTATATGCCATACTGAGCAGTATTGTCAATGAGAATGTGGATAAAGGGCATGGGAAAGCTATCTTTCAGGCAAGCTTTGTTCAAATCCCGATAATCCACGCAAACTGGCACCTTTCCTCTAGGTTTAGGCACGGGAACAATGTTAGATATCCACTCCGGATATGTAGACACCATGATAATGCCAGCTTGAAATTGTTTCACAATTTCTTCTTTGACTTTTAAACTCCACTCAGGTTTCAATCGCTTGAGTTTCTGCCTAACTGGCTTGAATCCTTCTTTAATGGGAAGGCGATGAAGAACAATGTCAGTGGACAAACCCACCATGTCTTCATGAGACCATGCAAACACATCCTAGAATTGGGTTAATAGCACAACCATGTCATTCCGTTGGTTTGGGGTGAGGTGTCAACCAATCTGGATTAGCTTAGGGTTTTCTAAGGTTCCAAGATTAAAAGGAGTGGTTTGGTCAAGGTTGGGTTTAGGTTTGTCTGCGACCCATTCCTTAATCTCCTGAGGTGTCTCAATGTCCTCTTGTATTTCCATCAAGTCTGAGTCCAACTTTGCATCAAAGTTACAGCCCTTGTGGAGAGAAGGCACATCACCAACAAGTACATGCACATCTAAACTTAGAGTCCTAAAATCAAAAGATGCTTTCACTTAATATATGAAACTGTTTAATCATACAAAAGTGTTAGCATGTACTGATAAAATAACTGCTAATACTATATAGAAAAGTAAGCAATTAAAGTTATCTACAGGGCAGAGAGATTTTTCTGCCCGTTTTACCCTCTTCGACCAATGCATGGAGTGCTGCTCCAATTGTCGAGGGCAAAGTCCTGATGGACGGGAGTGATGGAGGGGTTGTCATTGTCCCCCTTCTCCCGAATGATAACCATGACATCTGGGTAATCATCGTCTGGGGTATATCTGTTTATATGTTCATCATGAACAATGACGCGTATACCTGACATCATCAATGCGATGTCATGTTTACGTTTTCGCTCCATTTCTTCCACTCTGGGATCGGGAATCAGAACCTCTTTCTCTTTTAATGGTACTGGTTTGGGAAACAACATAGCCACAACAGGGGTTGGCACCTTCACTGGAGACTGTATCAGCTCATGCGGTGCAGATGGAATAAATCGCCGTGTGGCGGATGGTTGAGAAACCTGCTTGTGTTTATGCGGATTCCTATGAATGGAATTGGAAGAATAGCTTAGTTCGGCTATTCCAGTTTGACTGGACATTTGAATAGGGTGCTTAATACCATGTTGATCTTTACCAAGCCCTTGTCCAGGCTGATGACCCAATGACATCATTTCTTGTGTGGCCGACATAACCCCGACAGAAATTTTGGGTACGGGAAGTGGTGCTCCAATAGGTTGATATTGAGTGTTACTCACTTCCAAATTATGAAAACTGGTCGGCTCAACTTCTGAATTGAAGCTGATAATTGGTAGACTGCCTTTCTCAAGACATTCCGGCTCAGCGTTGACAGTGACTAGACTGTTGTTGACAATGTATTTGATTTGTTGATGTAATGTGAAGGGAATGGCTCCAGCCATGTGTATCCATGGTCTCCCCAATAGCAAGTTGTATCCTGAGTCTATCTTGAGTACGTGGAAGGAGACATTGAATGTATTTGGACCAATCTCAAGTGGCAGCTCAATCTTTTCGACGGAATTTCGCTGGGATCAATCGAAAGCTTTGATCACCTTATGGCTACTTTGGATCCTTTTGAGATTGACATTCATCTTCACCAAGGTGGCATAAGGATAGATATTTAGAGATGAACCTCCATCTATCAACACTCCAGCTAACATATACCCAGAGGACAACACTATGATGTGCAATGGCTTGAAATGACCGGTCCCTTCGCGAGGTATGTCGTCATCAGTGAAAGATATCACATTGATGTTGAAAATGTGATCAACCATATGTTGAAAGTTTTCCACATCCACTGATTTTGGTAAGTAGGCTTCTTCCAAAACCTTTAATAAGATCTTCCGGTACTCCTCGGAAGAGAAAACCAAGTCCAGTATTGATATCTGACGTGGAGCTTCTCTTAAGCTTAAAACCACCTTGGCTTCATTATGACCCATAGTGCGGAGGAATTTTTCAATCTTCTCTCGAATCTTCCCTTTGCTCTGATGGCGGGCTTCATCACCCTCTAAGGAAAATACAGTGGATTTTCCTTCGACACTGTAGCAGTAGTATTAGTCGTGGATCCTTCAGCTCTTCCATAATTCCATGGAACTTTGTGTAAGCTGACAACATGATATTGTAGTCTGCAATGTAAAGAAATTGGCTCGGGTGTGGCCACTTTCAAAGGATTGTCAGCTCCTTTGAGTTGAATTGCTTGTATGGGAAATGCTTTGACAGTCTCATCATCCTCGTCGGATATAACTGCTACTGATCCCTTCTATTTGGTAGGATAAGTATTCCCATTCTCAAGTTTCACAGTGTTATCGTCTGCCAGTTGCAGGACACCGCTATCAATGAGATTTTGAATGAGATGGCGGAGTGCCCAGCATTCTTGTGTGTTGTGACCACGAGAGTGTGAATGATATTGACAGACTCCATCAGAGTTGAACCATCTTGAATGGGGATTGATTAGAGGCAGAAGGGAGGTAATTCTTCCTTCGTTGATAAGCATTTGAAATATCTCTTCCATAGATTACCCAGGATAGGTAAATTCCCTCTGATTGGCAAAATCCCGACGGGCTTTAGCATTTGCTCTCTTTGCAACCTTATCCTCCATAGCTTCGCTTTCTGAAGGTGAGGATGGAGCATTCATAACAAAAGGAAGGAGATAAGCATGCTCCTGGATGATTAATTGGCGTGTGACTTGATGCTGATGGGTCACTAGTTCTGCCAATTGCTCAATTTGCTTGCAAAGAGCTTTCATTTTTCATTCCATAGTAAACTGGAACTTTGCATAATCCCATCTATCAACACCGTCTTTGATGGTCTGGGATGATTCACCATTAAAATTGGAACTCTATCTAGTGCCCCAACTGATTATGTTGACCTCTTCTTTTTTGTGTTGAGGAAGAGGGTTGTCTTGCACATGAGGTTGATCTGGTTTAGTGACCACAATCTCTCCGTTGTCTATTAAATCTTGGATCTTGTGTTTTAAGGCCCAACAATCTTAAGTATCATGTCCAGGTGCCCTGTCATGATATGCTGTGAGAGCCCCGAATCCGGGTCCCAAATCACTGCGGATTCGGTTCACTATTTCTATCACTATTTGCGGAAGATATAAACATAAATTGTTTATACATTAAACTTACACACTTTTCCCCAAAATCGAGTAACCTTAACTTATACACAAATCATAACTTATCTAACACATAACACAATTATCATACAACACCATTACAAATCTAATCGCATACACTTTAATTTTAAGTTGAACTCGTCTTTAGCCTTTTCTTGATTCCAAACGCGTTACTTTTTATCTGCAATGTTTTATCATGATATAGCAAGGGTGAGCATGAAAGTTGCCCAAAGAAGTTTAAATACAATTTAAAGATATATCATGATTGAAGAGTTTGAATAATAAGTCATATAATTCATTAATATAATTGAGAACTAGTACGAACAAACTTTTGAATCGAACAAGTATTAAACATGAACAAATATATCTCGACCGAATCTGCGGTAATGAAGGTGATCACCTTTCATACAACTTATACATGGATATATATGAGTACAATTCTACAATGGCAATCAAAGAATGATTATCCATAAACATATCTGAATAAAACAACTCTAAGTAGAGTTAAGAAAAAAGAAACTTGCCTGAACTGTTGATTACCGCTACGCAATTTATATCGCTTTATTCGAAGACCTAATATTAGTAATATAGATTTCCAATATTAGAATAATATCATCACAGTATAATACTGTTATATTTATATACACATAATAACCTAAACATATAGCACATAACTCTATCACCATACAAAGACATAAGACTCAAAGATCAAGTCAAATCATATTAGGTATTCCGAGTCGAAACCGACACAATTTTATCATCCCGATGGTCTAGTCGAATGAATATCGAGTTTAAGTTCAATTAAACTGTGCCTAAACACTTAACCATATCACAGCTAATCATATTATCAATCAAAACAATTTTTAAAGACTTATAATAATTTTCAGATAATTAATACCATTTATCAACATTTTTCAATCACTTATATCGTATTTAACTGAATTAAATACCACATAATTCCTTAATCATTAATATTAATTTATCATCAAATATTAATGAAAATCATAACATAATATTATAATATAATTATAATATTACAAAGTATTTTTAATACTTTAAAATCATAATTATATGATTTTTAAACATTAAATTCATTATTCGATAATTTCTATTAATATTAAAATATTAATATTTTCATGACTAAATATCAAAAGTTATATTTTATAACTTAAAATATTTTTATAATACCTAAATCATTTTATATTATTTTTAAATCATTACATCTATTTTTCCATAATTTATTTAATATATTTATTAAATAAACTAATTACCATTAATATTAAAATATTAATGAAATTCATCACAAAATATTAAAAGTCATCAAAAATAACTTAAAATATTTTCTAACACCATAAAATAATTTTTTATGTTTTTTCATGAATTAAAACTATTTTTAAATAATTTATTTAATATTATAATTAAATAAATAAATACCTTTTATATACCAAAAATATTAAATATTTTTGAAATATACACAAAATAATTAAAAACCATTTTTCAAGCTTTAAAATAATTTTTCATAATTTATTATGTATTTTTAATAATTGAAAATCATTTTTATCTATTTAGTAAATCAATTAATTCATTTTCTAAGTAAACTGTCGCTAAAAGGTACCATAGGCGACAAAACTGTCGCTAATGGTGTTCTTGGTGTTCTTGGCCATTTTCCAGAAATTCAAGACAGTGTTCGAGTGGGTAGGTTTGACCATCAATAGATTCATGTTCTTAATGTTTTCTGGGTTGCTTATGGAGTTAAGATTGTAGTACTAATGTAGTACTACAACCACAAACTCATTTCATGACCAAAAAACAATACATCAGAAAGATCTGGGCATTCAAAATCCTTGTCAGGTGTGTTCTTGAATTTCTGGGCTGCCCAGAAATTCAAACAGTTTGAGGGTCCTTACTTTGTACCTTTATAACTTTGATTCTAGGCATTGTTTCTGTGATCTAAAAGTTTCAACATGTAGTACACATGACAGGATACAATTATATTACATTACATCAACCTAACAACATCACAACTGAGAGATCAAAGCCGGTCAATTTCTGACAAAAACTCGGCTGATGAAGATCTGGGTTTTCCAGAAAACCTTCATCAGGCAGTTTGGTCAACGCCGTTTGACCATGATTCTATATCGTTCTGTTTACGATATAAGAGATCTAAGGACTGGGATCTGTACTCCTCATGTCAGACTACAAGATAAAACCAACAACATAACCTAAATCACTACCATAAGCAAGATCAGAGGCTAAGAAAAGGCATTGTCGATTTTACGAAATCTGGTTGCCCAGATTAATTGGTCATGGCTCAATTAATCGACCATTAACCCTTAATAACTTCTAATCTACATACGATCTAAACGCGATTCAAGTTTCCAATTAAAGCCTTCATGGCATACTACCGCCATAACATAAAAATATACAAAACAACCAATGATAAAGATCTAGAGGCCCCGACATTAGGTCATCAGCCTTATTTTTCCGTAATTCCGCATTTGAAAAATCCTTAAATTCGAAAGCATCAATGATATGGATCTGAGTTTTGGCAACCCGATCATCAAATGACACTCAATAACACAACTTTAACCAATGAAATACAACATCTAACATCGATCTAAAAATTTCTAAGTTTAGGGTTCATAAACCTTTTATGCTTTGATTTTGATTTCTGACTTTTGATTTCTGTTCTTGGCTTTCTAAGACATTAACTTGGCTCAACTTTTAACTCTCTCTCACTCTAGAATTTTGAAAATGAAGAGAGAAAAAGGTTTGTACAAAATGAGAAGAAAAGTAAGACTTTTCTTACTTTAAATCTTTAGATTTTGATTCAATGAATCTATTGTTTGCAAGGTGGCATGCTAGATATAAAAGTCACATGCTTAGCTAGGTTTAGGTTTAGGGTTGGTCACCAAACCAAGATCATAGATATGCAAGCTACCAATTAAAGAATGACATAACGGAATTTTAGTCTTTTCCGTACCATTTTATTTCTAAAATTGTCATTTGATACAAACCCTTAGGGTTAAAACCTAAGGTTTCCAAAAATTATTTTCTAGGATTTCCAAATTCCGACTTTCAAAGTAGAAAATTAACATTTCTAAATTATAATTAAGATTCTCTAATTATACTAAGATTCCTTAATCATAATTCAAGTTGCTAATTAGGATCAATATTTCCTAATTAAGATTGTTAATTTAGCAATTAAATCCCTAACTGTGCATTAAGGTTTTTGACGGAACAATTAGGGTTCAAAAATTATAAATTAGGATTTGCTAATTAATTAAGCCTTACCTTAATTAAGTTTATAATTTAAATCACTTGAGCATTATAATTCTCCGTTATATTCCCAGATTAGGGTTTCAATTTATCAGAATCTGAAACTAGGGTTTTCAGATCTGGTATTAGGGTTTTCTAAAAGTCAATTAGGGTTTTCAAGTAATTCATTAGGGTTTTCCCTAATTAAATTATAATTAATGACGTTTAACCTTATACCCGCATCTGTCTTTCCAATCTAGGGTTTTCAGATACCGAATTAAAGTTTCGGATTTCTGGAACTGAAATTAGGGTTTTAGAACAATTTTCTAGGGTTGTTTATCAGACGTTAGGGTTTTCTAACAGAACGTTGACGTTCTTAATATAAAATTAGGGTTTGCCACAGATATAATTTATCTGGTCAACCCTTGACCCTTAACCACATTCTGTATACATACATAACCATAAACACAGAACATATTCACACATACACTTAATCCTGAATAATTCTCCTATATCCTTCACAGAATTTTGAAATCCTCAAAATTCAATCCCAATAATATCAAACGCATACACTTATTTTCTGTCTAGGTCTATTATTTGACCTTAAATCAATCATTTAAGATTTTAATAAATTGTCTAAATTCTTGGGTTGTCACATATGCACACTTCTGAATAGCATCAAAACCCTTCCCATTAGGGTTGGCTAGTGGAAGAAGACGTGTGATTTTCTTCTGAGTGGTCAGAAGAACAAGAATATTCTCGAGCGAGTCCCCTAAGGGTGTGAACGTTAGAGGGCGCTTTACTTCCCCAATATTAGGCAATGGAGGGTTTGAAGATTGTGCTTGGAAAGGGGAGTAGTTTCTCCTCTGTATAGGCATGCTCTAATTGCTTTTCTGACCTTGTAGTATCAAGGAAACATCCTCCTCTTTCTTTTTATGGACCCTCCGGGGGTTGTTTCCATAATATCCGGACTGGATGTGTTTAGCAACTGCTTTAAAAGCGGTTAGGTCTTGAATCTTACCGGACTTCGATCCCATCTCAGCCATCTCTCCGTGCTTGATCATTTTAGAGAATGGTTTGCCAATACCATTTAATACTCTCTCATAGAAAGGAGCTTCCTGTATGTCTATGAAAGTCATGACCATTTCTGATTCCGTCATGGAAGGAATAACTTGAGCAGCCAGGCGCCTCCACCTCTGAGCATACTGTCTGAAAGACTCATTAGACTATTTATTGACCTTGGTAATCTAATACCGGTCAGGAGCCATCTGAGTTTGAAAACTGTATTGAGTAAGGAAGGCGTGAGCTAGCTCTTCCCAGCTATGGATCTTTGAGTTGTCTAATCTGGTATACCTCGAACGGGCTTCTCCAGTCAGACTCTTCTGGAATAGTTGCATTCTGAGATTCTCATTTTCCGCATAAGATCCATGTTCTCTAATGAACACTTTCAAGTGTGTATAAGGATCCCCTAATCCGTCGTATTTTTTAAAACCAGGGGTTTTGAATTTCTCTGGATAATGAACCCTAGGAAATATGCAAAGGTCAGCATATGAAGCACTTCAATGTGTTCCAATCCCTTTGAGAACACGGATAGTTTCCTCCATTTGGAGGACCTTTTTCCTGATGTCACCGGTGTCTGGATCTCCTTTGAGATGGGTGTTTTCAGGGTCTTTGTCGGTCGTATCCAACTGAGGTTCTAGAATTGTTTTTTCCAAACCTTGAGCTCCTCCTTATGCAGAGGATTATGTATGTGTAGGTATCTTCGTAACTTGAGTACACTGATGCAGTTCTTTAAGCAGAACGGCCAAGTCTGTAATTTGTTTACTCAATCCATCAAATTCTTCTCAAGAAACAGGATTAGACTAGTCAGAAGAAGACATGATTGGTTGTAGGCTATAGGCCTTTTTAGAATTTGAGCGGGTAACAGGCCCAATTGCTTCCCTACAAAAGACTTATGCAGTTTAGTCTTAGGGATAATGTAAATGTTATAAAAATGTGTCCATTTTAGGAATTTTTTCCTGCAAAACCGGGTGTTAATTGATAACATATTATGTATGCAGAGATATTCTTCATATTTTCCATTACATATGGATGAACATGGAATAAAATTACAAGTAAATGCTTTAACAAGTACTTGAAAATGGAAAGTATGAAGAGACTTTCCTCCGCGTTTGGATTATCAGAGGCTGACCTATCTTAAGGTTACTCTCGCGGTTTTTTGGCATGAAGGTCCCCAGATCATCGCAATCTACTTGACGGGAAGTTAATCTGGTCGTTCAACTGGAGCGAATCTGGGTGGTGCCTTTCCTGAGCCTCGTTGGAATTAGTCTTCCTTCGAGTCTAGTAATCAAACACCGACAGGATAGCCTACTGGTGGAGGAACCACACAACATACATTCACATACAACGTGTCTCGCCGTTTATGCAAAATGATGACATGTGCAAAGCACTAATATCACAGATAGATATTTAGCAGTGCAATAAGTAAGATGCATTTGTACACATTCATCATAAATGTAAATGCAACATGCACACACAAGCATATAACAATTTTGAAAAGCTTGTAATAGCGCCTTAAGCCCTCTTACTGGAGTCCCTAGCAGAGTCGCCACCTGTCGACGTCGGGATTTTTAGTTGTCCCTTTTCGTTACTTGTTCTTTGCTGTTCTCATTGTTATGTGAGATTTGTTTGAAAAAACAAGTGAAAAAGGTCTGACATGTATAATGTCGACGATGGACTGTTAAGAGTCGCCAGTTAGTGTTTTTAACTGGTTGTACTAACGCAACCGAAAAGGTTTGCACATTGACCCAGTGATTTGACACTACTAAACGAGTCTATGAAATCGAGATTCGTTATGGGTTCAGGGGCTCGATTATTGTGAGGGAAGGTATTAGGCACCCCTAAACATCTGTGTTACCACGGTGACCGCCACTTTCCAAAGAAACTGTTATATGAATGTGTGTGTGTGTGTGTGGATCAATGTGAAATTATTTGAAAGTAGTGCGAGGCCTCGTTCACACCTATATACGCAGGGTTTGAATTTATAGAAAAATTCAGTTTTAGCAAGATATAGCAATGAAGTTTTATAAAAAGAGGTTTTCAAACCCTGTGCTCAATAGGAATTGAGACCTTTTCATACTTCCATTTTATTGCTAAATGTTCTAAAACATTTTTCTTTTATTTTGAGATGCCGGGCATCTTGAGAAAATAATATCTGTGATGGCTTTAGAACTCCTCATCAAACATGATAGCCATCTAAGGAAATCCGCATACTTTAAATAATGTACAAGCTACTTACAATCGAGAAAAAGTCCATCATGGAACTCCTAATCTAGATTGATGGTGAATCTGTGATCACATGATTCTAGGCTCACATGATACTCTGCAGGTTTGTATGAAAAGCGAGTGAGATTATATATATATATATATAAGCGGTATATATATATATATATATATAAGCAGTATATATATATATATATATATATATATATATATATATATATATATATATGTGTGCATGATCAACCACCACAGAAAGCAACTCCATGGGGGATCGGAAATGTACATATATATATATATATATATATATATATATATATATATAAGCAATAAAATATATATATGGACATGATCAACCACTACTAAATGAATCCATGGGGGATCAGAAAAGGTAAATAAAGCATTAAATGCGATCGACCACCACGAAATAAACTCCAGGCGGGACTGAATGTAAATAAAAGCGAAGAAAAGGCCTCAAGTAAACTCCGGCTCTGACAAAATGTAAATATATATATATATATATATATATAAGCGAAAAAGCATACTTTGGATGTAAAATCCAGGCTCATCGGATATGTCCGACAACAATTATATATATAAGTATATATATATAAAAGCATGTAAACACTCCAGGCATAAGTTTAGGCTCAATCAAGGCATAACTCGATAATGTTAGTCTATATATATAATATATACATATATAAGTGTATATATATACAGACAAAAATGAAAATCACGGACCGAAGTCCAGGCAAACGCATGCAACACGACTCTCAATGTGTAGAATAGTGTGTGCCAATATTAAAAGAAAGGCTTTATAGAGTGTTAGAAGGCTTCCAGTGGGCTGTCAATACATACTTCTATGACTCTATATGGATGAATACTCAGCTCCCGCTGGTAAATATATAGCTATATGTGAGCTAAAAGGGGTTTAAAAAGAGCAAGCACTCAATATATGGTGTGTATAAATCAAATTGGACTGGGCTTCCTCGCCTTTTTCCTTTTTTGAAATGGCTACCCTAAGCCCTCTATTTATAGAGGGGAGCCATGGTGGTGTACTATGACTACCCGGGTACCCCGGAGACTCCATGAGTCTGTCGTCTCGAAGTACGTGCACTCGTGCATTGTGATGTCTGCTCGAACTTGTAGAACTTCAATCCGAGCATCTGAATGAGGTATATAAGACCTTCTTTCGACCCCTTGTGTCGAGAGTTGCGCAATGACATGAGATTAGAGGTTGTCAGAAGTCAGGAAGAGGGGACCATGCCCATGATCTTCAAGCTTCAAATTCTATCCGGTGTGCTGCCACACGCAATAGTCACTCGAGATTGGAACTCCCTGGTTCTTGAAGGGCATTGTTGAATGTATGTATGTATGAAATGTTGAGACGACGTGCAGATGTTGAGGTAGCAAGATGACGTTTGACTCCTCATTGGTGTTATCGCCGATTTGAGTTGAAACCAGACGTTGCCCAGGGTTATATCTGAGATTGGACTGTTGCAAGTGTTTGAATGCCGCAATGTCATCTGCGAGGGTGCCTGTCTGCCCGGTGTTAGCTCCGGGTCTGCGGTATGAGTTCCTCAGCAGGAGGTCTGAGATTGAAGTTGATTGCATTTGAAACAAGCATTTATGGGGTTATCGCCGGAACTGCAACAACATTCCTTGGTGCTATCGCCAAGGACGAAACTCGGGGTTATCTCCGTGGTTGGAAATGATGTTCCCGGTGTGTGTTCTGGGTTTGGGAATGATACTCCCGGTGTGTGTTCCGGGGTTGAGAATGAACTTCCGGCGGTATCCGGAATGGATTTTGAGCTGTCTTCCAGGGTTATCTCCAAAAGACGATTCTGCTTTCCTGCAATGTTAGTAACAGGTGTGTAGAAAATTTTGAGTGTCTACAGTATGTATGCATTGTTAATAATTGGTCAATGATGGTGCAGTATTTGAAAACCCTAGTTTTGAAGTCAAATGAGACTTTAAAATCTGTCCAATAATTATTTTATGTGATTAATGATATTTATTATAATATTATATTATTTCAGTGCTGTAAATATGTACTGTATATGTGTGGACTGATAATATTGGTCAAATTATGTGTATAATGCCAAAACCCTAGTGTTAAGCTGTTAAATCCTAATTAATGTTTATAAACTCAAATGTTTATATTTGGAACCCTAACTGTCAAATTGGGAAACCCTAATTGCTAATTTAGAATGTTTAATGCTAATTATTAGACTTTAAACCCTAATGTTCATGAATAATGTAATTAGAAACCCTAATTACAAATTGTTAATCTTTAATTATTAAATTGTTAACATTAATTGATATTTAGGAACCTTAATTGTTAATTTTAAGCCCTAATTACTAAATTAGTAAATCTTAATTATAATTTGTAAATCTTAATTCTAATTTTTATATTCCTTGTAATCAAAAGCTAAATGTAATTAAGGAACACAAATTTACAATTTTTAAAAACTAAAACTATACAATTTTTGGCCAAATTACAAAATCCTAGAAATTAATTTTTTTAGAAACCTTAGGGTTTGCCAAGTTACAAAAAGGCCATTAAAATTATTTAACAAATGACCATTATACCCTTATGTGTATTATTGAGGTTAACTTGTCAACCTTGACAAACCTTTAGTGGTTGAACTACCCTATGTATAGCCATGTGCCTACAAACTTCAACAACTCAGCTATTTTCAGCCAAATTCATTGCTTGGGAGTTATATATATTGATCAAGAGAGAGAAATGTGCATTATTTTGCCATTTGAGCACCAACTCTCTACCAAGACCATATCTCTCTCTAAACCACGAAATCCTAAAATAGATCAGTCCCATATTCAAGCCCCACTAATACACATCACAAATCAGTAGCTTAGAAATCAGATTTGCTCACTTAAAGGTATAAACCTTAGCTTGAAATCTGATCTTGATCAATGTGTTAGATGTTGTGTTTTTGTGTTTTAATATGTTGTATGATGTGTAACTAAGTGATCTGGGTTGGTATCTTACACATCTATAACATCTAAGTAATCAAATTGATGATTTTCAAAAATCTGAAGAATTTTATTTTTGTGTCTGACAGTCAAATGTCAGACCTCATAGATCTTTTGTTGTTATGTGTTTTTGGTGTTTAAATGTTTAAACTTGTAATATGTTATGTGGTCTATGATCTAGAACTTGAATCAGGGTCAGATCTACCATATATTGAAAGTTATTAATGGTCAAAGGTCGTTGACCGACCAAGATCGAATGAATTGTGGGTAACCCAGAAACTTTTTTTCAGCGTTTGACAATGTTTTAGAAGGCATAGATCTGTTAGCTTGTAAGTGATATGATGATGTTATAATATCTATTGTGTAGCTTGTAATATGTTCTTCATAACTGTGTCTTTAGATCCTTTAAACAAACAACTTATCGAATTTAATGGATGGTCAAAGTGACTGAAATGACCACGAAAACAATTTTCTGGAATTTCCAGAAAATTTAAGAATGCTATCTCTGACAGCCTTTGACCGGCATAGATCTAGCTATTATGATGTAGTTAGATCAATTTTATGTATTAGATATGTTGTCTTGCATGTTATCTACAAACTGGAACCATAAGAACACCAAAACGTTACCAGGATTGCAAGTTATGGAGATCAAAAGTAGTCATCTGGAACTGTTCTTTATTTCTGGAAAACCTAGATATGAAGAACAGCTTCTGACATGATATTTGGAGGCTTCAATCTCTTTCGTTTTATGTTGTTTGGCCATGTTTCTTGTTAGATAATGTATTATTACACTATAACTATAAGATCTAACCAATAGTTTGTCCATAAACTTTATATATTATGAATTAATCTTGGTCAAAGTGAGCACCTTGATAACTGTTATGAATTTCTGGGTTTCATGAAGAACACTCAAGAACACCTATAGCAACGGTTCTGTCACTATAGGTAGTCTTTAGTGACAGTTTATTTCTAAAATTAATTATTTTTATTAAATAAATAGAAAATTTTGTTTTTAATTATTAAAAATACAAAATAAATTTCTAAAAATTATTTTAAAATCCGAAAATTAGTTTTTAATAATTTTTAATATATTTCATAAATATTTAATATTTTTGGAATATTAAAAAGGTATTTAATTTATTTAATTATAATATTAAATAAATTATTTAAAAATGATTTAAATACTTGAAAAATCATTTAAAATTATATTAGGGTATAAGAAAATATTTTAAGTTATTTTTAATGACTTTTAATATTTTGTGATAAAATTTCATTAATAAATTAATATTAATGATAATTGAGTTACTTAATAAATGTATTAAATAAATTATGAAAATAGAATTATTGATTTAAAAATCATTTAAAGTATTATAAAAATATTTTAAGTTATAAAATATAACTTTTGATATTTTGACATGAAAAATATTAATATTTAAATAATAATGATATTAGATTTATTTAATTTTATATTAAATTACTTAGTTTAAAAAATGATTTTAATATTAAAAAATTATTTTAAATGAAAATGAACTGCTTAAGAATATTTTAAGTTATAAAATATAATTTTTAATATTTAAAGAATAATTTTATTAATAATTTGATATTAATGATACTAATTTAATATTAATGATATTAAATTTATTTATTAATTATATTAAACAAATACTTTAAAAATGGTTTATTTATTTAAAATCATTTAAAAAGGATATAAGTGAATTAAAATATTTGAAGTTATAATTAATGACTTTTAATATTTTGATAAATAATGCATTAATATTTTAATATTAATAGTAATTATTTAAAATGATTTTAAATGTTTTAAAAATCATTTAAGGGTAATATAAATACTTTAAAAAGTATTTTAAGTTATTATAAATAATTTTAATATTTCTTGTGATGGTTTTATTAATAATTTAATATTAATATTAATGATAATAGAATTATTTGATATTTTAATCATTTTAAAATGATTCCTGTGTTTGAAAATTCGTGATAAATTATGATAATTGTTTAAAAATTATTATAAGTCATTTAAAAATGATATGACTATTATTTAAATAGTCTAAATAGATATTGAACTTCGATATAGAGTCTTAGTGTGACGCCCCCAAAATTAGGTATTCATCACCCATCTTGAGTCGCCAGATACATGGTACATAAATTCAAATATAACTTAATTATACAACAGTCGTGCAAAATACGACGACATATATACTATGAGTTTCAATACAAATATTGTAACATATATAATATGACAATATTCATACTCAAATTAATACATGCCATATAAAGTATAGCAGCAAATATTTCAAGTCTCCAAAGGAACACAAGAAGATATATGTTCTCTTCACCCTATTGTTGTTCACCAAAATCAATTATTAAGTGACGTATAAAATACGACACACACATCTTAGGTCCTCAATACAATTATATATTGCATGTCATGCCATAGTGAGGACTACTAATGCTATCATCTGACCAGTTATTCTGGTTCCTCGACTAGTCCCAAATTCGTTCTCATTTCACGAAGATAATAAAGGAAAGAAAGGGTTAGCTCAACTAGCCCAAAGAAAAATATTATGACTAAGATAGTGCAGAATAAATTATCATTAGCCTTCAACAGTATAACAACTGATAGAATATAATAGACAACAAGTTTAACTGCAGCAGAATAAGCAATTCATTAGAAGAGTTAAATAGAACATAATGTCTACTATCTCCTTTGGAATAAAAGTCCATCATTAATATTTCATTCCTATAATACCCATCAACAGTTCTTTGTTATACCCAAGACAAAGAGAACTCTCATCACCTGTCTTCACCTGAACCACCACAGGTTATAATTAAATTCATAATTCATATTTATAATCAGGTAAATCAATAGTTCATACAACTGTAAAACCAAAAACGCTGAGACTCAGCTTAATAGTATCATGACCACGAATTATCCATGCACTACGGGCCAAGGATATTCGTATTTTCAATTACGATCATGATTATACCAAATAATCCCTGGTCATAATCATACCAAGTCCATCTATGCACTACGGCCAAAGATGACTTTTACCACATCCATGAATTAATATTTCATCGCTGAGACTCAGCTCAATAATCAATCCACATCATCGAATCATCCCTACACTATAGGCCAAGGATATTCTTTTAGTATCACGACCACGAATTATCCATGCACTACGGGCTAAAGATAATCGTGTTTTCATCAACGGTCCTGATCATGCCATAAAACAATTCATCTTTGCACCCTTGGCCGAAGAGAATCCATAGTCATAATCATACCAAAAACTGTCCATAAATGCACTACAAGCCACTGAGGACTTTTACCACATCATTCGTCACATTACGGTCATGATTATACAGAATAATTTCTGGTCATAATCACACCAATTTCGTCTATGCACGTAAGCCAAAGATGACTTTTATCACAATATAAACATGAGAATAATGACAATGATATAAGCATTAATCAAACGAAAACGAGGATAAATATTAAAGACTTTAAATTTATCCAAATATTATAAACTCATAATCTAATATTATTAATATTATAACAATATTTTAATCACTTCTTAAACTTATAAACAATTTATTTCAATTGTCTACACTTTACCAAATAATGCATTTAATCATTCAAAAATGCCATACTCATACGATTTCATCACCAATGATCAAATCCCTTATCAAAAATCTACATATACCCTATATAAGATTCCCAAGCCATAAAATCTTATTTTCCAACTTTGTTACTTCACATAACATATTTAACTCATTTACTCATAACTAGATCATTTTCATGAAAAATACCAAATTAATCCCAAAAATATTTCTTTTCTGGGATTTAGTAGAATATAGTCCCATATTGAACATATATTTTTTTTGGAATTTTTAAAATTAATTTACTATTTTTCAAAAATAAATTTCTAATTAATTCCTTAAGAAATTAGCTACCTCAAGTTTAACTCCAAAAATTCTCAAATCTTGGCAGGATCTTACACATGTTAACGTGATCTTACAGTTTAAATTTCATGGTCATCGGAGTTATAGAACTCCGATTATAGCGTTTTTCGTCAAAAAAACCTAAATATTGAAATGGTCATAACTTGCTCATTTTAAGTCGGAATGAGCTCAATTTTGGACAGGAGGTACTTTATACCATATATTTTCATGTCCCAAAAGACCGGAATTTGTCTCACAATTTAAGTGTCCGAAAATGCCCTTTTAAAATATCTGGCAGTAGCTGTTTTCTCATTTTTCACTTTTTCGTGCTTTGCTAAAATCAGTCCACACGAAAATCTACAACACCTTTTCAGTGATTCTACTTGGATAAGTTAGGAAACTCATAGATCTAACTCTATAACTTGACCACACTCAAAAATTCGAAATATAATAGAAGATATGGTCAATTGAATTTCATGTTCCATTTTCACCAAAATCTAATTTTTCAACCCTTTGTGATTTCTAAGAAACTTTCATGTTTTCACATAATAACCAACATAATACTTCATATATCCATGATTTTCATCAGTCCAATACTTTTATTATGACTCTCATCATAATCAACAAAACCATATCATTTCCATAATTTAATAAGGAATGAATATAAAGGATCATTCACCATGCATGTGGTAATCCACATAGACAGCTTATTCCAACAGAATAATAAAGAATGGAATAACTGAAGAATTCACCATGCATGCGATAGATCGCACAGATAGGTTATTCTCAAAAGAATAATAAAGAATAGAACCAGGTCAGGCGTAATCCGCACCGATAGGATATTCCAACAGAATAATAAATAATGGAATAACAACAGAATTCACCATGCATGCGATATACCGCACAGACAGGTTATTCCAACAGAATAATTAATAATGGAACCAGGTCCGGCGTAAATGCACAGACATGATATTCTGACAGAATATTAAAGAACAGAATAATAAAAGAATTTCACCATGTATGTGGTACTTCGCCTACGCATGTTATTCCAACATAATAATAAGGAATAGAAGAATTTCACCATGTATGCAGAACTTCGCATAGACAGGTTATTCCAACATAATGATAAAGAATAGAATAACGGAAGAATTTCACCAAGTATAGGGTAGCCCGCGTATACAGGTTATTCCAACAGAATAATAAGGAATGGAATAATAAAAGTTCTCTTCATGAATACAAAAGAAATAATACCCCTTACAGGTACAACAAATAATATCCCTTACCTTAGAATATACTGGATATAGGAGTAGTGAAGTAGCAGAATACTTTTCTTCTTTCTCTCTATAGTTTCTCTCTAGAATTTCAGTGAATTCGTAAGAAATAATGATGGAATGAGATTCTATTTATAGGGGAATGGACTGAATAGTAACCAATCTATGAACGATCTAGATTGATTTACTTTTAAACGGACGATCCAGATTGGTTTACAATAAAATATAATATATTCTATTTATAATCTAATAAAACGAATAACTCTATAAAAAAGTATTATGTTTTATATAAAAGATTTTACTATCTGAAACACTATGTAGGCCTTATACAAACACTATGCATAATAAAATATAATATATTCTAATTATTGTCTAATAAAACAGATAACTTTATAAAAGTATTCTATTTTATATAAAAAGATTTTACTATTAGCCTAATAAAATGAATAACTTTATAAAAGTATTCTGTTTTATATAAAAAACATTTCTGTTTTATTACATTAATAATACTAATAAAACAAAACTTCATCATCACTTACTTTGAAAAATTTTCAAATGTCACCATTAACTTTAAACTTTTATCAATTTAACTATTCACGAAAATAGAAAAATTGAATACTTTTATTTCATAAAATTCGGGGTCTCACAATCTCCCCTCCTTATGAAATTTCACCCTCAAAATTTACGTACGTACCCGGTATCCGAAGAGATGAGAATACCTTGCTTTCTTTTTGAATTGTACCTTCCCGGTTATATCCTCTGTATCATAATTTTTCCATTGCTCATCTCCTGTATTTCAGATATCATTCTAGAATATATCTTCAAAATAAGGGTTAATTGACATGCCACATATTATTCCTATACTCTGGCCGACCAATAAAATACCAAATAACTTAGGTAGGTCATACTAGCGAACGAATTCCCCGTCTCTCCCCTCCTAGTTCTTGTCTCACATCTCAGCCAGGGATCATATCCCTAAGCTTTGATACCAACTGTGACGCCCCCAAAATTAGGTATTCATCACCCATCTTGAGTCGCCAGATACATAGTACATAAATTCAACTACAACTTAATTATACAACAGTCGTGCAAAATACAACGACATATATACTGTGAGTTTTAATACAAATATTGTAACGTATATAATACGACAATATTCATACTCAAATTAATACATGCCTATAAAGTATAGCAGCAAATATTTTAAGTCTCCAAAGGAACACAAGAAGATTTCTGTTTTCTTCATTTTACTGCGGTGCACTTTTGACGCTTTCAAGGTTGAGTTCTCTTCACCCTATTGTTGTTCACCAAAATCAATTATTAAGTGACATATAAAATAGGACACACACATCTTAGGTCCTCAATACAATTATATATTGCATGTCATGCCATAGTGAGGACTACTAATGCTATCATTTGGACCGTCACTCCGTTTTCCGACTAGTCCCAACTACGTTCTCATTTCCTGAAGGTAACAGTGAAAGAAAGGGTTAGCACAACTAGCCCAGTAAGAAATATTATGACTATGATAGTGCAGAATAAATTATCCTTAGCCTTCAACAGTATAACAACTGATAGAATATAATAGACAACAAGTTTAACTGCAGCAGAATAAGCAATTCATTAGAAGAGTCAAATAGAACATAATATCTACTATCTTCTTTGGATTAAAATTCCATCATTAATATTTCATTCCTGTAATACCCATCAACAGTTCTTTGTTATACCCAAGATAAAGAGAACTCTCATCAGCTGTCTTCACCTGAACCACCACAGGTTATAATTAAATTCATAATTCATATTTATAATCAGGTAAATCAATAGTTCATACAATTGTAAAACTAATAACGCTGAGACTCAGCTTAATAGTATCACGACCACGAATTATCCATGCACTACGGGCCAAGGATATTCGTATTTATAATTACAGTCATGATTATACTAAATAATCCCTAGTCATAGTCATACCAAGTCCATCTATGCACTACGGCCAAAGATGACTTTTACCACATCCATGAATTAATATTTCATCGATGAGACTCAACTCAATAATCAATCCACATCATCGAATCATCCCTGCACTATACGCTAAGGATATTCTTTTAGTATCACGACCACGAATTATCCATGAACTACGGGCCAAAGATAATCGTGTTTTCATCAACGGTCCTGATCATGCCATAAAATAATTCATCTTTTCACCCTTGGCCGAAGAGAATCCATAGCCATAATCATACCAAAAACTGTCCATCAATGCACTACAGGCGACTAAGGACTTTTACCACATCATTCGTCACATTACGATCATGATTATACCGAATAATCCCTGGTCATAATCACACCAAGTCCATCTATGCACGTAAGCCAAAGATGACTTTTATCACAATATAAACATGAGAATGATGACAATGATATAAGCATTAATCAAATGAAAACAAGGATAAATATTAAAGACTTTAAATTTATCCAAATATTATAAACTCATAATCTAATATTATTAATATTATAGCAATATTTTAATCACTTCTTAAACTAATAAACAATTTATTTCAATTGTCCACACTTTACCAAATAATGCATTTAATCTTTCAAAAATGCCATACTCATAAGATTTCATCACCAATGATCAAATCCCTTATCAAAAATCTACATATACCCTATATAGGATTCTCAAGCCATAAAATCATATTTTCCAACTTTGTTACTTCACATAACATATTTAACCCATTTACTCATAACTAGATCATTTTCATGAAAAAGACCAAATCAGTCCCAAAAATATTTTTTTTTCTGGGATTTAGCAGAATATAGTCCCATATTGAACATATATTTTTCTCTAAATTTTTAAAATTCATTTACTATTTTTCAAAAATCAATTTCTAATTAATTCCTTAAGAAATTAGCTACCTCAAGTTTAACTCCAGAAATTTCCAAATCTTGGCAGGATCTTACACATGTTAACGTGATCTTCCAGTTTAAATTTCATGGTCATCGGAGTTATAGAACTCCGGTTATAGCATTTTTTGTCGAAAATACTTAAATATTGAAATGGTCATAACTTGCTCATTTGAAGTCGGAATGAGCTCATTTTTGGACAAGAGGTACTTTATACCATATATTTTAATGTCCCAAATGGCGGAAATTTTTCTCACAATTTAAGTGGCTGAAAATGCCCTTTTAAAATTTCTAGCAGTAGCTATTTTCCCATTTTTTAGTTTTTCGTGCTTTGCTAAAATCAGTCCACACGAAAATCTACAACACCTTTTCCAGTGATTCCACTTGGATAAGTTAGGAAACTCATGGATCTAACTCTAGAACTTGACCAAACTAAAAAATTCAAAATATAATAGGAGATATGGTCAATTGAATTTCATGTTCCATTTTCACCAAAATCTGCTTTTTTAACCCTTTGTAATTTCTAAGAAACTTTCATATTTTCACATAATAACCAACATAACTCATCATAACACTTACTAATGCTTCATATACCAATGATTTTCATCAGTCCAATGCTTTTATTATGACTCTCATCATAATCAACGAAACCAGATCATTTCCACAATTTAATAAGGAATGAATATAAAGGATCAGTCACCATGCATGTGGTAATCCACATAGACAGGTTATTCCAATAGAATAATAAAGAATGGAATAACTGAAGAATTCACCGGGCATGCAATAGATCGCACAGACAGGTTATTCTCAATAGAATAATAAAGAACGGAACAAGTTCAGGCGTAATCCGCACCGACAGGATATTCCAATAGAATAATAAATAATGGAATAACAACATAATTCACCATGTATGCGATAGACCGCACAGACAAGTTATTCCAACAGAATAATAAATAATGGAACCAGTCCCACAAACGCATGCATGTGATATATTCGGCGTAATAATAAATAATGGAACCGGTCCCACAGAACGCATGCATGGGATATTAAGCGAGAATATTAAAGAACGGAATAATAGAAGAATTTCACCATGTATGTGGTTCTTCGCATACACATGTTATTCCAACATAATAATAAGGAATAGAAGAATTTCACCATGTATGCAGTACTTCGCATAGACAGGTTATTCCAACATAATGATAAAGAATAGAATAACATAAGAATTTCACCAAGTATAGGATAACCTGCGTATACAGGTTATTCTAACAGAATAATAAAGAATGGAATAACAGAAGTTCTCTTCATGAATACAAAAGAAATAATACCCCTTATAGGTACAACAAATAATATCCCTTACCTTAAAATATACTGGATATAGGAGTAGTGAAGTAGCAGAATACTTTTCTTCTTTCTCTTTATAGTTTCTCTCTCTAGAGTTTCAGTGAATTCGTAAGAAATAATGAAGGAATGAGATTCTATTTATAGGAGAATAGACTGAATAGTAACCAATCCATGAACGATCCAGATTGATTTACTTTTAAATGGACGGTCCAGATTAGTTTACAATAAAATATAATATATTCTATTTATAATCTAATAAAATGAATAACTTTATAAAAGTATTATGTTTTATATAAAAAGATTTTACTATGCAAACACTATGTAGGCACTATACAAACACTACGCATAATAAAATATAATATATTCTAATTATTGTCTAATAAAACAGATAACTTTATAAAAGTATTCTGTTTTATATAAAAAGATTTTACTATTAGCCTAATAAAACGAATAGCTTTATAAAAGTATTCTGTTTTATATAAAAAGCATTTCTGTTTTATTACATTAATAATACTAATAAAACAAAACTTCATCATCACTTACTTTGAAAATTTTTCAAATGTCACCCTTAACTTTAAACTTTTATCAATTTAACTATTCACCAAAATAGAAAAATTGAATACTTTTATTTCATAAAATTCAGGGTCTCACACTTAGACTCGATAATTACCCGATAAAGCCGTCGGTATGCCGACGGGTTTCAGAAATTGATCTGGACTTAAATATTTTGACTGTATTAATGTTTGTTTATGATCCAATGACTGTGAAACATGTGTGACAATGTGATTAGGTTATGTGCTGACTGCAATAAGCAGTATTATGTGTTATGATATGTGATTCTAATCGATAGAATGATCTTATTAATGATAGGTTTTGATATAAAAGATAAAACTAAGTTGCGTCTTGTAAGCAGCAGACAGGCAAGTATCCTACCTTTTCATTTTCTTTATGCAATGGACATGAGTAAGAATGTTTCAGAATTATATTATTATTATGCTAGATTATTAAACCTATTGTGGTATATTATATATCTGATCATTGTTTATCAACATGATATTATATTATATAATTCAGATATTTATTTTGTTCGTTATTTTCTAAATATGGTTATACAAGTGTCCCCACTTGGATAATCATTGTATTTAATCACATGTTGATATATATATATATATATATATATATATATATATATATATATATATATGTATTGATCCCCAGTATGAATACAATAAAAGCCGTCTAAGCTATTTGACCTAGCTAGACACAGATTCAGAAATATCGTTGAATATGATAAAACTCTTTTGTATCCAATCAAATTATTTTTGTTCGGATTCCTGACTAATTATGAACATCCCGAACATGGGAAAATTTTTATGCGCCAAGGCAGACAAAGGATGAATGATAATATCGTTCTTCCAATGTAGTATTGATCAATACAGGGTCCATGGGATGTACACCCTCGTGCCCGTAAGTTATGACGGTTTGCAGATGAAGTTATGTCTAACCTTTTCAAAAACAGATAAAAATGTTCATAATTTGTAGACTACCCTATATATATAGTCAATACGTAGTTTCAAAAAACTTTGATATAGAAATAATATAAGGTTATGATTGGTTCAGTTTACTTCACAACTATTAATTCGTTGTAGAAGTGATGTACAAAGAAAACATTTAATTCTTTCAGATAATTATATTTATAATTGTTATTACTTGCTGGGCACCCAAATGCTCATTCTTGCTTTAAATTTAAATGTTTTCAGCTAAGCGTGATCAACCGGAAGGTTCAGACAAGTGCAAGTGAAAAGGAAAGCAAATCGAATATGTTTTATGGTATATTTTGTAATAGTTAGACTATATTAAGATAATGATATGTATTATATATCATGTAAAGAATGTAGTAAAGGTTGCGTACTTGGGATTAGACTCTGATAAATGTAAATTAAGTTTGATATTTATATTATTGTTATTATTATTAGTATTATTCCGCTCGTAGAAATGGAATAGTAAAGCACCGAGTTCGGGTTTCAAGTATCTGAATTTGGGGGCGTTACATTTGGTATCAGAGCTATAAACATGAATTTGCGAAGAGCCCCGAGCCTCTCGCCGGTGACTTCCTTGTGTGGAATGCACCTGCTTTACTCTCCGTAGGGGACGCCGATTCGATTCGGTCGGTTAGGTGGCAAATCGATAGTACCCTTCTAAGGTACTATGGTTAGAAGCACCATAAAAGTTACATTTGGTATCAGAGATTTAGGGTTAAAAACCTTTGGTGGGTTAGACCTTAGGCTATAACCTTGGGACAGAGGGAAATGTTAAAAATATAATTAACTCATATAGAGTTTATAAGGAGATGAATTGGATAAATTCATCATCAAACAAAATAAAATATAACTTATATAAAACTATTATTTGTTATGTGTATATACTATATGCTAGTCTAGATAATCTATGTGTGTAAAGGTTAGATAGAAAAGAATTAGGATACCCTCAGGTCATAAAGAATAAGTCAATCTCCATGACCGAGCCAATATCGAAGCCAATAGCTGAAATAGAGGCTCACATTGAAAGCTACCTCAATGAGGTGGATATTGTGAAAAAGTGTAGTACCGGACCCAGAAATGATAATATAACTGATAGGTATAGTATAGTTAAAGAATATGTGGTCAATGTCGTGTTCTTAAACTCATATGTTTGTGGTGAGTTCTTAAACACATAATGTGTGGTAAGTTTGACGAACTTGGTATAGTTAGGTGTGAATATATATTGAGGATAATAGGAATAAATAAGTTACTAAGCAAATGATCCTTAGTGAAGGCGTAAGAAATAAGTAGTACTAGTATTACTTGAATATGTATGATTCTATGTGGTGTAAATGATAGGTATGTCTGTGTAAGGTAATATTTTGTATAAGTTATGGTAATAAATCCCGACTTTTGAGTCACAAAGGGATAACAAATGTTTAAAGTAGTATGTTATGATATGTCAAGTGTTATAAATATGGATCTATGTTGGATTAATGAAATAAGTTGGTATAAAGAGAGTAATTATTTATCTAAATACTGGTTAGTACAGTGAACCAAGTTTTCAAAATCTAATATTTTGAGTACATGATTATTTGAGTAGAAAATTTTGCGTTATATGTCGAACGGATACGATAAGGCTTGGAATGTAAGTTAATAAGGAATAATTTATGATAATGCCGCCAAGACGAAAGCGAAACTAAAGGACAGAAGAACTTGTCGATAAAGCTGGAGAATAACCAGACCCGATATAGAATTTTGCGAATATGGACGCTTAAGCTATGCAGAACGGAATACCAGCCGCGGGAAATCAGCCAAACAATCGATCAGGCAAACGTCAAAGACTTCAAGGCAATTGGACCATGAGAATTTAGAGGATCAACTGACCCGGTAGACGCGTTTGTGATAGCTAGGATAACAGAGGGGCAAAAGACAACTTTTGCCACCTATACGATAAAAGGAAAGGAGATAAAGGGAAAGTTTGTGTTATAAGTGTGGGCAGAAGAGACATATCTCTCGCAATTGCCCCAATCCAAGAAGGTACAGTGGGTGTTTCAAGTGCGAATCAATGGAGCATAAGGTGAAAGACTGTCCAAGAAGGAGAAGGGAGGTAAGGAATGTGAATACGGGAAAAAGGCAGCAGGACATTGGTGACAATGGGACCAACTTGAACAAGCGAACTAACAGAACAAACCACAAGAGTCTTCAACACGAATTGCTCAAGATCTTGTGTCACCGGAAACGTAACTCTGGTATTATTCTAATCAATTTTATTTTCTTATATATGATTTTCTTATATATATAGTATATTATTTTATAAATTATTTTGAAGGAGGAAATTGAGTTCTACTAGAAATTAATTTTCCATATAAGCAGATAGACAAGCTTTATGCTGAATAGATAAAGATCGGTTCGATCAATTATGATCGAGATCTACTTGCAATGATTGTATATGCTATGTACCCTTGTATGTATAGGTTTTAAAACGGTGATTCTGGGGACAGAATCTTTATAAGGGATGGTGAATGTAATAACCCGATATTTTCTGTATAATTAAATCAGAAATTTTGCGTATAATTTTTTTTTTTATTATTATTTATAATAGTGGAAAGTCTCATGCAAGATAATGTGTATGTATTTATGTGATGAATAAAATATATTTATTACATGAATGATTACAATTAATTTTATTTTAGAATTATTGATCATTATAAATTATATTTTATAATAATTAATTTTATAGTAGAAATGTTTTTATTAATTATTTTTAATGAAAATATGATTATTATATTATCTAAATAATATATGAGATGATTATAAAATTATTATAATAACTATTTTATTATATGAATTTATTTCTCGATTAATTAAGTTAATTATTTAACTTAATTAATAATGTTATATATGACAGATAAATTAGATATGGAATCCAAACTCTAATTTTGGATTGTTGATCAAAGAATGAGAATAATAATAATATTATATTATTATTTGTCAGTGATATAGATTTGTGTATTATGTGTGTAAGGTTAATGTATGGAACAATTTTAATGTTACTGATAAACCCTAATTCTGGTTCTGGAATAAAGAATGATGATAATAAATATGTAGTGTATGTATGCATTGTTAATAATTGGTCAATGATGGTGCAGTATTTGAAAACCCTAGTTTGAAGTCGAATGAGACTTTAAAATCTGTCTAGTAATTATGTATGATATTTATTATATTATTATATTATTTCAGTGCTGTAAATATGTACTGTATATGTGTGGACTGATAATGTTGGTCAAATTATGTGTATAATGCCAAAACCCTAGTGTTAAGCTTGTAAATCCTAATTAATGTTTATAAACTATAATGTTTACATTTGGAACCCTAATTTCTAATTGGGAATGTTTAATGCTAATTATTAGACTTTAAACCCTAATATTCATGAATAATGTAATTAAAAACCCTAATTACAAATTATTAATCTTAATTATTAAATTGTTAACATTAATTGATATTTAGGAACCTTAATTATTAATTTTAAGCCCTAATTACTAAATTAGTAAATCTTAATTATAATTTTCATATTCATTGTAATTAGAAAGCTAAATGTAATTAAGGAACACTAATTTATAATTTTTAGAAACTAAAATTGTACAATTTTTGGCCAAATTATAAAATCCTAGAAATTAATTTTTTTAAAAAACCTTAGGTTTAAACCCTAAGGGTCAAACCCTAAGGGTTTACCAAGTTACAAAAAGGCCATTAAAATTGTATGATAAATGACCATTATACCCTTATATGCATTATTGAGGTTAACTTGTCAACCTTGCCAAACCTTTAGTGGCTGTGATAAGTGGGTTTTATACCTACTTATTGGATATCAATTTACGCGAATTATGCCCATCTCAAGTACATTTCAGTCTGTTTTAGTTGTATTTCATGTTATTTTGCATTGCATGTACTTAAAACTCCTTTTGGCAAAAAAGTGCAGGAAATGACCTAATTTGGAGGTATTAGAGGGCACGAGGCTAATGGACGCATGAAGCGAGGCACGAGCTGGGATAGGCATGGCATGATAAATGAGTGGAGCATGAATGGATAAGCATGGATGGACAAAAGACATTTCAGTAGCAGCAACAACAATGTAGAACCAAACTCAGGATTAGAACCAAAATTCACCAACTGTAAGTCGCGTGACAGGATGAGCTTGGAGATCTTGCAGCCTTGAGCACCCAAAATGCATAAATGTTACTCTTCGCAAGATGCGTGGCCGAGCATGATGACAAGCTTAGAGGCGCGCCCAGCGGCGAGCTGAGCGGGACAACAGAACCTTCGCAAGTCGCGCGCGTACAAGCATTTAATATACTTGAGGGGCGCGCGATCGTCGCGATAAATGGAGTCTGCTGCGTTGTTTTATTTTAATTTTTAATTAAAATGATTCTAAGTTATTTTAAACGATATCTGACTGGTGTCAGACAGACTGGGATAACTTTTGACGTATTTTCATCGTAGTAACTAGGGTTTACACGTGAGAGAGATTCCAACGAAGAACGAAGCCAAAACTCCATCTTCTCTAATTCTTATTGGGATTCTCCATCATTGTGGAGTATTATTATTGTTTTGCAGGATTTTTATGATGAGTTGAACGTTATCATTGGTTTATATTCAGCAATTGGGTTTGATCGTTCTTTCTTTTATCTTTCAATTGTTGGCTTGATAATCATGCTTAGCGTTGACCCCATAATGGCTTTTGGTTCAGTCATGAACTAAACTCCATTATGGGATTCTAAAGGATTTTAATATGTAGTTTGGTTGCATGCTTGATTGCTAGGGCTGTTTTACATATCATATGGGAATTCTATTATGGTTGTTTTACACGTATGAGTGCTTGATCACCATTAGTTTCAGTATTTACATGGAATTGACAATGAACATTCGAGTATGGATTGTAGTCATAATAGCATATGTATATGGGGCTGTTGTATATGGCTTATATATTTTGTGAATGAGATAGACATATATTTATTCACCGTATGAGTTAAAATAAGGGCTTGTGCTTAAATTCAGTATGATTGCAATTTCACATAGACATATAGTGATTTTGGTTATATTGTTGATTACATAGAATCTATCATCTGTGGATGCTGTGTAAGTAGGCCATAGTGCATTGAAAAATTGCTATAACTCTATTAGTGCTCTTGACTATTTTTCTGTGATATGTGAACGAGTCTTTCATGATAGTGGTAGCTAGATGAAATATTAAATGAAGTTAGGATCCCATTATTTCCAGATTTTATTTATTCCATTAATATTTTTATTTTAGTTGCTATTTGCAATTAGTTTAATTCGCCAATTATAGTCGTTAGTCTAAGCATATGAATATATTGATTTAATTGATGCATTGTAGTTTGAATTTGACAACTTTCTCTATGGGATCGATACTTTACTTACTCTGTATTACTTGTTGACACATGTATGCTTGCATGAGTTAGAGCTCTTTTATCAGATCTGAAAAAGAGGCAACAAGTTTTTGGTGCCGTTGCTGGGGAAAGGCATTTAGTTTAAATAATTATCATCAATTTTAAGCTATTTTGTATGACTTAGACATATCTATTCTCATCTCATTTCTCCTTTTGTTTTATTTGTGATTTCAGGTACTTGTAGATTTTTATGCACACAAGATCTTCCAATTCTGAATTAACACCAGCGCAAGATAATATTAGTGGAGAGGTTGTAAAGCTAGTGTGTGAAGAAATTTACAAGCTCAGTTAGAGAGTATAACAGTTAGTATGGCAGAAGAACAGAGAATTAGGCAAAGAGAAGAGCACCGGGCTCTACGAGATTATTCCATGCCGAATATAAATGGGCTATAGTCTAGCATAGTCAGACCGGCAATAACAGTGAATAATTTTGAGATTAAACCGGGCACTATTCAGATGGTGCAGAACTCGGTTCAGTTTGGGGGTGCTGCTACGGATGATCCGAATGAACACTTATTGAGCTTCGTAGAGATTTGTGATACATTCCGATATAACGATGTGACGGAGGATGCTATCAAACTGCGGTTGTTCCCATTCTCATTAAGGGATAAGGTGAGGAGTTGGCTTCATTCTTTGCCGTCAGGGTCAATCACTATATGGGAGGACTTAGCACAGAAATTCTTAGCCAAGTTCTTCCCAATGGCTAAGACTGCAAAGATGAGGACAACTATATGTCAGTTTGAGCAATAATAGGGAGAGTCCTTATATGAAGCATGGGAGAGATACAAAGAGATGCTAATGAAGTGTCCGCATCATGGTATGCCGGATTGGATTGTAATCAATACTTTCTACAATGGATTAGGATGGCAATCGAGACCGATTGTAGATGCAGCTGCTGGAGGTGCATTATGGGCAAAAAGCTATGACGAGGCCTATACCCTTATTGAGACTATAACAACTAACAATTTTCAGAATCCTACATCTCGGATGCCACAGCCCAAGGTAGCATGTGTGTTGGAGGTAGATGTTATTACGCAGTTGTCGGTACAGATGGCAACTATGGCAAAGAAGATAGACACTTTGGCAGAAAGCAGGAAGAAAATAGTTGCCTTCGTTTGTGAAATTTGTGCGGGGTCACAGTCCATGGATCAATGTGCCATCAGCTCAGAGTCGGTGCAGTGTGTGAGCAACTACAGGAAAGACCAAGGTTAATTTCAGAATACATACCACCCCAACAACCGAAATCATCCAAACTTTAGCTGGTCGAATAACCAAGGAAATCAATACAATCAGTTTCAACCAAACCAACAATTTCAGCCACAGTCATCTCAGCCACAGTTTTCATCCAAGCCACCATTTCCACTGGGATTTTCTCAACAATAACAACATCATGCTCCAACTGCACCACAGCCAGAAAAGAAATCAGAAATGGAGGAGATGATGTTGAATACATGGCAAACACTGATGTTATGATTAAAAGCCAAGCAGTGGCTATTAAGAATTTGGAAACTCAGATGGGGCAGATGGCGAGCATGCTTAACAACAGGCCCCAAGGTTCCTTGCCAAGTATCATAGAGACAAATCCTAGAAGAGACGAGAAGGAACAATGCCAAGTAATATCATTAAGATCTGGGAAAAATCAGGTGAACCATAAGTTGTGCACCCGCTTTGAGAACACTAAGGAGGCCAGAGGCAGAGAGAGAAAGTACCAATGATGAAGAAAATCGGAAAGTCTGAGTCGCAGGCGGTCGAGATGGATACAATGGAGTTCGAGGAAAAAAGCCTAAGCGTTCGAAGCCAGCCTACCCTCAATCACAGATTCGCAAAGATTAACTTCATGAGAGGGAGGATAAAACAGTTTAGCAAGTTCTTGGAGGTATTCAAAAAGCTACAGATCAACATACCGTTCACCGAGGCATTAGAACAAATGCCAAGCTACACAAAGTTTATAAAGGGTATATTGTCAAGAAAGAGAAGACTAAATGAGTTTGAGACGGTAGCCTTGACAGAGAAATGCGGTCGATGCTTGTTGAAATTACCTCAAAAGTCAAGGATCCGGCGACTTCACAATTCTGTGCACAATTGGAAAGACGAGCTTTGATAAGTGTTTATATGATCTTGGGGCGAGCATAAATTTGATGCCCTTGTTAGTGTTTAACCAGTTGGGATTGCCGGCTCCAAGGCCGACAAACATATCATTACAGCTAGTTGACAGATCCATCACGTATCCACGGGGAATTGTTGAAGATGTGTTTGTAAAGATGGACAAGTTTATTTTCCCGGCTGACTTCATTATCTTAGACTACGAGGAGGACAAAAGCATACCAATAATACTGGGGAAACCATTCTTAGCCACAAGCAGGACTTCGATAAATGTGCAAAAAGGTGAACTCACTATGCATGTTCAGGATCAGGAGATCACCTTCAACGCCTTTAAAGTAATAAAGTTACCAACGGATGAAGAAGAATGCTTCTTGATTGACTTGGTGGATTGGGGCCTAAAGGATGAGGTATAGAAACCGGGGAATTATAGACCGTTGAGGTGTGTAATGGGTGAAAATGCAGAGTTGAAGGTAGAGCCATTGACGAAAGATGAAGTCATCAAATTTTGGGGTGCGATAGATAATAAGGAAGGCACCTCAGTTCTTGATGTGACGTGAGACTCAGAGACAGTCATGCTAATTGACTATAACTTAGCGCTAGATGGGAGGCAACCCATTATTTCTACCTCATTTGACTTTTTAGTTATTAATTTTAGATTATTTTAGTTAGTTATATCTAATTCATTTTTAATAGGATATCAGATTTTCATGCTTGAGTGTGTCGCAAGAATTGCTTTGCGAATATTTGCAAGATGTTAGCATTATGTGGCCACTAATTCATGCCTTAACAATGTGCCTTAATGTCATGTCACGGTAACCATCATTGGAAAACATCAACGATAAGCGAGTGGAATTGAACTTTAGCATTAAGAGAGATGTCGATGTCGATGGCGATGCGTGCGACCTATGCAAGATACAAACTCAAGCGTCTGCCAAGATCAAGTCAATCAGGATAACATAACATTCTACAAGTCTCGCCATCTTGCGTACTGACCCATTAAAAACTTCATGGCCATGCGACACCGATAAAGACAGATCTGAAGATTTTAAAAACAAGTTGTGGACCATTTGGACTCTCATTTGAAATAATAACAGACGCAAAATCCTCTCACTCTCCATAACTCACGTCTCTATCTCTCTATCAGTTACAAATTGAAGCCGTACATCTCTCAGTCACATCTCCACAATTTTCTCCATGTTCAAATCTCAACCGACACTCTTATCCATTATATAAAGTTAGGGTTCCTGATTTGGGTTTGCAGAATCAAGTTTGGGGGCTATCAATTTATAAGATTTTCTTCATCTCCAGTCGAACTCATCTGCACTATCTCTCTCAAAGCATATGGGTCCAAAAAGAGCTCGCGCCGCTTCATCTTCTTCTTCATCCTCCTCTGGCAGTCAAAGAGAAGATGTGGTTGATCACACTAAGTTCCTGTATTTAGCATCCCAGCAGGAGTATTATAGAATTGTGGCGAAGACGTTCATCAAGGAGCGCGGTTTCAAACTGGAGGAGAAAGATGGCCAGTTATGTGCCATGATTCGCGAAAGGGGATGGGTTGGATTCACTGCCACTCCCACGCCCATTCTGATGAGCATAGTCTGAGAGTTTTACGTCAATGCCAAAGTCACCATGGACGATATCGGTATGGTTTGAGGTGTCGAGGAAGATTACAGACCCGCCGCCATCAGAAAAATTTTCAGACTCACCGAGAGACCACCAATGGGGGCTGCCAATTGGATCACAGGGGCACATCTGGAAACAAACTTGGAGCTTGTTATTGCGGAGTTGTGCGTGCCAGGCACGAAGTGGACTTACAAAGTCGTCACGACCTAACCTCGCATATTCCCAGCAACCGCACTGAATCTATATGCCAAGGTGTGGAATTTGTTCATATGTGCCAAGCTATTGCCTTCGTCTTATCAGTATGAGATCACGACAGAAAGGGCCATAATTTTGTGGGGTATAATCACAGGAAAATATATTGACGTGGGACATTTGATTCATCAAAATATTGTGAAGTATCTCAAGGAAATACCACGGGGAGCATTCCACACGCATCGATGGTAGCCATGTTATGTCTTGCGCGAGGGTGCTGTCGGGGCAATGAACAAATACAATACCCGAGTCAAGATATAACTCATGCCACCATTGCAAAATTTGAGGACTAGGCAGCTGGTGAGCCGCAACTGCGCGGATGAGGAATCATTCTCAGGCCCACATTTCTAGAGCCATCCCAGCAGCCCCCTCCAACAAATGAGGCAGGCCCATCGACCTGAGCACACACTGTTCCTAGCGATAGACAACTCCGAATGTTGGAGCAAAAAGTCGATGCCATGTATGATAATTTTGGAACGTTTGCTACGGGTCTCATAAGGGCCTTGACCGAGGCATTTGCACAACAAGGAAAAATGCTTGGGTGGCCTCAGTTATGTACAGTAGTGCCTTATCCACCACCAGATTCACCACCTGAGGAGGGTGGTTCAGCCGATCATTAGGGGAGTTTTTCTGTAACCTTTACCTTCATTTAACGGGGCATTGAATACTTTATGTTTGGGGGTATTGGGGTAGTAGTATAGTTTCATTTAGTTTCATTTAGTTTTTGCATGTTTGGTTTAATTATACATGTTTATAAAATTTTGCATAAAATTTTTAATTTTTTTTAGTTGTTATTGCTTGTGTTAGTATGTCTTAGTTTGCATGTCTCACAATGTTTAGCTTTATGGAAATTTGGTCTAGCCAATGATGATAGTGAATTATGAAAGATTCTTGAGTATTTTGGATAACATGAATGTAGTTATAATGTTTTACATGATGGAATTCATGTTGCAGTTTAAATGCTTTCGGTTTGCACGGTTATGTTCACAATCACTTGTAGGCATAAGAGTTATGTATTGCATTGCTTGTTAGAAAATGTAGTTTTAAAAAGAGAAAAATGTGGAACATGCATGTAGACTTGGCAAACATTGACATTCAAACTTTAGGAAAACATGGGTATGCTATGTATATAAAAAAATTGAATAGCAATAACGTGGCTAGTCTTATTTCGGGGTCCTAGCTACTTGAGTGAGTACGCCCGAGGGGATTGTCTCTACACCTAGCGCCCTAAGGTCTTTCATGGTCTGGGAGTCGTTGGTTGAAAGCTCGCTAAGGGGTAGCAGTGTTGCCTAATGGAATAAGGCATTGCACAGTTATGTATAAAAAAAAGAGAGAAAAAGAAAAGAAAAATAGCAATAAACACCGCGGGAAAGAGCGAAAATCTCCCTCATGAGTAGCAATAAAGCAATTAAGCCCATTGTTGAACTTTAGTTTGTTTGGTTATGTTGAAACAGTTGTGTTGTATAAGTATACATGATTCTCAATTTGGGCTATACTTTTCTGTTTCGAGCATGTTAGCATATATATTCTTTGCTTGAATCAAGTTTTGGTGAACATTACACACACACAATATCTCTATAAAGATGGATGAATTATCAGGTGTATGATGTTATGACCATCGTTTAGTTTAAACTTGTATTCAATCTGGATAATTCATTTGAGGCATTTTGGGCTTAAATTACATTTAAGTTGGAATGATGTGAGACTAATTTGCATAGTAGTTTAGCTGCATAGTAGTGCTTTTGCATTTTTCTTTGTTATTTAGCATGTATTGCTTGAGGGAAAGCAATAGTTGGGGGTATTTGATAAGTGGGTTTTATACCTACTTATTGGATATCAATTCTGAATTATGCCCATCTCAAGTACATTTGATCTGTTTTTAGTTGCATTTCATGTTATTTTGCATTGCATGTAGTTAAAACTCCTTTTGGCAAAAAAGTGCAGGAAATGGCCTAATTTGGTGGTATTAGAGGGCACGAGGCTAATGGACGCATGAAGCGAGGCACAAGCTGGGATAGGCATGTCGTGATAAATGAGTGGAGCATGGATGGATAAGCATGGATGGACAAAAGACATTTCATGAGCAAAGAACAACAATGCGAACCAAACTCGAGTAGAACCGACCACTAATCAAAGTCGCGTGGCCGCGTGGCAGGATGAGCTTGGAGATGCGCCCGCGCGAGTACCCAGCCAGAAAATGTTACCTACTGCAAGATGCGCGGCCGCGAGCACGACAAGCTTAGAGGACGCGCACCCGCGCGAGAGGCCGGCTGGATAGGTAGAACCTTCTAAATCGCGCCATCGCCGATGACAGATAAACTAGGGCGGTACGCTGCGATAGCCGGAGCTTTCTTGAGTTGTTTTATTTGAATTTTTAATTAAAATGATTGTAAGTTGTTTTAAATGATATCTGACTGGTGTCAGACAGACTGGGATAACTTTTGACGTATTTTCATCGTAGTAACTAGGGTTTACACGTGAGAGAGATTCCAACGAAGAACGAAGCCAAAACTCCATCTTCTCTAATTCTTACTGGGATTCTCCATCATTGTGTATTATTATTGTTTTGCTGGATTTTTATGAGGAGTTGAACGTTATCATTAGTTTATATTCAGCAATTGGGTTTGATCGTTCTATCTTTCATCTTTCAATTGTTGGCTTGATAATCATGCTTTGCGTTGACCCCATAATGGCTTTTGGTTCAGTCATGAACTAAACTCCATTATGGGATTCTAATGGATTTTAATATGTAGTTTGGTTGCATGCTTGATTGCTAGGGCTGTTTTACATATCATATGGGAATTCTATTATGGTTGTTTTACACGTATGAGTGCTTGATCACCATTAGTTTCAGTATTTGCATGGAATTGACAATGAACATTCGAGTATGGATTGTAGTCATAATAGCATACGTATATGGGAACATTTGTGTATATGGCTTGCATGATTTTTGTGAATGAGATAGATATATACTTATTCACCACCGTATGAGTTAAAATAAGGGCTTGTGCTTAAATTCAGTATGATTGCAATTTCACATAGACATATAGTGATTTTGGTTATATTGTTGATTACATAGAATCTATCATCTGTGGATGCTGTGTAAGTAGGCCATAGTGCATTGAAAATTGGCTATAACTCTATTAGTGCTCTTGACTATTTTCCTGTGATATGTGAACGAGTCTTGCATGATAGTGGTAGCTAGATGAAATATTAAATGAAGTTAAGATATCATTATTTATAGATTTGATTTATTCCATTAATATTCTTATTTTAGTTGTTATTTGCAATTAGTTTAATTCGCCAATTATAGTCGTTAGTCTAAGCATATGAATATAGTGATTTAATTGATGCATAGTAGTTTGAATTTGACAACTTTCTCTGTGGGATCGATACTTTACTTACTCTGTATTACTTTTTGACACATGTATGCTTGAATGAGTTAGAGCTCTTTTATCAGAACTGAAAAAGAGGCAACAGGTTGAACTACCCTATGTATAGCCATGTGCCTACAAACTTCAACAACTCGGCTATTTTTAACCAAATTCATTGCTTGGGAGTTATATATATTGATCAAGAGAGAGAAATGTACATTATTTGGCCATTTGAGCACCAACTCTCTACCAAGACCATATCTCTCTCTAACCCACGAAATCCTAAAGTAGATTAGTCCCATATTCAAGCCCCACTAACACACATCACAAATCAGTAGCCTAGAAATCAGATTTGCTCATTTAAAGGTATAAACCTTAGCTTGAAATCTGATCTTGATCAATGTGTTAGATGTTCTATTTTTGTGTTTTAATATGTTGTATGATGTGTAACTAAGTGATCTCGGTTGGTATCTTACAGATCCATAACATCTAAGTACTCAAATTGATGATTTTCAAAAATCTGGAAAATTTTGTTTTTGTGTCTGACAGTCAAATGTCAGGCCTCATAGATCTTTTGTTGCTATGTGTTTTTGTTGTTTAAATGTTTGAACTTGTAGTATGTTCTGTGGTCTATGATCTAGAACTTGAATCAGGGTCAGATCTACCATATATTGAAAGTTATTAATGGTCAAAGGTCGTTGGAATGAACGTATGATAGAATGAATTCTGGTAACCCGAAAACTTGTTTTCAAAATGTCGACAATGTTTTTAGAAGGCATAGATCACGCCGACATGTAAGTGATACGATGATGTTATAATATCTATTGTGTAGCTTGTAATATGTTCTTCATAACTATGTCTGTAGATCCTTTAAACAAACAACCTATCGGATTTAATGGATGGTCAAAGTGACTGAAATGACCACGAAAATCATTTTCTGGAATTTCCAGAAAATTTAAGAATGCTATCTCTGACAGCCTTTGACCGGCATGGATCTAGCTATTGTGATGTAGTTAGATCAATTTTATGTATTAGATATGTTGGCTTGCATGTTATCTACAAACTGGAACTATAAGAACACCAAAACGTTACAAGGATTGCAAGTTATGGAGATCAAAAGTAGCCATCTGGAACTGTTCTTCATTTCTGGAAAACCCAGAAATGAAGAACAGCTTTTGACATGATATTTGGAGGCTTCAATCTCTTCTGTTTTATGTTGTTTGGCCATGTTTCTTGTTAGATAATGTATTATTACACTATAACTATAAGATTTGACCAATAGTTTGTCCATAAACTTTATATATTACGAACTAATCTTGGTCAAAGTGAGCACCTTGATAACTGTTATGAATTTCTGGGTTTCATGAAGAACACTCAAGAATACCTACAACGACGGTTCTGTCGCTATAGGTTGTCTTTAGTGACAGTTTATTTCTAAAATTAATTATTTTTATTAAATAAATAGAAAAATTAGTTTTTAATTATTAAAAATACAAAATAAATTTCTAAAAATTATTTTAAAATCCAAAAATTAGTTTTTAATAATTTTTAATATATTTCATAAATATTTAATATTTTTGGAATATTAAAGGTATTTAATTTATTTAATTATAATTTGAAATAAATTATTTAAAAATGATTTAAATACTTGAAAATCATTTAAAATTATATTAGGTATAAGAAAATATTTTAAGTTATTTTTAATGACTTTTAATATTTTAGGATGAAATTTCATTAATAAATTAATATTAATGATAATTAAGTTATTTAATAAATGTATTAAATTAATTATGAAAATAGAATTAATGATTTAAAAATCATTTAAAGTATTATAAAAATATTTTATGTTATAAAATATAACTTTTAATATTTTGACATGAAAAATATTAATATTTTAATAATAATGATATTAGATTTATTTAATTTTATATTAAATAAATTAGTTTAAAAAATGATTTTAATATTAGAAAATCTTTTTAAATGAAAATGAAGTGTTTAAGAATATTTTAAGTTATAAAATATAACTTTTAATATTTAACAACTAATTTTATTAATAATTTGATATTAATGATACTAATTTAATATTAATGATATTAAATTTATTTAATAATTATATTAAATAAATAGTTTTAAAATGGGTTTATTTATTTAGAAACCATTTAAAAAGGATATACGTGAATTAAAAATATTTTAAGTTATAATTAATGACTTTTAATATTTTGATAAAAAATGCATTAATATTTTAATATTAATGGTAATTATTAAAAATGATTTTAAAATTATTTAAGGGTAATATAAATACTTTAAAAATTATTTTAAGTTATTATAAATAACTTTAATATTTTGGCGATGGTTTCATTAATAGTTTAATATTAATATTAATGATAATAGAATTATTTGATATTTTAATCATTTTATAATGATTTTGGTGTTTGAAAATTAAGTGATAAATTATAATAATTATTTAAAATTATTGTAAGTCATTTAAAAATGATATGGTATTATTTAAATAGTCTAAATAGATATTGAACTTCGATATAGAGTCTTGGACTTTATAATTACCCATAATAGCCGCATGAATTGTGAAGCAGTTTCAGAAATTGATCTGGACTTAGATATTTTGACTGTATTAATGTTTGTTTATGATCCAATGATTGTAAAACATGTGTGACAATGTGATTAGGTTATGTGCTGACTGCAATAAGCAGTATTATGTGTTATGAAATGTGATTCCAATCGATAGAATGATCTTATTAATGATAGGTTTTGATATAAAAGATAAAACTAAGTTGCGTCTTGTAAGCAGTTGACCAGGCAAGTATCCTACCTTTGCATTTTCTTTATGCAATGGACATGAGTAAGAATGTTTCAGAATTATATTATTATTATGCTAAATTATTAATTCGTTGTAGAACTGATGTACAAAGAAAACATTTAATTCTTTCAGCTAATTATATAATTGTTATTACTTGCTGGGCACCCAAATGCTCATTCTTGCTTTAAATTTAAATGTTTTCAGCTAAGCGTGATCAACCGGAAGGTTCAGACAAGAACAAGTGAAAAGGAAAGCAAACCAAATAAGTTTTATGGTATATTTTGTAATAGTTAGACTATATTAAGATAATGATATGTATTATATATCATGTAAAGAATGTAGTAAAGGTTGCGTACTTGGGATTAGACTCTGATAAATGTAAATTAAGTTTGATATTTATATTATTGTTATTATTATTAGTATTATTCCGCTCATAAAAAAATGGTATAAATAAAAGCACTTAGATTTGGGGTTTCAAGTACACAATTTGGGGGCGTTACAAAAAGTGGTCGGGACATAAGGTTTTAGTTGTGCAGTTCTATAGATGGAATCATAACCTCATTATATGGTTGTAGTGGAGCTTAAAACATGTAATGAGTTGTAATTGCATAATGTAATCAAAAGGGTGATAATAATAAGTTGTGAAGAACTTAAACTGAATATTCATGAGAATTGGAGTTATAGTTTAACACAATGTTGTGTATCATTATAAAAAGAAGCTCATATTAAGATATGTGAAGTTAAATATAAGGTTGAAGGTTAATGGTGAGTATTAATCGAGGTGTTAATATGATTCAAAATGTGATAAAATGAAAGGACTTATAGACTTAATGAAATGTTATGTAACACTTTTCAAGAAGGATATGAGAAGCATGCTATGAAGTTTCCTAGCTATGTTGAATAAAGTTAGTGTACAACTAATTTGATGTAAAGGTAAACTTTAAAGACCTAACTAAACGTTAAGTGTCGATTAAAAGTGAAGTATCAAGAGAAGTGAGACGAAAGTTAATTTAAAGACTTAACTAAATTTAAATGTCAAACGAAGAAGAGATAAATCCTGAAGATAGGTTATAAGTTTTTAAAGAAATGCAAGTTGTGAGAGGATTAGGACTAAGAGTCAATATGGTTTCACTATATGTGTAACTGATATATATGTATATGAACTTTTGAAATGTTGTAGGAGTTAGTTCCTAGAGGCACAATAGTTATCTAGAAGGGTGGTTGAATAGATATTTTAAAAACTTTTCCTTTTCAAAATACTAATCGATTTATTAATAAATTAACCACAGCGAAAAATATGATTTGTTAGTTCCCCATTAAGATAAACCAAGTTTATAGGTGATAAGCAAGTATGACAAATATATTAGTTATAACGGATATATCATCGCATAGTGATTTTAAGTGGTTCGGGCGCTCAAGGCTCCTAGTCCACTCTTCTACTCCACGAGTAAGAAATCCACTAAGGATATCTTTATAATATTTGAATCACTTAGATTCCTTCATGACTAGCAGTCTTGGAACTTCTTAATTCACTTTGAACTCTTCAAGATTAGCAGACTTAGAATACACTTGATGAGAGTTGAGTTCTAAGGTTTTGCTACTCGATTCTTGATTAAACATCGTTGAAAGAATCTGAGTAGGCTATGCTTTTTCTTTCTTGATAGTAGAGTTTAGACGTTGAGAGTTCTTGAGCTTTTTCTTTTTTGCTTGCTCTTTTTTTGAATCGCTGTCTGATTTACTTATGAAGGAGCCTTTGAAATGTTTCCGTTGTAGGAATCCGTTGCAACATTTAATGCTTCAGACATTTACGAAATCGATGTTTACTTCACGGAAATCTGTTATTTCTTTGTCTAGCCACTAACATAGTAGGTGGTTTTTCACTAACACACGAAAAGGTGTTTTTAGTAAAACATCACGGTCTTTCCTTAGCTTTTCTATCGCTTCTTTGATACATACTAAGGATGAGTGTTGGATCATTGGGATTCCCAAAATGTCGATGTCTATAAGCCATTCTTTATTTGTTATACTTCCTCCTTCATCAAATAAATGACTTGGTGCTTCGATGCTAGCTGGAGAGACCTGGCGATTATTGTCCTTGTACCATGATCGTTGTGTCTTGTCATCTTCGTGCTTGATTGACCTTGATTAAAGAGAACCTCTGATTTCTCTTAGCTTTGATAGACTAACATCTCTGCTTGCTTGTTTTGCAGACTCCACATTTTAGAGGTGATTGCGATTTTTGACTTGGATTGGTAGGTGCTCGAACTATCTCCATGATTTTGAGTGTGGGTTCCAAGATAGACTACGATTTTGAAGAAACTTCTTCGATACTCCACGATTCTGCCTTGGCTTTTGCAATCTCTCAACCGCTCGCGGAACTACGATTCTGTTGAGGCCTATCTAATACATCTCAAAATAGATCAACCTAACAGCTTTGATCTTTCTTCTATGCATTCATTTACAGAATGATAAACATTAAACACAGATCAACTTAACAATTTTGATCTACCATCAAAGTTCTTGTACATATGTTCTATGAAGGACTTTATACATAAGAATATTTATTTACTTTCAACATCAAATTTGAATATGTAATTCCCAAGAATCTCCCCCCTATTCGATGTTGACATAACCAAGGAGATTTGCATCATATCATTAATTTCTAAATGCAGGATGCTAGAAAGTAAATATGACTATATGTTTCAGTGAGCAGCTAAAATCTCTAGAAGATAATCATGAATTTATTGATGTTTATAAGAGAGAATTACAATTCAAAGTCAATATATCAAATAAAGACAGAACCTTATCTTCTAGATTTCTTGAACCTTGGAGGATGTGCATGTTCGTAGTCCCTCCTTTTCCTATTGGCTTCATTTCGTCTTACAATTTCTTCCAGCTCATATTTCTCAATTTTCTTGGGCTAGAGTATCAGTTTGTGATTTGTGTTTTTGCAGAATGGCCAAGACATCATCCATTTATTTCATCTCATTCAAAGAATATGATTGAAGATCATAGGCTAGTAAGGCTTTTCGTAATGAGTTTGTTTTGAGCCTCCTGATTCTACTGAAGAAGGATAACTGCTTCCTTATGCTTTTGGGTAGATTGGAGGTGAATTTGATCCCTTGCATTTATGCTTTGAATCATTTCCTTGATGATCTCTCGTAGCTTCTTTGTGAGCTCAGAGCTAAGGTTACTACGAAAAGTGTTGGCATCATCAATTAAGTGGTTTAACCATTGGTGGACGAGCAGAGAGTGAGTTTCTCGATTTTCTTGAATTTCTGTGGTTACTTTCTGTGATACGATAGACAACTCAGTTTTAGTAGGAAGGACTGAGAGAAGCTCAAGTATTTTTTGAGTGTCTGAAAGAGAGGCTTTTGTATTTTGTTCTTATAGATTTGAGATAGTAAGAGAAAGATCGAAATAATTATTGTTTGAGGAAGAAGGAATGTCTGAATGAGGTGAAGGAATAGAGGTTTGAGTTGTGGGAGAGGAGATTGTTGAAGCTAGTAGAGTAGGTGACTCCATAATTTGAGTGGGAGAAATGTTCGTGGTGTCACGTTGTGCTATTTTTGTGGAGTTAAAGGTGGTTGAAGATTGTACTAAAATGAAGCTAGGTGTATTTAGTTCATCAGTTACAGAATGTTGGGATTGTGTAGCTGGAAATTGGTTTAGTGGGTGAAGAACCACTTCCAACCATCTGGGCAGTTCATAAAATTTGTTGAAGTTTGATGGAGGGCAGTGGTTATCTATGAAAGAGATGGGAATAGATTTTACCTCATGCTCAGTCTCTGAAGAAGAATGATTGGTGATCAACTTCTGACCAAAATTGAGGTTGCTTGGGAATCCATGAGCTAGCACTGAAATTGCTGGATAAGCTTTGTAAGTCCAAAACATGTGATCCTAGGAGTTGAGAATCAAGGCTCTGTGAAAGGACATCATGGGAAAGTAGGAGAACAACTGATTGTAGTTAGCTCTCCTATATCCATTCAATCTTACTGCAGTAGTTTCAACTTCTTCATCCTCTTCTTCTTCCCTGTCTTCACCACCTTCATTTGAAATTTCCACCACTTCCATCATATCCTCATCTCCTCTTTGTTCTTCAGCCTCCTCCACCTCCATAGCTTCAACACTTTCCATTTCCACAGCTTCAAATACTACGATTTCTTGAGGGGCTGAAGGGGCTTTATGAGCATCTTCTGGGAGCTCCCCCTTAGCTGTAGCATTCTCTGGCTCAAGTTCTTCTAACGACTCCCCCTCAGCTAGAGCACTTCCTTGTTCAGGTGCTTTAAGAACCTCCCCCTCAACATGAGTTGTATTCTCCTCAATGGCTTCGGATAGCTCTTTTTCAATATAAATCATAGTCTGATCAGATCCAGTAGGGGTTACTGCACTGTTATGGTTTACTATCAAATCAATAATGATCTTGGTCTCATCCAAGGACTCATTGTGAGTATCAGTTGTTTGAAGATTAGATCTTGTTTTGGCCTTCTCAACAACAATTGTTCTTTCTTCCTCCTTCAAGGCTACTTCATTGACAAGAATATATTTCTTGACAAGCTTTTTCTTTGTTCTCCTGGGCTTAGCCACAACCTCAACACTCTCTTCAGCTTCAGCTCTGAGAGTTTGTTTTGGTTGAGATACTGTTGCAGCATCCTTCTCTAGAATGATGGTAAGTCTAGACTCTACAATCGATAATGACTCCATGATTGTGGTGAGTGAAGACTTCTTTGATTGATGGTTGCGTTTCTTCTTCTGAGGCTCAGAACATATGATGCCCCCAAATCTGGGTTACCTGACCCCCGAGTTTGGTGCTCACAATCCAACATATAAATAACATCTAACTACCTATTTAATTATAAATAGTAACATACATTTCCAGGTTCTCTAACCTTAACATTACAAACAGACCCTTTAGATATACAAAAAGGGTTTATAAATATAACATAATAATAATGTCATTACACTATTCCAGCAATAAGCCTTTGCCCTTGTTCTTCTCAGCCGCTCCAGCTTCTTCGTTGCTAGCTAAAATATTTTATTTAGCAAGGGTGAGCAACAAATTCACCCCGTAAGTTAAGATATACAATGAATGTATAATAATCATAACAATAGACTATCTATTTTGATAGAATGACACCAAAGTTCGGAGAACTTTGAAATAACTGAACAATTTGTTCTTCTCTAACCAATCTTCTGGTGACCTATGCAACACAATAGTTTAAAAATTAAAGGGTACAACACTTTAAAAGTTTCTACGATATTCAATTGAATAACAATTTAGAAATATTCTCCAGAGTTTATATTGAATGATCTTAAATGATTTTGAAATTTTATTCTCGAGTAACTATCAACGATTTACTTTTATATACCCAAATAACAAGATGAAAATATTTTCAAGAATTTATGTTGAGTGATCACAAAGGATCTAGAACTTCTCTTCTCGAATAATTATCAAAGATATACTTTGATATACCCAAGTGTATCAGACAACCATAAAGATTAAGTCATACCCCTCTGCAAGTACTTAGAGCGACCAACTCCTTATACCCTATATTATGCATAATACTTACACACGCGCAAAGGCCGAATATATGATCAATAATGTTGCCTTTGTATAAAAGGTTATTCTTCTCAGTCTGAGAATTAGAATTTGATTTAACAACGAAATACAATAATTTCAATATCTAATCACTTCTCTTCTCTTCTCTTCTCAAACTTATCAAGTTTATTTTCATGATCTAGCCGAAACAATTGGTATCGATCTATCAATAATAATTGAATTCTCTTATCTTCTCTTCTCTTCTCGAACTTATTAAGTTTATTTTCATGATTTAGCCAAAACAATTAGCATCGATCTATCAATAATAATTGAATTCTCTTCTCTTCTCGAACCTATCAAGTTCTAACAAATGTTTTTCTAACCAGAACAATTGGCTAAGACATTTCTCAACACGATTAAACAATAGACTGGAATTATCTGTACTATTTACAATCACTTATAGCTTCTATGGATGAAATTATCCAACAACAATTATTCTCTAAGTATATTCTCAGAATCACTAATTCAATTTGAATTAATAAACATGCACTAACTGCGAATAATCAACAATAAATTCTCATACGTGGTCTAATCAACAATAATTAACCACCATAATATTTGAAAAGATATAACTATAGGTTGAGTTAAGGAAACTTGCCTGATTCGTTGACTATTGCAACGTAATATAATTATTTATGTTCGGAAGACCTATAATCAATAGTATCAGTCTCACAATTAGTATCACATATCTTACTCATCCAATGTAATCACAAAATCAATCATTAAAGAGTACTACTATACTACCTCAGACTTAACACTTACTCGTTCATTTAAAAGTTCTTAATATAATTTTCTAAACTATTTATAACTTTATAAGACTTAATATATCATTTCAGTTTCTATTTCAGCAAGCTAAAAAAAAACTGACATCTCTTTTGACATTTTGGTTTCTCATTTCAGTAACCTAAAATACACTATTCATGAAAATATGAAATCAGCTTATTATTTTTCAATCTTTTGGCCAATCATATACACATGTATTCCATACACAAAAAGTATTTTTCTGGAATTTTTCAACTCCCTTAAGTATTTTTCAAAAATTAATTTCTAGTTAATTCTTTAAGAAATTATCTACCTCATGTTTAACTCCAAAAATTCCCAACTCTTGGAGGGATCTTACACATGTTAACGTGAGCCTCCAGTTTAAATTTTGTGGCCATCGGAGTTATAGAACTCCGGTTATAGCATTTTTCGTCGGAAAACTCCAAATATTGAAATAGTCATAATGTGCTCATTTTAAGTCGGAATGAGCTAATTTTTGGACAGGAGCTACTTAATAAAATATATTTTCATGTCTTAATAGGCCGGAATTTTTCTCACAAATTAAGTGGCCAAAACAGTCCTTACAAAAATTTGGACAGTAGCTTTTTTAGAAAAACAAGTTTTTCGTACTTTACTAAAAATAGTCCATACGGAAATCTACAACTCCTTTTTTAGTGATTCCACTTGGCGATGTTAGAGAACTCATAGATATAACTCTAGGATTTAACCACAATCAAAAATTCAAAGTAGAATGAGAGATATGGTCATTTCCATAGCATACTTTGTTTTCTCAAAAATCTATTTTTCAACTCTTTATGTTTGTATGAAAACTTTCATGATCTCCCATAAAACTGACATAACTCATCATATTAACTCAAAATAACTCATATACTCATGATTCTACCATGATACATGATTTATTTCATCAAACAATCATCAAACACAAGATTAAACACCATCAAAGCTAAGAAAATTAGGATTTTCTACATTTTGAAAAACCTAACTTCCATTTCATACTTTAGATCTAACTTTTGTTCCTCAAAAAGGTTAGATATAAACATGAAACACTAATATGTACATATATCTAAGGTTTTAAACATCAAGATCATAACTTCATATTGCCAAAAATCAAATCAAACCAAAAAGAAATTAGACTACATAAGTAGAAATTTTGTTATACCTTAGCTTTTCCTTCTTCTCCTTCTAAAATATGAGATGGATCTTGGTTGTATGAATATCAAAATGCCCTCTCCTTCTCATCCTCTCTACTAAATTTCTCTCTCTCTCTCATTCTCTCTCTTATGTTTTTGCTTTGTTAGCTTAAAGGAAAGTAATATAAATGAGGTAACATAAAATATGAAAGAGAAAGAGATTAGATTTTTGTAAAAATGTAATGTATAGATATAAGATATATATCTATACACTTTCCCCCACCTTCTAGCTCTTTCTCTCTCTGAATTATTACAAGATTACATACTAACATGGTGGCTCCATAAACAAAATGACACTTAGCTAATTAAGTAAATATCTTTTGGAAGATATGGAGCATGTAATGATGATATACAACCCCCATTTTCTCTCCTTATTTGACCGGCCATGTGGCCTCTCCATCTCAAAGCTTTGCTTTTGTTTTGATTGAAATATCTAGTATATCAAATGATTAAAATGCCTCTCTCCCATTGTGCTAAATGTTGGGCCATTCATTTAATGTTTTGGGCTTACAAACTTAGTTTCTTTGGGCCATAACAAATAACATATTCCAACACTTTTAATATTACCATTCCCTAATTATTTAATTAGGGTTTTCATTTCCTCAATTATAATTTAATTCCTTACTCATGCACATATATCTAAGGTTTTAAACATCAAGATCATAACTTCATTTTGCCAAAAATCAAATCAAACTAAAAAGGAAATTAGACTACATAAGTAGAAATTTTGTTATACCTTAGGTTTTCCTTCTTCTCCTTCTAAAATATGAGATGGATCTTGGTTGTATGAAAATCAAAATCCCCTCTCCTTCTACTCCTCTCTATCGAATTTCTCTCTCTCTCTCTCTCTTATGTTTTTTTCTTTATTAACTTAAAGGAAAGTAATATAAATGAAGTAACATAAAAGATGAAAGAGAAAGAGATTAGATTTTTGTAGAAATGTAATGTATAGATATAAGATATATATCTATACACCTTTTACCCCACCTTCTAGCTCTCTCTCTCTCTCTCTTAATTATTAAAAGATTACATACTAATATGGTGGCTCCATAAACAAAATGACACCTAACTAAATAAGTATATATCTTTTGGAAGATGTGGAGCATGTAATGATGATATACCCCCCCCCCCCTTTTCTCTCCTTATTTGATCGGCCACGTGGCCTCTCCATCTCCAAGATTTGCTTTTGTTTTGATTGAAATATCTAGTATATCAAATGACTAAAATTCCCCTCTCCCATTGTGCTAAATGTTGGGCCATTCCTTCATTGTGTTGGGCTTACAAACTTAGTTTCTTTGGGCCATAACAAATAATATATTCCAACACTTTTAATATTACCATTCCCTAATTATTAAATTAGGCTTTTTTTTCCTCAATTATAATTTAATTCTTTACTCATGCACATTTATTTCCTTAACCCAATTAGACTTGCTATAATTAGGTTATAAAATTAATTAATTGAGATTTATAAAATAAATCTCTTAGAATTAGTATATATTTTATATACTAATATTCTCCCGTATCATAACCCTTAAGTTATTCATTTTTCATTCCTAATTTATAATTAGGTTACCTTAGCTTCTCTTATTTGTTTATAATAAACAAATAAAAACAAACATATATTATTCACATGCATTTACCCACATATAACAATACATAAAACCATAAAAGTCTATCACAATTTTTTTTTTTAAATCCATTCCTTATTTCCAATGTAGGTCTTATTATTAAACCTTTATTTATCAATTTAGATTTTATTAATCATATAAATTCTCGGGTTATCACAATTCTCCCCCCTTATAAGGATTCTGTCCTCGAAATCACCGCTTTCTTATCCTTTACAATCTTTTAAAGTTGTATCATCAATTCACTTATATCAACACAATATTAACTTGTGTCTCATATACTAACCTGTGATTTGGATCTATAAAAGAAACTATTCACAGGATTATATATCCAATATTACTCACGTACTTATATTATTAAGAGAAATTATTACCTTTCGCCACCTCATGGGCAGCCATTGCATCTTGCACCGTTATATTAAATGTACAGGTCGTTGGTCTTCCTAGCTGAGCAGGTCCTCGAGTCGCCAATGTTCCACTACCGGGTCCCTTGTTGACACTTACCTTCTCCATATATTCCTCTTTGGACAATCCCAAACCATATGATCTATTGATCTACAGGCATAACAACCTTGTATCTTCTTTTGACTAAGGCAATTGGGCGACATGTGTCCCTCTTGACCATAGTTGTAACAAACTCCTTTCTTTTTTAGACATATTCCTGCATGATTCTTCCCACAAGTTGTACAAGGCTCACCTCCTTTTCCCTTCTCTTCTGTTTTGTTACCCGACTGGGTATTCTCGCTCCACTTTCTCTTTTTTGGATTACTACCACCACTGCTTCCTCCTTCAGTTGTCTTCTTCTTCTCTTGATGAAATCGAGATGCAGCTTCGCTCCCTCCTTCAACAATTATTGCTTTTTCCAATAAAGCCGCAAATGTATTGATCTGCAACACAGCTACTTTGTTGTATATACCGGGCTTCAATCCATTCTAAAATTTTCTCGCTTTTCTCACCTCTGTGTCCACCCGATGAGGTGCAAATCTCGCTAACTCGTTGAATTTAGTGGTGTATTCTGATACCATCATGTTTTCCTGCTTCAGTTCAAAAAACTTGACTTCCATCTAAGCTTGCCTACTCGGCGAAAATTAGTTCTCAAAGAACAACTCCTTGAATCTTGTCCAAGTTACCACATATGTACCAACTCTCGCCTAATTAGTCTCCCACCAATAATTGGCTTCTCCCTTCATCAGATATGTAGCAAAAGCTGTCTTTTGCTCTTCTGCTACTTTGGCAATATTGAATTCCTTCTCCATCTCCTCCACCCAAGTTTGAGCTTCAATCAGATCCGTGGTTTCCTTGAATTCCGACGGTCCTACCGCTTTAAAGTCCTTAAAATTCCAGCTAATTTCTCGCTCTTGCTCTTTCTGCTGGAGATCTATTTCCCATAGCTTGGGCTAACATGTTCACAAAATTCTGCATCGGGTCCACTTGACCTCCTTCATTATTCATTGACTGCTCTTCTCTCTGATTTTGATTCTGTCGTCTAGTCGGCATGATCTGATTTAAATAAAAAAATCTTATATTAATTCTCTTTCTCTACACCAATTCTTAACACAATAAGAATTCAACACATAGTTCTCATATAATCGCATATTTATTCAAATATCTCACATTTATTACTATCCCTTTTTTTTATAATAACAGGATTAACCATACAACTTTACACAAAAAGTTGCAATTCTCCAACTTTACATAAAGTTGCAATTCTCCATTCACACATAGTTATTCCCAGTTCGTCAAACTTACCACACTTATGAGTTCAGGAACTTGCCACAATTATATGAGTGTATGAACTTATCTTAGTCAGACCATTGACGTCCATTCGTTGAGGGGTTCAAAACATTTCATATAATTATGAGTCATGAACTTACCATAAGTATGAGTTTTAAGAACTCACAAATTAATCTTATATTCATATAGAAAATAAAGATTTCATTCATACAAACATATATATTTACATATGTTCACACATCATTCTCGATATTACAACCATTAATATCATAACCTACTACCCAAAAGATATTACTGCTTATATCTAAGTTGTCCACCGTCCACTCCCTTCACCAGTTTTCTTGCTGGGACACTTGTTGAATTTGTGACCCGTTCTCCCATATGAAAAACACTTTCTCATATTCGGCTTAGGACAATGTAGGGAAATATGTCCTTCCTGCTTACTGTTGAAACACATTCTTCCACACCATGCATTCTCCCATGTGAGTCTTTCCACACTTACTACAGACTTGCTTCTTCTTTGGGTTTGAATTTTCATAATTGTCGCTGTCGGTGTCCCTCTCTCTCTTTTTCTTGCCTTTCTTCTGGTTGATTGTTCCTTCAGAAAATCCACCACCGTCAGTCTTCATCCTTTCCACCTGCGTCTTCAGCTCGTTCCGTTCTTGAGTCATTTTGCTTAACGCTCGCTCCGTCTTCCACAACTCCTCTAAGAGAAATACTTTAATACGGAGTTCTTGGACTTCTGCAGATTCTTGATCTTGTTCTCCAACATTGGTCTTATTCTTTTTCTTCAGCTTAGCTTCTTCGTACTCCGCCTCTTCATCACCACTCAGATACATTTCAGGATAATCGTCATGATCACTCCCCAGATTAATCATAGGTTCATCTTTTCTCACCTTCTCAATCGATTTAAACTGCGCTTCTTTGTTTCAGCTCTTACGCTTTGGTGCAACAAATCACTATCATCTTTGCACTCATTCCATCTTCTCCTGACATCCTACAGTCAGTTAAACAACTTGATTAGTACTTCACCAGTACAAACTTAATACACACGATGTCTACACATCTTTCTATTGATACACTTTATCAATCTCTCACTTAGTACTCTAAATGAGTATTCTAGATCTCGCTTATGGTTATAATCCTAGGGTTTCCCCCACTCCACTTAAGGTTTATAACCTATAACTTTGATACCAACTTGTGACATCCCCAAATCTGGGTTACCTGACCCGCGAGTTTGGTGTTCACGATCCAACATATAAATAACATCTAACTACCGATTTAATTATGAATAGTAACATACATTTCATTAACTTATATTGTTAATACATTACCCCAGGTTCTATAGCCTTAACATTATAAACATACCCTTTAGATATACAAAAAGGGTTTACAAATATAACATAATAATAATATCATTACACTATTCCAGCAATAAGCCTTTGCCCTTGTTCTTCTCATCCCCTCCGGCTTCTTCGTTTCTAGCTGAAATATTTTATTTAGCAAGGGTAAGCAAAAAATTTGCCCCACAAGTTAAGATATACAATGAATGTATAAGAATCAGAACAACAGACTATCTATTTTGATAGAATGACACCAAAGTTTGGAGAACTTTGAAATAGCTGAACAATTTATTCTTCTGTAACCAATCTTCTCGCGACCTATGTAACACAATAGTTTAAAAATGAAAGGGTACAACACTTTCAAAGTTTCTACGATATTCAATTGAATAACAATTTAGAAATATTCTCCAGAGTTTATACTGAATAATCTTAAATGATTTTGAAATTCTATTCTCGAGTAACTATCAAAGATTTACTTTGATATACCCAAATAACAAGATGGAAATATTTTCCAAAATTTATGATGAGTGATCACAAAGGATCTAGAACTTCTCTTCTCGAATAACTATCAAAGATATACTTTGATATACCCAGGTGTATCAGATAACCATAAAGATTAAGTTATACCCCTCTACAAGTTCTTAGAGCGGCCAACTCCTTGTACCCTATATTATGCATAATACTTACACGCGTGCAAAGGCCGAATATATAACCAATAATGTTCCCTTTGTATAAAAGGTTGTTCTTCTCAGTCTTAGAATCAGAATTTAATTTAACAACGAAATACAATGATTTAAATAGCTAATCACTTCTCTTCTCAAACTTATCAAGTTTATTTTCACGATCAAGCCGAAACAATTGGCATCGATCTATCAATAATAATTGAATTCTCTTCTCTTCTCTTCTTTTCTCGAACCTATCAAGTTTTAACAAATGTTTTTCTAACTAGAACAATTGGCTAAGACATTTCTCAACACGATTAAACAATAGACAAGAATTATCTGTACTATTTACAATTATTGATAGCTTCTACGGATGAAATTATCCAACAACAATTATTCTCTAAGTATATTCTCAGAATCACTAATTCAATTTGAATTAATAAACATGCACTAACTACGAATAATCAACAATAAATTCTCAGACATGGTCTAATCAACAATAATTAACCACCATAATATTTGAAAAGATATAACTCAAGGTTGAGTTAAGAAAACTTGTCTGATTCGTTGACTACTGCTACGCAATATAATTATCTATGTTCGAAAGACCTATAATCAATAGTATCGGTCTCACAATTAGCATCACATATCTTACTCATCGCATGTAATCACATAATCAATCATTAAAGAGTACTACTATACTACCTTAGACTTAACACTTACTCGTTCATTTAATAGTTCTTAATATAACTTGCTAAACTATTTATGACTTTATAAGACTTAATATATCATTTCAGTTTCTATTGCAGCAAGCTAAAACAAAACTGACATCTCTTCTGACATTTCGGTTTCTCATTTTCAGTAACCTGAAATGTTCATTTTAGGAAGCTGAAATATACTATTCATGAAAATATGAAATTAGCTTATTATTTTTCAATCTTTTGGCCAATCATATACACATGTATTCCATACACAAAAAGTATTTTTCTGGAATTTTTCAACTCCCTTAAGTATTTTTCAAAAATCAATTTCTAGTTAATTCCTTAAGAAATTAGTTACCTCATGTTTAACTCCAAAAATTCCCAACTCTTGGCGGGATCTTACACATGTTAACATGAGCCTCTAGTTTAAATTTCATGGCCATCGGAGTTATAGAACTCCGATTATAGCATTTTTCGTCGAAAAACACCAAATATTGAAATAGTCATAACTTGCTCATTTTAAGTCAGAATAAGCTCATTTTGGGACAGGAGATATTTAATACCATATATTTCCATGTACCAAAAGGAAGAAAGTTTTCTCACAAACTAAGTGGCCAAAACAGCCCTTACAAAATTCTGGACAGTTGCTTTTTTAGAAAAACAAGTTTTTCGTACTTTACTAAAATAGTCCATACGAAAATCTACAACTTCTTTTTCAGTGATTTCACTAGGAGATGTTATAAAACTCATAGATCTAACTCTAGAAATTAACCACACTCAAAAATTCAAAGTAGAATGAGAGATATGGTCATTTCCATATCATACTTTGTTTTCTTAAAAATCTATTTTTTAACTCTTTATGTTTTGTATGAAAACTTTCATGATCTCCCATAAAACAAACATAACTCATCATATTACCTCAAACTAACTTATATAATCATGATTCTACCATGATACATGATTTATTTCATCAAACAATCATCAAACACAAGATTAAACACCATCAATGCTAAGAAAATTAGGATTTTCTACATTTTGAAAAACCTAGCTTCCATTTCATACTTTAGATCTAACTTTTGTTCCTCAAAAGGGTTATATCTAAACATGAAACACTTATATACACATATATCTAAGGTTTTAAACATCAATATCATAACTTCATATTGCCAAAAATTAAATCAAACCAAAAAGGAAATTAGACTACATAAGTAGAAATTTTGTTATACCTTAGCTTTTCCTTCTTCTCCTTCTAAAATATGAGATGGATCTTGGTTGTATGAAAATCAAAATCCCCTCTCCTTCTCCTCCTCCTCCTCCCTACCAAATTTCTCTCTCTCTCTCTCTTATGTTTTTGCTTTGTTAGCTTAAAGGAAAGTAATATAAATGAAGTAACATAAAAGATGAAAGAGAAAGAGATTAGATTTTTGTAGAAATGTAATGTATAGATATAAGATATATATCTATACACTTTTCCCCCACCTTCTAGCTCTCTCTCTCTCTCTCTGAATTATTACAAGATTACATACTAACATGGTGGCTCCATAAACAAAATGACACCTAACTAATTAAGTATATATCTTTTGGAAGATGTGGAGCATGTAATGATGATATACCCCCCCCCCCCTTTCTCTCCTTATTTGATCGGCCACGTGGCCTCTCCATCTCCAAGATTTGCTTTTGTTTTGATTGAAATATCTAGTATATCAAATGACTAAAATTCCCCTCTCCCATTGTGCTAAATGTTGGGCCATTCCTTTAATGTGTTGGGCTTACAAACTTAGTTTCTTTGGGCCATAACAAATAATATATTCCAACACTTTTAATATTACCATTCCCTAATTATTTAATTAGGCTTTTTTTTCCTCAATTATAATTTAATTCTTTACTCATGCACATTTATTTCCTTAACCCAATTAGACTTGCTATAATTAGGTTATAAAATTAATTAATTGAGATGTATAAAATAAATCTATTAGAATTAGTATATATTTTATATACTAATATTCTCCCGTATCATAACCCTTAAGTTATTCAATTTTTCATTCCTAATTTATAATTAGGTTACCTTAGCTTCTCTTATTTGTTTATAATAAACAAATAAAAACAAACACATATTATTCATATGCATTTACCCACATATAACAATACACAAAACCATAAAAGTCTATCACAATTTTTTTTAAATCCATTCCTTATTTCCAGTCTAGGTCTTATTATTCAACTTTTATTTAATCAATTAAGATTTTATTAATCGTATAAATTCTCGGGTTATCACAAAACAACCTTCAGCGTTATCCTTACCATGCTTCTTCTTCTTCTTCTTCTTCTTCTTCTTCTTCTTCTTCTTCTCCTTCAGAACTTCTTCTGGTGATTCGATCACTTCTAGGGAGAGTTCCCTTTGTGTTGAATCTCTTTTCCCGAACCTCTTTGGGGCGCATCAGTGGTTGAGCCTTGTGGCTCTTCTGATATATGAACACTTTCATTTAATTTCCTTTTACCCTTACTCTTTCTGACCAAAGCTGTGGTTTCCTCTTGATTTACTTCTTCTTCTTCTTCAGCCTCCTCCACAACTGACATATTTCCCGGCAGAACCGATTTCTTTACTTCACCAGTCCTTCCACTAGACTCAGACATCATCTTCACATTTTTTGCAGGGTTTCTTTTCCAATTTTGAAACAGCTAGTGGGTCATCTTTCTGTTGGGGGTTGATGGGTTCTCCTTCCTTGTCTTTGATTTTGTCTCCTAGAGCATATTGCAGAATTATGTTGATTAATCTCCCATAGAGCATTTTATCAAAGGTCTTCATCTTTTTTTAGTTGAGCATCCACTTCCCAATCCATTCTATGAGCAAAGCCCCATAGTTGAGTTAAATTCTGAAGCAGATTGATGTCATGAGCTTTAGTTGGTTCTCATTTATAGAGTCGTGGCCAGAGCTTTTACAGCATATGCATTTCCAAATTATATCAGCCATAAATTCATACTTTTGGGGAAACTCTATCTTCTTGTAGCCCTTGAAGACTTGAAACTTCTTGTGGTGCATCTTCTTCAAACCTTCATTAAAGTCGATGACACTCAGAGATGAAAGGCCCTTTGATTTAAAACCTAGGGCAAGGTTTATATCTTCAGCTCTGAGCTGAATCTGTACCCCCTTGACCTTTGTAGTGATGATGTCTTTTTTGAAGACTCCATTGCAGTAGAATTCTTTCACCAGTTTTAAATCCTTGTGCTGGTGCTCAGATGTTCTTCGAGACCATCTTTCTTCATAATGGTCAGAAATTTTTGGAAGTGTGGGTCAGTTGTCTTGAATTCATCGAAGCATAGTTGGTAACCAGATACAACATTGGAAGCAGCCATTGATTACTATGATTTTCTTGAAACGAACAGAAATTAGTTGAGAGTTTTGAAAGCTATGGTTTCTTTTGAGAGTGAAAGAAAGGAATGAGCTTTTGAAATTTAAAGGTGAATTGTCAAAAGACATTTCCAAAATGTATTTGTAACTTCCCTCCTCACGATCTACAGAGTGGGGCACGTGTCAAGTTCAGCAGGGCTCCATGATTTTAAGTAGTGTGAAAAGTACTGATTAGACCCTAACTTCCCCTGAGCTAGTGTATCCTTCAAGATGACTACAATTTTTGAGGTTGCTCCATGATTGTTGAGTTCATTGTTGAACCTGCTCCACGATCGTTGTCTCTCTAGGTTCTTGTGCTGCACTCTGAATTAGCATCCCTTCTGGGTTAAGGTTGCTCAAGAAGGGCCAACCTCTTAGTCTAAAACTAAGGGTCAGGTTTATCCCTGAGTCGCTTATCAGAAGGGCTGCTTAGACTTGATATAAATTTTGTCATCACAGTGGACTTCGCTGCCATGTCGAGACTGCTCCATGATTGTGGTTTCTCTTAGTCATCTCTATGATTTTAACATACCCTTTTTATCTGCACGGTTAGCACCAACTAGAGCATAAAATTTATGGTTGTAGATTTAACATACCTAACTCACTTATCAATTTATTAAATCTGGATTCATCTAAGGGTTTTGTAAAGACATCAGCAAGTTAATTTTCATTAGGGATGTATTGTAAAGATATAGTTCCATTTTAAACATGATCCCTAATAAAATGACATCTTATTTCTATATGCTTAGTCCTAGAATGCATGACGGGATTATGTGTATTGCCATGGCACTTGTGTTATCATAGTGAACATGTATAGATTTGAATTCAAACCCATAGTCTGCTAGCTGGTTCTTCATCCATAGGATTTAAGCACAGCAGCTGCTTGCAACAATGTATTCATCTTTTGCTATTGAAGTTGATACTGAATTTTGCGTCTTACTAAACCAGGACACATGTCTGTTTCCTAGCAGTTGACAAGTGACACTGATACTTTTTTTTATCAATTTTGCAGTCTATAAAATTAACATCTGAATATCCTGTCAGTTTAAAGGAGGACTCCTTGGGATACCAAAGTCCCAATTGAGGTGTGCCTTTGAGATACCTAAAAATTCTCTTTACAATAGTTAAGTGTGATTTCTTAGGATTAGCTTGAAATATAGCACATATGTATGTTGCAAATATTATGTCTGGTCTACTAGCAGTTAGGTACCGAAGAGAGCCTATCTTACCTCTATATTGAGTAATGTCAATTCATTTACCTTTCTCATCTTTGTCAAGCTTAGTTGCTGGAGCAATTGGTTTTTTAATGGGAGAGGCTGATTCCATGCCATACTTCTTAAGTATGTCTTTAATATACTTGGCTTGGTTAATGAAGATACCTTCATCAGTATGCTTCACTTGCAGTCCAAGGAAGATATTTAGCTCACCCACTATGCTCATTTCAAACTTGCTCTGCATAAGCTTTGCAAATCTCTTGCACATATTTTCATCAGTAAAACCAAAGATAATATCATCTACATATATTTGAACTACTAAAACTTTATCTTTATGCTTCCTAAGAAATAATGTGGTATCTATTCTTCCTCTAGTGAATCCTTTTTCAATAAGAAAGTTAGTTAGTGTTTTGTACCATGCTCTAGGTGCTTGTTTAAGTCCATATAAGGCTTTGTCTAATCTATAGACATAATTAGAGAGAGTTGGATTGATGAAACCTGGAGGTTGCTCCACATATACTTCTTGTTGAAGTTTACCATTCAGAAATGCCCTATTGACATCCATCTGGAAAAATTTGAACTTCATATGGGCAGCAAAGGCACTATTGACTTCAGTGGTTTGGTTGCTTGAATTCACATAATAGGTTGGTTAGGAATATAAAAGCTAACAACCTTACAAAAATAATTAATTTTAGCATGATGAGTGGTCAACCAATCAATCCCTAAAATTACATCAAATGTAAGTATTTTCAAAGAGATAAGATCGACAGGTAATGTGCGGTTGCCGATTTGAATCAAACAAGACTTATAAATAATGGACGTAATGAAGGTTTCTCCCAACAAAGTTTCAACAGATAAGTCAAAGTCTAATTTCTCCGGAGTTAAATTCAAACGTTGAGTGCAAGTAGGAGAAATAAAAGAATGGGTAGAACCGGTATCAAATAAGGTATATACTTCACAAGAGTTTATGATTAGCTTACCCGTGAACTACATGCTTTGACTTCTCTAGGACGTCCTTTGGTGCCTCCATCGCAGCTGGACTTGTCTTCACTGCACGACAAAATTGGGCTAGGTGACCTTTTCTTCCATAATTGTAACACGCTTTGGACAACATCGCGCAGTTTGGAATGATATGTCCCTCCCCTCCACATTTGAAGCATACAATCGGTGGTCGTTCTCCTTCTTTAACAACGGTCTCATGTGCTTCATCGCTTATCTCAACATTTTCAGATGCCATTCTCATACACTGTCACAAAATAAGGGTTAATTGACATACCACAATATACCCCTATATTATAACCGACCAATTAAATAACAAATAAACTTAGGTAGGTCATACTAGCGAAGGATTTACCCGTCCCTCCCCTCCTAGTTCTAGTCTCACATCTCAGCTAGGGATCATATCCCTAATCTTTAATACCAAATGTGACACCCCCAAATACATGGTACATAAATCAAATACAAACTTCTTTAATACAATATGACAACAACGTAGCTGAGAGTTTTTACACGAATATTATCTCATAGACAGTATTCAAACTCAAATGAAGTCCTCATTATATTTATTATCACACTATTTCATAAAATAGTGAGGACTACAATAGCCACCATCTCGGACCATCACTCTGTTCCCCGACTAGTCCCGGCTACGTTCTCATTTCCTGAAGAGAACAACGAAAGAAAAAGGGTGAGCTCAACTAGCCCAGTAAGAAATATTATGACTAAGATAATGCAGAATAAATTACCGTTAGCCTTCAATAGTGCTAAACTAATAAACAACAAGTTTAACTGCAGCGAAACAAGCAATCCATTAGAAGAGTTAAGTTAGCATGATATCTACAATCTTCTATGATTTAAAAAGTTTATCATCAATTTTATCGCTGAGACTCAACTTAATAAATAAACCACATCATCGAATCATCCCTGCAACAGGCCAAGGATTTTTATTAGTATCACGACCACGAATTATCCATACACTACGGGCTAAGGATATTCGTGTTTTACCAATGGTTATGATCATACCAGCAACTGTCCATCAATGTACTACAGGCCAATTAGGACTTTTATCACATCATTTGTAACATTACGGGTCATGATTATACTGAATGATCACTGCTCATAATCATACCAATCAATAGTCCATCTATGCACGTAAGCTAAAGATGACTTTCATCATAATAGAAGTATGAGAATGATGACAATGATATAAGAATTCAATTAAAAGAAAGCAAAGGATAAATTTTTAAAGATTATAATTTAATTTATCCAGAATTCAATAATGATCAAATTGCCAATATGATACTGCTTTGTGGAGTAAAATTCAAGAATGATATTGTATCAAAAATGATTTGGACCGAAAAGAAATCAATTTTTGTCATGAATAGTATTATGGGTGAATAGTACCCCATGAATAGTACTTCAAGAATAGTATCCCGTGAATAGTACTTTGTGAATAGTACTCGTGAATATTACTTTATGAATAGTACTTTATAAATAGTACATGTAAATAGTACTTTATGAATAGTACCGTATAAATGAATAGTACTCACGGACAATACTCCAACATAAAAAGCTTAAAATTTAACAAGAATATGCAAAAAATATCCTTATGAAATGATACTAGATGAAGCGCAAATTTCAAGGATTTTCTACTAATTTCACGAAGTATAGAAGCAATACTTTAACAAAATGAGGGTATAATCAGGAATATGAGACGAAATAATATTACTCACATACTACAGAGTATGGAAGAAAATATTATTCCTTATGAATACTGAATAAAAATAATATCCTTTACCTTAGAAGAAGACTGGATACTGGAATAGTGAAGTAGCAGAATACTCTAATTCTTTCTCACTACAGCTTCTCTCTTTATAGCTTCTCTCTCTATATTTGCTCTTGTGAGTCTTAGTGAATTGGTGAGAATGAAAGAAGAATGAGCTTCTATTTATAGGAAAATATAATTTTGATAATTGCACATTTTGAGGCTCAAAATATTATAGTATAATACCTTCATCTGTTTCTTCATTTTTAATTTAGTCCTGCAAGTATTATCAAACTTGCACCACCTCCCCTAATAGTACATGCATGTGAATCAATAGTACATACATGTGAACAAATAGTTATAAGCATGTGAATTAATAGCAATTAATTGTTCATTTATCCGATTAATTACCCAATTAGTCAATATAACCTCCAGAAATCAAGTATTATCGAAATAAATGTTGATTTTCATTAACACTAATAATCCCAACACAATGGAAATATCAATTTCATCATTAATTAACACGAACTTATTCATCATTAATATTATAACTCACAATATTTAACGACCAGATCATTCCCAAGAAAGATGGGGCTTTTCGATAAGGATTTTTCCCTATTGGCGCACAATTAGGTGACCAAACTTCTCCACGATAGAACTTTCTAGACATCGTTAATATTGCAAATAATAATATGAATAAGTTTGTCATCTCAATTATTGATTTAATAATAATAAATATTATGCAGATGATACTATGACAATAATTGAATCAATAATATAAGAGATATTATGCAGTAATTACTATAGCAATAATTGAGTATAACTGAGTGACTTCTCAAGTAAGCATCAATAATCAAAGATAATGTACAATACCGTGTGTTACTATGCAACCACGCGTATTACTGTACTTTTACTACCGGGTAGTTCAACAGTTTAACAGTAAAACTTTCACTGTTATGTTTATAAAAGATATTTATGTCATTTTCTAACTCCAACAATACTTCCGTTGTGGGGTCCACAAATGATTATGTCGTTGTACGAATATTCCTTGTTAAAACGAATATTCCTCGACCAATCGAATATTTTATAACCACTTGCTTACTTTGAAAAATTTGTAAATATTACCCACAACTATAACATTATATCAAATCCACACCATAATATTCAAAAATATATTTTGAGAAAAATTAATCTTTATTTATAAAAGTTGTGGTCTTACAGTAATCTTAAGCTCTTAATATTTGTTTTCAACCTTATGATAATAAGTTTTAGTTTAGTTAATTTATAATTCTCAGAAATACACAGTGTTATCATTTGTTTAATAAAATTGAGTTAATATAAAATTAGTAATTTTTAGTATAATTGCAATCTTTTTATTTTTGGGAACGATTCTCTACTCATCATTATATTACTTGTGGATTGCGATACTTGTGTATTTTTGCTAGTATAGATTTAGGCAAACAAAGCCTGACCATTACATCGCAGAGTGCACCAAGCCCCTACGAGAGAAATTGAAGAGAGATAAGAAGTACCATTCAAAGAAGGATTTCAAAGGCTACAAGAAGCCTCAGAAGAAGGAAAAAGGCTTCGTAGCTGAGGGGTCATGGAACAACTTAAGGAATGACTCCACTTCAAATTCGAATGATAATGAAAGACCCTAAGTGGCCAACCTCTATCTAATGGCCATAGAAGAAGATAAAAGAAAAACCACCAATCGTCAAGAAATTGACATCTGTGAGGTATTTGATTTTAACTCTCCTGATATAGATATTGATGATCTTAGAATTGCACTGCATAATATAACAGTAGACTTGCATCAATATATGAAATGGTTCAAGGTTCTATCAAGGACTATTTTCTTCTTCAAGAGGAGAAAGAGAGAGTGCAAGTTGAGTTAGAAATAACTCTACAAAGAATTATCTCTTTATCCAAACTTGAATTTGATAATTTGAATTTAAGGTAGATAATTGAAGTTAATACACAAAGAGAGTATGCTCTAACCTCAAAGATAGAGGAGTTGGAACCACAAATCTACCTCCTCTGTGGACTCCTTGATCACTAGTAATAGAGCCATCTCTGATCGATCAGGTCTAGGTTTCTGAGATTCATCTTCAATTCCCAGTGTGGAAAATTCTATGGAGATTAATAACATCAATTCTTCTACTTCCCATAGAAGCATTGTGTTTGTGAAATCCTCAGAGATCATTGAGCCTATTATTAAAAGTTTTATAATATCTACAGATCAAATTGTTGTTCCTAAGAACAACAGATCACATACTGGACTTGGTTTTGTGAAACCGTAGAGTAATCCCATGTCTACGATCGTTCCTCAAAGGATCGTAGATTCATGTAAATTCCACTCTACGAACTAACTAGACATGAATCATAGAACTGAATTATACTCTATGAAACCACAAAATCATATAGCAATGTGGAAGTAGAAGGAGTTTAAGCCAATAAGAAAGGTTGGTTATGCATATTCCCCATACTTGTCCCAAGTGAGAAGATATCCACACACACTCACACACACACATGTAACTTATCAAATGTTATAACTGTCATAAGTATGGGCATATAGCTGCATTATTGTGACAACCCGAATTTTCAAAAGTTATTAAAATAAGAATTTAGTAAATAAAATTCTTATTATAAGATGTTTTGATAATATATATATATATATATATATATATATATATATATATACAGTCCGCTTCGCCAGCGAACTGGAAGTAGTGAACTAAGAACGAACTAGATGTAGCGATGATTTTTTCCGTCGCTATAACATAGAAATCCAATTTTTTTGCTATAGCGATGGAAAAAAGCGTCTTTATAGTGTTCGCTAGAGAGAGCCACATATATATATATATATATATATATATATATATATATATATATTCGAAAATGAGGTTTAACAATTAATTAAATTGTTGAAGAAATTAAATAATATTAGTAATTTAATTAAGTTGAAATTATATTAAGAATAATATAATTTGATTGTCATGCCTTTTGGCAATGAAAATGTTATGAATTAATTTCATAAGTAATGTGAGTAATTCACTTAATAGTGAAGTAATATAATTGTTTTAATAAAATGAGAAGGTAATATATTGCATAAAAATGTACTATGTTAATGTAATAAGATGGTGAATTTAAGTAAGTAGTTAAAATATATATTAAATGAAATAAATATTTTAGTTGAAATGTTTATGGAATAAAATGAATATTTGATGAAAATTATTAGAGAATAATTTATTTTAAGTATGATAATATTGACTAGATGATTTTACAAAATGGTAATATTTTAATTTAATTAGAGGGATTATGATTTGTTAAATAAAGATTATGATTTAATTAAATAAAGTGTGACAATTGTGTACTATATGATAAGGAATAAAATGAAAATAAATTAGAAAGAAACAAGATTAAAGCTGGCCAAACAAGGTCTTGTGACCTTGTAACTTCTAAGTTTTGTAACTTGCTAAACCACGTTAAAGTGGTGGTCAGTTTATTTGCAAAGACAAAGAAGAGAAGAGGAAGAGAGAAATGGAGAGAAGAAATTCTTTGTTAATTGAGAGGAGTTTGAGAATCAAGGAAGGAAGAAAAAGGATGGTTAAAGCTTGCTAATCATCTATTCTAAGAATCAAAAGTAAACTTTAAAAGTTTTTAGTTTTATTCTCTAAGAACTATTTCCTTGTAAACTGGCTTTGGTGAAGAATTCATTAAGATATTGGTTATGAATGTTTATGGGTTATGTAATCCATTTTATGTCATCTAAAAGTGATTTTAGAATAATCAAATTCATGAAAATGAGTTGAATGATGAAAAATTTAAGTTTTGTTGTATATATAAGTTTTGGTCAATTTTGAGACTAAAATTAGTTATTAAATCATGATGGAAACCTTAAATTTATGATGGATGTTGTTAAAATATTGAAAAACCAAAAGAACGCAAGTTGAATGAATCAATTTGGTTAAGAAACGAATTCGTAGTGAATGAATTCGCTAAATATATCAAGATATGAAATATAGAGTATAAACTTGGAAATTGAGAGTTTAATTTGGTTGTTTAAGTTATTCAAGTCGTTAGAATCAATATATATATATATATATATATATATATATATATATATATTGGGTTATGATTATATACGATTTGTAGAGTCTGGGTATGTTTAATTTGTTGTCAAAGTGAAGAAATTAGTTGTTTTTGGCTTAAGAATTATGTCGTTCATGAACTAGAAGTTTCTACTGGTAACCCATACCGATGGGCATTCCTAGTAAATGTGTTGCACTTCAAGTGCCTCCTTTTTTTAGTTCAAAACCCCGCCCCGACGGGGATGGACAAAGTGGTCGGGGAAAAAGGTTTTAGTTGTGCAGTTCTATAGATGGAATCATAACCTCATTATATGGTTGTATTGGAGCTTAAAACATGTAATAAGGTTTAATTGCAGAATGTAATCAAAAGGGTGATAATAATAAGTTGTGAAGAACTTAAACTTAATATTCGTGAGAATTGGAGTTATAGTTTAACACTATGTTGTGTATCATTATAATAAGAAGCTCAGATTGAGATATGTGAAGTTAAATATAAGGTTGAAGGTTAATGGTGAGTATAAATCGAGGTGTCAGTATGATTCAAAATGTGATAAAATGAAAGGACTTATGTAAGACCCTAACTTATTATTAATAAAATTGAATTTCCTCTATTTATTATTTTGAAATAATAAGGGTTGATTTGATTAATGTGGTTAGTAATGGGTAAAATGCGCAAATATTTCAAATAAGAAAGTGGTTCTAAAATATTCATTGTTGTCGGGGAATATTAGTTTGGTCGTGGAATATTCTTACTGTCGGGGAATATTCGTTCGACGGCACAACCTTGTGTGGGCCCCATAACGGAAAGCGATTGGATGAAGAAAACGACAAGTATAAGTTGTTTATAAATAAATGCGTAGTTATTCTCAATTAATCTTGTTGGAATACCCTATGGGTTAAAAACACACGATGCATACCAGTATTGCACCAATTATTGATTCTTATGTAAGAAGACACTCATCGAATAATTGTTACGATAATTCTTTGTTCAATATTTTATTTTATTGATTCAATAATTGCTACGTTGATATTTTATATTGTTGTTGTTTCAATAATTGTCACTACACATTATTTTTCCATTATCAGATTAATAATTCATATTATTTGAATAATATTATTAGATAACATTATTGGCAATGTCTAGAAAGTTCTGTCTAAAGAGAGGTTTGGTCACCTAATTACGCCAAAGATGAGAGAAATCCTTATTGAAAGCCCCCTCTTCCTGGAATGGCACGGTTGCAGATGATTGTGATTCTGTAATATTATTTGTGAATAATTAATTATTGATTTATATGGTAAGAAAAATATTCATTTTATGTGGATATAGATGGAGAAAATTTTAAAGTGACAATTGTTGAAAAATTGATATTTTATCTTTTCTGATAAATAATTCATTTAAATATATTATTATATTTTAATAATATAATAATGGTGATATTTTTACAATGAATGTGGGATATATGAGTATATGAGGAAGAAGAGTATTTTTGTTTCAATAAAAATTTATAACATGTTTTTCATGTTTGTGGACCCCATTTCTTGACTAAAATTTGATTATAGCTTGTAAAATCGCCCGTTTGTGGATTTCGGTCAATTTCTGTTTGGAAATTGGAAAAACTTTCTTCTGCATAGTTGTAAAGAATGGAATTTCCTATGGAAAGGGCATGAGGTTTGAATTTTTCTGATAAAAGGGCTAATTATTATGAATTATTGAAGTTCCGAAGTTCCGAAATAATTGATTTTTGGAAGTTTTAATTATTTTTTTTAAGAAAAATGTTTTTTGTAAGTTTTGTGAGTTGGTGGGCTATTGTAAATGTGCTGAAATGAGTACTCAAATGGTGCGTATGATTATTTAATAAATATTAATATTTTATTAAATTTTTTGCTTTGGTGTTCTAAGCATTTTCCTATAAATAGGGTGCTTAGGTTAGAATTGAAAATCACACCAGAAACTGAAGTTTTCTCTCTCTTTCTCTCTCTATATTATCGAGCATATTCTTGTGAGTATTTTGATACTTTGAGTGTTGCTATACGGTGCAAGTTCCCTTCAGCACTATATCCAGTATTCCAGTTAGAAGTGCCATCTTTTCAAGGTAAGGGATATTTTTTTTATAAATGATATTATTTCCTTCAATATCATTATGATGGAATATTGGAAAGATTTTTCTTGTGAAATTCTTGTCTTTCAGTGTTGGGGGTACTATTCACGTTATCAGATAATATTCACGATATCGGCACTATTCACTTAATATTTATTAATTATTCACAAAAATTAAAATTTCATTTTTTGTCCAAAATATCTATTATGGATACTAGCTTTGATTTTATCCATGTTTTGATCATTCTTGAATTTTACTTCACTATGAGTATTTATGAAGTATTTTTGAACTCGGATTGTTTAAAGTACGAATCCTTAGTATTTGTTCTTTTGTTTCACTGAATTCGTTTTCTTTAAAATATTTTTCATCATCCTCAGTACTAAATGATGATATTACTGAATATCTTTGGCCTGTAGTGCAAAGATGGTTGATTTACTTATGAATATCTTTGGTCGTAGTGCAAAGATGAACATGACCAACTGATGAATATCTTTTGCCTGTAGTGCAAAGATGAATATTTGATTCAAGATGTATATTGATTGATGTTATAGGGATAAAATATTGATGATGGACTTTTAAATTCATAGATAATAGTAGATTTCATTCTCTACGTAACTCTTCTATGAATTATTATTTCCACTACGAATATTGATCTGAAACTTGTTGTCTATTGTATTTTATCAGATTTTTCCCTGTTGAAAACTAACAATAATTTGTTCTATATTATCTTAGTCATAATATTCTTTACTAGGCTAGTTGAGCTCACCCTTTTCCTTTTTGTTCCATTTTTCTGTCCAGGAGGCGAGAATGTAGTGAGTTCTAGTCGGGGTGTGGAATGATGGATCTAGAAAGTTGTCTTAGTAGTCCTCACCATTTTGTAAAATAATGTACCAATAATTGTAATGAGGACTTATTTGGGTGTGAATATTGTCTAGATGGCAATATTTGTATTTAAACTCACGATTTATATGTTGTATTAATAAAGTTGTAGTTGTTTACATACCATGTTATTGTGACTCAAAATGGGTGATGTATACCTATTTTGGGGGTGTCACAAATTAATATCGAGCTTAGGATATGATCTCTGTGAGGAGATCGGGGAATAGAACTAGGAGGGGAGAGATGAGTAAATCCTTCGCTAGTGTGTCCTACCTAAGCTTATTTGTTAGTTGGTCAAGGATATTATGTGATATGTTGATTTCTTTAATTAACCCTTGTTTTATGGCAGTATTTTAGAATGTCGACTAAGAATGATAATAGTGGAGTAAATGAGACCGTGGAGACACCTTTACTCACCAATGAGGAGAACGTGCAACAGGCTGGCAATGTTCCTCCTGTAAACAACGCCACTGATCAGACGATGAATGATGGAATGTTTAGAAGCTTTTTGCAGTTCATGCAAAATCAGACAAGGGAGACTCGTGCACAAAATACAGGTGGAAATGATAACAACGCACGGTTTGTCACAGCCAAGTAGTTCAAAGAATTGGGACCACCAGAATTCTTGGGAAAGCTGGATCCAATTAAGGCAGAAACGTGGGTCAAACAAATTACCAAGATATTTGATGTCTTGGGATGCACAGAGGAACAAAAGGTTCCATTCGCCACCTTTATGTTCCGTAATGAGGCAGATTACTGGTGTGACGCCCCCAAAATAGGTATACATCACCCATTCTGAGTCGTCAATAACATGGTATAGAAACAACTACAACTTTATTAATACAACCCATAAATTGTGAGTTTAAATACAAATATTGTCATCTAGACAATATACATACCCAACTAAGTCCTCATTACAATTATTGATATAATACTTTACAAAAATGGTGAGGACTACTAAAACAACTTCCTAGAACCTTTATTCAGCACCCGACTAGTACTGCGCTACATTTTTGCCTCCCTAGGAAAAAAATGGAACAAAAGGAAAAGGGTGAGCTCAACTAGCCCAGTAAAGAATATTATGACTAAGATAATATAGAACAAATTATCGTTAGTTTTCAACAAGGAAAAATCTGATAAAATACAATAGACAACAAGTTTCAGATCAATATTTACAACGGAAATAATAATTCATAGAAGAGTTACGTAGAGAATGAAATCTACTACTATCTATGAATTTAAAAGTCCATCATCAATATTTTATCCCTGTAACATCAATCAATATATATCTTAAATCAAATATTCATCTTTGCACTACAAGCCAAAGATATTCATCAGTCGGTTATGTTCATCTCAACACCTGTTCATCTTTGCACTACGGGCCAAAGATATTCATTATAAAATTATTTATCTTTGCACTATAGGCCAAAGATATTCAATAATATCATCATTTAGGACTGAGGATGATGAAAAATATTTTAAAAGAAACGAATCTAGTGAAACAAAAGAATAAATATCAGGGATTCGTATTTTAGCTATTTCATGTCCAAAAATACCTCATAAATAATCATAGTGAAGTATAATTCAAGAATGATCAAAACATGGATACAATCAAAGTTAGTATCCATAATAGATATTTTGGACGAAAAGAAAAAAAAAATTATTTTTCGATGAATAGTCAGATATCGTGAATAATGTCAGATATCGTGAATAGTAACCCCGACACAAAAGTTCCAAATTTGATTAAAAGTTCAAACCAATATTTGGCATAATGATATTGAAGAAAATAATATCATTTAAAAGAAAATAACATCCCTTACCTCGAAAAGACGATCTTTTAATGGAATACTAGATATAGTGCTGAAGGGAACTTGCATCGTATAGCAACACTCAAGGTATCAAAATACTCACAAGAATACGCTCAATATATCGAGAGAGAAATAGAGAAAATTTGGTTTACGGTGTGATTTTCAATTCTAACCTAAGCACCTATTTATAGAAAAATGCTTAGAACACGAAAGAAGAAAATTTAATATAATATTAATATATTTATCAAATTTTCCTTAGCCCACCTCTAGACATCTGATTTCAAAGACTTTTCACATGTTAATGATGTCCACAAAATACAAAAACGTTTTTATCAAAAAATAAATAAAACTTCAAAAATCAATTATTTGAACTTGAACTTCAATAATTCATAATAAATAGCCCTTTTATCAGAAAAATTCAAACCACATGTCCTTTCCATAGGAAATTTCATTCTCTACAACTTTACGAAGAAAGTTTTTCCAAATTCAAGCAAAATTGGCCAAAATCCACAAGCAAGGCAATTTTATAGTTATAATCAAATTTCTGGTCAAGAATTGGGGTCTACTGGACACACAAAACATGTGTTAATCATTTAATGCAACAAAATACTCTTTCTCCTCATATAATCATATATCCCACATTTATTGTAAAAATATCACCATTATTATATTATTAAAATAATATATTTAAATGAATTATTTTATCGTAAAAGATAAAATATTAATTTTCAACAATAGTCACATTAAAAATTTTCTCCATCTATATCCACATAAATTCAATATTTTCCTCATCATATAAATCAATAATTAATTATTCACAAATTATATTACATAATCATAATCGACAACCGTGCGCCCCAGAAAAGAGTGGCTTTCCAATAAGGATCTCTCTTCTTGCGCCGCAATTAGATAACCAAACCTCTCCTTAGACAGAACTTTCTAGACATTGCAAATAATGTTATCTAATAATATTATTCAGATAATATGAATTTTTGCTCCAATAATAGAAAATACTGTGTAATGATAATTATTAAAATAACAGTAATATAAAATATCAACGCAGCAATTATTGAATCAATAAAATAAAATACTGAACAATAATTACTGTAACAATTATTGAGTAGTGCTTTCTTACGTAAGAATCAATAATTGGTGTAATATCGTGTGCTACTATGTTTTAACCACCGGGTATTCCAATAGTATTAACGGTAACAACTACGCCGTTATTTATAACCAACTTATTCTTGTCGTTTTCTTCATCTAATCGCTTTCCGTTATGGGGCCCCATACATGGTCACTGTCAATGAATAATCCCCACAAGGTAAAATATTCCACGACCAAACGAATATTCCCCGTCAACAATTAATATTTTAAAACCACTTGCTTGTTTGAAATAATTGCGTTTTTACCCATAACTTACCACATTAATCAAATTAACCCTTACTATTTCAAGATAGTAAATAGAGGAAATTTAATTTCATTAAATAATAAGTTGGGGTCTTACAACCTCCCCTCCTTATGAAATTTCGTCCTCGAAATTGGCGTGCGATACTGTGTGTTTTCAAAAAGGTGAGGATACCTCGTTTTCATTTCCGTTTCCAACTCCCAGGTCATTTCCTCTATAGCATGGTTTCTCCACAAAACTTTAACTTGTGGTATGACCTTCGTGCGTAGGACATGCTCCTTCCTATCCAAAATCTTGACAGGTACCTCCTCGTCGTTAAGTCTTGACTATCTCGTCGGTTCTAACTCAATAACGTGGTTGGGTCTTTCACATATTTACGGAAATGCTGAGATATATGAAACACATTATGAACACGAGACATACTCGGAGGTAACGCGAGTCTATAGGCTACATTACCTACTTTCGGTCAAGAATTTGAAATTGACCAATAAATCGTGGATTGAGCTTTCCTCTCTTCCCGAATCTTGTAACTCCCTTTCATGGGGCAACACGCAAAAATACATGATCCCCAATACTAAATTCCACGTCCTTTCGATGAAGATCCGCATAACTCTTTTATCGATCTTGTCGCTTTGTATCGTTGTCCGAATCATTTGGATCTTTTCCGTAGTCATACGTAGCAACTCGGGTCCCAATAATGTTGCTTCACCCACCTCGTCCCAACATACTGGAGAATGACACTTTCGTCCATACAATGCTTCAAATGGGGCTAGACCAATTTTTGTCTGATAACTGTTGTTATAGAAGAATTCCCCCAATGGTAAATACTTATCCCAACTCCCTTTGAAGTCTAGAACACAGAGTCTTAATAAATCTTCAAGAGTTTGAATAGTCCTCTCTGATTGTCCGTCCGTTTGAGGATGGTATGCCGAACAAAATCGTAAATCTGTGATCATAGCTTTTTGCAAGCTAACCCAAAATCTTGAAGTAAATCTTGGGTCACGATCCAAAACTATGGATACTGGCATGCCATGCAATCTCAAAATCTCATTTACATACATATGAGCAAGGCGTTCAAGGAGTAAGTCTCCCCATATCGGTAAAAATGAAGCGGACTTGGTTAATCTATAAATAATAGCAAAATAGCATCGATGCCTTGAAAACCGTAGGAAGACTAGTAACAAAATCCATGGTAATGTGTTCCACTTCCATTTCGGAATCTCAAGTGGTTGCAATGGACCCTTAGGTACTTGATGCTCGCCTTTACGTTGACAAGTTAAATATGTGAGATAAACTTTTCAATCTCTCTCTTCATATTGTTCCACCAAAATGTATGTAGAAGATCACGATACATTTGGTACTTCGAGATGGATCACAAATGGTGTATTGTGTGCCTCCATCATAATCTTGTACTTTAAATCAAAGTTGTTAGGAACACAAAATGCAGAGTGGACTCAAGTATTCCTTCTTCATCGATTCTCGCTTCGAATAACACCTTCTTGTACTTTCTTCTTCATAATGTATCGACTTCTTGGGTCGGGTGGCTTGAAAGCAACCTTAACTTTTCTATTAAAGTTGGCTCTCATGCATATACTTGACATCATCGCTTTTCGTTCACGCATATGATCTTCTACTCAACGCTTGTCGGCTACCACGTTCACTTTTCTAGGATGGTATTGAATAGTGTGGTCGTAATCTTTCAATAACTCGAGCCAATGTCGTTGCCGCATGTTGAGTTCCTTTTGAGTGAAGAAATATTTGAGGCTTTTATGGTCTGAATATATCTCCACTTTCTCCCCATATAGATAATGCCTCCAGATCTTTAGTGCGACGACGACTGCTGCCAACTTTAGATCATGAGTAGGATAATTCCTCTCATATTCTTTAAGTTATCGCGAGGCATAGGCTATGACTTTTCCACATTGCATGAGAACACATCCTAACCCTTTGCCCGAAGCATCGCTGTAGATTGATAACAAATCCATCCGAACTAGATGGTATTGTTAGAACAGGTGCCGAAATAAGTCTCCTCTTAAGTTCTTGGAAACTCTTCTCGTATTCCTCGCTCCAAACGAATTTTGTATCCTTCCGAGTTAACTAAGTTAATGGAGTAGCGATTCGAGAAAACCCTTCCACGAATCTCCGATAATAACCAGCTAGGCCCAGAAACCTACGTACTTTGGTCACCGAGTTCGGTTGCTCCCAACTTTGTATTGCTTCAATCTTCGTCGGGTCAACAGATACTCCATGTTTTGACACCACGTGCCCAAGGAATGCTACTTCCTCAAGCCAGAACTCTCATTTCTTCAATTTGGCATATAGCTTGTTTTCACGAATCCTTTGGAGTACCAACTTCAAATGGTGCTCATGATCTTCACGACTTTTGGAATATATGAGGATGTAATCAATAAAGATAACAACGAACCGATCCAAATAATCCTTGAATACTCGATTCATCATATCCATGAAAGCCGTAGGAGCATTAGTCAATCAAAAGACATGACTAAAATTCATAATGCTCGTCTTGAGTTCTAAAAGGCGATCTTTGGAATATCCTCGATTCTAATCTTGGTGATGATATCCGAGCGAAGATCGATCTTTGAAAAGAATTGTGCTCCTTGCAAGCAGTGGTCAAATAGGTCATCAATATGAGGTGGCGGATACCTATTCTTGATGGTAACATGGTTCATTCAGATAGTCAATACAAAATTCGCATACTCTCGTCTTTCTTCTTCTGAATAAAGCAGGGCACCCCAATGAGGATGTACTGGGAGGAATGAAACCAGATGTCAACAACTCTGTAGTTGGACCTTTAACTCTGAAGTTCAATAGGAGCCATTCAATATGGGGTTTTAGAAATGGGCTTTGTGCAGGGTCGAGATCAATAAAGATTCAACTTCACGTTACGGGGTAGGCCAGGAAGTTCTTGAAACTCGTTAGAAATTTACTAACAGCGGAATATTATTCAAATCTAACTAGTCTTTATTCAAATCCATAACATGGGCTAAGAAAGCTTGACATCCGTTTTTCAATAAGCGAATAGCTTTATGACTAGATATGGCGGTGATTGTTTTAATGGTTTAATTGCTTGAATTAATTACAACAGGTTGGTTAGGAATATGAAAGCGAACAACCTTGAAAGTAATCAATTTTGTCATGATGAGTGGTTAACCAATCAATCCCTAAAATCACATCAAAAGCAAGTATCTTTAAAGAGATAAGGTCAACAGGTAATGTGATGGTGCCAACTTCGATCAAACAAGATTTATAAACAGTGGATGTGATGAAAGTTTCTCCTAATGGAGTCTCCACAGATAAATCAAAGCCTAATTTCTCTGGAGGATGTGATGAAAGTTTCTCCTAATGGAGTCTCCACAAATAAATCAAAGTCTAACTTCTCTGGAGTCAAGTTTAAACGTTGAGCACAAGTAGGAGAGATAAATGAATGGGTAGCTCCGGAATCAAGTAAGGTATAAACTTTGCAAGAATTAATGATTAGCTTACCCGTGATCACCTCGTTTGGGTTCCTCGCATTTTGACCAGTCACAACAAACGCTCTTCTAGGAACCGTTGACTTCGACTTTTTTGGGACAGCCTTTTAAGTCACCGTCCCCCTTGGACTTAATTTTGTTATCGTACAATCTCGAGCGATATGTCCTTCATTTCCACAATTATAACATACCTTGAACTGTTGTGGGCTGTTTGGACTGATATGTCCCTCTTTCCTGCATTTGTAGTATACAACCGGTGGTCGTTCTCCTCCCTTAGAACCAATTGCTGCTGGCACTAACGTCTTCACATGGATGTTGTTCAATCTCCTCTTTTTAAAATCTCCTCCCGACTCGCTTCTTCTATTCTCATGGCCATACCTACCACCAGCGTGGTTACCATTTTTGTCCATCTTTTTCTTTCTCCGCTGGTTATCATTATTCTGTTAACTGCTATCTCTAGTATGATCCTGGTTGTGATCCCTCGATTGGTAGTACTAGTTATCTCGCTTCTAACAATTGAGCCACATTGACAACATGTATCGAATAGAGAAAATTTATGAGAAATGAGATCTTGGCGTATCTTGGGGTTTCAAACCTCTCGAAAACATCAGTGTCATCGTTCCTCATTCTCCACCAAATGAGGTGCTGAACACGGACAACTCTGCAAACTTTTCCTCGTCTTTGGGACCGCCATGTTATTTTGTTCCACATTTGATTAATGTGGTAAGTTATAGGTAAATGCGCATTTTACCCATAACTGCGTCCATTGAACAAAACAACATGACGGGTGTCCCAAAGACGAGGAGAAGTTTGCAGAGTTATCCGTGTTTGCATTCATTCGGTGGAGAATGAGGAACGATTTGATGGATGTTTCGAGAGGTTCAAACCCAAGATTCACAATATCTCATTTCTCATAAATTTTCTCTATTCAAATGTTTTCAACGGGGCTCAATTATTAGAGCGAGATAACGAGTAATGCTCAACCGAGGGACCACAACTAGGATCATACCTATGGATGTTAATCATCGTAACAACGATAACTTGGAGAGAAAGAAAATACGGATAAAGGCGGTAACCACTCTAGTGGTAATCATGGCCATGAAAATAGAAGAAGTGAGTCCGGGGGAGATTTTAAAAAGAGGAGATTCAACAATGACCAAGTGAAGACGTCAGCACCAACAACAACTGGTTCTAAGGGAGGAGAATGACCACCGGTCATATGCTATAAATGAGGGAAAGAGGGACATATCAACCCAAACTGCCCACAACAGTTCAATATATGTTATAATTGTGGAGAAGAAGGACATATTGCTCGAGATTGTACAGTAGCGAAACCAAGTCAAGCGGGGATGGTGACTCAAAAGGCTGTCCCAGAAAAGTCAAAGTCAACAGTTCCTGGAAGAGCGTTTGTCGTGATTGGTCAAAATACGAGGAACCCAAACGAGGTGATCACGGGTAAGCTAATCATAAATTCTTGCGAAGTATATACCTTACTAGATACCGGTGCTACCCATTCATTTATCTCTCCTACTTGTGCTCAACATTTAAACTTGACTCCAGAGAAATTAGACTTTGATTTATCTATGGAGACTCTGTTAGGAGAAACTTTCATTACATCCACTGTTTATAAATCTTGTTTGATCAAAGTTGGCATCATCACATTACTTGTTGACCTTATCTCTTTAAAGATACTTGCTTTTGATGTGATTTTAGGGATTAATTGGTTAACTACTCATCATGCCAAAATTGATTGTTTTTGTAAGGTTGTTAGTTTTCATATTCCTAACCAACCTGTTGTACGAATTCAAGCAACTAAACCATTAAAATCAATCACTATCATATCAAATCATAAAGTTATTCATTTATTAAAAAACGGATGTCAAGCTTTCTTAGCCCATGTTATGGATTTGAATAAAGATAAGTCAGATTTGAATAATATTCCTGTTGTTAGTAAATTTCCTGACGTATTTCCTGAAGAACTTCCTGGCCTACCCCGTAACGTGAAGTTGAATTCTTTATTGATCTTGAACCCGTACACAAAAGCCCATTTCTAAAACCCCATATCGAATGGCTCCTATTGAACTTCAGAGTTAAAGTTCCAACTACTGTGAGTTGTTGGATATCGGTTTCATTCTGCCCTAGTACATCTCCTTGGGGTGCTCTGCTTTTATTTGTAAAGAAGAAAGACTAAGTATGCGACTTTGTATTGACTATCGAGAATTAAACCATGTCACTATTAAGAATAGGTATCCGCTACCTCGTATTGATGACCTATTTGACCAGTTGCAAGGAGCACAATTCTTTTCAAAGATCGATCTTCGTTATGGATATCATCAGCTGAAGATTAGAACTGAGGATATTCCAAAGACTGCCTTCAGAACTCGATATGGGCATTATGAATTTTTAGTCATGTCTTTTGGATTGACTAATGCTCATGCGGCTTTCATGGATATGATGAACCGGATATTCAAGGAATATTTGGATCAGTTTGTTATTGTCTTTATTGATGACATCCTCATATATTCCAAAAGTCGTGAAGATCATGAGCACTATTTGAAGCTGGTACTCCAAAGGCTTCGTGAAAATAAGCTATATGCCAAGTTGAAGAAATGCGAGTTCTGGCTTGAGGAAGTAGCATTCCTTAGGCACGTAGTGTCAAAACATGTAGTATCTGTTGACCCAGTGAAGATTGAAGCAATACAAAGTTGGGAGCAACCGAAGACGGTGACCGAAGTTCATAGCTTTCTAGGCTTAGCTGGTTATTATCAAAGATTCATGAAAGGGTTTTCTCAAATCTCTACTCCATTAACTAAGCTGACTCGGAAAGATATAAAATTTGTATGGAGCGAGGAATGCGAGAAGAGTTTCCAAGAGCTCAAGAGGATACTCATTTCGGCACCTTTTCTAATAATACCATCTGGTTCGGATGGATTTGTTATCTACAACGATGCTTCAGGCAAAGGGTTAGGACGTGTTCTCATGCAACGTGGGAAAGTCATAGCCTATGCCTCATGACAAGTTAAAGAATATGAGAGGAATTATCCTACTCATGATCTAGAGTTGGCAGCAGTCATTTTTGTGCTAAAGATCTGGAGGCACCATCTATATGGGGAGAAAGTGGAGATATATTTAGACCATAAAAGTCTCAAATATTTCTTCACCCAAAAGGAACTCAACATGCGGCAATGACGTTGGCTCGAGTTGTTAAAAGATTATGACTACACCATTCAATACTATCCTGAAAAAGCAAACGTGGTAGCTGACGCGTTGAGTAGAAGATCATATGCAGGAACGAGTGCAATGATGTCAAGTATATGCATAGAACCAACTTTAATCGATAAAGTTAAAGTTCCTCAAGCCATAGCCCCAGAGCTGATGCGTATGAAGAAGAAAGTACAAGAGGGTACTATTCCAGAAGCAAGAATCGATGAAGAAGGAATACTTCAAGTCCACTCTAGACTTTGTGTTCCTAATGATTCCGATTTAAATAACAAGATCATGATGGAGGCACACAATACACCATTTGCAATCCAATCTGGAAGTACCAAAATGTATCGTGATCTTCGACATACATTTTGGTGGAACAATATGAAGAGAGAGATTGCAAAGTTTATCTTGAGGTGTTTAACTTGTCAACGTGTAAAGGCGGAGCATCAAGTGCCTAAGGGTCCATTGCAACCACTTGAGATTCCGAAATGGAAGTAGGAACACATTACCATGGATTTTGTTACGGGTCTTCCCATAGTTTCTCAAGGCATAAATGCTATTTGGGTTATTGTTGATAGATTAACCAAGTCTGCTCATTTCTTGCCGATACGGGAGACTTATTCCCTTGAACGTCTTGCTCATATGTATATGAATGAGATTGTGAGATTACATGGCATGCCAGTATCCATAGTTTTGGATCGTGACCAAAGATTTACTTCACGATTTTGGGTTAGCTTGCAAAAAGCTATGGGCACAGATTTATGACTCTGTTCGGCATACCATCCTCAAACAGACGGACAATCAGAGAGGACTATTCAAACTCTTGAAGATCTATTAAGACTCTGTGTCCTAGACTTCAAAAGGAGTTGGGATAAATATGTACCTTTGGTGGAATTCTCCTACAACAACAGTTATCAGGCAAGTATAGGTGTATCTCCATTCGAAGCATTATATGGACGTAAGTGTCGCTCTCCAATATGTTGGGATGAGGTTGGTGAAGCAACATTATTGGGACCAGAGTTGGTACGTATGACTACAGAAAAGATTCAAATGATTCGACAACGTATAGAAACGGCATAAGATCGACAAAAGAGTTATGCGGATCTTCATCGAAAGGACGTGGAATTTAGTATTGGGGATTATGTATTGTTGCGTGTTTCTCCATGGAAGGGAGTTACAAGATTTGGGAAAAGAGGAAAGCTCAATCCATGATTTATTGGTCCATTTCAGATTCTTGACCGAGTAGGAAATGTGGCCTATAGACTCGCAAGCATTTCCAAGTATGTCTTGTGTTCATAATATTTTCACTTATACGTGCTTCGTAAATATGTGAAAGACCCGAACCACGTTATTGAGTTAGAACCGCATTTAAATAGTCAAGATTTAACGTCACGAGGAGGTACCAAATAAGATCTTGGATAGGAAGGAGCATGTTCTACGCACAAAGGTCATACCCCAAGTCAAAGTTTTGTGGAGAAACCATGTTATTGAAGAAATGACCTGGGAGTTGGAAACGGAAATGAAAGTGAGGTATCCTCACCTTTTTGAAACACCAGGTACGTACGTCAATTTTGAGGACAAAATTTCATAAGGAGGGGAGGTTGTAAGACCCCAACTTATTATTAATAAAATTGAATTTCCTCTATTTATTATTTTTAAATAATAAGGGTTTATTTGATTAATGTGGTTAGTAGTGGGTAAAATGCGCAAATATTTCAAATAAGTAAGTGGTTATAAAATATTCATTGTTGTCGGGGAATATTAGTTTGGTCGTGGAATATTCATACTATCGGGAAATATTCGTACGACGGCGTAGCCTTGTGTGGGCCCCATAATGGAAAGCGATCGGATGAAGAAAACGACAAGTATAAGTTGTTTATAAATAATCTACGTAGTTATTCAAGTATTATCTTGTTGGAATACCCAAGTGGTTAAAACACGTGAGTACATACCCAGATTGCACCAATTATTGATTCTTACGTAAGAAGGCACTACTCAATAATTGTTATAGTAATTACTGTTCAATATTTTATTTTATTGATTCAATAATTGCTACGTTGATATTTTATATTGTTGTTGTTTCAATAATTGTCACTACACAATATTTTCCATTATCAAATTAATAATTCATATTATTTGAATAATATTATTAGATAACATTCTTGGCAATGTCTAGAAAGTTCGCATCTAAGGAGAGGTTTGGTCACCTAATTGCGGCGCGAAAGAAGAGAAATCCTTATTGAAAGCCCTCTTTTCTCGAAACTACTGGTTGCCCGATATTGTGATTCTGTAATATTATTTGTGAATTATTAATTATTGATTTATATGGTAAGGAAAATATTCATTTTATGTGGATATAGATGGAGAAAATTTTAAAGTGACAATTGTTGAAAAATTGATATTTTATCTTTACTAATAAATAATTTATTTAAATATATTATTATATTTTAATAATATAATAATGGTGATATTTTTACAATGAATGTGGGATATATGAGTATATGAGGAAGAAGAGTATTTTTGTTGCAATAAATATTTAAAACATGTTTTTCATGTTTGTGGATCCCATTTCTTGACTGAAATTTGATTATAGCTTATAAAATCGCTTGCTTTGTGGATTTCTTTTGATTTTCATTTGAATTTGGAAAAACTTTCTTCTGCAAAGTTGTAGAGAATGGAATTTCCTATGGAAAGGACATAAGGTTTGAATTTTTCTTATAAAAGGCTATTTATTATGAATTATTGAAGTTCCAAAATAATTATTTTTGGAAGTTTTAATTTTTTTTTAAGAAAAACGTTTTTTGTAAGTTTTGTGAGTTGGTGGGCTATGGTAAATGTGCTGAAATGAGAATTCAAATGGTGCATATGATTATTTAATAAATATTAATATTTTATTAAATTTTCTGCTTTGGTGTTCTAAGCATTTTCCTATAAATAGAGTGGTTAGGTTAGAATTGAAAATCACACCAGAAACTAAAGTTTTCTCTCTCTTTCTCTCTTTATATTATCAAGCGTATTCTTGTGAGTATTTTGATACTTTGAGTATTGTTATACGGTGCAAGTTCCCTTCAGCACTATATTTATAAATGATATTATTTCCTTCAATATCATTATGATGGAATATTGGAAAGTTTTTTCTTGTGAAATTCTTGTCTTTCAGTGTTGGGGTTACTATTCACGTATATGGCACTATTCACGTATACGACACTATTCACGAATACGGTACTATTCACAGAAAAATTAAATTTTCATTTTTTGTCCAAAATATCTATTATGGATACTAGCTTTGATTGTATCCATGTTTTGATCATTCTTGAATTTTACTTCACTATGAGTATTTATGAAGTATTTTTGAACTCGAATTGTTTAAAGTACGAATCCTTAGTATTTGTTCTTTTGTTTCACTAGATTCGTTTTCTTTAAAATATTTTCATCATCCTCGATCCTAAATGATGATATTACCGAATATATTTGGCACAGTAGTAAAAAGATGGTTGATTTTCTTATGAATATCTTTGTCAGAAGTGCAAAGATGAACAGTGTTGAGATGAACATGACCAATCGATGAATATCTTTGGCTCAGAGTGCAAAGATGAATATTTGATTCAAGATGTATATTGATTGATGTTACAAGGATAAAATATTGATAATGGACTTTTAAATTCATAGATAATAGTAGATTTCATTCTCTACGTAACTCTTCTATGAATTATTATTTCACATCTTAATATTGATCCAAAACTTGTTGTCTATTGTATATTATCGATTTTTCCTGTTGAAGACTAACAATAATTTGTTCTATATTATCTTAGTCATAATATTCTTTATTGGGCTAGTTGAGCTCACCCTTTTCCTTTTGTTCCATTTTTCTTCTCGTGAGGCTAGAATGTAGCGAGTTCTAGTCGGGGTGTGGAATGATGGATCTAGAAAGTTGTCTTAGTAGTCCTCACCATTTTTGTAAAATAATGTACCAATAATTGTAAGGAGGACTTATTTGGGTGTGAATATTGTCTAGATGGCAATATTTGTATTTAAACTCACAGTTTATATGTTGTATTAATAAAGTTGTAGTTGTTTCTATACCATGTTATTGACGACTCAAAACGGGTGATGTATACCTATTTTGGGGGCGTCACAACTTATAGACTTAATGAAATGTTATGTAACACTTTTCAAGAAGTATATGAGAAGCATGCTATGAAGTTTCCTAGGTATGTTGAATAAATTTAGTGTACAACTAATTTGATGTAAAGGTAAAATTTAAAGTCCTAACTAAACGTTAAGTGTCGATTAAAAGTGAAGTATCAAGAGAAGGGAGATGAAAGTTAATTTAATGACTTAACTAAATTTAAATGTCAAACGAAGAAGAGATAAAACCTGAAGATAGGTTATAAGTTTTTAAAGAAATGCAAGTTGTTAGAGGATTCGGACTAAGAGTCAATATGGTTTCACTATATGTGTAACTGATATATATGTATATGAACTTTTGAAATGTTGTAGGAGTTAGTTCCTAGAGGCACAATAGTTATCTAGAAGGGTGGTTGAATAGATATTTTAAAAACTTTTTCCTTTTCAAAATACTAATCTGATTTATTAATAAATTAACCACAGCGAAAAATATGATTTGTTCGTTCCCCATTAAGATAAACCAAGTTTATAGGTGATAAGCAAGTATGACAAATATATTAGTTATAACAGATATATCATACATAGTGATTTTAAGTGGTTCAGAGCGCTCAAGGCTCCTAGTCCACTCTTCTACTCCACGAGTAGGAAATCCACTAAGGATATCTTTATAATATTTGAATCACTTAGATTCCTTCACGACTAGCAGTCTTGGAACTTCTTAATTCACTTTGAACTCTTCAAGATTAGCAGACTTAGAATACACTTGATGAGAGTTGAGTTCTTAGGTTTTGCTACTCAGTTGCAGTTAAACATACGTTCGAAAGAACTGAGTAGCTGCGCAAGCTTTTCTTTCTTGATAGTAGAGTTTAGACGTTGAGAGTTCTTGAGCTTTTTCTTTTTTGCTTGCTCTTTTTTTGAATCGCTGTCTGATTTACTTATGAAGGAGCCTTTGAAATGTTTCCGTTGTAGGAATCCGTTGCAACATTTAATGCTTCAGACATTTCTGAGCACTGATGTTTACTTCCTGGAAATCTGTTATTTTACTGTCTAGCCCACTAACATAGTAGACTGGTTTTTCACCTAACACCTGAAAAGGTGTTTTTAGTAGGCATGCAGTCCTTTCCTTAGCTTTTTCTATACGCTTCTTTGATACATACTAAGGATGAGTGTTGGATCATTGGGATTCCCAAAATGTAAATGTCTATAAGCCATTCTTTATTTGTTATACTTCCTCCTTCATCAAATAGACGAAACTTGGTGCTTCTGATGCTAACTGGAGAGACACAACGATTATTGTCCTTGTACCATGATCGTTGTGTCTTGTCATGCTCGTGCTTGATTCAGCCTTGATTAAAGAGAACACTACGATTTCTCTTAAGCTTTGATAGACTACGATCTCTACTTGCTTGTTTTGCAGACTCCACATTTTCGAGAGCTGATTGCGATTTTTGACTTGGATTGGTAGGTGCTCGAACTATCTCCATGATTTTGAGTGTGGGTTCCAAGATAGACTACGATTTTGAAGCAACTTCTTCGATACTCCACGATTCTGCCTTGGCTTTTGCAATCTCTCAACTGGCTCGCCAGACTACGATTCTGTTGAGGCCTATCTAATACATCTCAAAATAGATCAACCTAACAGCTTTGATCTTTCTTCTATGCATTCATTTACAGAATGATAAACATTAAACACAGATCAACTTAACAATTTTGATCTACCATCAAAGTTCTTGTACATATGTTCTATGAAGGACTTTACACATAAGCATATTTATTTACTTTCAACATCAAATTTGAATATGTAATTCCCAACAATCTCCCCCTATTTGATGTTGACATAACCAAGGAGATTTGCATCATATCATCAATTTCTAAATGCAGGATGCTAGAAAGTAAATATGACTAAGTGTTTTAGTGAGCAGCTGAAATCTCTAGATGATAATTGTGAATTTATTGATGTTTATAATAGAGAATTACAATTCAAAATAAATATATAAAATAAAGACAGAACCTTATCATCTAGATTTCTTGAACCTTGGAGGATGCATATGTTCATATTCCCTCCTTTTCCTGCTGGCTTCATTTCGTCTTACAATTTCTTCTAGCTCATGTTTCTCCAGAGGTTCATTGTGATCATGTCTTTTCATAAAGACAAGATCGCCAATGGGAATCTTCATACCTGTGAGAGATACATCTTGCTGATTGAGCGAACTAGAAACTAGACGTGCCATTAAGATCGGTTGATGATCTTCTACTCTTGAAGGCTGAGTGCGAGGCTATTGATAGATTCTTTGGGAGTGTTCAGCCTGCTTCCCTTTACTTTTCTCATTATTCCCCCCTTTATGTCAGCATCCAGGGTTTGAATGTCTTGAGAAAAGCGATTCATGCCTTGTATAAGTTCGTGGAGTTGACTTCGTGACTGAGCAATGTCTTCTCAATTTTCTTGGGCTAGAGTATCAGTTTGTGATTTGTGTTTTTGCAGAATGGCCAAGACATCATCCTTTTATTTCATCTCATTCAAAGAATATGACTGAAGATCATAGGCTAGTAAGGCTTTACGTAATGAGTTTGTTTTGAGCCTCCTGATTCTACTTAAGAAGGATAACAACTTCCTTATGCTTTTGGGTAGATTGGAAGTGAATTTGATCCTTTGCATTTATGCTTTGAATCATTTCCTTGATGATCTCCTGTAGCTTCTTTGTGAGCTCAGAGCTAAGGTTGCTATGAAGAGTGTTGGCATCATCAATCAAGTGGTTTACCCATTGGTGGATGAGTAGAGAGTGAGTTTCTAGATCCTCTTGAATTTCTGTGGTTACTTTTTGTGATGCGATAGACAACTCAGTTTTAGTAGGAAGGACTGAGAGAAGCTCAAGTATTTTTTGAGTGTCTGAAAGAGAGGCTTTTGCATTTTGTTCTTATAGATTTGAGATAGTAAGAGCAAGATTAAAATAATTATTTTTTGAGGAAGAAGGAATGTCTGAATGAGGTGAAGGAATAGAGGTTTGAGTTGTGGGAGAGGAGGCTGTTGAAGCTAGTAGAGAAGGTGACTCCATAATTTGAGTAGGAGCAATGTTCGTGATGTCACGTTGTGCTATTTTTGTGGAGTTAAAGGTGGTTGAAGATTGTACTAAAATAAAGCTAGGTGTATTTAGTTCATCAGTTACAGAATGTTGGGATTCTGTAGCTGGAAATTGGTTTAGTGAGTGAAGAACCACTTCCAACCATCTCGATAGTTTGTAGACACTAAATTTTTTTTGCACACATGTTACTAACATTGCAGGAGGGCAGAATCGTCTTTCGAAAATAACCTTGGAAGACAGTTCACATCCATTCCGGATACTGCCAGAAGTTCAGTCTCAACCCCAGAACACACACTGGAAGTATCATTCTCAACCCCGGAACACACACTGGAAACAATATTTCCAACCTTGGAGATAACCCCGAGTTTCGTCCTTGGAAATAACCCCAAGGAATGCTGTTGCAGTTTCGGCGATAACCCCGGAAATGCTTGTTTCAAATGCGATCAGCTTCAATCTCAGACCTCCTTCCGAGGAACTCATACCTCAGACCCGGAGCTAACACCGGGCAGACAGGCACCCTCATAGATGACATTGCGACATTCAAACACTTGCAGCAGTCCAATCTCAGATGTAACCCTGAGCAACATCTGCTTTCAAAGCAAATCGTTGATAACCTCGGTGAGGAATCAAACGTCATCTTGCTACCTCAATATCTGCGCGTCATCTCAACACTTTATACATACATACATACAACAATATCCTTCAAGAATCAAGGAGTGCCAATCCCGAGTGACTATTTTGCGTGGCAGCACACCGGATAGAATTTAAAGCTTGAAGATCATGGGCATGGTCCCCTCTTCCTGACTTCTTACAACCTCTAATCCCATGTCATTGCGCAACTCTCGACACAAGTAGTCCGAAGAAGGTCCTATATACCTCGTTCGGATGTTTGGATTGAAGTTCTGCAAGTTCGAGCGGACATCACAGTGCACGAGTGCATGTACTTCGAGACGACGGGACCCGTGGAGCCCGGGGCACCCTTCGTGCAGCCAGTAGTGCATCTCATGGTGGCGACGCAGTGCATCTGCGCCGACGCAGTGCAGTCTCATGCGCCGCAGTGTGATTCATCTACGGTGACGCAGTGTGCACTTACGGCTCCCCCCTCTATAAATAGAGGGCTTGGGGTAGCTATTTTAAAAAAAGAAAAGGCGATGAAGCCCTGTCTAATTTGCTTTGTACACACCTTATATTGAGTGCTTGCTCTTTTTAAACGCCTGTTAGCTCACATATAGCTATACATTTACTAGTGGGAGCTGAGTGTTTATCTATTTAGAGTCATAGAAGCCTGCATTGGCAGCCCACTGTAAGCCTTCTCACACTCTATAAAGCCTTTCTCTTCATCTTTGTACACACTATTCTACACATTGAGAGTCGTGTTGTGTGCGTATGCCCGGACTTCAGTCCGTGGTTTTCATTTCTATCTGTATATATATACTTATATATGTATATATTTATATATGGACTAATATTATAGAGTTATGCCTCGATTGAGCCTAGACTTATGTTTGGAGCGTTTATTTGCTTATATATATACTTATATATATACCTGTTGTCAGACTCTGTCTGATGAGCCTGGATTTTACATCCGGAGCGTTTACTTATATATATATATATATATATATATATATATATATACACACACTTATATATATAACTGTTGTCAGACATATCTGATGATCCTGGATTTTACATCCAGCGTTTAGTGCTTATATATATATATAATTGTTGTCGAACATATCCGATGAGCCTGGATTTTATATCCGGTGCATTTATGTTAGAGTTTATGCCCTAGAGGCCAATTATTTGATATAATTGCTTAACGTTTTTATATTATATTTGATTGAATAAATGAATGATTTTATTATGGTTTTATTTATTGCGTTATATAAATGTTAACATAATAAAAATCCTTAGAATAATGATACAAATTATATAGTTTCAAGTATGTGACTTGAACATGAGATTATATAATTATAATTAGTATCATTATTCTTAAATGTCCCTAGTCGAGTATCATTGTTGATGGGACAACAATGATGCATTGAGACTAGTATATGGATTGACTGATGACCAAATCTCATTGGTCATAAATATATAAGATATTAAGTCAATACATAGGTACATGTTAGAGAACGGTGTACTAGACAGACCCACCATGAGAATTCTATGTGGAGCATTATGCGAAGTGTCATTAGCAATTCTCATAGTGACAATGATGCAATGGTCCTCTGACCTTAAATCACTATATTACTACACGGGAATTTATGTACTTTGATATCATCAAATGTCACCTTTAATAGGGTGGACTATAAAGGTGATTATTGGGTACATCATGAATCGTGTGAGGAATATGAGTGATCTAAATGGAATTTAACCCTCCTATTTATTAGGGGTGATATCCATAGGCCTCTTGATTGAGTAGGACTACGAAATGCATGGCCATGCTCAAATAGTGATTTGTTTCATATAGTCTACTCGTTGATCAAGAAAAACTCAGATTAAATTATGAAGAGTATGACACATTCCATGACTCGAGTTTAATCTAGGATATTAAGGTTAAAAGGATTAAATTACATTGAAACATTGGTCACTAAAAGGTTGCATCGAATCATCGATCTTATTATTACTTGGGTAGCAATGATGCATTACTAGATGCAAGCTCCTTTATTTATAATTTTATAATATGATTTTAAAATTATTGCCAACGTGATAATAACCTATAGGGTCATACACATAGAACGTAATTTAAAAGGGAATAAATTTAAATTTTAAGGATTTAAATATATTAATATGATTAATAGTATTTAAATCACGAATTTAAATTAAAAGGAAAGTTTGTATATATGTATATTAATTAAGTAAGACTTAATTAAGTTATATATATAAATTTGGATTTTATGAAATTAGGTTTTGATTAATTCATTTTAACTACTATATATAGGATATATAGCAGCTACTTAGGGTTAATTCATAACTTGAAAACCCTAGCCACTCTTAGAGAGAGACTAGAGAGAAAACATACAGTTTCATAAATGTTCCTTTGGTGGCTAGTACCGCAAGTCCCTCTTATTGCGTAATCGTTCGACGGTTCCTCATGCGATGCGCTCGTGGTGGATACCCATAGAGACGTAGTTTCGTGAGGAATTGCGTTAAGATTCGAGCGCATCAATTTCAGATTCTCGTTTTTCATATTCGGTACAATCTCTAAACAACTGAGTTAATTGTTTTTCGCATGGATCCTGTTTTTGGGTTTCGGAAATTGCTTTAAATTATTTTATTTCCGCTGCGTTCTTGTACCGAAATCCCTACAGTTTACTGCTTTTATATATATATATACATATACATATATTTACTTTTCTGTCAGGCCTGGAGTTTACTTCGAGGCCTTTTACTGCTTTATTTACATTCAGTCCCGCCTGGAGTTACTTCGTGGCAGTTGATCGCATTTATTGCTTTATTTACATTTTCGATCCCCCGTGGAGTTGCTTCGTGGTGGTTGATCATGCACACACACACACACACACACACACACATATATATATATATATATTTATTTATCGCTTTTATGTATATATATATATATATATATATATATATATATAACTGCTTACTACTTTTCATACAAACTACAGTATCATGTGAGCCTAGGAATCATGTGATTACAGATTCAGTCCATTGAATCTAGATTCGGTTCCCATGATGGAACTTTTTCAGCTGTAAACAACTTGTTCATTATTTACAGTGTACGAATTTCCTTAGATGGCTATCATACCCATGAGGAGTTCGGTACTGCTGTATATTATTTTCTCGAAGATGCCTCGCATCTCGAAAATAAAAGCAAACAAGCCGAACATTTAACAATAAAATGAAAGTATGAAAAGGTCTCAATTCCTATTGAGCATAGGGTTTGAAAAACCTTTTTTTTATAAAATATCATTGCTATATCTTGCTAAAACTGAATTTTTCTATAAATTCAAACCTTGTGTAACAGTTTCATATAACACATACACATTCATGTAACAGTTTCTTTGGAAAGTGGCGGTCACCGTGGCAACACGGATGTCGGGGGGTGCCTAACATCTTCCCTCCGCATAATCAAGCCCCTGAACCCAAAAATGGATCTCGGTTTCACAGACCCGTTTAGCAGTGTCAAATCTGTAACGTTCGAGAAATTTTTAATTTAATTTAAATATTTATTGAATTAAATAAATATTTTAAATAATTTATTTATTGAGGAAAATAAATAAATAATGAATTGTGGTGAATTAATTGAGTAACTAAGTTGATTAGTGTAAATTAAATTGAGTAATGATAATTTTATTTGAAGGATTTAATTTAAAGAAATAATTAAATTAAATCAATTGCTTAATATTTAAAGGAAATAAATAAATTGAATAAAGTGATATTTCTAATTTATTAATTAAGTTAGACATGTAATTATTTATTAATTATAAGTATAATGATAATAAGATTATTATTATTATTATTATAAGTTATTTAAATTAACTAAACTAAAGTTATTTAAAATAAACTAAAATAAGGTGTGACACTTGTAACTATATAATATAAATATTATTGAAATAATTTAATTTGGGGGGGGGGGGGAATAGGGGGTAGCCAAACAAGGCCTTGTGGCCTTTGGCTTATTCCAACTGACGTCTTTTGTTTTCTTTAATGGATGAATACGTGGGAGAGTTAAGCCATATCCGTTTTCTTTTGCGTCTTATTTTCTCCTAAAGCTAAAGAGCAGAGTTGAGTGAGAAGAGAGAAAAACACTGAGTTCTTGGTGATTGGCAAGAGGAAGAAGGGGAATTACTAAACCTAGTCACCATCTTTTGTAGCATACAATCAAAGTGAAGGTATAATCTACTCCTAACTCTAATTCTCAGTTTTATAATTTTATTTTTCTGGAATTGGGTTCTTGTCAAGTGTTGATTGTAAGATATGGGTTATGGGTGTGTGATAGTATTGTAGAATCTGTTATTGACATGTATATATAAAAGGGGTAGATATCAAACACGTGAAATTGAATTGTAAGAAGGAATTGAAATAACAGTGTTTAGGTTCATGTGATATGGCTTAATAAAGTAAACAATTTCATGTTTAATATGTGTTGTAATTTGCAAATTGAAGTTAGAATATGTTTGTATGTTAAGAAACGAAAGTGGCGTAGTTTGAATAAGGTCAATTGATTAAGAAACGAGTTCGTGGCGATCGAATTCTCTAAATAGTGTAAAAATGATGAAATTTGGAAAAATTGGGATTTTAATCCTTCAAAATTGTATATATAAAGTGTTTATGTTGTTATTATGTGGTATTGCATGTTTATGGATGTTATTACAGAGTTTTAGATGTTTAGGTTTGAGAATTTTGTAGTATTTTGGTTTGTTGGGTTTCAAAGTGTAGCAGAAGCAATGTTGCAGCGTTTGCTGCTAAGCAATCAAGGCATTGCATTAGAATTCGCGACGCCCCCAAATCCGGGTCTCTTCCAACCTGACAGATAGTGCTACACAGTACTGCCATTCATTCATTCATTCAATTGAATAGTCTCAAAAGGACTAATATAACTTCTATATATCCAAAATAATATTACATTTTCTAGGTTCTTTGTAACCCATTCGTTTGTTCTTGTCATAATATTCAATATATTACAGACATTCAACTATTTTATTTCATAAGCAATCTAAGGGTTCGTCTTCGCCTTGCCCTTGTCCTTGCCTGAGCCTTCGGTCCACTCGATCTTGGCTGTGTTCATATGGTTCAAGCAAGAGTGGGCATGACTAGCTAAGCAAGTACTACAATTCTAATAAACAACATGCTTGAAACATAGAACTCATATATCTTCAGTAACTGAACAATAGTTACGAAGTTCTATCGATAATTCAAAATAGCACTTCTTATGATTAAAAACATTTTCCAACAACAATATTCAGTAGAATATCAACTAAGGCTCAATACTATGAGCAGTTCATAATTTCTTTTGAAAATGACAACCCGACACTAAGTCTATAAGTCCGGCATAGCTTACGAGCACTTCTGGATGATCAACCCATAGTACTTTATGCTGATCAACACTACATTCATTAAACATGTATACGTTTAAGTTGTGGAAACCTCACGTGCCTGTCGTTAAATGATAAAAACATTTTAGCGTACTTGGTCTTCGATTGAAAACCATACACATATAACTCGGTAAACATAAATGATGATTGATAGAATCATAATATAGTTCTAGCCGAAAGAGTTGGCTTTAGACTTCATCATTCAAGACTTCATGTGAAAGAATACATGAATTACAAAACTTGTCCAAACTGAACTAGAACAAGTGTTAGAATACTTGCCTTCAACGTCTGCTTACTGATTAACACACGTACACTTTAAGTCTCTACATTTCTACAATACATGATCATATAACGTACCACATTAGGTCATATATAATCAAGTATGTATACTATTACATCTTACCCTTCATCTCAATGTAAATCCTGACTTAGATTTACTATTATGGGTTTCCGGCTTTTATTACGTCATTTACATTTCATTCATCTTCAATTGATTATTAACTCTTAATAATCATACTTAAGTGTCTTACAATGCCTTAACAATGTTATGCTTATATCTTAGTTCATTACTAACATGTTTTCTTTCATTTTGTACTTGAAAACATTCTTTATTGACCATTGCCTAGGGTTGGCACTGCGGCGCCACCCACCGCGCCTCTTCATCTCATGCAAGCCATGCAAGTTAGTTAGAGATTCAACATCCTGATCTGACTGCATTGCTGCCACACTTTGTTCTTTTTCTCACACATGTATAGCAGTTAGCAGTGCTCAGACACTATTACTTGCAACTGTGGCGCCACTCATTTGGCCTTGGTTTGGTGTCACACACAACTCTCAGGCCTCGAGATAGTTTGCAATTTTTGAAAATTTTATAAAACTCCCAGACTCATAACTTCTTCGTTATAAGTTCGAATTGGCTTGTTCAAAAGCCTACGGTTCAAAAATTACATACTCTATGCGTTCATGTATTTAATCTATTTGACTTCATTTTCTATAGTTTAAGTTGCTTACTCAACTTATTCAGCTTAAGTTTATTCATTAATAACTTATTACATGTTCTTAACAAATAATCTCCATTCTCTATCAATCCTATCATAGAAGAGATGTAGATAAAAGATATGAGTCTTACCCTTGAAGACTATGACTTCAATTCACTTTGGAAAATCTAGCAAAAGTTGAAGTGGCTTATAAGTCTTAAGTGGCTTATTCTCTCTACCAAATAAGTTGCTTATCTTTGAGAGGAAAGTGTTGGATGAATAACAACCAAAAAAATGAAATGGAGCCTTTTATTTATAGGCAACTAAAAGCTAGGGTAGAATGGTCTTTAAACATCCCACCTCCTTATTCCACCTCCTCATTCCACCTCCTCAATAACCTCCTTACTTTCCACCTCCTTACTATTCATTCCTTGCTCAACACAACACTTGGTCGTCACACTAATTGTTTGCCAATCAAGTTTACCCACTTTACACTTGGATTGCCCCATGGATTATGGCTTCTCATTGGGCTTGTTAATTAAATCTAACTACTTTCTTATTGGGCTTATGCTACCATAGTTTGGACTCATGATCTATTAAACACTTGGGCTTGATTGTCACCTTCTATTGGACTTCTCTTTTTAGGATAATAATCCTACAAGTCCATTACTTTAGATTTAACAACTTAACAGTTATACCCCATATATAATCCTCATATGCTAGCTCGTATATTAATTCGTAATATACGTTATCTCATTCTTCATTCATAATAGTACAATACATCATATTATACCTACATTCATTACCTTCATATAATGAATACACATTATACGATCACAACTTTCTTCCTTTAACGCTTAATAAACCTAACGTTCCCAAATTAAGTCTGCATGCGAATTATTATGTTTTTCATACTTAGGTTATTATTACATAATCCATATCACCTTGATATTATAACATTACGTATTTCTCGGAAGTTCAAAAATAATTCCCGAGCAAAAATCTATGAATAGTGTTTTTCAGAAAATTTCTCAGAAAGCTTTTATTTTCGTCTTAGAAATTCAAACACTTTAATTCTCCCACGTAGTTAAAATACTACGACATTCCAACGTTTCTAGGTTATAGAATGACATTCATCTTATCCACACGTAATAATAATATTATTTTATTCATTATTAAAAGTATTTACAAAGGTTCGATTTTCTAGGGTGTTACACTCTCCCCCCCTTATAAGGATTCTATTCTCAGAATCTCGCTAAAAAAAAAATTTACACAAATAAATGAGGGTAATTCTTTTAAATCATTTCTTCTAACTCCCACGTTGCTTCTTCTGCATCGTGGTTCTTCCATATCACCTTTACCGAAGGTATGACTTTATTTCGCAGAACTTGTTCTTTTCTATCAACAATTTGAATCGGCGTTTCTTCGTACGTTAAGTCCTTCTCGATATGAATAGGCTCATATTCTATCACGTGATTATAATCTGGCTTATAAGGACGTAACACAGATACGTGAAATATATTATGTATTCGTTCTAGGTCTGGAGGTAAGGCTATCATATAAGCTACCTCACCTACCCGTTTTAATACCTCAAAAGGTCCTATGAACCTTGGACTTAACTTTCCTTCTTCCCAAACGTATCTTCCCTTCCAAGGAGATACTTTTAGGAATACGTATTTAACCTACTTCAAACTCCCAATTCTCTCTACGCGATCTCAGAAACTTCTTCCATTCTGCCTTGAGTCGCTAGAAGACGATTTGTATCTTCTTGACAATGTCCTACTGCCTATTGTACCAACTCGTCCCAACATTCTACGCCTTCTCCTACCTCATCCCAATACAAAGTGCGCTTCGCATTTCCTCCCATACAAAGCTTCATAAGGTGGCATACCTATGCTTGCACGATAACTATTGTTATACGCAAACTCCACTAATGGTAGATGATCAACCCAACTACCCTTGAAATCCATGACGCAAGATCTCAAATATCTTCTAACGCCTCAAATTGTCCTCTCGCTTTCTCATCCATCCGTTTGTGGATGATACGCCATACTCAGCTTTAACTGCATTCCCAACTGCTCTTGTAGACTCCTCCAAAAGTTCAACGTGAATCGTGAATCACGATCTAACACAATCGATACAGGTACTCCATGTCTGGAGATTATTTCCTTAATATAGAGTCTAGCTAACTGGTCTAAGTTATACTTAACCCTAATTGGTAAAAAGTGAGCCGACTTCGTCAATCTTTCTACTATTACCCAGATCGCATCATACCCCTTTTGAGTAGTTGGAAGTCCTACCACAAAATCCATCGTTATATTCTCCCACTTCCACTCCTGGATTTCTGATGACTGTAGAAAGCCACTAGGTCGTTGATGTTCAGCCTTAACTCTCTGAAAAGTCAAGCACCTACTCACATATTCGGCGATCTCTCTCTTCATGTTCGGCCACCAGAAACTCTATCGAAGATCTTGATACATCTTATCGCTACCAAGATGAATCAAAACCTCGAACTATGAGCCTCTTGTAGAACTCCGCTCCCTTAATTCCGTCTCATTCGGAACCCAAATTCTTCCTTCAAATCTTAATAACCCCTCGTTATCAAGACTGTACTTAGTCTCGTTTTTCATTGGTTAATCGCTCCTTTACTCGATCACACTCATCCGTTCTAAGCTGCACCTCCTTGATTCTTTCTACGATAGTAGATTGCATCTCTGTTGTAAAAAGTATCTGCTCCAATTCACTTGGCAACTTCACTTCTATCTCCATCCTAGCCAACTCTGTTATTAACTCAGTTTGAGCCATTAACATAGAAAACTTTTCCCGACCCTTTCTACTTAACGTGTCGGCAACTACATTAGCTTTTCCAAGGTGATACAAGATTTCACAGTTATAATCCTTTATCAACTCCAGCCATATCCTCTGCCTCATATTCAACTCCTTCCGTGTGAAGATATATTTAAGACTTTTTTGGTCTGTGTATATCTCACATTTTTCTCCATAAAGATAATGTCTCCATATCTTTAGAGCAAAAACAACTACGACCAGTTCCAGATCATGAGTAGGGTAAACTTTCTTATAATCCTTCAACTGCCTAGATGCATACGCAATGACCTTGCCATGCTGCATGAGAACGCAACCAAGTCCTCTATGCGAAGCATCGCTATAAACTACAAAATTTCTTGTGTCATCGAGCAATGACAAAATAGGCGCTTCACTCAATCTCTTCTTTAGTTCTTGAAAACTGTCCTCGCATTGTCAGTCCAAGCGTATTTCACCGTCTTCCTTGTTAAGTTAGTTAACGGAGTAGCTATCTTTGAAAAATCCTGGATGAATCTTTGATAGTAACTCGCTAACCCTAGGAAACTTCATACCTCAGTCGGCGTTTTCAGTTGTTCCCAATTCATCACGGCTTCCACCTTCGCTGGATCTACTGAAATTTCCTTATGGTCAATGACATGACCTAAAAATTGTACCTTCTCCAACCAAAATTCACACTTAGTGAATTTCTCATACAACTTCTCCTTTCTTAGTGTCTCCAACACTAATCTAAGGTGTTCAGCATGATCTTCTGGCGTCTTAGAATAGACTAGAATATCATCTATAAACACCTTGATGAACTTGTCCAAATATTGTTTGAACACTCTGTTCATCATGTCCATAAATGCAGCTGGTGCACTTGTCAACCCAAACGACATCACTAGGAACTCATAATAACCATAACGAGTCCTGAATGCTGTCTTTGGCACATTCTCCTTCCTAACCTTCAACTGATGATACCCCGTTCTTAAATCTATTTTAGAGAAATACTTAGCCCCTTTCAACTGATCAAAGAGATCATCGATCCTGGGAAATGGGTATTTATTCTTTATCGTTAACTTGTTCAACTCTCGATAGTCGATACATAGTCTTAACGATCTGTCTTTCTTCTTGACAAACAGTACCGGTGCTCCCCACGGTGAAACACTCGGTTGAATGTACTTCCTGTGTAATAATTCTTGCAACTGCACCATCAACTCCTTCATCTCCACTGGCGCCATACGATACGGTGCCCTAGAAACTGGTGCCGCTCCTGGCACAATGTCTATCACAAACTCTGTCTCCCTATCCGGCGGAAAACCCGACAATTCACTCGGAAATACATTAGTGAATTCTCTCACTACAGGTATTTGTTCCATGGTTGCTACCACTCTCTGGGTATCAACAACATGACACAGATAACCTACGCATCCATTTCTCAGTAAATTCCTAGTTTGTGTCATGGTTAGACAACACGAACATTCTGGCAATCTATTCCCGTAAAATACTACCCGCGGTTGTTCTAACGTCTTAATGTTCACATATTTATTTTGACAATCTATAATTGCCCCCATGGTTTACTAACTAATCCATTCTGAGAATTACGTCGAATTCTCTTAACTTTATCGGTAACAAATCTACCGATAATTTACAACCCCGTATATCTACACAATAACTCCTATGAACATCATCAACAAGAATTATTTCTTCGTTTGCTACCTTAATATTTTAAGGTATAGGCAACTTTTCGGGAAGTAATCCTAATCGTCTAGCAAAATCGTATGCTATAAACGAACAAGTAGTACCCGAATCAAACAGCACGTACATATTGATATCGTTGATCGGAATAATACCTGCGACGACGTCCCTGATGCGACTACATCTTGTACTTTCATGTTAAAGGTACGACCCATCGGCTTACCCGGCTGTGCTGGTCCACTAATAGCTAACTTACCGCTATTAGCGCCCCAATTCCCGTCCGTCCCTTTCTTCGGGTAGTTCTTTGCCATGTGGTTAGTTGATCCACACACAAAGCATCAGTGGTTCTTCTTCAGACTCGGACAATTAGGCGCAATATGCCCCTCCCCGTCTCATTAGCTTGTAACAGATGGCCTTCCCTTGAGATAGACTCCTAAGTGAGTCTTCCCATAGGTCTTGGTGCCTCCATTCTTCTCTCTTTGGGTCTCCTTGCTTCACCCGTATTCCCAGAGCTAAATACCTTCCTCTTCTGACCCTCGCCACTACCACTGGCTCCCTTGATCTTTACTCTCCCGTCTACTTTATCCTTGATGTTCTAGTCCTTGTGGTATTGACTTAAAGCTTCACTACCACCCTCAGCGATTATCGCCTTCTCTAAAATGGTCCCAAAATAAGTACTTTAAAACACCGATATGCGGTTATAGAGCCAGGGTTTCAAGCCCTGCTTGAACCATCGCGCCTTCCTCACTTCAATATCCACTTGACGTGGAGTGAACCTTGCCAGTTCATTAAACTTGGTGGCGTATTGGGGAACTGTCATGTCCCCTTGTTTCAACTCCAAAAACCGCATCTCCATCCTCTCTTGCATGCTCGTGGGAAAGTAGTTCTCGAAGAATATCTCCTTGAACCTCTCCCACGTCAGATTCGCTATCCCGGCCCTAGCCTGATTGGCTTCCCACCAAAAGTTGGCCTCTCCCTTCATCATATAGGTCGCAAAGGCAACCTTTTGGGCCTCATCGACATTTTTCCTTCTCTATCTACTTAACCCACATTTGGGCTTCAATAGGGTCCATTGTTCCTTTGAACTCCGGCGGACCCACACTCTTGAAATCCTTAAAGGTAGTAGCTCGTGCTACTCCCGAATTTACGGGGATATTAGCCCATGTTCTATTAAAGGCAGCTGTTATTAAATTAACAAATTCCTGCATTGGATTAACCGGACCTCCCTCTGGTTGATTTACGCTTGAACCTTGATTACATTGCACTCTTCTTGGCGGCATTTTACTGATATAATAAACACATTTCATTATTATTCCTTTCTTTATTAGTTATCATTAATATTAACAATAACTCCAACATCCAAAACTTATTGATTTCCATAAAAAGGACTTATATTCATTTTTTGTAGTATAATACTACATCGGTTACATACACAGCCTAAGCTGATTATATTACTTTCCCGTTATCGCTTTCCAAAATTGGGATTTACAAAAGACTACCCTTTTCTATACAAAAAGGGCTTTACGTTACTACTACTTACAAAATATTTACATATTACTCTAACTACTAATAGTCTACATCTGCCTCAAGGCATTCTCGAAATCTGCCTTGGCAAGACCGGCAATGATATCACGGCTAATAGTATGTCGTGTTTGCCCCACCTCCACAGGATATCCAGCTACCTGTTGTTGGAAATCTGTATGAGAACTCCTTTAGATATAGGACATACTCCCTATCTTCTGCACCTTGGTCTTTAGCTCCTCCTTGAGCTCAAAGACCTCGTGCTTTAAATCGTGGACTTTGTCCTTAGCCAAAATCCATTCATCATGCTCTTGCTCCCACATGGACTCGACATCAGTCTTGTCCTCTATAACCATTTGGAGCTCTACTTTCAGCTCCTTGACTTCCTGACAGTAATGGATATTTCTATCCAACAATGACATGAAAAGAGACATCATCAACCCCCCAAGAGCTATCTCCGCTGCTATAGCCACTGGATTAAAGGACACTGTCTCTACTTCCTCCTCTATCATCCCGTCGAATACTGACATGTAGTCAGCATCATCTGAGTCTCCAGACTCAATAACCACAACTTTAGGCTCTGCCGCTATGGGGTTCGGTATAACCTCTACTTGGTTCACCGATTGTTCACTAATGGCTTGACCATCTACATACATTCCATTTACTCCTGACATCTACACAAAATAGTTAAATAATAAAAACACATAACATAATCATAATGCATTTTTATAAGGTTACTTTCTTCTTTTACTTCTTTGACCTCTCTTAAGGTTATGACTTAAGGTTTTTAATCCCCCCTTAAGTTTTATAACCTAATCCTTTTATACCAACCTGTGACGCTAATGGTACTTTCAACCATAGCACCTCACAGGGGTACCTATCTATTTACCACCGACTTTCTCGGAGCCCCCTACGGAAAGTTTAGCTGCGGTGCATTCCCATTTAGGGACCTCACCAGCAAAAGGCTCGGGGTTCTTCACACATTGCGCTTATAGATTTGATACCAACCAATGACGCCCCCAAATCTGGGTCTCTCCCAACCTGACAGATGGTGCTACACGATAATACCATTCATTCATTCATTCATTCAATTGAATAGTCTCAAAAGGACTAATATAACTTCTATATATCAAAAATAATATTACATTTCCCAGGTTCTTTGTAACCCATTCGTTTGTTCTTGTCATAATATTCAATATATTACAGACATTCAACTATTCTATTACATAAGCAATCTAAGGGTTCGTGTTCGCCTTGCCCTTGTCCTTGCCTGAGCCTTCGGTCCACTCGATCTTTGCTGTGTTCATATGGTTCAAGTAAGAGTGAGCATGACTAGCTCAGCAAGTACCACAATTCTAATAAACAACATGCTTGAAACATAGAACCTATATATCTTCAGTAACTGAACAATAGTTACGAAGTACTATCGATAATTCAAAATAAAAATTCTTTTCATTCAAAACGTTTTCCAACAACAATATTCTGTAGAATATCAACTAAGGCTCAAGACTATGAGTAGTTCATAATTTCTTTTGAAAAGGACAACCCGACACTAAGTCCGTAAGTCCGACATAGCTTACGAGCACTTCTGGGTGATCAAATTATAGTACTCTATGTTGATCAACACTACATTCATTAAACGTGTATACGTTTAAGTTGTGGCAACCTCACGTGCCTGTCGTTAAACGAAAAAAACATTTTAGCATACTTGGTCTTCGATTGAAAACCATACCAATATAACTCGGTAAACATAAATCATGCTTGACAGAATCATAATATAAGTCTAGCCGAAAGAGTTGGCTTTAGACTTCCTTATTCAAGACTTCATGTGAAAGAATACATGAATTACAAAACATGTCCAAACTGAACTGGAACAAGTGTTAGAATATTTGCCTTCAACGTCTACTTACTGATTAACACACGTACACTTTAAGTCTCTACATTTCTACAATATATGATCATATAACGTACCACATTAGGTCATATATAATCAAGTATGTATACTATTATATCTTACCCTTCATCTCAATGTAAATCCTGACTTAGATCTACTATTATGGGTTTCCGGCTTTCATTACGTCATTCACATTTCATTAATCTTCAATTGATTATTAACTCTTAATCATCATACTTAAGTGTCTTGCAATGCCTTAACAATGTTATGTTTATATCTTAGTTCATTACTAATAAGTTTTCTTTCATTCTGTACTTGAAAACATTCTTTACTGACCATTGCCTAGGGTTGGGGCTGCGGCGCCACCCACTGCCCTTCATCTCGCACTGCGACGCGAGTTAGCAGTGTCTAACATCCGGATCTGGCGCTGCGGTGCCACACTTTGTTATTTATTTCTGTGTCATGCACAGGAAAGTTAGCAAGCAGTGCTCGACATACTATTACTACGGTCATAGCAAGACTCATTTGGCGTTGGATTGGTGCCACGGCACCAACTTTATGCCTCAGATAGTTTGCAATTTTTGAAAATTTTACGAAACTGCCGGACTCATAACTTCTTCGTTATAATTCCGAATTGGCTCGTTCAAAAGCCTACGGTTCACAAATTACATACTCTATGCGTTCATGCAAGAATTTTATCTATTTGACTTTGTTTTCTTAAATTTCACCTTCGAGTTCATTTTTAACGAAAACAATAAACGTTCATGAACGTTCAACGCTCGTTTCTTCGTTCTAAGTCAGAATTCGGTCAATTTCGAGTCTGCAACTCTATAATGCCAAATATGACTTGTCTCCATTGGAAACCAACGTTTTTGACTTCAAACACAAAATATGACTTCCATTCCGAGAATTTCACGAATTCGACGATTATCGTCCAATCGTGTGAATTCTGGCAAAACTACATTCTTAATAATTCTAAACAGATTTTAACCAACATATGATCATTACAAGTTACTTATTACACCAACTTATAATCAAAGTAGGTTTTGACTTATTCTCATAAGTTAATGACTTATTTAACTTATGAACTACAATTCCTCATGCTTATGACTTACTATGAACTTAAGTCCATCAATCAATGTTCTCATACTATATTCAACATACTAACATCATATGACAACATATGATAAGTTCTTCATGATTCTATCAACTTATTAAAGTTCAAGTTGCTTATTCAACTTATTCGGCTTAAGTTCATTCATTAATAACTTATTACATGTTCTTAACAAACAATCTCCATTCTCTATCAATCCTATCATAAAAGAGATATAGATAAAAGATATGAGTCTTACCCTTGAAGACTATGACTTCAATTCACTTTGGAAAATCTAGCAAAAGTTGAAGTGGCTTATTAGTCTTAAGTGGCTTATTCTCTCTACCAAATAAGTTGCTTATCTTTGAGAGGAAAGTGTTGGATGAATAACAACCAACAAAATGAAATGAAGCCTTCTATTTATAGGCAACTCAAAGCTAGGGTAGAATGGTCTTTAAACATCCCACCTCCTCATCCCACCTCCTCAATAACCTCCTTACGTTCCACCTCCTTACTATTCATTCCTTCCTCAACACAACACTTGGTCATCACACTAATTGTTTGCCCATCAAGTTCACCCACTTTACACTTGGATTACCCCATGGATTATGGCTTCTAATTGGGCTTGTTAATTAAATCTAACTACTTCCTTATTGGGCTTATGCTAACATAGTTTGGACTCATGATCTATCAAACACATGGGCTTGATTGTCACCTTCTATTGAACTTCTCTTATTAGGCTAATAATCCTACAAGTCCATTACCTTAGATTTAACAACTTAACATTTATACCCCATGTATAATCCTCATATGCTAGCTCGTATATTAATTCATAATATACGTTATCTCATTCTTCATACATAATAGTACAATACGTCAGATTATAGTTACATTCATTACCTTCATATAATGAATACACATTATACGATCACAACTTTCTTCCTTTAACGCTTAATAAACCTAACGTTCCCAAATTAAGTCCGCATACGAAATATTACGTTTTCCATACTTAGGTTATTATTACATAATCCATATCACCTTGATATTATAACATTACGTATTTCTCGGAAGTTCAAAAATAATTCCCGAGCAAAAATCTATGAATAGTGTTTTTCAGAAAATTTCTCGGAAATCTTTTATTTTCGTCTTAGAAATTTAAACACTTTAATTCTCCCACGTAGTTAAAATACTACGACATTCCAACGTTTCTAGGTTATAGAACGACATTCATCTTATCCACACGTAATAATAATAAATAATATTATTTTATTTAATTACTAAAAGTATTTACAAAGGTTCAATTTTCTGAGGCATTACGCTTTACCACAGCAATCGAAATCTGGTAGTCAAGGCTTATCTAAGTTCAATAGGCGAGCACACAAATAAGAATTCTACCGATGCCAAGGCTTGGGATAGCGCAGCTGCGTCGTGTCCTGAGCCTAGGCAGTGAAGTCTGCTTAATTGTAGGACATGACTAATGGACTTATTTTAGCTAAGCAAGCATGCTAATGATGTTAAGACATAATAGACACTACAATAACAGATTGTAAGGGGTTGTAATACAAAATGTGAAGATTTTAAGTAACTATTTATATAAGTTATGTAATGAACCAAATGTGATGTTTTCAAAAGTTAAATATAAATGATAAGGTTTATGTTAGTTTATAGTATGATTTTAGAATCGTTAAGGTGTTAACCAACGTGGTTAGGTGCTAGGTTAGGGTTATGACCTAAATGATTATTTAAACCCTAAAAGCTAATATTCATATAACTAATTGTTGCTGCGAATTCAATGTTATATGTAGGGTAATTGGAGATTGTCTTACACTTGTGTAGCTTACATATAAGGCAAGTTCCTAAACCTTAACTCTTTACATTGAGCAAGCTTTCTAACTTCATTCTTTTCATGTTGAATGAAAGTTCCCATTCCTAAATTATTATTGTACAAGTTCTTAACATTCCTTGTAAAGTTGAGCAAGCCTAATCTATCTTGAGTATGTTTGTACAAGCTCTTGTAACCTAATTCATTACTTCGAGCGAGTTTAACTTTCCTAATTATTATACAAAGCATATATTGTTCTAATACGTCGATTCAAATGAGATTATTCTAACTCTTTTGGTTATAACACTTTGCATGTTTCTCACGTATATTCAATTATATATTGTTGATATCCGATCTTTGATTTTGATAGCCTTATTTAGTTATAAATTCTTGTATTAAAACCTTCAAGTAGTAAGCAAATCTTTATTGATGGAAATTGAATAGTGTTCTAAAATTTTATAAACACTGATAATCTAGTTCCAAACTAAACTTTCTTTAGTGCGGAAATTCTAAATTCAAACTGAGACGAACAACCCTAACATAGGGGATTTTGTACGTGTAACGTTTAGATATTTGTGCACAATACATGGTACGAAGGGCTGATCCCCCTAAGTACATTAAGAAGAGTCTATACAGTCTAAATAACTGTTAAGGTTGAGGTGATAATACCTAAATACCGGAGACATAGTTAGTGGTCTTAAGAGCCTCAAATATTAAAACTTGAACTTGTTTTCTATTTTCATTCGTAGAACAAGTTCATTATTGTTCAGCATTTGTTGTTCACTCTCATATTGTTACCATTACTACTTTCTATATCAGTGAGCATTTGTTTGCTCACTCTTGCGATTAACACTGCAGCCAAAGTGGAGAAAGTTGATGAGCCATTTACTAGCAAAGGGAAGGGCAAGATGTCCAAGTGTTAAGGACTTATGGAAATTAATTTAAATGTTTTATGTTATGATACTTGTTTTATTTTATGATGTATTCTGCAAACTGATGTAATAAATTCAAGGTTAGATTACCTGGGATTATTTTGAGATGATGATGTAACCCTTTAATGGGAAAGATTATTGTTTAACTTATTTACATTATGTCTTTATCCTTTGATTATGGGTAGTTAAATGTAATTTTTTGGATAGTGAACACCAAATCCTGTGGGAATGGAGTACCTGGATTTAGGGGGGTGTCACAAAATCATTGGGTCAATGTACAAACCTATTCGGTTGCGTTGGTGCAACTAGTTAAAAACACCAACTGACGACTCTTAACAGTCCATCGTCGACATTATACATGTCGGACCTTTTTCACTTGTTTTTTCAAATAAATCTCACATAACAATGAGAACACCAAAGAACAAGTAATGAAAAGGGACAACTAAAAATCCTGACGTCGACAGGTGGTGACTCTGCTGGGGACACAAGTAAGAGGGCTTAAGCCGCTATTAAAAGCTTTTCAAAACTGTTATATGCTTGTGTGTGAATGTTGCATTTACATTTATGATGAATGTGTATGAATGCATTTTACTTACTGCACTGCTAAATATATATCTATGATATTAGTGCTTCACACATGTCATTATTTTCATAAACGGTAAGACACGTTGTATGTGAATGTATATTGTGTGGTTCCTCCACCAGGAGGCTATCCTGTCGGTGTTTGATTACTGGACTCGTAGGGAGATTAATTTCAACGAGTCTCAAGAAAGGCACCACCCAGATTTGCTCCAGTTGAAAGACCGGATTAACTTCCCGTCAAGTAGATTGCGATGATCTGGGGACCTTCATGCCAAAAAGTCGCGAGAGTAAACCTAAGATTGGTCAGCCTCTGATAATTCAAACGCGGAGGAAAGTCTCTTTATACTTTCCATTTTTCAATTACTTATAAAATCATTTACTTGTAACTTTATTCCATGTTCATCCATATGTAATGGAAAATATGAAGAATATCTGTGCATACATAATATGTTATCAATTAACACCCATTTTTGCAGGATAATATTCCTAAAATGGGCACATTATGATAACATTTACATTATCCCTAAGACTAAACTACATAAGTCTTTTGTAGGGAAGCAATTGGGCATGTTACCCGCTCAAAATCTAAAAAGGCCACGAGCCTACAGCCAATCATGTCTTCTTCTGACCAGTCTAATCCTGTTTCTTGAGAAGAATTTGACGGATTGAGTAAACAAATTACAGATTTGGCTATTCTGCTTAAAGAACTGCATCAGTCTACTCAAGGTACGAAGATACCTATACATACAGAATCCTCTGCATAAGGAGGATCTCAAGGTTTGGAAAAAATAATTCCAGAACCTCAGTTGGATACAACCAACAAAGACCCTGAAAACACCCATCTCAAAAGAGATCTAGATACTGATGATATCAGGAAGAAGGTCCTCCAAATGGAGGAAACTATCCGTGTTCTCAAAGGGATTGGAACACATAGAAGTGTTTCATATACTGACCTTTGTATATTTCCTGGTGTTCATTATTCAGAGAAATTCAAAACCCCTGATTTTGTAAAATACGATGGATTAGGGGATCCATATACACATTTAAAAGTGTTCATCGGAGAACTTGGATCTTATTCGGAAAATGAGAAACTCAGGATGCAGCTGTTCTAGAAAAGTTTGACTGGAGAAGCCCGTTCAAGGCATACTAGATTAGACAACTCTAAGATACATAGCTGGGAAGAGCTAGCTCACGCCTTCCTCACTCAATACAGTTTTCAATCTCAGATGGCTCCTGACCGGTACCAGATTACCAAGGTCAAGAAACAGTCTAATGAGTCTTTCATAGAGTATGCTCAAAGGTGGAGGCGCCTTTCTAATCAAGTTATTCCTTCCATGACAAAATCAGAAATGGTCATGACTTTCATAGATATATAGGAAGCTCCTTTCTATGAGAGAGTTTTAGCTGGTATTGGCAAACCATTCTCTAAAATGATCAAGCACGGAGAGATGGCTGAGATGGGATTGAAGTCTGGTAAGATTCAAGACCTAGCCGATCTTAAAGCAGTTGTTGAGCACATCCTGTCCGGATCTTATGGAAACAACCCCCGGAGGGTCCATATAAAAAAGAGGAGGATGTTTCCTTGATACTACAAGGTCGGAAAGGCAGTCAGAGCATGCCTATACAGAGGAGAAACTACTCCCCTTTCCAAGCACAGTCTTCAAACCCTCCATTGTCTAAAAGTGGAGAAGTAAAGCGCCCTCGAACATTCACACCCTTAGGGGACTCACTCGAGAATATTCTTGTTCTTCTGACTACTCAGAAGAAAATCACACGTCTTCTTCCACCATCCAACCCTAATGGGAAGGGTTTTGATGCTACTCGGAAGTGTGTTTATCATGCCGGGGCACCTGGACATGATAATCAAGATTGTTCGGCCTTGAAACACAAGATCCAAGATTTAATAGGCAACGGGGAGATCGTGGTCACCAAACCAGATCAACCTCATGTGCAAGACAACCCTCTTCCTCAACACAAAGAAGAAGAGGTCAACATGATCAGTTGGGGCACTGGACAGAATTCCAGTTTTAACGGTAAATCATCCTAGACCATCAAAGACAGTGTTGACAAATGGGATTATGCAAAGTTCCAGTTTACTATGGAACGAAAGATGAAAGCTCTTTGCAAGCAAATTGAGCAATTGGCAGAACTAGTGACCCACCAGCATCAACTCACATGCCAATTAGTCAGCCAGGAGCATGCCTATCTCCTGCCTTTTGTTATGAATGCTCCACCCTCACCTTCAGAAAGCGAAGCTATGGAGGATAAGGTTGCAAAGAGAGCAAGTGCTAAAGCCCATCAGGATTTGCCAATCAGAGGAAATTTACCAATCTGGGCCAATCTATGGAGGAAATATTTCAAATGCTAATCAATAAAGGAAGAATTACCTCCCTTCTGCCTCCAATCAATCCCCATTCAAGACAGTTCAACTCCGATGGAGATTGTCAATATCATTCACATTCTCGCAGTCACAGCACAGAAGAATGTTGGGCACTCCGCCATCTCATTCAGAATCTTATTGATAGCGGTGTCCTGCAGCTGGCAGACGATGACACTATACAACTTGAGAGTGGGAATACATGTCCTACCAACTGGAAGGGATAAGTAGCAGTTATATCCAAAGAGGATGATGAGACTGTTAAGGCATTTCCCATACAAGCAATTCAACTCAAAGGAGCTGACAATCCTTTGAAAGTGGCCGCACTAGAGCCAATTTATTTACATTTCATACCACAATATCCTGTTGTCAGCTTACACAATGTTCCATGGAATTATGGAGAAGCTGAAGGATCCACGTCTCATACTACTGCTACAGTGTCGAAGGAAAATCCATTGTATCTTCCTTAGAGGGTGATGAAGCCCGCCATTAAAGCAAAGGGGAAGATTACCATGGAGAAGATTGAAAAATTCCTCCGCACTATGGGCTATAATGAAGCCAAAGTGGTTTTAAGCTTAAGAGAAGCTCCACATCAGATATCAATACTGGACTTAGTTTTCTCTTCCGAGGATCATCGGAAGATCTTATTGAAGGTTTTGGAAGAAGCCTACTTACCAAAATTAGTGGATGTGGAAAAATTTCAACATATGGTTGATCACATTTTCAACAACAATGTGATATCCTTCACTGATGACGACATACTGCCCGAAGGGACTGGTCATTGCAAGCCATTACACATTGTAGTTTTGTCTTCCGGGCATATGTTATTTGGAGTTTTGATAGATGGAGGTTCGTCTTTGAATATCTGTTCTTATATCACCTTGGTGAAGATGAATGTCAATCTCAAACGGATCCAAAGCAGCCATACGGTGATCAAAGCTTTTAATGGATCCCGATGAAATTCCATCGGAAAGATTGAGCTGCTAATTGAGATTGGTCAAAATACATTCAGTGTATCCTTTCAAGTCCTCAAGATAGACTCAGGATACAACCTATTATTGGGGAGACCATGGATATACATGGCTGGAGTCGTTCCCTCCGCATTACATCAATAACTCAAATACATTATCAACAACAGTCTAGTCACTGTCAACGCTGAGCCGGAATGTCCTGAACAAGGATGTCTACCAATCATCAGCTTCAATTCAGAAGTTAAGCCCACAAGTTTTCATACTTTGGAAGTGAGTAACACTTAATATCAACCTATTGGAGCACCACTTCCCGTACCCAAGATTTCTTCCATGGTTATGTCAGCTACACAAGAAATGATGTCATTAGGTCATCAGCCTGGATAATGGCTTGGTAAAAATCATCAGGGTATTAAGTACCCTATTCAAGTGTCCAGTCAAATTGGGACAACCGGACTAGGCTATTCTGCCAATTCCAGTCATAGGAATCCGCATAAGCACAAGCAGGTTCCTCAAGCTTCCGCCACACGACGATATTCTCCATCTGCACCGCATGAGCTGATATAGTCTCCAGTATAGGTGTCAGCCCATGTTATGGCTATGTTGTTTACCAAACTAGTACCATTCAAAGCAAAAGAGGTGCTGATTCCCGATCTCGAAGTAGAAGAAAGGGAGCGGAAATGTAAACATGACATCGCCTTGATGATGTCAGGCATACACATCATTGTCCATGATGAACATACAAACAGATATACCCCATACGATGATTTCCTAGATGTCATGGTTATCATTCGGGAGAAGGAAGACAATGACAACCCCTCCATCACTGCAGTCCATCAGGACTTTACCCTCGACAATTGGAGCAGCACTCTATGCATTGGTCGACAAGGGTAAAACGGGCAAAAAATCTCTCTATCCTGTAGATAACTTTAATTGCTTACTTTTCTATACAATATTAGCAGTTATTTTATCAGTACATGCTAACACTTTTGTATGATTAAACAGTTTCATATATTAAGTGAAAGCATCTTTTTATTTAAGGACTCTAAATTTAGATGTGACTGTACTTGCTGATGATGTGCCTTCTCTCCACAAGGGTTGTAACTTTGATGCAAAGTTGGACTCAAACTTGATGGAAATATAAGAGGACATTGAGACACCTCAAGAGATTAAGGAATGGGTCGCAGACAAACCTAAACCCAACCTTGACCAAACCACTTCTTTCAATCTTGAAACCTTAGAAAGCCCTAAGCTAATCCAGATTGGTTCAGACCTCACCCCAAACCAACGGAATGACATGGTTGTGCTATTAACCTAATTCCAGGATATGTTTGCATGGTCTCATGAAGACATGATGGGTTTGTCCACTGACATTGTTCTTCATCGCCTTCCCATTGAGGAATGATTCAAGACAGTTAGGTAGAAGTTCAGGCGATTAAAACCTGAGTGGAGTTTAAAAGTCAAAGAAGAAATTGTGAAACAATTTCAAGTTGGCATTATCATGGTGTCTACATATCCGGAGTGGATATCCAACATTTTACCCGTGCCTAAACTCGGAGGAAAGGTGCGAGTTTGCGTGGATTACCGGGATCTGAACAAAGCTTGCCTTAAAGATAGATTTCTCGTACCCTTTATCCACATTCTCATTGACAATACTGCTCAATATGGCATGTACTCCTTTGTGGATTGCTTCGCGGGGTACCATCAAATTTTGGTTATTAAGGAAGATCGTGAGAAAACTGCTTTCATCATGCCTTAGGGAACCTTTTGCTATAGACGGTTGTCATTCGGCCTCATCAATGCCGGGGCAACCTATCAGCGAGCTATGATGGCTCTTTTCCATGATTTAATACATAAAGAGATAGAGATCTATGTGGATGACATCATCGTCAAATCCCGAAGGGAGGAAGACCACTTAGATCATCTCAAAAAGTTATTCAACAGGTTGCGTAAGTATAACTTGAAGTTGAATTTAGCCAAGTGCACGTTTGGTGTCAAATCAGGTAAGTTGTTAGGTTTCCTAGTCATCCACAAAGGGATTGAACTGGATGCTACCAAAATCCAGGACATCAAGGAAATGCCCATTCCTCAGACAGAGAATGAAATACGGGGATTTTTGGGAAGAATCAACTTCATTAGCAGGTTTATCTCTTAACTCACAGCAACATGTGAGCCCATCTTCAAGCTATTAAGGAAGAACTCCTCCATGAAATGGAATGATGAGTGCCAAAAAGCCTTCCTTATCATTAAAGAGCAGTTGGTTAACGCTCCTGTTTTGGTACCTCCCAGGGATGATGTTCCCCTATTAATGTACCTATCCATTAATGACAATGCCATAGTATTTGCATTTTTCAAGCGTAAAGACGATAGAGGCCAAGAACGAGCTATCTATTACCTTAGCAAAAGATTCAGCATCAGTGAACACAAGTACACTCTGATTGAGAAGACTTGTTGTGCTTTGGCATGGGCTTCCATGAGGTTACAACATTACCTCCATGGTCACACAACCCATCTCATATCCCGCGTGGATCCTCTCAGGATACTGAATTGTCGACTGTCCAGATGGTAGTTGATCCTACAGCAATTTGACGTCGTCTACGTGATGCAAAAGTCTGTCCAAGGTCAAGGAATTGCGGCTCAACTGGCCGCCGCACCTATGGGGGATTATAAACCCTTAGAAACATACTTCCCCGATGAAGGGGTAATGGCAGTTCAGCAACACCATCAGTACAATGCATGCCACACATGGAAAATGTATTTTGATGGAGCTGTTAACATTTAAGGCTCTGGAGCTGGAGCAGTTCTAGTGTCCGTCTGGGGAGCAGATATCCGTCAGCCATCAAATTGCGCTTTATCAAGACCGCAAACACAAATGGTGAGTATGAAGGTACAGATCATGGTGCTAAAACTTGCCCATTCAATGGGCATCAGACGGTTAACTGTCTTTGGGGATTCCGAATTGGTAATCAAACAATCCACAAGAATCTATCAAACCAAAGAATTACATTTGATGCCTTACGATCGGCAAGTTTTACAGATAGCTTTGGAGTTCAAAGAAATCTCCTTTCTACACATTCCTCGAAATAGAAATGATTTTGCGGATGCACTAGCAACGTTGGCCTCCTTGATTCACATACCTGACAAGGAAAACATGCCAAGCATCACATTTGCCCAGCAAAAGACCCAGCTTATGGGAACTATGTTAGAAAAGTATCGGATGAGCTACCTCCCGTCCACAACCCTTGGTATCAGCATATCAAGGAGTATCTACGAGACGGATCTACACCCGCTGAGGCTAGCCTAACTGAAAAGAGGCGGATCCATCGACTTGATATGAAATTTTACCTGAGCGAAGATAGACACTACAAGAGAGATGCAGGATTAGGTCTCCTGAGATGTCTGGACAAAGACCAAGCTTAGAGGCTCATGGATGAGATCCATGGTAGAGTATGTGGCCCACACATGAGTTGCCCCTTACTTATCAAGAAAATCCTTAGAACTTGGCATTATTGGCTCACACTCAAAGCTGACTGTGGTGATCACGTCAAGAGGTACTATCAATGCCAAATTCATGGGAATGCTATCCATGCCCCTCCAAGGGAACTCCACAATATGAGTTCTCTATGGCCCTTCTCAATGTGGGGAATGGACGTGATCGGGCCCATCGAGCCCAAAGCCAGTAATGCACATCGATTCATATTCACCATGATTGACTACTTCACCAAATGGGTAGAAGCAACTTCCTTTCCCAGGGTTACAAAAGAAGTCATCATTGCTTTCATAAGAAATAATGTAGTCTATCGTTATGGACAACCAGAGTTCATTGTGTTAGACAATGCTAAAAACCTCAACAACAAAATGATGGAGGAGTTATGCAGTAAATTCCACATTAAACACCTTAACTCTGTCATCTACAGTCCAAAGATGAATGGTGTTGTTGAAGCGGCTAATAAAAAAATCAAGAAGATCATGCAGAAAATGTTCGCCAATCACAAAGGATGGCCTGACCTCTTGCCTCTGACTTTATTAGCCTACAGAACTTCAATGCATACTTCCACTGGGGCAACCCCCTACTCATTAGCCTATGGGATGGAAGCAGTGCTCCCCATAGATGTTGAAATGGAATCCCTCAGAGTGTTGATGGATGCTCAATTGGATGAAGACCAATGGGTACAAGACATATATCACCAATTATCTCTAATAGACGAAAGGCGAACCGTGACAATCTTCCATGGTCAGTTATATCAGCAAAGGATCGCCAGATCCTACAATAGAAAAGTCCGACTACGGCAGTTCAACCAACATGAATTGGTTTTGAAGAAGATCATTGACAACCAAGATCAATCTATGGGAAAATTCGCTCCTAACTAGGAAGGCCCGTTTTTTGTCAAGGAGGTATTGATAGGAGGTGCTCTCAGACTACAGGAAATGGATGGCGATGAATTTCCATAGCTTATCAACTCGGACACCATGAAGCGGTACTATATCTGAAGTTACCATCAAGCAAACATCCTGGTATTGATCATCCAATCACCAGTCATTCCGGTTTTTTAACCCTCTTTTTACAAACTCTTCTGTCCCTCAGGGAAACATACACTTCAAACTAGCAGCATGGTTTCACCTCATTTCAAACCTTTCACACAATTTTGGTTATCCTGAACACGGGATTGAACCTTTCACACCTGCAGTTTATCCTAAATACGGGATTAAACTTCTCTACGCTTGTAGTTTATCCTGAAAACAGGATCAAACTTTTTCCACTCCTGCAGTTTGTCCCCATTATGGGATCAAATCTTTTCTCCCCGTAGTATAGCCTGCGCACGGGATTCACACTTCTCTTTGGCTGCGATTTGTCCTAAGGGGTGAACTACATCGACCTGATCTCCCTGTTACATGGGGGTACGTAGGCAACCATATTTTATATAGCCCGATCGCAATAAAAAAAATAACAAAAAGATTTCAACCCTTTCTCTACAAAAACAAAAACAACAAAAATAATTCTACACCCATCTGCCTTCACATTCAGTGTTGAACCTCTTACACCAGGTTCGAACTACGCAGACTTGATCTCCTCTTCAATAGGAGTACGTAGGCAGCTATTTATGGTTCAGTCTAACCCACACCAGAACAAAAATACTTGTCGCACGGTACTGGGATCAACCTTCAATCTACCACATTTCATTGGCTTCAGACCAAGGGGATGGAATTACCCAACCTCTCCTCACAAATAGGAGATTTGGCGACCATCTAAGTTGTGGTTGTGCCTCAAAGAGTAATACCAATCCATAAAAGATGGAATTAACTAGGCTTCTCACAAATAGAAGTACTAGCGACTATCTGTGGTGTGGTCAATCTCTGAGAGGAAAAGCCACACTCCTCTCCATATTTCCATACAGAAACCAGTCCCAAGACACCAAAGATGGTAGGGATACATACAAATCAATGATCCGTTCTGAGAGATCATGCGATGGCTCAATGTCCGCATATCAATGACAAGTTAAGAATGAATCAAGATCACAAGCCCTGAAGAAACAGGCAATGTGACAACCCGAGAAATTAGACAATTTATGAAAAGTTTAAATAATTGATTTAAGGTCAAATAATAGACCTAGATAGAAAATAAGTGTATGTGTTTGATATTTTTGGGATGGAATTTAGAGGATTTCAAAATTCTGTGTAGGATTTTGGTGAATTATTCAGGATTAAGTGTACATATGAATGTGTTTTGTGTATATGGTTATGTATGTGTTCAGAATGTAGTTAAGGGTCAAGGGCTGACCAGATAAAATTTATCAGTGTCAAACCCTAACATTATTGTCGAATATCGACGTTCAGTTAGAAAACCCTAGCAATGGATAAGAAACCCTAAAAACCGGTTCTGAAACCCTAATTTCAGTTTCTGGAATCTGAAACCCTAATTCAAAACTTGGAAACCCTAAATTGGGAACTTAATGGCGTAAGTGTAAATAATTATAAGATTAATTAGGGTTAATCTATACAAATTGGTTAAAAAAACCCTAATTTCAAAATTTGAAACCCTAATTTCTGGTCTAGCAACCCTAATTTATAATTAGGGAAAGCCTGATTGTTAGTTTAATAATTTTAATGTTAATTAGGAAACATTGATCCTAATTTTCAAGTTATAAGAAAACCCTAATCTAATTAGGGAATCTAATTTCTAAATTAGAAATATTATTTTTCCACTTTAAACCCTAATTCTTGGGTTATAAACCTTAATGTACAATTTTGACCTTACTTACTAAATTAGCAATTTTAATTAGGAAATAATAATCCTAATTAGCAAGATTGAATTTCGTGATTAGGAATCTTATTATAATTATAGAATCCTAATTACAATTTAGAAATATTAAATTTCTATTTTTAAAACCTAAATTGGATGTTTGGAAATTAAAATGTAAAACCTTAGGGTCAAACCCTAAACCCTAAGGGTTAAACTGTAAACCCTAAAGGTTAAAATCTAAACCCTAAGGGTTGTATCAATTGACCTTTATGCCATTAAAATTAAATGCTAAATGTCTAAACTAGCCTTCTTGAATTATTTATTAGGTTACTTGTAAGTTATGTTCTAGTTTGGGTTGGTGAACCACCCTAGCCTAGCCATGTGACAAATACCAGTTATCTTGCCACTTGGATCAGTCACATACATTGAATTATATCACTTATATAGATTAAAAGTGAGAAAGGTCTCACTTTATTTTTCAACTTGTCCACGACCATCTCTTAAAAGGGAGTGTAAAGCTAAGCTAATATCATCTCTTAGCTTATCAAGAACAGATTCAGGGATTAGAAATCAAAAATCCAAGTTTTAAAGGTATAAAAACCCTAACTTAGAAATCCATAGATCTGATGTTTGATGTTGTAATTAGTTAGTTAAAGTTGTGTATCAAGGTGTCTTTGAGTGATCTGGGTTGATAGATCATGGATCTATAACACTTAGATGCACGAATCTAGCATTTTTATAAATTTGGAAAAAGTTGAAAAAGATGGCCTGACAACCATATCTCAGTGCCTTTAGATTCTTCTGTATAAAGTATTTGTGGTGTTTTATGTTATAAATGTGTTCTGTGTTATGTGGACTATGGTCTGAAACTAGAAACAGGTCCAAATCATGAGTATATTGTGAGATACGAACAGTCAAACTGCGTTGACCAGTCACGCGAATGGGTTTCTAGGCAACCCAGAAACCCAGATCTTATCTGACAATGATATTGTAGGCTCTAAATCGTGCTTGTTTTTAGTGTTTGTGTTATGTTGTTGGTTGGATGTTGGAGACTACTATATGAACTACAAATCTATGCTTTTAGATCACTCAGATCTGTAGCCGAATCGTAGAAATTTGTGGTCAAATCACCTTTGACTAACTGGCCTTATAAAGATCTGGGTAACCTAGAATCTTTAAGAAATGTTTCCTGACCAGTAGTTTGACCAACCTTGATTTCTTAAAAGTGTTGTTTTTAGATCGACCTGTTGATATATTATTGCAGCCTGACATCTCCTCTACAAGACTGAGCCATTAGATCACCCAAACAATAAATAGAATGCAAGTTACAAGGATTAAAAGATAGTCATTTTGACTGTTCTTCATTTCTGGAAAACCAAGAAATGAAGAACATCCTCTAACAAGTATTTTGGAGGCTTAGATCTGTCTGGTAGATTGTTGAATAGTCGTGAACTCGATTGATTATGATAGTATTACTCTTATACTACAGCATCAATACATTAGATTGCCCAGAAACATTAATATCAAGGATCTATCACTAGTCAAACCAAGCCTCTAGAACACTGACATTGAATTTTGGGTTTCCTCAAGAACAGCTGAAGAACACATTTAGCGATGCTTGTGTCGCCTAAAATACCTTTAGCGACAGATAAATTAGAAAATTAATTATTTTAATTAATATTAAAATAATTAGTTTTTAATTATTAAAAATACATAATAAATTATGAAAAATTATTTTAAAGCTTGAAAAATAGTTTTTAATTATTTTGAGTATATTTCAAAAATATTTAATATTTTTGGAATATAAAAAGGTATTTATTTAATTAATTATAATATTAAATAAATTATTTAAAAATAGTTTTAATTCATGAAAAATCATGAAAAATTATATTATGATATTAGAAAAAAATTTGTGTTATTTTTGATGACTTTTAATATATTGTGATGAATTTCATTAATAATTAATTATTAATGGTAATTAAATTATTTAATAACTATATTAAATAAATTATGGAAAAATAGAATTAATGATTTAAAAATCATATAAAATGATTTATGTGTTATAAAAATATTTGAAGTTATAAAACATAACTTTTGATATTTAGTCATGAAAATATTAATATTAATAGCAATTATCGGATAATGAATTTAGTGCTTAAAAATCATATAAATATGATTTTAAAGTATTAAAAATACTTTGTGATATTATAAATATATGATAATATTATGTTATGATTTTCATTAATATTTAATATTAAATACTTATTAATGATAAAGGAATTAAGTGGTATTTAATTCATTTAAATACAATATTAATAATTAGAAAATTATTTTAAATGGTAATAATTATCTAAAAATTATTACATGTGACGCCCCCAAAATAGGTATACATCACCTATTTTGAGTCGCCAAATACATGGTACAAAATTCAAATACAACTTAATTATACAACAGTCGTGTAAAATACGACAAAACATATGATGTGAGTTTTAATACAAATATTGTCATCTAGACAATATCCACACTCAATTGAGTCCTCATTACATTTATTATCACATTATTTAATAGAATAGTGAGGACTACTAATGCTATTATCTGGACCGTCACTCCATTCCCCGACTAGTCCCTGCTACGTTCTCATTTCCGGAAGAGAACAATGAAAGCAAAAAGGGTGAGCTCAACTAGCCCACTAAGAAATATTATGACTAAGATAATGCAGAATAAATTATCGTTAGCCTTCAACAGTGTTACACTGATACAATATAACAAACATCAAGTTTAACTGCAGCAGAACAAGCAATCCATTAAAAGAGTCAAGTAGAATAAAATCTACTATCTTTTATGATTTAAAAAGTTTTTCATCACTTTTATCATTGGGACTCAAACAAATAAATAATCCGTATCATCCCTCGCTACTACTACGAGGATATTCATTAGTATCACAACCATAAATTATCCATGCACTACGGGCCAAGGATATTCGTGTATTCATCAATGGTCATGATCATGCCAACAACTGTCCATCAATGCACTATGGGCCAATGAGGACTTTTACCACATCATTTATAATATTATGATCATGATTATACCGATTAATCCCTGGTCATAATCATACCAAGTCCATCTATGCACTACAGGCCACAAATGACTTCAAGAATTAATTTATCCAGGGACTAATAACATCTAAATTGCCAACATGATACTTCTTTGTAGAGTACAATTCAAGAATGCTCAGAAGAATATTTTCATGAAAAGATACTGAATGAAACGCAAATATCAAGGATATTCCACTAATTTCATGGAGTATAGAAGTCAAAACTTTAACCAACTAAGTATAATAAAGAATGGAATAACAAAATAAATCACCAGGCATGCGATAGAATCACAGACGCAGTTATTATTCCTAGAATAATAAATAACAAAATCGTGTCATGCGTAAACGCACGCATGTGATGTTCCAACAGAATAATAAAGAATGGAATAATGTAAGAATTTCACCATGTATGTGGTACTTAGCATGTACAAAAGTTATTTCAACATAATAACAAAGAATGGAATAATGTAAGTTCTCTTCATGAAGACGAAAGAAAGAAATAATACCCTTACCTTAGAACAACTTGATATAGGAGTAGTGAAGTAAGCGTAATACTTTTCTTCTTTCTCTCTCAGTAGTTTCTCTCTCTAGAGTTTCAAAGTGAATTCATAAGAAATAATGAAGGAATGAGCTTCTATTTATAGGAGAATGGACCTGAATAAGAACTAATTCTTTAACTATTCTAGATTGATTTACTTTTTAAATGGACTGGTCCAGATTGGTTTACTATAAAATATTCTAATAAAACAAAATCTTTTAAATAAAATATAATATATTCTATTTATAATCTAATAAAATGAATAATTTTATAAAAGTATTACATTTTATATAAAAAGATTTTACTATGCAAAACAAGATGCAAACACTATACAAATACTATGCATAATAAAATATAATATATTCTATTTATAGTCTAATAAAGGAATAAGTTTATAAAAAGTATTCTATTTTATATAAAAGATTTTACTATGCAAAATATTATGCATAATAGAATATAATATATTCTATTTATAGTCTAATAAAAGGAATAACTTTATAAAAATATTCTGTTTTATATAAAAAGCTTTTTTATTTTATTACATTAATAATACTAATAAAACAAAACTTCATCATCATTATTATAATTCACACTATTAATCGGCCAGGTTGTTCCCAGGAAAGAGGGGGCTTTCCAATAAGGATTTCTCCCTATTGGTGCACAATTAGGTGACCAAACCTCTCCTTGGCAGAACTTCTAGACATCGTTAATATTGCAAATAATAATATTACAAATAATAATATTAATAACTTCGTCGTCTCAATTATTGATTTAATAATATATAAAATATCAACAATAATTGAATCAATTAACGTGAGATACTATGCAACAATTACTGAAGCAATAATTGAACGAAACTGAGTGACTTTTCACGTAAGCATCAATAATTAATACCGTGTGCTACTATGCAACCATGCGTATTCCTGTACTTTTAACACCGGGTGTTTCAACAGTTAACGATAAAACTTCCGCCATTATTTTCATAAAATATTTTTGTTGTTTTCTCAATCCGACAATAATTCCGTTGTGGGGTCCACCAATGATTGGGTCGTCGTACGAATATTCCCTGTTAAAACAAATATTCCCCGACCAATCAAAATTATATAACAACTTGCGTACTTTGCAAAATTTATAAATATTACCCACAACTATAACATTATATCAAATTCATTCCATAATATTTAAAAATGATAAATATAGAAAATTCATCTTTATTAATAAAAATTGGGATCTTACAATCTCCCCTTCTTATGAAATTTCACCCTCAAAATTAGGGTACGTACCTGGTATGTCGAATAGGTAAGGATACCTTGATTTCATTTCAGATTCTAACTCCCAGGTCATTTCCTCAACATCGTGGTTCCTCTATAAAACTTTGACTTAAGGTATAACCTTAGAGCGTAGAATATGTTCCTTCTTATCCAAGATTTGAACAGGAACCTCTTCATACGTTAAATCTTCCGCTATTTCATCCGGTTCTAACTCAATAATGTGATTCGGGTCTTTCACATATTTACGTAACATGGATATATGAAAAACAGAACACAAGACATACTTGGCGGTAAAGCGAGTCTATATGCTATAGTCACTACTCGATCGAGGATTAAAAATGGGCCAATGAATCGAGGATTGAGCTTTCCTCTCTTTCCAAATCTCGTAACTCCTTTCCATGGAGCAACACATAACAACACATGATCTCCAATATCGAATTCCACGTCATTTCGATGAAGATCAGCATATCTCTTTTGTCGGTCTTGTGAGGGTTTTTATATGTTGTCGGATCGTTTGAATCTTTTCCATAGTCATACGTACCAACTCCGGTCCCAACAACGTTGCTTCACCCACCTCATCCCAACATACTGGAGAACGACACTTTCTTCCATACAACGCCTCGAATGGAGCCATGCCATACTTGTTTGATAAGCATTGTTGTTGTAAGAAAACTCCACCAATGGTAAGAACTTGTCCCAACTTCCTTGAAGTCAAGGACACGAGTCTTAATAAATCTTCAAGAGTTTGAATAGTCCTCTCGATTGTCCGTCCGTCTAAAATGCGAGGATGATATGCTTAACTAAATCATAAATCCGTGCGTGCCATAGCTTTTTTTTCAAACTAACCCAAAATTGTGAAGTGAATCTTGGGTCTCGATCAGAAACTATGGATACTGGCATACCATGCAGTCTTACAATCTCGTTTATGTACATACGAGTAAGACGTTCAAGTGTATAAGTTTCTCGTATTGGAAAGAAATGAGCAGACTTGGTCAATCTGTGATAACCCGGGATTTCGAATAATCAAAATTTTACGAATAATTTTTTTTTTTTAATATTGACATTGACTGTTAATTGTGTACTAAGAATTTGTGAGACAAGTCTCTAGAATTAGTCAATATATGTTTTGATTGAGAAAATAGAGTAGAGTTGTGCTTAACAACTTTAGAAAACCCTAACCCCTAATTTTCGGATAGGGATTAAGTGAAAAATACAATAAAAATAATTGTATTGTTGATTATGTGTTTGAATTTGTATAGAAATGTTGATCAATAATTGATCGGATAAGGTTTAATATTATTAAAACCCTAATGTGGTGTAGAAAACCCTAATGTGGTGTAGAAAACCCTAATTTTAAATATCGAGATTGTAAACCTTAAATTAGGAACCCTAATCCTAATTGGTAGACTTAATGGATTCATTAAACATAAATATGAGATTAGAAACCTAATCTCCTGGATTAGAAACCTAAGCATTGTTAGAAAACCCTAATTATGCGTGGAAACCCTAATTTCAAAACCGGGAATTATAAACCCTAATTAGGCAACCCTAATTTTTATTAGCATGCCTAAAGTGTTTGTTAAACTTAAATATGATTAGAAAACTCTAATTATATTGTTGTATACTAAATTTCTATTTTAGAAAACCTAATTTTATTTTAGAAAATTTATTTTTCTAATTAAACCCTAAATTTGCAAATTTTGGGAATTAGAATTTTTAGACCTAAAGGGTACAAAACCTAAACCCTAGATTGTCCAAACCCTAAACCCTAAGGGTTTCATCTAATGCAAAAATCTAGAAAAAAATTGGAAATGACCATAATGCCCTTTAAGAGATTTTATTAGCTAGCTTGCAAAATTGTCCAATGCCTTTATTAGGTCACCAACTCTTTACTTCAACTATTGACTTTTGCATCATAAAATATCAGCCAAATTCAGGCTCTCGTATTAAATTGAAGCATCATGCATGAATCAAAGTCATATATATAAGATTTAGAGAGAAGTTCATAAAACTTAGCCATTTTGCATTTTGCTCTCACCAAATCTCTCTCTCACCAAAAGCTTGAATTATACAAGTAGACCCGGTCATATAAGCGATCAAAGATCAATCAATATGATTGGAAAGTCGATCAAAATCAAAGCAAAAGAGGTATAAAACCCTAATTTTGAAATTCTTCAATTCCTTGTTATTTCTTGCAATTGATTGTTCAAATATGTGTAATAAGGTGTCAATTGAATATACGGGTTGATAAATCCATGACCCATAACATCAAAGTGCATGAATTTAAAGTTTTTCAAAATCTGGAAATCTGGAAAATTGTGTTTTTCATCATACGTCGGATCTTATAGATCCGTGTTATTTAAAGTGTTTTGATGTTTAAAACTTGTAACATGTAGCTGATATGTGTTCTTTAAGTTGCAAAAAGAATCGGACCCGGATCTATTACGGATCACAAGATATAAATCAATCCAAAATCCGCTGACCGAAATCATCGAACACGAACCCGAAAGTTTGAGCCCAACTTCCGTGTTCAAGTTTGACCGAATGTATTCAACTCCTATTTTGATGTTTTAGTGTTATTATGCTTTATAGTTGTAGTATTACATTTTGTCTACAAATTGGAGGTGATAGATCACGTAAATCATGGCCAGAACATAGATTAATTTAAGTTTGAAAGTGACCACTTGAATCTGTTTTGGCCCAGAATCCGCTTGTCAGAAAGTTTGGAGGCTTTGATCTCCTTGTTGTAATGTTGTTTAAACAAAAGTGTTGGTTGAATGTTGTAGTGTGACATATTGTCTACATGCTCAAAGTTTTAGATAGCCTATAACATGCTCCAGATTGAGAGATAAAGCCAATTCAAAACCATGACCTCTCAATTCTTAGGAAAATTAGGGTTTGGCTCAAGAACACCTATAACGACAGAAAGTGTCGCTATAGGCTTTTAGCGACAGATTAATTAAATTATTTTACGAAAATTCTAGGAAATTAATAAAAAATAGAAATAAATTCTAAAATTACCAAAATGGTTTTAAAATTATTTTAAATTATGAAAAATAATTTCTAACCAATTGGAATATTTTTCTTTAATATTTATAATTATTTAAATATTAAAGTTATTTAATTTATTTAATTAGTGTATTAAATAAATTAGAGAAAAGTGATTTAATATTATGAAAAATCATTTTAAATAAGAAAAATGTATTTAAAAATATTTTGAGTTATAAAATGTAACTTTTAATATTTTTGGAGAATTTTCATTAATAATTTAATATTAATGATATTAGATTTATTTGATTATTAAATTAAATAAATAAGATAAAAATGATTTAAATGATTTAAAATCATTTTAATTGAGAATAAAGTGTTAGAAAATATTTTAAATTATAAAATATAATTTTCAATATTTTGGAGAATTTTCATTAATAAATTAATATTAATGATATTTGATTTATTTAATTATGATATTAAATAAATGAATTAAAAATGATTTTATTGATTTAAAATCATTTAACAATGAGAAAAATAGTTTAAAAATATTTTAAGTTATAAATTATGACTTTTAATATTTAGATAATAATTTCATTAATATTTATATATTAATGGTGGTGATTTAAAATGATTTTAATTACTTTAAAAATCATTTAAGTGGAATATTGTTGATTTAAAAATATTTTAAGTTATTGATAATAACTTTAATATTTTGACAAGTATGTTATTGATATTTAAATATTTTTAGATATTAATAATGATAAGATTAATTGAGAATTAAATCATTTAAAATGATTAGATGTTTAAAAAAAATTATTATAAATTATAATAATTGTCTTGATAAATATTAAAAGCTTAGAAAAATATTATAATTGATAATTGAGTTATCTAAATTAATATTGAAGCTTAGAGACCAAGTTTAATGGACAATCAATGTGTTAATTGTCGGATAGGGTGATCGAGAACAGAGAATGGACCAAAGTCCAACCGTGGACTAATATAGTTAGACTTGTTATGTGTTTATATAGGTTATAAACAACGATGTGACTATAATGGTAATGTGCCTGGAGAAGTTTGATTGTGAACTACGATTATTACGTGTTATGAATAATTGTGCTAATTGTAAGACCGATATTATTGATTATAGGTCTTTCAAAGCGAATAAGTATTTTGTGTAGCCGTAATCGGTGGAAGAGGCAAGTTTCTAACTCAACCTTGAGTTAAATTCATTCAATTATTATAGTGGTTAATTATTGCTAATTACACCACATCCGAGGAATTATTGTTGATTATTCGCAGTTAGTGCATGCTTAATAATTCAAATTGAATTATTGATTCGAAATATATATTTGTAGAATAAGCTGTTGTTGAATATTCATATCTCATAGAAGTTAGAATTGACAATACGAGATAATTCACATTTATTGTCAAATTATCTTCGAGAAATGTCTTAGCTAATTATTACGCTGATTTAATATTAGTTAGAACTTGATAAGTTCGAGAAGAGAATTCAATTATTATTGATAGATCGATGCCAATTATTTGATGTTAAGATCGAGAAGTAAATAAATTTGAAATCACATATTTAGTTGTTAAATCACAATCTTGATTAAGAGATCGAGAAGAACAACCTTTTATAAAAAGGGAATATCATTAAATCGTATATTCGATCTTTACACTGACTTAAATATTATGCATAATATAGGGTATAATAAAGTGATCACTTGTTATACTTGCGGAGGGTATGATTTAATCTTTACGATTATATCGATACACTGGGTATATCAAAGTATAACTTTGATAGTTACTCGAGAAGAGAAGTTCAAGATCCAATGGATCGCTTCAAATATATCTGGAAAACATTCCACTTTGATATTTAAATAGAATTGATTCTTGATTATTCATTAGAATATCGTAGAAACTTTGAAAGCGTTGTAATCTTTCATCATTGAATTATTATGTTGTATAGAATCTGAAAAAAGACTTGTTATTGAATAACTATTTGTTCATTATTTCAAAGTTCCCGAACTTTGGTTTCATTCTATCAAAATAGTTAGTCGGTGATTTGAATACTTATACATTTATTGTATGTATTAACTTGCGGGCAAATTTGTTGCTCACCCTTGCTAAATAAAACATTTCAGCTAGGGACGAAGTTGCAGGAGGTGCTGTAAAGGACAAGGGAAAAGGCATAGTTATAAACTAGTTATGATTAACATATTTATGATGTTGTATTTGTAAACCCTTTTTGGTATACCTAAAGGGTATGTTTGTAAAGTTAAAGTTAGAAAACCTGGGTGATGTATTATAAAACTCTGATAAAAACTTATGTAAGATACTATCTATATAGATTATGGGTAGTTAAATGTTGTTTATATTGTGGATCGTGAACACTAAACTCGGGAGTCAGGTAACCCGAATTTGGGGGCGTCACACAATCTATTAACAATTACCCAAATTGCATCTATGCCTTGAGAAACCTTGGGAAGACCAGTAATGAAATCCATGGTAATGTGCTCCCACTTCCATTCTAGAATTTCAAGTGGTTGCAATTGACCTTTTGGTACTTGATGCTCTGCCTTAACTCGTTGACAAGTTAAACACCTTGAGATAAATAGCGCTATCTCTCTCTTCATATTTCCCCACTAAAATGTATGTCAAAGATCATGATACATTTTGGTACTCCCAGGATGGATTGCCAACGGTGTCTTGTGCGCCTCCATCATGATTTTATACTTTAACTCAGGATCGTTAGGAACACAAAGTCTGGAGTTGACTCAAAGTATTCCTTCTTCATCGATTCTTGCTTCCGGCATAGCACCTTCTTGGACTTTCTTCCTCATATGCATCAAATAAAGATGTCGTAGCTTGAAGCTGACTTTAACTTTATCGATTAAAGTCGGTTCTACTCAGATATTACTTACATCATTACGTTGGTCCTAGAGTCTTTATCTCTATCTCCATCCTTTGCAAGTCATACAAAATGGGCCTTTGCATTGACAATATCGCACTTGTACCAGCATATGATCTTCTACTCAATGCGTCAGCTACCACATTTGCTTTTCCAAGATGGTATTGGATGGTATGATCATAATCTTTCAACAGTTCAAGCCAACATCGCTGTCGCATGTTGATTTCCTTTTGAGTGAAGAAATATTTAAGGCTTTTATGATCCGTAAAGATCTCCACTTTCTCCCCATACAAGTAATGCCTCCAAATCTTTAGTGCAAAAACAACAGCTGCCAACTCTAGATCATGAGTAGGATAATTCTTCTCATATTCTTTGAGTTATCGAGAGGCATAGGCTATAACTTTCCCATGTTGCATGAGAACACATCTTAACCCTTTGCCTGAAGCATCACTGTAGATGACAAATCCCTCCGAGCCATATGGTATTGTTAGAACATGTGCTGAAATGAATCTCCTCTTGAGTTCTTGAAAAGTCTTCTCATATTCCTCGTTCCAACCGAGTTTTTTATATTTTCGAGTCAGCTGAGTTAAGGGAGTAACGATTCGAGAAAACCCTTTTACGAATCTCCAATAATAACCAGCTAAGCCGAGAAAGCTACGTACTTCGGTCACTGATTATGTTGCTCCCAGCTTTGAATAGCTTCAATCTTTGCTGGGTCAACAGATATTCCATGACTTGATACCACGTGCCCAATGAATGCTACTTCCTCAAGCCAGAACTCACATTTCTTCAACTTGGCATAAAGCTTATATTCACGAAGCTTTTGAAGTATCAGCCTCAAGTGTTGCTCATGATCTTCACGGCTTTTAGAATAATTAAGGATGTCATCAATAAAGACAACCACAAAGTGATCCAAATATTCCTTGAATACTCGGTTCATCATATCCATGAAGGCAGCAGGAGCATTAGTCAATCCAAAAGACATGACTATTCATAATGCCCGTACTGAGTTCTGAAAGCCGTCTTTGGAATGTCATCGGTTCTAATCTTTAATTAGTGATATCCAGAACGAAGATCAATATTTGAAAAAAATTTGGCACCTTGCAACTGGTCAAACAGGTCATCAATACGTGGCAATAAGTACCTATTTTTGATGGTGACATGATTCAACTCCCGATAATCAATACAAAGTCGCATACTCCCATCTTTCTTCTTCACGAATAGAACAGGAGCACCCCAAGGAGAAGTACTAGGACGAATAAAGCCAATGTCATACAATTCCTGCAGTTGGGTCTTTAACTCCAAAGTTCAATAGGAGCCATTCGATATGGGACTTTGGAAATGGGTTTTGTCTGGGTTCAAGGTCGATACAAAATTCAATTTCACGCTCTTCTGAGGGGTAGGCCGGGAAGTTCTTGAGGAATACGTCGAAAATTCATTAACAATAGAAATATCATTCAAAACTGACGTATTTTTGTTTAGATCCATGACATGAACTAAGAAAGCTTGACATCCGTTTTTCAATAAACAAATAGCTTTATGGCTTGAGATGACAGTGATGGATTTTAATGGTTTGGTTGCTTGAATTCACATAATAGGTTGGTTAGGAATATGAAAGCTAACAACCTTATGAAAACAATCAATTTTGGCATGATGAGTAGTTAACAAATCAATCCCTAGAATCACATCAAATGCAAGTATTTTCAAAGAAATAAGATCGACAGGTAACGTGCGGTTACCGATTTGAATCAAACAAGACATATAAATCGTGGATGTAATGAAGGTTTCTCCCAACAGAGTTTCAACAGATAAGTCAAAGTCTAATTTCTCCGGAGTCAAATTTAAACGTTGAGCGCAAGTAGGAGAAATAAAAGAATGGGTAGAACCGGTATCAAATAAGGTATATACTTTGCTAGAGTTTATGATAAACTTACTCGTGATGACCTCATTCGGGTTCCTTGCTTTCTGGGAGGTCACGATAAACGCCCTCCCTTGCACTACTGGCTTTGACTTTTCTGGGACGTCCTTTGGTGCCTCCATCCTAGCTGAACTTGTCTTCGGTGAACGACAAAATAGGGCTAGGTGACCTTCTCTTCCACAATTATAACATGCTTTGGACGACATCGCGTAGTTTGGACTGATGTGTTCCTCCCCTCTGCATTTGAAGCATATGATAGGTGGTCGTTCTCCTTCCTTAACAACGGGTATTGGTGCTGACGTCTTTCCATCATTGTTAAATCTCCTCTTCTTGAAATATCCATTCTTATTATTTTGGCCATTACTACCACCAAAGTGGTTACCATTTCTGGCATGTTGATTCCCTCCACGCTTATTGTCACCACTTCGATGACTGTTATCACTGGTATTATCATTTTGTCTACCGCTTCTCTTTTTGGTTGGGTTGACTCATTATCGCGCTCCAATAATCGAGCCCTATTAACAACATCTAAATACAAACCACAGTTTATGAGAGATAAGATATTGGCGTATCTCTGTTTCAAACCTCTTAGAAACATTCGCGTCATTCTCTCCTCATTATCAACCAAATGGGACGCGCCCCAGACAACTCGGCAAACTTGGCTTCGTCTTTGCGACACGATCATGTTGTTTTGCTCCAGCTTGATGAACTCTACCTCTTTCATGTGACGAATACTTTCGGGAAAGAACTTTTCGTTGAACAATTCTTGGAACTTCTCCCAAGTCATCTTTAGTGCGTCAGGTTTAGTACGTTTTACAGATTCCCACCAGTAATCTGCCTCTGCACGAAACATGAAGGTGGAAAAGGGAACCTTTTGCTCCTCGAAGCATCCCAGGACATCAAATATCTACAGATCTGCTTTATCCATGTCTCTGCCTTAAGTGATTTTGGCTCTCCAAAAACTCCGGTGGTCCCAGTTCCTTGAACTGCTTAGCGGTGACCGTCCGAGAGGTGCCAATGTTTTCACCTGCATTTTGTACAGGAGCCGCTCTTGTCTGATGTTGCATGAATTCCATAAAGCCTCTGAACATTCCATCGTTCATTAACTAGTCAGTGTTGTTGTTTGCCTGAGGATTGTCGCCTTCCTGATGCACATTATCCTGATTATTGATCTGTGGATACTCAACGGTCTCCTGCGCTCCATTACTAATCTCAACATTCTCGGATGCCATTTTCAAATACTGCCACAAAACAAGGGTTAATTAACATATCACATATTATCCCTATACTCTGATCGACCAATTAAATACCAAATAAATTTAGGTAGGTCATACTAGCGAAGGAATTCCCCGTCTCTCCCCTCCTAGTTCTTGTCTCACATCTCATCCAAGGATCATATCCCTAAGCTTTCATACCAACTGTGATGCCCCCAAAATTGGTATACATCACCTATTCTGAGTCGCCAAATACATGGTACAAAATTCAAATACAACTTAATTATACAACAGTCGTGTAAAATATAACAAAACATATGCTGTGAGTTTTAATACAAATATTGTCATCTAGACAATATCCACACTCAATTGAGTCCTCATTACATTTATTATCACACTATTTAATAGAATAGTGAGGACTACTAATGCTATTATCACGGGTAAATCACTCCGCTCCCCCCCAACTAGTCCTCGCTACGTTCTCATTTCCTGAAGAGAACAATGAAAGCAAAAAGGGTGAGCTCAACTAGCCCACTAAGAAATATTATGACTAAGATAATGTAGAATAAATTATCATTAGCCTTCAACAGAGTTAAACTGATACAATATAACAAACATCAAGTTTAACTGCAGCGGAACAAGTAATCCATTAAAAGAGTCAAGTAGAGAATAAAATCTACTATCTTTTATAATTTAAAAAGTTTTTCATCACTTTTATATGGTTGGACTCAAACAATAAATAATCCATATCATCCACCTTTTCGACCAAGGATATTCGTGTATTCATCAATGGTCATGATCATGCCAACAATCATCCCATCAATGCAAGATGCAGGCCAATGAGGACTTTTACCACATCATTTGTAACATTACTACCATGATTATACCGATTAATCCTCGGTCAAAATCATACCAAAGTCCATCTATGCACTTTCTAGGGCCATAGATGACTTTCAACATATAATATAAACATGAGGATGATGACAATGATATAAGAATTCAATAAAACAAGTACAAGAATTAATTTATCCGGGAACTAATAACGTCCCAAATTGTCAACATGATACTTCTTTGTAGAGTAAAATTCAAGAATGCTCAAAAGAATATTTTCATGAAAAGATACTGGATGAAGCGCAAATATCAAGGATATTCCACTAATTTCATGGAGTATAGAAGTTAAAACTTTAACCAACTGAGTATAATAAAGAATGTAATAACAAAAGAAATCACCAAGCATGCGATAGACCGCATAGATAGGTTATTCCAACAGAATAATAAATAATGGAACCAGGTCATGCGTAAACGCACAGACGGGATATTCCAACAGAATAATAAATAACGAAACCAAGTCAGGCGAAATTCGCACCAACAAGATGTTCCAACAGAATAATAAATAACGGAACCGAAGTCATGCGTAAACGCATTGATGGATGTTCCAATGAATAATAAAGAATGGAATAACAGAAGAATTTCACCATGTATGCGGTACTTCGCATAGACAAGTTATTCCAACATAATAACAAAGAATGGAATAGCAGAAGTTCTCTTCATGAAGACGAAAGAAATAAATAATACCCCTTACCTTAGAACAACTGGATATAGGAGTAGTGAAGTAGCAGAATACTTTTCTTCTTTCTCTCTGTAGTTTCTCTCTTTAGAGTTTCAGTTAATTCGTAAGAAATAATGAAGGAATGAGCTTCTATTTATAAGAGAATGGACTGAATAGTAACTAATTCTTGAACGGTCCAGATTGGTTTACTATAAAATATTCTAATAAAACAAAATCTTTTAAATAAAATATAATATATTCTATTTATAATCTAATAAAATGAATAACTTTATAAAAGTTTTTTGTTTTATATAAAAAGATTTTACTATCTGAAAACACTATCTGAACACTTATGCAAATACTATGCATAATAAAATATAATATATTCTATTTATAGTCTAATAAAACAAATAACTTTATAAAAGTATTACATTTTATATAAAAATATTTTACTATGCAAAACTACATAATAGAATATAATATATTCTATTTATAGTCTAATAAAATGAATAACTTTATAAAAGTATTATGTTTTATATAAAAAGCTTTTCTGTTTTATTACATTAATAATACTAATAAAACAAAACTTCATCATCATTATTATAATTCACACTATTAATCGACCAGGTCGTTCCCAGGAAAGAGGGGGCTTTCCAATAAAGATTTCTCCCTATTGACCAAACCTCTCCTTGGCAGAACTTCTAGACATCGTAAATATTGTAAATAATAATATTAATAACTTCGTCGTCTCAATTATTGATTTAATAATATATAAAATATCGACAATAATTGAATCAATTAATGTGAGATACTATGCAACAATTACTGAAGCAATAATTGAACAAAACTGAGTGACTTCTCACGTAAGCATCAATAATCAATATCGTGTGCTACTATGCAACCACGCGTATTCCTGTACTTTTAACACCGGGTGTTTCAACAATTAACGGTAAAACTTTCGCTATTATTTTCATAAAATATTTTTGTCATTTTCTCAATCCGAAAATAATTACGTTGTGGGGTCCACCAATGAGTGGGCCGTCATACGAATATTCCCTGTTAAAACGAATATTCCCCGATCAATCTAATATTATATAACAACTTGCGTACTTTGAAAAATTTATAAATATTACCCACAACTATAACATTATATCAAATTCATTCCATAATATTCAAAAATGATAATTATAGAAAATTCATCTTTATTCATAAAAGTTGGGGTCTTACATTACAAGCCTGTGAAAAATATTTTGACTGATAATATAATATTCGAAGATATTGTTAAGTGTTTAGGCAGAGTTTAATTGAACTTAAACTCGATATTTGTTCGACCAGACCTTCGAGATGTTAGAATTGTATCGGTTTCAAGTCAGACTAAAATAGTTTGACCTGATACTAAGTCTTATGTGTTGTATAGACTGATAGGGTTATGTGATATGTGTTTAGGTTATCCTATGTATATATATATATATATATATATAGAACCGTATTATACTGTGATGATATTATTCTAACAGTGGAGATCTATATTACTCATATTCGGTCTTCGGATAAAGCGATATAAATTGCGTAGCGGTAATCAACGGTTCAGGCAAGTTTTACTTAACTCTACTAAGAGTTGCTTCATTCGGATATGCTTATGGTTAATCATTGCTGATTTTCATGTAAAATTGTACTCTGTACATATTGCATGTATAATTCAGGTATGAAAGGATGATCACCTTCATTACCGGTGGGTCCAGATAAATTTGTTCATGTTTAATACTTGTTCGGTCAAAAATTTGTTCGTGCTAGTTCTCAATTATATTGATGAATTATAGCCAGCTTATTATTTAGACTCTTTTAATCATGATATATCTTTAAATTGTATTTAAACTTGTTGGGTAACTTTCATGCTCACCCTTGCTATATCATGATAAACATTTGCAGATAAGGCGAATGCGTTCGAATACAGGAAAAGGATAATGCCAAGCTTCGCTTGGGATAAAATGTGCAGATAGTTTGTAATAGTATAGTTGTATAATAATGATATATGTTAGATAGTTTATGAATTGTGCACAAGTTAAAGTTACACGATTTTGGGGGAAATGTGTGTAAAGTGTATTGTATAAACAATTTATGTTTATATCTTCCGCAATTAGTTATAGAAATAGTATACCAGATCTGTCGTGATTAGGACCCGGATTTGGGGCTATCATAGTTGCTATCAAAGTTGTTGGTTATGAAGCTTAGGTAGGAATACCTGAGACTAATAATCGCAGTGATTAGGATTAAGTACTAACTCAAATCGACTTAATGTGTCGGTAAGATGCAAAGATGAATCTCGGCGAGTTGTAAAGATACAGAGTTCCCTAACTCTGATAATAAAGTTGAACAATAGTGATGAGTAGATCGAGTCTAAAAGACTGAAAGTTCAGGGATAGGAAATCGTAAAATAAACGATCAAGATATAGAAATGAATCGTAATATATACGAAGAGATCACCCCGTGATCTGATAAGGTGATATCAGGGAAAAGAATCAATCTGATAATTGGAATGTTTATAGCAAGATTGCAGTGTATCAGTTGTACTATGAAAACTCATGAAAGAGTTATGAATTATAAATATAGATTAAATGAAATTCGTATGGAGTAAGTGTGGAGCTAGAATTAGGTGGGGATTTCAATTGAGGACTCATGTCGATAGCTGAGTTGTATGATTCCTTGTATGGGCAGGGATTTGTACTTGGTGTAAAAACTACTTAGTTTCTGGCATTGATAATCATTGAAATGTTGTGTCGCACTATTTGCAATATGCATGTTAAGAGGGTGATTCATTTCTCATGTGTATAACAGATAGATAGGTCATAGGTAGAGAATATAGGATTAAGTACGAGTTCTTAAAACTTATACTTATGTGACATTCTTGACTCATAGTTATATAAAATATTTATGAACCCCTCAAATGAATGGACGCCTTGAAAGGTCTCGATTAGGTAAGTTCTTAAACTCATATAATTGTGGCAAGTTTATGAACTCATAAGTGTGGTTTGACGAACTGGGTATAGTTGTGTGTGAATGGAGAATTGAGGATTATAGGAACAAATAGATTATTAAGCAAATGATTATTAGTGGAGACATAGGTTTTCCAAAACTCCTAGCTATGCTAGACTTCGAAATTTTGAAATCAAGCTAAATACGCACCATGTGCTTTTAAAAAAAATGTAGACTCGTAATCATTTTTAAAACAGTTTAAAGTACAGTCTATGCTACTTATTTCAGCTAGATGCAAATGATTTGAAATATCAAAATTTATTTTATTTATCACTTATGTACTATGAAACCTGGTGCAGAGATGATAAAAAGGTGATGGAGTTGTAAATGCAGGAATACTTAGTGTGAATTTGATCTAAAATCGCTATTCCACTATTGTATAATGTGTTATGACGAAGTCATACGATGACGACATCCTCAAATGGACTGTTAATACAGTATGACATTATGATGTAATTCTCGAAAATGTTTTAAAAATTTTAATTTGCCAACGGGGTTTGGCTACACCTAAATAATTCGATTGAATTGAATTATTGACATGAGTCTACGCTATTCGATTCAGGTAGACTAATGTTTATGAAAACTTTAAGTGTTCATTGAAATAAATTTCCGGAACCAAGTTGTTTTGGTGCGGAATCCTATGATAAGACTGAGGTGAACTATGTTGTTTGGATAAATAATCCAATCGAGTAGCGTAAATATTCGCTAAACATGATTAATACGTTATGCATAACGTTAGAGTATGATAGGCTAATCACCTAAAGTACTAGCAGTGGTAGTTTACCTTCTTTGTGATTGTAAACATACCAAGTAATGTATAGTTTTGCGGTATGAATACCGTTAAAACTATGTGTTCATGGTCTATATGACCCCTCAGCGCAATTTGAAAACTTTTATTCTTGTGAGTGGTGTATTGGTTAGCATGTGATGATGTGTGAATGGTGTAAGCAGTGTGGTGTAAGGTGTAATGTGAATTTTGGGGACGAAATTCTTAGAAGAAGGGGTGAATGTGACAACCCGAGAAATTAGACAATTTATTAAAATTTTAAATAATTAATTTAAGGTCAAATAATAGACCTAGACAGAAAATAAGTGTATGCGTTTGATATTTTTGGGATTGAATTTTGAGGATTTCAAAATTATGTGTAGGATTTTGGTAAATTACTCAAGATTAAGTGTATATCTGAATATGTTCTGTGTATATTGTTATATATGTGTTCAGAATGTGGTTCAGGGTCAAGGGTTGATCAGATAAATTTTATCAGTGTCAAACCCTAAGATTATTGTCAAATATCAACGTTCAGTTAGAAAACCCTAGCAATGGATACGAAACCCTAGAAACTGGTTCTGAAACCCTAATTTTAGTTTTGGGAATTCGAAACCCTAATTCGGAACTTGGAAACCCTAAATTGGGAACTTAATGGCGTAAGTGTAAATAATTATAAGATTAATTAGGGTTAATCTTAACAAATTGGTTAGAAAATGCTAATTTCAAATTTTGAAACCCTAATTTCTAGTTTAGGAACCCTAATTTATAATTAGGGAAAGCCTGATTATTACTTTAATAATTTTAATGTTAATTAGGAAACATTGATCCTAATTTTCAAGTTATAAGAAAACCCTAATCTAATTAGGGAATCTAATTTCTAAATTACAAATATTATTTTTCCACTTTAAACCCAAATTCTTGGGTTATAAACCTTAATGTATAATTTTGACCTTAATTGCTAAATTAGCAATTTTAATTGGGAAATAATAATCCTAATTAGCAAGATTGAATTTCGAGATTAGGAATCTTATTATAATTATAGAATCCTAATTACAATTTAAAAATATTAAATTTCTATTTTTAAAACCTAAATTAGAAGTTTTAGAAATTAAAATGTAAAACCTTAGGGTCAAACCATAAACCTTAAGGATTAAACCTTAAGCCCTAAAGGTTAAAATCTAAACCCTAAGGGTTGTATCAATTGACCTTTATGCCATTAAAATTAAATGCTAAATGTCTAAACTAGCCTTCTTGAATTATTTATTAGGTTACTTGTAAGTTATGTTCTAGTTTGGGTTGGTGAACCACCCTAGCCTAGCCATGTGACAATTACCAGTGATCTTGCCCCTTGGATCAGTCACATACATTGAATTATATCACTTATATAGATTAAAAGTGAGAAAAGTCTCACTTTTTTTTTCAAATTGTCCAAGACCATCTTCTCTCTCTAAATTCGGGTATGAGAGAGTGAAAGGGAGTGTAAAGCTAAGATAATATCATCTCTTAGGTTATCAAGAACAAATTCAAGGATTAGAAATAAAAAATCAGAGTTTTAAAGGTATAAAAATCCTAATTTAGAAATCCTTAGATCTGATGTTTGATGTTGTAATTAGTTGGTTAAAGTTGTGTATTAGGGTGCCTTTGAGTGATCTGGGTTGATAGATCATGGATCTATAACACTTAGATGCACGAATCTAGTATTTTTATAAATTTTGAAAAAGTTGAAAAAGATGGCTTGACAGCCATATGCCAGTGCCTTTAGATTCTTCTGTATAAAGTATTTGTGGTGTTTTATGTTATAAATGTGTTCTATGTTATGTGGACTTTGGTCTGAAACTAGAAATAGGTCCAGATCATGAGTATATTGTGAGATACGAGCATTCAAACTGCGTTGACCAGTCACGCGAATGGGTTTCTGGGCAACCCAAAAACCCAGATCTTATCTCACAACGATATTGCAGGCTCTAGATCTTGCTTGTTTTTAGTGTTTGTGTTATTTTGTTGGTTGGATGTTGGAGACTGCTATATGAACTACAAATCTATGCTTTTAGATCACTCAGAACCGTAGCCGAATCATAGAAATTTGTGGTCAAACCACCTTTGACTAACTGGCCTTATGAAGATATGGGTAACCTAGAATCTTCAAGAACTGTTTCCTGACCAGTAGTTTGACCAACCTTGATTTCTTAAAAGTGTTGTTGTTAGATCGACCTGTTGATATATTATTGTAGCCTGACATCTCCTCTACAAGACTGAGCCATTAGATCACCCACACAATACATAAAATGCAAGTTACTGGGATTGAAAATAGTCATTTGGACTGTTCTTCATTTCTGAATAACTCAGAAATGAAGAACATCCTCTGAAAAGTATTTTGGAGGCTTAGATCTGTCTGGTAGATTGTTGAATAGCCATGAACTCGACTGATTAAGATAGTATTACACTTATACTACAACATCAATACATTAGATTGCCCAGAAACATTAATATCAAGGATCTATCATTGGTCAAACCAAGCCTCTAGAACACTGACATTGAATTATGGGTTTCCTCAAGAACAGCTGTAGAACACATTTAGCGACGCTTGTGTTGCCTAAAATACCTTTAGCGACAGATAAATTAGAAATTTAATTATTTTAATTAATAAATTCAAATAATTAGTTTTTAATTATTAAAAATACATAATAAAAATATGAAAAATTATTTTAAAGCCTGAAAAATAGTTTTTAATTATTTTTAGTATATTTCAAAAATATTTAATATTTTTGAAATATAAAAGGTATTTATTTAATTAATTATAATATTAAATAAATTATTTAAAAATGGTTTTAATTCATGAAAAATTATATTATGATATTAGAAAATATTTTAAGTTATTTTTGATGACTTTTAATATTTTGTGATGAATTTCATTAATATTTTATTATTAATGGTAAATAATTTATTTAATAAATATATTAAATAAATTATGGAAAAATAAAATTAATGATTTAAAATCATATAAAATGATTTATGTGTTATAAAAATATTTTAAGTTATAAAATATAACTTTTGATATTTAGTCATGAAAATATTAATATTAATATCAATTATCTGGATAATGAATACAAATTGTTTAAAAATCATATAAATGTGATTTTAAAGTATTAAAATACTTTGTGATATTATAAATATATGATAATATTATGTTATGATTTTATTAATATTTAATATTAAATAAATATTAATGATAAAGGAATTAAGTGGTATTTAATTAATTTAAATACAATATTAATGATTGGAAAATCATTTTAAATGGTAATAATTATCTGAAAATTATTACAAGCCTGTGAATAATATTTTGACCGATAATATAATATTCTAAGATATTGTTTAGTGTTTAGACAGAGTTTAATTGAACTTAAACTCGATATTTGTCCGACCAGACCGTCGGGATGTTAGAATTGTGTCGGTTTCAAGTCAGACTGAAATAGTTTGACCTGATACTAAGTCTTGTGTTGTATAGACTGATAGGGTTATGTGTTATGTGTTTAGGTTATCCTATGTATATATATAACAATATTATATTGTGATAATATTATTCTAATAGTGGAGATCTATATTACTAATATTAGGTCTTCGGATAAAGCGATATAAATTGCGTAGAGATAATCAGCGGTTCAGGCAAGTTTTACTTAACTCTACTAAGAGTTGTTTCATTTGAATATGCTTATGGTTAATAATTGCTGATTGCCATGTAAAATTGTACTCTGTACATATTGCATGTATAAGTTAGGTATGAAAGGCTGATCACCTTCATTACCGGTTGGTCCAGATAAATTTGTTCATGTTTAATACTTGTTCAGTCAAAAAATTATTCGTGCTAGTTCTCAATTATATTGATGAATTATAGCCAGCTTATTATTCAGACTCTTTCAATCATGATATATCCTTAAATTATATTTAAACTTGTTGGGCAACTTTCATGCTCACCCTTGCTATATCATGATAAACATTGCATATAAGGCGAATGCGTTCGGATACAGAAAAAGGATAATGCCAAGCTTCGCTTGGGATAAAATGTGCAGATAGTTTGTAATAGTATAGTTATATAATAATGATATATGTTAGATAATTTATGAATTGTGTATAATTTAAGGTTACTCGATTTTAGAGAAATGTGTGTAAAGTGTATTGTATAAACAATTTATGTTTATATCTTTCGCAATTAGTTATAGAAATAGTATACCAGATCTGTGGTGATTAGGACCCGGATTTGGGGCTACTACAGGCAAATATCAAGCAAGTATTGAGGCATAACTAAAAGGGAAGTAAATCAAAATATATTTCTCTGCCATATATAATACTGTTTGATATATACATATGTGTTGTATATGACAAAATGGCAAAGCTAGTCTGTGCAGGAAAATACAAAGCTATCTACGGATCTGTGTGTATATGGACTATCATATCTAGCATAGCATCCCTCTCCAAAGAAGGAGGTAAAGCTACAAGCTCCTGCCCAAGGGTATGTACACGAGCTAGCAGATCTACGGCTAACTACATGATGGCATGATGCTCATCGATGTATGTACTCATATCGGTAAGAATGTCAGTCGTATGGGATCTCACGAAAGTACTGTCTGTAATGGCCACATCCCTAGCATATAGGGCAACATCCCTCTCCACAATCAATGCATCTTTGGCTGATCTAGCCTCGCCCCTCTCTAATAGAGCGGCGTGTCTCCCATCAAGAGCTGTCAACATTGAGGCCCTAGCCTGATCTCTCTCATAGGTCATTAGATGTAGGCTCTGCTCTAAATACTATGATGAATACTGAGTAACAGTGGCACTCAGGGTGGGAGAATCCATCACATATGCTGGCAGCCAGTAGTCAAGTCCCCATCGATGGGAATGTCAGCCTCCTCCATAGGCTCTTTATCATCAAAATCAATCTCCTGCACTGTGGATACTACCATAGCCGATGCAGTCTCTGTATCCATCCATGCTGAATACTCTGCAGAATAACCCGGATGACTGACAGAAAACATATCTAGCTCTTGCTGATCCCAATAGGCATACAACCTGGATCTGTCCTCTACTGATAAACGGCGTGAAGCAAAGCGCTGACTTACTACCCCCTCACATGGATGGAAATCCTGAAACTAGTCAAACTAACACATCACGACCAGTGGGTGGTAAGTGATCATCCCTCTCAAACCAGCTAGATGAAGATAACCCATGCCTGGAGCATGAGTAAAGAAGCTGTAAGGTGAGCTAAGCCCTGTACACGGCAATATAGTGAATGGATCTCCAATCCCTGTAAGGAAAGCTGACCAAGATGTAGCATCTGTACACTCCGCAGGCTGGAAGGAGTATAACATGGCTATATCATGGGTGAAACAATACCAATGCCGTCTGAATGTGCCAATCAGTCTCAAGTGTGACATAAACTACACGTACAACATGACCGAGCTGCCTGTGAACACTCCTGCTAGATAAGTGCAGCAATATGTGGCCGACCTTAGAGTCTCTGCCATAATCATCGATGTGATGGTGTGACCCTCCTTGAGAGCTCTCACTGCCATAATGACCCCAATGTCCAACTCATCCATATACCGTGGCATGAAGACATATGAAAGTATGCATAACAGCAGTACATCCACTATGGCTAGTGTATCCGTCAAGATGACAACGATTTTTGAGGTTGCTCCATGATTGTTGAGTTCATTGTTGAACCTACTCCACGATCATTGTCTCTCTAGGTTCTTGTGATGCACTCTGAATTAGCATCCCTTCTGGGTTAAGGTTGCTCAAGAAGGGCCAACCTCTTAGTCTAAAGCTAAGGGTCAGGTTTGTCCCTGAGGCGCTTATCAGAAGGGCTGCTTAGACTTTATATAAATGTTGTCATCACAGTGGGCTTCTTTGCCATGTCGAGACTGCTCCACGATCGTGGTTTCTCTTAGTAATCTCTATAATTTTAACATAGCCTTTTTATCTGCATGGTTAGCACCAACTAGAGCATAGAATTTATGGTTGTAGATTTAGTATGCCTAACTCACTTATCAATTTATTAAATCTAGATTCATCTAAGGGTTTTGTTAAGACATCAGCAAGTTAATTTTCAGTAAGGATGTATTGTAAAGATATAGTTCCATTTTAAACACGATCCCTAATAAAATGACATCTTATTTCTATATGCTTAGTCCTAGAATGCATGACAGGATTATGTGTAGTGCTATGGCACTTGTGTTATCATAGTGAATAGGTATAGACTTGAAATCAAACCCATTATCTGCTAGCTAGTTCTTCATCCATAAGATTTGAGCACAGCAGCTGCCTGCAACAATGTATTCATCTTTTGTTGTTGAAGTCGATACTGAATTTTGCTTCTTACTAAACCAGGACACATGTCTATTTCCTAGCAGTTGACAAGTGACATTGGTACTTTTTTTTATCAATTTTGTAGTCTATAAAATCAGCATCTGAATATCCTGTCAGTTTAAAGGAGGACTCCTTGGGATACCAAAGTCCCAAGTGAGGTGTGCCTTTAAGATACCTGAAAATTCTCGTTACAGCAGTTAAATGTGATTCATAGGATTAGCTTGAAATCTATCACATATGCATATTACAAATATTATGTCTGGTCTACTGTCATTTAGGTACAGAAGAGAGCCTATCTTACCTCTGTATTGAGTAATGTCAATACATTTACCTTTCTCATCTTTGTCAAGCTTAGTTGCTGGAGCAATTGGTGTTTTCATGGGAGAGGCTGATTCCATGCCATACTTCTTAAGTATGTCTTTAATGTACTTGGTTTGGCTAATGAAGATACCTTCATCAGTATGCTTCACTTGCAGTCCAAGGAAGATATTTAGCTCACCCATCATTCTCATTTTAAACTTTCTCTACATAAGCTTGGCAAATCTCTTGCACATATTTTCATCAGTAAAACCAAAGATAATATCATCTACATATATTTGAACTAGTAAAACTTTATCTTTGTGCTTCCTAAGAAATAATGTAGTATCTACTCTTCCTTTAGTGAATCCTTTTTCAATAAGAAAGTTAGTTAATGTTTCGTACCATGCTCTAGGTGCTTGTTTAAGTCCATATAAGGCTTTGTCTAATCTATAGACATAATTAGAGAGAGTTGGATTGATGAAACCTGGAGGTTGCTCCACATATACTTCTTCTTGAAGTTCACCATTCAGAAATGCACTATTAACATCCATCTGGAAAACTTTGAACTTCATGTGGGCAATAAAGGCAAGGAATATCCTGATAGCTTCTAGTCTGACAACAGGTGTGAAGGTCTCGTTGTAGTCGATCCCTTCTTCTTGGGAATAACCTTTGGCCACTAGTCTTACCTTGTGATCACCCCATCTTCATCCATTTTATTTCTGAAGACCCATTTGGTGCCAATAATTGGGTGACTTCTTGGTCTAAGAACTAATCTCTAGACTTTGCTTCTTTCAAACTGATTCAGCTCCTCCTGCATAACTTCTATCCAGCTAGAATCATTCATGGAATCTTTTATCTTCTTCGGTTCCATTTGGGACAGAAAGCTCTACTAGAAGCACTCATTCTGGGTGGCAGATCTAGTATTGATTCTTGCATTTGGATCTCCATTAATCAGGTCTTGATTGTGATCTCTTTCCCATCTGTTCCCTATTGGAACTTCTGTTCTGGTGCCTTTTTGTCTGAATTCTTTAAGATCAACTTCTTTTTCTTGTTGCAGAGGTTAGTCATCCGGTGTAGTTCTCTTCACGATCTCTTCTTTAGGCTCGACGATTTCATCTTCTGGGGCTGCGATCGTGGTGTTGGGCTCGACCACTTCATTCATAGTGTCTAGATCAGCGATCGTAGTTCCTTGTGGTACAAACTTGTCTGAGTCTGTTTCATCAAAGATGATATGAATCGAGACTTCAACACTTAACATCTTCTTATTGAACACTCTATAGGACTTGGTGTCTTTGGCATATCCAAGAAAGATTCCTTCATCTGACTTGGGTTAGAACTTAATCAGATATTTTTTTCCATTGTTGAGAATGTAGCATGCACAACTGATGTAAGACCCCAACTTTTTATGAATAAAGATTTAATTTTCTCTAAATATTATTTTGAATAATAAGGTGTTAATTTGATATAATGCTATAGTTATGGGTGATATGTGCAAATTTTTCAAAGTAAGCAAGTTGCCATAAAATATTTGTTAGGTCGGGTAATATTTGTACGATGGTGCAATCATTGGTGGACCCCACAACAAAATAACTGTCGGATATATAAAGCGATAAAAATAACCTTTTCATAAAATAATGGCAAAACTTTTACCGTTATTGAAATATCCAATTAAAAGTACAGTAATACACGTTATTGCATAGTAGCACACGGTATTGCACATCATTTCTGATTATTGATTCTTACGTAAGAAGTAACTCAATTTCATTCAATAATTGCTACAGTAGTTGTTGCATAGTATCTCATATTATTGATTCAATTATTATCATAGTATCATCTGCATAATATTTTATATTATTAAATCAATAATTTAGATGACACAGTTATTCATATTATTATTTTTATTATTAACAATGTCTAGAAAGTTCTGTCGAGAAAAGGGGTTAGGTTATTTAATTGTGTGCCAATAAGGATAAATCCTTATCAGAAAGCCCCCACTTTCCTGGGAATGATCTGGTTGTCAATATTGCGAGTTATAATATTATTGATCAAGAATTGTTGAAAGATTTAAAATGTGTTGATTGAAGATAAAGTGATTTGTGGTAAATATTTATTCAATTTTTGATATAAATAAGAGATTTGTTATGAGACATTTATTGTAAGTTTGGTTTATTCTTTGGGACCAATGTGTCATCATCTAAGAGTCACTTTTGCCAATAGTACTTGCCTTTACCAAACGTTAAACCACTTGTCGTTTCACATTACAGGCATCAAACCACTTGCCTTTTTCACATTACAGGCGTTAAACCACTTGCCTTTTCACATTATCAGTCATCAAGCTACTTGCCTCTTCACATTGCAAGGGCTAAGCTAGAAATCTTCTATAAATAGAAGCTTATTTTTTCCTTCATTCTCACCAATTCACTAAGACTTACAAGAGAAAGCTATAGAGAGAGAATAAGAGAGAAAGAGGAAGAGTATTCTGTTACTACACTATTGTAGTATTCAATCTCCTACTAAGGTAAGGGTTATTATTTCTTTAGTATTTATAAATGATGTTATTTCTTTCATACTCATAAGGGCTGTCATTCCATTCCTTATTAATCTGTGTGAATAACCTGTCTACGCGAATTACCTTATGCATTGTGAATAACCCTTCGTATTCATTCTTTATTAATCTGCGGGAGTAACCTGTCTACCCGGATTACCGCATGCATGGTGAATAACCATTCGTATTCATTCTTTATTAATCTGTGTGAGTAAATTGTCCTCGCGGATTACCATATGCATGGTGAATAACTCTTCGTATTCATTCTTTATTAAATTGCACAAATGATCTATCTATGCGGATTACCGCAAGACGGGTGAAAATCCATTTGTAGTTTCTTATATTATTTCATTTCATATTCCTAAATCTAAACTTACTATGGTAAGTGTTACTTCTATAATTCCTGAAATGATTAGAAATTCCTTGAGGTTTGCGCTTCATCTAATATCATTTTATTGGAATATTGGTCTGAACTCTCTTATTGAAATTTTAATATTTTTATTTGGGTACTATTCATAGAGTACTATTCATTCGGGGTACTATTCACATAGTACTATTAACTCGGGGTAATATTCATTCAGGGTACTATTTACGAAAAAATTGGTTTCTTTTATGTCCAAATTATTTTTGATACATGAATATCATTCTTGAATTTTAGTAAACAATTAGTTATCATGTTGACAATTTGGACATTCTTGAACTCTGGATAAATTAAATTATAAATTTCTAATATTTATTCTTGATCTCACTTGATTGATTCTTTATATCATTGTCATCATCCTCATGCTTATATTGTGGTGAAAGACATCTTTGGCCCGTAGTGCATAGATGGACTGTTGATTGGTATGATTATGACCAGGAATTGTGTATTGGTATAATCATGACCTGTAATGTTACAGACAAAGGTTGTGCTGAAAGTCCTCTTTGGCCCGTAGTGCATAGATGGACAGGTGTTTGACATGATCATGACACTGGTGATACAAACGAATATCTTTTCCCTGTAGTGCATGGATAATTTGTTGATTTGAAACATTTATTTATTAGTGTTACAGGGATAAAATATTGATGATGAACTTTTAAATCATAGAAGATAGTAGACATCATGCTCTATTTGACTCTTCTAATGGATTGTTATTTCCACTACAGTTGTTGATCTAAAACTTGTTGTCTATTGTATTATATCAGATTTTCCCTGTTGATGACTAAGGATAATTTGTTCTATATTATCTTAGTCATAATATTCTTTACTGGGCTAGTTGAGCTCATTCTTTTCCTTTAGGTTCCATTGTTCTTCTCAGGAGGCGAGAATATAGCTGGGACTAGTCGGGGAGTGGAGTAATGGTCCAAGATGGTTATTATAGTAGTCCTTACTATTTTGTAAAATAGTGTGACAATAATTGTAATGAGGACTTTATTTGAGTTTGGATATTGTCTACGAGATAATATTTCTATTGAAACTCACATCTTATGCTTTGTTGTATTTTACACAACAATTAATAGTTGTATAAATGAAGTTTGTATTTGAATTATGTACCATGTATTTGGTGACTCAGAATGAGTTGTGTGGACCTATTTTAGGGGCGTCACAGCTGAACACATAGAATTAACTGACATTTGGATTTCTTCCCCTCCACAACTCGTAGGGAGTCTTCTTTAGTGTAGAGTGAATAAGAGACATGTTCTGAGTGTTGCACGCAGTGCTGATAGCTTCTGCCCAGAAGTATTCAGGAAGATGAGTTGCTGCTAGTAGAGTCCTTCCTGCTTCAATCAGTGCTCTATTCTTCCTTTCAGCTATTCTGTTTTGCTTTGGAGTTCGTGGAGCTGGGAAGTTGTGACTGATGCCATTGTCTGCACAAAACTGATCCATCTCTGAGAAGTCGAACTCTCTTCCATGATCACTCCTTATATCCTTGATCTTCTCTCCTTTTTCGTCCATCATCAGCTTGAACATCTTGATGAGTTGAAATCTTATTTCATCTTTAAAATTTAGAAAGAACACCTATGTGAGTCTAGTGTAGTCATCCACTACGACCAGTGAGAAGGCTTACAGTTGGAATTGGCCCAAAAAGATCCATGTGAAGTAACTGTAGGGTCTTATCAATTGAGGTGACTGCTTTGCCTTTGAATGAGCTCCTAGTTTGCTTTCCAAGCTGATAGGCGTTGCATGACCTTCCTTTGACGAAGTTAAGCTTGGGTAAACTTGCTACTAGATCTTTGGAGGCCAGTTTTGACATACTCTTGAAGTTTAGATGAGACAACCTTCTATGCCATAGCCAGTTCATTTCTTCAGAGGCTTTAGCAAGAAAGCATATTGTCTCATCAGAACTCAGTTAAGCAAGATTAACAGTGTAGACATTCCCTTCTCTTGTTCCAGTTAGCTTTATAGAAGAGGTCTTCAGATCTTTGACTTGACACTGATTATTAAGGAAGGTGACTTGATGACCCTTGTCGTAGAGGTGGTTGATGCTCAGAAGATTATGCTTTAGTCCTTCCACATAGGCTACTTTGTTGAAGGACACTGCACCATTCCTAGATGAGCCATATCCTCTTGTCTTGCTAGAGCCGTTGTCTCCAAAGATGACTGTTAGACCCTCTTTCTTTGTGGATTTGGATAGGATGGCTTTGTTCCCGGTTATGTGCCTTGAGCATCCACTTTCTAGATACTAAGTTGTGATCGTGGAGCTTTGTTCCTGCATTAAGGTTTAGCTTTCATTTCTGTACCCAGACTTGCATGGGTCCTACATTGTTAGTACCCTTAAGGGACTCAAATCTTCTTAACTTTGGGTCTATTATGCAGAGTATTATAGTAGCATACTGCAGCCTTATAACCATATTTATCACATACAAAGCATTTAGCATAATGCATGCTTGTGTGTGTGTGTGGATTCTTTCTCCATTTGGACTTGTGTGAATTCTTGGTGGCCTTTCCCTTATATTAATTCTTCTTTTTCCATGCATCCTTATGATTCATGATTTGTGATGAGTGAAACTCAACTCTACTATTCCTTCCTGGTTGGTTCATGGAGTTGGTTTTACTTGACTTCAGGATCCTTCGAGGTTGGAGAGTAGTGACTGAGTTATTCTTCTTTTTTATGAACCCTAGGCTAGCATGGGATCCATTATGTCTTGGGACATAACTTGGATCAAAAGAGCAGGAATGCATTGGTTCTTCCTTCTATGAGGATTTCACAAATGTAATGCTTCTATTGAAATTTGAAACACTACTAATGTTAGTTTCCTTTAGCTTTTCCACATATAATTCTGAGGTAGATTCCCTAAAACCTAAACCTATTCTGTCAGATGCACTTCTCTGACTAGAGATCAGGGAGTCCATCGATGAAGAGGATCTATTCTACATTACGATTGTCTTTTCTAGTTCCTCAATCTTAGAAGTTAGATTTAACTCTCTTTGTGTGTTGAGTTCATTTGTATGTCTTAAGATTTTATTCTCAACCTCAAATTTAGAGAGAGAAGTAGTACTTAGCAGAATTGTCTCCAATTCTACTTGAACTCTCTCTTTCTCTTTTTGAAGAAGAGAATAATCTTTAGATAGAAATCTGAACCACTTTATATATTGATACAGATCAGATGTTATGCCATGTAGTGCAGTTCTTAAATTATCAATGTCTACATCAGGAGAGTTAAAGTCGAATACCTCATCGATACTTACTTCATGATGGTTAGTACTCTTCTTTTCTTTTGCATCTTTGGCCATTAGACATATATTAGCAACTTGAGGCTCTTCATCATCTCCGGACTCAGGATTTTTGTCATTGTCTGAGTCACTCCACGATCCTCCAGCCACAAGACCTTTGTCTTTCTTCTGGAGCTTTTTGTAGACTTTGAACTCCTTCTTTGGATTTGCTTTCCTCTTCAGCACTTCTCTAAGAGGTTTGTTCCAGTTTGCAATGAAATGACCAGGTTTCTTGTAGTTTAGCATAAGTCGTTGATCTATTCCTGGCTACTGTTGCTGTTGAATCTCATAAGGCTGCTGCTTCTGCCTTTGCGTAAGAACCTTTTGAGTCTTCTGACCAACATTGCAATGTCCTCGTCATCATCGTCCTCAGAGTTAGATTCATTTTCAGCATGAGCTTTGGAGGTGATCTCTGTTGCCTTGAGGAAATCTCCTTTGTCCTTCTTTCTTCCTTCAGATAGAGTCTCTACTTGTTGGGTCAGTTTTAGTTTGTAGGTAAGAAGGTTGCCATAGAGTTGTTGAACTGTAATTTCATGGAGGTTCTTTGATTCTCCAATGGAAGTGGTTTTGGCATCCCACTTGCTCGGTAAAGACCTCATGAACTTTATGATAAGATCTTTATTTGGATAGATCTTTCCAAAAGCTCGAAGAGAGTAGAGCAGCACATTGAATCTCTCATAGGTAGAAGTGACATTTTCTCCTAGAACATGGGCGAACATTTCATATTGTTGAGTCAGAAGAGATTGCTTATTTTCTATGACTTCTTCTGTTTCTTCGTGCATAATGAGAAATGCTTCCCAGACTTCCTTGGCAGTTTTGTTATTGACCACATTTTAGAATAGATCATCTTCTAAAGACTGGAACAAAATGTTCTTAGCCTTTTTGTCTAGTTGGATAGCTTTCTTGTCGCTATCAGTCCATTCTGATTTGTTCTTGATCTGAATTTTGTTTGGATCATCTGGAGTGGGTGCAAGCTTTGTTGGAACGTAGGGCCCATTCATAACGGTTTCAAATAGCTTGTCATCTATTGAATCTATGTAGGCTTGCATACGAACTTTCCAGTTGGAAAAGTTGTCTTTGTTGCACATTGGTGGCTTGCTGCCTCCACCGGTCTTGGATACAAATTATTAGTTCCTAGAGGCACAATAGTTATCTCGAAGGGGGGTTGAATAGATATTTTAAAAACATTTTCCTTTTCAAAATACTTATCCGATTTGTTAATAAATTAACCACATCGGAATATATGATTTGTTTGTTCCCCTTTAAGATAAACCAAGTTTATAGGTGATAAGCAAGTATGACAGATATAGTAGTTATAACAGATATATCATACATAGTGATTTTAAGTGGTTTAGAGCGCTCAAGGCTCCTAGTCCACTCTTCTACTCCACGAGTAGGAAATCTACTAAGGATATCTTTACAATATTTGAATCACTTAGATTCCTTCAAGACTAGCAGTCTTGGAACTTCTTAGTTCACTTAGAACTCTTCAAGTCTAGCAGACTTGGAATACACTTGATGAGAGTTGAGTTCTTGGGTTATGCTACTCAGTTGCAGTTAAGCATACATTCGAAAGAACTGAGTAGCTGCGCAAGCTTTTCTCTCTTGATCGTAGAGTTTGGACGTTGAGAGTTCTTGAGCTTTTTCGTTCTTGCTTGCTCTTTTTTGAATCGTTGTCTGATTTGTTTATGAAGGAGCCTTTGAAATGTTTCCATTGAAGGCATCCGTTGTAGCATTTAATGCTTCAGACATTTCTGAGCACTGATGTTGACTTCCTAGAAATATGTTGTTCTGCCGTCTGGCCCACTGACACAGTATACTGCTTTCTCACCTAACACTTAAAAAGGTGTTTTTAGCAGGCATGCAGTCCTTTCCTTGGCTTCTTCTATACGCTTTTTCGATACATACTAAGGATGAGTGTTAGATCATTGGGATTCCTAAAATATCAATGTCTATAAGCCATTCTCCATTTGTTATACTTCCTCCTTCATCAAATAGACAAAACTTGGTGCCTTTGATGCTGACTATAGAGACACCACGATTATTGTCTTTGTAACATGATCATTGTGTGTTGTCATGCTCGTGCTTGATTCAGCCTTGATCGAAGAGAACACTACGATTTCTCTTAAGCTCTGATAGGCTACGATCTCTACTGTAGACACTCAAAATTTCTATATTCCTGTTATTAACATTGCAGGAGGGCAGGATCGTCTTTCAGAGATAACCCTGGAGGACAAAACAGTTCCAATTCTAGAGACAACCCCATAATTATCAGTTTAAGTCTCAAAGACAATCCCGAGATACTCAGTTTAAGTCCCGGAGACAACCCTGGGAGTTTTAGTTTTAACCTCGGAGACAACCCCGAGGGATGCAGTTGCAGTAGCGGAGATAACCCCGAAAATTCTTGTTTCAAACCCTGTGCAGTCAGCTTCAACCTCACAGATAACCCCAAGGCACTCAGTTCCATCCCTTGAGATAACCCCGGGACGTCAGGCACACCACAGAGACAACCTGGAGGACCTTCAGTACTCACAGCAGCCCAATCTCAGAGATAACCTAGAGCAACGACTACTACATCAGCCCAAACTGGAGATAACCCCGGTGAGGGGCAAAATCATCATTTTTCCACCTCGATTCCACATTTGTGCCATCTCAACACATTTCAACATACATTATACACAGCAATGTCCTACAAGAACCATAACTCCAATCCCGAGTGACTACTACACAAGACAACACACTGCATAGAATTTAAAGCCTGAAGACCTAGGCATGGTCCCATCTTTCTGAATTCGTACAACCTCTAATCTCATGTTATTTGTGTAGCTCTCGACAACAACATTCCGAAAAAAGGTCTTGTAAACCTCAATCGGATGCCCAAATTGATGTTCTAAAAGTTCGAGCAGACAACACGTTGCATGCGTGCACATACTTTGAGACGACGGGACCCGCAGAGCCCAGGGCACCCCGGGCAGCCACAAATGCATCTGCGGCTACCGCAGGTACACTTACGGCTCCCCTCTCTATAAATAGAGAGCTTGGGGTGGCCATTTTGCATAGAGAAAAGGCGAGGAAGCCCTGTCGAATGTGCTCTATACACACTATAAATTGAATGCTTTCTCATTTTAAACACTTGTGAGCTTATACTTTGCTATATTTTACCAGTGGAAACCGAGTGTTCATTCAATTAGAGCCATTTGAAGTCTTCTTGGAAGCCCACTGTAAGACTTCTTACATTTCTTAAAACCTTTCTCCACTTTTTGCACACACAACTATTCACGTTGAGAGTCATGTTGTGTGTGTATGCCCAGACATCGGTTCGTGACTTTTTATTTCTTTTTTATATTTATGTATATATATATATGGACTAACATAATTGATTTATGCCTCGATTGAGCTTAGATTCACATCCGGAGCGTTTACTATATATATAAAAGCAATAAACGCTCCGGATATAAAATTCAGGCTCATCGAACATAGTTCGACAACAGTTTATATATATATATATATATATATATATATATTGTGACACCCCCAAAATAGGTATACATCACCCATCTTGAGTCGCCAAATATATGGTACAAAATTCAAATACAACTTAATAATACAGTTGTCGTGTAAACAATACGACAAAACATAAACTGAGAGTTTTAATAAGAATATTGTCATCTAGACAATATCCACACGCAAAGGAGACCTCATTACATTTATTGTCACACTATTTAACAAAATAGTGAGGACTACTAATGCTATTATCTGGACCATCACTCCGTTCCCCGACTCATCCCAACTATATTCTCATTTCCTGAAGAGAACAGTGAAAGAAAGGGTGAGCTCAACTAGCCCAGTAAGAAATATTATGACTAAGATAATGCAGAATAAATTATCGTTAGCCTTCAACAGTGTTAAACTGATACAATACAATAGACATCAAGTTTAACTGCAACGAAACAAGCAATCCATTAAAAGAGTCAAGTAGAGAATAAAATCTACTATCTTCTATGATTTAAAAGGTTTTTCATCACTTTTATCACTGGGACTCAGCTTAATAAATAATCCACATCATCCCTGCACTACGACCAAGGATATTCATTAGTATCACAACCACAATTTATCCATGCACTACAGGCCAAAGATAATCGTGTTTTCATCAACGGTCATGATCATGCCATAAAATAATTCATCTTTACTCCCTTGGCCGAAGAGAATCCATAGCCATAATTATACCAAAAACTGTCCATCAATGCACTACGGGCCAATGAGGATTTTTTTCAAATCATTTTTAACATTACGGTCATGATTATACCGAATAATCCCTGGTCATAATCATACCAAGTCCATCTATACACTATAGGCCACAGATGACTTTCTACAAAATATAAACATGAGGATGATGACAATGATATAAGAATTCAATAAAACAAGTTCAAGAATTAAATTATCCAGGAACTAATAACGTCCAAATTGTCAACATGATACTTCTTTTTAGAGAGTAAAATTCAAGAATGCTCAAGAATATTTCCATGAAAGATTCGGATGAAGCGCCAAATATCAAGGATATTCCACTAATTTCATGGAGTATAGAAGTCAAAACTTTAACCAACCGAGTATAATAAAGAATGGAATAACAAAAGAAATCACCATGCATGCAAAGATTGTGATAAAACAAAGTTATTCCAATGTAATAATAAATAACGGAACTAGGTCAGCCGTAATACGCACCGACAGATATTCCAATAGAATAATAAAGAATGGAATAACAATAGAAATCACCATGCATGCGGTACGTCGCATAAATAGGTTATTCCAACATAATAATAAATAACGGAACCAGGTCAGGCGAAATTCGCATCGACAGGATGTTCCAACAGAATAATAAAGAATGGAATAACAACAGAAATCACCACGCATGCAGTGCCTTACGATAGATAAAGTTATTCCAATGAATAATAAATAACGGAACCAGTCCTGCCAGAAAATGCATGCATGGGATATTCCAACAGAATAATAAAGACGGAACCAAGTTCGGCGTAAAACACACAGACAGAATGTTCCAACAGAATAATAAAGAATGGAATAACAATACAAATCACCAAGTATAGGGTAGATCGCGTATACAGGTTATTCCAACAGAATAATAAGGAATGGAATAACAGAAGTTCTCTTCATGAATATATAAAAAATAATACCCCTTACCTTATAAAGTAGAGTACTCCGACGGTAGGGCGGGGATATACTTGAAGAAACTTGCACTACGCTCAAAGCTTTCTTAAGCGCTAAAGAAATACGCTCAAGATTACAGAAGAATAATTCTCTCTATAGTTTCTCTCTCTAGAGTTTCAGTGAATTCATAAGAAATAATGAAGGAATGAGCTTCTATTTATAGAAGAATGGATCTGAATAATAACTCAATCCATGAACGGTCCGGATCGATTTACTTTAAAACAGACAATTCAGTTGGTTTACAATAAAATATAATATATTCTATTTATAATCTAATAAAACGAATAACTTTATAAAAGTATTCTATTTTATATAAAAGGTTTTACTATGCAAACACTATGCGCAGTACTATGCAAAACACTATGCATAATAAAATATAATATATTCTAATTATTGTCAAATAAAACAAATAACTTTATAAAAGTATTTTGTTTTTATATAAAAAGTTTTTACTATTAGCCTAATAAAACGAATAACTTTATAAAAGTATTTTGTTTTATATAAAAAGCTTTTCTTTTTATTACATTAATAATACTAATAAAATAAAACTTATATATATAATATAAATAATCGACAATAATTGAATCAAATAACGTGAGATACCATGCAAAGAATTCATCATAGCAATAATTGAACAAAACCTGATTTGTTTTCTCATGTAAGCATCAATAATCAATACCGTGTGCTACTATGCAACCACGCGTATTACTGTACTTTTACTACCGAGTAGTTCAACAGTATTAACGGTAAAACTTTCGTCTTTATTTCATAAAAATATTTTTGTCATTTTCTCAATCGATTAATAATTCCGTTATGGGGTCCACTTAATGATTGTCTGAGTCGTCTTTAATATTCCCCGACCAATCGAATATTATATAAAAACTTGTATACTTTGCAAAATTTATAAATACTACCCACAACTAAAACATTATTTCAAATTCACACCATAATATTCAAAAAAAATATTTCGAGAAAATTAAATCTTTATTCGTAAAATTTGGGATTTTACACATACACACACATATATATATATACATATATATATATATATATATACACACACACACACACATACACACACACAGGATCCTATCCGGACTCCAAGATTTTCTTAAAATGCGATTTTTTTTTATTTTTTTTTACTTTTTTTTAAAACAACTAAAAAAAGGTTCAATATTTTATGGAACTGGAATTTTTACATAATACAGTATTTTGGGTGTGCTTTGGATACATATAACAAAACATGTATATACAAAGATGTATCGACTGTTTTTTGTTATATGTATCCAAATCACACCCAAAACACTGTATTATAAAAAAATTCCAGTTCCATAAAATATTAAACTATTTTTTATAGTTGTGTTAAAAAAAAGTAAAAAAAAAAAAACATTTTATTAGCGTCTTGGAGTCCTGATTGAACTGGACTCTCTCTCTCTCTCTCTCTCTCTATATATATATATATATATATATATACATTTCTGTCCCTCCTGGAGTTTACTTTGTGGCGGTTGATCGTTTTTACTGCTTTATTTACATTTAGTCCCATCTGGAGTTAACTTCGTGGCGTTCGATAGTCCCTATATATATATATATATATATATATATATATATATATATATATATATATATATATATATATACAAATGCTATATATATAAGTGCTTATAAGATTCATATAAATTGCGGCATCATGTGAGCCTAGGAATCCTGTGTTCACAGATTTAGTCTTCTGAATCTAGATTCGGTTCCCGTGATGGACATTTTCAGCTTCAACCAGCTTGTAAATTATTCACGATGTTTGAATTTCCTTAGATGGCTCTCATGCCCATAAGGAGTTCGGCACTACTTTGTACATTATTTTTCTCGAAGATGCTTGGCATCTCAAAAATAAAAGTAATCAAGCCGAACAAATAATAAAATGGAAGTATCAAAGGCCTCAATTACTATTAATCATAATGGTTTGAAAAACCTCTTTTATAAAACATCACTGCTATATCTTGTTAAAACTGAACTTTCATACAAAATTCAAACCCTTTGTATATAGGTGCAAACGAGGCATATCACTACTTCCAGATAATAGCACATTGACCCACACACACACACACACACATTCATATAACAGTTTAATTGAAAAGTGGTTGTCACCGTGGTAACACGGATGTCGGAAGGTGCCTAACACCTTCCCTGCGCATAATCAAGCCCCCGGACCCCAACGAATCTCGATTTCACAGACTTGTTAAGCAGTGTTACACCACTGGGTCAATGAGCAAAACTTTTCTCAGTTGAGTTAGTGCAACCATTTAAAAATATCAACTGGCGACTCTTACAGTCCAATCCAATCGACATATATACATGTCGACATTTTCACAACTTGTTTTTTCAACAAATCTCACCTAACATGAGAACACCAAAAGATAAGAACGTAAAAGGGACAAGAAAAATCCACGGCGTCGACAAATGGGCGACTTTGTTGTTGGGGACATCCAGTAAGAGGGCTTAAGCCGTTACTACAAACTTTTTAAACTATTTTCTGCTTGTGTGTGGATATTGCATTTACATTAAAAAATGTGTACGAATGCATTTACTTACTGCAGTTAGTGCTTCACACTATATCTGCCAGTGATATTAGTGCTTTGCAAATGTCATCATTTTCTATACGGTGAAACACGTTGTATGTGAATGTATGTTGTGTGGTCCCTCCACTAGGAGGCTATCCTATCGGTGTTTGATTACTGGACTCGTAGGTAGACTAATTCCAACAAAGCTCAGGAAAGGCACCATCCAGATTTGCTCTAACTGAAAGATCGAATTAACTTCCCGTCAAGTAAATTGCGATGATTTGGGGACATTCATGCCAAAAAACTGCGAGAGTAACCTAAGATAGATCAGCCACTAATAAACCAAACGCGAAGGGAAGTCTCTTCATACTTTCCCATTTCAATTACTTGTAATTACATTCCATGTCAATTTCTATGGAAAATATGAAGGAATATGTGTGTATACATATTTGCCATGCTATCTTACAAACAACTAACATATGTTTTGTAGGATAATACCCCTAAAACGGACACATCATATAGCATGCAACATATATACGTTCCCTAATACTAAAATACATAAGTTTTTTGTAGGAAAATAATTGGGCCTATTACCCGTTTAAAGTCCAAAAAGGCAACAAGACTACGCCCAACTATGGCTTAATCAGACCAGTCTAATCCTTCTCATGGCTCTTGTGAGGAGTTTGAAGGATTAAGCAAACACAATACAGATTTGGTTGTTCTGTTCAAAGAACTACACTAGTCTACTCAGGGTCCACGAATACTGTGACGCACCCAAATTCAGGTATCTTCCAACCCGACATATGGTGCTCCACTATACTAACATCCATACAATCATTCCATTGAAATACAACAAAATGAATGTAATTACTATCTTCTTATTACAATCAAAGTATAATCCTTCCCAGGTTCATAAACTAATTACATCGTTCATTGTTCATAATGTATAATACATACAAACTTACTAATCTATTACACAATGGCTAAACATCCATCTTATCTTTGCCCTTATCTCTCTTGGCATTCACAGTACGTTCATCCTTAACTACAGTTATATAATTCATGCAAGAAGTGAGCATGACAACTCAGCAAGTTTAATCAAGGATAACAGTAATACCACATTCTTGAATTATATAACAATTCCGACATAACTGAACAATAGTTATGAAGTATTATGAAATGATAATACTTTAACAGTTCATAACATCAATTCCCAAAGTATAGAATAGATTAGGAATTCTAAACCGATCGATAGACCATGAACAGTAACTTTCAGTTTTTGTACTTGAAAAGGAGTCCACAACACTAAGGCCATTCATCCACATTACTTACGAGCACTTCTAGGTGATCAGCCTATAGTACTTTATGTTAATCAACACTCATTCATTAAACGTATTTACGTTTAATATTTTTGGCAAACTCGCGTGCCCATCGAATAATCGATGTAAAATACTTTTGTTAGTTCATAGAAAAACCTTACCTTCACGCCCGTACCAATTACTTAGCATATGATAGCATTAACATTTCTATATAGAATGATATGAATAATATTCAATCTATATATTACGAATAGTCTAGCCGAGTAAAAATCTGGCATCGACCCTTTCTTTAAAATAAGTCATGCAATTCAGTTCAACGAATCACATAGAACTTGGCTAACTTGGAAGTTAGACAAGCGTTAAGAAAACTTGCCTTTCAGCATCTTCAAATAACTTAATCGACTGACCACAGCCTTTACATAATCTACATGATATATTCACAAAACACACTGTAATTAGCTAACAAACAAATGTTCACATTATTTTACCAACTTCTTTCTCTTCTATGTCTTAGTCAACTTAATATTAATAATAAAGTCAACTCGACTCATTACCCTTCGTCCCGGCTCGTTAACCAACCGACGTTATTAACCGGACTCGAACATTGTTGATAAAGTACCAACCTTGTTCATCAATCATAACCTACTCACATGCATTCAACTCCTAAATTCAATACCATATACCTTAGTATAGGTAGCATAAGAATAGCTTTAATACACTTATGAAGTGTACAAACATTACCCCTATAGGTCCATGAACAATTAAAGTTCAAAACCTAAGTCACTATCAAGAACCTTGAACTCGTGACTGGCAGCCATACCATCCTAGTACTAGATCAAGGCCATTTGCGACGCCATTTAGCAGTAGCCAAGAACACGTTGGTTTAAGATCATGCAGACATAAGCAATTTTACACTACGCCTAGTGTCACCACAGACCTCGATTCAGCAGATTTCAACAATTTTTTTTAAAAAAATTTTATGAAATTCCCGGGGCCATAACTTCTTCGTTATAAGCACGATTTGGTCCGTTCAAAAGTCTACACATCACAAATAACATAATCTACGCGTTCATATTAGAATTCGACACTTTTGAATTTGATAAGTCAAAATTCACTATTGAGTTCATTTTATAGACGTTCGTAAACGTTAATGAGCGTTCAATGCATGTTTTCTTCATTTAAAGTCGGAATCCGATGATTCTCGAACCCACAACTCTTAATCACCCTATCTGGAATTCAACATTTTTGACGTTTAATGTCTATTTCCGTGAAATTTGCCATAACTTCGTTATAAACGTTATCTAAGCCAAATCACACGGATTTCGTATATACACCCTTACCAATAAAGATGCATATATTAACGTATTGATGGAGTTCAATCGTTTATGAATAGTCATTCTCAACAACAATATTTTCATGGTTTGAAACTATATCGAACCTTATAATTCTTATTATCTCATGACTTTTAGAGATTAAATCTATGGTAAGTCCTCTTTAATCCCTCATACAAGACATATACCACCCATTTTATAATTCTCTAAGATAAAGAAAAATCCAAAAGAGATGGAGATGAAAGGTAAGGATTATACCTTAAGAACTCTTGGTGTTCTTTCTTGGAAAAACTCTAAGATCAAGCTTCCAAAGTGTATATTTTGAAAGTCTAGCTCTCTTTCTCTCTCAATAATCAAAGTTGGAAATTTGTAAAACTCCCAAATGAATCAACCTAGCTTTCTATTTATAGGAAACTAGAATGGAGGGTATAATAGACTTAACACACCCAACCTCCTTATTATTCAACACTTTGTCACCAAGTAAAATACTTGGTGACCAAGTGATTTGCTTGACTTGCACACCAAGTGGCCGGCCCACCACCCCATGGGTCATCCCCATGGGTTTCCCCATGGGTTTTACCCACTCGGTGACCCACCGGTTCGATCCAGGGTTCGATTTTCATGAATTGGGCTTAATTAAATTAATAATGGGCCTTAACTTGGGCTTAGCCCGCTAACCCCTTGAGCTTGGTCATTCAATTGTTTGGGCTAATCATAATCCAACACAATTGAATTAGTCATTAAGTCTTAACTTAATTCTATAATACGAATCATATCCTATACGTACAATTCATGTATTCTCTCCGTATACTACTCGTATAATAATTGTATTGTACTTCGTATTTATTCATCGTATTATACATAGATACTAAATAGCACCATAAATGTATAACACTCGCATTAACCCTAACGCAATTCCTTCTACGCATATTATTTCCTTCTCAAAAATCAATATACTCAACCCTTAAGTTTTAAGTCTGCAGGCCAAAAACTGTGTTTGCCATAAATGAAATATTATCAGATATTTCATCTTATCTCGATATTCTATCATTACGCATTTCTCGGAATTTCAAAATAATTCCCCGAACAGAAACAGATGAATAGTTTTTTTACGGAAATTTCTCGGAAAACAATTATTTTCGTCTTGGAAATTCTAAACAAATAATTCTAGCACATACCCAGAACACTAACCACGTTAGCACATTCTAGGTCATAGAACAACCTTCACATAGCTTACTCACAAAATAATCAATTAAATTCATTTAATTCACATAATCAAATAAAAATTTAATTGTCATAAAAATCCGATTTTCTCATGCGTTACATTGTCTCCACCTTATAAGGATTCTGTCCTCAGAATCTTAGCTTATAATTACATAAACAAATGAGGAAAATCTTCCTTCATTTTACTCTCGAGCTCCCACGTTGCTTCTTCAGCATTATGATTTCTCCATAACACCTTTACTGAAGGTATTACCTTATTTCTTAATACTTGCTCCTTTCTATCAATAATTTGAATTGGAAGTTCCTCATAGGACAAATCTTTCTCTATCTGGATAGATTCATACTCTATTACGTGTTTATAGTTCAGTTTATAAGGACACAACACTGACACATGAAACACATTATGAATGCGTTCCATCTCTGGAGGTAAAGCTACTTCATAAGCTACCTCTCCTACCCTTCTCAAAATCTCAAAAGGTCCTACAAACCTTGGACTTAACTTCCCTTTCTTTTCAAAATGTATCTTTCTTTTCCAAGGTGATACTTTTAGAAAAACAAACAATCCTACATCGAATTCTCTCTTTTCTCTGTGAGGATTTGCATACTTCTTACGCTTATCTCGAGCAAAGAATTCAATCGAAACACGTATTAACTTCACCATGTCCGCTGTTTTTGTCATTACCATCTCAGGTCCCAACATCCGACGTTCACCCACCTCATCCCAATATAATGGAGTTCGACACTTCCTTCCATACAACGCTTCGTAAGGCGGCATGCCTATACTAGCGTGAAAACTATTGTTGTACGAAAATTCCACCAACGGTAGATATTCATCCCAACTCCCTTTAAAATCCATAACGCAAGATCTTAACATATCTTCTAGCGTTTGAATTGTCCTTTCACTCTGACCATTCGTCTGAGGATGATACGCCGTACTCAATCTTAACTGCATTCCCATTTGCTCTTGCAAACTCCTCCAAAAGTTCGATGTGAATTGTGGATCATGATCTAACACAATCGAAACAGGTACTCCATGTCTGGAAATAATTTCGTTGACATGCAGCTTAGCTAACTGATCCAAGTTATACTTGATCCCTATTGGTAGAAAATGAGTTAATTTTTTCAATCGATCCACTATCATCCAAATAGCATCGTATCCTTTTCTGGTTGTCGGAAGTCCCACCACAAAGTCCATTATGATGTGCTCCCACTTCCACTTTGGAATTTCTAATGGTTGCAACAACCCGCTAGGTCGTTGGTGTTCAGGCTTAACTTTTTGACAAGTTAAGCACCTACTAACATATTCTGCTATCTCCCTCTTCATGTTCGGCCAAAAAAAGTTCTGACGAAGGTCTTGATACATCTTTGTACTACCAGGATGTATCGAGTACCTCGAACTATGAGCCTCCATCATTATTCCCTCCTTTTATTCGGGATCATTTGGAACCCAAATTCTTCCTTCAAAACAAAGTAATCCCTCCTTATCGAGGTTATACCTAGTCTTCTCTTCATCTTCTACCCTCTTCTTCATCTGCTTGCATTCCTCGTTGGTCGATTGTACTCCCCTAACCCGCTCCACTATGGTTGGTTGGGTTTCCATGGAAAATAACATTTTCACCGCCTCCTCTGGTAACTTAACTTCTAATTCCATTCTTGCCATCGCTGTTATCAACTCATTCTGAGTTGTTAACGTTGACAGTTTCTCTCTACCCTTCCTACTTAGCGCATCGGCTACTACATTCGCTTTCCCCAGATGATATAAAATATTACAGTCATAATCTTTTATCAGCTCTAACCACCTTCTCTGTCTCATGTTCAACTCTTTCTGTGTAAAGATATATTTTAGACTTTTGTGGTCCGTGTATATCTCACACTTCTCACCATATAGATAATGCCTCCATATTTTTAAGGCAAAAACAACAGCAACCAATTCCAAATCATAAGTAGGATAGACCTTCTCATAATCCTTCAATTGACGTGATGCATATGCAATGACTTTGCCATGCTGCATAAGCACGCAACCCAGTCCTTTATGCTAAGCATCGCTATACACTACAAAATTTCTTGTATCGTATGGTAAGGATAATACAGGTGCCTCACTTAAACTCTTCTTCAACTCTTGAAAATTGTTCTCACATTTTTCAGTCCACACATACTTCACCGACTTTCTTGTCAGATTTGTCAATGGAGTAGCTATTTTAGAAAAGTCCGGAATGAACCTTCTATAGTATCCCGCTAACCCCAAAAACTCTGAACCTCAGTTGGTGTTTTTGGTTGCTCCCACTCATTAACTGCTTCAACTTTTACCGGATCTACGAAAATGCCATCCTTATCAATAACATGTCCTAGAAACTGCACTCTCTCAAGCCAAAATTCACACTTTGTGAATTTCGCAAACAACTTCTCCTTCCTTAGTGTTCCCAGCACTATCCTTAAATATTCTGCATGATCTTCTAGCGTCTTTGAATAGACTAGAATATCATCAATGAACACTACAACGAACTTGTCCAAATATTGTTTGAACACTCTGTTCATCATATCCATAAATGCGGCTGACGCATTAGTCAACCCAAACGACATTACCAGAAACTCATAATGACCATAACGAGTTCTGAATGTCTTCTTAGGTACATCCTCCTTCCTCAACTTTAACTGATGATACCCCGTGCACAAATCTATCTTAGAAAAATACTTTGCCCCTTTCAATTGATCAAATAGATCATCGATCCTGGGCAACGGGTATCTATTCTTAATCTTCAACTTGTTTAACTCTCGATAGTCGATACAAAGTCTTAACGACCCATCCTTCTTCTTGACAAACAACACTGGTGTTCCCCAAGGCGACACACTCGATTAAATGTACTTTCTATCTAATAGTTCTTGCAACTGAACCATTAACTCCTTCATCTCAACTGGCGCCATCCGATATTGTGCCCTTGAAACTGGTGTCATTCCCGGTAACAGATCAATTACAAACTTGACTTCCCTGTCCAGTGGAATACCTGGTAACTCCTCCGAAAATACATCTGCGAACTCCGGCACTATAGGTATCTGGTCCAAGGATGTTCCCACTCTTTGGGTATCCACAACATGGCACAGATAACCTACACACCCTTTTCTCAACATCTTCCTAGCTTGTGTCATCGACAAACAACAAGAGCGTCTCGGTGAGTTACTACCAAAGAACATTACCTTGATATTCTTAGAAAGCCGAAGGTTTACACTTTTCCTATGGAAATCTATTATCTCCTTATGGTTAAGCAACCAATCCATTCCAAGAATTACATTGAATTCTTTTAACCTTATCGTACCAAATCTACCGATAACTTATTCCCTCTAATTTCTACGCAACAATCCTTATGAATATGTTCAATGGGGATTATCTCTTCGTTTGCTACCTTAACGTCTATAGGTATTGGTAACTTCTCAAGGATTAAACCTAATCGCTTAGCAAATTCACATGCTATAAAAGACCAAGTAGCACCCAAGTCAAATAGCACATAAGCATTTATTTCATTGACCGGAATGATACCTGTTACCACATCCGTTGATGCAACCGCATCTTGATACGATCGTATTAAAATCTAAACGAAATTTGAGGGTCTACCTTGATGGTGTTGGTCCAGTAATGGCTAACTTACCACTACCAGAACCCCTACTTCCCTCTAATCCCTTTTTCGGGCTATTTCTTGCCATGTGGTCCATTGACCCACAGACAAAACACTCCTGGTTCTTCTTAGGGTTAGGACAGTTGGGTGACAAAAGCCCCTCCTACCCACAATTGTACCAGACTGCTTTCCCCTTTAAACAGACTCCCATGTTAGTCTTTCCGCATGTCTTACATGCTTCCATCCTTCGTTTGGGATCTCCCTGCTTTACCCCGGTATTCCCAAGGTTAAAACTCTTCCTCTTTGGCAAGTTGCCACTTCCGCTGGCAACTTCAGCCTTACTACCTCCCTCTAACTTACTCTTAATCTTCTGTTCTTTGTGGTACTAAGACAATGCCTCACCACCACCTTCAGCTATTATCGCCTTCTCCAAAATGGTCCCGTAGGAAGCACTCTGAAAAACCGATATCCTACTATAGAGGCAGGGTTTTAAGCCCTGCTCAAACCTGCACGCCTTCCTCTCCTCTGTATCCACCTAGTGTGGAGCAAATCTCACCAATTCGTTAAACTTGGCTGCATACTGAGGAACTGTCATATCCCCCTGCTTAAGTTCTAGTAACTTAATTTCCATCCTACCCTGCATACTAGTAGGGAAATAGTTTTTAAAGAAGACCTTCTTAAACTGTTCCCATGTAACAGCCCCTGTTCTAGCCTCACCCTGGTGAGCCTCCCACCAGTAGTTGGTTCCCCCTTCATCATGTAAGTCGTAAAAGAAGTCTTTTGCGCCTCGCCTACGTTTGTTATCACAAACGCCTTTTCAATCTCTCTTACCCATTTCTGGGCTTCTAACGGGTCCGTCGTTCCTCGGAACTCGGGAGGACCCAAACTTTTAAAGTCCTTAAAGGTAGTTGTTCTTGCCATAACATCTTCGTTATAAGCCCGATTTGGTCCATTCAAAAGCCTACACATCAAAAATAACATAATCTATGTGTTCATATAAGAATTCAACACTTTCGAATTCAATAACTCAAAATTCACTATTGAGTTTATTTTCTAGACATTCGTAAACGTTAATGAGCGTTCAATGCTCGTTTTCTTCGTTTTAAGTCGGAATCCGACGATTCTCGAACCCACAACTCTTAGTCACCCTATCTCATATGTTGACATTGAAAAAAATTGTTTCCAAGTCTTCAGGCAACTTTTGACCTCAAATCCGGAATTCAACGTTTTTGACGTTTAATGTCTATTTCCGCGAAATTCGCCATAACTTCGTTATGAACGTTCTCTAAGCCAAATCACATGGAATACTCCATGGATTTCATATCTACACCCTAACTAATCAAGATGCATATATTAACGTATTGATGGAGTTCAATTGTTTATGAACAATCGATCTCAACAATAATATTTTCATGGTTTGAAACTATATCGAACCTTATGATTCTTATAATCTCATGATTTGTAGAGATTGAATCTATAGTAAGTCATCTTTAATCCCTCATACAAGACATATACCACCCATTATATGATTCTCCATGATAAAGAAAAATCCAAAAGAGAAGGAGATGAAAGGTAAGGATTATACCTTAAGAACTCTTGGTATTCTTTCTTGGAAAAACTCTAAGATCAAGCTTCCAAAGTGTATATTTTGAAAGTCTAGCTCTCTTTCTCTCTCAATAATCTAAGTTAGAAATTTTTAAAACTCCCAAATGAATCAACCTAGCTTTTTATTTATAGGAAACTAGAATGGAGGGCATAATTGACTTAACACACCCAACCTCCTTACTATTTAACACTTTGTCACCGAGTAAAATACTTGGTGACCAAGTGATTTGCTTGACTTGCACACCAAGTGGCTGGCACACCACCCCATGGGTCATCCCCATGGGTTGCCCCATGGGTTTTATCCATTCGGTGACCCACCGGTTCGATCCACGGTTCGGTTTTCATGAATTGGGCTTAATTAAATTAATAATGGGCCTTAACTTGGGCTTACTCCACTAACCCCTTGGGCTTGGTCATTCAATTGATTGGGCTAATCATAATCCAACACAATTGAATTAGTCATTAAGTCTTAACTTAATTCAATAATACGAATCATATCCTATACGTACAATTCACGTATTCTCTCCGTATACTACTTGTACAATAATCGATTGTATTAGTGTTTACTCATCGACATACATAGATACTAAATAGCACCATAAATGTATAACACTCGCATTAACCCTAACGCAATTCCTTCTACGCATATTATTTCCTTCTCAGAAATCAAAATTCTCAACCCTTAGGTTTTAAGTCCGCAGGTGAAAAACTGTGTTTGCCATAAATGAAATATTATCAGATATTTCATCTTATCTCGATATTCTATCATTACGCATTTCTCGGAATTTCAAAATAATTCCCCGAACAGAAAAGAATGAATAGTATTTTTACGAAAATTTCTCGAAAAACAATTATTTTTGTCTTGGAAATTCCAAACAAATAATTCTAGCACGTAGCCAGAATACTAACCACGTTAGCACATTCTAGGTCATAGAACAACCTTCACATAGCTTACTCACAAAATAATCAATTAAATTCATTTAATTCATATAATTAAATAAAAATTTAATTGTCATAAAAATCCGATTTTCTCGGGCGTTACAAATACCCATACATACAGAATCCTCTGCACTTGCAGAAAATCAGGGTTCGAATAAAGAAACTCAAGTCCCTGAGTCTCAGTTGGACAAAACCAACAAAACCCCTGAAATCACCCATCTCAAAGAAGATCCAGACACCGGTGATATCAAGAAGAAAGTACCTCAAATGGAAGTGACCATTCGGTCTATTAAAGGGATTGGAGCACACGATAATGTTTCATATGCTGACCTTTATATATTCCCTGGTGTTTATTATCTAGAGAAGTTCAAAACTCCCAATTTTGAAAAGTATGATAGGTTGGGAGACCCTTACACACATTTGAAGGTATTCATTGGAGAACTCAGATCTTATGCTAAGGATGAGAAGCTCAGAATGCAGCTGTTCCAAAAAAAGTCTGACTGAAGAAGCCCAATCATGGTACACTAGATTAGATAATTCCAAGATTCATAGTTGGGAAGAGCTGGCCCATGTCTTCCTCAGTCAGTATAGTTTCCAGTCTCAGATGGCTTCAGGCCGGTACCAAATTACCAAGGTCAAGAAATAACCAATGAGTCTTTTTGAGAGTATGCTCAAAGGTGGAGGCGCCTTGCTGCTCAAGATATTCCCTCTATGACTGAGTTTGAAATAGTGATGACCTTCATAGACATACAAGAAGCTCCCTTCTATGAGAGAGTCTTAGCTGGAATAGGTAAACCATTTTCTAAAATGATTAAACATGGAGAGATGTCTAAAATGGGATTGAAGTAAGGAAAGATTCAATACCTTACCGCTCTAAAAGCTGTTGTTGAGCACATCCAGTCTGCAAGTTATCGAAACAACCCCCGGATGGTCCATAAGAAGAAAAAGGAATATGCTTCCTTGATATTATAAGGACAAAAAGGAAGTCAGAACATGCCTATACAGAGGCAAAACTACTCCCCCTTTAAGCACAATCTTCAAACCCTCCATTTCCAAAAAGTGGAGAAGTTCGACGCAATCGAGTGTTCACATCCTTAGGGGACTCACTCGAGAATATTCTCAACCTTCTAACAACTCAGAAGAAAATTACTCATCTTCTTCCACCAGCCAACCCGAATGGGAAGGGTTTCAATGCTAACAGTAAGTGTGCTTATCATGCTGGAGCTCCAAGCCATGATACTCAAGATTGTTGGGCCTTGAAATATATGATCTGGGATTTGATTGATAATGGTGAGATTGTGGTGACTAAACCCGACCAACCTCATGTGCAAGACAACCCTCTTCCTCAACACAAAGAAGAGGAGGTTAATATGATTAATTGGAGTAGTGGACAAAGTTCCAATTACGGTGGTGAATCCTCCCAAACCAGCAAGGATAATGCTAATAAATGGGATTATGCACAGTTCCAGTTTATGATGGAACGAAAAATGAAGGCTCTTTATGAGCAATTCAACCAATTGGCATAACTGGTGATCCATCAACACCAAGTCACACGCCAATTAGTAAGCCAGGAGCATGCTAGTCTCCTTGCACTTGTTACGATTACTCTACCATTGACTCCAGAAAGTGAAACGCTATAGGATAAAATTGCAAAAAGAGCAAGTGCCAAAGCCCGTCAGGATTTTGCCAACAAGAGGGAATTTACCTCTTTAGGCCAACCAATGGAGGAGATATTTCAGATGCTGATCCAATTTACCTATTTCCTTTTTAACCTTTGTACTGGAAGAACCCAAATTCTCCCTTCGAATTGAAGCAACCCTTCCGAATCGATTTGAATTTATTTTCCCCACCTTTAGATATCTTCAGTTTTATCTTTTCACAGTCTTCATCTTGAAGTTGTGCATTTTTCACCTTATCCACCAACGTTAAATTGTTACCTATCTGGAACAACTTTTCATCAGATTCTGCCGGATATTTAATTTCTAACTCCATGTTAGCTATTTTTGACACTAGTTTGTCCTGAGAAGTTAACATCATTAACTTCTCTCGTCCTTTCTACATAAGGCATCGACAACAACATATGCCTTTCCGGGATGATAGAAAATCTCGCAGTCATAATCTTTGATCAGCTCCAACCATCTTCTTTGTCTCATATTCAAATCTTTTTGTGTAAAGATATACTTCAGACTTTTATGGTCAGTATATATTTCTCACACCTCTCACCATAAAGATAATGTCTCCAAATTTTCAGGGCAAACACCACCGCCGCCAACTCTAAATCATGAGTCAGATACCCTTTCTCGTAATCTTTCAACTGACGTGATGCATACGAAATAACTCTGTCGTTCTGCATAAGCACATAGCCTAGTCTTTTATGCCATGCGTCACTATACACCACAAAATTTCCTATATCATCGGGCAATGACAACACAGGAGGTGAACTCAACCTTTTTTTCAATTCTCGAAAACTTTCCTCACACTTTTCTGTCCAAACAAACTTAATCGCTTTCCTAGTTAAGTTTTTCAACGGAGTCGCGATCTTGGAAAAGTCTTGAATGAAATGCCTATAGTAACCTGCCAATCCTAAGAAAATCATCACCTCTGACGGTATCTTCGGCTGATCCCAGTTTATTATAGCTTCAACCTTTGATGGATCTATCGAAATTCCGTCCTTATCAATAACGTGCCCGAGAAACTGTACACTTTCCAACCAAAATTCACATTTTGAGAACTTAGTGTACAACTTCTCTTTTCTCAACATCTCCAATGTCACTCTTAACTGTTCCACATGGTCCTCCTTGGTTTGGAATATACCAATATATCATCAATAAACATCACCATAAATTTGTCTAAAAATGGTTTAAACACCCTATTCATTAAGTCCATGAACGTTGCAGGTGCATTGGTTAAACCTAAAGACATAACCAGAAACTCATAATGACTATACCGAGTTCTGAATGTCATCTTCGGTACATCTTCTGGCCTCACCTTCAACTGATGATAACCACTTCTCGAGTTTATTTTTGAGAAATATCTCGCTCCCTTCAACTGATCGAACAGGTCATCGATTCTAGGTAATGGATACTTATTTTTAATTATAACCTTATTCAATTCTCAGTAATCAATGCAGAGCCGCATCGATCCATCTTTCTTCTTGACAAACAACACCGGCGCTCCCGATGGCGAAACACTCGGCTAAATATTCTTCTTGTTGAGCAATTCTTACAACTGCACCATCAACTCTTTCATCTCTACCGGGGCAATTCTATATGGTGCCTTATATATCAAGGTCATTCCTGGCAGTAAGTCAATCACTGACTCGATTTGTCGATCCGGCGGAAGACCCGACAAATCATCTGGAAATACGACTGCAAAATCTCTTATGATCGGTATCTCTTCTAGCCTCACACTCTTCTTCTGTGTATCAACTACGTAGGCTAAGTATCCTACACATCCTTGTTTCAACAACTTCTTGGCTTGCATCACCGTCAGACAACTTGCTTGTCAAGGTGAATTGCTGCCAAAGAACACAACCTTTGACGGAGTCATAATGTTAACACATTTCCTTTGGCAATCAATTACTGCTCTGTAATTGAATAACCAATCCATTCCCAGTATAACATCAAACTCACCAAGTCTAATTTGTATCAAGTCTACCATCAACTCGTGACCTTTTATAACCACTCTACAATTCTTATATATAAATCTAACAGGAATCACTTCCCTATTCGCAATCTTTATGCTTAAGGGAAATTCTAATTCTTCCTGAGGCAAATCTAAATTTTGATCAAATTCATCGGATATAAATGAACAAGTAGCACCCGAATCAAATAATACATAAGCATTAATACCATTAATCGGAATGATACCTGACACCACATCCTTAGACTGTACAACATCCTGCACGGTCATATTGAAAGTCCTCGCAGTAGGTCAGCTTGACTGTGCTGGTCCAGTGATATTCAATGCACCACCACCATTGTTGTTTCCTTTTCCACTACTTTCATTTCCCGCTGGCTTCTTGGGGCAATCACGAGCCATGTGATCCTTTGAACCGCAGGTAAATCATGCTCCTTTCTTCGGACTAAAACAGTTCGGTGCAATGTGTCCCTCTTGACCACAGTTGAAACACACTCGCTTTCCCTTCAAACATACTCCAATATGGTTCTTTCCACACGTCGCACAAGCTTCAAACTTTTTCTTCTGCTGATTTCCATGTTGTACTCCCGTAGTCGAATTCTCGCTCCACTTCCTCTTTTGATTGTTACTTCCAACATTACTACCACCAGCCTTATTCTCATTGTCATTCTTCCTCTTCTTCTGCTCTTGGTTATACTTGGTCAAGGCATCGCTTCCACCTTCCACAATAATCGCCTTTTCCAGTACAGCCGTAAATGTATTCAGCTGAAACATTGAAACCTTTCTATACAACCAGGGTTTCAACCCTTGTTCGAACCTTTTCGCTTTACGCTCGTCGGTATTGACTTGCTAAGTGGCAAACCTTGCCAATTCGTTAAACTTCGCAGCATATTCAGGCACCATCATTGTTCCTTGCTTCAGCTCAAGAAATTGCACTTCCAACTGATTCCGAGAACTCGCTGGAAAGTACATTTCGAAAAACATCTCCTTAAATCTATTCCACGCTATCATTCCTTGTCCCCCCCCCCCCCCACGAACCTTATTTGCTTGCCACCAGTAGCTAACTTTAGATTTCAGCATAAACGTTGCGAACACAGTCTTCTGATCCTCGTTAACTCTAGCAACGCCAAACACCTTCTCCATTTCTATAATCCAGGTTTGGGTTTCCACTGGATTCATAGACCCTTGAAACTCTGGTGGTCAAACCGCTTTAAATTCCTTAAAAGTCGTGACTTGAGTTTGTGGTTGATTCGCAAGTGCACCCTGTAACGATCCAAAATTTTTAAAGTGTAATATTAAATATTTATTAAATAATATAAATATTTATTTCATGTGTCTATTGTGGAATTGATGAATCTAAATTTATTAGAGAATTTTCTAAATTTAATTAAATTATAATTTAGAGATTTGTATTATAACATGAGGTGTTATAATTTTGTGGTATTTGCTAAAATTCTATATTTAATTAAAATATAATATGTGATTATAGTTTATAAACTAAAGTTTTTATTAAAATAAATCAAAAATAAGATTTAAATTAGTTTTTGTCAAACAAGGCTTAAGTATTTTAACTCTTTAATTTTAAATGATTCGCCAAACAAAGCCTCATGGCTATGCCTTTTGAATTTCTAATTTAAATAAAATAAACAAAATAAATTAAAATAATAAATATAATATATTTATATTATATACGTTAGTAACTTATTTTTCAATTAGTAGAGCTATTAAGGTGTATCAGTTTTATTCTAGCGCTTGAATATCAGTTGGTTATTTGTATTACGCATTCTATTTCTTTCAAGTGTGAGAGTACTGAGTTCTGAGAAAATTGAGAACTTGAGAGGTTAGCAGAGAAAATTGAGAGAGAGTTACGGATTATCACAGCAAGTTCAAGTGATTAGCAGTGTTTGCATTTGTAGTTGAAGGTATATTTCACAACTTTAATATTATAAGCATATATATGAATATTATGACAACAATTTTCATACTCTGTGAATTTCAAATTGTTGAATTGTTGCTATATTATGGGATTAGTTGTGATTATATGAGTATATGATAACTGGAGATTGTGTCTTAAACGAGAAATTCATGCTAATTTTGGATATCTATAGAAATTTTGTCAGTATATATATGTTTTCATATGTAATCATGTAAGTATTTTATGTGAAATTATAAATTGAAGTTTGTATATGTTAGTTCAATGAGATATGAGCATAACATAGTTTGAATGAAGTGATTTGGCCAAATAATGAATTCACAGTGATGATTTTTAGGATGAATATCAAAAATGGAGTTTGTTGACTTATGTCACAACCTATGTTTTGATGATGACCATATTTGTTCACTAACCATGTCTTATAACATTTCAGGAACATCAAGGAAGAAGGTCCAAAGTCAAGATGTCTTTGAAGAAAGAAAAGCTAATTTGAGTCCTAGGAATATATGTAAGATCTTAGCATTTATCACTTTCCAAAATAAGGCTCTAGGACATTTGCATTACATATATAATACCTGCCCTCATATTTGATGTTACATGTTAATTAACCAGCTCATAATATGCATGACCAAAATTGCTCACGTAAGGAATCAAATCCTGTTATATACGGTAGAACAAGAAATGGGGTAAACATATTACCATAAGTTTTGCTTCATAATATTATCCCACGATTCAAGGGATCTAATTGGGTGTCTGAATATAAGGTAAGATATATGGACACAGGTCATAAGATATTGTATGGAAAGCTCAAAACATGACATCATAGATCATGCTTCATCATGCTGCACAATTTATGCGTCATAAATAAAGGGTCTTAAATCTAGGAAATTATTTAAGGTAACGAGTTGATTGTATAAATTACCATATGTTGCATACTCAGAGCAGAAATCATGTGCCATAATCCCGTCTCATGATTTGAAAAACTTAATTGATTAATTCTAATGGACCAATGCATGTTAAGATATATGGAAACATGCCAGCAAATGTTTATGTGCATATAAGTTAATAAATTCTGGCTTTGTAAATTGTGATTGTTAGTAATCTGCGTCAAGCTTTTCTCCCATGCAATGGAAATCAATTAAGCCTTAAAATACCGATGGCGTGATAGAATATCGGAGATTAAAATAAAGCTGAGTAGATCATTATTGATATTGAACGAAAAGATTTATGCAAAGTGTTTTAACCAACATATCACAGCAGCAAACATTTGCAACGGTAATATCCTAGAAGTGGTCTATATAAACTGAGCTCTTTAACAACTGTATATAACGAAAAACATTCTTACAGTATCGAAAAGCATACAAGTTACAAAAGTGTTTTTCATCGTGATCGATTGCATTAAGAACAGTGTGTCTGCCACAAAGAACATATAAGAACATATTCTGGTAATATTCTTGTTGCATATCAGTTCATCTCATACTAGAGCCTTAAGTTGGTAAGCGGTACATTGCTTGATCATTAGACCTCTAGTGTGTATCTTATATTTTGATCTCTCAATCAATACTTTATTGTGATTAATTTTGTTGATAACTCATTACAGTCAAGTTTGGGGAAAACATAAGTGCTTAAGAGTGCAAAGGTGCACAGGGAACAAAGGTGTTCGAATGGCTAGAACTTGTATTGTAATTGAAAGAGTTAATAAAAGTGAGTCTCCAATACTAGTTGGTATTGGACGTGGATTAGGCTACTATTCTAGAGGGTAGTAGTTGAACCATGTAAAAATTATGGTGTTCGTGTGATTGCTTGACTATCTTGTTATTTATCCAGCAGCCTGCATTCTATTCATATCAGTAAACCGGTTAACTCAATAATATCCTGATTTGGTAATCCAGCTTGCTACATTAAACATCCAAAGGACTTTTTATAAGAAATAAAAATTGGACATAGTTTGTGCCTACACTTATTCAACCCCCCCTTCTAAGTGTAATTATTTAAATTTCATTTGGTATCAGAGCTTGGCTCTACTTATCTTGGTCTTAAAGGTGACTTGTAGGTAAAGATTCTGACATGGCACAACTTTGAAGCGCACATCACGAAGGTCAATCAACAAACCGACCTCCACTACTCCTTGGAACAGAGAACTATAACTTCTGGAAATTTCGGATGAGGATATATCTTAAGCGAGACCCATGGGAATGGTGGGTGGTAGAGAATGGACCGGTAATCCTAAGGAAAGATGATGGCACTCCAAAAAATCTACTCGAGATGGACTCAACCGAAACATACATGGTGTCATATGATTCAAAATCAATGAACACTCTCCTTAGCAGCATGGTGCAATTCGAAATAGATAAGGTTTCCTCATGCAACACATCGAAGGAGATTTGGGATACCCTAGCGGTAAGTCACGAAGGAATGTCCAAAGTTCGAGAAGTCAAGCTAAGTATGCTCATGCATGACTACGAAATGTTCAAACTAGAAAGAGACAAAACGATCAAAATGGCTCAAGCACAATTTTTGGTACTTATCAATTCGTTAAAGCTACTCGACAAGACAATTCCACAAAGCGAAATCATTCGTAAGCTACTTCGGGCTATGCCCAAAAGGTTTGCATCTAAAATTACTACTCTTGACGACTCCGTCAATATTTCTTCTATGGATTCATTAACTCTCTTTGGTGAACTAGAAGATTATGAACATCAATTGAAAAGATACGATGACGAGGAAGAAGTTCCTCGAAAGAAGGTACTAGCTTTAAATGCAGGAATTGAAGAAGAGCTTGAGAACAACTCAGACGATGAAATAGCCATGATATCAAGAAGACTTAAGGGCCTACTTCAAAGAAAGAATCAAAGGAAAAATACATTCCACGCAAACAAATTCAAAGCAAAGCCAACTGAAGAAACCTGTTTCGAGTGTGGACGACCAGGTCACTTTAAAAAGGATTGCTTCCAACTCAAAAACAAAGGAAAGCAAGGCAATAAGGAGTTCAAAAAGCACAAAGCATTCCTAACGTGGAGTGATGATGAAGAATCCGAAGTGGAAATAGATGCAAACGATGAACTGGCTCAAATATGCTTCATGGGACTTGAAGGTGGATCCAGTGATGTACCTCTTTCTGATAGTATTACTTTGAAACAAGAAAATAAAAAATTAAAAGAAAATAATATGTACTTAAAAGATCTATTAAACACTCTTATGAGCGAAGTGGAAGCACTGATAGATGAAAAGAAAGAATTAGAAAAAGTAACACACGCAAATGAGGAAAAGGTTATAGCAGCAAAGAATGATTATTTAGATAATTATAATAAAATATTGTTCAACAAGGTAAATCAGCTAAATAATGAAGTTAAAAAATTAAAAAAAGAGATAGAGATGAGAGATGTGTGCATTGATGCATTTGGCGATGAATCGAGTAATAAAACACCTCCAACTAATGACCTACAAAAAGAAATAGAGTCTTTAAAAATCTCTCTAGCTAAATTTGTTCATGGGGAAGAAAACCTAAATGTCATGCTAGGAAAACAAAGACCCAGTTATGATAAACAAGGCATAGGTTACAACCCAACATATAGAAAAGAAGTTAAAATGCTAAAATCTAAATCATCATTTAAATTAAATTATTGCACGCCTTTTACCTCTTGCAAAAATTGTGGCATTACAGGACATCTGGAGATAAACTGCTCAAGAAAGAAAAATCGAAGTAAAGCCGTATGGATAAAGAAAAGTGATTTGATTTCATCTAACACAAGTGGACCCAAAAAGATATGGGTACCAAAAATATAAATTGTATCTCCCTTATACAGGTATGTTTCAAAGCCAAAGTATCTTCTCAAAAGTGGATCCTTGACAGCGGATGTTCACGCCATATGACGGGAGACAAATCTAAGTTTGTGGAACTAAATGTTAAAAAGAAACATGGAACTATCACATTCGGCGATAATCGGTCATGCAAAATAATTAGGAAAGGTAAAATCGGTAATGGTAAGGTTAACATTAATAATGTTCATCTTGTTAACGGTCTAGAATTCAATCTTATTAGTGTTAGTCAATTAATGGATAATGGACATCAAGTAAAGTTTGAAAAAGATAAATGTACAATTTCACATGGTACTAACAATGCAGCTTTAGTTGCCCGAAGAGAAGGGAATATATATACTCTCGATTTTGAGCGACAGGAGGAAGAATTATATCTTGCAACCATTCAAGATGAAGCGAATCTATGGCATAGAAGGATGGGGCATGTTCATATGGACCTCATCAAGAAGTTTTCATCAAAGAACTTAGTAAGAGGATTACCCAAAATGAATTTCGAGAAGAAAGGTATATGCGAACCCTGTCAACTTGGAAAACAAGTAAGAACATCATTCACAGCCAAAAACATGGTATCAACTTCTTCTCCCTTACAATTGCTTCATCTCGATTTATTTGGACTTGAAAGACATGCCAGTCTAAATGGTAAATTCTATGCTTTTGTGATAGTCGATGATTTCTCTAGATATACATGGGTACTCTTTCTTAAAACAAAAGATGAGGCATTTAAAGAATTTGAAAAACTAATTAAAAATTTGGAGACTAAATATAGTCTTAATCTTATAAAAATCAGAAGTGATCATGGTACAGAATTTCAAAAGGACTTTATTGTATTTTGTAATCAAAAAGGAATCACTCGTGAATTTTTAGCACCTAGAACTCCACAACAAAATGGAGTGGTAGAAAGGAAGAATCGAACATTACAAGAAACAGCTAGAACTCTAATTCAGGAAAGCAAACTCCCTAAGAAATTTTGGGCCGAAGCTATGAACACAGCATGTTACGTGCTAAATAGAGTGTTGATTCGTCCAATCATTTTGAAAACACCAAATGAATTATTAAATAATCGGCTTCCTAACATAAGCTATTTCAAAGTGTTTGGATCTAAATGCTTTATTCTTAACACTAATGGAAATCTAGGCAAGTTTGATGCTAGATCATATGAAGGAATATTCATTGGGTATTCACAAAATAGTAGAGCATATCGCATTTATAATGTACAAAAGATATGTATCGAAGAATCTATACATGCCAAATTTAATGAATCTAACCATGATACTCCAAAAGAAAGAGAAGAAGATGCAGGAAACTTAGAGACTACTGCAAATCCAGCCTACCAGATAAAGCAAAACAGAAAGATCATGGAACCAATCCAGCAAGGTGAATTAGAAGAGCAGCAGGACCAAGACTCTATCCAGCAAGCTGAATACGAAAATCAGGAACATATCCAGCAAGCTGAAATAGATGAACATCAAGACGATAATCCAGAAACTACTGAAGAAGTTATACATGATATTCAACTTCTAAAATCAGCAAGATACATCAAAAACCATCCTCCTGAGAACATCATTGGAAACATAAATGACAAAGTTATTACAAGAAGAAAAGCATAAAATATGTGTGCTTTCTCAGCATTCATATCCCAAATTGAACAAAAGAACGCCAAAGAAGCCATACTTGATGAAAATTGGCTTCTAGCAATTCAGGAGGAGCTACAACAATTTGAATGATGTCAAGTGTGGGAGTTAATTCCTCCCCCAAAAGATGTGTCCATTATTGGAACGAAATGGGTCTTCAAAAACAAACTCGACGAGTACGTAACAATTACAAGAAACAAAGCTAGACTAGTCGCTCAAGGGTACAACCAGCAAGAAGGAATAGACTATGAAGAAACATTTGCCCCAGTAGCCCGCTTAGAATCCATTCGTATATTACTAGCATTTTCCTGTTTCAGAAAGTTTAAGCTACACCAAATGGACGTCAAAATCACCTTCCTCAACGGGTATATAAACGAAGAAGTCTATGTAAAATAGCCACCTAGATTTGAGCATGATAAGTTCCCACATTACGTATACAAACTCAAGAAGGCACTCTATGGACTCAAACATGCCCCAAGGGCTTGGTACGAAAGACCAAGTAAGTACCTCATATCAAATGGGTTCATACGAGGTAAAATCGGCTCCACGTTGTTTATTAAATGTCAAAATAAAGATATTATTATTGTAAAAATATATATAGACGATATAATATTTGGTGCTACTAATAATTTTCTTTGTGAGTGGTTTTCCAAATGCATGCACAAGGAGTTTGACATGAGCTTGATGGGAGAACTCAACTACTTTCTAGGTCTTCAAATTAAACAAAATCATGAAGGTATATTCATTCATCAAACCAAGTACACAAAAGAGTTACTTAAGAGATTCAGATTAGACAATTCAAACTCAAAGACCACACCAATGAGTACATCAATAAAACTCACAGCAAATGAAAAAGGTACGGATGTAGAGGTAACAAAATACATAGGTATGATTGGATCCCTACTATATTAAACTGCTTCTAGACCTGATATAATGTATAGTGTGTATCTATGTGCTCGGTTTCAGGCCAAACCCAAAGAATCCCACTTACAGGTTGTTAAACGAATATTTAAATATTTGATTTGTACTACTAATTTAGGATTGTTTAACCCAAAATGTGATAAGTTTTATCTAATGGGTTATTCATATGCTGACTATGCAGGTTATCAAATAGATAAAAAAAGCACAAGTGGTGCCTGTACATTTTTGGGACAAAGTCTTGTCTCATGGGACAACAAGAAGCAAACGTCAGTAACTCTATCCACCACTGAGGGTGAATATTTAACAGCAGGAAGTTGCTGCTCCCAAATTTTGTGGATGCGTCAAACACTGTGTGACTTTGACATCATATGTGAAAATGTGCCCATATACTGTGATAATACAAGCACCATAGATATCTCTAAAAATCCAGTACTACATTCTCGCACAAAACACATAGAAGTACGCCACCATTTTCTTAGAGAAAATGTATCCAAGGGTTTAATAAGATTAATATTCATTCCCACTGAACATCAACTAGCAGATATATTTACAAAACCTCTAGGGGAAGAACGATTCAGTACTCTAAGGAGAGAACTCAAAATGTGTCTAATTCAAATATGAACCGAGTGTGTTAAAGATATTAGATAGACAAATTACCGGCGTATCTATTCAGCCATAATTATGCCCATTAAAATCTATTCAGATTCTCCTTCCCAAAGCCGGCTTCACCACTTCCCATATCTCGATAACGTGTTCTATACATAAAGACCAAAAGTCGCCTAACCCTCTCTCTGTCTCTGACTCTCCAATCTCTGAATATCTCACATCCCCCTCGGCCATCTCAATTGACTCAACTCTTCTCTACTACAATGAGAACTAGGCGTGGCAAACAGTTTCATGATGAATCGAAAGACGAAGTCTCACCTCCCTCTCCACCATCTCAACCACCAGTCACTCGGAAACTGAAACGAAGGCCATCCTCTATCATGATCATCTCCGGTGGATCATCCCCTACCGAATCTGAAGCCAGTCTACCTTCTCCACCTCCAATCAGGACATCGATGGGTCATAAACAACGCAAGCTCAACGACCCCTCACCTAGCTCCCCTTCAATTCCGGTAATACCTCTATCCGTCTCCTTGCATGATGTGTCTGACGACTTTTTTAGAGGCCATAATTTCAAACTCCATTTTAAAACCTCTATCTGTCAAAAATCTTTTGTCTATGAAAAATCAATAGACATGTTTTACTATCAAAACTCGCCTCTTCATCATCTCTTTGAGTCATGTGGTCTGTCTTCCTTAAGTACTCCTCCCTCGGTAGCCTACCAAAACTTAGTTCAGCAGTTTTATACCAATCTTAAGAATAATGGCGACTACTACACGTCATTCGTCAAAGGTAAATCTTTGTTCTTCATAGCTATGGATTTAGGGAGTATACTGTCAATTCCATACTTCGGTGACTGCCCCTTCACGCTTAAAGGGCCTATCTCTACTCCCCTGTCTCCTTTAGTACAGCTTCGCATTGTCATGGATGACCCAACAGTGTCCTCCATCACCCTCCCTAAACCACCGAAGTGTCTCCTCTTGCCATAGTTCTTCACAAATTAATACGGTACAATCTCCTCCCTCGTCTCGGTGGAGGAGCTGATTTCACGTATCAGGATTTAGTCTTGGTGGCCTTAATAATAATCGGCCAACCATTTAATTTTTCACTAATGGTGCTCAAACACATGGTTCACTGTGTCAAACACTCCAAAAAGTGTCTTCCCTACAGCTGTTTCCTCACCAAACAATTTACCTACTTCCAAATTCCACTCGATGATGAGGGTTCTATCCACTTGACTGATTCTATCGACTCAAACTATCTCAAAGGGGCTCATATCACTCTGCTTAAAGGGAAGTTCATACGTGTGGTACCATAAATTCCCAAACCGATACCTCCTACTTCACTGCCTTCTTCCCCTGAAATTCTCACTATTCTTCACACCATCGCCAACAATCAAGCCCAAATTACTTCTGATGTCAAAGACATCCAACTCCGCCTTTCCGTCCTTGAAAAAGGCAAACTCCCCATCCGTTGTGATGATCTTCATGCTATGTTTCGAAATGTGGAAGATCAGTTTATTGACCTCCAAGCTGGTTTAGAGTTGCACACTCGGGCGATGGTTGAAGCCCTGCAATGGAAGATGAACCGCAACGCCTGTCAATTGAGCACTGAGCTAAAGTTCATCAGCAATCAAATTGGAACTCTGGGACGTTTTATCGAGCACCGCATGAAAGATCTTAGTGAGGAGTTGCAAGCAAACCAAGTCCAAGAGCGCATACCCGAATGGCCCCAATGCAATTGGATGGCCGAATATCAAGGCGACTTTCTGGACCTGCCATTACCACCTCCTACCTTCGTTGCTCGTCCTCCCAGATTTTCCAACACAAGGTCCCTGGAAGAGATCATACACCGCAGGCTTCACCGACCCTATTTCACCGCCCATGAAGCCAATCATGTTAATCTTGAGGAGGAGGATGTTTAGACGCCCTGTCCCTTTTGGCATTCTGGACACACCTTTTTGATTGATGCCAAAGGGGGAGAAGACTTATGCTTGCTTTCCCTGTTCCCAAAGATAATTTATTAAAAAATTTCATGCATGATAACTTGTGTTGTTAAGACTATGGTTTAAATTTGTTGATGGATGTTGGTTTAATCGTTTCCTATAAACTTTTGCTTACCATATTGTGGACTAACCAGAAAATGCAAGGTTACTTTTAACTTGTCATAAATTGCAAAGAGCAGGGTCGCTCAAACACTGCATATATGTAGTTAATAGTATGCATGAATTAAGGGGGAGTTGTAACTCTCTTGAAATGCATGGTTTTAGGGGGAGCCATAATTATTTTGTTGTCATCATCAAACAGGGGGAGAATGTTGACTTATGTCACACCCTATGTTTTGATGATGACCATATTTGTTCACTAACCATGTCTTATAACATTTTAGGAACATCAAGGAAGAAGGTCCAAAGTCAAGATGTCTTTGAAGAAAGAAAAGCTAATTTGAGTCCTAGGAATATATGTAAGATCTTAGCATTTATCACTTTCCAAAATAAGGCTCTAGGACATGTGCATTACATATATAATACCTGTACTCATATTTGATGTTCCATGTTAATTAACCAGCTCATAATATGCATGACAAAAATTGCTCACGTAAGGAATCAAATCCTATTATTATACGGTAGAGCAAGAAATGGGGTAAACATATTACCATAAGTTTTGCTTCATAATATTATCCCACGATTCAAGGGATGTAATTGGGTGTCCGAATATAAGGTAAGATATATGGACACAGGTCAGAAGATATTGTATGGTAAGCTCAAAACATGACATCATAGATCATGCTTCATCATGCTACACAATTTATGCGTCATAAATCAAGGGTCTTAAATCTAGGAAATTATTTAAGGTAACGAGTTGATTGCATAAATTACCATATATTGCATACTCAGAGCAGAAATCATGTGCCATAATCTCGTCTCACAATTTAAGCAACTTAATTGATTAATTCTAACGGACCAATGCATGTTAAGATATATGGAAACATGTCATCAAATGTTTATGTTCATAAAAGGTAATACATTCTGGCTTTGTAAATTGGGACTGTTGGTAATATGCGTCAAGCTTTTCTCCTATGCAATAGAAATCAATTAAGCCTTAAAATACTGACGGCGTGATAGAATCTCGGTGATTAAAATCAAGCTGAGTAGATCATGATTGATATTGAACGGCAAAATTTGTGCAAAGTGTTTTAACCAACATATCACAGCAGCAAACATTTGCAACGGTAATATCCTAGAAGTGGTCTATATAAACTGAACTCTTTAACAACTTTATATAATAAAAAACATTCTTACAGTATTGAAAAGCATACAAGTTACAAAAATATTTTTCATCGTGATCGATTGCATTAAGAACAATGTGTCTGCCACAAAGAACATATAAGAACATATTCTGGTAATATTCTTCTTGCATATCATTTCATCTCATACTAGAGCCTTAAGTTGGTAAGCGGTACATTGCTTGATCATTAGACCTCTAGTGTGTATCTTATATTTTGATCCCTCAATCAATACTTTATTGTGATTAATTTTGTTGATAACTCATTACAGTCAAGTTTGGGGAAAGCATAGGTGTTAAGAGTGCATAGGTGCACAAGGAACAAAGGTGTTCGAATTGCTAGAACTTCTATTGTAATTGAAAGAGTTAATAAAAGTGAGCCTCCAATACTAGTTGGTATTAGACGTGGATTAGGCTACTATTCTAGAGGGTAGTAGTTGAACCACGTAAAAATTTTGGTGTTCGTGTGATTGCTTGACTATCTTGTTATTTATCCGGCAGCCTGCATTCTATTCATATCAGTAAACTGGTTAACTCAATAATATCCTGATTTGGTAATCCAGCTTGTTGCATTAAACATCCAAAGCACTTTTTATAAGAAATAAAAATTGGACATAGTTTGTGCCTACACTTATTCAACCCCCCCCCCCCTTCTAAGTGTAATTATTTAAATTTCAGAGTTTTATATGAAAAACATGAGAATTGAGAAATTAAAATGGTTATAGGTGAGCAATCATGTTTATGATAGTTGTATATTTATTTTACGTGTTATTATCACTGTTTGGTGGGTGAAATTTGTGCTTGTTGGGCTAAAAATCGCTCTTGTTCATTAGCCTCTCAGAAATCTCTCAATACAACAAGATTCGCATACTTGCAAGTTATAAAAAAAAAAAAATGGGCCTTATTATTCCCCAAGCCTTTTGTATGGCATAATTGCGCATATACCTCAGTTTGATATTCTGGTTTCAGTTGTTGTTGTAGACTTAATATAGCATCATGGCATGGACTGAAGTTGTGTTAGCATGTTAAATGTGTAATGTTAAGGTTAACATAACATGGTGAGTTGTGATTAGTAAGCTCAAAGTTGTAAAAATAGTTAGTAAATTGAGAACGCGTTATGTGATAACTTAGTATACACAATGAGCATTAGATAAGTGTTGCGAAATAGAACACTTAGAGTTTCTAAAATGTAATTGGTAATGATCATGTTGTGGTATGTTAGCATATCTAATAGGTGTTGTGGTTCTAAAATTATGTGTAGGTGATCGTGAGTTTAATTTTATAGCTTACGCTCGAGGCAAGTTTTCTAACTCTATATTTACATTGAGCAAGTTTCTAAACCCTATCTTTTTACATTAAGAAAGCTTTCTAACTCTACACTTTCGTTGAGTTAGTTTTATTACTACATTGTGTAACTTTATTTTTGATTGAGCAAACTTAACTCGAATGTCATTTGGAATTCTCATTTGATTGATTCATTCTAACTTGTTTATAGTTAAGCAAGTTTCTTAAGTTCTATTATTGTATAATAAATGTAGTTTGAATTCTCGTCCTTATTATTGAACTGTTTTAATTCTTTGCATGAGTTAATACTTTGTGGAGAAAGTTCTAGTTTTCAGCTTGCTATCAGTTAATGTACGTTCAATAATTTCATTTCTAATATTATAAAACTCTAACCTTAGCTTATATGTTTCTCAAGCAAAGGTTTACCATTTTATTCATTTTGTCGAATACTTAAGCTTTATAATTATTTTAAGCATGAGTTTAACATTGTACAATCAGTTCATTTATAATTCTCAATTGTTCTATGTTATATTGTTATCAAACATCTGTTGTGATTATCAAACACTATTGATTCAACTAATCCTCTATTTGATGTTTGTTAAACTTCAAATTACCTTTGAAAGCTTCTCTAAACCAAACTTTCTTTGGTGCAAACTGTTAGAGTTTATGCCCTAGAGGCCAATTATTTGATATAATTGCTTAACGTTTTGATATTATATTTGATTGAATAAATATATGATTTTATTATGGTTTTATTTACTGCGTAATATAATTGTTAACATAATAAAATTCCTTTGAATAGTGATACAAATTATATAGTTTCAAGTATGTGACTTGAACATGAGATTATATATTACCATTAGTATCGGTGTTCTTAAATGTCCTTATTTGTATCATCATTGTTGATGGGACAACAATGATGCATTGAGACTAGTATGTGGATCGATTGATGACCAAATCTCATTGGTCATAAATATATATGAGATATTAAGTCAATGCATAGGTACATGTTGTAGAACGATGTGTACTTGGGATGGACCCACCATGAGAATTCTATATGGAGCCTTATGCGAAGTGTCATTAGCAATTCTCATAGTGACAATGATGTAATGGTCCTCCCAGACCAAATCGCTATATATACTACACGAGAATTTATGTACTTTGATATCATCAAATGTCACCTTTAATAGGTGGACTATAAAGGTGATTATTGGGTTCATCATTAATCGTGGTGAGAAATATGAGTGATCTAGATGGAATTTAACCATCCTATATATTATGGGTGATATCCATAGGCCTCTTGATTGAGTAGGACTATGAAATGCATGGCCATGCTCAAATAGTGATTTGTTTCATATAGTCTACTCATTGATCAAGAAAACTCAGATTAAATTATGAAGAGTATGACACATTCCATGACTCGAGTTTAATCTAGGATATTAAGGTTAAAAGGATTAAATTACATTGAAACATTGGTCACGAAAAGGTTGCATCGAATCATCGATCTTATTATTACTTGGGTAGCAGTGATGCATTACTAGATGCAGCTTAACGCTTATAATTTTATAATATGATTTTAAAATTATTGCCAACATAATAATAACCTATAGGGTCACACACATGTAAACGTTATTTAAAAGGTAATTAATTTAAATTTTAAGGATTTAAATATATTAATATGATTAATAGTATTTAAATCACGAATTTAAATTAAAAGGATAATTTGTATATATGTATATTAATTAAGTAAGACTTAATTAAGAGATATATATATAAATTCGGATTTTATAAAATTAGGTTTTGATTTGATTAATTCCTTTTAACTACTATATATATGATATATAGCGACTACTTAGGGTAAGATATCATAATTGAAAACCCTAGCCGCTCTTAGAGAGAGACTAGAGAGAAAGCAGCTTTCAAAATCCATTCTTTTTGGTGGCTAGTACCGCAAGTCCTTCTTATTGCAAAATCATTCGACGGTTCGTGCGGCGTTCGTGTGGATACCGTGAGAGGCGTTAATCGGTTTGTATTGCGTTGGAGATTCGAGGCGCATCGATTCTGATTCTCGCTTTTGTTTATATCTGGTATAATCTCTAAACCTCTGAATTAATTGATTTTCGCATGGATCCTATTTTAGGGTTTTGGAAATTGCTTTAAAATTTTAATTTCCGCTGTGCGTTTCTGTGTCGAAGCCCAACAATGGTATCAAAGCTACTTGCGAAAAGATTAATTCAGATTACGTGTTTTAATTGTATTCGATATATATGATATATGATGATGCATGTTTACTAGATATAAAATTGAATATATGATATTCCGTTGTATGTGTATTCGGTAATATATATGATGATCTTTATTAATCGTATCTTTAATCGGTGGAATAACAATATAACTATTCTAATCGGATTAGAAGCATGAAGAATCGCTTTTAATATGATTAATCGAAACTGAAATATATGATAAATTATGGGTGTCTTGTTATTCGTTTTAATATGATTAAATCGAAATCGGACATATATGATTTGTTATTATGGGTGTTTTGGTGGATTAAAATGTATGATTCTAAAACTGCTTTTGATTCAGATGAAAAAAATCTGCAATACGAATGTAGTTCAATTTTTTTTTCAGGTATTGACCAGGCTCAACCGACCCAGGTGATGAGACCACCATTGACCGGGATCGGTCACCGGGACCACTTGCCAATGGGAGACTTCTTGGACCCCCGTCAGAAGCGCTTGCGATGGTTGTGTCCCCTATATTTTATATATAGTATTCTTTAATTATATATAAATTGTTATGTGCTTATTGTGATATGTATGGTGCACAGTTATGGCCTTTTGACCCATAGGTTAGTGGTTTTGGTTTTGAAATATGGCTTGCATGTCGTGCCTTTCTATAAATTCTAATGTAATATTCTCTTCTCATCTAAATCCCTCGAATGTAACTCGAGGTTTCTTTATGTCATGTAATAATCTGTAATTGATGAAGATGTCAAGATGGAGAACACAATGGAAAGATGATGATGGAGAGGAGGCGCATGCTAGAGGAAGATCCAAGGATGTTATTTATTTTAAGATCTTTTACCACCTTAGATTGACCTTCAATCTTTCATTAGCTTGAAAAGATTGATGATGAGATTGGGCCATAAGCATGACACATTTAATTTTGCACTTTATTTATGCTTGTATATGATATGATATGATTAATAATGTGCATGCTTAATAAGATTAAAATTGGTGAGATCTAAATTAATAAAATCCCTCATTAAATTATTAAGTCTAAATCAGATGCCTTCCAATGAATAACACTCATCTAGACCTTGATCAATAGATGTAGGTTTGCCAAAGCAAAGTACCCTATTTATCTAGGTAAGATGCGATAGGATAATTGTGATATCCAAACTATTAAAATCATTGGGCCCGACTTAACTAAGTTATCTCAATAGGATTGTGGACTTAGAGGCATAGAGTTTGGTTGGTACCATTAGATGGACTAGAAACAACTTGTTGTTTACCAAACTATCCGTGAGTTATATATGATATAATTGACAAAGGGTTGTCTACCTAAATAATTATGTTTTGAGAGAATAGCCAAAGCTAACTTAAGGCATAATGAAATATGGATCTTGGCTCACTAGAAAGATTTAATAGAAAATGCTTTCCTCCTATTAATGGTGAGGGCTATTAATTTGAATAAAATAGTGGGAGGTATATTTTGAATGTACTATTATCAATTATATAATATCAACTCAGAATTTGACTTATTATTGTTGCACTTATAAATTGTAGATATCAAATGGCAAACAACAACAACACAAATAGTCTTTCATTACGATCACCCTTGAAAAGGACAAGCTAAGTGGAATTAATTTCCTTGATCGGCATAGAACTTGAGGATTGTCCTCAAACAAGAGCGTAAGCTATATGTCCTTGATGGGCCCATTCCTGCAGCACCAGCTGACACTGCACCACGTGCGAAAGCACAATGCTTACAAGAAGCATCAAGATGATGCTCTGGATGTGAGTTGTGTCATGCTAGCAACCATGAACGCTGAGCTTCAGAAGCAACATGAGTTGATGGATGCTTATGAGATGATCGAGCATCTCAAGAAATTGTTCGAAGGGCATGCTCGACAGGAGAGGTATGATACAAACAAGGCGTTGTATCACTGTAAAATGGGTGAACGTGATCCGGTTGGTCCACATGTCTTTGAAAATGATTGGGTATATTGAAAGACCTTGATAGGTTGGGTTTTCCAATCACTCCTAAGCCCAAACTCGACCTTGTTTTGCAATCTTTGAACAACAAATACTCTCAATTTGTTATGAACTATCTTATGAATGAAATTGAGAAACCCTTCTTGAAGTTGTTGAGCATGTTAAGAACTGCCGAGAACAACATGAAAAAGGCAGGACCCGCTCCCATAATGATGGTGCAAAAGGGGAATGCTAAGGGAAATTGGAAAGGCAAGAAGAAGATAGGATCTAAATCTTTTGCCAAACCCAATTCCAAAACCAAACAGGCTTTAAAACCTAAAGGTGGGGTGGCTAAAGAAGGTGAATGTCACTTCTTTGGAAAACCTGGACACTGGAAAAGGAATTGTCATGCTTATCTGGAAGAAGTGAAGAAAAGAAAAGGAAGTACGACTTCTGATTCAGGTATATATGTTATAGAAGTCAACTTATCTACTTTCTACATCATGGGTATTGATACTTTGGATGTGGTTCTCACATTTGTGTTAATGTGCGTGGACTCCGAAGGAGTAGAACTTTGGCAAAAGGAGAGGTTGACCTCGAGTTGGAAATAGAGCAAAAGTTCTTTTGCCGGCCGTATGAACTTATCATTTATCTTTGCCCACTGGGCTAGTTTTAGAATTAGAAGATTGTTATTTTGTGCCTGCTATAAGAAAAAACATTATTTTTGTTTCTTGTTTGGACAAGAAAGGTTTTTCATTTATAATAAAGAACAATCGTTGTTTGTTTTACTTAAATGATATTTATTATGGTGTTGCACAATTGTTTAACGGTCTCTATATTCTTGATTTAGAAATGCCTATCTATAACATAAATACAAAACGATTTAAATCAAATGATTCAAATCCGACATATCTCTCTCAGCATCATCGTTTAGGCCATATAAATGAGAAACGCATATCCAAACTCCATAAAGATGGGTTCTTGGATTCATTTGATTTTGAATCATATGAGAAATGCGAGTCTTGTTTATTAGGCAAGATGACTAAAGCCCCTTTCACTGACATGATGAATCCAAGAAGGCTTGTATTGGGACTTATACATAGTGATGTATGTGGACCCATGAGTTTGTTAGCAAGAGGTAGGTTTTATTACTTCATTACATTTATCGATGACTTTAGTAGATATGGATATGTGTATCTTATGAGACACAAATCCAATCCTTTGAAAAGTTCAAGGAATTCAAGAATGAAGTTCAAAACCAATTTGACAAAAGCATAAAAGCCCTTCAATCCGATCGAGGAGGTGAATACTTAAGCCAAGACTTTGATGACCTTCTAAAGGAGTGTGGTATTATATCACAGCTCACTCCACCTGGAACACCGCAATGGAATGGTGTATCTGAGAGGAGGAATCGAACCTTGTTGGACATGGTACGATCAATGATGAGTCATGCAGATCTTCCAATAAGCTTCTAGGGTCATGCCCTAGAGACAGCTGCATTCACACTTAACCGTGTTCCTACAAAGACGGTTCAGAAGACACCATATGAAATGTGGACTGGGAAACGTCCTAGTATGTCGTTCATGAAGATTTGGGGTTGCGAGGCGTTCGTAAAACGTCTGAATTTTGACAAGCTCGGACCCAAATCTGACAAATGTAATTTTGTGGGATACCCAAAGGAAACAAAAGGGTATTATTTCTACAAACCTTCTGAGAACAAAGTGGTTGTTGCTCGAACTGGTATTTTTCTAGAAAGAGAATTTGTCTCTAAAGGAAACAATGGGAGGAAAGTAGAACTCGAAGAAATTCGAGAACCACAAAATATCATTGAACCTGAGTTGGAACATGAGCAGGAACCACAAGAAATTGTGGAAAGTGAACCTGCTCAAATTACACAAGTCATTCGTAGATCTGGTAGGACACGCCAAGAGCCTGAGAGATATTATGGATATCTTGTGACTCAAAACTGGCGATGTGATGCTCATAGATCAAGATGAGCCCGCTTCTACCAAGAAGCTATGAATGGACCATTTTCGAGAAATGGCTTGAAGCCATGAAATCGAGATGGACTCCATGTATACTAACCAAGTATGGACTCTGGTTGATCCACCAAGGGTAAAACCAATCGGTGCAAGTGGGTTTTCAAGAAGAAAACCCGATATGGATGGTAATGTACAAACCTATAAAGGCCGATCAGTAGCAAAAGGTTTCTAACAAATTCAAGGTGTTGACTATGATGAAACCTTCTCTCCAATGGGCAATGGTTAAATCCATCGTGGATCTTACTTGCTATTACAACTTTTTATGATTACGAAATCGCGAGATGGATGTTAAAACCGCTTTCCTTAACGGAAATCTCCTTGAGGATGTGTATATGACACAACCCGAGGGTTTTGTCACTCAAAGGATCTTTGGAAAGGTATGTAGTCAGAGCGATCCATTTATGGGTTGAAGCAAGCCTCTCGGAGTTGGAATCTTCGATTTGATGAAGCGATCAAAGAATTTGGCTTTATTAAAATGAAGATGAACCTTGTGTATATAAGAAGGTTAGTGGGAGTCACATTGTATTCCTAGTATTATATGTTGATGACATATTAATTATTGGGAATGACATTCCTTCCTTCTGTGTCAGAAAAACATGGTTAGGAAAATGTTTCTCCATGAAAGATTTGGGCGATGTCGCCACATTTTAGGTATCAAGATCTATAGAGATAGATCAAGAAAATGCTCTACCTAAGTCAAAGTACATATATTGATAAAGTGTTGAAACAGTTCAAAGATGCAAGAGACGAAAAGAGGAAACTTACCCGTGACTCATGTCAGAAAGATCTCTAAGGCCCAATGTCCTAAATCACAAGATGATGAGGAGTGATGAGAAAGATCCTTTATGCTTGACAATTGGATCTATCATGTATGCAATGATATGTACTGTTCGGATGTCTCAGTATGCTTTGAGCATGACGAAAGCAGATACCAATCGAATCCGTGTGAAGGTCATCGACGCAAGATCAAGAATATCCTCGGCAGTACCGAAAGGACTAAGGATTCATTCTTGGTATATGGAGGTGAAGACGAACTAGCGATAAAGGGTTACACAGATGCTAGTTTCCGACCGACAATGATGACTATAAGTCTCAATCCAGTTTTGTGTTTTTCCTTAATGGTGGTGTCATTAATGGAAAAGTTCGAAGCAAGAGACGATGGCGATTCTACAAATGAGGCCGTGAAGTATATTGTCGCTTTTAGTGCGTAATGCAAGGAGGTCAGTATGGATTAAAAAGTTCATCAATTTAACTTGGTGTTGTTCCAACCATTGTTGATCCGGTTTGCTCTATCATGTGATAATAATGGAGCCATTGCACGAAGCTAAGGAACCCAGATCTCACCAACGATCCAAGCATATACTTAAGCGGTACCATCTCATCCGGTGAAATCATTGATAGAGTAGATGTACATATAGGAAGAGTGCCAACAGATGATAATGTTGCGCATCCACTAACGAGGCTTTGTCGCATGAGGCTAGCCACGACGGTCACACTAGTTCCATGGGTATTAGATACATGAGTGATTGGCTCTAGTGCAAGTGGGAGACTGTTAGAGTTTATGCCCTGAGGCCAATTATTTGATATAATTGCTAACGCTTTTGATATTATATTTGATTGAATAAATATATGATTTTATTATGGTTTTATTTATCGCGTAATATAATTGTTAACATAATAAAATTCCTTTGAATAGTGATACAAATTATATAGCTTCAAGTATGTGACTTGAACATGAGATTATATATTACCATTAGTATCGTTGTTCTTAAATGTCCCTAGTCGAGTATCATTGTTGATGGACAACAATGATGCATTGAGACTAGTATGTGGATCGATGATGACCAAATCTCATTGGTCATAAATATATGAGATATTAAGTCAATGCATAGGTACATGTTGAGAACGATGTCTTTGGATGGACCCACCATGAGAATTCTATATGGAGCCTTATGCGAAGTGTCATTAGCAATTCTCATAGTGACAATGATGTAATGGTCCTCCCGAGGCACAAATCGCTATATTACTACACGAGAATTTATGTACTTTGATATCATCAAATGTCACCTTTAATAGGGTGGACTATAAAGGTGATTATTGGGTTCATCATTAATCGTGTGAGAAATATGAGTGATCTAGATGGAATTTAACCATCCTATATATTATGGGTGATATCCATAGGCCTCTTGATTGAGTAGGACTATGAAATGCATGGCCATGCTCAAATAGTGATTTGTTTCATATAGTCTACTCATTGATCAAGAAAACTTCGATTAAATTATGAAGAGTATGACACATTCCATGACTCGAGTTTAATCTAGGATATTAAGGTTAAAAGGATTAAATTACATTGAAACATTGGTCACGAAAAAGGTTGCATCGAATCATCGATCTTATTATTACTTGGGTAGCGGTGATGCATTACTAGATGCCGCCACTCGCTTTGCTTATAATTTTATAATATGATTTTAAAATTATTGCCAACGTAATAATAACCTATAGGTCACACACATAGAACGTTATTTAAAGGGAATTAATTTAAATTTTAAGGATTTAAATATATTAATATGATTAATAGTATTTAAATCACGAATTTAAATTAAAAGGATAATTTGTATATATGTATATTAATTAAGTAAGACTTAATTAAGAGATATATATATATATATATATATATATAAATTCGGATTTTATAAAATTAGGTTTTGATTTGATTAATTCTTTTAACTACTATATATATGATATATAGCAGCTACTTAGGTAAGATATCATAATTGAAAAACCCTAGCGCTCTTAGAGAGAGACTAGAGAGAAAAAAGCAGCCAAAATCCATTCCTTTTGGTGGCTAGTACCATGAAGTCCTTCTTATTGCAGAATCGTTCGACCCGGTTGCAAGTGCGGCGTTCGTGTGGATACCGTAGAGGCGCAATCGATTTGTATTACGTTGGAGATTCGAGGCGCAATTTCTGCTTTGATTCTCGCTTTTGTTTATATCCTGTATAATCTCTAAACCTCTCAATTAATTGATTTTCGCATGGATCCTATTTTAGGTTTCGTAAATTGCTTTAAAATTTTAATTTCATATGCTTCGCGTTTCAAATGTCAACACGCATTTGTACTCTAAATCTTTGAGATGAACAACCCTATTATTACTAGGGGATAACTTACGTGTATCGTTAAATGTTTGTGCACAATACATGGTACGAAGGGCTGATCCCCCTAAGTATGTGGTCCTTATAGTCTTATGACTGTTAAAGTTGGAGTTGAAAGATTACTCACAACTGTTGACATAGTTCCAGAAAGTTCAAAGGGTCAGCTAGAAGTACAGTTTTTAGAATTGAAGCAGGGAACGATGTCGGTGTCTGACTATGCCGCAAAATTCAATGAGTTGGCAAGGTTTGCGCCATATCAAGTCAGCACGGATGAGCGCAAGGCAAAGAGGTTTGAACATGGATTGAAGCCCTGGTTTTACAGTAGGGTTTCCCTGTTCCAATTGAAGATGTTTTCAGCAGTGATAGAGAAAGCAATTCTCGCTGAAAGTGGAGGTGAGGCAGTAACAAAACATAATCAAGAGCAAAGAAAGAAGAAAAGTGAAGGTGAAGATAAGAATGGTGGTGGTGGTAACGGTGGAAATGGAAACAACAACCTGAAGAGGAAGTGGAATGCGAGTGGGGGAGATGGAAATCAGCAAAGAAACCAACAAAATAAGAAGTTCGAAGCATGCACTATGTGTGGAAAGTTTCACAAGGGAGTGTGATTGCTGGGAAAACGAGTATGCTTCAATTGTGGCCAGGAGGGTCACATCGCCCGAATTGCACTCAAGCTACAAAGAACGTTTGTTTCATGTATGGGTCCAAGGAACACTTTGCTCGTGAATGCCCTAAGAAGAAATCTGGTGAGACAAATGGGAGTAAGGGAAATGCTAGTGGACGTGTGCTGGCTATTACAGGACCAACATCAACAAATAAGCCAACAGCCAGAACCTTCAACATGGCAGTTCAGGACGCGGTGCAATCAAAAGATGTCGTGTCAGGTATTATCCCAATCAATGATATAGATGCATATGTATTATTTGATTCGGGTGCTACTTTCTCGTTTATATCTAATAAGTTTGCTCAGAGGTTAGAAATACCTTGTCAAGAGTTGAATTTCCATTTAAACATAGAAATTCTGAATAGGGAAGTAATTCATGTTAGGTTCGTATACAAGAACTGTAGGGTGAACATTAAGGGGAATGTTATGAAGGTAGATTTAATTCCGATAAAACTCGGAGAGTTCAATGTTATTTTGGGAATGGATTGGCTATTTAATTACGGAGCAATAATTGATTGCCAAAAGAAGTGTGTAAACCTTATGACTCCGTCAAAGGTAGTTTTTCATGGTAGTAAATCGCCTAGACAAATGAAATGTCTCACGATGATGCAGGCCAAAAAGTTATTTAGTCAGGGTTGTGTAGGGTATCTAGCTTACATAGTTGATACTATAAAGAAGAAGGGTATGAAATTGGAAGATATACCGGTGGTTAGGGAATTCATGGATGTGTTTCTGGAGGATTTACTAGGACTTCCGCCTGACCGAGAAATCGAGTTCGTGATCGACTTAGCTCCAGGAACCGCTCCTATATCGAAGGCCCCGTACCGAATGGCTCCGGTAGAGATGAAGGAACTAATGGTGTAACTGCAAGAACTGTTAGACAAGAAGTATATTCAACCGAGTGTGTCACCGTGGGGAGCCCCGGTGTTATTCGTGAAGAAGAAGGATGGGTCATTGCGTCTTTGCATTGATTATAGGGAATTGAACAAAGTCACTATTAAGAACAAATATCCATTGCCAAGAATAGATGACTTGTTTGATCAGTTGAATGGTGCTAGATATTTCTCGAAAATAGATTTGAGAAGTGGATATCACTAATTGAAAGTAAGGAAGGAGGATGTACTGAAGACGGCATTCAACTCCTCGGATGGACATTATGAATTTTTAGTAATGTCATTTGGTTTGATAAACGCCCTCATTGCGCTCATGGATTTGATGAAATGTGGTGTTTAAACCATTTTTAGACAAGTTTGTGGTGGTATTTATCGACGATATTCTGGTGTACTCTAAAACTCAAGAGGAACACGTGGAACACTTACGTCTGACGTTGGAGACGTTAAGAAAAGAAAAGTTATATGCGAAATTCTCTAAATGTGAATTTTGGCTGGAACGTGTACAATTTCTTGGGCATATAATTGATAAGGATGAGATTTCAGTGGATCCATCAAAAGTTGAAGCTGTGATAAATTGGGAACAACCAAAAACACCATTAGAAGTAAGAAGTTTTTTGGGGTTGGCAGGGTATTATAAACGGTTTTTCCAGGATTTTTCCAAAATTGCCACTCCATTGACAAATTTGACGAGAAAATCTATAAAATTTGTTTGGACGGAGAAGTGTGAAGAGAGTTTTCAAGAATTGAAAAAGAAGCCCAGTGTTGCACCTGTGTTGTCATTACTAGATAATACATGAAATTTTGTGGTGTATAGTGATGCATCACACAAAGGATTGGGTTGTGTCCTTATGCAAAACGGCAAAGTTATTGCGTATGCATCAAGGCAACTGAAAGACTACAAGAAAGGGTATCCAACTCATGATTTAGAGTTGGCAGCAGTTGTGTTTGCACGGAAGATATGGAGACACTATCTCTACGGAGAGAAATGTGAGATCTACACAGACCATAAAAGTTTGAAGTATATTTTCACACAGAAAGATCTGAATATGTGGCAAAGGAGATGGATGGAATTGATAAAGGAATGATTGTGAGATCTTTTATCATCCAGGCAAAGCTAATGTGGTTGCAGATGCCTTGAGTAGGAAAGGCAGAGAAAAGTTGATGTTCTTAACTGATAAGGAGGAGCTCATTTCAGCAATGGCAAGGCTAGAGCTAGAAATAAAATTTCTAGAAGAATCCGATGAAATTTTTTTCCAAATAGAAGCTAGTCTTACCTTGGTGGACATGGTGAAGAACGCGCAATTAAAAGATGAAGAATGAAAGAAAATAAAGGAAAGCGTAGGGGAAGGAAGAGAAGTAAAGTTCAAGGTTGATACTGAGGGAATACTAAGATTCGAGGGACGAATTTGGGTTCCAACAATACAGCATATTAAAGAAGAAATCTTGATGGAAGCTCATAGCTCAAGATATTCAATTCATCCTGGAAGTACGAAAATGTATCAAGATTTGCGGCGTCATTTTTGGTGGCCGAATATGAAAAGAGATGTTGCAGAATGCTTTGAAAAGTGCTTGACATGTCAGAAAGTGAAAGCTGAGCATCAACGACCAAGCGGATTACTTCAATCGTTGGAGATACCGGAATGGAAATGGGAGCATATCACAATGGATTTTGTGGTAGGACTACCGACGACTTAGAAAGGCTACGATGCGATATGGGTGATAGTGGACAAATTAACAAAATCTGCACACTTTTTTCCAATAAAGATTAGATTTAATCTTGATCAGCTGGCGAAACTTTATGTGAAGGAGATCGTTTCAAGACATGGAGTTCCAGTGTCAATTCTATCAGACAGAGATCCGAGGTTCGCATCAAATTTCTGGAAGAGACTACAAGAATGCATGGGAACACAATTGAAGATGAGCACAATGTATCATCCACAAACCGATGGGTAAAGCAAAAAAACAATCCAGTTGCTTGAAGATATACTCAGAGCGTGCATCATGGATTTCAAAGGAAACTGGGATGATCATCTACAGTTGGTGGAATTTGCATACAACAACAGTTACCATGCAAGCATTGGTATGCCACCGTACGAGGCATTATATGGTAAAAAGTGCAGAACTCCGCTATGCTGGAATGAAGTTGGAGAACGTCAACTGTTAGGCCCAGAACTGGTTTAATAGACCGCTGAAGTTGTCAAACTCATCAGAGCAAGACTGGTAGCTGCTCAAGATCGACAGAAAAAGTATGCTGATCAACACAGGCAGAGTCGTGATTTTGAAGCAGGAAATTTTGTGTTCTTGAAAGTTTCTCATTGGAAGGGGAAAATTCATTTTGGCAAGAAAGGAAAGCTCAACCCAAGGTTTATTGGACCTTTTGAAATTCTACGCAGGGTAGGAGAAGTGGCTTACGAGGTAGCTTTACCTCTAGAAGTAGAGCATATGCACAATGTTTTTCATGTGTCGGTGTTACGACCATATAAACCCGATTACAAGCATGTGATCAAATATGAACCATTTCAGTTTAGTAAAGATTTGTCTTACGAAGAGATTCCTATCCAGATAGTCGACAGAAAAGAACAAGTGCTCAGGAATAAAGTGATACCTTCTGTGAAGGTGATATGGAGGAACCACAATGTCGAAGAGGCTACGTGGGAACTCGGGTCGATATGACGTAAGAATTATCCCGAGTTATTTGTTTAGTCTGTGTCTTCGATTCTCGGGGATGTAATCTTTGTAAGTTGGGGAGAATGTGACGATTTGATTGTTTGAATTGTGATTCTGGGGACAGAATCCTTGTAAGGAGGGAAGGATGTAACGATACGAAAATTTTAAAGTGTAATATTAAATATTTATTGAATAATATAAATATTTATTTGATGTGTTTATTGTGGAATTGATGAATCTAAATTTATTAGAGAATTTTCTAAATTTAATTAAATTATAATTTAGAGATTTGTATTATAACATGAGGTGTTATAATTTTGTGGTATTTGCTAAAATTTGATATTTAATTAAAATATAATATGTGATTATAGTTTATAAACTAAAGCTTTTATTAAAATAAATTTTAAAAAAAATTAAATTAGTTTTTGTCAAACAAGGCTTAAGTATTTTAACTCTTTAATTTTAAATGATTCTCCAAACAAAGCCTCATGGCTATGGATTTTGAATTTCTAATTTAAATAAAATAAACAAAATAAATTAAAATAATAAATATAATATATTTATATTATATACGTTAGTAACTGATTTTGCAATTAGTAGGGTTATTAAGGGGTATCAGTTTTATTCTAGCGCTTGAATATCAGTTGGTTATTTGTATTACACATTCTATTTCTTTCAAGTGTGAGAGTACTGAGTTCTGAGAAAATTGAGAACTTGAGAGGTTAGCAGAGAAAATTGAGAGAGAGTTACGGATTATCATAGCAAGTTCAAGTGATTAGCAGTGTTTGCATTTGTAGTTGAAGGTATATTTCACAACTTTAATATTATAAGCATATATATGAATATTACGACAACAATTTTCATACTCTGTGAATTTCAAATTGTTGAATTGTTGCTATATTATGGGATTACTTGTGATTATATGAGTATATGATAACTGGAGATTGTGTCTTAAACGAGAAATTCATGCTAATTTCGGATATCTGTAGAAATTTTGTCAGTATATATATGTTTTCATATGTAATCATGTAAGTATCAATTTTAGTAGCCAATTTGTATGTGAAATTATAAATTGAAGTTTGTTAATGTTAGTTCAATGAGATATGAGCATAACATAGTTTAAATAAAGTGATTTGGCCAAATAATGAATTCACAGTGATGATTTTTAGGATGAATATCAAAAATAGAGTTTTATATGAAAAACATGAGAATTGAGAAATTAAAATGGTTTTAGTTGTTGTTAAATTGTGCTAAGTGATTGAATAGGTGAGCAATCATGTTTATGATAGTTGTATATTTATTTTACGTGTTATTATCACTATTTGGTGGATGAAATTTGTGCTTGTTGGGCTAAAGTCAGCTACTGTTCATTAGCCTCTCTACGTCTGTTCGAACACCCGCAAATTACTTGTAGGTACAAGGCAAAAATGGCGCAATTGTGTTTGGTCCCAAGTCTTTGTATGGCGCAGCTGCGCCATACCCTGGTTTGATATTCAGGTTTCTGTTGTTGCTGTAGACTTAATATAGCATCATGGCATGGACTGAAGTTGTGTTAGCATGTTAAATGTGTAATGTTAAGGTTAACATAACATGGTGAGTTGTGATTAGTAAGCTCAAATTTGTAAAAATAGTTAGTAAATTGAGAACGCGTTATGTGATAACTTAGTATACACAATGAGCGTTAGATAAGTGTTGCGAAGTAGAACACTTAGAGTTTCTAAAATATAAATGGTAATGATCATGTTGTGGTATGTTAGCATATCTAATAGGTGTTGTGGTTCTAAAATTATGTGTAGGTGATCGTGAGTTTAATTTTATAACTTACGCTCGAGGTAATTTTTCTAACTCTATATTTACATTGATCAAGTTTCTAAACCCTATCTTTTTACATTGAGAAAGCTTTCTAACTCTACACTTTCGTTTAGTTAGTTCTATTACTACATTGTGTAACTTTATTTTTGATTGAACAAACCTTAACTCGAATGTCATTTAGAATTCTCATTTGATTAGTTCATTCTAACTTGTTTATAGTTAAGCAAGTTTCTTAAGTTCTATTATTGTATAATGAATGTAGTTTGAATTCTCGTCCTTATTATTGAACTATTTTAATTCTTTGCATGAGTTAATACTTTGTGGAGCAAGTTCTAGTTTTCAGCTAGCTATCAGTTAATGTACGTTCAATAATTTCATTTCTAATATTATAAAACTCTGACCTTAGCTTATATGTTGCTCAAGCAAAGGTTTACCATTTTATTCATTTTGTCGAATACTTATGCTTTATAGTTATTTTAAGCATGAGTTTAACATTGTACAATCAGTTCATTTAAGATTCTCAATTGTTCTATGTTATATTGTTATCAAACATATGTTGTGATTATCAAACACTATTAATTCAATTAGTCCTCTAGTTGATGTTCGTTAAACTTTAAATTACCTTTGAAACCTTATCTAAACCAAACTAAGATGAACAACCCTATTATTACTAAGGGATAACTTACGCGTAGCGTTAAATATTTGTGCACAATACATGGTACGAATGGTTGATCCCCCTAAGTACGAGGTCCTTATAGTCTTATGATTGTTAAAGTTGGAGTTGAAAGATTACTCACAACTGTGGACATAGTTCATGGTCTTATGACCCTCAGTTATGTATATTCCATATTTTGGATTTCAGTTCTTGATTATCATTGTTAGGGTACTATTCATTTTGATGAGCCTATTTGTTGGCAGATATTATTGTTGTTCTCCCATTTATTCATTATTATATCCAGTGAGCAATTGTTTTGCTCACTCTTGCATATTTATATACTCATTGCAGCTAAAGTTGAGAAGGTAGAGGAACCTTCAACTAGTAAAGGAAAGGGAAAGATGTAAAAGTGATGCCGATTTGTACTTTATTTTAATATGATGATCATAGACTTTTAATAATGATGTAATGTAATAAATTTAATTCTGCATTTGAATGATATTTGATTTATTCAAATTAAATTAAATAAGATATTTGATTTATTGTGCAATTGGGTGTGACATGATTTAAACTATAGTATAAGAGAATCATTAAATTAAATGGTTTTGGAGCCTATTATTGCCAGCCAAACGAGGCCATAAGAGAAGTTGGTACCAGTTAACTCGTGATGGGTTAACTGACCTCCACAACGCGTAAGTTCTTAAACCTTCATACGTCTTCTTCCTATTTACTCTCTAAGTCTGGAAATAAGAAAAAAAATTAATTATAGAGAGAAATTGAGAAATTGTTGAAGGAGATTGTGAGTGAGTGATTGAAGAAGCATCTGAGAAAGGTTTTCCTTACTAATCTACACTCTACGCTTTAAGTAATCTCTTTAACCCAGTTTTATTTTCGTTATTAAAGTTTTCATGAATATGGCTCTCAAATTTCTGTAAAATCTCTGTAGTTTGAAATTGTATCGACTATGTGGATATATATGTGATAATATGTTAGCATAGCATGTTTTTACTATATATTGTAGATTTCCATATCACCAGTTTCATAAAATTATGCCGTATATTGTTACAGAATATAAGAAATATGGCCATATGGCCCTTACACATAAATTTAATATGTCAAACATATATTGTCTCATAAGTTTTACACCTTTATACAATTATGTATGTTAAAACGAAGAAAACAAACTTTGAATGGACATATTTGGTGTTATAACGAACCCGTGATGTTAATTTTTATGTTTTGTGTTCAAAACATTCAAGAACATCAAGAACAATGAAATTACATGTTTTGATTATGTAATTATGTGTTTTAATTTGTTAAAATCACTCTATAAAGGTTGGGTAATGATTATGTATGAATTCTAGTATGTGGGTAGGTTTAATTTAATGTATTTAATGACCATGTAATGATAATTTCGCCTGAATATGTGTTCTTCGCTAACTGAAAATTCAAAAACTGGAGTTCCGCGCCCGGCGCCAACTCCATGCCTTAAGTCCCGCAAGAATTCCACCACGCCGCATAACGCAAACCATACTACAGCCAGATCTCAAGCCGCCTTGAAACGCCAAGAACAAAGCTTGGTGTGAAATATAATACTCTGTAGATTGCTCAGAAATGAAATGTTTTGATTATTTATGTCCATGAAAGTATTAGTAACTTAATCTATTGAACATAAAAATATGTTAGACATATAATGAGACGTTAAAATAGATACTTAACATGTCAATAACACATTTACGTGTGGATTAAATTATTGAACGCATAGTTAACTTATTGGTCGTGAAGTGTAAATTTTGTGTTAATAAGTGTGGTAATTTGACTAAATTTAGTCATAAACCGAGTTAAACAAAAAGAATGAACTTGTAATGACTAATTTTGTTATAATTAACTAGTATTGTGAATGTAAATTGTATGTAGGATTAAATCAAGGAATGTGTATAAATTAACGTGTAATCTACGCACGAGGCAAGTTTCCTAACCCTACTCGTCATCATTATTAAGTTTATAAGTTTATCTCTTTACATTGAGCAAATTCTTGTTATTATTGATCAAGTCCATTTTGTTATATTAAAGTATAATAATCTTTCAAAGTATGATTCTATTATACAATACTTATTCAATTGTATATCTCTTGAGATTGCTATTCGATTTAAATATCAGTTACTGTTGAACCTTGTTAGACTAGTGAACCCTTAATGATTCGACTAGTCCATAGTTGTTGAGCGTTCTAAATTTCAGAACCCCTGTTGAATTATCCAAACCAAACTTCCTTTGGTGCGGACTCTAATGTCAAACTAAGATGAACAACCCTGTATAGGGGATTACTTATGCATTAACGTTAAGATATTGTGCACAGTATGGTACTAAGGGCTGATCCCCCTAAGTACGAGAGGAAAAGTCCATAGTCTTATGACTGTTAAAGGTTTCAAGTATAAACACTTGACAACCTAGGACATAGTTCAAGGTCTTATGACACTCAGAAGTTCTTTTGTTTCTTGTTATTCATTCTTGATTCAAAAGCTGAGTTTTCCTATTTCAGAAGTCTTTGATTTATTCGCATGTTATTATTCATTTGTTATATTGTTATACTTGTGGGCAATCGTGCTCACTCTTGCGTAATAATAACATTGCAGTTAAGAACGAAAGATCCGACGAGCCTTCCAATAGTAAAGGTAAGGGCAAGCTTAACAAATGAAGAAGACTTGTTATTAATATGTATTTATGTTTCAGACTTGATGTTGTTTAAGACTTGTTATTTGTTTATGTTTCCACACAGATGTTTAAGGTTAGAGTAACCTGGGATTGTATTTATTATGCAGATGGTGTAACCCCATAAGGGGAAGATTTATTTATTTATTTATGTTTATTGCATGGTTTGCATTTAGTATGGGTAGATAGATAGATGATAATTGTACAATAAACACCAAGTCCAGCGAAAATGGAAGTACCCAGATTTGGGGGTGTCACAGGTTGGTATAAAAGTTGTAGGTTATGAACCTTAGGTGGGGGAACAACCTTAGGTAGTAGCCTTGTAGGAGATCAAGAACATAGTGGTGGTAAACTTTTATCGAGTTCTAAGAAATGAATTTCTTAAATTATTGAAGATAATAAAAGACTTTATGTGCTTATGTGTTAAATTATGTGCTTGCTAGTATGGATTAGTAACTAAAACTTAAAATTGTGTTGTCAGGATGTTGGATGTTGGAGGAGCTAGTCGAGCTGGGGAGGAGGAACCCCGAGTACCTACGGAGGAGGAGCACCGAGACATTCATGTCGTCAGGGAGCAGTTCGTACAGAGAGAGCCATCTCCGTTGATCACTATTGTTAGTCAGGAGCATGAGCCTGTGACTGATCTAGAGGAGGATTTTGAGGAAGAAGAGGAGGAAGAGGAGTTCCCACCGAACTCCATCAATGTTGAGATGTATGATGCGCTTTATGATCGTAACACAGAGTTACGAGACACTGTTCAAGACCTGAAGGAGAGGACTGTTATTTAGCAGATTACCATCGAGCAGAAGGATAGGAAAATTATGACTCTTCACACACGTTTAGGAAATGTGGAGTGGGATTTGGTTCATGAGAAGGGTCAAACCGAGGAGATGTCTAAAGAAATAGAAAAGTTGAATAAGAATCTGAAAGAGAGCTCAGAAAGGCTGACCATAGCAGAGGAGGGCTGGGTAAGGGAGTCACGTCGTGTTAATCTTGCAGAAGAGGATTGTCGTGTAAAGAAGGCTAAGCTTGGGGAGACGTTCTCTACACTTCAAAATACAATGGATGAGGCCCAGGATCGAGTTATGAGATACCCAATCCAATTTGAAGGACTACCATCGTATATGCTAGATCGTAGGACGATGTCCCGCATCATGGAAGAGGAACGTGGCAAGGTTATTCAGAGCCTTAACAGGTAGTGATAGGATTAGTGTAATTATGTGAAAACCTATTTGGTAGTCAAAGATGTAAATTCTGATGTGATTATAAAAAAATGAATATTTTAATGTTTTAAATCCTGTAGATTCTTTATCTCGGGATAGTTGATGTAAATAGCAGTGATGCTATCGTATGATGTTAAAACGTTTGATTTGAATAAAATGTCAGAGTTTTTTCGAGATAATGTGTTAAGTGAATTATGATTAAATGTTTTAGTTAACCCTTAAATGTTTAAGGGATTGAATAAAGACCTAATAAGCGTATATTCTTAACAGAAAAATGCCGCCTAGAAGAAGACAAAACCGTCAACAAGCTCAAGGAGAACCAATGAATAACACCAACGACGCCAATGCTAACCTTGTTCAGCAATTGGTGAACCTATTAGCTGGAGCAATTCACAATCAACCACAAGTTCCACCAAATACACTGTTTAACGATTTCAAGGCGGTGGGACCGCCAGAGTTTAAGGGCTCCATTAACCCAATCGAAGCCCAAACTTAGGTTATGGAGATGGAGAAGGTGTTTGATGTCGCCAGAGTAAGAGAAGACCAGAAAACTGCATACGCAACATTCATGCTAAAATCCGAAGCCAGTCATTTGTGGTAGGCAAATAAAGTACGGGGAGGAGAAGGTGTGATAACCTGGGAGAGATTTAAGGAGATGTTCTTCGAGATGTACTTTTCGACCAGCTCGCAGAACAAAATAGAGGTTCAGTTTCTGGAGTTGAAACAGGGGAATATGTCCGTAGCAAATTATGCGGCAAGATTCAACGAGTTGGCTAGGTTTGCCACATATCAAGTGCATACTGACAAGAGAAAGGCAAGACGTTTCGAGTAGGGACTGAAGCCCTGGTTGTATAGCAAGGTGTCAATGTTCCAATTGAAAACTTTTGTTGGAGTGTTAGAGAATTCCATACTCGTTGAAGGTGGAAGCGATGCGGTAACTAAATATAATCAAGATCAAAAGAAGAAAAAGAGTGAAAATAAAGGAATTAACAAGACTGGTGGAGGTAGCACGGGAGGTAGTAATAATCAAAAGAGAAAGTGGTCTGATAACTCGTTAGCTTGAAATCAACAAGGAGGGCAGAAGAAGAAGATCGAAGCATGCCCAACCTGCAGGAAAGCTCATCTGGGAGTTTGCATGAAGGGAAAACGAGTATGCTACAATTATGGTCAGGAAGGCCATATAGCACCTAACTTTCCTAACCCAAAGAAGGGTGTCTGCTTCACTTGTGGCTCAAAGGATCATCTTGCAAGGGATTGTCCTAAGAAGGGATCTGGAGGGACAGGATCAGGAGGGAATAGAGGAAACAGTAGTGGAAGAACTCTAACTATCGCAGGACCAACTGCAAGCAACCGACCGACCGCTAGAACATTCAACATGACAGTACAGGATGTAGTGCAGTTTCGTGATGTGGTGTCAAATATCATTCCAATCAATTAAGTTAATGCTTATGTATTATTTGACTCGGGTGCTACTTGTTCATTTATATCCGATGACTTTGCTAAGAACTTAGAATTTCTTAAGGACGAGTTAGAATACCCCATGAACATAGAAATTGCGAATAGAGAAATAATCCTTGTTAAGTACGTACATAAGAACTGTAGAGTGGATATTAAGCGTAATATCATGAATGTAGATCTTATCCCTATTCGACTTGGAGAATTTGATGTTATCTTGGGTATGGACTGGTTATCCAATTATGGGGCAGTAATTGATTGCCAGAAAAAGCGTATTAACCTTATGACTGTGTCAAAGGTCGTGTTTTATAATAGCAAGTCGCCTAGACAAGTGAGTTATCTGACGATGATGCAGGGCAGAAAGTTGTTAAGACAAGGCTGTGTAGGATATCTAGCTTACATAGTCGACAGTCATAAAGTGAATCTGAAAATAGAGGAGATACCAGTAGTGAGGGATTTCGCAGACGTATTTCTGGATGATTTGCCAGGACTTCCACCAGATAGAGAAGTTGAATTCGTGATCGATTTGGCTCTAGGAATGGCTTTAATATTGAAGGCACCATACCGAATGGCACCGCTAAAGATGAAAGAACTGATGGTTCAACTACAAGAATTATTGGACAAGAAGTATATCCAACCGAGCGTATCAACATGGGGAGAGCCGATTTTATTTGTGAAGAAGAAGGATGGGACAATGCGGCTCTGCATCGACTATAGAGAATTGAATAAGGTCACGATTAAGAATAGATATCCATTACCGAGAATCAACGACCTGTTCGATCAGTTAAAGGGAGCGAGATACTTTTCAAAGATAGACTTGAGGAGTGGTTATCATCAACTGAAGGTGAGACCAGAGGATGTACTGAAGACAGCATTCCGAACATGATATGGTCACTACGGATTTTTGGTAATGTCATTTGGTCTAACGAACGCTCCTACAACATTTATGGTCTTAATGAATGGAGTGTTCAAGCCGTTTTTGGACAAATTTGTAGTGGTATTTATAGATGATATTTTTGTATATTTGAAAACCAAGAAAGAACATGAAAAGCATTTGAGGGTGACGTTAGAGACATTGAGAAGGGAGAAGTTATATGCTAAGTTTTTCGAAATGTGAAATCTGGATTGAAAGAGTATAATTTCTTGGACATGTGATCGATAAGGACGGAATTTCGGTGGATCCCTCCAAGGTTGAAGCTTTATTTAACTAGGATCAGCCAAAGACGCCATCTAAAGTAAGAAGTTTTCTCGGATTGGCAATTATTACAGAAGATTCATTCAGGACTTTTCCAAGATCGCGACTTCATTGACGAATTTGACTAGGAAATCGGTGAAATTTGTTTGGACGGAGAAGTGTGAGGAAAGTTTCCAAAAGCTTAAGAAGAGGTTGAATTCGGCACCTGTGTTATCTCTTCCGGATGACTCAAGAAATTTTGTGGTATATAGTGATGCGTTGCATAAAGGACTTGGTTGTGTGCTTATGCAAAACGGCAGAGTCATTGCGTACGCGTCAGGACAATTGAAGGATTATGAGAAGGGGTATCCGACCCGCAACTTGGAGTTAGCTGCAGTGGTTTTTGCTTTGAAAATCTAGAGACACTATCTCTATGGGGAGAAGTGTGAAATATATACAGACCACAAGAGTCTTAAATATATTTTTACACAAAAGGACTTGAACATGCGCCAAAGAAGGTGGTTGGAGTTAATTAAGGACTACGATTGTGAGATTCTATACCATCCGGGTAAGGCAAATGTGGTTGCCAACGCCTTAAGTAGAAAGAGTCGGGAGAAACTGATGATGTTGACCGCTCAGGAGGAGCTAATTTCAGCAATGGAAAAACTGGAATTGGAAGTGAAGTATCCTATAAAGATTGATGAGAAGCTATTTCAGATGCAATATGGTGTAACTCTACTGGATAAAGTTAAAGAGGCTCAACTTTAGGATGACGAATGTAAAACGGTGAAAAAGAAGATATCCGAAGGAATCGAATCAAGATTCAAGATAGATAAGGAAGGATTACTGAGATTTGAGTGTAGAATTTGGGTACCGCCAGTACCAGAGATTAAGGAAGAAATTTTGAGCAAGGCTCATAACTCACAATATTCTATTCACCCTGGTAGTACCAAGATGTACCAAGATCTTCGATAACATTTCTGGTGGCCGAATTTGAAACGAGAGGTTGCAGAATGTGTTGTCAAGTGTCTAACATGTCAGAAAGTGAAAGCAGAACATCAGAGGCCGAGTCGGTTACTACAACCTTTAGAGATTCCAGAATGGAAATAGGAACATATTATGATGGATTTCGTGGTTGGCCTACCAACAACTTAGAAAGGCTACGACGCAGTATGGGTTATTATTGACCGATTGACAAAATCCGCACACTTCCTTTCGATCAAAATCAGATTCAACTTAAATCAGTTGGCAAGGTTATATGTGAAAGAGATTGTTTCAAGGCGCGGAGTTCCGGTATCAATTGTTTCCAATAGGGATCTGCGTTTTACATCGAACTTCTGGAAACGTCTACAGGAATGCATGGGTACACAGTTGCGAATGAGTACGACATATCACCCTCAGACAGATGGACAGAGTGAAAGAACAATTCAGACATTAGAAGACATGTTAAGAGCTTGTATAATTGGGATGATCATCTACCGCTCGTAAAGTTCGGCTACAACAACAATTACCACGCTAGTATTGGCATGCCGCCTTATGAAGCGTTATACGACAGAAAGTGCAGAACTCCGCTATACTAGGATTAAGTTGGTGACAGACAATTACTAGGTCTGAAATTGGTACAGCAGACAGCAAAAATAGTCAAAGTGATCCGTACAAGACTGATAGCAACTCAAGATAGACAGAAGAAATACGTCGATCCATACCGTAAAAATATTGAGTTTGATTCGGGTAGTTATGTGTTCTTAAAGGTCTCTCCTTGGAAGGGAAAGATCAGGTTCGGAAAGAAAGGAAAATTACGCTCAAGATTCATTGGACCCTTTGAGGTACTGCGAAGGATCGGAGAGGTTGCATATGAGGTAGCCTTACCTCCAACTCTAGAGAATGTCCACAACATTTTCCATGTTTCAGTTCTACGACCCTACAAACCCGTTTACAAGCACGTGATTGAATATGAACCCCTACATTTTGAAAAAGACTTATCTTACGAAGAAATTCCTTTTCAGATTATTGACCGAAAAGAGCAAGTTCTAAGAAATAAAGTAATACCTTCTGTTAAGGTAATTTGGAGGAACCACAATGCTGAAGAAGCTACGTGGGAACTCGAAGAGAATATGATGAAGAATTATCCTCATTTATTTACTTAGATTATTATCAGCGATTTTGGGGACAAAATCTTTATAAGGGGGGAGAATATAACGGGACGAATTATTTGAGATGTGATTCTCAGGAAAGAATCCTTTTAAGGGGGGAAAGATGTGACAACCGAGATTTTGTAATTTAATTTTAATATTTATTGGATTAAATAAATATTTTTTGATGATTTAATTATTAGATTAAATAATTAATTGATGAAGTCGTGGTAGAATAATTTAATTGTATGTGTTATATTTATTAAATTAATGTGGAGAATTGATTTATGTAAATATGTGAGCTTATTGAATTAAAAGAAATATTTAATGTAACGATCCAAAATTTCAAATTGTAATATTAAATATTTATTGAATAATATAAATATTTATTTGATGTGTCTATTGTTGAATTGATGAAATAAATATTTATTTGATATGATGGTTATGGAATCTAAAATTTATTAGAGAATTTTCTAAATTAAATTAAACTATAATTTATAGAGTTGTAATATGACATGAGATGTTATATTGTTGTTTTGAATTAATAATTTAAGTTGATGTGTTTAATTATTAAAAAATATAATGAAAATTATAATTTGGTGATATTTGTTTAAATGATATATTCAAATTAAAATATAGTATGTGATTGATTTATTTGATTAATGTCATTATAAACTAAAGTGTTTATTAAAATAAATTAAAAAGGGTTTAATTTAGTTTTTGCCAAACAAGGCTTAATATAGTAATTCTTTAAAAATTAAAGGGTTTTACCAAACAAAGCCTTATGGCTTTTGGGATTTCTAATTTTTGAATTTAAATAAAATAAATAAAATAATAAATATAATATAATTATATTATATACGTTTATGTTATAACTGTTATTTTAATTAGTATACGTATTAAAGTATCAGTTTCTCTTTTACGCATTATTAGTCTATATTGGCTAAGTCTGAGAGTTTAGAGAGAGTTGATAGAGCTTGACAGAGAGAATTGAGAGAGTTTGAGAGTGAAACCTGAGAAAATTGTCTGCAATTGCAAGGTTGTGAAAGCTAACTTGAAGGTATCTTCACAACTTTGATATTATATGTGTTTATGAGTATCACGACAAAGTTTTATTATGTTCTGTGAATTTCATCTCTTCGAATTATTGCTAGATAATTGGGTAATTGTGAGTATATGTGTTATGATGATTAGAGTTATGTTTAAAACAAGAAATTCATGTTAATTTCGTTTGACAGTAGTAGAAAATTTTGACAGTATATATGTGTTCTTCATATGGCTAAGGTAAGTACAATTTTTAGTGGTCAAATTGTATATGAAATTGTTAATTGAGTCTTGTATATGTTAGTTCATTAAGAAACAAGCATAATGTAATTTGAATGAAGTGGTTTGACCAAGTATTGAAATCACAGTATTGATTTTTGGGATGAATATCAAAAATTGAGTTTTATATGAAAAACATGGAATTTGAGAAATTAACCTACCTTAAATTGTTGTTAAATTGTTTTAATTGGTGGAATATGTTCACAAATATGTTTTTGATAGTTCTATACCATTTTTACATGTTATTATTACTGTTTGGTGGGTGAAATTCGTGTTAGTTGGCTTAAGAAAAGTGTCGTAGCTCTGTTATGCAAAAATCGGAACACAATGCGTAATATGACCGCCATGCAATAAGCGATATAAAATCGGCGCGGCCAGCTACTTGCCCTCGAGATAGTGAAGTCTGCTAATTCTGCAGACTTTGTTCGTTCAATGTAACTTAGCTTAAGGTTATGTTAATATGAGAACCATGTAACAAAAAGGTTAAATAGAGTCACGTTATGTGAATTATAAATTCAATGTTTTTAAAAAAATGATTTATAAGTCATGAACGTTATATATGATAACTTAGTTATACAATGAAGGTTAGACAAGTGTTGCGAAGTAAAACACTTGGAATTTCTGAAATGTAATTGGTAATGAAAGACTTGTGCTAAAATGATAAGATTAGCTAGGAATGTACAGTGTATGGTATGTTAGCATATCTAATAGGTATTGTGATTCTAAAATTATGTGTAGGTGATCGTGAGTTTAATTTTATAGCTTACGCTCAAGGCAAGTTTCTAAACTGTATCTTTTACATTGAGAAAGTTTTCTAACTCTACACTTTCATTGAGCTAGTTCCATTATTACATTTGTGTAGCTTTATTCTTTTGATTGAGCAAGTTTTCTATCTTAACTGTTATTGAACAAGTCGATTATTTCAAAATTTCATACGAGCAAACTTTAACTCTAATGTTATTTGAAATTCCCATTTGGTTGATTCATTTTAATTTGTTTATAGTTAAGCATTTTTCTTAAGTTTTATTCTCGTATAATGAACGCAGATTTTGAACTCTCGTTTTCATTATTTAGCTGTTTTAATTCTTTGCATGAATTAGTACCATGTTGGGCAAGTTTTTAGTTTTCAGCTTGTTATCAGCTATCATACATTCTATAATGTCATTTCTAATGCTATAAGACTCTAGCCTTAGCTTATTTATTGTTCAAGCAAAGGTTTATCATTTTATTCATTTTGTTGACTACTTATGCTCTATAGTTATTTCAAGCATGAGTTTAATATGTATAATGAGTTCATTTATGATTCTCAATTGTTCTATGTTATATTGTTATTAAAACATCTGTGATGTTATCAAAAATGATTGATTCAACTAGTCCTCTAGTTGATGATCGTTAAACTTCAAATTACCCTTGAAAGCTTATCCAAACCAAACTTTCTTTGGTGCTGACTTGTACTCTAAATACTGAGATGAACAACCCTATTATTATTAAGGGATAATTTACGCTTAGCGTTGAATTGTTTGTGCACAATACATTGTACGAAGGGCTGATCCCCCTAAGTACGAGGAGTCCTTATAGTCTTATGACTGCTAAAGTTGGAATTGAAAGATTACTCGCAACTGTGGACATAGTTCATGGTCTTATGACCCTCAATTATATATCTATTCCATATTTTGGATTCTAGTTTCTGATTATCATTGTTAGAGTACTATCCAGTTTTGATGAGCCTATTCGTTGGCAGTTATTATTATTATTCTCCTGTTGATTCATTGTTATATCCAGTGAGCAATTATTTTGCTCACTCTTGCATATTTATATACTCATTGCAACTAAAGTTGAGAAGGTAGATGCGCCTTCAACTAGCAAAGGAAAGAAAAAAATGTACAAGTGATGAAGACTTGTAATTATGATTATTGATATGATGTTAGACTTTTGAATTTACTGATAGACTTTTATATTATGATGTGATGTAATAATTTATTTTTCGCACTTGAATGATGTTTTAAGGTTAGATAACCTGGGAAGATTTTTATTGGTTAATGTAAACCTATTTTAAGGGAGGATTTATGGTTTAAATATTATTTTATTTGGGTAGATAGTATGAATGTTTGGATAGTGAACACCAAATCTTGTGGGAATGAAGTACCGAGATTTGGGGGTGTCATAAGTTGGTATCAAAGCTTTAGGTTATGAACCTTAGGTGGGGAAAAGCCTTAGGAAGTAACCTTTGAAAAGATAGTGATGATAAACTCTTATCGAGTTTTAAGGAAGAAGTAATAAAATACTTACGTGCTTATGTGATTATAATTTATGTGCTTGTGAGTGTCGAGTAGAAATGATTAATAATTAAAACTTAAAATTTGATTGACAAGATGGCTAATGTAGGAGGATTCAGTCAGGCTAAGGAGGAAGGATCCCAGATGCTTAGAGAGGAGGAGCCTCGAGATATTCAGGTACTTTGGGAACAACTACTGCCATGGGAAAAAGTTTTGTCGGTCACAGTAGTTGAGCAGGAGAGAGTACCTGATGAGGATGATGAGATAGAGACGGATGAGGAGGACCCCGTGGAGTTGTCACAGTCGGATGAGGAGGACGAGGAGGAAGAGATTCCACTTAACTCGATAGCTGGCCGTATGTACGACGAGGTGTATGACCGTAATGTGGAACTTCAAGATACCGTCGAGAAGTTGTAAGAGATAGTAGCTGAACAACAGACCTCGGTGGTACAAAAAGATGACGAGATCCAGGATCGAGAGGAACGTCTGATAACGTTGAAGAAAAGATGGTTCACATCGAAGGAGAGAACGAGCGTATGATAGCAGAGATTGCAGAAGTGAAGAATAAGCTAAATGAGGAATCTACTAAGAGGGCAAGAATGAAGATGCGTACAATGAAGCTTATCAATGAGCCAGAATAGCGGAGAGGGATGCACAAGCAAAGAGGATGAAGATGGAAGAGATGAATAACGTATTCAACACCGTGATCAATCGAGATCAAGATCGAGTCACGGGTTATCCCATTCAGTTCGAGACTCTACCATCATACATATTAGATCACCAAAAAATGTTCCGAATTATGGAGGAAGAGCGTCGTAAGGCTACGCAGCATCTTAGTAGGACATCATAGGTTGATATATAACTATTATGTGATTGGTGAGGAAATAAATGAAATGTAAATCTCGGGTATGATATAACCAATGGGATGTGATGATGATGAAGTAATCATGTAATTGTTATAGTTCAAGAAAGTAATGTAAATAGCAGTGATGCTATTGTTTTGATGTTTTTTTTAAAAAAATTATGAATTAATAAAAGTTATTATTTTATTCAAAATGTTATGTGTTATGTGATAAGATTTTGTGTTTAAATTAAGTAGAGATACTTAAAGAAATGGACTAATAGTCTAATGAGTGTATTTTTAACAGAAAATGTATCCAAGATGTCAACCACCCCGACAGAGAGCCACTGAGGAAACCAACAACAACAATGTGGAAGGTAACCCAGTTTAGCAGCTTGTGACATTACTGACGGGTGCTTTGCAGAATCAACCTCAGAACTAGGGTACAACGTTTAAGGATTTCAAGACGGTTGGACCACCAGAATTCCAAGGGTCCATGAATCCGGTTGAAGCACAGACCTGGATCATGGAGATAGAGAAAGTGTTTGATGTTGCAAGAGTAGGGGAGGATCAAAAGACTGCTTTTGCAACATTCATGTTGAAAGCAAAGGCTAGTTATTGGTGGCAGGCCAACAAAACTCGAGGAGGTCTAGGGATTATGACTTGGGAAAGGTTTAAGGAGATGTTCTTCGAGACTTATTTTCCAGAAAGTTTGAAGAGTCAGCTAGAAGTGCAGTTTTTGGAATTGAAGCAGGGAACGATGTCGGTGTCTGAGTATGCCGCAAGATTCAACGAGTTGGCGAGGTTCACGCTATATCAAGTCAGCACAGACGAACGCAAAGCGAAGAGGTTTGAACAGGGATTGAAGCCCTGGTTGTACAGTAGGGTTTCCCTGTTCCAGTTGAAGACGTTTACAACAGTGATGGAGAAGGCAATTCTCGTTGAGAGTGGAGGCGAGGCTGTAAAAAAACACAACCACGAACAGAGGAAGAAGAGGAGTGGAGGTGAACCTAAGAACGGTGGTGGTGGTAATGGTGGAAATGGCAACAACAATTTGAAAAGGAAGTGGAATGCAAATGTGGGGGCTGGAAATCAGCAAGGAAACTAGTAAAAGAAGAAGTTCGAAGCATGTGCTACATGCAGAAAGTTTCACAAGGAAGTGTGCTTGCTGGGGAAATGGGTATGCTTCAACTGTGGCCAGGAGGGTCACATCGCCCCAAATTGCACTCAATCTAAGAAGAACGTTTGTTTCACGTGCTGGTCCAATGATCATTTTGCTTGTGAATGCCCTAAGAAGAGATCTGGTGAGACAAATGGAAGCAAGGGAAATGCTAGTGGAGGTACACTGGCTATTGTTGGGCCAACATCAACAAATAAGCAAACAACAAGAACCTTCAACATGACAATGTAGGACGCGGTGAAGTCAAAAGATGTCGTATCAGGTATTATCCCAATCAAGGATATAAATGCATATGTATTATTTGATTCAGGTGCTACTTGCTCGTTTATATCTGATGATTTTGCTAAGAAGTTAGAAATACCTAGTGAAGAGTTGAATTTCCCGTTAAACATAGAAATTGAGAATAGGGAAGTGATTCCTGTTAGGTTTATATACAAGAACTATAGGGTGAACATTAAGGGGAATGTTATGAAAGTAGATTTAATCCCGATAAAACTTGGAGAGTTTGATGTGATATTGGGAATGGATTGGTTATTCAATTATGGAGCGAACATTTATTGCCAAAAGAAGTGTGTAAACCTTATGACTCCGTCAAAGGTAGTTTTTCATGGTAGCAGATTGCCTAGACAAATGAGATGTCTGACAATGATGCAGGCCAAGAAGTTGTTAAGTCAGGGCTGTGTAGGGTATTTAGCTTATATAGTCGATACTCAAAAGGAGAAGGGTATGAAACTGGAGGAAATTCCAGTGGTTAGGGAATTCGTGGACGTGTTTTCAGAGGATTTGCTAGGACTTCCGCCTGACCCAGAAATTGAGTTTGTGATCGACTTAGCGCCAGGAACCACTCTAATATCGAAGACCCCGTACAGAATGGCTCCGGTAGAGATGAAAGAACTAATGGTTCAACTGCAAGAACTGTTAGATAAGAAGTATATTCAGTCGAGTGTATCACCGTGGGGAGCGCTGGTATTATTCATAAAGAAGAAGGATGGGTCAATGCGTCTTTGCATTGATTATAGAGAATTAAACAAAGTCACTATTACAAATAAATATCCATTGCCAAGAATAGATGACTTGTTTGATCAATTGAAGGGTGCTAGATATTTCTCAAAAATAGATTTGAGAAGTGGGTATCATCAATTAAAAGTGAGGAAGGAGGATGTACCAAAGAAGGCGTTCCAAACTCAGTATTGACATTATGAATTTTTAGTAATGTCTTTTAGTTTGACAAACGCCCCTGTAGCGTTCATGGATTTGATGAACATGGTGTTTAAACTATTTTAAGACAAGTTTGTGGTGGTATTTATCGATGATATTCTGGTATACTCTAGAACTCAAGAAGAAAAAGTGGAACATTTAAGTCTGACGCTGGAGACGCTAAGAAAAGAAAAGTTGTACGCGAAATTCTCTAAATGTGAATTTTGGCTAGAACGTGTACAATTTCTTGGGCACGTAATTGACAAGGATGGGATTTCAGTGGATCCATCAAAGGTCGAAGCTATGATAAATTGGGAACCACCAAGAACTCCATCAGAGGTAAGAAGTTTCTTGGGATTGACAGGTTATTACAGACGATTTATCCAAGATTTCTCCAAGATAGCCACTCCGTTGACAAATTTGACGAGAAAAACTGTAAAATTTGTTTAGACGGAGAAATGTGAGGAGAGTTTTCAGGAATTGAAGAAGAAGCTCAGTGTGGCACCTGTGTTGTCATTACCAGATAATATAGGAAACTTTGTGGTGTATAGTGATGCTTCACACAAGGGCTTAGGATGTGTTTTAATGCAAAACGTCAAAGTCATTGCGTACGCATCAAGATAATTGAAAGACTACGAGAAAGGGTATCCAACTCATGATTTAGAGTTGGTGGCAGTAGTATTTTCTCTGAAGATATGGAGGCACTATCTCTATGGAGAGACGTGTGAAATCTACACAGACCATAAGAGTCTGAAGTATATTTTCACTAAAAAGAACCTGAATATGCGGCAGATGAGATGGATGGAATTGATAAAAGATTACGATTGCGAGATCTTTTATCACATGGGCAAAGCTAATGTGGTTGCAGATGCTTTGACTAGGAAAGGCAGAGAAAAATTTAATGTTATTAACCGATAAGGAGGAACTCATTTCAACAATGGCAAGGCTGGAGTTGGAAATCAAATTTCCAAAAGAATCCGATGAAAAATTGTACTAGATGGAAGTCAGTCAAACTTTAGTAGATAGTGAAGAACACTCAACTACAAGATGAGGAATGCAGAAAAATAAAGGAAAGCGTGGTCGAAGGAAAAGAAGTAAAGTTCAAGGTTGATACTGAGGGAATGCTGAGATTCGAGGGACGAATTTGGGTTCCAGTAGTACAGGATATTAAAGAGGAAATCTTGACAGAAACTCATAGCTCAAGATATTCGATTCATCCTGGAAGTATGAAGATGTATCAAGATTTGCGACGACATTTTTGGTGGCCAAATATGAAAAGAGATGTTGCAGAATGCGTTGCAAAGTGCTTGACATGTCTGAAAATGAAGGCCGAGCAACAACGACCAAGCGGATTACTTCAACCATTGGAAATACCAGAATGGAAGTCAGAGCATATCACAATGGATTTTGTTGTAGGTCTTCCAATGACTCAGAAAGGATACGATGCGATATGGGTGATAGTGGACAGATTGACAAAATTTGCACACTTTTTGCCAATAAAGATTAGATTTAATCTCGATCAACTGGCGAAGCTATACATTAAGGAGATCGTCTCAAGACATGGAGTTTCAGTGTCAATTGTATCAGACAGAGATCTGAGGTTCACTTCAAATTTCTGGAAGAAACTTCAAGAATGCATGGGAACGCAACTGAGAATGAGTACAGCATATCATCCGCAAACTGATGGGCAAAGCAAATGAACGATCCAGACGCTAGAAGATATACTTAGAGCGTGCATAATGTATTTCAAAGGAAATTGGGATGATCATATACCGTTGGTGGAATTCGCATACAACAACAGTTACCATGCAAGCATTGGTATGCCGCCATACGAGACATTATACGGCAGGAAATACAGAACTCCACTATGCTAGGATGAAGTTGGTAAACGTCAACTGTTAGGCCCGAAATTAGTACAGCAGACCGCTGAAGTTATCAAACTCATCCGAGCAAGACTAGTAGCTGCCCAAGATCGACAGAAGAAATATGCTGATCAACACAGGCAGAATCGCGAATTTGAAGCAGGAAATTTCGTCTTCCTGAAAGTTTCTCCTTGGAAGGGGAAAATTCATTTTGGCAAGAAAGGAAAGCTCAGCCCAAGGTTTATTGGACCTTTTGAGATATTGCGAAAAGTGGGAGATGTGGCTTATGAGTTAGCTTTACCTCCAGAATTAGAGCATGTTCACAACGTTTTTCATGTGTCGGTGTTGCGACCATATAAACCCGATTAAAAGCATGTGATCGAGTATGAACCGTTGCAGTTTAGTAAAGATTTGTCTTATGAAGAGATTCCAATCCAGGTAGTCGACATGAAAGAACAAGTGCTTAGGAATAAAGTGATACCTTCTGTGAAGGTGATATGGAGGAACCACAATATCGAAGAGGCTACGTGGGAACTCGAAGCAGATGTGATGAAAAATTACCCTGAGTTATTTGTTTAGTCTGTGTCTTCGATTCTACGGACAAAATCTTTGTAAGTAGGGGAGAATGTGACGATTTGATTGTTTGAATTGTGATTTTGGGGACAGAATCCTTGTAAGGAGGGAAGGATGTAACGATCCGAAATTTCAAATTGTAATATTAAATATTTATTTAATAATATAAATATTTATTTGATGTGTCTATTGTTGAATTGATGAAATAAATATTTATTTGATGTGATGGTTATGGAATCTAAAATTTATTAGAGAATTTTCTAAATTAAATTAAATTATAATCTATAGAGTTGTAATATGAAATGAGATGTTATCTTTTGTTGTTTTGAATTAATAATTTAAGTTGATGTGTTTAATTATTAAAAAATATAATGAAAATTATAATTTGGTGATATTTCTTTAAATGATATATTCAAATTAAAATATATTATGTGATTGATTTATTTGATTAATGTCATTATAAACTAAAATGTTTATTAAAAAAAAGGGTTTAATTTAGTTTTTGTCAAACAAGGCTTAATATAGTAATTCTTTAAAAATTAAAGGGTTTTGCCAAACAAAGCCTTATGGCTTTTGGGATTTCTAATTTTTGAATTTAAATAAAATAAATAAAATAATAAATATAATATAATTATATTATATACATTTATGTTGTAACTGTTATTTTAATTAGTATGCGTATTAAGGTATCAGTTTCTCTTTTATGCATTATTAGTCTATATTGGCTAAGTCTGAGAGTTTAGAGAGAGTTGATAGAGCTTGACAGAGAGAATTGATAGAGTTTGAGAGTGAAACCGTAGAAAATTGTCTACAATTGCAAGGTTGTGCAAGCTAACTTAAAGATATGTTCACAACTTTGATATTATATTTGTTTATGAGTATCACGATAAAGTTTTGTTATGTTTTGTGAATTTCATCTCTTCGAATTATTGCTAGATAATTGGGTAATTCTGAGTATATGTGTTATGATGATTAGAGTTATGTTTAAAACAAGATATTCATGCTAATTTCGTTTGACAGTAGTAGAAAATTTTGACAATATATGTGTTCTTCATATGGCTTAGGTAAGTACAATTTTTAGTGGTCAAATTGTATGTGAAACTGTTAATTGAGTCTTGTATATGTTAGTTCATTAAGAAACAAGCATAACGTAATTTGAATGAAGTGGTTTGGCCAAGTGTTGAAATCATAGTGTTGATTTTTGGGATTAATATCAAAAATTGAGTTTTATATGAAAAACATGGAATTTGAGAAATTAACCTAGCTTAAATTGTTGTTTAATTGTTTTAATTGGTGGAATATGTTCACAAATATGTTTGTGATAGTTCTATACCATTTTTACATGTTATTATTACTGTTTGGTGGGTGAAATTCGTGTTAGTTGGCTTAAGAAAAGTGTCGTAGCTCTGTTCTGCAAAATCGGAACTCAATAGTAAGCGCCCTTGGTAGTATAGCCCTTAGCGGACGCCAGTAAGCTTAATATAAATCTGGCCTATGCCGCCCGATTCCCAATCTCAGACAGTGAAGTCTGCTAATTCTGCAGACTTTGTTCGTTCAATGTAACTTAGCTTAAGGTTATGTTAATGTGAGAACCATTTAACAACAAGGTTAAATAGAGTCATGTTATATGAATTATAAATTCAAAGTTGTAAAAAAATGATTCATAAGTCATGAACGAGTTATGTGAAAACTTAGTTATACAATTAAATTTAGACAAGTGTTGCGAAGTAAAACACTTGGAATTTCTGAAATGTAATTGGTAATGAAAGACTTGTGCTAAAATGATAAGATTAGCTAGGAATGTATAGTTTATGGTATGTTAGCGTATTTAATAGGTATTGTGATTCTAAAATTATGTGTAGGTGATCGTGAGTTTAATTTTATAGCTTACGCTCAAGGCAAGTTTCTAAACCTTATCTTTTTACATTGAGAAAGTTTTCTAACTCTACACTTTCGTTGAGCTAGTTCCATTATTACATTTGTGTAGCTTTATTCTTTTGATTGAGCAAGTTTTTTATCTTAACTGTTATTGAACAAGTTAATTGTTTCTAAATTTAATACAAGCAAACTTTTAACTCTAATGTTATTTGAAATTCCCATTTGGTTGATTCATTTGAACTTGTTTATAGTTAAGCAAGTTTCTAAAGTTTTATTCTCGTATAATGAACGCAGATTTTGAACTCTCATTTTCATTATTGACTACTTATACTCTATAGTTATTCATTTTATTCATCTTCAATAGTTATACGCATGTTTATCATTTTATTCATTTTGTTGGGCAAGTTTTTAGTTTTCAGCTTTCTATCAGTTATCATACATTCTATAATGTCATTTCTAATGCTATAAGACTCTAGCCTTAGCTTATTTATTGTTCAAGCAAAGGTTTATCATTTTATTCATTTTGTTGACTACTTATGCTCTATAGTTATTTCAAGCATGAGTTTAATATGTATAATCAGTTCACTTATGATTCTCAATTATTCTATGTTATGTTGTTATTAAAACATCTGTGATGTTATCAAACATGATTGATTCAACTAGTCCTCTAGTTGATGATCGTTAAACTTCAAATTACCCTTGAAAGCTTATCCAAACCAAACTTTCTTTGGTGCGGACTTGTACTCTAAATACTGAGAAGAACAACCCTATTATTATTAGGAAATAATTTACGCTTAGCGTTGAAATGTTTGTGCATAATACATTGTACGAAGGGCTGATCCCCCTAAGTACGAGAAGTCCTTATAGTCTTATGACTATTAAAGTTGGAGTTGAAACATTACTCGTAACTGTGGACATAGTTCATAGTCTTATGACCCTCAGTTATATATCTATTCCATATTTTGGATTCTAGTTTCTGATTATCATTGTTAGAGTACTATCCAGTTTTGATGAGCCTATTCGTTGGCAGTTATTATTAATATTCTCCTATTGATTCATTGTTATATGCAATGAGTAATTATTTTGCTCACTCTTGCATATTTATATACTCATTGCAGCTAAGGTTGAGAAGGTAGACACTACACCAAAAATGGCCTATAGCGATGAAAATTTTGTGAAGGAATTTATTCCTTCAAATGAGGAGTTGTTTAGCGAAGGAACAATGAAGGAAAAAAGTATAGTGACAATATAGTTATTAGCGAAAGAAACATCCTTCACAATTTATATTTTTTTCCTCTCAAAATTGGGGCAATATAAAGATTTTTGGAGCCAATTTATGATGAAAATTTGCGAGGAAAAAATCTATTTAGTGAAGGAATTATTACTCAAGATATATCATTATTCATAAGTTTTTTTGAGGGGTAAAATTGGTCGCTATCTTGTTCTAAATAATTTTTTTTGAATTATTTGTGGTGAATATAAATACCTTAAATTTTTATAATAGTAAATTTAATTTTAATAACTCTTTATAAGTAACTTACAATATCAACTATTTATTTTAATAAACTATAAAGTAAATAACTTTACACTATGTTAAATTTTAAAATTTCTCCATAAAAGTTTATTTTTATGATCATAATTAAATAAAGTTAAAGTTAAATAAAAATTAAATTAAATAATCCAAAAGACTTTAAATTTTATTTTAAGTATATAATATTAATCCAAAAAAGTCTTTTGGAGATTAATTTAAAGGAACTTTATTTTTTGGTATTGTATTTAACATTCACTTAAATAACAATTTGGGAGGGACATAGTGCGTCACAGTGCGTGACTCAAGCAAGCGACTCAAGCAAAATTGAAACAAGTCAGGCAATTAGCGATCGACACAGTGCGTGACTCGTGAGAAAGGGAAGCAACTCAAGCAAGCGAGATAGGGTCGAAAACAAGCTAGCCGAGATCAAGGCTTTTCATTGATCAATCCTTATCCAAAATTGAAGATTCAACAAGATAGATGCTAGCTAGGTCTCTACCAATTTTGTTTCCCTCTCTTCCTTGGCCTTGGCGGGAGAAATAAAAAATTAAGCGCCAAATTTTGCGTGAATTAGCGAGATCGATATTTGATTGTGTGAATAATGTTTCAGATGAGTAAAGGGATTATTATTAATCCCAAAATTTTACCCCAAACTTCATCATCGCATCTTCAAATCTGCACCTTCATCCCAATTGAAGCCCTAACTTCAGAGAACCAAAGATTGTCAATTTGTTCGAAGGTATTTTTCCAACAACTTTGTTCATCCGTATTCCATTAGTTGTCAGAATGATTCATATATATATATATATATATATATATATATATATATATATATATATATATCTGACGATACATGTATGTATGTGTGTATTTGTTTGTGTAAGAGACATTCTTTAATATGCACAAGTATTATGGTTCTGTTTGGTTTCTGAGAAATTGTTGGGAAGGACAATAAGTACATAAAAGAAAATGGAAAAAAAGGATAACCTTATATTTCCTATTTTTTTTACTTGAACTAATTGTCTCACAAATTTTTTGTGCCTTTTTATATGCATAATCACTAAACACTACTCCCTATGTCAAGGAAAAGAGTAACATTTTTTTGGACTGATGGAGTTTTAAATTTAGTGCCTGCGATTACTTCCCTCTCTCGTGTATTGTTGTCAAAGGAGTTTTGTTTAGTTTTTTGTAGTTTTAGTCTTTACTTGTTGTGCCTCTATTTTCTCAATGGCCCACTGGAGTTGTACATATATTATCATTCTAAATTGTTTTTGTTGTTGGGTAATAGTTATGTTAACCAGTTCGCCCAGGGTCATGTAGAAACTTATCACGGGCTTGAGTTTTGTAGATGTTTTTCCAAAATTAACTAATATTACATAATTTTGTGCCTTTTACAAACAAATCTACCTTTATATATGACATTAAACTATAAATTTGCTCAGTCTTCCTGTTTATACAAAAGTAGGTCAACATTGTGTTAGCATCTAATGTTTCAAGTGCAATGATGTATGAATAATTATGGTTATGCTAGATTTTGAGCATTCCATGTATTTGCGTTTAATCGTACATTGGAATATCATGTAACATGCTATATCGTTAAAAGTTATGCAATTTTTCGTAAGGAAGATATTTTTTGGTAAGGCGTGAATCATAAGTGTTCTAACTATTATTCGGTAGCGTCTTTGGGATGGCTCCCCCTTTTGGTGTTTTGTCTATAATAATTGTACTTATTGGAAAACGACTCTTGCCTTTAGGTGCAAGTAGATACGGTGAGTACCTTCTTTTGCATTTTAGGTAACATAGGGTTAAACTACTGTGAGCTTGATTTATGACAAACTCTTGTATACATAAGATGCTTTTAATTTTCATAGAGAAAATTATTGAATGTTCAGTAGTAATTACTGTTAAAGACTAAGTATATTTTGTTTAATATATGATATATTTGTTCTCTACAAATGTACTATGCAAAGAAACTTAATGGGAGAACACCCAAACACACACACACACACACACACACACACACACACAGAGAAGGAACCCTAAAAAATATATCCTAAAATATAGGAGAATATAGTTATATAGTATAATGGATACCTAAAATTCATTGTATGGTTATGTCTTAAATGGGACTGGTTTTTAAAAAATATATTTTTGAAGTGTCTTTATGATAATATCCCTATCAAATGAAAAAAGTTAATTCTTCATTTTCCATGTTGTTTCTTTGATATATGTCAAATCCTTGTTTGTAGACCATGTTGGAAAAAACTTCAAGTAACTTATGTAAAGATGAAGGTTATTGAACATAATTCGTTAAATTTTGGGGAGTAGAAAGAGCCTATACTTTTGGTTCTTTCTCTGTTTTCCTCCGTTGAGTTCCTACCATGTGTAGGCCTGGTCTGGACCCCTCTTGTTGGGCTCTTCAATAGGTTTGACGCAACAGTGGTTTTTATTTCTTTTGGGAAACAACTCTGAAAACTATTTTTGGAAACTAAAAGCTGTAAGCTTTGCTATGTAAAGATTTATTTATAAATAGAAATTACCTATAATTTTATCCAAATTCTATATTTTAAGGTGGCACTTGAGAGTTTGGAGCCAATTAATGTAAGTTAAAGCAGGGGACTGCGTTTGGATAAGCCCTAATCCAACCTATTTCCTTTAAATGTTGAAGGTATTGGTCCAAGGTAAAGTGAAGCTAAGATAGATTACATAAGATCACACAAAATTATTAACAAAAAATAAGTTTTTCTCTTACTTTATTACAAACCAATATTTGATTCAGAATGGTTTATTAGTACAAGATAGAATAAACAAATATGAAGTTGTAAATAAAAATTGCTAGTAATTGTAAACTTAAATAAGAAAACCATTTTATGTATTATCATATACTAATTCAAGTAAATTAGGTAGTTTTTTGTATATTAATGATTTATATTCTAGATAAGTTCTTACTAAATATGAATACTGCTATGTACATGTATATTCTGTTATATGAATGTTTTAGTAGTTTGATGATGAATGTGTTTGTTGACATTAATTAGTTGGTAATTGCCAACTATAATCATGTCATCTGATCGAACTTGGATGACACGTAGGGCAGGGGATAATGGGATTGGAGTTTCTTTTGAGTTTCGACAAGGTGTAGAAGAATTTCTTAATTTTGCCTTTGACAACCCAAAATTTGTACACGCGGAAAAGATTAGGTGCCCATGTAGATCATGTATGAACTCTTGTTGGTTAAGCAGAGGCGAGGTTAACTTTCATTTATTTAAGAGAGGTTTCTGGTTGAATATAATGATGGACTCACCATGGGGAATCTTTTTTTGTGGAACCTAACACTTCTAATGTTCGAACTGATTTCAGGTCTAATAATGAAAGTTATCAATGTGGTGATATGGTACTTGATGCTTTAGGTCATGGATTTGATCAACAAATTGATAATAATCTCCATGATGATATTTTCGAGGAAGAACCTAGTGTAAGTGCAAAAGAGTTTTACCAAATGCTAAAAGATACTGAAGTCCCATTATATAGTGGTCATGAGAAGCATAGTAAATTGTCTGATGTTACAAAGTTACTGCACTTCAAGTCTGAGAATGGATGTAGTGAGAAACACTTTAACGACTTGTTAACACTTATTAAAGAGTTCTTGTCGGAGGATGATGAGTTGTCGGGATCTTACTACTTGGAAAAAAAATTGTTAGAGGACTAGGTTTGGGGTATAAAAAGATAGATGCATGTAGAGAAGATTGTATGTTGTATTAGGGGAAAAATAAAGATAAACAAAAGTGTTTGACTTGTGGTCTCCCAAGGTATCAGCCTAACAGCGGAGGTAAGGTGAAGAATATACCATGGAAGGTCTTGTGGTACTTTCCTATTGCACAAAGACTTCAGAGGTTATATATGTCAACAAAGACCTCCAAACACATGAGATGGCATAGTACCCAAACCAAAGTTCCCGGTGAATTGATATACCCTGTAGATTGGGTAGCCTGGAAATACTTTGATGCTACACACCCATCCTTTGCAAAAGAAGATAGAAATATAAGGCTAGGACTAGCCACCGATGGTTTCACTCCATTTGACCTATCAAACACAGCACGCTCTACTTGGCCTATAATTCTTGTTCCTTATAACCTCCCACCATGGATGTGTATGAAGGATGCATACATGTTTTTGTCGTTACTCATTCTTGGTCCTCAAAGCCCGAGTAAACACATCGATGTATACTTAAGACCATTGATAGATGAGTTGAAAATGTTGTCAAAGACGGGAGTCACACCTATGATGCATCTTCTAAACATAATCATTCATCCCTTGTCTGAAGCCGCTAAGTTTTTATGTGAAGGCGTTACAAAGAAAAGATCGATTAATGCAGATTATAAAACTATAGCTCGTCTGATTATGACATCCTTGAAAATATAAAATTGATGCTTATCAAGAGGAAGAAATGAGCATTCACAATGACTTGCATCTGTCTTCGGAAGTAAAATGGTAACAAGATGATCATGCCAAAAGTAGCCTTTACATTGAACAAAAAGCGAGTAAAATGAAGTTTGTTAGTGGGTGAAAAGTTAAAGCTCCTGGTGGATATACCTCTAACATATCTACGGTGTTGTAACCTCAAGGATAGTAGGCCGTTTATGGGTTAAAGAGTCATGATTGTCATATATTACGTACTCTGATTAATTCGATTGCTTTCAGTGATTTATTGCCTCTAAAATCATTGATGTTTTATCGAGGAACTTAGTCATTTCTTTACGTGACTTATATAACAAAGTGGTACTACGGGAGGTGATATGGATGTAATTGACAATTAAATTGTTTTTGACAATTTGCAAGCTTAGAAAGAGATCTTTCCCCCTTCATTCTTTGATTATATGGAGTATTTACCTATTCATTTGGCTTATGAAGAAAAAATAGGTGGGCCAGTGCAATACCGATGGATGTATCCATTTGAGAGGTATTATTTTTCTTCTTTTTTTTCACGATAATCAAAAGACTTATAATTTTACTCACTTTGTGCAAATAACATCATATGTTTATTTTTTTTATATAAAAAAATCAGATGTATGCGCTACTTAAAGAAGAAGGTTACTAATAAAGCTAATGTGGAGGGTTCAATTGCGGAGGCATAAATCATTGAGGAGCTCGTAAACTTTTTCTCTCTCTATTTTGAGGTTGACAAAGAAACAAAACATAATCGCGTTAGTCGTAATGAAGATATTGGAAAGTAGATTGTGAAAACCTTTCATCTTCAAAATGTTAGTCATGCTATCTCCCAGGAGTACACAACGAGATTTAAGCGGCGAGAGGAGTATCAAGTTGCAACAATATATACTCTTATGAATTGTATAGAGATCGAACCATTCATCAAGTAAGTTAGGCATTTTATAATTTGTGTATTAGAAATATAGATATATATATATATATATATATATATATATACACACACAAAAATATGCGTACACATTTCAATTATCTGCATTAAGATGGTAATGTATCTTGAGGAGTTTGATGAAAAAATTTTGGTATCTAATCTATATATTTGAGAAACAAAGGGTAGAGTTGCGAACAAATATTTCATCAGTGGTTTAATAAACGTAAGAACATATGGTTCTTTTATTGTATCAATATAATATATGGTTGACACAAAAAATTTATTCATATCATATAATAATAATAGTCTCTTGTATTTATAGGTACTCGATCATAACAATCTGGATGAAAGTTTAAGAAGACTAGCTGTTGGCCATGGTAAAAGCAGGTTAATGTGTATAAAGGATTCATTATCAATGGTTATAGATTCCACCGCAGTGATATAGCATAATAATATTATCGTGTGAATAGTTTGTATTTCGAGGAGATGGTATTATTGTGAAAAATTTTTATTGTCCTATTATATTTGAGGAAAGATTATTGATGAACTCTTAGTCGAACAAATATTTCATGCAGTACTTTAATAAAAGAGGTAAGAACATAATTTTTATTGTTTAAACTAAAAATTTTATTCATATCATAATAATAGGTTTGATACTCGGAAGGACAAGGGATTTTAAAATGTGTTATTGTGTATAAGGGATTCATTATCAATGATATAGATTCCACACAGTGATATAAATAATAGAAAAACCCAAGCGATGGTATTATTGTGAAAGGTAGTTTTATAATGACTCGGTTAGATTATTGCGGGGTCTTATAGGAGATTATTGAGATTACTGCAATACTTTACAAAAAGGTTGTAATGTTTAAATACAAGGCGGTTTGATACTCGGGAAGACAAGGGTTTTAGCGTGATTGAAAATGGATTGATATTAATATAAAGTCAGAGGCTAAACTCATATGATCCATTCAAAACTATAATACAAGCCACTGAGTTTTTTATGTGAAAGGCGTTACAAAGATCCCAATTAGTACACTCGTTATAAAATATAGCTCGTTGATTATGACATCCTTCAAAATATAAGAATTGATGCTTATCAAGGAGGATGATAATGGTTACTCAGAGTGCTAACCAAAACTTCGAGATAATTTGTTTAATGGAGATCTACATGTTGCGGGTGATCACAGGAAGATTTGAATGATGAAAATGATGAAATTGAAGAAGAAGAGCAATATGATACCGAAGAAGAAGATGAAAATGATTACGAAGATTAGATATATCTACTTTTTGGTTCAACTTGTTCTTAATTGTAATTGATTTTATTAGAAATGACGCATTTTGTTTTTTTAATTAATCATTTTTATCATATTAGCCTATTATGTGATGCTTATAATTTATGCTTGCTTATCTGGTATTTATGTTTTTGTTACTTAGTAAGCTTTATATTTATACTTTAGTTGAATAACTTTCATTTTTTTACCTATAACTTGAGAGGTATTAACAGATTCCATGGAAAAAAGATCAATTTCAAAGACGCTGTTAGTCATCCGACCAGGGTAATATACATCCAATAATGTCTTCTTGATTGGCAGCTTAATATTCTAATTTAGCATTGACTGGCAGCCCCTATTTTAATTTAACTTTTGTTACTCTTATATCATATTGTTGTAGGCAACTATACTCGATGATTCGCAAACCCAATATAGGCCGTCGAGGTGCCAATAGTTGTGGCAAAGTATATGGTCGTGACAAGTTGATTTTTCATTCAGCTTCTCAAGCAGATGTTCATGTAGATCATGTCAGTCCCCCTCCCCATCCCCCTCCCTCTCCCCACCATAATCATCATCATCATCATCATGTGATTCCTCTTGAGGTACCTGTTATAGAGCCCCATAGTCCAAGCGATGTAGCGCATGAGATGCAGTCTAAGTCTGTACCTGATAATATTGTTCCCCGTACCATATATGTTGCTAAACCTCATCGTTTAAGAGGTGTAACCTGTGGGATTCAGGTTGAGAATGATCTGGAGTTATGACCACTATGTTTGATTAGCGATAATAGGTATTTTTAAGAATATTAATTAGCTCAAACGCACATTATTAATTTTAACAATGTTTAATTGTGTTAATGTTCATTTTGTTTTTACAGCTTCATTACTGAAAAGGCTCGAAATAAGTGTGGGCCTATTTTGAAAAGCCATATAAATGAGCCTTGGGTACTTTGGAAACAAGTGCACGAAGATGTTTTTTGGTTGTTGGGAGGAGTTTTACAGAAGTACAAGTTTTTATTTTTCCTTTTCATTTTTGGTGAATATTTTATCAAGAAAACATCGCCAAGAATAACTTATGATTTTAAAAATCAACATAAACCAGAAAAAGGGCAGTGAAGTGTCTTACTTATTGCATGTTCTAGTGTCTTACTTATACTCGATTTTCTAGTGACGAGCTAAATGGATTCCTTTGTCGAAACCGCTGCATTCATCTTACTTATACTCAATATTCTAGTGTCTTACATATACTTTTCCGACGATTATATGCCTCTTTGGTCATCTCTTTATTGGAACCTCAATGTACTTTTATTCTTTGTGATAGGCCTTCCTGGTTTAAAGAGAAGCATGAGAAGACACCCTATTTTTAACTTGATTTATATTATTGCATATGTTTGCATTGAATGGCACTAACCATTAAAGTTTGGTATGTTTACACTTTTCCTCGGCGGGATTGTAAAAGTAGACAAAAATCAAGAAAATCATTTGTGGTTTCTTAAACTTATAATTCACATTAATCAAGAGTATCCAAAAGTAAAGAGGACTTTCATTGCCTCAGGAATGACATAGACTGAGAATTTTCTATAGAACTTGTTCAGTACAAATTCAATTTTTTAGAACGTTAGTAGGTATGTGTGAGGCTGTGACACAGGCTATGCACCATTGAGATAACTGTTGTTCAGGATATGCAAGCATAATATACAAGTGTAAATCTAAATGTTTTAACCATTGAGATCTAATAACAATTCGAGAAGCTAAGCAACACAGAAGAACGCCTATTACATGCATAAGCTTTTGGTTTTTAGTTTGGGTATCATTATCATTTAATCTTATCTATTTTCTTACTGGCAAATAGCCTGTGAAGGGCTATTTTTCATTGTACTATAAAACAGAATAGTGATTATTTTTGTATGCACTAATCCTGATTTTAGTCGTCGTGTTTAGAATGCACCTCACTCCCTGCCACCAGTAGTATATAGGTTCTGTAAACTCTCTGGACATTTAAAATGTTGATTAATTGTTTCCTTGGCTCGGTGTAAAATTACTATATTGTTTTCTAGTAACATTTATTTATTTTTACATCAGAATGTTATTTGATCATTTCAGTGGCGCTGCTTGTCCTAATTTCAAGTCTTTAATCATGCAAATAATTTCATTCGAGATATATTTTGACACTACTATAATAATAATAATTTAATATCATCCATGATGATCAATGTAAATGACCATGACACTACTATAATGTTGTTTATAAATAAATAGAATTCATCTAGTTATAGAAAAAAATGGTGGGGAGGGAGAATAGGCCTATTTTGAAAACTGAGAATGAAAGAATTCAATCCCCAATTTTGGTTTCCCCTATAGTGTTTAAGCTAACAACTTTATCATACTGATATTATAATTAATGAAGTTATAACTTTAATATTTATTGCTTTATTTCTTTTCTTCAATACTTGTTCAAGCTTGCTTTCGGTTTCGCGAAGGGGAAAATGAGAAAGTGAAGCAGGTCTTTCGTAACCATTATAAAAAACTTTATTCAAAATGGTTAAGCGTTGCAAGGCTCATAAGAAGGCTCATACAAATGAGATGTGTGATGCCTTGAAACCATATAATCCCAGTTGGCTTTCGTAACAATTGTGGACAGAGATGATTGATGTGTGGAAGGAGCAAGCCTGGAAATCAAGCAGTACAGCGTCTAAAAGGAATCGAGAAAAATTGATAGTAGGTCACACTGGTGGTTTTGCACCATTTTCCAAGCATATGATGGATTTGACAATAGCTAAAAAAATAGCTCCAACTTTGGTAGAGGTATGGGATAGGACCCACAAGAAGGAACAGGGTAATGGAGTTTATATAAACTCTCGTGCTAAGGAGATTGCAGTAAGTCCTTTTTTATTAGCTTTTGATATTTTATTTGATATTAACTGCTGATATAAATCTTTTAGTCCAGGTTTAGGTTTGATTAATTTATTTCGTGACATTTGATTTGTGTTCACCTTTTTAGAAAGCCATGTTCAACCACTACATGCAGACATCTTTATGTTCCCATTTGTTCTCTCTCTCCCTTTCATGCATTCATATAGGGAGTAGTCATATTGCAGCATATTTTAGTAGTCATAATTCCTTTCGTGAGAGTACCATATATTATGCAAGAGCAGTGACATATATTGGAGCAGTGACATATTTTAGCTTCTGATTTTTGTTGATAAATATTGAATCTTGAGGTAAATTTAATTTTGTAATTGTACATTTTTTATATGCTCATGAACTTGACTATAAATTCTGCACCAACAAACAATTATTTGAAATATTACAAAACTGCTATGGCATAAGAAACTAGTACAACAATTTTTAATCAGAAAAGTAGTTTTGGAAGCTCTAATTTTTCAAGAAAGTTGAAAGTACGGTTTACAAGGGTTGGCGTGTTTATGCTTTACAATCTTTTATTTTGTATTCATTACATTTCTGGATGATGAATTTAAGTTATTTTGTATGGCTAAGAACGACAAATCCATGAACCTGTATATTAGTTATACGTGACTTATAATTACCCGCTTTATAATATAGATGTTTAGTTATATGTTATTAAGTTGATTAGTTGTTAATTTAATTATTTGTCTATTAGATCAGTGGTTATTGTTGTTGAATTGAACTTGGTAAAAGATTGCTATCTTGATCTTTGAAATTGATTTGACTTTGTTGTTCTGTTGGTTTCTGTCATTGTTAGATCTAATAATTTGTTTTCACATGATAATATGCTTTTATTTCATTTTTATGTTTGTGGATCAAGTTAACTTAATCATTTATAACTGTCTTGACTTATGCTAGTGCATTTCAACTTCTAAATATACACCAGATCAAAATTCCTTTCATTTGTACAAGATTTTGATGCTGGCTTGATCTGAGTCATACATACCAATTACCCTTAGAAACCGAAAAGAAATTATATTTTATTGAACAAATTAGTTTTATCTTTGCTCCTATTTCCACCGTTGAGAATGTCAAGAAACAATTTCCATTCTTATTAATTTTGCACTTCCTGACTTGCTGGCCATGCAAAGCACCCTAAGTTATATATTGAACTAGTGGTAGTTTATTTTTCCATCCTAATATTATGCTCACTTTTCTAATATCACCTTACAATAACTAATAACGACTTTTTTTGAATCGCATCCATTAAGTCTTAGACTATTACCCCCTAGGATGACATTAGGAGTTGTTTCATACTAGTTTGGCTGCCTATCATTTCTATGTGAAGCCTGCATTCAGCATTCCATTATGCACGATATATTGGGACTTGATACAGGTAGAGAAACATTAATTTTTTTTGAGCAGGGAAAAGGCTATAATACTTCAACCATAACTCACCACCTATTTCCTTTAGTATGTCTACCTGATTTTTAGTTTAGTCAACCAATATTTACAGTTTCAATTGCTAATTGATGTGCATTTTTATGACTTGCAAATGTATTTAATGTACGTATTTAACTCTTGTACATATTTTGTATTTTAGTCAGGATATAGTACTGAGGTTGGTGGTCCTGCAGAGAATGGTACACCAAAGGTAGATGACTTGCCTATTTGGATTGAGAAAACTGGTGGGATTAAAAAAAATAGGATACTTGGTTTTCCAGGATATCACGCACGAGACGTGCTCGGTACTCCTCCTATAGTGCCGCCGAGTATAGGTTATTCTTCACCGCAACAATCTACTGATCCTAAGGAATTGGAGAATATGATTGACAAGATTGTCCTCCGTCGATTGGGTATAAAGTCTATGGATGATGCTTCTACCAATGATAGTAGAGAAGAAGTTTACCAACTTCTTTCAAACATTTACCAACTATGGTTCACTTGAGGTATTTACTAATAACTATATTTTTGTCTTTGTCCTTCATCAATCTCTCTCTATCTATTAATTTAAGTTCACCAGGTTTATTTTTTCTTATTCCTCACCTTGTTGAAATTAAATTTTGGTGTTTTTTTTGTAGGAGGAACTTTACAGGCCCAACCTTGATTTCCTTGAAGAAAATAATGATGGAGTGGACCTAACATGATGTACACTTCATTCCTTCTAGCTCGTTATTTTTTTAGTTTTCTTATGTTAGTTATTTTTTTAGTTTTCTTATGTTAGTTTTCTTATTGTGACTTGATCATTATCTATTTATATATGGAGTATTAGTTTTAATTTTTGGCTCTTTATGCAGTTTATCAATTAGTTTGAAACAAGTGTATATGACATGATTTATATTAACTTGAAATATTAAATTTAATATTTATTATAGCATTTAATAATAATAATAATAATAAATATGAAATCAATGATTTGAAAATTAATTATAATTTGCAATGAATTTTGATTATTAATTTATCAATTAATTTTTTTTTTTTACAAATTTATAATTTGTGAAGGATTTTACTTGTGAAATGGATTTTAATGAAGGATTACTTTCCTCACTAAATCTTTTTTGGTTAATTAGTTAGTCATCAATGAAGGATTATTTCCCTCACTAATTTGAAGATACATTCTCAATTTATAATTAGTGAAGGAAAATTTTCTCTCATTAAATAAATTTATTCTTCACAATATATTATTTGTGAGGGAATAAAGTTATTCACTAATTTCAAATAGTCCTTCTTAAAATATTATTTGTGAAGGAAACCAATCTTTCACTAAATAACAATATTCCGTAACTAAATACAATTTGTGAAGGAATAAGTTATTCACAATATATCATTCACAAAAAACCTTTAGTTACTACTTAGTGAAGGATACCCAATTGCGAGGAGGTCTAATGCGAGCATTCGTGTGAAGGAAATATTTCTTCGAAATAAATTACTTTAAAGAGATAAAGGGCCTCTAATGAAGGATTTGTCCTTCACTAGAGGCCATTTTTGGTGTAGTGAGATGAGCCTTCAACTAGCAAAGGAAATAGAAAAATGTACAAGTGATGAAGACTTGTAATTATGATTATTGATATGATGTTAGACTTTTGAATTTGATGATAGACTATTATATTATGATGTGATGTAATAATTTTTTTTCCACACTTGAATGATGTTTTAAGGTTAGATAACTTAGGAAGATTTTTATTGGTTAATGTAACCCTATTTTAAGGGAGGATTTATGGTTTAAATATTTTTTATTTGGGTAAATAGAATGAATGTTTGGATAGTGAACACCAAATCTTGTGGGAATGAAGTACCGAGATTTAGGGGTGTCACATTTAATAATTAAGCCTAATATTATTTAAATTAATTAAAGAATTAATAAATTGGACATAATTAATTAACGAAAAATTTAATTATGTGACTATATGAATTAAATGAGAAATTATTATATTTTATTCAAATTAAATTAAATAAGATATTTGATTTATTGTGCAATTGGGTGTGACATGATTTAAACTATAGTATAAGAGAATCATTAAATTAAATGGTTTTGGAGCCTATTATTGCCAGCCAAACGAGGACCTAAGAGAAGTTAGTAGCAGTTAACCCATGATGGGTTAACTGACCTCCACAACGCGTCAGTTCTTAAACCTTCATACATCTTCTTCCTCTTTACGCTCTATGTCTAGAAATAAGAAAAAAAAACAATTACAGAGAGAAATTGAGAAATTGTTGAGGGAGATTGTGAGTGAGTGATTGAAGAAGCATCTGAGAAATGTTTCCTTACTAATCTACACTACGCTTTGGGTAATCTCTTTAACCCAGTTTCATTTACATTATTAAAGTTTTCATGAATATGGCTCTCAGATTTCTTTAAAATCTCTATAGTTGGAAATTGTATTGACTATGTGGATATATATGTGATAATATGTTAGCATAGCATGTTTTTACTATATATTGTAGATTTCCATATCATTAGTTTCATAAAATTATGTCGTATATTGTTACAGAATATAGAAATATGGCCATATGGCCCTTATACATAAATTTAATATGTCAAACATATATTGTCTCATAAGTTTTACACCCTTATATAATTATGTATGTTAAAACAAAGAAAACAAACTTCGAATGGACAGATTTGGTGTTATAACGAACCCGTGATGTTAATTTTTATGTTTTGTGTTCAAAACCTTCAAGAACATCAAGAACAATGAAATTACATGTTTTGATTCTATAATTATGTGTTTTAATTTATTAAAACCACTATATAAAGGCTGGGTAATGATTATGTATGAATTCTAGTATGTGGGTATGTTTAATTTAATGTATTTAATGACCATGTAATGATAATTTCGCCTGAATCTTTGTTCTTCGTGAACTTGAAATTCAAAAACTAGAGTTCCATGTATGACTGACTCCATGCCTTAAGTCCCATTCTGCGGTATGAGAACAAAGCTTCTTTGGTGGCAGCCATGCACACTTTCACTCTGATTGCTTAGAAATGAAATGTTTTGATTATTTATGTCCATGAAAGTATTAGTAACTTAATCTATTGAACATAAAAATATGTCAGACATATAATGAGACGTTAAAATAGATGTTTAACATGTCAATAACATATTTACGTGTGGATTAAATTATTGAACGCATAGTTAACTTATTGGTCGTGAAGTGTAAATTTTGTGTTAATAAGTGTAGTAATTTGACTAAATATAGTCATAAACCGAGTTAAATAAAAAGAATGAACTTGTAATGACTAATTTCGTTATAATTAACTAGTATTGTGAATATAAATGGTATGTATGATTAAATAAATTAACGTGTAATCTATGCATGAGGCAAGTTTCCTAACCCTACTCGTCATCATTATATAAGTTTATAAGTTTATCTCTTTACATCGAGCAAATTCTCGTTATTATTGACCAAGTCCATTTTGTTATATTAAAGTATATTAATCTTTCAAAGTTTGATTCTGTTATACAATACTTATTCCATTGTATATCTCTTGAGATTGATATTCGATTTAAATATCAGTTACTGTTGAACCTTGTTAGACTAGCGAACCCTTAATGATTCGACTAGTCCATAGTTGATGAGCGTTCTAAATTTCAGAACCCTTGTTGAATTATCCAAACCAAACTTCCTTTAGTGCAGACTCTAATGTCAAACTGAGATGAACAACCCTGTATAGGGGATTACTTATACGTTAGCGTTAAGATATTGTGCCAAGATGTGGTACTAAGAGTGATCCCCCTAAGTACGAGAGGAAAAGTCCATAGTCTTATACTGTTAAAGGTTTCAAGTATAAACACTTGACAACCTAGGACATAGTTCAAGATCTTATGACACTCAGAAGTTCTTTTGTTTCTTGTTATTCATTCTTGATTTAAAAGCTGGGTTTTCCTATTTCAGAAGTCTTTGATTTATTCGCATGTTATTATTCATTTGTTATATTATTATACTTGTGAGCAATCGTGCTCACTCTTGCGTAATAATAACATTGCAGTTAAGAACGAAAGATCCGACGAGCCTTCCACTACTAAAGGCAAGGGCAAGATTAACAAATGAAGAAGACTTATTGTTAATATGTATTTATGTTTCAGACTTGATGTTGTTTAAGACTTGTTATTTGTTTATGTTTCCGCACAGATGTTTAAGGTTAGAGTGACTTGGGATTGTATTTATTATGTAGATGGTGTAACCCCATAAGGGGAAGATTTATTTATTTATTTCTGTCTATTGCATGGTTTGCATTTATTATGGGTAGATAGATAGATGATAATTGTACAGTGAACACCAAATCCTGCGAAAATGGAAGTACCCGGATTTGGGGATGTCACACACCCGTCAACAGAGTTACCAACTGCTGAACCAGATTAGCGTTGGTCTCATTATTATTATTAGTAGACCCCTCAGGAGGTGCTTGTTGACGTGGTTGTCTTCTTCTAGGAGGCATTTTCTGTTAAAATATACGCTTATTAGTTCCTTACTCAACTTCTTAGGTATTTAAAGTTTAACTTAAACATTCCAAGATTAAAGCTATAACACATAACATTTCAAATAAACTCTAATATTTTATTTATTCATAACATTTTATAATATATTAAAGATAGCATAACCGCTATAAACATTCACTTTCTTGAACTAGACAAGTTTCAAGATTACATACTCATACTATCCCTTTATTTATCTCAAAATAAGGGATTCACAGTTTATTTATTCACATAATTAACCACATATTATTATCACTCTTATTCTATCTAGGCATATTAAGACATCTTAAGGCTTCTCTACGTTCTTCCTCTATGATACGATACGCCATTCTACGATCCATCATGAACCATGGTGAGTCTTCAAACTGAGGTGGGTAATAAAAGACTCGATCCTGGGCCCTATTAATCGCAGAATTAAAAGCGTAATCCATCTCGTTCATCTTGTCCTTCTTCAGTTGAATCTTAGCCTCAGCACGGTCTGCACATTGAGTCACCTTCATCCAAGCGTTCTCTGCTCTTGCACGCTTAGCTGATTCCTCTTTGAAGTCATCTTTTAATTTCTCCATGTCAATCTTCATCTTCTCGTTCACTCCCAACAGGTCTTCATGCTGACCCTTGGTATGAACTAAGTCCCACTTCGTGTTTCCAAGGCGTGAGTCGAGTTCCTGAATCTCCGCATCCTTCTGCTCCATCGAGGCATGATGCATCTCAACCATCTCCTTCAGCTCCTCAACCTCGTCCCGTAATTCTATGTTATGGTCGCACAGAGCATCATACATATCAGTTGATATTGAGTTTGGTGGAAACTCCACAGGATCCTCTTCCTTGTCATCCTCCTCTATCTCCTCAGAACTATCCTCCTCGGGATCGGTCACAGGCTCATCCTCCTGGATCAACTGTTCTCGCACAACATGAATATCCCGAGGTTCATCATCTCTAGGTACCTGAGGTATTACTTCCCTAGCTGGACTGGATCCTCCATCATTAGACATCCTGACAACAAAATATTTTAAGTTTTACTTAATATTTTCGATACTCGCGAGCACATAAGTTATTAACATATAGCACATAATGTCTTTTATTATTTAACTTCAATGGATACCTTAATCCATTTCTTAAACTCGATAAGAGTTGGACACCTCAATGTTTTCTGTTTCCTTAAAGGTTACTTCCTAAGGTTTCCCCACCTAAGGTTCATAACCTAAAGCTCTGAAACCAACCTGTGACACCCCGAAATCTAGGTACTCCATTTCCACAGGATTTGGTGTTCACTATCCAAAACATTACATCTAACTACCCATAATCAAAGGATAAAGACATAATTTAAATAACTTAAACAATAATCTTTCCCATTAAAGGGTTACATCATCAACTCAAAAATAATCCCAGGTGATCTAACCTTAAATTTATTCATCAATTTTTCGAATACATCATAAAATAAATCAAGTCTCATAACATAAAACATTTAAATTAATTTCCATAAGTCTTCAGCACTTGGACAGTTTGCCCTTTCCTTTACTAGTGGATGGCTCATCAACTTTCTCCATTTTAGCTGTAGTGTTAATTACAAGAGTGAGCAAACAAATGTTCACTGATATAGAAGGTAGTAATGATAAAAACACGAGAATGAACAACAATTGCTGAACAACAATGAACTTGTTCTACGAATCAAAAATAGAAAAAAAGTTTGAACTTAACCTTAACCTTAACCTTAAGACCACGAACTATGTCTTAAGACCACGAACTATGTCTCCGGTATTTAGGTATTATTACCTTAACCTTAACAGTCATTAGACTATACAGATTCTTTTTAACGTACTTAGGGGGATCAGTCGTTTGTACCATGTATTGTGCACAAACATCTAAATGTTACACGTACAAAATCACATATGTTAGGGTTGTTCGTCTCAGTTTGAATTTAGAATTTCCGTACTAAAGAAAGTTTAGTTTGGAACTAGCTTATCAGTGCTTCTAGAATTTTAGAAAACTATTCAATTTCCATCAATAAAGGTTTGCTTACTACTTGAAGGTTTTAATACAAGAATTTATAACTGAACAATGCTATCAAAGTCAAAGATCGGATATCAACAATATATAATTGAATAGACATGATAAACATGCAAAGTGCTATAACCAAAATAGCTAGAATAATCTCATTTGAATCGACGTATTAGAACAATATATTCTTTGTATAATAATTAGGAAAGTTAAACTCACTCGATGTAACGAATTAGGTTACAAGAGCTTGTACAAACATACTCAAGATAGATTAGGCTTGCTTAACTTTACAAGGAATGTTAGGAACTTGTACAATAATAATTTAGGAATGGGAACTTGCATTCAACATGGAAAGAATCAAGTTAGAAAGCTTTCTCAATGTAAAGAGTTAAGGTTTAGAAACTTGCCTTATATGTAAGCTACACAAGTGTAAAATAATCCCCAATTACCCTACACACATCATTGAAATCGCAACAACAATTAGTTGTATGAATATTAACTTTAGGGTTTAAACCATCATTTAGGTCATAACCCTAACCTAGCACCTAACCATTTAGGTTAACATACTTAACATATAAATCACACATTGATCAACATAACTTAATCGTTCAACTCTAACTTTTGAAAACATCACTTTTAGTTTCATTATATAACTCAATTAACAATCACTTAAAAAAATCCTTTACACTTTGTATTACCACACCTTACAATCTGTTATTGTAGTTTCTATTATGTCTTAACATCATTAGCATGCTTTCTTAGCTAACATAAGTCCATTACACATGACCTGCAAATAGGCAGACTTCACTGACTCGGACTAAGGTATGGTGCAGCTACGACATACTTAAGCCTAGGACCGAAGCTTAGAATCGCGCCCGGTAGCGATTCGCTGCTTTTAGCATTAACACCGGTAGCAATTGCTGTGGCAATTACTGCAGAAAACAGAAACTCAACAACTGTGTTCCGTTTTAGCCCAACTAACACGAATTTCACCCTTAAAATAGTGAAATTAACATATACAATTGATATAGAACTAACACAAACATGTTTCCTCACATATTCATCAACTTAGAACAACTAAACATCAATTTAAACTAATTTAATTCCTTAAATTTTATATTTTCTCATGAAAACTCTATTTTTGACACCTTTAGCGAATTTGATCACCACGAATTCGTTTCCTAATCAATTGACATGATTCAAACTATGACGCTTTCGTTTCTTAACATATTAACATAATCCAATAACAAATCATAGATTACAACACATATAGAGCATCAAATTTTGTACTTTCTAAAGTCATATCATATGAACATATCACTGTTATTTCAATTCCCTCTTATAAACCCAATTCTCACGAATTTGATAACTGATATACAATCACAGATGATAACAAACCAATTTATCAAGAGTATACATATATATAATCAACCTATGAGACAACAATTTAACAAAAACCCATTATAGAGAACTTTAAATCAATCACAATTCCAACTAGAAAATTTTGGAATGAGTTATACCTTGAATTAGTAAAACAATTAGCAACCCTTCAAGCAACACCACTGGAATTCACAGAGAACTCTCCCTTTCACTATTTTTCTCTCTTGTTTCCAAGCTATCTCTCTAAACCCTCAGCTATCTTGGCCTTAGAGAAAAAAAATAAGACGCGTTGAAATATACTAACTCCCACTTCCCCACTAACGTCAGGTAAAAATATAAAAAGTTTGCGTCAGTTGAATAAGCCAAAGGCCAAAAGGCCTTGTTTGGCTAACCAAAAACTTCCCCAAACTAGATTATTATTATATTATTTATATTATATAGTTACTTTGTGTCATACTCTAGTTAATTTAAATAACTTTAGTTTAGTTAATTTAAATAACTTATAATAATAATAAAATTCTTATTAACATTATACTTATAATTAATAAATAATTATATATCTAATTTAATTAATAAATTAGAAACATCACTTTATTTAATTTATTTATTTCCTTTAAATTAAACAATTCATTTAATTTAATTATTTCCTTAAATATTAAGCAATTGATTTAATTTAATTATTTCCTTAAATTAACTCCTTCAAATAAAATTATCATTATTCAATTTAATTAACATTAATTAATTTAGTTACCAAATTAATTCACCACAATTCATTAATTATTTATTTTCCTCAATAAATAAATTATTTAAAATATTTATTTAATTCAATAAATATTTAAATTAAATTACAAATTTCTTGATCGTTATAGGACTTCACCCTTGGCAATTGGAGCAGTACTCCATGTTTTTGTCGACAATGGTAAAAAGGGCAGAAACTCCCTCTGCCCTATAGATAACAATAACTGTTTACTTTTGTTGTACATTATTAGCAGTTGTTTTGTCATTACATGTTAACATTTTGTATGATTAAACAGTTTCATATAATAAGTGAACACATTTTTGTTTCAGGACTCTGAATTTAGATATGCCTAAACTTGCTGATGAGGTGCCTATTCTCCACAAGGACTGTAACTTTGATGTAAAGTTGGACTCAGACTTGATGAAAATACAAGAGAACTATGAGATACCTCAGGAGATCAAAGAATAGGTCGAAGAAAAACCCAAGCCAAATCTTGATCAAACCTCCTCTTTCAACCTCGGAACCTTAGAAAACCCTAAACTAATCCAGATTGGTACGGACCTTACTCCAAACCAAATGAATGACATGGTTACTCTATTAACCCAATTCCAGGATGTGTTTGCATAGTCTCATAAAGACATGGTCGGTTTGTCTACTAACATTATCATTCATCACCTTCCCATCAAAGAAGGATTCAAGCCAGTCAGGCAGAAGCTCAGGCGATTAAAACCTGAGTGGAGTTTAACAGTTAAAGAAGAAATTGTGAGACAATTTCAAGTTTGCATCATCATGGTGTCAACATACCCTGAATGGTTATCCAACATAGCCCCCGTGCTTAAAACAGGAGGAAAGGTGCGAGTTTGCGTGGATTACAGGGATCTGAATAAAGTTTGCCGTAAAGATAGCTTTCTTGTAACGCCCCCAAATTCGGGTATCTTACAACCCGACAGATGGTGCTATATTGTACAAACATTCATACATTAATTCAATTGAAGAGTCTCAAAGAACGAACATAACATCTATATATTCAAAATAATATTTACATTTCCCCAGGTTCTAAACCCATTACAAAGGTTCTTTGTCATAATATTCATTACATTACAATAATAGCCCTATACTATTACAAGACAGCTTAATAATCTACCTTAGCTTTTCATTTATCCTTATTCGATCCTTCGGGACGTTCAGTCTTAGCTGCATTCATATAGTTCAAGCAAGAGTGAGCATAACTAGATCAGCAAGTATAACAATTTCAATAACAACATGCTTGATATATATGAATCGTATATCTTCGATAACTGAACAATAGTTATGAAGTACTATTGATGATTCAAAATAGCACTTCATCTTTCTTTCAAAATGTTTCACAATGAATAATATTCAGTAAAACATACACTCCGGTCAAAGACCACGAGTATTCATTCTTTCTTTAAAAGGACAACCCGGAACTCGATTCAAGTAAGCCCTTGTGATACTTACGAGCACTTCTAGGTGATCGACCTATTGTACTCTATGTTGATCAACACTACATCCATTAAACGCGTATATACGTTTAATCATTTAGCAACCTCACGTGCTGCGCTTTTTTACCGACAAAACATTTGTTTAACATTTCAGTCTTCTTTTGAAAACTATATCAAGTAGTTGACAAAAGATAATAACATTTGATAACAGATGAATAGATTATCATCAATCCACTCAATATGTCAAGTCTAGCCAAAAGAACTGGCTTTAACTTCATTGTACTTCAATTCATGCGTAAGGATACATGAAATTCAAAAACTTGTTCAGATTGAACTGAGACAAGAGTTAGAATACTTGCCTTTAGCATCTGCTACGGTGTAATTACTTTACGTTCAAGCCTTTCAAGTCTCTACAATACATGATCACATAATGCCTTATATTAGGTCACATATAATCAAGTATGTATCTGACTATATCCTACCCTTCATCTCAATCTAATTGTGTAATAGATTCTGTTACTATCTGTTCCGACTTTATCATTATGTTTACATTCATTCAACTAGGTTATTTCAACCTTTTTACAATATCTCTAAGGTTTAACAATGTTACATTACGTTCCTTAAAGTATATTTACTTTAAATCAATTACCAAACTTTCTTTGTACTTATAAACTTTCCTTACTATCCATGTCTCGAGATCTGGCGGCTGCGGCCAGTTTATAACTTCTATTTCATGACTGCGGCCTGAAGTTAACAAGATGAAAGTCCTTGACTTGGCGGCAAGGCCGAGAGTCCTTACTTAATGGGTCACATCATGGCCTTGAGTTTCCGATGTGCTTAGACAATCGCTTCTTTCGGCACTACGGCGTGACCAATTTGGTCTAGGGTTGGCGCCGCGGAGCCAACTCTGTGCACCAGAAAAAATTCAGTCTGTAAAATTTTGCGAACTTCCCGGACGCATAACTCCTTCGTTATAAGTCCGAATTGGCTCGTTCAAAAGCCTACGGTTCAAAAATTACGTAATCTACACATTCATGTAAGAACTTTATCTATTCGACTTCATTTGCTAAAAATTCACCTATTGGTTCATTTTCAACGAAACGATAAACGTTCGTGAACGTTCAACGCTCGTTTCTTCGTTCTAAGTCGGAATTCGCTCATTTTCGAGTCTGCAACTCTTAAATGATGAACATGACTTGTCTCCAATTGAAAATAACATTTCCAAGTTCAAACTCAAAATTTGACTTCTAATCTGGGAATTTCACGAATTCGACGATTATCGTCTAATCGTGCGATTTCCGACAAATCTTCATTCTTATAACTTGTTCAACATTACAAATGAATTCCATTCGTCATGGGAACATATTAACCTACATATTCCAACAACTTATACTCATGGTTGGATTTTGACTTATTTCTTCATAAGCTTATAACTTGATAAATCATAAACTACTTATGATCTCATCATTCATGACTTATGATAATTAAAGTTTCTTAACCATCATACATATATGTTCTCAACATACTACTTTACTTATGTATACTTGATACATATAATCATACAAGTTCTTTAACTTTCATAATACTTATATTACTAAACTCATTACAAGTTCATAATACTTTCACATAAGTTTATTACTTATGCTAGCATAAATGACTTATTACCAACTTATATGGCTTAAGTTCATTACTTCCACATACTTCTTTCTTTTTATCATTCATGTTCCTTAATCCAAGCTTTTCTTATCAACCTATCATGATAGAGATAGAAGATAATTAGAGAAGGGATCTTACTTTTGAAGTCTTTGGTAAGTAGCTTCTTCTTCTTCTTTACTTATGGAAGTTAACTTATTTGTAACTTAAACTCTCTACCAATTAAGCACTTTGAAATAGCTAACTTGTTTGAAAAAATGTTAAATGGCTAGCAAGGCTTCTCTATTTATAGAACTTGCGAGTTTAGGGTAGATTAGTCTTAACACTAAGCCACCTCCTTACTATTCATTGATTGGCTAGCTCTAATCTTATCCTTTGCTTGGCCATTACTTCATTTACTTGGTCATTACTTCATTTACTTGGTCATTACATTACTTGGTCACCACTTATTAAGCTTGGTTACCACACTAACTTGATCACCACTCATAAAACTTGGTCATTTCATATTAACCATATTAATATGGTTTGCCTCATGGGTTTGTTAACTCATGGATTCGAACTTGGGCTTAGATTTAACTAAACTTTGGGCTTTGCTTTAACAAACTCTCACTTGCTTATTAATTCCAAAAGTTGGGCCTTAACCTTAATTGACTTGGGCTTGTACAAAATCCTAACCAATCTTTACAAGACCATTAATATTACATAATACATATACATATAGTTTATGCATTTATTCTCATACTCTAATTCATATAGAGTTTATATACGATAACTCATCCTTCATACAACTCGTATAATACATCGTATTATACTTGTTTTCATTCCTTTGCACAATACCAAAGTATCATACAATTATTACTTTACTCATTCCTACTTCGCTTTACTTAACGTTTATAACCTAAGTCCGCAAACGAAATATCACGTTTTCCATAACTAGATTATTATTATATAATCTGTCTTACCTTAATATTCTATCATTACGTATTTCTCGGAAATTCAAAAAGAAATCCCGAGCAAATACCGATGAATAGTGCTTTTCAGAAAATTTGTCTAAAAACTTTTATTTTCATCTTAGAAATTCAAACACTTTAATTCCTTCACGTAGCTCAAATACTACGACATTCCAATATCAATAGGTTATAGAATGACAACTATCTTGATAACACATAGAATATAATTTTATTATTATATAATTTAATAAAATCATTTTACAATAAGATCCGAATTTCTCGGTCGTTACATTTCTCATACCATTTATCCACATCCTCATTGACAATACTGCTTAATACGACATGTACTCCTTTGCTAATTATTTTGTAGGGTACCATCAAATCATGGTTGCTGAAGAGGATCATGAGAAAACTGCATTCATCACGCCTTGGGGAACATTTGTTACAGACGATTGTCATTCGGCCTCATCAATGTCGGAGCTACCTATCACCGGGCCATAATGGCTCTTTTTCATGACTTAATGCACAAAGATATAGAGATCTATGTGGATGACATCATTGTCAAGTCCCGAAGGGAAGAAGACCACCTAGACCATCTCATAAAACTCTTCAACAGGTTGTGTAAGTATAACTTGAAGTTGAATCCAGCCAAGTGCGCCTTTGGCGTTAAATTAGGCAAGTTGATAGGGTTCCTAGTTAGCCACAAAGGGATTAAGCTGGATCCCACCAAAATCCAAGCCATCACAGAAATGTCCATTCCTCAGACAAAGAAGGAAATACAGGGATTTTTGGGAAGAATCAACTTCATCATCTGATTCATCTTCCAACTCACAGCAACCTGTGAGCCTATTTTCAAGTTGTTAAGGAAGAACTCCTCCATGAAATGGAATTATGAGTGTCAGAAAACCTTCCTTACAATTAAAAAGCAGCTAGTCAAAGCTCTTATTTTGCTACCTCCCAGGGATGGTGTTCCTTTGTTCATGTACCTATCCATTAATGACAATGCCATGGGTTGCATGCTGGGACAAAAAGGCGATATAGGCCCAGAGCGAGCTATCTACTACCTCAGCAAAAGATTCAATAGAAGTGAACATAAGTACACTCTGATTGAGAAGACTTGTTGTGCTTTAGTGTGGGTTTCCATGAGGGTACAACATTACCTCCATGGTCACACAACCCATCTCATATCCCACGTGGATCCTCTCAAGTACGTGTTCAGCAAACCCATGTTGAATTGTAGGTTGTCCAGATGGCAGTTGATCCTACAACAATTTGACATCGTCTACGTGACGCAAAAGTCTATCAACGGTCAAGGAATTGTGGATCAACTGGCCGCTGCACCTTCAGGGGATTTCAAACCTTTTGAAACCTACTTCCCGAATGAAGAGATAATGATAGTTCAGCAACACCATCAGGATGATACACACCAAACATGGAAGATGTATTTTGATGGAGCTGTAAATATGGAAGGTTATGGGGCTAGAGCAGTTCTAGTAGACATTACGGGGGAGCAGTATCCCCTCACCATCAAATTGTAGTTTATTAGCACCAACAAAACAGTTAAGTATGAAGGTTGTATCATGGGGTTGAAACTCTCCCAATCAATGGGCATTAGATGGCTAACTATCTTTGGAGATTCTGAATTGGTAATCAAACAAACCACTGGGATCTATCACACCAAAGAGCTACATTTGTTGCCTTACCATCGGTAAGTTATCCAGATGGCTTTGGAGTTTGAAGAAATAACCTTCCTCCACATTCCTCGAAATAGGAATGATTTTGCCGATGCGCTAGCTACTTTGGCCTCCTTGATCAACATACCTGACAAGGAAAACATGTCAAGCATCACATTTTCCCTACAAAAGGCTCCAGCCTATGGGAATTACATTAGCGAAGTATTGAATGACCTACCTCCCATCCAACATCAATGGTATCAGCATATCAAGGAGTATCTATGAGATGGATCTACACCCGCTGAAGCGAGTTCTGCTGAGAAAAAGTGGACCCATCAAATGGCTATAAAATTCTACCTGAGCGGAGATGCACTCTACAAACGAGATCCAGGACTAGGTCTCCTCAGATGTCTGGACAAAGACCAAGCTCAGAGACTCATGGATGAAATCCATGGTGGAGTATGTGGCCCACACATGAGCGGCCCTCTACTTATCAAGAAGATCCTCAAAACAGGGCATTACTATCTCTCTCTCAAGGCTGACTGTGATGATCACGTCCAAAGATGTTACCAATGCCAAATTCATGGGAATGTTATCCACGCCCCTCCAAGGGAGCTCTACAATATGAGTTCACCCTTGCCCTTCTCAATGTGGGGAATAGACGTGATCGGGCTTATCGAGCCCAAAGCTAGTAATGGGCATCGGTTTATCTTCACCTTGATTGATTACTTCACCAAGTGGGTAGAAGTAGTCTCGTTCCCCAGGTTACCAAAGAAGTCATCATTGGTTTCATCAAAAATAATGTCATTTGTCAATATGGACAACAAGAGGTAATTATGTCAGACAATGTTAAGAACTTCAATAACAAAATGATGAAGGAGTTATGCAGTCAATTCCACATCAAACATCTCAACTCCGTCATCTATCATCCAAAGATGATTGGTGTTGTTGAAGAAGCTAATAAGAATATCAAAAAGATCATGCAAAAGATGTCCGCCAATCACAAAGGATGGCCTGACTTGTTGCCTCTGACTCTATTAGCCTACAGAACCTCAATGCTTACTTCCACTAGGGCAACCCCCTACTCATTAATCTATGGGATGGAAGCAGTGCTCCCCATAGAAGTGGAAATGGAATCCCTCAGAGTGTTGATAGACGCTCAGCTGGATGAAGACCAATGGATACAAGATAGGGATGTATCACAATTGTCTCTAATAGACGAAAGGCGAGCCAGTGCTATCTCCCACGGTCAGTTATACTAACAAAGGATAGCCAGACCCTACAACAGGAAAGTCCGGCTACGGTAGTTTAAACAACATGACTTGGTTTTGATGAAGATCATTAACAACCAAGATCAGTCCAAGGGAAAATTTGCCCCAAACTGGGAAGGCCCGTTTGTTGTTAAGGAGGTATTGATAGGAGTTGCTATCAGATTACAGGAAATTAACGGCAATGAATTTCCACAGCTCATCAACTCGGACACCGTGAAACGGTACTATGTTTAAAGTTACCATCAAACAAGCATCTTGGTTTTGGATCATCAGATCCCCAGTCCCTTCAGGTTTTCTAACCCTTCACTACATACAACCCTTCTTCATACCCATCTGCCCCATCAAGGACAAATACACTTTTCAAACCAGTAGTCTGGTTTCGGATCAACAGATCCTTCACGCCAATTCATTTCTAACCTTCCACTCAATTCAGGTTATCCCACCAGGGATTAAACCTTTACACCTGTAGTTTTATCCCACCAAAATCAAAATATATTTCCCTGCCATATATAATGTTCTTTGATATATACAATGTGTACTATACATGACAAAAATGGCTAAGCTAGTTTGTACAGGAAAATACAAGCCTATCTACAATCTAGTGGATATACGTGCTATCAAGTCCAACATAGCATCTCTCTCCGAAGAAGGAGGTAAAGCGGTGAGCTCCTGCCCAAGGGTATCTACACGAGCCAACAAATCCACAACCAACTGCACGGTGACACTGTGCTCAATAATATAGGCGCTTATCTCTACAATGATATCAGTAGTATGAGACCTCACTGTAGTGCTATCTATAACAGCGACATCCCGGGAAGATATAGCAATATCCCGCTCAATAATCAATGCATCTCTAGATGATCTACTCGCATACCGTTCAACAATAGAGGCATCTCTATAAGATAAGGCATCCTCTCTCGCCAATAGAGCGACATCTCTCCCAAAGAAGAGTCGTCATCATCAAGGCCCTAGCACATCCAAATGTCATCGATCTGAGCTCTGCTCTAAATACTCTCTTCGAATGCGAATCATAATAGCAGTCTGCGGGAGAATCCATCACAAATTCTTGGCAACCCAAAGAAACATCTCCTCTCGGTAGGAGAATCAATGTCCTCTATGGGCTCTCCGCCATCAGAATCAATCCTCGGCACTATGGATACAACCACAGCTGATGCAGTCTCTACCTCCATCCATGTAAAATACTCTGTCGAACATCCTGGATGGCTAACAGAAAACTCAGCTCTCTCACACTAATCCCAACAGGCATACACCCTGGATTTATCCTCTGCAGACAAATGGCGAGAAGCCAAACGCTGACCTAATGCCCCCTCAAAAGGATGGACGTCCTGAAATTGGTTGAACTGTGACATCACAGCCAGTGGGTGGTAAGTAGTCATGCCCCTCAAACCAGCTAGAGAGAGATAATACATGCCAGGTGCACGATTAATGAAACTGTAGGGTGAACCGAGCCCTGTACATGACAAAATGTCAAAAGAACCTCCAATCCCTGTCAAGAACACCGACCAAGATGTAACGTCTGTACACTCCGCTGGTTGAAAGGAGTAAGATATGGCTATCTCATGGGAAAAGTAGTATCCATATCGGCGGAAGGTGCCAATCGGTCTCAAGTGTGATATAAACCACACGTACAACATGAACAAGCTACCTATGAATACACATGCAGGATAGATGTGGCCGATCTAAATTTCTCTGTCACAATCATCGGCACAATGGTATAACCCTCCCTGAGAGATCTCACTGCCATGATAACACCGATATTCAACTCATCTATATACAGTGGCATGTACACATAAGCCACTACACAAACCATGAGTACATCTACTCTGGAAACACGCCATTGATCCTCCGACGTGGTGAAATCCCCGGAGTGACGTGCATAACTGTCCATTGAGCCAAATCTATCTATCAGAAAATGCTGGGACATCACATGGCCAGATGTAATCTCATCTTGTACTATTTTACGCCTCAGCCTGGTGAGGGTCATAAACTGTCAGCTCATATCGCTGATAGCCATCCGAGCGCAAGGCCTGTCCAGCGGCGATGTCATCAACCGTTCGTACTCCTCTAAAGTGGGAGTCAACTCCTGGGTCCCAAACTGGAAAACTTGCCTCTTTGGTACCCAATGCTCTAACATATCATCTACAAAGCCCACAGGAACTTGGAACATCAGGAGGGTCATGGAATGTTGTAATAACTAATCTACTGTCACCCAATCTGGAGGTGATAAACTATCATACCATGACCTCAAACAGCAGGCTATCAATACTGGTGGGGTGTGATCAATGCGACTGACTGTCGAAAAAGACATCTATGTGGGCCGTATAATAAGACAATTCAGGGGTCAATGTTCAATATCTCTAGACATACATATGCATAACATAATACATGCATGATCAACAATAGATGGAAATATGATGTAGGGAATGGAAAATAGTACATACATTCCTAAGTACATCATCATCTAATACATCATCTCTGTACAGCTAAAAATACAGGGAAATGGGGCACAGACACCCAACAACAAGCAGAGGCCTATCAAAAGATATAACGAGAATGGGGCACATCCACTGAGTATCTAACAGAGGCCTATCAAAAGATATAGCGAGAATACACATCAGAAGAAGACAATGGTGTCAATGTCTATATCATCAATCTTGTCCACCTGATGTAACTCCTTCTGAGTCACTGGATCTCCGCCAAGTGGGATATCAAGCCTATACAATGGAAGATTTGTGCCGGTAAAACCATATGGGTCACCTGAAGGGCCAACCCAGAGGTGGAAGGATCAAAAGTATTTGCCTTTGAAGGATCTCTACCCAAATACCAGATAAAGAAATGTGCCCAGTCCAACTGTTGGGTCAAACTGTCAATCTGTGTTAAATGAGTAGGATCTTGGACATAGGCCATCCAATCCATCATCATCATGGATCAAGGAACTATATACCCCATAAACTGAGTGGCGCAGGTTTGGGCTCCGATGGTGCGAGGGGACCACCAGCGATGGAACATATCCTGAGTATACGGACCCTCTGACAATGTAAAGTCATCAACACCCATCAATTGGATATCACTAACAGGCGATTGCGATACAGGCCAATAGCGTCTGGCAGAAGGAAAGATCGGTACACGAATCTCCCTTGTAGTGCTTCTAATAGCACGCTCTCTTAAATAGATCTCCCATCCTCCATCAGTGAAGAGAGGAATCCGATGGGTGGATATCACGTACTCGACACCAGTCGGGTACCCATCCTCAAACCCAACGGTCAAATGTTCCCCAAGATAGGGAATCTAAGTGATAGCATCAGCTTTCAACAACTCCAACTGTAAACGACAATGGGTGAAACCCTCAGCTATAAGAACCTTCGCCAGTATGGTGTGATGCCATCACAGTCCTCGTGGATAGGTATCTAAACCTAACACACTTACAGGACACAACCATGGGAACCTTTCATAGGCCCAGAACTGCCAACACAAAGGCAAACATCTGCTGTCAGTCAACACTCTTAACCTATACATGGGAAATCACAAGAGAAATACTCACCAGCAGAAATGGGTAAAATCTTAGCGAAGCATCCGTCAAGCCCTGCGAATGCATGCGCATACCCCTGAGGAAATAGGCAATGTTTGTAATATTCATGAACGCAATCAAATTGCATAAAATAAGCCTCACCGAAACGTGGAAAAATCGTAGTTTTAAAATTTTACAAACCATATACCCTGATCATCCTTTATGCACAATTATTAATTAAACGAAAAGATAAAGAACAAGAATCATACCCTCAAGATTCGAGCTTCCTCGTACAAGTTCACCTCCAAATCTTTTTCAACATCGCTCAACTTGAATCCACCGTGTTTGGTTCCTTCCTTTGATCAACGTTAGCCACCCAAGTGTTTGGCCTCTAGAGGTGATCCACCAAGGAAGAAGAAAGATTCAAGAAGATGGGTATTTGGATAAAACCCTAGTTTTTCTATCTCTCATAGAAAAGGAGCGTACTCTCCAACTATTGAATTACGATTCATTTGAATCAGAAAAAAAATTCAACCACCCTCACCCATAATAAGACTCTCTTATTTATAGATGTAGGCAACCCTCCTTAACAATTAAGGAATTAGGTTTTATTTTAATTAATTAAACTCCTTTAATTAATTAGGCTCCTAATCTTATTAGGAATAATTAATTAAAATCTTTTAATTAATTAGCCTCCTAATCTTATTAGGAATATATGAGAGTACTTTTATTAATTAATTCCCAAACTCTTTTAGAATTAAATAATAATAATAATAATAATAATAAGACTCTCTTATTAATTTATATTTAATATTTCTAAAATATTAAATAATAAATATTAAGCTATTTAATTTATTCTATCACCATAGATTAAATTAAATATACTTAACTTATTATTATTATTATGCCATTAACTTCTTAAATAATTATTCTTCCTTTTATGGTGTGACCTTTTAGGTTCTCCATATTAAACCTATTGTGAATAAATCAATTAGAATAATTCTAATCTTATTTAAATAAATAAATTAAACTATTAATTTATTTAAATAAATAATATTTATTCTACAATAGGATAAGCCTCCCTAATGATTAAATCGACTTTCCAGATAATATAGATTTCAACATTAATCATAAAAGAACCTTTGAGTAAATAGTTACCGTACAATTCAATCCTTCCACCATACAATGTCCCAATTAAATATAAGACATGGAATTATCACAAAGTCTTATTTTATTTAATTATATGTATTTCAATTTTAAATGCACAACTCCAAATAATGCAAATTAGAAACTCCTTTCTAATTTCATTCTCGCTTTGCCAAGGACTACTCGGGTTGTCATTTATCGAATCACATAGACATTTCTCTTTTTTACTAGAAGTGGTAGATTCTTTATCGATCATACATTATCTCCATGTATAAACTTATTATACCCAAGCATACCCTTTGATATACCCTAAGGGTCTTAAGGAATAAGTCAAAGTATAACTCATCATACACAAGATACTATGATGATCTCAAGTCCAAGGATCACTTGTACTACTACTATCACTACAGTGAATTCCTATCGACTAAAAAAGTAAAACTCCATTAGGTATTCCTTAGCGAGCCACGCTCAAAGAACTTATTCTCTAATAAGCACCTACATACTTGCTTTTAGTGTTCCACACAAAAATGATCATGAGATCAATCATCCTCATCCAATGAGCAAGCAACGATGTACCAATCTATCCGGATTCACTAATCCCCAATTTAGTAATCCAACGATTGGGAACTATTTTAGTTTTAAGCTTTCTAAGAATTTAGATCTCATTAGAATGATCATCATCATTATTCTAAAAGCATTGCTTAAAACTATGGGTTTATCACATATTATAAAAACAAAGATCATGTAGATAATTAAAAGCCTTTAATAAATTAATACTTTTTATTAATAAATGAATAAGATTGTTACAAAGTATATGCTTTATCATCAAACATGATCGGCTTGTGTGCATACTACTTTCAATCTCCCACTTGCACTAAAGCCAATCGCCATGGTATCTCATACCCTTCTTCTCTAAGTGACGATTATCCCATTGTTGGATAAGCTTTAGTTAATGGATATGTAATGTTGTTCTTGAGAGTCCACTATCTCTATAGTGATTTCCCATCTTTCAATGATTCCTATAATCAAATGAAAGTGCCACAACACATGTTTAGATCCAAGATGAGACTTAGAACTATTCCTAGTTCTCAGAATGAACTTTTCATCCAAACAATCAACTTGTAGCCTTCATTTATAGCTATATACTTTGTCTTTATCACTAAACCAAAGAACTCTTTGTTGTTTGGAACCTTTCCAATTCATCGCACCACCGCTCAAGGTAACGCTTTTACCTTAAAGTGGATTTTCTGTCGCCTTGGTCTGTCTTGAAAAAACTTTGAGTCTCATTAAGCCCTCTAGTTTTAATTTAGACCCACCATAAATTTTAATCACATCCTTAGTGCTTGCTAAGTACTTTAAGATGTTTTTCACCGCCTTACAAAGATCTTCTTCCCAAATTATGACCGATCAACATCGTGTCTCGTATATTTCATCAGATACATGATTGTTACTCATGCGATCTCTCTTTTTTCATGAGTCTATGGGGACTATTAAGAGAGATACACTCCACGGCTCATCAACATGAGACATCTCTTGAGTTTGCCATGCTAAACGACTTTTAGCATCAAATGAATATACGCTCCTCGGGTTAAGTCGAGCATCCTCTTTAAATCTATCTATATAGATTTGTATCCCCAATTAAGATACTCTTCCCAAATCATTCATGGAGGAATGTTTAGACAACTTTATCTTTACCGATTGTAGCATTGGTATGTCATTCCTTATCCGTAGTATATCAACATATAATACTAGGAATGTCACGACGCTCCCAATCGAATTCTTTTTGTACACACTAGGTTCATTCTTGTTTTTGATAAAATCAAACTCTTTTGATTGTTTCATCAAAACGAATGTTCCATTTTTGAGAAGCTTTGCTTTCAATCCATTTCTCCGAAAGTGTCTACAACTCTTACCTCATCGTATGTAATCGGATCATCATCTTCTATGATGTGTACCTCATCATCATCATCATCATGATGAATCCATACCTCCTGTGTATCTTCTTGACTATTCCAGATTTATACTGATTCTTGTGGGTACAATAGGTCTATCTACAAGTTCCTCTTATTTGACTTATAAGTGTTTTGTGGTTCTTGAACTCTTCAAGATCTATTATCCTCCCACTAGCCCCTTCAATGATAAACACCTTTATCTTAGAAGGCAAAGTGTTTCAAAACAAACACCTTTTGCTAAGTAGATTATAGAACATATACCCTAAACTTACTTTTAGATGTCCCACAAATCAGATTTTGTCAAATCTTGTCCCAAGCTTATCCTTTGAAACCTTTTTCACATAAGTCGACAACCCCTTATCTTAACATACTTAAGATTAGGAATCCTTCCTGTCCATAACTTTTATGGAGTCTTGGGGCTCGATTTTTGAGGTTACCTTTTCAGAGATATATGCAACCATTTCTAGGGCATTATCCTAAAGGATACCGAATGTCAGAAAATCATTATGGACCGCACTATGTCCAACAAGGTACGATTTTTTCTTTTCGATATACATCAATCAATTATTGCATATCGAGAGGCGCCCATTATGAGAAAAAACCATTTGAGATGATCTAGAAACTCATCAGACAAGTATTCCTTCCTCGATCCGATCAAAGAATCTTAATACTTTTGCCAATTTGTTTCACTTCAATTTTTTTTGACCTTTCAAATAATTCACACTTGTATTTCAGTAAATACACACATTCAACTCTTTGAATGATCATCTCCTTTTCTTATACTAGTTTGTTCAATTTGCAAAATAATTTTTCACGTAAGTCAAGTATACAAAATCCATTAAGTGATATTCCAGTTCTATACAAAACATTATTACTATAAATAGAACAACAATTGTTCTTAAATATAATACCAAAGATTTCATTGTCCAACAACAAAATGGAAATAATTTTCTAACGAGAACTGGAATACAATAACAACTTTTCGACTTAATAGATTTTCCCAGAGGCAATGCTAAACTATAAGTTTCTATGGCTAATGTAAAGAACCTTTGCTTCATTTCCACACATAGGATTACTTATCTTTGTTTAGCTTTCTACTTCGCTGGTCCCTTCATAAATCTATATTTATGATAACCAAAGCTCAGATCCAATACCCAAGTAGAACCTCGACTTAAAGAAAAATTTATTTTAAATCATGAACAAAATTATATTTGTAAATCAAAACTTCACTAAGCTTCTTCCTCGTTAGCCTCTACAAGATGCTTCTCGCAGCTTTTTTTCCAAAGGTGTCCAGCTTATTTGCAAAGGAAGCAAACTCCTTTTGCTATCCGTATCGCTTTTGTTCTTATTATCCTTTGTTTTTGCCTTTTTATTTATTTACCTTCTTAGAATCGCTTCTTCTTTCGAAAGATCCTTTGGCCCCTACCAAGAAGACTTGGTTTTCTTGGTTGAAAAGTGACTCTCAACATTTTTTTCAACATGTTAAGCAAATCAAATGAAGTCGATATCTAGCTTGTTCATATGAAAAATTCACAACAATTGTGAAAGGAGTCCGGAGTGAGTGCAAGATCAAATCTTGCTCAACTCTCCATCCATGACAAAACCCGTTGTCCTAATTGATCAATCAAATTGATCAATGTTAAGGACTTTTCTCTCAGATCAGTAGTGTCATCAATCATTCTAGATCTAAGAGCTCCTTAGATATCTCGATATCTATCAGTCCTACTTTCCTCACCATCAACTACTTGATGTGCAGGAATATAAGAGAAGAGCATCCATAGTTTCATGCCGACGTCAAGCTCAAGTACTCATGGATGCGAGCATGATGCATCGAGCCAACTCGCATCATCATCTTGCCACTTTCTAAAAGTAGCAATCTCTTCCTCGTAGGCATTGTCTCGCAACCATTGCAGGATAGGCGATATTAAGGACATAAGATAGCTTTTCAAATTATGAGAACTATTCTCAAATTCCTTAACCAATCCGCTTTAATTCTGGGCCAATTAATTAAGATCTAATATGCTTCGCAAAGGATAGTAATTTAGACATTGTAAAATTCTCAGAAATGAATTTGTAATTAACAACATTTTAGCATACATTCTTTTATTAATTACCAAAATAAATTAGGTCTTGTTTTAAATTGGTATCTCCCACTATTTTCATCAAACTATATTACCTCACTTATATAGTTCGACAAAATCTAATTAAAGATTTGCTAGTGAGAATAAGGATCCCATTTCAAATGTATATAGCCTTGTGGTGACACAACAAACTATATATAAATAAATAGGTAGACAACTCTTGTCAATTACATCAACTATGCAACTCCTTTTATTTTGCCTCTTAGATTATTTTGATCAAGTGGTGGCACATCCAAATCAAAATTATCCAAGTTAAGTCCAACCTAGCACTCCATATATTCAAAAAAGAAAAATATTGTCCTTGTGGTGACACAACAAAACAACATTGTTCAATTTTCTTTATAAGCATCAAATGTGATAAAATTAACATCTCAAAGAATTAAGATAAGCCTTGTGGTGACACAAACAAACTTATAATAATTAATTGATACTCTATTATTTTTATCATGCTAGAAGGCTTACGCTCGATATTCCAAATATCTTTGAACGCTTAGGACTTAATATAAAAATATTTGAGGGGTTTGTTATTAATTTGTCTCATCTTGTTTAAGCACATACACACACACACACACATATATATATATATATATATATATATATATATACATATATATATATATATATATATATATATATATATATATATATATATATATATATATATAGTATATGTATGCATATAGAATACTATATTCTACCCGATTGATTATGGACTTTTATTCTAGTTTGTCTCACTAGAGCCACCAAGTGAACCAAAAGGTCAAACCCTAGGGGTGCAAGAATTAATATTTAAATATAACTATTACATTTAAACCCTGCTCCATTACAAACGGGTCTTCAAGCGCCTTTTTCTTGATCTCCAATTCTTCAAAATTAATTCTAACTATTCCTATTACAAAACTATTTAAAATAAATAGAAACCTTGATCAAGAAATAAGGGGAAGTACATAGAGAGGAGATAGAATTTACATTAAGAAAAAAAATTAGAGAAGACGACGAGGTACGCAGAATTCCCATTTAATAAAACTCATACATTCATGCATCCAACTAAAATAAAATCCAATCACATCGGGTCAATAATAGTCCATAATCAATCCCATTTATTATCATACACATCACCATATGCATCAATAAAAATACATTCATCTCATGAATAATAAATATTCAATATATATATATATATATTGATATCATTTAATGGGCAAATTTAGTTAGTATAAAATCTAATTTTGAATCAAAATAAACTCTTTTATTTTAATCCAAATTTAAATCAAAATAAACCTCTTTTATTTTAATTTATCCAATTTTGAATAAAATAAACTATTTTATTTTAATCAAAATTCTTTAAAAATAAACTCATTTATTTTAATTAATTATGGAATCCAATTCCAAGTAAAAAAAAAACTCTTTATTAAAGGAAACACGATTCTTTTCTATTCACAAATAAACTCCTTTATTTTGAATAATATGAAATCTTATTTCATATCTAAATAAACTCCTTTATTTAAGGAAATACGGATTCTTTTTCCTATTCACAAATAAACTCTTTTATTTTGAATAATATGAAATCTTATTTCATATCTAAATAAACTCTTTTATTTAAGGAAACATGGAATCCAATTTCAAAACCAATTATTTATCAAAACATAGAATCCAATTTCAACTCTAATTAGTTATCATGAATCCAATTCCAATTTTAAAATTAATAAAAACTTTTATTTTAAAATTAAAATAAACTTTTTTTTTTAAAATTAAAATAAACTTTTTATATATAAAATATATATATATAAAATATATATATATATATATATATATATATATATATATATATATATATATATATATATATATATATATATATATAATAATCATATAACTTATATATATATATTATAATATATAATATATATATATATATATATATATATATAATGATATATATATATATAATATAATATATAATTATATATGAATTATCATTATAATACATATATATATATATATATATACTTATATATATATAATATAACAAATCAAATTAAAAATATTTAATTTAAAAAAGATTTTTCAAAAAAATTCATTTTTTTTTTTTTTTAAAAAATTTTATACAACAAAATTATGCCCAATTAAATTGTTCTAAACACATATCAATATACATATCAAATTAAAATAATTAATAATTCACATAAAGGTTTGGCTCTGATACCACTGTTAGGTTTGTAATATTCATGAACGCAATCAAATTGCACAAAATAAGCGGAAGCATGGAAAATCAGAGTTTTAAAATTTTACAAACCATATACCCGGATCATCCTTTATGCACAATTATTAATTAAACGAAAAGATAAAGAACAAGAATCATACCCTTGAAGATTCGAGCTTCCTCGTGTACAAGTTCACCTCCAATCTTTTTCGCTCAACTTGAATCCACCGGTTTGGTTCCTTCCTTTGATCAACGTTAGCCACCCAAGTGTTTGGCCTCTAGAGGTGATCCACCAAGGAAGAAGAAAGATTCAAGAAGATGGGTGGTTGGCAAAACCCTAGTTTTTCTATCTCTCATAAAAAGAAGCGCACTTCTCCAACAATTGAAATCACGTATGTTAGAAAAAAGTCAACAACCACTCACCACCCATAATAAGACTCTCTTATTTATAGATGTAGGCAACCCTCCTTAACAATTAAGGAATTAGGTTTTATTTTAATTAATTAAACTTCTTTAATTAATTAAGCTCCAATCTTATTAGAATAATTAATTAAACTCTTTTAATTAATTAGCCTCCTAATCTTATTAGAATATATGAGAGTACTTTTATTAATTAATTCCCAAACTCTTTTAGAATTAAATAATAATAATAATAATAATAATAATAATAAGACTCCTCTTATTAATTTATATTTAATATTTCTAAAATATTAAATAATAAATATTAAGCTATTTAATTTATTCTATCACCATAGATTAAATTAAATATACTTAACTTATTATTACGATTATGCCATTAACTTCTTAAATAATTATTCTTCCTTTTATGGTGTGACCCTTTAGGTTCTCCATATTAAACCTATTGTGAATAAATCAATTAGAATAATTCTAATCTTATTTAAATAAATAAATTAAACTATTAATTTATTTAAATAAATAATATTTATTCTACAATAGGATAAGCCTCCCAAATGATCAACGACTTTCCGTATAATATAGATTTTCAACATTAATCATAAAAGAACCTTTGAGTAAATAGTTACCGCATAATTCAATCCTTCCACCATACAATGTCCCAATTAAATATAAGACATGGAATTACTGTCAAGTCTTATTTTATTTAATTATATGTATTTCACTCTTAAATGCACAACTCCAAATAATGCAAATTAGAAACTCCTTTCTAATTTCATTCTTGCCTTGGCCAAGGACTACTGGGTTGTCATTTATCGAATCACATAGACATTTCTCTTCTTTACTAGAAGTGGTAGATTCTTTATCGATCATACATTATCTCCATGTATAACTTATTATACCCAAGCATACCCTTTGATATACCCTAAGGGTCTTAAGGAATAAGTCAAAGTATAACTCATCATACACAAGATACTATGATGATCTCAAGTCCAAGGATCACTTGTACTACTATCACTACAGAATTCCTATCGACAGCAAGTAAAACTCCATTAGGTATTCCTTAGCGAGCCACGCTCAAAGAACTTATTCTCTAATAAGCACCTACATACTTGCTTTTAGTGTTCCACACAAATGATCATGAGATCAATCATCCTCATCCAATGAAGCAAGAAACGATGTACCAATCTATCCTGGATTCACTAATCCCCAATTTAGTAATCCAACGATTGGGAACTATTTTAGTTTTAAGCTTTCTAAGAATTTAGATCTCATTAGAATGATCATCATCATTATTCTAAAAGCATTGCTTAAAACTATGGGTTTATCACATATTATAAAAACAACATCATGTAGATAATTAAAAGCCTTTAATAAATTAATACTTTTTATTAATAAATGAATAAGATTGTTACAAAGTATATGCTTTATCATCAAACATGATTGGCTTGTGTGCATACTATGTTACTAGGGCAGTGTAGAACACTTGTACGGTGATAGATTTTGCAGAAAGTCACCCGAACTCAGCAAATCTGAAGAACTCTCAGATTTCATATGTGGCGCAATATGAAAATGACTTATGAATGCAACAGGTGCCTTAAAGCCACCCACAATTTGCCGCAGGTGTACCTGCAGCTCCCCTGAGTGGGGCCCACCCTTCCGGATTGGTCCAATTTGAGTTGCAAAGGAGGTCTTACAAGTTGAAAATTTTAAATTAGGAAAAAAAATGTTACGCGATTGAGCGAAAAAGCCTGAAATCCTGGTTTTAACAGACCAAACTGCGGGTCTACATACCACTCATTGGTATTCACCCAGACACAGGGTTCACTATACTGATGATAACAACTGTTGCAAACTACACTTGGAAATACCTCACAAAGGTCTGATGCCATCAGTTCGTGGTCATAACTCCAAAACACTTCTCCCTAGCGAGGATTTCATACAACTCATCCGTTGATGCACATGTTAGCGAAGGTCAAGAAACCTTGACGACATTCAGTCGCTGGCAAGTAAATCCAGTGAAGCATAAGGAGTTATCTGATGATCTCATCCGTTAATACACACGTCAACGAAGGTCAAGTAGTCTTGACGTTATCCCCAGCAGGGATCTCATCTGTTGATGTACATTTTAGTGAGGGTCAGGCAGCCCTAACAATACAAGCTGTTGGCAATAACTCCGACAGAGCAGTGGAAGGACCTGACAATACAAACCAGGGAAGACCATCCTCATCAAGGAGGACCGATGATGGAATATGTTATACAAGTTTTTCTCAGACAAAACACATCCCCACAGGTCTCTTGTACATGAGAGGTACATCCTCAGTGGGAAATCAGCAGCAAGGATTAAGGACTTTGGTGATAACCCCAAGGTCAACATCCTAGAAATTCTAGAGAACTTTGGAGCACACATCCAAGCATTTCATCAGAGACATCAGTGATAACTCCAGTCCCCATCAGAAGTCGTGGGAGAAAATAGTCATCACATCCCGTTGGAGAACGGTCCAATAAACCACACATATCATTACATTGCATTGCATTGCATGAATATAATAAAGAGGGGCATCTGTAGACACTCAAAATTTCTGCATTCCTGTTACTAACATTGCAAGAGGGCAGGATCGTCTCTAAGAGATAACCCTAGAGGACAGAGCAGTTTCAGTTCTAGAGATAACCCCAGGAGTTTCCGTTTCAACCTCAGAGAAAACCCCGAGGGATACAGTTGCAGTTCCGGAGATAACCCCAGAAATGCTTGTTTCAACCTCGTACAATCAGCTTCAACCTCGGAGATAACCCCGAGGCACTCAGTTCCAACCACGGAGACAACCTCGGGAGGTCAGGCACACCTCAGAGATAACCTTGAGGACCTTAAGTACTCACAGCAGCCCAATCATAGAGATAACACTGAGCAACAACTGCTACATCAACCCAACTAGGAGATAACCCTGGTGAGGGGTAAAATCATCATTTTTCCACCTCGATTCCACATCCGCATCGTTTCAACACATTTTAACATGCATTCTACATAGTAATGTCCTATAAATACCATAACTCCAATCCTGAGTGACTACTACACAAGACAGCACACAGGATAGAATTTGAAGCCTGAAGACCTGGGCATGGTCCCATCTTCCGGACTTCGTACAACCTCTAAGCCCATGTCATTTGTGTAGCTCTCGGTAATAGCATTTCGAAAAAGGTCTTATACACCTCAATCGAATGCCCTGATTGGAGTTCTGAAAGTTTAAACGGACAACATGTTGCATGCGTGCACGTACTTTGAGATGGTGGGACCTGTGGTGCTCGGGGCACCCCGGGAAGCCGCAGATGCATCTGCGTCAGCCGCATGTACACCTACGGCTCCCCCTCTATAAATAGAGGGATTGGGGTGGCCATTTTGCATAGAGAAAAGGCGAGGAAGCCCTGTCTAATTTGTTCTGTACACATTATAAACTAAGTGCTTTCTCATTTTAAACACTTATAAGCTTATACTTTTCTATATTTTACCAGTGGAAACCGAGTGTTCATTCAATTAAAGCCATTTGAAGTCTTCTTGGCAGCCCATTCTAAGACTTCTTACATTTCTTAAAGCCTTTCTCCATTTTTTCCACACACAGCTATTCACGTTGAGAGTCGTGTTGTGTGTGTATGCCAGAACTTTGGTCCGTGGCTTTTTATTTATTTATTATATATATATATATGGACTAACATCATCGAGTTATGCCTCGATTGAGGCTGGATTCACATCCGGAGCGTTTAGTGCTTTTATATATATACTTATATATAAAGTGTTGTCGAACTCTGTTCGATGAGCTTGAATTTTATATCCGGAGTGTTTATATAAATATATAAGCAGTAAACGCACCGGATATAAAACTCAGGCTCAATCAAACAGAGTTTGATGGTAATAATATATATATATATATATATATATATATATGTATGTATGTATGTCCCGCCTGGAGTTTACTTCGTGGCGGTTGATTCTTTTTACTGCTTTATTTACATTTAGTCCCACTTGGAGTTTAATTCATGGTGGTCGATAGTCTATATATATATATATATATATATATATATATATATATATATATATATATATTCACCGCTTTTATATATTTACATTTCCAATCCCCATGAAGTGTACTTTGTGGTTGTCGATCGTCCATATATATATATTTACAGCTTTTATATATATAACTGCTTACAGCTTTCATATAAACTGCGGCATCATGTGAGCCTAGGAATCATGTGATCATAAATTTAGTCTTCTGAATCTAGATTCGGTTCTCGTGATGGACATTTTCAGCTATAACCAGCTTGTAAATTATTCACGGTGTTTGAATTTCCTTAGATGGCTCTCATGCCCATAACGAGTTCGGCACTGCTTTGTACATTATTTTTCTCGAAGATGCTTCGCATCTCAAAACTAAAAGTAATCAAGCCGAACACATAATAAAATGCAAGTATCAAAGGCCTCAATTACTATTGAGCATAAGGGTTTGAAAAATCTCTTTTATACAACATCACTGCTATATCTTGTTAAAACTGAACTTTTATACAAAATTCAAACCCTTTGTATATAGGTGCAAACGAGGCATATCACTACTTCCAGATAATTGCACATTTACCCACACACACACGCATTCATATAATAGTTTAATTGAAAAGTGGCGGTCACCATGGTAACACAGTTGTCGGGGGTTGCCTAACACCTTCCCTCTGCATAATCAAGCCCTCGGACCCTAACGAATCTCGGTTTCACAGACCTGTTAAGCAATGTTACACCACTGGGTCAATGTGTAAACCTTTTCTCGGTTGAGTTGGTGCAACCATTTAGAAATACCAACTGGCGACTTTTGTGAGACCCCGAATTTTATGAAATAAAAGTATTCAATTTTTCTATTTTGACAAATAGTTAAATTGATAAAAGTTTAAAGTTAAGGGTGGCATTTGAAAAAATTTCAAAGTAAACAAGTTGTCATAAAATAATCGGTGGTAAAATACGCGTGGTTGTATAGTAGCACACGGTATTGATTATTAATGCTTACGTGATAAGTCACTCAGTTATACTCAATTATTGCTATAGTAATTGCTGCATCATATCTCTCATATTATTGATTCAATTATTGTCACAGTATCATCTGCATTATATGATATATTATTAAATCAATAATTGAGATGAAAAAGTTATTCATATTATTAAATTGCAATATTTACAATGTCTAGAAGTTCTTTCGAGGAGAGGTTTGGTCTCCTAATTGCGCGCCAATAGGGAGAAATCCTTATTGGAAAGCCCCCTCTTTCCTGGGAACGACCTGATTGTTAAATATTGTGAGTTATGATATTAATGATGAATAAGTTCGTGTTGATTAAAGATGAATTTGATAGTTCTATTGTGTTGAGATTATTGGTGTTAGTTGAAATTGACATATATTCCGATGATAATTGATGTCTGGGGGTTATATTGATAAATCGGGTAATTTATCGGATAAATGAGCAATTAATTGCTACTAATTCACATGCTCATATAACTATTTGTTCACATGTGTATACTATTAAGTCACATTCACTTACTATTAGGGGAGTTGGTGCAAGATTAATAATACTTGCATGACTAAGTTAAAAATAGAGGTATAGATGGAGGTACTATGCTATAATTAATTTTTTCACATGTTTAGAACTATTGAATCATATGATTTACTATTGAATCATATGATTTACTATTGATTCACATGATTTACTATTAGGGGAGGTGGTGCAAGTTTGATAATACTTGGATGACTGAATTATAAATGAAAGAAAAGTTAGAGGTATTGTACTATAATTTTTCGAGCCCCAAAATGTGCAATTATTGAAACTATGTTTTCCTATAAATAGAAGCTCATTCTTCCTTCATTTCTCACCAATTCACTAAAGCTTTAGAGCCATTATTATAGAGAGAAATTATAGAGAGAAAGAAGAAGAGAAGTCTGCTACATTTCTATTCCAGTATCCAACTTTATTCTAAGGTAAGGGATATTATTTGGTGTACCTGTAAGGGGTATTATTCTTTCATATTCATGAAGAGAATTATTTCTTTCAATACTCGTAAGAGTTGTTATTCCATTCTTTGTTATTCTATTGGAATAACCTGTTTATGCGAAGTACCGCATACATGGTGAAATTCTTCTATTATTCCGTTCTTTATTATTCTGTCAAAATATCTTATCTGCAATGCGTTTCACGCCTTTACTGGTTCCATTATTTATTATTACATTGGAATATTCGTACATGCATTTTACTGCCGGACCGGTTCCGTTTTTTATTATTCATTTGGAATATACTTTTCTGCATGCGTTTGACGCCGGACACGTTCCGCTTCTTTATTATTCGATTGGAATATCCTCGCTCATGCATTTTACGCGAGACCTAGTTCCGCCATTTATTATTCTCATTTGGAATAACTCGCCTGTATGCTGATACCGCATGCATGGTGATTTTTGTTGTTATTCCATTCTTTATTATTCTGTTGGAATATCCTGTCTGTGCGTTTTACGTCGGACCTAGTTCCGTTATTTATTATTTTATTGGAATAACCTGTCTATGCGGTCTCTATCGCATGCATGGTGAATCCTTCTGTTATTTCATTCATTATTATTCTGTTGGAATAACATGTCTATGTGGATTACCACATGCATGGTGAATGATCCTTCGTATTCATTCCTTATTAAATTATGGAAATGATCTGTCTACGTGGATTACCGCATGGCGGGCGAAAATTAATTTACAGTTTCATATATTCTCTTATACTCAGTTGGTTAAAGTTTTGGCTTCTATACTCCATGAAATTAGTAGAATATCCTTGATATTTGCGCTTTATCCAGTATCTTTTCATGAAAATATTCTTCTGCGTATTCTTGAATTTTACTCTACAAAGAAGTATCATGTTGACAATTTGGACATTATTGAGTTCAAGATAAATTAACTTATAAGTCTTTAAAATTTATTCTTGAACTTGTTTTATTGAATTATTATGTCATTGTCATGATGAGTTATGTTGGTTATTATGTGAAAACATGAAAGTTTCTTAGAAATCACAAAGGGTTGAAAATCAGATTTTGGAGAAAATGGAACATGAAATTCAATTGACCATATCTCCTATTATATTTTGAATTTTTGGGTGTGGTCAAGTTTTAGAGTTAGATCTATGAGTCTCCTACCTCATCCAAGTGGAATCACTGGAAAAGGTATTGTAGATTTTCATGTGGACTAATTTTAGTAAAGGATGAAAAATCTGAAAATGCTTAAAAAGCTACTATCCATATTTTTAAAAGGAATGTTTCGGCCACTTAATTTGTGATAAAGATTCCGGCCTTTTGGGACATGAAAGTATACGGTATAAGGTACCTCCTGTCCAAAAATGAGCTCATTCCGACTTAAAATGAGCAAGTTATGACCATTTCAATATTTTGGTTTTTTCGATTTGTAAAATGCTATAATCGGAGTTCTATAACTCAGATGACCATGAAATTTAAACCGGAGACTCACGTTAACATGTGTAAGATCCTCGCCAAGATTTGGGAATTTTTGGAGTTAAACTTGAGGTAGCTAATTTCTTAAGGAATTAATTGGAAATTGATTTTTGAAAATAGTAAATGAATTTTAAAATTCCGAAAAATATATGTTCATTATGGGACTATATTCGCTAAATTCCAAAAAAGAAATATTTTTGGTACTGATTTGGTATTTTTCATGAAAATAGTTTAGTTACGAACATATGAGTTAAATATGTTATGTGAAGTAACAAAGTTGGAAAATAGGATTTTATGGCTTGGAAATCCTATATAAGGTATATGTAGATTGTTGATAAGAGATTTGATCATTGGTGATGAAATCTTATGATTATGGCATTTTTGAATGATTAAATGTATTATTTGATAAAGTGTAAACAATTGAAATAAATTATTTATAAGTTTAAGAGGTGATTAAAATATTGTTATAATATTAATAATATTAGATTATGAATTTATTAAGTGATTGATAATATTTGGATAAATTTAAAGTCTTTAATATTTACCCTTATTTTCGTTTGATTAATGTTTATATCATTATCATCATCCTCATGCTTATATGGTGATGAAAGTTATCTTTGGCTTACATGCGAAAATGGACTATTGATTATTGAATTGTATATCTTTGGCTTACGTGCAAAGATGAATTGTTGATTATTGGTTTTATTGTTGTATATCTTTGGCTTGCGTGCAGAGATGGACTTGGTATAATTATGACCAGGGATTATTCGGTATAGTCATGACCATTGATGATTTAATGAATATCCTTGGCCCGTAGTGCAGGGATGATTCGATGATGTGGTTTATTTATTAAGCTGAGTCTCAGCGATAAAAATTGATGAAAACTTTTTAAATCATAGAAGATAGTAGATTTTATTCTTTATTTGACTCATCTAATGGATTGCTTGTTCTGCTGCAGTTAAACTTGATGTCTATTATATTTTATTAGTTTAACATTGTTGAAGACTAATGATAATTTATTCTGCATTATCATAAACATAATATTTCTTACTGGGCTAGTTGAGCTCACCCTTTCCTTCACTATTCTCTTCAGGAAATGAGAATATAGCTAGGACAAGTCGGGGAACAGAGTGATGGTCCAGATGATAGCATTAGAAGTCCTCACTATTCTGTTAAATAATGTGATAATAAATGTAATCAGGACTCCTTTGAGTGTGAATATTGTCTAGATGACAATATTCCTATTAAAACTCACAGTATATGTTTGTCGTATTTTACACGACTATTGTATAATTAAGTTTTTATTTGTATTTTGTACCATGTATTGGGCGACTCAAGGTGGGTGACGTATACCTATTTTGGGGGCGTCACAACTTTACAGTCCAATCATCGACATATACATGTCAGACCTTTTCACAACTTGTTTTTTCAAACAAATCTCACCTAACATGAGAACACCAAAAGACAAGAACAGAAAAGGAACAGTAAAAATCCCAACGTCAACATCTACTTGCTCATTTTGCAGACTCTACATTTTCGAGAGCTAACTACTATTCTTAACTTGGCTCGACAGGCTCTAGGACTATCTCCACGATTCTGAGTGTGGCTTCCGAGACATACTACGATTCTGAAGCAGCTTCTTTGATACTCCACGATTCTGCCTTGGCTTTTGCAATCTCTCAGCTGGCTCACCATGTAACGACCCCAAAAATCATATAATTCAACTATCTACTTCGGTCGTTAATAATACATCTAACTTCTGATTTTACATCATTTTTCGATGTTAAACTTAATAAAATAAGGAATAATTAAAACATTTCTATCTTCTTACTTTAATTCCCTGAATCAAAACCTTTATCATCTAAACATCTCTGAATCAATTTTATTTTATGACTCCCTTCATCAGAGTTGTTATATAAAATCTTACATCTCAGCTAGATATCCCTTATACATTGGGTAGCTCAAACTTTACAACTAAATATAAAATTTTACATCATAAATTATCAAATACATCATCCAGAACCTTAAACATGGTTCAATTACTAACAACTCAGCCAAAGTATATAAATCTTCATACATTACATCAGATTCATGTCTTTCAAGTAGCACATAGCATTACCTTGAATACTTAACTTGCAAAAGTGGTTATTTGCAAGGTTGAGCTCGACGGCCCAGTAAATCTAACAGTTTTCATGCATCACGTAGCACATAATAACATGCTCAACATATATCTCATAATCATTGGACTAACATAACATACATGTTGCAGTTCACATAACAAGTATAAAGATTGAGTTCCTTACTCAATCAGCATTCATTACTCAATCAACATAGTCATAAATTGACTTTAACGTTTCATACTTTCAACATATATATAACACATCATGCTCTTTGCAACAAAGATTTAAAATAGTTAATCATCAAGTTCACATAACAAATAGGAGTTGAAAGACTTGCCTTGATCGTTGTTTACCAATAACAAATTAACGACTTACGACTATATCTCGCACTTCATATGCCCTACACAATTATATAATCATTCACATCAGTTATTAGTCACATAGCAACGCATAGTAGTTGTAATTTAAACTTTGACCTGTATCTGATAACCCTTCCTATTATCAATACACAATGTTCAATTTGATTGTGTTAACTTTTGACTTATATCTCACTATATTTCATACTCGAAGTTCATTCAAGTGTTTAAGTCTTGCTAGGAATTTTTATTGGTTTTATATTAACCCCATTTCATATCTTATAACATTCATTTCATTTGACTTAAAACACTTTTTACGTTAATTAACACTTATCACGACGTTTCGACGTTTATTCATCGCACGCCCGATTTGTCTCTCTTGTGTATGCTTAGTATGCTTATACAACTTATCTGATACATCATTTATTAATGTTAAGTATCATTATATTTACTAACATTCATGTTTAATATCTTAGAACAATATCTTTTATCGTCAGAAGCACTACACTTGCATACGTACATGCCTGACGCCCTCCGATTTCCTTCGAAAACATAATAGTCCCAAAGATGGCCCTTTTTACCCATGTTCCCGACCTCAAATTGAAAAACTTAAAGAATGAAAGTTGTAGGTCTACTCATTATTAATCGGAGTTCTTATGAAAATGTTATGCTTGTTTTACTACAGAAGGTCAAAATAGTCACACCTGAAACACATAGAACGCAGCTGCGCCCAATTAAGCCTTGGACACAAAGACAATCGAGGCTCTAGAGGGCGATTATGCCTTTAAAGACTTAGGGCATAGCGCAATTATGCTCAAGAGCATATCGGGACTTAGAATTTCTATGTTTCTTGCGATTTTTGACCTTTTTCTCCTTCTAATCTTCATAACTTGAGTTATACATATCCAAATTAGTCCGTTTTTGATTATATGGATTCATAATTCATAGAACTACAACATACTAGAATTATAACAATTTACAGAAACACTAATTAACCTAAATCTTAACTCAAAACTCATGTTCATACTAAACTTTCATGTTTTAACATGTTTAGCAAATTCATTCACTACGAATTCGTTTCTTAACCAAATTGATTCATTAAACTTGCGTTCTTTTTTGTTTTTCAATGTTCTTACAACATCCATCATCAATTTAAGGTCTCCATCAAGAATTTATCATCAATTCTAGTCTCTAAGTAGACAAAACATATATTTTTTCAACCCAAACTCTAAACTTCACCTTTCAACACATTCTTACAAATTTGATCACTATAAAACAACTTTTAGATGATATAGAACAGATTAAACATAACCATTAACATATATTACTAATTTCTTAACAAATTAAACATAAAAATATAATTTCTCAATGAAAACTCAAGAGGATGAAAAAAATTAGATTAATACCTTTTGATTCTTCTAAACCTTGTCTAGATGAATTGAAAAACATTATTTCTTTTGATTTTCTAGCATCTCTTTTTCTCCAATTTCACAGAGAACTTCTATTCTCTCTCAAAACTATATAACTCTCTTCTTCAACACTTTGTTTTCTTTATTCTTAAGCTTAGGAAAAGAACATAAAACCAAATAACTGATATAACATAATACGTACATCAATATGGCTTCATCAGTAAAAAAAATCCAAGGATCTCAAGGCCATGTTTGGCTAGAACCCAATTATAATCTTCTAATTTATTTTAATTTCTTCCTTATCATATAATACCCTTGTCACACCCCTTAACTAATTGAATTGAATTAATCTCAATTCATTAATAAATCTAATTAAACCTTACTAATAAAATTATAACTTCTATTTAGCCAATATAATTATAATTTTATTTAACAACCATTAATCCTCTAATTTAATTACTTAATTAAATTAGAATATTTTCATTTCCTTGATATCATCACACTTTTAAAAAAATTATTCTATACCAATTTCTAACTAAAATATTCATTTTAAATTTAATAAATATTCTAACTAAAATATTTATTTTGTTCGATAAATATTTTAACTATTTACTTAGATTCACAATCGTATTACATTAACATATTACATTTATATGTAATATATATTACTTTCATCTTATTAAAACAAATATATTTACATTAACTCACTATTTTAATTAAATGAATTAGTTGCCTTATTTATAAAATTTAATTCATTACAATTCAATTGCCAATCAAGGCATGATAATAATATTATATTATTTCATAATATAATTCTCAACTCTATTTAAATTAACCAATATTTATTCGCTTAATTTCTTTTCCACCATATTCCTTTACATAACATATTAACATATTACATTTATATATAACATGTATTACTCTCTCATTTTATTAAAACACATCATAATAAGAATTTTATCCATTAAATTCTTATTTTAATTATTTTACATTAATTCACTATTTTAATTAAGTGAATTACTCATATTATTTATGAGATTTAATTCATATTAAATTCATTGTCACAAGCATAATAATCAAATTATATTATTCCATAATATAATTTTCAACTTAATTAAATTAACTTAACTCCATTTTTAAAACAATTTCATTTACCTTCTTTAATAGTTAAATTAAATTAACTACTAAACCTCATTCTTCCAATATATATATATATATATATATATATATATATATATATATATATATATATATATATATATATATATATATATATCTTCATATTTTCACCAAATCATTTATTTCACAATATATAACACATATACACATACAAACTCAAAACTTCTCGTAATAAGAATTTTATTTATTAAATTCGTATTTTAATAATTTTTGAAAATTCGGGTTGTCACATCCTTCCCTCCTTATAAGAATTTCGTCCTCGGATTCACCGAAACCCTACCTTACTCAGGTTTTCATTAAATCTCTTTCTTTAAAAAAAATTATCATTGAATGACTTCAACACATTACCTTAATATAGGTTTTATATTTCCTACTACATTCATTTCTTCAACAAATTCTAGGTTTTATTTTATAACTTTCACTTGAACTCAATTATATTTTGAGTATTATATATTCTTTAACTCATTCATTTCCTTTTCTAAGGATCGTTATCATATACTCAACTCATAATCACTCGGGATATTACATTCACCCCTTCTTCTAAGAATTTTTTCCTCGAAATTTTATTTATTAATCTTCATTCATTCAATCTATCAAAATAGATTTAACGTTAATATTTTTTTCATTCATTGGATTCTATAACCACTTTCTTTCCATAAAGATCTTTCTAAAATTATTAACTTTTCTATTAAAAGTTTTACATTATTCTTTGATAACTTATCTCCTTCTTGTGACAACCCAAATTTTTATAAATTATTAAAATAGGAATTTAATAATTAAAATCATTATTATGTGATATTTTGAGTTTGAGTATGTATATATGCGTGCTATATATTTTGAAATATATGATCTGGTGTGAAGATAAATATATATTCATATATATTGGAAAAGTGAGGTTTAATAATTGAGTTAACTATTGAAGGAATTAAATGAATTTTAAATTAATCTTAAATATTTATTGAATTAAATAAATATTTTAAATACTTTATTTATTGAGAAAAATAAATATTTTATGAAATTGTGGTATAATAATTAAATTACGTGTGGATGATAATTAAGTTATAGCAAAAGGTAAATTTTATTCTTTGAAGATTTAATTTAATGAATTAATTAAATTAAATGAGTTATTTAATATTAAAGAAAACAAGTAAATTAAATAAAGTGATGTTTAAGTCTAATTTATTAATTAAATTAGATATATGATTATTTATTAATCATTAGAAGAATTATAATAAAATTATAATTATTATAATTATTATTGTAAGTTATGTAAATTGGTTACAGGTGTGACAAATAAAAACTATATAATATAAATATTATTTAAATAATCTATTATGGGGAATTGGTGTGTAAGCAAACGTAGCCTTATGGCTTTTGGCTTATTTTTAACTAATGTTTATTGGGTTTTTGTAACTGACGTGTGTGAGAAAGAAGGGTGATCAGTTTATTTCTACGTATTTTCTTTCTTTGCCTAAAAATATAGAGAGAGCAAAGAAAGGGAGAGAGAGTTGGTGAGAAATTCTCTGTAGATTTTGCTAGGGAAGTGGAGTATCAAGGGAAAAACAATTCTCTTCCCAACAAACAAAGATTCAAGGGCACGTGAAGTGCAGATATCTGTAAGCTGTTAAACTGTTATCGGTAAACAACGATCAAAGCAAGTCTTTCAATTCTTATTTGCTATGTGAACTTAATGATTAACTGTTTTAACCTTTATTGCAAAGAGCATGATGTGTTATATATATGTTGAATGTATGAAATATTAAAGTCAACTTATGACTACGTTGATTGAATAAAGCATGCTGATTGAGTAAGGAACTCAATCTTTATACTTGTAATATGAACTGTAGCATGTATTTTAGGTTAGTTCAATGTTTATGAGATATATGTTGAGCATGTTATTATGTGCTACGTGATGCATGAAAACTATTAGATTTTGCTGGGCTGTCTAGCTCAACGTTGTAAATAACCACTTTTGCAGGTTAAAGATTCAAGGTAAGGATATGTGCTAAGTGAATTTTAGAGAACCATATTCATGAAGATTATCTATGTTTTACGAGAAATGTATTGATATTTTGTATTTAACATGTTAAATTGTAAGTTGAGCTATCTGGTGTATTTGGATATCTATTTATGATGTAAGACTTTGTAAAGTTATTTGTTGTAACGATTCATGATATAAATTTGAATCGAGGAAATGTATTGTAAAGGTTGCGATTTAGGGCAATACGGAAGAAAAATGTATAAAATTTTAATTATTCTGCAAATTTCAAAGGTTGTATTATTGTTTAATGATGTAAAATTAGAGGTTGAATGTATTATTAATGACCGAAGTTGATAATTAAATTTTATGAATTTTGGGGTCGTTACAGTTGGTATCAAAGCAGTAGGTTATAAACCTTAGGTAGGAGTACCGTAGGTTATAACCTTAGAGAAGGAAGATGAAGATAATGAAAGAATACGCTCAAATAGAGTTTGAAAAATAAGAAATAATTTAAGAAATTTATATATAAGGGATTAAAACGTTCGTGAAAGGATTCAAAGAAGAATCTCGCAGAGTTTTAAGGAATATGAATGTGGGGTTACCCAACTCCAATAATAAAGATGTAAGGTGATAATAAAATAGACAATGTCTATAAGAAGAGAATGATAAAGAAGTTAAGAATCAAAAAGTTATATTTAAGTACAATTGTACTCTTTAATAGTTGATGTATGGTATCTAGGCTAAACGATTCCTTCATAGAGCGGAGGTATATATGAACTAGCAACTCGGAACCTAGTTTGTTAGTTGTTTGTGGAAAACCACTCAGCGTACCATATTGAATCTGTTAGAGACTCGATGTGTATCAAGTATAGAAAGTGGATACGTATGATAAAAATGTGGAACTCAAATGAAATGTTGAGCAATGTAAATGAAGTTAGAAATTCTTAAAAGAAGAATTGTTATATAAACAAGAAAATTCAAAGAAGAATCTTGAAGAGATATAAAGATAAGAAATGGGAGTTGCCTAACTCTAATAGCCAAGATAACGCATAAAATCGTAAATGATGAAAAAGGGAAAGAAAGAGGATCGTAAAACAAAATGATCATGAGTTAAGAAAAGACTTTTAAGGGAGATGATTATAGAATAAGATCACGACGTGATCTATTTAAGTTATAAAAGAAAGATGGTCTGTAATGTTTGAATATTTATAGCTTGATGCTATGAAGATGATATACTATGAAATAGTATGAGATAACTCACGAGGAGTTATATAGATGAAGTGATACGAGGAATTCGTATCGAGCAAAGAGCAAGTTAAGAGTAAGTTAGAGTTAGGTGGGATTTCAATTGAGGACTCATGTGATGGCTGAGTTGTACAAATCTTTGTATGGGCGAGGGTTTTGTGCTTGCACTCAGTTTATCACATTGATAATCATTGGAATGTTGGTGTTGCGCTATCAATGTATATGTGGCGAAAAGGTGATTCTTTTCTCATGTGTATATTTAATAGTTAGAAACTATTAAGATTAGTCAGATATTATTAGGATTAGGTGCGGTTCTTAAAACTAATGCATATGGTAGGTTCGTGACTCACAATAATATGGTATGTTTTGAGCCCCTCAGCGAATGGACGCCTATGGTCTGACTAGGACAAGTTCTTAAACTCATATTATTGTGGCAAGTTCCTAAATTTCCAATGTGTGGTAAGTTTGATGAACTATAATGGGGTATAGATAAGTTATGAATGAAGAATTGAGAATTATGGGAATATATAGAATTATTAAGCAATGGATCAGTATAGAAAGTGGAGACATAGGTTTTCCAAATCTTCTAGCTTTGCTAGATTTTTGAAATTTATTGACTTCGTGCTGATGTTTGAAGTTCTATTTTCTTGAAAAAAATTGGATCAAATGATGAAACCAATGAGTTTTAAAAACAATAGCGTTATTCATATGTCTATGCTAATTGTTTTGGCTAGACAAAAATGACTTGAAATATATCAAAATATATTTTTTTTATATATCATCAATGCATCATGGAACCTGGTGCAGAGATGATAAAAATGATGGAGTCATCAATGCAGTATTACTTAGTGTTGGAGGTGATCTAAGGATCGTCAACCCACTATGGTATGATGTAGTATGATAAAATCACCAAATGATTTGAATCCTCAACTGATTTGTAAATACAAGTCATGCGATATCATAGCCGTCATAAAAATATTTTTGAGATTTCTTTAAGATATGAGAATATATATATATATATATATATATATATGTATATTTCGATTGATGTCTGAATTATTGTAGAAGTCTATGCTATTTGATTCAGCTAGATGATTATTGAAGGATGTTCATGAAATTCAAGCATTTCTTGAAAAGTTATGCCAAACCAAATTGTTTTAGTGTGGATTCAGATGTTGAAAAGCAGAGATGAACAACCCTTTTATAGGGGATTACGAGGAGGCGTTAAGATTTTTGTGCACAATACATTGTACGAAGGACTGATCACCCTAAGTACGAGGAGTCCCTAAAGTCTTATGACTGTTAAAGTTTAAGTTGGAAGATTACTTATAACTATGGACATACGCATAGCGTTTAAATGTTTGTGCACAATACATCGTACGAAGGGCTTAACACCCTAAGTACGGGAGTCCTTATAGTCTAATGACTGTTAAGGTTTAAGTTGAAAGAGTACTTATAACCGTGGATGGAGTTCAAGGTCTTATGACCCTCAGCATGATTTGGAATCTTTTAAATTCCTGAGTTATTCATACTGCTTCCCAATTATTGAACAATTGTGAAAGATTCTTTCTATTTAAAAAGGCAAATGTGGTAAGGATGATATTCCTTAGAAAGAAGTGAGTTGTAGAATGCGACACTGAATGATGAATATATTGAACAAGTGAGAAAAGAATTTTTTAAATGAGAAGGAGATGAGTTATCAAAGAATAATGTAAAACTTTTAATAGAATAGTTTAATAATTGTAAAAAGATCTTTGTGGAAAGAAGTGGTTTTAGAACCCAATGAATGAATAAAGTATTAACATAAAATCTATTTTTATAGATTGAATGAATAAAGATTAATAGATAAAATTTTGAGGATGAAATTCTTAGAAGAATGGGTGAATGTAATATCCCGAGCGTTTATGAGTTGATTATATGATAACGATCCTTAGAAAAGGAAATGAACGAGTTAAAGAATATATAATACTCAAAATATAATTGAGTTTAAGTAAAGGTTATGAAATAAAACTTACAAGAATTTATTATTAATAATGATGGGAGTAGGAATATAAAACCTATATTAAGGTAATGAGTTAAAGTTATTCAATGATAAATTTTGAAAAGAGATTTGGTGAAAACCGAGTAAGGGAAGTTTCGTTGATTCCGAGGACGAAATCCTTATAAGGAGGGAAGGATGTGACAACCCAAATTTTTATAAATTATTAAAATAGGAATTTAATAATTAAAATCATTATTATGTGATGTTTTGAGTTTGAGTATGTATATATACGTGCTATATATTTTGAAATATGTGATCTGGTGTGAAGAGAAATATATATTCATATATATTGGGAAAGTGAGGTTTAATAGTTGAGTTAACTATTAAAGGAATTAAATGAATTTTGTAATTAATCTTAAATATTTATTGAATTAAATAAATATTTTAAATAGTTTATTTATTGAGAAAAATAAATAATTTATGAAATTGTGGTATAATAATTTAGTTACGTGTGGATGATAATTAAGTTAAAGCAAAGGTAAATTTTATTCTTTGAAGATTTAATTTAATGAATTAATTAAATTAAATGAGTTGTTTAATATTAAAGAAAACAAGTAAATTAAATAAAGCGATGTTTAAGTCTAATTTATTAATTAAATTAGATATATGATTATTTATTAATCATTAGAAGAATTATAATAAAAATTATAATAAAATTATAATTATTATTGTAAGTTATATAATTGTTACTGTGTGTGACAAATAAAAACTATCTAATATAAATATTATTTAAATAATCTATTATGGGGAATTGGTGTGTAAGCAAACGTAGCCTTATGGCTTTTGACTTATTTTTAACTAATGCTTATTGGGTTTTTGTAACTGACGTGCATGAGAAAAAAGGGTGATCAGTTTATTTCTACGTATTTTCTTTCTTTGCCTAAGAATATAGAGAGAGCAGAGAAAAGGAGAGAGAGTTAGTGAGAAATTCTCTGTAGATTTTGCTAGGGAAGTGGAGTATCAAGGGAAAAACAATTCTCTTCCTAACAAACAAAGATTCAAGGGCACGTGAAGTGCAGATATCTGTAAGCTATTAAACTGTTATTGGTAAACAACGATCAAGGCAAGTCTTTCAGTTCCTATTTGCTATGTGAACTTAATGATTAACTGTTTTAAACCTTTATTGCAAAGAGCATGATGTGTTATATATATATTGAATGTATGAAATGTTAAAGTCAACTTATGACTACGTTGATTGAATAAAGCATGCTGATTGAGTAAGGAACTCAATCTTTATACTTGTAATATGAACTGTAGCATGTATTTTAGGTTAGTTCAATGTTTATGAGATATATGTTGAGCATGTTATTATGTGCTACGTGATGCATGAAAACTGTTAGATTTTGCTAGGCTATTGAGCTCAACCTTGTAAATAACCACTTTTGCAGGTTAAAGATTCAAGGTAAGGATATGTGCTAAGTGAATTTTAGAGAACCATATTCATGAAGATTATCTATGTTTTACGAGAAATGTATTGATATTTTGTATGTAACATGTTGTTAAATTGTAAGTTGAGCTATCTGGTGTATTTGAATATCTATTTATGATGTAAGACTTTGTAAAGTTATTTTGTTGTAACGATTCATGATATAAATTTGAATCGAGGAAATGTATTGTAAAGGTTGCGATTTAGGGCAATATGGAAGGGAAATGTATAAAATTTTAATTATTCCGCAAATTTCAATGGTTATATTATTGTTTAATGATGTAAAATTAGAGGTTGAATGTATTATTAACGGCCGAAGTCGAGAATTAAATTGTATGAATTTTGGGGTCGTTACACTTCTCATTTCAAAATTTCTTTTCTCACTTATTCAATATATTCATCATTTGTTGTCGCATTCTATGACTTACTTCTTTCTAAGGAATATCATACTTACCACATTTGCCTTTTAGAATAACAAGAATCTTCCACGATTGCTCAATAATTGGGAAGCAGTATGAATAACTCAGGAATTTAAAAGATTCTCGAATCATGCTGAGGGGTCACAAGACCTTGAACTTCGTCCAGGGTTATAAGTAATTCTTTCAACTTAAACCTAAACAGTCATTAGACTGTAGGGACTTCCATACTTAGGCTGTTACGCCCTTCGTACGATGTATCGTGCACTATGTCCAAGGTTATAAGTATTTCTTTCAACTTAAACCGAAACAGTCATTAGACTATAGGCACTCCCGTACTTAGGGTGATCAACCCTTCATACCATATATTGTGCACAAACATCTAAACGCTTCTGCGTAATCCTCTATAAAAGGGTTGTTCACCTTAGCTTTTCAACACCTGAATCCACACCAAAATAATTTGGTTTGGCATAACTTCTCAACAAATGTTTGAACTGCATAAACATCTTTCAATATTTGTCTAGCTGAATCAAATAGCATAGACTTCTAACAACAACTCATACATCAATCGAAATAGTTTTTATCCAATTAATATGACATATCTTTCTTAGTTTAAAGAAAACCAAAAATCCTTTTATGATCACATGATACCGTACTATCTTAATAGCACGTTGAGGATTCAGTCATTATATGACTTTGTCATGATACATCATACCATAATGGGCTGAAGATCTTATGATCACATCCAACACCAGGTTCAATTGCAATAATAACTTCCTCGTTTGTCAAATAAGCATTATGTTTAGTGATACTTTAATGATTATGGAAAAACAAAATATATTTTGATATTTTAAAATCATTTTTGTCTAGCTGAAACAATTAGCATAGATATATGAATAACGGTATTATTTTTAAAACTCATTAGTTCCATCATGTGATCCAATATTTTTCAAGGAAATAGAAGTGCAAACATCAGCACGAAGTCAATAAATTTCAAAAAACTAGCATAGCTAAAAGATTTAGAATATCCAATTTTCCTCTATCATCTTAAATTCTTACTCCAGTGTCTCGTTACTTAATCATTCTACTATTCTTTAGCACCATCAATGTTCACCATACCAAAAATTCTTAGTTTTTACCTCAGAAGTTTTCTATACCCAGTATAGTTCATCAAACTTACCACACTTTGGAAGTTCAGTAACTTGCCACAATAATATGAGTTTAAGAACTTATCCTAGTTAGACCATAGGCGTCCATTCACTGAGGGGTTCAAAATATACTATATGATTATGAGTTAAGAACTTACCATAAGTATGAGTTTTAAGAACTCGTACCTAATCCTAATAAAATCTTACTAATCTTATAGTCTCTAACTATCAAATATAAACATGAGAAAAGAATCACCTTTTCACCACATATACATTATAGCGCGACACCAACATTCCAATGATTATCAATGTGATAAACTGAGTGCAAGCAAAAAACCATTGCCCATACAAAGATTTGTACAACTCAGCCATCACACGAGTCCTTAATTGAAATCCCACCTAACTCTGTGGTGCCCATAACTTGCTATTTACTCGATACAAACTTTCTGTATCTCATCATTTATAACTCCTCGTGAGTTTGTCTCGTACTATTTCATATTACATTCTCTTATAGAATCAAGCTATAATTATTCATTCATTACAGATCATCTATCATTTTACAACTTAACCATATCACGTCGTGATCTTATTCTACAATCATCTTCTTTATGATTCCTTTCTTATTCTAAGATCATTTTGGTTTCACGATCCTCATTACTTCATCTTTAATTATGTTGTCTTATGATTATTCGACTCAATTTTAACTCTTCAGGTTCTTCTTTGAACCCCACATATTATCTTAAATAGTTTCATAAGCATTCTCTCAATATATCATCAATTAAACTATATTTGAGTTTATTATTATTATTAATTTCATCACCTTCATCTTGCAGACATCGTCTATTCATTAACGCTTAACATCTTATTACTGGAGTCAGGTAACTCCAAATTCTTATCTTGTATATGTCTTCAAGATTCTTCCTTGAATCTACTCATATATATTTAAATCTTTTATTTATAAATTTTCAAAATTTATTTCTTATCACTTAAACTCTATCTGAGTTTATTCTTTCATCATCTTCACCTTCTTTCTCTAATATTATATCCTAAGGTACTCCTACCTAAGGTTTATAACCTACAGCTCTGATACCAACTGTAACGGCCCCAAAATTCATACAATTAAACTATTGACTTCCATCCTTATAAGGATTCCATCCCCAGAATCACTGAAACCCTACCTTACTCAGGTTTTCATCAAATCTCTTTTTAAAAAAATTATCGTTAAATAACTTCAACACATTACCTTAATATAGGTTTTATATTTCCTACTACATTCATTTCTTCAACAAATTCTAGGTTTTATTTCATAACTTTCACTTGAACTCAATTATATTTTGAGTATTATATATTCTTTAACCTATTCATTTCCTATTCTAAGGATTGTTATCATATATTCAACTCATAAACACTCGGGATATTACACACCATACTACGATTCTGTTGAGGCCTATCTATTACATCTCAAAATAGATCAGCCTAACAACTTTGATCTTTCTTCTATACATTCATTTATAGACTGATAAACATTAAGCACATATCAACCTAACAATTTTGATCTGCCATCAAAGTCCTTGTACATATGTTCTATGAAAGACTTTACACATAAGCATATTTATTTACTTTCAACATCAAATTTGAATATGCAATTTCCAACAGTAGGATATATGCAAAGTAGTTAAGCGAAAGTTGATAATCAACAAACCAGACAAGTCTTCACTTCCTATTTGCTATTGGAAGTTGATGATAAACTATTTTAAATTTGTATTGCAAAAAGCATGATGTGTTATATATGTTGTAAGTATGAAACTTTGAAGTCAATTTATGACTACGTTGATTGAGTAAAGAAAATTGATTGAGTAAGGAACTCAATTTTTATACTTGTTATGTGAACTGCAACATGTATGTTATATTAGTCCAATGATTATGAGATGTATGTTGAGCATGTTATTATGTGCTACGTGATGCATGAAAACTATTAGATTTGTTGGGCTGTCGAGCTCAACCTTGCAAATAACCATTTTTATTGGTTAAGGATTCAAGGTAACGTTATTTTCTACTTGAATGACATGGATCAAATGCAATGCATGAAGATTAAATACTCTAGCTATAGTTGTAGTTCTTTTAAACCATGTTTAAGGTTTTGAGAAATGTACTTGATAAACTATGATGTGAAAATTTCATATTTAGTTGTAAAGTTTGGCTACCCAATGTAAAAGGGATATCGAGCTGAGATGTAAGATTTTATAATAACTCTGATGAAGCGAATCATAAAATAAATTTGATTTAGAGATGCATATATTATAAAGGTTTTGATTCAGTGAATTAAAGTAAGAAGACATAAAATCTTAAATTATTCTGCAATTTTATGAAGTTTAACATCGATTAATGATGTAAAGTTAGAATAAAGATGTAGTGATAACGAACGAGGTTGAGAATTGAATTGTATAAATTTTGGGGTCATTACAATTATGCTATCATGATGATTATTATTCTTCATATTAACGACCCAAAGTTAGGCAGATTTGGGTTCCTAAGGTTACTAACAATATAGGACCCAAGCAAATCTGGGTACCAAAATAAAAAATGATTTTGTATTCAGGTACCAAGCTCCATTGAATCTACCTGGTATCTTGATAGTGGATGCTCTAGGCATTTGACTGGCAACAAGGCTCTCCTATCTGATTTTAAAGCTAAAGATGGTTCACCAATTGTCTTTGGACACAACAACTCTGGAAAGACCAGAGGCTATGGTTCAATTGGAAATGGAGCAGTATCTCTTAACAAAGTTGCCTACGTTGATGGACTGATACATATCTTTCTGAGCATAAGTCAATTGTGTAATAAAGATTATCAAGTCATTTTCCTTAATAACCAGTGTCAAGTTTGAGACCTGGAAACCAACTCCTTGAAGCTTACTAGATCAAGGTAAGGCAACATATATGTGTTCAATCTTGTTGAGCTTAGTTCATTAGCAACAACTAGTGTAACGACCCCAAAATTCATACAATTTAATTCTCGACTTTGGTCGTTAATAATACAATCAACCTCTAATTTTACATCATTAAACGGTAATACAACCATTGAAATTTGCAGAATAATTAAACTTTTATACATTTCCTTCTTTATTGCCATAAATCGCAACCTTTACATTACATCTCTTCGATTCAAATTTATATCGTGAATCGTTACAACAAAATAACTATACAAAGTCTTACATCATAAATAGGTATCCATATACATTGGATAACTCAACTTACAATTCAACAACATGTTACATTCAAAATATTAAATACATTTCCCATAAAACATAAGCAATCTTCGTGAATATGGATCTCTATATTTCACATAGCACATATCCTTACCTTAAATCTTTAACCTGCAAATGTGGTTATTTACAAGGTTGAGCTCGACAGCCCAGCAAAATCTAACAGTTTTCATGCATCACATAGCACATAATAACATGCTCAACATATATATCATGAACATCGGACTATCATAACATACATGCTACAATTCATATAACAATTATAAAAATTGAGTTCCTTACTCAATCAGCATGCTTTAGTCAAACAATGTAGTCATAAATTGACTTTAACATTTCATACATTCAACATATATATACACCTCATACTCTTTGCAACAAATATTTAAAACAGTTAATCATCAAGCAAACATAGCAAATAGGAACCTAAAGACTTGTCTTGTCGTTGTTTACCAATAAATGTTTAACAGTTTACAGTTATCTGCACTTCACGTGCCCTACACAATTATATAATCATACACATCAATTATTAGTCACATAACAACACATAGAAATTTTAATGTAAACTCTACTCCACATCTCATAATCTTTCCTATTAGTTAAAGATACATGTTAAATTAGATTGTGTTAACTTTTCACTTATGTAATATTCAAAATTCATTTAAGTGTTTAAATCTTGCTAGGTATCATTATTGGTTTTATATTAAACCCATTTCATATTTTATAATATCTATTTCATTTGACTTAAAACACTTTTTACATTCATTAACACGTATCACGGCGTTTCGACGTTTATTTGTCACACGCCCGATTTATCTCTCTTGTGCATGCTTACTATGCTTCTATAACTTATCTAATACATTATTATATTAATGTTAAACATCATTATATTTACTAACATTCATGTTTTATAATTTAGAACAACATCTTTTATCGTCAAGATCACTACATTAGCATACGTACATGCCTGACGCCCTCTAATTGCCTCTATTTACGTAACAGTCACAAAGATGACTATTTTTACCCTTCCTAATAACCTCAAATTGAAAAACTTAAAGAACCAAAGTTGTAGGTCTATTCGTCCTCGTTCCGGATCATCTTAAATCACCTCAATTGGAGTTCGTATGAAAACGTTATGGTTATTTTAGTAAAACATGTCCTGTTAGTTTTTGTTTCCAAAATTGGCTAGGCAGACTACCACCCCCCCTCTAGGGCGGGGGTTTATACACTAGGGGGCCCACGCCGATGGGGGTCCTTCGCTAAATCGCAATTTTGATCCCAAACACTACAGAAAGCCAAATTATGCCTATAAACTCCTTTCTAACAACCATACCAACCTTCCTAAGGTGTAATATGTTTACAGAAACATCAACTAATGTTTCTAACACGTTTCTAACCACATAAACAACAGAAACATCAAAGATTACAACCTTTAATTTTACTATTTCTCTTATTACCTCATTAATTGACATTTATAGCGAAATTCTTCATTGTGAATTCATTTTACATCCGTTTTGACTCGTTCAACTTGGGTTGTTTTCGTTTTTCCAAGTACTATCAGAATACATCATTAATTTAAGGTTTTCATCATGATTTCATAACTAAACTTTGATTCCACCTAAGCCATAACATACATAACATGAATTCATTGACTATACTCATATATAAACTTATGAAAACAGTCTCACAACAACTAATTTATCATATAAACTATATATAACAATTAATTCAACCTCTACAAAGATTTTATAGAGAATTTTGGAAGAGAAGACAACCACAACTTTTAGAATTTTAAAAGGGTAAGAGGATACCTTGTATGCTTAGAAGGTGAAAATTTTCTTCCTTTGATCAACAAGACTTCTTTTCCCCAATTCCTTTCTCAAAATCTCTCTAGGATTCTCTCAAGTTTTCTCTCAATTTCTTCTTTTCTTCTTTTTTTCTTCCGAGTCTTTCTCCCTAACTTCTAACTTACGCTTACTAACAAAAATATAACGATAATAATAATAATATAGATATTAAATATATAACTTTAATCGACATCAATTATCAAATTTTGAAAATCAAAAATCATAAGGCTTGTTTTTGCTAACATAATTAAAATTAATCAATTAATCCTTATACCTTGTTTGGTAAAACCACTTAAAATAATGACTTAATCATTCCTTAAACCTTGTTTGGCAAAAATAAGATTAAAATAAGAATTTTAAAAGCTCTAAGGCTTTGTTTGGTAAAACCAAATTAAAACTCTTTTAATTTATTTTCATAAGTCATTTATAATATAGTTTATTGTCCCGCATTGTTTACTTGGATTTCCATATCCAATCTTAATTAAATAAACTAATTACCACATACTAAATAAATTTCCCATTTATCCAAATATCACAAAATTATAATTTCATTATAATTTTATATAATAACTTAATATACCACCTTAAATTATTAAATTAAAACAACAATATAACATCTCATGTTATATTACAACTCTCTAAATTATAAATTAATTTAATTTAGAATATTATCTAATGAATTTAGATTCATAAATATTTACTAGCAACCATTACATCAATAAATTATTTATCTCATCAATTTTAATAATAAACACATCAAATAAATATTTATATTTTAATAAATATTTTATATTATAATTTGAAATTCCGGATCGTTACATCATTCCCTCCTTATAAGGATTATGTCTCTAGAATCACAACTCCAATAATCAAATTGTCACATTCTTCACTCTTTTATCTTAATTAAGTTAATTTCTATAACTCATGGATTATTTACTTACTAATAAATAATCCAATAAATATCTACTAAACAACAAACACATCAATTAAAAATATTTATTTAATTCAATAACTATTTAGAATTATAAATAAAATTCTAGATTGTTACATTCTTCCCACCTTATAAGGATTCCGTCCTCGAAATCACCGAAACCCCACCTTCCTCAGGTTTCTTACCAAATCTCTTCGTTGAATAACTTCAACACATTACCTTAATATAGATTTTATATTTCCTACTCCCACCATTCTTCATAACAAATTCTTGTATGTTTTATTTCATAACATTTACTTAGACTCAATTATATTTGAGTATTACATATTCTTTAACCCATTCATTTCCTTCTCTAAGGATCGTTATCATGAACACTCAGGATATTACATTCACCCATTCTTCTAAGTATTTCGTCCTCGAAATTTTATTTATTACTCTTTATTCATTCACTCTATCAAAATAGTTTTTACGTTATTACTTTATTCATTCATTCCATTTATCAAAATAGATTTTATGCTGGTATCTATTTATTCATTAGGTTCTGCAACCAAATTCTTTCTCTAAGGATCTTTCTAAGATCATCATATTCCTCACCTCTTCCTCTTCTAAGAGTTTCACATTCTTTCTTGAAATTATTATGTTTTGCTTAATTTTCTCATCTTTTCCACTTTCACCTTTCAGAATAATAAGAATCTTCCACAATTGCTCAATAATTGGGAAGCGATATGAATAACAAGAATTTCAAAGATTCCAAATCATGCTGAGGGGTCACAAGACCGTGAACTCTATTCTCGGTTTACTAGTGCTTCAACTTAATCCTTCACACTGCAAACCAGAGTGTTTATGAATCACAAAGACTGAAAACACCCTCCACATGTACACTAGGTGGCTAGCCTATTGTACCACTACGTTGGGTAACGTAGTGTTTTGCAAACGACTATATACGTTACACTCGAACCATTGTCCCCGAAAACATGTCCCCTTATAGGGTTGTTCACCTCGACTTTTTCAACATCTCAATCCGCACCAAAAACAATTTGGTTTGGCATAACTTTTTAATAAACGCTTGAATGTCACAAGCATCTTTCAATATTCATCTAGCTAAATCAAATAGCATAGACTTCTACAATAATTTGGACATCAATCAAAATATACATATACATATATATATATATATATATATATATATATATATATTCTCATATCTTAAAGAAATCTCAAATATCTTTTTATGACATCATGATACCACACTGTATTTACAGTCCGTTTGAGGATTCCGTCATTTGGTGATTTTATCATACTACATCATACCATAGTGGGCTGACGATCCTTAGATCACATCCATCACTAAGTAAATACTGCATTAATGACTCCATCAATTTTATCAACTCTGCACCAGGTTACATGATGCATTGATGATATATATAAAAATACATTTTGATTTATTTCAAATCATTTTTGTCTAGCCGAAGCAATTAGCATAGACATACGAATAATAACACTGTTTTTAAAAATTCTTTGGTTCACTAGTGTGACCCAACATTTTTTTTACCAAAAAGCAAAAGTATAACCATCAGCACGAAGTCAATAAATTTCGAAAGTCTAGCATAGCTAGTAGATTTAGAATATCTAGGTATCCATCAACTTCAATCATTACTCCATTACTTTATTACTTAACCATTCTATCAATCTTCAACTTCATCAATGCTCTCTATACTATAACCATTTCCTACCCAATATAGTTCATCAAACTTACCGCACATTAGAAGTTCATGAACTTGCCACAATAATATGAGTTTATGAACTTATCCTAGTCAAACCATAGGCGTCCATTCGCTGAGGGGTTCAAAACATACCATATTATTATGAGTCACGAACTTACCATATGCATTAGTTTTAAGAACCGCACCTAATCCTAATAATATCTTACTAATCTTAATAGTTTCTAACTATCAAATATACACATGAGAAAAGAATCACCTTTTCACCACACATACATTGATAGCGCGACACCAACATTCCAATGATTATCAATGTGATAAACTAAGTGCAAGCACAAAACCCTCGCCCATACAAAGATTTGTACAACTCAGCCATCACATGAGTCCTCAATTAAAATCTCACCTAACTCTATCTTACTCTTAACTTGCTCTTTGCTCGATACGAATTCCTCGTATAACATCATCTATAACTCCTCGTGAGTTATCTCGTACTATTTCATAGTACATCATCTTCATAGCATCAAGCTATAATTATTCAAACATTACAGACCATCTTTCTTTTATAACTTAAACAGATCATGTCGTGATCTTATTCTAGAATCACCTCCCTTAAAAGTCTTTTCTTAACTCGTGATCGTTTTGTTTTACGATCTTCTTTCTTTTCGTTTTTCATCATTTACGACATTATTCGTTATATTGGCTATTGCCATTTCTTATCTTCAAGATTCTTCTTTGAATTCCTTATTTATATAACAATTCTTCTTTTAAGAATTACTAACTTCATTTACATTGCTCAACATTTCATTTAAGTTCCATATTTTTATCATACATATGTATTTCTATACTTGGTACACATCGAGTCTCTAACAATTTCAATATGGTACGCTGAGTGGTTTCCCACAAACAACTAACAAACTAGGTTCCGAGTTGCTAGTTCGTATATACCTCCGCTCTATGAAGGAATCGTTTAGCCCATATACCATACATCAACTATTAAAGAGTACGATTGTACCATACATAAATATAACTTTTTTATTCTTAACTTCTTTATCACTCTCTTCTTATAGACATTGTCTATGTATTATCACCTTATATTCTTATTATTGGAGTTGGGTAACCCCACATTCATCTTCCTTATAACTCTCATGAGATTTTCTTTGAATCCTTTCACGCGTGCTTTAATCCCTCCTTTATAAATTTCTTAAATTACTTCTTATTATTCAAACTCTAATTGAGCTTATTCTTTCATTATCTTCATCTTCCTTCTCTAAGGTTATAGCCTACTAGTACTCTACCTAAGGTTTATAACCTATGACTTTTTATACCAACTATAATGACCTCAAAATTCATACAATTTAATTCTCGACTTCGATTGAGTTAATAATACAATCAACCTTTAATTTTTCATCATTAAACGATAATACAACCATTGAAATTTGCGAAATAATTAAAACTTTTATACATTTCCTTCTTTATTGCCCTAAATCGCAACCTTTACATTACATCTCTTGATTCAAATTTATATCGTGAATCGTTACAACAAAATAACTATACAAAGTCTTACATCATAAATAGGTATCCATATACATTGGATAACTCAACTTACAATTCAACAACACATGTTACATTCAAAATATTAAATACATTTCCCATAAAACATAAGCAATCTTCGTGAATATGGATCTCTATATTTCAGATAACACATATCCTTACCTTAAATCATTAACTTTGCAAAAAGTGGTTATTTGCAAGGTTGAGCTCAATGACCCAAAGAAAATCTAACGGTTTTCATGCATCACGTAGCACATAATAACATGCTCAACGATATATCATGAACATCGGACTATCATAACATACATGCTACAATTCATATAACAATTATAAAGATTGAGTTCCTTACTCAATCAGCATACTTTTAGTCAAACAACGTAGTCATAAATTGACTTTAACATTTCATACATTCAACATATATATACACCTCATACTCTTTGCAACAAATATTTAAAACAGTTAATCATCAAGCTCACATAGCAAATAGGAACTGAAAGACTTGCCTTGATCGTTGTTTACCAATAAACGTTTAACAGCTTACAGTTATCTGCACTTCACGTGCCCTACACAATTATATAATCATACATATCAATTATTAGTCAAATAACAACACATAGTAATTTTAATGTAAACTCTACTCCATATCTCATAATCTTTCCTATTACTTAGCACACAATGTTAAATTAGATTGTGTTAACTTTTCGACTTATATAATATTCAAAATTCAATTAAGTGTTTAAATCTTGCTAGGTATCATTATTGGTTTTATATTAAACCCATTTCATATTTTATAATATCTATTTCATTTGATTTAAAACACTTTTTATATTCATTAACACGTATCACGCGCTTTTGACGTTTATTAATCACACACTGATTTGCCTCTCTTGTGCATTCTTACTATGCTTCTATAACTTATCTAATACATTATTATATTAATGTTAAACATCATTATATTTACTAACATTCATGTTTTATAATTTAGAACAACATTTTTTATCGTCAAGAGCACTACACTAGCACACGTACATGCCTAACGCCCTCCAATTGCCTCTGATTACGTAACAGTCACAAAGATGACTGTTTTTTACCCTTCCTAACAACCTAAAATTGAAAATGTAAAGAACAAAAGTTGTATGTCTATTCGTCCTCATTCCGGATCATCTTGAATCACCTCAATCGGAGTTCGTATGAAAATGTTATAGCTGTTCTAGTAAAACATGTCTTGCTAGATTTTTTTTCCAAAATTGGCTAGGCAGACTACCACCCCCCTAGGGCGGGTTTTACACTAGGGGGCCACAGGATGGGGTCCTTCGCTAAATCGCGAATTTAGATCCCGAACACTACTGAAAAGCCAAATTATGCCTATAAACTCCTTTCTAACAACCATACCAACCTTACCAAGGTGTAATATGTTTACAGAAACATCAACTAATGTTTCTAACACGTTTCTAACCACATAAACAACAGAAACATCAAAGATTACAACCTTTAATTTTACTATTTCTCTTATTACCGCATTAATTGACATTTATAGCGAAATTCTTCACTGTGAATTCATTTTACATCCGTTTTGACTCGTTCAACTTGGGTTGTTTTCATTTTTCCATGTACTAGCAGAATACATCATTAATTTAAGGTTTTCATCATGATTTCATAACTAAACTTTGATTCCAACTAAGCCATAACATACATACCATGAATTCATTGACTATACTCATATATAAACTTATGAAAACAGGTTTCAACAACTAATTTATCATATAAACTATATATAACAATTAATTCAACCTCTACAAAGATTTTATAGAGAATTTTGGAAGAGAAGACAACCACAACTTTTAGAATTTTAAAAGGGTAAGAGGATACCTTGTATGCTAGAAGGTGAAAATTTTCTTCCTTTGATCAACAAGACTTCTTTTCCCCAATTCCTTTCTCAAAATCTTTCTAGGATTCTCTTAAGTTTTCTCTCAATTTCTTCTTTTCTTCTTTTTCTTTCTTTTGAGTCTTTCTCCCTAACTTCTAACTTACGCACTAACAAAAATATAAGGTATAATAATAATAATAATATAGATATTAAATATATAACTTTAATTGACATCAGTTATCAAATTTTGAAAAACAAAAATCATAAGGCTTGTTTTGCTAACATAATTAAAATTAATCAATTAGTCCTTATACCTTGTTTGGTAAAGCCACTTAAAATAATGACTTAATCATTCCTTAAACCTTGTTTGGAAAAATAAGATTAAAATAAGAATTTTAAAAGCTCTAAGGCTTTGTTTGGTAAAACCAAATTAAAACTCTTTTAATTTATTTTCATAAGTCATTTATAATATAGTTTATTGTCCTGCATTGTTTATTTGGATTTCCATATCCAATCTTAATTAAATAAACTAATTACCACATACTAAATAAATTTCCCATTTATCCAAATATCACAAAATTATAATTTCATTATAATTTTATTTAATAACAATATACCACCTTAAATTATTAAATTAAAACAACAATATAACATCTCATGTTATATTACAACTCTCTAAATTATAAATTAATTTAATTTAGAATATTATCTAATGAATTTAGATTCATAAATATTTACTAGCAACCATTACATCAATAAATTATTTATCTCATCAATTTTAATAATAAACACATCAAATAAATATTTATATTTTAATAAATATTTAATATTATAATTTAAAATTCGAGATCGTTACATCATTCCTCCTTATAAGGATTACATCCCCGAATCACAACTCCAATAATCAAATTGTCACATTCTTCACTCTTTTATCTTAATTAAGTTAATTTCTATAACTCATGGATTATTTACTTACTAATAAATAATCCAATAAATATCTACTAAACAACAAACACATCAATTAAAAATATTTATTTAATTGAATAAATATTTAGAATTATAAATAAAATTCTAGATTGTTACATTCTTCCCACCTTATAAAGGATTCCGTCCTCGGAATCACCGAACCCCACCTTCCTCGTGTTTCTTACCAAATCTCTTCGTTGAATAACTTCAACACATTACCTTAATATAGATTTTATATTTCCTACTCCCACCATTCTTCATAATAAATTCTTGTAAGTTTTTATTTCATAACATTTACTTAGACTCAATTATATTTGAGTATTACATATTCTTTAACCCATTCATTTCCTTCTAAGGATCGTTATCATGAACACTCGGGATATTACATTCACCCATTCTTCTAAGTATTTAGGTCCTCGAAATTTTATTTATTACTCTTTATTCATTCAATCTATCAAAAAATAGTTTTTACGTTATTACTTTATTCATTCATTCCATTTATCAAAATAGATTTTATGTTTGGTATCTATTTATTCATTAGGTTCTTATTGACCAAATTCTTTCTCTAAGGATCTTTCTAAGATCATCATATTCCTCACCTCTTCCTCTTCTAAGAGTTTCACATTCTTTCTTGAAATTATTATGTTTTGCTTAATTTTCTCATCCTTTCCACTTTCACCTTTCAGAATAATAAGAATCTTCCACAATTGCTCAATAATTGGGAAGCGATATGAATAACAAGAATTTCAAAGATTCCAAATCATGCTGAGGGGCCACAAGACCGTGAACTCTATTCTCGGTTCACTAGTGCTTCAACTTAATCCTTCACACTGCAAACCAGAGTGTTTATGAATCATAAAGACTGAAAACACCCTCCACATGTACACTAGTTGGCTAGCCTATTGTACCACTACGTTGGGCCGCAACGTAGTGTTTTGCAACGACTATATGCGTTACGCTCGGAACCATTGTCCCCGAAAACATGTCCCCTTATAGGGTTGTTCACCTCAGCTTTTCAACATCTGAATCCGCACCAAAATAATTTGGTTTGGCATAACTTTTTAATAAACGCTTGAATGTCCTGAGCATCTTTCAATATTCATCTAGCTGAATCAAATAGCATAGACTTCTACAATAATTTGGACATCAATCAAAATATACATATACATATATATATATATATATATATATTCTCATATCTTAAAGAAATCTCAAATATCTTTTTATGACATCATGATACCACACTGTATTTACAAAATCCGTTTGAGGATTCCGCATTTGGTGATTTTATCATACTACATCATACCATAGTGGGCTGACGATCCTTAGATCACATCCATCACTAAGTAATACTGCATTAATGACTCCATCATTTTTATCATCTCTGCACCAGGTTACATGATGCATTGATGATATATATAAAAATACATTTTGATTTATTTCAAATCATTTTTGTCTAGCCGAAGCAATTAGCATAGACATACGAATAATAACACTATTTTTAAAAATTCTTTGGTTCACTAGTGTGACCCAACATTTTTTTTACCAAAAATCAAAAGTATAACCATCAGCACGAAGTCAATAAATTTCGAAAGTCTAGCATAGCTAGTAGATTTAGAATATCTAGGTATCCATCAACTTCAATCATTACTCCATTACTTTATTACTTAACCATTCTATCAATCTTCAACTTCATCAATGCTCTCTATACTAGAACCATTTCCTACCCAATATAGTTCATCAAACTTACCGTACATTAGAAGTTCATGAACTTGCCACAATAATATGAGTTTATGAACTTATCCTAGTCAAACCATAGGCGTCCATTCGTTGAGGGGTTCAAAACATACCATATTATTATGAGTCACGAACTTACCATATGCATTAGTTTTAAGAACCGCACCTAATCCTAATAATATCTTACTAATCTTAATAGTTTCTAACTATCAAATATACACATGAGAAAAGAATCACCTTTTCACCACACATACATTGATAAGCATGACACCAACATTCCAATGATTATCAATGTGATAAACTAAGTGCAAGCACAAACCCTCGCCCATACAAAGATTTGTACAACTCAGCCATCACATGAGTCCTCAATTGAAATCCCACCTAACTCTATCTTACTCTTAACTTGCTCTTTGCTCGATACGAATTCCTCGTATAACATCATCTATAACTCCTCGTGAGTTATCTCGTACTATTTTATAGTACATCATCTTCATAACATCAAGCTATAATTATTCAAACATTACACCATCTTTCTTTTATAACTTAAACAGATCATGTCGTGATCTTATTCTAGAATCACCTCCCTTAAAAGTCTTTTCTTAACTCGTGATCGTTTTGTTTTACGATCTTCTTTCTTTTTCGTTTTTCATCATTTACGACATTATTCGTTATATTGGCTATTGCCATTTCTTATCTTCAAGATTCTTCTTTGAATTCCCTTATTTATATAACAATTCTTCTTTTAAGAATTACTAACTTCATTTACATTGCTCAACATTTCATTTAAGTTCCATATTTTTATCATACATATGTATTTCTATACTTGGTACACATCAAGTCTCTAACAATTTCAATATGGTACGCTGAGTGGTTTCCCACAAACAACTAACAAACTAGGTTCCGAGTTGCTAGTTCGTATATACCTCCGCTCTATGAAGGAATCGTTTAGCCCATATACCATATATCAACTATTAAAATGCGATTGTACCATACATAAATATAACTTTTTTTATTCTTAACTTCTTTATCACTCTCTTCTTATAGACATTGTCTATGTATTATCACCTTATATTCTTATTATTGGAGTTGGGTAACCCCACATTCATCTTCCTTATAACTCTGCGAGATTTTTCTTTGAATCCTTTCACGCATGCTTTAATCCCTCCTTTATAAATTTCTTAAATTACTTCTTATTATTCAAACTCTAATTGAGTTTATTCTTTCATTATCTTCATCTTCCTTCTCTAAGGTTATAGCCTACTTGCATCTCTACCTAAGGTTTATAACCTCGACTTTTATACCAACTGTAACGGCCTCAAAATTCATACAATTTAATTCTCGACTTCGGTCGTTAATAATACAATCAACCTTTAATTTTACATCATTAAACGGTAATACAACCATTGAAATTTGCAGAATAATTAAAACTTTTATACATTTCCTTCTTTATTGCCCTAAATCGCAACCTTTACATTACATCTCTTCGATTCAAATTTATATCCTGAATCGTTACAACAAAATAACTATACAAAGTCTTACATCATAAATAGGTATCCATATACATTGGATAACTCAACTTACAATTCAACAACACATGTTACATTCAAAATATTAAATACATTTCCCATAAAACATAAGCAATCTTCGTGAATATGGATCTCTATATTTCGTATAACACATATCCTTACCTTAAATCATTAACCTGCAAAAGTGGTTATTTGCAAGGTTGAGCTCAACAGCCCAGCAAAATCTAACAGTTTTCATGCATCACGTAGCACATAATAACATGCTCAACGTATATATCATGAACATCGGACTATCATAACATACATGCTACAATTCATATAACAATTATAAAGATTGAGTTCCTTACTCAATCAGCATGCTTTAGTCAAACAACGTAGTCATAAATTGACTTTAACATTTCATACATTCAACATATATATACACATCATACTCTTTGCAACAAATATTTAAAACAGTTAATCATCAAGCTCACATAGCAAATAGGAACTGAAAGACTTGCCTTGATCGTTGTTTACCAATAAACGTTTAACATCTTACAGTTATCTGCACTTCACGTGCCCTACATAATTATATAATCATACATATCAATTATTAGTCAAATAACAACACATAGTAATTTTAATGTAAACTCTACTCCATATCTCATAATCTTTCCTATTACTTAGCACACAATGTTAAATTAGATTGTGTTAACTTTTCGACTTATATAATATTCAAAATTCAATTAAGTGTTTAAATCTTGCTAGGTATCATTATTGGTTTTATATTAAACCCATTTCATATTTTATAATATCTATTTCATTTGATTTAAAACACTTTTTATATTCATTAACACGTATCACGGCGTTTCGACGTTTATTTGTCACACGCCCGATTTGCCTCTCTTGTGCATTCTTACTATGCTTCTATAACTTATCTAATACATTATTATATTAATGTTAAACATCATTATATTTACTAACATTCATGTTTTATAATTTAGAACAACATTTTTTATCGTCAAGAAACTTTACACTAGCACACGCGTACATGCCCGACGCCTCCAATTGCCTCTCTGATTACGTAATAGTCACACAAAGATGACTTTTTTACCCTTCCTAACAACCTTAAATTGAAAATGTAAAGAACAAAAGTTGTATGTCTATTCGTCCTCATTCCTATCATCTTGAATCACCTCAATCGAGTTCGTATGAAAATGTTATACCGTTTCTAGTAAAACATGTCTTGCTAGATTTTTTCCAAAATTGGCTAGGCATTATACCCCCCTCTAGGGCGGGGTTTATACACTAGGGGCCCCACGAGATGGGGGGTCCTTCGCGCTAAATGCAATTTCGATCCTGAACACTACAGAAAGCCAAATTATGCCTATAAACTCCTTTCTAACAACCATACCAACCTTACCAAGGTGTAATATGTTTACAGAAACATCAACTAATGTTTTCTAACACGTTTCTAACCACATAAACAATGTAAACATCAAAGATTACAACCTTTAATTTTACTATTTCTCTTATTCTAGCATTAATTGACATTTATAGCGAAATTCTTCATTGTGAATTCATTTTACATCCGTTTTGACTCGTTCAACTTGGGTTGTTTTCATTTTTCCATGTACTAGCAGAATACATCATTAATTTAAGGTTTTCATCATGATTTCATAACTAAACTTTGATTCCAACTAAGCCATAACATACATAACATGAATTCATTGACTATACTCATATATAAACTTATGAAAACAGTCTCACAACAACTAATTTATCATATAAACTATATATAACAATTAATTCAACCTCTACAAAGATTTTATAGAGAATTTTGGAAGAGAAGACAACCACAACTTTTAGAATTTTAAAAGGGTAAGAGGATACCTTGTATGCTTTAGAAGGTGAAAATTTTCTTCCTTTGATCAACAAGACTTCTTTTCTCCAATTCCTTTCTCAAAATCTTTCTAGGATTCTCTTAAGTTTTCTCTCAATTTCTTCTTTTTTTCTTCTTTTCTTTCTTACGAGTCTTTCTCCTAACTTCTAACTTACGCACTAACAAAAATATAAGGTATAATAATAATAATAATATAGATATTAAGTATATAACTTTAATTGACATCGATTATCAAATTTTGAAAAACAAAATCATAAGGGCTTGTTTTTAACATAATTAAAATTAATCAATTAGTCCTTATACCTTGTTTGGTAAAGCCACTTAAAATAATGACTTAATCATTCCTTAAACCTTGTTTGGAAAAATAAGATTAAAATAAGAATTTTAAAAGCTCTAAGGCTTTGTTTGGTAAAACCAAATTAAAACTCTTTTAATTTATTTTAATAAGTCATTTATAATATAGTTTATTGTCTGCATTGTTTACTTGGATTTCCATATCCAATCTTAATTAAATAAACTAATTACCACATACTAAATAAATTTCCATTTATCCAAATATCACAAAATTATAATTTTATTATAATTTTATTTAATAACTTAATATACCACCTTAAATTATTAAATTAAAACAACAATATAACATCTCATGTTATATTACAACTCTCTAAATTATAAATTAATTTAATTTAGAATATTATCTAATGAATTTAGATTCATAAATATTTACTAGCAACCATTACATCAATAAATTATTTATCTCATCAATTTTAATAATAAACACATCAAACAAATATTTATATTTTAATAAATATTTAATATTATAATTTAAAATTCCAGATCGTTACATCATTCCCTCCTTATAAGGATTCTGTCTCCAGAATCACAACTCCAATAATCAAATTGTCACATTCTTCACTCTTTTATCTTAATTAAGTTAATTTCTATTACTCATGGATTATTTACTTACTAATAAATAATCCAATAAATATCTACTAAACAACAAACACATCAATTAAAAATATTTATTTAATTCAATAACTATTTAGAATTATAAATAAAATTCTAGATTGTTACATTCTTCCCACCTTATAAGGATTCCGTCCTCGGAATCACCGAAACCCCACCTTCCTCAGGTTTCTTACCAAATCTCTTCGTTGAATAACTTCAACACATTACCTTAATATAGATTTTATATTTCCTACTCCCACCATTCTTCATAATAAATTCTTGTAAGTTTTATTTCATAACATTTACTTAGACTCAATTATATTTGAGTATTACATATTCTTTAACCCATTCATTTCCTTCTCTAAGGATCGTTATCATGAACACTCAGGAAATTACATTCACCCATTCTTCTAAGTATTTCGTCCTCGAAATTTTATTTATTACTCTTTATTCATTCAATCTATCAAAATAGTTTTTACGTTATTACTTTATTCATTCATTCCATTTATCAAAATAGATTTTATGCTGGTATCTATTTATTCATTAGGTTCTGCAACCAAATTCTTTCTCTAAGGATCTTTCTAAGATCATCATATTCCTCACCTCTTCCTCTTCTAAGAGTTTCACATTCTTTCTTGAAATTATTATGTTTTGCTTAATTTTCTCATCTTTTCCACTTTCGCCTTTCAGAATAATAAGAATCTTCCACAATTGCTCAATAATTGGGAAGCGATATGAATAACAAGAATTTCAAAGATTCCAAATCATGCTGAGGGGCCACAAGACCGTGAACTCTATTCTCGGTTTACTAGTGCTTCAACTTAATCCTTCACACTGCAAACCAAAGTGTTTATGAATCATAAAGACTGAAAACACCCTCCACATGTACACTAGTTGGCTAGCCTATTGTACCACTACGTTGGGCCTCAACGTAGTGTTTTGCAACTATATATATTCGCTCGGAACCATTGTCCCCAAAACATGTCCCCTTATAGGGTTGTTCACCTCGACTTTTCAACATCTCAATCCGCACCAAAATAATTTGGTTTGGCATAACTTTTTAATAAACGCTTGAATGTCCTGAGCATCTTTCAATATTCATCTAGCTGAATCAAATAGCATAGACTTCTACAATAATTTGGACATCAATCAAAATATACATATACATATATATATATATATATATATATATTCTCATATCTTAAAGAAATCTCAAATATCTTTTTATGACATCATGATACCACACTGTATTTACAGTCCGTTTGAGGATTCCGTCATTTGGTGATTTTATCATACTACATCATACCATAGTGGGCTGACGATCCTTAGATCATATCCATCACTAAGTAATACTGCATTAATGACTCCATCATTTTTATCATCTCTGCACCAGGTTACATGATGCATTGATGATATATATAAAAATAAATTTTGATTTATTTCAAATCATTTTTGTCTAGCCGAAGCAATTAGCATAGACATACGAATAATAACACTATTTTTAAAAATTCTTTGGTTCACTAGTGTGACCCAACATTTTTTTTTACCAAAAATCAAAAGTATAACCATCAGCACGAAGTCAATAAATTTCGAAAGTCTAGCATAGCTAGTAGATTTAGAATATCTAGGTATCCATCAACTTCAATCATTACTCCATTACTTTATTACTTAACCATTCTATCAATCTTCAACTTCATCAATGCTCTCTATACGAGAACCATTTCCTACCCAATATAGTTCATCAAACTTACCGCATATTAGAAGTTCATGAACTTGCCACAATAATATGAGTTTATGAACTTATCCTAGTCAAACCATAGGCGTCCATTCGTTGAGGGGTTCAAAACATACCATATTATTATGAGTCACGAACTTACCATATGCATTAGTTTTAAGAACCGCACCTAATCCTAATAATATCTTACTAATCTTAATAGTTTCTAACTATCAAATATACACATGAGAAAAGAATCACCTTTTCACCACACATACATTGATAGCGCGACACCAACATTCCAATGATTATCAATGTGATAAACTAAGTGCAAGCACAAAACCCTCGCCCATACAAAGATTTGTACAACTCAGCCATCACATGAGTCCTCAATTGAAATCCCACCTAACTCTATCTTACTCTTAACTTGCTCTTTGCTCGATACGAATTCCTCGTATAACATCATCTATAACTCCTCGTGAGTTATCTCGTACTATTTTATAGTACATCATCTTCATAGCATCAAGCTATAATTATTCAAACATTACAAACCATCTTTCTTTTATAACTTAAACAGATCATGTCGTGATCTTATTCTAGAATCACCTCCCTTAAAAGTCTTTTCTTAACTCGTGATCGTTTTGTTTTACGATCTTCTTTCTTTTCGTTTTTCATCATTTACGACATTATTCGTTATATTGGCTATTGCCATTTCTTATCTTCAAGATTCTTCTTTGAATTCCCTTATTTATATAACAATTCTTCTTTTAAGAATTACTAACTTCATTTACATTGCTCAACATTTCATTTAAGTTCCATATTTTTATCATGCATATGTATTTCTATACTTGGTACACATCGAGTCTCTAACAATTTCAATATGGTACGCTGAGTGGTTTCCCACAAACAACTAACAAACTAGGTTCCGAGTTGCTAGTTCGTATATACCTCCGCTCTATGAAGGAATCGTTTAGCCCATATACCATACATCAACTATTAAAGAGTACGATTGTACCATACATAAATATAACTTTTTTATTCTTAACTTCTTTATCACTCTCTTCTTATAGACATTGTCTATGTATTATCACCTTATATTCTTATTATTGGAGTTGGGTAACCCCACATTCATCTTCCTTATAACTCTGCGAGATTTTTCTTTGAATCCTTTCACGCATGCTTTAATCCCTCCTTTATAAATTTCTTAAATTACTTCTTATTATTCAAACTCTAATTGAGCTTATTCTTTCATTATCTTCATCTTCCTTCTCTAAGGTTATAGCCTACGGTACTCCTACCTAAGGTTTATAACCTACAGCTTTTATACCAACTGTAACGGCCTCAAAATTCATACAATTTAATTCTCGACTTCGGTCGTTAATAATACAATCAACCTTTAATTTTACATCATTAAACGGTAATACAACCATTGAAATTTGCAGAATAATTAAAACTTTTATACATTTCCTTCTTTATTGCCCTAAATCGCAACCTTTACATTACATCTCTTGATTCAAATTTATATAAGTGAATCGTTACAACAAAATAACTATACAAAGTCTTACATCATAAATAGGTATCCATATACATTGGATAACTCAACTTACAATTCAACAACACATGTTACATTCAAAATATTAAATACATTTCCCATAAAACATAAGCAATCTTCGTGAATATGGATCTCTATATTTCGTATAACACATATCCTTACCTTAAATCATTAACCTGCAAAAGTGGTTATTTGCAAGGTTGAGCTCGACGACCCAAAGAAAATCTAACGGTTTTCATGCATCACGTAGCACATAATAACATGCTCAGCGTATATATCATGAACATCGGACTATCATAACATACATGCTACAATTCATATAACAATTATAAAGATTGAGTTCCTTACTCAATCGGCGTACTTTAGTCAAACAACGAGTCATAAATTGACTTTAACATTTCATACATTCAACATATATATACACATCATACTCTTTGCAACAAATATTTAAAATAGCTTAATCATCAAGCTCACATGCCAGCAAATAGAACCAAAGACTTGCCTTGATCGTTGTTTACCAATAAACGTTTAACATCTTACAGTTATCTGCACTTCACGTGCCCTACATAATTATATAATCATACATATCAATTATTAGTCAAATAACAACACATAGTAATTTTAATGTAAACTCTACTCCATATCTCATAATCTTTCCTATTACTTAGCACACAATGTTAAATTAGATTGTGTTAACTTTTTGACTTATATAATATTCAAAATTCAATTTAGTGTTTAAATCTTGCTAGGTATCATTATTGGTTTTATATTAAACCCATTTCATATTTTATAATATCTATTTCATTTGATTTAAAACACATTTTATATTCATTAACACGTATCACGGCGTTTTGACGTTTATTTGTCACACGCCCGATTTGCCTCTCTTGTGCATTCTTACTATGCTTCTATAACTTATCTAATACATTATTATATTAATGTTAAACATCATTATATTTACTAACATTCATGTTTTATAATTTAGAACAACATTTTTTATCGTCAAGAGCACTACACTAGCACACGTACATGCCTGACGCCCTCCAATTGCCTCTGATTACATAACAGTCACAAAGATGACTGTTTTTTACCCTTCCTAACAACCTTAAATTGAAAATGTAAAGAACAAAAGTTGTATGTCTATTCGTCCTCATTCCGGATCATCTAGAATCACCTCAATCGGAGTTCGTATGAAAATGTTATAGCTGTTCTAGTAAAACATGTCTTTAGATTTTTTTTCCAAAATTGGCTAGGCAGACTACCACCCCCTCTAGGGCGGGGGTTTATACACTAGGGGGGCCCGCCGGGATGGGGGTCCCTTCTGCTAAATTCCGAATTTCGATCCTGAACACTACAGAAAGCCAAATTATGCCTATAAACTCCTTTCTAACAACCATACCAACCTTCCCAAGGTGTAATATGTTTACAGAAACATCAACTAATGTTTCTAACACGTTTCTAACCACATAAACAACAGAAACATCAAAGATTACAACCTTTAATTTTACTATTTCTCTTATTACCTCATTAATTGACATTTATAGCGAAATTTTTCACTGTGAATTCATTTTACATCCGTTTTGACTCGTTCAACTTGGGTTGTTTTCATTTTTCCATGTACTATCAGAATACATCATTAATTTAAGGTTTTCATCATGATTTCATAACTAAACTTTGATTCCAACTAAGCCATAACATATATAACATGAATTCATTGACTATACTCATATATAAACTTATGAAAACAGTCTCACAACAACTAATTTATCATATAAACTATATATAACAATTAATTCAACCTCTACAAAGATTTTATAGAGAATTTTGGAAGAGAAGACAACCACAACTTTTAGAATTTTAAAAGGGTAAGAGGATACCTTGTATGCTAGAAGGTGAAAATTTTCTTCCTTTGATCAACAAGACTTCTTTTCCCCAATTCCTTTCTCAAAATCTTTCTAGGATTCTCTTAAGTTTTCTCTCAATTTCTTCTTTTCTTCTTTTTCTTTCTTTTGAGTCTTTCTCCCTAACTTCTAACTTACGCACTAACAAAAATATAACGTATAATAATAATAATATAGATATTAAGTATATAACTTTAATTGACATCAGTTATCAAATTTTGAAAAACAAAAATCATAAGGCTTGTTTTACTAACATAATTAAAATTAATCAATTAGTCCTTATACCTTGTTTGGTAAAGCCACTTAAAATAATGACTTAATCATTCCTTAAACCTTGTTTGGAAAAATAAGATTAAAATAAGAATTTTAAAAGCTCTAAGGCTTTGTTTGGTAAAACCAAATTAAAACTCTTTTAATTTATTTTCATAAGTCATTTATAATATAGTTTATTGTCCTGCATTGTTTACTTGGATTTCCATATCCAATCTTAATTAAATAAACTAATTACCACATACTAAATAAATTTCACATTTATCCAAATATCACAAAATTATAATTTCATTATAATTTTATATAATAACATAATATACCACCTTAAATTATTAAATTAAAACAACAATATAACATCTCATGTTATATTACAACTCTCTAAATTATAAATTAATTTAATTTAGAATATTATCTAATGAATTTAGATTCATAAATATTTACTAAAGCAACCATTACATCAATAAATTATTTATCTCATCAATTTTAACAATAAACACATCAAATAAATATTTATATTTTAATAAATATTTAATATTATAATTTGAAATTTTGGATCGTTACATCATTCCCTCCTTACAAGGATTCTGTCTCCAGAATCACAACTCCAATAATCAAATTGTCACATTCTTCACTCTTTTATCTTAATTAAGTTAATTTCTATAACTCATGGATTATTTACTTACTAATAAATAATCCAATAAATATCTACTAAACAACAAACACATCAATTAAAAATATTTATTTAATTCAATAACTATTTAGTATTATCACCTTACATTCTTATTATTGGAGTTGGGTAACCCCACATTCATATTCCTTATAACTCTGCGAGATTTTTCTTTGAATCCTTTCACGCATGCTTTAATCCCTCCTTTATAAATTTCTTAAATTACTTCTTATTATTCAAACTCTAATTGAGCTTATTCTTTCATTATCTTCATCTTCCTTCTCTAAGGTTATAGCCTACGGTACTCCTACCTAAGGTTTATAACCTACAGCTTTTATACCAACTGTATCGGCCTCAAAATTCATACAATTTAATTCTCCACTTCTGTCGTTAATAATACAATCAACCTTTAATTTTACATCATTAAACGGTAATACAACCATTGAAATTTGCAGAATAATTAAAACTTTTATACATTTCCTTCTTTATTGCCCTAAATCGCAACCTTTACATTACATCTCTTCGATTCAAATTTATATCGTGAATCGTTACAACAAAATAACTATACAAAGTCTTACATCATAAATAGGTATCCATATACATTGGATAACTCAACTTACAATTCAACAACACATGTTACATTCAAAATATTAAATATATTTCCCATAAAACATAAGCAATCTTCGTGAATATGGATCTCTATATTTCGTATAACACATATCCTTACCTTAAATCATTAACCTGCAAAAGTGGTTATTTGCAAGGTTGAGCTCGACAGCCCAGCAAAATCTAACAGTTTTCATGCATCACGTAGCACATAATAACATGCTCAACATATATATCATGAACATCGGACTATCATAACATACATTCTACAACTTTTAGAATTTTACAGAGAATTTTGGAAGAGAAGACAACCACAACTTTTAGAATTTTAAAAGGGTAAGAGGATACCTTGTATGCTAGAAGGTGAAAATTTTCTTCCTTTGATCAACAAGACTTCTTTTCCCCAATTCCTTTCTCAAAATCTCTCTAGGATTCTCTCAAGTTTTTTCTCAATTTCTTCTTTTCTTCTTTTTCTTTCTTCTGAGTCTTTCTCCCTAACTTCTAACTTACGCACTAAAAAAATATAACGTATAATAATAATAATATAGATATTAAGTATATAACTTTAATTGTCATCAGTTATCAAAATTTGAAAATCAAAAGCCATAAGGCTTGTTTGGCTAACATAATTAAAATTAATCAATTAGTCCTTATACCTTGTTTGGTAAAACCACTTAAAATAATGACTTAATTATTCCTTAAACCTTGTTTGGCAAAACAAGATTAAAATAAGAATTTTAAAAGCTCTAAGGCTTTGTTTGGTAAAACCAAATTAAAACTCTTTTAATTTATTTTCATAAGTCATTTATAATATAGTTTATTGTCCTGCATTGTTTACTTGGATTTCCATATCCAAACTTAATTAAATAAACTAATTACCACATACTAAATAAATTTTCCACTTAACCAAATATCACAAAATTATAATTTTATTATAAGTTTATTTAATAACTTAATATACCACCTTAAATTATTAAATTAAAACAACAATATAACATCTCATGTTATATTACAACTCTCTAAATTATAAATTAATTTAATTTAGAATATTATCTAATGAATTTAGATTCATAAATATTTACTAGCAACCATTACATCAATAAATTATTTATCTCATCAATTTCAACAATAAACACATCAAATAAATATTTATATTTTAATAAATATTTAATATTACAATTTGAAATTCCAGATCGTTACAACTGGCTTCTTTGCTAAAGCCTCAAAATATGTGAACTGGATATGGCATCGAAGATTGTCCCATCTGAATTTCAAGTGCATGTCTAATCTTATTTCTAAAGATCTAGTCAAAGGCCAGCCCAAACTGAGTTTTTTCAAAGAAAGACCGTTCAAGGCATATCAGCTTGGAAAGCAAACATGGAACTTATTCAAAATCAAGGTAGTAAATTCAAATGAAAGCCCCCTGCACTTGCAGCACATAGATCTCTTCGGGCCTATCCTAATTGTCAATCTTAAGAGGCAAAAGATACTCACTGGTCATAGTGGATGACTACACCAGATTCACATTAGTATTGTTTTTAAACTCTAAAGACGACACCAACACTCAACTGATCAGATTCTTCAAGCTGATTATGAATGAGAAAGGCAAACAAATCAAAGCAATAAGGAGTGATCATGGATGGGTGTTTGATTTCTCTAATGTAGATCAGTTCTATGCAGAAAATGGTTCATCATAATTTCTCAGTCCCAAGAACTCCACAATAAAATGGAGTAGCTGAGAGGAAGAACAAAACTCTTATTTAAGTAGAAAGAACACTTCTAGTAGCGACCCATCTCCCTAAATACTTTTAGGCATATGCTGTCAATATTGTTTGTTATACTTAGAATAGATCCGTAATTCACTCTATGCTCAATAAAATGCCTTACGAGTTATGGAAATAAAGACAGTCTAACATATGTTATTTCCATGTATTTGGCTATTCGTGTTACGTACTCAACAATGGAAATAGATACCTAACCAAGTTCCAACCAAAGTTAGAAGAAGGATCTTGCTTGGATACTCTATGGAAAGCAAAGCCTATGGAGTTTTCAATAAGAATGCATTAACTTTTGAAGTCTCAATCCATGTTACCTTCGATGAGACTAACCAAGGCAAACCAAGCAAAGCTGCTCAACTTGATGAAATTGTAGAGCTGGACCAACCGATCGTAGAGCAGGAAAACCATATGATCGCAAAAGATGAAGCGGTTGAGCCAGACTTAACGATTGTAGTGCTAGACAATGAGATCATACAGTCCCTAGTTCCAAATATGGGAACTCTATGAATCAATGAAACTATTGATCCATAACCAAATCTTGAAGAACTTAAACAAGAAAGCGCAAGGACATATGTTCCATCTGAAAGCAATGGACAAGAGATCATACTCATGATCTGATCATTGGCAATCCAAGTGCTAGTGTCAAGACAAGGCCAATCACATAAAATGAATGCTTTTACCTAAGCTTCCTCTCTTAGATGGAGCCTAAAAAGATCGAATAAGCTATGGATGATTCAAGATGGATTGAAGCTATACAAGAAGAGCTGAATTAGTTTAAAAGAAGAAAAGTTTAGAGGCTAGTCCCAAGACCAATAGATCATCTAGTCGTTGGCACCAAATGGTTTTCAAAAACAAGATGGATGAAATTGGTGTGATCACTAAGAACAAAGCAAGGTTGGTGGCCAAAGGCTATTCAAAGAAAGAAGGAATTGACTATGATGAGACCTTTGCTCTTGTTGAAAGATTAGAAGCCATCAAAATGTTATTAGCTTATGTAACCCACATGAAGATCAAAGTCTTTCAAAAGGATGTCAATAGTACTTTCCTAAATGGTGAACTTTAAGAAGAGGTTTATGTTTATCAACCTCCAGGTTTTTTTGTTCCAACTTATTTAAATTATGTCTATAGATTAGATAAAGCACTTTATGGTTAAAAACAATCACCTAGGGCATGGTCTGAAACACTCACTACTTTTCTTATTGAAAATGGATTCACTAGAGGCAGGGTAGACACTACAGTGTTCCTTAGGAAGCACAATGATAAAAAATTATTAGTTCAAATTTATGTAGATGATATCATTATTGGTTCTATTGACGACAAATTATGTGAAAGATTTGCCAAGTTAATGTAAAGCAAATTTGAGATGAGCATGATGGGTGAGCTGAATTACTTCCTTGGACTTCAAGTGAAGCAAAATGATGAGGAAATTTTCATCAACCAAGCCAAGTACATCAAAGATCTACTTAAGAAGAATGACATAGAATCAAACATTCCCATGAAGACTCCAATGGCATTTTCAACCAAACTCAACAAGGATGAAATTGGTAAAAGTATTGATATAACTCGATACAGAGGTATAATTGAATCTGTCTTATACTTAACTGCTAGTAGGCCAGATATTATGTTTTCTACTTGCATTATGCCAGATTTCTAGCTAACCCTAAGGAGTCTTATTTATAGTTGTTAAAAGAATTTTTAGATATCTCAAGGGTACTCCATATTTGGGATTGTGGTATCCCAAGGAGTCTCCATTTCATATAATAGGATATTCAAATTCAGATTTTGAAGGATGAAAGATTGGCAGGAAAAGAGTCAGTGGTACTTGTCAACTGCTAGGCTATTTGTCTCATGGTTCAACAAGAAGAAGAACTCAATGTTAACTTCAACTGCAGAAGCTGAGTACATTGTTGCTGGAAGCTATTGTGCTCAAATTTTGTGGATAAGGAATCAACTGGCTGACTATGCGTTTAATTTCAAGTCTATCCCTATATATTGTGATAATACTAGTGATATTTCTATAACTCATAATGTTTTTATGCATTCTAGGACAAAACATATAGACATCATATATTACTTTATTAGAGATCATGTGCAAAATGAAAATATATCGTTACATTTTATATTTACTGAAGATTAGCTTGCTAATGTGTTTACAAAACCCTTAGAAAAATCTAGGTTCAATAAGTTAATAAGTGAGTTAGGTATTGGGAGTTATCGTTTACACTCCTAAATTAACCTCACTTTCACTTTACAAATTTAAACAATTATCACAGTAGTAAGCAAGGATCGATCCCACAGAGAGTAATTTTTTTTATATTTATCCTATGATTTCTAATGAAAAGGAGATTTTGAATTAATTAACTAAATTAACAAGAATAAACTAATAAGAATAAACAATGAATAAAAAGTTTCAGTTCTTCGGTTCAGTATCATATTTTTACAACAATAGATTAATCGAGTATAACATTATTTGCCCTTCAATGAAACTAATACTCGTAGGTAACAACAAGCTCTGCTACCCGAAACTCTCCTTAGATTATCACTCAATGAAACAAGCTCTTCACAAGATTCTAACTATTATATAACCTAGAACAAACTCTCTAGATTTAATACAATAGCAGCATTAAGAACTAGGAAATTAGACTATTCCAAGTAATAAACACATAAGCTCGGATTGTTTAACTTGTCTTCTGACAATCATAGCAATACTCAAAAACTTGTCAACAATCAAGTATTACTAATTAGTACTTGTGATTAGGAACAATATCAACTACACATAATACTATTCCTTAATCTAGCATGTGATATTCGTTAACCAACTCAATCCTGCAGAAATCAAATCAGTTAAGCCAAAAAGCATTCAGAAATTACATCAGATTATCAAGAATGAATTTCATGTGAGATGAAATAAATATTGAATACTCAATTAACCATTAATTATAAATAAGGTTCAACATCCTTTAGAATTGAATAAAAAGAACTTAGCTCATGTCTTCAATCCTCTAATATTGTAGATGAGAGAATGTAATAGATGATTGAATGAATAAAATCTTGACTATCATCCTCTATTTATAGTGTTAGACAAGTTCCTAAATCCTATGAGAAGTAGAAATTCAAATCCTAAAAGGAATTACAAATCACACTTGTTTCCATAAAGAAATATAATCTAATTTAAAAATAAATCTTAGTCTAAAGGAAATCTTAAATCTAATAGAAATAATAATCCCATTCCATGTTGAAATCTGTCAAAATATTCTTTTAGAAACTTTCCAAAAATCCAAAATTTCTGAATTTTCTCGCTCAAATTCGTTGGGGCGAATTTCCATTTTCTGTTGTAATGTCCTTTGGTAAAACGATCATAACTTTTGATCTGGGAGGACTTACGGGGTCTGCTACCTATCAAATCGAAGATTTAGACAAGATCTACAACTTTCATTCTTTGTGAATTGACATATGTTGGCTGCATCAAGGTCAAAATTGGGGTCCAAGTGACTGTTATGTAAATTGCAACTTCCAACCTTTGAGATTCAACTTCAGTCTCGTAAAAAGATCATAACTTTTTCATATGAACTCCGATTGGGACGATTCAAGATGTTTCAGAAAGCTAAGGAGTAGATATACAATATAATCTAAGTCCCAAGCCAAGACAATGCATCTAGCTTAGCATTCAAAACCCTGCAATCTTCCCTTTTCCCTCATTTATGCTCCAATTCTTCCTGACATCGTTAAACACGTTAATAAGCTCATATACACATGAAACATGCAATAAAAATAAACATAAAGGAATCAAAATAAATGAATAATATGCACTCATCAAATTCCCCCACACTTAGCCTTTACACGTCCTCTTGTAAAATAAAAGTTCGATTTCCTAACAAATTCCTATTCAACCATTATGAAAAGATTACAAGATGCAAAATCGTGATTATCAACACTAAACTTATAGAAAGCTAATCAATGCCTTATCAGTCAACTCACAATTAACAATCTTACCATTTCACCAATGATTTCTTTAAATCAAACTAGATCAACATAAGCAAGTTTCCTACAATTTTCACACTTACTCAACTTAGTTATCAGGGAACAAAAATCGTGCACACTAACTTATAACCAAGAAAAACTTTTCCTTTTTTTTCAATCTATTCTTCATAGAACCTTCTTTTTAGCACAGATGAATATATTTTCATGGATTTCATATTTTTTTTCTTTTCTTGACATGTGCAATGTCTCCTTCTCTTAGGCTTTTTAGAGTTACCCATGTAGTGAACTTTCCACCAACGACTCCCAAACCAAATGATCTTAGGGCGCTGGGTTTAGAAACACCCCTAGGGCCTACTTATTCAAGTAGCAAAGGCCACAAAAGTCGACTAGTCAAGCTGCTTTTATCCATCCACTTTTCAGCGGGAATACCGATGCTTCCTGAGGCTTGGATACCCAGTTATTTCGCACACTAGACATTGAAGAAGATTTTTCAATCATCAAAAAAAAATTCTTGTTTCTCTTTTCCTCTTTTTTTTATTAATTATTTTTTCAACTTTTCTCCACATGGTTCTGCAATAAGCATAAGCAAGTTAAACAGTTCTAAGTCATGAAATCAGTGCACATAGACAACTCCACAAATAACTTAGCTAAATAAACATGTTTCTCATATTCAAGTACTCATGTATCACAAATTCGATTCAAATCAATTACTATGGATCATGGTTTAATTCCCATCATTTATTAACCAATTAAGCATTAAAAACAGATTCTGAAATTTAGCATTAATTTTCAATCTTTGACTTTAATCTTTTAAAACATAGCCAAAAAGAATCATGGAACCAAAATTTTCAAAAATTTTCAAAAGCATCAATTTTTCAAATTCCCCATCAAAATCAGATCAATATTCCTGAATAAAATAAAAACCTAAATCTCCATCCCACACTCAAACCTTACATTGTCCCCAATGTAAGAAAATTATGCAAAGAAGAAAGAACTACATGTAACTAAAAAAACTAATAAGTAAATTGATAGAAAAATCAAATCTGAGTGCTTGGGTTGCCTCCCAAGTAACTGCCCTTGTTTAATGTCATTGGCTTGACATCATCCTTCTCATTCTATGTAATCGGACTTGTGAACTTCAAGTGGACTGGTTACAATTTCAATTCATTAGGAGCATCCTTTAGATCATGATTTTGCTCCATTCTAGCCCTTAAATCCTTCTTGTATATTTGCTTAAGAGATTCCCGCACTATAAAGTCAACAACATCAGTATAAAAAATAGAATAAATATTACCAAGATACCTTTCAACTTCATATATGTTGAACTGGACATGTGCATCATCCAATTCCATGTGTAAGGTCTCATGGTGTTTATCATTCTATGTTGTTGCTGGTACAAGGAAAGTATCATCATCCATATCCTCCTTGTAGAAATCTGCAGGAATTATTAATTCTTCCATCTTTACCTCTTGTTCATCCTCATCAAATTCTATAATAGCTTCGGGATCAACAATTTGAGGAGGTAACTTCCCTAAGTCTTGAGATTCAAACCTTCATATTGTGGTTGCAAGCTGACCCACTTGGTTCCTCAATTCTTGAATAGAAGTCGTTGAATCCTGATGGAACTATTATGTCTGACTCATGAACTATTGTGTCTGACTCATGAATGCTTTAAACATCTCGTTTATAGATGTTCCAGAATTGGTAGGTACAGATACTTCATCGGTATATGTTAGGTACTGAGGTTGAGTTTGCTGCATACTTGAAAAGACATGTTGCATTGGTGGCCTGGTACCTTCATAGCTCAAGTCGGAATTATCCCTCCATCCTGGATTGTAAGTGTCCACCCAAGGATCATATTGTTGTTGATGTTATCCTAAGAATGTCCCCACATCATTGACTTATTGCACAACTTCATCCTCTTGTAATATTGGACAAACATCAGTAGCATGCCCTTACTTTGAACAAATTCCATACACCTTTTCAATTAGCAAGATTCATGTTGTTAATTGTTTCACTACAGTAGTTAAGTCAGTAATCTGTTACACCAATTCACTTGTGCTTACTTCACTTACCCTTTGTGTGGCATGATCATTTCTTATCCTATAATGTTGTGAGTTAGCAGCCTCCGGTGTCTTGCCTACTAATGCTCCCCCACTAGTCGCATCAATCACACTTCTTTCCATTGGTAGCAACCCCTCATAGAAGTACTAGATCAAGTGATGGTTATCAATTTTGTAAGGTGGATAGTTGGAACACAACTTGTAAAATTAGAAAACCCTAATAAGACTAGGATATGAAAATTTAGTTATAATAATAAAATCTCTCCGTTATGAGAGTTTATTGTGTTAATATATACTCTGTTTAACAAATTAGGTCAAATAAATTTTAGTCTGAAAAATGGCGTGCTTGACACCTCGTTCTTAAAATTTTTCTTCCGAAAATGGACTTTTCGGTATATTTTTTTCGACAAGTTGCTTTGTCATGCTTACACTGACGAAATGCTTTGTTGTGCTAGTTAGGATTTATGAAAAATCTAACTTAGGAACCCTAGATTACAAACCCCAACCCTAGATTACAAACCCTGACCCTAAATTATAAGCCCTAATCCTAATTTATAAACTCTAACCCTAATTAGCTAGACTAAACCCTAATTAGGTTATCCTAACACCTAATCATGATTATTAAACTTCAATTAGGTATTAATAAACATCATTAAGTAACCCTAATCATAAAAAAACAAAACCTTAATCAAGATTAATTGAGGATTAGGGAAAAATTAAGCTACTAATTTGGTCAACTAGCTCACAAGTAGGTTGGGAGTCATCCACACAAGTTTCAAGACATCACATGACATGCTTCCAAACTCCCAAGCACCACCATAGTTACAGATCAGATCTTTTAGGAGGCAAGTAGGTGGGAAAATGATCAAAGAGCCAAGTTGGAAAATTCTATAAAAGGAAACTCGAGCTCAGTGAAAACCCATAAAAATTATAAGCCTATACACTCATATAACCTGCCTATGCAAGCCCTGGTGATAGCAAAAATAGATCCAATAGCCAGAAATCAAAATCAAGCAAGAAAAGGTACAAACCCTAATTTATAGCTTGATCTTTGATGTTGTGTTTAATTTGTTGTTTATATATTTAGATATATGTAATAATATGTTAAAAAGTATATACGTTGATAGAACACATTTTCATAACATCTAAATGCATCAAATTAGTGTTTTAAGCAATCTGGAAATTTTGAAAAAATAGGTCTGACAATCGAATGTCAGAGCCTGTAGATCCATGTATGTTAATTGTATGTTATTTGTAGTATGACATGAGGCCTTTAATCAGGAAAAGGAATCAGGTTCATTAGAACCATATATTGCAAGATATAGGTGGTCAAAAGAGGTTGACCGATCATGAAGTTCTGTTTTCTAGGTTACCCAGAAAACTCAAGAACAGGTTGAACCGGCTACTTTGACCAACCTTTTAATCGATTTCTGTTTAATGCTTTAATGACTTATTGTAATGAATTAACACCTTGACATACATACTAAATATCTATGATGCAACGCCCCCATATCTATACTCCCACGATATCTGATATGGTGTTTACAGAAAATCAACATAATACTTTTAAATCTATACAACCATGGTATCTAATTATAAAATTACATTAAATAGAGGGACTAGCAGATATAATTCTCATAGATCCAAAATTCACAGTATCCCATAACAGTTGTCAATTCTCAAGAGAACTTTTACTGTGTTTGGATATCACTTGGATATATGAATCATATACGTGACTGAAATCTATCTATCCAAATTCGAGTATCGTGAATAACATGAATAGTCCATATTACTAATACCCTCACCCAGATGTATAGTCTAAGCCAAACGAATTTATACTATCGTATCGATAGTAGCTATCTATCCGAAATCCAAAGTATCAATAACAACATGACCAGTCCATGCTATTAATACCCTCACTCAGATAAATAGTTCCCAAGGATCTCAACTAGATTTGAAGAAGTCTAATTTTACATCTATGTATGTAAGAAAACACGGTTGCAAAAATAAAAATGTTATATATATCATAATATTAAGATTCGATGACATGATTCTCATAACGAGTTCTTATTACAAGGTATTCAAACAGACAAGAATATAATCTAATCTATGTAGGGACGCTTCCCTTTATCTACTCCAGAAGTTCTAGGATTACCATCTAAAACTGCAAAGGGAATAATTTGCAAGGGTGAGCTATGACATGCTCAACAAGTTTTATATTTATAACAATATAGGATTTGAAGAAATATAACAGTTCAAAATTTTGACTGATAGTTGTACCATTTCTAGATTTCTAATTTTAACCTTTTCTGGAATTTTTTTTATTTCTGTCAGTCACACAGACTTAGAAATTTTGTTCAGATATGAGATAGAGGATCAGCCTATTCAACATCTTAAGAGTATGCATATCATCCTTCCAGTGTTCAAAATACAATAAATGTCAATATATGAATTGACTAACTTTCAATCCCTTACGGGATACCCAACTTCAGTATAAGATGTCTTACCAAAACAATTTGGTTTGACTCAATAGTTCATGCTCAATAAACATTATCATATGAATAAACAATTCATTTCTTAGTTATGCTGTAACTATTGCAATAACTTTACAATAAGAAGGTAATTCAATTGTAGGTGTAGTATATTATATCAACAGCATATCAAGATAAAAATCTTGTCCAATGAATAAACAGGGTTTAAGAAATTTGCTTTATAAGAAATTTAAGGATAGAGAACTTGCACGGCGTAGATCTGCTGAGTTATGCTATTTAATCGTTAATAAATACCTACAAGAAGTTCATATATATAAATCTAACACGTTAGTATTGATAACAATACTCAATTATAACATTAATATAATATCGGTTTAGATTAATAGAGTTTTGTGTTTAATACCTTTGATAAATGGACTAAATTTTATTTATAAAATTTAATTATAATTTAAAATACCTTTTTAGAAATTTTAAAAGTATTTAAAACATTTATTTTGATTTTTAAATAATTTATTTCTATTTATAAGTAATTAATATTTACTTAAAATCTTACAAAAACATTGATTATAATCTTTAAATAATTTATATTCATTTATTTATAATTTTATAACATTAATAATATTTTCCATAATTATTTAGTATTTATAAATAATTATTCTAATTTCTTTATTAATAAGTTAATTATTAATAAAATCAAAATAATATAAAATAATTATTGAATTTATGTAAAAATATCGAATTTATTTATAATAATTTAATATAATTTTTAAAACTGTTTTTATATTTATTTATTAATTATTTCTAATTTTTATAATTTATTTTAGAAAAATAATTTACATATCATTAAAAAGCCCTTCAAATGATGTAAAGTAGGGGTGTTCAATCGATTTTTTACCTGATAGAACCGGATCGGCATCCGAAATAAAATAAGCCAAATCTTGATCTCGATATCTGCATTCTCAGTTACAGATTGGAATAAGATATCTGAATCGACAAGCAGTCTGGGTTGATTCAGATTTTACCAAAAATTAATATAATTATTTTTATTATTATTATTATAATCATTTTATTATTATTATTATTATCATTATTATTAATTATTTATTAATAATAATAAAAAATTAGAAAAGCCCAGATGAATCAGGTGCTCAATCCTGTTTATCTTAACCAAGAAAACAAAGCAAATCAAACCAAGTGCTGCTTAACCAGACGTACCAATTTTTGTCTGCGGCTGAACACGCTTGATATGTATCTGAAATCCGTGGGTTCGGACCAAATCGATTCATCCAAAAATCAAAAAAACCAAAAAAAATGCACACCCCTAACAGAAAGTGTCGTTGTAGGTGTTCTTATGTTTCAAGCGTGAGTTTGGTGGTAAATGGCCGTAGGTATTGGTTTGACCATTAATTATAAGGCTACTGTTAATGAGTTTTGGTTTGTTAATGAGTTGATGTTGTAGTACTCATACAGTAGTATAACATGAAACAAATTTTAGGCTTTAACTTACATATAACAAGAAGTCATTGCCAGTCAATGGTTTTGTGGCTTAAATATCTTTGATTCTGTGTATTTGATGTGTGTAATGTTTGTTATAACATGTAGTATATATGTCAGGGTACATATATATAACATTAACATGAACAAAGCATAAATCTAATGTCTCTATTTATGTTGGTCAAAGTACAGCCAAACGCTGTTCTTCGTGTTCTTCAGTTTTCTGGAAAACCCAGAAAACATGGTCAAGTTCGGACAATGGATTTTGACCATTAATTCCAGTAAACCTATACGTTGTTTGTTACCTTAAAGATTATAGATATGTAGTACATATAACAAAGTATTGATCTATAATAAAAACTTACAAAAATAACAAACAGAAGACGATTAAACAGATTGGTCAAAGTAGCCGGTTCAACTGTTCTTGAGCTTTCTAGGTAACCCAGAAAACTACAATCCGTGAACGGTCAACCCACTTTGACTGCTTATAACTTGAAATCTATCGTTCAAATGAACCTGGTTTCTTTTCCAGATTAAAGAACTACTAATAGGCTACAATTACCAAATAATTAACAGACCAAAACATAAACACATATGAATCTATAGACTCTGACATTCGGCTGTAAGACTTAGTTTTTAAAATTTCCAGATTTCTTAAAACACTTAATTAAGGCATCTAGATGTTATGAAAATGTGTTCTACCAATCTAACATACTTTCTAACATACTAATACATAATTCTAAACATCTAAACAACAAATCTAACATAAAATCATAGAGCTAATTAAGAACTAGGGTTTGTACCTTTTCTTGAGTAATTTTTTATTCTAACTTCTGATGTTGTTGCTGCTATCACCAAGGCTTGATTTGGTAGGTTTATAAATGTATCTAGGCTTAGGAATTTCGTGAGTTTTCTTAGCCCTAAGGTTCCTTTTATAGAATTCTTCAACTTAGCTTTTTGGTCATATTTGAGCAACTTGCCTCTACAAAGATCTGATCTAATGATTATGGTGATTCTTGGGAGTTACAAGCATGTCATGTGCTACCTTGGTACTTGTAATGGTGACTCATAACCTCCTTGTGAGCTAGTTAGGTTTGTTTAGTAGCTTAATTAGGCTTTAATCTTCACTAATCTTGATTAGGGTTTTGTTTCTAATGATTAGGAATGTTAAGTAATGTTAATTAGTACCTAATTGAAGTTTACTAACCATGATAAGGTGTTAAGATAATCTAATTAGGGTTTATTTAGCTAATTAGGGTTAGGGTTTTGCTAATTAGGGTAAGGGTTTATTAATCTAGGATTGTTAACCTAAATTTCTCACCAATCCTAACAAGCATGATAAAGCGTTTTGTCAGTGTAAGCATGACAAAGCAACTTGTCAAAATAATTTTACCGAAAAGTCCAAATATAGAAAAAAAATTTAAGCACGAGGTGTCAAGCACGACGTTTTTTGGACAAAAATTTATTTGTTCAAATTTGTAAAACCAAGTATATATTAACATATAACACATTCAGAATGGAGAAATTTTATTTATATAATGAGATTTTATACATACGAGCCTTATTAGGGTTTTGGGTTTTTACATTCACCCCAACTAATAAGAATTTTTTCCTCGAAATTACAGTACAAGTTAAGTAAATAATTGAGGATAATTCTCAAGATTTTATCTTCAAGCTCCCATGTAGCTTCTTCAACGCTTCGATTCCTCCAAATTACGTTGACCGATGCTATCACTTTATTTCTCGTGACTTGCTCTTTTACTATTGATTTATCCGCATGCGGGTTCTTCTACATAAGAAAGATCTTCCTCTATTTGGATTGGCTCATATTGTATAACGTGTTTATAATCGAGTTTATATGGTCGTGTCTGGACACATGAAACACATTATGAATATGATTTAACTCAGGTGGTAGTGCTATTTCATAAGCGACTTCACCAACCCTTCTCAAAATTTCAAAAGGTCCAATGAATCTCGGACTTAATTTTCCTTTCTTGCTAAAATGTATCTTCCCTTTCCAAAGAGACACTTTCAAGAATACGTGATTTCCTACGTTTAAGTTTTGTTGTTGACGATGTGGATTGGCATATTTTCTTTATCGATCTTGAGATGCTTGTAATCGTTGACGAATAATTCTGATAGTTTTAGTTGTTTGTTGAATTATCTCAGGTCCTAACATTTGTCTTTCCCTGAATTCACCCTAACATAAAGGTGTTCTACACTTATGCCCATATAAATCTTTATAGGGTGGCATACCTATGCTAGCATGATAACTATTGTTATAGGCAAATTCGACTAAGGGTAACTGATCTTCCCAACTTCTTTCGAAATCTATAATACAAGTTCTTAGCATATCCTCTAATGTTTGTATGGTTCTCTCACTCTGTCCATCAGTATGAGAATGATAAGCTGTACTTAATCTTAGTTGTGTTCCTAAGTGTGAAGGCTTTTCCAAAAATTAAAAGTAAATCTTGGATCTCGATTTGATACTATAGACACAGGTACTCCATGCCTAGAGATAATGTCATTGATGTAAAGTTTGGCAAGGTGATCAAGGTTATGAGTAATCTTAATAGGTAAAAAGTGAGCTGATTTTGTTAAACGGTCAACTATTACCCAAATGGCATTATGGCCCTTTGTGTAGGCCGGAAGACCAACAACCAAATCCATAGTTATATGTTCCCACTTCCACTCGGGAATTGGTAAGGGTTGAAGTAAACCACTCTCGGCTTTTGATGCTCAAATTAACCCTTTGACACGTGAGACATTTACTTACCCATTCGGCTTATTTCTCTTTTCATGTTCGACCACCAAAAGTGTCGACTTAAATCCTTATACATTTTTGTACTGCCAGGATGTATGGTAAATTTAGAATTATAAGCTTCGTTTAAAATTTCATCTTTTAAAGCTTGGTCTAACGGAACCTAGATTCTATTTTCATATCTTATTATTCCATCCGTATCTATTCTAAATTTATTATACTTATTATGAGTTGAATTAGATTTAAACTTCTGACATTCTTCATCCTTCTCTTGTATCTCTTTAACTTTATTAAGCAGAGATGAAACTCCTTCTAAAATATACAATTTTTGGGTAGAGGTAGTTGGACATTCCACCTCAATTTCTAAATTTTCAAAGTCTTTTATTAACCTATTATTAGTGGTTAATACATTCAATTTTTCCTGATTGTTTCTACTTAACACATCAGCTACAACATTGGCCTTACCGGGATGATATAAAATTTCACAGTCAAAATCCTTTATCAGTTCTAACCATCGTCTTTGTCTTAAATTTAATTCATTTTGTGTAAAAATATATTTCAGACTTTTATGATCTGTATATATCTCGCACTTCTCCCCGTACAAGTAATGTCTCTAAATTTTTAGAGCAAAAACTATCGCGGCTAACTCTAGGTCATGAGTAGGATACCTTTTCTCATAATCTTTGAGTTGTCGTGATGCATAAGCTATCACTTTCCCATGTTGCATCAACACACACCCTAAACCTCTGTGTGATGCATCACTATATACTACAAGGCCTCCTGTATCATCTGGTAAGGATAACACTGGAGCCATGCTCGATCGCTTTCTTGACTCTTGGAAGCTTTCCTCATATTTATCTGTCCAGACGTATTTCACCGTCTTTTGAGTTAAATTGGTTAATGGGGTTGCTATTTTTGAAAAATCTTTTATAAACCGTCAATAATAACCCCGCTAATCCGAGAAAACTTCACATTTCTTGAGTTATTGGTTGTTCCCAATTCATAACCATTTCAATCTTAATGGATCTATAGATATTCCATTCTTATCAATTACGTGACCTAAAAAATTGAACTCTTTGAACGGAATTCACACTTGGAAAACTTTGCATAAAGTTGTTCCTTTCGTAAATATCTCCAATCGACTCTCAAGTGTTCAAGATGCTCTTCCGTGTTTTCGAGTATACCGAATATATCGATAAACACTACAACAAATTTTTCCAAGCATGGTTTAAACACTCGATTCATTAAATCCATAAATGCCGCTTGCATTTATTAATCCAAAAGACATTACAAGAAACTCATAATGTCCATAAGCGTGTCCTAAACGCTATTTTGGCACATCCTCCGTGTTCTTACCTTTAATTGATGATAACCTTGTTCTAAAGGTCAATTTTTGAAAATGTTCAAACCCCTTTTAATTGGTCAAAAAATCATCAATCCTTGGTAAAGGATATTTATTTTAATAGTTAACTTATTTAGCTCCCTATAGTCTATGCATAGTCTCATAGTTCCATCCTTCTTCTTTACAAACAAAATTGGTGCTCCCGGTGGTGAAACACTAGGTTATATGTACTTTTTTATCTAAGAGTTCACAGAATTGAATAAGTAACTCTTTCGGGTTCTATAGGTGCCATTCTGTACGTGCCTTTTAAAGCTCGTGTCGTTCTTAGTGCAAGATCAATGATTTAACTCAATTTCCATACCGAGGCAAACCCGGTAAGTCATCCGAAATACATCAGGAAATTCCTTAACTATAGGTATTTGATCTAGTTTTACTCCTTCTTGTCGAGTATCAACTATATAGGCCAAATATCCTAAACAACCCTTTCTAAGTAATCTTTATGCCTGAACTATAGTCAAACATCGAGATTGCTTAGGTGAACAACTACCGTGGAACACTACCTTTGACTTTGAAGTAGTCAAAAGGTTTATACATTTTTGATGACAATCAATCATCGCGTTATGATTAACTAACCAATCCATTCCTAAAATTACATCAAATTCTCCCAACTGAATTGGTATCAAATCTACCTTAAAATTATGTCCTTTTATTATCACACTACGGTTTACAGATATGGTCTCAACCAGAATTCTTTCATTATTAGCAATTTCCACGCAGAATGGTTTGTCTAGATTTTCACAAGGTGTATTCAAGTTTGTAGAGAAATTTCTAGACACAAAAGAACATGTTGCACCAGAATCGAATAACACATATGCATTTAAAGTGTTGATAGGGATGATACCTGTCACCACGTCCTGTGAAGCAACAACATCCCTCATCGATATATTAAATGTTCTCGCGGTAGGTCGACTCTGAACCCCAACTGCAGCTACTGTTGATTGATTATTCTCTGGTATTCTAACCCCTTTTCCTCCTTGATTCCTAGGTTTGGGACAGTTCCTTGAAAAATGGTCTAAGGAACCACAATTAAAACATTTATTTTTCCTTGGAAGAGGACACTGTGGATAATAATGTCCCGACTGTCCACAATTAAAACATTTGTTATAAAGGCATTCTCCTCTATGTTTCTTATCGCAATTAGGACAAGGTTTAATATTATTATTACTAAAGTTATTGTTAGTATTTCCTATCTTTTTCCCTGGGTTGTTAGAAAAAGAAATATCCCATTTACGTTTGTTATTAAACCCACCTAAACTGGGTTCTGTCCTAATTTTTCCTTTTTCATTCTGACTTCTCTTGTCCTGATGAAATTTAGTAAGACTGTCATTCTCACTTTCGGCTATAGTGGCTTTCTCTAGTATCTCAGAGAAAGTTTTTATTTGAAGTACTGACTATCTACACCGAATTTGAGGTTTTAAACCCTCCTGAAACCTACGAGTCTTTCTAAGTTCAGTGGTTACTTGATGAGGAGCAAACCTGGACAGTTCATTAAACTTAGCTGTATACTGAGTTACAATAAGATCTCCTTGTTTTAAGTCCAGAAATTTTATTTCCATTCGGTCTTTCAAGGATTGGGAAAAATTGTTTTCCAAGAACAACTATTTGAATCTAATCCAAGGAACAATTTTAGTTTCTAACCGACCTTTGGTTGATTCCCACCAATAATTAGCCTCACCCTTCAAGAAAAAGGTTGCAAAATTGTCTTTTGGTTATTATTAACATTGGTTACTAGGAAAAATTTCTCTATCTTAGAAATCCAAATTTGTGCATCTACAGGTTCTGATGTACGTTTAAACTCAGGTGGTCCATCTAATTTAAAGTCTTTAAAAGTTGTATTCTGGTTCACAGGTCTATTTACAACTCCTAGCATAAGGTCTACTAACTGCTGGGTAGAATTATCATCATTCATTTCTCTTTGGGGTCTTCTAGTTGGTGGCATGATTCTATATAAACCAATAAACAATTCACATAAGAATTTGAGTAACACAACATATTGTTTATTTCATATATCAAAATAGTATTACACAACAACTTCATAATTAAACATACTACTATCTTACAAAATCTTTGATTACATTACAAACTTTGAATGCTTCTTTATTGTACTAATATAAAGCATTCAACCACCTATGCTACTCTCTAGAATTCATTGATATCATCAAAGGAATCCTGAATCATGTGACAAACCACAGATCGATCGATGAGATAAGTCGTCTTCTTCTCCTCTACCGAATATCGAACTACACGGTGCTACAAATCATTAAACGTATCTTGAACACCCATAGATGTTTTAAGAAGCCTTGACTAAATTTCCTTTCTTCCCCTCTGTGCATGGTGCAGTTGTACTTTTAGTCGTTGACTATGTCCTCTCTCATGCTGTAGCATTCCCTCAGCTATATCAACCATAAACCTCATCTTATTACCCTCATATTTTATTGTCTTCAATAATGATGCCATTGCCTCATCATGCTCATCAATTCTCATTAACTATCCTGCCACTGGATCCTCTTCTTCCTCAGCATATAACAGTTGTTGATCATGAAGCCATTCCTCATCTTCTGCATCACTGGCTATGTATGACTCTATTTGTGGTGGATTATTGGCTATTACCATTTCCTCAGCATTGGAGTTGGCCATCTATAAAAGAAAACTCCTTTAATACTATATAGAAATTACACAACATAATAAGTTTAATGTTATATTTTATGTATACCTTTAAAATTTTTACTGGACTCAAAAGACTATATACTAAGATTTCTCTTCCTTATATCTATAGCCTTATGACTCTCGATACCAAAATTGTAACGCCCTATATTTGTACTCCCACGGTATCGATATGGTGTTCTGAGAAAATCAACATAATGCTTTTAAATCTATACACCCATGGTATCGATTATAAAACTACATTAAATAGAGGACTAGCAGATATAATTCTCATAGATCCAAAATTCACAAAGATCCCATAACAGATTGTCAATTCTCAAGAAATTTTCTTGTGTTTGGATATCCTCACTTGGATATATGAACATATGCTGTGATTAAGTCTATCTATCTAAAATTCGAGTATTAGTAATAACATGAAAGCGGTCTATATTACTAATACCCTCACCCAGATGTATAGTCTAAGCCAAACGAATTTATACTATCGTATCAATAGTAGCTATCTATCTGAAATCCAGAGTATCAATAACAACATGAACATTCCATGCTATTAATACCCTCACTCAGATAAATAGTTCCCAAGGATCTCAACTATATTTGAAGAAGTCTAATTTTACATCAATGAATGTATGAAAACACGATTGCGGAAATAAAAATGTTATATATATATATATATATATATATATATATATATATATATATATATCATAATATTAAGATTCGATTACATGATTCTCATAACGAGTTCTTATTAGAAGATATTCTAACAGACAAGAATATAATCTAATCTATGTAAGGACGCTTCTCTTTATCTACTCCAGAAGTTCCAAGATTTCCATCTAAAACTGCAAAGGGAATAATTTGCAAGGGTGAGCTATGACATGCTCAACAAAGTTTTGTATTTATAACAATATAGGATTTGAAGAAATATAACATTTTTTTTTTCAAAATTTCGACTGATAGTTTTACCATTTCTGGATTTCTAATTTTAACCTTTTTTGGAATTTTCTTTATTTCTGTCAATCACATAGACTTAGAAATTTTGTTCAGATATGAGATAGAGGATCAGCCTATTCAACATCTTAAGAGTATGCATATCATCCTTCTAGTGTTCAGAATACACTAAATGACAATATATGAATTGACTAACTTTCAATCCCTTACGGGATACCCAACTTCAGTATAAGATGTCTTACCAAAACAATTTGGTTTGACTCAATAGTTCATGCTCAATAAACATTATCATATGAATAAACAATTCATTTCTTAGTTATGCTGGAACTATAGCAATAACTTTACAATAAGAAGGTAATTCAATTGTAGGTGTAGTATATTATATCAACAGCATATCAAGATAAAAATCTTGTCCAATGAATAAACAGGGTTTAAGAAATTTGCTTTATAAGAAATTTAAGGATAGAGAACTTGCCTGAGCGTAGATCAGTCAAGTTATGCTATTCAATCGTTAATAAATACCTACGAAGTTCACATATATAAATCTAACACGTTAGTATTGATAACAATACTCAATTATAACATTAATATAATATCGGTTTAGATTAATAGAGTTTTGTGTTTAATACCTTTGATAAATGGACTAAATTTTATTTATAAAATTTAATTATAATTTAAAATACCTTTTTAGAAATTTTAAAGTATTTAAAACATTTATTTTAATTTTTAAATCATTTATTTCTATTTATAAGTAATTAATATTTACTTAAAATCTTACAAAAACATTGATTATAATCTTTAAATAATTTATATTCATTTATTTATAATTTTATATCATTAATAATATTTTCCATAATTATTTAGTATTTATAAATAATTATTCTAATTTCTTTATTAATAAGTTAATTATTAATAATATCAAAATAATATAAAATAATTATTGAATTTATGTAAAAATAATGTAATTTATTTATAATAATTTAATATAATTTTAAAAGCTGTTTTTATTTATTTATTAATTATTTCTAATTTTTATAATTTATTTTTTAGAAAAATAATTTATATCTGTCATTAAAAGCCCTTCAAAGGATGTAAAAAGTGTCGTTAGAGGTGTTCTTGAGTTTACAGGCGGCCGGTTTGGTCATGGTAGAGTATTTGGTTTGACCATTAATTATAAAATTATTGTTAATGAGTTTTTGGTTTGTTCATGAGTTGATGTTGTAGTACTCATACAATAGTATAACATGAAACAAATTTTAGGCTTTAACTTACATATAACAAGAAGTTATAGAGGCTCAAAGTAACTGTCAGAGCTGTTTTTGAGTTTCTGGGTAACCCAGAACAGAAGTCATGGCCGGTCAACGGTTTTGTGGCTTAAATATCTTTGATTTTGTGTATTTGATGTGTGTAATGTGTGTTGTAACATGTAGTATATATGTCAGGGTACATATATATAACATTAACATGAACAAAGCATAAATCTAAGGTCTCTATTTATGTTGGTCAAAGTATGATACCAAACGCCGTTTTTCGTGTTCTTGGTTTTAAAAACCCAAAAAAAACATGGTCAAGTTCGGTCAATGGATTTTGACCATTAATTCCAGTAAACCTATACGTTGTTTGTTGCCTTAAAGATTATAGATATGTAGTACATATAACAGAGTATTGATCTATATCAAAACTTACAAAAATAACAAATGTAAGACGATTAAGCAGTTGGTCAAAGTAATAGCTTGTTCAACTATTCTTGAGCTTTACGGGTAACCCGAAAAAGCGCAATTAAATGAACTACCAACCCACTTTGATAGCTTATAAAATATATGGTTCAAATGGACCTGGTTTGGTCGGGAAATATTCTTTTTGTCGGAGAATATCCGTAGGGACAACACAATCATTGGTGGACCCCACAACAAAAGTATTATTAAGTAGTAAGAAAAACGCAGCGAATTATCTTTTATAAAAATAACAATGAAAGTGTTACCGTTAAAGCTGTTGAACTACTCGTAGTAAAAGTAAAGTAATACTGGCGTGGTTGCATAAGTAGCACCACCAGTATTGATTATTGATGCTTACGTGAGAAGTCACTCGGTTATACTCAATTATTGCTACACGATGAATTGTTGCATCATATCTCTCATATTATTGATTCAATTATTGTCACAAAGGTGTCATCGATAATATGTTATATTATTAAATCAATAATTGAGACAACAAAGTTATTCATATTATTATTTGCAATATTGACAATGTCTAGAAGTTCTGTCAATGAGAGGTTTGGTCACTTAATTGCGCGCCAATAAGGAGAAATCCTTATCGGAAAGCCCCATCTTTCTTGGGAACAACTTGGTTGTTAAATATTGTGAGTTATAATATTAATGATGAATAAGTTCGTATTGATTAAAGATGAAATTGATAGTTCCATTATGTTAGGATTATTAGTGTTAGTGGAAACCGATAATTATTTCGATAATAATTGATGTCTGGAAGTTATATTGACCAATCGGGTAATTAATCGGATAAATGAGCAATTAATTACTATTAATTCACATGATTATAACTATTTGTTCATATGTGTGTACTATTGAATCACATTAATTTACTATTAGGGGAGTTGGTGCAAGTTTGATAATACTTGCATGACTAAGTTAAAAATGGAGGTATAGATGAAGGTACTATACTATAATTAATTTTTTCACATGTTTAGAACTATTGAGTCACATGATTTACTATTGATTCACATGATTAACTATTAGGGGAGGTGGTGCAAGTTTGATAATACTTGCATGACTAAATTAAAAATGAAGGAAAAGATGAAGGTATTATACTATAATATTTCGAAACCCAAAATGAGCAATTATGGAAACTATATTTTCCTATAAATAGAAGTTCATTTCTTCATTATTTTTCACCAATTCACTAAAGTTATAGAGCAATTATTATAGAGAGAAATTATAGAGAAAAAGAAGAAGAGAAGTCTACTACCTCACTATTCCAGTATCCAGTTTCTTCTAAGGTAAGGGGTATTATTCTTTCATATTTATGAAGAGAGTTATTTTCTTTATATACTCGTAAGGGTTGTTATTCCATTCTTTATTATTATGTTGAATAACTTTTATACATCTCAATCTACCGCATAAATGGTGAAATTCTTTTGTTATTCCATTCTTTATTATTCTGCTGGAATAACTTGTCCATCTTGATCTATCGCATGCACGATGAATTTCATTGTTATTCCATTCTTTATTATTACTCGTTAGAATATCCTCGTCTGTCTCCGGATTCGCATGACTGGTTCCGTTCTTTATTATTCTGTTGGAATATCACATGCATCGTGCAATTACGCATGACCTGGTTCCATTCTTTATTATTATGTTAGAATAACCTGTCTGTGCGGTCTATCGCATGCCTGGTGAATTTTGTTGTTATTCCATTCTTTTATTATTCTGTTGGAATATCCTGTCTATGCGGATTACGCATGACCTGGTTCCGTTCTTTATTATTCCATTGGAATAATATCCTATATGTACGGATTACGCATGACACAGTTCCATTCTTTATTATTCATTTTGAATAACATGTCATGCAAGCGTTTATCGTGATGCCCGGTGAATTTTGTTGTTATTCCATTCTTTATTATTCTATTGAATATCATGTCTGCGCGGATTCTGCATGACCTTGTTCCATTCTTTATTATTCGCATTGGAATATCTTGTGCATGAGGATTACGAATGACTGGTTCCATTCTTTATTATTTTGTTGGAATATCACATGCATGCGGATTACATACGACTGGTTCCATTCTTTATTATTACGTTGAATAACTCCGTCTGTATGCGGTCCTATCGCATGCATGGTGAATTCTTCATTATTCCATTCTTTATTATTACATTGGAATAACCTATCTATGTGGATTACCGCAGTCGGTGAATGATCCTTCATATTCATTCTTTATTAAATTCGAAATGATCCGCATCTACGTGGATTACTGCATGGCGGGTGAAAATCCATTTGCGCTTTAAGATATTCTATTATACTCGTATGAGATATCATTTCTTTTGTACTCGTCATGGAATATCATTTTCTTTGGTATTTTTTTTACAAGTTACTATTCATGGGTTACTATTCACCCGATTACTATTCACTCTAGTATTATTCACTCGGGTATTTGGGGCACTTTTCATGTTAGAGTACTATTCACGAGTTACTATTCAAGGGTTACTAATCATCCAAATTACTATTCACTCGAATATTATTCACTCGGGTATTTGGGGTACTTTTTATGCCGGAGTACTATTCACGAGGTACTATTCCCGAAGTACTATTCATAGGGTACTATTTACCCAAAATATATATTTCTTTTCTCATCCAAATTATTTTTGGTACATGAATATTATTCTTGAATTTTACTCCATAAAGCAAAGATCATGTTGTTGATAAATTTGATATTTTTAAACTCCGGATAAATTTAAAGCCTTTAATATTTATCCTTGATTTCGTTGATTAATGCTTATATCATTGTCATCATCCTCATGCTTATATTATGATGAAAGTCATCTTTGGCTCCTATTGCAAAGATGGATGTTGATTATTAGTTTTACTGATTGTATATCTTTGGCTTACGTGCAAAGATGGATTTGTTGATTATTAGTTTTACAAATTGTATATGATTACGGCAAAGATGGGTTGATTATTAGTTTTATAAATCAGTATATCTTTGAACATATGCAAAGATGAACTATCAGTATCTTTGGCTTATGTGCATAGATGATTTATTGGTATGATTATGACCCATCTCAAGATACATACCTTTATTGGATCTCATTTATGTGAATTATGCCCATCTCAAGTACATTTTAGTCTATTTTAGTTGCATTTTCATGTTATTTTGCAGAACTCCTTTTGGCATAAAAGTGCAGGAATGGCATACTTTGGTGGTGTTGGATGGCAAGAGGCTATTGGATGCATGGCTCGAGGATGACGGATGCACGTCATGAGAATGTAGTGAAGCAAAGGGACTGATAATGAAGGAAGGAAGGAAAAGAATGAACAAGTAGTAGTAGCAGCAGCATAACAGAACTAGAACTAGAGTACAGACTGCAGAAGCCGCGCGGCAGAATAGGCTTGAGGATGCGCGCGCGTAGTAAAGTACTGGATGGACAAAACAAGACATCTTGCTAAGTCTTGCTTGTATGCGAGAGATTACTATTGGGCGGCCACATACGCATACGATAGATCATTGATCTTTGGCCGATTTGTTTATTTTAATTTCCAATTTTTAAGGGTTGTAATTGATTAAAACGATATCTGACTGGTGTCAGAGACAGCGGGGATTACTTTTGACGTATTTTTCATAGTAGGAACTAGGGTTTACACGGTGAGAGAGATTCCAATGAAGAACGAAGCCAAAACTCCACCTTTTCCAATTCTTCTCGGGATTCTCCATCATTCTGGATTTTTATTATTATTTTGTTGGATGTGTATGAGGATTTGAACATTAACTTTGGTCTATAATCAGCAATTGGGTTTGATCGTTTCTATCTTTCATCTTTCAATTGTTTGCTTATTAACCAAGTTTAGCTTTGATCCCATAATGGCTTTTGTTTCAGTCATGAACTAAACTCCATTATGGGATTCTAACGGATTTTAATATGTAGTTTAGCTGCATGCTTGATTGTTGGGGCTATTTTACATATCATATGGGATTTCTATTATGATTGTTTTGCATGTATGAATGCTTGATCACCATTCATTTCAGTACTTGTATGGAATTGACAATGACCATGCAAGTATGGATTGTAATCATGATAGCATACGTATATGGGGCTGTTTTATATGGCTTGTGTATTTCGTGAACCAGATAAATATATATTGTTTCACCGTATGAGTTAAAATAAAGGCTTGTGCTTAAATTCAGTATGATTGCAATTTCACATAGACATATAGTGATTTTGGTTATATTGATGATTACATGGAGTCTATCATTTGTGGATGCTATGTAAGTAGGTCATAGTGCATTGAAAAATGGCTATGACTCTATTAGTGCTCTTGGCTACTTTCCTGTGATATGTGAACAATTCTTGCATGATAGTAGTAATTAGATGAAATATTAAATGAAGTTAGGATCCCATTATTTCCAAATTTGGTTTATTCCATTATTATTCTTGTTTTAGTTGTTATTTGCAATTAGAGTAATTCACCAATATAGTCATTAGTTTAAGCATATAAATATAGTGATTCAATTGATGCATGGTAGTTTAAATTTGACAACTTTCTCTGTGGGATCGATACTTTACTTACTCTGTATTACTTGTTGACACATGTATGCTTGCATGAGTTAGAGCTCTTTTATCGAATCGAAAAAAAGAGGCAACAAGTTTTTAAGCGCCAATTCTTAGGAAAGGCGCGTTAATTTAAATAATTATCATCAGTTTCAAGCTATATTGTATGACTTAGACAATTCTGATCATTTCTCATTTCTATTTTTGTTTGTTTTTGGTTTCAGGTACTTGTAGATTTTTATGAACACGCGATCATCCAACTCAGAATTAACACCAGCGCAGGATAACATCAACGAAATGGGTTGGAAAGCAAGTGTGCGGAGAAATTTGCAAGCTCAGTTAGAAAGTACAACAGCTAGTATGGCAGAAGAACAGAGAATTAAGAAAAGAGAAGAGCACCGGGCTCTAAGGGATGATTCCATGCCAAATATAAATGGACTACAGTCTAGCATAGTCAAACCGGCGATAGCAGCCAATACTTTGAGATTAAACCGGGCACTATTCAGATGGTGCAGAATTTGGTAAAGTTTGTGGGTGCTGCTACAGATGATCCGAATGAACACCTGTTGAGTTTCATCGAGATTTGTGATACATTCTGATATAACGGTGTGATGGAGGATGCTATTAGACTGAGGTTGTTCCCATTCTCATTGAGGGATAAGGTGAGAAGTTGGCTACATTCTTTGCCGGCAAGTTCAATCACTACATGGGAGGACTTAGCGCAGAAATTCTTAGCCAAGTTCTTCCCAATGGCTAAGACTGCAAAGATGAAGGCAACTATATGTTAGTTTGAACAACAACAGGGATAGTCCTTATATGAAGCATGGGAGAGATATAAAGAGATGCTATGGAAGTGTCCTCATCACGGTATGCTAGATTGGATGGTGATTAACACTTTTTACAATGGATTGGGCTGGCAGTTGAGACCGATTGTAGATGCAGCTGCAGGAGGGGCATTATGGGCCAAGATCTATGATGAGGTCTATACACTTATCGAGACTATGGCAGCTAATGATTTTTAGAATCCTACATCTCGGATGCCACAGCCCAAGGTTGCAAGTGTGTTGGAGGTAGATGCCATTACACAGTTATCGGCATAGATGGCAGCTATGGCAAATAAGATCGACACAATAGCAGAGAGCAAAGTGAAAACAGTTGCCTTCGTTTGTGAGATTTGTGCGGGGTCACACTCGACGGATCAATGTGCTATCAGCTTGGAGTCGGTACAGCATGTGAGTAATTCCAGAAAAGACCAAGGGCAGTTTCAGAACACATACCACCCCAACAACAAAAATCATCCAAACTTTAGTTGGTCAAATAACCAAGGAAATCGGTAGAATTAGTTTCAGCCGAACCAACAGTTTCAGCCACAGCCATCTCAGCCGCATTTTACACCAAAACCACCGTTTCCACCAGGATTTTCTCAGCAACAACATCACACTCCAGCCGCACCTCAGTAGGAAAAGAAATCGGAAGTGGAAGAGATGATGTTGAAGTACATGGCAAACACGGAAGTTATGATCAAAAGCCAAGCAGTGGCTATCAAGAATTTGGAGACTCAAATGGGGCAGATGGCGAGCATGCTTAACAACAGGCCCTAGGGTTCATTGCCAAGTAACATAGAGACAAATCCTAGAAGAGACGGGAAGGAACAATGTCAAGCGATCACATTGAGATCTGGGAAGAATCTGCAGTCTTTAAGTCGTCAGCATACCAAGCTTGATTTACAAGGGGATGTTGCTACGTACATGAAAGGAAAGCAGTGAATCTTGAGGAAGAAAATTTGGAAAATGAAGTCGCAGCGGAAGAGAAAGATAAAGCGAGTTAAGAGGAAAAAGATTAAGAGTTCAGTACCACCAATTCAACCTCAAGTCTGGTATCCACGAGAGATTGAATAAGCGGAGGAGGATAAACAGGTTTAGCAAGTTCTTGGAGGTATTTAAAAAAGTTGCAAATCAACATACCATTCACTTGAGGCATTGGAACAAATGCCAAGTTATGCAAAGTTTATGAAGGGTATATTGTCGAGGAAGAGAAGATTAGATGAATTTGAGACAATAACCTTGATAGGAGAATGCAGGTGCGGTGCTTGTGAAAATTACCTCCAAAATTTGAAGGATCTGGGCGACTTCACAATTCCTTGCACAATTGGGAAGATGAGCTTTAATAAGTGTTTATGTGATCTTGGGGCAAGTATAAATTTGATGCCCTTGTCGGTTGTTCAATCGGTTGGGATTATCGGCTCCAAAAGTAAAACAAATATATCATTCTGACTGGTGACGGATCCATCTCGTATCCACGGGAATTTTGAAGATGTGTTGGTAAAGGTGGACAAGTTTATCTTTCCGCCGACTTCATCATCTTAGACTACGAGGAGGACAAAGCATACCAATAATCTTTGGGGAGACCATTCTTAGCCACGAGCAAGACTTTGATAGATGTCTAAAGAGGAGACTCACTATGCGTGTTCATGATCGAGAGTCACCTTTAACGTCTTCAAAGCCATGAAGTTCCCAATAGATGAAGAAGAATGCTTTCTGGTTGATTTGGTGGATCGGGTCGTAAAGGATGAGGTACAGAGTCTTGTGGATTATGCACCTTTGAGAAGTATCATTGCTGAAAATTCAGAATTGGAGGACGATGCCATCGACGAACTTGTGCAATACCTAGATGTCACCCCAAAATTCAGGACATTCGGAATACCAGTCGAGCCATTGTGAAAAGTTTGGAGAGTCATCAGTAAAATTGAAACCATCTCTCGAGTCACCTCCAAAGCTGGAATTGAAACCACTTCTAGAACATCTCAGGTACGCATTTTTAAATAAAGATTCAAAATTACCTGTGATTATTTCTTCTGCACTAACATCTTATCAGGAAGAAAAACTGCTATGAGTGCTTAGAGAGTTTAAATCAGCTATTGGATGGACCATAGCAGATATCAAAGGGATCAGCCCTTCGTTCTGTATGCATAAGATCTTGCTGGAAGATGGGAGTAAACCGTCGGTTGAGCAACAAAGAAGGCTTAATTCGATAATGAAAGAAGTGGTCAAGAAAGAGGTAATAAAATGGCTGGATGCAGGAATAATTTACCCGATTTCAGACAGCTCATGGGTGAGCCCAGTGCAGTGTGTACCAAAGAAGGGTGGTATGACCGTTGTGATCAATGAAAATAATGAGTTAATTCCAACACACACAGTGACGGGGTGGAGAGTCTGCATAGATTACCGTAGGCTCAACAAAGCTACAATGAAAAGACTAGATATTGGACAGATTAGCGGGTCATGAGTATTATTGCCTTTTGGATGGATATTCAGGCTACAATTAGATTATGATAGCTCCAGAAGACCAGGAAAAGACTACCTTCATATGTCCATACGACACTTTTGCTTTTAGAAGGATGTCTTTCGGATTATGCAATGCTCCAGCCACCTTTTAGAGATGCATGATGGCTATATTTTCAGACATGGTGGAGCAAAACGTGGAAGTATTTATGGATGATTTCTCGGTCTTTGGAGACTCATTGGATTTTTGCCTTGAGAATTTGGTTATGGTTTTGAAGAGATGTGTTGAGACAAACTTAGTGCTGAACTGGGAAAAGAGCCATTTCATGGTACAAGAAGGAATCATACTAGGACACAAGGTCTCGAAGAAGGGACTTGAGGTGGATAGAGTGAAGTTGGATACAATTAAGAACTTACTGCCGCCTACTTTAGTAAAAGGTGTTCGCAGTTTCTTGGGACATGCAGGTTTCTACCGCAGATTTATCAAAGATTTCTCCAAAATAACCAAACCACTATGCAATCTATTGGAGAAGGATATACAGTTCAATTTTTATGAAGCCCGCATGTCGGTATTTTAGCACTTAAAGAGAAAACTAACCTCAGCACCAGTGATTACCGCACCAGATTGGGAATTGCCATTTGAGTTGATGTGTGATGCCAGCGATTACGCTGTAGGGGCTGTTTTGGGGCAGAGGAAAGAAAAGATTTTTCATGTGATATATTATGCCAGCAAGACCCTTACAGATGCACAGTTGAACTACACCACCATAGAGAAATAGTTATTGGCACTGATGTACGTCGTTGATAAATTTCGAGCATATCTGATTGGCACAAAGGTGATAGTGTAAATGGATCAAGCGGCAATTTGACATTTAATGGCAAAGAAGGATGCAAAACCCCAGTTGATTAGATGGATTTTATTACTGCAGGAATTTGATTTGGAGATCAAGGACAGAAAGGGTACCGAGAACCAAGTGGCGGACCACTTATCGCGACTAGAGAATCCGGAAAGGAAAGTAGACGATAACGTATTGATAAATGAGACCTTTCTAGATGAGCAGTTGTTTGTGGTGAAAGGGGAAGTGCCATGGTTTGCAGACTATGCGAATTATTTGGTAAGTAAGATGGTACCCTATGACTTAGTGGGTTATCAAAAGAAGAAATTTTTGCATGATGTTAAATGGTATATATGGGATGAACCTTACTTGTTTAAACAATGTTCTGATCAAATGATAAGGAGGTGTATTCCATATAGCGAGACCGAGGGGATTTTGCAGGATTGTCATGCTTTGGTGTATGGAGGTCACTACGGGGGAGAAAGAATAGTAGCTAGAGTACTCCAACCAGGATTTTATTGGCCGACTATTTTCAAAGATGCACACAGTTTTGTTCAGCGATGTGATAGATGTTAGCGAGTGGGGAACATCTCGAAAAAAATGAAATGCCCCTAAATACAATCCTCGAAGTTAAAATTTTTTATGTGTGGGGGATTGATGTCATGGTACCCTTTGTTTCTTCCTGTGGAAATCTATACATCTTGCTCACAGTGGATTATGTCTCGAAATGGGTAGAAGTGGCAGCTCTTCCGATAAACGATGCCAAGGTTATTCTAAGATTCTTACACAGAAGTATCTGCACGAGATTTGGGACTCCAAGGGCCATTATCAGTGACGAAGGTAGTCATTTCAAGCGAGAAGTTTACTTTGTTTGTTGGCAAAGTATGGGGTGAACCATCGCATTGCTACAGCTTATCACCCATAAACAAATGGCCAAGCTGAAGTGTCGAATCGAGAAGTCAAGAGAATCCTTGAAAAAGTTGTGAATCCTACACGGAAGGATTGGTTGTTAAAGTTGGATGATGCAGTATGGGCGTATAGGACTGCATACAAAACTCTGTTGGGCATGTCACCTTTCCAGCTTGTGTACGAAAAAGCCGGCCACCTTCCTATAGGGCTAGAGCATAAGGCATATTGGGCAATTCGAAAGCTAAATTTTGATTTGAGTGCTGCAGGGGAGAAACGCCTACTCCAACTCAATGAGTTGGATGAATTCAGATTACAATCATATGAGAATTCAAAGCTGTATAAGGAGAAGGTGAAGAAATGGCATGACCGAAATATCATTAAGAGATCCTTTGAACCGGGACAACGGGTTTTGCTTTATAACTCCAGACTTAAAACTTTTTCTCAGGAAGCTAAAACCGAGATGGTCAGGGCCATTTACAGTGAAGACTATTTTTCCGCATGGTGAAATTGAAGTATTTGATAAGCTATCGGACAAGCCTTTTAAGGTGAAAGGACAGCGCTTGAAGGATTACCTTGGTGGTGAGGTAGACAGACAGAAAGTCGCATCAATTATCTCTTCAACGTGAGAATCAGAAATAGGCAAGCTAATTGACTATAACTTAGCGCTTGATGGGAGGCAACCCATTATTTCTATCTCTATTTTCTTTTTATTTATTTAGTAGAGTATTTAGTTAGATCATCTCTATTTCATGTTTGATAAATTATATGTTATGCATAGTTGAGTGCGTAGCTGCATTTGCGGTAAGAGGTGTTTGAAGTAGGATATAGTTGATTTAGTCGTGCCTGTTGCTCATTAATTCATACGTTAACAGTGTGCATTCATGTCCATGTAGGTATTTTTAAGTGCACTCATCATCGATATGCAATTTGAGAGCAAACAGTTTACGATCTTCGGTAATTGCCTCGTCTTGTACATGCATGCATGCCACTTTGAAAGTCGATAGCTCTAGTTCCAATCAACAATTCAATTCATCACTCATATCAAGGCAAGATTTCCTCTACAAAGTCGTATGGTCATGTAATACTACAGGTCTTGAAAAGTTTCAACAGTTTAAAAAATCAAGCTGAGGCTTACTTAGTTTCTCACTTGATATAACAGAAGCAACTCTTTCATTTCTCCTCATGCCTCCTTAGCCCTATAAATACTTAGACTCCCGATTCTCTCTCCATTCAAAGAGCAGACCGACGATCTCGTTCACGGACGTAAACCTAGGGTGTTTGTTTGGGTTGTGAAATCCATCTACATTCTCTCTATCATATGCACATGGGTCCAAAGAGATCACGCTCCATCCCCATCTCTTCCTCGTCGGAATCTTCCTCAAGTAACCAAGAAGAGGATGTCGTGTACCACAGGAAATTTATCAGTCTGGAAGCTCAACAAGAATATTATCGAATCCTGGCCAAATCGTTTGTGAAAGAACGAGGGTTTAAACCTGAAAAGAAAGATGGCCAACTATGGAATACGATACGTGAAAGAGACTGGGTTGGTTTGGCTACAACTCCTATGCCTATTCCCATGGGGGTTGTTCAAGATTTCTATGCAAATGCTAAGGAGATGAAAGGAGGGATAACACTAGTTCGAGGAGTGCAAGTGGATTTTCGACCTCCAGCAATCAGAGAAGTCTTCAGAATAAATGATGCACCACCGACCGGGTCGGCTAATTTGGTAGAAGGTGCACATTTAGAAACGGATCTGGCCGTAGTGAATGCTGAATTGTGCATTCTGGGCACCAAATAGAATTACAAGGCAGGGACAACTGAGCCAAAATCCTTTCCAGCGTCCGCCTTGAATCGTTATGCCAAAGCGTGGAATCTGTTCATCTGTGCCAAATTAGTTCCGTCTGCTCACAAGCATGAAATAACCACTAAGTGCGCTATAATTTTGTGGGGCGTCATCAAGGGCAAGTACATTGACGTCGGATACTTAATTCATCAAAACATGATGCGTTATTTGCGGGGGAGCACTACTGGGAGTATTCCGTATGCGTCGATAGCAGCCATGCTTTGTACCCAACAAGGAGTTCGGTGGAATAATGAGCAGCTACAAAATCCAAGCCATGACATTACTCATGCTACCATTGCAAAGTTCAAGGATTGGACGGGTGATGAACCGCATCTGAGAGGCTTAGGTTTTATCATCCAGCCCACTTTCCCCGAGCCATCACAGACAGATGAGGCAGGCCCCTCGACACGACCACAAGCTCCTCATGGTGATTGCCAGCTCCGAAGGTTGGAGCGACGAGTTGATGCCATCTTCGAAAATTTTGGAGCATTTGCTACGGGTCTCACGAGGGCTTTGGCTGAAGCCTTTGCATAGCAAGGAACAATGCTATAATGGCCTCAGTTTGGGACAGCAGTGCCATATCCACCACCAGATTCACCACCCGAGGAGGGTGGTGCAACCGATCATTAGGGGAGTTCTCTTGTACCCTGTACCTTCATTCAATGGGGCATTGAATACTTTATGTTTGGGGGTATTGGGGTAGTAGTATAATAGTAGCATATAATTTAGTTTTTGTATGATTAGTTTAAGATTTTAAAATTTTGCATAATTAGTTTACTAGTTTAGTTGTTTGTGTGTTATTGTTTTATGTGATAGAAAATTTTCGTTTTAGTTAGTTTGCATGTCTCACAAAGTTCTTGCTTTTTGGAATTTCTTGCCTAGCCAATGATGTTAGTGAATTATGAAGGATTTTTGAGTATATGGAATAACATGAACGTAGTTATAATGTTTTACACGATGAAATTCATGTTGCTGTTTAAATACTTTCGGTTTGCACGGATGTGTTCACAATCACTTATAGGTATAAGAATTATGTGTTGTTTTGCTTGTTAGAAAATGTAGTTTTAAAAAGAGAAATATGTGGAAACATGCATGTAGACTTGACAAACATTGGCATTCAAACTTTAGGAAAAACATGGGTATCTATGTATAAAAAAAAAAAAATGAATAGCAATAACGTGGCTAGTCTTATTTGAGGCCCCTGCTACTTGAGTAAATCTTGGGGATTGTCTCCACACTAGCACCCTAAGGTCTTTCATGGTCTAGAGTCGTTGGTTGAAAGCTTCGCTAAGGGTAGCAGTGTTGCCTAATGGAATAAGGCATTGCACTGTCATGTGAAAAAAAAGAGAAAAAGAAAAGAAAAATAGCAATAAACACTGCGGGAAAGAGCGAAAATCGTCCTCGTGAGTAGAAATAAAGCAGGTAAGCCCATTGTTAAACTTTAGTTTGTTTGGATATGTTGGAACAGTCTTCGCTGCATAAGTATACATGATTCTAAATTTAGACTATAATTTTTTGTTTTGAGCAGTTTAGCATGTGTATTCTTTGCTTGAAACAAGTTTTGGTGAACACTATACACACACACACACATCATCTCCATAGCATGTATGAATTATCTGAGTGTATGATGTTATGACCATAGTTTAGTTTGAACTTATATTCTTGAATCTGGATAATTTATTTGAGGCATTTTGAAATTTGAAATTCTTTAAGTTGGAATGATGTGAGACTAGTCTGCATAGTAATTTAGCTGCATAGTAGTGCTTTTGCATTTTCATTGTTATTTAGCATGCATTGCTTGAGGGCAAGCAATAGTTCAAGTTTGGGGGTATTTGATAAGTGGGTTGTATACCTACTTATTGGATATCAATTTACGCGAATTATGCCCATCTCAAGTACATTTTAGTTTGTTTTAGTTGCATTTCATGTTATTTTGCATTACATGTACAAAGAACTCCTTTTGGCATAATAGTGCAGGAAATGGCGTACTTTGGTGGTGTTGGATGGCAAGAGGCTATTGGATGCATGGCTCGAGGCTGACGGATGCACGACATGAAAATGTAGTGAAGCAAAGGGACTGATAATGAGGGAAGGAAGGAAAAGAATGAACAAGTAGCGATGGCAAAGACAATGATGACGTAAACCGTAACTAGAGTATTGCATCAAGAATTCGCATGGCGTAGAATAGAATAGGCTTGAGGATGCGTGCCCGCACGAGTACTCGGTTGGACAGAACAAGACACTACAAGTCGCGCGCATGCGTGAGGATTACTTATGGGCAGGCGCCTTACCACATTACACATGATGGTTCTTCGGCGCAGAGTTTATTTTAATTTCCAATTTTTAACGGTTGTAATTGATTAAAACGATATCTGACTGGTGTCAGAGATAACGGGGATTACTTTTGATGTATTTTTCATAGTAGGAACTAGGGTTTACATGGTGAGAGAGATTCCAACGAAGAACGAAGCCAAAACTCTACCTTTTCCAATTCTTCTCGGGATTCTCCATCATTGTGGATTTTTATTATTATTTTGCTGGATGTGTGTGAGGATTTGAAGGTTAACTTTGGTCTATAATCAGCAATTAGGTTTGATCATTTCTATCTTTCATCTTGCAATTGTTTGCTTATTAACCATGTTTAGCTTTGATCCCATAATTGCTTTTGGTTCAGTCATGAACTAAACTCTATTATGGGATTCTAACGTATTTTAATATATAGTTTAGTTGCATGCTTGATTGCTGGGGCTGTTTTACATATCATATGGGATTTCTATTATGATTGTTTTGCATGTATGAATGCTTGATCACCATTCATTTCAGTACTTGTATGGAATTGACAATGAACATACAAGTATGGATTATAATCATGATAACATACGTATATGGGGTTGTTTTATATGGTTTGGTTTTTTCGTGAACTAGATAGACATATATTGTTTCACCGTATGAGTTAAAATAAGGGCTTGTGCTTAAATTCAGTATGATTGCAATTTCACATAGACATATAGTGATTTTGGTTATATTGATGATTACATGGAGTCTATCATTTGTGGATGCTGTGTAAGTAGGTGATAGTGCATTGAAAAATTGCTATGACTCTATTAGTGCTCTTGGCTACTTTCCTGTGATATGTGAACAATTCTTGCATGATAGTGGTAATTAGATGAAATATTAAATGAAGTTAGGATCCTATTATTTCCAAATTTGGTTTATTCCATTATTATTCTTGTTTTAGTTGTTATTTGCAATTAGAGTAGTTCACCAATATAGTCATTAGTTTAAACATATAAATATAGTGATTTAATTGATGCATGGTAGTTTAAATTTGACAACTTTGTCTGTGGGATCGATACTTTACTTACTCTTTGTTACATGTTGGCACATGTATGCTTGCATGAGTTAGAGCTCTTTTATCAGAACTAAAAAAGAGGCAATAATAATCATAACTCGTAATGTTATAGATGATGTGGTAAAAGTCCTCATTGGCCCGTAGTGCATTTATGGACAGTTATTGGTATGATTATAACTAGGGATTATTCGGTATAATCATGACCATTGATGATTACATGAATATTCTTGGTAGTAGTGCAGGGATGATTCGATGATGTGGATTATTTATTGTCGTCGAGTCTCGCCGATAACATATTGATTATACACTTTTAATTCGTAAAAGATAGTAGATATCATGCTCTACTTCACTCTTCTAAAATACAACTTGTATGTCTTTGGCACGTAGGTGCAAAGATGAATTGTTAATGAATATCTTTGGTCGAGTAAAAGAAGAAGAATTTATTATTATGATTATGAGCGGAATTGTGATTTGGTATAACCATGATTTTTAATGTTTCAAAGAAGATAGGTGATGAACATTATCTTCATCCCAGGTGCGAAGAGGAATTTAGAATCACAATTATGATTATGAGTTATTCATATGATTGTGACAAGAATTGTTGATTGATGTTACAAGGATAAAACATTATTGGTGGACTTTTAACATGGAGAAGATAATGAACTGATGGTCTATTTGACTCTTCTAATGGATTGCTACGTTCACCGCAACTATGGTTGAAAAGTTCTATCATCTACCATATGTTTTAAATCTCCGATTTAATTATCGATGAAGGCTATTGATGATGTAAATTATCTTTAGTCATGATATTCTTTATCATTAGTTGTGCTCACCCTTTTTACTTCACAATTCCTTTCAGAAATAAGAGTGTAAATGGGTCGAAAGGGGGTAACAGGAGAATAGAAATCTGGGTCTATAGTCATTTGAGGTTCTCCCTAAATAGTATGGAAATAATTTTATTGAGAACTTTAGATAAGTGTATTCAGTATTGTATACGTCATTTGATATTTAATTTTGGTGAACCGAATAGGGTGAGGTGAACCCAACTTTGGAAGGAGTGTTTTGCAGCTATCATACAAGATGTCTAAATGACATACAACCTCGTGTTATCATAAGACAGGTTGTGTACATCCACTTGTTTGAGTATATCTCTGAGCACTACCTATATGATCTTGGAGTTGGGTTGAAATATAATTTGCAATTACAGACAGTGGAGATAGTTATATATCAAGAGAAGACTTACCTTTGGAAAGGATATGATAGTAATCTTCTCATTTTTCTTTGGGGTCTATTGGGTCAACCAAGGATAATTCTATGGACATATGATATCTATCATAACCTGTATCGCGCATGGCCTCCCATGTATGAAAGGTTTCCTTGAGCACTTCCCAAAGATTTTTATTTCTAAAACAGTTTTTGACTGTAATTTTATGTAAAGTACCATTGTAAGGTTGTGGTCGAGGCACCATGAGAGTTACATACATTTGTATTAAAACTTACAGCTTAACTGTGTAATCGATTCTCATGACGCTAACGTTGTATAAATGAAGTTTGTATTTGATTTTTATAGTATGATATCCATGCGACACGTAATGGGTTGTGTGGACCTATTTTGGGGGCGTCATAAATGGTATCAGAGCTTAGGGATATAGTCGCTGCCAGAGATATGAGTCTAGAACTAGGAGGGGAGAGACGGGTAATATACTTCGCTAGTGTGTGACTTATCTAAGCTGAAATTGTTTACTTGATAAGTTGACAAATTGTGATATGTCTGTTAACCTTTGTTTTGAAGGTATATTCTAGAATGATATCTGAAATACAGGAGATGAGCAATGGGAAAATCATGATATAGAGGAAATAATCAAGAAGGTACAATCCGAAAAGAAAGCAAGGTATTCTCATCTCTTCGAACTACCAGGTACGTAAATTTTGAGGGCGAAATTTCATAAGGAGGGGAGATTCTGAGACCCCAAATTTTATGGAATGAAAGTATTCAATTTTCACATAATTATTCTTTTTAGTAAATGGTTAAATTAAAAAAAGGTTAATGTTAAGAGTGATATGTGAAATTTTTTCAAAGAATGCAAGTTGTTATAAAATATTCGTTTGGTCGAGGAATATTCTTTTTGTCGGGGATTATCCGTAGGACGGCACAATCATTGATGGACCCCACAACGAAAGTATTGTCGTAGTAAGAAAATGAAAGAATTATCTTTTTATAAAAATAACAGCGAAAGTGTTATTGTTAAAACTGTTGAACTACTTAGTAGTAAAAGTACAATAATACGAGTGGTTGCATAGTAGCACACGGTATTGATTATTTATGCTTACGTGAGAAGTCACTCAGTTATACTCAATTATTGCTACAAAGATAATTCTTGCATCATATCTCTCATATTATTGATTCAATTATTGTCACAAAGGTCATCTCGATAATATGTTATATTATTAAATCAATAATTGAGACGACAAAAGCTAGTCATATTATTATTTGCAATATTGACAATGTCTAGAAGTTCATCACAATGAGAGGTTTGGTCACCTAATTATGCTACCAATAAGGAGAAATCCTTATCTGAAAGCCCCCTATTTCCTATGAACGACCTGGTTGTTAAATATTGTGAGTTATAATATTAATGATGAATAGTTCGTATTGATTAAAGATGAAATTGATAGTTCCATTGTGTTGGGATTATTAGTGTTAGTGGAAACTGACATTTATTTCGATAATAATTGATGTCTAGAAGTCATATAGACCAATCAGGTAATTAATCGGATAAATGAGCAATTAATTGCTATTAATTCACATGATTATAACTATTTGTTCACATGTGTGTACTATTGAATCACATTCATTTACTATTAGGGGAGTTGGTGCAAGTTTGATAATACTTGCATGACTAAGTTAAAAATGGAGGTATAGATGATGGTACTATACTATAATTAATTTTTTCACATGTTTAGAACTATTGAGTCACATGATTTACTATTGATTCACATGATTAACTATTAGGGGAGGTGGTGCAAGTTTGATAATACTTGCATGACTAAATTAAAAATGAAGGAAAAGATGAAGGTATTATACTATAATATTTCGAGCCCCAAAATGAGTAATTATGGAAACTATATTTTCCTATAAATAGAAGCTCATTCCTTCATTATTTTTCACCAATTCACTAAAGCTATAGAGCAATTATTATAGAGAGAAAATATAGAGAAAAAGAAGAAGAGAAGTCTGCTACCTCACTATTCCAGTATCCAGTTTCTTCTAAGGTAAGGGGTATTATTCTTTCATATTCATGAAGAGAGTTATTTTCTTTAAATACTCGTAAGGGTTGTTATTCCATTCTTTATTATTATGTTGGAATAACCTTTCTATACGAAGTACCGCATAAATGGTGAAATTCTTTTGTTATTCCATTCTTTATTATTCTGTTGGAATAACTTATGCGTATGGGTCTATCGCATGCCTGGTGAATTCTCATTTGTTATTCCATTCTTTATTATTACATTAGAATATCCCGTCTGCATGCGGATTACGCATGACTGGTTCCGTTCTTTATTATTCGTGGAATATCCTGTTTATGCGGATTTACGCATGACCTGGTTCCATTCTTTATTATTATGTTAGAATAACTTTATGCATGCGGCTACATCGCATACCTCGTGAATTCTCGTTATTTTCCATTCTTTATTATTACATTTGGAATATCCCGCATCATGCGGATTCGATGACACTGGTTCCTTTCTTTATTATTCTGCTGGAATATCCTCGCACATGGCGGATTACATGCACTGGTTCCATTCTTTATTATTACATTGGAATAATATGTATGTCGCGGCCTATCGCATGGCTAGTGAATTCTATTGTTATTCCATTCTTTATTATTCTGTTGGAATATCATGTCTGTGCGGATTACGCATGACCTTGTTCCATTCTTTATTATTACATTGGAATATCCCAGATATATGCGATTACGCATGACCTAGTTCCATTCTTTATTATTCTTTGGAATATCTTATGCATGCACGGATTACATGACCGGGTTCCATTCTTTATTATTACATTTGAATAATATGTCTGCATGCTTGCCTATCGCATGCGCATGGTGAATTCTTCTTTATTCCATTCTTTATTATTTTGTTGGACTAACCTATCTATGTGATTACCACAGTATGGTGAATGATCCTTCGTATTCATTCTTTATTAAATTGTGGAAATGATCTATCTATGGATTACCGCATGGTAGTGAAAATCCATTTGCGCTTTAATATATTCTATTATACTCGTATGAGATATCATTTCTTTTGTACTAAATATAGAATATCATTTTCTTTGGTATTTTTTTTACGAGTTACTTATTCATGAGTTACTATTCACCCAATTACTATTCACTCTAGTATTATTCACTTTCGTATTGAGGCACTTTTCATGTCGAGAATACTATTCACGAAAGTTACTATTCACGAGTTACTATTTACCCAAATTACTATTCACCCTAATATTATTCACTCGGGCATTTGGGGTACTTTTCATGCTTGGGGTACTATTCACGAGTACTATTCCTAATTACTATTCATAGGGTACTATCATGGGTACTATTTACCCGAAAAATATATTTCTTTTCTCTCCAAATTATTTTGGTACATGAATATTATTCTTGAATTTTACTCCACAAAGCGAAGATTATGTTGACAATTTGGATATTTTTAAACTCGGATAAATTTAAAGCCTTTAATATTTATCCTCGATTTCGTTGATTAATGCTTATATCATTATCATCAACCTCATGCTTATATTATGATGAAAGTCATTTTGGCTCACGTGCAAAGATGGACTGTTGATTATTGGTTTTGCAGTTGTATATCTTTAGCTTATGTGCAAAGATGGATCGTTGATTATTAGTTTTATAGTTGTATATCATTGGCTTACGTGCAAAGATGGATTTGTTGATTATTGGTTTTACAAACTGTATATCTTTGGCTTACGTGCAAAGATGAACTATTGATTGATGAGTATCTTTGGCTTATGTGCATAGATGAACTGTTTATTGGTATGATTATGACCGTGGATCATTCCGGTGATAATCATGACCCGTAATGTTATAGATGATGTGGTAAAAGTCCTCATCGGCCCATAAAGGCATTGATGGACAATTATTGGTATGATTATAACTAGAGATTATTCAGTATAATCATGACCATTGATGATTACATGAATATCCTCAAGGCGTGAGTGGGGGATGATTCGAGGATGTGGATTATTTATTGTCGAGTCTCGAATGATAACATATTGATTATACACTTTTAATTCATAAAAGATAGTAGATATCATGCTCTACTTGACTCTTCTAAAATATAGTTGTATGTCTTTGGCCTATAGTGCAAAGATGAATTGTTAATGAATATCTTTGGCCGTAGTGCAAAGATGAATTTATTATTATGATTATGAGCAGGAATTTTGATTTGGTATAACCATAATTTTTGATGTTTCAAGTGAAGATATGTGATGAACATTATCTTCGTCCTGGGTGCGAAGAGGAATTTAGAATTACAATTATGATTATGAGTTATTCATATGATTGTGGACAAGAATTGTTGATTGATGTTACAGGGATAAAACATTATTGGTGGACTTTTAACATGGAGAAGATAATAGACCTAATGGTCTATTTGACTCTACTAATGGATTGCTTGTTCCGCTGCAACTATGGTTGAAAAGTTTTATCATTTACCATATGTTCTAAATCTCTGATTTATTATTGATGAAGGTTATTGATGATGTAAATTATCTTTAGTCATGATATTCTTTATTGGGCTAGTTGTGCTCACCCATTTTACTTCACAATTCCTTTCTGTATTCAGTGAGTGTAGGGTGGGTCGGCCCGGGGAGTAACAGGAGAATAGAGCGGTGGTCTATAGTATTGAGGTTCTCCTAAATAGTATGGAAATAATTTTATTGAGAACTTTAGATAAGTGTGTCGTATTGTATATCGCTATTTGATATTTAATTTTGGTGAACCAATAGGGTGAGGTGAACCCAACTTTGGAAGGGTGTTTTGCCGCTATCATACAAGATGTCTAATGACATACAACCTCGTGTTATCATAAGACAGGGTTGTGCACATCCACTTGTTGAGTATATCTACGAGCACTACCTATATGATCTTGGAGTTGGGTTGAAATATAATTTGCAATTACAGACAGTGGAGATAGTTATATATCAAGAGAAGACTTACCATTGGAAAGGATATGATAGTAATCTTCTCATTTTTCTTTGGGGTCTATTGGGTCAACCAAGGATAATTCTATGGACATATGATATCTATCATAACCTAGACGCATGGCCTCCCATGTACGAAGGTTTCCTTGAGCACTTCCCAAAGATTTTTATTTCTAAAACAGTTTTTGACTGTACTTTTATGTAAAGTACCATTGTAAGGTTGTGGTCGAGGCACCATGAGAGTTACATACATTTGTATTAAAACTTACAGTTTAACTATGGTCGTATTCTGCATGACAGTTTAACAGTTGTATAAATGAAGTTTGTATTTGATTTTTATAGTATGATATTTGGCTACTTAGAATGGGTCGTGTGGACCTATTTTGGGGGCGTCACAACTATAACATCTATACTTGTCCAAACCCATAATCACAACAGTAGCAAATTAGATCAAGGTCAAACTGGTCCCTAGGCCATGACCGACTGAAACCCGGATACTCAAGAACACTTATAGCGACACTTCCTGTCACTATAGAGCTTTAGCGATAGATAGAAAATGATTTTTAATAAATTAATTAATAAAAAATTAGAAATAATTAATAAATAAATATAAAATAGTTTTAAAATTATTTTAAGTTATAATATTTAACTTTTAATATTTTTACATAAATTTAATAAATATTTTAATTTATTTGGATATTATTAATAATTATGTTAATAATAAAGTAATTAGAATAATTACTTATAAATAATAAATAATTATTGAAAAATAATATTAATGATATAAAAATTATAATAAATGATTATCAATTATTTAAAAATAATAAACAAGTTTTTTATAATATTCTAAGTAAATATTAATTATTTAAAATAGAAATAAATGATTTAAAAATTATTTAAGGGATAAATAAATACTTAAAAATTATTATAAGCTTCCAGAAATTATTATATAGGATATTTAAATTATCTAAAAATATAATAAAGCTTATAAATAAAATTTAGTCAATTTATCAACTTATTAAATACTCGGTAAAGTCTTTAGACACCGAAACAATATCAAACTTAACCCGAACGTATGTAGTTTATTTATTGGAGTATTGTTATCAATACTAATGTGTTAAATTTATATGAATGAACATCTTAGGTGTTTATTAACGAATCGAGTAGCATTACTTGACTGATCTTCGCTCAGGCAAGTTCTCTATCCTTAAATCTCTTATCGAGTAAGTTCCCTACCCTAAATTACTTATGCAAATTTCTCAAACCCTATTTATTCGTTGAACAAGATTCTATCTTGAATTGCTATTGATATGTTATACCAAACCTAAACTTGAATTACCAATTTTTGAAAAGTTATTGCTATTGTTTGAGTATAACTCAGAAATAAATTTTTTATTCATACAATATTATTTATTGAGCATAAATTGTTGTGTCAAACCAAATTGCTTTGGTAAGACATCATAAACTGAAGTTGTGTATCCCGAATAGGGATCGATGTTTGGTCAATAATATATTGACGTTGGGTGCATGTGAGCACTATTAGATAAGATGCATACTCCTAGGATTTTGAGTAGGTTGATCCCCTATGTCATATCTAAATAAATTTTCTAAGTCTGTATGACTGACAAAAATAAAAAGTCCAGAAATGGTTGAAAAAGAAATTCCAAAAATTGTAGCAACTATCAGTTGAATTTTTGAACTGTTATACTTCTTCAAATCATATATTGTTATAAATATAAAACCTGATGAGCATGTCATAGGTCACCCTTGCAAATTTTTCCCTTTGCAGTATTAGACGGTAACCCTGGCACTTTTGGAGTTAATAAAGGGAAACGTCCCTGCTTAGTTTAGTTTATATTAATGTCTAGTTGAATGTAATACTTTGTAATAAGAAATTCTTTATGAAGAATCATGTAATCAAACCTTATGATATATATAACATCTTTTATTTTCACAACTGTGTTTTCTTAAATATATAGATGTAAATTAGAATTTTAATTTAGTTTGAGATCCTTGGGAACTATTTATCTGAGTGAGGGTATTAGCAACATGGACTGTTCATGTTGTTGTTGATACTCTGGATTTTGGATAGATAGGTATTATCGATACGATAGTAAAATTCGCATGATATAGATTATACATCTGAGTGAGGGTATTGGTAATATGGATTGTTCATGTTATTATTGATACTCTGAATTTCGGATAGATATATACTATTTACGGATACAGTTCATACATCTGAGTGAGGGTATCCAAACACATCAATAGTTCTCCTGGGAATTGTTATCTGTTATGGGATACTATGAATCTTAGATCTATGGGAATTGCATCTGGTTATAAATTGTATAGTCACTCAATTAGATATAAGCATAAAATCAGATACCATGGGAATATAGATTTGAATGCGTTATATACATTAACTTGTAGTAAGCACCATATCGGATACCGTGGGAGTATAGATATGGGGGCGTTACATTTAATGGGATCAGAGTTGTTAAGGCTATAGACATAAGGAAGAGAAATCTTAGTATATAGTCTTCAAATCTATAAAAATATTACACATAAAAATAACATTAAACATATTATGTTGTGTAAATTTTTATACCAGTATTAAAGGATTTTTATTTTATAGATGGCCAACTCCAGTGCTGGAGAAATGGTGATAGTAAACAATCCACCACAAATTGAGTCATTTATAGCTAGTGATGCAAAGGATGAAGAATTGCTTTATGACCAACAACTACTAGATGTTGAAGAAGAGGAAGATCCAATAGAAGTGCAATTAATGAGAATTGATGAACATGATGAAGCTATGGCATCACTAATGCAGACTTCTGAACATGAGAATAATAAAATGAAGTTTAGGGCACACTTAGCGGAGGGAATGTTAAAGAATGAAAGGGGAACCAATAATCAACTGAAAGTATAACTGTACCATGCACAAAAAGGGGCAGGAAGGGAATGCAATCAAAGCTTCTCAAATCATCTCTGGGTACTCGAGATGTTTTCAATGATTTGCAGCGCCAAGTAGTTCGATATCCAGTGGAGGAGAAGAAAACTGCCTATCTGATAGATCAATTTGTGGTATGCCACATGATCCAGGATTCATTCGATGATGTGAACGAGTTCTAGAGGGTAGTATAGAAGTCAAAATGCTCTATAATAGTATGAATAAAAGAGAATTTGAAGTTTGTAATATAGCTGGTAATATGTGTAAACTACTAAGTTGTTTTGTATGAATCTTGTGACATATGAATAAATATATATATATATATATATATGTGTGTGTGTGTGTGTGTGTTATTTAAATTCTTATGTGGACTTTTCTTGTTTTATATAGAATCATGCCACCAACCAGAAGACCCCAAAGAGAGATAGATAATGATGTTAATCCTACCCAAAAGTTAGTAGACCTTATGTTAGGTGCTATGAATAGACCCAAAACACTTCCTTTAAAGATTTTAAATTAGTTGGTCCACCTGAGTTCAAAGGTACATCTGAACCTGTCGATGCACAAATTTGGATTACTGAAATAGAAAAATTCTTCTTAGTAACCAATGTCAATAATAATCAAAAGACAACTTTTGCAACCTTTTTCTTGAATGGTGAGACGAATTACTGGAGGGAATCAACTAAGGGTCAGGTAAAAACTGAAGTTGTACCTTGGGATATATTCAAAGAATTGTTCTTTGAAAACTATTTTTCCCAATCTTTGAAAGATCGTATGGAAGTACGCTTCCTATAATTAAAACAAAGAGACCTAACTATATCTCATTATACGGCCAAGTTTAATGAACTGTTTAGGTTTTCTCCTCACCAAGTTAATACTAAACTTAGAAAGACTCGGAGGTATCAGGAAGGTCTAAAACCTTAGATACGAAGTAAGATATCCATTTTTCAACTAAAGATTTTTTTCGAAATACTCGAGAAAGCTTCCATAGCTGAGAGTGAAAACGAGAATCTCATTAAATTTCATCAGGAAAAGAATAGTCAAAATGAGAAGGGGAAACCCAAGACCGAACCCAGTTCAGGTGGGTTTAATAATAACCGAAAAGGGGATTTTTCTTTTTCTAACAATCCAGGGAAAAAGGTAGGTAATAATAATAATAATTTTAGTAACATTAAACTTTGTCCTACTTGTGGAGGAAAACAGAAAGGAGTATATTTTAAAATTATTAATAGATGTTATAATTGTGGACAAATGGGACACCTTTCTCCACAGTGTCCTCTCCCTAATAAAAATAAATGTTTCAACTATGGTTCGTCGGAACATTTCGCAAGGAACTTTCCCAAACCCAAGAATCAAGGAGGAAAAAAAATAGAGTACCGGAGAATAACAATAATTAGTCAACAGTGCTGCAGTTGGAGCTCAGAATCGACCAATCATGAGAACATTTAATATATCGGTGAGGGATGCTATTGCTTCACAGGACGTGGTGGTAGGTATCATCTCTATCAACACTTTAAATGCATATGTGTTATTCGATTCTGGTGTTACTTGTTCCATTGAGTCTAATAGTTTTTCTAAAAACCTGAATATACCATGTGAGAATTTAGACAAACCGTTCTGTGTAGAAATTGCAAACAATGAAAAGATTCTGGTTAAGACTATATATAGAGACTGTAGTGTGGAGATATAGGGACACAATTTTCTGGTATATCCTATTCCAATTCAGTTGGGAGAATTTGATGTAATCTTACGAATGGATTAGTTAGTTAACCATAATGCGATGATCAATTGTCATCAAAAATTTATAAACCTTTTGACTGCATCGAAGTCAAAGGTAGTGTTCAACGGAGGTTGTTCACCAAAGCAATCTCGATGTCTGACCATAACTCAGGCAGAAAGGTTACTTAGAAAAGGTTGTTTAGGATATTTGGCCTATATAGTTGATACTCGACAGGAATGAGTAAAACTAGATCAAATACCTATAGTTAAGGATATTCCCAATGTATTTCTAGATGACTTACCAGGTTTACCTCCATATAGTGAAATTGAGTTTGTTATTGATCTTGCACCGAGAATGACACCAGTTTCTAAGGCACCATATAGAATGGCACCTGTAGAACTGAAAGAGTTACTAGTACAACTACAAGAACTCTTATATAAAAAGTACATACAACCTAGTGTTTCACCTTAGGTAGAACCGGTATTATTTGTAAAAAAGAAGGATGGAACCATAAGGTTATGTATAGACTATAGAGAATTAAATAAATTAACCATTAAGAATAAATATCCTTTACCAAGAATTGATTATTTGTTTGACCAATTAAAGGGGGCCAAACACTTTTCAAAAATTAACCTTAAGACAGGTTATCATCAATTAAAAGTAAGAAAGGAAGATGTGTCGAAAACAACATTTAGGACACACTATGGATAATATGAGTTTCTTGTAATGTCTTTTGGGTTGACAAATGCACCGACAACATTTATGGACCTGATGAATCGAGTGTTTAAATCATGCTTAGACAAATTTGTTGTAGTGTTTATCGACGATATTCTGGTATACTCGAAAAAACGGGAAGAACATGTTGAACACTTAAGAGCCGTTTTGGAGATATTACGAAAGGAAAAACTTTATGCAAAGTTCTCCAAGTGTGAATTATGGTTAAAGAGATTTCAATTTTTAGGTCATGTAATTGACAAAAATGGAATATCAGTAGATCCAATTAAGATCGAAACGGTTGTGAATTGGGAACAACCAACAACTCCAACAGAAGTAAGAAGTTTTCTCGGTTTAGCAGGTTATTATCGACGGTTTATAAAAGATTTTTCAAAAATAGCAACCCCACTAATCAATTTAACTCAAAAGACGGTGAAATACGTCTGGACAGATAAATATGAAGAGAGCTTCCAAAACTGAGCATGGCTTCAGTGTTGTCCTTACCAGATTATACAGAAGGCCTTGTAAATTTTAATAATGCATCACACAGAGGGTTTAGGTTGTGTGTTGATACAACATAGGAAAGTGATTGCTTATACATCACGACAACTCAAAGATTATGAGAAGAGGTATCCTACTCATGACCTAGAGTTAGCCGCGGTAGTTTTTGCTCTAATAATTTGGAGGCATTACTTGTACGGGGAGAAGTGCGAGATATATATAGAACACAAAAATCTGAAATATATTTTTACACAAAAGGAACTGAACTTAAGGTAGAGAAGATGGTTAGAATTGATAAAGGATTATGATTGTGAAATCTTATATCATCCCGATAAAGCCAATGTTGTAGCTGATGCGTTTAAGTAGAAAGAATCAAGAAAAATTGAACGTAATAACCACCAATGATAGGTTAACAAAAGATTTTGAAAATTTAGAATTTGAAGTGGGATATCCAACTACCTCTACCCAAAAGTTATTCATTCTAGAGGGAGTTTTGTCTCTGCTTAATAAAATCAAAGAGATGCAGGAAAAGGATGATGAATGTTAGAAGTGTAAGTCTAATATAACTCATATTAAGAATAACAAATTCAGAATAGACAAGGATGAAATAATAAGATATGAAGATAGAATTTGGGTTCCGTTAAACCAAGCCTTAAAAGACGAAATCTTAAACGAAGCTCATAATTCTAAGTTTTCCATACATCCTGGCAGTACTAAAATGTACAAAGACTTAAGTCGACACTTTTGGTGGTCGAATATGAAAAGAGAAATAGTTGAATGGGTAAGCAAATGTCTCACGTGTCAAAGGGTTAAAGCTGAACATCAAAAGCCAAGTGGTTTACTTCAACCCTTATCACTTCCTGAATGGAAGTGGAAACATATAACAATGGACTTTGTGGTAGGCCTTCCAGCTACACAGAAAGGCCACAATGCCATTTGGGTAATAGTTGATCGTCTAACCAAGTCATCTCACTTCCTACCTATTAAAGTTACTTATAACTTAGACCAACTTGCCAAACTATACATTAATGAAATCATCTCTATTCACGGAGTACCTATTTCTATAGTGTCAAATCGAGATCCACGCTTTACTTCAAATTTTTGGAAAAGCCTTCAGAAACATTTAGGAACACAATTAAGATTGAGTACAACTTATCACCCTCAAACTGATAGGCAAAGTGAGAGAACCATTCAAACATGTTCATAATTAAATTACAAGCATCACAAGATCGACAGAGGAAATACGTTGATCCACATCATCACCAACAAAATTTTAGTGTAGGAAGCCATGTATTCTTGAAAGTATCTCCTTGGAAGGGCAAGATACGTTTTGGCAAGAAAGAAAAACTAAGTCCGAGATTCATTGGACCTTTTGAAATTTTGAGGAGGATAGCTGAAGTTGCTTATAAAATAGCACTACCTCTTGAGTTAAACCATATTCATAATGTGTTTCATGTGTCCGTATTATGACCATACAAACCTGATTACAAACACGTTATAAATTATGAGCCAATCCAAATCAAAGAAGATCTTTCTTATGTAGAAGAACTGTGACACCCCCAAATCCGGTACTTCCATTTTCACAGGATTTGGTGTTCACTGTACAAACATCATCTATCTATCTACCCATAAATAAATACAAACCATGCAATAGATAGAAGTAAATAATAAATCTCCCCTTATGGGGTTACATCAACTGCATAATAAATAAATCCCAGGTTACTCTAACCTTAAAACATCTGTGCGGAATCATAAACAATTAAGTCTTAAGTAACATCAATTCTAATTATCATTATATAACCACAATAATAAAAGCAGGTCTTGATGCTTGTTAATCTTGCCCTTACCTTTCTTTGGTGGAAGGCTCAAATGCCTTTTCGCTTCTTAATCGAAATGTTATTATTACGCAAGAGTGAGCACGATCGCCCACAAGTATAAAAATATAACAATGAATAATAACATGCGAATGAATTAACAACTTCTGATATAAAAGCTCAACTTTTGAATCAAGAATGAATAACAAGAATCAAAAGAAATTCTGAGGGTCATAAGACCTTGAACTATGTCCTAGGTTGTCAAGTGTTTATACTTGAAACCTTTAATTGATCATAAGACTATGGACTCTTCTTCTCAAATACTTAGGGGATCACCCTTAGTACCATACATCACGAGACAATATCTTAATGCTAACGCATAAGTAATCCCCTTTACAGGGTTGTTCATCTCAGTTTGACATTCGAGTCTGCACGAAAGGAAGTTTGGTTTGGATAATTCATCAAGAGTTCTAAAATTTAGAACGCTCATCAACTATGGACTAGTCGAATCATTAAGGGTTCGCTAGTCTAACAAGGTTTAACAATAACTGATAACTTAATTTGAATAACAATCTCAAGAGGTGTACAATAGAATAAGTATTGTATAACAACATCATGCTTGAAAGATTTATAACAAAATAGACTTAGTCAGTAATAATGAGAACTTGCTCAATGTAGAAAAGTGAATTAATCAACTTATATAACGATAACAAGTAGGGTTAGGAAACTTTCCTCGTGCGTAGATTACACTTTAATAAAACTTGTTCTTTGATTTAAATCCTACATATCATTTACGTTCACAATACCAGTCAATTATAATGTACTAAACATCACAAGTTTATTCTTTGTCTAACTCGAGTTCATGACTATACTTAGTCAATTACTATACTTATTGTCAAAAATTAAGACTTCACGAAAAATAAGTTAATTATGCATTTGATCATTCAATTCACACGTAATTGTGTTATGGACATGTTAAGAATTTATTTTAACACCTCATTATATGCCTACCAAGTTTCTATGTTCATTAGATTAAGTTAATAACACATTTCTATACATGAACACTTAAAAAAAAACATTTTCTGGACATTCTGCTAAGTGGTAATGCAGCTACCTTTATTGTTGGTCTTAGTCTTAAGCCGGCTGCAATGGAACATATACCTTTACTGCGGCAGCACAGCAATACTGAGACGAGGTTTGATTACGGAGTTGCCTTATGCACGCATTAAACTCCAGATTTTGATTCTCAGTTCGCGAAGAACACAGAGTTCAGCGAATTAAACATTACATGATCATTAATTTCACCAAATCAAACATACCCACATGCTAGAATTTATACATAATCATTACCCAACATTTATAGAGTGATTTAACCCATTAAAACACATAATTACAGAATTAAATTATGTAAAATTATACTGTTCTTGATGTTCTTGAAGTTCTTGAACAAAAACATAGAATTTAATACTACGGATTCGTTATAAGACCAAATCCAACCATTCAAGTTTTTTTTGTTCGTTTTAGCATGCATAATCATATACAAGTGGAAATTTTGCAGAACACTTTATGTTTGACATATTAAAATCACGTATAAGGCCATATGGCCATATAACATACTCTGAAATCTTTTATTGTATAATTTCATAAAATTAATGATATGCAAACCTATATAATATACAATAAAACATGTTATGCTAATCATATTATTACATATATCCATATAACAACAAAATTTCCCATTTACAGAGATTTAACAGAAGTCTTAAGAGCCATATTCATAAAACTAAATGACGTAAAATATGAATTGGGTTGAAGAGATTACCCAAGCGTAGAGTGTAGTTTGCAGAAGATGAATTCTCTCTCAACTCTTTATCAATCACACACTAAAATTTCTCAAACTCTCTCTGAAATTTCTCTGGCTCTCAGTTAACTCTAAATTAAAGAATACGTAATATCAAATAACTAAGTCTTTATGCGCAGAGTTGAGGCCAGTTACTCCATACGTGGTTTAACTGCCCCCAACTCCTCTTAAGGCCTCATTTGGCTAGCAAGTATAGGTTTCAAACTATTTAATTTATTAAAAACTTTATCATATAGTTTAAATAATGTCACACTCATTATAAAATAAATCTAATATCTTATTTAATTTACTTTAAATAAAATATAATAATTTCTCATTAATGCACATAGTCACATAATTAAATTTTCTCATTTAATAATAATACCAAATTATTAAATCTCTAATTAATAATTAAATTAATTAAAATACTATCAGGCTTATTAAATATTTCTTTTAATACAATAAGCTCACATAATCACATACTTCGAATAATAAAAATTCTCCACATTAATTTAATAAATATAACACATATAATTAAATTAATCTAGCACAACTTTATCAATTAATTATTTAATCTAATAATTAATTCATCGAAAAATATTTATTCATTCCAATAAATATTAAAATTAAATTACAAAATCTCGGTTGTCACAAGAACCTGTGCAGATCGTCGATCGTAAAGAACAAGTCCTGAGGAACAAAGTGATAGCATCAGTTAAACTGATCTAGAGAAATCAGAACGTCGAAGAGGCTACATGAGAGCTCGAAGATAAAATGCGAGAGAACTATCCCCACCTGTTTACTTAACCTGTTCTATAATTTCGAGGGCAAAATTCTTATTAGTGGGAGTGAATGTAAAATCCTAAAACCCTAATAAGACTAGGATATGTATATTCAGTTATATTAATAAAATCTCTCCGTTGTGAAAGTGTTTTGTGCTAATATATACTTTGTTTAACAAATTAGGTCAAATAATTTTTTGTCCGAAAAATGACGTGCTTGACACCTCGTGCTTAAAATTTTTCTTTCAAAAACGGACTTTTCGGTATATTTGTTTTGACAAGTTGCTTTGTCGTGCTTACACTGACAAAATTCTTTGTCATGCTTGTTAGGATTTGTGAAAAATCTAACTTAGGAACCCTAGATTACAAACCCTAACCTTAATTTGCTAGACTAAACCCTAATTAGGTTATCCTAACACCTAATCATGATTCCTAAACTTCAATTAGGTACTAATAAACATTATTAAGTAACCCTAATCATAAAAAAAAAAACCCTAATCAAGATTAATGAGTATTAGGGCAAAATTAAGCTACTAATTTGGTCAACTAGCTCACAAGTAGGTTGAGAGTCATCCACACAAGTTTCAAGACATCACATGACATGCTTCCAAACTCCCAAACACCACCATAGTCACAGATCAGATCTTTAATTTAGGAGGCAAGTAGGTGGAAAAATGACCAAAAGGCCAAGTTGGAAAATTCTATAAAAGGAAACCCTAGCTCAGTGCAAACCCACGAAAATTATAAGCCTATTCACTCATATAACCTGCCTATACAAGCCCTAGTGATAGTAACAACAGATCCAATAGCCAGAAGTCAAAATCAAGCAAAAAAGGTGCAAACCCTAATTTATAACTAGATCTTTGATGCTATGTTTAATTTGTTGTTTAGATACTTAGATATATGTAATAACATGTTAGAAAATATACTAACTTGATAGAACACGTTTTCATAACATCTAGATGCATTAAATTAGTGTTTTAAGCAATACAAATTTTGGAAAAAGCAGTCCGAAAGTTGAATGTCGAACTTCGTATCCCATCCGTATGTTAATAGTTAGGTATGTTAATTGTATATTATTTGTAGTATAACATAAGGTCTTTAATCTGGAAAAGGAATCAGGTTCATTAGAACCATATATTGCAAGATATAGGTGGTTAAAAGTGGTTGACCGATCACGAAGTTCTATTTTTTGGGTTACCCAGGAAACTAAAGAACAGGTTGAACCGACTACTTTGACAAACCTTTTAATCGCTTTCTGTTTGATGTTTTAATGACTTATTGTAATGAATTAATACCTTGACATACATACTACATATCTATGACACTCAATTTCTTAAAGAATTCATAGGATTACTGGAATTAATGGTCAAAAGTCGTTGACCGGGCATGACCATGTTTTCTGGGTTTCCCAGAAAATTGATGAACACAATTGGCTGTACTTTGACCAACATAGATTGAGGCCTTAAAATCATACTTTGACCAAATCAGTGTTACATACATGTACCTTGACATATACACCTATTACAACAAACAAAACACAAATCTATCACATGGATTGAAAGATATAGAATCTACAAAATCGTTGACCGACCATGACCACTGTTCTGGGTTACCCAGAAACTCAAGAACAGCTCTAACAGTGACTTTGAGCCTCTATAATTTCTTGTTATATGTAGGTTAAAGCATGAATTTGGTTTGATGTTGTACTACTGAATGAGTACTATAACATCTATACTTGTCCAAACCCAGAATCATCAACAGTAGCAAATTAGATCAAGGTCAAAGTGATCCCTAGGCCATGACTGACTGAAACCCGAAAATTCAAGAACACCTATAGCGACACTTCCTGTCACTATAAGGCTTTACTGACAGACAAAAAATTATTTCTAATAAATTAATTAATAAAAATTAATAAATAATTAATAAATAAATATAAATAATAATAAAAATAGTTTTAAAAATTATTTTAAGTTATAATATTTAACTTTTAATATTTTTACATAAATTCAATAAATATTTTAATTTATTTGGATATTATTAATAATTAAGTTAATAATAAAGTAATTATAATAATTACTTATAAATAATAAATAATTATTGAAAATAATATTAATGATATAAAAATCATAATAAATGATTATAAATTATTTTAAAATAATAAACAAGTTTTTTATAATATTCTAAGTAAATATTAATTATTTAGAAATAGAAATAAATGATTTAAAAATCATTTAAGGGATAAATAAATACTTAAAAATTATTATAAGCTTCCAGAAATTATTATAAAGGATATTTAAATTATCTAAAAACATAATAAAGCTAATAAATAAAATTTAGTCGATTTATCAACTTATTAAATACTCGGTAAAGTCTTTGGACACTGAAACAATATCAAACTTAACCCGAACGTATGTAGTTTATGTATTTGAGTTTTTTTATCAATACTAATGTGTTAAATTTATATGAATGAACATATTAGGTATTTTTTAATGAATCGTAGCATTGCTTGACTGATCTTTTCTCAGGCAAGTTCTCTATCCTTAAATCTCTTATCGAGCAAGTTTCCTACGCTAAATTACTTATGTAAATTTCTCAAACCCTATTTATTCATTGAACAAGATTCTATCTTGAATTTCTATTGATATGTTATACCAAACCTAAACTTAAATTGCCAATTGTTGAAAAGTTATTGCTATTGTTTCAGTATAACTCAGAAATGAATTATTTATTCATATAATATTGTTTATTGAGCATAAACTGTTGTGTCAAACCAAATTACTTTGGTAAGAAATCATATACTGAAGTTGTGTATCCCGAATAGGGATCGATGTTTGGTCAATAATATATTGACGTTGGGTGCATGTGAGCACTATTAGGATGAGATGCATACTCCTATGATATTGAGTAGGCTGATCCCCTATCTCATTTCTAAACAAAGTTTCTAAGTCTGTGTGACTGACAGAAATAAAAAGTCCATAAATGGTTGAAAAAGAAATTCAAAAAATGGAAACAACTATTAGTTGAATTTTTGAACTGTTATTGTAACATCCCCAAATCCGGGTACTTTTTACCTTAGATTTGATACATCATTTATATAATTATTGCGGAAGATATAAACATAAATTGTTTATAAATTAAACTTTTACAATCATTCCCAAGGTCTACAAATTTAACTAAATACATACCTTCAATATCTAAAAAGGTTTACGATGCTATTTTTTTCAGAAAATTTAATAGATCTAACTGCACCATAATTTAATCTTGCACTTTGTCTTTGCCTCTGTCCTTATTCAATCTTTCATCTTAATCTGAAAATTTTATCATGATATAGCAAGGGTAAATAACAAATTTGCCCAACAAGTTTTAAATACAATGGAGATATATCATGATTAAAAAGAATGAATAAGCTTTCAAGTTTTCAACAATATAATAATTGTGAAATAACATGAATCAAGTTTCAAAAATTGCATGACTGAATCAATAATGTTTGAAGGTCAACAATGACCATGAACAATTTAACTGGACCTTATGGTAATGAAGGTGATCAGCCTTTCATACCTGATGAACATATGCAATATGCACTAAGTGCGAATCAATAATTAGTATAGACGTGAATAATCAACAACAATTATTCACTAACATGCTTTGAACATACAACTCAAGTTTGAGTTAGGAAAACTTGCCTGAACCGTTGATTACTGCTACACAATCTAAGTTAACGTCCTTATTGAAAAGACCTATCAGTTATAAGATAGATCATTCAATTAGCATAACATACATGTTAACTCATCATCTTATATTAAATTGTCTAACATAGTTAAGTATTAGACATTACATTATAGTCTTAGCATTATCATTATACATTGATAATATTTTCATTATGCCATAACTTATACATATGAGTTTTCCCTTTTATATGTTATCTTAGTAAATTAGATTACATTTTAATAAACTGAAATACTATTTCAGTAAGTCAGATTTCATTTCAGTATCCTAAAATTACTATTTCAGTAGACCAAAATCAGTTTAGCAGACTGAATTCAATTTCAGCAACCCAAAATCAAATTTAATAACCTTGATTCCTATTTCAACAGATCATACACCTAATATAGTTCATTGAATACCAAATTCAACAACTACATTAAAAAATAACATAAATCTCTTATTTTAATCTCATGTCGAGTATTATTAATTATGTAATAATATTTTACGCTCAGGTTATTAACCTTTTAATAACATTCCAGTCAAATACTACTAATAATATCTTAATCCAATATTATTAGTCATATCAAAATAATTTAAGTCATTAATCACATTAATAAACAATTGTTTTCCTTTTATTAATTAACTTGTTTAAGCATTCTAAAATGCCATAAACATCATAACACCTCAAACCAACCCAAAACCTTCGTAACAAATCTTCATAAATCATGCTTAAGGGTCTCAAGTCATAAATCATATTTTCATATTTTTTGACATCATATATTTAATTAAATCTATTTATCCATTTATCATCATTTAGATGAAAAATACCAAATCAGTCCCAAATATTTTTCTTTTATGGTATTTAGCAGAATATAGTCCCATATTGAACATATATTTTTCTCGGAATTTTTAAAATTCATTTACTATTTTTCAAATGGCCAAAACTGCCGAATATTTAGACATTTATCATAAACTATACTTTTGTCCAAAAAATCCAAAATTTACAAGGTATACTCCTGTTATATACATGTACTCCCAATAAAAATTTCACCAATTGTGGAGTTAACCACAAGGAGTTATAAAGGTTTACTTTTAAAATAGTCTTTTCCCATAAACTTCATAACTCCTAATCTATACATCCAAAAATCGCCATTTTTGGACACAATCTAGAAAACTCATCAAATTATCAGCACAAATTTTTCCAAAATTTTTTAAGGTCGGAAATATTACAAAACTGCCCATGGCAGAAACAGTTCCAAAATAGTTTTTATTTTTGTTAGAAAAAGGGAACTGTTTTGGCTTAATCAGTCATTACACCATGAAAACTCAACATTTTTGAGTGCTACCACTTGGGTTAACTAGTAAACACATATATCTAGCACCCCTCTTTGACGGATTGTAAAAAGGAGTTATAGATTTAAAACGGTGAATTTTCAAAGTACAAAGAAATTTGGGTTTCAAAACTAGAAAAATTATTTTTCATACCTTTTTTATTCCAACCAAATCAACACCCAATATGGGTAAATCCATACTTGAATCCATGAAAAACACATAGATTATAGGGGTTTGAACTTCCAAATCAAAAACCCCCTTCCATCGAATTACAAAAAGAAAGAGAATAAAACTTAGGAAGAAAAAAATTAGTTTTATACCTTTGCTTCTTCTTCTTCTTCTTCTTCTGCTTCTTATTTTCTCATGGAGATTTTCTCCATCTTTCTTACTCACGGGGGTTGTCATCCCTCTCCTCTACTCTCCCTCTCGGTTTCTCTTTTTATCCCGTTCCTCTCTTTTTCTTTCTTTCTCTTTCTTCTTTTCTTTTTCTCTTTTTCTTTTCTCTCTTTTTCCTTATTACTTCCAAGTGGCCTTATCATCTTCCAAATTCTTATTTTATTTTAATTGTTAATTTACTTAACAAATAACTAAATAGCCCCTCCTTAAGTGGGTCAAAAATTGGGCCACTTATTAATTAAATTATATTGGGCTTGTACTTTTATTATTTTGCTTACTAACAAAATAAATTTGGGCTTCCACCCAAAATTTAATTGGGCCATTATAATACTTGTCCCACACATAATATATTGGGCTAGATTAACAATTTAATCACCCTTAATCACTTTATCCACAAAGTCACATGCTTAATTAATTAATTGGACTTGTTTAAAATAATATAACCTCCTTAGTCCATTAAATCTAATTCTCTTGGACTCTATTTAAATTCTTGGGCTATGACCTTATTATAGTCCATTACTTTTAATTCTATTCCATTCTACCCTTATCATTTAATTAGGGTTCCACTACACCTTTGTAAATAAATTCCTTACTCATATATCTTTAATTCCATAACCCAATTAAACTTTGGTTATAACATTAATTATTTGAGATATATAAAATAAATCTCTTAATGTTAGTATATATATTTATATACTAATATTCTCCCATATTATAACCTCTTAGGTTATTTAATTATCATACCTAATATATATATTAGGTTACATAACCTAATTCTTAATTCACTTTTATATACAAAATAAATGTATTCACATTATATAATGTATATTTATTTAATTATATACATAATTCACATAATCATAACATATTTCACTTCTCACACTAATTTTGACTTTTCTCCATAAAAGTCAACTATTGACTTTAACCAAAAGTCAACCTTTACACATTTTGTGTTTACTGTCCATTATGACTAAACTTGATGTTCACGCAATAGGCGATTATGCTTCAAAATTCTATTTCTAACTCAAATTTTGAGTTTTAAATTACTTCCTTCTTATTGCTAATCGTATTAACTAACTACTTTATACTTATTCAAATTCTTATTTGCCAGTCAAGTCCAACGTTCAAGCTATGTTAATTGCTAACATAGATTTATCTTGATCCTTATATCATTAACTTAATTCATCATTCCTCTTGCTAAAATATATATAGCACCTTACTAAGTATATATATTTCTGTACATATACTCTTCTTCATTTAACCTCATAGCATCTCTTCATGTGAAATCTTATCTCCTTAAGAAAATTTCCATATGTACTTATGTAACATTTCTTAGAGTATTCAGTTCACATCGAATTTACAGGTATCGTAATACCTTATTCTTGATATTCCTTCAAGTATATATTAATTCATTTCTAGAGTTTTGAAATTTTGTAACCCATACTTTCTCTATTCTCATTCGAATAGCAAACCATATAGGTTTTACTTGAAAATTTTAAATAAATCTTCACATTCTCATCTAGGTTTTATTCTTTAACCTTTATTCTAATCATTCAAGATTTTATGAATTTTCGGGTTATCACATTCACCCCTTCTTCTAAGAATTTCTTCCTCGAAATTAAAGCATACTAATCTCTGCTTATTCTCTTGATCAAAACTAGGTTCTTAACTTAACCTTTACAATTTCCTCCTTTGAGGATTTCTCATCTATTATCACATTTCACCATAACTACTCACTAGGAGTTTACATCTTCTAAACAGTCCTCAAAACTAGGTTGTCATAATAACCTTTATCCAATCATCTCTGATTCTACTCGTACACAATGAGTTCACACTATTTCATATCCATCATCACATTTTACAACAACATTACTCTAAAGAGTTTAAAATATTTTCATATCTGTCTGAGGGATCATAAAAACTATGAACTTTAAGGTTTAGGGTATTTCTACCTGCTACCTCTTTCAATTACGAAGGAAATGTACTCTACCTCTGAAACATTTCTTTAATAGGTATGTTTACAATCATGAAGAAGGTAAACTACTGATGCGGGTACTTTAGATGATCAGTCTATTGTACCTTAGTAATCGAAACGACTATATGCGTTCTTAGATTGGAATATGTTATCCAATTAGTATATCCCCATTTTCAGGGTTGTTCACCACAAACTTATCATACGATTCCGCACCAAAACAATTTGGTTTGGCATAAGCTTTCAAAGAATACTTTGAATTTCATAAACATTTATCTAGCTGAATCAAATAGCTTATACGCATACCAATAATTCGAATTTCAATCGAAACATTTCTGGCCAAATTCAGTTGGAAATAACTTATCTTTAAAATTCTTAAAATCATTTTGACGCCATGATACCTCACTGTATATACAGTCCATTTGAGAATTCTGTCATTCTGTGACTTTATCATACTACATCATACTATAGTGGCCTGACGATCTTTTAGATCACATCCGACACTAAATAATTCTGCATTGATAACTCCATCATTTTTATCATCTCTACACCAAGTTGCATGATACATTAATGATATAAAAATACATTTTGATCATTCAAATCATTTTTGTCTAGCCGAATCAATTAGCATAGACTCTTCTTTAAACCGTTCAAAAACCTTTGAAAATCATCTTTGGTGTCATCATGCCACAACATGTAACGATGTGTTAGTGGCCCGAAGTCCATACCTATACACTTGTCGCCATGTATTGAGGATAAAAAAATCATTTTTAAAGGCACATCAATGCGAATTTAGCTTGATGTCAAAAACTTTGAGGTCTAGCATAGCTAGAAGATTTGGAATACCTAAGCTTCCACCATCAACTTCACTTTCTCTACTAATCCATTGCTTAATAGTTTTATCTATTTCTATCATCCTTAATACTTCATTCACACTTAGTTATACCCCAGTTCATCAAACTTACCACACGTTATGAGTTCAGTAACTTGCCACAATCAAATGGGTTTCGAAACTTATCCTAGTCAGACCATAGGCATCCATTTGCTGAGAGGTTCAAAACTACCATATGATTATGAGTCATGAACTTACCATAAGTATGAGTTTTAAGAACTTGCAACCAACCTCATATTCTCTACCTATTCATTATACACATGAGAAAAGAATCAACTTATCAACATGCATACAGCAAATAGCGCGACATCAGGTTCCAATGATTATCAATGTAAGAAACTAAGTGGTGGTCAAACCAAACTCAGCCACTAATCAATATAGGAAGCTAAGCGGACAATTCCCCGCCCATACAAAGAATTGGTTAACCTAACCACTATATTGACCAGGAAGCTAAGTGATTCAAAAACCAAGTACAAATTCCCTACCCATACAAGGAATTATACAACTCAGCTGCTAACATGAGTCCTCAATTGAAATCCCACATAATCTTAACTTTCTCTTTTCTTAATACGAATTTTCTTTAATCCGTATCTTAACATTTACCACTCTTTTCTGAGTTTACATCATACCATCTCACAGTACCTTCTCTTTATAACGTCAAGCTATATCATTCCAATCACTTAACATATCATATGTTATTCAACAATTTAATCTGATCACATCGTGATCTTATTTTCTAATCATTTCTCCTTATACTCACGATCGTTTTATACTACGATCTTCTTATTCTTCTCTTTAATCATATTATATTATGATTTTATCTGCACTTTTCATCTTATAGACATCGTCCATTTAGTATCACTTTTCATCTCTATTATTGGAGTCAGGTAACTCCGGATTCCTATCCGTATAGCTCTTCAAGATTCTTCTTTGAATCTTATTTATCTTTCTCTTTACTTTAATGATGAATTTCTTAAATTCATCTCTTATCCCTTAAACTCAATCTGAGTTTATTCCTTGTCATCATCTCCGCGGTTATAGCCTAAGGTACCCCTACCTAAGGTTTATAACTTATGGCTTTGATACCAACTGTGACGCCCCCAAAGTCGGGTACTTTTTACCTTAGATCTGGTACATCATTTCTATAACTATTGCGGAAGATATAAACATAAATTGTTTATACATTAAACTTTTACACATCATTCCCAAGGTCTACAACCTTAACTAAATACATACCTTCAATATCTAAAAAGGTTTACAATGTTATTTTCGTCAGAAAATTTAATAAATCTAACTGCACCATAATTTAATCTTACACTTTGCCTTTGTCCTTATTCAAGCTTTCATCTTAATCTAAAAATTTTATCATGATATAGCAATGGTGAGCAACAAATTTTCCCAACAAGTTTTAAATACAATGGAGATATATTATGATTGAAAAGAATGAATAAGCTTTCAAGTTTTCAACAATATAATAATTGTGAAATAACATGAATCAAGTTTCAAAAATTGCATGACTGAATCAATAATGTTTGAAGGTCAACAATAACCATGAACAATTTAACTGAACCTTATGGTAATGAAGGTGATCAGCCTTTCATACCTGATGAACATATGAAACATACACTAAGTGTGAATCAATAATCAGTATAAACGTGAATAATTAACAACAATTATTCACTAACATGCTTTGAACATACAACTCAAGTTTGAGTTAGGAAATTTACTGATACTGCTGATTCTTTGCTAAGTAATCTAAGTTAATTCATCCTTATTCAAAAGACCTATGAGTTATACGATTGATCTTTCAATTAGCATAACATACATGTTAACTCATCATCTTATATTAAATTGTCTAACAAAGTTAAGTATTAGATATTACATTAGAGTCTTAGCATTATCATTATACATTGATAATCTTTTCATGATGTCATAACTTATACATACGAGTTTTCCCTTTTATATGTTATCTTAGTAAATTAGATAACATTTTAGTAAATCGAAATACCATTTCAGTAAGTCGGATTTCATTTCAGTATCCTGAAATTACTATTTCAGCAGATCAAAATTAGTTTAGCAGACTGAATTCAATTTCAGCAACCCAAAATCAAATTCAATAACATTGATTCCTATTTCAGCAGATCATACACCTAATATAGTTCATTGAATACCAAATTCAACAAATACATTGAAAAATAACATAAATCTCTTATTTTAATCTCTCGTCAAATATTATTAATTATGTAATAATATTTTACGCTAAGGTTATTAATATTTTAATAACATTCCAGTCAAATACTACTAATAATATCTCAATCCAATATTATTAGTCATATCAAAATAATTTAAGTTATTAATCACATTAATAAACAATTATTTTCAATTGTTTTTCTTTTATTAATTAACTTGTTTAAGCATTCTAAAATGCCATAATCTTCATAACACCTCAAACCGACCCAAAACCTTCGTCACAAATCTGCATAAATCATGCTTAAGGGTCTCAAGTCATAAATCATATTTTTCATATTTTTGGACATCATATATTTTATTAAATCCATTTATCCATTTATCATCATTTAGATGAAAAATACCAAATCAGTCAAAAAAAAATTTCTTTTCTGGTATTTAGCAGAATATAGTCCCATATTGAACATATATTTTTCTTAGAATTTCTAAAATTCATTTACTATTTTTCAAATGGCCAAAACTGCCGAATATTTAGACATTTATCATAAACTATACTTTTGTCCAAAAATCCAAAATTTGAGGTGGTTATACTCTTGTTATATATATGTACTCCCAATAAAAATTATACTCTTGTTATATATATGTACTCCCAATAAAATTTCACCAAATGGGTCATAAATATGGAGTTAACCACAAGGAGTTATAAGGGTTTACTTTTAAAATAGTCTTTTCCCATAAACTTCATAACTCCTAATCTATACATCCAAAAATTGTCATTTTTGGACACAATCTAGAAAATTCATCAAATTATCAGCACACATTATTCCAAAAAAATTTAGGGTCATAAATATTACGAAATCGCGCCTTTGGCGTAAACCTGTTCAAAATAGTTTTTATTTTGTTAGAAAACGCAGACCTGCTTTTGGCTTAATCAGTCATTACACCATGAAAACTCAATATTTTTGAGTTCTACCACTTGGGTTAACTAGTATACACATATATCTAGCACCCCTCTTTGACGGATCGTAAAAAAGAGTTATAGATTTAAAACGGTGAATTTTCAAAGTACAAAGAAATTTGTGTTTCAAAACTAGAAAAATTATTTTTTATTCCTTTTTTATTCCAATCAAATCAACACCCAATATGGGTAAATCCATACTTGAATCCATGAAAAACACATAGATTATAGGGGTTTGAACTTTCAAATCAAAAACCACCTTCCATCAAATTACAAAAAGAAAGAGAATAAAGCTTAGGAAGAAAAAAAATAGTTTTATACATTTGCTGCTTCTTCTTCTTCTTCTTCTTCTTCTTCTTCTTCTTCTTTTCTCATGGAGATTTTCTCCATCTTTCTTACTCACGGGGGCTGTCGCCCCTCTCATCTAGTCTCCCTCTCGGTTTCTCTTTCTCTCATTCCTCTCTTTTTCTTTCTTTCTCTTTCTTCTCTTTCCTTATCCTTCTTTTCTTTTTATCTCTTATTTCCTTATTACTTAGCCAAGTGGCTTTATCTTCTTCCAAATTCTTATTTTATTTTAATTGTTAATTTACTTAACAAATAACAAAATAGCCCCTCCTTAAGTGGGTCAAAAATTGGGCCACTTATTAATTAAATTCTATTGGGCTTGTACTTTTATTATTTTGCTTACTAACAAAATAAATTTGGGCTTCCACCCAAAATTTAATTGGGCCATTATAAAACTTGTCTCACACATAATATATTGGGTTAGATTAATAATTTAATCGCCCTTAATCACTTTATCCACAAGTCACATGCTTAATTAATTAATTGGACTTGTTTCAAATAATATAACTTCCTTAGTCCATTAAATCTAATTCTCTTGGACTCTATTTAAATTCTTGGGCTACGACCTTATTATAGTCCATTACTTTTAATTCTATTCCATTTTACCCTTATCATTTAATTAAGGTTCCACTATACCTTTGTAAATAAATTCCTTACTCATATATCTTTAATTCCATAACCCAATTAAACTTTGGTTATAACATTAGTTATTTGAGATATATAAAATAAATCTCTTAATGTTAGTATATATATTTATATACTAATAGTCTCCCATATTATAACCTCTTAGGTTATTTAATTATCACACTTAATATATATATTAGGTTGCATAACCTAATTCTTAATTCTCTTTTATATACAAAATAAATGTATTCACATTATATAATGTATATTTATTTAATCATATACATAATTCACATAATCATAACATATTTCACTTCTCACACTAATTTTGACTTTTCTCCATAAAAAGTCAACTATTAACTTTGATCAAAAGTCAACCCTTACACATTTTGTGTTTACTGCCCATTCTGACTAAACTTGACGTTCCAGACGTAACCGAGCAGTCCATGCTTCAAAATTATATCTCTAACTCGAATTTTGAGTTTTAAATTACTTCCTTCTTATTGCTAATCGTATTAACTAACGACTTTATACTTATTCAAATTCTTATTTGCCAGTCAAGGCCAACGTTCAAGCTATGTTAATTGCTAACATAGTTTTATCTTGATCCTTATATCATTAACTTAATTCATCATTCCTCTTGCTAAAATATATATAGCACCTTACTAAATATATATATTTCTATACATATACTCTTCTTCGTTTAACCTCATATAATCTCTTCATGTGAAATCTTATCTCCTTAAGAAAATTTTCATATGTACTTATGTAACATTTCTTAGACTATTCAATTCACATCGAATTTACAGGTATCGTAATACCTTATTCTTGATATTCCTTCAAGTACATATTAATTCATTCCCTAGGGTTTTGAAATATTGTAACCCATACTTTCTCTATTCTCATTCGAATAGCAAACCATATAGGTTTTACTTGAAAATTTTAAATAAATCTTCAAATTCTCATCTAGGTTTTATTCTTTAACCTTTATTCTAATCATTCAAGATTTTATGAATATTCGGGTTATCACAGTTATACTTCTTCAAATCATATATTGTTATAAATATAAAACCTGTTGAGCATGTCTTAGCTCACCCTTGCAAATTATTCCCTTTGCAGTATTAGATGGTAGCCCTGGCACTTCTGGAGTTAATAAAGGGAAGCGTATCTGCATAGATTAGTTTATATTATTGTCTAGTTGAATGTAATACTTTGTAATAAGAAATTCTTTATGATGAATCATGTAATCGAACCTTATGATATATATAACATCTTTTATTTCTGCAACCATGTTTTCTTTCATACATAGATGTAAATTAGAATTTTAATTTAGTTTGAGATCCTTGGGAACTATTTATCTGAGTGAGGGTATTAGCAACATGGACTGTTCATGTTGTTGTTGATACTCTGAATTTCAGATAGATAGGTACTATTGATACGATAGTGAAATTCGCATAATATAGACTGTACATCTGAGTGGGGGTATTGGTAATATGGATTATTCATGTTATTACTGATACTCTGAATTTTTGATAGATAGATACTATTCACGGATACAGTTGATACATCTGAGTAAGGGTATCTAAACACAACAATAGTTCTCATGGGAATTGTTATCTGTTATGGGATAGTGTGAATCTTAGATCTATGGGAATTGCATCTGGTTATAAATTGTATAGTCACTCAATTAGATATAAGCATAAAATTAGATACCATGGGCTTATAGATTTGAATGCGTTATATATATTGACTTGTAGTAAGCACCATATCGGATACCATGGGAGTATAGATATGGGGGCGTTACACAACTTCTTGAACCTTTCCCAATACTCATAAACAGTTTCTTCATTAAACTGCCTGATTCCACACATCTCCTTCCTTAGGTGGGCGACTATTGATGCAGGAAAGTACCTCTCCAAGAATAGCCTTTATATATCAGTCAATGATCATATTTATCCTAAAGGTAGATAGTATAACCAATCTTTAGCCAAATCTGCTAATGAAAATAGAAAAAGTCTAAGCTTGGTCTACTCCTCTGACATTCCTTATGATTCCATTATGGAACACACCACATGGAATTTCTTTACATACTTATATGGATTTTGACTTGTAAGGCCATGAAAAGTAGGCAAAAGATAAATTAGTCTAGAGTTAAGTTCAAAAGAAACATCTAAAGTAGGATACACAATACAAAAAGATGGTTAAGTCAGATCAGGAGTAGCCAGTTCATTCAAAGTTCTGTTATTGTGTGGCACCGCCATCTCTTCCACTTCAAGTGATGGAACAAGTGCTTCTTTTGTATCTGCTGTTTTCTCTATCTTTTTATCAAAATTTAAGTCAATAAAGTTAGGGGATTGAGTCATATAATAAAAAGAAAAAGAAAATAATAAAAATAAATGAAAACAAAGAATAAACAAAAACAAATAACACTCCCTAGAAACGACACCAAAATTTGGGAGCTGTCGTTTACACTCCTAAATTAACCCCACTTTCACTTTATAAATTCAAATAATTAGCACAGTAGTAAGCAAGGATCGATCCCACAGAGAGTAATTTGTTTTATATTTAGCCTATAATTTCTAATGAAAAGGGGATTTTGAATTAATTAACTAAATTAACAAGAATAAACTAATAAGAATAAACAATGAATAAAAAGCTTCAGTTCTTCAGTTTAGTATCACCTTTTTATAATAATAGATTAATCAAGTGTAACATTATTTACCCTTCAATGAAACTAATAGCCCTAGGTAACAACAAGCTCTGCTACCCAAAACTCCCCTTAGATTATCACTCAATGAAAGAAGCTCTTCACAAGATTCTAACCTTTATATAACCATGAACAAGCTCTCTAGATTTAATATAATAGCAACATTAATAACTAGGGAATTATACTATTCCAAGAAATAAACACATAAGCTCGGATTGTTTAAGTTGTCTTCTGATAATCATAGCAATACTAAAAAAAATATCCAAAATCAGGTATTACTAATTACTACTTGTGATTAGGAACAATATAAATTACACGTAATACTATTCCTTAATCTAGCATGTGATATTCGTTAACCAACTCAATCCTGCATAAATCAAATCAGTTAAGTCAAATAGCATCTAGAAATTAAATCAGATTATCAAGAATGAATTTCATGTGAGAAGAAATAAATAATGAATATTCAATTAAATATTAATTATAAATAAGGTTCAACATCCTTTAGAACTGAATAAAAAGAACTTAGCTCATGTCTTCAATCCTCCAATATTATAGATGAGAGAATGTAATAGATGATTGAATGAATAAAATCATGACTATCATCCTCGATTTATAGTGTTAGACAAGTTCCTAAATCCTATGAGAAGTAGAAATTCAAATCATAAAATGAATTACAAATCACATTGGTTTCCATAAAGAAATAGAATCCAATTTAGAAATAAATCTCTGTCTAAAGGAAATCCTAAATCTAATAGAAATAATAATCCCATTCCATGTTAAAATCTGTCAAAATTTGCTTTTAGAAACTTTCCAAAAATCTACGATTTCCCAATTTTCCTGCTCAAATTTGTTGGGGCGAATTTCTAATTCCTATTGCGACGTCCTTTGCTAAAACAACCATAACTTTTGATATGGGAGGAGTTACGGCGCCTACTAACTATCAAATCAAAGCTTTCGACGAGGTCTATAACTTTCATTCTTTAAGAATTGACAGACTCTGGCTGCATCAAGGTTGAAATCGGGCTCCAAGTGACTGTTATGTAAATTGCAACTTCCAAACTTTGAGATTCAACTCCGTCTGGTAAAAAAATTATAACTTTTTCATATGAACTCTGATTGGGATGATTAAAGATGTTCCGAAAAGCCAAGAAGTGGCTCTAAAATATAATCCAAGTCCCAAGTCAAGACCATGCTTCTAGCTTAGCATTCAAAACCCTGTGATCTTCCCTTTTTCCTTATTTTAACTCAAATTCTTTATGACATCATTAAACACCTTAATATGCACTCATCAGGTATGCTGAATTTTCATCCTTGGTACTATATTTTGGGAATTACTCACAGTTCAAGTAGGTTCATAGAACTGATCAAGCTCGTATAACTATCCAAGTTTCGTAGAATGGCTAGTAGAATGGAAGTAGTTTGTAGAACGAGTCGTAGAGTGAAGGACCTTGTAGATTGGATCGTTGAGTAGTGGGAAACCGTAAAGTGAAATATCTTATAAAAGATTACTTTAAGTTATCTCTCAAATCACAGAGCTCTAAGACAGTTTACTTTATTTCACGCAGTTTTCATCGTCAATAAAAGCGTGTGAATAAAAGATTTTACTGCTTCACAACTGTAAATTTCATAAATGAAGCGACATGCAATTAATTACTGCTTAACACGTGTCCCACTAAGTCAAATTAAAAAGGAAGTCTTATAAAGTCATTTCAAAATTTTCATCTGACTTTTACTCTTCATTTGAAATTTGAAATCTAAGTTTTCAAACCCTCTCGTTCTATCGAGCTCTATCTTTTGAAAGTTGCAGAAAACTAATATAACTTTGATTTTTTTCCAGTCAAAATCATCCACTAAAAATGTCCACCTACAAAGTGATCAGTGCAACCAAATGTGCTTCGAAATATTTGACTCAGCAGAAGAGAAATTCAGGAATATATTGGTCCTGGTTTAAAAGGTTGGGTTCATGGAGATTCTCAATAGTGTCACAAGGATTTACACCAAGCTAGTTGAGGAGTTTTATCTTGGTTTTGTCGTTGTTGATGGTGTCTTAATAACCAAAGTGAAGGGGTTCACTCTTCAAGTTAACATACTTAAGATGATTCACCATCTGAAATTCGTAAACCGTGGAATCACCTCCTTCGATGAGGTCGATATCAAGGAAGGCATGAAGTTGATGGCCTACAAGAAGAACCCACAGCTTAAAGGGATCAAGAAGAAGGTATTCCCTATTGAGTATGAGTTCTTTGCCGATATTATTGGTAAATGCATATTATGCAAGGAATTTTCTCATGATTCAGTCAATGAGTTGCAATTGAAGATCATAATTGCAATCGTCATAAAGATGCAGATCACCTTTGATGCTATCTTCGTGATCTGATAAAAAAATGGGTTGACGATGCTGGAAAAAAGAAAGCGTCGGGCAAGCCAGTTCCCAAAATTTATTTCAGGATATGCATACGCATCATCTTAAAGAAAAAGATGAAGAAGTTTATCGAGAATAATGAGGGAGAAGCCCTAAATGTAAATAAAAGGATAACACCAAAGTTTTTCAAAAATTAGAAGAAGAGTCCAGTCAAGATTCTAAGATCAAGATAATTTGAAGACAGTGAGAAGACTCAAAGCAAAGTTTAGAAGCCTGAAAAGAAAAGGAAGGTTGAGGTGTTAGAAGAAGAGGATGAGGAGTCAACAGGACTTATAAGAAAGAATAAGGGGAAGAAAAAGAATAAAGAGCCGAAGGAAACATCCCAAGGTTCTGATGCCCCAACTGTTCATAAGACATTGGTCTCCACAATAGATAAACATCCTTTGAAGAAGAAGAAGACAAAAGAAAGAAGAGAGAAAGTCGATGAGTCTGTCTCTCTCTCTCAATAAATCAAAAGAAAAGGAACAAGGAGCAGGTAGTCAAAGAAAACCATCTTATCTCCGATCACAGAGTGCCCTAACTCTCCTATCGTAGAGTCAAGAGTGGCAGATGATGCTTATGACTGATGTGATGGCTAAGATGGCTGATGAGCCCGAGCCAATGGTCGGTGAAAATGAAATGGCTAGAATGGCTATTATGTTGGGGCCTCAAGCTGATGATGATGAAGATACGGCTGGGAAGGTCTCTATGCCTAAACTAAATAAGAAGAATTTGAGAAAGAAGTATAAGGATAAGAAGAAGAATCCTAAGGGGGAGACGCTTATGCTGAATCCTAGCTCTCCAAATGACTACTTGATTCATACAAGGATCATTGAATTAGTAATTGCATAAATTGGAATTGAGAAAAGTCCATCTACTTCTGAGCCAAAAAATACTCAAGTCGAGGGCGAGCAACCAGAAGCTCTATCTGAAGCCCCCTCAATACCTCAAGAGACTGAAGTAGAGGAAGCAGAAGTAGAATCTATTAGCGACCAAGTATGAGTAGAGAAGAAATACAATTGAGATGAACACTATTTTTTACAATGATCAAAACGATCAACTGTTCTACTTTCTTCCTATCATACCCCTACTATGAACATTACTTCATAGAGATCTGAGCTTCATCTTATGTGCTTTCACGTCCTATCCAAATGTGAAGGAAATGTCCTATAACTTCCCTCGCGTCCTCAGATACGCTAAAAAGGTAAGATCATATAGTGAATCTACTACAGGTTCATACAATAAGGTAACCTGCATTCTATACTCTTTAATTGATATTCATTCTTCTTCTCATTCATTATATTCTCGCAGTGTCAAGGTCGTAGAGTCTTATTTTAAGACATTTGAGCATCCTTCTTCTCCTTATTCTTTTAGTTACTCTCTGTTCATAAAGTCCCAAAACTCTACGGACGATGTACATAAAACTAACTCTGTGATCATACAGTCCCAAAACTTTATGATCGATGTAAATAATATCAGTTCTCCCACACACATTCCTATACAAACACAGTCTAATTCTCTATCACCTATAAATATTTCCAACATTCTTTCCACACATGTAAATTCCTCTGTACATCCTTGCTCACCTACACAGATCGGAAAACCTTATACACTTGTATCTATATACAAATAGTTCAACCAAAAATAAATCCAATCTCTCATACAAATATACCTTCCACTTCTCATAATGAATACTTTAACCTCGCCGTTGCTTTACCAAATATCTCTCAGAGTGATAAGGTTGGCACTGAAATGTTATTAGAAAGGATTTTGGAGTGAGTCTCAGTGATCCCCTCCAAACCCCAATTGAAAGAGTTAATGGACCTCATTGCGGATGAGCTCAATGCTGATCTTGAGGAATCTTCAAATGCGATTTTGAAAAGCTTAATGCTCATTACAGAAACTATATCAAATGTCCCTAGAGAAATATCTAAGGATTTCAAGAAGGATGTGAAAGAACTAGTCAAAGACATTGCTGAAAATCTCAAGCAAAGGGATACCATTTATTTCAAGCGCCTTCAAGATCATAAAGAGGCTGTTCTTGCTCTTCAAAAAACAAATAAAAATACTATTAAAGCTCTCATTGAGAAAGTCTTCCAACTAAGATCCTCATTCAGCGAGTTCAAGAGCATGGTCCTGCAGCAGACCAAGAACACTGAACAAGATCTAAAACGTATATACAATGTTATGACACTTGTACACCAGCAACGTGAGCAAGCATAAGAGAGACTACAAGAAAATAGAGATGATATAGCTTTGTCTTGAAATCAAATACAAGAACTAGTTCAAAGTGTCAAACAACTCTCCACAGAAGTCTACATTTTGAATGTTGACAAAAAGAGGGAGAATACAACAGAAGAGATTTGACGCAAAGAAGTTGAAGGCCAAAAGTAATATAGAAGGAGAATTGAATCTGAAAAGATATGGTTATCTAAGTAAAAAAAGAAGGAGATAAACAGTAAGTATAAAGGTATATATATTTTATATTTTCAATTATATCTATTGTAAATAGTCATACTCTCTACAAAATATTTATACGTCAATAAATTCGTCGTTTTACTCTTGCAAAATAGTTGTTTACTATATTGTATGTCTTGTTTAATTTCAAGCAATTGCAATATAGAATTGATGAATGTTCTAAAACTATTAGTTTTGTCATCATCAATTAGGAGAAGAATATTAGAGTCTGCATAATAAATTTGATGATGATATATGATTAATGTATATTTGTATCAGTAGCTTCTATAAAGTCCTTAATAAGATTGTAATATACAAGGATTGTCGACGTCGGGTTAATTTTGATTCCCAATTTGTTCTTACCCTTTATATTTTGCTAGATTGATTTGTTAAAGGGCGAGTTTTAGGAAAGGACCAACATAAATGTTGACGATTTTGAAAAGATTGGTTATATATGATTGGATCGAATTAGACAGAGTCTTCAATTGGTATGAGTTCAAAAGGATGTACCAACTTATCTAAATTTTAGAGGTTTTTGCAATATGACCCAATACGTGACTCCATTTAATTGGTCTGGAACCCGAGATTCATAGAGTTCAGGGGCTTTCTTAAGCGAGGGGAAGGTGTTAGGCACCCCCCGACTTCCATGAAACATGGTTACCATGACTTTTTCATTCCCTAACCATGAAGTGTGTGTATGTGTGAAGCTTTTGAAAAGGTGCTTAAGTGCTTTATTTTGAAAGTAGTGATATGCCTCTTTGGACTTATGTACAAAGGGTTTGATTTAAAGAAAAGTTCATTTTTTAGATAAAGCATATGAAAGTAATATTTTGAAGAGATGGTTTTTAAACCCTTTGCCAAATAGGATTCGAGACCCTTTGATACTTCCAATTTTAACTAGAATCGGCTTCGTTTAGTTTTAATCGAGATGTGAAACATCATTGATAACGAAATCAAAACTATTAACTACAAGGGTCGGGTTCCTTGGGGGCATGAAAGACATCTAAGATCTAAGCAAGTCCAGACACCCACAACCACGATTTCACTATTAGGGGCCTTTAATTCGGATACCGCTTAAGGCCCAATATTACATGTACAATAAATTACAAGCATGATAATTTAACTTAAATAAGTCCTTTACGGGAACCAGGTTTAGACCCATTGATTGAATCCTCGACCTTATGATTCTTAGGCTCACACAACATCATTTAAAAGTTTGCACGATGTATATTTTAATATAATATATACATATGTTGATCGATTTCGCAATCAATGAATACGTGCAAGTATACACGGTCAACAAATAATAAAGTGAAAGTAGAGTATCGTTCCCACGAGGAATTATTTAATAAAAATTACCAAATACTAACTCTTAACCAAATCAATTTTATTTAAACAATCTCAAATCGTGTTTTTTCTAATTAAGAAAACTAAATTAACTAATTAAAACTAAGATTTTAACGAATGAATTCAAATAAATAAAGATTAAGACTTCAATATCCCCAATTATGAATTATAAATCAATTATCCAATTATCCCAATTATTATGCCCTCTTGAATTGTTAACGAGGAATTCTCAAATGCCAAAAGTCCTTTTCCAAGTGATCAATTGCCTTATTTAATCCAGATTAATCTTGCTATATTCCTATGCAAAACAATTGAATTAAACTCTTTCCAATCCCAATTCCTTCGTGTTACATGCGTGAAACAGATATTTCCATTCAATTCACAAACCTAATTTTTCACCATGCAAATAACTAAGTCGCATGATATCATGCCCGATTCTAACCCTAAATTCCTCTTCCAATTCCTTCTAGAGTAACAAAGTAATTCTTGATCAAATAATTAAGCAATAAGCACAAGACAAGATAAACAACTCACTTTAACATAAATAATTAGAATATAATGAATAACTAATTCATAGCCATAAAAAGTTCAATTGAAATCTCAAAAATAGTTAGTTCATAATTAATGAATTAAAACCAAGATTCCACAACTGAATAGACATCAAAAGATAAAAGTAAGATGAGAGAAGAGAATAGAATCTGTTGTCAGCAAATCTGATGCTCTCCTCTTGCTCTTGCACTTGATCTTCAATGGTCTCCGAGTTGCTTCAATCTCCAAAACTAATAAGAACTAGGGTTATTTTCTAATCTAAAGGAGTGTTTAATCTAGGCTAAGCTATCTAATCTTCTCTTATTTTATGCCTTACATCATGTATTTATAGGTTACAAGTACAAATTTTAGTTTTGGCACAACCCCTATCCTATTTGGAGTCAAAAATGTGTCAAAATTACCTTCAAACGCAGCGTCCGAGCCGCACCAAACCCTTCCCAGCCCAAATACTGGGCAACAACGCTTGAGTTCGCCCCTAGCGCCTGCCACTGGAAAATGCACTAAGAGTAGCGCCCCGACGCTGGCCCAAAATCCGACATTTTCTGCTCCGACGTCCTTTGGGAAAATGGCCATAACTTCTTCGTTCGAACTCCGATTTCGATGATTCAAGATGTTCCGGAAAGAGGAGAAGTATATCTACAACTTTCATTCTTTGAGTTTTTCGAAATAATATCAGGAGCTATAGTCAAATTGGCTCTGAAGTGACTGCTGTGTAAATGGCAAGCCGAAAACGCGAATCTAGCCACCCCAAACATCGATCCATGTAACTTTTGTCCCAAATCCTACAAAACAATATAAAACATGCTTGAATAGACACAAACACATAAAAACATCCTAAAAGGCTTAAGAACAACAATAAATTAAGCCCGAATGTATCCAATTCATGGGTATAAAACTCACTCATCAAATACCCCCAAACTTAAATCTTTGCTTGTCCTCAAGCAAAAACACAAAAATGTTATGCAATGCAATGTAATGAAACTAATCTATATGCCTCACTGAATCCAACAAAGAATGAGCGTAAAACAAGTCTATTCAACCTACTTTAGAGAAATCAAGTAAACATGATAATACATCATATTAAAACAAATCAGTAATTTCCCAATCAATCATCAATCTTAGACTGTTATCACTGATATAGTGCGTGTGTGCTCTACAACAATGTTAACTGATATAAAATCAAATTTAAGACATAATAGATATCTTTGAAGGCATCATACAGTGCAAATTCACAAAATTCACGAACAAGCTATATCCAACTAAAGTCAAACATCCACCAAGTTCAAGAGTCCAATCTGGGATACTTATGCTTTACTTTTCATTATGGGGGCTTTTTGCTCTTTTCCCGTTTTATTGTTTTTTTTTAACCATAAATGTGCAATGTCTCATTCCATTAGGCTAACAGTGTCACCCCTTAGCGAGCTTTCGACCAACGACTCCCAGACCATATAAGACCTTAGGGCGCTAGGTTTTAAGATACCCCTTCGGGCGTACTTACTCAAGTAACAAAGGCCCCGAAACAAAACTAGCCACGGTAAATTTATTTATTTTTTCTTTTTCTCTTTTTTTTATAGATGGTTGGTGAGTGCGTTTTACGCTCCATCTCACGCTTGTGTTTATGGGGAGTGTTTCTCCTCAACCCACCACAAGACTCAACATGTTTTTTTTTAAAAGCTTATATACCCCAAAATTTCCCCCCAAACTTAAGTTTTATCAAAATTTAGCCATCTCCTTTATTCATGTCTTTTCATTCCTTCACACTAGTATTATACTTAAGAAATCCATTATGTATCAATTTAAACTTAATCGATTAACATAGTCATTATTAACGTCTAACCTTGATTATACCGGTTTCAAACAGGAAAAGATTCAATTCATAACAAGAAATCACATCAAAGCCTGAATATTCAATACTATACTTATCTACTTAACTCCAGTCTCATCATTGGCCAAAATAGACTTTTACTATCTAACAGTTGGAATCATGCAAATATAAACTAACTGCAACAAACATAGTAAACTAACTACTATTTTTGCAATTTTTAAATTTTTTTTTTAAACAAAAAAAAAACGAATGCAACAACTAGATGTAAATAACCCGAAAACATAACGAACTACAATGTAAATAACTAACTATATGCAATACGACACTAAAATGCCCCCAAACTTAAACTAGACATTGTCCTCAATGACTGAAATAGAAAAAATTAAAGCAGAGGACTTCCACGAAAATATAGCAATCTTCCTCTTTGCCCGCTAAGTTTGGAGAATAAATTAAGCACATGGAACAAATTGGGCACCACACTTGAATTTGACTTGAATAACTCAGAAAACCATGATAGAAGCAATTTTATTAAATCCTAAATAAATGCAAATTCAAAACTACTAATATAAAACTTAATAAAAACTAAAAATAAAATTAAACTTGGGTTGCCTCCCAATAAGCGCTTGTTTTATAGTCTCAAATGACTTCTTCAATTCTCTATCCAATTCCCCTCGAAAGTTGAGGAACCCTCCATCCATAGGAAATAATATAGCTTTTGGTAGGTTCCCATTTACGATAGCCATTGTATTAAAGTCACCTAGCATGCTTTCTTTAGATAAGATCACATTCAAGAACGTCCCAACATCTAGGTGGTTTCTCCATTGTGTCTGCGAATATATTACGGTATTGAAGCTTGTCGATACCTGACGCTTTCTTTCTTCTATCTTCTCCAAATCATCGCACCATGGTTTCAAGGTGTACTTGCTTTTACATCACAGAGAGTATTTCCGACGACATGACTACCAATCGGACAAGGTTTTGCAAATCTAACCCACTCTTGAACTATGGAGGAGAAGGCACTTGAGGCATAAATAACATTGGCTCATCATCATTGGTTCTCACAATTAGTTCTTCACCGAACTTTGTTGTCATTATCCCCACTTGTCTCCTCTTTTCATCTCGTGGCTCATCCAATTTGTGGATTTGGCTCGGAGCTCTCCATCGATCTCGGCATCCATGTCATAGGTCCAACTGTATTGAGGGCGGTACTGCTTCACGCATATGCTATCTATTCCACTTGATTTTCCAGATTCTTTAACGATGCCCCATGGCATTTGAAAAGTAAGATCTACTTGATTCAATTTCTTATCTTGTTCCTCGTTCTTTTTTGTCGGAAGCTCTAATGAATTTTTCCAAGGCTTCTTCCAAACTTGATATCCTCTTTGGTTGTTGAGTCGGTTTTGAAATCCGGGAGGTGTTTTGTTGTCTAGGTGGTTGAGTCGCAGACTTGATTGTTACTCCATGAAAAATCCGGGTGATACCCCCAATCCTCGATGATAGTTGTTGGGATAGACATAATTATTGGGGTAATCACCACTATATCTTGCATCTCTCATTTCGAAATCGATGGCGCATTGATGACTTCGTATGATTTCCAAAGACAATAATCACAAGTAACCGCCATACTTTGACGATTTGAGCTTCAAAAGCTTCAAACATCCTCGAAAGTGTCTCAATCAGTCTTTGACAATGCGAGAAAGTTTCTCGAGTCTTTCAATCTCCGCTCCCCTTGGTTGAGTCATATTCGTGTATGGCCATTGATACACAAAAAGCCATCCATGGTACTTCGAAAAGAGAGAAATATAGAAAGAGAATTAAAAAAAAAATGTTTAAATTAAGACTAATTTGATTGAAATTAATATTGGTAAATAATTATTAAATTAATTCCCCAGCAGCGGCGCCAAAAACTTGTTGATCGATTTCGCAATCAATGAATACGTGCAAGTATACACGGTCAACAAGTAATAAAGTGAAAGTAGAGTATCGTTCCCACGAGGAATTATTTAATAAAAATCACCAAGTACTAATTCTTAACCAAACTAATTTTATTTAAACAATCTCAAATCGTGTTTTTTCTAATTAAGAAAACTAAATTAACTAATTAAAACTAAGATTTTAACGAATGAATTCAAATAAATAAAGATTAAGACTTCAATATCCCCAATTATGAATTATAAATCAATTATCCAATTATCCCAATTATTATGCCTACTGAATTGTTAACAGGAATTCTCAAATGCCAAAAGCCCTTTTCCAAGTGATCAATTGCCTTCTATTTAATCCAGATTAATTTTACTATATTCCTATGCAAAACAATTGAATTAAACTCGTTACAATCCCAATTCCTTATGTGTTACATACGGCGAACAGATATTTCCATTCAATTCACAAACCTAATTTTTCACCATGCAAATAACTAAGTCACATGATATCATGCCCAGTTCTAACCCTAGAATTCCTCTTCCAATTCCTTCTAGAGTAACAAAGTAATTACTGATCAAATAATTAAGCAATAAGCACAAGACAAGATAAACAACTCACTTTAACATAAATAATTAGAATATAATGAATAACTAGTTCATAGCCATAAAAAGTTCAATTGAAATCTCAAAAATAGTTAGTTCATAATTAATGAATTAAAACCAAGAATCCACAACCCGAATAGACATCAAAAGATAAAAGTAAGATGAGAGAAGAGAATAGAATGCATTTGTCGACAAATCCGATTCTCCCTCTTTTCTCTTGCTCTTGATCTTCAATGGTCTCCAAGTTGCTTCAATCTCCAAAACTAATAAGAACTAGGGTTATTTTCTAATCTAAAGGAGTGTTTAATCTAGGCTAAGCTATGTAATCCCCCTTTATTTTATGCCTTACATCATGTATTTATAGGTTACAAGTCCAATTTTTAGCTTAGGAACAAACCCAATCCTATTTGGAGTTAAAAAGGTGTCAAAATTACCAAAAGCGGCCCGTGCCATCACCAAGACCTTCCCGGCGCCCCAAATACCACACACGGCTCACTCAAACTGCTCTCTCCCCTTGCCAGGCCTTGCTGGCATAGGCCAAAAATGGGCGCCCCGGCGCTACCACATATTCTGACATTTTCTGCTCCGACGTCCTTTGGGAAAATAGCCATAACTTCTTCGTCCGAACTCCGATTTCGATGATTCAAGATGATCCGGAAAGAGAAGAAGTAGATCTACAACTTTCATTCTTTGAGATTTTCGAAATAATGTCAGGAGCTATAGTCAAATTGGCTCCGAAGTGGCTTCTATGTAAATGGCAAGCCAAAAACGCGAATCTAGCCACCCCAAACATCGATCCATGTAACTTTTGTCCTAATTCCTACAAAATAACATAAAACATGCATGAATAGACACAAACACATAAAAACATCCTAAAAGACTTAAGAACAACAATAAATTAAGCCCGAATGTATCCAATTCATGGGTATAAAACTCACTCATCAACATATATCTCCTAACTTCGCTAAACAAGTGATTCATTGATTAAATCCTTGCATGTGAGTAGTTAAGCTTCCCGCTTCCTCTATATACGGATCTAGGGCTGCGTGGTAGCAAAAATATTTACACAACTAGAAAGTAAACTAGATCTACCTAGATCTTAGCAAATCTAGCTCAAAGGTTTGAGTTATGCAACTCTTGAACCGGTTAAATGCTATATCTGGCTAGATCTAGGATAGATTTAGTCAAAAACTTTAAATATTGACTATTTACATAAAATAATCAGTAAAAGTTATATCTATGCACAACCAAGTAGTATATATATATATATATAACACTTATATATATATAACACTTATATATATATATAACACTTATATATATAGTAACGCAGTAAATAAGCACAGATCTGAGAAGATCTTACAATATGGCGAAAGAATTTCACAAAAGAGGGCTGAAAGCTTGTACAAACTTGATTTTAACCTATAAAAAGTTGATATAAAATATTTTATATGTATATAAGTGTATAAAACTGAGATTTACAGAGTTTAAGATGAAGAATCACTCTCTTTCTCTCTCTAGCTCTCAGATTTCTCTCTCTAGAAACTTAGAAAATGAAATCTTTCCCTTAAAATGTGTTAGGGGGATCTAATTTATAGACATTGGCCAGCCACGGGTCTACCTGCAGCTGGGTCTGGTGGGTCTCGCTGCCTCGAAGTTCGTTCATTCGATTGTTATGCTGTCTATTGAAACGTTCGTATCTTGCAATCCAATAATTGCTGGGAGATGTGTCACATCATTCTGGAAAGCACTTTCCGAGAGTTATGCAATGACATCGGGCTTGACTGTGACAACCTAAAAATTTAGAAGATCTTGAATGATTAATGTAGACACTCAACATTTTGCATTCCTATTACTAACATTACAGGATGGCAGAATCGTCTTTCAGAGATAACCTTGGAGGACAAAGCAGCTCCAGTTCTGGAGACAACCCCGGAATTATCAGTCTTACCATCTCAGAGACAACCCTGAGATAACCAGTTTCAGTTCCAAAGACAACCCCAGAATTTTTAGTTTTAACCTCAAAGACAACCCCGAGGAGTGCAGTTCCAGTTCTGGAGATAACCCCAGAATTATCAGTTTTCCATCTCGGAGACAACCCCAAGAAACTCAATCCCGGAGACAATCCCGGGAGTTCTAGTTCCAACCTTAGAAACAACATCGAGGAATGCGATTGCGATTGGAGATAACCAAAAATGCTCATTTCAACCCTCATATCGCCTTCAACCTCGGAGATAACCCCGAGGCACTCAGTTCCAACCCCGAAGATAACCTTGGGAGGTCAGGTACACCTCAGAGATAACTTTGAGGACCTTCATTACTCACAGCAGCCCAATCTCAGAGATAACCCTGAGCAACGACTGCTACATCAGCCCAAACTAGAGATAACCCTAGTGAGGGGCAAAATTATCATTTTCCCACCTCGATCCCACATTGCGCCGTCTTAACAACATTTTAACATACATTCTACACAGCAATGTTCTACAAGATATAGAGCTCTAATCCCGAGTGACTATTACACAAGACATCACATCGGATAGAATTTGAAGCCTGAAGACCTGGGCATGGCCCCATCTTCCTGACTTCGTACAACCTCTAATCCTATGTCATTTGTGTAACTCTTGACAACAACATTCTGAAAATGGTCTTATACACCTCAATCGAATTTCTAAATTAAAGTTCTAAAAGTTCGAGCGGACATTATGTCACATGCGTGCACGTACTTTGAGACGGCAGGACTCGTGGAGCTCGGGGCACCCTGAGCAGCCGCAGGTGCACCTGCAGCTCCCCCTCTATAAATAGAGGGCTTGGGGTGGCAATTTTACATAGAGAAAAGGCAACGAAGCCCTGTCCAATTTGCTCTGTACACACTATAAACTGAGTGCTTTCTCATTTCAAACACTTGTGAGCTTATATTTTGCTATATTTTACCGGTGGGAGCCAAGTGTTCATTCATTTAAAGCTATTGAAGTCTTCTTTGGCAGTCTACTACAAGCCTTCTTACATTTCTTAAAGCCTTTCTCCACTTTGTGCACACACCATTCTTCACATTGAGAGTCGTATTGTGACACCCCAAACCCAGGTATTCATTCCTACAGGATTTGATGTTCACTTAATCAAACATTCATATCTAACTACTCAATCATAATAAAATTGAATAATAAAACCTTCCCCATTAAAAGGTTACATAATAAAAATCTCTCAGGTTGTCTAACCTTTAAATACAATCATTCAAATGCGAAAAATAAATAAACCTCATTACAACCATTCAATTAAAATCTGATAATAAAATATCAACGTATTAGAAGTCTTCAATACTTGTTCATCTTTCCTTTTCCCTTACTGGTGCTAGGTACATCAAACTTCTCATCCTTAACTGTAATAGTTATATAAGCAAGAGTGAGTAAACAAAGCTCACTTGAAACAACAATGAATGGAAATCTTTACAACAACTGTCAAATAAGAGGCTCGATAGAATTAAACAATATAGTTTATCAACATTCTGAAGTATATAACTGAGGGTCCTAAGACCACGAACTATGTCCATAGTTATAAGTAATTTTTAAACTTAAACTTTAACAGTCATAAGACTATAGGGACTCCTCGTACTCAGGGGGATCAGCCCTTCGTACAATGTATTGTGCACAAACATTTCAACGCTAAGTGTAAATTATCCCTAATAATAGGGTTGTTCATCTCAGTATTTAGAGTACAAGTCCACACCAAAGTGAGTTTGGTTTGGATACATTTCAGGGTAATTTGGAATTCAATGAACATCAACTAAGGATTAGTTGAATAAAATTAATAACATTACATTATGGAATAATCATAACTGAATCGACATGGTAAATTAAAAGCATGCTTTAGGAATAATCTAATAACATACATATTGAATAACTATAACACGCCTTGCTTGAACAATATTAAGCCAAGGTTATTTAGAATTGAGAACTAAGCATGCATAGCAATTTGAACGATAAAACTGTTCAACATTAGTATATCAAAATATATAAATTTGCATGCTAAATAACAAGTTAAATACAAGAATAACTTGCTCAATAAAGTTTAGAAATCTTGCATCATTATATTATAATCGAATTAGAAACAATAATTGGCTCAACGAGACAATAGATTTAGAGAACTTGCCTTGCTCGTAGGCTAAACCGAACAATTCGAATCATAATACCCTATATATATGTCATCATGACATAGTTAGTCACTACCACATTACAAACATAACTAAGTACATTCATCATGTAAGATTAAACTTTTAATCACATAATCAAGTTACAAAACTAGTTAATTGTTAAAATAACATGCTCATTCTTGGTATAGAAATATTGAAATCCTAATTTAACAGTCCTACTATTAACACATAACAACTTCTTTAGACTTTGTGTACAAAAATTATCTTTGTCGACCATTACTCTAATCATGACTGCGACGCCATACGATTTATCTTGTGGGCTCTGTATGATGATGGCTTTCTCATTGCCATGAGACACAAACCATCGAGTGGCGTTACGGCATAAGCGTCGGCATTGTGTACGAGAAATATATTACGAGGCGTATCATTGCGGCGTCAATTTCTAGGCCTCCTCGGCGACTAGCTACGGAAATCACATGAATAAAGCCAATTTTGGCCTATAAGCTACTTTCTAACAGCCTAATTAGAATGTAATTCATACAAAGACTATATAAACATATGTCAAAGACTCTTAACATGATTCTACTCATAAAACAACATAAACATCGAATTTAAAACATCCAATTTCACTGTTTTTTGATAAAACCTCTCTTTTTGATGTTTTCAATGAAAATCAACATTGTGATTTTGTTTTTCAACCAAAAAAGTTAATTTAAAATACCTTGTTTATGATTATACATACTCCTTCAAATTCAATAGTCAATTTATAAATTAAATAACTAATTAAACCATAATTTTTACTTTAAACTAAGCCATATTCATATATATTCATATAAACTCACTATAAAAAGGTTCTCTTCACAAATTACATACATATCATAAATTCATTGACTATATTCATATATAAACTAATGAAAATAGTTTCACAACACTAATTTATCATATAAAGCCATATACAATCAAACAATTTATCCTTTCACAAGAATTTTACAGAGAATTTTGGAAGAGAAAACTACAATTTTAAAGAACTTAAAAAGGGTAAGATGATACCTTGTTTTAGAAGATGGTACTTTTCTCTTTGATCAACAAGCATTTCTCCAACTTCACTCTCAAATTCTCTAGGATTCTCTCAAGTTTTCTCTCACTTTTCTTCTTCTCTTCTTTTTCTTCTTCTGAGTTCTTCCTCTCTATTCTAATCTTACGTACTAGAGTTATAACGTATAAGATATAATATATAATAATTATATAATATAAATATATCTATTAACTGACATCAAATTTTTTTTTAACTCAAAATCCATAAGGTTTGTTTGGCTAACTAACTAAAAATAACCCATTAAATCTTACACCTTGTTTGGTAAAACATATTTAAAATAAAGACTTAATATGCATTAAGCCTTGTTTGACAAAACTGAATTAAACTCCTTTAATTTATTTTAATAACTCCTTTATAGAAGGTTATTTGTCACACTTTTATTTAATTAAAATTTTCAATAATCAATTTAATTAATTCTAATAACAATTTATTAAATCACTTTAACACACAAATCAATACCATAAAATTATAATTTTCTATATAATTATAACTTTATTTAATCAACTAACACATCTTTTTAATTACAAATTGATTAAAATATAATAATTCATTTAATCAAAAGTCTCTAACTTAATAATTAAATTAAATTAGAATATAATAATTAATTTCCTTAATTATTTATTTAACAAATAATTAACCAAATCGAATCAAATTTGAACAATTATTTATTCAACAATAAACACATCCATTAAATACTTAGATAATTCAATAAATATTTAATATAACAATTTAAAAATTCTGGAATGTTACATCATTCCCTCCTTACAAGGATTCTGTCCTCAAAATCACAATTCAAACAACTCATTCGTCACATTCTCCCCTACTTACAAAAATTCGGTCCCCAGAATCGAAGACACAAATTAAACAAATAACTCAGGGTAATTCTTCATCATTTCAGCTTCGAGTTCCCACGTAGCCTCTTCGACATTGTGGTTCCTCCATATTATCCTATAAAACGGATGTAAGCTGTTTATAAGACAAGATAGCATGTAAGGTTTTAATATGCATGTACACATATTCCTTCATATTTTCTATTACATTGAGATTGACCAGTAATTGAAATTACAAGTAATTTAAATGGGAAAGTATGTAGAGACTTCCCTTTGCGTTTGGTTTATCATAGGCTGACCTATCTTAGGTTTACTCTCGTGGCTTTTTGGCATGAAGGTTCCCAGATCATCGCAATCTACTTAACGGGAAATTTAATCCGGTCTTTCAACTGGAGCGAATCTGGGTGGTGCCTTTCCTGAGCCTCGTTGGAATTAGTCTTCCTATGAGTCCAATAATCAAACACCGACAGGATAGCCTCTTGGTGGAGGAACCACAAAACATACATTCACATACAACGTGTCTCACCGTTTATGCAAAATAATAATATGTTCGAAGCACTAATATCACAAATAGATATTTTACAGTGCAGTAAGTAAAATACATTCGTACACATTCAAAATATAAATGCAACATTCACACACAAGAATATAACAGTTTTGAAATGCTTGTAATAGCAGCTTAAGCCCTCTTCTTTGAGTCCCAAGTGATGCGCCACACATCGACTTGATTTTTAGTTGTCCCTTTTTCGTTACTTGTTCTTTGGTGTTCTCATTGTTAGGTGAGATTTGTTTGAAAAAACAAGTGAAAAAGGTCCAACATGTATAATGTCGACGATGGACTGTTAAGAGTCTCCAGTTGGTGTTTTTAACTGGTTGCACCAACACAACCGAAAAGGTTTGCACATTGACCCAGTGTTTTGACACTGCTAAACGGGTCTATGAAACCGAGATTCATTTGGGTACAGGGGCTTGATTATGCGAAGGGAAGGTGTTAGGCACCCCCCGACATCCGTGTTGCCACGGTGACCGTCACTTTTCAAAGAAACTGTTATATAAATGTGTGTGTGTGTGTGTGTGTGTGTGGATCAATGTGCAATTATTTGAAAGTAGTGTGAGGCCTCGTTCGCACCTATATACAAAGGGTTTGAATTTTATAGAAAAAATCAGTTTTAAAAAGAATATAGCAATGAAGTTTTGTAAAAGAGGGTTTTCAAACCCTGTGCTCAATAGGAATTGAGACATTTTCATACTTCCATTTTATTATTAAATGTTCAGATTGTTTGCTTTTATTTTCGAGATGCGAGGCATCCTCGAGAAAATAATATACAGCAGTGCCGAACTCCTTATGGGCATGATAGCCATCCAAGGAAATTCAAACACCGTAAATAATGTACAAGCTACTTACAACCTAAATGTCCATCACGAAACCAATCTAGATTCATGAGATCAATCAGATCATCACATGATTCCTAGGCTCACATGATATCGCAGTTTATATGAAAGCGATGGCGAGCGCTATATATATAAAAAGTCAAATATATATATATACGAGACATGATCAACCACCACGAAGTAACTCCATGGGGATCGAAAATGTAAATATATAAAAGCAGTATATATATATATATATATATATACGCAAGTAACTCCAGACATAAGTCTAGGTTCAATCGAGGCATAACTCGATAATGTTAGTCCATATATAAATATATACATATATAAGTATATATATACAGACAAAAATGAAAACCACTGACCGAAGTTTGGGCATACACACACAACACGACTGTCAATGTGTAGAATAGTGTGTGCAAAGATGAAGAGAAAGGCTTTATAGTGTGTAAGAAGGCTTACAGTGGACTATCAAAGAAGACTTTAATAGCTTGAAATGGATGAATACTCGGCTCCCGCCGGTAAAAATATGACAGAATATAAGCTCAAAAGTGTTTGAAATAAGAAATCACTCAGTTTATGGTGTGTACAAAGCCAATTGGACTAGGTTTCCTCGCTATTTCTCCTTTAAATAAGGGCACCCCAAGCCCCATATATATAAAGGGGGATGCCACAGGTCTACCTGCGGCTGCCCAGGCTGCTCAGGGCACTGTGGGTCTCGCTGTGTTGAAGTACGTACACTTAGACAACGCGTTGTTCGCTCGATCGTTCATAACTTTTAATCCGGGAGTCCGATGGAAGTGTGCCATACCATTTCGGAAAGCTCTTTTCGAGAGCTACACAATGACATAGGATTTGCCCTTTTTTGATTTCGGGAAGATGGGTCCATAACCGAAATAGCATTTTCAGGTTTCCGTCAGGTAATCCGGTGAGCTGTTTTGCGTAGTTTGCACTCTGAAGTTAAGATATGGGTCTTGTGGGACTTCTTTTGAAGCAATTTGGGTTGAAATGAGTTTACTTGGTTTGAAGTGAAGTTGAATTGGCAAAATGACCATTTTACCTCTCCTGGGGTTATCTCCGGTTTTCGCACATTTGTAGCCATCTTTTCGCAGGGTTATCTTTGAGATTGTCATTTTGTTGACTCTGAATGTCCTCAGGGTTATCTCTGAGGTTGGCTTAACCTCTCGGGGTTGACTCCGGGCTTTACAATTGATCTCCCGGTGTGACACCCCCAAAACAGGTACACATCACCCATCTTAAGTCGCCAGATACATGGTACATAAATTCAAATACAACTTAATTATACAACAGTCGTGTAAAATATGACAAAACATAGCTGAGAGTTTAAACAAGAATATTGTCATCTAGACAATATCCACACTCAGTGGTATCCCTACTACAATTATTATCACAATATTCCGTAGAATAGTGAGGACTACTAAAGCCATTTATCCTGGACCATCACTCCATTCCCCGACTCGTCCCAGCTATATTCTCATATCCTGAAGAGAAGAATGAAAGAAAGGGTGAGCTCAACTAGCCCATTAAGAAATATTATGACTAAGATAATGCAGAATAAATTATCCTTAGCCTTCAACAATATAACAACTGATAGAATACAATAGACAACAAGTTTTAGATCAACAACTGCAGCGAAAATAAGCAATCCATTAGAAGAGTCAAGTAAAGCATAAATCTACTATCTTCTATGATTTAAAAAGTTTTTCATCAACTTTATCGCTGAGACTCGGCTTAATAAATAAAATTGAATCATCCCTACACCACGACCAAGGATATTCATGTAATCATCAATGGTCATGATTATACCGAATAATCCCTGGTCATAATCATACCAACAACTGTTCATCAATGAACTACAGGCCAATGAAAACTTTTACCACATCATTCATCACATTATGGTCATGATTATACCGAATAATCCCTGGTCATAATCATACCAAGTCCATCTATGCACGTAAGCCAAAGATGACTTTTATCACAATATAAGCATGAGGATGATGACAATGACATAATAATTCAATAAAACAAGTTTAAGGATAAATTTTAAAGATTTATAATTTAATTTATCCAAGAATCAATAACGTCCAAATTGTCAACATGATACTGCTTTGTAGAGTAAAATTCAAGAATAATATTCATGTACCAAAAATAATTTGGACAGAAAAGAATATATTTTTTGAGTAAATAGTATCCCGTGAATAGTACCCTGTGAATAGTACTTCAGGAATAGTACCTCGTGAATAGTACCCCGACATGAAAAGTACTCCAAATACCCGAGTGAATAAGATTTGGGTGAATAGTAATTGGGTGAATAGTAATCCATGAATAGTAACTCATGAATAGTACTCTGGCATGAAAAGTGCCCCGAATACCCGAGTGAATAATACTAGAGTGAATAGTAACCCATAAATAGTAACTCGTAAAATAAAAATACCAAATAAAATGATATTCCATGTCGAGTACAAAAGAAATGATATCTCATACGAGTATAATAGAATACACGAAACTGCAAATGGATTTTCACCCGCCATGCGGTAATCCACGTAGACAGATCATTTTCACAATTTAATAAAGAATGAATACGAAAGATCATTCACCATGCATGCGGTAATCCACATAGACAGGTTATTCTAACAGAATAATAAAGAATAGAACCAAGTTATCGTAATCAGAAAAGGCGTGATATTCCAACGTAATAATAAAGAAGCGGAACCGGTCATGTAAAATCAGATAGATGGGATATTCTAACGTAATAATAAAGAATGGAACCAGGTCATGCGTAATCCGCATGCATGTGATATTCTAACAGAATAATAAAGAATGGAATAACAACAGAATTCACGAGGCATGCGATAGACCGCACAGACAGGTTATTCCAACAGAATAATAAAGAATGGAATAAAATAAGAATTCACCAGGCATGCGATAGTACCGCGCGCATACGGAGTTATTCCAATGTAATAATAAAGAATGGTATAACAGAAGAATTCACCAGGCATGCGATAGACCGCACAGACAGGTTATTCCAACAAAATAATAAAGAATGGAACCAGGTCATGCGTAATCCACATGCAGATGGATATTCCAAATGAATAACAAAGAATGGAATAACATGTAATTCACCGGTGCATACGATAGACCACACGAGGCGAGTTATTCCAACAGAATAATAAAGAATGGAATAACATAAGAATTTCACCATGTATGTGGTACTTCGCATAGACTGGTTATTCCAACATAATAATAAAGAATGGAATAACAACCCTTACGAGTATTGAAAGAAAATAACTCTCTTCATGAATACGAAAGAATAATACCCCTTGCTATAATAATAATATCCCTTACCTTAAAAGAAGACTGAATATTAAAATAGTGAGGTAGCAGACTTCTCTTCTTCTTTCTCACTATAATTTATCTCTATAATAATTTCTTTATAGCTTTAGTGAATTGGTGAAAAATAATGTAGGAATGAGCTTCTATTTATAGGAAAATATAGTTTCGATAATTGCATGTTTTGGGGCTCGAAATATTACAGAATAATACCTTCCTCTTTTCCTTTATTTTTAATTTAGTCCTGCAAGTATTATCAAACTTGCACCATCTCCCCTAATAGTAAATCATGTAAATCAATAGTTCTAGACATGTGAAAATATGAATTACAATATAGTACCTATATCTATACCTCCATTTTTAACTTAGTCATGCAAGTATTATCAATCTTGCACCAACTCCCCTAATAGTAAATGAATGTGAATCAATAGTACACACATGTGAATAAATAGTTATAATCATGTGAATCAATAGCAATTAATTGCTCATTTATCCGGTTAATTACCCGATTAGTCAATATAACCTCCAGACATCAATTATTATTGAAATAAATGTCGATTTCCACTAACACTAATAATCCCAACACAATGGAACTATCAATTTCATCTTTAATCAACACGAACTTATTCATCATTAATATTATAACTCACAATATTTAACAACCAGGTCGTTCCCAAGAAAGAGGGGACTTTTCGATAAGGATTTCTCCTTATTGGCGCACAATTAGGTGACCAAACCTCTCCTTGACAGAACTTCTAGACATTGTCAATATTGCAAATAATAATATCAATAACTTTGTCGTCTCAATTATTGATTTAATAATATAACATATTATACAGATGATACTGTGACAATAATTGAATCAATAATATGAGAGATATGATGCAGCAATTATTGTAGCAATAATTGAGTATAACTGAGTGATTTCTGACGTAAGCATCAATAATCAATACCGTGTGCTACTATGCAACCACGCGTATTATTGTACTTTTACTACCGGGTAGTTCAACAGTTTTAACGGTGACACTTTCACCGTTATTTTTATAAAATGATAATTCTGTCATTTTCTTACTACGACAATACATCCGTTGCGGGGTCTACCAATGATTGTGCCATCGTATAAATATTCCCTGTTAAAACGAATATTCCCCGACCAATCGAATATTATATAACAACTTGCTTACTTTGTAAAATTTATAAATATTACCCACAACTATAACATTATATCAAATCCACACCATAATATTCAAAACAATATTTCGAGAAATTTAAATCTTTATTCATAAAATTTGGGGTTTCACAATCTCCCCTCCTTATGAAATTTTTCCCTTGAAATTTACGTACGTACCTGGTATGCCGAAGAAGTGAGGATACCTTGACTTCATTTCATATTCCAACTCTTGAGGTATAACCTTTGAGTGTTGAATATGATCCTTCTTATCCAAGATTTTAACACGTATCTCATCATACGTTAAATCTTCTGCTATCTCATCTAGTTCTAATTCAATAATGTGGTTCGGGTCGTCCACATATTTACGTAACATCGATACGTAAAACGTTATGAACACGCGACATACTTGGTGGTAAAATGAGTCTATAGGCCACAGTTCCTACTCGATCGAGGATTTCAAATGGGCCAATAAAATCGAGGGTTGCGATTTTCTCTCTTAATCGACTCTTACTTCTAGAATAACACCTTCTTGAACCTTCTTCTTCATTTTCATCAGCTCCGGGTCTGAAGCTTGAGCGGTTTTAACATTATCAATTAAAGTCGATTCTACTCATATATTTGATATCACCACGTGGGTCCCTAGAGTCTTTAACTCTATCTTCATCATTTGTAAGTTATACGAAATGGGTTTTTATGTTAACAACATCGCATTTATAAAAGCATACGATCTTCTACTCAACGCGTCAGCTACCATGTTCTCTCTTCCACGATGATATTGAATGGTATAGTCGTAATCTTCAACAGCTCGAGCCAATGTCCTTGGCGCATGATACGTTCGTTTCGGTTGAAGAAATATTTAAGGGTTTTAGAAATGTGTTTTGTACTGGGGTCAATACAAAATTCGATTTCATGCTCTAGGGATAGGCTAGGAAGTCTTCAAAAATACGTCAGGAAATTTATTAACGATAGAAATATCATTCAAAATTGTGACTCTCATCCAAGACTTGGATATCATGTCACATTGATACCTATCAACTTGCCACCGTTATTCATGACGTCCCCTACGGATATTCTAGCTTCGGTGTATTCCAAGACTTGGAAGTCACCAGCGAAGGGCTCGGGGCTTTTTACTTATGGCTTGATATGACAATGATTGAATTTTAGTGGTTTGGTTGCATGAATTTGCATAATAGGTTAGTTAGGAATATGAAAGCTAACAACCATACTAAAAGCATGATGAGTAGTTAACCAATCGATTCCTAAAATTACATCAAAGGCAAGTATTTTCAAAGAGATAAGATCGACAGGTAACGTGAAAGTGTCGATTAGAATCAACAAGATTTATAAACAGTGGAGGTAACGAAGGTTTCTAATAACGAAGTTTCAACCAATAAGTCAAAGTCTAACTTCGTTGGGGTCAAAATTTAAACGTTGAACGCAAGCAAGAGAGATAAAAGAATGGGTAGAACCGGTATCTAATAAGGTATAGACTTCACAAGAATTTATAATTAACTAACCCGCGCTAACTTCGTTCGGGTTACTCTCTTTTTGAGAAGTCACGAAAAATGCTCTTCCTGAAACCACTAACTTTGTTTTGTCCGTATCTGCCTTTGGTGCCACCGTCCTAGCTGGACTTGACTTTTGTGCACAAAAAAATCAGGCTAGGTGACCTTCTTTTCCATAATTGTAATATGTTTTGGACTACATCACGTAGTTTGGACTGATATGTCCCTCCTTCCTTGAAAACGGGTGTTGGTGCTGTTGTCTTTCCATCATTGTTGAACCTTCTCTTCTTGAAATTTCCACTACTATTATCTTGGCCATGATTACCACCGAAGTGGTTACCATTCTTGGCATGATAATTTCCCCCACGATGGTTATCATTGTTCCGATGGCCGTTGCCACCGGTACGATTATTATCATGTTGTTGGTCATTTAGTTGTGCTGACTCATTATCGCGCTTCAATAACTAAGCCCTATTCGCAACATATGAATATAAATAAAGTTTGTGAGAAATGAGGTATTGACGTATATTGGGTTTCAACCCTCTTAGAAACATTCGCGTCATTCGCTCCTCATTATTGACCAAATGGGATGCAAACCGGGATAACTCCGCAAATTTAGCCTCGTATTGCGACACGGTCATATTGTTTTCCTCAAACTTGATAAATTCCACCTCCTTCATGTGATGAATACTTTCGGGAAAGTACTTGTCGTTGAACAGCTCTTGGAAGTTCTCCCAAGACATCTTGAGTGCATCAGGCTGGGTACGGTTTACAGATTCCCACCAGTAATCTACCTCTTCACGCAACATAAAGGTGGCAAAGGGAACCTTTTGCTCCTCCGAGCATCCCAAGACATCAAATATCTTGGTGATCTGCTTTAACCACGTCTCCGCCTTAAGTGGTTCTGGCTTCCCCAAAAACTCCGATGGTCCCAGCTCCTTGAACTGCTTAGCGGTGACCGACCGTGGATTGCAATTATTTCCACCTATATTTTGAACAGAAGTCTCTCTTACCTGATGTTTCATGATTTGCATAAAGCCTCTGAACATCCCATCGTTCATCATTTGATCGGTGTTGTTATTTACCTGAGGATTATTGTCTTCCTGTTGCACATTATCCTGGGTATTGATCGTTGGTGACTCAACGGTCTCCTGTGCTTCATTGCTTATCTCAACATTTTTGGATGCCATTTTTAAATACTGCCACAAAACAAGGATTAATTAACATATCACATATTATCCCTATACTCGTGAGCCAATTAAATACCAAATAAACTTAGGTAGGTCATACCAAATGAAGGAATTCCTGTCTCTCTCCCTCCTAGTTCTTATCTCACATCTCGATCGGGATCATATCCCTAAGCTTTGATACCAACCGTGGCGCCCCCAAAACGGTATACATCACTCATCTTGAGTTGCGGATACATGGTACATAAATTCAAATACAACTTAATTATACAATAGTGCGTGGTAAAAAATCGACAAAACATAGTGAGAGTTTAAACAAGAATATTATCATCTAGACAATATCCACACTTAATGGTGTCCTCATTAAAATTATTATCACATTATTCTGTAGAATAGTGAGGACTATTAAAGCCATTTATCCTGGACATCACTCCATTCCCCGACTCGTCCCAGCTATATTCTCATTTCTTGAAGAGAACAATGAAAGAAAGGGTGAGCTCAACTAGCCCATTAAGGAAAATTATGACTAAGATAATGCAGAATAAATTATCCTTAGCCTTCAACAGTATAACAACTGATAGAATACAACTGAGTGATTTCTCACGTAAGCATCAATAATCAATCTGGTGTGCTTCTTGTCAACGGCGCGTTATTCTTATTTCTTTTACTATCGGGTAGTTCAATAGTTTTAACGGTAACACTTTCTTCGTTATTTTTATAAAATGATAATTCTGTTGTTTTCTTACTACGATAATACATCCGTTGTGGGGTCCACCAATGATTCTGCCGTCATACAAATATTCCCTTTTAAAATGAATATTCCTCGACCAATCAAATATTATATAACAACTTGCTTACTTTGCAAAATTTATAAATATTACCCACAACTATAACATTATATCAAATTCACACCATAATATTCAAAAAAATATTTCATGAAATTTAAATCTTTATTCATAAAATTTGGGGTCTTATACCCGAGGTTATTTCTGGGGTTAGAACTGACTTTCCCGGGGTTATTTCTGGGGTTGGCAACTGATTTCTCGGGGTTATCTCTGGGGTTGGAAAATCTATTTCCCGGGCTATCTTCGGGGTTAGAATTGATGTTGTGGTCCTCCAGGGTTATCTCCATAGTGTGAAAAAGACGCTTTGCCCTCCTGCATAATTAGTAACAGGAAAAGAAAATTTTGAGTGTCTACAGATGCCCCTCTTTATCATGTTCATGCAATGGAATGGAATGGACATGATAAAGATTAGTAGACACTTGAAATATGACAAGGTACTTTTAATGATACAAATCGTAAGGTATTGAATGTGACGATGAATGTTTAAAATGTTTTCGTAAATTGCAGTTCGCAAATCGCACATCGCATTTCACACTTCGCATTTCGCTTTTCGCAATTGGCCAATCGTACTTCGCAAATCGCACATCACATTTCGCATATCGCAGATCGCAAATCACAAATCGCAAATCGTAATGTAATGAATGTTATGATGCGTGTTTAAAATGTTTTCTCAAATCGCTTTACCTTTACCGATCATTGTTGATGCCTATGCTGGTGTTGACACCAATGGTTTGGTATTTAATCATTGACGCTTATTTGATGAAGATAAGTTGAGATATTTTCCACATCTCTGATGGGGATGACGTTCTGAAATCACCAGACCTTCCCGATGTATACATTGGTAGTTTGCAACGGTGCCTACCCTGTTGGTAGTTGAATACGCTGTCATCGCCCAATTGTTTCAGTTCCCAATCGAATGGTGGTATTCAAAACTTTCATCACTGAACTGTCTTGATGTTGCGCTGAATTAAAGATAATGGTTTTGAATATCGGATCTTCTGATACCTTCACTGAAGTGATATTCAAAGGTTTGCTTCTCCAGACTCTGCCTGATGTTAAACTTGGTAGAAATGTACGTTGATGTGGCGCTTCACCCTTTTTGAGGTGATTTGGAGTTTCCTTTTGTTGTTGGGTGCTTGTGCCCCATTTCCTTGAATATTTGATTCGCAACCCTTCTGAACTGATGACCTGAATGCCGCTGATATCCTTAGAGGGTGCAGCTTGCTCTTTTGCTATTGAAATTTTGAACTTTAGTGTAGAGGCCTCAATTTATGAGGATTTGACGCAAATTAACATATTTGTCGGTGTAGATTTCATTCGCCAGACCTTTTGTCATTGGCCTCGAGTTAAGAACTTTTTGAGAATTTTCCCCTTCTTTCGTAGGGGCATGCTTATGTCGCCATGATTTCTTTTAGGAGTTTTCTTTCTTTGGATAAGAGGCCTGATCTCGCCTTAAAATCCTTCGCTTTATTGGAATCGAAAAATGCCCCAGTCCTTTCGCATGTTATTATCGGGGATTCATACGAGAAAGTCTCTTTGTTGACCAAATCGCGAGTGAACAATATCTGAATCGCCAGTGAGATGATATGAGGGAAGCTCTGATGATGATGGACCATGCTGATGGTGTTGATTGGTGCATTTTTCTCCTTAGGATGGTTGATAAATGCCCCAGTGATGAGTTTTCACTGTTTCTGAGATTGCCCCAATCTTGTTGTAAGGGTACCAATATCAAGTTATCGCCGATTTTGAAATTGCCCCAGCCTAGCTTGTTGTCTGGGATAGTTTCTTTGACAGATGGGCTGATAAGATACCGAGCTCACAAGAGGGCTTTTACCTCCGTACTAGATGGTGAGAAGGTAGTGGATTTAGGCTTGGATGTCCTCAATAATTGTTCCTGACTTGTTCGCGCAATCGGCTTTAATGATTTTCTTCTGATTTGATGAAGACTTGTGATTGAGGGTGTCAGCTCTTTGAAGGTCCTCGCTGCTGGTTGTCCTAGTGTATCACTGTTTCTTCCATTTTGGGATTTCTGCCAAAATTAATGGAATGACATTGAAGTGTTGTTGGGTCTTCTCCACATGGGTCGCTGACTTGGAAGGTTATTCTTGGGCGTAGACTTGGGATTGATGTTTGGGTTTGGATGTTTCTTTTGAGGTTCAGATCGCACCACTGATGGTTACCTATGTACTCTTGTATGTGAGGGAGATCAAGTCTGCGTAGTTCCTGTTTGATAAGATAAACGGTTTGAAAAGTGTTTGTTTGAGTGTTTTGGGTTTTTGTTTGGTTTGACCGCACCAAAAATGGCTGCTTACATACTCCTATTGGAGAGGAGATCAGGTCTTTCATAGTTCAAACCTGGTGTAAGAGGTTCAACGCTGAATGTCAAAGGCAGATGAGTGTAGAAGCTTTATTGATGAAGAAGGGTGTAAAAGTATTTTTGTGGTTTTTGTTTTTGTAGAGAAAGGGTAGAAATGTTTTTGTTGTTTTTTGTTTATTGCGACCGGGCCATTAAGAATATGGTTGCCTACGTACTCCCAGGTATTAGGGAGATCAGGTCGACGTAGTTCGCCCCGATGAGCTGAAACCTGAATGACTTGATTTTTGATTTTTTTTCTTTTTTTTTCTTTTTTCTTTTTCTTTTTTTTCTTCTCTTTTTCTTTTCTTTTTTTTTTCTTCTTTTTTTTTTCTCTTTTTTTTCTTTGTTTTTCTTTTTTCTGTTTTTTTTTCTTCTTTTTTTTTTCAATATTTACACGCATGGAAAATAAAAGGCATACTGTGAAGAAATTTATACTATCCCAATATCTTCTGGAACTCGCAACTTTATCCCCTAGATCTACATCTTTTTGGCTAGTTGAGGCCTGATAGTCCAGTTTTCAGGGGTTATGTTGCCTTCAAGGCTCACGACAGAGGTTACTTCTTGGTTTTGAATGTCTTCAGTTATGACCATAACTTGATAAACTTCTGTTCGATACATTCCTCGGGGATGCTTAAAATTTGGACCATCGCAAAAGGTATATGAACTCTTGATTCTTTGATGGGTTGGTTTACCCGACAACCTCACTACCTTTTATTTCATCTGTTCCTTCATGCTTTTCCTGGGCTTGAGAGTATTTGACTGTCGACGTCGGGATTTTTTAATGTCCCTTTTCATTACATGTTCTTTGGTGTTCTCATGTTAATGTGAGATTTATTTGAAAAAATAAGTGAAAAAGGTCCGACATGTATAATGTCGATGATTTGACTTTAAGAGTCGCCAGTTGGTGTATTTAACTGGTTGCACCAACGCAGCCAAAAAGGTATTGACCAAGTGATGTGACACTACTAAACAGGTCTGTGAAATCGAGATTCATTTAGGACTCGGGGGCTTGGTTATGCGGAGGGAAGGTGTTAGGCTCCCCCCGACATCTGTGTTGCCACGGTGACCGCCACTTTTCAAAGAAACTGTTATATGAATATGTGTGTGTGTGTGTGGATCAATGTGCAATTATTTGGAAGTATTGCTATGCCTCGTTCGTACCTATTAACATAGGGTTTGAATTTTTTGTAGAAAATTTAGTTTTAAGCAAGATATAGCAATGAAGTTTTATAAAAAAGGTTTTTCAAACCCTGTGCTCAATAGTAATTGAGGCCTTTGATACTTCCATTTTATTATTAAATGTTAGAAACTTGTTTGCTTTTATTTTTTGAGATCTGAGGCATCTGCGAGAAAAATAATATACATCGATCTTGAACTCCTTATGGGAATAACAACCATCGAGGAATTGAGACACTATAAATAATGTACTAGTACGCTTCACCGGAAAAAGTCCATCATGGGAACCAAATCTAGATTCAATAGACTGAATCTGTGATCACATGATTCTTAGGCTCACATGATACTGCAATTTGTATGGAAAGCAGCAAGCAGATATATATATATATATATATATATATATATATAAAAGCGGTAAATATATATATATATATATATATATATATATATATGTGTGTGTGTGTGTGTGTGTGTGTGTGTGTGCAGGATCAGCCACCACGAAGCAACTCCATGGGGGATCAGAAATGTAGATAAAGTAGTAAATGCTATCAACCACCACGGAGTAAACTCCAGGAGGGACTTGAATGTAAATAAAGTTGTAAAAGCGATCAACTCCCACGAAGTAAACTCGAGGCGGAGCATGAAATATATATATATATATAAGTAGTAAATGCATCGGATATAAAATCTAGGCTCATCGGATATAATCCAAACCGCGATTATATATATATATATATATATATATATATATATATATATAAAAAGCAAGTAAATGCACCGGATGTAAAATCCGGGCTCATGGATATGTCCGTAATGATTATTATATATATATATATATAAGCGATAAACGCTCTGGCAAAGTTTAGGCTCAATCGAGGCATAACTTCGATAATGTTAGTCCGTATAAAAAGTATATACATATATAGATAAGTATATATATATCTGAGATGAAAAATGAAAACCATGGATAGAAATGCAGGCACACACACACACCACGACTCTCGATGTGTATAACGGTGTGTCTTTATTATGAGAAGAAAGGCTTTATAGAATGTAAGAAGGCTTACGGTGAAACATGATGTAGACTTCTATCACTCTATATGAATAAACACTTTCGGCTCACCGGATAAAAAGTATAGCTATATGTGAGCTAACGGATGTTTAAAATAAGGAAAACACTCAATATGGGTGTGTACAGAATAAAGTGAACAGGGCTTCCTCGCCTTTTCTCAGTCTTCTATCTCTCAAAATGGCTGACCCAAGGTCTATATTTATAGAGGTGATGGCCAGTGTGTACTATTACTGCTTGGCAGCCCAGCATTACACTGCTGGTGGTCGTGGTAGGCCCAGGCTTCTGGTCCGTCGTCTCAAAAATACGTGTACTTTCGTGTCTTGTAATATCACTAAAACTTGCATAACTTCAATCTGAGCTTCCAAATGAGGTATATATGACCTTCTCTGGACCGCTTGTGTTGAGAGTTACGCAATAACATGGATTAGAGGTTGTACGAAGTCAGGAAGAGGGGACCATGCCCATGATCTTCAAGCTTCAAATTCTATCCGGTGTACTGTACGCGTAATAGTCACTCGAGATTGTAACTCCTCGGCTCTTGTGGGACATTATTGTATGTATGTATGTATGAAGTGTTGAGACGATGCGCAGGTGTTGATGTGGCAAGATGACGTTTGACTCTTCGCCGGGGTTATCATCGGTTTGAGTTGAAAGCAGACGTTACTCAGGGTTACATCTTAGATTGGACTGCTATAAATGTTTGAATGTCGCAAGGTCATCTTGTGAGTGCCTTTCTACCCGGTGTTAGCTCCGGGTTTGAGAGATGAGTGCCTTGGTAGGAGGTCTATGATTGAAGCTGATAGCATGTATTTGAAACAAGCATTTCCAGAGTTATCGATGGAACTGCAACAACATTCCTTGGGGTTATCACCAAGGACGAAACTCGGGGTTATCTCTGAGGTTGGAAATGATCCTTCTGGTGTGTGTGGTTTGGGGTTGAGAATGAGACTCCTGGTGTGTGATCCGGGTTGGAAATGATGTTCCCAGTGTGTGTTCCGGGGTTGAGAATGAGATTCCCGGTGTGTGGTCTGGGGTTGGAAATTATGTTCCCGGTGTGTGTTCTGGGTTGTGAACTTATCTTTCGGTAGTATCCAGGATGGATATGAACTGTCTTCTAGGGTTATCTCTGAAAGACGATTCTGCCCTCCTGTAATGTTAGTAACAGTTGTGCAGAAAAATTTCGAGTGTCTACAGATGCCCCTCTTTATCATATTCATGCAATGCAAGGCATGGATAGGATAAAGAATCCTAGACACTTGAAATGCAAGCGAGATAAATATGATGCTATGTGCAGCAACATGATGCAAATGTATGATGCATGATTGTCAGGTAATCCTTCTAAGATGACAATCGGTGATGGCTTGGATATGTGATCCAAGTCTTCAAGGATGTTGACGTTGGGGCTATCACCAAAGTCTCGAATCCTAGACACTGGCTTATACTCCATAGAGGTACCTCTTGTGTGTAAGAGATCTGTGGGGATAAAGCTTTGTCTGCTTGAGGATGTGTATAACATATTCCCTCATCTTGTCAGAGTTATTACCAACAGCCTGTTGTCAGGGTTACCTGACCTTCATTGATGTGTGTATCACCGGATAGATCCCTGCTGGGTGTATTATCAAGGTTGCTTGACCTTCATTGATGTATGTGTTAATGGTTGCATTGGGTTGTAACCCCCCGCCAGGGAAAATTTGATGAGTTGCTTCGATGGGTTTACCTGCCATCGGCTGTCATGACGTCAAGGCTGCTTGACCTTCATTGATGTGTGTATCAATGGTTGAATGCGTTGTAACCCCCACCGGGGATACATGGATAAGTTGCGTTGATGGGTTTACTTGCCATCGGCTGAAATGATGTCAAAGGCTGCTTGACCTTCATTGATGTGTGTATCAATGGTTAAATGCGTTGTAACCCCCACCGAGGATACGTTGATGTTTGAAAGATGTGCGTTTTGACCCTTGTTGGGGATACGTAGATGTTTGAAAGATGTGCATTATGACCCCCGTCGGGGATGCGTGGATGTTTGAAACTTCGGCGTTGTGACCCCCGCCTGGGATACATAGATGTTTGAAAGATGTGCATTGTGACCTCCGCCGGGGATACGTAGATGTTTGAAACTTTGGCATTGTGACCCCCACCGGGGATACGTAGATTTTTGAAACTTCGGCGTTGTGACCCCCACCGGGGATGCGTAGATGTTTGAAACTTCGTCGTTGTAACCCCCGTCGGGGATGCGTAGATGTTGTAACCATGCAATGGTGGCATTAGACCTTTGTGGGGTATTGCCGAGCATGATTTATGAAAGCTGAGCTCATTGGCATAGTATACCCTGTATTTAGGTGAATACCAATGAGATGACAGGAGTTCAATTCTGACCCGTGCAAAACCGAGTTCGGGCTATTTATTTCGATCGCGTAGCATTTTATTCTAATTTGGCCTTTTTCAACATGAGACCTCCTTTTGTAACTCTAAGCTGGGCGCGAGAGGCGGAGTGTGGGACCCATGTAAGAGTGATGCGGTACACTGCGATGGCCATGAGTGGACTGCTGCTAGCTAGCTAAATAATATGTAAAGCCCAAAGGTTGCTTTCATAAGTCATTTTCAAAATTTTGCACGACGAAGGAAATCGAGAGCTTCTCTTGAGACTTGTTGAGTTCGAAGCAACTTTACGCATATTACTTTCTGCCGTACTGGCGTTCTTCAACATCACAGTAGCGTATGCATGTATTCTTTTCCGTTTCTATCCATTGGAAAATGACTTATCACATGAAGTGCATTTAGACACATAGTAGTGAATATGCATACTGATATGACTTGATAAAAAATATTCAACATAGCAAATGTTAGTATTAAACCATGCTGAATATAATGATGTTAAAAAAATTTAACTTTTAAAACAGTCAAATTGGCACCTTTTACTGTCATTTCTTATCCTATCTGAGGACAAATGAGTAAAGGTAGACAAGAAAGATAATCCTGGTAATTACACTACACTTACGAATTTTTTACTACAATGTATTAAATGCATATTGGATGTATATGACTGTGTATAGGTGTGCTACTGAATGGCCACCTAGTCATGCCTATGTGCATGTGGATAATCCCATTTACAAAGGGGCTACGGCAAAATGTAGGAATGAGTAGTCATGCATTTTTAACTCTACTGTAGATGTATGTTAAAACAATGCATGCATGCATGTAATGTAAGATGCATTTTGAAAAGCTCGATGTAAAATTTACCACACCCTTTAAGAGGTGATTTGGAGACTTGTTGTCGAGGATATTATGGATTTGGATCAGCCGAAGCGGTTCCCATGGGACCACTTACGGTGTGCGGAGGTGCTTACGAAGTACCTCGACCCCATTCTGTTAGATAGCCTTGTCGTTTGGTGGAGGCGATGATACGTCCTATCCGGGTTGAAGTGTCGGATGTCGAGGATGATGAGGAGGATGTACCAGTCAAGGTTCCTGTTCCTGCTGTACGTGTTCCTCGTAGGGAGTTTCCAGGTATTCAAGTGGCGAACCCAGATCTTCTGGGTGACTTGAGTCGACATCCTTCAGTATACCTGCACACAAACGAGGTATGAATTTAGATCTTAATCTTCCTTGTTTCCTATTGATGAGGAGTAAAGGATTCTGATGTTGACCTGCATTTGATGTAGGTTCCCATCTTCACACAGCCTCGAGGGAACTGGTTCAACATCCACTCTATGTATCAGGCCTTGTATGTTGACTACAGAACGATTGTACATGGCTGGGGATTTGGAGATTTCTTTTCCATTCTTCCCCGTCGCTGTCCCTGGGGTTACCTCAGGGCATTATCTGAGCGGTGGTTTCACCAGACTCAATCACTCCATTTACTGGACTGTGAGGTGATGATGACGCCAATGGATTGGTGGTTTATCACAAGTATGGAGTTTGGAGAGGATCCGATTACCTTACGGTGGATATTACCCCTCATGCCATCGGATCCTTGTTAGGAGTTCAGCGAAGCGCTCGAGGCGGGGACTGTTTATGCAGGTCCTTTGAGCGTAGAATCTTATGGCGGGCTATTGAGTGAGCCCATACAGATGATGTGAGAGTCGGGGATCGCATTCTTGGCGATTATTCTGATGATCATTAGAAATTGCTTCATAGTAGATAATTCCTCTATAGTGTCCTTGCTTTGATCGGCGCCCACTCGACCGTGGGCCGTATAGGAGACTATGATTGGGGTTCTATACCTTTGCCTACTTCCTCAGGGGAATGCGCATGAGATCGCGAGGCTTGCCCAGGGTGTGTTTAGGATTCTACCCATTTCTGCTGGTGAGTATTTCTCTTGTCTTTTCCGTATACAGAGTTAAGAGTGTTGGTGACGATAGATGTTTGCCTTTGTGTTGGCAGTTTTGGGCCTATGAGAGGCTTCCATGTTTGCGTCCTGTGAGCATGTTAGGTTTAGATACCTATCCACGAGGACGGAGATGGCATCATTCCGTACTGACGGAGGTCCCTGTTGCTGAGGGTTTCACTCATTATCGCCTACAGCTGGAGTTGTTGACATCGGGTGTCATCACATGGGTTCCCCACTCTTGGGAGCATTTGGGAGTTGGATTTGAGGATGGGTACCCGACTGGAGTTGAGTATGTCATTTCCACCCGCAAGATTCCTCTCTTCACAGATGGAGGATGGGAGCTCTACTTAGGAGAGCGTGCTGTCAGGAGCACTACTGGAGAGATTCACATGTCGATCTTGCCTCCTGCCATGCGTTACTGGCCTATTTCGTAGTCACCCGTCACTGACATCCCGTTGTTGGGGATTGATGGTTTTACTTTGTCAGAGGGCCCCTACACTCAGGAGATATTCCAGCATTGGTGGACCCCTCGTACCATTGGAGCTCAGACCCGTGCCACACAATTTATGGGGGATATGGTTCTAGGATCCGTGATGATGATGGATTGGCTAGCCTGTGTCAGAGATCCGACTCATGTGACATAGATTGATAGATTGACCCGGTAGTTGGACCGGGCACATTTCTTCATCCGGCATTTGGGCAGAGATCCTTCAGAGGTAGATACTTTTGATCCTTCCAGCTTTGGCGCTGGCCCCTCAAGTGACCCATATGGCTTTGCCGATGCAGATCCTCCCTTGTATAGGCCTGACATCCTTATAGTTAGAGATTCAGTGACTCAGGATGAGTTACATCAGGTGGATAGTATCGATGATGTAGACATTGACACCATTGACTTTTTCTGATGTATTTCTCGTTATCTCTTTTGATAGGCCTCTGTTAGCTGCTGGGTAACTTTGCCCCATTTTTGCTATATCTTTTGATAGGCCTCTGTTGAGTTGTTGGGTAGCTTCACCCCATTTCCCTATATTTTAGCTATACAGAGATGTATTAGATGATGATACACTTAGGAATGTATGTACGTTTTCATTCCCTATATCATATTGCCATCTATTGTATCATGCATGTTATTATGTTATGCATATGTATGTATGTCGAGAGATATTCGACATTGACCTGGATGGTCTTATGACCACGGCAAATATAGATGTCTTCTTGACGATTAGCCGTATTGATCATACCCCACCATTTTTGGTGGTATCTGGTATGTGTTCATGGTATGATAGTATATCACCATCAAACATGGTGATCGTAGATGATTTTTGCGACATCTTATGACCTGTTGATGTTTGAGTTTCCCACAGAGTTTATAGAGGTATGCTTTAGAAACCTTTGGGTATCGGAGGCGGGTTTTAGATTTGGGACCCAGGAGTTGACTCCTACTTTGGAGGAGTATGCACGATTGACGATGTTGTCGCTGGACAGACCTTGTGTGCATATGGCTATCGGAGACATGAGTAGATAGTTCATGACCCTCACCGGATTGAGACGTAGAGTGGTACAGGATGAGATTACATCCGGCCACGTGATATCCCAGTGTTTTTTGTTTGACAGATTTAGCTCTGAGGATAGTTATACATCGCATTCGGGGGATTTCACCACACCGGAGGATCAGTGGCGTTTGGCCAGAGTAGATGTACTGTTATTGTGCGTATTGTCATACGTCTTCATGCCACGATATATGGTTGAGCTGGATATCGGCGTCATTATGGCATTGAGAGCTCTCAGGGAGGGTTGTACCATTATACCGATGATTATTGCGAGACTCTAAATTCGACTACATCTTCTTTGCACTTATCCGTGGGAGTGTTCACGGGTAGCTTCGGTCATGTTGTATGTGTGGTTTATGTCACACTTGACCTTGCCCATTGGTATGCGCTTAGCGGGCGGGTTTTGTTTCACCCATGATATAGCCATGTCATACTCCTTTCGACTGCTGAGTGTCTGGATGATCCATCATGGTCAGCTTTCCTGGTAGGGATTAGGGACCCGTTTGCTATATTACCGTGTTGGGGCTTAGTTCACCCTACTGACTTCATTACTCATACTCGGGGCATGGATTACCTCCCTCTGGGCTGGATTGAGGGCATGATTACTTACCACCAGCTGGTAGTGATGTGTCGGTTTGACCCGGTTTAGATTTTCATCCTTATGAGGCGATGAGTCGTTAACTTCCTTCACACCATTTATCGGCGAGAGGACAGATCTAGGTTGTATGCTGTTGGGATCGGCGAGAGTTTTGACTAGGTTTTTCTGTCGATCATCCGGTTGTTACTGCGAGTATTCCGCATGGATGGAGACGAGCTACATCGGTATGTGGTAGTATCCACGATCTGAGAGGCCCGATTACGATGAGGATCCTATAGAGGAGGCGATATTCCCATCGATGACTTGATTGTTTGAAATTTGCCGACATTTGTGATGGATTCTCCCACCAGAGTGCCTTTGTTACTCGATGTTGACATAACATTTGGGGCGAGCTTACATCGATGACCTATGATAGAGATCGAGGCTAGGGACACGATGTTGTGACTCTTGATGGGAGAGAGCGGCTCTTTTTTTAAAGAGGGATGAGGCTAGATCGGCCGGGGATGCATTGATAGTGGGCGGGATGCGCCTTATCTGCTAGGGATGTGGCCATTGTGAAATGCTTTGATGAGATCCCGGATGACTATCGGTCTTCTTGAGCATGAGTGCTTACATTGATGAGCATTATGCCACCATGCGGTTAGCCTCGATCTGCTAGCTCGTGTAGATACCCTTGGGAAGGAGCTTGCGGCATTACCTCCGTCTTGAGAGAGGATGCCATGTTAGATCGATAGTTCTCATGTATATCTGAGATCATAGATAGCTTTGTATTTTCTGCCTGCAGACTAAAACAGCCATTTTGTCATGTACATCACATATGTATATATCAAAGCGATATTATGTATGGCGGGGAAATATATTTTGATTCACTTCCCTTTTAATTATGCCTTGATACTTGCTTGATATTTGCTGTTTTCTTGAGGGCCTTATGATCTTGATGCATTACGAACTTATCCTTGATAGATGGACATTGAGATGTCTGAGATCTCTCGAGCGGATCATTGATTTTTGTATATCCCTACCATCTTTGGTGTCTTGGGGTTTGGTATCTGTATGGGAATGTGGAGAGGAGGATGGTTTCTTCCTCTCACGAGATTGACCATACTTATAGATGGTGCATGATACTTCTATTTGTGAAAGCCTAGTTAATTCCATCTCTTATGGGTTGGTATTGCTCTTGAGGCATGCGATCGCGACTTAGATGGTCACCGATCTTCTATTTGTTAGAAGAGGTTGGGTAATTCCATCCCTTTGATTTGAAACAGATGAAATGTGGTGAATTGAAGGTTGATCTCGATCTTAGTGTGACAAATATTTTTGTTACGGTAGGGGTTAGGCCCGAACCATGAATGGCTGCCTCACGTACTCCTATTGAAGAGGAGATCAAGTCTGCGTAGTTCAAACTTTGTAAGAGGTTCAATCTTTGAATGTGAAAAGCGGATGAGGTGTAGAAATGTTTTTTGTTTTTTTGTTTTTTGTAGAAAAGGGCGAAAATGTTTTTGTTATTTTTTTATTCGACCAGACCATATAGAATATGGTTGCCTCGTACTCTCTATTGAAGGGAGATCGGTCGGCGTAGTTAAGCCCCTCGGGGCCGAATCATGACAAAAAAAAGTGTGTGAATCCCATGTGCGGGCTATCTTTGCGGGGAGAAAGTTTGATCCCATAATGGGGATAAAGCTGCGGTGTGTGAAAAAGTTTGATCCGTCTTGAGGATAAACTGCAAGCGTAGAAAAGTTTAATCCGTCTTGAGGATAAACTGCGAGGCGTAGAAAAGTTTAATCCGTCTTGAGGATAAAGCTGCGGTGTGAAAGTTTAATCCGTCTTGAGGATAAAGCTGAAATTGTATAAAAGATTTGAAATGAGGTGAAACCAGTGTCTTTGGTTTGAAGTGTATGTTTCCTTGAGGCGAAAAGTAGTATGTAGAAAGGAAGGGTTCAAAATGGAATGATGGTGATTGGATGATCAAAACCGGGATGTTTGTTTGATGGTAACTTGAGGACATATGTACCGCTTCACGGTGTCAGAGTTGATAAGCTATGGAAATTCATATATCATCTATTTCCTGTGTCTGAGAGCACCTCTTGTCGATACCTCCTTGAAAACAAATGGGCCTTCCCAGTTAGGAGCGAATTTTCCCTTAGATTGATCTTGGTTGTCAATGATCTTCTTCAAAACCAAGTCATATTGTTTGAATTACCGTAGTCGGACTTTTCTACATTGTAGGATAAATGCGATCCTTTGTTGATATAATTGACCATGGAAGATTGTCGCGGTTCTCCTTTTAAATCTATTAGAGACAATTGGTGATACATCTTGTACCCATTGGTCCTCATCCAACCGAGCATCCATTAATACTCGAGGATTCCATTTCCACCTCTATGGGGAACACTTTGCTTCCATCCATGGGCTAATGGTGGGGTTGCCCGGTGGAAATGCAGCATAGAAGTTACATAGGCTAATAAAGTCGGAGGCAAGAGGTGCAGCCATCCTTTGTGATTGGCGGACATTTTTGCATGATCTTCTTGATATTTTTATTAGCCGCTTCACAACACCATTCATCTTTGGACGGTAGATGGCCGGAGTTAAGGTGTTTGATGTGGAATTTCTTGCATAACTCCTCCATCATTTTGTTGTTGAGGTTCTTAGCATTGTCTGACACAATAACCTCTGGTTGTCCATGTCGACATACTACATTGTTTCTGATGAAAGCAATGATAACTACTTTGGTAACCCTGGGGAAGGAAGCTGCTTCTACCCATTTGGTGAAGTAGTCGATCATGGTGAATATGAATCAATGACCATTACTGGCTTTGGGCTCGATGGGCCCGATCACATCCATTCCCCACATTGAGAAGGGCTAGGGAGAACTCATATTGTGGAGCTCCGTCGGAGTGGCGTGGATAACATTCCTATGGATTTGGCATTGATAGCATCTCTTGACGTGATCATCACGATCGACTTTGAGTGTAAGCCCGATAATGTCTGTTACGAGAATTTTCTTGACAAGTAAGGGGCCGCTCATGTATGGGCCATATACTCCACCATGGATCTCATCCATGAGCCTCTAAGCTTGGTCTTTGTCTAGACATCTGAGGAGACCTAGTCCTGCATGTCTCTTGTAGAGTGCATCTCGCTCGGGTAGAATTTCATAGCAAGTCGATGGATCCGCCTCTTCTCGAGTTAGGCTCGCCTCGGTGTGTAGATCCATCTCATGAGATACTCCTTGATATCTTTATACCAAGGGTGGTGGATGGGAGGTAGCTCATCGATACTTCTCAACATAGTTCCCATAAGTTGGGGCTTTTGCATAGTAAATGTGATGCTTGGCATGTTTTCCTTGTCGGTATGTGAACCCAAGGAGGCCAGCGTTGCTAATGCATCCACAAAATCATTCTATTACGAGGAATGTGTAGAAAGGATTTCTTGAACTCCAAAGCCATCTGTAGAACTTTGCCGATGGTAAAGCGACAAATGTAATTCTTTGGTTTGATAGATTCCGTGGATTGTCGATCACCAATTGAGAATCCCCAAAGATAGTTAACACTTTGATGCCCATTGAGCGGGCAAGTTTTAGCCCCATGATCTGACCTTCATACTCGGATGTGTTGTTGGTCTTTGACAAACTACAATTTAACGGCGACGGAATCTTTGCTCCCGTCTGACATATTAGAAGCTGCTCGACTCGAGCCTTACGTATTAACGACTCCATCAAAATACATTTTCCACGTCTGCATGTATCGTCTTGATGTTGTTCTTTGTCTTGTCATTACCCTTTCATCGGGAAGTATGTTTCCAAGGGTTTGTAGTCCCTACGGTCTGGCGGCGATTGATCGCAATTCCTTGACCTTTGATGAGACTTTTTAAATCACGTGAGCGATGTCAAATTGTTGTAGGATCAAGCGCCATCTAGACGATCGACAATTACGATATGGGCTTCTTGAACACATACTTGAGAGGATCCACGCGGGATATGAGATGGGTTGTGTGACCATGGAAATAATGATGTAATCTCATGGAAGCCCATGCTAAAAGCACAACAAGTCTTCTCAATCAGTGTACTTGTGTTCCTTTGGTCTTGAATCTTTTCTTTGAGGTAATAGATAGCTCGTTCTTGGCCTCTATCATCTTTTTGCCCCGACATGCGACCCATGGCATTGTCATTAATGGATAGTACATGAATAGGGAATATCATCCACAGGAGGTACCAAAATAGAGGCGTTAATCAATTTGCTCTTTAATGGTAAGGAAGGCTTTACGGCACTCATCATTCCATTTCATGGAGGAGTTCTTCCTTAATAACTTGAAGATGGGCTCACGGAAGTTCTTTGTGAGTTGAGAAATGAACTTCTTAATGAAGTTGATTCTTCCCAAAAATCCCGTATTTCCTTCTCTGTCTAGGAATGGGCATTTCCTTGATGGCTGGATTTTGGTAGGATCGATTCAATCCTTTGTGGTGACTAGAAACCTAGCAACTTGCACGATTTAACACCAAAGGCGCACTTGGCTGGATTCAACTTCAAGTTGTACTTATGCAACCTATTGAAAAGCTTTTTGAGATGTTCTAGGTGGTCCTCCTCCCTTCAGGATTTGACAATGATGTCATCCACGTAGATCTCTATCTCCTTATGCATTAAATCGTGGAAAAGAGCAATCATATCTCGTTGATAGGTTGCCTCGGCATTGATGAGGCTGAATGACAACCGTCTGTAGCAAAAAGTTCCCCAAGGCATCATGAAAGTAGTTTTCTCACTGTCTTCCTCAGCGACCATAATTTGATGGTACCCATGAAAGCAATCGCAAAAGGAGTACATGTAAGTATTGAGCGGTGTTGTCGATGAGAATGTGGATAAAAGTGCGGAAAAAGCTATCTTTAAAGGCAAGCTTTGTTCAAATCCGATAATCCACACAAACTCACACCTTTCCTCTGGTTTAGGCACGGGAACAATGTTGGATATCCACTCAGGATATGTAGACACCATGATAATGCCCGACTTGAAATTGTTTCACAATTTCTTCTTTGACCTTTAAACTCCTCGGGTTTCAATCGCTTTGAGTTTTTGGCTTGGCTTGAATCCTTCTTTAATAGGAAGGCGATGAAGAACAATGTCGATGGACAAACCCACCATGTCTTCATGAGACCATGCAAACACATCCACGGAATTGGGTTAATAGTGCAACCATATCATTCCATTGATTTGTGGTAAGAGTGCGAACCAATTTGGATTAGCTTAGAGTTTTCTAAGGTTCCAAGATTGAAAGGAGTGGTTTGGTCGAGGTTGGGTTTAGGCTTGTCTGCGACCCATTCCTTAATCTCTTGAGGTGTCTCAATGTCCTCTTGAATGTCCATCAAGTCTGCAGTCAACTTTGCATCAAAGTTCTGACCCTTGTGGAGAGAAGGCACCTCATCGGCAAAATACATGCACATCTAAATTGAGTCACGAAACAAAGTATGCTTTCACTTAATATATCAAGCTGTTTGATCATACAAAAGTGTTAGCATGTACTTGATAAAATAAGCTGCTAATCTTTATAAAGAAAAGTAAGCAATTAAAGTTATCTACAAGGAAGAGGATTTTACCCATTTTACCCTCGTCGACCCATTGCATGGAATGATGTTCCAATTATCGAGGCAAAGTCTGATGGAATTGCGATAATGGAAGGATCGTCATTGTCCTCCTTCTCCCGAATGATAACCATGACATCTGGGCAATCATCGTCAGGGGGTGTATCTGTTTGTATGTTCATCATGAACAATGATAGCGTATACTGCCATCATCAAGGCAATGTCATGTTTACGTTTCCATTCCTTTTCTTCCACTTGGGATCGAGAATCGGCACCTCTTTTTGCTTTGAAGAGTACTGCGGCTTGGGAAGCAACATATAGTCATAACATGTGATGGCACCTTAAGCTGGAGAGCTATGTCGGCTCATGAGGTGCAGTTGAAAACATCGTGTGTGTGGCGGAAGCTTGAGGAACCGGCTTTGTGTTTATCTGAATTCTATGGTGGGCTGGCGAGAATAGCCTAGCACATGTCCCAATTTGTTGGACATTTGAATAGGGTGCTTAATACCTGTTTATCTTTACCAAGCCCTTGTCGGTGATAACCCAATGACATCATTTCTTGAGTAGCCAAGCATAACCTCGGCGAAATCTTGGAATGCGGGAAGTGGTGCTTCAATAGGTTGATATTGAGTGTTACTCACTTCCAGGTATGAAAAGCTGGTGGCTCAACTTCAGAGTTGAAACTGATGATTGGCAGATCTCCTTGTTCAAGATACTTTGGCTCAGCATTAACAGTAACTAGACTATTGTTGATAATGTATTTGAGCTATTGATGTAGTGTAGAGGGAACGGCTCCAGCCATGTGTATCCATGGTCTCCCCAATAGCAGGTTGTATCCTGAATCTATCTTTAGGATGTGGAAGGATACATTGAATGTATTTGGGCCAATCTTAATTGGCAATTCAATCGTTTCAACGGCATTTCGCTGGGATCCATCAAAAGCTCTGATAACCGTGTGGCTGCTTTGGATCCGCTTGAGATTGACATTTATCTTCACCAAGGTGGCACAAGGACATATATTCAGAGATGACCCTCCATCTATCAAAATTCCAGCTAGCATGTACACGGAAGATAAAATGCATGTGTGCATGGCTTGCAATGGCCAGGTCCCTTGAGGCGGTATGTAAATCATCGATGAAGGATATCACATTATTGTTGAAAATATGATCAACCAAATGTTGAAATTTTTCCACATCCACTAATTTTAGCAGATAGGCTTCTTCCAAAACCTGCAATAAGATCTTTCGATGATCCTCAGAAGAGAAAACCAATTCCAATATAGATATCTGGTGTGGAGCTTGTCGTAAGCTTAAAACCACATTGGCTTCATTGTGGCCCATAGTGCGGAGGAATTTTTCAATCTTCTGCATGGGAATCTTCCCCTTTGCTTTGTAAGTAGGCATCATAACCCGTTGAGGAAGATAAAGGGATTATCCTTGACACTATATGCGATAGTATGAGGCGTAGATCCTTGACTTCTCCATAATTCCATGGAACTTTATGCAAGTGACAACGGGGATGTTGTGATGCGAAGGGTAAAGGAATTGGCTCGAGTCGACCACTTTCAAAGGATTATCGACTCCTTTGAGTTAATTGGTTGTATGGGAAATACTTTGTGATCTCATCATCCACTTGGGATATAAGCGCTATTGATTCCTTCCATTTGGTAGGACATGCATTCCCACTCTTGAGTTTCGCGGTGTAATCATCTGCGATTTGCGAGACACCGCTATCAAATAAGATTACGAATGAGATGGCGGTGCCCAACATTCTTACGTCTTGTGACCATGAGAGTGTGAATGATATTGACACACTTCATCGAAATTGAACCGTCCGGGCGGGGATTGATTGGAGGTAGAAGGAAGGTAATTCTTCCTTTGTTGATCAACATTGCAATATCTCCTCCATAGATTGGTAGAGATAGGTAAATTCCTTTTGATTGGCAAAATCCAGATGGGCTTTAGCATTTGCTCTCTTTGCAACCTTATCCTCCATAGCTTAACGCTTTACGAAGGTGATGGTGGAGCATTCATAACAAATGGAAGGAGATAGGCATGCTCTGTCGATTAATTGGCGTGTGACTTGATGTTGATGGGTCACCAGTTCAACCAATTACTCAATTTGTTTGCAAAGAGCTTTCATCTTTTGATCCATAGTAAAGCTGGAACTTTTGCATAATCCCATCTGTCAACACCATCTTTGATGATGCGAGATGGCTCGCCATTAAAAGCTGGAACTTTGCCCGATGCTCCAGTGATCATGTTGACCTCTTCTTCTTTGTGTTGAGGAAGAGGGTTGTCTTTCACACATGAGGTTGATCTGGTTTGGTGACTACTGATCTCACCATTGTCTATTAAATCTTGGATCTTGTGTTTCAAGGCCCAACAATCTTGAGTATCATGTCCGGTGCTCGGCATGATAAGCACACTTCAGAATAGCATTAAAACCCCTCCCATTAGGGTTGGTAGGTGGAAGAAGATGTGTAATTTTCTTCTGCAGTAGTCGGAAAGAGCAAGAATATTCTCGGCCGGAGTCCCCTAAGGGTGTGAGCGTCCAGGGTAAGCTTTGCATCTCCACCTTTAGGCAATGGAGGGTTTGAAGATTGTGCTTGAAAAGGGAATAGTTTCTCCTTTGTATAGGCATGCTTTGATTGCCTTTCTCCTTGTAGTATCAAGGAAACATCCTCCTCTTTCTTTTTATGGACCCTCAGGAAGTTGTTTCCATAAGATCCGGATTTGGATGTGTTCAATAATACTTTAAGGCGGCTAGGTCTTGAATTTTCTAGACTTCAATCCCATCTCAGCCATCTCTCCGTGCCTGATCATTTCAGAGAATGGTTTGCCAATACCAGCTAGAACTCTTTCATAGAAAGGAGCTTCCTGTACATCTATGAAAGTTATGACCATTTATAATTCCGTCATGGAAGGAATAACTTGAGCAGCAAGGCGCCTCCACCTTTGAGCATACTCTCTAAATGACTTATTAGACTGTTTCTTGACCTTGGTAATTAGGTACTGGTAAGGAGCCATCTGAGATTGAAAACTGTATTGAGTGAGGAAGGCGTGAGCTAGCTCTTCCCAACTATAGATCTTTGAGTTGTCTAATCTGGTATACCATAAACGGGCTTATCTAGTTAGACTTTTCTGGAACATCTGCATTCTGAGCTTTTCATTTTCCGCATAAGATCCAAGTTCTCTAATGAATACCTTTAAATGGGTATAAGGATCCCCTAATCCGTCATATTTTCAAAATTAGGGGTTTTGAATTTCTCTGGATAATGAACGCCAGGAAATATGCAAAGTGCGCATATGAAACAACTTTGCCGTGTGTTCCAATCCTTTGAGAACACGGATAGTTTCCTCCATTTGAAGGACCTTCTTCACGATATCACCGGTGTCTGGATCTCCTTTGAGATGGGTGTTTTCAGGGTCTTTATTGGTCATATCCAACTAAGGTTATGGAATTTTTTTTTCCAGACCTTGAACTCCTCCTTGTGTAGAGGATTACTATGTATAGGTATCTTTGTACCACAGGTGGGTGGTGCAATTCTTTCGATGCGAAACGACCAAGTCTATGATTTGTTTACTCAATCCATCAAATTCTTCTTGGGAAGCGAGTTTAGGCGGTGGGAAAGAAGACATGATTGGTTGTGGGCTCGTGGCCTTTTTGGATTTTGAGCGGGTAATAGGCCCAATTACTTCCCTACAAAAGACTTATGTAGTTTAGTCTTAGGGTAATGTAAATGTTAACATAATATGTCCATTTTAGGAATTTTATCCTGCAAAACTTGTTGTTAATTGATAACATGTTATGCATGCACAGATATTCTTCATATTTTCCATTACATATGGATGAACATGGAATAAAATTACAAGTAAATGCTTTTACAAGTAATTGAAAATGGAAAGTATGAAGAGACTTTCCTCAGCGTTTGGTTTATCGAGAGGTTGACCTATCTTAGGGTTACTCTCGCGGCTTTTTGGCATGAAGGTTCCCAGGATCATCATGATTTACTTGATGGGAAGTTAATCCGGTCTTTCAAGCTGGAAGCGAATACGGGTGGTGCCTTTCACGAGCCAGTTGGAATTATTCTTCCTCTGAGTCCGATAATCAAACAAACAAGGATAGCCTCTGATGGAGGAACCACACAACATACATTCACATATAATGTGTCTCACCGTTTATGCAAAATGATGACATGTGCGAAGGACTAATATCACAGATAGATATTTAGAAGTGCAGTAAGTAAGATGCATTCATACACATTCATCATAAATGTAAATGCAACATTCACACACAAGCATAAAACAGTTTTGAAAAGCTTGTAATAGCGGCTTAAGTCCTCTTACTGGAGTCCCCAGCGAAGTCGGCACCTGTCGATGTCGGGATTTTTAATGTCCCTTTTCGTTACTTGTTATTTGGTGTTCTCATGTTAATATGAGATTTGTTTGAAAAAATAAGTGAAAAAGGTCCGATATGTATAATGTCGACGATTTGACTTTAAAAGTAAGCCGGATTGGTGTATTTAATTGGTTGCACCAACATGACCAAAAAAAGTTTGCACATTGACCCGGTGATGTGACAACGCTAAGCAGATCTGTGAAACCGAGATTCATTTAGGGTTCGGGGCTTGGTTATGCGGAGGGAAGGTGTTAGGCACCCCCAGAACATCCGTGTTTGCCATGGTGACCACCACTTTTCAAAGAAACTATATGAATGTGTGTGTGTGTGTGTGTGTGTGGATCGATGTGCAATTATTTGGAAGTAGTCTTATGCCTCGTTAGACCTATATACATAGGGTTTGAATTTTTTGTAGAAAATTCAGTTTTAAGCAAATATAGCAATAAAGTTTTATAAAAAAAAAAAAAAAAGTTTTTCAAACCATGTGCTCAATAGTAATTGAGGCCTTTGATACTTCCATTTTATTATTAAATGTTAGAACATGTTTGCTTTTATTTTTTGAGATCTGAGGCATCTACGAGAAAATAATATCTGATGATGTTAGAACTCCTTATGGGCATGACACCATCCAAGGAATTGAACACTTTGTAAATAATGTATAAATTGCTTACAATTTGAAAAAAGTCCATCACGGGGCAGAATCTAGATTGATGGTGAATCTGTGATCACATGATTCCTAGGCTCACATGATCTGCAATTTATATGGAAAGCGATGGCAGATATATATATATATATATGTGTGTGTGTGTGTGTGTGTGCATGATATATATATATATATATATGTGATGTGAAGCAACTACATGGGGATCAAATGTAGATAAAGCGATGTGTGTTATCAACCGCCACAGAGTAAACTCCATGGGGACTTGAATGTAAATAAAGTCGATAAATGCTATCAATCGCCACGTAGTAAACTCCATGCGCGACTTGAAATGTAAATAAAGTAAAAATATAAAAGCGATCAACTCCACGAGTAAACTCGAGGCGGGGAATGAATATATATATATATATATATATATATATATATATATATATATATATATATATATATAAAGCGATAAATATGCAGGATATAAAATCCGAGGCTCATGGATATATCCAAACAACATATATATATATAAGTATATATATATATATATATATATATATAAAAGCAATTAAATGCACCAAATGAAAATCCGGGCTCATCGGATATATAAAATAATATATATATATATATATATATATATATATAAAAGCAAGTAAATATAGGATATAAAATCCAGGCTCATCGAGATATATATATATGACAATTATATATATATATAAGCGATAAACGCTCCCGGGGCAAAGTCTAGGCTCAATCGAGGCATAACTTCGATAATGTTAGTCCATATAAAAATATATACATATATATATAAGTATATATATATATAGATAGAAAAATGAAAACCACGGATAGAAGTTCGAGGCGAAACACACACACACGACTCTCAATGTGTATAACGATGTGTGCTATTATGAGAAGAAAGGCTTTATAGAATGTAAGAAGGCTTATAGTGGGCTGCCAATGTAGACTTCTATGACTCTATATAGATAAACACTCAGCTCCCACCGGATAAAAGTATAGCTATATGTGAGCTAACAGATGTTTAAAATGAGGAAAACACTCAATATGGGTGTGTACAGAGTAAAGTGGATAGGGCTTCCTCGCCTTTTCTCTCTCTTCTCTCTCTCAAAATGGCTAACCCAAGGTCTATATTTATAGACTCATGGCCATGCAGTGTACTGTGGTAGCCGCAGATTACACTTACGGTTTGTCGTGGTGGGCAGAAACTTGCATGTCCCATCGTCTCAAAATCGTGCACTCATGCAGCCTTTGTAATGTCCGCTTCGAACTTGTAGAACTTCTTGATCAGAGCTTCCGAGCGAGGTATATGTGACCTTCTTGAATCGCTTATGTCGAGAGTTCTGTGATAACGTGGATTAGAGGTTGTCTGCGAAGTCGGGGAAGAGGGACCATGCCCATGGTCTTCAAGCTTCAAATTCTATCAGATGTCTTGCCACAGCGTAATAGTCACTTTCGGGATTGGATATGGCTCTTATGGGACATTCTTTGTGTATGTATGTATGAAGTATTGAGATGACGTATGTTGATGTATGACGTTTGACTCTTCGGCAAGGGTTATCACGGTTTAAGTTAAAAGCAGCGTTGCTCGAGGTGTTGACATATGAGATGACATTTTCTAACTTTGAATGTCAAGTTCATCTTGTGAGTTATCATGCCCGTGTTAGCTCCGGTTTGAGAGATGAGTGCCTCGGCGGAGGTGCGAGATTGAAGTTGATAGCATGTATTTGAAACAAGCATTTTTGGAGTTATCGCCAGAACTGCAATAGCATTCCTTGGGGTTATCGCCAAGGATGAAACTCGGGGTTATCTTCGAGGTTAGAAATGATCCTTCCAGGTGTGTGTTAAAGGTTGAGAATGAGACTCTCCGGTGTGTGGTCTGGTTGTTGATGTTCCTGGGTGTGTTACGAGAATGAGATTCCGATGTGTGGTCGGCGAAATGATGTTCCGGTGTGTGTTAGGTTGTGAATTGATCTTCCGATAGTATCCGGATGGATGTGATGTATTATCTCCAGAAAGACATTCGCCCTCCTTTTAATGTGAGTTGTATGAGGATCGACCATAAAATCTCCCTCGAACTGTTGTCGCATTTCTTCCATGGAACTTTCCTTTTCTGCTCTTTCTTCCTTGGAAAGGATCAGTTTTTCCTCCGCATCATCCAAGGTTATAAGATTTGGAATGTGGTTGTCATCTTTGGACCACAGGATGTTGGATGTTGGCGGAGGAATCTCCTTTGGGGATTCTTTTGTCTCCTCTGTCATTTCTTGCATTAGGATCAATCCATCTTGGGTTCTGCCAGGATTATCGCTCATAGCCTTCACCTCATTTGATCTGCTTGTCTCAAGTGGACATCTTAAGCTTTCTATTTCCTTTTTGCCTTTTTTGGTCATGGGAAATTCTATCTCCAGCTCTCCATTTTCAATGAGATCCTGGATTTTATGTTGCAAAGACCAGCATTCCTCAGTCGTATGTCCAAGTGAGTTAGAATGGTAGAGACATATCTTGGTGGAATCATAACTCTTCATCTTGGGATTTATAGGAAGCAGCAGCTCAATAATCCTTCCTTCGCTTATCAAAAGGTGTAGCATTTCTTCATTGGATTTGCTTAGAGGGGTGAATTTTTGGACTCTTGTAGAGGTTGTTTGATCTTTTTTCTTTGAGAATTCGCATTCCCCTGAGCGATTTTTCCGTTGACGAGATCTTCTAGCAATTTTATCATCCCCCTTTTCTTGGCCTTCTGATAGTTGAGTGAAGAACTGCCTCGTATCCTGATGTTGTCGCACTATCAGCTTAGCTAGCAGATTTACTTGATTCTCGATCGTCTCTAATTTTTGTATTACTATCATACCCTCCTCCGATTTTTCCCACTTTACAACATTTGATCTATGCCTTTGGGGGTAGTCCTCTATCCTTCGTATGCACTTACGAATTGGATATATTTCAGCGCTTCCTAACCCGATCATGTTTACTTCCCCCGTATCATGCTATAACGGAAGGTTGGTGTTGACATTTTGTTGATCAGGTTGTTGGACCACAATACTGCCACTTTCGATCAGATTTTGAATTTTATGCTTTAAGGACTAACAATCTTTTGTATCGTGTCCTGGAGACCCTGAGTGGTAAGCACATCTCTGGCTTGGATTGTATCTTTTGCTCCCTGGTTCCAAAGGTGGAGCCAGTTCGGTAATTTTCTTTTGATCCATTAATATCGCCAATACATTTTCAAGAGAATCGCCCAGTGGAGTGAACACCCGATTTTCTGATCTTTCAAATTTTCTTTTCCTGTCTGGGTATTGGTTGAATGCAGCCTGTGGTTGAGATGGCAGATTGTCTTGCTTTTTCCAAATGGGTGGACTATAGGTTGGTTTCCTAGCTTGCCCCTGTACAACAAGGGATACATCTTCAATGACTTTATCTAGTACACCCTTGGGATCACTCGCATATTTGCCAGTCTGTATATGCTTGGCGACTGCTTCCAAGGCAGTGAAGTCTTTAATCTTGTCTGCCTTTAGGCCCATTTCTGCCATTTCGCTGTGTTTGATCATTTCCGAGAATGGCTTTCCTATGCCTGCTAGGATCCTCTCATAGTAAGGCGCCTCTTGAATGTCAATAAACGTCATTACCATTTCAGTTTCTGTCATTGATGGAATGACTTGCACTGCAAGATGTCTCCACCTTTGGGCATATTCTCGAAAAGATTCAGTACTTTGCTTTTTGACTTTAGTCACTTGGTATCGATCAGGTGCCATTTGTGACTAAAAATTGTACTGACTTAGAAAGGTGTGGGCCAATTCTTCCCAGTTGTGGATTTTGGCATTGTCAAGTCGGGCATACCATGCCTTAGCCTCTCAAGTGAGACTCTTTTGAAAAAACTGCATTCTGTGGCTTTCATCTTTAGCATAAGATCCCAGTTCGCCAATGTACACTTTCAGGTGCGTATAGGGATCGCCTTCCCCATTGTACTTTTCAAACACTGGGACTTTGAATTTGGTAGGATTTTGAGCCCCTGGGAATATGCAGAGATCTGAAGAGGTGACACTCCCATAATTTCCAGTCCCTTTGATTGACCGGATGGTCTCCTCCATTTGTTGGACTTTCTTTCTTAGATCCTCAGTTTCTCGATCATCCCTAAGATTTGTGATTTCTTTATTGGAATGAGGTTTAGGTATCTAGGTTTCCATCTTTTTGCTAATACCCTGACTTCCCTTTGGTGTGGATGACTCTGGTTGAGTAGGCATTGTTTGGCCCTAGATTCCTCCATGTGTCGAGGATTCTAGGTGGATGGGTATTTGGGTACCCTGAGTGGATTGGTGTAGTTCTTTGAGCATAACACCCAACTCTGTAATTGATAGCTTAATCTTTTGAACTCTTCGCAAGAGACAGGAGTAGGATTAGGCTGGGCACTTTTATCCATGTCTAACTAAGGGCTTAATGCCCTTTTGGACTTTAAATGGGAAAAGGGCCCAATTGCTTCCTTACAAAAAGACTTACATAGTTTAGTCTTAGGGAATGCATAAATGTTACATGCTATATGATGTATCCATTTTAGGAATATTATCCTATAAAATGGATGTAAGTTGTTTATAAAACAAGATAACATGTCAGGTTTTAATATGCATGTACACATATTCCTTCATATTTTCTATTACATTGAGATTAACAAGTAATTGAAATTACAAGTAATTTAAATGGGAAAGTATGAAGAGACTTCCCTTCGTGTTTGGTTTATCAGCTGTTAACCTATCTTAGGTTTACTCTCGCGGCTTTTTGGCATGAAGGTTCCCAAATCATCGCAATCTACTTAACGGGAAATTTAATCCGGTCTTTCAACTAGAGCGAATCTGGGTGGTGCCTTTCCTGAGCCTCGTTGGAATTAGTCTTCCTACGAGTCCAGTAATCAAACACCGACAGGATAGCCTCCTGGTGGAGGAACCACACAACATACATTCACATACAACGTCTCTCACCGTTTATGCAAAATGATGACATGTGCGAAGCACTAATATCATAAATAGATATTTTGGCAGTGCAGTAAGTAAAATGCATTCGTACACATTCAAAATATAAATGCAACATTCACACACAAGCATATAACAGTTTTGAAAAGCTTGTAATAGCGGCTTAAGCCCTCTTACTGGAGTCCCCAGCAGAGTCGCCACCTGTCGACGTCGAGATTTTTAGTTGTCCCTTTTCGTTACTTGTTCTTTGGTGTTCTCATTGTTATGTGAGATTTGTTTGAAAAAACAAGTGAAAAAGGTCCGACATGTATAATGTCGACGATGGACTGATAAGAGTCGCCATTGGTGTTTTTAATCGTTGCACCAACACAATCAAAAGGTTTGCACATTGACCCAAAGTTTTGACAACGCTAAGCGAATCAATGAAACCAAAGATTCATTTAGGTGCACGGGATTGATTATGCGGAAGGAAGGTGTTAGGCACCCCCCGACATCCGTGTTGCCACGATGACCGCAACTTTTCAAAAAAACTGTTGTATGAATGTGTGTGTGTGTGTGTTGATCAATGTGCAATTATTTGAAAGTAGTGCGAGGCCTCGTTCACACCTATATACAAAGGGTTTGAATTTTATAGAAAAATTCAGTTTTAAAAAGAATATAGCAATGAAGTTTTGTAAAAGAGGTTTTTCAAACCCTGTGCTCAATAGGAATTGAGACCTTTTCATACTTCCATTTTATTATTAAATGTTCGGCTTGTTTGCTTTTATTTTCGAGATGCGAGGCATCCTAAAGAAAATAATATACATCAGTGCCGAAATCCTTATGGACATGACAGCCATCCAAGGAAATTCAGACACCGTAAATAATGTACAAGCTACTTACAGCTGAAAATGTCCATCACAGGAACCGAATCTAGATTCAGTAGACTGAATCTATGATCACATGATTCCTAGACTCACATGATATCGCAACTTATATGAAAATCAGTAAGCAGTTATATATATAAAAGATGTAAATATATATATATATATACAGACATGATCAACCACCACGACTCTCAATGTGTAGAATAGTGTGTGCAAAGATGAAGAGAAAGGCTTTATAGTGTGTAAGAAGGCTTATAGTGGACTATCAAAGAAGACTTTAATAGCTTGAAATGGATGAATACTCGGCTCCCGCCGGTAAAAATATGACAGAATATAAGCTCAAAAGTGTTTGAAATAAGAAAGTACTCAGTTTATAGTGTGTACAAAGCCAATTGGACAGGGTTTCTTCACTATTTCTCCTTTAAATAAGGCCACCCCAAGCCCCATATATATAGAGGGGTGCCGCAGTCTACTGTCATTGCCTCATTTGCCCAAGGCACTATGGGTCCCGTAGTGTCATGATCGTGAGACTCGAACAACGCGTTGTTTGCTCGGTCGTTCATAACTTTTAAACCGGGAGTCCGATGGAAGCTGTTAGGTTTGTAATATTCATGAACGCAATCAAATTGCACAAAATTAGCCGAAACGTGTAAAAATCAGAGTTTTAAAAATTTTTACAAACCATATACCCGGATCACCCTTTATGCACAATTATTAATTAAACGAAAAAGAAAGAACAAGAATCATACCCTTGAAGATCCGAGCTTCCTCAGGTACAAGTTCACCTCCAATCCTTTTCGCGTTCAACTTGAATCCACCGGGTTTGGTTCCTTCCATTTATCAACGTTAGCCACCCAAGTGTTTGGCCTCTAGAGGTGATCCACCAAGGAAGAAGAAGAATTCAAGAAGATGGGTGTTTGACAAAACCCTAGTTTTCTATCACTATAGAAAAGGCGTACTCTCCCAACTATTGGAATTACGTATGTTGTAAAAGTCAACAACCCATTTCACCCATAATAAGACTCCTCTTATTTATAGATGTAGGCAACCCTCCTTAACAATTAAGAAATTGGGTTTTATTTAATTAATTAAATTCTTTTAATTAATTAAGCTCCCTAATCTTATTAGGGATAATTAATTAAACTCTTTTAATTAATTTGCCTCCTAATCCTATTAGGATATTTGAGAGTACTTTATTAATTAATTCTCAAACTCCTTTAGGAATTAAATAATAATAATAGTAATAATAATAATAAGACTCCTCTTATTAATTTATATTTAATATTTTCAAAATATTAAATAATAAATACTAAGCTATTTAATTTATTCTATCACCATAGATTAAATTAAATATACTTAATTATTATTACGATTATGCCATTAACTTCTTAAATAATTATTCTTCCTTTTATGGTGTGACCCTTTAGGTTCTCCATATTAAACCTATGTGAATAAATCAATTAGAACAATTCTAATCTTATTTAAATAAATAAATTAAACTATTAATTTATTTAAATAAATAATATTTATTCTCAATAGGGATAAGCCTCCTAGCGATCAACGACTTTCCGGATAATATAGATTTCAACATTAATCATAAAAGAACCTTTGAGTAAATAGTTACTGATACAATTCAATCCTTCCACCATACAATGTCCCAATTAAATATAAGACATGAAATTTACGTCAAGTCTTATTTTATTTAATTATATGTATTTAACTCTTAAATGCATGAACTCAAATAATGCAAATTAGAAACTCCTTTCTAATTTCATTACGCCTTTAATCGAGGACTCTTGATTTGTCATTTATCGAATCACATAGGACATTTCTCTTCTTTACTAGAAGTGGTAGATTCTTTATTGATTATACATTATCTCCATGTACAACTTATTATACCCAAGCATACCCTTTGATATACCCTAAGGGTATTAAGGAATAAGTCAAAGTATAACTCATCATACACAAGATACTATGATGATCTCAAGTCCAAGGATCACTTGTACTACTATCACTACAGGAATTCCTATTGACAGACAAGTAAAACTCCATTAGGTATTCCTTAGCGAGCCACGTTCAGTTAACTTATTCTCTAATAAGCACCTACATACTTGCTTTAGTGTCTCCACACAAATGATCATGAAATCAATCATCTTCATCCAATGAGAAAGCAACGTATGTACCAATCTATCCGGATTCACTAATCCCAAATTTAGTAATCCAACGATTGGGAACTATTTTAGTTTTAAGCTTTCTAAGAATTTAGATCTCATTAGAATGATCATCATCATTATTCTAAAAGCATTGCTTAAAACTATGGGTTTATCACATATTATAAAATAGCATCATGTAGATAATTAAACGCCTTTAATAAATAAATACTTTTTATTAATAAATGAATAAGATTGTTATAAAGTATATGCTTTATCATCAAACATGATTGGCTTGTGTGCATACTACTTTCAGAAGCGTGCCATACCATTCTGGAAATCTCTTTTCGAGAGCTACACAATGACATAGGATTTGCACTTTTTTGATTCCGGGAAGATGGGTTACATGGCCATGAAATAGCATTCAAAGGGTTTTTAAATCGAGAATCGATCCAGTGTTTGTTGTGCGTAGTTTGCACTCCGAAGTTAAGATATGGGTCTTGTGGGACTTATTTTGAAGTAATTTGGGTTGAAATGAGTTTACTTGGTTTGAAGTGAAGTGAAGTTGAGTTTCCTGGGGCTATCTCCGGTTTTCACACATTTGTAGCTATCTTTTCGCAGGGTTATCTTTGAGATTGTCATTTTGTTGACTTTGAATGTCCTCAGGGTTATCTCTAAGGTTGGCTTGACCTCCCGGGGTTGACTCCGGGCTTTGTACTTGATCTCCAGGGGTTATTTCTAGGGTTAAAACTGACTTTCCTGGGGTTATTTCTGGGGTTAGCAACTGATTTCCCGGGGTTATCTCCGGGGTTGGAAAATCTATTTCCCGGGCTATCTTCGGGGTTAGAATTGATGTTGTGGTCCTCAAGGTTATCTCTAGAGTGTGAAAAAGATGCTTTTCCCCTCCTGCATAGTTAGTAACAGGAAAAGAAAATTTTGAGTGACTACAGATTACATGTGTGACAAATAAAAACTATATAATATAATATTATTAAAATAAACTTGTGGGGGATAATTAGGTGTAGCCAAACAAGGCCTTGTGGCATTTGGCTTGTAACTGACGTATTGTTTTGCTAAAGGAAGAATAAGGGTGAAAGCTGTAAGACCCCAACTTTTATGAATAAAGAATAATTTTCTTGAAATGTATTTTTGAATATTATGGTGTGGATTTGATATAATGTTATAGTTTTGGGTAATATTTACAAATTTTGCAAAGTAAACAATTGGTTATATAATATTCGATTGGTCGGGGAATATTCGTTTTAAGAGGGAATATTAAATGCGATGGCACAATCATTAGTGGACCCCATACAACGAAAGTATTATCGTAGTAAGAAAAACGGCGAATTATCTTTTATAAAAATAACTTGTTGGAAGTGTTACCGTTAAAACTGTTGAACTACTCGGTAGTAAAAGAAATGCTGATGTCTGGCGCGTGGTTGCATAGTAGCACACAGTATTGATTATTGATGCTTACGTGAGAAGTCACTCGGTTATACTCAATTATTACTCTGATGATTCTTGCATCATATCTCTCATATTATTGATTCGATTATTGTCACAATATCATCAGCATAATATGATATATTATTAAATCAATAATTGAGACGGCAAAATTATTCATATTATTAAATTACAATATTTACAATGTCTAGAAGTTTTGTCAAGGAGAGGTTTGGTCATCTAATTGCGCGCCAATAAGGAGAAATCCTTATCAGAAAGCCCCCTCTTTCCTGCGAACGACCTGGTTGTTAAATATTGTGAGTTATAATATTAATGATGAATAAGTTCGTGTTGATTAAAGATGAAATTGATAGTTCCATTGTGTTGGAATTGTTAGTGTTAGTGGAAATCGACATTTATTTCGATATTAATTGATGTCTGGAAGTTATCTTGACCCGTCAGATAATTAATCGGATAAATGAGCAATTAATTGCTATTAATTCACATGATTATAACTATTTTTTCACATATGTGTACTATTGATTCACATTCTTGTACTATTAGGGGAGTTGGTGCAAGATTGATAATACTTGCATGACTAAGTTAAGAATGGAGGTATAGATGGAGGTATTATACTGTAATTCGTATTTTCACATGATTATAACTATTGGTTCACATGTTTGAACTATTGATTCACATTATTTACTATTAGGGGAAGTGGTGCAAGTTTGATAATACTTGCAGGACTAAATTAAAAATGAAAGAAAAGTTGGAGGTATTGTACTGTAATATTTCGAGCCTCAAAACGTGCAATTATCGAAACTATATTTTCCTATAAATAGAAGCTCATTCTTCCTTCATTTCTCACCAATTCACTAAAGCTTTAGAGCAATTATTATAGAGAGAAATTATAGAGAGAAAGAAGAACTCTATTGTCGTATTCTATAAAATAGTATGACAATAAATGTAATGAGGACTCTATTTGAGAGTGGATATTGTCTGGAAGGCAATATTCTTGTTTAAACTCTCAGCTATGTATTGTCGTATACTACACGATGGTTGTATAATTAAGTTGTATTTGTATTTTGTACCATGTATTTGGCGACTCAAGATGGGTGATGTATACCTATTTTGGGGGCGTCAAAGTTGGTATCAAAGCTTAAGGATATGATCCCTGGCTGAGATGTGAGACAAGAACTAGGAGGGGAGAGACGGGGAATTCCTTCGCTAGTATGACCTACCTAAGTTTATTTCGTATTTAATTGGTTGGTCAAAGTATATGGATAATATGTGACATGTCAATTAACCCTTGTTTTGTGGCATTATTTGAAAATGGCATCCGAAAATGTGGAGATAAGCAATGATGCACATGAGACCGTGGAGTCACCACAGATTAATACCCAGGATAATGTGAAATAGGAAGACAATAATCCTCATGTAAACAATAACACCGATGTGAAATGGTGAGCGATGGGATAGTCACGAGGCTTTATGCAATTCATGCAACATCAAAGCAGAGAGGCTCCTCATCCCAAAATGCGGTGTGGAAATAAAGGACAACTCTCGACGGGTCACCACCAAGCGCTTCAAGGAGCTGGGACCACGAGTTTTTTGAGAGCCAAAACCACTTAAGGCGAAAGACGTGGATAAAGCGGATCAACAAGATATCTCGATGTCTTGGGATGCTCCGAGGAGCAAAAGGTTCCTTTGCCACCTTCATATTGCGTCTGTGGCAGAGGCGATTATTGGTGAAAATCAGAAGGTACTCAACTCCGCCGCTTTGAACATGTCTTGGGAGAAGTTCGAAGAGTCATTCAACGACAAGTACTTTCCTGAAAGTTTTCATCACATGAAGGAGGAAGAGTTCATCAAGCTTGAGCAAAACAATATGACCGTGGCGCAGTACGAAGCTAAGTTTGCCGAGTTGTCTCGATTTGCATCCCACTTGGTTGATAATGAAGAGAGAATGACGCGGATGTTTCTAAGAGGTTTGAAACCCGAGATACATCAATACCTTATCTCTCATAAACTGTGTTTGTATTCAGATGTTGTGAATAGGGCTCGATTATTGGAGCGCGATAATGAGTGAACCCAACCAAGAGAGAGCAACAAACAAGTCGATATCTTGGTAGCGATCATCGAAGCAAAGGACAACAAACGTGGAGGAATCAACATGCGAAAATGATAATTACTTCGGTGGTAATCATGGCCATGACAATAAGAGTGGACATTTCAAGAAGAGGAGATTAGACAAGGATGGAAAGACGTCAGCACCAGAACCTGTTGTTAAGGAAGGAGAACGACCGCCGATCGTATGTTACAAATTGTGGAGGGAGGGACATATCGATCAAATCTGCGTGATCACGGTCAAAGCGTGTTATAATTGTGGAAAAGAAGGTCACCTAACCCGATTTTGTCGTGCTCCAAAGTCAAGTCCAGCTAGGATGGAGGCATCAAAGGGTGTCCCAGACAAGACAAAACCAGTAGTTCAAGGGAGAGCGTTTGTCGTAACCTCCCAAAAAGCAAGGAATCCGAACGAGGTGATCACGGGTAAGCTAATCATAAACTCTAGCGAAGTTTATACTTTATTTGATATTGGTTCTACCCAATCCTTTATTTCACCTACTTGAGCTCAACATTTAAATTTGACTCCGGAGAAATTAGACTTTGACTTATCTGTTGAAACTCTGTTAGGAGAAACCTTCATTACATCCACGATTTATAAGTCTTGTTTGATTCAAATTGGTAACCGCACGTTAACTGTCGATCTTATTTCTTTGAAAATATTTGCATTTGATGTGATTTTAGGGATTGATTGGTTAACTACTCATCATGCTAAAATCGATTGTTTTCGTAAGGTTGTTAGCTTTCATATTCCTAACCAACCTATTATACGAATTCAAGCAACCAAACCACTAAAATCAATCACTGTTATATCAAGCCATAAAGCTATTAATTTATTGAAAAACAGATGTCAAGCTTTCTTAGTCTATGTCACGGATTTAAATAAAAATACGTCAGATTTGAATGATATTTCCATTGTTAATAAATTTCCTGACGTATTCCCTGAAGAACTTACTGGCCTACCCCCAGAGCGTAAAATTGAATTTTGTATCGACCTTGAAACTGATACAAAACCCATTTCCAAAGCCCCATATCGAATGGATCCTATTGAACTTCAGGAGTTAAAGACCCAACTACAGGAATTGTTAGACATCGATTTCATTCATCCTAGTATGTCTCCTTGGGGTGCTCCTGTTCTATTCGTGAAGAAGAAAGATGGAAGTATGCGACTTTGTATTGATTATCAGGAGTTAAATCTTGTTACCATCAAAAATAGGTACCCGTTACCTAGCATTGATGACCTGTTTGACCAGTTGCAAGGAGCCAAATTCTTTTCAAAGATTTATCTTCATTCCAGATATCATCAGTTGAAGATTAAAATAGATGACATTCCAAAGACTGCTTTCAGAACTCGGTATGGGCATTATGAATTCCTAGTCATGTCTTTTGGATTGACTAATGCTCCTGCTGCCTTCATGGATATGATGAATTGAGTATTCAAGGAATATTTGGATCACTTTGTGGTCGTCTTTATTGATGACATCCTCATATACTCCAAAACCCATGAAGACCATGAGCAACACTTGAGGCTGATACTCCAAAAGCTTCGTGAAAACAAGCTATATGCTAAGTTGAAGAAATACGAGTGCTGGCTTGAGGAAGTTACATTCCTTGGGCACGTGATATCAAATCATGGAATATCTGTTGACCCGGCAAAGATTGAAGCAATTCAAAGCTGGGAGCAACCTAAGTTAATGACCGAAGTACGTAGCTTTCTCGACATAGCTAGTTATTATTAGAGATTCGTAGAAGGGTTTTCTCGAATCGCTACTCCATTAACTCAGTCGACTCGAAAAGATACAAAGTTCGGTTAGAGCATGGATTGTGAGAAGAGTTTTCAAGAACTCAAGAGGAGACTCATTTCAAAGACTGCTACGACAATACCATCCGCTCGGAGGGATTTTCATCTGATGATGATGCTTGAGCAAAGGGTTAGGATGTGTTCTCATGCAACATGGGAAAGTCATAGCCTATGTCTCACGAAAAAAAAGAATATGAGAGGAATTATCCTACTCATGATCTAGACTTAGCATTGGCCGTCATTTTTAAGCTTAAGATTTGGAGGCATTACCTGTATGGAGAGAAGGTGGAGATCTATACGGATCATAAAAGCCTCAAATATTTCTTCACTCAAAAGGAACTCAACATGCGGCAACGAAAATGGCTTGAGTTGTTGAAAGATTATGATCATACCATCCAATACCATCCTGGAAAAGCGAACGTAGTAGCTAACGCATTGAGTAGAAGATCATATGCGGGCATGAGTGCAATATTGTCAACACAAAGGCCCATTTTGTATGACTTGGAAAGAATGGAAATAGAGTTAAAGACTCTATGGACCCATGTGATGATGGCGAATTTACAAGTGGAACCGACTTTAATCGATCAAGTTAAAGTTGCTCAAGCTACAGACCTAGAGCTGATACGTATGAGGAAGAAAGTACAAGAAGGTGCTATTCCAGAAGCAAGAATCGATGAAGAAGGAATACTTCGAGTCAACTCCAGACTTTGTGTTCCTAACAATTCTGACTTGAAGTATAAAATCATGATGGAGGCACACAACACACCGTTTCCAATCCATCCTAGGAGTACCAAAATGTATCATAATCTTCGACATACATTTTGGTGGAGCAATATGAAGAGAGAGATAGCGGGGTTTATCTCAAGGTGTCTAACTTGTCAACGAGTCAAGGCGGAGCATCAAGTGCCAAAAGGTCCATTGCAACCACTTGAAATTCTAGAATGGAAGTGGGAGCACATTACCATGGATTTCGTTACTGGTCTTCCTAAGGTTTCTCAAGGTATAGATACGAGAAACTTATACACTTGAATGTCTTGCTAGTATGTACATAAACGAGATTATAAGATTGCATGGTATGCCAGTATCCATAGTTTCTGATCGAGACCCAAGATTCACTTCATAATTTTGGGTTAGTTTTCAAAAACCTATGGGCACGGATTTACGATTTAGTTCGGCATATCATCCTCAAACGGATGGGCAGTCGGAAAGGACTATTCAAACTCTTGAAGATTTATTAAGACTCTATATCCTTGACTTCAAGGGAAGTTGGGACAAGTTCTTCCATTGGTTGAGTTTTCCTACAACAATAGTTATCAAGCAAGTATTGGCATGGCTCCATTTGAGGCGTTGTATGGAAGAAAGTGTCGTTCTCCAGAATGCTGGGATGAGGTGGGTGAAGCAACATTGTTGGGATCGGATTTGGTACGTATGACTACGGAAAAGATTCAAACCATCCAACAATGTATAAAAACCTCACAAGATCGACAAAAGAGTTGTGCTGATCTTCATCGAATGGAAGTGGAATTCAATATTGGAGATCATGTGTTGTTACGTGTTGCTCCATGGAAAGGAGTTACGAGATTTGGAAAGAGAGTAAAGCTCAATCCTTGATTCATTGGCCCATTTTTAATCCTCGATCGAGTAAGAACTGTGGCCTATAGACTCGTCTTACCGCCAAATATGTCTCGTGTTTATAACGTTTTCACATATCTATGTTACGTAAATATGTGAAAGACTCGAACCATATTATTGAACTAGAACCAGACGAGATAGAGGAAGATTTAACATATGAAGAGTTACCTATTAAAATCTTGGATAAGAAGGATCATATTCTACGCTCCAAGGTTATACCTCAAGTCAAAGTTTTGTGGAGAAACCACGATGTGGAGGAAATGACCTGGGAGTTAGAATCTGAGATGAAGTCAAGATATCCTCATCTCTTCGTTATACCAGGTACGTACCCTAATTTTGAGGATGAAATTTCATAAGAAAGGGAGGTTGTAAGACCCCAACTTTTATGAATAAAGAATAATTTTCTCGAAATATATTTTTGAATATTATGGTGTGGATTTGATATAATGTTATAGTTGTGGATAATATTTACAAATTTTGCAAAGTAAGCAAGTGGTTATATAATATTCGATTGGTAGGGAATATTCGTTTTAACAGGGGAATATTAATACGCAACCGCAATCATTGGTGGACCCCATAGAAGTATTATCATAGTAAGATAACGGCGTAATTATCTTTTATAAAAATAACGGCGAAGTTTTATCGTTAAAAGCTGCTGAACTACTCTAGTAGTAAAAGTACGATGTATATATGTGTTGCATAGCAGCTACTACAGTATTGATTATTGATGCTTACATGAGAAGTCACTCAGTTATACTCAATTATTGCTACAGTAATTGCTATTAATTGCTACGGATAAATGAGCAATTAATTGTTATTAATTCATATGATTATAACTATTTGTTCACGTGTGTGTGCTATTGATTCATATTCTTGTACTATTAGGGGAGTTGGTGTAAGATTGATAATACTTGCATGACTAAGTTATAGATGGAGGTATTATACTGTAATTCGTATTTTCACATGATTATAACTATTGGTTCACATGTTTGAACTATTGATTCACATTATTTACTATTTGGGAAGGTGGTGCAAGTTTGATAATACTTGCAGGACTAAATTAAAAATGAAAGAAAAGTTGGAGGTATTGTACTGTAATATTTTGAGCCCCAAAACGTGCAATTATCGAAACTATATTTTCCTATAAATAGAAGCTCATTATTCCTTCATTTCTCACCAATTTACTAAAGCTTTAGAGCAATTATTATAGAGAGAAATTATAGAGAGAAAGAAGAAGAGAAGTCTGCTACCTCACTATTCCAGTATCCAGTCCTCTTTTGAGGTAAGGGGTATTATTTCTTTCGTATTCATGAAGAGGGCTATTGTTATTCAATTCCTTATTATTCTGTTGGAATAACCTGTATACGCGGACTACTGTATATATTGTAAAATTCTTCTGTTATTCCAGTCTTTATTATTATGTTGGAATAACTTGTCTATGCGATGTACCACATACATGGTAAAATTCTTCTATTATTCCATTCTTTATTATTCAGTCAAAATATCATGTGTGTACGTTTTACGCATGACCTGGTTCCATTATTTATTATTTTGTCAAAATATCACACATGCGTGCGTTTTACGCATAACTTTATTTCCATTATTTATTATTACATTTGGAATATCACATCACGTGCGTTCGCATGACACGGGTTCCATTATTTATTATTCTGTTGGAATAACTTTTATCATGCGGATTACATCGTATGCCTGGTGAATTCTTCTATTATTCCATTACTTATTGTTCTGTTGGAATAACCTGTCTATGTGGATTACCACATGCATGGTGAATGATCCTTCATATTCATTCCTTATTCAATTGTGGAAATGATCTGTCTATGTGGATTACCACATGGCGGACGAAAATTAATTTGCAGTTTCATATATTCTATTATACTCAGTTGGTTAAAGTTTTGACTTCTATACTCCATGAAATTAGTAGAATATCCTGGATATTTGCGCTTCATGCAGTATCTTTTCATGAAAATATTCTTCTGAGCATTCTTGAATTTTACTCTACAAAGCAGTATCATGTTGACACTTTGGACGTAATTGATTTCAGGATAAATTAACTTATAAATCTTTAAAATTTATTCTTAAACTTGTTTTATTGAATTATTATGTCATTGTCATCATCCTCATGTTTATATTGTGATGAAAGTCATCTTTGGCTTACGTGCATAGATGGACTTGGTATGATTATGACCAGGGATCATTCGGTATAATCATGATATGTAATGTTATAAATGATGTGGTAAAGGCCCTCAGTGGCCTATAATGCATTGATGGACATTTTTTGGCATGATTATGACCAGGAATTATTTGGTATAGTCATGACCATTGATGATTTAATGAATATCCTTGGCCCGTAGTGCAGGGATGATTAGATGATGTGGTTTATTTATGAAGCTGAGTCTCACCGATAAAAATTGATGAAAATATTTTTAATCATAGAAGATAGTAGATATCATGCTCTACTTGACTCTTCTAATGGATTGCTTGTTCCGCTGCAGTTAAACTTGATGTCTATTGTATTTTATCAGTTTAACATTGTTAAAGACTAATGATAATTTATTCTGCATTATCTTAGTCATAATATTTCTAACTGGGCTAGTTGAGCTCACCCTTTTTCTTTCATTGTTCTCTTCAGGAAATGAGAACGTAGCCAAGACTAGCCGGGGAACGGAGTGATGGTCCGAGATGGTGTATTAGTAGTCCTCACTATTCTATAAAATAGTGTAACAATAAATGTAATGAGGACTCTATTTGAGAGTGGATATTGTCTAGAAGGCAATATTTCTGTTTAAACTCTCAGCTATGTATTGTCGTATACTACACGATGGTTGTATAATTAAGTTGTTTTTGTATTTTGTATCATGTATTTGGCAACTCAAGATCGGTGATGTATACCTATTTTGGGGGCATCACAAAAGCCATATCAGTTTATATTTTTACGCGTCTTATTTTCCTAAGGCTAACTAAGACAGAGTGTTGGAGAAAGCAAGAGAAAAACAAAGTGAAAGAGAGAATTCTCTGAGATTGTCTAGAGGTAGGAGAGGAATTTCTAAGCCTTGACATCATCTCTTGCTAGCAAACAATCAAAGGAATAAGGTATAACCCTAATTTTAACTTTATTTTTGGAATTTCTACTGATAATTATGTTGGATTGATATATATACATGTATGAAGGGTTTATAATCTGTTAATCATCTTTATGAGTGTTGTTTGAATATCAAATTCATGAAATTTGGGTTTGTAGGGAGAAAAGTAAATAACAGTGTATGTTTATGAAAAATGGCTTAAGAAAGTACAAAATTTTATGTCTAATATGTGATATAATCTGTAAATTGGTATTGGATTATGTTAGTATGTGAAGAAACGAAAACGACGTAGTTTGAATCATGTCAATTGGTTAAGAAACGAAGTCGTGGTGATTGAATTCGCTAAATGTGTTTATAACATGAAAATATAGCATGAACACTGAATTGGAACCCTTAAAATTATTTGTTAATATGTTTGAAGTGTTATAATTATTCTCTAGATGAGTAGCTAAGAGTTTAACGAGTCCAGCGAATCAAAAAACAACTAATTCAGACTTAAAATGAGAAAATTATGTCAAAAATTGTAATTTATGCGAATCCAAGAAGCTTGCTTTGCTGCCCGTCTTGTGGCCTGGCGTGAGTGAAATGAGCAATGGCGCGCAGCGTGTACCGCATAGTGAGGAAAAGGGGCGCGTATGAGACCCCGGATTTTATGAATAAATATTTAAATTTCTCGAAATATATTTTTTAATATTATGGTGTGGATTTGATATAATGTTATAGTTGAGGGTGATATTTACAAATTTTGCAAAGTATGCAAGTTGTTATAAAACATTCATTTGGTCGGAGAATATTCTTTTTGTCGGGAATATCCGTACGACGGCCCAATCATTGGTGAACCCACAACGGAAGTATTGTCGTAGTAAGAAAATGACAGAATTATCTTTTTTATAAAAATACGGCGAAAGTGTTACCGTTAAAAGCGTTGAACTACCCTAGTAAGTAAAAGATGTCTGGCGTGGTTGCATTGTAGCACATGGTATTGATTATTGATGCTTACGTGAGAAGTCACTCGCTTATACTCAATTATTGCTAAAGTAATTCTTTGCATCATATCTCTCTCGTATTATTGATTCGATTATTGTCACAAAGGTCATCTCGCATAATATGATATATTATTAAATCAATAATTGAGATGAAAAGTTATTCATATTATTAAATTACAATATTTACAATGTATAGAAGTTACATTAAGGAGAGGTTTGGTCACCTAATTGCGCCGCCATAGGGAGAAATCCTTATTGAAAGCCCCTCTTTCCTTGGAACGACCTGGTTGTTAAATATTGTGAGTTATAATATTAATGATGAATAAGTTCGTGTTGATTAAAGATGAATTTGATAGTTCTATTGTGTTGGGATTATTGGTGTTAGTTGAAATCGACACCTATTCCGATGATAATTGATGTCTATGGGTTATATTGATAAATCGGATACTTTATCATATAAATGAGCAATTAATTGCTACTAATTCACATGCTTATATAACTATTTGTTCACATGTGTGTACTATTGAGTCACATTCACTTACTATTAGGGGAGTTAGTGCAAGATTGATAATACTTGCATGACTAAGTTAAAAATGGAGGTATAGATGGATATACTATACTGTAATTCGTATTTTCACATGATTATAACTATTGATTCACATGATTGAACTATTAATTCACATTATTTACTATTAGGGGAGGTGGTGCAAGTTTGATAATACTTGCAGGACTAAATTAAAAATGAAAGAAAAGTTAGAGGTGTTGTACTGTAATATTTCGAGCCCCAAAATGTGCAATTATCGAAACTATATTTTCCTATAAATAGAAGCTCATTCTTCCTTCATTTCTCACCAATTCACTAAAGCTATAGAGCAATTATTATAGAGAGATATTATAGAGAGAAAGAAGAAGAGAAGTCTGCTACCTCACTATTCCAATATCCAGTCTTCTTTTGAGGTAAGGGGTATTATTCTTTCATATTCATGAAGACAATTATTTTCTTTCAATACTCATAAGAGTTGTTATTCCATTCCTTATTATTATGTTGGAATAACCTGTCTATGCAAAGTATCGCATATATGGTGAAATTCTGTTATTATTTCATTCTTATTTATTCTGTTGGAATATCCTGTTGGTGCGAATTTTGCTTGACCTGGTTCCGTTCTTTATTATTCTGTTGGAATATCCTGTTGGTACGGATTTTGCCTAACTTGGTTCCGTTCTTTATTATTCTGTTGGAATATCCTGTCGGTGTGGATTACGCTTAACCTAGTTTCGTTCTTTATTATTCTGTCAGAATATCCTATCTGTGCGTTTATGCATGACCTGGTTCCATTATTTATTATTCTGTTTATAAAATCCCAAATTTTGCGAATAAAGATTTAATTTTCTCGAAATATTTTTTTGAATATTATGGTGTGAATTTGAGATAATGTTATAGTTGTGGGTAGTATTTATAAATTTTGCAAAGTATGCAAGTTGTTATATAATATTCGATTGGTCGGGGAATATTCGTTTTAACAAGAAATATTCGTACGACAACACAATCATTGGTGGACCCCACAACGGAATTATTGTCGGATTGAGAAAACGAAAAAAATATTTTTATGAAAATAACGGCGGAAGTTTTACCGTTAATACTGTTGAACTACTCAGTAGTAAAAGTACAGTAATATGTGTGGTTGCATCGTAGCACACGGTATTGATTATTGATGTTTACGTGAGAAGTCATTCAATTTTGTTCAATTATTGCTACAGTAGTTGTTGCATAGTATCTCAGGTTATTTGATTCAATTATTGTTAATTGTTATATATATATATATATATATATATATATATATATATATATATATATATATATATATTATATTTAAGTTTTGTTTTATTAGTATTATTAATGAAATAAAATGTAATACTTTTATAAAGTTATTCTATAAATAGAATATATTATATTCTATTATGCATAGTGTTTTGCATAGTAAAATCTTTTTATATAAAACAGAATACTTTTATAAATTTATTCTATAAATAGAATATATTATATTTTATTATGCATAGTGTTGCATAGTGCCTGCATAGTATTTTGCATAGTAAAATCTTTTTATATCAAATAGAATACTTTTATAAAGTTATTCGTTTTATTATATTATAAATAGAATATATTATATTTTATTTAAAAGATTTTGCTTTAAATCTGGACCGTCCGATTAAAAGTAAATCAATCTGGACCGTTCATGAATTAGTTACTATGCAGTCCATTCTTCTATAAATAGAAGCTCATTCCTTCATTATTTCTTACGAATTCACTAAACTCTAGAGAGAGAATCTATAGAGAGAAAGAAGAAAAGTATTCTGCTACTTCACTACTTCTATATCCAGTTTCTTCTATAAGGTAAGGGGTATTATTTCTTTCGTATTCATGAAGAGAACTTCTGTCATTCCATTATTTATTATTCTGTTGGTATAACCTGTATACGCGATCTACCCTATACTTGGTGAAATTCTTCTGTTATTCCATTCTTTATTATTCCGTTAGAATATCTTGTCTATGCGTTTACGCCGGACCTGGTTTTGTCTTTATTATTCTGTTGGAATATCATGTTTGTGCGTTTTACACCGGACCTGGTTCCGTTATTTATTATTCTGTTGGAATAACCTGTCTATGTGAAGTACCGCATGCATGGTGATTTCTGTTGTTATTTCATTCTTTATTATTCTGTTGGAACATCCTGTCGGTGCGAATTTTGCCTGACCTGGTTCCGTTATTTATTATTCTGTTGGAATAACCTGTCTATGCGAAGTACCGCATACATGGTGATTTCTGTTGTTATTCCATTCTTTATTATTCTGTTGGAATATCTTGTCGGTGCGTATTACGCCTAACCTGGTTCTGTTATTTATTATTATGTTGGAATAACCTATCTATGAGAAGTACTGTATGCATGGTGATTTCTTTTGTTATTCCATTCTTTATTATACTCAGTTGATTAAAGTTTTGACTTCTATACTTCATAAAATTAGTGGAATATCCTTGATATTTGCGCTTCATCCAGTATCTTTTCATGGAAATATTCTTCTGAGCATTCTTGAATTTTACTCTACAAAGAAGTATCATGTTGACAATTTGGACGTTATTAGTTCCTAAATAATTTAATTCTTGGACTTGTTTTATTGAATTCTTATATCATTGTCATCATCCTCATGTTTATATTTTGTTGAAAGTCATCTGTGGCCTGTAGTGCATAGATGGACTTGGTATGATTATGACCAGGGATTATTCGGTATAATCATGACCGTAAGGTTACAAATGATGTGGAAAAAGTCCTTATTGGCCCGTAGTGCATTGATGGACAATTTTTGGTATGATTATGGCTATGGATTCTCTTCGGCCAAGGGAGAAAAGATGAATTATTTTATGGCATGATCAGGACCGTTGATGAAAACACGATTATCTTTGGCCCGTAGTGCATGGATAATTTGTGGTCGTGATACTAAATAATATCCTTGGCCTGTAGTGCAAGGATGATTTGATGATGTGGAGTATTTATTAAGCTTAGTCTCAACGATAAAAGTGATGAAAAACTTTTTAATCATAAAAGATAGTAGATTTTATTCTCTACTTGACTCTTTTAATGGATTGCTTGTTCCGCTGCAGTTAAACTTGATGTCAATTGTATTTTATCAGTTTAACATTGTTGAAGACTAATGATAATTTATTCTGCATTATCTTAGTCATAATATTTCTTACTGGGCTAGTTGAGCTCACCCTTTCCTTCACTGTTCTCTTCAGGAAATGAGAATATAGCTGGGAGGAGTCGGGGAACGGAGTGACGGTCCAGATGATAGCATTAGTAGTCCTCACTATTCTATTAAATAGTGTGACAATAAATGTAATGAGGACTTATTCTGAGAGTGGATATTGTATAGAAGACAATATTTGTATTAAAACTCACAGCTCTCTTGTTGTATATTAAAGATTGTATTTGTATTCTGTACCATGTGTTTGGTGACTCAAAATAGGTGATGTATACCTATTTTGGGGGCGTCACAGTTGGTATCAAAGCTTAGGGATATGATCTTTGACTGAGATGTGAGACAAGAACTAGAAGAGGAGAGACGGGGAATTCCTTTGCTAGTATGACCTACCTAGGTTTATTTGGTATTTAATTGGTCGGTCAGAGTATAGGTATAATATGTGATATGTTAATTAACCCTTGTTTTGTGGCAGTATTTGAAAATGGCATCTGAAAATGTTGAGAATAGCAATGGAGCATAGGAGACCGTTGAGTTTCCACATATCAATAATCAGGATAATGTGCATCAGGAAGGCGATAATCCTCCTGTAAATAACAATACTGACCAAATGATGAACGATGGAATGTTCAGAGGCTTTATGCAATTCATGCAACAACAGGTAAGAGAGACTCATGTTCAAAATATAGGTGGAATTAATGGCAACCCACGGTTGATCACCGCTAAGCAGTTCAAGGAACTGGGACCACCGGAGTTTTTGGGAAAGCCAGAACCACTTAAGGCGGAGACGTGGTTAAAGTAGATCACCAAGATATTTGATGTCTTGGGATGCTCCGAGGAGCAAAAGGTTCCATTCGCCACCTTTATGTTGCGTGAAGAGGCAGATTACTGGTGGGAATCTGTAAAACGTACCCATCCTGACGCACTCAAGATGTCTTGGGAGAAGTTCCAAGAGCTGTTCAATGACAAGTACTTTCCCGAAAGTATTCGTCACATGAAGGAGGTGGAGTTTATCAAGTTGGAGCAAACAACATAATCGTGTCGCAGTACGAAGCCAAGTTTGCCGAGTTGTCCCGATTTGCGTCTCATTTGGTTGATAATGAGGAGAAAATGACGCGTATGTTTCTAAGAGGTTTGAAACCTGAGATACGTCAATATCTTATCTCTCATAAATTGTGTTTGTATTCAGATGTTGTTAATAGGGCTCAGTTATTGGAGTGCGATAATGAGTCAACCCAACCAAAAGAGAAGGTAAACAAAATGATAATCTCGGTGATAACACCATCAAAGCGGTGACAATAAGCATGGAGGAATCAACATGCCGAAATGGTAACCACTTTATTGGTAATCATGGCCAAAACAATAAGAATGGACATTTCAAGAAGAAAGGTTCAACAATGACGTGAAGACGCGTCGGCCAAAGACCCGTTTCAAAGGAAGAAGAACGACCACCGGTTGTATGTTTCAAATGCGGATAGGAGGGACACATCCGTCCAAACTGTACGCAGCAATCCAAAGCGTGTTTTAATTGCGGAAGAGAAGGTCACCTAGCTCGATTTTGTCGTATGGTGAAGTCAAGTCCAGCTGGGATAGTGATGCCAAAGGATGTCCCAGACAAGCCAAAGCCGGTAGTTTAAGAGAGAGCGTTTTTTTTTCGTGACGAGGAACCTGAATAAAATTATCACGGGTAAGTTAATCATAAATTCTTGCGAAGTCTATACCTTATTAGATACCGGTTTTACGCATTCTTTTATCTCTCTTGCTTGCGCTCAACTTTTAAATTTGACTCCTGAGAAATTAGACTTTGACTTATCTATTGAAACTCCGTTAGGAGAAACCTTCGTTACCTCCACTATTTATAAATCTTGTTCAAATCAACACTTTCACGTTACCTGTCGATCTTATCTCTTTAAAAATACTTGCCTTTGATGTGATTTTTGGAAACGATTGGTTAACTACTCATCATACTTTTCGTGAGGTTGTTAGCTTTCATACTCCTAACCAACCTGTTATGCGAATTCAAAGCAACCAAATCACTAAAGTCAATCATTGTCATATCAAGCCATAAGTAAAGAGCCCGATCCTTTCGTTGTTGACTTCCTTGTGTGGAATGCACTGAAGCCAGACTTTCTGTAGGTAACATCATGAATGAAGATGGCAAGTTGATAGGTATCAATGTGACGTACTATCCAAGTCTTGGATGAGGGTCACAGTTTTGAATGATATTTCTATCATTAATAAATTTTCTGACATATTCATAAAGATTTCCTAGCATACCCCTAGAGCGTGAAATCGAATTTTGTATTGACCCCAGTACAAAACCCATTTCTTAAACCCTCAAATATTTCTTCAACTAAAATGAACGTAACATGCGCCAAAGACGTTGACTCGAGCTGTTGAAGATTACGATCGTACCATTCAATACCATCGTAGGAAAAACGAACATGGTAGCTGACGCGTTGAGTAGAAGATCGTATGCGGTTACAAGTGTGAATATACGAACCCACGTGAAGATAACGAATATACGAGTAGAATCGACTTTAATCGATAAAGTTAAAACCGTGCAAGCTACATACTCAAAGCTGATGAATGTGAAGAAGAAGGTTCAAGAGGGCGTTATTCTAGAAGCAAGAATCGACGAAGAGAGGAAATCTCAACCCTCGATTTAATTGGCCCATTTGAAATCCTCGATCAAGTAGGAACTGTGGCTTATAGACTCGTTTTCCCGCCAAGTATGTCGCGTGTTCATAACATTTTTTCACGTATCGATGTTACGTAAATATGTGGATGACCCAAACCACATTATTGATTTAGAACCGGACGAGATAGCGGATAATTTAACGTATGAAGATGTACTTGTTAAAATCCTAGAATGTATTTAACACTCAAAGGTTGTACCTCAAGAATTAAAATCTGACGAAGTGTCCTCATCTGTTCGGCATACCAGGTACGTACGTAAATTTCGAGGGCGAAATTTCATAGGGAGGGGAGATTGTAAAATCCCAAATTTTATAAATAAAGATTTAATTTTCTCGAAATATTTTTTTGAATATTATGGTGTGAATTTGAGATAATGTTATAGTTGTGGGTAGTATTTATAAATTTTGTACAGTATGCAAGTTGTTATATAATATTTGATTGGTGGGAATATTCGCTTTTAACGGAAATATTCGCATGCGACGACACAATCATTAGTGGACCTACAACGGAATTATTATCGGATTGAGAAAATGACAAAATATTTTATGAAAATAACAAATGAAGTTTTACCGTTAATCTTGTTGAACTACTCAAAGAGTAAAAGTACAATGAATATGTGTGGTTGCATAGTAGCACACGGTATTGATTATTGATGTTTACGTGAGAAGTCACTCAGTTTTGTTCAATTATTGCTACAGTAGTTGCTGCATAGTATCTCACGTTATTTGATTCAATTATTGTTGATTGTTATATATATATATATATATATATATATATATATATATATATATATATATTTAAGTTTTGTTTTATTAGTATTATTAATGAAATAAAATGCAAATACTTTTATAAAGTTATTCTATAAATAGAATATATTATATTCTATTATGCATAGTGTTTTGCATAGTAAAATCTTTTTATATAAAACAGAATACTTTTATAAAGTTATTCTATAAATAGAATATATTATATTTTATTATGCATAGTGTTGCATAGTGCCTGCATAGTGTTTTGCATAGTAAAATCTTTTTATATAAAACAGAATACTTTTATAAAGTTATTCGTTTTATTAGATTATAAATAGAATATATTATATTTTATTTAAAAGATTTTACTTTAAATCTGGACCGTCCAATTAAAAGTAAATCAATCTGGATCGTTCATGAATTAGTTACTATGCAGTCCATTCTTCTATAAATAGAAGCTCATTCCTTCATTATTTCTTACGAATTCACTGAACTCTAGAGAGAGAATCTATAGAGAGAAAGAAGAAAAGTATTCTGCTACTTCACTACTTCTATATCCAGTTTCTTCTATAAGGTAAGGGGTATTATTTCTTTCGTATTCATGAAGAGAACTTCTGTTATTCCATTATTTATTATTCTGTTGGAATAACCTGTATACGATCTACCCTATACTTGGTGAAATTCTTCTGTTATTCCATTCTTTATTATTCTGTTAGAATATCTTGTCTGTGCGTTTACGCCGGACCTGGTTTCGTCTTTATTATTCTGTTGGAATATCATGTTTGTGCGTTTTACACCGGACCTGGTTCCGTTATTTATTATTCTGTTAGAATAACCTGTCTATGTGAAGTACCGTATGCATGGTGATTTCTGTTGTTATTCCATTCTTTATTATTCTGTTGGAACATCCTGTCGCTTGCAATGTAATTTCGCCTTACACAGTTCCATTATTTTTATTCTGTTGGAATAACTTTTCTATCATCTGATACCGCATTCATGGTGATTTCATTGTTATTCCATTCTTTATTATTACATTTGAATATCATGTACGGTCGTATTACCTAACCTTGTTCCGTTATTTATTATTATGTTGGAATAACCTATCTATGCGAAGTACCGTATGCATGGTGATTTCTTTTGTTATTCCATTCTTTATTATACTCAGTTGATTAAAGTTTTGACTTCTATACTCCATGAAATTAGTGGAATATCCTTGATATTTGCGCTTCATCCAGTATCTTTTCATGGAAATATTCTTCTAAATATTCTTGAATTTTACTCAATAAATAAGTATCATGTTGACAATTTGGACGTTATTAGTTCCTGAATAATTTAATTCTTGAACTTGTTTTATTGAATTCTTATATCATTGTCATCATCCTCATGTTTATATTTTGTTGAAAGTCATCTGTGGCCTATAGTGCATAGATGGACTTGGTATGATTATGACCAGGGATTATTTGGTATAATCATGACCGTAAGGTTACAAATGATGTGGAAAAAATCCTCATTGGCCCGTAGTGCATTGATGGATAGTTTTTGGTATGATTATGGCTCTGAATTCTCTTCGGCCAAGGGAGAAAAGATGAATTGTTTTATGGCATGATCGGGATGGTTGATGAAAACACGATTATCTTTGGCCCGTAGTGCATGGATAATTCATGGTCGTGATACTAAATAATATCCTCGGCTGTAGTGTGGATGATTTGATGATGTGGATTATTTATTAAAATTTGAGTCTCGGCGATAAAAGTGATGAAAACTTTTTGAATCATAAAAGATAGTAGATTTTATTCTCTACTTGACTCTTTTAATGGATTGCTTGTTCATCATGCAGCTTAAACTTGATGTCTATTGTATTTTATCATTTTAACATTGTTGAAGACTAATGATAATTTATTCTGCATTATCTTATTCATAATATTTCTTACTGGGCTAGTTGAGCTCACCCTTTCCTTCACTGTTCTCTTCAAGAAATGAGAATATAGCTGGGAGGAGTCGGGAACCGGAGTGACTGGTCCCGTGATGATAGTATTAGTAGTCCTCACTATTACATTAAATAGTGTGATAATAAATGTAATGAGGACTTATTCTGAGAGTGGATATTGTCTAGAAGACAATATTTGTATTAAAACTCACAGCTCTATTGTTGTATATTAAATATTGTATTTGTATTCTGTACCATGTATTTGGCAACTCAGAATAGGTGATGTATACCTATTTTGGGGGCATCACACTGTTGGGAATAACCTGTATGTGCAGTCTATCGCACGCTTGGTGAATCCTTCTGTTATTCCATTCTTTATTATTCTGTTGGAATAACCTGTCTATGTGGATTACCACATGCATGGTTAATGATCCTTTGTATTCATTCCTTATTAAATTGTGGAAATAATCTATATACGTGGATTACCGCATGGCGGGTGAAAATCCATTTGCAGTTTCACATATTCTTTTATACTCAATTGGTTAAAGTTTTAGCTTCTATACTCCATGAAATTAGTAGAATATCCTGGATATTTGTGTTTCATCCAGTATTTTTTCATGAAAATATTCTTCTAAGCATTCTTAAATTTTTCTCCACAAAGCAGTATCATGTTGACAATTTGGACATTATTGAGTTCAGGATAAATTAACTTATAAATCTTTAAAATTTATTCTTGAACTTGTTTTGTTGAATTATTATGTCATTGTCATGATGAGTTATTTTGGTTTTTATGTGAAAACATGAAAGTTTCTTAGAAATCACAAAGGGTTGAAAATCAGATTTTGGTGAAAATGGAACATGAAATTCAATTGACCATATCTCCTATTATATTTCGAATTTTTCAGTGTGGTCAAGTTCTAGAGTTAGATCTATGAGTTTTCTAACTTATCCAAGTGGAATCACTGTAAAAGGTGTTGTAGATTTTCGTGTGGACTGATTTTAGCAAAGGAGTCAAAAGTTGCAAATTAAGAAAAAGCTACTGCCCAAAAATTTAAAAGGGCATTTTCGGCCACTTAATTTGTGAGAAAAATTCCGGCCTTTTGGGACATGGAAATATATGGTATAAAGTATCTCCTGTCCAAAAATAAGTTCATTCCGACTTAAAATGAGCAAGTTATGACTATTTCAATATTTAGGTTTTTCGGACAAAAAAATGCTATAACTAGAGTTCTATAACTCTGATGACCATGAAATTTAAACTGGAAGCTCACGTTAACATGTGTAAGATCCTACCAAGATTTGGAAATTTCTAGAGTTAAACTTGAGGTAGCTAATTTCTTAAGGAATTAATCAGAAATTGATTTTTTTTAAATAGTAAATGAATTTTAAAAATTCCGAGAAAAATATATGTTCAATATGGGACTATATTCTGCTAAATCCCAGAAAAGAAATATTTTTGGGACTGATTTGGTATTTTTCATGATCTAGTTATGAGTAAATGAGTTAAATATGTTATGTGAAGTAACAAAATTGGAAAATAGGATTTTATGGCTTCGGAATCCTATATAGGGTATATTTAGATTTTTGATAAAGAATTTGATCATTGGTGATGAAATCTTATGAGTATGGTATTTTTGAATGATTAAATGCATTATTTGGTAAAATGTAAACAATTGAAATAAATTATTTATAAGTTTAAGAAGTGATTAAAATATTGTTATAATATTAACAAAATTAGATTATGAGTTTATTAAGTGATTGATAATATTTGGATAAATTTAAAGTCTTTAATATTTATCCTTGTTTTCGTTTGATTAATGCTTATATCATTGTCATCATTCTCATGCTTATATTGTGATGAAAGTCATCTTTGGCTTACGTGCATAGATGGACTTGGTGTGATTATGACCAGGGATTATTCGATGTAATCAAGACCGTAATGTGATGAATGATGTGGTACAAGTCCTCAGTGGCCTGTAGTGCATTGATGGACAATTTTTGGTATGATTATGACCAGGGATTATTCGGTATAGTTATGACCATTGGTAATTTAATGAATGTCCTTGGCCCGTAGAGCAGGGATGATTCGATGATGTGGTTTATTTACTAAGCTGAGTCTCAGCGATAAAAATTGATGAAAACATTTTAAATCATAGAAGATAGTAGATTTTATTCTCTACTTGACTTTTCTAATGGATTGCTTGTTCCGCTGCAGTTAAACTTGATGTCTATTATATTTTATCAGTTTAACATTGTTGAAGACTAATGATAATTTATTCTGCATTATCTTAGTCATAATATTTCTTACTGGGCTAGTTGAGCTCACCCTTTCTTTCGTTGTTCTCTTCAGTAAATGAGAATATAGCTTGGACTAGTCGAGGAATGGAGTGACGGTCCAGATGATAGCATTAGTAGTCATCACTATGGCATGACATGCAATATATAATTGTATAGAGGACCTAAGATGTGTGTGTCGTATTTTAAACGTCACTTAATAATTGATTTGGGTGAACAACAATAGGGTGATGAGAACCCAACCCTGAAAGCGACAAAAGTGCACTACAGTAAAATGAAGAGAACAAAAATCTTCTCGTGTCCCTTTGGAGACTTGAAATATTTGTTGTTGTACTTTATATGGCATGTATTAATTTGAGTATGAATATTGTCGTATTATATACGTTACAATATTTGTATTGAAACTCACAGTATATATGTCGTCAGATTTTGTATTTTATCGTTTGTATAATTAAGTTGTATTTAAATTTATGTACCATGTATTTGGCGACTCAAGATGGGTGATGTATACCTATTTTGGGGGCGTCACAATGCGGTCGAGCCCCATGTGTGCTGATTGTGACTGCTTTGACCTGTTTTGATAAAATAGTCATAACCTTTTCATACGAACTCTGATTGAGGTGATTCAAGATGATCCGGAACGAGGACGAATAGACCTACAACTTTTGTTCTTTAAGAGTTTTAATTTGAGGTCTTTAGGAAGGGTCAAAATAGTCATCTTTGTGACTATTACGTATTCGGAGGGCGTCGATCGAGCACATGCGCAAGTATAGTGCTCCTAATGATGGATTATGTTATTCTAAGTGATGTAACATGAAAATGCATGATATAATACATGACATATAAAATTTACTTGCTCATAATAGAAAGCATTTGCATGACTTAGTATGTGTTTTGAAAAGAAACTTAAAGATTTTGAAAAAAAAACAAACAAACCTTGTGGAAACTTATGTTCTATAAGTTCTGAACTTAGTGGTTTATATACATGATTGAGTTCAAATATAAATGAGCATGATATGGTGTTTATAGTGTCTTGCTCATGATAAAAATTGTTAGACCTTGTGTTAGAAAAGTTTTCAAGAGAAACTTGATATAATAGAACTAAGGTGCATAAATGCTACATGAGGTAGGTTTTGAACTTGAGAAGACGTTATCATGACTTAGTTACTTATGATAAGAGTTTTTAAAAGTTGTCTTATATGTGCTATACTACATCATTAATGATAAAATGATTTTAAAGACAAACTCCATTATCTTTTGTAAACTAAGTATTGAAACATGAATGATATGTGTACTCAACTAGTCAAGCATGACATAAGTTATTAAGCATGTTTTAAAAAGTATGAACTATGATATGTCCATGTAAATGAGATAGATACATGTGAGCATATGATATTAGAGGCTTATTAGTACAAATATATGGTTTAAAAGCTTATAACATCAAATCTTGTTAAAGAAAGTTGTTAAGCCCTATTGATTGAAATAAATCATTATGGAGCTAAATAATTTAAATGTGAACTTGAAAATAGATCACAACCTATTTGATGTCAAGTACGGATGGTTAAGGTATACTTATACATGCCTAGCTATTCTAGGAGTATGATGAGAAAGTGAAATTAAGGTTTTACAAACCTAGTTAGGAAACAATGTAACGTTACTATTATATTAAGAATGTATGAAATATATGACTAATAGATGTGAATCCATGATTATATAACTGTGTAGGAATACACGAAGTACAGATAAGCGTTAAACAGTTAAGTCGTAGTTCATAAACTATGAATCAGGCAAGTCTTTCAGTTCCTATTTGCTATGTGAACTTGATGATTAACTGTTTTAAATCTTTATTTCAAAGAGCATGATGTGTTATATATATGTTGAAAGTATGAAATGTTAAAGTCAATTTATGACTATATGTTGATTGATTAAAGCATGCTGATTGAGTAAGGACTCAATCTTTATACTTGTTATATGAACTGTAGCATGGATGTTATATGTTGAGCATGTTATTATGTGCTATGTGATGCATGAAAACTGTTAGATTTTGTTGGGCTGTCGAGCTCAACCTTGAAAATAACCACTTTTGCAGGTTTAAGATTCAAGGTAAAGTTGTGTATTACTTGAAAGACATGAATCAGATGTGATACTTGAAGATTTATACATTTTGGTTGTGTTATTATTATTTGAAGAAAGTTTAAGGTTCCGAATAATGTATTAATGTAGAATTGTAATATCATTTTGCGATGTAAACTATTGTAGTATTAAAATGATTCTAAGATATTTAGATGTAAAGGTTGAAGGTTTTGGGTAAGAGGATAGTTTGTAATAGAAAATTTAAATTATTCCGTAAATTTTAATGGTTGTATTATCGTTTAATGATGTAAAATTAGAGGTTGAATGTACTATTAACGACCGAAGTCGAGAATTAAATTATATGAATTTTGGGGTCGTTACAATTACTATTGAGCATAAGGGTTTGAAAAACCTCTTTTACAAAACATCACTGCTATATCTTATTAAAACTAAACTTTTTTACAAAATTCAAACCCTTTGTATATAGGTGCAAACGAGGCATAACACTACTTCCAAATTATTGCACATTAACCCACACACACACACACACATATTCAGATAACAGTTTAATTGAAAAGTGGCGGTCACCGTGGTAACACGGATGTCGGGGGGTGCCTAACACCTTCCCTCCGCATAATCAAGCCCCCGAACCCTAACGAAACTCGGTTTCATAGACCTGTTAAGCAGTGTTACACCATTGGGTCAATGTTCAAACCTTTTCTTGGTTGAGTTGGTGCAACCATTTAAAAATACCAATTGGCGACTCTTACAGTCCAATCGTCGACACATACATGTCGAACCTTTTCACAACTTGATTTTTCAAACAAATCTCACTTAACATGAGAACACCAAAAGATAAGAACAGAAAAGGGACAGTAAAAATCTCGACGTCGACAGGTGGAGACTCTGCTGGGGACTCTAGTAAGAGGGCTTAAGCCGCTACTACAAACTTTTTAAACTGTTATATGCTTGTGTGTGGATGTTGCATTTACATTTAAAAATGTGTATGAATGCATTTACTTACTGCACTTAGTGCTTCGCACTATATCTCTGCCTGTGATATTAGTGCTTCGCACATGTCATCATTTTCCATACGGTGAAACACGTTGTATGTGAATGTATGTTGTTTAGTCCCTCCACCAGGAGGCTATTCCTGAAATCACCCATCTCAAAGAAGATCCAAACATCGGTGAGATCAGGAAGAAAGTCCTTCAAATGGAAGAGACCATTCGGTCTATTAAAGGGATTGGAGCACACGGGAGTGTTTCATATGTTGACTTTTGTATATTCCCTGGTGTTCATTATCCAGAGAAGTTCAAAACTCCTGACTTTGAAAAATATAATGGGTTGGGAGATCCTTACACATATTTGAAGGTATTCATTAGAGAACTCGGATCTTATGCCGAGGATGAGAAGCTCAGAATGCAACTATTCCAAAAAAGTTTGACTGGAGAAGCCCGATCGTGGTACACCAGATTAGATAATTCCAAGATTCATAGCTAGGAAGAGCTAGCTCATGCCTTCCTCAGTCAGTTAGCTTCCAGTCTCAGATGGCTCCTGACCGGTACCAAATTACCAAGGTTAAGAAATAAGCCGATGAGTCTTTCCGAGAGTATGCTCAAAGGTGGAGGCGCCTTTCGGCTCAAGTTATTCCCTCTATGACTGAGTGTGAAATGTTGATGACCTTTATAGACATACAAGAAGCTCCCTTCTATGAGAGAGTCTTAGCTGGCATTGGCAAGCCATTTTCTAAAATGATCAAACATGGGGAGATGGCTGAGATGGGATTGAAGTCAGGAAAGATTCAAGATCTTGTAGCTCTAAAAATTGTTGAGCACATCCAGTCTGGAAGTTATGGAAATAACCCCAGGAGGGTCCATAAGAAAAAAGAGGAGGATGTTTCCTTGATACTACAAGTCCAAAAAGGCAGTCAGAACATGCCTATCTAGAGGAAAAACTACTCCCCTTTTTAAGCACAATCTTCAAACCCTCCATTGCCAAAGAATGGAGAAGTCAACCTTTCAGTGTTCATGTGAGACCCCAAATTTTATGAATAAATATTTAAATTTCTCAAAATATTTTTTTTAAATATTATGGTGTGGATTTGATATAATGTTATAGTTGTGGGTAATATTTATAAATTTTGCAAAGTAAGCAAGTTGTTATATAATATTCGATTGGTCGGGGAATATTCGTTTTAACAGGAATATTAAATACTGATGGCACAATCATTGGTGGACCCCACAACAAAAGTATTATCGTAGTTAGAAAATGATGAATTATCATCATAACTTGGCTAAAGTGTTACCGAATTAAAACCTGTTGAACTACCCTAGTAAAAGTACAATAATACGCGTGGTTGCATGCATAGCAAGCACAACAGTATTATTCTTTCATATTCATGAAGAGAGTTATTTTCTTTCAAAACTCGTAAGGGGTTGTTATTCCATTCTTTATTATTATGTTGGAATAACTTTTATCTACGCAAAGTCTGACATACATGGTGAAATTCTTACATTATTCTATTCTTTATTATTACATTTGGAATAACTTTTATGCATGCGGATCTATCGCATGCCTAGTGAATTCTGTTGTTATTCCATTCTTTATTATTACGTTGGAATATCACGTGCATGCTAAATTACGCATGACCGGGTTCCATTCTTTATTATTCATTGAATATCTTGTCTATCGGATTACGCGATGACACAGTTCCATTCTTTATTATTCTATTGCGAATAACCCATATGCATGCGATTCTATCGTGATGCATGGTGAATTCTTCCATTATTCCATTCTTTATTATTACATTGGAATAACTTTTGTATGTGGATTACCGCATACATGGTGAATGATCCTTTGTATTCATTTCTTATTAAATTGTGGAAATGATCCGTTTACGTGGATTACCGCATGGCGGGTGAAAATCCATTTGTAGTTTCGTATATTCTATTATACTCATCTGGGATATCATTTTTTTGTACTCGTCATGAAATATCATTTTCTTTGGTATTTTTCTTTTACGAGTTACTATTCACGGGTTACTATTCACTCTAGTATTATTCACTCGGGTATTCGGGGCACTTTTTGTGTTGGAGTACTATTCACGAGTTATTATTCATGGGTTACTATTCACCCAAATTACTCTTCACCCGAATATTATTCACTCGAGTATTCAGGACACTTTTCATGTCGGGGTACTATTCTCGAAGTACTATTCACGGGATACTATTTACCCGAAAAATATATTTCTTTTCTGTCCAAATTATTTTTGGTACATGAATATTATTCTTGAATTTTACTCTAAAAAGCAGTATCGTGTTGACAATTTGGACGTTATTGATTTCTGGATAAATTAAATTATAAAACTTTAAAATTTATCCTTAAACTTTTTTATTGAATTATTATGTCATTGTCATCATCCTCGTGCTTATATTGTGATGAAAGTCATCTTTGGCTTACGTGCATAGATGGATTTGGTATGATTATGACCAGGGATTACTCGGTATAATCATAACCGTAATGTGACGAATGATGTGGTGAAAGTCCTTATTGGCCTGTAGTTCATTGATGGACAGTTGTGGGTATGATTATGACCAGGGATTATTCAGTATAATCATGACCATTGATGATTACATGAATATCCTTGGTCGTGGTGCAGGGATGATTCAATTTTATTTATTAAGTTGAGTCTCAGCGATAAAGTTGATGAAAAACTTTTTAAATCATAGAAGATAGTAGATTTTATGCTCTACTTGACTCTTCTAATGGATTTCTTATTCCGATGCAGTTGTTGATCTAAAACTTGTTGTCTATTATATTCTATCAGTTGTTATACTGTTGAAGGCCAAGGATAATTTATTCTGAATTATCTTAGTCATAATATTTCTTACTGGGCTAGTTGAGGTCACCCTTTCTTTCATTATTCTTTTCAGGAAATTAGAATATAGCTGGGACGAGTCGAGGAATGGAGTGATGGTCCAGGATAAATGGCTTTAGTAGTCCTCACTATTCTACAGAATAATGTGATAATAATTGTAATGGGGACACCATTGAGTGTGGATATTGTCTAGATGACAATATTCTTGTTTAAATTCTGAGCTATGTTTTGTCGTATTTTACACGACTGTTGTATAATTAAGTTTTATTTGAATTTATGCACCATGTATCTGGCGACTCAAGATGGGTGATGTATACCTGTTTTGGGGGCGTCACAGTTCACACCCATGGGGGACTCACTCGAGAATATTCTCAATCTTCTGACTACTCAGAAGAAAATTACCCATCTTCTTCCACCAGCCAACCCAAATGGGAAGGATTTCAATGCTACCCAGAAGTGTACCTATTATGTTGGAGCTTTAAGACATGATACTCAGGATTGTTGGGCCTTGAAACACAAGATCAAGGATTTAATTGACAACGGTGAGATCATGGTGACTAAACCCGACCCACCTCATGTGCAAGACAACCCTCTTCCTCAACACAAAGAGGAAGAGGTTAATATGATTAATTGGAGCAGTGGACAGAGTTCCAATTATAGTGTTGAATCCTCCCAAACCAGCAAGGATGGTGCTGATAAATGGGATTATGCATAGTTTTAGTTTATGATGGAACGAAAAATGAAGTCTCTTTGTGAGCAAGTTAACCAATTGGATGAACTGGTGATCCATCAGCATCAAGTCATAAGCCAATTATTCAGCCAAGAGCATGCTAGTCTCCTTTCTCTGGTTATAAATACTCCATCATTGACTCTAGAAAGTGAAACACTGGAGGATAAAGTTGCAAAAAGAGCAAGTGTTAAAGCCCGTCGGGATTTTGCCAACAAGAGGGAATTTATATATCTGGGCCAACCGATGGAAAAGATATTTTAGATGCTGATAAATGAAGGAAGAATCATAGCTCTGCTACCTCTAATCAATCCCCGTTCAAGACGGTTCAATTCTAATAGAGTATGTCAGTATCACTCCCACTCTCGCGGACATAGCACTGAAGAATGATGGGTACTCCGTCATCTTATTCAGAATCTAATTGGCAACGGTGTCCTGCAGTTGCCAGAAAATGACATTGTGTTACTTGAGAGCGGAGACACATATCCTACAAAATGGAAGGAGGTCGTAGCAGTTATATCCACTAAGGATGAGTTGGCTGCCAGACCACCCACAATACAAGCAATTCAACTCAAAGGTGTTGACAATCCTTTGAAAGTGGTTGCGCCAAAGCTAATTACATTACCATTTAGACCACAGTAACTTGTTGTCAGCCTACAAAAAGTTCCATGGAATTATGGAGAGGCTGAAGGATCCACATCCCATATAACTATTGCAGTGTTGAAGGAGAATCCACTGTATCTTCCCCATCGGGTGATGAAGCCTACTATCAAATTAAATGGGAAAATTCCCATGGGGAATATCGAAGAGTTCCTCCGTACTATGGGCCATAATGAAGCCAAGGTGGTTTTAAGCTTGAAAGAAGATCCACAATAAATTTCCATATTGGACTTGGTTTTCTCTTCTGAAGATCACAGGAAGGTCTTGTTAAGAGTTCTAGAAGAAGCCCAGTTGGCGAAATCAGTGGACGTTGAAAAGTTCCAGCATCTAGTTGATCACATTTTTAACAACAATGTGATATCTTTCACTGATGACGACATACCTCCCGAAGGGACTAGTCATTGCAAATTGTTACACATAGCAGTTTTGTCCTCCGGATATATGGTGGGAGGAGTTTTGATAGATGGAGGATCATCTTTAAATATCTGCCCTTATGCCACTTTGGAGAAGATGAACATCAATCTCAAAAGGATCCGAAGCAGCCATACGATTATCAAAGCTTTTGAAGGATCCTGACGAAATGTTGTCAGAGAGATTGAACTGGCTGTAGAGATTGGTCCACATACCTTCTGCGTTTCCTTTCACGTGCTCAAAATAGCCACAGGATACAATATGCTCTTGGGGAGATCGTGGATTCATATGGCTGGAGCCATCCCTTCCACCCTTCACCAACAACTCAAATACATCATTAATAATAGCCTAGTCACTATTAATGCTGAGCTGGAATGTCCTGAACAAGGTGACATACCACTCATCAGCTTCAATAGCAAAGTTGAGCCGGTCAGTTTCCATGCCCTAGAGGTGAGCAACACTCACTATCATCCTATTTGGGCGCCACTTTTGATACTCAAGATTTCTGTCGAGGTAATATCGACAACTCAAGAGAAGATATCATTAGGTTATCAACCTGGACAAGGGTTGGGCAAAGATCATCAGGGCATTAAGCGCCCAATTCAAATTCCCAGTCAAACCGAGACAGCCAAACTAGGCTATTCTGCCAGTTTCAGTCATAGGAATCCTCACAAGTACAAACAGATTCCTTCAGCTTTAGCCACACAACGATTATATCAACCTACAAATCCTAAACCTATATGGTCTCCAGTAAAGGTGCATGTCCATGTAATGGCTATGTTATTTCCTAAACTGATACCGGTCAAAGCAAAAGAGGTCTTGATTCCATATCCTGAAGTGGAAGAAAGGGAACGGAGACGTAAATAAGACATCGCCAGGTGGTTGTCAAACATACGCATCATTATCCATACTGAGGGTAAGAATAGAGACATCCCAGATGATGATTGTCCATATATCATGGTCATCATTTGGGAGAAGGAGGACAAAGACAACCCCTTCATCACTACTGTCCAACAGGACTTCACCTTTGGCAATTGGAGCAGCATTCCATGCATTTGCAGACAAGGGTAAAAAGGGCAGAAAATCCCTCTACACTGTAGATAGCAATAACTTCTTACTTTTTTGTGTAGTATTAGCAATTGTTTTGTCATTACATGCTAACACTTTGTATGATTGAACAGTTTAATATATTAAGTGAAAGCATTTTTGTTTCAGGACTCTAAATTTAGATGTGCCTAAACTTGCTGATGAGGTGCCTATTCTCCACAAGGACTGTAACTTTGATGTAAAGTTGGACTTAGACTTGATGGAAATACAAGAGGACTATGAGATACCTTAGGAGATAAAAGAATGGGTCGAGGAAAAATCCAAATAAAATCTTAATCAAACCTCCTCTTTCAACCCCAGAACCTTAGAAAACCCTAAGCTAATCCTGATTGGTATGAACCTCACTCCAAACCAAAGAATGACATGGTTACGTTATTAACCCAATTCCAGGATGTGTTTGCATGGTCTTATGAAGACATGGTGGGTTTGTCCACTGACATTGTCATTCATCACCTCCCCATCAGAGAGGGATTCAAGCCAATCAGGCAGGAGCTCAGGCTATTAAAACCTGAGTGGAGTTTAAAGGATAAAGAAGAAATTGTGAAACAATTTCAAGCTGGCATCATCATGGTGTCAACATACCCTGAATGGCTATCCAACATAGTCCCCGTGCCTAAAACAGGAGGAAATGTGCGAGTTTGCGTGGATTACCGGGATTTGAATAAAGCTTGCCTTAAGGATAGCTTTCCCATTCCATTTATCCACATTCTCATTGATAATACTGTTCAATACGACATGTACTCCTTTGCGGATTATTTTGCAGGGTACCATCAAATCATGGTTGCTGAAGAGGATCGTTAGAAAATTGCATTCATCAGGCCTTGGGGAACCTTTTGTTATAGACAGTTTTCCTTCGGCCTCATCAATGCTGGAGCTACCAATCAGCGGGCCTTGATGGCTCTTTTTCATAATTTAATGCACAGAGAAATAGAGATCTATATGGATGGCATCATTGTCAAGTCCCGAAGGGAGGAAGACCACATAGGCCATCTCAGAAATCTCTTCAACAGGTTGCGTAAGTATAACTTGAAGTTGAATCCAGCCAAGTGCGCCTTTGGCGTTAAATCAGGCAAGTTGCTAGGTTTCCTAGTCAGCCACAAAGGGATTGAGCTGGATCCCACCAAAATCCAGGCCATCACAGAAATGCCCATTCCACGGACAGAGAAGGAAATACGAGGATTTTTAGGAAGGATCAACTTCATCAGCCGATTCATCTCCCAACTCACAGTAACATGTGAGCATATCTTCAAGTTGTTAAGGAAGAACTCCTCTATGAAATGGAATGATGAGTGTCAGAAAGCCTTCCTTATAATCAAAGAGTAGCTAGTCAAAGCTCCTATTTTGGTACCTCCCAGGGATGGTGTCCCCCTGTTCATGTACCTATCCATTAATGACAATGTCATGGGTTGCATGCTGGGACAGAAAGATGATAGAGGCCAAGAGCGAGCTATCTACTACCTCAGCAAAAGATTCAGCAACAGTGAACACAAGTACACTCTGATTGAGAAGACTTGTTGTGCTTTAGCATGGGCATCCATGAGGTTACAACATTACCTCCATGGTCATACAACCCATCTCATATCCCGCATGGATCCTCTCAAGTATGTGTTCAGTAAGCCCATACTAATTTGTCGCCTGTCCAGATGGCAGTTGATCCTATAGCAATTTGACATCGTCTACGTGATGCAAAAGTCTATCAAAGGTTAAGGAATTGTGGATCAACTGGTCGCCGCACCTTTAGGGTATTTCAAACCCTTGGAAACATACTTCCCCGATGAAGGGGTAATGATAGTTCAACAACACCATCAGTACGACGCACACCAGACATGAAAGATGCATTTTGATGGAGCTGTTAAAATGGAATGTTCTGGGGCTGGAACAGTTCTAGTAGCTATTACAGGGGAGCAGTATCCCATTGTCGTCAAATTATAGTTTATCAGCACCAACAACACAGCTGAGTATGAAGGGTGCATTATAGGGATAAAACTTGCCCAATCAATAGGTATCAGATGGTTAACTGTCTTTGGAGATTCTGAATTGGTAATCAGATAAACCACCGGAATCTATCACACCAAAGAACTACATTTGTTGCCATACCATCGGCAGGTTATCTAGATGGATTTGGAGTTTGAAGAAATAACCTTCCTCCACATTTCTAGGGATAGGAATGACTTTGTGGATGCGCTAGCAACTTTGGCTTCCTTGATCAACATACCTAACAAGGAAAACATGCCAAGCATCACATTTGCCCTGCAAAAGGCTCCAGCCTATGGGAATTACATCAGAGAAGTATCGGATGAGCTACCTCTCATCAAGAACCCTTGGTATCAGCACATCAAGGAGTATCTACGAGAAAAAGCAGATCCATCGAGTTCTGCTGAGAAAAAGTAGATCCATCGAATGGCCATGAGATTCTACCTAAGCAGAGATGCACTTTACAAACGAGATGCAGGACTAGGTCTCCTTAGATGTCTAGACAAAGACCAAGCTTAGAGGCTCATGGATGAAATCCATGGTGGAGTATGTGGCCCACACATGAGCGGCCATCTACTTGTCAAAAAGATCTTTAGAATAGGGCATTACTGACTCTCTCTCAAGGTTGACTATGATGATCACGTCAAGAGATGTTATCAATTCCAAATTCATGGGAATGCTATCCACGCCCCTCCAAGGGAGCTCCACAATATGAGTTTACCATGGCCCTTCTCAATGTGGGGAATGGACGTGATCGGGCCCATCGAGCCCAAAGCTAGTAATGGGCATCGATTCATCTTCACCGTGATTGACTACTTCACCATGTGACAACCGAGATTTTATAATTTAATTTAAATATTTATTGGATTAAATAAATATTTTTCGATGAATTAATTATTAGAATAATTAATTAATTGATGAAGTTGTGATAGATTAATTTAATTATATGTGTTATATTTATTAAATTGAAGTGCAGAATTTTATTATTCGATGTATGTCTTTATGTGAGCTTATTGAATTAAAAGAAATATTTAATAAGCCTATGTTATTTTAATTAATTTAATTATTAATTAGAGATTTAATAATTGATATTATTATTAAATGAGAAAATTTAATCATGTGACTATGTGAATTAATGAGAAATTATTTTATTTTATTTAAATAAATTAAACTAGATATTTGATTTATTTTATAATGGATGTGACATTTTTGTAAACTATATGATAAGGTTTTATTAAAATAATGGGTTTTGAAACCTAGTATGCTAGCCAAACATGGCCTTAATGGGAGTTGAGGGAAGTTACCCATGACGGGGTAACTGACCACAACGCGTCAGTTGATTTTCTTTATTACGCCTTCTTCTTCATTTTTCCTAAGTCTAGAAAAATAGAAACAGAGAGTTTCAGAGAGAGATTGAGAAATGTTGAGGGAGAATTATGATTGAAGAAGAGTTTAGAAGGAATTCATTCACACACTAATCTACGCTTTACGCTTCGGTAATTCTCTTCAACCCAAATTTTTATTTTACGTCTTTTAAAGTTTTCATGAATATGGCTTTCATTTATTCTGTAAGTCTCTGTAAATTGGGAAAGGGTGCTGTTATAGGGATATATGTAATGATTCGAGTAGTATAGCATGTTTTAATATATATTATATGGGTTTCTATATCTTTAGTTTCATGAAACTATATAGTAAAAGATTTTAGAGTATGTGATATGGCCATATGGCCCTTATATGTATTTTTTAATATGTTAACCATAAATTTTTCTACAAAATTCACAATTGTATATGATTATGCATGCTAAAGCGAACAAAACGAAGTTTGAATGGTTGAATTTGGTTTTATAACGAATCTGTGGCGTTAAATGTTAGGATTTATGTTCAAAACTTCAAGAACATCAAGAACAGTACAATTTGCATGCTTTAATTCTATGATTATGTGTTTTAATGGGTTTAAATCACTCTATATATGTTGGGTAATGGTTATGTATAAATTCTAGCATGTGGGTATGTTTAAATTGGTGAAATTAATGATCATGTAGAGTTTATTTTGCTGAATTTTGTGTTCTTCGCGAACTAGAAATTCAGAATCTGGAGTGTCGCATCGCCTTAACTCAAACTGAGCTGAGACTCAAGACCATGACATGTGGCACCCAGGTGTTGCAGAATCTTGCTTGCAAGAAATAGATATAGTATAAAAGTGGTAATACATATTTCCACTTAGCGAGAATAATTAAATGAGTTTTAAAAAGTGTACAAATATAGAAATGTGATAGCAACTTAGTCTAATGATTATAAAGACTTGTTAGACCTATAATGAGATGTTAAAATAAATTCTTAACATGTCCATAACACAATTATGTGTGAATTGAATGATCAAATGCATAGTTACCTTATTGTTTGTGAAGTTTTAATTTTTGACAATAAGTGTAGTAATTGGCTAAGTATAGTCATGAACTCGAGTTAGACAAAGAATAAACTTGTGATGTTTATTACGTGATAATTGATTGGTGTTGTGAACATGAATGATATGTAGGATTTAAATCAAAGAACGAGTTTTATTAACGTGTAATCTACGCACGAGGCAAGTTTCTAAACCTTATCTTGTTACATTGAGCAAGTTTCTTACCCTAAACTTTCGTTGAGCAAGTTTCCTAACCTTACTTGTTATCGTTATATAAATTGATTAATTCCTCTTTCGATATTGAGCAAGTTCTCATTATTATTGATCAAGCCTGTCTTGGATATTAAAGTTTATTAATCTTCAAGCATGATGTTGTTATACAATAATTATTCTATTGTATACCTTTTGAGATGTTATTCAAGTTAAATATTCATTTACTGTTAAACATTATTAGACTAGCGAACCCTTATTGATTCTACTAGTTCATAGTTGACGAGCTTTCTAAATTTCAGAATCCCTTGATGAATTATCCAAACTAAACTTCCTTTGGTGCAGACTTGAATGTCAAACTGAGATGAACAACCCTGTACAGGGGATTATTACGCTTTAGCGTTAAGATATTGTGCACAGTATGGTACTAAGGGCTGATCCTCCTAAGTACAAGAAGAAGAGTCCATAGTCTTATGACTGTTAAAGGTTTCAAGTAAAAACACTTGACAACCTAGGACATAGTTCAAGGTCTTATGACCCTCAGAATTTCTTTTGATTCTTGTTATTCATTCTTGATTCAGAAGTTATTATTTCTCTCACATGTTATTATTCGTTGTTATATTGTTATACTTGTGGGCAATCGTGCTCACTCTTGTGTAATAATAACATTGCAGTTAAGAACGAAAGAGCAGACGAACCTTCCACTAGTAAGGGCAAGAGCAAGCTTAGCAAGTAATGAAGACTGCTTAATTAATGTGGTTATGTGATGTAATTAGAATTGATGTTACTAAGACTTATTTGTTTATGTTTTTCGCACATATGTTTTAAGGTTAGAGTAACCTGGGATTTATTTACTATTCAGTTGATGTAACCCCATAAGGGGAGAGATTTATTATTTATTTCTATCTATTGCATGGTTTGCATTTATTTATGGGTAGATAGATAGATGATGTTTGTACAGTGAACACCAAATCCTGTGGAAATGGAAGTACCGGATTTGGGGGTGTCACACACCAAGTGGGTAGAAGCAGCCTCCTTCCCCAGGGTTACCAAAGAAGTCATCATTGGTTTCATCAAAATAAATATCATTGTTGATATGGACAACCAGAGGTAATTGTTTCAGACAATGCTAAGAACCTCAACAACAAAATGATGGAGGAGTTATGCAGTTAATTCCACATCAAACATCTCAACTCTGTCATCTATCGTCCAAAGATGAATGGTGTTGTTGAAGCGGCTAGTAAGAACATCAAAACGATCATGCAAAAGATGTCCGCCAATCACAAAGGATGGCCTGACCTCTTGCCTCTGACTCTATTAGCCTACAGAACTTCAATGCGTACTTCCACTGGGGCAACCCCCTACTCATTAACCTATGGGATGGAAGCAATGCTCCCCATAGAGGTGAAAATGGAATCCCTCATAGTGTTAATAGATGCTCAGCTGGATGAAGATCAATGGTTACAAGATAGGTATCAACAACTGTCTCTAATAGACGAAAGGCAAACCAGTGCTATCTTCCATGGTTAGTTATACCAACAAAGGATCGCCAGATCCTACTGACGAAAAAAGTCCGATTCTGATGGTTTAAACAACATGACTTGGTTTTGAAGAAGATCATTGATAACCAAGATCAATCTAAGGGAAAATTCACCCCAAACTGGGAAGACCCATTTGTTGTCAAGGAAGTATTGACAGGAGGTGCTCTCAGATTACAGGAAATGGACGGTGATGAATTTCTATAGCTCATCAACTCGGACACCGTGAAACGGTATTATGTTTGAGTTTACCATCAAGCAAACATCCTAGTTTTAGATCAGTAGTCACTTCAGGTTTTCTAACCCTTCACTACATACAACCCTTTCTTCATACCCATCAAGGACAAACACACTCTTCAAACCAACAGCCTGGTTTTCAAATCATCAGATCTTTCACTCCACTTTGTTTCAAACCTTTAAGGTTATTGATGATTGGGTAATATACCCAGGAATTGATTATGTTTGACCTTAATTTGTTGTGTGTCCGAAGCATTTTAGAGTCATTTTACTTGTTCAAGTTGTGTTGTGGCAGGATTGTGCACTGTTGGAACGTTTGGGAGCATTTAGGTTAAGAATGGCAAGTGTGGCAACTTATTGCATCCTAGCGCCGGGACGCTTCTCCAAGGGCAAAAAGCCGATCTTAGGGCTACTATTCTTCTTGGTAGCACTAACTTGGACGCGCAGTGTGGTGCATTTGCAGTGGAATGACTTTGACTTTTAGTTTGACTTTGTTTTAGGAGTTTATGAGAAGTCTATTTGGACTAGGATTGTTGGCGTTGGGGAAGTAAATATAAATTGATTCTTTATATTGAATTGGGACTCTATTCTACACAATTGGAGATGGAAAAAAGGGCAAGAGCAGATCTGAAAGCTTGAAACTTGGAGTTCTTCTTCTTCTTTATCCTGTTAAATTGTGTAACTCATTAAGGATGATTTATCAATTATTTGTGGTTTTTATTTTCGTCATGAACTAATTCCTATTATTAATATTCCAATGGAACCTTTTATGGTTATGAATTGATTATTTGATTTATTCCAATTATTTATGTTGAAGTGAATTGTTCATCATGCCTTGTATTTATTGATTAATTATCTGGCCAATAATTACCGTGTTACTCTAGAAGGAATTGAGAGAGTAATTCTAGGGTTAGAACTGGGCAGGGTGACATGTGACTTAGTTATTTACTCAGTGAATAATTAGGTTTGTGAATAGAATGAGAATATCTATTTGCCGCATGTAACACATAAGGAATTGGGATTGTAAGGAGTTTAATTCAATTGTTTTGCATAGAGATATAGCAAAATTAATCTGGGTTAAATAGAAGGCAATTGATCACTCGAGGGAGGGCTTTTGGCAATTGAGAATTCCTGTTAACAATTCAGTAGACATAATAGTTGGGATATTTGGATAATTGATTTAATAATCATAATTGGGGAAATTGGAGTCTTAATTGTCATTTATCTGCATTCAAACAATTCTTAATTTGTTATTTGTTTTCTTTTAGAATAATTTCTTGTTTTATTAAAATTAGTTTTCTTAGTTTTAAAAATCATAATTTTTTGTTGTTTAAATAAAATTGAATTGATATAGTACTAGTAGTTGGAGTTTATTAATTGGAATTCTCTGAGGGATCGACACTCTATTTTACCACTATATTACTTGTTGATCGTGTATACTTGCACGTTTGCTTTGATTGTGAAATCAACCAACAAGTTTTTGGCGCCGTTGCCGGAGAATTCTTTGTTAATATTAATTCCATATTAGTTATAATCAATTCGGTCTTAATTTAAACGTTACTTAATTTTCTTCTTGTCTTTGCAGGAATTCTTTGCGAGTGTATGCACACTACATCAAGGGCAAGAAAGGAACTTTTTCCTTATACATACGAGATTGAAAGAAGTTCCGGAAAGGGCAATCGACTAGTGCTGCATCACCCGAGGAAGAAAAACTGGCAGAACAAGAAATTCCAGTGAACATGGCAGGGAACGATCAGAAACCACTTCGGGACTATGCCATGTTGAATGTCACGAATATACAGTCGAGTATTAGGAGGCCGAAAATCAACGCTAACACTTTTAAGATCAAACCAGCAACCATTCAAATGCTTCAGAATCAATGTCAGTTTGGGGGTAGTTCGTTAGATGATCCGAATGAGCATATCTTAAGTTTCTTGGAAGTTTGCGACACCTTCAAATTCAACAACGTATCGGAAGATGCTACAAGGTTGAGGATGTTTCCATTTACCTTGAAAGATAAAGCACGAAGTTGGTTATACTCTCATCCTCCTGACTCAATCCACACTTGGGACGACTTAGCTCAAAAATTTCTAGCTAAGTTTTTCCCACCAGTAAAGTCAGTAAAACTACGGAATGATATTCATACCTTCGTACAGTTTGATTCGGAATCATTGTATGAGGCGTGGGAAAGGTTTAAGGATATGCTCCGCAAGTGCCCACACCATGGAATTCCACAGTGGATGCAATTGGGGATATTTTGTGATGGTTTACAAGCATCCACGAGGGCAAGTATTGATACAGCAGCAGGAGGAGCGATTATGTCTAAAAATCTTGATGAGGCATTTCAGTTGTTAGAGATGATGGCCACCAACAATTATTAGTGGCCCATGACGAGGTCTAATCCTCCGAAAACTGCAGGAAAGTATGATGTGGATGCGATAACATCATTACAAGTGCAAATGGCCGCAATAGATAAGCAAATGGAATTATTGCGGCCACAATCTACACAGCAGGTAGCGATGGTTTGCGGAATATGTGTTGGGGGTCATACTACGGATCAATGTGCTATAAATGTTGAATCAGCACAGTATGTGGGGAGTTATAGTCGGTCTACTCAGCCTTATCCGAATCAGAATACATATAATCCTAGGTGGAGAAATCATCCGAGGTTTTCATGGAGTAATAACCAAGCTGCAGAACAAGCACCGAGACAACAAAACAATCCCGGGTTTCAAAACCAGACACAACAACCTGTGCGAAAAGCAAGTTGTGAAGAAGCCTTGGAAAGATTTGTTAAAGCAACTGAGAATAGGAGTGAGGAGAGTGATAAGAGATTTAATCAAATGGAGCTGAGTATACAAAGTCAGAATGCATCAATCAAAAATCTATAAAATCAAATGGGACAAATGGCACATGCATTGAATAACCGACCACTTGCAACACTTCGAAATGTGACAAGAAAAACTTCGGTGAGATGAGAATTGTAAGCGATAAATCATGCGAAGTGGAAAAGAACTACAAGAGTCAGTCACGGATAGGGAAAATGAGGACAATGCATCAATTGAAACAGAGGAAGTGGTGGAGACCAAAAAGCGTCAAGTTGAGACCTCACAGCAGAAAAATTAGGAACCAACCAGTACAATGCCTCCCATACCGTATCCGCAGAGATTTCAGAAATCCAAGTTGGATAAGCAGTTCTCACGATTTTTGGATATCTTCAAGAAGTTGCATATCAACATCCCCTTCGCCGAAGCCTTGGAACAGATGTCGAGTTACGTGAAGTTTATGAAGGAGGTTTTGTCAAAGAAGAGGAAATTGGGTGAATTTGAAATAGTAGCATTGACAAAAGAATGCAGTGCTATCATTCAGAATAAGTTACCGCCGAAGCTCAAGGATCCAGGTAGCTTTAATATACCGTGTGAGATTGGAAATTAGTTTTCGGGTCGAGCATTATGTGATTTGGGGGCCAGTATAAATCTAATGCCATTATCCGTCTACAGCCAGTTCGAACTTCAGGCTCCATGCCCAACAAATATCAGTTTGCAGTTAGCGGATAGATCAGTTATATATCCACGAGGTATTGTAGAAGATGTGCTGGTAAAAGTGGATAAATTCATCTTTCCCGCGGATTTCTTTATTCTGGATTGTGAAGTGGACAGTGAAATCCTGATCATTCTTGGGCGACCATTTTTGGCAACAAAAAGTAACATTGATTGATGTTCAAAAGGTGAATTGACAATGCGAGTTGAAGATCAACAGTCACCTTTAACATTTTCAAGTCAATGTCTTACCCAAAAGAAAAGGTGAATGTATGCGGGTTGATATCATGGAGGAATTGGTGAATCATAAATTCAAAGACTTATTCAAAGGACCCACTTGAATCTATTTTGCTCGGGATGATTTAATATGGTATTGAAGAGGATATCGAATATGTCAAATGGCTAGACACACCATCGCTTTTTCAAAAAAGCACTCAATCTTTCGACACCATGGAGAGGCTGCCGGAAGGCAAAAAGTTCAAACCAAATCGATAGAAGAGCCACTTGTGATTTGGATTAAAGCCATTACCATCCCATCTGCAGTATGCTTATTTGGTAAAAGACGATAGCCTACCGCTTATTATTTTTTGTGATTTGGTAATCGCAAAAAGGAGAAATCACTTTCTGGTCTTGCGAGAATTCAAAACAAATGAATTGGGTGGACTATAGCGGACATTCGAGGTATTAGCCCATCATTCTGTATGCATAAAATCTTAATGGAAGAAGGGGCAAAACCAACCATCGAGATGCAAAGAAGGCTAAACCCCATCATGAAGGAGGTGGTTAAAAAGGAGATTATAAAGTGGTTGGATGCTGGCATTATTTACCCGATCTCAGATAGTTCGTGGGTGAGTCCTGTACAATGCGTACCAAAGAAAGGGGGTATGACAATGTTGAAGAATGAAGCTAATGAGCTCATCCCTACTCGAACAGTTATAGGATGGAGAGTATGCATGGACTACCGCAAGCTAAATAAAACCACACGCAAGGATCACTTCCCCTTGCCATTCATTGATCAGATGTTGGATAGGCTAGCGGGACATCAGTTCTATTATCTCTTGGATGGTTATTCTGGATATAATCAAATTGCTATAGCACTGGAGGATCAAGAGAAAACGACATTCACATGCCCATACGGTACGTTTGCATTTCGGCGTATGTCTTTTGGTTTATGCAATGCACCGGCAACCTTTCAACAATGTATGATGGCAATCTTCTCCGATATGGTCGAGAAAAATTTGGAGGTATTTATGGACGATTTTTCTGTGTTTGGTGATAGCTTTGATCTTTGCTTGCAAAATCTAATGTTAGTATTGAAACGGTGCTTGGAGACTAATCTGGTTCTTAACTGGGAAAAATGTCACTTTATGGTGAAAGAAGGGATTATTCTCGGGTATAGGGTTTCTGCAGCAGGATTAGAGGTGGATAAAGCAAAGATTGAGACTATTGAGAAATTACCTCCTCCATCATCTGTGAAGGGAATCCGAAGCTTCTTGGGACATGCGGGTTTCTACAGACATTTCATTAAAGATTTTTCAAAAATTTCAAAACCCTTTTGTTCCCTGTTAGAGAAAGATGTGCCCTTCAAAATAGATCAGTCATGTATCGAGGCATTCGAGATTTTAAAGAAGAAGTTAGTATCTGCTCCGATCATTGTGGTGCCCGATTGGTCTTTACCATTCGAATTGATGTGCGGCCTTGTGACTATGCAAGATAGGAGCGATTTTGGAGTCAACGTCACGACAAAATTTTCCACACAATCTATTACTCAAGCAAGACGTTGACAGATGCTCAGTTGAACTACACAACCACCGAAAAAGAACTACTTGCAGTTGTGTTTGCCTTCGACAAATTTAGAACATATCTCATCGGGACCAAGGTCATTGTCTACACGGATCATTCTGCAATCAAATATTAGATCGAGAAGAAGGATGCCAAACCGAGGTTAATACGGTGGGTGCTACTGCTGCAACAATTTGATTTAGAGATCCGGGATAGAAAGGGTACAGAAAATCAAGTAGCGGATCATCTTTCGCGGTTGGAAAATGATGAGGTGCAGAGGAAAGACAATGCAATGATTAACGAGAAATTTCTAGACGAACAACTTCTACGAGTGACCACAACACTGCCTTGGTATGCTGATTATGTGAATTATGTGGTTGCTAGGTGTTACCCCCGGATTTAAACTCGCAACAACGAAAGAAATTCCTCCATGACGTGAAGCAGTACTATTGGGATGAACCGTTCTTGTTTAAAGCTGCCATGGATCAAATGATTAGACGCGTTGTGTGCCACATGAAGAGATGGACAACATATTGGGTCATTGCCACTCATCGGAATATGGAGGTCATTATTTCGGTGATCGAACTGCGGCCAAGGTGTTACAATCAGGATTTTACTAGCCTTCGTTATTCAAGGATGCGTATCTCTATGTGCTAAAGTGTGATAGATGCCAACGCGTAGGTAATATCTCCAAGCGAAATGAAATGCCACTCAACTCTATATTGGAGGTAGAACTGTTTGACGTTTGGGGAATCGATTTCATGGGACCGTTCCCCTCATCTCTTAATAATCAGTATATTTTGTTGGCAGTGGATTATGTTTCCAAATGGGTTGAAGCCGCAGCTTTACCCACAAATGATGCCAATGTTTTTCTTCGATTCTTAAAGAAGAACATCTTCACACGATTTGGAACTCCCCGGGCAATAATAAGTGATGAGGGAACGCATTTCTGTAACAAGTAGTTCATAAAATTGTTGGTGAAGTATGGGGTTCGTCATAAAATCGCAGCTGCGTATCATCCTCAAACCAATGGTCAAGCTGGGGTCTCGAATAGGGAGGTCAAGCAAATTCTGGAAAGGGTGGTCAATCCATCACGAAAAGATTGGTCTTTACATCTTGATGATGCTCTATGGGCATATCGTACAACATACAAGAATCTGATCAGCATGTCACCTTATCGAATGGTTTATGGAAAGGAGTGCCACCTCCCAGTCGAGCTAGAACATAGTGCACACTGGGCCATTCGGAAGCTCAATTTTGATGAACAAGCAACGGGTGAGAAAAGGTTACTGCAGTTGAACGAGATGGATGAATTCCGCTTCAACGCTTATGAAAACGTAAAACTCTACAAGGAGAAAGTCAAAGCTTGGCATGATAAGAAAATTCTCGATAAAACGTTTGAACTGGGTTAACAAGTCTTGCTTTTCAACTCAAGATTGCGGTTATTTCCAGGGAAACTGAAATCACGTTGGTCAAGTCCGTTTACAGTTGTGTCTGTTACACCACATGGTAATATCGAGATCAAGAAACCAAATTCAAATTGCACATTCAAGGTTAACGGTCAAAGACTCAAACATTACTGGAGTGGACCCAATGAACGGCAAACTATGGTCATGAATCTCTCCGGCCCAGTGAACAATTGAGTAGACAAGCAAAGTCGGGCCGACGACAGTAAACCAAGCGCTTATTGGGAGGCAACCCAATCATTTTCGTTTTAATTTTATTTTATTTTTGTTTATTTATTTTATTTTCATTTTTTTTAGTTGTCTAATAAGGCCTCATTTTAATTCTTATTAGTATTGCTTTCAACAGTGTGGGTAACTCAACCTGAATGTGTCTCATGGATGCAGATTCGTGTGCGTGTATAATGAAGCTTCAACGTACAGTCCAGACAAGCATGAGGTGCCTACCTAATAGCGCCCCAGCGCTCAGATTGCCCCTAGATGAAGCACCCTTGTTAGCCCAATTCAACAGACGACAGACAAGAAAGCGCCGGAGTCGGCTCAGAGTGTAAATCAAGCGCCCCGGCACTGACATGACCTTCAGATACTGCACTCAAGCGCCCCAGCGCTCCATTTGAACTAGAACACAGCACCCCGACGCTGAATTCCGATGCCAGACTCTGAAGCCCAGCGCCCCGGCGCTCGTTGCAAGCTAAACCTCAACGCCCCGGCGCTGAGGGTACATTCCAGATTCCCATGTGAACTCAAATTGCCGGATGGTTATACTCCTTTATTTAAAACTCTCTTCCCCTCTAATTCCACTCACACGTCTCCACCCCTCCCTCTCATACACGACTCTTCTTCTCTCAATTGGCACCACCAAATCATAAGTGTTGCCCATCAAATTCTAGGGATAAGTTCCTGTCCTAGTGTCATAATTCTCATCTCTCTCTCACGATCATCTACCAAGGTATGTTGTATGCAACAAGCATGGTTATTGATGTAATTGGTGAGTGTTCTTCCTCCGGATATGCATCATCCTTCATCTAGAAATAAGGGTTCATGATTCTATAATGCATAATAGCCATAATTTTCTCCCTTGTAAGTAGATATTGCATTCATGGGATATTTTTGACAGATAAGAGGTAGGAATTGATAGTAACTTAGTGAGATTCTAAGTAATTTATGAGTTGCCTCTTAGATGTTTGATGAATTGCCTAAGTCAATGATCATGTCTAAATTCAAGCATATCAAGCCTACATGCACATTATTTGTGACCTACCTTGACACCGTCATACTATCAAACTGATGTCCACACAAACATAGTTTTATGGGAATATTTACATGGTATTGATGCATACTCTTGAACATGTTGCTTCGCACGACATACTTTATAGAAGATTTATGTATGTTGCTCTCAAAATGCAGAATTTTAATAGTGCAGGAACATATTCGATGTGATTTCCATCTTTATACTTCATCCCCAATATTGTACTCAACGTATACTCATATTCTAAAGTTTGTGGGTAAAGTCATACATAAGTTTATCCATATTCAAATTATGTTCAATGCTAATACATATATATGTTTGTAATTGCAGAATTTCTGACATGGCATCCAAACGTCAGAGTGGTGAAGGTTCAGGTTCCGCATCTGCCCCTCCGAGATTTGACAGTCGCCGTTTTGTCAATCTTGCGACTCAGGAACGATACAACCGTATGGCTACTCGCTCATTAGTTCCAGAACGTGGGTTGAGACCGGATCAATCAAAGGATGGCGACATGGCAGTCATGATAGCCGAGAGGAACTGGTTCACACTCACACCGTTACCGATCCAAATGGTGATTGCGCAAAGTGAAAGAATTTTACGCCAACGTGTCTTTGAGCATGATCACTATGGGGTATTTGTAAGGGGCAAAACAGTGGAAATTGGCGAGGAAGACTTCAACGAGTGTTATCAACTGCCAGTAGAGGGTTTTTATGATGAGTATGCTAGACTCGTGAGTGATGGGCCGGACTACGAAAAGATTATTCGGGAGCTGTGTCAGCTGGGCACCACATGGACCGTGCATGAGCGTGGCAGCATGACTTTCCCGTCGTCACATCTCAGTCTATATGGAAAGGCATGGTATGCCTTTATTTGTGCCAAATTGATGCCCTGCATGCATGTGAGCCACGTAACCAGAGAAAGGGTTATGGTGTTATACTCAATAGTTCAAGGCCTAAAGATTGATGTAGGCCATCTTATTCAGCAATCGATCCTTCGAGCATCCCGAGGGGGAACCACAGGAGGGTTACCACATCTGTCTCTCATCTGCGTATTATATCCTAAGTTCGAAGTCAAATGGAAGTCAGACGAGATGATCCAAACGCCTATGCCCGTGTTAAACCATAAGTTGATAAGCAGGTACAAAGTGTGGACTGGTGGAGCAAACCACCCTAGGGGATTGGGTTTCATAATTCCCCAAGCTGAACCTTCCCATGCTTCACCACCTCAGGCTCCACCTACTTATGGTCCCTCGTCTGCAGCTTATCGAGGTGTGGTTCCCGAAGCAGTCCAAAGAGAAGTTAATGGATGGTTCAAAACATTGAAGCCAAAAATGTCCGCCTGTCTGAACGCCAAGATGTGATCTACAAATACTTGGTTGATCAATTTACAAAGACAAAAATGCGATGAACGCCACTGCTTGCTTTCCGGTGTTAATCTCGATCGATTCCCAACTTCCCCAGTCCTGCCAGTTTTTCCCCCTTCTGATCTAGAGATGAGCGAGGATGACGATGATCCACCCGAGGCTTAGGCTCATCAGGGAAGTCCTCTATTTTATTTTTTTTTATCTTTCGCATGCGGACATTGCTCTAGATAAGTTTGGGGGTAGTTGTTTAGTTTTATTTTTATTTGCATGAGTAAACTGTGTTTGTTAATAGTTGTGGATGTTTTAATTTTTATAAATGTTGCATTTAGGATTGCATGTTAATTCCAGCTTTTGGTAGTGAGTATATTTGAAGGCCAGTGATGAACTTAAAATTGCATGAACAAGTCTAGTAAGGATTGTTGAGTCAGTAATATGATGTTCTTGACATGATTTGAATATCTATCTGTTTGACACTGATATTTCAAGGATAACACATTTGGAAAGATGACCATGTTAGCTATGATAGTTAAAATGGATAGATAATGGAGTTCTAAAGGATGAATGCTAGTGAAATGAAAGAGCAAGTTAAGTAATTAGTGAAGATTGAATTTAGGTATGAACTCAAGTTTGGGGGAAAAATATATGGAGTATATAAGCTGATGAAAAAAAAACACCGTGCATGCTTGTCTAGTTTTGTGGCCTTTGTTACTTGAGTAAGTAAGCCCGAGGGGATTGTCTCTACACCTAGTGCCCTAAGGTCTTAATGGCTTGGGAGTCGTTGGTCGAAAGCTCGTTAAGGTAGCATTGAAAAGCCTAAGGGAATAAGACAATGCATAGTTATGTTCAAAAAAAAATGATGAAATAATAAGCATATGAATTTCATGTTGACCCCTGAATTTTGGTGACTGTTTAATTTTAGTTGAATCTAGTTTATTTGATGAGCTTTTGAATTGAACTGTATGAAGCCTATTCAGAATTTTATTATCTTTTAGATTTTTGCTTTTCATTGGTTATCATGGTGGTTGAGCACACACTCACAATATCAGTAATAATAGATTTGGATTGATTGATTGTTGGGATATTATTGATCTATTTTAACATGATGTATTAGCATGTTTTTATGATTTTTCTGAGGCCTATGGATATTCGTTAACTATTGAATTACTGGAATTAAGGTCCTTTAGTTAGTTTGCATTTGCATGATGTTTAGTTATTTGTTAGTTGTGTTTTGTTGCTTGAGGACATGCAACGATTTAAGTTTGGGGGTATTTGATGATTGGATAATATACCCAGGAATTGATTATGTTTGACCTTAATTTGTTGTGTGTTCGAAGCATTTTAGAGTCATTTTACTTGTGCTCTGTTGGAACGTTTGGGAGCATTTTGGTTAAAAATGGCAAGTGTGAAACTTTATCGCATCCTAGCCCGAGGCCGCCTCCAGTATAAAAAGCCAAAGACCTTTGGCGCCGGGTTTTCACGCATCGACTTGACGCGTGCGGTAATGAATCGGTGGAATGACTTTGACTTTTAGTTTGACTTCGTTTTAGGAGTTTATGGGAAGTCTATTTGGACTAGGATTGTTGGCATTGGGGAAGTAAATATAAATTGATTCTTTATATTGAATTGGAACTCTATTCTACACAATTGGAGATGGAAAAAAGGGCAAGAGCAGATCTGAAAGCTTGAAACTTGGAGTTCTTCTTCTTCTTTATCTTGTTAAATTGTGTAACTCATTAAGGATGATTTATCAATTATTTGTGGTTTTTATTTTCGTCATGAACTAATTCCTATTATTAAGATTCCAATGGAACCTTTTATGGTTATGAATTGATTATTTGATTTATTCTAATTATTTATGTTGAAGTGAATTGTTCATCATGCCTTGTATTTATTGATTAATTATCTGGCCAATAATTACCGTGTTACTCTAGAAGGAATTGAGAGAGAATTCTAGGGTTATAATCAAGCGTGGTGACATGTGACTTAGTTATATACTCAGTGAATAATTAGGTTTGTGAATAGAATGAGAATATCTATTTGCCGCATGTAACACATAAGGAATTGGGATTGTAAGGAGTTTAATTCAATTGTTTTTCATAGAGATATAGCAAAATTAATCTGGGTTAAATAGAAGGCAATTGATCACTCGAGAGAGGGCTTTTGGCATTTGAGATTTCCTGTTAACAATTTAGTAGACATAATAATTGGGGTATTTGGATAATTGATTTAATAATCATAATTGGGGAAATTGGAGTCTTAATTGTCATTTATCTGTATTCAAACAATTCTTAATTTGTTATTTGTTTTCTTTTAGAATAATTTCTTGTTTTATTAATATTAGTTTTCTTAGTTTTAAAAATCACAATTTTTGGTTGTTTAAATAAAATTGAATTGATATAGTACTAGTAGTTGGAGTTTATTAATTGGAATTCTCTGAGGGATCGACACTCTATTTTACCACTATATTACTTGTTGATCGTGTATACTTGCACGTTTGATTTGATTGTGAAATCAATCAACAGTTATCCCACCAGGGATTGAACCTTTCACACCCGCAGTTTTGTCCCACCAGGGATAAAACTTTTCACACCTGTAGTTTTGTCCCAACAGGGAAAGAACTTTTCACACCTGCAGTTTGTCATGTACATGGGATCAAACTTTTCATTTGCAGTTTGTCCTGAACATAGGATCAAACTTTTTGGTTGCAATCCGTCCTGCACATGGGGCGAACTACGTCGACCTGATCTCCCCAATATACGGGAGTACATAGGTAACAATTTTTTAATGGCCTGGTCGCAATAAAAAAACAAAAAAACAAAAACACACTTCTACATCCTTCTACACCCTTTCACATATAGCATTGAACCTCTTACACCAAGTTCGAACTACACAGACCTGATCTCCCCTTCAATAGGAGTACGTAGGCAGCCATTTATGGTTCGTTCTTACCCCCTACCAAAACACAAATACTTGTCATATGGTACTGGGACCAACCTTTAATCCACTACATTTCATCAACTTCAGACCAAAGGGATGGAACTAACTGATCTCCCCACATAAATGGGAGAATTGGTGACCATCTAAGTTGTGGTTGAATCCTCAAAGAGAAACACCAATCTATAAGAGATGGAACTACCTAGTCTCCCCCGTACAAAGGAGTACCGGCGACCATCTGTGGTGCGGTCAACCTCAGAGAGGAAGGCCACCCCCTATCCACATCTACATACAGAAACCAGTCCCAAGACACCAAAGGGTAGAGATACACACAAATCAACAATCCATTCTGAAAGATCCTGAGACATCTCAATGTCCACCCGTCAAGCAAGTAACAAGGCACAACTATAAGGGAAGTGAATCAAAATATATTTCCCTGCCATATATAATACTATTTGATATATACAATATGTACTGTACATGACAAATTGGCTAAGCTAGTCTGTGAAGGAACATACAAGCCCATCTACAAATCAGTATATATGCGGGCTATCAAGTCCAAAATGGCATCTCTCTCCGAAGAAAGAGGTAACGTTGTGAGCTCCTACCCAAGGTATCTACACGAGCCAACAGATCCACAGCCAACTGCATGGTAACATGGTGCTCATTAATGTATGCACTCATCTCAGCAATAATACCATTGGTAAAGGACTTCACTGTAGTACTATCTGTAACGGCTACGTCCCGAGCAAATATAGCGCCATCCCACTTAATAATCAATGCATCTCTGGATGATCTAGCCTCATCCCGCTCAATAATAGTGGTGTCTCTATGAGCTAAGGCATCCTCTCTCTCTAATAGAGTGGCATCTCTCCCAGTAAGAGCTGTCAACATCAAGGCCCTAGCCTGATCTCTCTCAAATGTCATTAGATGAAGACTCTGCTCTAAATACTCTGCTGAATGCGGGGTCACAGTAGCGGTCACACTGGGTGAATCCATCACAGTTTCTGGTAACCCAACAAAAAGCTCCTCCTCGACGGGAAAATCAATGTCCTCTATAGGCTCTCCACCCTCCGAATCAATCACCGGCTCTGTGGATACAACTGCAGCTGATGTTGTCTCTGTCTCCATCCATGCAGAATACTCTGTAGAATAGCTCGGATGGCTAATAGAAAACTCAGCTAGCTCACGCTAATCCCAACAAGCATACACCCTGGATCTGTCCTCTGCCGACAAGTGGCGAGAAGCCAAGCGCTGACCCAATGCCCCCTCAAAAGAATGGAAGTCCTGAAACTAGTCGAACTGTGAAATAACAGCCAGTGGGTGGTAAGTGGTCATACCCCTCAAACCAGCTAGAGGAAGATAATCCATGCCAGGTGCATGAGTAATGAAGCTGTAGGATGAACTGAGCCCTGTACACGAAAAAATGTCAAACGGATCTCCGATCCCTACTAAAACACTGACCAGGATACAGCGTCTATACACTTCGTTGGCTGAAAGGAGTAAGACATGGCGTGACATGAACCACACGTATAACATGACCGAGCTGCATATAAACACCCTTTCAGGATAGGTGTGGCAATATGTGGCCAATCTTAATGTCTCTACCACAATCATCGGCACAATGGTATGACCCTCCCTGAGAGCTCTCACTGCCATGACAACACCGATGTCCAGCTCATCCATATACAGTGGCATGTACACATAAGCCACTACGCACATCATGAGTACGTCTACCCTGGCTGTATGCCACTGATCCTCCGACGTAGTGAAATCCCCAGAGTGTCGTACATAATTGTCCACTGAACCAAATTTGTCTATCAAAAAACGATGGGACACCACATGGTCGGATGTAATCTTATCCTGTACTACTCTATGCCTCAGCCCGGTGAGGGTCATGAACTGTCGACTCATATCACCGATAGCCATCCATGCACAAGGTCTCCCAGTTAGCGGCCATTGCTAATCACAAGATACTCCTCTAAGGTGGAGTCAACTCTCCTGGGTCTGAAAATAAAATATGCCTCCCGAGCACTCCAATGCTCCAAAGATACCATCTACAAAGCCCACAGGAACCTAGAACATCAGGAGGGTCATAGAATGCTATAACAACTGATCTACGGTCACCCGATCTGGAGGTGACAAACTATCATACCATAACCTTAGACGGGAGGCTACCAATACTGGTGGGGTGTGATCAATGCGGCTAACGGTCAAGGAAGACATCTGTGTGGGCCGTATCATAAAGACCATCCAGGGGTCAATGCGGAATATCTTTGGACATACATATGCATAACATAATACATGCATGATCAACAATAGATGGCAATATGATGTAGGGAATAGAAAATAGTACATACATTCCTAAGTACATCATCATCTAATACATCATCTCTGTACAGCTAAAAATACAGGGAAATAGGGCATAGACGCCCAACAACTAACAGAGGCCTATCAAAAGATATAACGAGAATGGGGCACAGCCACTCAGTATCTAACAGAGGCCTATCAAAAGATATAGTGAGAATACACAACAGAAGAAGATAATAGTGTCAATGTCTACATCATCAATCATGTCCACCTGATGTAACTCCTCCTGAGTCACTGGATCTCCACCATGAGGGATGTCAGGCCTATACAATGGAGGATCTACGCCAGCAAAACCATATGGGTCACCTGAAGGGCCAACCCCAGAGCTGGAAGGATCAAAAGTATCTGCCTCTGAAGGATCTCTACCCAAGTACCGGATAAAGAAATGTGCCCGGTCCAACTGCCAAGTCAAGCTGTCAATCTGTGTCACATGAGTCAGATCTCGGACACAGGCCATCCAATCCATCATCATCATGGATCCAGGAACCATATCCCCCATAAACTGACTGGCGTGGGTCTGGGCTTCAATGGTACGAGGGGACCACTAGCGATGGAACATATCCTGAGTATACGGACCCTCTGGTAATATAAAGCCGTCAACTCCCATCAATGGGAAATCACTGATAGGCGACTGTGATACAGGCTAATAACGCCTAGCAGGAGGCAATATCGGTACACGAATCTCCCCTGTGGTGCTCCTAATAGCACGCTCTCCTAAATAGAGCTCCCATCTTCCATCTGTGAAGAGAGGGATCCTACGGGTGGATATCACATACTCAACACCAGTCGGGTACCCATCCTCGAACCAACGGTCAAAAGTTCCCCAGAATAGGGAGTCCAAGTGATAGCATCAGCTGTCAATAACTCCAACTATAGATGACAATGGGTGAAACCCTTAGCTACAGGAACCTTCACCACTATGGAGTGATGCCATCACTGTCCTCGTGGATAGGTATCTAAACCTAACACACTCACAGGATACAAACATGAGAGCCTCTCATAGGCCTAGAACTGCCAACACAAAGGCAAACATCTGCTGTCAATCAACACTCTTAACCTGTATATGGGAAATCAAAAGAGAAATACTCACTAGCAGAAATGGGTAAAATCCTAGCCAAGCCTCCATCAAGCCCTGCGAACGCATGTGCATGCCTCTGAGGAAATAGGCGAAGGTGTAGGAGCCCTAATCATACTCTCCAATACGGTCCACATCTCGTGTGGCGCTGACCAAAGTGAATGATACTGTGGAAGAGTTATCTGCTATGAAGCAGCCCCTAATGATTATCAAGAATAATCGCCGAAGAATGCAATCCTTGACTCTCATGTCATCGGGTATGGGCTCACTCAATATCCCACTCATAGCATCTATGCTCAAAGGACCTGTACGAACTATCCTGCCCTTGAGCGCCTTAGCCGAGACTCCTAGCAAGGATCTGACGGCAGTCGGGGTAATATTCGCCGTACAAGGCACTGGAGCCCCTCCAAACTCCATACATTTGATAAACTGCCAATCCATTGGCATCATCATCACCTCATAGTCTAATAAATGGAGAGACTAAGTCTGGTGAAACCAGCGCTCAGACAATGCCTTGAGATAACCCCAAGGACAACAATGGGGTAGGATGGAAAAGAATGCCTCGAAGCCCCAGCCGTGCACAATCTCTCGATAATTGGGATGCAGAGCCTAATATGTAGAGTGAATGTTGAACCCATTCCCTCGAGGCTGTGTAAAGTTGGGAACCTACATCACAAAGCATATCAACATAGAATCCTTGCTCCTCATCAATAGGAAAAAGGAAGATCAAATCCAACTTGTACCTCGTTTGCATGCAAGTAAATCGAGGGGTGTCGACTCAAATCACCCAGAAGCTCTGGGATCATCACCTGAATGCCTGGAAGATCCCTACGGGGAACATGAGTAGCAGGAGTGGGGTTCGCAACTAATACATCATCTTCCTCATCCTCAACATCCGGTACCTCAACCCGGACAGGACGTATCACCGTCTCCGCCAAACGATGAGGCTGTCTAACTGAACAGGGTGGAGGCACATCAGAAGCCCTCCTCCACACACCTAAAGTGGTCCTGCGGGAACTAATCGATTAATCTGGATCCATATATATCTGGACACAAGTCTCAAAATCACCTTAGAAAGGGTGTGGTAAACTCTAATCTGGAGCTTTTCAAAATGCATTTTATGACTATATGCATGCATTAGTACTTTAACATATGCCTACAGTAGACTTAAAAATACATGTATATCCAATGTTTACATTTTGGAAAATTTTTGCCATAGTCTCCTTTATAAACACGACTATCCACATGCACATAGGCATGACTAGGTGGCCATTCAGTAGCACACCTACCCACAATTATAAACATCCTATATGCATTACACTATCAAAGTCATAATCTGTAAGGGTAGCCTAATTACCAAGCTTTGTTTTACCACCTTTGCTCATTTGTCCTCAAATATGATAAGAAATGGCATAAACAAGGTACCAATTTGACTGTTTCAAAATTCAAATTTTTTCACATCATTATGTTCAGCATGGTTAAATACTAACATTTACTGTGTTAGATATTTTTTATCAATTCATATGAGCATGCATATTCACTACTATGTGTTTAGAAGCATTTCATGTGATAACTCATTTTCTAAGGGATGAAAACTGGAAAAGAAGACATGCATACATTATCAGGACAGTGTAGAACACTTGTACGGTGATAGAATTTGCAGAAAGACGCCCGAACTCGGCAGATCTGAAGAAGAGCTCTCGAATTTCCTGTGTGGCGCAATATGAAAATGACTTGTGAAAGCACCAAGTGCCTTAAAGCCACCCACAGCTGGCCACAGGTGTACCTGCGGCTCCCATGGGTGGGGCCCACCCCTTCGGCTCAGTCCAATATGAGTTGCAAAGGAGGTCTCACAAGTTGAAAAAGTCAAAACAGGAAAAAAGATGATATGCGATTCAGCGAAAAAGCCTGAAATCCTAGTTTTTAGAGACCAAACTATGGGTCTACATATCACTCATAGGTATTCGCCCAGACACAGGGTTTAGTATACCGATGATCATAATTATTGCAAACTACACTCGGCAATGCCTCACAAAGGTCTGATGGTGGGTCGTAACTCCAAAACATACCCCGCAGCAGGGGTTTTATCCATTTCATCCGTTGATGCATACATCAACAAAGGTCAAGCAACCTTGACGACATTCAGCCGCTGGCAAGTAAATCCAGTGAAGCATCAAAAACCATCTGATGATTTCATTCGTTGATGTATATTTCAGCGAAGGACAGGCAGCCCTGACAACATAAACTAGTGGCAATAACTCCGATAGAGTAGTAGAAGGACCTGGCGACACAAACCAGGAAGGACCATCCTCACCGGGGATGACCGATGATGGAATATGTTATACAAGGTCTCCTCAGATAGAACACATCCCCATAGAGTCTCTTGTACATGAGAGATACGTCCTCAGTGGAAAGTCTGTACCAAGGATTAAGGACTTTGGTGATAACCCCAATGTCAACATCCTGGAAGTTCCTGAGAACTTTGGACTACACAACCAAGAATTTCATCAGAGTCATCAGTGATAACTCCAATCCCCAACAGAAACTATGGGAACAGTCATCACATTCCATTGGAAAATAGTCCAACAAACCAAATACATCATGCTGCAATACATTGCATCATGATTATCTTGTCACATTTCAAGTGTCTAGTATTCTTTATCCTATCCATGCCATTACATTGCATAAATATGATAAAGAGGGGCATCTGTAGACACTCAAAATTTTGTATTCCTGTTACTAACATTGCAAGAAGGCAGAATCGCCTTTCAGAGAAAACCCTGGAGGATAAAGCAACTCTAGTTCCGGAGATAACCCCGGAATTATCAGTCTTACCATCTCGGAGACAACCCTGAGATAACCAATTTTAGTTCTGAAGACAACCCCATGATTTTCAGTTTCAACCTCGGAGACAACCCCGAGGAGTGCAGTTCCAGTTCCGGAGATAACCCCGGAATCATCAGTTTTCCATCTTAGAGATAACCCCAAGATACTCAGTCCAGGAGACAACCCCGGGAGTTCCAATTCCAACCTTGAAAACAACACCGTGGAGTGCAGTTGCAGTTCTGGAGATAACCCCGAAAATGCTCATTTCAACCCCTTACAGTCAGCTTCAACCTCAGAGATAACCCCGAGGCACTCAATTCCAACCCTGAAGACAACTCCGGGAGGTCAAGCATACCTCAGAGACAACCCTGAGGACCTTCAGTACTCACAGTAGCCCAATCTCAAAGATAACCCTGAGCAACGACTGCTACATCAGCCAAAATTGGAGATAACCCGAGTGAGGGGCAAAATCATTATTTTGCCACCTCGATCCAACATTGCGTCATCTCAACAACATTTCAACATACATTCTACCCAGCAATGTCCTACAAGAACCAGAGCTCCAATCCGGAGTGACTATTACACAAGATAGCACACCGGATAGAATTTGAAGCCTGAAGACTTGGGCATGGACCCATCTTCCTGACTTCGTACAACCTCTAATCCCATGTCATTTGTGTAATTCTCGATAATAGCATTTCAAAAAAGGTCTTATACACCTCAATTGGATGCCTGGATTGAAGTTCTGAAAGTTCGAGCGAACATCACGTTGCATGAGTGCACGTACTTTGAGACGGTGAGACCCGCAGAGCCCGGGGAACCCCAGGCAGCCACAGGTACACCTGCGGCTCCCCTCTATAAATAAAGGGCTTGGGGTGGCCATTTTACATAGAGAAAAGGCGAGAAAGCCCTGTCCAATTTGCTCTATACACATTATAAACTAAGTGCTTTCTCATTTTAAACACTTGTGAGCTTATATTTTGCTATATTTTACCGGTGGGAGCTGAGTGTTCATCCATTTAAAGCTATTGAAATCTTCTTTGGCAGTCCACTGGAAGCCTTCTTACATTTTTTAAAGCCTTTCTCCACTTTGTGCACACACCGTTCTTCACGTTGAGAGTCGTGTTGCGTGTGTATGCGCGGACTCATGTCCAGGGCATTTATTGCTTTTATATATATATACTTATATATAAATTATTGTTGAACTCTGTTCGATGAGCCTGGATTCACATCCAGAGCGTTTATTGCTTTTATATATATATATATATATATACTTATATATAAATTGTTGTTGAACTCTGTTCGATGAGCCTACATTTACATTCGGTGCATTTACTACTTATATATATATATATATATATATATATATACATATATATATAAGCGGTAAATGCATCAGATATATATATATATATATATATATATATTTACATTCATTCTGCCCTTTGAGTTTACTTGGGGTCTTTTCTTTACTTTTTTACATTTCGTCCCACACAGAGTTTACTTACGTGACGGTTGATCACTTTTCTTGCTTTTATTTATATTTAAATCCCTTTGGAGTTTACTTCGTGGTGGTTGATCATTTATATATATATATATTTATAGCTTTTATATATTTACATTTCTAATCCCCCATGGAGTTGCTTCGTGGTGGTTGATCGTACATATATATATATTTACAGTTTTTATATATATAACTGCTTACATCTTTCATACAAACTGCTACATCATGTCATTCTAGGAATCATGTGTTAACAAATTCAGTCTTCTGAATCTAGATTTCGTTCCTGTGATGAACATTTTCGGTTGTAATCAACTTGTACATTATTCACGGTGTTTGAATTTCCTTAGATGGCTCTCATGCCCACAAGGAGTTCGGCACTACTATGTATATTATTTTTTCGAAGATGCCACACACACATTCAGATAACAGTTTAATTGAAAAGTGGCGGTCACTGTAGTAACACGGATGTCGGGGGGTGCCTAACACCTTCCCTCCGTATAATCAATCCCCCGGACCCTAATGAATCTCGGTTTCACAGACCTATTAAGCAGTGTTACACCACTGGGTCAATGTGCAAATCTTTTCTCGGTTGAGTTGGTGCAACCATTTAAAAATACCAACTAGCGACTCTTACAATCCAATCGTCGACATATACATGTCGGACCTTTTCACAACTTGTTTTTTCAAATAAATCTCACCTAACATGAGAACAACAATAGACAAGAACATAAAAAGGACAGTAAAAATCCCGACGTCGACAATTAAATTAAAGGTTAAAGAATAAAACCTAGAGTAAAAATAGAGGAATGGTTTAAATTTTTAAAGAAGAACTTATATGTTTTGCTATTTGAATCTAATTGAAAAAATATGGGTTACAAAATTTAAAACCTAGAATGAAATTATATTTGGAAGTATGTTAAGAATAAGGTATTATATTACCTTCAACTTTATGTGAAAGAAATGATGAGAATGATTGAAATTTTTAAAAGAAAGAAATAGATTACGAATGTGGGAAATTTATTAAGAAAATAAATTTCAATAAAGAGATGTGATAAGGATAAATGCTCTTTGACTTATGTGATGTATGTATGTGATTAAATAAATAAATATATTAATTATATATATTTATTTATTAAAGAAAAATTAAATAAAAAGTTACATAACCTAATTATAAATTAGGTATTGGAATTAAATAACCTAAATAGTTATTTTTATTTAGTGGTCATAATATTTTAATTATATACTAGTGACCTAATCTAAGAGATTCGTGGATCATATCTCCACGTATTAAATTATTTTATATGAATATGTGAGTAAGTGAATAGGAATATTATGAGATGATTTATATTTGTTTTATTATATAAGCAAATAAAAGAAACTAAGGTAACCTAATTATATATTAGGAATGAAAAATTAAATAACTCAAGGGTTATGGTATGGGGAAATAATAGTATTTAACATATATACTAATTTCAAGAGATTTATTTTATACATCTCAATTAATTAATTTTATAACCTAATTATTTCAAGTCAAATTGGGTTAGAAAATATTAAAATGATAATACGATAAGTTTTCTAACATCTCCAAGTAGAAACACTGAAAAAGGAGTTGTAGATTTCCGAATGGACTGTTTTTAGCAAAGTGCGAAAAAGTCATTTTTTTTTCAAATGCTACTGTTCCAAAATTTAAAAGGGCATTTTCGGCCACCTAATTTGTGAAATAAATTCCGGCCTTTTGGGACATGAAAATATGTATTATTAAATACCTCATGTCAAAATATGACTTAATTCTGACTTAAAATGACCAAATTATGGCCATTTCAATTTTTGGGATTTTCTGACGAAAATTGCTATAACCGGAGTTCTATAACTCCGATGGCCACGAAATTTAAACTGGAGGCTCACGTTAACACTTATAAGATTATGTCAAAAGATGGGAATTTCTGGAGTAGATCATGATAGGATTAATTTTTTAAGCTACGAACTAAAAATGATTTTTGAAAAATACTAAAGGAAGTTGAAAAATTATGGAAAAATACTTTTTGTGTATGGAATATATGTATATATGTTTGGACAAAGGATAGAAAAATAATAAGTGAATTGGTATTTTCGTGAAAAGGATCATTAATCCAGCTTGCTGGATTAAAGGATTTATGAATCCAGGCTTGCTGGATTGAAGGATTATGAAACCAGTTTGCTGAATTGGAAATCATTTGAATCCAGTCTGCTAGATTGGAATCCAGTCTGCTAGATTGCAATCTAGTTTGCTGGATTTGGAATTCAGTTTACTGGATTGCAGTTTAGTGTGCTGGAATGCCATCTGGTTGCTGGATTTGGAATCCAGTTTGTTGGATTGCAATGCGGTTTCTTTGGATTGCGATGATCAGGTTCTTGGATTGATTCATTGGATAATCCAAAGCTTTGGATTAGTATTTGACTTATTAAATTTTAAAGAAGAACTTATAATATATAGGATTAAAGTGTTAAATCATAATGTATATGATATAGTGATTAAAGAATTATCAAAGGACGATAATAATAATGATGTTTTAAGGAGTAATCTAATATTTGATTGTGTGATAAGTGTTTAAGATATATTGTGACTGTAATTAACAGTAGTGTATGTGATGATATTATTCTAATTGAGAGATCGATATTATTAATAATAGGTCTTTCAACTGAAGCTAAATAGATTGCGTAACAGTAATCGACAGTACAGACAAGTTCTCAAACTATACTTTTAATTAAGCAAGTTCTCTAACTCGAACTCGATTTGTTATTGTAAAGCATGTTTGTGGATAATCATTGTTGATTATACCACATCTATGAATTATTGATTCGGACATTGTGCATGTTGCATATGTTCATCAGGTATGAAAGGCTGATCACCTTCATTACCATTTGGTTCAGATAAATTTGTTCATGTTCATTGTTGGCCATTCATCATTATTGACTCGGTCATTCAGTTATGGAAATTTATTCATATTCTTTCATAATTATTATATTGTTGAAAGTTTGTCAGCTTATTATTCATCTTTTCAATCATGATATATGTTTCTTTTGAACTTAAACTTGTTGCTCACCCTTTCTATGTCATGATAAACATTTCAGATTAAGATGAAACTTTGGACACAAGTAAAGGAAAAGATAAGTTCCAAAAATAGATTATAATACAGTTAAAATTGTAATAGTATTGAAGACGAATAACATTGTAAGTCTTGTAGTATATAAATGTGTGTATTAAGTTAAGGTTATCGACCTTGGGAATTATGTTGTAAATGTTTAATGTATAAACAAATTATGTTTATATCTTTCGCAATAGTTATAGAAATATTGTACCATGTTCGTGGTGATTAGTACCCGGATTTGGGGACGCTATAGTTGGTATCAGAGTTGTAGGTTATAAACCTTAGGTAGGGATACCTTAAGCTACAACCGCGGAGATGATGGTAAAGAATAAACTTAGATCAAGTTTAAGTGATAAGAGATGAATTTAGGAAATTCATCATTAAAGTAAATAGAAAGATAAATAAGATTCAAAGAAGAATCTTGAAGAGATATAAAGAGAAGGATTCGGAGTTACCTGACTCCAGTAATAAAGATTATAAGTGATACTAAATAGACGATGTCTATAAGATGAAAAGTGTAAATAAAATTATAACATAATATGATTAAAGAAAAGAATAAGAAGATTGTAGTATAAAACGACCGTGAGTATAAAGAGAAATTATTACAAAATAAAATCACAACATGATCTGATTAAATTGTTAAATAACATGTGATATGTTAAGTGATTAGAATGATATAGCTTAACGCTATAAAGATAATTTACTATGAAATTGTACGATTTAAACTCAGGTAAGACTGGTAAATGCTAAGATACAGAGCTATCCAACTCTGATAATGAAGATGAAAATTAATAATGAATAAATAGAGTCTATAAGACTAAAGTTATAAAGGGGAAAGGAGATCGCAAAATAAAAAGATCAGATTATAGAAAAGAATCGTAATATAATACGATTATAATAAGATATCACAACGTGATCTGATGAGGCCATAGAAGGAAAAATGATCAATCGAATGATTGAAAATTTTATAGCAAAATTGATGTGTGTAAGTTGTACTATGAATTAGTACTATTTAAACTCAGAAAAGAGTTGTGAATGATGCAATACGGATTAAATAAAATTCGTATGGAGTAAGTATGAAGCTAGGATTATGTGGGATTTCAATTGAGAACTCTTGTCAGCAGCTAAGTTTTATGAACTCCTTGTATGGGTAGGGAATTTGTACTTGGTTAGAGAACCACTTAGTTTCCTATATCGATATAGTGGTTGAGTTGAACAATTCTTTGTATGGGCGGGGAATTGTCCTTGGTGTAACAACCGCTTAACTTCCTATATTGATTAAGTGGCCGAGTTGACCAATTCCTTGTATGGGAAAGGGATTGTGTTTGGTCTGACAATCACTTAGCTTCTTACATTGATAATCATTGGAACTTGATGTCATGCTATTTGCTATATGCATGTTGAGAATGTGATTTTTTTTCTCATGTGTATAACAAATAGGTAGAGAATATAAGGTTAGTTGTGAATTCTTAAAACTCATAATTATGGTAAGTTCATGACTCATAATCATATGGTATGTTTTGAACCCCTCAGCGAATGGACGTATATGGTCTTACTAGGATAAGTTCCTAAACTCATATGATTGTGGCAAGTTACTAAACTCATAATGTGTGGTAAGTTTGATGAACTATACTGGGGTATAGAAAAGTTGTGAATGGAGAATTGAGGATGATAAAAATAGATAGAATTATTAAGCAATGGATCATTAGAGTATAAATACCGTTAAAACTATGTGTTCGTGGTCTATATGACCCCTCAGCATGATATGAAAATTTTTACTCTTTAGAGTGATGTTTTGGGTAGTATGTGATGATGGGTATGAAATAGTATGAACTCATTGCGTACGGGTAGAACTTGATATGATTGGATAAAGGTTATTGTGAAAACCTAGTTTTGGTAAATGAAAGCAGTAGGGTATAGTAGGCTGAAATTTCAAGGATGAAATTCTCAAAAGAAAAGGTTAAATATATGTACTTTATGTGCAATAGTGATTCCGGGGACAGAATCCTTATAAGGGGGGAAGAATGTGATAACCAAAAAATTTAGAAGATCTTGAATAATTAAATTAAAGATCTTGAATGATTAAATTAAAGGGTAAAGAATAAAACCTAGAGTGAAAATAGAGGAATGATTTAAATTTTTAAAGAAGAACCTATATGGTTTGCTATTTGAATAGAATTGAGACAACAAGGGTTACAAAATTTAAAACCTAGAATGAAATTATATTTGGAAGTATGTTAAGAATAAGGTATTATATTACCTTCAACTTTATGTGAAAGAAATGATGAGAATGATCGAAATTTTTAAAAAAAGAAATAGATTATAAAAGTGGGAAATTTATTAAGGAAATAAATTTCAATAAAGAGATATGATAAGGATAAATGCTCTTTGACTTATGTAATGTATGTATGTGATTAAATAAATAAATATATTAAGTATATATATTTATTTATTAAAGAAAAATTAAATATAAAGTTATATAACCTAAGTATAAATTAGGTATTGGAATTAAAAAACCTAAATGGTTATTTTTGTTTAGTGGTCATAGTATTTTAATTATATACTAGTGACCTAATCTAAGAGATTTGTAGATCATGTCTCCACGTACTAAATTATTTTGTATGAATATGTGAGTAAGTGAATAGAAATATTATGGGATGATTTATATTTGTTTATTTTATAAACAAATAAAAGAAATTAAGGTAACCTAATTATATATTAGGAATGAAAAATTGAATAACTCAAGGGTTATGGTTTGGGGGAATAATAGTATTTAACATATATACTAATTCCAAGATATTTATTTTATACATCTCAATTAATTAATTTTATAACCTAATTATTTCCAGTCTAATTGGGTTAAGAAATTAAGTGTATATAAGTAAGGAATTAAATTAAAATTGAGTGAATGGAAACCCTAATAACATGATTAGGGTAGGATAAAAAAAAATAAAAAGATTAAACTATGTAAATTTTACATGACCCAAAGAATTAGTTAAAAGCCCAAGAGATTAATTATGGTGGCCCAAGTTTAGCTCAATTGAAGGGTGGTATTTTGGACATTTAGTACATTAGATATTACATTAAAGGAAAAGCAAACTTGGTGAATATTAAGGCCACTAGTCGGATGTGTAGAAGGAGAAAAGGAGAGAAAAAGGTGAACACACATTATCTATTACAAGCTCCACGTGTAGCAAAAGATTTTTCCAAATTAAGCTAGGTGTCACATTAATTAAGGAGCCACTTTGTTTGCTAATCTCCCACATATATCAATGTGGTGATTAATTAGAGAGAGATAATTGGTGGAGAATGGAATTAGAGGCCACATGGCCGGATGGTTATTGAGGAAGAAAAGAAGGCCACATGGGTGGTTTTGTATGTGGAAGAGAAAATGAGCATGATTGTAGATATTAATCATATATCTATATCTAATAACAAGTTATCTTCTTTCTTTCTCTTTCATCCCTTCCAATTAGCTAACATAAGAACCAACTAGAGAGAAAGGAGAGGGACGGTTGAAGGAAGAAGAGAGAAGAGGAGGGAGAAGGTTCATCCATGGAAGAAGAAGAAGAAGAGCATGAAAATCAAAGGTATACATACCTTTTGTTATGTAGTTTTGATTATTGTAAATTAACACTTGAGTATATATTTCTACACTCAAAAATCATGAATATACATGTTAATGAGTGTTTCATGTGTAGATATACCCATATTGGGTGTTGTTTTGGTTGGAAATCAACAGTAAAGAAAAGTGATTTTTCTAGTTTATAAACCATAAAATTTGTATGTACTTTGGATTTACATTGTTTCTGATCTACACATTTTTTTTGTGATCCGTCAAAGAGAGGTACTATATATATAAGTTAACTACTAAATTCAAATGGTAGCACTCAAAAATGTTGAGTACATAATCTGTAGTGACGGTTTTAGCAAAAATTGTTTCGTTGTCAATAAAGAAAAACATACTGTTTTTGACAGTCAATGTCAAGGGCAGTTTCATCATTTTTCTGACATTCAAAAATTCTGGATAAATTTGAAATGATAATATAATACGTTTTCTAACATCTCCAAGTGAAAACACTGAAAAAAGATTTGTAGATTTTCGTATGGACTGTTTTTAGCTAAGTGCGAAAAAGTCATTTTTTTCCAAAAGCTACGGTTCCATAATTTAAAAGGGCATTTTTGGCCACTTAATTTCTGAAATAAATTCTTTCCTTTTGGACATGAAAATATATGGTATTAAGTAGTTCATGTCCAAAAATGAGCTAATTCTGACTTAAAATGACTAGGTTATGGCCTTTTCAATTTTTGGGACTTTCCGACAAAAACGGTTATAACTGGAGTTCTATAACTCCGATGGCCACGAAATTTAAACTGGAGGCTCACGTTAACACTTATAAGATTGTGTCAAGAGATGGGAATTTCTGGAGTTGAGCATGATAGAGCAAATTTCTTAAGCTACGAACTAAAAATGATTTTTGCAAAATACTAAAGGAAGTTAAAAAATTATGGAAAAATATTTTTTGGGTATGAAATATATGTATATATGTTTGGAAAAAGCATAGAAAAATAATAAGTTGAATTAGTATTTTCGTGAAAAGGATAATGAATCCAGCTTACTGGATTGAAGGATTTATGAATCCAAGCTTGCTGGATTGAAGGATTATGAATCCAGCTTGCTGGATTGAAGGATTGGTGAATCTAGGCTTGCTGGATTGGAAATCAGTTGAATCCAGTCTACTGGATTGGAATCCAGTTTGCTAGATTGCAATCTAGTTTTCTGAATTTGGAATCCAGTTTACTAGATTGAAGTTTAGTGTGCTGGAATGCCATCTGGTTGCTGGATTTGGAATTCAGTTTGTTGGATTGAAGTTTATATCTTGAAGAGGTATAAAGATAAGGATTCGGAGTTACCTGACTCCAGTAATAAAGATGAAAAGTGATAATAAATAGACGATGTCTATAAGATGAAAAGTGTAAATAAAATCATTACATAATATGATTAAAGAGAAGAATAAAAAGATCATAGTATAAAACGATCGTGAGGATAAGGAGAAATGATTACAAAATAAGATCACAACGTGATCAGATTAAATTGTTAAATAACATGCGATATGTTAAGTGATTAGCTTGACGCTATAAAGATAATGTACTATGAAATTGTACGATTTAAACTCAGGTAAGAGTGGTAAATGCTAAGATACGGAGTTACCCAACTCTGATAATGAAGATGAAAAGTAATAATGAATAAATAGAGTCTATAAGACTAAAGTTATAAAGGGGAAAGGAGATCGTAAAATAAAACGATCAGATGATAGAAAAGAATTGTAATATAATACGATTATAATAAGAGATCACAACGTGATCTGATGAGGCCATAGAAGGAAAAATGATCAATCGAATGATTAAAAATTTTACAGCAAAATTGATGTTTACGTTGTACTATGAATTATTAATATTTAAACTCAGAAAAGCGTTGTGAATGATGCAATACGGATTAAATAAAATTCGTATGGAGTAAGTATGAAGCTAGGATTATATGGGATTTCAATTGAGAACTCATGTCAGCAGCTAAGTTTTATGAATTCCTTATATGGGCGGGGAACTTGTACATGGTTAGAGAACCACTTAGCTTCCTATATCGATATAGTGGTTGAGTTGAACAATTCTTTGAATGGGCGGGGAATTTTCCTTGGTGTAACAACCGCTTAACTTCCTATATTAATTAAGTGGCCGAGTTAACCAATTCCTTGTATGGGAAAGGGATTGTGTTTGGTTTGACAATCACTTAGCTTCATACATTGATAATCATTGGAACCTGATGTTGCGCTATTTGCTATATGCATGTTGAGAAGGTGATTCTTTTCTCATGTATATAACGAATAGGTAGAGAATATAAGGTTAGTTGTGAATTCTTAAAACTCATACTTATGGTAAGTTCATTACTCATAATCATATGGTATATTTTGAACCCCTCAGTAAATGGACGCCTATGGTCCGACTAGGATAAGTTCTTAAACTCATATGATTGTGTCAAGTTTCTGAACTCATAATGTTTGGTAAGTTTGATGAATTATACTGGAGTATAGTTAAGTTGTGAATGGAGAATTGAGGATTATAAAAATAGATTGAATTATTAAGCAATGGATCATTAGAGAAATTAAAGTGGATGGTGGAAGCATAGGTATTCCAAATCTTCTAGCTATACTAGACTTCAAAGTTTTTAACATCAAGCTAAATTCGCACTAATGTGCCTTTAAAAATAAATTTTTGTTATCCTCAACACATGGTGACAAGTGTGTAGGTGTGGACTTCGAGTCACTAACACATCGTTACCTGTTATGGCATGATGACACCAAAAATGATTTTCAATGGTTTTGAACTGTTTAAAGAAGAGTCTATGCTAATTGATTCGGCTAGACGAAAATGATTTGAATTATCAAAATGTATTTTATATATTATTAATACATCATATAACCTGGTGCAGAGATGATAAAAATCATGGAGTTATCAATGCAGAATTACTTAGTTAGATGCGATCTAAAGATCGTCAGCCACTATAGAACGATGTAGTATGACAAAGTCACACAATGACGGAATCCTCAAATGGACTGTAAATATAGTGCGGTATTATGACGTCATAAAATGATTTTTAGAATTTCAAAGGTAAATCATTACCAACTGAATTTGGCCAGACATGTTTCGATTGAAATTCGAATTATTGGTACGTGTCTAAGTTATTTGGTTCAGCTAGACAAATCTTTATGAAAATTCAAAGTATTCTTTGAAAAATTATCCGGAACCAAATTGTTTTGGAATGGAATCATATGATAAGACTAAGGTGAACTATGTCGATTAGATAAAATAATCCAATCTATTTGTAATGGAAATATTCGTGAGACATGATTAATACGTTTTATATGACGTAAGTGTACGATTCGCTAATTACCTAAAGTACTAGCAGCGACAGTTTACTTTCTCTGTGATTGTAAACATACCTATTAATTTACTATTTTACGCTATAAATACCGTTAAAACTATGTGTTCATGGTCTATATGACCCCTCAGCATGATATAAAAATTTTTACTCTTTAGAGTGATGTTTTGGGTAATATGTGATGATGGGTATGAAATAGTATGAACTCGTTGCGTACGGGTAGAACCTGATATGATTGGATAAAGATTGTTATGAAAACCTAGTTTTGGTGAATGAAAGCAGTAGGGTGTAGTAGGCTGAAATTTCAAGGATGAAATTCTCAAAAGAAGATGTTAAATATATGTACTTTTGGTGCAATAGTGATTCCGAGGACGGAATCCTTATAAGGGGGGAAGAATGTGACAACCCAAAAATTTAGAAGATCTTAAATGATTAAATTAAAGATCTTGAATGATTAAATTAAAGGGTAAAGAATAAAACCTAGAGTGAAAATAGAGGAATGATTTAAATTTTTAAAGAAGAACCTATATGGTTTGCTATTTGAATAGAATTGAGACAACAAGGGTTACAAAATTCAAAACCTAGAATGAAATTATATTTGGAAGTATGTTAAGAATAAGGCATTATATTACCTTCAACTTTATATGAAAGAAATGATGAGAATGATCGAAATTTTTAAAAGAAAGAAATAGATTATGAATGTGGGAAATTTATTAAGGAAATAAATTTCAATAAAGAGATATGATAAGGATAAATGCTCTTTGACTTATGTGATGTATGTATGTGATTAAATAAATAAATATATTCAGTATATATATTTATTTATTAAAAGAAAAATTAAATAGAAAGCTACATAAACTAATTATAAATTAGGTATTGAAATTAAATAACCTAAATAGTTATTTTTATTTAGTGGTCATAGTATTTTTATTTTATACTAGTGACATAATCTAAGAGATTAATTCCTGGATCATGTCTCTACGTACTTAATTATTTTGTATGAATATGTGAGTAAGTGAATAGGAATATTATGGGATGATTTATATTTGTTTATTATATAAACAAATAAAAGAAACTAAGGTAACCTAATTATTTATTAGGAAAGAAAAATTGAATAACTCAAGGGTTATGATATGGGGGAATAATAGTATTTAACATATATACTAATTCTAAGAGATTTATTTTATACATCTCAATTAATTAATTTTATAACGTAATTATTTCAAGTCAAATTGGATTAAGAAATTAAGTGTATGTAAGTAAGGAATTATGTGACAACCCGAGAATTTAGACAATTTATTAAAATCTTAAATGATGGATTTAAGGTCAAATAATAGACCTAGACAGAAAATAAGTTTATACGTTTGGCAGTTTTGGGAAGGAATTTTGAGGATTTCAAAATTCTGTGTAGGATTTTGTTGAATTATTCAGGATTAATTGTATATGTGAATATGTTCTGTGTATATGGTTATGTATGTGTTCAGAATGTGGTTAAGGGTCAAGGGTTAACTAGATAAATTTTATCAGTGTCAAACCTTGGTATATATTAAGAACGTCAACGTTTAGTTAGAAAACCCTAACGTCTGATAAGAAACCCTAGAAATCGGTTCTGGAAACCCTAATTTCAATTCTGGGAATCTGGACACCCCAAAATCTGGTACTTCCATTTCCACAGGATTTGGTGTTCACTGTACAAACATCATCTATCTATCTACCCATAAATAAATGCAAACCATGCAATAGATAGAAGTAAATAATAAATCTCCCCTTATGGGGTTACATCAACTGCATAATAAATAAATCCCAGGTTACTCTAACCTTAAAACATCTGTGCGGAATCATAAACAAATAAGTCTTAAGTAACATCAATTCTAATTATCATTACATAACCACAATAATAAAACAACCTTCATTACTTGCTAATCTTGCCCTTGCCTTTACTAGTGGAAGGCTCGTCTGCTTTTTCGTTCTTAACTGCAATGTTATTATTACGCAAGAGTGAGCATGATCTCCCACAAGTATAACAATATAACAATGAATAATAACATGCGAATGAATTAACAACTTCTGATATAAAAGCTCAACTTTTGAATCAAAAATGAATAACAAGAATCAAAAGAAATTCTGAGGGTCATAAGACCTTGAACTATGTCCTAGGTTGTCAAGTGTTTATACTTGAAACCTTTAACAGTCATAAGACTATGGACTCTTCTTCTCGTACTTAGGGGATCAAGCCCTTAGTACCATCACATGCACAATATCTTAACGCTAACGCATAAGTAATCCCCTTTACAGGGTTGTTTATCTCAGTTTGACATTCGAGTCCGCACCAAAGGAAGTTTGGTTTGGATAATTCATCAAGGGTTCTGAAATTTAGAACGCTCATCAACTATGGACTAGTCGAATCATTAAAGGTTTGCTAGTCTAACAAGGTTTAACAATAACTAATAACTTAATTTGAATAACAATCTCAAGAGGTATACAATAGAATAAGTATTGTATAACAGCATCACGCTTGAAAGATTTATAACAAAACAGACTTAGTCAGTAATAATGAGAACTTGCTCAATGTAGAAAAGTGAATTAATCAACTTATATAACGATAACAAGTAGGGTTAGGAAACTTGCCTCGTGCGTAGATTACACTTTAATAAAACTCGTTCTTTGATTTAAATCCTACATATCATTTACGTTCACAATACCAGTCAATTATAATGTATTAAACATCACAAGTTTATTCTTTGTCTAACTCGAGTTCATGACTATACTTAGTCAATTACTATACTGATTGTCAAAAATTAAGACTTCACGAACAATAAGCTAATTATGCATTTGATCATTCAATTCACACGTAATTGTGTTATGGACATGTTAAGAATTTATTTTAACACCTCATTATATGCCTATCAAGTTTCTATGTTCATTAGATTAAGTTAATAACACATTTCTATATTTGAACACTTAAAAAAAACATTTTCTGGACATTCTCGCTAAGTATTTATGCCACTGTCATTGTATCTTAGTCTTATGCTAAGCATTTGAGACATGGTATGTATGCCATGATGTGGCAAGCAAGGCTTGTGCGAGTTTTCAGATTACGGAGTTGGCCATGCATGAAACTCCAGATTTTGATTCTCAACTCGCGAAGAACACAGAGTTCAGCGAATTAAACATTAGATGATCATTAATTTCACCAAATTAAACATACCCACATGCTAGAATTTATACATAATCATTACCCAACATTTATAGAGTGATTTAACCCATTAAAATACATAATTACAGAATTAAATTATGCAAAATTGTACTGTTCTTGATGTTCTTGAAGTTCTTGAATAAAAACATAGAATTTAATAATACGGATTCGTTAGAAGACCAAATCCAACCATTCAAGTTTCGTTTTGTTCGTTTTAGCATGCATAATCATATACAAGTGGAAATTTTGCAGAACACTTTATGTTTGACATATTAAAATCACATATAAGGCCATATGGCCATATAACATACTCTGAAATCTTTTACTGTATAATTTCATGAAATTGATGATATGGAAACCTATATAATATACAATAAAACATGTTATGCTAATCATATTATTACATATATCCATATAACAACAAAATTTCCCATTTACAGAGATTTAACAGAAGTCTTAAGAGCCATATTCACAAAACTAAATGACGTAAAATATGAATTGGGTTGAAGAGATTACCCAAGCGTAGAGTGTAGTTTGCAGAAGATGAATTCTCTCTCAACTCTTTATCAATCACACACTAAAATTTCTCAAACTCTCTCCTCAAATTTCTCCTCGCTCTCGCTTAACTCTAAATCAAGAATACGTAATATCAAATAATCGAAGTTTTATACATGAGAGTTGAGGTCAGTTACTCCATACGTGGTTTAACTGCCCCCAACTCCTCTTAAGGCCTCATTTGGCTAGCAAGTATAAGTTTCAAACTATTTAATTTAATAAAAACTTTATCATATAGTTTAAATAATGTCACACCCATTATAAAATAAATCTAATATCTTATTTAATTTAATTTAAATAAAATATAATAATTTCTCATTAATGTACATAGTCACATAATTAAATTTTCTCATTTAATAATAATACCAAATTATTAAATCTCTAATTAATAATTAAATTAATTAAAATACTATCAAGCTTATTAAATATTTCTTTTAATACAATATGCTCACATAATCACATACTTCGAATAATAAAAATTCTCCACATTAATTTAATAAATATAACACATACAATTAAATTAATCTACCACAACTTTATCAATTAATTATTTTATCTAATAATTAATTCATCAAAAAATATTTATTCATTCCAATAAATTTTAAAATTAAATTACAAAATCTCGGTTGTCACAGAATCCAAAACCCTAATTCAGAATATGAAACCCTAATCTAGGAAGTTAAAGGATAATTATAATGCTTAAGTGATATTAATTAAAATATCAATTAGGGTAAAGCTTAATTAATTAGCAAACCATAATTTCAAATTTTTAAACCCTAATTGTTCCGTCAGAAACCCTAATATACAATTGTGAATTTAATTGCTAAATTAGCAATATTAATTAGGAAATATTAATCCTAATTAGCAAACTTGAATTATGATTAAGAAATTTTAATATAATTAGAGAATTCTTATTATAATTTATAAATGTTAATTTTCTATTTCGAAAACCCTAATCTGGAAATCCTAGAAAGGTAAATTATGGAAAGTTTAGGTTTTAACCCTAAGGGTCAAACCCTAAGGGTTTCATCAAATGATAATTCTAGAATAAAAATTGTATGAAAATGACAATTATGCCCTTTGTCACATTTTTATTAGCTAGAGTGCAAATATTGCCAAGATATGAGTTGTTCACCAACTCTAACCACTCCTTGACTTAATAATCCCAGCAATCTCAGCCCCTTACATTATATAGATACATTGTCTCAAAATAATTGGATAAAAGAGAGAGAAAGGACCACTTTCATTCTCATTTTCTCCAAGACTTTCTCTCCAAAATTTTCGAAATGTAGAGTGAAAAAGTGAGATATGATAAGCTAGTTTCAGTCTTTTACTTGACCAGAAACAAATCACAAGATCAGATCCAAGAATCAAAGCATAAGAAGGTCTTTGGATAAAGCGATATAGAATCTGTAACGGTAATCAATGGTTCAGGAAAGTTTTTCTTAACTCTACTAAGAGTTGTTTTATTCAGATATGCTTATGGTTAATCATTGCTGATTGCCGTGTTGAATTGTACTTTGTACATATTGCGTGTATAAGTCAGGTATGAAAGGCTGATCACCTTCATTACCATTCGGTCCAGATAAATTTGTTCATGTTTAATACTTGTTCAGTCAAAAGTTTGTTCGTGCTAGTTCTCAATTATATTGATGAATTATAGCCAGCTTATTATTCAGACTCTTTCAATCATGATATATCCTTAAATAAATTTAAACTTGCTGGGAAACTTTCATGTTCACCCTTGCTATATCATGATAAAAATTACAGACAAGGCGAATGAGTTCGGATACAGGAAAAGGATAAAGCCAAGCTCAGCTTGGGATAAAATGTGCAGTTAATTTGTAATAGTATAGTTTGATAATAATGTTATATGTTAGATAGTTTATGAATTGTGTATAAGTTAAGGTTACTCGATTTTGGGGAATAGTGTGTAAAGTGTATTATATAAACAATTTATGTTTATATCTTCCGCAATTAGTTATAGAATGTTTGAACCGAATCCGCAGTGATTTCGGACCTGGATTCAGGGATTTCATAGTTGATATCAAAGTTGTTGGTTATGAAGCTTAGGTAGGAATACCTGAGACCAATAACCGTAGAGATTATGATAAGATCTAACTCACATAGAGTTAGTTGGTCGGTAAGATTCAAAGACAAATCTCGGCGAGTTGTTAAGACACACAGTTCCCTAACTCTGATAATAAAGGTGAACAGTAGTGATGAATAGATCGAGTCTAAAAGACTGAAAGTGCAGGGATAGGAGATCGTAAAACAAAACGATCAAGATATAGAAATGAATCATAATATATACGATGAGATCGCCCCGTGATCTGATAAGGACATAGCAGGGATAAGAATCAATCTGATGATTGGAAAGTTTACAGCAAGATTGATGTGTGTCAGTTGTACTATAAATTAGTACAGATTCGGAAAAGGATTATAAATACATATTAAATGAAATTCGTATTGAGAAGGGGGTTAAGATTAGGTGGGGATTTCAATTGAGGACTCATGTAAATTTGAGTTGTATGATTCCTTGTATGGGGCGGGGAATTGTACTTGGTGTAAAACCACTTAGTTTCGACAATCGATAATCATTGAAATGTTTGTGTCGCGCTTATTTGCTATATGCATGTTAAGAGGGTGATTCCTTTCTCATGTGTATAACAGATAGATAGGTCATAGGTAGAGAATATAGGGTGAAGTACGAGTTCTTAAAACTCATACTTATGTGACATTCTTGACTCATAGTTATATGAAATGTTTATGAACCCCTCAGCGAATGGACGCCAAAGGTCTAACTAGGGTAAGTTCTTAAACTCATATGATTGTTGCAAGTTTATGAACTCATAAGTGTGGTTTGACGAACTGTATAGTTGTGTGTGAATGGAGTATTGAGGATTATAGGAACAGATAGATTGTAAGCAAATGATTATTAGTGGAGACATAAATTTTCCGAAAACTCCTAGCTATGCTAGACTTCAAAATTTTGACATCAAGCTAAATAAGTACTATGTGTTTTTTTTTTTTAAATGAAGACTCGTAATCATTTTTAAAACGGTTTAAAGTACAGTCTATGCTACTTATTTTGGCTAGACACAAAATGATTTGAAATATCAAAATTTATTTTATTTATCACTTATGTACCATGTAACCTGGTGTAGAGATGATAAAAATGTGATGGAGTTGTAAATACAGGAATACTTAATGTGAATTTGATATAAAATCGTTATTCCACTATTGTATGATGTGTTATGACAAAGTCATACGATGACGGCATCCTCAAACGGACTATTAATACAGTACGGCATCATGATGTCATTCTCGAAAATGTTTTCAAAATTTTTATTTGCCAACGAGGTTCGGCTTCACTTAAATAATTCGATTGAATTAAATTATTGATATGAGTCTACGCTATTCGATTCAGCTAGACTAATGTTTATGAAAACTCTAAGTGTTCATTGAAAGAAATTTCCCAAACCAAATTGTTTTGGTGCGGATTTCTATGATACGACTGAGGTGAACTATGTTGTTTGGATAAATAACTCAATCAAGTAGCGTAAATATTCACTAGACATGATTAATACGTTATGCATGACGTAAGAGTACAATAGGCTAATCACCTAAAGTACTAGCAACGGTAGCTTACCTTCTTTGTGATTGTAAACATACCAAGTAATGTATTGTTTTGCGGTATGAATACCGTTAAAACTATGTGTTCATGATCTATATGACCCCTCAGCATAATTTGAAAAATTTTAACTCTTGTGAGTGGTGTATTGGGTAGCATGTGATGATGTGTATGAATGGTGTATGGTGCATGGTATAAGGAGTAAGGTGTAAGGTGAATTTCGAGGACAAAATTCTTAGAAGAAGGGGTGAATGTGACAACCCGAGAATTTAGACAATTTATTAAAATCTTAAATGATGGATTTAAGGTCAAATAATAGACCTAGACAGAAAATAAGTGTATGCGTTTGGCAGTTTTGGGAAGGAATTTTGAGGATTTTAAAATTCTATGTAGGATTTTGGTGAATTATTCAGGATTAAGTGTATAAGTGAATATGTTCTGTGTATATGGTTATGTATGTGTTCAAAATGTGGTTAAGGGTCAAGGGTTGACCAGATAAACTTTATCAGTGTCAAACCTTGGTATATATTAAGAACGTCAACGTTCAGTTAGAAAACTCTAACGTCTAATAAGAAATCCTAGAAACCGGTTCTGGAAACCCTAATTTCAGTTTTGGGAATCCAAAACCCTAATTTGGAATATGAAACCCTAATCTGGGAACTTAAAGGATAATTATAATGCTTAAGTGATATTAATTATAATATCAATTAGGGTAAAGCTTAATTAATTAGCAAACCCTAATTTCAAATTTTTAAACCTTAATTGTTCTGTCAGAAACCCTAATATACAATTGTGGATTTAATTGCTAAATTAGCAATATTAATTAGGAAATATTAATCCTAATTAGCAAACTTGAATTATGATTAAGAAATCTTAATATAATTAGAGAACTCTAATTCTAATTTACAAATGTTAATTTTCTATTTCGAAAATCCTAATCTGGAAATCCTAGAAAGGTGAATTATAGAAAGTTTAGGTTTTAACCCTAAGGGTCAAACCCTAAGGGTTTCATCAAATGACAATTCTAGAATAAAAATTGTATGAAAATGACAATTATGCCCTTTGTCACATTTTTATTAGCTAGAATGCAAATATTGCCAAGATATGAGTTGTTCACCAACTCTAACCACTCCTTGACTTAATAATCCCAGCAATCTCAGCCCCTTACATCATATAGATACATTGTATCAAAATAATTGGATAAAAGAGAGAGAAAGGACCACTTTCATTCTCATTTTCTCCAAGACTTTCTTTCTCCAAAATTTTTGAAATGTAGAGTGAGAAAGTGAGATATGATAAGCTAGTTTCAGTCTTTTACTTGACCAAAAACAGATCACAAGATCAGATCCAAGAATCAAAGCATAAGAAGGTCTTTGGATAAAGCGATATAGAATCCGTAACGGTAATCAACGGTTCAGGCAAGTTTTTCTTAACTCTACTAAGAGTTGTTTTATTCAGATATGCTTATGGTTAATCATTGCTGATTGCCGTGTAGAATTGTAATTTGTACATATTGCGTGTATAAGTCAGGTATGAAAGGCTGATCACATTCATTACCATTCGGTCCAGATAAATTTGTTCATGTTTAATACTTGTTCAGTCAAAAGTTTGTTCGTGCTAGTTCTCAATTATATTGATGAATTATAGCCAGCTTATTATTCAGACTCTTTCAATCATGATATATCCTTAAATAAATTTAAACTTGCTGGTCAAATTTTATGCTCACCCTTGCTATATCATGATAAACATTGCAGACAAGGCGAATGCGTTCGGATACAGGAAAAGGATAAAGCCAAGCTCAGCTTGGGATAAAATGTGCAGCTAATTTGTAATAGTATAGTTTAATAATAATGTTATATGTTAGATAGTTTATGAAAACTTGCTGGATTAAAGGATTTATGAATCCAGGCTTGCTATTGAAGGATTGGTGAATCAAGGCTTGCTGGATTGGAAATTAGTTGAATCCAGTCTATTGGATTGGAATCCAGTCTGCTGGATTGCAATCTAGTTTTTTGGATTTGGAATCCAGTTTGTTGGATTGCAGTTTAGTGTGTTAGAATGCCATCTGGTTGCTGGATTTGAAATCCAGTTTGCTGGATTGCAATTTGGTTTGCTGGATTGCAATCTGGGTTGCTGGATTGGTATGTTGGATAATCCAGGTTGCTGGATTAGTATTTAACTTATTAGATTTTACAGAAGAACTTATATTATATAAGATTAAAGTGTTAAATCATAATTTATATGATATAGTGATTAAAGAATTATCAAAGGACGATAATAATAATGATGTTTTAAAGAGTAATCTAATATTTGATTATGTGATAAGTGTTTAAGATATATTATGACTGTAATTAACAGTAGTGTATGTGATGATATTATTCTAATTGAGAGATCGATATTATTAATAATAGGTCTTTCAACTGAAGCTAAATAGATTGCGTAACAGTAATCGCCGGTATAGGCAAGTTCTCGAACTATACTTTTAATTAAACAAGTTCTCTAACTCGAACTCGATTTGTAATTATAAAGCATGTTCGTGGATAATCATTGTTGATTATACCACATGTATGAATTATTGATTCGCACGTTGTGCATGTTGTATATGTTCATCAGGTATGAAAGGCTGATAACCTTCATTACTATTTGGTTCAGTTAAATTTGTTCATGTTCATTGTTAGCCATTCATCATTATTGACTCGGTCATTCAGTTATGGAAATTTATTTATATTCTTTCACAATTATTATATTTTTGAAAGTTTATCAGCTTATTATTCAATCTTTCAATCACGATATATCTTTCTTTTGAACTTAAACTTGTTGGGCAAATTTGTTTCTCACCCTTGTTATATCATGATAAACATTTCAGATTAAGACGAAACTTTGGACACAAACAAAGAAAAAGATAAGTTCTAGGAATAGATTATAGTACAGTTAAAATTGTAATAGTATTGAAGACGAATAACATTGTAAGTCCTGTAGTATATGAATGTGTGTATTAAGTTAAGGTTATCGACCTTGGGGATTATGTTGTAAATGTTTAATTTATAAACAAATTATGTTTATATCTTCCGCAATAGTTATAGAAATGATGTACCATGTTCGTGGTGATTAGTACCCGAATTTGGAGACGCTACAGTTGGTATCAGAGCAGTAGGTTATAAACCTTAGGTAGGGATACCTTTGGCTATAACCACGGAGATGATGGTAAAGAATAAACTCAGATCGAGTTTAAGTGATAAGAGATGAATTTATGAAATTCATCATTAAAGTAAATAGAAAGATAAATAAGATTAAAAGAAGAATCTTGAAGAGATATAAAGATAAGGATTCGGAGTTGCCTGACTCCAGTAATAAAGATGGAAAGTGATAATAAATAGACGATGTCTATAAGATGAATAGTGTAAATAAAATAGACGATGTCTATAATAAATATACATCTCAATTAATTAATTTTATAACCTAATTATTTCAAGTCTGATTGGGTTAAGAAATTAAGTGTATGTAAGTAAGGAATTAAATTACAATTGAGTGAATGGAAACCCTAATTACATGATTAGGGTAGGATAAAAAAATAAAAGGATTAAACTATATAAATTTTACATGGCCCAAAGAATTAGTTAAAAGCCCAAGAGATTAATTATGGTGGCCCAAGTTTAGCCAAATTGAAGGGGGGGTATTTTGGACATTTAGTACATTAGATATTACATTAAAGGTAAAGCAAACTTGGTGAATATTAAGGCCACTTGGCCGGATGTGTAGGAGGAGAAAAGGAGAGAAAAAGGTGAACACACATCATCTATTACAAGCTCCACATGTGGCAAAAGATTTTTCCAAATTAAGCAAGGTGTCACATTAATTAAGGAGCCACTTTGTTTGCTAATCTCCCACATATATCAATGTGGTGATTAATGAGAGAGAGATAATTGGTGGAGAATGGAATTAGAGGCCACATGGTCGGATGGTTATTGAGGAAGAAAAGAAGGCCACATGGGTGGTTTTGTATGTGAAAGAGAAGAGGAGCATGATTGTAGATTTTAATCATATATCTATATCTAATAACAAGTTATCTTGTTTCTTTCTCTTTCATCCCTTCCAATTAGCTAACATAAGAACCAACTAGAGAGAGAGGAGAGGGACGGTTGAAGGAAGAAGAGAGAAGAGGAAGGAGAAGCTTCATCCATGAAAGAAGAAGAAGGAGAGCATGAAAATCAAAGGTATAAATACCTTTTGTTATGTATTTTTGATTATTGTAAATTAAAACTTGAATATATATTTCTAAACTCAAAAACCATGAATATACATGTTAATGAGTGTTTCATGTTTAGATATACTCATATTGGGTGTTGTTTTGGTTGGAAATCAAAAGTAAAGAAAAGTGATTTTTCTAGTTTATAAATCATAAAATTTGTATGTGGTTGGTGGAAGTGCAGAATGATGTGATAGGTCAAAGAAGCCGAAAGCAAGCTGACACAACCATCCTCGAAGTCAACATCAAGGATCCTCAAGTATCAGAGTATTAAATGCTCAACGGGAACTTTGCAACAGAAAGAACTCAACGAAGTCTATAAAAGGTAAGAAGATTTAAATCAACAGTACAAATCACGAACTATCAAGCTGAAATTTTGTCAAAGCAAAAATACCTCGACTCTACGAAATTGAACTACGTAGTTCAAGCTGCTAAGTACTGAAGAAGTCAAGATTATTGCAAACTTAGCAGCACCTCAAACTACAACACTCAACCAACAGTGATTCATTGTCTTTGTGACAATATCCCAAGTCTAAGTGACTTGAAAAGATCTTAGTGATCTGGATTGTGTCCCAATTCCGAGACTAAGTGACTCGAAGGAATTTTAGTGGTTCAGGTGTAAAAGATCTTTGTGATCTATATCCTTAGTGAATTTCCAACTCGTAGAGTAGAAGAGTGGTATTAGGAGTTGTTCATTATTCGAACCACTTAAAACCTTCTGTGTCATTTACATTTTGTCTTTACATTCTGTTATATTATCTGTTGTAGCTGAAATCCATAAGAACTAAATTCGTAATTGAGATTTTATTAAATCTTTAAGGGGATTTTTAACTAATATTCCGTTGTGCTTAATTAACTCTGATTAATTAACTATCTTGTAATACATTCTTTAATAATCAAACATTTTTAAAGGATCTATTCAATCTCTTTTAGATCTATTTTGTTCCTCTACAAAAACAACAAAATTATGTACCGCAAAGCAAAACGATAATTATTCTTTACAGCCGAGAAAGAGTAAGGAGTCATTTGCTTTAAGACTGGAAATCATACTTTCATAACCCCGAAAGTGTGCTCCGTAATATTTTATGAGTTAGCTATGAGCACGAGTTAACTTTTCTTTTAATAGTCAAGGCACTTTGATGCAAAAATCTACTAACCAATATGTTGTATTATAAAATGGAGATAAAAATCATCTAAATTTATATATGCACCATCACATAGATAATATTTATCTATAATTATGTCAAAAAATAGTAGTTACTAACATAAACTTTTAAGTTCATGAATTGAATTAGGTGGTGAACACTTTGTTGCTTGTTTGATTTATTTTTAAGGATCTATACTCATAAAATAATTATATTATTAACAAGCCTAATTTTTTTTACCAAATGTGTTGCAGCATTTACAAGTGAACAAGCTACATTGTCACATACAAGGTTTGAAACCCTACCCTCGTGATATACAAGGAATAAAGGTAACCATTGAGCCAATACCCTTTGGTTGCATTGCCACATATCTTAGTAACACATACTCTAGCAAAGTACCAAGTTTTTCTTTAATATTTTGAAATAGAGAATTAAATTTTTCACAAATAAAAGTGTTAGCTTCACAAAATTTTCTCTAACATAAAAGTGGACTTCACTTACTATTGATGTGAGAAGAAGTTTGTGAAAATATCATTTTTATTTGTTGAAATATCATTTGTCTAACTAATGAATTTTGAAATTTTAGATGCGTTGAAGAGTCCTTTTGAATTTTTGTGTTTGTAATATCTTCATTTTCAATGGTTAGCTCAATGTTGCCATTGCATTTTTCTGTTTTCCCCAAAGACTATCAAAACATCTAACATTATGATTATTCACATGTGACATAGTTGTTTATTCAGCAATTCATATTATATGCAACACTCTTGAGTTCATTTGTATCTGCCTATCTTTTTGTAAATGTCTAGATTAGTTATAATCACATTTTTAATTGGATATTCTTTGGAATTGTAGCATGCTTTATTTGCTGGCAAGTTTTATTAGCTAGAAATAATTTTCTTTTCGAATGGATTTAAATTTCTTTACTTATAAGATTTACTTTTAGGATAAATTACATATTCTATTATATTTTTAAGAATAATTACAACAATAGTGTCCTCATAAAATTTTTCTACAACTAATACACTTTCATATTTATTTACAATACTAGTGCAATTAGGATTCCTTAACACTACGTGAAGGAGTACATGACCGGCGATGGGTTCCGGTCAGATTCCGAGATGGTCGCCGATAATTCGGTGGAGTTTGCAAAGACGGTGAATGTGGCTGGCGCTTGGAATGATGCTTGGGTTTTTGATATTGATGAGAATCTGCTATCCAATGTGCCTTACTATGTGGCTCCCGGTTACGGGTGAGTTATTCAAATCCTTCGGCTCATTGTCATTGACTTAGTTGAATAATCAGAATTGAAGTTTAGAAAATACTCTCTGTATTCCAGAGAGAAAGATGAGAATTTATATTTCATGTTAATCTCTAAAATAATTGTTACGTTTATAGTGATGAATTGATAACCAAACTTTCATATCAAGGTAACCAAACTGTCATATCAAAGTAACCAATCATCCTATCCACTTTCAATTTTTTCTTAGTGCAGTTGGTAATCAAACCTTCAGATCAAGGTAAGCAAATCTTCATACAAAGGTAACAAAACCTTCATACCAAGGTAACCAACTGCACCAAGACACCTGCAGTTTTTTCATAGTGCAGTTGGTAGCCAAACCTTCAAACCAAGGTAACCAATTCAATTTTATTAAGTTACCAATTTTGTTGAATGTGATGCAGTTGGTAGCCAACCATTCATACAAAGGTAACCATTTTATTATTTATGAGTAACAAAATAGTAATAAAAAAAATTTCAGAACATTAATAGTTACATCTATTTATTTTTAAACTTTTTGTAGGGCGAATCTTCTTCTTATTCTCATTGGCAACGGAGATTCGCGGCGATGTAGCGGCAGAGTATGTGAGATGTAGCGGCGAACTATTATTTCAAAGTGTATATGAGGGAGATGAAGATTTGAATTTGAATTATTATTTTGAATTTGAATTTGTTTTTGTTGTTAGATCCAAATATTTGAATTTGAATTTGAATTATTAATTATGGCAATTATTTGTCCTTGATTTTAGGTTTCCTTATTAATGTGAATTGTACTATTTTTGTAATAATTACATTCTTTTTGTAATTATTTGGTTGATGCACTTTTTTTGTAATTACTTTCTATTTGTTGTATATTTATATAAAGGACCCTTATTTTTATTTTATTTTTAGTTAAGCTATACAATAAGGAACTCCACAAACTCAACTACAGAGAAAATAGACTAAAATCTAGTGAGATAACAAGCCCATATATAATGAGGAATCAAATCATACGTGGTGGAATAACATGGCCACTTGAATAATGTTATGGTGGCAAAATATGAATTTAAAAAGATGCGTAAAATGAATAATGTTATGGTAGCAAAATATAAATTTAAAAAGATGCGTAAAATAGTAATTAATTGATATATTTTTATATAATTTTTTAATATTTTCACATGAAAAATATCGCTATAAATGTATAGTAACGATAAAAATTATGTTAAAATATCAATTTCTTATATAAATAAATCTAATGGTTATAACCAACCACAATCATACATAATTTTATATCTCGCTTTTGTATCCATTTTTGTTTTGTCACACAAAGCACTACTAATGGAAGAAATGTCCACACGTTGGCTTAATGTTTGAAAATGAAAAATGAAGACACAAATTCCATTATGCCACTGCAAGTATGTTTACAAGTACACTAAAGTTTCTTATTTCTCAAGATGGAATGTAAAGCTAGTGTTTACACCCTCTAATAACATGCAATATAAGAAGGAAAAAAATATATATACACAACTGTATAGTACATAGTCGTCTATAGCGACAGTTTTTTAAGCTATAGCGACGATTCTTCCATCGTTATTGCTACTCTGATCTATAACAACAAGTAAATCGTCGCTATAGCCCCAAAAAATCGTCACCATAGGTGACTGTGTATTACACAACTGTGTATATACATATAGCCCATATAAGAAATTTAGGAGATTATGAAGGGATTTAAATTGTATTAACAGCTTTTACATTTATTATTTACGATGTTTAATTAATCAATCTTTTGATTTTCTCCAAAATTCTCTACATGGCATTTTGTTATTAGATGGTGTAAAACACTAATTTTACATAACATCCTTGTATATAATTTATTCTCAACTCAATAATGCCAACCTCGGGGACAGTCAGCACGTTATACAATCAGCTTCTTTGAAATGAGCTTGCTGGCTCTCATATGATCAGGCATTAATCTATTATAGCTCTCCAGGAATTCTAAATATCTTCCTGGTAACTTTACAGTATCCTGCTAAAGGACGACACATCAAAAAAAAAAACCATGTTTGGTCCGTCTTTTAATTCTATGGAATTGCAAATGCATTTCCAATTCCTGTTCCAAAACTTGGAGTTGGATGCCAAACACAGCATAGATGAAATTACAAGGGTAATAAGACAAAAAACAGACTTCCCATTAAAAATAATGCTTTAGGGTATGTTCGGCTAGCAGCTTCTTGGGCGTTGGGCTTGTCCATTTGGGTGGCTTATTTGGTCTAAATGAAGTGCACCATTTTTGGTGTGTTTGTGTTTCGACCAAATAAGCTGCATTTATAATAAGTTGCATCTAGACGAACAAAATTGTGTTATTGGGAGTCCAAAAGCCCCAAAAGCCACTAGACGAAAAATAACTTTGTCCAGAATGCAAATTTTCTAAAATTGGTACAGCAAGAAAATGGGAATGACAGCTAGATACCCATTTTTTCCCCAGAAGTGTACGTCCAACCAGTAACCACATACTTGCAGGGGCATGCTGTTGAATTTATGTTTCTTAACTCTATTAGTGGATGTCTCCAAAGTTATTACCATAACTTCTATCAGCTTTTCAAAGGATGAAACTGCAAATAAAGTCGCATACCATCCCCTGAGCAAATCTCAAAGTCTTGCTTCAAATTATATGCTATATTTCTATATTTCTCAGTCCGCAATATAAAAAGTATGTCTTATTATAATTACTCCGGAACAATGGGTAGCTCCTCAGCAAATGCTATAACCCCCACACCCAAATGGAAATAAAAAGAGAGAGAAAGAGAAACGCCAATTTCAATAGTATTCAGGGGCACCTTATAGTTGAAGTTTGTTAAGCTCAGAACTCGCTGCCAACATGCCCTCTTGTCCGGTAGTTTTCTTCTCCGAATCTGACGACTGCCCCTCGTGACTAGAACTTGGCATCTTTCTTGCAGGCGGAGCAGAGCAGACAGGTACAACAGATCTAATTTGAACAGCAGGAGCCATGAAACGAGAAGGTATACCAAATTCCATTCTAGGTCTAGCTGAGTATGGACGAACACCAGGTCTAAATTTTGGTCGTACAGCAGTCTGGTTTGCAAAATTCTGCGGTCTTGGTTCCATAAATGATGCAGGACTCGCAGTCCTGATCCTTATTGGAGATGCAGTCGAGAAAGGTGGTTCAGAAACTTCATGGAAACTTCCTCTCTGAGAAAAATGACCCCTAAGATCTGATGGAGAATATTCTCGAGTGTTTTGTAGTTTAAACTCAATAGCCTGAAATCCAGAATCTACATGAGTATTATAATCAGGAAAAAGTGTAGCTTGTCTTGATGGGTTCCGCTCTGGATGACCAGCGTCTTCAGGTTTTGCATGTGTACCACCACTCTCCTGTTTGTCATCCTCCTGACCTTTTCCCGGGTTTACTGATTCCTTCTTACGGTCACCAAGGACAGTGGATTTAGAAATTTCAGATGGACAAAACGTAGATGATCCTTCTGAGTTCTCCTCCTGTATCTCCTGAATAGTCACCATGGACCTAACCCTAGTTGGAGCAGGAATTGAATGGTTTGATAAATGAAATGATGGGCTTGAGGCAGTAAACGTAACAGCATGTCCCACAGGAATTCTCGCTTGCCCCCTTGCCATAAAATATAGATGATTAGGTTGGATCATGGAGTGCATAAATGGTAGAACCTGCGGATTGGGCAGTGGAGCTGGTAGAGCTGGCAGCGGCAACACACGACCCTGCAGCTGCGGCAATTGTGCTTGTTGCCACATTCGGTACATTTCCATTTCTGTTGAGAAACCTGAGTAAGCCCAGGTTTCGTACTGCAAAGGATATAAGCTTGACGCTTGTGGAATTGGACCCATGCTGTTACAAGTGAATCTCTCTGCTCCACCTTGACTGTCACTTTGCATGGATTTGTTGGATTCCTCTGGACGTAAACTAGCAAGAAGGCGTGCAATAACAACTTGTTCCTGTTCTTCACTGACTTCAGATTCCAATGGAGAGGAAGGTGATGTAGAAGAAGATGTGCCACGTTGGGCTACTGCATGAGCAAATATGAGAATAAAATAAGGTTGGTGAAAAAACTACTTAGTTATTAAAATGAATTATCAGAAAATGCAGTAGTAATTATTAAGAAAAAGAGAACTTGGGAATTGTTTGTGAAGAACAAAAGTATAAATCAACATAGCACTTAAGATATATGTGAAGAACAATGACTTCTCGCCATATCTAATAAAAATTATATACATAGAGACTTATATTTTCTAACATAAATCCCAACTATTATCGAGCACTATTAAAAACAACTACAATAACTAACATGTGTCTGAGTAATATGACAAAGGCTTATCCTAGTAAGAGCAGAATGTAAAAAGTATACTTCTCCATATAAATATAAAATACATAGCTGACATAATCTCATGATTGGTGCTGTCTAGATACTTCATACTTGAGTACATAACATTTCAAGAAAAGGGATAGCTCAGCTAACTTATATGGCTAAAGTACGATCTTATCATGATCAACATCACAATAATTTCAGAGTATAAAGTGGACAAGAAAAGAACACTTGGTTATCCTTCATAAAGAATTATACACTAAAAGAGAGCAGGAGCAGCCCAGCAGGGAAAACTTTGATCATGGGATTATTCTTGATATTCTAGAGGATTCTAGATATTATTCTGAAGGTATGATTTGGGGATTATATAATTAGGAAATTGCATAATTAAGGGATAATGATTGATTTACTTTTCAAATGTACTGCAACTCTAAGCCTATATAAAGACTCTCTACTATACATTGTAATACACAAATAATAAACGTCTTCTCCCTTCTTTCTTTGTTCACATGGTGTCAGAGCTAGGGTTCCGCATTCCTGCGGTATTTTAATTTTTTCTCTTCTTTTTCCAAAAAAATATATTTACAAATGTAAACACTCATTTATCGATCAGAATGTAAACATTGTTCATCGACACTCAGAAAGTAAAAACACTTGCTCATCAACACTGTAGCAGAAACATTGTTCATCGATACTATATCAAAGTTATTTTCATCGCTAGTGTCAATAAGTTTGTTTTTCAATTGCAATCTTGTTAAATGATTTAGAAGGTGGATTAGAGTCTTTTAATGAAGTTTTTTTGAGTTGATTGAGGTTGACAATTGGTTGTTGTAAAAATTGAGAAGTTTATTTCATTAAAGTTATCTTTATCTATTACATAGATTGATATATATACATAAAACAACCTAATTACATTTATGGTAATTCCTAAATTACAGTAATATGTACACACTGCTTAAAGAAGCTACAATTATGGTATATCCTGTCATATCTTCTAATACTCTCCCTCGAGTTAGTGTATAGATGTCTCGCATACCCAACTTGAAACATAGTGGATAAAACATCTTACTACTAAGACCCTAGCTTGGTCAAAATATCAGCAAGTTGATTTTCTGTTTTGACAAAAGGTAAGCAAATAAGACCACTAGTTAACTTTTCTATGATGAAGTGTCTGTCAATCTCAATGTGCTTCGTTCTATCGTGTTGTACTGGGTCGTTCGCAATACTAATGGCTGCCTTATTATCACAAAATAACTACATAGGCCTATTAGTTGTAACACCCAAATCATCTAACAAGGTTCGAAGCCACATTAGTTCACATATACCCAAGGCAATAGCTCGATATTCAGCTTCAGCACTAGATCTTGCTACCACGGATTGTTTCTTACTACGCCAAGTAACAAGATTACCTCCAACAAATGAACAATAACCTGATGTAGAACGACGATCCTCTTTAGAGCTTTCCCAATCTGAGTCGAAAAAAGCTTCAACTCTCATATGACCATGTGGTGCGAACAATAACCCTTTTTCCGGGAGCAGACTTGAGATACCTCAAAATTCTGTAAACAGTTTCCATGTTACAATGTCGAGTATCATGCATATACTGACTCACTATTCCCACAGCATAAGATATATCAGGTCTAGTACGAGAAAGATATATCAATCGTCCCACCAAACATTGATATCTTTCTTTATCAACCGTAGGTCCTGTGCCACCTACTATATGATGAGTAACTTCAATAGGAGAATCAGCAGGCTTACATCCCATCATGCCAGTTTCTGTTAAAAGATAGAGGACATACTTTCTTTGAGATAAAAAAATCTCACTGGTAGATCTTGCAACTTCAATACCAAAATAATATTTCAAAGGACCAAAATCTTTGATCTCAAATTCTTTGGCCAAACTTGCTTTGAGATTCACTATCTCTTCTATATTATCCCCTGTCACCTGTGTTACTCGGACTCGGGTGCGGGTGTCGGGTGCGAGTACGAATTTAAGTGTCGGACACGTGAAGTCAAAAAATAGAGGATACGCGGATATGAATTCAAATTTGGACACGGGTGCGGGGATACGGTATGTTATGATTTTTTAATAATTATGTTTATACTGTCCAAATTCTTATAGACATGCATTTATCATGAAACTTCGTGATTGAAGTTCAAAATATATAAAAGAAACAAAGCGAAATTGAAATTACTGAAACTTTAGGGGCTAAAATGAAAGAAAACAAAAGTATAGGGACTGATATGTAATTTTCCAAGCGCAATTTTGAACTTTCAGAAAACCTGAGGGACTAACTTAAAAAATTATAAAAACTATGGGGTACCTAACTGTAATTTTTCAAGGATATTTTTAATCCCTCCAAACTCGTTGGAGAAGATCGCGCAGACAAACTTGTTGGAGAAGAAGAAGAAAAAGGCGACGATGGTAAGTTTCTCACTCCTTTTTCTTCGGTCTTTCCTCTTTCTTCTTCCTCCTCCTTCCTCGTCTCTTCTTCTTCTCCGATGAATGTAGTATCCAGTTCTCGTGGTGGTCGAATCCGTGACGGATCCAAAGACTGCCGATTAAAGTGTCGTCGTCGACACGGGTACTTTCGACCAAAATGGCGAGTCCGAGTAACACAGCCTGTCACCACAATGTCATCAACATAAACAATAAGAATGGTAGTCTTACCGTTTATCTGTTTGACAAATAGGGTATGATCCGCTCTACTCTGCTTGTACCCAAATCTTATCATTGTTTTATGGAATCTACCAAACCAAGCTCTGGGAGATTGCTTCAACCCATATAAAGCCTTTCGCAGTTTACAAACCTTTCCCTTGGTGGTAGATGAATCAAAACCAGAGGGTATTTCTATATATACTTCCTCCTCTAAGTCACCATGAAGGAATGCATTTTTCACATCCAACTGTTGAATATCCCAGCTGAAGTTTGCTACACATGAGATTATGGTACGAACAGAGTTCATCTTTGCCACAGGAGCAAATGTCTCCTGGTAATCAATCCCATGAGTTTGAGTGTACCCTTTTTCAACTAATCTGACTTTGAATCGCTCAACTGTCCCATCTGGCTTTTGTTTGACTGTGTATACCCATTTACAACCAACTGCTCTTTTTCCGTAAGGAAGTGAGACTAGTTCCCGGTATCTTTGATTAGTTTGGTACTTACTCTTATGAATTAATGAAATACCTATGTATCATTCTTTTTTAGGGCATTCATCTCCTCTATCATAGCCTGTTTCTAATTCTCATCACTCATTGCTTCTTTCATCCCTGAGGTACAGATATTAAAGACAAGGAAGAAACAAAAGAGAGATAGGATGCAAACAAGTTATCATAGGCTACGAAATTAGATATCGGATGTTGAGTACAAGCTCTAACCCCTTTTCTAAGAGTAATAGGAATATCAGTATCATCAGATGAACAAGTAAGATTAGGATTCTCACCATTAACATTATCAAGACTAGGTTCTGAGCAGGGTTGTAGTGGTGCAAAAATGGTGACCTTATGCTTGCCTCTTCGAACATAGGTTCTCAATTCAGATTCATTCTGTAACTCCTCCTGTGTAGAATTATCAGGAACATCAATAGGAACAAGTGAAGATTGAACAGGAAAAGAGGATAGAATAGAACTTGTAATGCCAGCCTCAGGAGGAAGCTTCTCCTCATCAATGACATCCTCCCCCTGAGGAGAAGGTGAAGAAGAATAAAAAGGTTCCAATTCCAAAAAGGTTACATCCCGAGTGACGAATACTTTGTGTGAAGTAGGATGATAACATTTATACCCTTTTTGGGTGGGAGAGTAACCAATGAAAACACACCGAAGAGACTTGGGATCTAATTTTCCCCGAGTGGGAGATTTATCATGAACATAGCACACACAACCAAAGACTCGAGGCGAAGGAAAATGACTGGTTGTGTGGTGAAGCAAAGATATTGGACTTTTGTTCCCAAGAATTCTAGAAGGAAGTCGATTTATCAAAAAAGCAACAGTCAAAATAGCATCACCCCATAGAAATTTAGGTGTGTTCATAGTGACACAAGGGTGCGGCCTACCTCTAGCAAGTGGCGATTCTTTCTTTCCGCAACGCTATTTTGTTCTAGAGTTTTGACACAGGAGGTTTGAAGAATAATGTCATGCTGAGAGAGATAAGATGCAAAAGCAGTATTATTACTATATTCACGACCATTATCACTATGGAGAATCTTTTTTGGAGCGTTGTTTCATTCCTGTATTATATGTTGATGATATATTACTGATAGGGAATGATATTCCTATGCTACAATCGATTAAAATCCGGTTATCTAAACACTTCTCCATGAAGTACTTGGGAGAAACATCCTATATTTTGAGGATAAAGATCTATAGAGATAGATTTAAAATGATGCTTGGCTTGTCCCAAGGAACGTACATTGACTCGGTGCTAAAGAAGTTTAGCATGAAAGATTCCAAGAGAGGTCTCATGCTGATTATCCATAGAATACATCTCTCCAAGAAACAGACCCCAAAGACACCTGAGGAGAGAGACCGTATGAATAAGATTCCTTATGCTTCAGCAATAGGATATATCATGTATGGTATGATATGTACTAGACCGGATGTCGCTCATGCACTAAGTGTAACAAGCAGATATCAGTCGAATCCTGGAGAAGAGCACTAGAAAACAGTGAAAAATATCCTAAAGTACTTACGAAGAACTAAGGATGTATTTCTTGTCTACGGTGAATCTGAATTAAAACCAGAGGGCTACACAGACTAAAGTTTTCAAACGGACCAAGATGACGGTAAATCTGTTTCGAGGTATGTGTTTACCTTAAACGATGGCGCAGTGAGCTGGAAAAGTTTCAAGCAGCAAACAATTGCTGATTCAGTGACAGATGCAGAGTACATAACTGCAGTGAAGCTGCAAAAGAGGCTGTTTGGATGAAGAAGTTCATAACCGAACTTTGTGTGGTTCCTAGCATTAGAGGAGCAGTGCCCTTATACTGTGACAACACCAGAGTTGTTGTGCAGGCTAAGGAACCCAGTTCTCATCAGAAATCCAAACACGTGTTGCGACGGTTTCATTTGATTAGAGAAATCATTGAAAGATGAGACGTTACCCTAGAGCGTGTGGACTCTCAAGACAACATTGCAGATCCATTTACTAAATTGTTAACACAACAGCAGTTTGATCGTCACTTAGAGAAGATGGGTATGAGATATCATGGCGATTGGCTTTAGTGCAAGTGAAAGATTGAAAGTAGTATGCATACAAGCCAATCATGTATGATGATAAAGCATATACTTTGTAATCAATCTTATTTATTTATTAATAAAAGTATTTCTTTACTAAAGGCATTTAATTTATCTACATGGTGACATTTTAATAATATGTGATAAACCCATAGTTTTAAGCAATGTTTTTAGAATCATGATGAGATCATGCTAATGAAATCTAAATTCTTAGATAGTTTAAAACTAAAATGTTCCCAATCAATGGATTACTAAAAAGGGATTAGTGAATCCAAATAGATTGGTACATACGTTGCTTGCTCATTGAATGAGGATGATTGATATCAGGATCATTTGTATGGAGACACTAAAACAAGTATGTAGGTGCTTATTGGATAATAAGTTCATTGAACGTGACTCGCTTAGAAATACCTAATGGAGTTTTACTTGTTTGTCAATAGGAATTCCTGAAGTGATAGTAGTACAAGTGATCTTTAGACTTGAGATCATCATAGTATCTTGTGTATAATGAATTATACTTTGACTTATTCCTTAATACCCTTAGGGTATATCAAATGGTATGCTTGGGTGTAATGAGATATATGTAGATAATGAATGATAAATAAAGAATATACAGCTTCTAGTAAAAGAAGAGATGTCCTATGTGATTCGATAAATGACAACCTAGGAATCCTTGGCCAATGTGGAATGAAATTAAAAGGGAGTTTCTAATTTGTATTTATTCGGAGTTGTGCATTTGGGAATCAAAATACATATAATTAAATAAAATAAGACTTGACAGTAATTCCATATCTTATATTTAATTGGGACATTGTATGGTGGAAGGATTGAATTGTATGGAAACTATTTACTCAAAGGTTCTTTTATAATTAATGTTGAAATCTATATTATCTGGAAAGTCGTTGATCGCTAATGAGGCTTATCCTTATTGTATGAATAAATATTATTTATTTAAATAGATTATTAGTTTAATCTATTTATTTAAATAAGATTAGAATTGTTCTAATTGATTTATTCACAACCGGTTTAATATAGAGAACCTAAAGGGTCACACCATAAAAGAAAGAAAAATTATTTAAGAAGTTAATGGCATAATCGTAATAATATGTTAAGTGTATTTAATTTAATCTATGGTGATAGAATAAATTAAATAGCTTAATATTTATTATTTAATATTTTGGAATATTAAATATAAATTAATAAGGGGAGTCTTATTAATATTATTACAATTATTATTTTTAATTTCTAAATGAGTTTGGGAATTAATTTAATATAAGTACTCTCATTTATTCCTAATAAGATTAGGAGGCAAATTAATTAATTATCTCTAATAAAATTAGGAAGCTTAATTAATTAAATCCTTTAATTAATTAAATATAGCCCTATTTCTAATTAGATTGGAAGGATTGACTAATATCTATATAAGAGGAGTCTTATGACAGGTATCAGTAGACGTAATTCTAATTGTTGGAGAGTACTCCTTTTTCTACAGAAAAAAGTAAAAAATAGGGTTTAACCAAACACCATTCTTCTTGAGTTTTTGTTCTTCCTTGGTGGATCACATCTAGAGGTCAAACGCTTGGATGGCTAACGTTGATCAAAGGAATGAATCAACCCCGCGTATTCAAGGAGAGCACGAATAACTAGGAGATGAACTTGTACCTGATGAAGCTTAAATCTTTAAGGGTATGATTCTGATTCTGATTCTGATTCTCCTACTCTTTTATTAATTGATAATACAGCACAAAGCATGATCATGGGTATGGGTTTGTATAAAATTTTAAATTCTCGTTTCTTCGCGCTTCCGCCTTATTTATGTGATTTGATTACGTAATTGCGATATATACAAACCCAACATACTCTTGTTTCCCAAAGAATAGCAACAGCAGAGCAGGGAGAGCAATAGTAGCAGCAACAAGGCAAATGCTTTTTTCCCTTATGAACAATAACTTCAGCGATGAACAGTAATTCTGGTAGTGAACAATAATTTCGGTCGAGCTTTTTTTTTATTGAAAACCCAAAATCTCCCAAAAACTGAAAAATTAATGGAGAAACCTTAAGCTTTGATACCAAAAATGACGTAGGACAGATATGAGATGAAAAATTAACGAAAAATAAACTAGGATTTAAATTCCACGCTTAAACCACTAGGATCTCTCAAATGTATCTACTCCACGTATCAACACCAAGATAGATAAAATACCTCTACGGTAGAATACCTTTACGGTAAAATAATCAATTTCAACTTCAATAATCTGTAGTCTAATAACTGTGAAGATTACATCACTATTTAAAGAGACTCAAACCCTAATGTTATTCGGGGAATAATAAAATACTAAACGACTAAAATACCATTATTAATAATTCCTAATCAATAATTAATATCCTAAATCCCCACTAATAAATAAAATACATAAATCACATCAACTACTTTTATAATAAATATAATAAAAACTCCAAATAATAAATATAAAAAATCTCTTCTTTGTTCTTGACTTGGAGTCCCCATCAACTAGCCACCATCAGTGTTTGTGTTAAGGCGTTACGGTCTAACTGATATTCAGTTGAGTCAATTTCACTCCAAAAAAAAAAAACTTTAGCTTATCGACTAACTCGTACCAGCGAAAGAAACTTTCTAAAATAAGAATCCAATCCTTCGGGGCTACAGTCACTATTAAAGTCTCCAATGTCTAATTTCGCTCCTCTATACGCATCATTCAGCCTAGGGTCTGGTACATGAACATTAATATGTGGATTGGAGCCATGTTGTAAGGGTACCACATAATTAGGATCAGGAGGTAGACATTCAGGATGTTCATCAGTAACTTCTTTTCCTTTATTTGTGCGCTCCATAAATACATCAATTTTGTGTCAAGTCCTGTAATGGATGCTTAAACATGTGATGTGAGTACTGCAACTTTAATTCTTTTACGAAGCTTGTCATGTTATAACATATAAGCATCAGGTTTGCATTGACTTCACCGATTTACCATTATTTTTGCAAGTCAAATAAAGACTTCTTTCTTTTTTCGAGACTCCTTTTTTTCAAAAAAAAAATTGGGTCTATAAAAACATAGAAATAATAAAAAGCTAGATAACAACAAACAAGGTTCTGAGGGCATTTTAACAAAATTACAAGGGTGATTTTGTAAACATAACAAACTGGGGACTGGATCTAAAGTTTAAGCTAATGCTAGGGTGCAAAGTTTGCCAAAATATCTTCAACCAAAACATGGTTACCTCTTCTCACAAGCTAGTTACCTGCTCATGTTTCCAACAAAAATAGAGAGAGATCAGGATGATGATGAGAGATCTTGAAGGCGGCTCATGTGGCGACTGAACAAATCAACGACGCTATAATTTAGAAAGGTGGCGGTGACAACGGCGACGATAAAGGCACAATGGAGGTAAGATCTTTGCCTTCTCCTTATCTCTTTTTTAATATTTTCTTCCTCTTTTTCTAGTGTCAGCAACTTAGTTGCTCCTTTTTCTTTCTTTCTTTCTTTTTAAATTTTCCTCGGACGAGTTTTGAGAGTTGGTAGGCTAATTTTTTTCCCCGATTGAAAGTGAACGCAAGTTACCAAAGTCGTTAGGGTCCATGAAGGGTTCGATTTTTCTGTGTGGTTTGTTTTTTGCATGAGTGAAATTAGGGGCTAGGGTTAAGGTTTTGATTGGGGATCACAATTAGGGTTTTATATGGTCAACGATTATGGATTAGGGTTTGAGTTAGTAGAGGGTTAGAGTTGGCAATGAGGTTTAGCAGCGGTGGTTTGAAGATGTTAGTGTGGCGTTGATGGTATTACGGCGAGACTGGTGGTGTTGGTAAAGTGACTAGGTAATTTGAGCGGCGGCTGAATGAATTTGGACTTGATTTAGGACAATTGTTAGGGTTATGATTTGGCAATGGCAGAGGTGGGACGATAATTTGGGACGATGATAGGGTGACAGAGAAACGTGGCTCTGATACCAAATAATGGAAATTGAGGGGTTTTGAGACGAATGTAATTTTCACACAACATAATTCTCACAAATCTCAACTAATTCTTATAATTCACTATATCTAAAATAATAAAGTACATCCCTATTTATAATACTTCTAAATAACTTTTCTAGTTAAAGCTAGATTCTAATAAGATAACTACCAAAATTATAAATAAATTAAATACAACCTCCATAATTCTTTTATTTCCATGGGCTTCAAAATCCTCTTATTTTGGTTCAGCCAAGTCTTGTGGGCTAGTCCTACATCTTTTATGTGTGCATCAAGTAGTATACAAAGATATTTTCCACAATAATAACAAAAAATATTCTTGCTAAAAAAATTTGTTGCCAGTAATTATATAATAGAGGGTTAACTGAAGCACAATCCAAGGCAAGGTACGATATACGACTATTTTAGGATCATGATAGTGTTTTATTCTGCTAAATTCATATTTTGTTTCAACTTTGACACGGTAACAAAGCAGTTGAACCTATATTAATTTTATAGAAGCGGTTGCAACAAATTTATTTAATAGAAAGGTTAACATACACATACATTGCTTCAGGGTAGACCAAGCAGCTAGTGCTGCATTCTTCTGAGCCTGTTTCTTGGTTTTTGCATGTTCACCAGTAAAGCTAAGTCCTGCAAGCTCGACTGTACATGAGAAAACAGGTACATGGCCAGGTCCAGATCTAACAGTGGTATAAACAGGAAGGTTTAACCCAGCTCTGTGAGCTGTCTCTTGAAGTAAATTCTTGTATACTCCAGTTTCATCCTGTATAAGTACAACAATATCATCTGTTTGCCAGTTTCAGATTATGCAATGATGTAATGGAGTGTCTGAATAATCTATTGGTGATGACAATTTAGGAATGATAAATTTTAAGTACTTCTGAAAAAACAAAGCCTGTATTTTAAGCATCATTTTGCCATTTACTGCTAAAGAGAAATTCAATTAGATGATAATTATAAATACAAAGTTCAGCGTCTGCAACTACCAAGAACCACAAGCATAAGTATCCCTATAAATCTGGACAGGTGGAGCACAATTAGAATGCCAAAACAAAAAAATGAAAACTGTGCATGAACTTCAGAACCAGGAAACAGGTATCATTTTACGAACAAGACATTTCTAAAGTAAAATTTCACTCACCTCCCCTATTGCATATAAACATAAAACAACTCTATGATAGAAAAAGTGGAACAAAATTGCTTATTTGCTCGCGTCAGAATTTAGTACATCATCATTCTGAGAATGTGATTTCTGCTAAGTTTTGTGGTAGTTCGGTTAAAGGTGAGATATAAGAGACAATCCACCTGTTTTTTACAAAGTGAAATTCCTTATTTTAGAAAGTTAAGTAAATAATCCAATGCTGAAGTGTTGCCTTCGTATCTTTAAAAAAAAGGAAAATACAAAATAAAAGTAAGCGAACAACCAACTTTCATCACCTTGTTTCCTTGTAAAATTTGATTTGTCTACTTGACAGAGACATTTGGGAAAAGTGCACCTAGCTCTTAAGGATCTCATTGTGTATCTCCTGTTTTCTCATTAAATAAATTATTGAAGTGAAAAGACAAAAAAAAAAGACAAATGAGAAACAATTGGATTATAAGTTGATGCATCAAGCACATGCATACTAGCATCATATATAGCCAACAAGTTGGTGAATTGTGATCATTTCTCATGTGATTATTGTACAATGAGGGGAAGGGGGCAGAGCAAGTTGGTGAAGAACCTATATTTTCAATATGGATCATCAAATAGTTGCTCATTTGTGCCATTGGATAATGCATTTTATCTTAGGGACCCACGCTTTAGCCAAAAGTTATTTCAACAATAACTGGATTCTTCAGAATTCTGTCTTAAGAAATTAGCCAAACTATGGAGCATGTTTTGCCTTGTTTTTCAGTATTACTTTTGTGATTTTGCCATATATGTGCCTATTCTGTGATAGGTTATGTCAAGCCCAGACTACTTTGAGTAAATCAAGTTAGTACCCTCTAGAAATGGCATGGCCCATGTGAGTAGTTAGTCAGTTAGGAAGGGTGTAGCCGTGTAGGATAAATTGGTGCAAGTTAATAGAAATCAATCGAAGGAATCTCATATAAATATCTAGTGAAGTTACATATTGTGTATGAATTTTTTACGAATGAAATCTGAGAATTGAGCTCTCTTTGAGAGGCTCCTTTCCGTTATTTTGCCAATTCTCTTCTCATTTCTGCCCATTTCTCTCTTCCTCCTACTCTAATTCTGAAATTTGTTTACAAGGACTGTTCTAAAGCAGTTAAGAAACCCTAGGGTCAAGCTGGAAGGAAGGAATAAAGGGGATTAAAAAACAAAAGATAATTAAGCGAAAAAGCCACAAGCACAAAGCTTAAAATTCAGTAATATCATTCAATTCAACATATACTAAAATGATGGGTAATATCACTTAATATAGGACAAAAAGAAAACCCTAAACTTAACAACCAAGTAAAATCTAATTTGAAAAGGAAATAAAATCTCTGCTGATTATTTACTATTATTCTAGAATAATCTATTGATATATATCTACAAAAGTAACCTAATTACAATTAATTCATTCATAACTAATAAAATATAGTAACTAACAAATAATATTTTAATTCTCCTATTCCCATCCTCATCAGGTTCGAACAACATTTTTCATGAGAATTGGCTACTTTCCTAGTATCAAAGCATTAACTTTGTAAGTTCTTAGATTCAAGTTTCTGTAGCACAATTGATCAGCACCCAATTTGTTCAAATTTTCCCTTAAAAGTTAGCCTGACATACGATCAAGAATCTCATTACTGCAAGGGTCTGAGAACAATTGATATTGCTAATCCCATTCCAAACAACTTCCTTAGATTAGTTAGAGCTTTTTGCTTTACTGAAGTGTAAACAACAATACTGACATAGCTCACCATAAAAATTTTAAGTTGCATAAAATCTTTATTACTGGATTCACAGTGCCTAAGAGACAAAACTATATCTAAGGCATCAATAGTTCGTCGACGAAAATACATGGTCTAGTTTTGGTATAATATGAAAAACTAGTGATTGCAGTACAAGCTCATGAGTGCCAAAGTCTATTTGTCCACTTAAGATAGGCCTTGACATTAGGAACATATTAAGCCCAAAAAAGACCATATTACTTTTTCAAATTTCACGGTTGATTTTAATGGAAAAGTAATCATCACTCAACAGTAAAAACAATTACAATCTTGTCAAAAGAATAAGAATTTTGGGGGCTTTCCATATCATTTATACCCCAGAGTCTCTACTAGTTTTGTCACTCGATTATACTGTAGTAACTTCCACCAGGTAAAGTGTTGGGCGGGAGAAACTTTTGTGCTCTTCTTTCTTTTTCTTGGATTATTCTTTTTCTTTTGTTTTTTTGGTCTAAACTTTTTGTTTAAGTTGATATATAGTTAATTTTCAATAAAACGCTCTAGGCAATGGTTATACAAACCTTCCAAACCAAAATTAGCAAAATTAACAGCACATATCCAGACAATTATATGGCTGAAACATATAGAAGCTAATTAATCATAGTTGAAGGCTTACCAGAACTTTTGCAGCCAGTGCTCTTGAAGGGCCTCTGTTTGCAAGTGTGCTCAAAGCTACCTCAGCTGCTGCATGTTCTGCCTGTCTAAGAGTAGAGCAGAATGTAGGGCTTTCAAAAGTCTCTCCATTGAAGTTCACCGTGGATTTGAAGCGGGGGGCATGATCTGGTCCTTCCCGGATACATGAATAAGACGGCAGGTTGAAGCAGCTTCGTTGAGCCAATTCTTGCAATTGGTTTTTATACATGCCTACATATGGAAAATGCTTGAATTAATAGATCAACTAAAGTTGCCTCTGTAGATGTTGCCTTATATTAAAATCCTTCCGCCAAGGCACCAACATTGAAAGAAAATTATCATAGAAGTAAAAACAATTTAGATCCTAACACCAACGTAGAAGGATGCAAAATAAAAACATTCAGATAGGAGGTTGAACAAAAACAAACATACATTTTTCCAACTAGCAAATTCAGTTCCACTAATTTATCGTACAATTGTGAGTTCGGATGCAGGTTCAGAATAACCTCAAGAAAATAGCATAGGAAATCCCCTCGTTGAACATTAAAAATTAGTAAAGTACCTTCCCGGAGAAATTAAAGAATAGTCAGGGAAAGTTTTAAGTCTGTTCATAAGAGGCTCAATACAAAGTTATACCAACTTGGTTTAAAATTTAAGGACAACAAAATAATATAAAACATAATCAATTGCAGTTCAAGCTAATGTAGTATACTATCATCATACTGTAAATCTAAGCACTTTCAAGTAATAACATTCAGCCCAAACAGAACCAAATCTGATTGAGGCCAGGAAATGACACATTTTCTCATAACCCAAACAACTCCAACCCAGGAAAAAGAACACAGTAAATTAACAACACAAAAGACAACGAATGAAACTCCCTCTGCATTGCCCAAGGAAAGAACTTGCAATTTTTAATTTTCTTTTTGGATAAGTATGACACTCAAGTCAGCCAAGCGGTAAAGTAGGTATGCATTATCCTCAATTGAGCACAAAAAATCAAGAATTAAAGTATATTATCTTTTTCTGCTCTTATAATTTTCTCTTACCTGCATTTCCGCAGGAATCAAACAGAGCTAAGATTTAGTCAATACCCACAAACCAATATCCAAAACCCACTAAAAAATCTTAAAACCCACCTCGATCAACAGACCCAATTAACCAACAATAAATCAAAACCCCATTGGAATACCCAACAAAACAAACACACCCAGATGAAAATTCAGCATAATAAACACATCAGAAAAGACAATTGTTAGGATCTTATCTTGAAAAGCAGAACAGAAACGGACTTACCTTTGAAATGGGTGATCCGAAAAGGGCAAAACTAGTGAATATATGTATAGGTTGATTTTTCAAGCCATTATTCCTCTTTTCTCACTATTTTCTACTTTAAGGAATTGTTACTGTTGATTTAAGGATAAAGAAAAAAAAGGGAGGCAACGGAAGTAAGACTGTAAATTCAGCAAACTAGCAAACTAGCAAACTGTTCAATTAAAAATTTGATTCCATCGATTCAAAATATAAAAAAGTCAAATAAGAGCAAATCATTTTCTATTGACAGCATATTCGTTTTAAAAATTCAAATTTCTTGGACTCGATCTAAAATCATACTCGACTTGATAACATCAAATCTTATTTTTATACTTATAAAATTTTATAAATTAAATTTGAGCACTCAATACTCAATTCTTACATTTACACTCTTAAATGGAAGTATCAACTACATTTACACTCTTAAATGGAAGTATGCACTATTGTTGAATTCAGTGCTCTGCCATTTATTGCGTTTTGAAAGTTTGTGCAATTATTTTGCCACGCCACAAATTTAGGTACTTAGGAGGTTGGGGAGAGAAAGAACAAGTTATTTGCTATAGGAAATGGAAGTAATTAGTATGAAGTTTATTTTTGGGTAAATTTGTTAATTGGTCAAATAAAGTACTGACTGACACACAGACAAGACTCTATATGTGTCAGCATTCTATTAACCAACTTATCAAAAAAAAAAAATTTCATGCTAACCGGATCCATAGTAAAGTACTTGTCTTTCTCTTTTCCTCTTTGGGCCTTTATTTTTATTTTTATTTTTATTTTTATCAACGATTTAAAAGACAAAAAAATATTAAAATTATAATATGTTATACAAAAATCAAAAGATTATAATAAAATAATTAAATAATAATTCTTCCAAATAAATTAATCGATAATCAAAAAAAAGTCGATCGTAATAGCAACACTAATGAGCACCATATAAATTTCTAAAAGACAGTCATATTCCGAAAATTATTAATAAATTACGTAGACCTGATCGTTTTTTAACACGAACAACAAATCGAACACCATTTCCAAATATGAACAATCTATTTTTAATAATAATGCACAAAAAAAATATCACGAATGAAAAAACAATTATCTCAAAACAGAAAAAGAAAAAAAAAATCTCCCAAGAGATTATAATAAAAAATTTCACAAAAGAGAGAAATAAGTTAACTCATTGAGAAAATAAGTCCAACAAAAGAAGAAAACATATTCCACAATAAAATAAAACAATTTATTAGAGCAAAATGAGAGAGATCTAAGGGAGGGTATCTCCAAAAAGAGATCCTTCCATATATCTAAGATGAAGTCTTTATATTATTTTTGTTGGTAAATTATTGCCTAATACTCTCTAATTGAAACTTTTTTACTCTCTTTTTTTTATTTTTACTTTTCTTAGTATGTGTGCAAATTATACTTTGCTCATCTTTTTAGGGGCGGAGTGAGTATATTGCAATTCAGTGTTACCATAAGGGGAAATTTTACAGTTTGTCCTTTAACTTTAGATAATACAATTGTAAAAACTAAAAATTACCTAAAAAAAAATACAACTAGTTATAAATTCAATTATTTTCAAAAATTAAATAAATCACAATAATTTTGAGTTCAACAATATTTAATAGTAACATAAAAAAAATTAAGTTTGATCTCATATTTTAGAAAAAGAAGTTGCATTCTTAAGTAAACCATTATCCTTTGGGCCATATTGGTAGGACTTTTTGGGTTGTGGTGGTTCGGGCCGGGCTAGATAAGTTCAAGAGAGGTTGGAAGTAGACTTGACAATTTAGGTCCAGTAAATTCCATTCAGTAGAAACATGTGTGTCATGGTCGTAATATTTCAAATTTCAGAAAATATGGGTCATTTTACTTACCCTACCATTACTTATTTTTTTAAAACAAAATGTTGCTACTTGTGGGTTATGAAGCTTGAACACAAGACTTGTAAATAAATAAATAAGAGTTCAAATCAACTGAGCTACAACAGCTATTTACTTTTAATGCAATGTTCAATATATTATTTCTTTACTTTTGTTTCTTCAATATATATATATATATATATATATATATATATATACTAATTTTATTTATTGCTTAATAACGTAGTGGAAGGTGCTGAATGAATTAAGACCCCAGTTCCTGTACATCCAACACCCCACATTCCTCACCAAAAAGCCTGCTTTGGGGTCAAAATAGGATCTTCAAACAATCAACACCTTTAATAATGTTTATATGTCATCCCCCAGCCCCCCCTTCCCCCCTCCCCCTCCCCCCCTCAAATCAAAACTTAGTGAATGCCAGGAACTAAACTCCAGATTGTATTGCTGTCAGTATAACTCTTTTCATATTTTTATTTTTAAAGTTAGGTTTATAATTTTCTAGTTAATAATTTCAAAGTTCCTAACTTTTATTATACTAACGGTGTGCTTTATTTTATGGGTTTGATGTGAGCTATTTTGTTTTCTTTTCAGCTTCAGATATAGTTAATAAACTCTTTATTATTTTTTGTATACATGACTTTGCAAAATCAGTAATATTAGCTAAAATATGAAAGAATGAAAGGAAGACTTCTTAGTGCTATAGTCAATAACTTTGTTTAATTAATACAAAATTTGATTTACAAATGCATTCATTGAACTGGTGTAGCAAGAATTTGCAAAAAAAAAAAAGAAGTCATGGCTTCTACACGCTAACGAACCTCTCAATATCAAAGACATCAAAACCTTGGGACATTTTGGCCCGCCCTGCCCGTTTGACAAGTCTAGTTGGAAGGAGACCTAACTCAACACATGCCCCTCGAGCTCAAGGTTAGGGCTGATTGATTCAATTTTTTTTAAAGAAAAAAAGTAAATAATGGTTAATTCTCTATTTTTAAATAGCAACTACTACAATGTAAGGTTGTCAATGGGTTAGATTAGATCAAATCAAATCATACTTTGATCCAATATATTTCACTAGTGTGATAATAAATTAACGATCTGATTCATCATATAATGGATCAATTATTTGCTCCATAATCCACTTGATCCAACAATACATATTATATTCTAAATCGATCCATTTAAAAAACTTATTTAAAAATTACATTACAATGTTAAAATTATGTTCAATAATGAAAGAATTTCACTTAATATCTCTATTATAACTTCCTAATTTCTCACCCTATTTTTTTTGAACTTTCTCTCATTTAATTTATTCTCTTACAATTATCATTCTTTCTAAAAATTTTATTTAAAATAAATACAGCAGATCTATATAAATTGACGAGACGCTAGAGTTAGTAAATCACTTTATTTCGAGCATTTTTCTTAATTCTTATTATTTACTTACTGACGAGGACATGACTAGCTCAAGTGTGGATGGAAATCACAGAGGACAAACTTTGTCAGATCCACTTAAAGTTCTTGTTGGTCCGGTGACGAGGTCATGAGCTAAACGACTCAAAGAAGAGCTTTGTGGTGCCCCTAAATTCGGGTATCTGTTACCTCAGACTTGGTGCGTTACGATACAACTTTCATCTAATTATTTATAACTTCCATTCATAAATTAATGAATACAACTTAGCTTTGATGCCAATTAATATATTAATTCCTTCTCATTTCTAGGATCTATGAATCGATTCCAAAACCTTAATAAGTCAATTCTCAATCTTGTCATTAACCATTCCTGTCTTTACATCATATTCGATGTTATGCTTAATAAGATGCGAAATAATTAATTTTTTTTGAATTATGCATTCATTTCCCTGAATCACAACCTTCATCATTTACATATCTTTGAATCTAATTTATTCTACGATTTGATTTATCAGAGTTACATTATAAAATTGTATAACTTAATTCGATATCCTTTATATATCGAATAGTACGGCTTTGCAACTGTGACGCCCCCAAAATAGCTATGCATCACCCATTCTGAGTCGCCAAATACATGGTACAGAAACAACTACAACTTTATTAATACAATTATCGTGCAAAATACGACAACACATAAACTGTGAGTTTAAATACAAATATTGTCTTCTAGACAATATCCACACTCAGATAAAGTCCTTATTACAATTATTGATACCTTTATTTTACAAAATAGTGAGGATCGCTAAAACAACTGCTCAGGATCATCACTCTATACCCGATTGGTTCCTGCTTATATTCTCGCTTTCACGAGAAGAAAAATGGAACAAAAAGAAAAAGGGTGAGCTCAACTAGCCCAGTAAAGAATATTATGACTAAGATAATGTACAACAAATTATCCTTAGTCATCAACAAGGAAAAATCTGATAGAATATAATAGACAACAAGTTTTAGATCAACAACTGCAGCGGAAACAACAATTCATTAGAAGAATGAAGTAGAGAATGAAATCTACTATCATCCAAGAATTTAAAAGTCTGTCAGTAATAAGCATGTGAATGATATTCCTACTTACATATGATTTGATTATGATATATATATATATATATGTATATATATATATATGAATAAGTATGCAAGTATGATTGCATTAAGAAAAGCAGTAAAGTCCTTTGATAGATAATAGAAACACATGTACAAGGACTTAGAATGAATTGATCAAATGTGTTAGGTTGATCCTACATAAGCAAAACAGCTCTGTAAAGTTCTTAAAAAGAAATGATGTAAAAGGACTATAAATATAGAAAGATCAAGCATGTTAGGTTGATCTTATGATGTAATAGATAGGCTTGTTTGATCGTTGAGCACTACACCAGAAATCGTAGTCTGCCAGGAGAGTCAAGGAAAACTCGAGAGCTATCAAGGCAGAATCGTAGTCTGCAAGATAGTAGATCTCGGAGTTCGTAGACTTCCAGGAGAGACGAGGAAGGATCGTAGTGTGTCGAGGAGAACTTCCTCAGGGCCGAAGTCTGCTGAGGAAGTCATGTTTAGAATCGTGAGAGACACTTTCACGAGTAATAGAGCATCTGCCAAAGTCGGTCGAAGAATCGTAGACTACACTCGTGGTCGTGAGAGTCTACTAATCATACCAGGCGGAGAGATCGTGGTCGAGCAAGATCAGATGAAGACAACAAGCACAACGATAGAAATCGTAGAGTGTCAAGATCTGATCTCGGAGTTGTAGTGTCTGCACAGCCAAAGCTGGATTGTAGAGTACAAAATTAAGACCTCAACAGATGTGCTCACAATGCCAAAGCAGAATCGTAGAGCAAATACGATTCTCAACGAACAAACACTCCCTGAATATCCATAGGAATGAAGCCTCTGGTTGGCACTGCATAGATACGTCCCACCTGAAGGGAACCAGAGAGAACTCAATGAATGGCATACAAGCTAACAGAAAACCTAAGCATCGACCCAATCAACATCAAGATTGAGTTATGAAGCCATTTGAGATGAAGTCTTCCACAAGGAGATCAGAGGAAGACTTCTGTAACTGACTAAGGAAAGTCAGCAAGTGCAGTAGCTGTCAAGAAGAAAAATGACAACGATCTTGGAAGTAACCAAGATCGTAGTGTTTGCCAAACAAAGAATGAACTAATGGAGTACACACTAAGATACTGGTCAGTCTCTGAATAACAAGGCTAAAGTAATTAAGCATTGGGTCAGTCCATTGATGATAAGTGAACGGGAGATCACAAGGAGAAAGCGAGCTGGACACGCCACAAATTTGAAGTTTCTTATTATTCAGAAGAGGCCAGAGCAAGGAATCAAGCCATCAGTATCTGAGAACAGTCGAGTCAAACAGAAGTAATGAAGCACTGTACAAAAATAGGAAAAGGTGTTCTACACTAAAGATCAAGTAAACACTCCTCAAGATCATAGTGTTGTTTCTACCAGTCAACAAGACACTACGATCAGGTCCATGAAGACATGCATCAGAAACGTAGAGTTCGAATAGCTGAAGACTGAAGCATTAGCAACGGTTTAATCTAAAGGGTAATATTCGGACAAGAGCTTATTGAGAGCATCGATGCAAGGACAACCTCTGATCGAGAAATCAGAAGGGTGAAATAAAGTCGTCGACCTGCCCAAGATATCAAAGTGACATATCCGCGGGGTTGGTGAAATAAAGCGCGTATCGCGATTGTCGTGAAGTCGTAAAAAGATGTCATATCATATCTACGATCGCACTAAATAACTTGAGATCTCATGCAAGCAATTTGAATAGCTTGCAACTGCTACTTTCCAACGAGAAGATTGGGAAGTAGTATAAATTAACAGAACTTCAAAGATCAAAGGGTTGATAATTATGAAGTTGCAGAATCGTTGAGTTGGTGAATACTATAGTTGACTCTACGAGTTCCACCAAAGATCAACAGAACAAGTCTTAGTGACAGTGAGACTACCAAGGTGGAAGTGAAGCAGCTTTGAAGAAGAACTCAAACAGGTCAAAGCTTCACTCAACAAAGATGAGAATGCCACTAAAGATGGCAGCCAAGCTGAGAGCCGAGAAGGCCAAGAAGATAGCATTCAGAAAAGTGGTTTAGTACAAAGAAGATCAAGAGAGCCACTCTAAGAATCACCATGAACCGAAAGCTGAAATTGAACAAGTGCAGAACCATGTCTGCAAAGTATTCAAGAAGGGTTCAGGGATTTCTAAGTGCCAGAAAAAGTCTACTAAAAGCACAGAGACTTAGCAAACCCAGATGGTGATGGTGCAAAGCTGATACTAGATGAAGATGAGCAGAAAAGAATGAAGACCAGCTGCACCAAAGAAGATGTGGTCCAGACTCAAAGTAGAATGCATAGAGGACCACACCAAGCTGCTAAGTACAAAATATGTTCAGAACTTAATGACATCTTAGCAGCTCAGCACCAACTCCAATAAACAAACAAACAACTCAACAACAAGAAGCCAGGGCCTGAGGGGTCCTTGTCCGGAGGGACTAAATGAGATTCTAAGCCTGTTGGGCTTGAAGAGTTCCTAGGGAACTAGAGAAGTTCCATGGCTGCTAGCCTTGAAGAGTTCTTAGTGAACTAAAGTCCCAAATGGTCAGCCTTGAAGGAATCTTAGTGATTCGTGGTCTTTGCCTTCCTTAGTGGAAATCCTGCTAGTTGAAAGTAGAAGAGTGGATTAGGAGCTTAAGTCTCTGGACCACTTAAAACCCCTTATGTCTTTTAATTTATGTCATTTACATTATGTACATTAACTGCTATAACTGCTATGTATGTTTTAACTACTTACTACTAAAGTAACTCTACGAACAATGTATGTCTGATTATGAATATATCAAGGAAGGGGATCTTTTACTTATTCCACTGTGCTTGAAAAGATTCTTAAGTTTGTCATGTGCTACTTAATGAGAAATAAAAATTAATAGAGAAAAAGTATTTTGAAATTCTAAAGATATATTCAACCCCCCCCTTCTAGATCTATATTGTGCCTACTGGGAACTAACAATTGGTATTAGAGCAGGTTCTCATGCTATATTCAAAAGCAAATCGCTTTGAGTCTGATCCTAGGCATAAACATTGTTCTAAAACTTAGTTAAGTTGTAAGTCACTTGTTATATACAGATGAGCTCACACGTTGAAAATATTGTATACAGGTAAATGCGTATATACACCTGAAGCTGCTCAGATTGGTCCATACTCTCGATTGTCATATCAACAAGACCAATCCTTGCTCGCAGTCAATCTTGTTGTCTGAAGACCAGGCTAGAAAGCTCAAATGACATCAACAAAAAAGAGTCAAACATCCTCCAGCCTGAAGAGATAAAAAGGCCATACATACTAAGAAATGTTTTATTCAGAAAAGAAAGAAGAATCTCTCAAACATGTATCCGAATTGACCAAAGTAGATGGATGTAAACCTTGTGAACTCAAGGATGTCAAAGAATTAAAGATGCTGACACTCTCTTAGCTTGCATCTTCAAGACCACGACTGATTGACTGAAGATCAACTAGAGCAATCGGCTATTAGAAGCAAATGAGAAAGCATGCACATCAATGCCTAAACTCAGTATATCTAAGATAAATGACTGTTAAGAAACTAACAGCAAAAAGGTATGGTTCCTCGCTAACATAGATATGAACATCGATTTTGCACCTTACTTATGAACTATAATAGACTTTCCTTCAAGTACTCATAATCTATCTAAAAAGGTGAAGAGAGAAAGTACACTGATGATAGAAACTCAAATGTCTATAAACTTTCTCTCCATCCAAGTTTTAGGTTGAAGATGATAACTTGAAAGAGACCTGAAATGGTTTTGAGAGTCTCACAGGTCGATTGAATGTGAAGAAATCCTTGCTGATGGGATAATGTGCTTTGTACATCCTATGGTCTAAGTGTTTAATGATACACAGAGTATGATCAGATCTACAAGAGAATCTTGAAGATTCATAGAAACTGACCACCTCTATGAATCAACCAAATGCTAATAAATCGTAGAGCTAATTCTCACTCTGTGAACATTTAAACTCTGTGATCATAACTTAGCTATGATGATACCATCAAGGAAAAGAGTGTTTTATTAAAATGACAGATTTCTCTCACACTTACCACCATGCATCTCAAAATATATTATCTAAATGAAGTATATGCATGAATACGACTGTTGGTGGTCAACATGATGATTATTCAAATATGAGGAACAAGGGTTTGGTAACCTAACCTAACAGGACCCATTTGACCATGGGTACCAAAAATTAGAAATGAATAACCTACAGGTACTTGGTCTATTTGACCACACTAAGGAATGCTAAAGAAAAAGACTTTAGTCAAGAAGAGTTAACCAACAGAAGGCTTAGGACTGTTTAGAAATAATTTCGACAAAATTTCTACATGTCAAAGCCTGTCCTTGAAGACCTGCTGAGCTAATCTAAATAAAGCTCAAATGGCTGCAAACCTTTATATGAAAGCAGGTCACTCAACCAGAGATGAAAAAGGGTCTTAGATGCTCAAGCATGCAAAACTTGTTCTCAAGGAAGCTCACATCAAAGGACTATCGAGCATCAAACATTAGGAACTTAGTACGGGAGCAGAACTCCACGAGCACAAGCTGATAAGGAAGACTACATTCGTAGTGCTATCAAAGGATCGTAGAATGATCAATCCTGAAGATACTTATTTCTACGATTTAATGACTTCAGTCAGAAGTAGATATGCAGGGATGCTTCCTTATGTACATAAGGAAAAAGGAATCATATCTCGCTGAAAAGACAGCATCAACCATGGGGCAGCAGTGATCTGTTAAGGAACAACAGTACTGAAATATTTTATGAAGCAATGTACCAGCTATAGAGTCCCAAAACTTTGTGGCTGATGAACCAAATGAAGATCCATAGTCAGTAGGAACGTCTCAAAACGTACTATTGATAACCTATCAGCCACCCAATTTAAAATCGTGGAGTGCCTACAATCAAACATATGATCGTGGTATAAAAACAAGAAGACACCACGATCACAACAAATGCAATTGTCTAAATTTGATAAAGGGCCTCCTCACCAGAAAAGGTCAAAAGAGATATTGGTGCAAATTACTCCTAAAGCAAATTCATCTGGAAAGCGCCTCAGGGACAAACCTGACCCTTAGCTCACTCTAAGAGGTTGGCCCTTCCTGAGCTACCTTATCCCAGAAGAATTGCTTAATCCAGTTCATCTCAAGGACCAAAACAGTCAACGATCGTAGAGTAAAGGTAAAAGTAAACTCAACGCTCGTGGAGCAACCTTAATAATTGTAGAAGCATACTCGACGATCGCAGTCTTACAAGAGGATACTCTAGCTCATGAGGAGCTTGGAAGAACGGGACAATTATTCAACCATTCAAATTATGAGGATATAAGTTTAAAGGCTTGTTAGAAAGAGGTACTGCTGAAGGAAAATGCCCAAAGCTTCATAAAGCACAACAATGGATGAGCCATAGAGGTTCAAAATGAGAAGTAACGTCAAAACCATCCACTGTAACATCTTTCAAAGAGTTGATCGTTGATTCAACAAAGGAAAATGTAGAGTCAATAGATGTTCTATCATGCTACTCTACAAACTCAAGAGGTCAAAGGTCAATCCACGTCAATCAAACGTCCACTCTTCTAAAAGAGACAGCTAACTGACAAGTTAATGGGGAATTACAGCTTGTTACTGGGTATCGTGCAACCAATGACTGGTTGACACATCATAGAGTATGCAGAGTTAGAAGAAACTACCATAAAGAGAAATTCAAAATCTGCAAACAGCTACCCTAACCTATCTAATCTCTCTCCCTCCCATTTTCAAACCCTATAATTCTCCTCGAAGCCAAACCACTCAAATTTCTAGAATCCAAATCACAATCAGCCAGACTCCATAAATCTCCCTGAATCAATATCCATATTCCTCGAATCATTCAAATGGAAGACTGGCGAGTAATCACTGGCATTCAACTCGGAACCAAGTTATTTGAGAAATCCAAAAAGAAGTTCAGAGACATTCTTGAACTCGTGAAGAAAGATGGATTCTCAGAATGTCTTGAGGCAAGCACTCGAGTATACACTGAACTGGTTAAGGAATTCTACTCAAATGCTTCCATAAAAGCCGAGACTCTTTCAACCAAGGTTAAAGGTCAGTCTCTAAAACTGAAATCATCCGATATCAACCAATGCTTGGGTTTTCCTGACCTAGGACTAAAAAACCTTGATGAGATTGACATTGAGAAAGCAAAGGAGATTATGGGGTACCAAAGAAACCCTAGTCTGAAGGACATGAAGAAAAAGGAGTTTCCAGAGGAATTCGAGTTCCTTACTAAAATAGTAGGCAAATGTATACTATGCAAGGATACTGCACATGACACTGTGCTTGATCAATAATTGAAGATCATGTCTGCCATAGTTCTGAAAAAGAAAATCAACTTTGGAGTTATCTTGTTCAATCAAATCTCCAAAAGGATAGAAAAGGCTGAGTTGAAGAAGTCTACAGAAAAACCACTTACAAAGGTGTTTCATAGAAGACTGCTGAGTATTGTGATGAAGAAAAGGCTGGGAAGTAAGATCAAAGATGATGAAGGAGAACCCTTGAATGTTCACAAAGTAATGTCTCCACAACTATTTGTGAATTGGTAGAAAAACCCAAAGGAGAACAAAAGGATAACTACAACATGGGGCAGCAAAAAGAACTCTACTAAGAAAAGAAAGGTAAAAGAGTTAGAAAGTTACAATCATGACTCAGACTGCAAAGAACAACCACACCACCGACAAGGAAGAAATCCAAAAGTGTGAGGAAAACTGAGGCCTCATCAAGAAGTCTCTACACCAAAGATAAGGATGAAGATGAAAAAGTCTCAACTGCAAAGACCACAAAGAGAAGAAGTAATAGACTATCTCAAGGGCCATCTAAAAAGAAAGCTAAAGTGGTAAACAGACAAGTTCCAGTTTCCCAAGGAAGCACATCTGACAAAGAAAAGGACGTAGAGTCAAAGGAATAGAAGGGAACTGATAATCTCAAGACTGAGTCCTCGGAGAATGGATCCAATGATGAAGGTGGAGCTGGATCCATGAAAGAAGATGTAAATTCTGCTGATAAAGAAGAATATGTAAGCCCTATGGCCAATTCTTAGAGTACTCATTTTGAAGTTAAAGAAGAGCTGCATGATAACTCATCTGAATCTCCAAATGCAAATGCTCCAGCAAGCTCTCATGATGGATCAAATGATGATGAGGTTGAAAAAGAAATATCTGCTCCTGCTAATGATGAACCTCAAGAAAGTTTGTCTGCTGACTCAAAGATCTCAGAGTCTGAAGAAGAAGAAGTATCTAATTCTCCCATAACTGAACCTCCAAGAAGAAGAAGGAGTCACAGATTGATAGCTCAATTTGTCTCCAAAAAGAGAAGTGAGCACTCTAAAACAGTCATTGAATTAAGTGATGATGAATCTGCATCAGGGGAAGAGAATGCTAAAGATAGGACCAGCATTGAAGGAGATGATTTCAAGGAAGACATTGTTGAAGAGGATTCTGAAAATAAAATTCAGCAAGAAGAATTTATTGATGAATCTGATGAAAGGAATCAACAAAACTCAAGCTCAAAAAGGGAAGAGATAGAGAAAGATTCTGATTCTGTACATCAGGAATCTAAGGAACTAGAATACTATCCTGTTCTCTCTCCGGCCAGAATTAGCAGAAGAATTGTAGTGGAAGTCTTTGATGAGCCACCAGCAGAACCACCAGCAAGATGGATAAATCATGGAAATGAACAACTTCGAGTTGTAAGGATGACTACAGATGAAGTGCTTCATAACTGGAAAAATATGGAGTTAGATTGCACAACTATACTGTACAATTCTGAAGACCTTCTGATGAGGTGGTTCTTCCCATGGATGCCATGGTTAAAGGCACACACTGAGAGAGATGAAAGATACTTCAGCTGGTGCTACTCTCAGTTTCCAAATTTGGAACTGGTGTCACAAAACTTCCCCAGGGTTAAGAAGTTTGCAACCATGATGATCAACGACAAGCCCCACTACAAGATCTACCGACGTGCTGAAAATTATTATATTCCTTATGATCGTAGAGTGGACTCTGATGGAAAAAGGAATATGGCAAAGACATTGATAGTGAGTCTATTCACTCTACCACTGATGATGATCAAGTCCAGATTCAGATGTCTCTATCTGCCCAAGCACAACTATCTAACATTCCTGCATCCTCCCACGATTGGTATTCAACGATTTCTCAGATTCTTAATACCTTCAAAAATCTGTCCAAGGATGAGAATCGTAGAGTCCAATTAGTGTTCCACAAGAGGCTGCCCAACCTGATGATCAAATTTCCATGTAGCAGGAATTATTAAAGAATTTTGATAACCTAATTGAGAAGATGTCTCAAATCAATGAAAAGTCAAAGATGCTGACAACAACAAAAGACAATTCAGTTTAAGACAGAATCCAAGCTATTGTGGCTGATGTATCTCTAAAAATCAAAGAGAGAGATGACATCTATCTGAGGTCCATAAATGATCAAAAAGTAGAAGCCCTACGTATATAGAAGGCAAATGAAGAACAACTCCAAGCCCTCTCTGACAAGATTGACCACATAAATCAGTCCTTCTCTATGAAACTTGAGCTGAGCCAACAAGAACTCAAGTTTGAAGTTGCTAATTCCTCTTATCTAATGGAGCAACTTATGTCCAACATGGAACAGCTCTCTCAAGTGATTAATGACAAAAAGGGGGAGAAAAAGAGGCATAGAAAAAGGCAAAGTAAGAGGCATTCACGAAAAGGCAAGGAGAGCAGGAGCAAACAAGAAAGGAAGACAAAGAAAAAGAAAGCAGGAAAAGAAAATGGTTCATCATCTGAGGGGGAGCCAAAGGATGATGAGCCTAAGGCTGAGGGGGAGCAAACAAAAGAAATGAAGTTGATGTTCCAAGGTGAAGAAAAAAGAAAGATCAAATGATGAATAGGCGATCAATGACATTCTGGAAGCATACAGGAGCCAAAAAGGTACATCTCCAACTAGTTAGGTATGTTCTGGATCCAGGATGTAAAATGTCAGTGTATTAAATTTCACAACATTTTAAATGACATTCATGATTATCTGTTTTAGAAATACAGCTGCTCACTGTATATAAGATTCATTCTTAACATGCATATGCACTTATTATTTTTGTCATAATCAAATAAAGGGAGATTGTCAGGAATAAGCATGTGAATGATATTCCTACTTACATATGATTTGATTATATATATATATATATATATATATATATATGAATAAGTATGCAAGTATGCTTGTATTAAGAAAAGCAGTAAAGTCCTTTGATAGATAATAGAAACACATGTACAAGGACTTAGAATGAATTGATCAAATGTGTTAGGTTGATCCTACATAAGCAAAACAGCTCTGTAAAGTTCTTAAAAAGAAATGATGTAAAAGGACTATAAATATAGAAAGATCAAGCATGTTAGGTTGATCTTATGATGTAATAGATAGGCTTGTTTGATCGTTGAGCACTACACCAGAAATCGTAGTCTGCCAGGAGAGTCAAGGAAAACTCGAGAGCTATCAAGGCAGAATCGTAGTCTGCAAGATAGTAGATCTCGGAGTTCATAGAATTCCGTGAGAGACGAGGAAGGATCTTAGTGGTGTGTGAGGAGAACTTCCTCGTAGCCGTAGTCTGCTTTGAGGAAGTCATGTTTAGAATCGTGAGACACACACCTTTCTGCCGACCGAGCATCTGCCAAAAGTCGGTCGAAGAATCGTAGACTACACTCGTGGTCGTAGAGTCTACTAATCATACCGCAGGCGAGATCGTGAGTCGAGAAAGATCAGATGAAGACAACAAGCACAACGATAGAAATCGTAGAGTGTCAAGATCTGATCTCGGAGTCGTAGTGTCTGCACAGCCAAAGCTGAATCGTAGAGTACAGAACTAAGATCTCAATAGATGTGCTCATAATGCCAAAGCAGAATCGTAGAGCAAATACGATTCTCAACGAACAAGCACTCCCTGAATATCCATAGGAATGAAGCCTCTAGTTGGCACTGCATAGATACGTCCCACCTGAAGGGAACCAGAGAGCACTCAATGAATGGCATGCAAGCTAATAGAAGACCTAAGCACCGACCCAATCAACATCAAGATTGAGTTATGAAGCCATTTGAGATGAAGTCTTCCACAAGGAGATCAGAGGAAGACTTCTGTAACTGACTAAGGAAAGTCAGCAAGTGCAGTAGCTGTCAGGAAGAAAGATGACAACGATCTTGGAAGTAACCAAGATCGTAGTGTTTGCCAAATAAAGAAGGAACTGATGGAGTACACACTAAGATACTGGTCAGCCTCTGAATAACAAGGCTAAAGTGATTATGCATTAGGTCAGTCCATTGATGATAAGTGAACGGGAGATCACAAGGAGAAAGCGAGCTGGACACGCCACAAATTTGAAGTGTCTTGTTATTCAGAAGAGGCCAGAGCAAGGAATCAAGCCATCAGTATCTGAGAACAGTCGAGGCAAATAGAAGTAATGAAGCACTGCACAAAAAGAGGAAGAGGTGTTCTACACTAAAGATCAAGTGAACACTCCTCAAGATCGTAGTGTTGTTTCTACCAGTCAACAAGACACTACAATCAGGTCCATGTAGACATGCATCAGAAACGTAGAGTTTGAATAGCTAAAGACTAAAGCATTGGAAACGGTTCAATTTGAAGGGTAATATTCAGACAAGAGCTTAGTGAGAGCATCGATGCAAGGATAACCTTTGATCGAGAAATCAGAAGGGTGAAATAAAGTTGTCGACCTGCCCAAGATATCAAAGTGACATATCTGATAGGGTTGGTGAAATAGCATACTGCAGTGTCAGGAAGTCTGAAAAAGATGTCATGTCACATCTACAGTCTGCACCAAATAACTCGAGATCTGCGAAGCAATTTGAATAGCTTGCAATGGCTACTTTCCAACGGGAAGATTGGGAAGTAGTATAAATCAACAAAACTTCAAAGATCAAAGGGTTGATGATTATGAAGTTACAGAATCGTTGAGTTGGTGAATGCTATAGTTGACTCTGTGAGTTCCACCAAAGATCAACAGAACAAGTCTCAGTGACAGTGAGACTACCAAGGTGGAAGTGAAGAAGCTTTGAAGAAGAACTCAAATAGGTCAAAGCTTCACTCAACAAAGATGAGAATGCCACTAAAGATGGCAGCCAAGCTGAGAGCCGAGAAGGCCAAGAAGATAGCATTCAGGAAAGTGGCTGAGTACAAAGAAGATCAAGAGCGCCACTCTAAGAATCACCACCATGAACCAAAATGGCCCGAACAAGTGTAGAACCATGTCTGCAAAGTATTCAAGAAGGGTTCAGGGATTGCTAAGTGCCAGACAAAGTCTACTAAAAGCACAGAGACTTAGCAAACCCAGATGGTGATGGTGCAAAGCTGATACCAGATGAAGATGAGCAGAAAAGAATGAAGACCAGCTGCACCAAAGAAGATGTGGTCCAGACTCAAAGTAGAATGCATAGAGGACCATACCAAGCTGCTAAGTACAAAAGATGTTCAAAACTTAATTACATCTTAGTAGCTCAGCACCAACTCCAACAAATAAACAAATAACTCAACAACAAGAAGCCAGGACCTGAGGGGTCCTTGTCCAGAAGGACTAAATGAGATTCCAAGCCTGCCGGGCTTGAAGAGTTATTAGGGAACTAGAGAAGTTCCAAGGCTGCTGGCCTTAAAGAGTTCTTAGTGAACTGAAGTCCCAAGGCTGCTGGCCTTGAAGGAATCTTAGTGATTCAAGGTGCTGCTCTTCCTTAGTGGAAATCCTGCTAGTTGAAAGCAGAAGAATGGATTAGGAGCTTGAGTCTCTAAACCACTTAAAACCCCTTGTGTCTTTTACTTTATGTCATTTACATTATGTACATTAACTACTATAACTGCTATGTAAGTTTAATTGCTTACTACTAAAGTAACTCTAGGAACAATGTATGTCTGATTATGAATATATCAATGAAGAGGATCTTTTACTTATTCCGCTGTGCTTGAAAAGATTCTTAAGTTTGTCATGTGCTACTTAATTAACAATACAACTTAATAGAGAAAAAGTATTTTGAAATTCTAAGGATCTATTCAACCCCCCCCTTCTAGATCTATATTGTGCCTACTGGGAACTAATAAAGTCCATCATCAATATTTTATCCCCGTAACATCAATCAATATACATCTTGCATAAAATATTCATCTTTGCACTACGAGCCAAAGATATTCATTTGTATCACCAGTTGGTCATGTTCATCTCAACATCTGTTCATCTTTGCACTACGGGTCAAAGATATTCATCAGGTAATCATTCATCTTTGCACTACAAGCCAAAGATATTCATCAAGTATCACCATTAAAGACTGAGGATGATGAAAAATATTTTAGAGAACGAATCCAGTGATATAAAAGGACAAAGATTAGAGACTCGTACTTTAGATAATTCAAGTTTCAAAATACTCCATAATAAACCATAATGAAGTAAAATTCAAGAATGAAGATCAAAATATGGATACAATCAAAGATAGTAACCATAATAGACATCTGGGACAAAGACAATTTTTTTTTATTTTCGGTGAATAGTGTCGTATTCGTGAATAGTATCGTATACGTGAATAGTATCGTATACGTGAATAGTAACCCCGACACAAAAAGGTATAAATTTCATAATAAAATTCATATCAATATTTCAGCATAATGATATTGAAGAAAATAATATCATTTACGAAGAAAATAACATCCCTTACCTCAAAAGAATAATATTTTTGAATGGAATATCGGATATGATGCTGAAGAAAACTTGCACTGAATAGCAACTCTCAAAGTATCTAAATACTCACAAAATACGCTCGATACTATAGAGAGAGAAAACTTGTTTCTGGTGTGATTTTCAATTCTAACTAAGCACCCTATTTATAGGAAAATGCTAGAACGCCAAAGGAGACTAAATTAATAAAATAATAATATTATTTTTCTTCCTTCTATGCATGCCAAAACCAAGCTTAGCATGCCTTCTTTGAAAACCCACCACATTTGAAAATTAATTCAGCACATGTTTTCACAAAAACAAAACTGGGTCCCACCCATAATTTTAATAAAAAAATTTAATTTCCGAAACTTCAATAATTCATAATAAATAGCCCTTTTATCAGAAAAATATGAATTTTATGTCCATTACATAAGAAATCGAATTCTCTACAACTTTGTAGCTTTAAGTTTTTCCAAATTCCAAACGAAAAATGCCCGAAATCCACATACGGACGATTCTTAATACCTCCATTCTGACAAAATACTGATAAAATACCTCAACTTTAATTTCTTCATTTATAATCATATAAAATAAATATTTTCCTATCCTTCATTTATATCCACATAAAATAAATATTTCCTTATCATATAAATCAATAATTAATTATTCATAAATAATATTATAGAATCACAATTATGACAACCAGGTCATTCCTAGGAAAGAGGGGGCTTTTCGATAAGGATTTCTCTTTACTGGCGTGCAATTAGGTGACCAAACCCCTTTCCTAGACAGAACTTCCTTAGACATTGCCAATAATGCTATCTAATAATATTATTCAAATAATATAAATTATTGATCTGATAATGGGAAATACTGTGCAATGACAATTATTGAAACAACAATAATATAAAATATCAATGCATCAATTATTGAATCAATAAAATAAAATATTGAATAGTAATTACTGTAATAATTATTGAGTAGTGCCTTTTTACGTAAGAATCAATAATTCAAAAATACTGTGCAATACCGTGTGCTACTGTACAACCACGCATATTACTTTATTTTAACCACCGGGTATTCCAACAATGTTAACGGTAATAACTACGCCGTTATTTATAAAAACTCAAACTTGTCATTTTCTTCATCCGACAGTTATTCTGTTATGGGGCCCACAAATGGCTGCGTTGTCGTACGAATATTCCCTGATAACAAGAATATTCCACGACCAAATGAATATTCCCCGACAAAAACGAATATTTTATAACCACTTGCTTATTTTACCAAATTTGCACATTTCACCCATAACCAAAGCATTATATCAAATTAACTCCTTATTATTTCAAGATATTGAATAGAGAAAATTCAATTTTATTTATAATAAGTTGGGGTCTTACAACCTCCACTCCTTATGAAATTTTGTCCTCGAAATTGACGTACGTACCTAGTGTTTCGAAAAGGTGAGGATACATCGCTTTCATTTCCGATTCCAACTCCCATGTCATTTCTTCCATAGCATGGGTCCTCCACAAAACCTTGACTTGTGGTATTACCTTTGTTCGTAGGACACGCTATTTCCTATCCAAGATCTTGACAGGTACCTCCTTGTACGTTAAATCTTCGACTATCTCGTCTGGTTCTAACGTAATAATGTGGTTTGGGTCTTTTACATATTTACGAAGCATAGATATATGAAAAATATTATGAACACGAGACATGGTTGGAGGTAATGCGAGTCTATAGGCCACGTTTCCTATTCGGTCAAGAATCTCAAATGGACCAACAAATCGTGGATTGAGCTGTTCTCTCTTCCCGAATCTTGTAACTCCCTTCCATGGAGCAATATGTAACAGTACATGATCTCCAATATTAAATTCAACGTCCTTTCGATGAAGATCATCATAACTCTTTTGTATATCTTGTGAGGTCTTTATACGTTGCTGGATCATTTGAACCTTTTTTGTAGTCATGCATACTAATTTTGGTCCCAACAACGTTGCTTCACCCACCTCATCCCAACATACTGGAGAACGATACTTTCGTCCATACAACGCCTCGAATGGAGCCATGCCTATACTTGTCTGATAACTGTTGTTGTACGAGAATTCCACCAATGATAAGTACTTATCCCAACTTCCTTTGAAATTTAGGACACACAGTCTTAATAGATCATCAAGGGTTTGAATAGTCATTTTTAATTACCCATCCGTTTGAGGATGGTATGCTGAACTGAATCGTAAATCCGTGCACATAGCTTTCTGCAAGCTAACCCAAAATCGTGAAGTGAATCTTGGGTCACGATCCGAAACTATGGATACTGGCATGCCATGCAATCTCACAATCTCATTTACGTACATACGAGCAAGAAGTTCAAGGGAATAAGTCTCACATATAGGCAAGAAATGAGCAGACTTGGTTAATTTATCAACAATAACCCAAATCGCATCTATACCTTGAGAAACCTTAGGAAGGCCCGTAACGAAATCCATGGTAATGTGTTCCCACTTCCATTTTAGAATCTCAAGTGGTTGCAGTGGACCCTTTGGCACTTGATGCTATGCCTTTACACGTTGACAGGTTAAACACCTCGAGATAAACTCTGCGATCTCTCTCTTCATATTGCTCCACAAAAATGTATGTCGAAGATCATGATACATTTTGGTACTCCCAGGATGGATTGCAAATGGTGTGTTGTGTGCCTCCATCATGATTCTATGCTTCAAGTCAGAATCATTAGGAATGCAAAGTCTGGAGTTGACTCGAAGTATTCCTTCTTCATCGATTCTTGCTTCTGGAATAACACCTTCTTGTGCTTTCTTCTTCATACGTATCATCTTTGGGTCTGTGGCTTGAGCAGCTTTAACTTTATCGATTAAAGTCAGTTCTACTCGTATGTTTGATATCATCACATGGGTACTTGGAGCCTTTACCTCTCCATCCTTTGCAAGTCATACAAAATGGGCCTTTGTGTTAACAACATTGCACTCGTACCTGTATACGATCTTCTACTCAATGCGTCAGTTACAATGTTTGCTTTTCCAGGATGATATTGAATGCTATGATCGTAATCTTTCAATATCTCGAGCCAACGTCGTTGCCGCTTATTGAGTTCCTTTTGAGTGAAGAAATATTTGAGGCTTTTATGATCCGTATAAATCTCCACTTTCTCCCCATATAGGTAGTCCAGATTTTCAACGCAAAAACGACTGCTGCCAACTCCAAATCATGAGTAGGATAATTCCTCTCATATTCTTTGAGTTGTCGCGAGGCATAGGCTATGACTTTCCCATGTTGCATGATAACACATCCTAACCCTTTGCCTGAAGCATCATCAGAGATAACAAATCCATCTCGAACCGGATGGTATTGTTAGAAACAGTCTTGAAAATGAGTCTCCTCTTGAGCTCTTGGAAAACTCTTCTCGCATTCCTCGCTCCATACGAATTTTGTATCTTTTTGAGTCAGCTGAGTTAACGGAGTAGCGATTTGAGAAAATCCTTCCACTAATCTCCGATAATAACCAGCTAAGCCCAGAAAGCTACGTACTTCAGTCACCGACTTCGGCTGCTCCCAACTTTGGATTGCTTCAATCTTCGTTGGGTCAATAGATACTCCATGTTTTGAAACCACGTGCCCAAGGAATGCTACTTTCTTAAGCCAGAACTCGCATTTCTTTAGCTTGGCATATAGCTTGTTGTCACGAAGTCTTTGAAGTACCAGCTTCAAATGATGCTCATGATCTTCACGGCTTTTGGAATAGATGAGGATGTCATCAATAAAGACAATAATGAACTGATCCAAATATTCCTTGAATACACGGTTCATCATATCCGTAAAAGCCGCAGGAGCATTAGTCAATCCAAAAGACATGACTAGGAATTCATAATACCTGTACTGAGTTCTAAAGGTAGTCTTTGGAATATCCTCTGTTTTAATCTTCAGCTGATGATATCCAAAACGAAGATCGATCTTTAAAAAGAATTGTGCTCCTTCCAATTGGTCGAAAAGGTCATCAATGCGAGGTAGCGGATACCTATTCTTGATGGTGACATGGTTTAATTCCTGGTAGTCAATACAAAGTCGCATATTCTCGTCTTTCTTCTTTACAAATAAAACAGGAGCACCCCAAGGAGATGTACTAGGACGAATGAAACCGATGTCTAACAATTCCTGTAGTTGGACTTTTAACTCCTAAAGTTCAATAGGAGCCATTCGATATAGGGTTTTAGAAATGGGCTTTGTACCCAGTTCAAGATCAATAAAGAATTCAACTTCACGTTCTGGGGGTAGACCAGGAAGTTCTTTAGAAAATACGTCAGGAAATTCACTAACAACAAAAATATTATTCAAACCTGAAGTGCTTTTGTTCAAGTCCATAACATGGGCTAAGAAAGCTTGACATCCATTTTTTAATAAATGAATGGCTTTATGGCTTAATATGATAGTGATTGACTTTAGTGGTTTGGTTGCTTGAATTCGCATAACAGGTTGGTTAGGAATATGAAAACTAACAACCTTACGAAAATAATCAATTTTGGCATGATGAGTAGTTAACCAATCCCTAAAATCACATCAAATGCAAGTATCTTTAAAGAGATAAGATCAACAGGTAATGTGATTGTGCCAACTTGGATTAAACAAGATTTATAAACAGTGGATGTGATAAAAGTCTCTCCTAACGGAGTCTCCACAGATAAGTCAAAGTCTAATTTCTCCGGAGTCAAGTTTAAACGTTGAGCACAAGTAGGAGAGATAAAAGAATGGGTAGAACTGGTATCTAGTAAGGTATAAACTTCGCAAGAGTTCAAGATTAGCTTACCCGTGATCACCTCGTTCGGGTTTCTCGTGTTTTGGATAGTCACAACAAACGCCCTCCCCTGAACCACCGACTTTGTTTTGTCCGTAGTCGCCTTTGGTGCCACCGTCCCAGCTGGACTTGACTTCGCTACCAGACAAAACCGGGCTATATTGTGACGCCCCCAAAATAGGTCCATTCCACCCAACCCATTCTGAGTCGCCAAATACATGGTATAGAAATAACTACAACTTTATTAATACATTTGTCGTGCAAAATACGACAACATATATACTGTGAGTTTAAATACAATTATTGTCTTCTAGACAATATACATACCCAAATAAATCCCCATCATAATTATTGATACATCATTTTACAAAATGGTGAGGACTACTAAACAACACTCCCTAGAACTTTCATTCCATACCCCAGGCTAGTACTCGTTATATTCTCGCCTCCACGAGAAGAAAAATGGAACAAAAAGGAAAAGGGTGAGCTCGACTAGCCCAAAGAAAGAATATTATGACTAAGATAATATACAACAAAATTATCGTTAGTCTTCAACAGGAAAAATATAATAGAATACAATAGACAACAAGTTTTAAATCAATATTCAGCAATGAAATAATAATTCATTAGAAGAGTTAAGTAGAGAATGCAAACTACTATCTTCTATGTATGAATTTTAAAGTTCATCGCCTATTTTTATCCTGTAACATCAATCAATATATATATGAGATCAAATATTCATCCTTGCACTACTGAGCCAAGGACATTCACCAATTAGTCATGTTCATCTAAACACTGCTCATCTTTGCACTACTGGCCAAAGATATTCATCGAAATCATTCATCTTTGCACTACTGGGGCCAAAGATATTCATCGAAAATCATTCATCTTTTAAGACCGAGGATGATGAAAAATATTTTTTATATAAACGAATCCAAAGAAACAAAATGACAAGGATTAAGGATTAAGGATTAGTACTTTGTTTTATCCACGTCCAAAAATACCTCAAAAATAATCATAGTGGGGTAAAATTCAAGAATGATCAAAACATGGATACAATCAAAGCTAGTATCCACAATAGATATTTTGAACGAAAAGAAAAATTTTCATTTTTTAGATGAATAGTCTTGATTAAGTGAATAGTCTTAGTATCGTACGTGAATAATGCCGTATCGTGAATAGTAACTCAAACACCAAAAGTTCCAAATTTGATAAAAACTTCAGATCAATATTTCAAATAATGATATTGAAGAAATAATATCATTACTGAAAAAAAATAATATCCCTTACCTCGAAAGACAATACTTCTAGTTGAAACAACTTTGGATATAGGCTATGACTTGAACTTGCAAATGCAACAATACTCAAAGTATACTCAAAATACTCACAAGAATACGCCGATAATATAGAGAGAAAACTTGGCCTTAAGTGTGATTTTCAATTCTAACCTAAGCACCTATTTATAGAAATTGCTTAGAACACCAAAGTAGAAAATTTAATATAATATTATTATTTATAATAATAATTCCTACATACACACCTTGAATCTGAATTTCAGCAACTTGTTATGTGTTAAATGAGGGAACCAAATGAAAAAAACGTTTTTGTAAATAAAAATATTTTAAACTTCCAAAAATCAATTATTTGAGCTTGAACTTCAATAATTCACAATAAATAGCCCTTTTCTAGAAAATTCAAATCTGTGTTTTATAGGAAATTCAATTCTCTACAACTTTCTGAGAAGAAAGTTTTCAAAATTCCAAATGTAAATTGACCAAAATCCACAAACGGGTAATTTTAGAGGCTATAATCAAATTTCAATCGATAAATGGGGTCCACCGACATGTTTAACATGTTTTAAACATTTATTGCAACAAAAATACTCTTCCCCTCAGATACTCATATATCCCACATTCGTTGTAAAATATCACCATTATTATATTATTAAAATATAATAATATATATTTAAATGAATTATTTTATCGTAAAAGATAAAATATTAATTTTCAACAATTGTCACATTAAAATTTTCTCCATGTATATCCACATAAAATCAATATTTTCCTCATCATATGAATCAATAAGTAATTATTCACAAATAATATTACGTAATCACAATATTGACAACCAGTGCGCTTCAGGAAGAGGGCTTTCCAATAAGAATTTCTCCTTCTCAAGCGCAATTAGGTGACCAAACCTCTCCTGAGATGAACTTTCTAGACATTGCCAATAATGTTATCTAATAATATTATTCAGATAATATGAATTATTGCTTCGATAATGAAAAATCTTGTAATGACAATTATTGAAACAACAAAGAATATAAAATATCAACACAAAGAATTATTGAATCAATAAAATAAAATATTGAATAAAGAATTACTGTAACCATTATTGAGTAGTGCCTTCTTACGTAAGAATCAATAATTGGTGCAATACAATACCGTAGCTCTCGTGCAATAACGCGTATTCTTGTGTTTTAACCAATCGGTATTCCAACGAAGTAAACTGTAACAACTACTGTGATATTTTTAAACAACTTATTTTTGTCGCTTTCTTCCTCCAATCGCTTTCATTATGGGGCCCACACATGGTCGCTACTGTCGTATTTAATATTCCCAAACCAGATTTAATATTCCACGACCAAAACGAATATTCTCCGACAATAATGAATATTATATCACCACTTGCTTATTTAAAATATTTGCGCATTTTACCCATAACCACATTAATCAAATCCACCCTTACTATTTCAAAATAATAAATAAAGGAAATTCCTTTTTATTTAAAAAAATTTCGGGGTCTTACAACCTCCCCTCCTTATGAAATTTCGTCCTCGAAATTGACGTACGTACCTGGTGTTTCGAAAAGATGAAAATACGTCGCTTTCATTTTCGTTTCCAACTCCCAGGTCATTTCCTTAATAGCATGGTTTCTCCACAAAACTTTAACTTGTGGTATAACCTTCGTCGTAGGGACATGCTCCTTCCTATCCAAGATCTTGACAGGTACCTCCTCATACGTTAAGTCTTCGGCTATCTCGTCTGGGTTCTAACTTCAATGACGTGGTTCGGTCATCCACATATTTACGTAACATCGATACGTGAAAAACGTTATGAACACGCGTCATACTTGGCGGTAAAAAACGAGTCTATAGGCCACGCCCTATTCGATCGAGAATTTCAAATTGATTAATAAATCGAAGGTTTGAGCTTTCCTCACTTCACCGATTCTCGCTTTTGAAATAACAACTTCTTGTACCTCATTCTTCAAATTCATCACCTCGGTGTAGCTTGAATGTTTTAACTTTATCGATTAAAGTCGATTATACTCGTATATCATCACGTGGGTACCTAGAGTTTTCATCTCCATCTCTATTATTTGTAAATTATACGAAATTAGTTTTTGACAATATCGTACTCAGACTTGTATATACGATCTTCTACTCAACACGCCGGCTACCACGTTAAGCTTTTCCGGGATGGCATGGTCGTAACATGTGTCTTGAAATGAGTCTCCTCTTGAGTTCTTGAAGCTCTTCCCACATTCCTTGCTCCATTCGAATTTTGTATCTCTACGAGTCACCAAGTTAATGGAATAGCGATTCGAGAATATCCTTCAACGAATCTCCGATAATAACCAACTAAGCCTAAAGCTACATATTTCGATTACTGACTTAGGTTGTTCTCAACGTGACTCACATCCCAATCTTGGATAAGACGTTACAATGACACCTATCGGTTTACTATCGCATTTAATATGGTGTCCCCTACGGAGAGTCTCGGCTTCTGTGCATTCCACAAAGGAAGTCACCGATAGAGGCTCGGTATCAACTTCTGATTGGGTTTTAACTCTCGAAGTTCAATAGGAGCCATTCGATATGAGATTTTAGAAATGGGTTTTGTCTGGGATTTAAAGTCGATACAAATTCAATATCACGCTCCGGGAGTAGGCCAAGAAATTCTTCAGAAATACGTCGGGAAAATCAATAACAACAGGAATATTATTCAAATCTGACGTGTCTTTATTCAAATCCATAACATGGACTAAGAAAGCTTGACATTCGTTTTTCAATAAACAAATGGCTTTATAATTTAATATGAAAGAGTTTGACTTCAATGATTTGGTTGCTTGAATTGAATAACAAGGTTGCTTAAGAATATGAAAACTAACAACCTTACGAAAGCAATCAATTTTGGCATGATGAGTAGTTAACCTTAAAATCACATCAAAAACAAATATCTCTATAGAAATAAGGTTAACAGGTAATGTGATAGTGCCAACATGAATCAAGCAAGATTTCTAAACAACGGATGTAATAAAAGTTTCTCTTAACGGAGTCTCCACAGATAGGTCAAAGTCTAATTTCTCCGTAGTCAAGTTCAAACGTTGAGCGCAAGCAAGAGAGATAAAAGAATGGGTAGAACCGGTATCTAGTAAGGTATAAACTTCGCAAGAATTTATAATTAACTAACCCGTGCTAAACTTCGTTGTTTCCTCGCATTTTGACCGGTCACGACAAACGCTCTTCCAGGAATCGTTGACTTTGACTTTTCTGGGACATCCTTTTGAGTCACCATTCCCGCTGGACTGGGTTTCACTATAGTGCAATCTCGAGCGATATGTCCTTCTTTTCCACAATTATAGCATACCTTAAACTGTTGTGGGCAGTTTGGGCTGATATGTCCCTCTTTCCCGCATTTGTAACATACGACCGGTGGTCTTTCTCCTCCCTTGGAACCAGTTGCTGCTGGCGCTGACGTCTTCACATGGTTATTGTTGAACCTTCTCTTCTTGAAATGTCCACTTGAGTCACCTCTCCTATTATCATGGCCACGATTACCACCCGAGTGGTTACCGCCTTTGTCCGTATTCTTTCCTCCCCGCTGGTTATCATCGCTTTTGATTGATAGCATCACCGATATATGACCTCCTGGTTGTGGTCCTCTCCGTTGAACATACTCGTTATCACGCTCTAATAATTGAGCCTGCTTTAACACATCATCCGAATATAAAGAAAATTTATGAGAGATAAGATATTGTCGAATCTCGGGTTTTAGACCCTCGAAATATATCGCGCGTTATTCGCTCCTCATTTTCCACCAAATGAGGTGCAAACACGACAACTCATAAACTTCGCCTCATCTTTGAGACACCGCCATGTTGTTCTGCTCCAAATCTAATAAACTCCACTTCCTTCATATGACGAACACTTTCGTGAAAGTATTTGTCATTAAATAGTTTCTGAAACGTCTCCCAAGACATCTTGAAAGCGCAATGGATGGGTACGCTTCACGACTCCCACCAATGGTCTGCCTTCGCCACGGAACATAAAGGTGGCGAATGGAACCTTCTGTTCTTCCGTGCATCCCAAGACATCGAATATCTTGGTGATTTGCTTGACCCACGTTTCCGCCATGATCGGATCTGCTTTCCTTAAATTCGTGGTCCTAACTCTTTGAATCGCTTGGCCGTGACAAATCGTGGCGTTGTTATCATTTCCACCGTATTTTGTGCACGTGTCTCCTCGTGCGATTTTGCATAAACCGCAAAAAGCTTCTAAACATCCCATCGCTTATCGTCTTCGCTTCGGTGGTGTTGTTTACAGAGAGGTACATTGCCACTGTTGCACGCTCTCCTCGTTGGTAAGTACATGCATCTCCACGGTCTCATTTTCATCATTAATATTCTCAATGACATTCTCAAATACCACATAAAACAAGGGTTAATTAAGGAAATCAATATATCACATAATATCCCTATATACTTGACCAACTAACAAATAAGCTTAGTAGGACACACTAGCGAAGGATTTACTCGCCTCTCCCTCCTAGTTCTATTCCCCGATTTCCGCTAGATATCATATCCCTAAGCTCGATACCAACCGTGATGCCCCCAAAATAGGTCCATTCCACCCAACCCATTCTCGAGTCGCCAAATACATGGTACGTAAATAACTACAACTTTATTAATACATTTGTCGCAAAATAATACGACATGACATATATCTTCGTGAGTTTAAATACAATTATTGTCTTCTAGACAATATACATACCCAAATAAATCCCCATCATAATTATTGATACATCATTTTACAAAATGGTGAGGACTACTAAACAACTCTCCTAGAACTTTCATTCCATACCCCAGACTAAGCATCGTTATATTCTCGCCTCACCGAGAAGAAAAATGGAACAAAAAGGAAAAGGGTGAGCTCGACTAGCCCAAAGAAAGAATATTATGACTAAGATAATATACAACAAAATTATCGTTAGTCTTCAACAGGAAAAATATAATAGAATACAATAGACAACAAGTTTTAAATCAATATTCGCAGTGAAATAATAATTCATTAGAAGAGTTAAGTAGAGAATGCAAACTACTATCTTCTATGTATGAATTTTAAAGTTCATCGTCTATTTTTATCCCTGATAACATCAATCAATATATATATGAGATCAAATATTCATCCTTGCACTACAGGCCAAGGACATTCACCAGTTGGTCATGTTCATCTAAACACCTGTTCATCTTTACACTACGGGCCAAAGATATTCATCAGAAATCATTCATCTTTGCACTACACGCCAAAGATATTCATCGAAAATCATTCATCTTTTAAGACCGAGGATGATGAAAATATTTTTTTTATAAAGCGAATCCAAAGAAACAAAATGACAAGGATTAAGGATTAAGGATTACGTACTTTTGTTTTATCCACGTCCAAAAATACCTCAAAAATAATCATAGTGGTGTAAAATTCAAGAATGATCAAAACATGGATACAATCAAAGCTAGTATCCACAATAGATATTTTAGACTTAAAAGAAAAATTTTCATTTTTCAGATGAATAGTCTTAAATGATAAGTGAATAGTCTTTAGTATATCGAATAGTCTTGACATCGTGAATAGTAACCCTTGACACCAAAAGTTCCAAATTTGATAAAACTTCAGATCAATATTTCAAAGATAATGATATTGAAGAAATAATATCATTATGAAAAAAAATAATATCCCTTACCTCGAAAGACAGTACTTCTAGTTGAAACACCGGATATAAGCTATGACTTGAACTTGCACCGTATAGCAACAGTACTCAAAGTATACTCAAAATACTCACAAGAATACGCTTCGATAATATAGAGAGAAAAACTTGAGCTTCGGTGTGATTTTCAATTCTAACCTAAGCACCTATTTATAGAAATTGCTTAGAACACCAAAGTAGAAAATTTAATATAATATTATTATTTATAATAATAATTCCTACGCACACCTTGAATCTGAATTTCAGCAACTTGTTATGTGTTAAATGAGGGAACCAAATGAAAAAACGTTTTGTAAATAAAAATATTTTAAACTTCCAAAAATCAATTATTTTGAACTTGAACTTCAATAATTCACAATAAATAGCCCTTTTTCCAGAAAATTCAAATCTCATGAGTTTTTATAGGAAATTCAATTCTCTACAACTTTACAGAAGAAAGTTTTCAAAATTCCAAATGAAATTGACCGAAATCCACAAACGGGTGATTTTAGAGGCTATAATCAAATTTCAAATCGATAAATGGGGTCCACCAGCATGTTTAACATGTTTTAAACATTTATTGCAACAAAAATACTCTTCCCCTCATATACTCATATATCCCACATTCGTTGTAAAAATATCACCATTATTATATTATTAAAATATAATAATATATATTTAAATGAATTATTTTATCGTAAAAGATAAAATATTAATTTTCAACAATTGTCACATTAAAATTTTCTCCATGTATATCCACATAAAATCAATATTTTCCTCATCATATGAATCAATAAGTAATTATTCACAAATAATATTACAGAATCACAATATTGATAACCAGTGCGTTCCTGGAAAGAGGGGCTTTCCAATAAGAATTTCTCCTTCTTCGGCGCGCATTAGGTGACCAAACCTCTCCTTAGACGTAACTTTCTAGACATTGCCAATAATGTTATCTAATAATATTATTCAGATAATATGAATTATTGCTTCGATAATGAAAAATAATGTAATGACAATTATTGAAACAACAAAGAAATATAAAATATCAACACAAAGAATTATTGAATCAATAAAATAAAATACCTTTGAGCAAGAATTATCGAAACCATTATTGAGTAGTGCCTTCGTAAGAATCAATCAATAATTGGTGCAATACTGCTTGCTATCGTGCAATAACGCTGGCGTATTCGTGTTTTAAACCAATAGGGTATTCCAACAAAGGTAAATAGCCAGTAACAACTACTGTACGCCTGATTATTTTTAAACAACTTATTTTTACGCTTTCTTCCTCAATCGCTTTCCGTTATGGGGCCCACACATGGTCACTAGGCCGGCAGCATTTAATATTCCTCAGATAAAGATTTAATATTCCACGACCAAACGAATATTCTCCCAATGATAATGAATATTATATCACCACTTGCTTATTTAAAATATTTAAGCATTTTACCCATAACTAACCACATTAATCAAATCCACCCTTACTATTTCAAAATAATAAATAAAGGAAATTCCTTTTTATTTAAAAAAATTTCGGGGTCTTACATATATGACCATCTTTTCCACAACTGAAACACACCTTGGAAGGCTGTGAACAGTTTGGACTTATGTGTCCCTCCTTTTCGCATCTGTAACATCTAACTGCCGGTCGTTCTCCTCCCCTAGAATTTGTTGTTGGTGCTGGTGCTGCTACTGATGTCTTCCCATCATTGTTGAATCTCCTCTTTTTGAAATTTCCACTTGACTCACCTCTTCTATTATCATGGCCACGATTACCACCTGAGTGGTTACTAATTTTGTCCATATTTTTCCCTCCTCACTGGTTATCATCGCTCCGATGACTGCTGTCACCGGTATGACCCTGGTTGTGGTCCCTCGGTTGAACATACTCATTATCTTGCTTTAATAATTGAGCCCTGTTGACAACATCTGAATATAAAGAAAATTTATGAGAGATAAGGTATTGCCGAATCTCAGGTTTTAGACCTCTCAAAAACATCCGTGTCATACGTTCCTCATTCTCTACTAAATAAGGTGCAAACCTGGATAACTCCGTGACCTTCGCCTCGTACTGGGACACCGTCATGTTGTTCTGTTCTAGTCTAATAAGCTCTACCTCCTTCATATGATGAATACTTTTAGGAAAGTACTTTTCATTGAATTTTCAAATCTTTCCCCAAGACATGTTGAGTCGCAATGGTGGTGGGTATGCTTCACGATTCCCACCAAGAATCCGCTTCACCACTTTTACATAAAGGTGGCGAATGAAACCTTCGCTTCTTCCGTGCATCCCAAGACATCAAATATCTTGGTAATTTGCTTGACCCACGTTTCCGCCTTAATCTTATCCTGTTTCCCCAGAAATCTGGTAGTCCCAACTCCTTGAACTGCTTGGCTGTGACAAACCGTGCATTGCTATCATCTCCACCCGTATTTTGTACACGAGTATCCCTCGTCTGATTTTGCATGAACTACAAAAAGCTTCTAAACATCCCATCATTCATCGTTTGTTCGGTAGTGTTGTTTATAGGAGGAATATTGCCTTCCTGTTGCACATTCTCCTGGTTGGTGATTGAAGGTTGTTCCACTGTCTCATAAACTCCATTGTTAACGTTCTCAGCTGCCATTCTTAAATACTGCCAGAAAACAAGGGCTAATTAAACAAATTAACATATCACATAATATCCCTATATTATGACCGACCATCAAATAAGCTTAGGTAGGACACACTAGCGAAGGATATACTTGTTTCTCCCCTCCTAGTTCTATTCCCCGATCTCCGCCAAAGACCATATTCCTAAGCTCTGATACCAACTGTGACGCCCCTAAAATAGGTATACATCACCCATTTTGAGTCGCCAAATACATAGTACAGAAACAACTACAACTTTATTAATACAATTGTCGTGCAAAATACGACAACACATAAACTGTGAGTTTAAATACAAATATTGTCTTCTAGATAATATTCACACTCAGATAAAGTCCTCATTACAATTATTGATACACTATTTTACAAAATAGTGAGGATCAAGTAAAACAACCTGCTCAGACCATCACTGCACCTCGATTGGTTCCTATATTCTCGCTTCCTGAGAAGAAAAATGGAACAAAAAGGAAAAAGGGTGAGCTCAACTAGCCCAGTAAAAAATATTATGACTAAGATAATGTACAACAAATTATCCTTAGTCCTCAACAGAGAAAAATTTGATAGAATATAATAGACAACAAGTTTTAGATCAACAACTAAAGCGGAAACAACAATTCATTAGAAGAATGAAGTAGAGAATGAAATCTACTATCATCTAAGAATTTAAAAGTCCATCATCAATATTTTATCCATGTAACATCAATCAATATACATCTTTCATCAAATATTCATCTTTGCACTATGGGCCAAAGATATTCATTTGTATCACCAGTTCGTCATGTTCATCTCAACACCTGTTCATCTTTACACTATGGGCCAAAGATATTCATCAGGTAATCATTCATCTTTGCACTATAGGCCAAAGATATTCATCAAGTATCACCATTAAAGACTGAGGATGATGAAAAACATTTTAGAGAATGAATCTAGTGATATAAAAGGACAAAGATTAGAGATTCGTACTTTAGATAATTCAAGTTTAAAAATACTCCATAATAAACCATAATGGAGTAAAATTCAAGAATGAAGATCAAAATATGGATACAATAAAAGATAGTAACCATAATAGACATGTGGGACAAAGATGAGAAAATTTTATTTCTCGGTGAATAGTGCTGTATTCGTGAATAGTGCCGTATACGTGACTAGTAACCCCAACACAAAAAGGTAGAAATTCCACAATAAAATTCATATCAATATTTCAGCATAATGATAATGAAGAAAATAATATCATTTACAAAGAAAATAACATCCCTTACCTCAAAAGAACAATATTTCTGAATGGAATATCAGATATGATGCTGAAAGAAACTTGCACTGAATAACAACTCTTAAAGTATCTAAATACTCACAAAATACGCTCGATACTATATAGAGAGAGAAAACTTGTTTCTGATGTGATTTTCAATTCTAACTAAGCACCCTATTTATAGAAAAATGCTAGAACGCCAAAGGAGACTAAATTAATAAAATAATAATATTATTTATCTTCCTTCTACGCATGCCAAGACCAAGCTTAACATGACTTCTTTGAAAACCCACCACATTTGAAAATTAATTCAGCACATGTTTTCACAAAAATAAAAGTGGGTCCCACCCATAATTTTAATAAAAATATTTAATTACTGAAACTTCTATAATTAATAATAAATAGTCCTTTTATCAGAAAAATACGAATTTTATGTCCATTACATAGGAATTCGAATTCTCTACAATTTTGTAGCTTTAAGTTTTTCCAAATTCCAAACAAAAAATACCCGAAATCCACATACGAATGATTTTTAATACCTCCATTCCGACAAAATACTGATAAAATATCTCAGCATTAATTCCTTCATTTATAATCACATAAAATAAATATTTTCCTATCATTCATTTATACCCACATAAAATAAATATTTCCTTATCATATAAATCAATAATTAATTATTCACAAATAATATTATAGAATCACAATTATGACAACCAGGTCGTTCCCAGGAAAGAGGGGGCTTTTCGATTTGGATTTCTCCTTACTGGCATGCAATTAGGTGACCAAACCCCTTTCTTAGACAGAACTACCTTATACATTTCCAATAATGCTATCTAATAATATTATTCAAATATTATAAATTATTGATCTGATAATGGGAAATACTGTGCAATAACAATTATTGAAACAACAATAATATAAAATATCAATGCATCAATTATTGAATCAATAAAATAAAATATTGAATAGTAATTACTGTAACAATTATTGAGTAGTACCTTCTTACGTAAGAATCAATAATTCAAAAATATCGCGGCAATACCGTGTTATATTCTTGTGCCACAGCGTATTACTTTATTTTAACCATAGTGTATTCCAACAATGTTAATTAACAGAATAAGTAAGTACTGTTATTTATAAAAATTTAAACTTGTCATTTTCTTCATCCGACAGGTTGTTACATTATGGGGCCTACAAATGGTCATACCATCGCATTTAATATTCCCAAACAACAAGAATATTCCACGACCAAACGAATATTCCCCGACAAAAATGAATATTTTATAACCACTTGCTTATTTTGAAAAATTTGCACATTTCACCCATAACCAAAGCATTATATCAAATTAACTCCTTATTATTTCAAGATAATGAATAGAGGAAATTCAATTTTATTTATAATAAGTTGGGGCCTTACAACAACTGTACACGAGTTAAACATCATAAACAACTATCAAATACAACATCTATAACCTCAACCATGGTTCAAAATCATAACTTCATCTAAACAAATCAATCTTCTTGTGATACCATTAAACTCTATCAATCAAGTAACACCTAACTTTACCGTGAATCCTTAACCTGCAAAAGTGGTTATTTGCAAGAGTGAGCTCGACAGCTCAATAATTCTAACAGTTTTCATGCATCACATAACATATAATATCATGCTCAGCGTATATAATCATAATCATTTAAATACAATACGCATGTCGCTTCTCACATAATAAGTATATCGATTAACATATAATCATAGATTGACTTTCAAATTTCATACATATCTCATATGCATTTCATATATATAATCAACATTCTCATAGCATAACATAATTTAACCAACAGTTATCAAATTCATAAATCAAATAGGAACTGAAAGACTTACCTGACTCGTAGATTATCAACTATAACTTAGCTGTTTATACTTATCTGCACTTTGTGTATTCCTACACAATTGTATAATCATGGATTCATACCCACCAGTCATACATATCCATACATTCTGAATGTAATAATATATGTCACATTGTTTCCTAACTTGGTTTTCAAAACCTTCATTCACTTCTTTATCATACTCTTAGGATAGCTATGTATGTAAATGTATACCTTAGCCACACATACTTGACATCAACAATCATATACATTTATCACACACTTGCCTAGTTATATATTCGATACATATTTAAAACTCATAAATTCATAATCCACATTATTCATGTGTTTTACAAACCTTAATAAAATTTGACAAATCTGGGTTCTATATAACCATTACATGCTCGTATACTTAAAACATCACTTAAGTCAAGCATTATAGCTTAATACCTTCATACACACATACTTTAAGGTTTAAATCACTGTTAAAACACTCAGGCAACACTACCATGCGACTCTAACTATGTAATCCTTAAACCATATCACGATGCTAAACAACCTTCAATACGCATGCTCATATGTATTCAACTCATTTACATATGGCTAGTATAGTTCATCCTTTGAAAACTAACTTTAAATCATGCCTGAATAGTCTATATCATATGTCACCACCGGGAAAAATCCTTCCTGTTCCTAGGTGTTTGGTTTTTACCCTTTATGTTTTCTATGTGTTTTAATTTATCTTGCTTTAAAGGATGAGATTTTAGGAAGAGACCGATATACAATGTCTACGATTTAAAAAGTTTGATTTTAATTGATTGGGCCAAATTAGACAGAGCCGTCAGTTGGTATGAGTTAAATTGTTTTACCAACTCAACCAGAGTTTTGAAAGGTTTTATAATATGGCCCAATATGTGACTCCGTTTAATTGGTCTTGGAAACCGAGATTCATAGAATTCGGGGGCTTGCTTAAGAGAGGGGAAGGTGTTAGACACCCCCCCGACTTTCATGAAACATGATTACTGTATCTTTTCATTCCCTATGCATTGATTGTGTGTGTGAGAGTGATACAAATAAAGGTTTTTGAAGTGCTTTATTTGAAAGTAGTGCTATGCCTCTTTTGCACCTATATACAAAGGGTTTGACTTATTGAAAAGTTCAATTTTAAGCAAAGATTATAAAAGTGATCGATGTTTTGAAAACATGTTTTCAAATCCTTATGCTCAAATAGGAATTGAGGCCTTTGATACTTCCATTTTATTCTGTATCCAGTTCGGGATCCTAGACTTTCTTAAGTTACGGACATTTTTTTGGTGTACAGACCTGCTTTGTTATATGTATCCAAATCACACCCAAAACACTGTATTATGTAAAAATTCCAGTTCCATAAAATATTAAACTTTTTTTTAGTTGTTTTAAAAAAAAAAGCAAAAAAAAAGGTCCGGATTTTAAAAAAAATCAAGATCCCGAACTGGATCCTGGTTGTGTGTATATATATATATATATATATATATATATAAGTGTCAGACTTCTTATGGGCATGAGCACCATCGAAGTAAGCCCGAATACCACAAGCACAGTTTTCACTATTTTAGGGCCTTAAACACGTATAACCATTTTAAGACCCTGGATTTACAAGTACAAATATTTGCATGCTGGCTGTACAATCGAAAAAGGTCCATCACGGGAACCGGATCTAGATTCATTGATTGAATCATAGATCATGTAGCTCCTAGGCTCACAGGATACACATAAATAGTTTGCATAACGAATATACATTAATAAAATATATATTTATACTACACATCGATGGATGAAAGATTCATCAGTTAAATCCTCGTTAGCGAGTAACCCATAGCTTTCAGTTCCCTCTAGATACAGATCTAGGGTCATATGGTTGTTAAATACTTACAAAAACTAGAAAGAAAACTAGATTTTTATAGATCTTAGCCATTCTAGCTTTCAGGTTCAAGTTTTACAACTTTTGAACTAGTTGAAAGCTAGATCCAGTATAGATCTAGTCAATAAAGCTTAAATATTGACTATTTACAAGAAATAAATAGTTAAAAAGTCAGATCTAACGAATATAAGTTACTAGCTATATATATATGTATATACACACACACACACATATATATACATATATATGTATATATAGGACTTATATACGTATTAGAGTAAGCGAAAGAAGCAGATCTGGCGAAATCTTACTTTATTACGCGAGAATGGCTATCGAATGGCTTTTAGTGCGTCAAAACTCATTTTCCTTATGTTAAAATTTGATATGTTGTAGTATATATGTATATGAGTGTTTACAAAGAAGTTTTACAAAAATTGGAGTAAGATAAAAGCTCTGTTTAGCTCTCCTAGCCTCTTTCTCTCTCATAAGCCCTCTCATTCTCTATTCTTTTTTTAGAAGCAAAGGGGGAGGCTCTATTTATAGACTCGATCAGCCGCGGGTCTACTGCTGGATGGCCAAGTGAGTATGTAGTAGTGCTACTGGCTGGGCTTGGTGGGTCCTGGTCCAGTGGACCTCGCCGTCTTCTTCACGTACACTCTAACCAATGCGTAGTCTGCTTGAACATTCATAACTTGCAATTCGGGAATCCGATGGCGGCGTGCCATACCTTTTCGAAAAGCTCTTTCCGTGAGCTACGTAATGACATAGGGCTTAATGTTTTTTAAATCAAAGAAGATGGGTCCATGACTAGATCTTCAAGTCTTTGCAGTCTGTTCATTGAGCTATCTAGTGTAGTTTTCACTAGGGATTGCTGTGATGGTTCTAAATGACATTAGTCATAGTAGTTTGATCAGTATTGATGTTGAATTAGCAAAATTACCCTTTTACTCTTCCAAGTTGTTTTTCAGGCTTGACGCAGTTGTAATTATCTTCCCTTAGGGTTATCTTCGGGGTTTGACTGCCATTGACTTTTATCTGTCCTCATGGTTATCTCTGAGGTTTATTTGATGATTTCACGGGGCTGTCTCTAGGGGTTTGGTTTGATGATTTCGTGGGGCTGTCTCCGGGGTCTGGTTTGATGATATAGACTTCTACGGTTGTGTCCGAAAGATAAAAGACGGTTTTACCCTCATGTATGGTTAGTCCAAGAAAAGCAAAATTTCAAGTGTCTACAGATGCCCCTCTTTATCATGTTTATGCAATGCAATGGAATGAGCATGATAAAGACTGCTAGACATTGGAAATATGATAAATGCAAATGTAATGCAATGCGCGGTATGATATGCTATGAATATTATATGCCTCTGTGGGGTTAGCTACCACAGGTTGTATAAATGATTATTCCCTATTCTTTGCTGGGGATGACTTTTATGGCGGATACCATCGGACTTTCCCGAAATTCACATTGGAGTTGTTATCAACGCTTTCTTTTCTAGATACACATTCTTATTTTACCTCCGCTGGGGATATTCCTCTTTTTATTAGTAACCTCATTGGGGATTCTCGATGCTTATCCTGATGATAGTTTACTTCGGTTTGCCTCACCGGATCTTTCCCGATGCTACGCTGGGATTGTCACCAATGGTTTGGATTTCTATCTAGTTTATGTCAGTGTTTCTGCTGGGGATAGAGCTTTCCATGATCAATTATCACAGAATCCATCCGATGCCTACTCGAATGGTAGTTTACAAACGTCGATCATCATCGAACTTTCTTGATGCCTACTCGAACGGTAGTTTATAATGGTTGACCATCACCGAACCTTCTCAATGCCTACTCAAACAGTAGTTTATAAAGGTTGATCATCACCGAACTCTCTCGATTCTACGTTGGGATGATGTAATAGTTTGCAATATCTGATACTCTGATCTTCGTTGAAGTAGTTTTTAAATGGGTTATATCATCGGACCCTTCCCGATGCTACGCTAGGGTTGTTGCCAACGGTTTGAATTACTGGATCCCTCTCCAAAGCTACGATGGAGCTGTCACCAATGGTTTACAAAAGATTTTCAGACTTCCAAAGTTTGACGTCCCGTTTCAGGGTTTCAGGCCCTTTCTGCTCAATTGCGTAAAACCTTTTTTCTTATTTGACTTTTTGGCTTAGGGGACCCTGCAATAACTCAAATTTGATCGAGCCAGATGGGGTGGGACCCACCTTGAGTTGCTGTAGGTCTACCTACGGTTGCCACAAATAGACTTACGTTAGACCGCGGGTGGATTTAAACCCACTTGGCCCTTCAAAAGTCATTTTTAACTTGAAAGCCTCTAAAAAATCTGAACCTTCTGTTGCCTCTTTTTCAGTTCTGATAAAAGAGCTTTAACTCATGCAAGTATACATGCGTCATCAAGTAATACAAAGTAAGTCGAGTATCGATCAACAGGGAATTAACTAATGAAGTTTACCAAGCATTAACCCATAACCATTTCAGTATTATTTAAATGAATGATAGTATATTTTATATTTAAACTATAAAATTAAATAAATCTAAATATTCCTAGAGTGAGATTAGATAATGAAGACCTGAGATTACAATTTCATCTACTGAATAATTTAAATCCATACACTTCATGTTAAGCCAAACTAATTGTACCGGTTTGTTAGTCGAGAACACTAAAGTAAAGTATAGCCATCTTTCAATGTACCATACCCATATCACAAATAATCCACAATTGATAGAATACACATGAACACCCACATTACCTAAATCACTATATGTCTATGTGATTTATAAATAATTAGGGTTTAAGCCCAAGTTCTCAATTGACTATGAGTGGCGCTTTGGTATATGTCTATCCTAAGCACAAATCATACATCCCATAACAATGTAGAATATACAATCACAAGCTATCAAGATCATATCTAAACCCATACTTCATCTTTCAAGTTCATATGGGTTATCACAGTAATTGATGGCCAATCAACTAAGCAAATAAGCATAAATCTTAATAGACAATCCCATAGCAATCAATAAGGCTAACAATGAAATATATCAGATTAAACTAAGCCATAGAATCCATTGCAATCTTAGAATAGAATTTAAATCATAATTGAATTAATGCTATTATCCACATATTGAAAACGCATCATGAGATACAATAAGCAATCAAAGAGAGAATAAGGGTAGAGAATTGTGAGAAAAATCGTTTTCTCTTGAGCCAAGGTTGAATCTCTAATGATTTCCAATTGCTTCAAGTCTCCAATCCAATCAACTCTAGAAAATACCTACACTAATCTACTATATTCTATTATTGAAATTATAGAGAGAAGACGACAATAGCTATATCTTCCCCCAAAGGGTGGAATCTCCTTTACATAATGTAAATACGTCTAATATATAAGCCCTAATTGAATCCCCCTCTCAATTACGCTTGATTGCCCTCATGAAGTGAAAAGTCGACTTTAGTCAACATCGAGATGGGCGCGTGGCGTGTTAGGAGAATTGGCTTGAAGTTGGGCGTGTAAGACCCCAACTTATTATAAATAAAATTGAATTTTCCTTTATTCATTATTCTAAATTAATAAGGGTTAATTTGATATAATTCTTTTGTTATGGGTGAAATGTGCAAAGTTTACAAAATAAGCAAGTGGTTATAAAATATTCATTATTGTCGGGGAATATTCATTTGGTCGTGGAATATTCTTTTTGTCGGGAATCTCCGTACGACGGCGCAGTCATTGGTGGGCCCCATAACGGAAAAACGGTTGGATGAAGGAAAACGACAAAGATTGAGTTTTATAAATAACGACGTAAATTATTACCGAATTAACAATTTGTTGGGTTACACGGTGGTTAAAATACGATGTCTACGCGTGGTTGCATGCAAGAGCACACAAGATTGCATACAAGATATTATTGAATTATTGATCCTTACGTAAGAAGGCACTACTCAATAATTGTTACGGTGAGTTACCGTTTAATATTATATTTTGTTGATTCAATAATTGTCATAGGTTGATATTTTGTATTCTTTGTTGTTTCAATAATTGTCATTACACAAGATTTTCCATTATCAAATCAATAATTCATATTATTTGAATAATATTATCGATAACATTATTGGCAATGTCTAGAAAGTTCATCTAAGGAGAGGTTTGGTCACCTAATTGCGCTACACAATGAAGGAGAAATCCTTATCGAAAGCCCCTCTTTCTGGAACTACCGGTTGTCGATCAAGATCATGATTCGTAATATTATTTTTGAATAATTAATTATTGATTATTATGATAAAGAGAATATTCATTTTATGTGGATATAGATGGAGAAAATTTTTATGTGACAATTGTTGAAAATTAATATTTTATCTTTTTCTGATAAAATAATTCATTTAAATATATTATTTTAATAATATATTAACGATGATATTTTTATAATGAATGTGGGATATATGAGTATATGAGGAGGAAGAGTATTTTTATGGCATTAAATGTTTAACACATGTTTTGGGTGTCGGTGGACACAATTCTCGAATCGAAAATTGATTATAGAATCGTAAAATCGTCCGTTTATGGATTTCGGTCAATTTCTGTTTGGAATTTGGAAAAACTTTCTTCTGCAAAGTTGTAGAGAATGGAATTTTCCATGAAAAGTCGTGAGTTTTGAATTTTTCTGATAATCGAGCTATTTTCTACGAATTATTGAAGTTTCGGAAGATAAAATAATTTTTATTAAATTAATGGGTGGGACCCACTTTTTGGTAGGTGTTGAATGCACATGGGTCATTGAAAATTTTCGTAAATTGGTGGCTAGCTTGTTGCGTAGAAGTAAGAATAAGAATAATAATATTTTATTATTTAGTCTCCTTTCATGCTCTAACATTTTCCTATAAATAGAGGGCTAAGTTAGAATTGAAAATCACACCGTAAACTAAGTTTTCTCTCTCTCTAAATTATCGAGCGTATTCTTGTGAGTATACTTTGAGTGTTGCTATACTATGTGGTTTTCACAAGACTATACCGAAATTCAAATGTAAGTACGGTTATTTTGAGGTAAGGGTATTATTTTCTTCTTAAATGATATTTTTTCTTCAATATCATTATCTTAGAAGTATTGGTGATTTTTTTTATCAAATTTGGAACTTGTTGTGTTTGGGGTTACTATTCACGATACTCAGACTATTCACGATATCTTACACTATTCACGAATCATTTACACTTATTCACCGAAAAATAAAAATTTTTCTTTTTGTCCAAAATATCTATTCTGGATACTAGCTTTGATTGTATCCATGTTTTGATCATTCTTGAATTTTACACCAATATGATTATTTTCGAAGTATTTTTGGACATGGGTAAAACAAAGTACGAATCCTTAATCCTTAATCCTTGTCATTTTGTTTCACCGGTTTCGCTTTTTAAAAATGTTTTTCATCATCCTCGGTCCTAAATGGTGATATAAATGAATATCTTTGGCAGAGTAGTGCAGATGAATGATTAACTAATGAATATCTTTGGCCCAGTAGTGCAAAAGATGAACAGTGTTGAGATGAACATGACCAACCGGTGATATAAAATGAATATCTTTGGCACCAGTAGTGCAAAGATGATTAAAGATGTATATTGATTGTTATTACGAGGATAAACTATTGATGATGGACTTTCAAACCTTAAAAGACGGAGAATTCTTTCTACGTGACTCTTCTAAATGGATTCTTCAAGCTTCCATTGTATTTGTTGATCTAAAACTTGTTGTCTATTGTATTCTATTAGATTTTTCCTGTTGAAGACTAACGATAATTTGTTGTATATTATCTTAGTCATAATATTCTTTACCGGGCTAGTTGAGCTCACCCTTTTCCTTTTGTTCCATTTTTCTTCTTAGGAGGTGAGAACATAGCGAGGATCGAGTCTGGGGTATGGAGTGATGGTTCTAGGAAGATGTTTTATCTTGTCCTCACTATTTCGTAAAATAGTGTATGAATAATTAATGAGGACTTATTTGGTGTGTATATTGTTGTCTAGAAGACAATATTTGTATTCAAACTCACGGTTGTATTGTCGTATTCTCTACGACATCCGTATTGTCAAAGTTGTAATTTGCTTTCTATACCATGTAATTTGGCGACTCGAGAATGGGTGTTGTATACCTATTTTGGGGCGCTCAGATGCCTACCATTCAAGTGTTAATTCGCGTCTTTTGCTCTCAGAATCAAGGGCATGGCCACATGCCAGAAATGAACTACAAAGTCGTGAGCCCGCGAGGTTGATTTTCTGCTGCAGTCTACTCTGGTAAAATGGCCATAACTTTTGATCGAGGAAGAGTTACAGGGCCTGCCACCTATCAAATCAAAGATATAAACGAGCTCTACAACTTTCATTCTTTGATGATTGAGAAATTCTGGCCGGATGAAGGTTAAATTTGGGCTGGAAGGAACTTTTATGAAAATGGCTAACCAAAATAGCGAAGTTTGACGTCCGTTGGTACAACGATCATAACTCTTGCATTCGAACTCCGATTAGAATGATTCAAGATGTTCCGAAAAGCTCAGAAGACGCTCTACAATGTAGTCCAAGTTCCAAGCCAAGAATATAACATGAACATGAAAGCCCAAATGATGTCCGGATTGCTTTTCTTCATGTTTTCCTACCAATTCTTTGCGATTTTCTTGCTTTTCCTTACCAATAATCGCTCACACCGCTCCCAAACATATAACCTACAAAATGAACACAAAATGCATGAAAAGTAACTAAGACACATGAATGTAAGCAACTAATTCAAGTAAAAGATACCGGATAAGTGTATATAAAATCCACTTATCACCTTCTAACTCAGATCTACTCAATTCGGGCTGCTTTTTGCGAAATTCATCACTGTACAATCATTCTGCCTAACACTAGTAACGTTTACATCATTTCTTTTCAAGTTTTGACCATTAAAATGCTAGATTTCATGCAGTATGGTTTTAAACGCAATGTATCAAATATGTATGCATAGATGACTCAATAAAAATGAACAGACTTAGTAAATACTTGTATTTTACCATGTTGGACATTTTGGTATGAAAAAATTTCACTTTTGTGATAATCAATTTTCACCCTTTTTGGCTGGTTTATTCATCCTATTTGAGAACAAATGAACATGAATTTTCAAATAAAAATACACATGGTAATTTGGCTGCCATTATGAGTTTAATTTTAATGTTTTTCACCTATATGTAATGCTCATGTTTTTGGGTTGGTGTGCCACTGAATGGCTGAAAATAGTATGCACACAAGCCAATCATGTTGATGATAAAGCATAAATATTGTAACAATCTTATTCGTTTATTAATAAAATTATTCATTTACTAAAGGATTTAATTTATCTACATGGTGCTGTTTTTATAATATGTGATAAACCCATAGTTTTAAGAAATGCTTTTAGAAATGAGATCATGATAATGAGATATAAATTCTTAGATAGCTTAAAAACTAAAATGTTCCTAATCGATGGATTATTAAAAAAGGGATTAGTGAATTAGGATAGATTGGTACATACGTTGCTTGCTCATTGGATGAGGATGATTGATCTCATGATCATTTGTGTGGAGACACTAAAGCAAGTATGTAGGTGCTTATTAGAAAATAAGTTCACTGAACGTGCTCGCTAAGGAATATCTAATGGAGTTTTACTTGTCTGTTCATAGGAATTCCAGTAATGATAGTAGTACAAGTGATCCTTAGACTTGAGATCATCATAGTATCTTGTGTATGATAAGTTATACTTTAATTTATTCCTTAAGACCCTTAGAGTATATCAAAGGGTATGCTTGGGTATAATAAGTTGTACATGGATATAATGTATGATCAATAAAGAATCTACCGATTCTAGTAAAAGAAGAGAAATGTCCTATGTGATTCGATAAATGATAACCTAGTAGTCCTTGGCCAAGGCAGAATAAAATTAGAAAAGAGTTTCTAATTTGCATTATTTGGAGTTGTGCATTTAAGAATCAAAGTACATATAATTAAATAAAATAAGACTCGACATTAATTTCATGTCTTATATTTAATTGTGACATTGTATGGTGGAAGGATTGAATTGTACGGTAACTATATACTCAAAGGTTCTTTTATGATTAATGTTGAAATCTATATTATTTGAAAAGTCGTTAATCGCTAGGGAGGCTTATCCCTATTGTAGAATAAATATTATTTATTTAAATAAATTAATAGTTTAATTTATTTATTTAAATAAGATTAGAATTGTTCTAATTGATTTATTCACAACCGGTTTAATATGGAGAACCTAAAGGGTCACACTGCAAAAGGAAAAATATTTATTTAAGAAGTAAATGGCATAATCGTAATAATAAGTTAAGTGTATTTAATTTAATCTATGATGATAGAATAAATTAAATAGCTTAATATTATTATTTAATATTTTGGAAATATTAAATATAAATTAATAGGAGGAGTCTTATTATTATTATTACTATTATTTAATTCCTAAAGGAGTTTGGGAATTAATTTAATATAAGTACTCTCATTTATTTCTAATAAGATTAGGAGGCAAATTAATTAAAAGAGTTTAATTAAATATCCCTAATAAGATTAGGGAGCCTAATTAATTAAAGAAATTTAATTAATTAAATAACACCCTAATTTTTAATTAGATTTGAAAGATTAACTGATATCTTTATAAGAGGAGTCTTATATCAGATATTAGTTTGGAAATATATACATGATTCCAATAGTTGGGAGAGTATGCCCCTTTTTCTATAGAGATAGAAATACTAGGGTTTGAGAAAAACACCCATCTTCTTGAATATTTGTTCTTCCTTGGTGGATCACCTCTAGAGGCCAAACTGTAAGACCCCGAAATTTTTTTAAATAAAAAGGAATTTCCTTTATTTATTATTTTGAAATAGTAAGGGTGGATTTGATTAATGTGGTTAGTTATGGGTAAAATGCGCAAATATTTTAAATAAGCAAGTGGTGATATAATATTCATTATTGTCGGAGAATATTCGTTTGGTCGTGGAATATTCGTACTGTCGGGGAATATTCGTACGACGGCGCAGCCATGTGTGGGCCCCATAACGGAAAGCGATTGGAGGAAGAAAATGACAAAAATAAGTTGTTTAAAAATAACGGCGTAGTTGTTACCGTTTACACTGTTGGAATACCCGGTGGTTAAAACACACGATGTCTGCGTTATTGCACAAGAAGATGCTTTGATTGCACCAATTATTGATTCTTACGTAAGAAGGCACTACTCAATAATGGTTACGATAATTCTTCGCTCAAGATTTTATTTTATTGATTCAATAATTGCTTTGCGTTGATATTTTATATTGTTTATTGTTTGATAATTGTCATTACACAAGATTTTTCATTATCGAAGCAATAATTCATATTATCTGAATAATATTATTAGATAACATTATTGGCAATGTCTAGAAAGTTACATCTAAGGAGAGGTTTGGTCACCTAATTGCGCTACCATGAGGAGAAATTCTTATTGGAAAGCCCCTCTTCCTGAGAACGCACGGTTGTCAATATTGTGATTACAGAATATTATTTGTGAATAATTAATTATTGATTCATATGATGAGGAAAATATTGATTTTATGTGGATATACATGGAGAAAATTTTTAATGTGACAATTGTTGAAAATTAATATTTTATCTTTTTCTGATAAAATAATTCATTTAAATATATATTATTATATTTTAATAAGATAATAATGATGATATTTTTACAACGAATGTGGGATATATGAGTATACGAGGGGGAAGAGTATTTTTGTTGCAATAAATGTTTAAAACATGTTAAACATGTCGGTGGACCCCATTTATTGACTGAAATTTGATTATAGCCTCTAAAATCACCCGTTTATGGATTTCGGTCAATTTCTGTTTGGAATTTTGAAAAACTTTCTTCTGTAAAGTTGTAGAGAATTGAATTTCCTATAAAAACTCGCGAGATTTGAATTTTCTGATAAAAGGACTATTTATTATGAATTATTGAAGTTCCAAAGCTCCGAAATAATTGATTTTTGGAAGTTTAAAATATTTAAAATAAGAAAAACGTTTTTTTGGGTCTAACATGTGATTTGAATGGGTTGAATTCTAGATTTTCAGATTCAAGAATGGCGTAGAAATTTTGATATATATATATATATATATATATATATTATTATTAAATTTTACGCTTTGGTGTTCTAAGCAATTTCCTATAAATAGGTGCTTAGGTTAGAATTGAAAATCACACCGAAACCAAGTTTTCTCTATATTATTGAGCGTATTCTTGTGAGTATTTTGAGTATACTTTGAGTATTGCTATACTGGTTGCAAGTTCAAGTCATAACCTATATCCTGTTTCAACTAGAAATCTTGTCTTTTCGAGGTAAGGATGTTATTTTCTTCTCAAATGATATTATTTCTTCAATATCATTATCTTTGAAATATTGGTTGGAACTTTTTATCAAATTTGGAACTTTTTCGTGTTTGGGGTTACTATTCATGAGTTACTATTCACGATTCTTACTATTCATGAGTTACTATTCACGAAGTTACTTATTCATGAGTTACTATTCACGAAGTTACTATTCACGAGTACTATTCACGGCGTGAAGATGTTTTTGTGAAATTTCTATCTTTCGATTATCCTGGAGTTACTATTCACGTATCTGGCACTATTCACGTATACGACACTATTTCACGAATCGACACTTATTCAATTAGAAAAATGAAATTTCTTCTTTTTAATCAAAATATCTATTATGGATACTAGCTTTGATTGTATCCATGTTTTGATCATTCTTGAATTTTACACCACTATGATTATTTTGAGGTATTTTTGGGCGTGGATAAAACAAAGTACGAATCCTTAATCCTTAATCCTTGTCATTTTGTTTCAATTTGGATTCGCTTTTTAAAAAATATTTTCATCATCCTCGGTCTTAAATGATGATATTATTGAATATCTTTGGCTCAGAAAGCAAAAGATGAATGATTTATGATGAATATCTTTGGCCAAGAGGTGCAAAGATGAATGATTTATGATGAATATCTTTGGCCCGTAGTGCAGATGAATGATTTCGATGAATATCTTTGGCCCAGTAGTGCAAAGATGAACAGTGTTTAGATGAACATGACCAATCGGTGAATGTCCTTGGCACTCAGTGCAAGGAGGATGAATATTTGATCCCGATATATATATTGATTGATGTTACGGGGATAAAAATAGACGATGAACTTTAAAATTCATACATAGAAGATAGTAGTTTGCATTCTCTACTTAACTCTTCTAATGAATTATTATTTCCACTATGCTAATATTGATTTAAAACTTGTTGTCTATTGTATTCTATTATATTTTTCCTCATTGAAGACTAACGATAATTTTGTTGTATATTATCTTAGTCATAATATTCTTTATTGGGCTAGTTGAGCTCACCCTTTTCCTTTTTGTTCCATTTTTCTTCTCGTGAGGCGAGAATATAAGCGAAACGAAGTCTGGGGTATGGAATGAAAGTTCTAGGGAGAGTTGTTTAGTAGTCCTCACCATTGTTGTAAAATAATGTATCAATAATTATGATGGGGATTTATTTGCGTGTGGATATTGTCTAGATGGCAATATCTCGTATTTAAACTCACAGCTTTATATGTTGTAATAATAAAGTTGTAGTTATTTCGTACCATGTATTTGGCGACTCGAATGGGTTGGATGGAATGGACCTATTTTGGGGCGCCACAGATTGGTATCGAGCTTAGGGATATGATATCTCAAGCGGAGATCGGGAATAGAACTAGGAGGGAGAGACGAGTAAATCCATCGCTAGTGTGTCCTACCTAAGCTTATTTGTTGGTCAATTATATAGGGATATTATGTGATATATTGATTTCCTTAATTAACCTTTGTTTTATGACAAAAGATTTGAGAATGTCGAATCGAGAATATTAATGAAAAATGAGACCGTGGAGATGCTCAGTATTTACCAACGAGGAGAACGTGCAACAGTCGGCAATGTACCTCCGTAAACAACACCAATTGAAAGCGTGACGATAAACGACGGGATGTTTAGAAGCTTTTTGCGCTTTATGCAAAATCGACGAGGGAGACACGTGCACAAAATATGTGGTGGAAATGATAACAACGCATTTATTTGTCACGGCCAAGCGCTTCAAAGAGTTAGGACCACCGAATTTAAAGGAAAGCCGGATCCCATCATGGCGGAAACGTGGGTCAAGCAAATCACCAAGATATTCAATGTCTTGGGATGCACGAGGAACAAGGTTCCATTCGCCACCTTTATGTTCCGTGGCGGCGAGACTCATTGGTGGGAGTGCTCGTGAAGGCATCCATCCATCAATTGCAAGATGTCTTGGGAGACGTTTCAGAAACTATTTAATGACAAGTATTTTCCTGAAAGTATTCGTCATATGAAAGAGGTAGAGTTTATTAGACTGGAGCAGAACAACATGACGGTGTCCCAGTATGAAGCAAAATTTGCGGAGTTGTCCAGGTTTGCACCTCATTTGGTGGAAAATGAGGAACGAATGACGCGTATGTTTCTGAGGGGTCTAAAACCCGAGATTCGACAATATCTTATCTCTCATAAATTTTCTTTATATTCAGATGTTGTAAAATGGGGCTCAATTATTAGGCGTGATAACGAGTATGTTCAACCGAGGGACCACAATCGTATTCATTTCGGTGTGCAGCAAATCATCGAAACGATGATCAGTGGGGAGGAAAGAATACGGACAAAGGCGGTAACCACTCGGGTGGTAATCGTGGCCATGATAATAGGAGAGGTGACTCAAGTGGAAATTTCAGAAAGAGAAGATTCAACAATGACGGGAAGACATCGACAACAAAGACCAAAGAATAAATTCTAGGAGAGGAGAATCACCGCCATTAGATGTTACAAATGCGGGGAAGGAAGGACATATCGGCCCTAAATCATCCCACAACAATCCAAAGGTATGTTACAACCGTGGAAAGGAAGGCCACATAGCTCGGGATTGTTCCGTAGCAAAACCTAGTTCCACGGAATAGTGACTCAAAGGGTCATCCTTGATAAGTCAAAATTAGCGATTCTGGAAGGCGCGATTGTGAGTCGAATCGTAATGCGAGAACCCGAATCGAAGGTATTACGGATTAGTTAAATATAAATTCTTGCTAAGTTTATACCTTACTAGAATCTGGGTTCTACCCATTCTTTTATCTCTCTTTTGCTTGCGCTTTCACGTTTGAAATTGACTACGGAGAAATTAGACTTTGACCTATCTGTGGAGACTCAAGTTAAGAGAAACTTTTATTACATCCGTTGTTTAGAAATCTTGCTTGATTCAGGTTGGCACTATCACATTACACGTTAACCTTATTTCTATAGAGATATTTGTTTTTGATGTGATTTTAAGGTTAACTACTCATCATGCCAAAATTGATTGCTTTACGTAAGGTTGTTAGTTTTCATATTCTTAAGCAACACATTATTCAATTCAAGCAACCAAACCATTGAAGTCAAACTCTTTCATATTAAATTATAAAGCCAATTGTTTATTGAAAAACGAATGTCAAGCTTTCTTAGTCCATGTTATGGATTTGAATAAAGACACGTCGATTTGAATAATATTCTGTTGTTATTGATTTTTTCCGGACGTATTTCTGAAGAATTTCTTGGCCTACTCCCGAGCGTGATATTGAATTTGTATCGACTTTAAATCCTAGACAAAACCCATTTCTAAAATCTCATATTGAATGGCTCCTATTGAACTTCAGGAGTTAAAAACCTAACTGTAGAAGTTGATACCCGAGCCTCTATCTGGTGACTTCCTTTGTGGAATGCACCGAAGCCAGACTCTCCGTAGGGGACACACCATATTCGTCGATAGTAAAAGCGATGGGTGTCATTGTAACGTCTTATCCAAGATTGGGATGTGAGTCACAGTTGAGAAGAACCTAAGCTCAGAATCGAAATATGTAGCTTTCTAGGCTTAGTTGGTTATTATCGGAGATTCGTTGAAGGATATTCTCGAATCGCTATTCCATTAACGCAATTGACTCGTAGAGATACAAAATTCGAATGGAGCAAGGAATGTGGGAAGAGCTTCGAAGAACTCAAGAGGAGACTCATTTCAAAGACATGTTCGACCATGCCATCCTCGGAAAAGCGAACGTGGTAGCCGGCGTGTTGAGTAGAAGATCGTATACAAATACGAAGTGCGATATTGTCAAAAACTAATTTAGTATAATAATTTACAAATAATAGAGATGGAGATGAAAACTCTAGGTACCCACGTGATGATATACGAGTATAATCGACTTTAATCGATAAAGTTAAAGTCGCTCAAGCTACACCGAGAAATGATGAATTTGAAGAATGAGGTACAAGAAGTTGTTATTTCAAAAGTGAGAATCGGTGAAGTGAGGAAAGCTCAAACCTTCGATTTATTAATCAATTTGAAATTCTCGATCGAATAGGAAATCGTGGCCTATAGACTCGTTTTACCGCCAAGTATGACGCGTGTTCATAACGTTTTTCACGTATCGATGTTACGTAAATATGTGGATGACCGAACCACGTCATTGAGTTAGAACCGGACAAGATAATGAAGACTTAACGTCAGAGGAGGTACCACAAGATCTTGGATAGGAAAGAACATGTCCTATGTATTCGAGGTTATACCACAAGTTAAAGTTTTGTGGAGAAACCATGCTATTGAGGAAATAACTTTGGGAGTTGGAAACGAAAATGAAAGCGAGGTATTTTCATCTTTTGAAAACACCAGTCGTCGTCCAATTTCGAGGACGAAATTTCATAAGGAGGGAGGTTGTAAGACCCAAATTTTTTTAAATAAAAGGAATTTCCTTTATTTATTATTTTGAAATAGTAAGGGTGGATTTGATTAATGTGGTTAGTTATGGGTAAAATGCTAAATATTTTAAATAAGCAAGTGGTGATATAATATTCATTATTATTTGGAGAATATTCGTTTGGTCGTGGAATATTAAATCGCTTGTGGGAATATTCGTGCTGACGGGCCTTTGCGACATGTGTGGGCCCCATAACGGAAAGCGATTGGAGGAAGAAAATGACAAAATAAGTTGTTTAAAAATAATCGGCGTGGTTGTTACTGCTATTTACCTTTGTTGGAATACCCGGTTAAAAACAAACACGATGTCTGGCGTTATTACAAGAATGCTACGCAGTATTGCACCAATTATTGATTCTTACGTGAAGAAGGCACTACTCAATAATGGTTACGATAATTACTGCTCAATATTTTATTTTATTGATTCAATAATTCTTTGCGTTGATATTTTATATTGTTTGTTGTTTCAATAATTGTCATTACACGATTTTTTCATTATCGAAGCAATAATTCATATTATCTGAATAATATTATTAGATAACATTATTGGCAATGTCTAGAAAGTTCACATCTAAGGAGAGGTTTGGTCACCTAATTGCTGCGCCAGATGGGAGAAATTCTTATTGAAAGCCCCTCTTTCACAACTTGCCAGGTTGTCAATATTGTGATTACAGTAATATTATTTGTGAATAATTAATTATTGATTCATATGATGAGGAAAATATTGATTTTATGTGGATATACATGGAGAAAATTTTAATGTGACAATTGTTGAAAATTAATATTTTATCTTTTTCGATAAAATAATTCATTTAAATATATATTATTATATTTTAATAAGATAATAATGATGATATTTTACAACGAATGTGGGATATATGAGTATCTGAGGGGAAAGAGTATTTTGTTGCAATAAATGTTTAAAACATGTTAAACATGTGCTTGTGGACCCCATTTATTGATTGAAATTTGATTATAGCCTCTAAAATCACCCGTTTATGGATTTCGGTCAATTTCTGTTTGGAATTTTGAAAACTTTTCTTCAGTAAGTTGTAGAAATTGAATTTCCTATAAAACTCATGAGATTTGAATTTTCTGATAAAAGGACTATTTATTATGAATTATTGAAGTTCCAAAGCTCAAAGAAATAATTGATTTTTGGAAGTTTAAAATATTTAAAATAAGAAAAACGTTTTTTGGGTCTAACATGTGATTTGAATGGGTTGAATTCTAGATTTTCAGATTCAAGAATGGCGTGAGAATTTTGATATATATATATATATATATATATATATATTATATTAAATTTTTAACTTTTGGTGTTCTAAGCAATTTCCTATAAATAGGTGCTTAGGTTAGAATTGAAAATCACACCGTAAACCCAAGTTTTCTCTCTATATTATTGAGCGTATTCTTGTGAGTATTTTGAGTATACTTTGAGTATTGCTATATACTATGCAAGTTCAAGTCATAACCTATATCCTGGTGTTTAACTAGAAATCTTGTCTTTCGAGGTAAGGGATGTTATTTTCTTCTCAAATGATATTATTTCTTCAATATCATTATCTTTGAAATATTGGTTGGAACTTTTTATCAAATTTGGAACTTTTTAGGTATTTGGGGGTTACTATTCATGAGTTCTTATTCACGAGTTACTATTCATGAGTTACTATTCACGAGTTCTTATTCATGAGTTACTATTCACGAGTTACTATTCACGAGTACTATTCACGAAGCATGAAGATGTTTTTTGTGAAATTTCTATCTTTAGATTTTGAGTTACTTATTCACGATACGGCACTATTCACGTATCTGACACTATTCACGAATACGACACTATTCATTCAGAAAAATGAAATTTCTTCTTTTTCTCCAAAATATCTATTATGGATACTAGCTTTGATTGTATCCATGTTTTGATCATTCTTGAATTTTACACCACTATGATTATTTTTGAGGTATTTTTGAATGTGGATAAAACAAAGTACGAATCCTTAATCCTTAATCCTTGTCATTTTGTTTCATTTGGATTCGTTTCTTTAAAAAATATTTTCATCATCCTCGGTCTTAAATGATGATATTATTGAATATCTTTGGCACAGTAGTGCAAAGATGAATAATTTATGATGAATATCTTTGGCCATGAGTGCAAAGATGAATGATTTATGATGAATATCTTTGGCCTGTAGTGCAAAGATGAATGATTTTTGATGAATATCTTTGGCCCGTAGTGCAAAGATGAACAGGTGTTTAGATGAACATGACCAACTGGTGAATGTCCTTGGCTTTTGTAGTGCAAGGATGAATATTTGATCCCGATATATATTGATTGATGTTACAGGGATAAAAATAGACGATGAACTTTAAAATTCATACATAGAAGATAGTAGTTTGCATTCTCTACTTAACTCTTCTAATGAATTATTATTTCCACTGCGAATATTGATTTAAAACTTGTTGTCTATTGTATTCTATTATATTTTTCCCTGTTGAAGACTAACGATAATTTTGTTGTATATTATCTTAGTCATAATATTCTTTACTGGGCTAGTTGAGCTCACCCTTTTCCTTTTTGTTCCATTTTTCTTCTCGGGAGGCGAGAATATAAGCGATGCGAGTTAGGGGTATGGAATGAAAGTTCTAGGGAGAGTTGTTTAGTAGTCCTCACCATTGTTGTAAAATAATGTATCAATAATTATGATGGGGATTTATTTGCGTGTGGATATTGTCTAGATGGCAATATCTGTATTTAAACTCACAGTTTATATGTTGTAATAATAAAGTTGTAGTTATTTCTGTACCATGTATTTGGCGACTCAGAATGGGTTGGATGGAATGGACCTATTTTGGGGGCATCACACAAACACTTGGGTGGCTAACGTTGATCAAAGAAAGGAATCAAACCCGGTGGATTCAAGTTGAACGTGAAAAGGATTGGAGGTGAACTCGAACCTGAGGAAGCTAGTTTCTACAAGTGTATGAATATGTTCTCCATCTCTTTTCTATTGATTTATAATTATGCCCATAGTATGATCTTGGTGATGGGTGTGACAACTCAGAAAATCTGATTGTCCAGAATTTAAGTTTAAAGAATTTGTTATTAATAAAATGAATTTTTATTAATAATATTATGTGCTATGTGTTTATTAATCGTTCTAGAACCTAGGATGATTATAATACAGGAGGATTATGGCTACGAGCTAGACTGAACGAGTCAAGACGAAAAGAAAAATTTTCTGGGAACAAAAATATTTTCGAGGAAAAAGACGAAATATGCACTATTCATCCGACAAAACCTTAAGGATTAGGGTTTGAATAACCTAAGCCTTTTCGAGAGTTCGGTATGTCAAAATGACATTCCGTCGAAAGATTTGATGATAATATATCGTGAAAAGTTAAGTAAGCCGACTAAAGTTTTTCTCGAAAAACATGCAACAATCGGACGAAATGAAAACAACGAAAAGTACTATTATGTACTTTTCATTCGTTTAACAACGTTAGAGGAAAACATGAAGGAAAATGCTTATCATCAAAAAGTGTTTTTCAGTTTTTCGGAGTTCCGAAGAATGCATAAAAGTTAAACTGTAGAGGAAAGACGAAATATCCAGAAATATTTGGATTCCGAGAATCGTAGTTTTTGAACTTTCGGACGAATTCCGCAAGACGGAAGCACGAAGCTTCGTGAATAGTAAGGAGGTGTGAATAGTAACTTTGGGGGCGAAATGACTATTTTTCCCCTAGCCTAGTTTTCTATAAAAGGAGGGCCTTAGCTCATTTGTTGTTAATTTTGAAAATACCAACACTTGAGAGAGAGAGAGAGAGAGAGAGAGAGTTCGGATGAAGAGGAGAAGGAAGAGGAAAAGCTAGCCCGAGTGCAAACTTTGTCTAACGGAAGAAGATTAAAGAAGAAAGGTAATCCAAAACCTAGTCTAATATAAATTTTCTTTAAGTTTTATATGGAATCATATAACTTAATGAGAATAGAAGTAATAGATGTTAAGAATAATTTTCATATGGTTGAAATCATGAGAAAACAAAGAAATAAGAATTAAAAATTTAGTTTATAAATTTCTTAAGGAAGTATGAGTTTTGTAATGAATTTAAATGATTCGAATGAATCATATGAATGATTCGGTGAAATAAGTAAGGAATGGTGTCTTATAACACCTAATTCTAAGAAAAAGTGAAATCGTAATCAAAGTATGGATTAAAAATGAAGAATGATCGAAGAACACGCGAAAAATGTTGTTTATGGACAAATTTAAAACCATCGTAGTATAACTTGTTGTTGATGGACAAGTTTAACACCATCGCATATAAGTTAGTTGCTTATTGCTTGGTTAGGAACGATAGAAACATTCATGAAGAACGGATTAAACTTAGCTATAACGAAGTTATGACAAAAATTTTGTAAAAAACGAATGAAAAGTAGAAAGTATATAAATAAACCCGAATGTGTAGGGTTTCATAAGAATGTAAGAGAACGTAGAAAACATGAGTCGTGGACTCAAGAACGAACAAGTTTCAAGTTCGGATGACCGAATTACGGATGAACGAACGAAGAACGTTAATAACGTAAAATGAACGAGTGATGAAGATTAAGCCAATCGAATGGCATGTTAACGGATTCAGAATTAATTTATGTCCAAGGGAAGTTGAAGTACGTAGGATAAGGAAGAGAATGGCTTTGGAACGACCTCATTCCGAGTTAGGACGAAGAAGTTATGAGATTTCAAGAATAGGCGTCTCAAACATATTCAACACTTATATAAAAAAAATTCAAGGTTTGATGCCTGGCGCCACAGTGCCAGTTAAGCCTTGGGAGGCGGCACCACAACGCCAACCCAGGAAGTCCACTCTTCGCTTAGTCGTATTTGCGGCCTGAGAAGGAAAGGAGGCCGCAACAGGCAAGACCGGCAGGTGGCAAGGCCTAGTGATGAGCTTTTAATTGCTCAACTCCTGGGGGAAGTATAAGGAAAGATAATGAACATATAATTAACCTAATGTAACACTTAATCAAGTGATTTAACCGTTAATAAAGGTTGAATGAAAAAATTGAATGAGATTAAAAGACAAAGAATGTAAACATAACGTAGTTGCGATGATGATCGGTCTTAGCATAGAACGAATCATATGGCTTCGACATTAAGAAAGAATAATGAACGTGGGGTTCATATAAGGGATAACGAATAAATGTAATTAAAACCTTAATTAGAGGTTGAATTAGAGATTAAAAGATGAACAACGTGAACGCAGAATACATAAATGATCTTCGTAAATCGTATTCGCATCGGGCGAACGTTCTAAGTATACATTGGTTGTATGAATTAGACGTTGATGAAGGTAGTATGATATGAATTATCAAGAAAGCCGTAACGAATAGTAATAAGATTAATGAAAGCCGAATGTGAGTCAGATAGAGAATGTTATAATGAAATGTAAGCGTTAAACACTGTAGCTGATGTAAGGGTTGAGTGTACGCGAATATTAAACGGGTAGAACCTACACACCATGTATGGTTTGACCATAAGGTAATGAAGACCAATGATTAAACTGTGAACGGTGAAGAAATTGAATTAAAGATAATTACGTATATCGTTAAGAAGCCGAGTAATGATTATAACTTAGATGACATTCCGAGTCGAATGAACCGGACATTGTAAGATAAGAATAAGGTAACGTAAAATGCTTAACACTATGAATACGTAGAATTAATATTTAATGATTATTCTGAGTATACAAAAGACTGTATGACTTAGATGATAAAGAATGAATATTGAGGTATGGCATTTAGTTGCCAGAAAGCCATAAGGAATAAGAAATTGACTTAACGAACATTATAGTTTAATGGTTCGGATAAGTTAAGATAAGTTTAGGTTATAGTACAATCATAATCTTTGATGGTTGACATATGGGAGCTGAGCTAAATAATTCTTTCAGAGAGCGGAGGTATATATGAAACTGGCAACTGATCTAACTCACTGTGAAAGACAATGTAGATGAGACGTGAACTTGTTTGTTGGTTATTTGTGGGAAACCACTCAGAGGACCATACGGACTACTAGCAGAGACACGATGTGTGTTGAGTCCTAGAAGAGTTATAAGAAGAAGATAAGAATGTAAATCATCAAAGATGATGATTATATGAGTAAGACATCTCCGTATGTCATGAAGCCATAAATCGGTAAAGAAAGTAGGTCACATAAACTTAGATTGCAAGAACGTGAACCCTAAGAAGTAAAGTTAAGTTTAAACCAATACGTAAGTCAAGTATATAACTAATTGGTGTATATGTTATTTCCTTATGTGCTATATTGAAATTGGAATGAGCAGTTCAACGTAAACTGTAAGCTGTAGCTGTGCGTAAGGCAAGTTTCCTAACTTCATTCATATTTTAAATGAATGCTAGTTTCTTAAAATTTCTCAGATGTTGAACATGAGAAGTTTTATCTATGTGCAAATGTGTGATATTTGAACAAGGTGGTAGAATGTATGAGGCCTTGTGCCACAATGTTAACACTTCGGTGTTTCTATGAGATGAGCTATTTTGTGATTAAACTGTTTAATATGAGAATGTTCTGTTTATACATGATCCGTTATTGTTAAGTCTGTGCTAATGATTCCAGCCAGACAGAATGTGTATGAAAAAGGTAGAAGAATGAAAGTATTTCAAAGTGAATGTGACTAATATTTTAAAATAATAGGAATCAGAGTTTATTCATATTATTCAAGCTACTTCATAACCTTTGTTCGGTTATCGAAGTTCTAAAGGAATGTTTAAATTCTTGAGGTTGTTTATTCAACTACTATGACTTGCTGAACAATCGAATGCTCACACTTGCTTTAAATGAAAAACATTTTCAGCGTACGAGTAAAAAGAACTTAAGGATCCCGTAAATATGAAGTTGATCGGTATCCAGACGAGGTGCCATTCAGTATGTGAATGAGCATGAAGGGAAAACCAAGACTTGTAATATAGAATAGTTTAATTAAACTATAAACTAGTTTAATGAACTGTTATGTATCCTTGGTGGCGGATAAAAGTCACTATTGTAAGATGTAAAGAATTATGTAATTATCATTATTTGTAATGAACGAGGTTATAAGGTATTAGAACTTGGGATTTGAGAATGTATGTTGTTATATTTTAGTATATAATGATGTATGTTTGGAAGAAGATGTACTCGTGATGCACGGAATCCGGGTGTGAAGATAGATGGGATTTTGGGGCGTTATAATGGGTTTGTATGAAAATTTTATATTCCTATTTTATCGCACTTCCACACTTTTTGTGTAATTTGATTGCATGATCGCGCTATATACAAACCAAACAATGGTATCAGAGCAAAACTTTGTGCTAATTATCGTTTTTGATGATTCCATGTATGTATGATATGCGATTTGATTGAATTTTCTAGGCAAAATTTTTTTTGTTCTGTTTGCGACGCGGCGTAGCTGCTGTGACACCCCCAAAATAGGTATACATCGCCCATCTTGAGTTGCCAAATATATGGTACAGAATACAAATACAAACTTAATTATACAACCGTCGTGTAATATACGACAATACATAAATTGAGAGTTTTAATAAGAATATTGTCATCTAGACAATATCCACACTCAATGGAGTCCTCATTACATTTATTGTCACACTATTTAACAGAATAGTGAGGACTACTAATGCTATCATCTGACCGTCACTCCATTCCCCGACTCGTCCCAACTATATTCTTATTTCCCTGAAGAGAACAGTGAAAGAAAGGGTGAGCTCAACTAGCCCAGTAAGAAATATTATGACTAAGATAATGCAGAATAAATTATCATTAGTCTTTAACAATGTTAAACTGATAAAATACAATAGGCATCAAGTTTAACTGCAGTGGAATAAGCAATCCATTAGAAGAGTCAAGTAGAGCATGATACCTACTATCTTCTGTGATTTAAAATGTTATCATCAATTTTTATCGCTGAGACTCAGCTTAATAAATAAACCACATCATCTAATCATCCCTGTACTACGGGCCAAGGATATTCATTAAATCATCAATGGTCATGACTATACCGAATAATCCCTGGTCCTAATTATACCAAAAACTATCAATCAATGCATTACAGGCCACTGAGGACTTTTACCACATCATTTATAACATTACAGGGCATGATTATACCGAATGATCCCTGGTCATAATCATACTAAGTCCATTTATGCACGTAAGCCAAAGATGACTTCTATTACAATATAAGCATGAGGATGATGACAATGACATAATAATTCAATAAAACAAGTTGAAGAATTAATTTATCCAAGAACCAACAACGTCCAAATTGTCAACATGATACTGCTTTGTGGAGAAAAATTCAAGAATGTTCAGAAGAATATTTTCATGAAAAGATACTGGATGAAACGCAAATATCCAGGATATTCTACTAATTTCATGGAGTTTAGAAGCCAAAACTTTAACCAACTGAGTATAATAGAATATATGAAACTTCAAATGGATTTTCGCCCGCCATGCGGTAATCCATGTATACAGATCATTTCCACAATTTAATAAAGAATGAATACAAATGATCATTCACCATGCATGTGGTAATCCACATAAACAGGTTATTCTAATAGAATAATAAAGAATGGAATAATGTAAGGATTCACCCGTGCGTGCGATAGATGCAGACCGACAAGTTATTCCCAATGTAATAATAAAGAATGGAACCAGTCATGCAGAACGCGCACAAACAAGATATTCCGGCTGAATAATAAATAATGGAACCAGTCATGCGTAAACGCATGCATACGATATATTCAATGAAATAATAAAGGATGGAATAACAATGATTTCACCGGGCATCCGATAGACCACCTGCATGAGTTATTCCAATGTAATAATAAAGAATGAAATCAGGTCATGCGTAAATGCAAAGGCAGGATATTCCGACAGAATAATGAAGAATGGAATAATAGAAAAATTTCACCATGTATGCGGTACTTCGCATAGACAGGTTATTCCAATATAATAATAAAGAATGAAATAACAGAAGAATTTTACCATGTATACGGTAGTCCGCGTATACAGATTATTCTAATAGAATAATAAGGAATGGAATAACAATAGCTCTCTTCATGAATACGAAAGAAATTGTGACACCCCCAAATTCGGGTACTTCCATTTCTGCAGGATTTGGTGTTCACTGTACGAATATCATCTATCTATCTACCCATAAATAAAAGCAAACTATGCAATAGATATAATTAAATAAATAAATCTCCCCTTATAGGGTTACATCATCTGCATAATAATACAATCCCAGGTCACTCTAACCTTAAACATCTGCGCGGAATCATAAACAATAACAATTCTTAAATAACATCAAGTCTAAATATCATTACATAACCACATAAATAACCAGTCTTTATTACTTGCTAATCTTGCCCTTGCCTTTACTAGTGGAAGGCTCAAATCGATCTTTAGTTTCAATCGCAATGTTATTATTACGTAAGAGTGAGCACGATGCCCACAAGTATAACAATATAACAAATGAATAATAACATGCGAATAAATTAAAGACTTCTAAAATAGGAAACTCAACTTTTGAATCAAGAATGAATAGCAAGAGACAAAAGAACTTCTGAGGGTCATAAGACCTTGAACTATGTCCTATGTTGTCAAGTGTTTATACTTGAAACCTTTAACAGTCATAAGACTATGGACTCTTCTTCTCGTACTTAGGGGGATCAGCCCATAGTACCATACTGTGCACAATATGTTAACGCTAACGCATAAGTAATCCCCTTTACAGGGTTGTTCATCTCAGTTTGACATTAGAGTCCGTACCAAAGAAAGTTTGGTTTGGATAATTCATCAAGGGTTCTGAAATTTAGAACGCTCATCAACTATGGACTAGTCAAATCATTAAGGGTTCGCTAGTCTAACAAGGTTCAACAGTAATTGATATTTAAATTAAATAACAATCTCAAGAGATATACAATAGAATAGATATTGTATAACAGAATCATACTTTGAAAGATTAATATAATTTATATAATAAAATGGACTTGCTCAATAATTTGCTCAATATAAAGAGATAGATTTATAATAAACTTATATAATGATAACGAGTAAGGTTAGGAAACTTGCCTCGTGCATAGATTACACGTTAATTATACTCGTTCCTTGATTTAAATCCTACATATCATTTACGTTCATAATACCAGTTAATTATAACGTATTAGTCATCACAAGTTCATTCTTTTTGTCTAACTCGAATTATGACTATACTTAGTCAAACTACTACACTCATTGTCACATAATTTACACTTCATGAACAATAAGCTAACTATACATTCAATCGTTAAATTCACACATAAATGTGTTATTGACATGCTAAGAATTTATTTTAACACCTCATTATATGTCTAACATGTTTTTATGTTCATTATATTAAGTTACTAACACATTGCTAGACTTGAATATTTAAAAATTCATTTATGGACCATTCTGCTAAGTGGCGTTATTGCTGACGTAGCTACAAGGCTTGAGACTTGGCACTACTCTGGCAGGCGGTATTGCTGACGAGGACTTAGGGCTTGGAGTTGAGCCATGCACAAAAACTCCGCTTTTAGTTCGCAATTAGCACAAATTGCGAAAGACATTGCCAAAAAAACTCCAATTAACTTACTTTTACACGAATTTAGACATACCCAAACATTGTAATACACAAATGATTAATACTCAACCCTTCTAGCATGATTTTAACAAGTTAAAACACATAATTTGCAAAATCAACACATTTAATTTCACTGTTCTTGATGTTCTTGAAGGTTTTTGAACATAAAACATAAAATTAACACTACAGATTCGTTATAACACCAAATCCATCCATTCAAGGTTTGTTTCCTTTGTTTTAATATGCATAATTATATACGTGTGAATTTTACAAAACAATTTATGTTTGACATATTAAATTCACGTATAAGTGCCATATGACCATATTTCTATACTCTGTAAATTTTGAAGCCATAACATATGTTATAATTATAATATTATGAAACTGATTATATGGGAATCTATAATATATAGGAAAACACATTAAAACAACATCTTAACACATATATGCACATAATCCTTACTCTTTCCAATTTCAGAGACTTTACAGAAAACTTGAAAGCCAATTATTTTACAAAAAAACTTAAACAACGTAATTTGAAATTTGGGGAAGAAGAGATTACCCTTGATTACTCTGCTTGGATTACACAGGGTGATAACAACTCCCAATTTCCCCACACTTCTTCTCCTTTGATCTCACTGATTCTCAAAACTCTCTCTCTCTCTCTCTCTATTTTTACTTTTCCAGACTTAACAAATAAAAGATTAACAAATAAAAAGAAGGAAGCGTATATAATAAAAGTGAACTGACGCGTTGTGGAGGTCAGTTACCCATCATGGGTTAACTGCCCTCAACCACCACTAATGCCATGTCTGGCTAGCCTTAAAAGGCTTATACCCATTTAATTTAATTAAACATTTATAATATAGTTTAATAATGTCACGTCCAATTAGATAATAAATCAAACATCTAGTTTAATTTAATTTAAAATAAAATATAATAATTTCTCATTAATTCACATAGTCACATAATTAAATTTCTCATTTATTAATAATGTCAAATTATTAAATCACTAATTAATTATTAAATTAATTAAAATAACACTAGGCTCATTAAATATTCCTTTTAATACAATAAGCTCACATAATTACATACTTTGAATAATAAAAATTCTCCACATTAATTTAATGAATAAAACACATATAATTAAATTAATCTACCACAATTTCATCAATTAATTATTTAATCTAATAATTGATTCATTGAAAATATTTATTCAATATAATAAATATTAAAATTAAATTACAAAATCTCGGTTGTCACAGAAATAATACCTCTTACCTTAGAATAAAGCTGGATACTGGAATAGAGAGGTAGCAGAATTCTCTTCTTCTTTCTCTCTATAATTTCTCTCTAAAGTTTAAGTGAATTGTAAAGAAATAAGGAAGCAATGAGCTTCTATTTATAGAAGAACTGAAAGTAGCTCTTGGTCTTAACGAAGGGTCAAAATGACTCTTGGTAATATTGAAGAGACAACTATTATTTGCGAAGGGGCAATTAACTCTTGGAACACCGAAGAGACAAGTAACTATTGGAAAATTGAAGGGACAAATAACTCTTGGAAAACTGAAGGGACAAATAACTCTTGGAAAACCGAAAGGACAAGTTACTATTAAAACTTTAAACCAACGATCCATATTGATTTACTATTATAATTTCAACCAATGGTCTGAAAAATTAGCACATCTCCTCATGGAATAATATTGTACCCAAAAATGATTTAGACCGAAAAGAAATATATTTTTTGGGTGAATAGTATCCCATGAATAGTACTTTGGGAATAGTACCCCGTGAATAGTACCCCGTCATGAAAAGTGTCCCATATACCCGAGTGAACAATACTAGAATGAATAGTAATCAAGTGATATAGAACAGTGAATAGTAACTCGTGAATAGTACTTCGACACGAAAAGTGCCCTAATAATTCGATTGAACAATATAACCTCCAGACATCAATTATTATCGAAATAAATATCGATTTCTACTAACACTAATAATTCCCACACAATAGAACTATCAATTTCATCTTTAATCAACACGAACTTATTCATCATTAATATTATAACTCACAATATTTAACAACCGTGTCGCTCCTGAGAAAGAGGGGCTTTCCAATAAGGATTTCTCCCTATTGGCGCGCAATTAGGTGACCAAACCTCTCCTTGATGTAACTTCTAGACATTGTAAATATTGCAATTTAATAATATGAATAACTTTGTCGCCTCAATTATTGATTTAATAATATATCATATTTGCGGATGATAATCTTTGTGACAATAATTGAATCAATAATATGAGAGATATGATGCAACAATTCATCGTAGCAATAATTGAGTATAACCGAGTGACTTCTCACGTAAGTATCAATAACCAATAATCTTGTGTGCTACTATGCAACCACGCATATTATCAGACTTTTACTACCGGGTAGTTCAATGCTTTAACGGTATACTTCCGTCGTTATTTTGATAAAAGATAATTCTGTCATTTCTTACTACGACAATACTTCCGTTTGTTGGGTCCACCAATGATTGTGCCGTTGTACGAATATTCCCTGTTAAAACGAATATTCCCCGACCAATCGAATATTATATAACCACTTGCTTACTTTGCAAATTTTGTAAATATTACTCACAACTATAACATTATATCATATCCACACCATAATATTCAAAAATATATTTCGAGAGAAATTAATCTATATTCATAAAAGTTGGGGTCTTACAACCTCCCCTTCTTATGAAATTTCGTCCTCGAAATTAGGGTACATACCTGGTATATCGAAGAGGTGAGGATATATTGACTTCATCTCATATTCTAACTCCCAGGTCATTTCTTCCACATCATGGTTTCTCCACAAAACTTTGACTTGAGGTATAACCTTGGAGCGTAGAATATGATCTTCTTATCCAAGATTTTAACAGGTAACTCTTCATACGTTAAATCTTCCTCTATCTCGTCCGGTTCTAATTCAATAATGTGGTTCGGGTCTTTCACAAATTTACGTAACATAGATATGTGAAAAACATTATGAACACGAGACATACTTGGCGGTAAGGTAAGTCTATAGGCCTCAGTTCCTACTCGATCGAGGATTAAAAATGGGCCAATAAATCGAGGATTGAGCTTTCCACTCTTTCCAAATCTTGTAACTTCTTTCCATGGAACAACACGTAACAACACATGATCTCTAATATCGAATTCCACTTCTTTTCGATGAAGATCAGCATAACTCTTTTGTCGATCTTGTGAGGTTTTTATACGTTGTCGGATCGTTTGAATCTTTTTTGTAGTCATACGTACCAACTTCGGTCCCAACAACGTTCTTTCACCCACCTCATCCAAGCATACTGGAGAACGACACTTTCTTCCATACAATGTCTCGAATGGAGCTATGCCAGTACTTGCTTGATAACTATTGTTGTAGGAAAACTCCACCAATAGTAAGAACTTGTCCCAACTTCCCTTGAAGTCAAGAACACAGAGTCTTAATAAATCTTTAAGATTTTAAATAGTCCTTTCCGACTACCCATCCGTTTGAGGATGATATGCCGAACTAAATCGTAAATCCGTGCCCATAGCTTTTTGCAAACTAACCTAAAATCTTAAAGTGAATCTTGGGTCTCGATCAGAAACTATGGATACTGGCATACCATGAAATCTTACAATCTCGTTTATGTACATACTAGCAAGACGTTTAAGTGTATAAGTTTCTCGTATCAGTAAGAAATGAGCAGACTTGGTCAATCTATCAACAATGACCCAAATCACATCTATGCCTTGAGAAACCTTGGGAAGACCAAAGAATATGAAATCCATGGTAATGTGCTCCCACTTCCATTCTGGAATTTCAAGTGGTTGCAATGGACCTTTTGGCACTTGAGCTCCACCTTGACTCGTTGACAAGTTAGACACCTTGAGATAAACCCTGCTATCTCTCTCTTCATATTGCTCCACCAAAATGTATGTCGAAGATCATGATACATTTGGTACTCCCAGGATGGATTGTAAACGGTGTGTTGTGCGCCTCCCTCATGATTTTATACTTCAAGTCTGAATCGTTAGGAACACAAAGTCTGGAGTTGACTCGAAGTATTCCTTCTTCATCGATTCTTGCTTCCGGAATAACACCTTCTTCTACTTTCTTCTTCATACGCATCAGCTCCAGGTCTGTAGTTTGAGCAGCTTTAACTTTATCGATTAAAGTCGGTTCTACTCGTATATTCGCCATCATCACATGGGTCCCTGGAGTCTTTAACTCTATCTCCATCCTTTATAAGTCATACAAAATGGGCCTTTATGTTGACAATATCGCACTTCATTCGTAGATATATGATCTTCTACTCAATGCATCGCCTACTACGTTAAACTTTTCCGTGATGGTATTGAATGGTATGATCATAATCTTTCAACAGCTCAAGCCAACTTGGTTGCATGTTGAGTTCCTTTTGAGTGAAGAAATATTTGAGGCTTTTATGATCTGTATAGATTTCCACCTTCTCTCCATACAGGTAATGCCTCCAAATCTTAAGTGCAAAAATGACAGCGGCCAACTCTAGATCATGAGTAGGATAATTCCTCTCATATTCTTTGAGTTGTTGTGAGGCATAGGCTATGACTTTCCCATGTTGCATGAGAACACATCCTAACCCTTTGCCTAAAGCATCACTGTAAATGACAAATCCCTTCGTGCCAGATGGTATTGTCAGAACAGGTGCTGAAATGAGTCTACTCGTGAGTTCTTGAAAACTCTTCTCACATTCCTCGCTCCAACCGAATTTTGTATCTTTTCGAGTTAGCTGCGTTAATGGAGTAGCAATTCGAGAAAACCCTTCTACGAATCTCCGATAATAACCGGCTAAGTCGAGAAAGCTACGTATTTCGGTCATTGACTTAGGTTGCTCCCAGCTTTGAATTGCTTCTATCTTTGCCGGGTCAACCGATACTCCATGATTTGATATCATGTGCCCAAGGAATGTAACTTCCTCAAGCCAGAACTCACATTTCTTCAACTTAGCATATAGCTTGTTTTCACGAAGCTTTTGGAGTATCAGCCCCAAATATTTCTCATGGTCTTCACGGGTTTTGGAGTATATGAGGATGTCATCAATAAAGATGACCACAAAGTGATCCAAATATTCCTTGAATACTCGGTTCATCATGTCCATGAAGGCAACATGAGCATTAGTCAATTCAAAAGACATGACTAGGAATTCATAATGCCCGTACCGAGTTCTGAAAGCTGTCTTTGGAATGTCATCAGTTTTAATCTTCAACTGATGATATCTAGAACGAAGATTGATCTTTGAAAAGAATTTGGCGCCTTGCAATTGGCCAAACAGATCATCAATACGAGGTAACGAGTACCTATTTTTGATGGTGACATGATTCAATTCCCGATAATCAATACAAAGTCGCATACTTCCATCTTTCTTCTTCACGAATAGAACAAGAGCACCCCAAGGAGACATACTTGGACGAATGAAACCTATGTCTAACAATTCCTGTAGTTAGGTTTTTAACTCCTGAAGTTCAATAGGAGCCATTCGATATGGGGCTTTGGAAATGGATTTTGTACCGATTTCAAGATCGATACAAAATTCAATTTCACGCTCTGGGGGTAGGCCATGAAGTTCTTCAGGGAATACGTCAGGAAATTAATTAACAATAGAAATATCATTCAAATTTGATGTATTTTTATTTAAATCCGTGACATGGGCTAAGAAAGCTTGATATCCGTTTTTCAATAAACGAATAGCTTTATGGCTTGATATGACAGTGATTGATTTTAGTGGTTTGGCTGCTTAAATTTGTATAATTGGTTGGTTAGGAATATGAAAGCTAACAACCTTACGAAAACAATCCATTTTAGCATGATGAGTAGTTAACCAATCAATCTCTAAAATCACATCAAATGCAAGTATTTTCACAGAAATAAGATCGACAGGTAACGTGCGGTTACCGATTTGAATCAAACAAGACTTATAAACCATGGATGTAATGAAGGTTTCTCCCAACGGAGTTTCAACAGATAAGTCAAAGTCTAATTTCTCCGGAGTTAAATTTAAACGTTGAGCGCAAGTAGGAGAAATAAAGGAATGGGTAGAACCGGTATCAAATAAAGTATAAACTTCGCTAGCGTTTATGATTAGCTTACCCGTGATCACCTCGTTCAAACTCCTCGCTTTTGGGAGGTTACGACAAACGCTCTCCCTTGAACTACCGGTTTTGTCTTGTCTGGGACACCCTTTGATGCCTCCATCGCAGCTGGACTTGACTTTGGTGCACAAAAAAATTGGGCTAGGTGGCCTTTTTTTCCACAATTATAACATGCTTTGGACTGCATCGTGCAGTTTGGACTTATGTTTCCTTCCCCTCCACATTTGTAATATACGACCGGCGGTCGTTCTCCTTCCTTAACAGTGGGTGCTGGTGCTCATCTTTTCATCTTTGCTGAACCTTGTCTTCTTGAACTTTCCACTCCTATTATCTTGGCCATGATTACCACCGAAGTGGTTATCATTTCTGGCATGTTGATTCGCTCCACGTTTGTTGTCACCGCTTCGATGACTGCTACCACTGGTATTATCAACTTGTCGGCTGCTCTCTTTTGGTTGGGTTGACTCATTATCGTGCTCCAATAACTGAGCCCTATTCACAAAATCTGAATACAAACACAGTTTATGAGAGATAAGGTATTGACGTATCTCGGGTATCAAACCACTTAGAAACATCCGCGTCATTCTCTCCTCATTATCAACCAAGTGGGATGCAAACCGAGACAACTCGGCAAACTTAGCTTCGTACTGCGCCATGGTCATATTGTTTTGCTTAAGCTTGATGAACTCTACCTCTTTCATGTGACAAATACTTTCAGGAAAGTACTTGTCGTTGAACAGCTCTTGGATCTTCTCCCAAGACATCTTCAGTGCGGTAGGTTGAGTACGCTTTACAGATTCTCACCAGTAATCTTCCTCTGCACGCAACATGAAGGTGGCAAAGGAAACCTTTTGCTCCTCGGTGCATCCCAAGACATCAAATATCTTGTTGATCTGCTTTATCCACGTCTCCGCCTTAAGTGGTTTTGGCTCTCCAAAAAACTCCGGTGGTCCCAGATCCATGAACTTTTTAGCGGTGACCGTCCGAGAGTTGTCAGTGTTTCCACCTGCATTTTGGATAGGAGTCGCCTTCGCCTGATGTTGCATGAATTGCATAAAGCCTCTGACCATCCCATCGTTCACCATTTCATCGGTGTTATTGTTTTCATGAGGATTATTGTCTTCCTATTATACATTACCCTGGGCATTGATCGTTGGTGACTCAATGGTCTCATGTGCTTCATTGCTTATCTCAACATTTTCGGATGCCATTTTCAAATACTGCAACAAAACAAGGGTTAATTAACATATCACATATTATCCCTATACTTTAACCGACCAATTAAATACCAAATAAACTTAGGTAGGTCATACTAGCGAAGGAATTCCCCGTCTCTCCCCTCCTAGTTCTTGCCTCACATCTCAGCCAGGGATCATATCCCTAAGCTTTGATACCAACTATAACGCCCCCAAAACAGGTATACATCACCCATCTTGAGTCGCTAAATACATGCTACATAATACAAATACAAACTTAATTATACAACCGTCGTGTAATATACGACAATACATAAATTGAGAGTTTTAATAAGAATATTGTCATCTTGACAATATCCACACTCAATGGAGTCCTCATTACATTTATTGTCACACTATTTAAAAGAATAGTGAAGACTACTAATGCTATCATCTCGGACCGGCCACCCGCTCCCCACCAGATCCCGCCACGCTCTCATTTCCTCAAGAGAACAAAGGAAAGAAAGGGTGAGATCAACTAGCCCAAAGAAGAAATATTATGACTAAGATAATGCGTAATAAATTATCATTAGTCTTCAACAAAGTTGTTAAACCGATAAAATACAATAGACATCAAGTTTAATCATAGCTTAACATGCAATCCATTACATGGTCATCAGAGTTATAGAACTCTAGTTATAGCATTTTTTTGTCCGAAAAACCTAAATATTGAAATAGTCATAACCTGCTCATTTTAAGTCGGAATGAACTTATTTTTGGACAGGAGGTACTTTATACCATATATTTCCATGTCCCAAAAGGCCGGAATTTTTCTCACAAATTAAGTGGCCGAAAATGCCCTTTTAAATTTTTGGGTAGTAGCTTTTTCTTAATTTGCAACTTTTGACTCCTTTGCTAAAATCAGTTCACACGAAAATCTACAACACCTTTTACAGTGATTCCACTTGGATAAGTTAGAAAACTCATAGATCTAACTCTAGAACTTGACCACACTCAAAAATTCAAAATATAATAGGAGATATGGTCAATTGAATTTCATGTTCCATTTTCACCAAAATCTGATTTTCAACCCTTTGTGATTTCTAAGAAACTTTCATGTTTTCACATAAAAACCAACATAACTCATCATGACAATGACATAATAATTCAACAAAACAAGTTCAAGAATAAATTTTAAAGATTTATAAGTTAATTTATCCTGAACTCAATAATGTCCAAATTGTCAACATGATATCGCTTTGTGGAGAAAAAATTTAAGAATGCTCGTAAGAATATTTTCATGAAAAATATCGGATGAAACACAAATATCCGTGATATTCTACTAATTTCATGGAGTATAGAAGCCAAAACTTTAACCAATTGAGTATAAAAGAATATGTGAAATCGCAAATGGATTTTCACTACCATGTGGTAAATCCACGATATAGATTATTTCCACAATTTAATAAGGAATGAATACAAAGGATCATTCACCATGCATGTGGTAATCCACATAGATGAAAAGTTATTCCAATGTAATAATAAAGAATGGAATAATGTATGATTCACCAAGCGCATGATAGACCGCATATCTGAGTTTATTCCTAACAAGGTGATGCCCCCAAAATAGGTATACATCACCTATTCGAGTTGCCAAATACATGGCATGTAATACAAATACAATCTTTAATATACAACAATAGAGCCGTGAGTTTTAATACAAATATTGTCTTCTAGACAATATCCACTCTCAGAATAAGTCCTCATTACATTTATTATCACACTATTTAACAGAATAGTGAGGACTACTAATACTATCATCATCCGACCGCCACACCGCTCCCTCGACTCGTCTCCAAATTTATATTCTCATTTCCTAAAGAGAATAAAGAAAGAAAGGGTTAGCTCAACTAGCCCAGTAAGAAATATTATGACTAAGATAATGCAGAATAAATTATCATTAGTCTTTAACAATGTTAAACTAATAAAATACAATAGACATCAAGTTTAACTGTAGCAAAATAAGCAATCCATTAGAAGAGTCAAGTAGAGCATGATACCTACTATCTTCTGTGATTTAAAATGTTATCATCAATTTTTGTCTCTGTGACTCAGCTTAATAAATAAACCACATCATCTAATCATCCCTGTACTACGGGCCAATGATATTCATTAAATCATCAATGGTCATGACTATACCGAATAATCCCTGGTCCTAATCATACCAAAAACTATCCATCAATGCATTACAGGCCACTGAGGACTTTTACCACATCATTTATAATATTAAAGGTCATGATTATACCGAATGATCCCTGGTCATAATCATACTAAGTCCATCTATGCACGTAAGCCAAAGATGACTTCCATTACAATATAAGCATGAGGATGATGACAATGACATAATAATTCAATTAAACAAGTTCAAGAATTAATTTATCCAGGAACCAACAACGTCCAAATTGTCAACATGATACTGCTTTGTGGAGAAAAATTCAAGAATGCTTAGAAGAATATTTTCATGAAAAGATACTGGATGAAGCGCAAATATCCAAGATATTCTACTAATTTCATGGATTATAGAAGCCAAAACTTTGACCAACTGAGTATAATAGAATATATAAATCTATAAATGGAATTTCGCCCGCCATGCGGTAATCCACGTATACAGATCATTTCCACAATTTAATAAGGAATAATTATAAAGGATCATTCACCATGCATGTGGTAATCCACAAAGACAGGTTATTCTAACAGAATAATAAAGAATGGAATAATGTATGATTCACCATGCGTATGCGATAGATCGCATGCATGTGTTATTCCCAATAGAATAATAAAGAATGGAACTCAGTCATGCGAAACGCATACATATACATATATTCAAACAGTAATAATAAAGAATGGAATAACAACAGATTTCACCGTGCATGCGATAGACCACACAGCAAATTATTATAACGTAATAATAAAGAATGGAACCAGTCATGTAAAACTCACGATGTGAGGATATTTCGAGAATAATAAACAATGGAATAATAGAAAAATTTCACCATGTATGCGGTATTAGATGTATAAAAGTTATTCCAACATAATAATAAAGAATGGAATAACAGAAGAATTTCACCATGTATACGGTAGTCTGCGTATACATATTATTCCAACAGAATAATAAGAAATGGAATAACAATAGCTCTCTTCATGAATACGAAAGAAATAATACCCCTTACCTTAGAATAAAACTAGATACTAGAATAGAGAGGTAACAAACTTCTCTTCTTCTTTCTCTCTATAATTTCTCTCTCTAAAGTTTCAGTGAATTCATAAGAAATAAGGAAGGAATGAGCTTCTATTTATAGAAGAACTGAAAGTAGCTCTTGGTCTTAACGAAGGGTCAAAATGACTCTTGATAATATTGAAGAGACAACTACTATTTGCGAATGGGCAATTAACTCTTGGAACACCGAAGAGACAAGTAACTTTTGGAAAACTGAAGGGACAAATAACTCTTGGAAAACTGAAGGGACAAATAACTCTTGGAAAACCGAAAGGACAAGTTACTATTAAAACTTTAAACCAACGATCCATATTGATTTACTATTATAATTTCAACCAACGGTCTGAAAAATTAGCACATCTCCTCATGGAATAATATTGTACCAAAAAATAATTTGGGCCGAAAAGAAATATATTTTTTGGGTGAATAGTACCCCGTGAATAGTACCCCGACACAAAAAGTGTTCCAAATACCCGAGTGAATAGTAATCGGGTGAATAGTAACCCGTGAATAGTACTTCGACCCGAAAAGTGCCCCGAATACCCGATTAAACAATATAACCTCCACACATCAATTATTATCTAAATAAATATCAATTTCTACTAACACTAATAATTCCCACACAATGGAACTATTAATTTCATCTTTACTCAACACGAACTTATTCATCATTAATATTATAACTCACAATATTTAACAACCAGGTCGTTCCTAGGAAAGAGGGGGATTTCCAATAAGGATTTCTCCCTATTGACGCGCAATTAGTGACCAAACCTCTCCTCGATGTAACTTCTAGACATTGTAAATATTGCAATTTAATAATATGAATAACTTTGTCGCCTCAATTATTGATTTAATAATATATCATATTATGCGATGATACTACGACAATAATCGAATCAATAATATGAGAGATATGATGCAATAATTATCGTAGCAATAATTGAGTATAACCGAGTGACTTCTCACGTAAGCATCAATAACTAATACCGTGTGCTACTATGTAACCACGCCAGACATCGCATTTTTTTACTACCGGTAGTTCAATGCTTTTAACGGTAACATTTCAAATAGTTATTTTGATAAAAGATAATTCACGCTGCTTTTCTTACTATGACAATACTTTCGCTTGTAGGGTCCACTAATGATTGTCTTGGTCGCATTTAATATTCCATGTTAAAACGAATATTCCCCGACCAATCGAATATTATATAACCACTTGCTTACTTTGCAAATTTTGTAAATATTACCCACAACTATAACATTATATCATATCCACACCATAGTATTCAAAAATATATTTCGAGAGAAATTAATATTTATTCATAAAAGTTGGGGTCTTACAGCTGCTCCGTCTCTAGTTCATTCTGGAGCGCAAATTGCTATATAACGTGAAAAGTTTTACGGGCTAGCGGTTGCTACCATTTTCAAAGGTATTCGTAAGAGAAACTGAGCCCTTTTCAGTGTATTTGAAGCAATAAGAATCGCCGTTGTATCCTAGTGTTTTCGTAGCAATGCTACCAACGCCGCATTCTCAATTTTTTAATTTTAATATTTATTTCAATTAAGATAAATTGTTTATTTTGAATTGGAATATAATTAAAATAAAAGTTTTATATTAACTTGGAAATGGATTCCACGTCCGTTTGAATAAACAATAAAAGAGTTTATTCAAAAGTTTTATATTAACTTGGAATTGGATTTCACGTCCGTTTGAATAAAAGAGTTTATTTAAAAGTTTTATATTAACTTGGAATTGGATTCCAAGTCCGTTTGAATAAAAGAGTTTATTCAAGAGTTTTATATTAATTTAGAATTGGATTCTACTTTCGCTAGAATAAAAGACTTTATTCACATATGGAATAGGATTCTATGTTTCCTAGAATAAAGGAGTTTATTCACATATGAATAGGATTCTATGTCTCCTAAAATTAAAGATGTTTAATTTTGATAAGGAATATGATTCAACATATTTTATTTTTTTCAACAATTTGAAGTTAAAATAAAGGAGTTTATTTTGTACTTGAAATTAGATTCCTTGTTAATTAAAATAAAGGAGTTTATTTTGATTTGGGATTTGATTAAAAATAAAGGAGTTTATTTTATTCAAAATTGGATACAATAAAATAAAGAAATTTACTATGATTTAAATTTTGATTAAAATAAAGGAATTTATTTTTATCTCAAAATTGAATTTTAATAAATTTGAAATTACCCAATAAATTGATATCGATGCATATATGGGAGATGAATTTATTTAATGATGTATATGTTGATGTGTATGATAATAAATGAGATTGATTATGGACTATTGACCAATGTGATTGAATTTTATTTTAGTTGGATGCATGAATGTATGAGTTTTATTAAATGGGGGTATGCGTACCTCGTCTTCTCTAATTTTTTGTAATGTAAATTTTATCTCCCTCTTATGTACTTCTCCTTGACTGTTGATCAAGGTTTCTATTTATTTTAAATAGTTTTGTAATAGGAATAGTTAGAATTAATTTTGAAGAATTGGAGATCAAGTACAAGGAGCGCTTGAAGATCCGTTTGTAATGGTGCCCGGGTTTAAATGTAATAGTTATATTTAAATTTAATTCTTGCACCTTAGGTTTGACATTTTTGGTTCACTTGATGGCTCTAGTGAACCAAAGTAAAATAAAGTCCACAATCAATCTGGATAGAATATAGTATTCTATATGTGAAACTTACACTATATATATATATATATTATGTAAACCTGTTCGCATGTTTAATAATATGACGTGTATTTTAAGCGAAATCAAAGCTTGGGTTAGATATGCATATCATATATGATGATAAACAAAGAGTTTTGGCATATTAAACAAGATGAGACAAATAATAACAAACCCCTCAAAGAAATTATATTAAGTTGTAACGTTCAAAGATATTTGGAATATCGAACGTCGCCTTCTAGCATGATAAAAATAATAGAGTATTGAATATTTAATATGAGTTTGTTGTGCACACACAAGGCAAGTATTAAATATTTGAGATGTTGTTTTTATTACATATGATGTTTATAAAGAATTGAACATTATTATTTTGTTGTGCACACACAAGGGTTGTAGTTTTCTCTTCACTTATATGGAAATGCTGGGTCTGACTTAACTAAAATCATTTTAGTTCGGATGTGCACACACTTGAACATTATGATTTAAGAGGCAAAATACAAGGAGTTGCATAGTTGATGTACTTGACAAGAGTTGTATACCTATTTATTTATATATAGTTTGTTGTGCACACACAAGGCTATATACATTTGAAATGGGATCTTTATTATCACTAGCATATCTTTAATTAGATATTGCCGAACTATATATATTGAGGGTAATATAGTTTGGCGAAAATAGTGAGAGATACCAATTTAAAATAAGTCCTAAATTAATTTGGTAATTAATAAAAGAATGTATGCTAAAATGTTGTTAATTACAAATTCATCTACAAAATTTTACAATGTCTAAATTACTATCATTGCGAAGAATATTAGATGCTATTTAACCAGACCGAATATTAGATGTTAAGGAATTTGAGAATAGTTCTTAAGGCTGAAAAGCTATCTTATGTCCTTAATATGCATATCACTGCAATGGTAGCAGACAATGCCTCTGAGGAAGAGATTGCAACTTTTAGAAAGTGGCAAGATGATGCATAATTGGCTCAATGTATCATGCTCGCATCCATGAGTAACGAGCTTCAGTGTTAGCATGAAACTATGGATGCTCCTATTGTACTCCTGCACATCAAGTAGTTGATGGTGAAGAAAGTAGGACTGATAGATATCAAATATCTAAGGAGCTCTTCCGATCTAAAATGATCGATGACACTTCAGTACAAACACATGTCCTAAGCATAATCAATTTGATTGAACAATTAGGACAATGGGTTTTGTCATGCATGGAGAGTTGAGCCAAGATTTAATCTTGTAGTCACTCCTGGACTCCTTCTCATAATTGTTGTGAATTTTTCATATGAACAAGCAAGATATCAGCTTCGCTGATTTGCTTAACATATTGAAAAATTTTGAGAGTTACTTTCCAACCAAGAAAGACCAAGTCTTACTGGTAGGGGCCAAAGGATCTTCTGAAAAGAAAAACATATCTAAGAAGGCAAATACAAAGGCAAAAACAAAGGATAATAAGGATAAAACTGATACGGATAGTAAAGGAGTTTGCTTCCACTACAATATGCCTGAACACTGGAAAAGAAACTGCGAGAAGCATCTTGCAGAGCTAACCAGAAGAAGCTTAGTGAAGTTTTGGTTACAAATAAAATTTTATTCATGATTAAAATAAATCTTTCTGTAAGTTAAGGTTCTACTTGGGTATTGGATAACAGTTTTGGTTCTCATAAATATAGATTTATGAAGGGACCAAACAGAAGTAGAACGCTAAACAACGGATAAGTAATCTTATGTGTTGGAAATGAAGCAAAGGTTGCTGCATTAGCCATAGGAACTAATAGTTTAGCATAGCCTACGGGAAAATCTATTAAGTCAATAAGTTGTTATTGTATTCCAATTCTCGTTAGAAATATTATTTCCATTTTGTTGTTAGAAAATGAAATCTTTGGTATTATATTTAAGAACAATTGTTGTTCTATTTATAATAATAATATTTTGTATAGAACTAGAATATTACTTAAAGGATTTTGTATACTTGACTTACATGAAAGATTATTTTGCAAATTGAACAAACTAGTATAAGAAAAGGAGATGATCATTCAAATAATTGAATATTTGTATTTGATAAAATACAAATTTGAATTATTTGAAAGTTTCAAAGAATTTAGAAGTGAAACAAATTCGAAAATTATTAGGATTCTTTGATCTGATCAAGGAAGGAATACTTATGCAATGAGTTTCTAGATCATCTCAAATGGTTTTCTAACAATGGCCACCTCCTGATACACAATAAATGATTGATGTATTTGAAAGGAAAAATTGTACCTTGTTGGACATGGTGCGGTCCATAATGATTTTACCGAGATTCCAATATTCTTTTTAGGGTCATACCCTAAAAATGGCTGCATATCTACGAAAAGGTAACATCAAAATCTGACCCCAAGACTCTGTAAGAGTTACGGAAAGGGAGGATTCCTAATCTTAAGTATGTTAAGATAAAAGGTTGTCCTACTTATGTGAAAAGGTTTCAAAAGGATAAGTTTGGGATAAGATTTGACAAGTACAAATTTATGGGACATCCTAAAATAAGTTTAGGGTATATATTCTATAATCCTACTTAGCAAAAGGCGTTTGTTGCGACACAATCTACCTTCTAAGAAAAGGTGTTTATCATTGAAGGGGCTAGTGGGAGGATAATAGATCTTGAATATTTCACGAAATACAAAGCACTATAAGTCAAATAAGAGGAAAATGTAGATAGACTTATTGTACTACAACTAAATTATAAATCTAGAATAGTACCAAAGATACCTAGGAGGTATGGATTCATCATAGATGATGATGATGAGGGCATCATAGAAGATGATGATCCAGTTACATACAATGAGGTAAGAGTTGTAGACACTCAAAGAATGGATTGAAGTAAGCTTCTTAAAATGGAATATTTGATTTGATGACATAATCAAAAGAGTTTGATTTTATCAAAATCAAGAATGAACCTAGTATGTATAAAAGGGTTAGTGGGAGCGCCGTGACATTCCTAGTATTATATGTTGATATAGTACGGATAGGGAATGACATACCAATGCTATAATCAGTAAAGATTTAAGTGGTCTAAACATTCCTTTATGAATGATTTGGAAGAGTATCTAAATTGGGAATATAAATCTATATAGATAGATTTAAAAGGATGCTCGGCTTAACCCAAGGAACATATATTCATTTGATGCTAAAGCCGTTTAGCATGGCAAACTCCTAGAGATGTCTCATGTTGATAAGCCATGGAGTGTATCTCTCTTAATAATTCTCATACTCTTAAAAGAGAGATCGCATGAGTAACTATCATGTATGCAATGAAATGTACGAGACTTGATGTTGATCGGTCATATTCTGGAGAAGATCACTGTAAGACAGTGAAAAACTTCTTAAAGTACTTAACCGGTACTAATGATGTGATCATATTCATGGTGGGTCTGAATTAAAACTAGAGGGCTTAACATACTTAATTTTTTCAGACTGACCAAGAGGATAACAAATCCACTTTAGGGTAAAGCGTTACTTTGAATGGTGCAGTGAATTGGAAAGGTTTTAAACAACAAAGTGTTGCTAGTTTAGTGATAAACACAAAGTATATAGCTGTAAATAAAGCTGCAAGTTGATTGCTTGGATGAAAAGTTCATTACAGAACTAGTAATAGTTTCTAAGTCTCATCTTGGATCTAAACATGTGTTACATCACTTTAATTTGATTAGAGGAATTATTGAAAGATGGGAAATCACTATAAAGATAGTAGACTCTTAAGAAAAACAATACATATCCATATACTATAGATTATCCAATAACATGATGATCGTTACTTAGAGAGTAAGGGTATGAGATACCATGATGATTTACTTCAGTGCAAGTGGGAGATTAAAAGTAGTATGCACACAAGCCAATTATGTTGATGATAAAGAATATACTTCGTAATAATCTTATTTGTTTATTAATAAAATTATTCATTTACTAAAGAATTTAATTTATCTACATGGTGCTATTTTTATAATATGTGATAAACCCATAGTTTTAAGAAATGCTTTTGGAATAATGATGAGATCATGCTAATGAGATATAAATTCTTAGATAGCTTAACTAAAATGTTCCCAATTGATGGATAACAAAAAAGGGGATTAGTGAATCTGGATAGATTAGTACATACGTTGCTTGCTCATTAGATAAGGATGATTGATCTCATGATCATTTGTGTGGAGACACTAAAGCAAGTATGTAGGTGCTTATTGGAAAATAAGTTCACTGAACGTGGTTCGCTAAGGAATACCTAATTGAGTTTTACTTGCCTGTCAATAGGAAATCCTGTAGTGATAGTAGTACAAGTAATCCTTAGACTTGAGATCATCATAATATCTTGTGTATGATGAGTTATACTTTGACTTATTCCTTAAGACCCTTAGGGTATATCAAAGGGTATGCTTGGGTATAATAAGTTGTACATGGAGATAATGTATGATCTGTGACGCCACCAAATTCGAGTATCTTCCAACCCGACAGATGGTGTTACACGATACTCATAATCATACATTCATTCCATTGAAACAACAACTGTGATGCCCCCAAATCTAGGTCCCTTTGAACCTCAGATTTGGTCCGCCACGATACTACTATGGTCAAACTATTTATATCTTTTATTCATAACTTAATGAATATAACTTTACTTATTACAATTTAGAATATAAATTCTTTCCATTTCTAGGATCTATGTAATGACCCCAAACTTTTATAAGTTTCAAATCTTGGTCATCTACCATTCCTGTTTTACATCACATTCGATGTTATACAAATATGCAGAATAATTTAAACTTTTTCAATCTCCTTTGAAAAATAAATCTTTTATTGATATCTTAACTCTAATCAATTACAAATCCCTGAATCAAATTATTCTATGATTCACTTTATTCAATTTTCGTATAAATCTTTACATCTCAATTCGAATTTCTCTATGTATCACTTTGTAAAACTTAACAGGTATTCTACATTATAAACTACTATCAAGTATATCTACTAGAACCTAAACATGGTTCAAGAGCATCTAGTTAGATAATAAATCAATCTCCTTCGATACTATTGGACTTTATCTGCGACGACCTGAGAATTTAGAAAATTATTTAAATCTTAATTATTGAATTTAAGGTTAAATAATAAACCTAGACAGAAAATAAGTGAATGGATTCGATATTTTCAGGAAGGAATTTTGTGGAATTAAAAATTTCTTGTGGTGAATTATTCAAGATTAAGGGTATATGTGTATATGTTATGTGAATATGGTATTATATGTGTACAGAATGTGGTTAAGGGTCAAGGGTTGACCAGATAAATTTTATCAGTGTCCAAACCCTAGGTATATATTTAGAACATCAACGTTCAGTTAGAAAATTTTTACGATTTATAAGATACCCTAAAAATCGGTTCTGGAAACCCTAAATTCAGTTTCGGGAATCCGAAACCCTAGTTCGGAGTATGAAACCCTAATTTGAGAATTCAAAGGCTAAATTTAATGGTATAAGTATTTTCGATTATAAATATAATTAGGGATAACCCTAATTGACTATTTAGAAAACCCTAATTCTTGGGTTATAAACCCTAATGCATGAGTATGAAACCTAATTGCTAAGTTAGCAATTTTAATTAGAAAATATTAATCCTAATTGGCAAAATTAAATTTACGATTAGGAAAGTTAAATATAATTAGAGAATTCCAATTACAATTTAGAAATAATAATTTTCTATTTTGGAAACTAAAATTTGGAAATCTTAAAAATTAAATTTCAAAAATTTAAGGGTTAAACCCTAAACCCTAAGTGTTTGGGTAAATGTCAAGTATGCCTTTAAAATTAAATGTGAAATGACCCATTTACCCCTTTTCTTACACATTAAGTAAAGGATATGTCCAAATCTTGGTGACTCATCTTTTTGGATATACAACATGTGCTCAAATCTATCCCAAATATGATTTTTGTGCCACATATACCCACTAGATACAATGAATCAAACAAATCAAAAAAAATTAAAGTAAGAAAACATTACTTATTTTCCTAAGCAAACTTGTCCACGTCTTTTCTCTCCCTATAATTCGGATATGCAGAATGAGAGAGAGAGAGAGAAGATGAACCATGATCAGTTCAAAGCTGGCCAAGGATCAGAATCTAGACCAAAGCTAGAAAGTGGTAAAAAACCCTAAATCTTAGAAATCCTATGATCCTATGTTATATGTTGTAAATCTTTGGTTAAAGTTGTGTTATAAGGTGTCATTTAGTAATCTGGGTTGTTAGATTCCAGATCCATATCATCTAGATCCATGATTTAGAAGTTTTCAAAAATCTGGAAATCTGGAAAAGTGGTGTCTGACAGTCAAATGTCAGGTCTCCTAGATCTGTCTATGTTTATGTTTTTAGTGTTGTAAATGTTTATATTTGTAGTATGTTATGTGGGCTTTTATCTGAAACTCGAATTGGGGTCAGTTCATGTTCGGGTTGAGAGTTATTTTTGGTCAAAACCCATTGACTGCTTCAAATCTGGTTTACGGTAACCCGTAAACCCGCATTTTCCGACGATGTTTTTTGAGCCACGATCTTGCTTGTGTTTCTGTTTTAGACCATTTTGTTGCTTTAAGGTTGTTGTCTGACATGTAGGCTATACAATCATGCTTTTAGATTACTCATACCATTACCAGAATGTAAATTAATCGTGGTCAAACATACATTGACCAACTTTACGGATGAAGATTTCTGGGATACCCAAATCCTCAAGAACCGTTTCCTGAGCAGCACTTTGACCGGTCTAAATCTTCCTTTTATGTTGTTGTTAGACTGATCTGATGGTATATAATTGTTCACTGACATCTCCAGTATAAATAAGAACATTACTATCACACAAAAGAGGACTGGATTGCAAGTTATAAGGATCGAAAGTAGTACCCATGAACTGTTCTTCATTTCTGGAAAACCCAGAAATGAAGAACAACTCTGACATGAGATTTGAGTGCCTATATATCTCAGTTATGATGTTGGATTTCCATAAACGTTGTTGATTCTTGTAGAGTTACATCAAAACTACAACCTTGATGCTTTAAACTTCCCAGAAAATCGTAGGATCATGGGACAAATTATAGTCAAACCAAGCCCTTCGAACTCTGACATGAGTTTCTGAGTTTGATGAAGAACAGCCCAAGAACACCATTAGCGACGGTTTTGTCGCCTATGGTACCTATAACGACAGTTAATTTCAGAAATTAATTACTTTAATTAAATAATTAGATAAAAATGGTTATTAATTATTAAAAATACACAATAAATTTCTAAAAATTATTTTAAAGCCTGAAAATTAGTTTTTAATTATTTTGAGTATATTTCAAAAATATTTAGTATTTTTGGAATATAAAAGGTATTTATTTATTTAATTATAATATTAAACAAATTATTTAAAAATAGTTTTAATTCATGAAAAATCATGAAAAATTATATTATGATATTAGATAATATTTTAAGTTATTTTTGACGACTTTTTATGATGAATTTCATTAATAAATTATTATTGATGGTAATTAATTTATTTACTTGAATATATTAAATAAATTATGGAAAAATAGAATTAATGTTTTAAAAATCATATAAAAATGATCAAGTGTTATAAAAATAGTTTAAGTTATAAAATATAACTTTTGATATTTTGCCAAGAACATATTAATATTTTAATATTAAAAATCAATTATGGGATAATGAATTAAAGATTTAAAGATCATATGAATATGATTTTAAGGTATTAAAAATACTTTGATATATTATAAATATATTATAATATTATGATATGTATTTCATTAATATTTGGTAGTAAATAAATATTAATGATAATGGAATTATGTGGTATTTAATTCATTTAAATACGATATTAATGATCAAAAAATCATTTTAAATGATATTAATTATCTGAAAATTATTATGAGCTTATGCAAAATATTTTGACTGATAATATGATTATCTTAGATAATTGTTAAGTGATAGGCAAAGTTTAATTGAACTTAAACTCGAGTATTATCCGGCTAGACCGTTGGGATGTTAAAATTTTGTTGGATTTAACTCGGACTTAAATAGTCTGACTTGATGCTAAGTTTTATGTGCTGAATAGACTGATAGGGTTATGTGTTATGTGTTTAGGTTATTCTATGTATATATATATATATATAATAGTATTATATTGTGATGATATTATTCTAATATTGGAGATTTATATTATTAATATTAGGTCTTCTGATAAAGCGATATAAATTGTGTAATGCAGAATCAAATCTGCCTTAGTAAGTTTTACTTAACTCTACTAAGAGTTGTTTCATTCAGATATAATTATGGTTAATCATTGCTGATTGCCATTGTAGAATTGTACTCTGTACATATTGCATGTATAAGTCAGGTATGAAAGGCTGATCACCTTCATTACTAGTTGGTCCAGATATATTTGTTCATGTTCAATACTTGTTCAATCAAAATTTTGTTCGTGCTAATTCACAACTATATTGATGAATTATAGCTAGATTATTATTTAGACTCTTTCAATCATGATATGTCTTAATAAATTTAAACTTGTTGGGCAACTTTCATGCTCACCCTTGCTATATCATGATAAATATTGCAGATAAGGCGAATGCGTTCTGATTCAGGAAAAGGTTAAAGCCAAGTTCAGCTTAGGATAAAGTGTGCAACTAATTTATAATAGTATAGTTTGATAAATATGTTATATGTTAGATAGTTTATGAGTTGTGTACAAGTTAAGGTTACTCGATTTTGGGGAATTAATGTGTACGTTTATTGTATAAACAATTTATGTTTATATCTTCCGCAATTAGTTATAGAATGATTGTACCGGATCCGCGGTGATTTGGGACCCAATTCGGGATTTCACAACAGTATCAAAGTCATTGGTTATAAACCTAGGGTAGTGATACCTTAGTCTAATAACCACAAAGGATTAGGATATGTACTAACTCAAATAGAGTTAGTGTGTCGGTAAGATTCAAAGATGAATCTCGACGAGTTATAAGATACAGAGTTTCCTAACTCTAAAAATAAAGTTGAATAGTAGTGGTGAATAGATAGAGTCTAAAAGACTAAAGGTGTAGGGATAGGAGATCGTCAAACAAAACGATCATAGTAGAAATGAATCATAAAATATACGATGAGATCACCCTGTGATCTGATGTGGATCAATAGAATGATTGAAAAGTTTACAGTAAGATTTCTGTGTGACAGTGGTACTACAAATTGGTACAGATTCAGGAAAGGTTTATGAATATGAATTGAATGAAACTCGTATTGAGAAGAGAGTTAGTATTAGGTGGGGATTTCAATTGAGGACTCATGTTAGCAGCTAAGTTGTATGATTCTTCGTATGGGAGTTGAATTGTACTTGGTGTAACAACCACTTAGTTTCTGGCACTGATAATCATTGAAATGTTTATGTTGCGCTATTTGCTATATGCAGGTTGAGAGGGTGATTCCTTTCTCAGGTGTATAACAGATAGATAGGTTCTAAGTAGAGAATATCAGGTTAAGTACGAGTTCTTAAAACTCATACTTATGGTAATGCTCGTGACTCATGATTATATGAAATGTTTATGAACCCCTCAGTGAATGGACGCGAAAGGTCTGACTAGGAAAAGTTCTTAAACTCATATGATTGTGGCAAGTTCCTGAACTCATAAGTGTGGTAAGTTTGACGAACTGGGTATAGTTTTGTGTGAATGGAGTATTGAGGATAATAGGAATAAATAGATTACTAAGCAAATGATTATTAGTGGAAACATAAGTTTTCTAAAACTCCTAGCTATGCTAGACTTCAAAATTTTGACATCAAGCGAAATACGCACCATGTGTTTTTTTTTAAAAAATGTAGACTTGTAATCATTTGTGAAACGGTTTAAAGTATAGTCTATGCTACTTATTTCAGCTAGACACAAATGATTTGAAATATCAAAATATATTTTTATTTATCACTTATGTACCATGAAACCTGGTGCAGAGATGATAAAAAGGTGATGGAGTTATAATACAGAATACATAGTAATGCAATTTGATCTAAAATCGTTATTCCACTTATCAGATGATGTGTTATGACAAAGTCATCGATGACGACATCCTTAAATCTGACTCATCAAGACTACAAGACGACATCATGATGTCATTCTCGAAAATATTTTCAAAATTTTAATTTGCCAACGGGGTTTGGCTACACTTAAATAATTCGATTAAATTGAATTATTGATATGAGTCTATGCTATTCGATTCAGCTAGACTAATGTTATGAAAACTCTAAGTGTTCATTGAGAAAAATTTCTCGAAACAAATTGTTTTGGTACAGAATTCTATAATAAGACTGAGGTAAAAATTTTGTGCCTATGACAATGATGAGAAACAGATCAGACCAGCAGTACTTGGCCAGTACAGGGCATACCGGGCTAATTACCCTTTATGTCCGTAAGTTATGACAATTTGCAGATGAATTTCCATAAAACCTTTGCGAAAATGACAGACAAATAGTCTATGTAACTCCTCAACACAATTTTAAAATATTACTCTTGTGAGTGGTGTATTGGGTAGCATGTGATGATGTGACGCCCCCAAAATAGGTATACATCACCTATTCTGAGTCGACAAATACATGGTACAGAATACAAATACAATCTTTAATATACAACAAGAAAGCTGGGAGTTTTAATACAAATATTGTCTTCTGACAATATCCACTCTCGTAATAAGTCCTCATTACATTTATTGTCACACTATTTAATGTAATAGTGAGGATTACTAATACTATCATCTCGGACCGTCAATCCGCTCCCCTACGACCAGTCCCGCCACGCTTCTCATTTCCTAAAGAGAACAAAGGAAAGAAAGGGTGAGATCAACTAGCCCAAAGAAGAAATATTATGACTAAGATAATGCGTAATAAATTATCTTTAGTCTTCAACAAAGTTAAACTGATAAAATACAATAAACATCAAGTTTAACCTGCAAGGAACATGCAATCCATTAAAAGAGTCAAGTAGAGAATAAAATCTACTATCTTTTATGATTTAAAAGGTTTTTCATCACTTTTATCGCTGGGACTTAGCTTAATAAATAATCCACCTCATCCCTGCACTACGACCAAGGATATTCATAAGTATCACAACCACAAATTATCCACACACTACGGGCCAAGGATATTCGTGTATTCATCAATGGTAATTATTATGCCAACAACTGTCCATCAATGCACTACAGGCCAATGAGGACTTTTACCACATCATTTGTAACATCACAGTCATGATTACACCGAATAATCCCTGGTCATAATCATACCAAGTCCATCTATGCACTACAGGCCACATATGACTTTCAACAAAATATAAATATGAGGATGATGACAATGATATAAAAATTCAATAAAACAAGTTCAAGAATTAATTTATCTAGGAACTAATAACGTCCAAATTGTCAACATGATACTTCTTTGTAGAGTAAAATTTAAGAATGCTCAGAAAAATATTTCCATGAAAGATATTGGATGAAACGCAAATATCAAGGATATTCCACTAATTTCATGGAGTATAGAAGTTAAAACTTTAACCAACTGAGTATAATAAAGAATAGAATAACAAAAGAAATCACCATGCATGCGGAACTTGGCATAGACAGGTTATTCCAACAGAATAATAAGTAACTAACCAAAGTCAAAGCGAAATTCGATCGACAGATGTTCCAATGTAATAATAAAGAGTGGAATAACAACAGAAATCACCATGTATGCGGTACTTGACATGTATAAAGTTTATTCTAGCGAGAATAATAAATAACGGAATCAGTCCCACGAAATGCACATATAGGATATTCCAATGTAATAACAAAGATTTTAACCAGTCCAAACAGAAAACGCATAGACGTGATATTCCAACGTAATAATAAAGACTAACCAGTCCTGTGAATAACGCACAGACATGATATTCCAACAGAATAATAAAGACTAGAATAACAGAAGTTCTCTTCATGAATATGAAAAAAATAATACCCCTTACCTTATAAAGAAGAGTACTCCGACGGTAGGGCGGGAATATACTTGAAGAAACTTGCACTACGCTCAAAGCTTTCTTAAACGCTAAAGAAATACTCTCAAGATCATAGAAGAATAACTCTCTCTACAGTTTCTCTTTCTAGAGTTTAAGTGAATTCGTAAGAAATAATGAAGGAATGAGCTTCTATTTATAGAAGAATGGACTGAATAGTAACCAATCCATGAACGGTCCAGATCAATTTACTTTAAACGGATGGTCCAGATTGGTTTACAATAAAATATAATATATTCTATTTATAATCTAATAAAATGAATAACTTTTAAAAAGGTTTTACTATGCAAACACTATGGAGGCACTATGAAAACACTATGCATAATAAAATATAATATAATCTAATTATTGTCTAATAAAATAGATAACTTTATAAAAGTATTCTGCTTTATATAAAAAGATTCTACTTATTAGCCTAATAAAATGAATAACTTTATAAAAGTATTCTGCTTTTATATAAAAGTTTTTCTGCTTTTATTAAATTAATAATACTAATAAAACAAAACTTATATATATATATATATATATATATATATATATATAATATATATATAACAATCAACAATAATTGAATCAAATAATATGAGATACTATAAAAGAACTTTCGTGAGCAATAATTGAACAAAAATGAGTGATTTCTCACCTAAGCATCAATAATCAATACTGTGCTAATGCTCTTTGTGCAACCACGCCAGACATCGTTGACTTTTACTACCGAGTAGTTCAACAAGATAACAATGAAAACTTTCGTCGTTATTTTCATAAAAATACTTTTGTCATTTTCTCAATCCGACAATAATTCTGTTGTGGGGTCCATCAATGATTGTGTCATCATACGAATGTTCCCTGACACAAAGAATATTCCCCGACCAATCGAATATAATACAACAACTTGCATACTTTGCAAAATTTATAAATACTACCCACAACTATAACATTATCTCAAATTCACAGCATAATATTCAAAAAAATATTTCAAGAAAATTAAATCTTTATTCGTAAAATTTAGGATTTTACAATCTCCCCTCCTTATGAAATTTCGCCCTCGAAATTTACGTACGTACCTGGTATACCGAACAGATGAGGACACTTCGTCAGATTCTAACTCTTGAGGTATAACCTTTAAGCGTAGAATATATTCCAAGATTTTAATAGGTACATCTTCATACGTTAAATTATCCGCTATCTCGTCCGGTTCTAAATCAATAATGTGGTTCGGGTTGTCCACATATTTACGTAACATCGATACGTGAAAAACGTTATGAACACGCAACATACTTGGTGGTAAAACGAGTCTATAGGCCACAGTTCCTACTCGATCAAGGATTTCAAATAAGCCAATAAAATCAAGGGTTGAGATTTCCTCTCTTCATTGATTCTTGCTTCTAGAATAACGCCCTCTTGAACCTTCTTTTTCACATTCACCAGCTCTGAGTATTTAGCTTGCACGGCTTTAACTTTATCGATTAAAGTCGATTCTACTCGTATATTCGTTATCTTTACGTGGGTTCGTATATTCGCACTTGTAACCGCATACGATCTTCTACTCAACGCGTCAACTATAATGTTCGCTTTTCCTACGATGGTATTGAATGGTACGATCGTAATCTTCAACAGCTCAAGTCAACATCTTTGGCGCATGTTACGTTCATTTTAGTTAAAGAAATATTTGAGGGTTTAAGAAATGGGTTTTGTACTGGGGTCAATACAAAATTCAATTTCACGCTCTAGGGGTAGTCTAGGAAGTCTTCATGAATACGTTAGGAAATTTGTTAACGATAGAAATATCATTCAAAACTGTGACTCTCATCCAAGACTTGGATAGTACATCACATTGATACCTATCAACTTGCCATCTTCATTCACGATGTCGCCTACAAAAAGTCTGGCTTCGGTGCATTCCACACAAGGAAGTCAACAACGAAAGGATCGGGCTCTTTACTTATGGCTTGATATGACAATGATTGACTTTAGTGGTTTGGTTACTTTGAATTCGCATAACAGGTTGGTTAGGAGTATGAAAGCTAACAACCTTACAAAAATCATGATGAGTAATTAGCCAATCAATTCCTAAAATCACATCAAAGGCAAGTATTTTCAAAAAGATAAGATCGACAAGTAACGTGAAAGTGTTGATTTGAATCAAACAAGGTTTATAAATAGTGGAGGTAACGAAGGTTTCTTCCAACTGAGTTTCAACAGATAAATCAAAGTCTAACTTCTCTGGAGTTAAATTCAAACATTGAACACAACTAGGTGAAATAAAAGAGTTAGTAGAACCAGTATCTAACACAGTATAGACTTCGCAAGAGTTTATGACTAACATACCCGTGATAATTTTATTTAGGTTCCTCGTCACGAAAAAAAAAATGCTCTCTCTTAAACTACCGGCTTTGGCTTGTCTGGGACATCCTTTGGCATCACTATCCTAGCTGGACTTGACTTCACCATACGACAAAATCTAGCTAGGTGGCCTTCTCTTCCGCAATTAAAACACGCTTTGGATTGCTGCGTATAGTTTGGACGGATGTGTCCCTCCTGTCCGCATTTGAAACATACGACCGGTGGTCATTCTTCTTCCTTTGAAACGGGTGCTGGTGCCGACGTCTTCACGTCATTGTTGAACCTTCTCTTCTTGAAATGTCCATTCTTATTATTTTGGCCATGATTACCACCGAAGTGGTTACCATTTCTGGAATGTTGATTCCCTCCATGCTTATTGTCACCGCTTTGATGATCATATCACCCCAGATTATCATTTTGTTTTACCGCTTCTTTTTGGTTGGGTTGACTCATTATCGCGCTCCAATAACTGAGCCCTATTAACAATATCTAAATACAAACACAGTTTATGAGAGATAAGATATTGACGTATCTCAGGTTTCAAACATCTTAGAAACATTCACGTCATTCTCTCCTCATTATCAACCAAATGAGACGCAAATCGGGAGAACTCGGCAAACTTGGCTTCGTACTGCGACACGGTCATGTTGTTTTGCTCCAACTTGATAAACTCCACCTCCTTCATGTGACGAATACTTTCAGGAAAGTACTTGTCGTTGAACAATTCTTGAAATTTCTCCCAAGACATCTTGAGTGTGTCAGGCTGGGTACGTTTTACAGATTCCCACCAGTAATCTGCCTCTTCACGCAACATAAAGGTGGCGAATGGAACCTTTTGCTCCTCGGAGCATCCCAAAACATCAAATATCTTGGTGATCTGCTTTAACCACGTCTCTGCCTTAAGTGGTTCTGGCTTTACCAAAAACTCTGGTGGTCCCAGCTCCTTGAACTGCTTAGCGGTGATCAACCGTGGGTTGCCATTATTTTTACCTGCATTATGAACATGAGTCTCTCTCGTTTGGTGTTGCATGAATTCTAAAAAGCTCTTAAACGTATCGTCGTTCGTCAATTGATCAGTGTTGTTATTTACAGGAGGATTATCGCCATCCTGTTGCACATTGTCCTGATTATTGATCTGTGGAGACTCAACGGTCTCCTGTGCTCCATTGATGTTCTCAACATTCTCGGATGCCATTTTCAAACACTGATACAAAACAAGGGTTAATTAACATATCACATATTATCCCTATACTCTGACCGACCAATTAAATATCAAATAAACTTAGGTAGGTCATACTAGCGAAGGAATTCCCCATCTCTCCCCTCCTAGTTCTTGTCTCACATCTTAGCCAGGGATCATATCCTTAAGCTTTGATACCAACTGTGATGCCCCCAAAATAGGTATACATCACCTATTCTGAGTCGCCAAATACATGGTACAGAATAAAAATACAATCTTTAATATACAACAAGAAAGCTGGGAGTTTTAATACAAATATTGTCTTCTAGACAATATCCACTCTCAGAATAAGTCCTCATTACATTTATTGTCACACTATTTAACATATTAGTGAGGACTACTAATACTATTATCTGGACCATCACTCCGTTCCCCGACTAGTCCCGGCTACGTTCTCATTTGCTGAAGAGAACAAAGAAAGAAAGGGTGAGCTCAACTAACCCAAAGAAGAAATATTATGACTAAGATAATGCGTAATAAATTATCATTAGTCTTCAACGATGTTAAACCGATAAAATACAATAGACATCAAGTTTAATCTGCAATGAAACATGCAATCCATTAAAAGAGTCAAGTAGAGAATAAAATCTACTATCTTTTATGATTTAAAAGGTTTTCATCACTTTTATCATTTGGGACTCGACAATAATAAATAATCCACCTCATCCCTGTACTTACGACCAAGGATATTCATAAGTATCACAACCACAAATTATCCATGCACTACGGGCCAAAGATATTCGTGTATTCATCAATAGTTATGATCATGCCAACAACTCGTCCATCAATGCACTACAGCCAATGAGGACTTTTACCACATCATTTGTAACATTATGGTCATGATTACCTTTGTATAATCCCCAGTCATAATCATACCAAGTCCATCTATGCAAAGACAGCCACAAATGACTTTCAACAAAATATAAACATGAGGATGATGACAATGATATAAGAATTCAATAAAACAAGTTCAAGAATTAATTTATCCAGGAACTAATAACGTCCAAATTGTCAACATGATACTTCTTTGTAAAGTAAAATTTAAGAATGCTCAGAAGAATATTTCCATGAAAGATACTGGATGAAACGCAAATATCATGGATATTCCACTAATTTCATGGAGTATAGAAGTCAAAACTTTAACCAACTGAGTATAATAAAGAATGAAATAACAAAAGAAATCACCATGCATGTGAAACTTGGCATAGACAGGTTATTCCAACAGAATAATAAGTAACGGAACCAGGTCATGCGAAATTTGCATCGACAGGATGTTCCAACAGAATAATAAAGAGTGGAATAACAACAAATCACCATGTATGCAGATTGCCGCGCAGACAGTTATTCCAATGAATAATAAATAACGTAATCAGTCAAAGTAGTAAAATGCACAGTAGACATGATATTCCAACAAAATAACAAAGATGGAACCGTCCGTCCCAAGCAAAACGCATGCATGTGATATTCCAACAGAATAATAAAGATTTTAACCGGAGTCCGTGAATAACGCATGTACATGATATTCCAAATGAATAATAAAGACTAGAATAATGAAAGTTCTCTTCATGAATATAAAAAATAATACCCTTACCTTATAAAGAAGAGTACTCAAGACGGTAGAGGCGGGAATATACTTGAAGAAACTTGCACTACGCTCAAAGCTTTCTTAAACGCTAAAGAAATACGCTCAAGATTATAGAAGAATAACTCTCTACGCTTTCTCTCTCCGGAGTTTCGGTGAATTAAATAAGAAATAATAAAGGAATAAGCTTCTATTTATAGAAGAATGGATGAATAGTAACCAATCCATGAAACGGTCCGAGATCGATTTACTTTAAACGGACGGTCCAGATTGGTTTATAATAAAATATAATATTTTCTATTTTTAATCTAATAAAATGAATAACTTTTAAAAAGATTTTACTATGCAAATACTATACATAATAAAATATAATATAATCTAATTATTGTCTAATAAAATGAGATAACTTTATAAAAGTATTACATTTTTATATAAAAAGATTTTACTATTAGCCTAATAAAACGAATAACTTTATAAAAGTATTCTGCTTTTATATAAATTTTTTCTCGCTTTATTACATTAATAATTCTAATAAAACAAAACTTATATATATATATATATATATATATATATATATATATATATAATCAACAATAATTGAATCAAATAACGTTGAGATACTATGCAACAACTCTCAGTATAAATAATTGAACAAAAACGGGTGACTTCTCACATAAGCATCAATAATCAATCTTGGTGCTACTATGCAACCCACGCCAGACATTCTTTTCTTTACTAATGAGTAGTTCAACAAAGATTAATGGTAAAACTTTCGTAGCGTTATTTTCATAAAAATATTTTTGTCGTTTTGTAAATCCGACAATAATTCTGTTGTTGGGGTCCACCAATGATTGTGCCGACACAAAGAATATTCCCCGACACAAAGAATATTCCCCGACCAATCGAATATAATACAACAACTTGCATACTTTGCAAAATTTATAAATACTACCCACAACTATAACATTATTTCTAATTCACACCATAATATTCAAACAAAATATTTTGAAAAAATTAAATCTTTATTCATAAAATTTGGGATTTTACAGATGATGTGTATGAATGGTGTAAGCTGTATGGTATACGGTGTAAGTTGAATTTCGGGGATAAAATTCTTAGAAGAAGGGGTGAATGTGACGACCCGAGAATTTATAAAATTATTTAAATCTTAAATATTGAATTTAAGGTTAAATAATAAACCTAGACAGAAAATAAGTGAATGGATTCGATATTTTCAGGAAGGAATTTTGTGGAATTAAAAATTTCTTGTGGAGAATTATGCAGGATTAAGGGTATATGTGTATATGTTATGTGAATATGGTATTATATGTGTACAGAATGTGGTATCGGTTCTGGAAACCCTAAATTCAGTTCCGGGAATCCGAAACCCTAGTTCGGAGTATGAAACCCTAATTTGAGAATTCAAAGGCTAAATTTAATGGTATAAGTATTTTCGATTATAAATATAATTGGGGATAACCCTAATTGACTATTTAGAAAACCCTAATTCTTGGGTTATAAACCCTAATGCATGAGTATGAAACCTAATTGCTAAGTTAGCAATTTTAATTAGAAAATATTAATGTAAGACCCCAACTTTTTTGAATAAAGATGAATTTTCTATAATTATCATTTTTGAATGAATTTGATATAATATTATAGTTGTGGGTAATATTTATAAAATTTTCAAAGAACGCAAGTTGTTATATAATATTCTATTGGTCGGGGAATATTCGTTTTAACAGGGAATATTCGTACGACGACACAATCATTGATGGACCCCACAACAGAATTATTGTTGGATTAAGAAAATGAAAAAAAATATTTTATGAAAATAACGGCGGAAGTTTTACCGTTAACTGTTGAAACACCCAGTGTTAAAAGTACAGGAATACGCGTGGTTGCATAGTAGCACATGGTATTGATTATTGATGCTTATGTGAGAAGTCATTCAGTTTTATTCAATTATTGTCGATATTTATATATTATTAAATCAATAATTGAGATGACAGAGTTATTAATATTATTATTTTCATTATTAAAGATGTTTAGAAGTTCTGCCAAGGAGAGGTTTGGTCACCTAATTGCGCGTTAATAGGGAGAAATCTTTATTGGAAAGCCCCCTCTTTCCTAGGAACGACCTGGTCGATTAATAGTGTGAATAATAATAATGATGATGAAGTTTTGTTTTATTAGTATTATTAATGTAATAAAACAGAAAAGCTTTTTTATATAAAACAAAATACTTTTATAAAGTTATTCATTTTATTAGGCTAATAGTAAAATCTTTTTATATAAAACAGAATACTTTTATAAAGTTATCTGTTTTATTAAACAATAATTAGAATATATTATATTTTATTATGCATAGTGTTTGCATAGTAAAATCTTTTTAAAAGTTATTCGCTTTATTAGATTATAAATAAAATATATTATATTTTATTGTAAACCAACTGACCGTCTGCTTAAAGTAAATCGATCCGACCGTTCATGGATTGGTTATTATTCAAATCCATTTTTCTATAAATAAAGCTCATTCCTTCATTATTTCTTACGAATTCACTGAAACTCTAGAGAGAGAAACTGTAGAGAGAATTATTCTTCTATCTTGAGTGTATTTCTTTAGCGTTTAAGAAAACTTTGAGCGTAGTGCAAGTTTCTTCAAGTATATCCCCGTCCTATCGTCGGAATACTCTTCTTTATATGGTAAGGGGTATTATTTTTTTTCTTCTTCATATTCATTAAGAGAACTTCAGTTATTCCATTCTTTATTATTCTGCTGGAATAACTCTGCATAATGCCATGCCTACCCTATACTTGGTGATTTCTCGCATTGTTATTCCATTCTTTATTATTCTGTTGAATATCCGCAATGCTTTTTTACTGGCCGACCGGGTTCCATCTTTATTATTCTTTGGAATATTCTGTCATGCAGATTTTACGCCGGACCTAGTTCCGCTTTTTTATTATTCTCCGCTGGAATATCCTGTAAAGCGCTTTCTGCCCGGACCGATTCCGTTATTTATTATTCTATTGAATAACTTTGTCTATGCTAAGTACCGCATGCATGGTGATTTCTGTTGTTATTCCATTCTTTATTATTACATTGGAATATCCTGCCGCTTGGGAATTTTGCCTCGACTTTGATTAGTTATTTTTTATTCTGTTGGAATAACCTGTCTATGCGAAGTACCGCATGCATGGTGATTTCTTTTGTTATTCCATTCTTTATTATACTCAGTTGGATAAAGTTTTGACTTCTATACTCCATGAAATTAATGGAATATCCTTGATATTTGCGCTTCATCCAGTATCTTTTTATGGAAATATTCTTCTGAGCATTCTTGAATTTTACCCTACAAAGAAATATCATGTTGACAATTTGGACGTTATTAGTTCCTGAATAAATTAATTCTTGAACTTGATTTATTGAATTCTTATATCATTGTCATCATCCCCATATTTATATTTTGTTAAAAGTCATCTGTGGCCTGTAGTGCATAGATGGATTTGGTATGATTATGACCAGGGATTTTACAAAGGTAATCATGGCCGTAATGTTACAAATGATGTGGTAAAAGTCCTCATTGACCCGTAGTGCATTGATGGGCAGCTTGTTGGCATGATCATGACCATTGATGAATACATCACGAATATCCTCGGCCCGTAGTGCATGGATAATTTGTGGTTGTGATACTTATGAATATCCTTGGCAGAAAAGTGGATGATGTGGATTATTTATTGTTTGAGTTCCAAATGATAAAAATGATGAAAAACCTTTAAATCATGAAAGATAGTAGATTTTATTTTCTACTTGACTCTTGTAATGGATTGCATGTTCCTGCTGCAGCTTAAACTTGATGTCTATTGTATTTTATCGGTTTAACGATCATTGAAGACTAATGATAATTTATTCTCGCATTATCTTAGTCATAATATTTCTTATTGGGCTAGTTGAGCTCACCCTTTCTTTCACCGTTTCTTCTTGAAATGAGAACGAAATGGGACTAGTCGGGAACAACAGTGTGACGATCCGATGATAAGATTAGTAATCTTCACTATTCTGTTAAATAGTGTTACAATAAATGTAATGAGGACTTATTCTGAGAGTGGATATTTTCTAGAAGACAATGTTTGTATTAAAACTCACAGCTTTCTTGTTGTATATTAAAGATTGTATTTGTATTCTATACCATGTATTTGTCGACTCAGAATAGGTGATGTATACCTATTTTGGGGGCGTCACAATTAATCCTAATTGACAAACTTAAATTTACGATTAGGAAAGTTAAATATAATTAAAGAATTCCAATTAAAATTTAGAAATAATAATTTTCTATTTTGGAAACTGAAATTTGGAAATCTTAGAAATTAAATTTCAAAAATTTAAGGGTTAAACCCTAAACCCTAAGGGTTTGGGTAAATGTCAAGTATGCCTTTAAAATTAAATGTGAAATGACCCATTTACCCTTTTTCTTACACATTAAGTAAAGGATATGTTCAAATCTTGGTGACTCATCTATTTGGATATACAACATGTGCTCAAATCTATCCCAAATCTGATTTTTGTGCCACCTATACCCACTAGATACAATGAATCAAACAAATCAAAAAAATTAAAGTAAGAAAACATTACTTATTTTCCTAAGCAAACTTGCCCATGTCTTTTCTCTCCCTATAATTTGGATATGCAGAATGGGAGAGAGGGAAGATGAACCATGATCAGTTCAAAGCTGGCCAAGGATCAGAATCAAAGAATAGAATCTAGACCAAACCTAGAAAGTGGTAAAAAACCCTAAATCTTTGAAATCCTATGATCCTATGTTGTATGTTGTAAATCTTTGGTTAAAGTTGTGTTATAAGGTGTCATTTAGTGATCTGGGTTGTTAGATCCCAGATCCATATCATCTAGATCCATGATTTAGAAGTTTTCAAAAATCTGGAAATCTGGAAAAGTGGTGTCTGACAGTCAAATGTCAGGTCTCTTAGATCTGTCTATGTCTATGTTTTTAGTGTTGTAAATGTTTATATTTGTAGTATGTTATGTGGGCTTTTATCTGAAACTCGAATCGGGGTCTGTTCATGTTCGGGTTAAGAGTTATTGTTGGTCAAAACCTATTGACAGTTCACGAAATCTGCTTTTAGGTAACCCGAAACCAGATTTTCCGACGATGTTTTTTCATGACCACGCGGATCTTGCTTGTGTTTATGTTTTAGACCATTTTGTTGCTTTAAGGTTGTTGTCTGACATGTAGGCTATACAATCATGCTTTTAGATTACTCATACCATTACCAGAATGTAAATTAATCGTGGTCAAACATACGTTGACCAACTTTACGGATGAAGATTTCTGGGAAACCCAAATCTTCAAGAACCGTTTCTTGAGCAGCACTTTGACCGGTCTAAATCTTCCTTTTATGTTGTTGTTAGACTGATCTGATGGTATATAATTGTTCACTAACACATCCAGTATAAATAAGAACATTACTATCACACAAAAGAGGACTGGATTGCAAGTTACAAGGATCGAAAGTAGTACCCATGAACTGTTCTTCATTTCTGGAAAACCCAGAAATGAAGAATAGCTCTAACATGAGATTTGAGTGCCTATATATCTCAGTTATGATGTTGGATTTCCATAAATGTTGTTGATTCTTGTAGAGTTACATCAAAACTACAACCTTGATGCTTTAAACTTCCCAGAAAATCGTAGGATCATGGGACAAATTATGGTCAAACCAAGCCCTTCAACTTCTCGATACGAAGTTTCGGGGTTTGATGAAGAATGACCTTTAAGAACACCATGACGACAGCGCTTGTAGCCTATGGTACCTATAACGACAGTTAATTTCAGAAATTAATTACTTCAATTAAATAATTAGAGAAAAATGGTTATTAATTATTAAAAATACAAAATAAATTTCTAAAAATTATTTTAAAGCCTAAAAATTAGTTTTTAATTATTTTGAGTATATTTCAAAAATATTTAGTATTTTTGGAATATAAAAGGTATTTATTTATTTAATTATAATATTAAACAAATTATTTAAAAATAGTTTTAATTCATGAAAAAATCATGAAAAATTATATTATGATATTAGATAATATTTTAAGTTATTTTTGTGACTTTTATGATGAATTTCATTAATAAATTATTATTGATGGTAATTAATTTATTTACCTGAATATATTAAATAAATTATGGAAAAATAGAATTAATGTTTTAAAAATCATATAAAATGATTGAAGTGTTATAAAATAGTTTAAGTTATAAAATATAACTTTTGATATTTTGCCAAGAACATATTAATATTTTAATATTAAAAAATCAATTATGGGATAATGAATTAAAGGTTTAAAGATCATATGAATATGATTTTAAGGTATTAAAAATACTTTGATATATTATAATATTATGATATGTATTTCATTAATATTTGGTAGTAAATAAATATTAATGATAATGGAATTATGTGGTATTTAATTCATTTAAATACGATATTAATGATCAAAAAATCATTTTAAATGATATTAATTATCTGAAAATTATTATGAGCTTATGAAAAATATTTTGACTGATAATATGATTATCTAAGATAATTGTTAAGTGTTAGGTAGAGTTTAATTGAACTTAAACTCGAGTATTATCCGACTAGACCGTCGGGATGTTAGAATTTTGTCAGATTCAACTCGGACTTAAATAGTCTGACTTGATCCTAAGTTTTATATGCTGAATAGACTGATAGGGTTATGCGTTATGTGTTTAGGTTATTCTATGTATATATATATATATATATAATAGTATTATATTGTGGTGATATTATTCTAATATTGGAGATCTATATTACTAATATTAGGTGTTCGGATAAAGCAATATAAATTGCGTAGCGGTAATCAATGGTTCAAGCAAGTTTTACTTAACTCTACTAAGAGTTGTTTCATTCAGATATGCTTATGGTTATTCATTGCTGATTGCCATTGTAGAATTGTACTCTGTACATATTGCATGTATAAGTCAGGTATGAAAGGCTGATCACCTTCATTACCAGTTGGTCAAGATATATTTGTTCATGTTCAATACTTGTTCAGTTAAAATTTTGTTCGTGCTAATTCAGAACTATATTGATGAATTATAGCCAGCTTATTATTCAGACTCTTTCAATCATGATATGTCTTAATAAATTTAAACTTGCTGGGCAACTTTCATGCTCACCCTTGCTATATCATGATAAATATTGCAGATAAGGCGAATGTGTTCGGATTCAGGAAAAGGTTAAAGCCAAGTTCAGCTTGGGATAAAGTGTGCAACTAATTTGTAATAGTATAGTTTGATAAATATGTTATATGTTAGATAGTTTATAAATTGTGTACAAGTTAAGGTTACTTAATTTTGGGGAATTAATGTGTACGTTTATTGTTTAAACAATTTAGGTTTATATCTTCCGCAATTAGTTATAGAATGATTGTACCGGATCCGCGATGATTTGGGACCCGAATTCGGGGCTTTCACATTATCAATCAAGTAGCACGTAACTTTTACCGTGTATCCTTAAATTGCAAAAGTGGTTATTTGCAAGGGTGAGCTCGACAGCCCAACAATTCTAACAGTTTTCATGCAACATATAGCATATAACAACATATTCAGTTCATGCATTCATAATTAATTAATATTTACTACGCATGTTACTTCTCACATAACAGGCATAGAAATTTATTTCACAAGCATATCATCAAAGATCAACTTTCACATTCCATACATATCTCATATGCATTTCATATATATACATCAACATTTGCATAACATAATATAGATCAACTAACAGTTATGAAATTCATATATCAAAATAGGAACTGAAAGACTTGCCTGATTCGTAGTTTATTAACTACGACTTAACTGCTTAAAGGTTAGCTGCACTTCGTGTCTTCCTACACAGTTATATAATCATGGATTCATATCCATTAGTCATGCATTCATACATTCTTAATGTAATAATAATTTTACATTGTTCTCTATCTTGGTTTTTAAGACCTTCCCTTTACTTTCTTAATAAACTTTTAGAATAGCTATTTATATATAGTACACATTAGCTACACATGCTTTATAGCAACATTTATAAATCTTTCACACACTTGACTCGCTATGTGTTCGACACATATCTAAAGTCTAAAGATACGCGATCTACATCGTTCTTACATTTTGCAAACTTTAATAACTTTTAACAAATTTTGTTTTTATATAACCATTACATGCTCTTAGGCTTAAAACATCATCCATGTCAAGTACTATAGCTTAGGATAGTACTATAAGTAAATTGCCAAAATCAGAAAGCAAATAAAATGTCCAGACCAAATTGTCCTGCAGCGCAGCTGCGCTGAGGTTAGGCATGGGACTGACGCAGCAGCACCGTCCCCTGGCCAGACCAAAGTTGAGTATTTATTTTCTGGTTTGATATGGGTTCTTAGCACGCATGACAGTTAACACATAACTTATCCTCATATTAAGAGGTCTTAACCCAAGTTAGGTGTCACGTGTTTTTACTTTAAGTTATTTTCACTAAGTAGGTTCATGTACAAGGAATGAACTATCTTAACCATTTCATCACGTAAGGACGTTAAATGCATATAATTTGTATGCCCGTATATATTCAACTCATTAGTTCATCATTTAAGAAATCATTACAATTCATACTCGCACGACTTATATGGTGTCTAACTAGATGAGCACACATGTAAGCCATGTTTATAAAAGCTTAGTTTCGCAAGGCGTTCAAATTCACTTTTAAAAGTCATTCTAGGACAAGCTAAATCAACTAGGTGCAACTTTAAATCTCATTTCATAGCTAACTAATCCATGTATGTATGTTATTATATTTAGAACTTTAAGTCCACAAGTTACTTTAAGTTCCTTCTCAAAGTTTCAAGTTTTCTTTAGAAATCATTTTCAACTAAGCTATTGTAAGTTGATAATAAGTAAAGCCACTCTAAATCACTTCTCATGCTTAGGTATACTCATATCTCAACAATAGGTATGTGTTAAAATATCATAACTTCAAAGACTCAAAGTTCGTAAATATTCATTTTTCCAAATCTTTAAGTTTCTTTTCAAAACACATACTAATTCATGCTAAAGTATTCCCTTATAAGTAAGGTAATCTTATATGTCATGTCTAGTATCTTTCATTTTTATGTTATATCACTTAGAATAACATATTCCATCATCGGGAGCACTATACTTGCGTAAGTGCTCGCTCGACGCCCTCCGATCGCCTTCAAATACGTAACAGTCAAAAAGATGACTATTTTGACCCTTCCCAATGACCTCAAATTTAAAACCTTAAAGAACAAAGGTTGTAGGTCTATTCGTCCTCGTTCTGGATCATCTTGAATCACCTCAATCGGAGTTCGTATAAAAAGGTTATGCCTAATTTACTACAACAAGTCATAGCAGTCTACCCGACACTGAAGCCCGGCGCAGCTGCGCCCTAAATGGCCTTGGGGGCAGCGTAGCTATGCCCCAAGTCGCAGAACAGTCCCTCAGGCTCTGCTCTTCGTGATTTTGCAGACCAAACCTCCTTCGAATGATCATAACATGAGTTATACTCATCCAATTTAGTCCATTTTCGATTCTATGAGTTTTTAACTCATAAAACTACAACATACCAACAACCCAATAATTATCATAAACATTACCTAATCCAAAAATGAATCTATAACTCATGTTCATGCAAATGTTCATGTTTGGAAAAGTTTAGCGAATTCGTTCACTACGAATTCGTTTCTCAACCAAATTGGTTCGTTTAACTTTCGTTGATTTTGTTTTTAACTGTATTAACAATACCTAGCATCAATTCATGGGTTATAACAACCCTTAGCCATCAATTTTTGACTCAAAAGCTACTTTTTCATGATATTACTAAGAAAGTGTAAACTTAGGAAATCAAGAGCATGTAACTTAGAATTATTACCTCTTGATGCTTAACTTTGCTGAACATAGCTCTTCAATCATCTAATTGCTCCTAATTCTTTCAACCTCTCTTAGCCAAATTCTAAGAGAATTTATCAAATATATTCAATATCTTATTTAATTTTATTTTAAATAAAATATAATAATTTGCCATTAATTCATACAGTCGCATAATTAAATTCCTCCTTTATTAATAATGTCAAATTATTAAAACTCTAATTAATAATTAAATTAATTAAAATACTATTAGGCTTATTAAATATTTTTTTAATATAATAAGCTCACATAATCACATACTTGAATAATAAAAATTCTCCACTTTAATTTAATAAATATAACACATATAATTAAATTAATCTACCATAATTTCATCAATTAATTATTTAATCTAATAATTAATTCATCGAAAAATATTTATTCAATCCAATAAATATTAAAATTAAATTTCAAAATCTCGGTTGTCACATTTTTCCCCTCTTAAAAGGATTCTGTCCTCAGAATCACAACTCAACAATTCGTCCCATTACATTCCCCCCCTTACAAAGATTCTGTCCCCAGAATCGCTTATAATAATCTAAGTAAATAAATGAGGATAATTCTTCATCATAATCTCTTCGAGTTCCCACGTAGCTTCTTCAGCGTTGTGGTTCCTCCAAATTACCTTAACAGAAGGTATTACTTTATTTCTTAGAACTTCTTCTTTTCGGTCGACAATTTGTACATGAATTTCTTCGTAAGATAAGTCTTTGTCGAAGTGTAGGGGTTCATATTCAATCACGTGCTTGTAATCGGGTTTGTAAGGTCGTAGGACCGAGACATGGAAAATGTTGTGGACATTCTCTAGAGCTGGAGCTAAGGCTACCTCATAAGCAACTTCTCCGACCCTTCGTAGAATTCAAAGGGTCCAATGAATCTTGGGCTTAATTTCCTTTCTTTCTGAATCTGATCTTTCCCTTCCAGGGAGAGACCTTTAAAACACATAACTACCAAATTTCGAACTCAACATTTTTACTATGGTGGATCGGCACGTATTTCTTCCGTCTGTCTTGAGCTGCTGTCAATCTTGTTCGGATCACTTTGACTATTTCTGCTGTTTGTTGTACCAACTCCATGCCTAATAATTGTCTTTCGCCAACTTCATCCCAATATAATGGAGTTCCGCACTTTCTCATTGTATAACGCTTCATAAGGCGGCATGCCAATACTAAGCGTGGTAATCAAGCATTGTTGTGCCGAATCTGTCATGAGCGGTAGATGGTCATCCCAATTTCCTTTAAAGTCCATTATACAAGCTCTTAACATATCTTCCAATGTCTCAATTGTTCTTTCACTCGTCCATCATCTGCGAGGGTGATATACCGTGCTCATTCAAGAATCGTGTACCCATGCATTCTTGTAGACGTTTCCAGAAGTTCGACGTAAAACGCGGATCTCTATCAGAAACAATTGACATCGGAACTCCATGCCTTGAAACAATTTCTTTCACATATAACCTGGCCAACTGATCTAAGTTGAATCTAATTTTGATCGGAAGGAAGTGTGCGGATTTCGTCAATTGGTCAATAATAACCCATACTGCGGCGTAGCCTTTCTGAGTTGTCGTTAGGCCAACAATGAAATCCATCGTAATATGTTCACATTTCCATTCTAGAATCTCTAAAGGTTGTAGTAACCCACTCGGCCTCTGATGTTCTGCTTTCACTTTCTGACATGTCAGGCATTTGGCAACACATTCTGCAACCCCTCATTTCAAATTTGGCCACCAAAAATGTTGTCGAAGATCTTGATACATCTTGGTGCTACCAGGGTGAATCGAATATCTTGAGTTGTGAGTCTCGCTCAAAATTTCTTCCTTAATCTCTGTTACTGGCGGTACCCAAATTCTATTCACAAATATCAGTATTCCTTCCTTATCCATCTTGAATCTTGATTCGGTTCCTTCAGATATCTTCTTTTTCACCGATTGACATTCGTCATTATGAAGTTGAGCCTCCTTAACCTTGTCTAGTAGAGTTGTACCAGATTGCATCTAAAATAGCTTCTCATCGACCTCCATAGGACACTTTACTTCCAATTCCAGCTTCTCCATTGCTGAAATTAACTCCTCCTGTTCGGTCAACATCATCAGTTTCTCCCGACACTTTCTACTTAAGGCATCGGCCACCACATTTGCCTTACCCAAATGGTATAGAATCTCACAATCGTAGTCCTTAATTAACTCTAACCACCTTTTTTGGAGCATATTCAAGTCTTTCTGTGTAAAAATATATTTCAGACTCTTGTGGTCTGTATATATTTCACACTTCTCCCCATAGAGATAGTGCCTCCAGATTTTCAAAGCAAAAACCACTGCATAGCTTAACTCCAAGTCATGGGTGGATACCCCTTCTCGTAATCTTTTCGGTTGTCGTGACGACACGCAATGATGACTTCGCCATTTTGCATAAGCACACAGCCAAGTCCTTTATGCGATGCATCACTATAAACCACAAAATTTCCTATGTCATCCGGAAGAGATAACATAGGTGCTGTACTCAACCTCTTCTTTAATTCTTAAAAGCTTTCCTCACACTTCTCCGTCCAAACAAATTTCATCAATTTTCTAGTCAAATTTGTCAACGGAGTTGTGATCTTGGAAAAATCCTGAATGAATCTTCTGTAATAACCTGCCAATCCGAGAAAACTTCTTACTTCCGACGGTGTCTTTAGCTGATCCCAGTTAATCACAACTTCGACTTTGGAGGGATCCACCAAAATTCCGTCCCTATCGATCATATGTCCAAGAAATTGTACTCTTTCAATCCAAAATTCACATTTCGAAAACTTGGCATACAACTTCTCCCTCCTCAATGTCTCTAACGTCACTCTCAAATGCTCTTCATGTTCTTCCTTGGTTTTTGAATATACCAAAATGTCATCTATAAATACCACTACAAATTTTTCCAAAAACGGCTTGAACACTCCATTCATTAAGCCCATAAATTCTGCAGGAGCATTCGTTAGACCAAATGACATTACCAAAAATTCATAGTGGCCGTATCGTGTTCTAAACGCTGTCTTCGGTGCATCCTCTGGTCTCACCTTCAGTTGATGATAACCACTCCTTAAATCTATCTTTGAAAAGTATCTTGCTCCCTTTAACTGATCGAATAAGTCATCAATTCACGGTAATGGATATCTATTCTTAATCGTGACCTTATCCAATTCTCTATAGTAGATGTAGAGCCGCATTTTCCCATCCTTCTTCTTCACAAATAAACCCGACACTCCCCACGGTGATACGCTTAGTTGGATATACTTCTTGTCCAGTAATTCTTGTAGTTAGACCATTAGTTCCTTCATCTCTACCGGTGCCATTCGGTACGGTGCCTTCGATATTGGAGTCGTTCCTGGAGCCAAGTCGATCACGAATTCAAATGCTCTATTTGGAGGAAGTCCTGGCAATTCGTCCGGAAATACGTCTACGAAATCTCTCACTACTGGTATCTCATCTATTTTTGGATTCTCTTTACGACTATCGACTATGTAAGCTAGATATCCTACACATCCTTGCCTTAACAACCTCCTGGCCTGTATCATCGTCAGATAACTCGCTTATCTAGGCGACTTACTACCATAAAACACAACCTTTGACTGAGTCATAAGGTTAAAATGCTTCTTCTGGAAGTCAATTACCACCCCATAATTGGATAACCAGTCCATACCCAAAATAACATCGAATTCTCCAAGTCGAATAGGGATAAGATCTACGTTCATGATATTACCCTTAATATCCACTCTATAGTTCTTATGCACGTACTTAACATAAATTATTTCTCTATTCATAATTTCTATGTTCATGGGGTATTCTAACTCGTCCTTAAGCAATTTTAAGTTCATAGCAAAGTCATCGGATATAAATGAACAAGTAGCACCCGAATCAAATAATACATAAGCATTAACTTTATTGATCGGAATGATACCTGCCACCACATCTCGAGACTGCACTGTATCTTGTATTGTCATGTTGAATGTTCTGGTGGTCGGTTGGTTGGTTGCAGTTGGTCCTGCGATAGTCAGAGTGCTTCCACCATTGTTTCCTCTATTCCCTCCTAATCCCGTCCCTTCAGTTCCCTTCTTAGGACAATCCCTTGCAAGATGATCCTTTGAGCCACAAGTGAAGCAGGCACCCTTCTTTGGGTTAGGATAGTTAGGTGCTATGTGGCCTTCCTGAACACAATTGTAGCACACTCGTTTTCCCTTCATGCAAACTCCTAAATGAGTTTTTCCACAGGTTGGGCATGCTTCGATCTTCTTCTTCTGCCCTCCTTGTTGACTTCCAGCCGACAAGTTATCAGACCACTTCCTCTTCTGATTATGACTACCCCCAGTGCTACTCCCACCAGTCTTGTTATTACCTTCATTCTCAGTCTTCTTCTTCTTCTGATCCTGATTATACTTAGTTACCGCATCGCTTCCACCTTCAGCGAGTATGGCTTTCTCTAATACTCCAGCAAAAGTGTTCAATTGGAACATTGATACCTTGCTATACAACCAGGGCTTCAGACCCTGCTTGAATCGTCTTGCCTTCCTCTCATCGGTATGCATTTGGTATGTGGTGAACCTAGCCAACTCGTTGAACCTTGCCGCATAATCGGCTACGGACATACTCCCATGTTTCAACTCCAGAAACTGAACCTCTATCTGGTTCTGCGAGCTGGTCGGAAAATACTTCTCGAAAAATATTTCCTTAAATCTCTCCCAGGTTATTACACCTTCTCCTCCCCATACTTTGTTTGCCTGCCACCAATAACTGGCTTTAGACTTTAGCATGAATGTTGCATACACGGTCTTCTAGTCTTCCTTTACTCTAGCGACATTGAACACCTTCTCCATCTCCATAACCCAGGTCTGAGCTTCGATTGGGTTTATGGAACCCTTAAACTCTGGTGGTCCTACCGCCTTGAAATCCTTAAACGATGCGTTTGGTGGAGCTTGTGGTTGATTGTTAATTGCTCCGGCTAAAAGGTTCACCAATTGCTGAACAGGGTTAGCATTGGTGTCGTTGTTATTCATTGGTTCTTCTTGAGCTTGTTGACGGTTTTGTCTTCTTCTAGGAGGCATATTTCTGTTAAGAACATACGCTTATTAGGGCTTTAATCCATCCCTTAAACATTTAAGGCTTAATTAAAACATTTAATCATAATTCACTTAACACATTATTTCAAATAAACTCTAACATTTTCATTCAATTCAAAAGTTTTAACATCATAAGATAGCATCACTGCTATTTACATCCACTATCCTGAGATAAAGAATCTACAAGATTTAAAACATTAAAATATTCCTTTGTTTATAAATACATCAGAATTTACATCATTAACTACCAGATAGGTTTTCACATAATTAAACTAATTCTATCATTGCTTGTTAAGGCGCTGAATATACCTGCCACGTTCTTCTTCCATGATCCGGGACATCGTCCTGCGATCTAGCATGTATGATGGTAGACCTTCAAACTGGATTGGATACTTCATAACTTGATCCTGGGCCGCATCCATTGCATTGTGAAATGTAGAATACGTCTTCCCAAGCTTAGCCTTCTTTGCACGACAATCCTCTTCAGCAAGATCAGCACGACGTGACTCTCTTACCCAGCCCTCCTCTGCTAATGCCAGTCTTTCTAAGTTCTCGTTTAGATCTTTCTTCAACTTCTCTATTTCTTCAGTCTTCTCCTCAGTTTGACCCTTCTCGTGAACCAAATCCCACTCCACATTTTCCAAACGTGTATGAAGAGTCACAATTTCCCCATCCTTTTGTTCGATGGTACTCTGCTGCATAACAGTCCTCTCCCTCAGCTCCTGAACAATGTCTTGCAACTCTATGTTACGATCATAAAGTGCATCATACATCTCAGCATCAATGAAGTTCGGTGGGAACTCCTCTTCCTCCTCTTATTCATCAGAATCCTCCTCTGGATCAGTCTCACGCTCATGCTCCTGACCAACAACAGTGATCAAAGGAGATCGCTCTCTCTGTACCAACTGTTCCCTAATAACATGAATGTCTCGGGGCTCCTCCTCTGTAGGTACTCGGGGTTACTCCTCCCCAGCTCGACTAGCTCCTCTAACATCCGACATCCTGACAACAAAATTTTATGTTTTAGTTACTAATCCGTACTAGCGAGCATATAATTTAACACATAAGCACATAAAGTCTTTTATTATCTTCAATGAATTAAGAAATTCATTTCTTAGAACTCGATAAGAGTTTACCACCACTATGTTCTCGATCTCCTACAAGGCTACTACCTGAGGTTGTTCCCCCACCTAAGGTTCATAACCTACATCTCTGATACCAACCTGTGACACCTCCAAATTCGATACTTCCATTTCCACAGGATTTGGTGTTCACTGTACAAATATCATCTATCTATCTACCCATAAATAAATGCAAACCATGCAATAGATAGAATAATAAATAAATCTCCCCTTATGGGGTTACATCAACTGTATAAAAATAAAATCCCAGGTCACTCCAACCTTAAACATCTGTGCGGAATCATAAACAATAAAAAGTCTTAATAACATCAAGTCTAATATCATTACATAACCACATAAATAACCAGTCTTCATTACTTGCTAATCTTGCCCTTGCCTTTACTAGTGGAAGGCTCGTCTGATCTTTCGTTCTTAACTGGAATGTTATTATTATGCAAGAGTGAGCACGATTGCCCACAAGTATAAAAATATAACAAATGAATAATAACATGCAAATAAATCAAAGACTTCTGAAATAGGAAACTAAGCTTTTGAATTAAGAATGAATATCAAGAGACAAAAGAACTTCTGAGGGTCATAAGACCTTGAACTATGTCCTAGGTTGTCAAGTGTTTATACTTGAAACCTTTAATAGTCATAAGACTATGGACTCTTCTTCTCGTACTTAGGGGATCGACCACTTAGTACCATATCACATCGTATTAATATCTTAACGCTAACGCATAAGTAATCCCCTATACAAGGTTGTTCATCTCAGTTTGACATTAGAGTCCGCACCAAAGGAAGTTTGGTTTGGATAATTCATCAAGGGTTTTGAAATTTAGAACGCTCATCAACTATGGACTAGTCGAATCATTAAGGGTTCGCTAGTCTACAAAGTTCAACAGTATCTGATAATTTAAAATTGAATAGCAATCTCAAAAGGTATACACTAGAATAATTATTGTATAATAGAATCATACTTTGAAAGATTAATACACTTTAATATAATAAATGGACTTGATCAATAATAACGAGTATTTGCTCAAAGTAAAGAGACAACTTATAAGCTCATATTAAGATAATGAGTAAGGTTAGGAAACTTTCCTCGTGCGTAGATTACATGTTAATTAAACTCGTTCCTTGATTTAAATCCTACATATCATTTACATTCACAATACTAGTCAATTATAACGTACTAATAATCACAAGTTCATTATTTTTGTCTAACTCGACTTAATCAACTACTACACTCATTGTCACATAATTTACGTTCATGAACAATAAGCTAACTATGCATTCAATCATTCAATTCACACATAAATGTGTTATGGACATGTTAAGAATTTACTTTAACACCTCATTATATGTCTAACATGTTTCTATTTTCATTAGATTAAGTTACCAACACATTGCTAGACTTAAACATTTAAAAACTCATTTCTAGACCATTACTGCTTTAAGTGGCATGGCGCCCACCATTAAGCCTATTCTTGGCATTTAGCTTATGGGTAGTATGACTATGACTTGAGACTTAGTATGTTGCTGGCGCCAGGCACTGCGACATGAGACTTGTGCTTGGAGTTGGCGCCATGGCGAAAACTCCAGTTTTGAATTTCCGGTCATGAAGAACACGAGAATCAAAGGTAATTTAACACTACATGGTCATTAAATTCATCAAATTAAACATACCCATAAGCTAGAATTCGTACAAAATCATTACCCAACATTTATAGAGTAATTTTAACCAATTAAAACACATAATCACAGAATTAAAACATATAATTTCACTGTTCTTGGTGTTCTTGAAGGTTTTTTGAACAAAAACATAAAGTTTAATACTACGGATTCGTTATAACACCAAATCCAACCATTCAAGTTTTGTTTTCTTCGTTTTAGCATGCATAATTATATACAAGTGGAAATTTTACTAAACAATTTATGTTTGACATATTAAAATCACGTATAAGGGCCATATGACCATATTCTATACTCTGTAACTTTTGAAGCCATAACATACGTTAATATCATGAAACTGATGATATGGAACCATATACAATATATATTAAAACATGTTATGATGTTATACTAACACATATATTCACATAATTGTTATCCTTTCCAACTATAGAGATTTTAACAGTTAACTTGAAAGCCATTTTCATAAAAACTAAATGACGTAAAATAGGAATTGAGTTGAAGAGATTACCCAAAGCGTAGTGTAGATTTGTCAGGAGATGAATCCTTCTTAACTCTTCTTCAATCACACACTCACAATATCCTCAAAATTATCAATTTTTCTCTCCGAAATCTCTCTGGCTCTCAGTTAAACACTTAATGAAGAATACATAAAATGAAACGAAACTGATCCTTTATGCGCAGAGTTGAGGTCAGTTACTCCATACGTGGTTTAACTGCTCCCAACTCCTCTTAAGGCCTCATTTAGCTAGCCTTAAAGGCTTATATCCAATTAATTTAATAAAACCTTTATAATATAGTTTAAATCATGTCACACCCCTTTATAAAATAAATCAATATCTTATTTAATTTAATTTTAAATAAAATATAATAATTTTCCATTAATTCATACAGTCGCATAATTAAATTCCTCCTTTATTAATAATGTTAAATTATTAAAACTCTAATTAATAATTAAATTAATTAAAATACTATTAGGCTTATTAAATATTTCTTTTAATACAATAAGCTCACATAATCACATACTTGAATAATAAAATTTCTTTACATTAATTTAATAAATATAACACATATAATTAAATTAATCTACCATAATTTAAATCAATTAATTATTTAATCTAATAATTAATTCATCGAAAAATATTTATTCAATCTAATAAATATTAAAATTAAATTACAAAATCTCGGTTGTCACATGACCTGGTTCCATTATTTATTATTCTATTGGAATAACCTGTCTGTGCGGTCTATCGCATGCCTGGTGAATTCTTCTATTCTTCTATTATTTATTATTCATTGGAATAACTCCGTCTGCAATGCGGTCTATCGTGATGCACAGTGAATTTTTCTCATTATTCCATTCCTTATTGTTCGTTGGAATAACTCATACATTTGGTTACCACATGCATGGTGAATGATCCTTCGTATTCATTCTTTATTAAATTGTGGAAATGATGCATTTACGTGGATTACTGCGCATGACGATGAAAATTCATTTCTTGATTTAGATATTCTATTATACTCGTATGAGATATCATTTCTTTTGTACTCCTCATGAAATATCATTTTATTTGGTATTTTTTGTTACGAGTTACTATTCATAGGTTACTATTCACCCAGTTACTATTCACTCTAGTATTATTCACTCGGGTATTAGGGGCACTTCTCATGCCAGAATACTATTCATGAGTTACTATTCACGGGTTACTATTCACCCAAATTATTATTCACCCGAATATTATTCACTCAGGTATTTGGAGTACTTTTAATGTCGGGGTACTATTCACGAGGTACTATTCCCGAAGTACTATTCACGACGAAAAATTGATTCTTTTCTGTCCAAATTATTTTTGGTGCATGAATATTATTCTTGAATTTTACTCTACAAAGAAGTATCATGTTGACAATTTGGATGTTATTGATTTCAGGATAAACTAACTAATAAATCTTTAAAATTTATTCTTGAACTTGTTTTATTGAATTATTATGTCATTGTCATCATCCTCATGCTTATATGGTGATGAAAGTCATCTTTGGCTTACGTGCATAGATGGACTTGGTATGATTATGACCAGGGATCATTCGGTATAATCATGACTTGTAATGTTATAAATGATGTGGTAAAAGTCCTCGGTGGCTCGTAATGCATTGATGGGCCGCTTTTGGTATGATTATGACCAGGATTATTCTTATATAGTCATGACCATTGATGATTTAATGAATATTCTTGGCCAGTAGTGGTGGGATGATTCGATGATGTGGTTTATTTATTAAAATTTAGTCTCGTGATATAAAAAACTGATGAAAACATTTTTAATCATAGAAGATAGTAGATATCATGCTCTACTTGACTCTTCTAATGAATTGCTTATTCCGCTGTAGTTAAACTTGATGTCTATTGTATTTTATCAGTTTAACATTGTTGAAGGCTAAGGATAATTTATTCTGCATTATCTTAGTCATAATATTTCTTACTGGGCTAGTTGAGCTCACCCTTTCTTTCATTGTTCTCTTCAGGAAATGAGAATATAGCTGGGATGAGTCGGGGAATGGAGTGATGGTCCAGGATAAATGGCTTTAGTAGTCCTCAATATTCTACAGAATAATGTGATAATAATTGTAATGAGGACACCATTGAGTGTGGATATTGTCTAGATGATAATATTCTTGTTTAAACTCTCAGCTATGTTTTGTCATATTTTACACGACTATTGTATAATTTAGTTGTATTTGAATTTATATACCATGTATCTAGCGACTCAAGATGGGTGATGTATACCTATTTTGGGGGCGTCACAACCGTTAACACATAACTTATCCTCATGTTAAGAGGTCTTAGCCCAGGTTGGGTGTCACGTGTTTTTACTTTAAGTTGTTTTCACTAAGTAGGTTCATGTACAAGGAATGAACTATCTTAACCATTTCATCATGTAAGGACGTTAAATGCCTATAATGTGTATGCTCGTATATATTCAACTCATTAGTTCATCATTTGAGAAATCATTACAATTCATACTCGCACAACTTATATGGTGTCTAACTAGATGAGCATACATGTAAGCCATGTTTATAAAAGCTTAGTTTCACAAGGCGTTCAAATTCACTTTTAAAAGTCATTCTAGGCCAAGCTAAAGCAACTAGGTGCAACTTTAAATCTCATTTCATAGCTAACTAATCCATGTATGTATGTTATTATATTTAGAACTTTAAGTCCATAAGTTACTTTAAGTTCGTTCTCAAAGTTTCAAGTTTTCTTTAGAAAACATTTTCAACTATGCTATTATAAGTTGATAATAAGTAAAGCCACTCTAAATCACTTCTCATGCTTAGGTATACTCATATCTCAACAATAGGTATGTGTTAAAATATCATAACTTCAAAGACTCAAAGTTCGTAAATATTCATTTTTCCAAAACTTTAAGTTTCTTTTCAAAACACATACTAATTCATGCTAACGTATTCCCTTATGAGTAAGGTAATCTTATATGTCATGTCTAATATCTTTCATTTTTATGTTTTATCACTTAGAATAACATATTCCATCTCCGGGAGCACTATACTTGCGTATGTGCTCGCTCGAAGCCCTCCGATCGCCTCTGAATACGTAACAGTCAAAAAAATGACTATTTTAACCCTTCCCAACGACCTCAAACTTAAAACCTTAAAAAACAAAAGTTGTAGGTCTATTCGTCCTCGTTTCGGATCATCTTGAATCACCTCAATCGGAGTTCGTATGAAAAAGTTATGCCTAATTTACTACAACATGTCATAGTAGTCTACCCGACACTGAAGCCCGGCGCATCTACACCCTAAATGGCCTTGGGGGCAGCATTTCTTGCTTCAAGTTGCGTAACGACCCTCGTGCTCTGCTCTTCATGATTTTGTAGACCAAACCTCCTTCCAATGATCATAACATGAGTTATACTCATCCAATTTAGTCCATTTTTTATTCTATGAGTTCGTAACTCATAAAACTACAACATACCAACTGCCCAATAATTATCATAAACATTAACTAGTCCAAAAATGAATCTATAACTCATGCTCATGCAAATTCATGTTTGGAAAAGTTTAGCGAATTCGTTTCTCAACCAAATTGGCTCGTTTAACTTTCGTTGATTTCGTTTTTAACTGTATTAACAATACCTAGCATCAATTCATGGGTTATAACAACCCTTAGCCATCAATTTTGTGACTCAAAAGCTACTTTTTCATGATATTACTAAGAAAGTGTAAACTTAGGAAATCAAGAGCATGTAACTTAGAATTATTACCTCTTGATGCTTAACTTTGCTGAACATAGCTCTTCAATCCTCTAAATGCTCCTAATTCTTTCAACCTCTCTTAGCCAAATTCTCAGAGAATTTATCAAACGGGAAAGAGAAGGAGGAGTCCCTATTTATAGGAAATTCAATACCCATTCCAAAGCTTTGTCCACTGATTTTGTTTAGCAGGAAGAAGAAGAAGATGGCGGGTATTAGAGATTTGGTAAACTACTCCCTTCTCCTCCATCCCTCTAGCCATGATTACCAGCTTTGTAGCCTTTTTTCATTTCTCAGCAATTGAAGTGTTAGGCCAATGGCCTATTACAACAGTTATAATTAATGAGACACTGATTTTGGGACAAGGTTTAATACTCTCTATCTTATCACCAAAATGGGACTCATTCTACTAAAGTTAATTCCCTTTTGGCTTATTATATCGATTATAATGATTTAACATTACTACATTAAATTATGTTATGGACACATATATACACATATATATGTACCTACCCACATATAGGAAATATACTTGTATTTTAAATATACACCCATACATAATATCATGTACTTCATGTACATTGGTTTAATTCAATTAATATTTTAATATAATTCAGTGGGGTACTCTCAACCCATTATTTTCTATCACACTTTAATATCACAATGATTAATATCAATCATCTATTATCTTTCCATTAATTATATTTTAATAATTTAAGTTAAACCTTCAGTCTAGTTTAACTTTAATACTCAGGCCACACAAGGCTCATTTATCTCATTTACTGGAGTTATATAACTCAAGCTCATTATTTCTATAATAAAATATTAGGGTTCTAGGCCATGTTTGGCTTTTCCCCAATTCTATATTATTTTATTATTTATTTAATATAAAGTTTATGTCACACTTTATCATAATGCTAAATTATTTAGCTTACTTAAATAATTACATACTTATAATATGTACAACCTTTACACTTAGAGTAATTAATATTTACTCTATTAATTATTTAAATTATACATTATACGTATAATTACTCGATTGTCCTAAGACAACTTATTCCATCTCTAACCAATAATTATTTATAACTATATTGGTCCTCTTCTTTCATTAACTGATTATCTTTCAACTATTACAATACTATGTAATATGTTTAGAATATCAAATATTAATTAACATATTTCTTTCACTCCTCTTATGCTAATTAATCCCTTCATGGTCAACTAAATCACCATTTATGACCTTACAAGAGTTATTAGTATACATGGCTTGAAATCATATATCATAAACTAACTCAGAGTTTTCTACAGATCATGGCAAATTGCTACCTAGTCATAAAGCTTGAAATGGCACAAATTGCTTTATACCAAAATCAGAAGCAGACAAGTTCTGCCTTAGCAGAAATGAAACCTTCGCCTCTAAATATTTTACACATCCTTCTTGAGTTTTAACTCGTCTAACATTAATCCTCTCTTTGGTTTCACACCATCGGTTACTATTTTCCTTAACAATTTAAGGATCACGCTTCGAGTTCTAAAACTCTATTTCCCCTCATTAATGTAACCAACTATACAACTCCTTTACGTTTTCTTACCACCAGTAACACAACACTCGAATATAACACATACATTTATACCTTTAATCCTCACTTCTCGCCGTGTATCTATTTACTCCATAATTCTCTAACCACTTTAAAGGTATATCAATTTCCTTCTCTTGTCAACAACGTACATGCATACAAGTCAAAACATAGCACGCGTGGTGTCTTTAATAGTATTCGATATAGTAAACTGAGTGGTTTCCCACAAACAACCAACAAATTAGTTTCCGTCTTATCTACACTATTTTCACAGTCAGTTAGATCGGTTACTAATTCGTATATACCTCCGCTCTCTGAAGGAATCGTTTAGCCCAGCTCCTATACATCAACCATTAAAGAGTACGATTTTCACTGCCTTTGACCTGATACATACTTGTACATACACCTGAGAAGTTAGTGATTATCAAAGATATTCTAATGTCACCATCTTACTATTATAAAATAATTTCACATAAATTATTTAATATCAATAGATAATTTTTATCCATCTTCTTACTAATTCATCTCTACAATTTATAACAAATATATAATAACGATATATATTTATTAAACATAACCACACTTATTACATAGCGCATATTACCCTATGTAACACAATACCACATACCTAGTAACACATTATATATTTTTATTTGAACCCTTCACATGCCTCAAGAATTTTTATCTATTAAATTCTTATTTTAATATTTTCTGAAAATTTGGGTTCTTACAATAACACAATAAGTGTATTAACTACATTATTATTATATTTATTATAAATCCTTTCCCAGGTTCATAAACTGAATACATTATTCATTGTTTATAAGTTTAATACATACAAACATACTAGTCTATTATAGGATAACTAACTATCCATCTTAGCCTTGCCTTTATATTTCTTAGAACCCTCAGTTCGTTCGGCCTTAGCTGCAATCATATAATTTAAGCAAGAAGTGAGCATAACTAGCTCAGCAAGTCTAACAAAGAATAATATCAATACCACATTGAGAATTATATGATTACTTTCCATAACTGAACAAATAGCTATGAAGTACTATGAAACATTGACTAGCACTTATCATTTCATAACAACAATTCCAAAGTATATATAATAGCTTAGGAATTTTGAACCTGTCGAGAGACCACGAACATACTCTTTTCATTTTCATACATGAAAAGGACATCCCGACACTAAGGCCATACATTCGAGGTGATCAATCTATAGTACTCTATGTTTATCAACACTCATCCGTTAAATGTATTTACGTTTAAGTTTTGGCAACCTCACGTGCCCATCGAATAATCGATGAAAAATACATTTGTTTATTTATATACAAACTTACCTTGAATTTGTACCAAATACTTAGCATAGGATAGCGTTAATAGTTCTATATCAAAAGACTTGTAAACAAATCAATCTATCTCTTAAGAATAGTTTAGCCGAGTTAAATCTGGCATCGACCCTTTCGTAAAACAATTCATGCATCTTAGAACATAAATCATAGAAAACTTGGCTAACACGGAGGTTAGACAAACGTTAAGAAACTTGCCTTCAAGCGACTTTGAATACAATATTCAACAGTTCTCAGTCTTTACTGAATCTACATGATATATTCACATAGCACACTGTAATTAGCTACCAAACAATCTCATCACATTGTTATTACCAACTTCTTTCTCTTCTATGTCTTACTTGAACTTATTTCATTAATAAATGTCAAATTGACTTATTATCCTTTATTACGGCTTGTTAACGTTCTTACGTTACTAATCGAGACTTATTCGTTATTGGTTAAGTACCAACATTGAATACAATTCTACTTTCTTACTCTTTACGTTCTTTGTTTAATTAGGTCATCACTATATATATGATATAGGAACGGTCTTAACATGTGTATGAAGTATATACACTTTTCCCATAATTATCTTGTAATAATTGGGTTAAAAAATAACTAAGTCAGTCTTTTCCCTTATCTTGGCGCTGCGGCGCCATCTCCTAGTTCAACATTGGCGTAGCGGCGCCATTCTGCTATAGCAAAACCCTCATCTCGGCGCTGCGGCGTGAGACTTCTATATATGAGTGGCGCTGCGGCGCCACTCTTCAGTGACCAATCCTACTATACATGGCGTTGCGGCACGACGTTTAATACTGGGGTTGGCGCTGCGGCACCTCCCCTGAGCCTCAATTGACTTTTATAGTTTGGTTTTTCTACAAACTTTCCGAGCTCATAACTTATTCGTTTTACATCCAAATTGGGTCGTTCAAAAGCCATTAGCTCACAAATCACATACTCTAAGTGTTCATGAAAGAATTTTACATTTTTGAATCCATTAACTCAGAATTCACCTTTTAGTTCATTATCGAGCATTCGTTTATCATTCGTGAGTGTTCATAGCTCGTTTTCTTCATTCTAAGTCAGAATTCGACGATTCTTGAGTCCATGACTCTTGAATACCTTATCTCACATGATTCCATCGAAAATCAAAGTTTCCAAGTTAAACAACAACTTTTGACTACTAATATGAGATTTCTACATTTTTAACGTTTAACGTCTAATTTCGTAAAATTCGCCATAACTTCGTTACTTGTGGTCTATATGCTAAATCAAATGGAACAACTCCATTGATTCATCAGCTACATCCTCACCAAGCAATATACACATACCCTAACAATGATGGTTTTTAATTTGTCCATCAACAACCAAGTTAACGTTCAAAGGTTTCTTCGGTTTAAACTTACGTAACTACTTATGATTTCTACTTAAACATGACTTATCAATGTTTTAATCATTAATAGCCATCCTTATTCCTCCGGAAGAGACATGCTCCGCCAATCTACGATTCTCTATGAAAAATAAATCTAAAAGGTCGAAGACTAAAGTTTACGAAATATTACCTTTTCGTTCTTAACGTTCTTGCTAAAAACTCTTATGCTTTGCTTCAAGGTAGCTTGATTACTTGTTTCTAGCTCTTTTTCTCTCTCAATATATGTTGGACAAAGTTTGTAAAATAACAAATGAACAACCTAAGCTTCTTTATATAGGAAACCAAATGCAGGGCAAAATGGTCATCCTACCTACCTCCTTACTATTCATGGCTTAGCCACCAAGTAACCACTTTACTTGTTGGCCAATTGGCCGGCCCACATGGTCCATGGGTCTCTTATATGGGTTGCCCCATGGGTTTTACCCATCTGGTGACCCGTTGGTTCGATCCGCGGTTCGGTTCCTTGGATCGGGCTTGATTAAACCTAACATTGGGCCTTAACTTGGGCTTCATTTCACTTAACATTGGGCTTGGAATAATCCAAGTCCAATTGGATTCTACAAATTCCTTGAACTTAAAGTCCATTAAGACTAATCGTATTCTACGCGTTCAATTCTCGTATTCTCTTCATTTAGTATTCATATGATATTCGTATTATACGTCATAATATTCTTCATACTATACTCGTATTCTAACTAGTATCATACTTGTATATCATACGTATAATAACCCTAATCATTATACGCATTACATTTCCTTCTCGGAAATCATTTTCCCTAACCCTTAGGTTTTACGTCCGCAGGCAAAAACTTTGTTTGCCATAACTGAAATATTATTGGATAATCCATCTCGTCTTAGAATTCTATCATTACGCGTTTCTCGGAATTTCAAAATTAATTCCCGAGCAGAAATGGATGAATAGTGTTTTTACGGAAATTTCTCGAAAAACTTTTATTTTCGTCTTGGAAATTCAAAATAATTAATTCTAGCACATAGCCAGTATCCTAACCACATCTGCACATTCTAGGTCATAGAACGACCAGTTTACTCACATAAATAATCAATTAAATCCATTTAATCTACATAATCAAATAAAAATTTAATTCATTTAAAAATCTAATTTTCTCAGGAGTTATATTCTCCCTCCCTTATAAGGATTCTGTCCCCAGAATCTCGCTATAATTACATAAACAAATGAGGAAAATTTTCCTTCATTTTACTTTCGAGTTTCCACGTTGCTTCTTCGGCATTGTGGTTCCTCCAAATCACCTTCACCAAAGGTATTATCTTATTTCTTAAGACTTGTTCCTTCCTATCAATAATTTGAACTGGAAGTTCTTCATACGTTAAGTCTTTCTCTATCTGAATAGATTCATACTCTATTACGTGTTTATAGTCTGGTTTATAAGGACGCAACACTGACACGTGAAACACATTGTGTATACGTTCCATTTCTGGAGGTAAAGCTATTTCATAAGCTACCTCTCTTACCTTTCTTAAAATTTCAAAATGTCCTATAAACCTTAGACTTAACTTCCCTTTCTTCCCAAAACGTATCTTCTCTTTCCAAGGAGATACTTTCAGAAAGACATACGACCCTATTTCAAATTCCCTCTTCTCTCGGTGAGGATCTGCATACTTCTTCTGCCTATCTTGAGCCGCTACCAATCGAGTACGTATTAACTTTACCATGTTCGCCGTCTGTTATACCATCTCAGGTCCTAACATCCGACGTTCACCTACTTCATCCCAACATAGTGGAGTTCTGCACTTCCTCCCATACAATGCTTCGTAAGGCGGCATGCCTATACTAGTATGAAAACTATTGTTGTACGTGAATTCCACAAAAGGTAGATGTTCGTCCCAACTCCCTTTGAAATCCATAATGCAAGATCATAATATATCTTCTAGCGTTTGAATTGTCTGTTCACTTTGTCCATCCGTTTGAGGATGATACGCCGTACTCAATCTCAACTATGTTCCCATTTGCTCTTGCAAACTCCTCCAAAAGATCGATGTGAATCGTGGATCACGATCTGACACAATTGACACAGGTACTCCATGTCTTGAAATAATTGCTTTGACATACAGTTTAACTAATTATTCGAGGTTATACCTAACCCCTATTGGTAGATAGTGAGCTGATTTCATCAACCGATCCACTATTACCCAAATAACATCGTATCCTTTCCTTGTTGTTGGAAGTCCCACCACAAAATCCATTGTGATATGCTTCCATTTCCACTCTGGAATTTCTAATGATTGCAACAACCCACTAGGTCGTTGGTGTTCAGCCTTAACTTTCTAACAAGTTAAGCACTTACTAACATATTCTGCTATCTCCCTTTTCATGTTTGTCCATGAAAAGTTATGTCAAAGGTCTTGATACATCTTAGTACTACCCGGATGTATCGAGTACCTCGAACTATGTGCCTCACTCATTATCTCTTCTTTTAACTATGAATTATTTGGAACCCAAATTCTTCCTTCAAAACGAAGCAATCCCTCCTTGTTGAGGTTATACTTAGTCTTTTCTTCATCTTCCATCCTCTTCTTCATTCGTTCATATTCCTCGTTACCTAATTGCACTTCCTTAACCCGTTCCACTATGGTCGGTTGAGTCTCCATTGAGAATAACATCTCTGCTGCTTCATCTGGTAATTTAACTTCTAACTCCATTCTCTCCATCTCTGTTACTAACTCACTCTGAGTCGCTAACATTGACAACTTTTCTCTACCCTTCCTACTTAGTGCATAGGCTACAACATTTGCTTTCCCCGGATGATATAAGATATCATAATCGTAATCTTTTATCAACTCTAACCATCTTCTCTACCTCATATTCAACTCCTTCTGGGTGAAGATATATTTCAGACTTTTATAGTTTGTGTATATCTCACACTTCTCCCCTTATAAATAATGTCTCCATATTTTTAAGGCAAAAACTACAGCTGCCAATTCTAGGTCATGAGTAGGATAAGCCTTCTTATAATCCTTCAACTGATGTGATGCATACGCAATGACCTTTCCATGCTGCATGAGCATGCAACCCAATCCTCTATGCGAAGCATCGCTATACACTACAAAATTCCCCGTATCATCTGGCAAAGACAATACAGGTGCCTCACTTAACCTCATTTTTAGTTCCTGGAAACTATTCTCACACTTCTCCGTCTACACATACTTTACGGACTTCCTCATCAAATTCGTCAACGCAGTAGCTATTTTAGAATAGTCCTGGATGAACTCTGAACCTCAGTTGGGGTTTTCGGTTGCTCCCACTCATTAACTGCTTCTACCTTCACTGGATCCACGGAAATGCCATATTTATCAATAACATGTCCTAAAAATTACACTCGTTCAAGCCAAAATTCACACTTTGTGAATTTCCCATACAACTTCTCCTTCCGTAGTGTTTCCAATACTATCCTTAAATTTTCAGCATGATCTTCTGGCGTCTTAGAATAGACTAGAATATCATCAATGAACACTACAACGAACTTGTCCAAATACTATTTGAACACTCTGTTCATCATATCCATGAATGTGGCTGGCGCATTAGTCAACCCAAACGCTATAACCATAAACTCGTAATGACCATAACTAGTCCTGAACGCCGTCTTAGGTACATCCTCCTTCCTCACTTTTACCTGATGATACCCCGTACGCAAATCTATTTTAGAAAAATACTTTGCCCCTTTTTAACTGATCAAATAGATCATCGATCCTGGGCAGTGGGTATTTATTCTTAATCGTTAACTTATTCAACTCTCGATAGTCGATACAAAGTCGTAACGACCCATCCTTCTTCTTTACAAACAATACCGGTGCTCCCCACGGAGACACACTCGGTTGAATGTACTTCCTATCTAATAGTTCCTGTAGTTGAACCATTAACTCCTTCATCTCTACTAGAGCCATCCTATATGGTGCCCTTGAAACTGGTGCCGTACCCGGTAACAGATCAATCACAAACTCGATCTCCTTATCCGACGGAAGACCTGGTAGCTCAACTGGGAATATATCCACAAATTCTTGAACTATAGGTATCTGTTCCAATGATTCTCCCACTCTTTGGGTATCCACAACATGGCGTAGATATCCTATACACCCCTTCCTTAACATTTTCCTAGCTTATGTCATCATTAGACAACAAGAGCGTCTTGGTGATTTACTACCGAAGAACACTACCTTGGTTTTCTTAGAAAGCTGAAGGTTTACACTTTTCCTATGGCAATCTATTATAGCCTTATGGTTAATCAACCAATCCATACTTACATCGAATTCTTCCAACTTTATCGGTACCAAATCTACCGATAATTTATTACCTCTAATATCTACGCAACAATCCCTATGAATATGTTCAATGGGAATTATCTCTTCATTTGCTACCTTAACGTCTAAAGGTATTTCTAAATTTTCAAGGATTAAACCTAATTGCTTAGCAAATCCACATGCTATAAAAGAACAAGTAGCACCTGAGTCAAATAACACATAAGCATTTATTTCATTGGTCGGAATGATACTCATTACTTACATCCATTGATGTAACCGCGTCTTGGATAAATATATTAAAAGTACGCAATTTGAGGGTCTACCGTAGGACGGTGTTGGTCCAGTAATGGCTAACTTACCACTACCAGAACCCTTACTACCCTCTGACCCCTTCTTCGGGCAATTTCTTTCCATGTGGTCCATCGACCCACAAATAAAACAACCATGGTTTTTCTTAGGATTAGGACAGTTAGGTGATATATGTCCCTCCTGCCCATAGTTATAACAACCTAATTTTTCCTTCAGACAGACTCCCAGATGAGTCTTTCCGCATGTCTTGCACTCCTCCATCCTACGTTTAGGATCCCTTTGTTTAACACCAGTATTCCCGGAGTTAAAACTCTTCCTTTTTGGCATACTACCACTACCACTAGCACTCTCTGCCTTGGTTCCTCCCTCTCCCTTGCTCTTATTCTTTCTTTCTTTGTGCTATTGGATCAACTCCTCACTCTACCACCTTTTGCTATAATCGTCTTTTCCAGAATGGTCCCATAGGAAGCACTGTGGAACATAGAAATCCTACTATAGAGCCAGGGTTTCAGGCCCTGCTCAAACCTATGAGCCTTCCTTTCTTCAGTGTCCACTTGATGTGGATCAAACCTTGCCAATTCATTGAATTTGGCCGCATACTGGGGAACCGTCATGTCCCCTTGCTTAAGTTCTAGGAACTTAATCTCCATCCTCCTCTGCATGCTAGTAGGAAAGTAGTTCTCAAAGAATACCTTCTTGAAATGTTCCCACGAAACCGCATCAGTTCTAGACCCACCCTGGTGAGCCTCCCACCAAAATTTGGCTTCCCCTTTCATCATGTAAGTCGCAAAAGAAGTCTTTTGCGCCTCAGCTATGTTTGTAATAACAAATGCTTTCTCTATTTCTTTCACACATGTCTGGACCTGTGATAACCCGGGATTTCGAATAATCCAAATTTTTGTGAATAATTTTTTTTATATTTAATATTGACATTGACGTTTAATATTGTATTGTGTATCTGTGATACGAGTCTCGAGAATTGGTCAACTTGGGTATTGACTGAGAAAAAAGAGTAGAGTTGTGCTTAACATCTTTAGAAACCCTAACCCACCCTAATTTCTGGATAGGGATTCGATAGATAATATAATTAAAATAATTATACTGATGAGTACGTGTTTGTACTGTATAGAGATTTTGATCAAATGATTGATCGGATAAGGTTTAAAATTATAAACCCTAATAAGAGATTAGAAACCTTAATCTCAGGATTAGAAACCCTAACGCACAGTTAGAAATCCTAATCGAAAGCCGAGAAATCCTAATTTCGTATTCGGGATTCCTAAACCCTAATTAGGCAACCCTAATTCTTATTGGCAAGCCTAATGTAATTATTAAACGTTAATATGATTAGGAAAACCTAATTTAATTAGGAAAACCTAATTATTGTTTTAAAATCTTGATTTTCTAATTTAAAACCCTAATTTAGAAAATCCTAGAAAGTTAGTGTTGTAAAACCTAAGGGTTAGAACCTTAGGGTTAAACCCTAAGGGTTTGGACATTGTTAAGTATGCCATTAAATTTTGAAAGAAAAAGACCAAAATGCCCTTTAAGTATATTTTAATAGCTAACTTGCAAATCTTTGTATATTTGTGGTAGGTGACCAACTATGTTGACTTAACAACATACAATCTCCAGCAAAATCTAGCCAACACATCAGATCTAAGCAACCTATCACACTATATATAGATTAAAGAGAGAGAAAGTGCATGTATTTGGCCCATTTGATATCTAACTCTCCCAGAACTCTCTCTCTCTCTCTCTGCATATCCGAAATTCACAAGTTCCTTAGTCACATAAACAGCCCCTTGATCAACCAAGTTCAGTTTAGGAGATCTAGATCAAGGATTTGAAGTTATAAGGTATAAACCTAATTTGATTTTTGATCCAAGTTGCTAAGAAAAATTTTGTGTTTAAGTGTTTAATCTTATGTTATATGATGTTTTTAGTTGATCTATGATGATCCATCATGGATCCATAGCATCAAAGTGGGTAAAAACCATGTTTTTCAAAATCTGTTCTTGAGCATTCTTAGTGGTCTGACAAGAAATGTCAGTGGCCACAGATCCTTGCTCGTTTATGATATTTGTTGTTTTAAAGTTGTTATTGGTAGCTTGTTATGTTGTCTTTGATCTGGAAGTGAAATTACAGACAGTTGATGTCTAGATTTCGAGTTATTCCTGGTCAAAACCCGTTGACCGGGCATGACTAGTCAAAATTTGGGCAACCTAGAAATTTTAAAACAGGGTCTGACATGATATTCAAACTCTTAGATCTGTTAGTTATGATGTTGTTTGTTGATGTTGTTGTAGTCAATATGTAGCCTGTTGTCTGGATTGTAGACCCATGCCTTAAGATCCTTTAAAACATCAACTGACCGAGTGTTATAAGTGGTCAAAATAGGCCAATCGAACACGGATGACATTTCTGGAATTTCCAAAAATCATAAGAATAGGATGTCTGACAAGCTTTGACCGAACCTTAACTTGTTATTTTGTTGTTATTTAACAGGTCTATTGATTCCTATGTGTTCCTTGTTATGTATACTACATATAAGAACCATAATATCACATAAGAATGACTGAAACCTAGATTAAATCGAGCTGCAAGATGGCCACTCAAACTGCCTGGGTTTCTGGAAAACCCAGGTGATGTCTGACAGTGACTTTAGAAGCATAGATCGATTTGTTTGTTTGTTGTGTGACCAAGATGCTGGTGGAATATTGTAGTATTACATTTCCACTACCAGATCCATGCTCAAGCACGCCTAGAAACAATTTTGGCTGAGAATTAAAGCCGGTCAAAGTTGACCTCTTGCTAAGCCAGCTGTCAGCGTTCTTGGGCTCAAGAACACCAACAACGACAATTACTGTCGCTAAAGGGCTATAGCGATAGTTTATTTATTTTCTAATTTCTGATTTTCCGGATTTAAAATATAGAAATAAATTATAAAAATTACTACAAATGATTTTAAAAAATTAGTTTAAATTATGAAAAATAATTGTTGAGAATTTGGAATATTTTTCATTAATAATATTAATTATTTGAATAAAATGATATTTAATTTATTTAATTAGTATATTAAATAAATTAGAGAAAAATGATTTTAATTATATAAAAATCATTTTAATTAAGAATAAAGTGTTTAAAAATATTTTGAGTTATAAAATATAACTTTTAATATTTTTAGAGAGTTTTCATTAATAATTTAATATTAATGATATTAGATTTGTTTAATTATTAAATTAAATAAATAAGATAAAAATGATTTTATTGATTTAAAATTATTTTAAATAAAAATAAAGTGTTAGAAAATATTTTGAATTGTAAAATATAATTTTCAATATTTTTGGAGAATTCTCATTAATAAATTAATATTAATGATGTTAGATTTATTTAATTATTATATTAAATAAATGAATTAAAAATTATTTTATGGATTTAAAATCATTTAGAAATGAAAAAATGATTTAAAAATACTTTAAGTTATAATTAATGACTTTTAATATTTGAATGATAATTTCATTAATATTTAAATATTAATGGTGATGATTTAAAATGATTTTACTTACTTTAAAAAATCATTTAAGTAGAATATTGAGGATTCAAAAATATTTTAAATTATTAATAATAACTTTAATATTTTGATGAAGTGTGTCATTAATATTTTAATATTATTAAATATTAATGATGATGGAATTAATTAGTATTTAAATCATTTAAAAATGATTCCGGTGTTTGAAAAATTATTATAAATTATAATAATTGTTTATTAATTATTAAAAGCTTCCAAAAAATATTATTAATGATATTTGACTTATCTAGAATAATATTGAAGCTTTGAAACCAAATTTACTTGACAATAACTATGTTAATTGTCGGATAGGGTGACCAGAACACCGAGAATAGACCGAAGTCCAACCACACCAAACTAGTTAGACTTGATAAGTGTTTATATTGGTTATAAACACTGATGTGGCTATGCGACAATGTGTCTAGGAGAAGTATTGACTGTAGAATACAGTGTTATGTGTTGTGAATTATTGTGCTAATTATGAGACCGATATAGTGATTATAGGTCTTTTAAACGCAGATTAGTATAGTGTGTAGCTGTAATAAGCGGAGAAGGCAAGTTTCCTTAACTCAACCTTGAGTTAATATTATTCAACTATTACGGTGGTTAATTATTGTTAATTAGACCACGTCCAAGAATTTATTGTTGATTATTCGCAGTTAGTGCATGTTTAATAATTCAAATTGAATTACTGATTCGAAAAATATATATTCGTAGAATTACTATTGTTGGATATTCATATCTGTAGAAGCTAATATTGACAGTACAGATAATTCCTGTTTATTGTCGAATTATGTTAAGAAATGTCTTAGCTAATTATTCTGGCTAGACGAACATTTGTTAGAACTTGATAGGTTCGAGAAAAAAAGAGAAGAGAATTTAATTATTATTGATAGATCAATGCCAGTTGTTTCGACTAGATCAAAAAAGAAAACTTGATAGGTTTGAGAAGAGAAGAGAAGAGAAGAGAAGTGATTATATATTGAAATCATTGAATTTCGTAGTTAAATCAAATCTTGATTCTGAGACTGAGAAGAACAAGCTTTTATATAAAGGGAACATTTTATTGGTCGTATATTCGGCCTTTGCGCGCGATTAAGTATTATGCATAATATAGGGTATAAGGAGTTGGCCGGCTCTAAGTACTTGCAGAGGTGTATGATTTAATCTTTATGGTTATCTGATACACCTGAGTATATATCAAAGTAAATGTAACGACCGAGAAATTCGGATCTTATTGTAAAATAATTTTATTGAATTAAATAATAAATAAAATTATATTCTATGTGTTATCAAGATGGTTGTCATTCTATAGCCTAATAATGTTGGAATGTCATAGTATTTTAGCTACGTGAAGGAATTTAAGTGTTTGAATTTCCAAGACGAAAATAAAAGTTTTCCGAGAAATTTTTTGAAAAACACTATTCATCGGTATTTGCTCGGGAATTATTTTGAACTTCCGAGAAATACGTAATGATAGAATATCAAGGTAAGATGGATTATGTAATAATAATCTAAGTATGGGTAACGCAATATTTCGCTTGCGGACTTAATTTGAGAACATTAAGGAAAGCGAAGTATTATTGAGTTAAGTAATAATCGTATGATACTTAAGTATTGTACAAGGTAATAAATACGAGTATAATATAAAATATTATACGAGTTAGTATGAATGATGGAATATCGTATATGAAGAATTTGTATACGAGTTAGAATACGAGAATAATACGTAAACAATATGTTATATGTATTAAGCAATAGTATTGGACTTGTAGGATTTGTTAGGAATTTGCACAAGCCCAAGTGAAGTAATGATAAAGCCCAAATGTTAGTTGATGAACAAGTTGATGTTTGTTAATGCAAGCCCAAAAGTTAAGTAAGTTAATCCAAGCCCAAGCTAGGATCCAATGGGTTGTAGTGACCCATGGGGCAAACCATATTAATATGGTTAATCTTGGTAATCAAGTATTTTGTGTGATGACCAAGACATAAGTGTAATGGCCAAGCAAGAGATAAGTGTTGTGCTTAACAAGTAATGAATAGTAAGGAGGTGGCTTAAGGAGGTGGGATGACATAATGACCAAACTACCCTAACTTTGGGAATTCTATAAATAGAGAGTTTGCTAGAAATTTTTGAAGTGTTCAACTCATCCAACAACTTATAAAGTGCTTAAGTGTTAGAGAGAATAAGCAAGAATAAGCTACTTCCATTTGTGAGAAGAAGAAGAAGACTTATTCCAAAGAACTTTAAGGGTAAGACTTCTTGTCCATTGATCTTCTATCTCTACCATGACAGGTTGATAAGAGAAGTAGGGATTAATGAACATGGACGTTAAGAAGTAAGAATAATGATTAATCAATGGACTTAAGCCGCATAAGTCAGAAATAAGTCATTTAAACTTGCAAAAGTTATGAACTTATAAAGAATCTATATGAACTTATTATAAGTTAACCTTGAGAGTTTGTATGAAAACAAAGAATTGTATGAACTTGTATCATGTATACATGAATGAAATTATATGTTGAGAACATATAAGGATGATGATTAAAAGACCTTAATTTTCATAAGTCATGAGCAATGAAGCTATTAGTAGTTTATGCCTTAATAAGTTATAAGCTCATGTAAGAATAAGTCAAAATCCAACATGAAAATAAGTTATTATAATAAGTATGTTGAGATGTTCATATGATGAATTGAATTCATTTAAAGCAATTAACAAATCATAAGTAATGAAGTTATGCCGGAAATTGCACGATTGGACGATAATCGTCAAATTCGTGAAATTCTTGGAATAGAAGTCAAAATTTGTGTTTGAACTCAGAAACATTGGTTCAATGGAGACAAGTCATATTTGGCATTCTAGAGTTGTAGACTCAAAAAGGACCGAATTCTGACTTAGAACGAAGAAACAAGCATTGAACGTTCATGAACGTTTATCATTTATCGTTTTTGTTAAAAATGAACTAATAGGTGAATTTTTAGCAAACGAAGTCAAATAGATAAAATTATTGCATGAACGTGTAGAGTATGTAATTTATGAACCATTGGCTTTTGAACGAGCCAATTCGGACTTATAACGAAGAAGTTATGAGCCCGGGAATTTTGTAAAGTTGAAAATCTATCAAAACTATCTGGTGCAGTACAGCGCATGTAAAATTTCGAGGACTAATTGTCACGCCATACGTAGCCATGTATAGTACTTGACATACTGAGGAGTGGCGCCACAGTGCGGACCACTGAGTAAGGACTCATGGCCATGCACGCCAAGTCCTGGACATGCCTATCAGATTTCTCACACGCATCGCGCGGCTTAGAGAGAATATGGCATTGCCAGCGCCAACCCTAGATCAAAGATAGTAAGGAATATTTATAAATACAATGTAAGGAATGTGATTAATTCAAATTAAACTTACCTTAAGGAACTTGAAGTAACATTGTTAAAACATTGTTAAACCTTAAGAATAATATGTAAAGGTTATTGATAACCTATTCAATTATGAATGTAAGTATAAATGACAAGCCAAAATTAATAGTAAATGAATCTAATGTATGACTAGATTGAGAAGAAGGGTAAGACTTAAGCATAATGAATCTAATGTTAAGAAGTAAGAATAATGATTAATCAATAGACTTAAGCCGCGTAAGTCGGAAATAAGTCATTTAAACTTGCAAAAATTATGAACTTATAAAGAATCTGTATGAACTTATTATAAGTTAACCTTGAGTGTTTGTATGAAAACAAAGAATTTGTATGAACTTGTATCATGTATACATGAATGAAATTATATGTTGAGAACATATAAGGATTATAATTAAAAGACCTTAATTATCATAAGTCATGAGCATTGAAGCTATATGTAGTTTATACCTTAATAAGTTATAAGCTCATGTAAGAATAAGTCAAAATCTATCATAAAAATAAGTTGTTGTAATAAGTATGTTGAGATGTTCATATGATGAATTGAATTCATTTAAAGCAATGAACAAATCATAAGTAATGAAGTTATGCCGGAAATTGCATGATTCGACGATAATCGTCGAATTCGTGTAATTCTCGGAATAGAAGTCAAATTTTGTGTTTGAACTCGAATACATTGATTTTCAATGGAGACAAGACATATTTGGCATTCTAGAGTTGCAGACTCAAAAATGACCGAATTCCGACTTAGAACGAAGAAACGAGCGTTGAACATTCATGAACGTTTATCGTTTTCGTTAAAAATGAACCAATAGGTGAATTTTTAGCAAACGAAGTTAAATAGATAAAATTCTTGCATGAACGTGTAGAGTGTGTAATTTGTGAACCGTAGGCTTTTGAACGAGCCAATTCGGATTTATAACGAAGAAGTTAAGAACCCAGAAATTTCACAAAGTTGAAAAACTGTCAAAACTATCTGGTGCATGAAAAGTTGGTCAGCCATGGCTCATCCCAAAACTAATTTGTCACCTTCTGCGGTCAGCGTGTATAGTACTTGACATACTAAGGAGTGGCACCGTAGCTGCATTAACCTTTGTAAGGACTCATGTGCATGATGCCAAGTCCGAGAGACATGCTCTATCAGTATTCTCGCGCTTGGCAATACGACTTAGAAGAACAAAATGGCGTCATGTCGCGCCGATCCCTAGATCAAAGATAGTAAGGAATGTTTATAAATACAATGTAAGGAATGTGATTAATACAAATTAAACTTACCTTAAGGAACTTGAAGTAACATTGTTAAACATTAAGAATAGTATGTAAAGGTTGTTGATAACCTATTCAATTATGAATGTAAGTATAAATGACAAGCCGAAATTAATAGTAAATGAATCTAATGTATGATTAGATTGAGAATAAGGGTAAGATATAATCATATACATACTTGATTATATATAACTTAATATGGTACGTTATGTGATCATGTATTGTAGAGACTCTAAAGACTCAAACATAAAGTAATTATACCGTAGCAGACGCTGAAGGCAATTATTCTAACACTTGCCTCATTTCAATCTGAACAAGTTTTTAAATTCATGTATCCTTACGCATGAATTAATGTATGATGGAGTTAAAGCCAACTCTTTCGGCTAGACTTAATGTATTTGGTGGATTATTGATAATCTATCCAACTCTTATCAAATGTTGTTATCTTTTGTCAACTACTTGATATGGCTTTCAAAAGAAGACTGAGTACGCTAAACAAATGTTTTGTCATCAAACGACAGACACGTGAGGTTGCTACAACTTAAACGTACATACGTTTAATGAATGTAGTGTTGATTAACATAGAGTACTATAGGCTGATCACCTAGAAGTGCTCGTAAGTAATACCGGACTTACGGACTTAGTGCCGGGTTGTCCTTTTTCAAAGAAGAATGAAATGCTCATGGTCTTGGACCGGAATTGATGTTTTACTGAATATTATTATTGTAAAACATTTTTAAAGAAAGATGAAGTGATATTTTGATTTATCAATAGTACTTCATAACTATTGTTCAGTTATTGAAGATATACGATTCTTATGTGTCAAGCATGTTGTTTAATGAAATTGTCATACTTGCTGAGCTAGTTATGCTCAATCTTGCATGAACCATATGAATGCAGCTAAGACTGAATGTCCCAAAGGATCAAATACGGATAAAGGAAAAGCTAAGGCAGATCGTTAAGCTGTTTATGTAATAGTATAGGTTTAATGTTGTAATGTAATTGATATTATGACAAAGAACTTTTGTAATGGGTATAGAACTTGGGAAATATAAATATTACTTCGAATATATAGAAAATATATTCGTTCTTTTGAGGCTTTTCAATTGAATGAATATATGAATGGTAGTACCGTATAGCACCATATGTCAGGTTGGAAGATACCCGTATTTGGGGGCGTTACAGTAAATCTTTGATAGATACCCAAGAAGAGAAGTTCAAGATCCAATGGATCGCTTAACATAAATCTGGAAAACATTCCACTTTGCTATTTCGTAGAATTAATTCTTGATTATTCATTTGAATATCGTAGAAAACCTTGAAAGCATTGTACTCTTTATTATCAGATTATTGTTGCATAGAAGGCGAGAAGACTTGTTATTGATTCTTATACATTTATTGTATGACTTAACTTGCAGGGCAAATTTGTTGCTCACCCTTGCTAAATAAAATATTTCAGCTAGGGATGAAGTTGTAGGAGGAGCTGTGAAGGAAAAGGGAAAAGGCATTGTGATAAATTAGTTATGATTAACATATTAATTATGTTGTTTTGTAAACCCTTTTTGTATATCTAAAGGGTATGTTTGTAATGTTAAGGTTAGAGGACCTGGGACTAATGTATTAACAACATATGTTAATGTGATATGTATTACTTTTTCTATATGAATGGGTAGTTAGATGTTATTATATTATGGATCGTGAACACCAAACTCGGGGGTCAGGTAACCCGGATTTGGGGGTGTCACAGGTTGGTATCAAAGCTGTAGGTTATAAACCTTAAGTGGGGTGGGGAAAACCCTAGGATTATAACCATTAGCGAGATATAGAATACTCATTTAGAGTACTAAGTGAGGGATTGCAGAAGTGTATCGATAGTGAGATATGTGGACACATAGTGTGAGAAGATTGTACTAATGGAGTACTAATCAAGTTGTTTAAACTGATTGTAGGATGTCGGGAGAAGATAAGATGAGTACGGAGATGCCGGTATATGTCGCACCAAAGCTAGTAGCGAGGTTCCAAAGACGTGAGCGAGTCAGTGGAAGAAGTAGGAAAAGATGAACCCATGGTTAATCTCGGGAGTGATCATGATAATTATCCCGAGATGTATCTGAGTAGTGATGAGGAGGCGGAGTCTAAAGAAGCTAAGATGGAGTTAAAGAATAAGACTAAAGATGAAGATCAAGATCAACTATCTGCAGAAGTCCAGGAACTCCGGAGTAAAGTATTTCTCTTGGAGGAGTTGTGGAAGACGGAGCAAGTGTTATGCAAAATGACTGAAGAATGGAATGAGTTGAAGGCGCAGGTGGAAAGGATGAAGACTGAATGTGGTGGATCGTTTGAAGGAACTGACAAGAAGGGCAAGACTAAGAGAAAGAGGGACAAAGACAGCGATAATTCTTAAAATTCAAACCCAATGAAGAGTCAAGCCTGTAGCAAGTGTGGCAAGACTCACGTGGGAGAATGCATGATATGGAAGAACATGTGCTTCAATTGTAAGTAGGAAGGACATATTTCTCTACATTCTCCTAAGCCAAATGTGAGGAAGTGTTTTTCATGTGGGAGAATGGGTCACAGATTCAACAAGTGTCCCAACAAGAAGAAGACTGGTGAAGGAAGTGGGCAGTAGATAGCTTAAGTTTGAGCGTTGGTATCTTTTTGTAGAAGATTATGATATTAAGTGTCGTAATATCGTGAGTGATGTGTAAACATATGTAAATATATATGTTTGTATGAATAAAATCTTTATTTTCTATATGAATATAAGATTAAGATAAATTTGTGAGTTCTTAAAACTCATACTTATGGTAAGTTCATGACTCATAATTATATGAAATGTTTTGAACCCCTCAGCGAATGAACGCTAATGGTCTGACTAGGACAAGTTCATACACTCATATAATTGTGGCAAGTTTCTGAACTCATAAGTGTGGTAAGTTTGATGAACTGGGAATAGCTATGTGTGAATAGAGAATTTCAACTTTCTATGTAAAGTTCGGGAATTGCAACTTTCTGTGTAAAGTTGTGTTGTTAATCCTGAAATTTATTTAATAAGGGATAGTAATATGCGTTAAGTACTAAATGTACTATGTGCTATTTGAATAAATATGCGATTATATGAGAACTATGTGTTGAATGCTTATTGTGTTAAGAATTTGTGTAGAGGAGAATTCATATAAGATTTTTATTTAAATCAGATCATGCCGCCTAGACGACAGAATCGAAATCAAAGAGAAGAGCAGTTGGTGAATAATGAGGAAGGTCAAGCTGACCCGATGCGAAACTTTGAAAATATGATAGCCGAAGCTATGTAAAATAGAACTCCAGCTACAAGAGGAAGAGCGAGGAATCAGCCTGTAACGCCCCGGAAAATCAAACAATCGTAAATACTTTTAATAATGGATAAAAATAATATTATTTATTATAATTATGTGTTGAGAAGATGAATGTTGTTGTATAACCTAGAAACGTTAGAATATCGTAGTATTTTAACTACGTGAATGAATTAAGGTGTTTGAATTTTTAAGACGAAAATAAAAGCTTTTCGAGAAATTTTTCGAAAAACACTATTCATCGATTTCTGCTTAGGAATTATTTTTGAATTGCTGAGAAATACGTAACGTTATAATATCAAGGCGATATTGATTATGTAGTAATAATCTAAGTATGGAAAATGTAATATTTCGCATGTGGACCTAATTTGGGAACATTAGGTTTATTAAGCATTAAGGAAATAAAGTTGTGATCATATAATGTGTATACATTATATGAAGTAATGGATGTAAGTATAATACGACGTATTGTAATATTATGTATGAAGAATGAAATAACGTATATTATGAATTAATATACGAGTTAGTATATGAAGATTATACGTGGGGTATAAATGTTAAGTTATGTAAATTAAGGTAATGGACTTGTAGGATTAATAGCCTAATATAGAAGTCCAATATAATGTGACAATCAAGCCCAAGTGTTTGATATATCATTAGTCCAAACTATGTAGCACAAGCCCATTAAGAAAGTAGTTAGATTAATTAACCAAGCCCAATAAGAAGCCTTGATCCATGGGTCAAACCTAGTAGGAAATGGGTAAGCTTGATGGGCAAACAACAAGTGTGATGAGCAAGTATTGTGGCTAGCAAGTTACTTAATGGCTAGGTTATGAATAGTAAGGAGGTGGAGGATGAGGAGGTGGAATAAGGAGGTGGGATGTTTTAAAGTCTAAAATGCCCTAAACTTTGGTGGCCTATAAATACAAGCCTCATTTCAAATTTTGTTGGTTATTATTTTCATCCAACTTTCCTCTCAATTATAAGCTACTTATTTGGTAAAGCAAATAAGCACTTTTAAGTCAAAGTTAGATTTTTCAAGAAGAAGAAGTTAGACTTCAAAGGTAATGATCTTGTGTCCAATGTTCTTTCATCTCTATTATAATAGGATGATAAGGGAAGTGTTATTAATGAACATGTATGCTAAGATCATGTAATAGGTTAATAAGGAATGAACTTAAGCCGAATAATTTGGATAAGCAACTTGAACATTAATAAGTTGCTAGAACCATGAAGAACTTATTATATGTTGTCATATGATGATTAGTATGTTGAATATAGTATGAGAACATTGATTGATGGACTTAAGTTTATAGTTAGTCATAAGCATGAAGAATTGTAGTTCATAAGTTGATTAAGTCATTGACTTATGAGAATAAGTCAAAACCTACTTTGATTATAAGTTGGTGTAATAAGTAACTTGTGATGATCATATGTTGGTTGAAATCCATTCAGAATCATTAAGAATGTAGTTTTGCCGAAATTCACACGATTGATTTATTATCGTCAATTAAATAAAATTCTCGGAATGGAAGTCGTATTTTGTGTTTGAAGTTGAAAACATTGGTTTTCGATGGAGACAAGTCATATTTGGCATTATAGAGTTGTGGACTCGAAAATTACCGAATTCTAACTTAGAACGAAGAAACGAGCGTTGAACATTCACGAACGTTTATCGTTTTTGTTAAAAATGAACTCGTAGGTGAAATTTTAGCAAACGAAGTCAAATAGATAAAATTCTTATATGAATGCATAGAGTATGAAATTTGTGAACCATAGGCTTTTGAACGGACCAATTCGGACTTATAACGAAGAAGTTATGCGTCCGGGAAGTTCGTAAAATTTTCAAATCTGCAAAATTATCTGAGGCACAGAGTCTGCGCTTGTGCCGACTCATAGCCTAAAGCCCGCATCACAGCACATGAGGATGGAACTGCATATCTTGTGAACTCATACAAGTGTACGATATGCGAGAGTTAAGTTTGCGCCATGGCTGATCCTAGAATTTTGATGGACAAGAATGTTTACAAGTGTAGAATGTAAAGGAACTTGTTAGTAATGAACTGAGCTATAAACATAACATTGTAAGGTACTTGTAAGGCATTAATGCATGATGATTAAGAGTTAATACTCAAGCAAAGATGAATGAAACATGAATGACGTAATGAAAGCCAGAAACCCATAATAGTAGATCTAAGTCAGGATTTACATTGAGATGAAGGGTAAGATATAATAGTATACATATTTGATTATATATAACCTAATGTGGTATGTTATATGATCATGTATTATAGAAACGTAGAGACTTAAAGTGTACGTGTGTTAATCAATGTAGCGAATAAGGGCAAGTATTCTAACCCTTGTTCCAGTTCAGTCTGGACAAGTTTTGTAATTCATGTATTCTTTTGCATGAAGTTTTGAATGATGAAGTCTTAAGCCAATTCTTTCGGCTAGACTTATATATGATTCTGTCAAGCATGATTTATATTTACCGAGTTACATTGGTATGGTTTTTAATTGAAGACCAAGTATGCTAAAATGTTTTTTGTCGTTTAACGACAGGCACGTGAGGTTGCCACAACTTAAACGTATACACATTTAATGAATGTAGTGTTGATCAACATAGAGTACTATGAGCTGATCACTCAGATGTTCTCGTAAGCTATTCCGGACTTACGGACTTAGTGCCGGGTTGTCCTTTTCAAAAGAAATTATGAACTACTCATAGTTCCGAGCCTTAGTTGATATTCTACTGAATATTGTTGTTGGAAAACGTTTTGAATGAAAAGAAGTGCTATTTTGAATTATCGATAGTACTTCGTAACAATTGTTCAGTTACTGAAGAAATATAAGTTATATGTTTCAAGCATGTTGTTTATTAGAATTGTAGTACTTGCTGAGCTAGTCATGCTCACTCTTGCTTGAACCATATGAACACAGCCAAGATCGAGCGGACCGAAGGCTCAGGCAAGGACAAGGGAAAGGCAAAGACAAACCCTTAGATTACTTATGTAATAGTATAGGTGAACGATTGTAATATATTTGATATTATGACAAGAACAAACGAATGAGTTACAAAGAACCTAGGGAATGTAATATTATTTTGGTTATATAGAAGTTACATTAGTCCTTTTGAGACTATTCAATTGAATGAATGAATGAATGAATGAATGAATGGTAGTACCGTGTAGCACCATCTGTCGGGTTGGAAGAGACCCGGATTTGGGGGCGCCACATAGCCAGCCGATGGATTGGCTAACTTCAAAGACTTTAAAGTGGTGGGACCGCCTAAATTCAAAGGGACCATGGATTCGATTGAAGCCCAGACTTGGGTGAAGGAGATGGAGAAAGCATTCGTCATTGCGCGAGTGGTAGAAGAGCAGAAGATGACCTTTGCAACATACTTAATAAAGGGAGAAGCTAATTACTGGTGGGAGACAAATCAGGCGAGAGCTGGTACAACCATAGTGACGTGGACAAGATTCAAGGAGTTGTTCTTTGAGAACTACTTCTCATTGAGTATGCAAGCTCGAATGCAAGTTAAGTTCTTAGAACTGAAGCAGGAGAATATGTCGATTTCTGAGTATACTGCCAAATTCAACGAATTAGCAAGATTTGCACCTCATCAGGTGGACACGGAATTATGAAAGGCAAGAAGATTTGAGAATTGATTGAAGCCGGGGATATACAACAAGGTAACGGTATTACAGATAAATACGTTCACGACCTTATTGGAGAAAGCGTTAATTGCTGAAGGAGGGAGCGAAGTTGCATCAAGAGAAGAAGAAGAAGACCAATCTGGTAGTAAGACTGAAGGGTGGAGTGAGAATACCCAATCTGGTAGTAAGACTGAAGGGTATAAGAAAGGAGGAGAGCCTTGTGCGAACTGTAGAAACAATCATCCAGGAGTTTGTCTGATGCATTTAATGCTTCAACAGACGCCTTTAAACGGACATATTTCAAAGGCTCCTTTATATACAAATCATTAGACACAAATGCAAAAGCAAGCAAGTACATAGCAAAAAGCTGAAGAACACTCAACGCTCAACTCTACGATCAATCAAGAAAGCTTGCTCAGCTACTCATGTGACGCCCCCAAAATAGGTATACAACACCCATTCTAAGTTGCCAAAATTATGGTACAGAAATAACTACAACTTTATTAATACAATTGTCGTGCAAAATACGACAACACATAAACAGTGAGTTAAAATACAAATATTATCATATAGACAATATCCACACCCAAATAAGTCCTCATCACAATTATTGATACACTATTTTACAAAATAGTGAGAACTACTATAACAACTGCCTTGGAACATCACTCCACACCCCGACTACTCCCCGCTATATTCTCGTTTCTTGAGAAGAAAAATGGAACAAAAAGGAAAAGGGTGAGCTCAACTAGCCCAGTAAAGAATATTATGACTAAGATAATATAGAACAAATTATCGTTAGTCCTCAACAGGGAAAAATTTGATAGAATACAATAGACAACAAGTTTTAAATCAATATTCGCAGTGGAAATAACAATTCATTAGAAGAGTTACGTAGAGAATAAAATCTACTTTCTTCTATGAATTTAAAAGTTTATCATCAATATTTTATCCATGTAACATCAATCAATATACATCTTGAATCAAATATTCATCTTTGCACTATAGGCCAAAGATATTCATCAGTTGGTCATGTTCATCTCAACACCTATTCATCATTGCACTACGAGCCAAAGATATTCATCAGAAAATTATTCATCTTTTACTCAATACAGGCCAAATATATTCAGTTATATCATCATTTAGGACTGAGGATGATGAAAAATAATTTAAAGAAAATGAATCAAGTGAAACAAAAGAACAAATATTACGGATTCGTACTTCGGTTTATCCATGTTCAAAAATACTCCATAATAAACTATTGTGGAGTAAAATTCAAGAATGAAGTTCAAAACATGGATACAATCAAAGCTAGTAATCATAATAAACAACTTAGACGAAGAAAACAAAATTTTAATTTTTTTTTGTGAATAAGTCTTGAAGTATCGTGAATAGTGTAATATATATGTGAATAGTCTTGATAATCGTGAATAGTAACCCCGAGCACAAAAAAGACAAGAATTTCACAAGAAAAATCTTACCAATATTCCGAATAATGATATTGAAAGAAATAATATCATTTTTAAAAAATAACATCCCTTACCTCGAAAGAATAGTACTTACGGCTTGAATATCGATATATAACATTGAAGGAACTTGCAAGTATAACAACACTCAAAGTATCAAAATACTCACAAGAATACGCTCGATAATATAGAGAGAAGATTTGATTTTTGGTGTGATTTTCAATTCTAACCTAAGCACCCTATTTATAGGAAAATGCTTAGAACACCAAAGCAGAAAATTTAATAATATAATATATTTATAAAAAAAATTCTCGCCCACCTCTTGAAAAACTGATTTCAGTATGTTTATATCACATGTGGGGCCCACACAATTGCAAAAAACGTTTTTATTAAAAAAATATTTAAAACCTCAAAAATCAATTATTCCAGAACTTCAATAATTCATAATAAATAGCCCTTTTATCAGAAAATTTTGAATCTTATGTCCATTCCATAGGAAAATCAATTATCTAAAACTTTGTAAGTTTAATTTTTTTCTAAATTCCAAACAAAAATTGACCGAAATCCACATACGGACGATTTTACAGGTTATAATCAAATTTCAGTCAAAAATGGGGCCCACCGACATGTTTAACATGTTTTAAATATTTTTTGTAACAAAAATACTATTCCTCCTCATATATTCATATATCACACATTCATTGTAATATATCATCATTATTATATTATTCTAATATAATAATATATTTAAATGAATTATTTTATCAGAAAAGATAAAATATCAATTTTCAAAAATTGTCACATTAAAAATTTTCTCCATCTATATCCACATAAAATGAATATTTTCCTTATCATATAAATCAATAATTATTTATTCACAAATAATATTATAGAATCACAATCTTGACAACGGCATGTTCCCGAGGAAGAGGGGCTTTCAATAAGGACTTCTCCTTCTTTGGCGCAAGAATTAGGTGACCAAACCTCTCCTTAGACAGAACTTTCTAGACATTGCCAATAATGCTATCTAATAATATTATTCAAATAATATGAATTATTGATCTAATAATGGAAAATATTGTGTAGTGACAATTATTAAAACAACAATAATATAAAATATCAACGAAGCAATTATTGAATCAATAAAATAAAATATTAAACAGTAATTACTGTAACAATTATTGAGTAGTGCCTTATTACGTAAGAATCAATAATTGGTGCAATGCCGTGTGCTATTGTGTTTTAACCACCGGGTATTCCAACAGTATTAACGGTAACAACTACGCCTTTATTTATAAACAACTTATACTTGTCGTTTTCTTCATCCAATCGCTTTCTATTATGGGGCCCACACAAAGTAAGTGTGGTTAAGACGAATATTCCCAAGGCAAAGAATATTCCACGACCAAACGAATATTCCCGACAACAATGAATATTTTATAACCACTTGCTTATTTGAAATATTTTCTCATTTTACCCATAACTAACCACATTAATTAAATCAACCCTTACTATTTCAAAATAATAAATAGAAGAAATTCAATTTCATTTATAATAAGTTGGGGTCTTACAACTCAGTTCTTTCGAACACATGCTTAACAACAACTGAGTAGCACTACCCAAGAACTCAACTCTCATCAAGTGTATTCCAAGTCTGCTGGTCTTGAATGAATCTAAGTGATTCAAAGATTGTAAAGTCATCCTTAGTGGATTTCCTACTCGAGGAGTAGAAGAGTGGACTAGGAGCCTTGAGTGCTCTGAACCACTTAAAAACACTATGTCTTTTATATTCTTGCTATAACTGCTATATCATTCATAACTGCTTATCACCTATTAACTTGGTTTATCTTAAAGGGGAACAAACAAATCTTATATTCCGCCGTGGTTAAATCATTAACAAATCTGACCAGTTTTTTGAAAAAGAAAATTTAAAATATCTATTCAACCCCCTGTCGACGTCGGGATTTTTTGATGTCCCTTTTCGTTACTTGTTCTTTGGTGTTCTCATGTTAATGTGAGATTTGTTTGAAAAAACAAGTGAAAAAGGTCCGACATGCGTAATGTCGACGATTGACTTTAAGAGTCGCCAGTTGGTGTTTTTAACTGGTTGCACCAACGCAACCGAAAAGGTTAGCACATTGACCTAGTGGTTTGACAATGCTAAACGGGTCTGTGAAATCGAGATTCATTAAGGGTTTTGGGGCTTGATTATGCGGAGGGAAGGTGTTAGGCACCCCCTCGACATCCGTGTTACCACGGTGACCGCCACTCTTCAAAGAAATTGTTATATGAATATGTGTGTGTGTGTGTGTGTTTATTTATGGATCAATGTGCAATTTATTTGAAAGTAGTGCGAGGCCTCGTTCGCACCTATATACACAAGGTTTGAATTTTACAAAAAAATTCAGTTTTAACCAAGATGTAGCAATGAAGTTTTGTAAAAGAGGTTTTTCAAACCCTGTGCTCAATAGGAATTGAGACCTTTTCATACTTCTATTTTATTGTTAAATTTTCGGCTTGTTTGCTTTTATTTTTGAGATGCGAAGCATCCTCTAGGAAATAATATACATCAGTGCCAAACTCCTTATCGGCATGACAGCCATCCAAGGAAACTCAGACACTGTAAAATAATGTACAAAATAACTTACTGACTAAAAATGTCCATCATGGGAACCAATCTAGGTTCGATGAAATCAACACAGATCACATGATTCCTAGGCTCACATGATCTTGCAATTTGTATAGAAAGCGATGGCGATTATATATATATAAAAGCGATATATATATATATATATATATATATATATGTGTGTGTGTGTGTGTGTGTGTGTGTGTGCATGATCAATCAACAGACAAAAAGCAACTCCATGGGGGATCAGAAATGTAAATAAAGCAGTAAATACTATCAACTGCCATGAAGTAAACTCCAGGCAGGACAAAATTTAAATAAAGCTGTAAAAACCGATCAACTGCCACGGAGTGAACTCCAGGCAGGACGAAATGTAAGAAAGTTTGTAAAAAGCCACGGAGGAAACTCGGGCTGACAGAATGTAAATATATATATATATATATATATATATATATATATATATATATATATATATATATATATATATATACAAATATATATATATATAAAAGCGATAAATGCACTAGGATGTGAATCCAGGCTCATCGGATATGTCCGATGACAATTATATATATAAATATATATATATATATATATATATATATATATATATATATATATATATATATACAAAAGCAATTAAATGCTCTAATGTAAAATCCAGGCTCATCGAATGAGTCTAACCACAGTTTATATATATAAGTATATATATATATATATATATATATATATATATAAGCAGATAAACGCTTGGACCAAAGTCTAGGCTCAATCGAGGCATAACTTCGATAATGTTAGTCCATATATAAAATATATACATATATTAGTATATATATACTGAGACATAAATGAAAACCGGACGATCAAAATAAAAGGTAAACACATTCACACGACTACCAACGTGTACAACGATTGTGTGATATATGAGATAGAAGCTTTATAGAATGTAAGAAGGCTTACAGTGGGCTGCCAAAGTAGACTTCTTAGACTTTAAATGGATAAACACTCGGCTCCATGAATAAAAAAGTAGCTATATGTGAGCTAACTAGTGTTTAAAGAAGAGGAAACACTCAAAAGATGTTTATCACGAGAGTAAAATGGATGTAGCTTCCTCGCCTTTTTCCTTCTCTCTCTCTTTAAATGATGACCCCCGACCTATATTTATAGGTGATGATGGTCGCAGTGTACTACTGCCGTTGCTGCATGATTGTACCTTCTATTTGTCGTGGTGAATCCGAGCCTCATGGTCTCGTCATCTCAGAAATGCGTGTAGTCGTGCCTTTGTAATGTCCACTTGATCTTGCAGAACTTCAATCCGAACATCCAAATGAAGTATATCTGTACTTCTTCGGATCTCTTGTGTTGAGAGTTATGTAATGACATTGATTAGAGGTTGTACGAAGTCAGGAAGAGGGGTCTATGCCCATGGTCTTCAAGCTTCAAATTCTATCCAAAGTACTGGCACACGTAATAGTCACTCGGGATTGTCATTCCTCAGCTCTTGTAGGACATTGTTATATGTATGTATGAAGTGTTGAGACGACGTGCCATTGTTGAAGGAACAAGATGACGCTTGACTCCTCGCCGGGGTTATCGCCGATTTGAGTTGAAAGTAGACGTTGCTCAAGGTTACAGCTGAGATTGGACTACTTGTTGGTATGCCGCGATATCATCTTGTTGATGTGGATAGATGACGTTGTGACTCCTCACCGGGGTTATAGCCGATTTAAACGGAAAGCAGTCGTTGCTCAGGGTTACATCTGAGATTGGAGTGCTTGTTTGTATGCCTTACTGTCATCTGTATTGAAGCTGATCGCACATGTTTGAAACAAGCATTTAAAGGTTATCGCCGAATCGCAATGGCATCCCTTGGGGCTATCACCAAGGATGGGGTTGCTACTCCCAGTGTTGTCTCTGGGACTGGAACTAAACGTCGCGGTGTTATCGCCAAGACAGGACTGTCCTCTCCGGTGTTGTTGCCGGTCTTTTGATCTGCATATCTCGGGGTTATCTCCGAGATTGGAAATGACATTCCCGGTGTGTGTTCTGGGTTTGAGATGATGTTCCCAGTTTGTGTTCTGGGATGAAACTGAACTTCCGGTGGTATCCGGAATAGATGTAAGTTGTCTTTCAGGGTTATCTTCAAAAGACGAATCTACCCTCCTGCAATGTTAGTAATAGGAGTGCAAAAAATTTCGAGTGTCTACACCCCCTTCAAGATAACTATTATGCCTCTGGGAACTAACAATTGGTATTAGAACAGGTTCTCTCAATCAGCCCACAAAGCTTGAGTATATCCAATAGCACATTTGATAAGCGAATCCAAGACTTAAGGAGGCAGCAAGCCACCAATGTGCAACAAAGATAAATTTGCCAACTAAAAAGTTCGTATGCAAGCCTACATGGACTCAATAGATGAAGAGCTATATGAAACTGTTATGAATAGGCCCTACATTCCAACAAAGGTTACACCAACTCCAGAGAATCCAAACAAAGTTCAAATCAAGGTCAAAATAGAATGGACTGACAATGAGAAGAAAGTTGTCCAACTCAACAAAAAGGCCAAGAATATTTTGTTCCAGTCTTTAGAAGATGATCTGTTCAAGAATGCGGTCAACAACAAAACTTCCAAGGAAGTCTGGGAAGCAATGCTTATTATGCACGAAGGAACTGAAGAAGTCAGAGAAAATAAGAAATCTCTTCTGACTCAACAATATGAAATGTTCGCCCATGTTCTAGGAGAAAACATCACTTCTATTTATGAAAGATTCAATGTTCTGCTCAACTCTCTTCGAGCTTTTGGAAAGATCTATCAAAACAAAGATCTGATCATAAAATTCACGAGAGTTTTACCAAGCAAGTGGGATGCCAAAACCACTGCCATCAGAGAATCAAAGAATCTCCCTGAAATGACTATTTAACAACTCTATGGCAACCTTCTTACCTACGAACTGGAGCTGACCCAAAGGGCAGAGACTAAATCTGAAGGAAGAAAGAAGGACAAAGGAGTTACTCTCAAAGCAACAGAAACCATCTCCAAAGCTCATGCTGAAAATGATTCTGACTTTGAGGAAGATGATGACGAGGATATTGCAATGCTGGTAAGAAGACTCAAAAGGTTCATGCGTAAAGGTAAAAGAAGCAGACCTAAGAAATTCAACAACAACAACAACTGGAGCAGATCAATGACCTATGCTATAACTACAAGAAGCTTGACCACTTTATTGCAAACTACAACAAACCTCTTAGAGAAGAGCTCAATAGAAGAACAAATCCAAAGAAGGAGTTCAAAGGAAACAAAAGGCTCCAAAAGAAAGATAAAGGTCTTATAACCGGAGGATCATGGAGTGACTCAGACAATGACACAACTCCTGAGTCTGGAGATGATGAAGATCCTCAAGTAGAAAATCTATGTCTAATGGCAAAAAATACAAAGGACTAGAAAAGCGTTGACCATCATGAAGTAAGTGTCGATGAGGTATTCGACTTTAACTCTCCTGATGTAGATAGTGATGATTTAAGAACTGCACTACATGGCATAACAACTAATCTACATTAATACATGAAATGATTCAGAGTTCTATCTAAAGATTACTCTCTTATTCAAAAAGATAAAGAGAAAGTTCAAAAAGAACTGAAAATAGCTCTTCTAAGTGCTAATTGTCTCTCTAAATTTGAGGATGATAATAAACTCTTAAGACATACCAATGAACTTAATGCACAAAGAGAGTCAAATCTAACCTATAAGATTGAGGAACTAGAAAAGCCAATCTTAATGTGGAATAGATCCTCTTCATCCATGGACTCCCTGATCTCTAGTCAGAGAAGTGCATCTGATAGAACAGGTTTAGGTTTTGGGGAATCCACCTCAGAACCATATATGGAAAAATTAAAGAAAACTAACATTAGTAGTGTTTCAAACTTCAATAGAAGCATTACATTTGTGAAATCCTCGCAGAAGGAAGAACCAGTTCATCCCTGCTCTTCTGATCCAATCCATGTTCCAAGACATAATGGATCCCATGCTGGCCTGGGGTTCAAAAAAGAGAAGAGTAACTTAGTCACTACTCTCCAACCTCGAAGGATCGTAGATTCGAGTAAAATCAACTCCATGAACCAACCGGGTAGGAATAATAGAGTCAAGTTTCACTCTTCACAAATCAGAAATCACAAGGATACATGGAAGAAGAAGAATTAGTATAAAGGAAAGACTACCAAGAATCCACATAAGTCCAAATGGAGAAAGAATCCACACACACACAAGCATGCATCATGCTAGATGTATTGTATGTGATAAAATGGGTCATAAGGCTACAATATGTTACAATAATCCTCTACATAGTAGACCCAAAGTGAAGCAGATTTGGGTCCCTAAGAGTACTAACAAGGTAGGACCCATGCAAGTATGGGTACAAAAATGAGAGTTTAATCTTACCACAGGAACATAACTCTACGATCATAACTTGGTTTCTAGACAGTGGATGCTCAAGGCACATGGCCGGGAACAAAGCCCTCCTGTCTAACTTCATAGAGAAAGAGGGTCCAACATTCATCTTTAAAGATAATATCTCTGGTAAGACAAGAGGATATGGCTCAACTGGGAATGGTGCAGTGTCCTTAAGCAAAGTAGCCTTTGTGGAAGGGCTAAAGCACAATCTTTTGAGCATAAGTCAACTCTGCGACAAGGGTCATCAAGTCACCTTCCTCAACAATCAGTATCAAGTCAAAGATTTGAAGACCTCTTCTATAAAGCTGACTGGAACTAGAGAAGGGAACGTCTACACTGTTAATATTGCTTAACTAAGCTCTAGTGAGACAATATGCTTTCTTGCTAAAGCCTCTAAAGAAATGATCTGGCTATGACATAGAAGATTGTCTCATCTCAATTTCAAAAGTATGTCAAAACAAGCCTCTAAAGATCTAGTAGCAGGTTTACCCAAGCTCAGCTTCGTCAAAGAAAGGCCATGCAATGCCTGTCAGCTTGGAAAGCAAACTAAGAGCTCATTCAAAGGCAAAATGATGAACTCAATTGATAAGTCCCTACAGTTACTCCACATGAATCTTTTTGGGCCAATTCCAACAACAAGCCTTGGAGGGAAGAGATACTCATTGGTCGTAGTGGATGACTACACCAGATTTACATGGGTGTTCTTTCTAAACTTTAAAGATGAAACAAGCTCTCAACTCATCAAGATGTTCAAGCTGGTGATGAACGAAAAAGGGAGAAACTCAAGGCTATAAGGAGTGATCATGGTAGAGAATTTGACTTCTCTGAGATGGATCAGTTTTGCATAGACAATGGCATCAGTCATAACTTCTCAGCTCCACGAACTCCACAGCAAAATGGAGTAGCTGAAAGAAAGAACAGAACACTGATTGAAGCTGGAAGAACTCTACTAGCAGCAGCTCGTCTGCCTGAATACTTCTGGTCAAAAGCTGTCAACACTGCGTGCTACACTCAGAATAGGTCTCTTGTTCACTCTACGTTGAAGAAGACTCCCTACGAGTTGTGGAGAGGAAGAAAGCCAAATGTCAGCTACTTCCATGTGTTTGGCTATGGATGTTATATTCTCAACAATGGAAAACAATATCTGACTAAGTTTCAACCCAAGTCAGATGAAGGAATCTTTCTCGGATATGCCACAGACACTAAGGTCTATAGAGTATTCAACAAGAAGACGCTAAGTGCTGAAGTCTCGATTCATGTCATCTTCGATGAAACAGACTTAGACACATATGTGCCTCAAGACACTACGATAGATAACTCAGACACTATGAACGAGGTTGTTGAGCTTAACACCACGATCGTAGCCCCATAAGATGAAATCATCGAGCTTGAATAAGAGATCGTAGAGAGAGCTACACCAGACGATGAACCTCTACATCAAGAGACAGAGGTTGATCTTGAATAATTCAGACAAAAAGGCACCAGAATAGATGTTCCAATAGGGAACAGATGGGCACGATATCACACTCAAGATCTGATCATTGGAGACCCAAATGCAAGAGTCAAGACAAGATCTACCACCCAGAATGAGTGTTTCTATATGAGCTTTCTGTCTAAAATGGAACCCGAGAAGATAGAAGATGCTATGGAAGATTCGAGTTGGATAGAAGCCATGTTAGAGGAACTGAATCAGTTTGAAAGAAGAAAAATCTGGAGATTAGTCCCAAGGCCAAGAAGTCACCCAGTTATTGGCACTAAATGGGTCTTCAGAAATAAAATGGATGAAGATGGGGTAATCACAAAGAACAAGGAAAGACTAGTGGGCAAAGGTTATTCTCAAGAAGAAGGCATCGACTACGACGAAACCTTTGCACCTGTTGCAAAACTAAAAGCAATAAGGATATTTCTTGCCTTTGCTGCCCATATGAAGTTTAAAGTCTTCCAGATGGTTGTCAAGAGTGCATTTCTGAATGGTGAACATCAAGAAGAAGTATATGTGGAGCAACCTCTAGGTTTCAACAATCCAACTATCTCTAATTATGTCTATAGATTAGACAAAGCCTTATATGGACTGAAACAAGCACCTAGAGCATGATATGAAACACTAACTAACTTTCTTATTGAAAATTGTTTCACTAGAAGTAGAGTAGATACCACATTATTTCTTAGGAAGCACAAAAATAAATTCTTATTAGTTCAGATATATGTAGATGACATTATCTTTGGTTCTAGTGATGAAAATCTGTATAAGAGATTTGCCAAGCTTAGGTGGAGCAAATTCGAAATGAGTATGATGGGTGAGTTGAATTTCTTCCTTGGATTACAAGTGAAGCAGACTGATGAAGGTATCTTCATTAACCAAGCCAAATATATTAAATACTTAATTAAGAAGTATGGCATGGAATCAGCCTCTCCCATGAAAACACCAATTGCTCCAACAACAAAGCTTGACAAAGATGAGAAAGTTAAAAGTATTGACATTACTCAATACAGAGGTAGGATAGGCTCTCTTCTATATCTAACTGCCAGTAGACCAGACATAATGTTTGCAACATGAATATGTGCTTGATTTTAAGCTAATTCTAAGGAATCACACTTAACTATTGTAAAGAGAATTTTCAGGTATCTCAAAGGCACACCTCACTTGGGACTTTGGTATCTCAAGGAGTCCTTGTGATGCCCCAAAAATAGGTATACACAACCCATTTTGAGTTGCCAAATACATGGTACAAAATTTAAATACAAATATAATTATACAACTGTCCGTGCAAAATACGATAATACATAAGTTGAGAGTTTAAACATGAATATTATCTCGTAGAAAATATCCAAACTTAAATGGAGTCCTCATTACAATTATTATCACACTATTTTATAAAATAGTGAGGACTACTATAGCCACCATCTCGTACCATCACTCTGCTTCCCATTAGTCCCGATTATATTCTCATTTCAAGAGAACAATGAAAGCAAAGGCGAGCTCAACTAGCCCAGTAAAGAATATTATAACTAAGATAATGCAGAATAAATTATCGTTAGCCTTCAACAGTGTTAAACTAATAGAATACAATAGACAACAAGTTTAACTACAGCGGAACAAACAATCCATTAGAAGAGTCAAGTAAAGCATGATATCTACTATCTTCTATGATTTAAAAGTTTATCATCAATTTTATCGCTGAGACTCAGCTCAATAAAAAATCCACATCACTGAATTATCCATACACTATGGACCGAGGATATTCATTATTATCACATCCATGAATCATCCATGCACTACAGGCCAAGGATATTCGTATTATCACCAATGGTCATGATTATACCGATACATAGTCATAATCATACCAATCAACAGTCCATCTATGCACTACGGGCCAAAGACGACTTTTATCATAATATAAGCATGAGGATGATGACAATGATATAAGCATCAATCAAATGAAATCAAGGATAAATATTAAAGATTTTTAATTTATCCAAAGTTTAAAAATATCCAAATTGTGAACATGACAACTGCTTTGTGGAGTAAAATTTAAGAATAATATTCATGTATCAAAAATAATTTGGATAGAAAAGAAATCAATTTTTTGGGTGAATAGTATCCCATGAATAGTACTTTGTGAATAGTACCCCGTTAATAGTACCTTGGCATGAAAAGATTAAATTTTAACAAGAATGTTCAGAAAAATATCCTTGTGAAACGATACTAGATGAAGTGTAAATTTTAAGGATATTCTACTAATTTTAAGGAGTATAGAATCAATACTTAACAAAATGAGTGTAGAATTCAGAACTTGAAACGAAATAATATTACTTACATATTACAGAGTATGGAAGATAATATTATTTCTTACGAATATTGAACAAAAATAATACCCCTTACCTTAAAAGGAGAGTATTTTTGATTGGTATGACGGGGATATTTTTGAAGAAAACTTATACTATTTTCTACGATTAAAGCTTCCTTAAACTCAAAAGAAATATGCTCAATATTATAGAAGAAGAATTCTCCGATTCTGGTGTGATTTTCATTTCTAAACTAAGCATCCTATATATAGGAGAATAACATGATACTATTTGAATTTAGAAAATCATGGACGCATAGTAGGAAGAATTCAAGGGTGACGTTCGGCTGAAACTTTTAAATTTTTTTGATTTTACTATGCTGCAATATAGAACTATGCACACACTATGCAGTACTATGCAAATACTATACAGTACTATGCAAATAAAATATAATATATTCTATTTTATATAAAAAACAAAATTTATAATATATATATATATATATAAACAAAACCGAGATAACTTTCTATCGATGATTTGAAAAAATGAGTAAGTGGGGGTCCAAGTAATAAACAAATTTTATAACAAATACTTCAATAAAAACCCCTCTATTTTTCTTAATTCACTTGGCTTCTTAAAACACAATTTTAATAACATTTATTCATCATTTATAACTCACAATATTAACAACCAGATCATTCTCAGGAAAGAGGGGGCTTTCTGATAAGGATTTCTCCTTATTGGCACGCAATTAGGTGACCAAACCCCTTTCCTTGATAGAACTTTCTAGAAATCATCAATAATACAAATAATAATATGAATAACTTTATCGTCTCAATTATTGATTTAATAATATAAAATATTGCAACAATAATTGAATCAATAATGTGAGATACTATGCAGCAATTATTGTGGCAATAATTGAATAAAACTGAGTGACTTCTCATGTAAGCATCAATAATCAAAGATATTGTGCAATACCGTGTGCTACTATGAAACCACGTGCATTACTGTACTTTTATCACCGAGTATTTCAACAGTTAACGATAAAACTTTTGCTGTTATTTTTATAAAAAGTTATTTCTGTCGTTTTCTAACTCTAACAGTAATTCCGTTATGGGGTCCATCAATGATTATGCTGTCGTACAAATATTCCTTGTTAAAACGAATATTCCCCGACCAAACGAATATTTTATGACAACTTGCTTACTTTGCAAAATTTGTAAATATTACCCACAACTATAACATTATATCAAATCCACACCATAATATTCAAAATGATATTTAATGAAAATTAATCTTTATTCATAAAAGTTGGGGTCTTACAACCTCCCCTTCTTATGAAATTTCATCCTCAAAATTTGTGTACGTACCTGGTATGTCGAAGAGGTGAGGATACCTTGATTTCATTTCAGATTCTAACTCCCAGGTAATTTCCTCAACATCGTGTTTTCTCCACAAAACTTTGGCTTGAGGTATAACCTTTGAGCATAGAATATATTCCTTTTTATCCAAGATTTTAACATGTACCTCTTCATACGTTAAATCTTCCGCTATCTCATCTGGTTCTAACTCAATAATGTGGTTTGAGTCTTCCACATAGTTACGTAACATAGATATGTGAAAAACGTTATGAACACAAGACATACTTAGCGGTAAGGCGAGTCTATAGGCCACAGTTCTTACTCGATCGAGGATTTTAAATGGGCCAATGAATCGAGGATTGAGCTTTCCTCTCTTTCCAAATCTCGTAACTCCTTTACACGGAGCAACACGTAGACTGAAAAATCGCAAGTGATTGAAGCCATGCTGCGGTAGGCCTGCCCGCACTTTGCCATGGTATAGACTTTGGGCTGCAGTTTTTTAGCCCAATAAAATCTGGGCCTTTTTGGCCCGACCCATCATTGGCCCGCCTTGTTTGGGCCAAACCCAAGAAAATAGCATAAAATAGGCACAAAAGTGATCTTGGCTGCTGGTGGCTTTTGCCCGCCATGGGTCTTGGCTTTTATTACTGATTTTTTGCCTTGATCAAAATTGGGCCTTTTTAGCCCGCCCGTCACACCCCCATCTCGTTTAGGTCGGGCCTGCCCATTTTCCAGGTGTAGCAACACGTAACAACACATGATCTCCAACGTTGAATTCCACGTCTCTTTGATGAAGATCAGCATAACTCTTTTGTCAATCTTGTTAGGTTTTTATACATTGCCGGATCATTTGAATCTTTTCCGTTGTCATGCGTACCAATTTTGGTCCCAACAATGTTGTGATAAGTAGGTTTTATACCTACTTATTGGTTACTAACTCACGAAAATTATGCTCAACTTAAGTAGTTTTATTATGTTTTATTTGCATTTTATGTTTATTTTGTAGTATATGTAGTTGGAACCCATTTTAGCAACTTAAAGCATGGAATGGCATGGACTGGCATTGAGCTAGCAAGAACATGGCAAGGTGGACTTGAGCAAGAGTGAAGATTATAACTGAACTTGATCAACTGAGGAGGAAGATCAATGAGGTAGTAAAGTGAAGAAAGAAGCAACAAAAGCGTGAACAACAAAAGACAAATGTATGAAGGTTAGAAGAAATACGCATTGCTGCGTTAATAAAAGCTATACATGGCGCATACGCCTGTACAGAATCTGATGAATTACACTATCGCGCGACCGCGCTTCAACAAGGAAGGACCATGGCGCACCCATGGCATGTATTCGGTAAATAACCTCACAGTGTGCCCGCGCCCTAATTGCATAATGTTGCGCGGTCGCGCTAGTCTTATTTAGTTGAAAAATGCTAACTTTTTGTAATTTGAATTTGAGCGCGATTTGCTCATCTGAAATGATATGGTTGCTTAACTTAAGTAGTTTTATTATGTTTTATTTTCATTTTATGTTTGTTTTACAGTATATGTAGTTGGAACCCCTTTTAGCAACTTAAATCATGGAATGGCATGGAGTGGCATTGAGCTAGCTAGAACATGGCAAGGAAGACTTAAGCAAGAGTAAAGATTGGAACTGAACTTGATCAACTGAGGAGGAAGATCAATGAGGTTATAGAGTGAAGAAAGAAGAAACAAAAAGCAGCAACATCAAAAAGACATCGGTTAAGTCTGAAGACAACGGCTTAGCGCCGCCACAAAAAAACTATACATGGCGCCGTCCAGCGCCCATAGGAATACAAAGGCAGAATTACACTATCGCGCGGCCGCGCTTCAACAAGGAAGGACCATGCAGTACCCGCGCCATGTATTCAGAAAATAACCTCACAGCGCGCCCGCGCCCGCTCCCGAATTGCACTATAATGTCGTGCGGTCACGCTAGTCTTATTGAGTTGAAAAATGATTACTTTTTGTAATTTGAATTTGGGCATGATTTGCTCATCTGAAACGATATGGTTGGTACTAGACATGTATTTTTTATCATTATCATTATTGTTCTTAGGTTTTAGCTACTGTAAGGAGGGTTTGAGCATTTGATTACTACTTTATGCTCATCTCCTTAATATGGATTGCTAAATAATATTAGTTTATAATTCTGGAGATTTCTTGTGGATTCAAACAAGCCTGGAAACAGACTTTGCAACAGAGATTATCAGATTTGCTCTATTATTTCTCTTATATCTATTGATTGCATTTCTTAATTCCATGTTTTGTTTCAATCCCATAATGGCTTTTGGTTCAGAAATGAACTAAATTTCATTATGGGATTCTAATGGATTTTGATGCGTTGTTTAAATATGTGTACCGATTGTGATGTCATATATTTATCATTAGAATACCCAATATGGTTATGCTAATTACTTGAATGCTTGATCACTATTCACACTAATTGCTTGTATGGATTTGGAAAATGAAATATAAGTATAGATTAGACCATGATGGCATATGTTCGTGAAGCTTACGTGTATTAGGCTTTGTGTTTTGTGACCCGGACAGGCATATACTGGTTTACCATGTGTAGTCATTAAGAGAGCTTGCACTTTAAATCATTATTTCTGTAAATTCACTTAGAAATATAGTGAGTTTGGTAATTGTGATGCTTACATGATTTCTATCAAATGTGGATTTTATGTAAATTGGTCATAGTTCATTGAAAAATGGTTTTGTTCCACTTTTGTGCTCTTGACTAGCTTTCCATGATAAATAATTAAACATAACATGAGGGCTGTATTTTAGATGAAACATTAAATGATATTAGAATCCCATTTCTATCCAATTTGATTTCATTACTATAGTAATTATAATTTTGTTTCATTAATTAATTTAGAATCAATTTAATTGTGAGTTGATCGTTTAAACATATAAAAATAGTGATTAAGTTGTTGCATGATAAATTAGATTTAACACCTTTCTCCATGGATCGATACTTTTCTTACTCTGATCGTATACTTGCATGAGTTAGAGTCCTTTTTTGTAAACCAAAAAGGAGGCAACAAGTTTTTGGCGCCATTGCTGAGGAAAGGCGTTTATTTTTAATATTGTCGTCATCAGCTAAAGCTAAATTTGTGTGACTTAAACAATTTTATTCTTATCTTATTTCTATTTTGTTTTTGTTTATATTTCAGGTACTTGTATACATTTTATGCACACGCGATCGACAATCTCTGAATTGGTGCCTGCACAGGACAACATCAACGGCAGAGGTTGGAAATCGAGAGTACGCAGGAAAATACAAACAGATTTTGAGAATTCAACATCCAGCATGGCAGTAGAAGAGCAAAGAGAGGAACAGGAGGCCTTAAGAGATTACTCAATTCCAAATATAAATGGGTTACAGTTGAGTATCGTGAGGCCAGCTACAACAGCCAACACTTTTGAGATAAAGTCGGGCACTATACAAATGGTGCAGAATTCGGTACAATTTGGGGGTGCTGCTACAGATGACCCGAACGAGCATTTGTTAAGCTTCATAGAGATTTATGACACTTTCAAGTACAATAGAGTGTCAGAAGATGCAATCAGGCTCAGACTATTTCCATTCTCTTTACGGGATAAGGCAAGAAGTTGGCTTAACTGTCTACCTTCAGGATCTATTACAACATGGGAGGACTTAGCATAAAAGTTCTTAGCCAATTTTTTTCCAATGGCTAAGACTGCTAAAATGAGGACATCAATTTCCCAGTTTGAACAACAGCAGGGTGCATCTTTATATGAAGCCTGGGAACGGTATAAAGAGATGCTAAGGAAATGTCCCCATCATGGAATGCCAGATTGGATGGTGATTAATACTTATTACAATGGATTGGGATGGTAATCAAGGCCAATTGTAGATGTAGCTGCAGGAGGAGACTTATGGGCTAAAAGTTATGAAAAGGCTTATAATCTTATAGAAACTATGGCAGTAAATGACTTTCAAAATGCTACGGCCAGAATGCCACAGCCAAAAGTTGCGAGATTGTTAGAGGTAGATGCTATCACACAGTTGTCAGCTTAGATGTCATCTATGGAAAAGAAGATTGATTCGTTAGTAGAAAGTAAAGCGAAGACAGTTGTTTTTGTATGTGAGATATGTGTAGGTTTGGATTCAACTAATCAGTGTGATATCAATTCAGAATCTGTACAGTATATGAGCAATTACAAGAAGAATTAGAATCAGTTCCAGAATTCCTATAACCCAAACAATCGCAATCATCCCGATTTTAGCTGGACAAACAATCAACAAAATCAATAGTTTCAACCACAACATCAGTTTCAGTCACAATCATCTCATCAGTAGTATACACCAAAACCACCCTACCCTCCAAGATTTCAACAGCAACCTCAACATCATCCACCACCTGCACCTCAACAAGAGAAGAAGTCAGAAATAAAGGAGATGATGATGAAATACATGGCGAATACTGAGGTAATGATCAAGAGCCAAGTAGTGGCTATTAACAATTTGGAGACACAGATGGGCCATGTAAAGTCCCCAAATCCGGATACTTGAAACCCGAACTCGGTACCTCACGATACCATTTCTATGAGCGGAATAATACTAATAATAATAACAATAATATAGATTTATCAAATTAATTTACATATTATCAGAGTTTAGTTCCCAAGTACGAAACCTTTAAACATTCATTACATGATAATAATAATAGTATTTATCATCCTTATCATAAAGTTAGACTATTACATAGAATAGCTTAAACATTCATTCAAAGAATTTCCTTTCCCTTTGTTCTCGGCGTATCCTTCGGGTTGTTCACACTTAGTCGAAAACATTTAAATTAAGCAAGAATGAGCATTTGAGTGCCCAAAGCAAGTAATATCAACAATATCGCTTAAATTGAAAGGATTAAATGTTTTCTTTGAATCTAAACTTCTACAACGGATCAATAGTTGTGAAGTAAATTCGGATCAATAATCAATAACATGTCATTTAAATTTCAAATTTTTGAAACTACGTATGACATCTATAAATGATGATCATTTGACAAAGCTATGAACATTGTTTTATATTTTTGAAAAGGTTTAAACAGAACTTCATCTCAGAAACCGTCATTACTTACGAGTACTAAAGTGATCAATTGTTATGCCTCAGATTGATCAATACTACATTGCTAGAACGATATTATCGTTCATCCTTTGTCCGTACAGAATAAGCGCATAAAAATTTCCCATGATTGGGATGTTCATAATGATCTTGAATCCATACCAAAACAATTCGGTTGGATAAGTTTTATCTTGTTCAACAACAACTTTAAATATATGTCTAAATTTGGATCAAATAGCTTAGACGACCTTTATTTCAAGGTATACATACTAAGCAACTATAAGTATGTATCAACATGTGTTAAAATATAATGATTATCCAAGTGAGGACACTTGTATAACCATGTTATAGAAATTAACGAAATGTAATAAATAACTTGATCACTATTAATGTAATAAAGGAAATTATACAACAATTATTGTTTAATAGCTTACTTATACGTAATCATTGCATAAGTATATACAAAGGTTGAAATATTTGAACAATTGAAATGAATAGTTTAGATATTATCTTACGCATGTCCTTAGCATAAAGTAAATGCAAAGGTTTAGATACTTGCCTTGTCTCATCGCTACACAACTTAGATATATCTTTTCTATCAAGTCCTATCATTAAATAGATCATTTATTCGATTAGAATAATATATCATATAATACCGCTTATCATATTCAAAGACATTCCTAATCACATTGTCACATAATTTTAACACCATTGAATCACAAATAATTCACTTATCAAGTCAATCTATCTAATCCGGATCAATTTAAAATATGCTCTGGGTTCTCGACAATTTTATCGAGTAATTATCGAGTCTATGACTCTATACTGCTTATACAATATCCATTTGGATAACTTAAACACCGTCGCACTATTTTTCATGGCCTTGTAATAATTTTTTAAACAATTATTACCATTTATCATAATTTTTGAAATATCGTAATCATTATTAAATGATTTAAATAATAAACAATTTTATTATCATTAATATTTAATTAATAATAAACTATTAATGAAACCATTGCCAAAATATTAAGTTATTTAAAATAACTTAAACTATTTTAAAACATTTATATTACCTTTAAATGATTTTTAAAACATTTAAAATCATTATTACATAATTACCATTAATATTTAAATATTAATGAACTATTTATCTAAATATTAAAAGTCATTAATTATAACTTAAAATACTTTTAATTCATTTTATCCCTTTTAAATAATTTTAAATTAATAAAACCATTTTAAAACTATTTATTTAATATAATTATTAAATTAATTTAATATTAAATTATTAATGAAATTATTCTTTTAAATATTAAAAGTTATATTTTATAACTTAAAATATTTTTAAACACTTTATTTTCATTTAAAATGATTTTTAAAATAATAAAATCATTTTTAAACTAATTTATTTAATATAATTAAATAATTTTTAATATCATTATTAATCATTAATTAATGAAATTAACCATTAAATATTAAAAGTTATATTTTATAACTTAAAATATTCTTAAATACCTTATTATTATTTAAAATGATTTTAATATAATAAAATCATTTTTAATTTATTTATTTAATTCATTTACTAAATAACTTAACTATCATTAATATTAATTTATTAATGAAAATTATCATAAAATATTAAAAGTCATTGTAGATAACTTAAAATATTTTCATATATCATAATATAATTTTTAATGATTTTCATGTATTTAAATCATTTTTAAATAATTTATTTAATATTATAATTAAATAAATTAAATACTTTTAATATTCCAAAAATATTAAATATTTATGAAATATATTTAAAATAATTAAAATATAATTTTCGAATTTAAAATAATTTTAATAATTTATTTTGTTTTTTAATAATTAAAAACCCTTTTTATCAATTTTTTATTAATTTTCGTAAATTATAAATAAAATCGTCATTGAAGATCGCTTATAGCTTACATAACTTCGCCGCTATAGGTGTTCTTCGTGAAACCCAGATTTTCATAGCAGTGAACAAGGTATCGAGTTTGACCAAGATTTCTGGTCATATCCTGATGTTACTGAGCATGCTATCATTCAGATATTGTAGTACTAATGCACGACTACAAGGTACAACAACTAAAATGACCAAACAACCTATAACAAAGTAGATCTGGAGCCACGAACAAGCTGTCAGAGCTGTTCTTCATTTTCTGGGTTACCCAGAAATGAAGAACAGTTCGACTGGCTCGTTTTGGGCTTCCACAACTTGCAAGATATGATATGCTTTAGTGACTCCAAAGCTGCAGAATATAAACCACATGTAACACTATAGATCCATCACAAAACATCACTAAAACAACAATACAATAGCCAGATTCAACTCGGTCAAACCATGTCGCATTTATTACATTCAAGTGTTTTCAGGTTACCCGTAAAATAGCTTTTCATGTTCGCCCGTCCTGGTTTGACCATAGATTACTAATTCTCACCGATTAAAAGGAGATTTTAAGGCATAAAATGTACTCTATATACCGAGATTACAACATAGATCCAACAAATTAACAAAACAATTAACAACAAGGTGATCTCGAGCCATTGAACTTCCTCGTTGATTTAATCTCGGGCAAGTTCTCGACCGGCCAGAAAGTTCCTATCCAATGCCGGTCAACGGATTCGACCGTGAATAACTTGCAATATAATACGGATTTATGCATGATTCTTGACCTAGATTAAAGAGGACATACCGCGGACACAAGTTCAAAGCTTTAAACAACAAAATAGTTAACATACAAAGATTACAGAGGGCTCGACATTTGCTTGTCAATGACAAACAAAATTTTTCCAAATTTTTCAAAACTCAAATCAAGATTTTGATGATATGGATCTATCTAAAACCAACCTGCATCGTCATAATAACTTATAAACAACATGTTTTAACAATAAATTCTAACATCAAACAACAAAAATTCTGATGATTCAAGCTAAGGTTTTCATACCTTTGATGTCCAAAATCGATTTTAATGTTGTTTGTTTTAGTTATGGTTGATGGTGGGGCTTGGATTGGGGACCCAAATGCTAGAGATTTTCGTTGGCTTTAGAGAGAGAGAGGTCAAGTATGAGCTTAGTGAATATTTGGGCAACAAAATAACATTTTCTCTCTCAATCCTTAAATAGACAACATAGATGCATGAATGGTCGATATAATGGTCGTTGTCATCAATGTGAAGTTGTTAGGGTTAGTAAGAGTTGGCTAACAACTCAACCTAAATGTCAAAACTCACACCTTAGCCTCTTTAATGCATAAAAGGGCAAAATGGTCATTTCCTTAAATTTCTAGAAAAAGTGCCTTAGGGTTTGTGGTTTAGACATTTTAGTGTTTAGGGTTTAACATTTAACCCTTAAAGATTTAAGAACTAGTATTTCAAAAATTTCCAAATTTAGGATTTAACAATTAGAGTTTATTACAAAAATAATAATATAAAATAACTAAATTTTAGTTTCTAAAATTAGACAATTTAGGTTTGTTAATTAGATTAATTAATTTTTTTTTAATTACTTTATACATTAACATTAGGGTTTAGATCATATACTTATCATTGACTTTGCTAATTTAGCAATTAGGATTTATTCTTTTGGTAATTAGGGTTACCAAATTACTGTTAGGGTTTTTAATTACTAAATTAAGGTTTTAGTTTAGTAATTAGGGTTTAACAATTTAGGGTTGCTAAATTTAATAATTATAAACACAATATTTGTTAATTGATCACATTATCGATACTCACCAACAATCTCAAACACTAATTTTAAATTAGGGTTACTAATTATAGCAATTAGGGTTTCTAGTTTCAAATTAGGGTTTTGCGACAAAATTAGGGTTTTAATCAATATGGTTTTAAATCACTAATTAGGTTTATTTTAATTAGCAAAATAAAACCTATCTTGCCTGATATTAATCACAATAACACAATTCTCGGCAGATCATACCTCCTATTAAATTTCCGGATTAGGGTTTATTAAAAATTCAGATATAATTAGGGTTTTAATTTAATAATTAGGGTTTCCTAATTATCATATCTTTAAGTAACACATACATAAATCATATAGCACGGATATATAACAGCTTTTTTAAATTTCCCATTTAAATTGATAAACGAGTTAAATCAATTAATGCTGTGGTTTAGTCAATATACCATAATTGACCAACCATCAACAAAGATACAATTTTACAAGTACATTATTATAGCATCGAAAAATCAAAATATTATAATATTATAATATTATTATCATTCCTTGATCAAAACCCAAAATTAGGGTTTGAATTCCATATCCGATTTATCTCATTATCATTAACCTTATAATTAAGTTAAAATATTTAACTTATTAACTCGAACAAATTTTTATAATGAAATAATTATTATAATTATTCAAAATCATTTCATATATTATTTGAATAATATAAACATATAATTTCATGGAAAATAATTAATAAAACATTTCTAATATAAAATAAATTATTTTTAAGATTATCATTTATAATAAACAATATTCCTAAAAACAAAATTATACAGAATAATTAATGTAATAAATAAATTTTATTTATCACACATATAAATATATATTACATATTACCTTGGCACATATCATTCATATTTATTTTAATAAATAAAAAAAAAAAAATACTAAAATTTATGATTTATTTATATAGAAAATATCGGGTTGTTACAGGTCAGATGGCTAATATGCTCAATAACAGACCACAAGGTACATTTCCTAGTACAACAGAAGCAAATCGAAGAAGAGAGGGTAAAGAACAATCTCAGGCCATAACCTTAAGACCAGGGAAGCAGACTGCAGGATTGTAGGATGGCGCACCCGCGCCACTTTTACAAGTGGAAATCGCGCGGCCGCACGAGGAATAAAAGTTTTCTTAGAATAGTTTGATTCAAAAAGGTTCTGAGCAGAGGGAAATGGAGAAAAATAGTAAAGAGTTAATTGAGAAAGCAGTGACTAAGCCACCAGTTGTTCATCCCCCTGTTCCATATCCACAGAGATTGCAGAAACAAAGTAACGACAAACAATTCAACAAGTTTTTGGAGGTGTTCAAAAAGCTACAAATTAATATACCTTTCCCTGAGGCATTGGAACAGATGCCAAGTTATGCAAAGTTTATGAATGGTATCTTATCAAGGAAGAAAAGGCTAGAAGACTTTAAGATAGTAGCCTTGATTGAGGAATGTAGTGCAGTGCTTCAACGCAAATTACCTCTGAAGTTGAAAGACCCAAGAAGCTTCATGATACCTTATTCAATAGGGAAGATGTGTTTTGATAAATGTTTATATGATTTATGGGCAAGCATCAACTTGATGCCATTATCAGAATTCAATCAGTTGGGATTGCTAGCTCCAAGGCCGATAAACATTTCATTACAGCTTGCTGACAAGTCTATTACCTATCCACGGGGTATTGTGGAAGATGTATTGGTTAAAGTGGATAAATTCATCTTCCCGGCTGATTTCATCATTTTGGATTATGAAGAAGACAAAAGTATACCTATCATCCTTGGGAGACCATTCCTAACCAAAGGAAGGACCGTTGAAGAATGCTATTTTGGGAAATTCTGAGATAGAAGATGATGATATTACTGAGTTTGTTCAAATACTTGACACAACACCACAGTTAAGAAAATTCAAGACTCCTGTTGAGCCATTAAAGATTGCTGGAGAGACATCAGTGAAACTTAAGCCATCATTGGAGATGGCTCCAGAACTTGAATTGAAACCTCTTCCAGACCACTTGAGGTATGCATTTTTAAATGATAATTCAAAATTACCTGTTATTATTTCTTCTGCACTAACATCTTTCCAGGAAAAAAAGCTACTAAGAGTTCTAAGAGAGTTCAAATTAGCCATTAGATGGACCATAACAGATATCAAAGGGATCACCCATCATTTTGTATACAGAAGATCCTACTAGAAGATGATAGTAAACCTTCAGTGGAGAAAAAGTGGAGACTTAATCCAATTATGAAGAAGTGGTTAAGAAGGAAGTTCGAAAATGGCTAGATGCAGGAATTATATAATCCGATCTCAGACAGCTCGTGGGTGAGCCCGGTACACTGTGTGCTAAAAAAAGGGGGAATGACTATAGTTTCTAATGAAAACAATGAATTGATACCGACCAGGATAGTGACGAGGTGGAGAGTCTGCATTGACTATCGTAGACTTAATAAAGCTACAAGGAAAGATCACTTCCCACTGCCATTTATTGATCAGATGTTGGATAGACTATTAGGTCATGAGTATTATTTCCTTCTAGATGGATATTCAGGCTATAATCAGATTATGATAGCTCCAGAAAACTAGGAAAAGATAACTTTCACATGTCCATACGGAACATTTGCTTTCAGAAGGATGTCTTTCGGGTTGTGCTGCCCCAGACACATTTCAAAGGTGTATGATGGCAATCTTTTCGGATATGGTGGAGCACAATGTGGAAGTGTTTATGGATGATTTTTCAGTATTTGGTGATTCATTTGATTTGTGTTTAGAGAATTTAGTGATGGTATTGAAAAGATATGTTGAAACGAATTTGGTTTTGAATTTGGAAAAGTGCCATTTTATGGTACAAGAGGGTATTATTTTGGGCCACAAAGTTTCAAAGAAAGGATCAGAGGTGGACAGGGCGAAGCTAGAGACCATTGAGAATTTGCCTCCACCTACTTCTGTAAAAGGTGTGCGAAGTTTTTTTAGGGCATGCAGGCTTCTACCGCAGGTTTATTAAAGAGTTCTCTAAGATCACAAAGCCACTTTGCAGTTTATTGGAGAAGGATGCACAGTTTAAGTTCGATAAGGAATACTTGTCTATATTTGAGAATTTGAAGAAAAAGTTAACTTCAGCACCACTGATTACAACACTAGATTGGGACCTACCATTTGAATTAATGTGTGATGCCAATGATTATGCTGTGGGAGCAGTGTTGGGCCAGCGAAGGGAAAAGATCTTTCATGTGATTTACTATACGAGTAAGACCCTCACTGATGCTCAGTTAAACTACACCACCACAGAGAAGGAACTTTTGGTAGTTGTGTATGCTTTTGACAAGTTTTGTGCGTATTTGATTGGGACAAGGGTGATAGCATACACAAATCATGCAGTAATTAGATATTTAGTGGCAAAGAAAGATGTAAAGCCTCGACTAATCAGGTGGATACTTCTGTTGTAAGAATTTGACCTGTAAATCAAGGACATGAAAGGTAATGAGAATCAAGTGGCAGACCACTTATCTAGACTAGAAAATCCGGGAAGGGATGTAGATGACAAAGTTATGATTAATGAGTCCTTCCTAGATGAGCAGTTATTTGTGGTGAAAGGTGAAGTTCCTTGGTTCGCAGACTATGCTAACTACTTAGTGAGCAAGATCATTCTTGTAGACTTGAAAGGGAATCACAAGAAGAAGTTTCTGCATGATGTGAAGTGGTTTATATGGGATGAACCATGCTTGTTTAAACAATTTTCCGATCAGATGATAAGGAGATGTATCCCATATAGCGAGATAGAGGGTATTTTAAAATATTGACACACATCATTATATGGAGGTCATTACGGTGGTGAAAGGATAGTGGTTAGAGTGTTACAAGTAGAATTCTACTGGCCGACAATTTTTAAAGATGCTTACAGTTTCATTCAGAAGTGTGAAAGATGTCATCGAGTCGGGAACATATCGAAGAGAAATGAAATGCCTTTGAACACAATCCTCGAGGTTAAAATTTTTGATGTTTGGGGGATAGACTTCATGGGTCCTTTCATTTCGTCATGTGGGAATCTATATATCTTATTGGCAGTCGACTATGTTTCTAAGTGGGTGGAAGTGGCAGCTCTTCCAACTAATGATGCTTAAGTGGTCCTAAATTTTTTACAAAGAAGCATTTTCACAAGGTTTGGGACTCTAAGGGCTATTATTTGTGAAGAGGGAAGTCATTTCTGTAATCGTCAGTTCACAGCTCTGTTGGTTAAGTATGGGGTAAATCATCGCATTGCTACAGCTTACCATCCTTAGACCAATGACCAAGTAGAGGTGTCAAATCGTGAAGTGAAAAGAATTCTTGAAAAGATCATGAACCCCACAAGGAAGGACTGGTCATTGAAGCTTGATGACACAGTATGGGCTTATAGGACTGCCTATAAGGCACCTTTGGAAATGTCACCATTTCAACTTGTATATGGAAAGGCTTGTCACCTTCCCATGGAGCTCGAGCATAAGGCGTATTGGGCTATAAGGAAGCTCAATTTTGACTTGAAATCTGTAGGAGAAAAATGCCTACTCCAACTCAATGAGTTGGACGAATTCATGATGCAAGCCTATGATAACTCCAAAATATACAAGGAAAAGGTGAAGAGATGGCATGACCGCAAAAAAATGGAATGGGTGTTTCAATCGGGGCAACGATTTCTATTGTTTAATTCAAGACTCAAACTATTTCCCAGGAAGCTCAAATCAAGGTGGTCAGGGCCATTTACTGTGAAGACAGTTTTTCCACATGGTGCGATCGAGATATTTGATAAGTTCCTAGACAAGCCTTTCAAAGTTAATGGACAATGACTTAAGCACTATTATGGTGGTGAGGTTGACAGGCAGAAGGTCACCTCAATTCTTTCTTCTATATAGTGGAATCACAGATAGTCAAGCTAATTGACTATAACTTAGCGCTCGATGGGAGGCACCCCATTATTTCTATCTTTACCTTTTGTTTAATTCTGTTTGAATCATGTTTATTTTCATCTACATGTTTAATTCTTGATATCATAGAATTTTTGATATAAGTTCTGCAAGAATTGATTGTGCATATCATTTTGGTTAGGAGTAGCATTTAGATCATTTTCTTTTTGATATATTCATTCTCACTTGTTATTCATACATATTTAGATTTGAAGAATTGGTATATCTTATAAGTGTAAACGTTTTATGTGCAGGTTAAGTAAAGAATGTAATGAGCTACTGATTTCTACTTCAAAATGTAGTTCAATTTTGTTCAGGGTACAGGGCAGCGCCACCGCGCATCTCAGTGGTTCAAAAATGGTGTGCCCGCGCCGTGTTTCTTTGTTGTCTGGTCATTAGCGCGTCCGTGCTCTCTCCAAGTTTAACCACAGTATGTCTTGGCTATAGCGATGTAGCGCCTTACATACCATTCATAGGTATAAAAACCAAGGCAGTCATCGTCATAGAGGTCTGATTCACGAAAAATTTTTAAAGACTTAAAACCGTGCCCAACCACATCTCTTATTTCAGTTACCATTCTTCAACGTGCGTCTCCCCATCTCTTTTCAAAAACCGACGCCTATCTCTTCATATCTCATAAACGGTTCCTTTTCAAATCTTAACTCCTCAACCCCCTACAAATTCTACGTATTCCATTCTCTTACCCACGTTCAAACTCTTCTCCTTATCTTTGATTCAGTCACAGAGATAAACTAGGGTTTGTGAGAGTTGTCAGTACAAGAAGTTTGGGGGAGATAATATACAAAGCATACATTTTTCATTCACAATTTTCTCTTCAATTAAGGGTTCTTCTTCATCAAGTGCAATAGGGCAAAAAAGAGCACGTTCTTGCACTCCAGAGTCATCTTCCTCAAGATGCAAAAGTGAGGATGTTGTTGACCTTACAAAATTCATCAGCCTTGAGGCCCAAATGGAATAATATAGACTAATGGCTAAGAAATTTGTGAGGGAGTGTGGGTTCAAGTCTGAAAAATAAGATGGCCAGTTATGGAACATGATACGTGAAAGAGGATGGGTTGGAGTGATTGCTACTCCTATGCCAGCACCCATGGGGATTGTTCAGGAGTTTTATGCCAATGCTAAAGAAACCATGAGTGGGATATCTTTTGTCAGAGGAGTTCAAGTATACTATCGTCCAAAAGCAATTAGGGAAGTTTTCAAGATACTCGATGCACCACCAGTTGGACATGCTAACTGGGTCGAGGCTTCACAATGTGAGACAGACCTAGACGTGGTCATTACTAATTTATATGTACCGGGTACACAGTAGAGTTACAAGCCTAGTACAAATCAGCCTAGAACTTTTTAGGCTTCAACCCTCAATCGATATGCCAAGGCTTGGAATTTATTCATCTGTGAAAAGCTTATACCATCATCACATCAGCATGAAATCACGACTGAGCGGGTAATTATTTTGTGGGGCATAGTCACAAGAAAATACATTGATGCGGGCCACCTTATTAATCAGAACATGTTATGCTATATGAGGGGGAGCACCACAGGAAGCTTCCCATACGCGTCTGTTATAGCTAGTCTTTGTGCACGAGCAGGAGTCACGTGGGCCAATGAACAACTATAATACCCAAGCCAAGATATCACCCACACTATAATTGCCAAATTCAAAGATTGGGCAAGAGGTACCCCTCATCCAAGGGGCAAAGGCTTCATCCTTCCACCCGCGTCATCAAGGCCATCGCCGCAGCTCACGTGCACAACTGACGCATGAACATCAGCCCATGCCACTGTTGAACAGGATGATCGTCGTCTCCGAAGGTTGGAGAGAAAAGTTGATGCGATGTATGATAATTTTTTAGCGTTTGCCAATGGTTTGTCGAGGTCCCTAGCCGAGGCTTTTTCACATCAAGGAACCATGCTTGAGTGTGCACAATTTGGGACAACCATGCCATTTCACCGCTAGACTCACCACCCGAGGAGGGTGGTATTGCTGATAATTAGGGGAGTTTTGTGACGCCCCCAAATTTGGACCTCTACTTGGTCACTCGAATTTGGTTCATCACGTACTCATGGCATTACCATAATAACTAAAATAACACATTCTGGCGGAAAATCTAATTTAGAATAATATACAATGATTTATTATAATTATTCCCCAAGTCTCAGTAACCTCGATGCTTAATAGATTACATAATAATATCGACTAAAGAATTATTACATAATCCTACTAAGCTTAAACATAGTCTGAAAACAGTCTTAATACAACATAATAATCTTAAACATAAAGGGACAAGCTAGTCGGTAGCCTTGTGCTTGCCATTGTCCTGCCCGGATACACTTCCATGTTCTACCTTAACTGAAAGGTTTTTAAAAGCAAGGATGAGCACAAATTGCCCAGCAAGTAATATACAACAAGGGTGTAGAATATAATATCACAAGTTTTGAAATATCGAAGTGTCATCTCTAGGATAGTTCAGAGTTTTAGAATAACATCATGGATAAGGGATATCAATAATTCTTGGAATAATAATGATAATTCAGTATAAATCAACAGATATATATATATATATATATATATATATATATATATATATATATGAATTCAAAGACTATCAATGTATTCAACTGGATAACCAATTTATACTGAGCAGTCACTAAGGACTATTGAACATCGACTAGAATTACCAATATTAAATCAATAACCCAAAAATATCAAGTACTATAGATGATTAGTCTACAATACTTTAAGTTATGCATAACACTATAATAATATCCAATCATATGTTGGGGTTTCCAATGACATACACTCCCCTTACCATAAGTGTGACACCCCCAAATCAAGGTACTTCATTCTCACAAGATTTGGTGTTCACTATCCAATCATTCATATCTATCTACCCAAATAAAAAAACATTTAACCATAAATCCTCCCTTTAAATAGGGTTACATTATTAAATAAAATCTTCCCAGGTTGTCTAACCTTTAAACATCATTCAAGTGCGGAAATAAAATTATTACATCACATCATTATTTAAAAGTCTATGACCATCACAATAAATAAAAATTACAAGTCTGCATTAGTTGTACATTTTTTCCTTTCCTTTGCTAGTTGAAGGCTCATCTACCTTCTCAACTTTAGCTGCAAAGAGTGTATAAATATGTAAGAGTGAGCAAAACAAATGCTCACTAGATATATTAATGAGTCAACAAGAATATAATAGTTGCCAATAAATAGGCTCATCAAAACTGAATAGTACTTTATCAATGATAACCAAAGACTGGAATCAAAATATGGAATATAAATATCTGAGGGTCATAAAACCACGAACTATGTCCACAGTTGCAAGTAATCTTTCAACTCTAACTTTAACAGTTATAAGACTATAAGGACTCCTCGTACTTAGGGGATCAAATTTAAATGCAATGTCTTGTGAATAAACATTTCAACGCTAAGCGTAAATTTCCCCTAATAATAGGGTTGTTCATCTCAGTATTTAGAGTACAAGTCCGCACCAAAGAAAGTTTGGTTTGGATAAGCTTTCAGGGGTAATTTGAAGTTTAATGATCATCAACTAGAAGACTAGTTGAATCAATAGTGTTTGATAACACAACAGTTGATCAATAATAACATAATATGGAACAATGAATAAGTGTAAGTGAACTAACTATATTTCGAACTCATGCTTAAAAACAACTACAATGCATAAGTATTGAATGACAATAAACCTTGCTTGAACAATATTAAGCTAGGACTATGAATTATTTAATATACATTAAGTAATAGCAAGCTGAAAAATAAAGCTTCCTCAATATGAGAATAGCTTATGTCAAGTAAATGAAATAAGATAATTCAACATTAGAATTAGAATTCAAGAAAATTTCATTCATAATACACGAATGACAATAACCAAACTTGTCTAACAATAAACAAGTTAGAATACATCAATAAATATTAGAATTCAAATCTTGTTCGAATGAAGTCAAAATGTAGCTAGCTTGCTCAAATAATGATTAAGAATACAAGAGTTCGCTTTAAATGAATGTTTAAAGTAAGAAACTTGCTTAATGTAAAAAGTTAAGGTTTAGAAACTTGCTTAATGTAAAAAGATAAGGTTTAAAAACTTGCTTAATGTAAAAAGATGAGGTTTAAAAACTTGCCTCGAGCGTAAGCTATAATATTAAACTCACGTTCACCTACACATAGGTTTAGAACCACAATACCTATTAGATATGCTAACATACCATAACATGTATATTTCTAACTAAACTTATCATTTTAGCACAAGTATTATGCTACCATATATATTTTAGAATTCCCAAGTGTTAACCTCACAACACTTATCTAACGTTCATTGTATAAACTAATTTATAACATAACACGTTCATTACTTAATAATCATTTGAAACTTTGAATTTGCTAACCACATCACACGACTCTGTTTTAGCCTTGTTACTACATATTTATCTTACTAACACATCATTAGTTCAATGTATGTCGCTATTCCATAACTCGCAATGACAACAAAAAGTGGTATCTCAAACTGTAGTATAAGTAAATGTACACACACTGAGCTTGGATCTAAGAAATTGCTACTGATGTGCACAAACAGAAATGAAAACCAGCATGAAACAGCTTGTTTCTTTTAGCTCAACAAACACAAATTAACCCACTAAATAGTAATATTAACACGTACAATTGATACAAAACCATCATAAACATGTTTGTTAACATATTCAATCAATTAGAACAATTTAACATCAACTAAAACTAGTTTAATTTCTCAAATTTCATGTTTTCATATAAAAACTCAATTTTTTTATATCTCTTGCAAAAATCATTACTTTAATCTCTATACTTGGCCAAATCACTTCATTCAAATTACGTTATGCTTGTTTCTTAATGAACTAGCATAAACAAGCCTCAATTTACAATTTCACATACAATTTCACCACTAAAAATTGTACTTACACAAGCCATATGAGAAATACAAATACTGTCATTATTTTTCTACTGTTATCCGAAATTAGCATGAAATTCCTTATTTTAAACATAAAATCTAGCATCATAAACACGTGTCATCACAATTACCAAGTATATATCCACAATTCATCAATTTTGATTTCACAGAACATAAACCAAACTATGTCGTAAATTCATATATATATATATATATATATATACAAAGGTTAGATAAAATACACTCACTTAGCTTGAAATCCTTGTTAATTGCAGACCAATCTCTCTCAAATTCTCTCATGCTCCTTTCTCAATTCTCTCTGTCAAGTTCTCTTCTCTTCTCTCTTCTCAGTATAGCCAATATAGACTAACTTAAGCGTAAACTAAAAATTGATATGGTCTAAATTATTATAATAACTAACATCAGTTACTAAAAGAAATGTATATATTATAAATATATTATATTTATTATTTAATTTATTTTATTTACTTTATTTAAATTCAAAAATTAGAAATCCAAAAGTCATAAGGCTTTGTTTGGTAAAACCCTTTAAAAATTAAAGAATTAATATATTTAAGCCTTGTTTGGCAAAACCACATTAAACTCCTTTATTTTATTTTAATAAACAATTTAGTTTATAATTTATAATTACATCTTATTTGTTTAAATTTCCATATCCAACATTATTCAATAAATTAGTTAAACACTATATTTTAAATAAATTTCCCTTTATCAAATACCATAAAATTATAATTTCATTATAATTTTATTTGATAATTAATATACTATTTTAAATTATTAATCATAATATAACACCCCATGTTATATTACAAATCTCTAAATTATAAATTAATTTAATTTAGAAATTTATCTAATAAATTTAGATTCACAAATATTTATTAACAACCATTACATCAATAAATATTTATTCAACAATAAACACCTCAAATAAATATTTGTATAATTCAATAAATATTTAAAATTATAATTTGAAATTCCGGATTGTTACATCCTTCCCTCCTTATAAGGATTCTGTCCCCAGAATTACAACTCAAACAATCAAATCGTCACATTCTTCCCTCCTTACAAAGATTCTGTCCCCTAGAATCGAAGACACAGACTAAACAAATAACTCACGGTAATTCTTCATCATATCAGCTTCGAGTTCCCACGTAGCCTCTTCGACATTGTGGTTCCTCCATATCACCTTCACAAAAGGTATCACTTTATTCCTGAGCACTTGTTCTTTCCGTCGACTATCTAGATAAGAATCTCTTCATAAGACAAATCTTTACTGAACTGTAATGGTTCATACTCGATCACATGCTTGTAATCGGGTTTATACGGTCGCAACACCGACACATGAAAAATGTTGTGCACATATTCTAATTCTGGAGGTAAAGCTACCTCGTAAGCTACCTCTCCCACTCTTCGCAGAATTTTGAAAGGTCCAATAAACCTTGGGCTGAGCTTTCCTTTCTTGCCAACGAATTTTCCCCTTTCAAGGAGAAACTTTCAGGAACACGAAATTTCCTGCTTTAAATTCACGATTCTGCATGTGTTGATCAAGATACTTTTTACATCGATCTTGAAAGCGGCTACCAATCTTGCTCTCGATGAGTTTGATAACTTCGATGATCTGTCATTGCAGATTACGGGCCTAACGATTGGCGTTCACCAACTTAATCCCACCATAGTGGAGTTCTGCACTTCCTGACGTATAACGCCTCGTATAGCGGCATACCAATGCTTGCATGGTAACTGTTGTTGTATGAAAATTCCACCAACGGTAGATGATCATCCCAGTTTCCTTTGAAATCCATGATGCACGTTCTAAGCATATCTTCTAGCGTCTGAATTATTCGTTCACTTTGCCCATCAATTTGCGGATGATATGTTGTACTCATCTTCAATTGTGTTCCCATGCATTCTTGTAGTCTCTTCCAGAAATTTGATGTGAACCTTGGGTCTCGATCTAACACAATAGATACTGGAACTCCATGTCTCGACACGATCTCATTAACATATAATTTCTCCAGCTGATCAAGATTAAATCTTATCTTTATTGGCAAAAAGTGTGCAGATTTTGTCAATCTGTCCACTATCACCCTTATCGCATTGTATCCTTTCTGAGTTGTTGGAAGGCCTACCATAAAATCCATTGTGAGATGCTCCCATTTCCATTCTGGTATTTCCAACGGTTGGAGTAATCCGTTTGGTCTTTGATGCTCTGCCTTCACTTTCTTACATGTCAAGCACTTTGCAACACATTCTACAACGTCTCTTTTCATATTTGGCCACCAAAAATGTTGCCGCAAATCTTGATACATCTTCGTTCTTCCCAGATGAATCGAATATCTTGAGCTATGAGCTTCTGTCAAGATTTCTTCTTTAATATCCTGTATTACTGGAACCCAAATTCGTCCCACGAATCTCAACATTCCCTCAGTATCAACCTTAAACTTCACTTCTTTTCCTTCGACCACACTTTCCTTTATTTTTCTACATTCTTCATCTTATAGTTGAGCGTTCTTCACTTTGTCTACTAAAGTTTGACTGGCTTCCATCTAGTATAATTTTTCATCGGATTATTTTGGAAATTTGATTTCCAACTCTAGCCTCGCCATTGCTGAAATGAGCTCCTCCTTATCGGTTAACAAAATCAAATTTTCCCTGCCTTTCCTACTTAAGGCATCTGTAACCACATTAGCTTTGCCCTGATGATAAAAAATCTCGCAATCATAATCTTTTATCAACTCCATCCATCTCCTTTGCCCCATATTCAGATCCTTTTGAGTGAAAATATACTTCAGACTCTTATGGTCTGTGTAGATCTCACACTTCTCTCCATAGAGATAGTGCCTCCATATCTTCAGAGCAAATACTACTGCCGCCAACTCTTAATCATGAGTTGGATACCCTTTCTCGTAATTATCTTGATGCATACACAATGACTTTGTCATTCTGCATTAGGACACATCCTAAACCCTTGTGTGAAGCATCACTATACACCACAAAGTTTCCTGTATTATCTGGTAATAACAACACAGGTGCCACACTAAGCCTCTTCTTCAATTCTGCAAAACTTTCCTCACACTTCTCCGTCCAAACAAAATTTATAGATTTTCTCGTCAAATTTTATAACGGAGTGGCAATCTTGGAAAAATCCTGGATAAACAGTCTATAATAACCTGCCAATCCCAATAAACTTCTTCCTTCTGATGGAGTTCTTGGTGGTTCCCAATTTATCACAGCTTCGACTTTTGATGGATCTACGGAAATCCCATCCTTATCAATTACATGCCCAAGAAATTGTACACGTTCTAACCAGAATTCACATTTAGAGAATTTCGCGTACAACTTTTCTTTTCTTAGCGTCTCCAGCGTCAGACGTAAGTGTTTTATGTGTTCTTCTTGAGACTTAGAGTACACTAGAATATCATCGATAAATACCACCACAATCTTGTCTAAAAATGGTTTAAACACCCTATTGATCAAATCCATGAACGCTGCAGGGGCGTTTGTCAAACCAAAAGACATCACTAAGAATTCATAATGTCCATACCGATTTCAGACTGCCGTCTTTGGTACATCCTCCTTCCTCACTTTCAATTGATGATACCCACTTCTTAAATCTATTTTTGAGAAATATCTAGCACCCTTCAATTGATCAAACAAGTCATCAATTCTTGGCAACGGATATTTGTTTTTAATAGTGACTTTGTTTAATTCTCTATAATCAATGCAAAGACGCATTGACCCATCATTCTTCTTCATGAACAACACTGATGCTCCCCACAGTGATATGCTCGGTTGAATGTACTTTTTATCTAAAAGTTCTTGCAGTTGCACCATCAATTCCTTCATCTCTACCGGAGCCATTTTGTACGGGACCTTCGATATCGGAGTGGTTCCTAGCGCTAAGTCGATCACGAATTTGATCTCTCGGTCAGGCGGAAGTCCTGGCAAATCTTCCGAAAACACATCCCCGAATTCCCTAACCACTGGTATATCCTCCAATTTTAGACCCTTCTCCTTTTAAGTATTGACTATGTAAGCTAAATACCCTACACAGCCCTGACTCAACAACTTCTTGGCCTGCATCATCGTCAGACATCTCATTTGTCTAGGCGATTTGCTACCATGGAAAACTACCTTTGACAGAGTCATAAGGTTTACACATTTCTTTTGGCAATCAATTATCGCTCCATAATTGAATAACCAATCTATTCCCAATATCACATCAAACTCTCCAAGTTTTATCAGGATTAAATCTACTTTCATAACATTCCTCTTAATGTTCACCCTATAATTTTTGTATACGAACCTAACAGGAATCACTTCCCTATTCACAATTTCTATGTTTAAAGGGGAATTCAACTCTTCACTAGGTATTTCTAACTTCTTAGCAAAATAATCAGATATAAACGAGCAAGTAGCACCTGAATCAAATAATACATATGCATTTATATCATTGATTGGGATAATACCTGACACGACATCTTTTGATTGCACCGCATCCTGCACCATCATGTTAAAGGTTATGTTGTTGGCTTATTTGTTGATGTTGGTCCAGCAATAGTCAGTGTACCTCCACCAGCATTTCCCTTGCTTCTATTTGCCTCACTAGATCTCTTCTTAGGGCATTCACGAGCAAAGTAATCCTTGGATCCGCACGTGAAGCAATCGTTCTTCTTAGGTTGATTGCAATTTGGGGCGATGTGACCCTCCTGGCCAGAATTAAAGCATACTCGTTTCCCCATCAAGCACACACCCTTGTGAAACTTCCCGCATGTAGCACATGCTTCGAACTTCTTATTTTGTCGATTACCCTGCTGGCTTCCTGAACCCACATTTCCATTCCATTTCCTCTTCAGGTTACTGCTACTATTTCCACTATTACCACCTCCACCATTCTTAACTTCGCTCTCATTCTTCTTCTTTCTCTGCTCTTGGTTGTGCTTTGTTATAGCTTCACCTCCACTCTCAGCGAGAATTGCCTTATCCATAACTGCTGCAAATGTCTTCAATTGGAATAGGGAGACCCTACTGTACAACCAGGGATTCAGTCCCTGCTCAAACCTCTTCGCCTTGCGTTCGTCTGTGCTGACTTGATATGGCGCAAACCTCGCCAACTCGTTGAATCTTACGGCATACTCAGACACCGGCATCGTTCCTGCTTCAGTTCCAAAAATTTATCTTCTAGCTGACTCTTTGAACTTTCTAGGAAATAGGTCTCGAAGAATATCTCCTTAAACCTTTCCCAAGACATTACCCCTTGACCTCTTCGGGTTTTATTGGCTTGCCACCAATAACTCGCCTTTACTTTCAACATGAATGTTGCAAAAGCAGTCTTCTGGTTGTCCCCTAACCTAGCAACATCGAAATCTTTTCTATTTCCATGATCCAGGTCTGTGCCTCAACCGGATTCATGGTTCCACGGAATTCTGGTGGTCCAACCGCCTTAAAATCCTTAAACATTGTACCTTGGTTTTGAGGTTGATTCTGCAAAGCACCTGTCAGTAACGTCACTAGCTGCTAAACTGGGTTATCTTCATCATTATTGTTATTGGTGCCTTCAGTGGCTCTCTGTAGGGGTGGTTGACGTCTTGGAGGCATTTTTTATTAAAATACACTCATTAGACTATTACTCCATTTCTTTAAGTATCTCTACGTAATTTACACACAATGTTTTTTATCACGTAACACATAAAACTTTGAATAAAATAATAACTTTTATTCATTCATAATCTTTTAAAAAACATCAACACAATAGCATTACTGCTATTTACATTACTTCCCTGAACTACAAAAGTTGCAGGATTACTTCATCATCATCACATCCCAATGGTTGCATTATAATCGGGATTTATATCTTATTTACTCATCAATCACATAATAGTTACATATCAACCTACGATGTCCTACTAAGATGCCGCGTAGCCTTACGACGCTCTTCCTCCATAATTTAAAACATTGTTCGGCGATCTAATATGTATGATGGTAGCGTCTCGAACTGAATTGGATAACCCATGACCCGATCCTGAGCTCGATTGATCATGGTGTTGAACACGTTATTCATCTCTTCCATCTTCATCCTCTTTGCTTGTGTGTCTCTCTCTGCTATTCCAGCTCGTTGATAAACTTCATTGTACGCATCTTCAGCTCTTGCCCTCTTAGTAGATTCCTCTTTCAACTTGTTCTTCAACTCTCCAATCTCTGCTATCATACGCTCGTTCTCTTCTTCGGTGTGAACCAACTTCTCTTCCACATTATTCAGACGTTCCTCTCGATCCTGGATCTCGTCGTCCTTCTGTGCCATCGAGGTTTTCTATTCAGCTACTATCTTTTGCAACTCCTCGACGGTATCCTGAAGTTCCACATTACGGTCATATACCTCATCGTACATACGGGCAGCAATCGAGTCATGTGGAATCTCTTCGTCCTCGTTCTCCTCATCCGACTGTGGCAGCTCCATGGGGTCCTCCTCATCCGTCTTTATCTCATCATCCTCATTAGGTACTCTCTCCTGCTCAACTACTGTGACCGACAGAACTATTTCTCGTGGCAGTAGTTGTTCCCAAATCACCTAAATATCTTGAGGCTCCTCCTCTCTAGGCATCTGGGATCCTTCCTCCCTAGCCTGACTGGATCCTCCTACATTAACCATCTTGTCAATCAAATTTTAAGTTTTAATTACTAATCATTACTACTCAACACTCACGAGCACATAAGTTATAATCACATAAGCACATAAGTATTTTATTACTTCTTCCTTAAAACACGATAAGAGTTTATCATCACTATGTTTTCAAAGGTTACTTCCTAAGGCTTTTCCCCACCTAAGGTTCATAACTTAAAGCTTTAATACCAACTTATGACACCCCCAAATCCAGGTACTTCATTCCCACAAGATTTGGTGTTCACTATCCAATCATTCATATCTATCTACCCAAATAAAATAACATTTAACCATAAATCCTCCCTTTAAATAGGGTTACATTATTAAATAAAATCTTCCAAAGTTGTCTAACCTTTAAACATCATTCAAGTGCAGAAATAAAATTATTACATCACATCATTATTTAAAAGTCTATGACCATCACAATAAATAAAAATTAAAAGTCTGCATCACTTGTATATTTTTCCCTTTCCTTTGCTAGTTGAAGGCTCATCTACCTTCTCAACTTTAGCTGCAATGAGTGTATAAATATGTAAGAGTGAGCAAAACAAATGCTCACTAGATATATCAATGAGTCAACAAGAATATAATAGCTTCCAATAAATAGGCTCATCAAAACTGAATAGTACTCTATCAATGATAACCAAAGACTGGAATCAAAATATGGAATATAAATATCCGAGGGTCATAAAACCATGAACTATGTCCACAGTTGCAAGTAATCTTTCAACTCTAACTTTAACAGTTATAAGACTATAAGGACTCCTCGTACTTAGGGGGATCAGCCCTTCATACAATGTATTGTGCACAAACATTTCAACGCTAAGCGTAAATTTCCCCTAATAATAGGGTTGTTCATCTCAGTATTTAGATTACAAGTCCGTACCAAAGAAAGTTTGGTTTGGATAAGCTTTCAGGGGTAATTTGAAGTTTAACAATAATCAACTAGAAGACTAGTTGAATCAATAGTGTTTGATAACACAACAGTTGATCAATAATAACATACTATGGAACAATGAATAAGTGTAAGCGAACTAACTATATTTCGAACTCATGCTTAGAAACAACTACAATGCATAAGTATTGAATGACAATTAACCTTGCTTGAAAAATATTAAGCTAGGACTATGAATTATTGAATATACATTAAGTAATAGCAAGCTGAAAAATAAAGCTTGCTCAATATGAGAATAACTTGTGTCAGGTAAATGTGATAGGTATAATTTTTCTTATATATTTTGATGATAACAATTATGTTTTAAATAAATATTTAATTATTTATTTATTCTATTATTTTATATTTTACTTGAATTAATTTATTATTGACCTTGATAAATTATATGTCAAGTGTTAAATAATTAATTTATATATTATTCAAGGCAAAGATACCTATTTCTTTTCTAAAAACAAAGTTGGGCAAAATATTTTTCAAAACATAAATAAAACTATATATATATATATATATATATATATATATATATATTATATATATATTATTTACTATATATATAAGTTTGTAATAAATATACATGTGATATTTTAAATGTTAGTAGAAGTGTGCTAATGTGTGTGTTATTATCATGTCTTTGCTATTTCCTTAAAGTGTTAACCGTAGGTGTGTGTGTGTGTGACAAAGAAATTTGGGACTAATGAAAGCATGTGTTGGCTGAGATATTAGTCAAATAAGCAAGAAATGCTCAGTGAAGAAGGTTGAAAAAGCCTAAGCGTTTTTTATAACTCTTACTCAGCGTTCAAAAATTTTTTTGATCTGGACCATCCATTCAAAAATAATTGATCATAATCGTTCATTCAAAAATCCATTTTTGAAATTACTATTTTGCCTAACTTCAAAAATACTATATATAGGGGAGTATTTCATTCATTTGGTTTTACCAATTCGGTTGAAGAAAAATCATACTCTCCTTTGCCTACATTCTCTCAAAATTTATATCTCTTCATACAAAAGTTACGATTATTTTGGAGAGAAAATTGGTCCAAGTATTGAGATAAGTTTAATTTACATTGAATTATTTCTTACTTGCATTTTATCTAGATATACAAATACATATTGTTCTACACAATTTTATATATCTATATTTCATCTATTTATCAAATAAAAAGAATACTTGGGCGCATGAGAGAATGTGGAGATAAACCTCTACGGAGAGGAATCCAAGCGTCATGATTCCTTAAAGTATTTAGTAATCTTTTATTGATATTATTTATATAAATATTATAAAAACATATGACACTTGATAGCTCAAAACAACACTGAGATACTGCTCCAAAAAGAAGTAGTCATCCGAACCGGATTTGAGAATGGTAGTGATCTATTGAAAATATTTATATAAATATTAATTGTGAAAATTATAAATTTTGTCATACTTAGGCGCTTGCATGAGGCTACTGGAGATACACCTCTAGCAAGAGGAATTGAACCGTCTGATTCCTGAGTACTAAGTGACATTATCTATAAAAGTTCACATAATAGATAAAATATTCTTATATATTATTTAAGTTAAACAAATAATATTTGTTATATTAAATTGTACTTATCGACATTATATTTATTACTTGAATTGATTTATTGATTTATCTACAAACTCATAAATTATTTGATCAAGATTAATTGAGAAACAATTCTACATTATCCATAGAAAAACAATCTTTATTTTATAGAATTGTTAATTCTTTATAAAGTGCTTTAATATTATATATTTGCTTAATCAGAAGCATAAGTGGATCTAAACAAAAGTTCTATCTGAATTAAAGAAGTTTATTGAAATTTTACTGAATATTTAGTCTTAACTCTCTATTTGCTTATTTAAGAAGCATTACTATGTACTTAAACTTGTATCAGCTTATCCAAGAAGCAACATGTTGTAAACTTATTTGTAAATAGAAAAAGGTATAGAGTTAGTTTATTTTATGTACCTGTGAGAAAGATGAGTAATTCTTCGACCAAGACCAGAGTCTTAGAGAGGTCAGTGGGAAGTTGAGTCTCTAGTGTACTTGTGAGGTGAGGAAGAGACTGTTGTTTTAAGACCAGATCATAGAATAGAACTGAACTCAAAGGAAGTACAACTAAGCTTGAGGAGAGAGCGGGGAGCTTGCTGTCTAAGATAGATTAGTTGGGAATAGTTGGAAGTTTGTCTTTAAAACTTTGTAAAGGCTTCTCCGCCTGTTGAAGGAGTTGATTATTACTGATAGTAATAGGATCTCAAGTTCCAAGTAGGAACTTGAGACTGGACGTAGCAACATACCAAGGGGTGTATGTTGTGAACCAAATAAATATTTGTGCATTGTGTGATTGAATTTTTACTGTCTTGCATATTAATTTCTAACACTGCAAATTAATTATTTAAAAATTTAAAAAGTCCTTAGATAATATTTAAATCTGTAATAATCTATTCAACCCCCCTTTCTAGATTATTATTGGACTTTCAATTGGTATTAGAGCAGTGCTCTTTAACTTGTTTGTTCAGTATTTACAGACATACCTAAGAGTAGATCCATGGCCTACAATGCTACTGGCTGCGGAGAAGGACTATCTATGACTAGACCTCCACTATTCGATGGTACAAATTTTGCCACCTGGAAAAACAGATTCAAAATCTATGTAAAATCCCAAGGAATCAAAATTTGGTGTGCCATCGAACGAGGTGTACAAATTCCAACCAAAATTGAAGGAGAAAAGACTGTCGGGAAAGACATATATGAATTCACCACTGAAGAAGAAGAAATCATGAATATTGCATCTCAAGCAGAACAAGTGCTAACCAGTGCTTTGATTGAAAAAGAATACAAAAGAGTTAGTAACTATAAAATTATAAAAGAAATTTGGGAAAAACTAATTGTAACCTATGAAGGTACCAATCACATCAAAGAAACCCGAAAAGATGCTCTAATTCAAGAATATGAAAGTTTTAAGCTTGAAGAAGGTGAAAAGATCATTGATATGGAAACTCGATTTTCCATAATCATTGATGAGCTAGAGCAATTGGGAATAGCATATACTACAAATGAGAAAAACAGAAGAATTCTCAAAGCCCTTCCATCCATTTGGAAAATGAAGGTTACAACAATCAAAGAAATACAAGATCTAACCATGTATCCTATGGAGAATCTCATTGGAAATCTTCGTTCTCATGAAGTCGATATATTAGTTGAAAAAGTTGGATCAGACACAGATCTCAAAATGAAAGGAATCGCCTTCAAAGCTCTCCTAGTGGATCAAGAAAGTGACGATGAAGAATTAAATGAAGAACTTCTCAGTCTAGATAACAATGAAGTTGCTCTACTATCTAGACAACTCAGAAGAGTAATTCAAAGCAAAGTAAGAAAATATGGCAAAGGCTTCATGAAAATAAACAACAACTTCAACAACTTCAAAGGCAAACAATTCTTCAAATCAAAGACGCAAGGAGGAAATTTCAAAACAAATAACAACAACTTCAAAAGTACCAATCCAAATGAAAATTCAAACACATGTTTTAAATGTAAGCAGCTTAGACACTTCAAGAAGGACTGTCCAAAACTAATCAACAACAAAGTTTTTGTAGCTGAAGAAGGATAGGATCTAAGTGACGAGAAAGAAACTACTAATCAAATTGAAGAAGTTGCAAATCTCTGCCTAATTGCAGATAATGACTCATCACCAAGATTTGAGGTAAATTCTGAACACTAACTGCCTAGCACTTCATTTTCTTCATACACACTAGAAAATATAAATGAAGAACACTATGAATTACAAGAAGCTTATAGTCAGTTATATGAAAGTAATGAACTATTAAAAGAAGAATTAGAAAGATTAAGAAAAATAAATACAAGTCTTGAAATTGAAAATGCAAATTTAATTATCATCTCAATTGAAAATCTTGAAATTAAAAATTCAACACTTGCGGTAATCAATGAAGATAATCAATTGCAAGATCAAGCTGAAATTAAAGATGAAAATTCAAGGTTAAAGACAGATATAGAAAACCATAATTGCATAATTGAAAACTTAACCAAAAAACGTGAAGATTTAAATAATATAATTTATAAATTTACAAAAGGAAAGGAAAATCTTGATGTCATGTTAAATCAACAAAAATGTAGCTTTAATAAAGAAGGTTTAGGATACACCGGTGAAACAAGTGAATCAAAAGATAAAAGACTATGTCATGTTAAAATTAAGGAAAATAAAAGTCATATATCCCGTTTCACAAAATGTTCATACTGTAACAGAAATGGTCACTCTTTTTATATGTGCAATGCTAGAAATGGAAACTATAAAGGAAAAATGATTTGGGTTCCCAAGGGAACATATACTGCACCAACCATAATAAGAAGAGAATTTCATAAGCAACATTATCATACTTTTCACAATCCAATTACTCATAGAATGCTTCTTTCTGCTAAAGTTGATTATCCTATGCCCAGTTTTGTAAAGGAAACTTCAAATACTCCTTATACAAAATGGAAAACTCACCCTAAGGACCCTTCAATTTAAAGGGTACCAACCTATAAAACTAGTACATATATTGCAGGTATGTCTTGCAGCTGATTTAAATAAAAGCAAATGGTATCTTGATAGTGGATGCTCAAGACATATGACTAGAGACAAGACCAAATTAAAAAATCTGCAAGCTACAGACTTTGGTGAGGTAACTTTCGGTGATAACAATAAAGGTAAAATAATTGGAGTTGGATGTGTTGATAATGAACACATAACCATTTTCAACGTTCAATTAGTTACTGGACTTAGGTATAATCTTCTATCTATTAGTCAACTATGTGACAGTGGTTTCAAAATATCCTTTAGTACACATAATTGCTCTATTTTTGATCAATCTGGTAAATTGATTTTAGTTTGTCCTAGATATCAAAATGTATATACATTTGACTTAGATGCTTACTCTCATTTAGATAACATATATCTTGTATCTGCAAATGAAGATCCTTGGCTATGGCATCACAGACTAGGACATATAAATATGAAACTCATAAATAACATGTTTGTGGTCTTCCTAAATTAAAAATTTTTAAAGACCATATCTGTGAAGCTTGTGAATTAGGAAAACAAATTCATGCATCATATAAACCTAAGTTTACTGTGTCTACCTCTCGACCCTTAGAATTATTACACATGGACCTTGTTGGACCAATCCCCAAACACAGCATGGGTGGTGCTGTATATATTCTAGTTTTGGTTGATGACTATTCACGATTTACATGGGTAGATTTTTTAAAATTTAAAAATGAGGCTATTAACTCTTTTTCTACTCTGTGTAAAAAGATTCAAAATCAACAGGGAAGTTCTATTATTTATATTCAATTTGATCACGGAAAAGAATTTGACAATTCTGATTTCATTATGTTCTGTGATGAGAATGGTATAAGTCATAACTTCTTTGCTCCCTATACGCCTCAGTCAAATGGTGTTGTTGAAAGGAAAATTCGTTCTTTACAAGAAATGGCTAATACAATGTTAAATGAATATCGTCTTCCAAAATATTTCTGGGCTGAAGCAGTGGCAACTTCATGTTATATTTTAAACAGAGTTTTATTAAGACCTGTTTTGCTCAAAACTCCCTATGAGCTCTACTATAAAAGGACTCCAAAAATAAATTATTTTTGTGTTTTTGGGAGCAAATGTTTTATTCAAAACACCAAAGGACACCTATTGAAATTTGATCCTAAATCTGATGAAGGAATTTTTCTTGGATACTCTCTTAATAGTAAAGCATACAGAGTTTTCAACAAAAGAAGTCTAGTTGTGGAAGAATCGATGAATGTGACTTTTGATGAAACTCTGCCTCCTCCAAAGTACAAAGATCTGACTGATAATGATGTTGTCATTGAAGACATTCTCAGAAATATAGAAGAACCAAAACTCGATAATAAATCTCCACCTATTAATGAGAATCCCCTTGAAAATCCAAACCCTCAGTTAAATGAGTTGCCTAAAGAGTCTCATGTTATTAAAAATCATCCTATAGAAAATATTATTGGAAATATTAAAAAAGGAGTTCTCACTAGATCACAAGTGTATAATCTAGCTGGTCATCTGTATTTCTTGTCTCAAATTGAACGTAAATTGATAAAAGATGCTTTACTAGATGAAGACTGGATAATGGCTATGCAAGAATAACTTGAACAATTCACTAGAAACAAAGTATGGGAATTAGTCTCACCACCTAAAGATGTTTCAATAATCGGAACTCGATGGGTATTTCGAAATAAACTTGATGAAAATGGAATTGTTATTCGTAATAAAGCAAGATTAGTTGCACAAGGATATAATCAAATGGAAGGAATTGACTATGATGAAACCTATGCTCCTGTTGCTAGAATTGAATCTATTCGTATGTTGTTAGCATTTGCATGCCACAAGAATTTTAAACTATTTCAAATGGACGTTAAATCTGCATTTTTAAATGGTGTTATAGAAGAGGAAGTTTATGTTAAACAACCTCCTGGATTTGAAGATTTCAGTCATCCTGAATATGTTTATAAATTATATAAAGCTCTTTATGGTTTAAAACAGTCTCCAAGAGCTTGGTATGAAAGGTTGAGTTAATTTTTGTTAAAAAATGGCTTTAAACGAGGAACTGTTGATACTACCCTATTTACTAAAAAAAATGATGATATTTTGGTTATTCAAATATATGTTGATGATATTATTTTTGGCTCTACTAACATTACTATGTGCAATGAGTTTTCTGAAAGTATAAGTAAAGAATTTGAAATGAGCATGATGGGAGAATTAAACTTCTTCCTCGGACTGCAAATCAAACAAGGAGAAAAAGGTATTCATATATCTCAATCTAAATACTGTAAAGAAATGATCAAGAAATTTGGCCTAGAATCAGTAAAACCTCTTAACACTCCTATGTCAACAACGGATAAATTAATTATTGACGAAAATGGAAAATCTGTTGACTCTAAGAAATATAGAGGAATGATAGGAACTCTGTTATATATAACTGCCAGTAAACCTGACATCATTGTAAATGTGCAAGGTTTCAAGCTGATCCCAAAGAATCTCATTTGACCGCAGTGAAAAGAATTTTTCGATATCTTAAAGGAACCACTGAGTTAGGTCTATGGTATCCTAAGGATCAACCATTTAATCTCGTATGTTTTTCAGACTCTGACTATGCAGGTCATCATGTCGATTGAAAAAGTACTAGCGGTACTTGTCAATTCCTAGGAGGATGTTTGGTTTTGTGGTTTTCTGAGAAGCAAAACTCTATCACTATTTCAACCAATTGAGCGAGAATTATATGTTGCGGTACTTGCGATCTTTGTGCTCAAATATTGTGGATGAAACAGACCCTTGCTGATTATAATTTAAAATTTGATTGTGTTTCAATTTTGTGTGATAATACCAGTACAATACATCTAAGAAAAAATACAGTCTTGCATGCTAGGTCAAAGCATATAGACATTAGGCACCATTTTTTACGTGATCATGTTAATAACGGAAACATTAAATTAGAACATATTGACACTGAATGAAATATAGCTGATATATTTACTAAACCACTAAGTTCAGAAAGATTTTGTAAATTAAGAATTGAACTAGGAATGCTAGACAACTGTCCTTAATTATTTTAATTTATTATTTATATACATATTTCGATATTTTATATATATGATTATCATTAATATTTTTTGTTTTGCTAAAATAAAGTGTATATATATATATTTTAAAATCTGTACCATTAATTGTACACATCCAATGGTCAAATTTAGTCAAGCCGTGTGTCACGAATCCAGCCAATGATATTGCAGCATCAACTGCACACGGATCATGTTCTCAAACCGTTTGATCAAATCTAAGCATTAATCTCAGCCGTTGGATCAATTTTTTTTTAAAGAAACACAATTGAGATCCATTTCTGGCCATTGATCAAGAATTGCTCTATCTTCTCCACCGTCAGATCATCAGGTAAATCAAACTATATATATATAATTTTTATTTTTTTTTCATTTTCTTACATTCTTTTCTCTCTCTTCTCAACTCTCTCATATGTCGCTCTCTCTGGTCCATCAAATCTAAATCGCCGATTACTCTAAATCGCCAGCTCCGACATCATTCTTACCCTACTACTCTCTATTTTCCTCTTCTTAACCATAAAAGTTTTCCTAAATATGTTCCGATTTCTCTCGAAACCAAATTTTGTTTACAGTCCTTTCATAAATATTTTTTTTTGAATCAACAATGTTTGATTTATCGACAAATCTCTAATTTTTTCCTTGTCAAAATCTATATACATACATATATTTTGTTTTATGAAACCTCCAAAACTTTTTAAAATTTTTAGGGTTTTGGGCTAGTGTTTGGTATAATCTGTTTCTTAAATTCTTTCAAGCGGTTGGATCAATTTTTTTGCTTTCTTAGTTGAACCTCATTTTTTCCCCAAATTTAGGATTTTTGCCAAATATTTTACAATTTTTGATTTTTTTAAAAATTTTAAGATCTGAAAACTATTGAATTTTTTTAAATTTTTCGGTTAATCGTCTCTGTTCTTGCATGTGTTTTCAAAGGGTTAGGGTTTGTTCATTGAACTTAACTGAATGCCTATTCAAATTTTTTTGTGTTCTTCTATTCACAAAACTTAAAGGATTCTCAGTATTCATAAAACCCTCAATTTTTTTTAAAATTATTATATATATATTTTGTTCAAAATCCATATATTTTTTAAAATCTTCTCTGATTATTTCTCAAAATCCATACTTCTTCAACTTTCTTTTCGTGTTTAAGACTTCTGTTCAAAAAATTTCTATTGTTTATATTTTTTTAACACAAACATTTTTTACTAATAAAATATTTTTACTGAAACATGTATATATATATAATTTTTATTTAAAATATTTTATCCTTATATATATATATATATATATAAATATAACTATATATATAACTATATATATATATATATATATATATATATATATATTTCGGTTAAGCTTTATGCCGCTTTCACTAAGAACGACGAAATGCTGAGCATACTGGAACTGGTATATGCTAAATACCACCTCAGGTATAACCTTTCTAACTCTTCATATCGTTAGTTGTGTGGATACTGATGTCCACTTGATTTATTTGCTCATATATTGTGTGGATACTGATGTCCACTGGATTACTTTCTGCTTCTTATATAATGTGTATTCACTGGGTTATTTATTGCATTTACTGCTATATCTTCATCTAAGATGTGCTATAAATATTGTAATCTTGCATTTTACCTGCTTCTTTGAAAAATTACTGCCTGAAATTATAATTTCTTGTCATGTTCAATTTTTTGTAATCATTCCTGTCTTTTAACTGAGATAGTTTTACTCTTTGTGTTTCTTCAACGACATGTGGATTTTTTTTACCGGTCACTATTTTCTTTTTACCATTTTTTTAAACAAACAGTGTTCATCTTACTATTTCACTTAAATATTGATACTATTTTACAAATCCTTTCCCCTCAGGATATTAAATGCTTCTTTTCTTTGGTTATATTACCTGCCGAACTTCTTAAATGCTTCTTTTCTCTAATTAATTAAGTGTATATTACCTGTTGAACTTCATCTTTCTATATATATATACAAACCTTTTTAAAAAAAATGTTCCATGTTTCTCTATCCTCACTTTTCCACTTCATATTTCACCTATCTTCCCTGCATCTATCCTTGTCATGACTAACTTAATGTCTTCAAAAAGGAAAGCTTCGTCTCTTAACTCTGAATTCAATTTTTCAAATGCTATTCCAACTCTCACCACTTCATCTGCTCAGTCTAAATACCGGTCCATGAGACATAATCTATGTCCTGAAAATGTAATCACATTTCATCGTTTTCCCAAACTATTTGAAAATTTTAAAAATGTTGGGTTGGATTGTTTGATTTCCTTTAATGATAAGTCAGTTTTTCCAGGCCTTGTGGCCGAATTTTATTCTCACATGGAATTCTTACATGACTCTTGTGGCCTGTTAAAGACTATTACTACATGTATTCAAGGCCAACCTTATGTCATAGATGAACTATTTCTTGTAAATGCTCTTTAGTTGCATCCATCTACACTTGAGAGTTACCTTGCATTAACTCTTATCTTCATCCCTTTGGCATCTCTGTCAAAGAATGTATGCTCTTTAAGTTTAATCTATCTGTTGTCACTGACCAAACAGTACCATCTCTGCTATTTGACTTCCCGTGCAAAGTCGATCTCGAGTTTTTAACTGCTGAGTGTCAATTTCTTGGAAAAATCTTAAGGAAAAATTTTATGCCCGTTCGAGATGATAGAAAATTATTTCCTTTTGATTTAGAACTCATCAAAGGATTGCTAAATGAATGTCTTCCATATAATCTTGCTTATTTCTTATTGTCCTCATTCAAATACTGTTTTCACAATAATTGTCTTGGATTCGGTCTACTTTTTACACGTATCTTCCACTATTTAAATATTCCTCTGTCCACTCTTCACTCTCAATCAGTCCCTACAAGCAATATAGTCGCCCATCTTAACTTGCCCCCACAGCCTCTCAGCATCTTTAAACCTTTTGATCACGAAACCTTTGAAGAAAACATCATTCTAACTACCAAAATCAATTCTCTCAATAGCATGAATCAACTCTTATTGCACAATCAGTCTCTCCTACTAGCTAAACTGGAAGATGTTCAAATATCTTTACATGCAATTCAATCTGTGGTTTGATTACTCACGGAGCACAACAACATGTTTATGGATCCTTTCAACGTTAATCTCAAGACCGACTTCACAGTTCCACCACTCGGTGATCCTTCTTCTCGTTCTCTCATCACCGATTCTCAGGAAATATTAATGATCTGTTACATTTTTCTCCTCTCAATCTTGAGGAAATCTAACTTCATATACTGACTCCACTAACACTTTGGTTCCTGTAATCCCTAAACCCTCCCCTTAACTAACTATTCGGCTACTGTTATAATCCTTAATCCCTGTCCCCTCTATTACTACTACTATTACTACTACTGATACTTGTTTTATATATAACTCACTCTCTTTGCAGGATTTCTAACCATATTTACTGCATGTTATTTTCTTTACCCCGTCATTTTTTTATGATGACAAAGGGGGAGAAGAAAAATATGACTATATAACTGCCATGAATGAACTCTAATTGCTATATATGAACTGCTATATAACTTCCATGTATGGACTTTAACTGCTATGATTAATTGTGATTGATTGAATCTATTATAAAGGGGTTCACAATTTAAGGGGGAGTTTTTCTAAACCTAAAAATATTTTTATAATAATTGTCATCATCAAAAAGGGGGATATTGATAGGTATAATTTTTCTTATATATTTTTATGATAACAATTATGTTTTAAATAAATATTTAATTATTTATTTATTCTATTATTTTCTATTTTACTTGAATTAATTTACTATTGACCTTGATAAATTATATGTCAAGTGTTAAATAATTAATTTATATATTATTCAAGGCAAAGATACCCTATTTCTTTTTCTAAAAACAAAGTTGGGCAAAATATTTTCAAAAACATAAAACTATCAAAAATATATATATATATATATATATATATTATATCGTATATATGTTATTTACTATATATAAGTGTGTAATAAATATGCATGTGATATTTTAAGTGTCAACCGTGTGTGCTAATGTGTGTGTTATTTCATGTGCTGCCATTTCCTTAAAGTGTTAACCGTGTGTGTGTGACAAGCAATTCGGGACTAATTAAAGCATGTATTGGCTGGCATATTAGTCAAATAAGCAATAAATTTTCATGAAGGTTGAAAGACGCCTAGGCGTTTTTATAACTCTTATCGCGTAAAATTTTGTTTTGATCTGGACCATCCATTCAAAAATAATTGATCATAGTCGTTCATTTAAAAATTCAGTTTTTGAAATTACTATTTTGCCCCAACTTCAAAAATCCTATAAATAGGGAGTATTTCATTCATTTAGTTTTTACCAATTCAGTGAAAAGAAATTCATACTCTCTTTGCCTACATTCTCTCAAAATTTTATATCTCTTCATACAAAAGTTCTGATTATTTTTGGAAGAGAAAAATTGGTCCAAGTATTGAGATAAGTTTAATTTCTGTTGAATTATTTCTTACTTGCATTTTATCTAGATATACAAATACATATTGTTCTACACAATTTTATATATCTATATTTCATCTATTTATCAAATAAAAGTATACTTGGGCGCCACAAGGCTACGGAGATAAACCTCTATAGAGAGGAATCCAGCCATACAATTCCTTAAAGTCTTTAGTAATCTTTTATTGATATTATTTATATAAATATTATAAAATAGATATGACACTTGATAGCTCAAAACAACACTGAGATACTGCTCCAAAAAGAAGTAGTCATCTGAACCGGATTTGAGAATTGTAGTGATCTATTGAAAATATTTATATAAATATTAATTGTGAAAATAATAAATTTTGTCATACTTAGACGCTGCAAGGCTACGGAGATACACCTCTACCAAGAAGAATTCGAACCGTACGATTCCTTAGAGTACTAAGTGACATTATTTATAAAAGCTCACATAATAGATAAAATATTCTTATATATTATTTGAGTTAAACAAATAATATTTGTTATATTAAATTGTACTTATCTGACATTATATTTATTACTTGAATTGATTTATTGATTTATCTACAAACTCATAAATTATTTGATCAAGATTAATTGAGAAACAATTCTATATTATCCATAGAAAAACACTCTTTATTTTATAGAATTGTTAATTCTTTATAAAGTGCTTTAATATTATATATTTGCTTAATCAGAAGCATAAGTGGATCTAAACAAAAGTTCTATCTGAATTAAAGAAGTTTATTGAACTTTTACTGAATATTTAGTCTTAACTCTCTGTCTGCTTATTTAAGAAGCATTACTCTGTACTTAAACTTGTATCAACTTATTCAAGAAGCAACTTGTTGTAAACTTATTTGTAAACAGAAAAAGGTATAGAGTTAGTTTATTTTATGTACCTGTGAGAAAGACGAGTAATTCTTCAACCAAGACCAGAGTCTTAGAGAGGTCAGCGGGAAGTTGGGTCTCTAGTGTACGTGTGAGGTGAGGAAGAGACTGTTGTTTTAAGACCAGATCATAGAATAGAACTGAACTCAAAGGAAGTACAACTAAGCTTGAGGAGAGAGCGGGGAGCTTGCTGTCTAAGATAAATTAGTTGGGAATAGTTGGAAGTTTGTCTTTAAAACTTTGTAAAGGTTTCTCCGCCTGTTGAAGGAGTTGATTATTACTGATAGTAATAGGATCTCAAGTTCCAAGTAGGAACTTGAGACTGGACGTAGCAACATACCAAGGGGTGTATGTTGTGAACCAGATAAATCTCTGTGCATTGTGTAATTGAATTTTTACTGTCTTGCATATTAATTTCTAACACTGCAAATTAATTATTTAAAAATTCAAAAAGGCCTTAGATAATTTTTAAATCTGTAATAATCTATTCAACCCCCCCCCCCCTTCTAGATTATTATTGGACTTTCAAAATGAAATAAGAAAATTCAACATTAGAATTAGAATTCAAGAAAATTTCATTCATAATACATGAATGACAATAACGAAACTTGTCTAACAATAAACAAGTTAGAATACATCAATAAATATTGGAATTCAAATCTTGTTCGAATGAAGTTAAAATGTAGCTAGCTTGCTCAAATAATGATTAAGAATACAAGAGTTCGCTTTAAATGAAAGTTTAAAGTAAGAAACTTGCTTATGTAAAAGATAAGGTTTAGAAACTTGCTTAATGTAAAAAGATAAGGTTTAGAAACTTGCCTTGAGCGTAAGCTATAATATTAAACTCACGTTCACCTACACATAGGTTTAGAATCAAAATACCTATTAGATATGTTAACATACCATAACATGTATATTTCTAACTAAACTTATCATTTTAGCACAAGTCTTATGCAACCATATATATTTCAGAATTCCTAAGTGTTAACCTCACAACACTTATCTAACGTTCATTGTATAAACTAGTTTATAACATAACACGTTCATTACTTAATAATCATTTGAAACTTTGAATTTGCTAACCACATCACACGACTCTGATTTAGCCTTGTTACTATATATTTATCTTACTAACACATCATTAGTTCAATGTATGTCGCTATTCCATAACCTATGACAGAATGTAGTGATATCTCAACTACGGTATGGCAACATGCGCGCAAGCTTACTTATACATACATGCTTGGGACCGTGCAATAGAACGCTGCTTTTTACCTTGTGCACTTAGCAAGGCAATTGCTACCGGTGCACGTGATTGAGGCGAAGACGACATGAACAGTGAGCGACAAGCTTTTTTTAGCCCAAAGAAACACAAATTTCACCCACTAAATAGTAATATTAACACGTACAATTGATACAAAACCATCATAAACATGTTTGTTAACATATTCAATCAATTAGAACAATTTAACATCAACTAAAACTAGTTTAATTTCTTAAATTTCATGTTTTCATATAAAAACTCAATTTTTTTATATCTCTTGCAAAAATCATTACTTTAATCTCTATACTTGGCCAAATCACTTCATTCAAATTACGTTATGCTCGTTTCTTAATGAACTAGCATAAACAAGCCTCAATTTACAATTTCACATACAATTTGACCACTAAAAATTGTACTTACACAAGCCATATGAGAAATACAAACACAGTCATTATTTTTCTACTGTTATCCGAAATTAGCATGAAATTCCTTGTTTTAAACATAAACTCTAGCATCATAAACACGTGTCATCACAATTACCAAGTATATATCCACAATTCATCAATTTTGATTTCACAGAACATAAACCAAAACTATGTCATAAATTTATATATGTATATACATACAAATATATATATATATATACAAATATATATATATATATATATATATATATATATATATATATATATATATATATATACAAAGGTTAGATAAAATACCTTTACTTAGCTTGAAATCCTTGCTAATTGCAGACCAATCTCTCTCAAATTCTCTCTGTCAAGTTCTCTTCTATTCTCTCTTCTCAGTATAGCCAATATAGACTAACTTAAGTGTAAACTAAAAACTGATATGGTCTAAATAATCATAATAACTAACATCAGTTACTAAAAGAAATGTATATATTATAAATATATTATATTTATTATTTAATTTATTTAATTTATTTTATTTACTTTATTTAAATTCAAAAATTAGAAATCCAAAAGCCATAAGGCTTTGTTTGGTAAAACCCTTTAAAAATTAAAGAATTAATATATTTAAGCGTTGTTTGGCAAAACCGCATTAAACTCCTTTATTTTATTTTAATATACAATTTAGTTTATAATTTATAATTACATCTTATTTGTTTGAATTTCCATATCCAACATTATTCAACAAATTAGTTAAACACTATATTTTAAATAAATTTCTCACTTTATCAAATACCACAAAATTATAATTTCATTATAATTTTATTTGATACTTTAATATATCATTTTAAATTATTAATCACAATATAACACCTCATGTTATATTACAAATCTCTAAATTATAAATTAATTTAATTTAAAAATTTATCTAATAAATTTAGATTCATAAATATTTATTAACATCCATCACATCAATAAATATTTATTCAACAATAAACACCTCAAATAAATATTTATATAATTCAATAAATATTTAAAATATAATTTAAAATTCTGGATTGTTACAATAAGGGTTGTCCAACTCAGTTTTCAAGATTTCCGCACCAATTAATTGGTTTAGACAGTTTTTATAAACATGCATACAGTCTAGCTGAATCAAATGGCATCGACTCTTTCACAAAATTCAAGGATAATACCAAGTTCAACATGAATAATAGCTTTCACAAGGGTTTAAACATACTAGCTCATTTGAACGAGAAAATAGTATAACTTGTATTCAAAGAGATAAGCTTACAGTATTCGTCGAATAAAGTAATGAAAGAGTTAGAATATTTGCACAATGTAAGGTAGGGTTCAGATACTTTCCTTAAGCGTAGTTTATCCACAATAATAAATCAACACTTTCGAATCCTAATATAGCATATTCTAAGTACAAGATGCTCATTAGCTATCACATTCCTTAATTAAGTTCGACACGATTCAAGTATGCACATATGCAATACAAAATCAACTTATATTCTTATCATTAACCAAGTATCTAATAATTTATTACGCGCAAGGTTAAGATATTTTTACTCATGGACTTTCCTATTACAAAGCAAACACCAATATATCATCTAAGCATCACTTATAGATATGTACCAATAGGTTTTAAATCTCTTCTAGCAGTATAGACACCATACAAGCTAACTGCCAAAGATCAGATCTCACCATCTAAGATTCTAGACTAAGCAAGAAGTGCTTGTGGCTAGCTAAGCAGAGGGCCAAGTAGCAATTGCGTCGTCCTCTAGTTATGCCAAGACTCAGTTGCTGCCTTGTGGTTTCTGTCCGGCTTGCCAAAACAATCATATATTATATATTTGTCATGTTAAAGGTCTTTTCATGCTTCTCAAGTCAATCTAGGTTCCCTTTTATAATATATTTCTAAATTAAACATTTCAAAAAGTTAAGGCCATTCAAGGTCATGAAACCACAAAGTCTATCATGCTTGCTCTCTAAACATACAAGGTAGTTACAAAACTCATATTAGGCATGCTTGTGAGTATTCATAACATATACGTGAAACTAACACCGTTTTAGTTGAAAATATGCTTCGTTCATGCTTTATTGAAATGTGTTACACAAGCATGGTATATCTATGGTTATACTACAAGAGTGAGTCTAGGAGTAACATCAAACATGATTACAATTATCAGATTCTAATCTTCAAGGTATCTTGACAATATCCACATTCAAAGCTTACTAGTAGGTTCAACATGCTCATGTTTCGTTACTAATCACATAAACACAAGCAAATGGTTTATTCATGTATTTCTAAGCCATACCTATATGCTTGCAAGGTCAGTATATAAACATGTTATTCATACTAATCAAGTTTGTTTCTAAAGTCATAAAGTCATTTTAAACTACACACTTTCGTTAATCATGCTAATCTAGTAAAACATGATCACATTGAGTTAATATACTTGTATATACCCTTTACACATGATTATATGCTAGCTTGAGCCATAACGATTAACTAACATTGATCATATTTGAAAACATGAACTCAATCGAAAGCGAGAGGCCAAGGCAAGCTAACAAGCCTTTAGTGTTAATACGTGAAGTGGTGCATGCCATCTGCTGTTCGAGCCAGAACAATGAAACCTCGATGAATCGTTTAGCCCAAACCACGTAAATTACTCACGAAATTGATTTTAAACACTCATGTATCAATTGTAACATACTTATATGGTCATATAACAACTATATAACCCATACCCAACCTTATTAACATCTAATTCCATGAATTCAAGAATATCAATTTTAATACTCACGAACTCTATTTAACAGAAACTGAAAATGGCAACAAAGGATGGGATTATACCTTTGAACTGTGAAAGGAAATTGCTCCAATTGAACTCCTAAGCTTTTAGATTACTTGTATGCTTTCAACTCTTACTTAGCAAATATTAGACACTTCAAGCAACACCAACTGATAAATATGTCTGCTATTTATAGAAGAATTCTTACACAAACATAGCAATTTTCCATTGAATCAAACCCATGGATTGAAGGATTGCATGAATGTTAACAAGGAGTTATTAGATGGTGGTTGAAACTCATCATAACCACCTCTCCCTACCATAATCATCAGCTAGAAAGCTTGGAAGAAAGAAAATAAAATAGGCCATAGCCTTTATGTGATTCACATGACTAAGGAAGGAGTAAATGGGACATTCAATTTGGGACAATTCAAATGCTCAGCATTCTAGCAACACTTAGACTATACTTATGCACAAAACTTATTCTTGTTATATCAACCATTCATTATCTATAACTACAATTTTAGTAATTGATGTTTCAAGGTAGTAGATGTAATATGGAAATGTAACATACATATAATCCATGTACATTTTATCACACTGATACATTTTATTAAAATAATAGTTTACAATATGCTCATGGTATATTATATATATACCCACATACATATTGTCACATAGATACTTCATAATGTGTTTATAACATATAGTTCAAATATGTTTAATCACATTGCCTCAAACAATAAAATTTTATAAGACTTAATATATAGTCACATAAATGTCACACCACACTATATAATATAATTATATTTTTAATTATTGCTCATATGCCCATGACAATCAATATAATCCTTATTATATTAATAACTTACTCATTTGTTTTATGTTAAATAAATAAATTATCCCCTTCCTTGATTAATGTATTTATGGATCTCCATAACCATTAATTATATATATAATTCTTATTATATTTATATATATATATATATATATATATATATATATTGTAAATAATAATAATCACATATTATTAATTAATTGCCAAGTAATCAATATTCTACCACAATTAATAAATATTAATCTAAGGGCTTACATAACGTACTTTATTTCATGGTTTATTAATGTCACACATATCACATAATTGTTCCATTTAATTTCCAAAGTGGAAAATAAGTTTTCTCCAACTCACTACTGGCGCAGCTGATAAGTAGGTTTTATACCTACTTATCCGGTATCTGTTACTTAAATTAGTTGCTTATATTCATGTTTCTTAGTTACTTTTCATGCAGTTTGTGTTCATTTTGTAGGTTATATGTTTGGGAGCAGTGTGAACGACTATTGGTAAGGAAAAGCAAGGAAAATACAAAGAAAAGCAATCCGAATATCATTTGGGCTTTCATGCTTTTTTCATATTCTTGGTTTGGAACTTAGATTATATTGTAGAGCTTCTTCTTAGCTTTCCGGAACATCTTAAATCATTCCAATCAGAGTTCGGATGCAAGAGTTATGATCTTTGTACCAACGGACGTCGAACTTCACTATTTTGGGTGGCCATTTGCATAGCAGTCACTTCTAGCCTAATTTCGACCTTCATTTGTTCGTTATTTTTCAATTCTTAAAGAATGCAAGTTGTAGACCTCGTCGATAGATTCGATTTGATAGGTGGAAGACCCCGTAACTCCTCCCGGATCAAAAGTTATGGCCGTTTTACCAGAGGATACTATGGCAGAAAATGGACCCCACCAAGCAGGCTTTTCATAACAAAAGCCCAAGGCAAGACGCATACCAGATGTAAAAAGCAAGAATGACCCCGTCAGGGCGTGCCCTTTAGCCATGGGACCCTACTTGCTGGGGGTATCGTAAAAGCCATTTTTTGCCCGAATTTGAGTTGGAGAAAGATTGTTTCGATCCGATTGACTCAAGGACTTCTAAGAGGACTTAAAGACAGATAAAAAAACTTATAAAAGGGGGAGAATCACATAGATTAGGGGAGAGAGAGAGAGGATTCCATTAGATTACATTAGAGTAGAATAGGAGAAAACACTAGTTTTTATGAGATTTGGAGATTGAAGCGACTTGGAGACCATTGAAGATTCAAAGTAGGAGCAAGGAGAGAGCATCAAATCTACAGACAATAGATTCTATCTTCTCATCTTCTTTTATTCTTATCTTTTAATGTGTATTCAAGAGTGGATTCTTAGTTTTAATTCAATGAACTAATTCTTTGTTTGAGATTACAATGGATCTTATTGTGTAGTTTATTTTAATATGCTTCGCTATCAATTATTATGTTCTATTGTGAGAATTGTCTATTCTGATTTGGACTTAATTGTTTAATTGATTGGTCATCAATTATCGTGATAATCTATATGAACTCGAGGGATGAAGTTTAGATTTAGATCTGATTATGATAACATGTGTTTGTAATTTCTACATAGATGGAATTCATGATTCGTGTTTAGGATAGAGATATGCCTTTACGCCATATGTAATCTTATAGAGAACTTGTGCTTTAAATCCTTTTTAATTGTAATTCACACAGAGTTATAGTGGATTAGTTAATTAGGGTGTCTTACTTAATTCTATCATCTGTGGATTTAAGTGAGTATGAGTATTATGCATCGAGAGGTGGTTTTATCTGCTTTAGTGTTTTTGATTAACAATTCAGGATAGAGAATAATTGATGAGAAGTGTGTTAACTTAAATGAAGCAATAAGTGAAGTTGTAATCTTAAATCTCCGTAATCTTAATTTAACTAGTGGAATTTAATAGTAGTTTAATTATATAATTTTAAATTCATTCCTTTAAATAAGATTAAATTGGTTATAGATTAGTACTTGGTAATTCTTGTTAACTTATTCCTCGTGGGAACGATACTCTACTTTCACAGTATTACTTGTTGACGACATATACTTGCGTGTTGTGCGTAATTAGATTTTACCCAATGGCAATACTTGCGGTTTGTCTTCATTTGGATGGCGCGACTACGTCTGCGTGTCGATTAAGGCTTTTGGTTTAGCTTAAGCCAATGTCAACCTCTATCGCTATACTCATTTTACACGACATGCATCAATGTCCACAAGAGTGTTACTACAAGTCTACAAGCGTATTGCTTACTTATATGAAATCACCTGATCAACACGATTAAATCTTCTTAATTCTCATTTTAATTTACTTAGTGAATTTCCTCATTTCACAATATGCCACACAAGGCATTTCACAATCCTTATTGTCAATTCACACTTCTCAATACGTATTAATCTAATATGAATTAATTGAATTATTCCACTTTCAAAACATCATTACTTATTTTCACATAAATATTATTTCCATTAATATTTTCATTTAATAATACGTGGAAATTCTCGGGTATTACAACCTCCCCCCCTTATAAAAATTCTGTCCCGGAATTGCTACAAGGTTACACAAATAGATGGGGATAATCCCTCATCATCCTATCTTCTAACTCCCACGTTGCCTCCTCGACATCGTGGTTACGCCAAAGCACTTTTACAGAGGAAATAACTTTATTCCTTAAAGTTTCCTCTTTCCTATCTAGAATTTGGACATGAATTTCTTCATATGCTAAGTTCTTTTCCAGTTAAATGGGTTCATAAGAAATCACGTGTTTGTAGTCAGGCTTGTACGGACGCAACACGAATATGTGAAACACGTTATGGATGTGCTCCAACTCAGGTGGCAGTGCAACTTTGTATGCTACTTCGCCCACTCGCTTTAGTATTTCGAATGGTCCTATGAATCTTGGACTCAGTTTTCCTTTCTTGCCGAAATGGATCTTTTCCTTCCTTGGAGATACCTTCAAGAATACAAAACTGACAACTGTAAAATCTTGGTCTTGCTGATGCAAATCTGCGTACTTCTTCTGGCGATCTTGAGCGTCTACTAGTCTGGCTCTTATTACTGCCACCACGTCAGCGGTTTGTTGTACTAACTCTGGTCTGAGTATTCGTCGTTCTCCGACTTCGTCCCAACATAATGGTGTTCTACACTTCCTTCCGTAAAGAGCTTCATACGGTGGCATGCTGATACTCGCATGGTAACTATTATTATATGCAAACTCGACTAAGGGTAGGTGGTCATCCCAATTTCCCCTGAAGTCCATCATGTAAGTCCTAAGCATGTCCTCTAGAATTTGTATTGTTCGCTCACTCTATCCATCTGTCTGAGGATGATAAGCGATAATCAATCTCAATTGTGTTCCCATCCTCTCTTGCAAGCTTTTCCAGAATTTAGACATGAAACGCGGGTCTCGGTCAGAAACAATCGATACCGGCACTCCATGTCGTGAAATAATTTCCTTTACGTACAGACTCACTAATTGATTTAAACTGTAGCGGATCTTGATCGGTAGAAAATGCGCGATCTTCGTAAGGTGATCCACGATAACCCAAACGGCATCCAAACCTTTTTGCGTGACTGGAAGTCCTACCACGAAATCCATCATAATATACTCCCATTTCCATTCTAGGATTTCTAATGGTTGTAATAAACTACTCGGCCGCTGATGCTCTGCTCTTATGCGTTGACAAGTCAAACATCTACTAACGTACTCCGCGATTTCTCGTTTCAAATTTGGCTACCAAAAATGTTGCCTCAAATCCCGGTATATCTTTGTGCCTCCCGAATGAACGGAATACGTCGTATTATGAGCCTCGAACAAAATCTCCTCTCTTAACTCAGCCACTGCCGATACCCACACTCTCCCTTCGAATATTAAGATACCGTCTTTATCTATTTGAAATTTTTCTACCTTATTTTCCGTGATCCTTCTCCTGATTTTCTGACATTCTCCATCTTTCTCTTGTGCTTCCTTTACTCTATCCAACAATGTCGGACAAGCTTCCATTACAAATAATTTCTCTTCAGACCGCTCGAGTCCCTTCACCTCTATTTCCAACTTCTCCATGTCTCTTATTAACTCCTCCTGAGTTGTCAGTTGCATCAATTTCTCCCTTCATTTCCTGCTCAGAGCGTCGGCAACTACGTTTGCCTTCCCCGGGTGATAAAGAATATCACAGTCATAATCTTTGATCAATTCTAACCACCTTCTCTGACGCATATTCAACTTCTACTGTGTGAAGATATATTTTAGACTTTTGTGGTCCGTGTATATCTCACATTTTTCTACGTACAAATAATGTCTCCATATCTTTAACGCAAAAACTACTGCCGCTAACTCTAAGTCATGAGTAGGGTATCATTTTTTGTAATCCTTCAATTGTCGTGACACGTATGCAATGACTTTGCCCTGTTGCATTAGCACACAACCCAGTCCTCTATGCGACGCATCACTATACACCACAAATCCTCCCGTATCATCTGGTAGTGATAATACAGGCGCCTCGCTTAATCTCTTCTTCAACTCTTGAAAAATCTCTTCGCATTTGTCGGTCCATACAAATTTTACCATTTTCCTCGTCAGATTAGTCAACGGGGTCGCTATCTTTGAAAAATCTTGGATGAATCTTCAATAGTACCCAGCTAATCCTAAGAAACTTCTTACTGTCGTCGGTGTTCTCTGTTGGTCCCAATTACTTACCGTTTCGACCTTTTTGGGGTCTATTGAGATTCCATTCTCATCCACCACGTGGCCTAAGAATTGAACCTTCTTCATCCAAAATTCACATTTTGAAAACTTCGCATACATCTTCTCCTTTCGTAGTGCCTCCAAAACGATCTTTAGATGTTCAGCATGTTCTTCCTCTGTCTTCGAGTAGATCAAAATATCATCGATGAAAACTACTACGAATTTATCCAAGTATGGCTTGAAAACTCGATTCATCAAGTCCATGAATGTTTCTAGAGCATTAGTTAAACCGAATGACATTACCAAAAACTCGTAATGTCCATAACAGGTTCGAAACGCAGTCTTTGGTATATCTTCATCCCGTACTTTCAGTTGGTGATATCCCGTTCCTAGGTCGAACATCAAGAAACACTTCGCTCCTTTCAGTTGATCAAATAAGTCATCTATCCTTGGTAGCGGATATCTATTCTTGATCGTTACTCTGTTTAATTCTCGATAATCGATACAGAGCCTCATCGATCCGTCCTTTTTCTTAACGAATAACATTGGTGCTCCCCAAGGAGACACACTCGGTCGAATGTAACCCTTATCCAATAACTCTTAAAGTTGTATCATCAATTCCTTCATTTCTATTGGCGCCATACGATATGGAGCTTTCGAAATCAGTGTCGTTCTTGGTGCTAAATCTATTACGAATTTGATTTCTCTATCTGGCGGAAGGCCAGGCAGATCGTCCGGAAACACATCCTGAAATTCACTCACTACGGGTATATCTTTAATCTCTATTCCATTTTTTCGAGTATCCACGATGTAAGCTAAATAACCTACACATCCTTTCTTTATCAATTTATTGGTCTGCAGCATCGTAACGCAACATGATTGCTTAAGCGATGAGCTACCATAAAACACTACTTTAGACTTACTCAGAGTCTGAAGGTTCACACATTTGTCATGACAGTCAATTACCGCCGCATGGTTATATAACCAATCCATCCCCAGTATTAAGTCGAATTCTTCTAGTTTAATAGGAATCAAGTCTACGCTCAGTTCATGTTCTCTAATGTTTGCACGACAATTTCGATAGACGTATTCTACAAGGATTATTTCCTTATTCGCAACTTCTATGTTCAAAGGATCTTCTAAACGTTCTTGAGGTGTACTAAATTTACTAGCAAATTCTTCGGATACAAAAGAACAGGTGGCACCCGAATCAAATAATATATTAGCATTTATATTATTGATTGGGATTATACTTGACACCATGTCCTTTGCAGCTACTGCGTCCTAGACGGTCATGTTAATGAAGGGTTTCAACACAGAAACGCACAGCTAAAATAGAACAATTTAAAACAAATTCGAAACCCTAAACATGATCCATGCGAAAACAAATAATTCAGTGGTTTAGATATTATACCGATTATGAAAGAGTTCTGAAACGGCTTCGAATCCTTTACACAATCCAATCAGAACCGCGCCTCTACGGTATCCACATGAATGTCCCGCGAATCGTCGCACGATCTGCAGTGAAGAGAATTGCGGTACTTGCCACCAAGGATTAGGATTTTTGAAATTTTTCTCTAGTCTCTCTCTAAGAGCGGCTAGGGTTTTGGTTATGATTAAGTTCCCTAAACGCTAATATATCATATATATATATATATATATATATATATATAGCAATAAATCAGAATTAATCAAATCCCTAATCTAATTAAAATAAAATCCAAATATATATATATATATATATATATATATATATATATAAATCATCCTTTAATTTAAATTAAGTGATTTAAATACTATCAATCATATTAATATATTTAAATCTTTACAATTTAAATTAATTCCCTTTTAATAACGTTTCATGTGTGTGACCCTATAGGTTATTATTACGTTAGCAATAATTTTAAAATCATATTATAAAATTATAAACAAAGAAAGCGACATCTAGTAATGCATCACTGCTACCCAAGTAATAATAAGATCGATGATTTGATGCAACCTTTTCGTGACAAATGTTTCAATGTAATTTAATCCTTTTAACCTTAATATCCTAGATTAAACTCGAGTCATGGAATGTGTCATACTCTTCATAATTTAATCTGAGTTTTCTTGATCAATGAGTAGACTATATGAAAAAATCACTATTTGAGCATGGCCATGCATTTCATAGTCCTACTCAATCAAGAGGCCTATGGATATCACCCCTAATATATAGGATGGTTAAATTCCATCTAGATCACTCATATTCCTCACACGATTCATGATGTACCCAATAATCACCTTTGTAGTCCACCCTATTAAAGGTGACATTTAATGATATCAAAGTACATAAATTCTCGTGTAGTAATATAGTGATTTCAGGTCGGAGGACCATTACAGCATTATCACTATGACAATTGTTAATGACACTTCACATAATGCTCCATATAGAATTCTCATGGTGGGTCTGTACAGTACATCGTTCTCTAACATGTACCTATGCATTGACTTAATATCTCATATATTTATGACCAATGAGATTTGGTCATCAGTCAATCCACATACTAGTCTTAATGCATCATTGTTGTACCATCAACAATGATACTCGACTAGGGACATTTAAGAACAATGATACTAATTGTAATTATATAATCTCATGTTCAAGTCACATACTTGAAACTATATAATTTGTATCACTATTCTAAGGATTTTTATTATGTTAACATTTATATAACGTAGTAAATAAAACCATAATAAAATCATTCATTTATTCAATCAAATATAATATCAAAACGTTAAGCAATTATATCAAATAATTGGTTTCTAGGGCAAAACTCTAACAGTTAAAGGTTCGAGCGGTCGATCGGTTGGGTTACGCAGGTCCACCAATCATTAACTTACTTCCTCCTCCCTGGCCTCCGCCAGTTTCACCGGTTCATTTCTTCGGGCAATCCTTTATTTGGTGCTATGTTGATCCATATGCAAAACATCCTCTGATCTTCTTTGGCTTTGGGAAATTTTGTGATATGTGCCCCTCTTGGCCGCAATTATAACAGGTGTTCTTTCTCTTCCAACATTCTCCCTGGTGACTCCTTCCACATTTGTTACAAGCTTCAGTCCTTTTCTTGAAGTTTCCCTGTTGACTCCCACCTTGGTTATTGTTTCTGTTGTTGTTGTTGTTATTTTCCCATTTCCTTTTTCCAGAATTACTTCCTCCACTGGTGCTTCCTCCACGATGTTCACTACCAGTGTTCTTGTTCTTCTTCTCCTTATGATATAGACTTAAGGCCTCACTGCCACCTTCCGCAATGATTGCCTTCTCCAACAATGTTGTAAAGGAATCAATCTGGAAGACTAATACCTTATTATATAACCACGACTCCAACCCTTGCTCAAAACGTCTCGCCTTTCTCTCCTCATCCACAACTTGGTGCTCCGCAAATCGCGCTAGTTCATTGAACTTAGCTGTGTATTGTGCCACCATCATATCACCTTATTTTAACTCTAAGAATTTCACTTCCATCCTACTCTTCATACTCTTCGGAAAATAATTCTCTAAGAACAACGTAGTATACCTCTCCCATGTTATCATTCCTTCCCCCGCTCTTTGCTGATTAGTTTCTCACCAATAGTTTGCTTCTCCCCTCATCATATATGTGGCAAATACTGTCTTCTGGTCTTCACCCACGCGAGCTATAGTGAAGGCCTTCTCGGTCTCCTTGATCCAGGTTTGTGCAACTATCGGGTCAGTGGTTCCTATGAACTCTGGGGCTCCCTGATGAGTGAGTTTTATACCCATGAATTGGATACATTCGGGCTTAATTTATTGTTGTTCTTAAGTCTTTTAGGATGTTTTTATGTGTTTGTGTCTATTCATGCATGTTTTATGTTATTTTATAGGAATTGGGACAAAAGTTACATGGATCGATGTTTGGGGTGGCTAGATTCGCGTTTTTGGCTTGCCATTTACACAGCATCCACTTCGGAGCCAATTTGACTATATCTCCTTACATTATTTCGACAAACTTAAAGAATGAAAGTTGTAGATCTACTTCTCCTCTTTCCGGAACATCTTGAATCATTGAAATCGGAGTTCGGACGAAGAAGTTATGGCCATTTTCCCAAAGGACGTCGGAGCAGAAAATGTCAGAATGTGTAACAGCGCCGGGGCGCTATTTCTAGTTCATTTTGCAGCGCCGGGGCGCTATAAGGCGAACTCTCGGCAGATCGTGAAAAGTCTTTGGTATTTGGGTAAGAGGTTGGTGTGCTTTGGACACGTTTTGGGCGAATTTTGACACCTTTTAGACTCCAAATTGGATTGGGTTTGTTCCTAAGCTCAAAATTAGACTTGTAATCTATAAATACATGATGTAAGACATAAAATAGGAGGAGATTACATAGCTTAGCCTAGATTAAACACCCCTTTAGATTAGAACATAACCCTAGTTCTTATTAGTTTTGGAGATTGAAGCAACTTGGAGACCATTGAAGATCAAGAGCAAGAGCAAGAGGGGAGCATCAGATTTGCTGACAACAGATTCTATTCTCTTCTCTCATCTTACTTTTATCTTTTGATTTCTATTCAATTGTGGATTCTTGGTTTTAATTCATTAATTATGAACTAACTATTTTGAGATTTCAATTGAACTTTTTATGGCTATGAATTAGTTATTCATTATATTCTAATTATTTGTGTTAAAGTGAGTTGTTTATCTTGTCTTGTGCTTATTGCTTAATTATTTGATTAGTAATTACTTTGTTACTCTAGAAGGAATTGGAAGAGGAATTCTAGGGTTAGAACTGGGCATGATATCATGTGACTTAGTTATTTGCACAGTGAATAATTAGGTTTGTGAATTATTTATTTCTCTAAGGCCGGTTGAAAAGACTTGTTTCTGTCATTACTGTTGGATTCGTAGGCATATAGATTAGTTTCATTACATTGCATTGCATAACATTTTTGTGTTTTTGCTTGAGGACAAGCAAAGATTTAAGTTTGGGGGTATTTGATGAGTGAGTTTTATACCCATGAATTGGATACATTCGGGCTTAATTTATTGTTGTTCTTAAGTCTTTTAGGATGTTTTTATGTGTTTGTGTCTATTCATGCATGTTTTATGTTATTTTATAGGAATTGGGACAAAAGTTACATGGATCGATGTTTGGGGTCGCTAGATTCGCGTTTTCGGCTTGCCATTTACACAGCAGCCACTTCGGAGCCAATTTGACTATAGCTCCTTACATTATTTCGACAAACGTCAAGAATGAAAGTTGTAGATCTACTTCTCCCCTTTCTGGAACATCTTGAATCATCGAAATCGGAGTTCTGGACGAAGAAGTTATGGCCATTTTCCCAAAGGACGCCGGAATGAAAATGTCGATTTTGGGCGGCCAGGGCGCGATTTTTAGTGTATTTTGGCAAATACAAGGGGCGCTAGGGCGCACTCGATCCGCTGCCCAAAGATCAAGGGGCTGGGGAAGGGTTGGTGTGCGGCTTCGGGCGCGTTTTGGGCTAATTTTGACACCTTTTTGACTCCAAATAGGATAGGGGTTGTTTCAAAACTAAAAATTGTACTTGTAACCTATAAATACATGATGTAAGGCATAAAATAAAAGGAGATTACATAGCTTAGCCTAGATTAAACACCCCTTTAGATTAGAACATAACCCTAGTTCTTATTAGTTTTGGAGATTGAAGCAACTTGGAGACCATTAAAGATCAAGAGCAAGAGCAAGAGGGGAGCATCAGATTTGCTGACAACAGATTCTATTCTCTTCTTTCATCCTACTTTTATCTTTTAATGTCTATTCAATTGTGGATTCTTGGTTTTAATTCATTAATTATGAACTAACTTTTTTATTAAGATTTCAATTGAACCTTTTTGTGGCTATAAATTAGTTATTTAATTTATTCCAATTATTTGTGTCAAAGTGAGTTGTTTATCTTGCCTTATGCTTATTGATTAATTATCTGATCAGTAATTACTTTGTTACTCTAGAAGGAATTGGAAGAGGAATTATAGGGTTAGAACTGGGCATGATATCATGTGACTTAGTTATTTGCACAGTGAATAATTAGGTTTGTGAATAGAATGGAAATATCTTTTCGCCGCATGTAACACATAAGGAATTGGGATTATAATTTAGTTTAATTCAATTGTTTTGCATAAGAATATAGCAAAATTAATATGGATTAAATAGAGGCAATTGATCACTTGGAAAAGGGCTTTTGGCATTTGAGAGTTCTCTGTTAACAATTCAAAGAGACATAATAATTGGGATAATTGGATAATTGATTTATAGTTCATAATTGGGGATATTGGAGTCTTAATCCTTATTTACCTGAATTCAATCAAATCTTAGTTTTGTTTATTTGCTTTCTTTTAGACTAATCTCTTTTAATTGTTTAATTTAGTTTTCTTAATTAGAAAAATAACGATTTGAGATTGTTTAAATAAAATTAGTTTGGTTAAGAATTAGTACTTGGTGATTTTTATTAAATAATTTCTCGTGGGAACGATACTCTACTTTCACTTTATTACTTGTTGACCGTGTATACTTGCACGTATTCATTGATTGTGAAATCGATCAACACTCCCACACTCTTAAAATCTTTGAATGTTGTTACTGGGACAACTTGGGGAACGGGTGGTACGGGTTCGTTTCTTCCCCTCAGATCCTCTCCCAATAAATCTACCTATCTTTATATCGGATCTACTGGACCTCTCTCATCGTTAACTGACTCTTCTGGGATAGTTATTCTACGTTTGGGCGGAATTTTCTGCATCACAAAATTTTTCATTTTATTATCTAATTATCATATTTAGACATTTTTCAAAAGAACTACAGGTTTATAACACGTTTATGAAATAAGATCATTTATATTCATATGCCAAATGGTAACATTACATTTTCTTTTCTAGCATAGTGCTATAAATTATAACACATATCCCCTAATATCACAAAAAAACGGGGACAACACTAGCTTACTACCCCTGTAACACTTTTCAAAATTTGGGGTTTTACTACTACCTCACGTCTTACATAAAAGACTGAGATTATAACAACATATTAAACAACATGTAAACAAAATAATGCAACTACTAGTATTCATCCTTTAGACTCAATCTAACATCCCACACTCCACGATGCTCTGATATTCCTTCTGCGTAATGTGCACCACCATATCTCGACTTATGGTATGCCGAGTCTGTCCTTGCTCAGCTAGGTAGTGATTCACCCTATCGATCAATCTCTCCATGACCGTGCGTAGAGCATAGCCCATTTTATTCATCTTTCTCCTCTTGTACTACACTTCATCCTCTAGATCATCTGCCCTATCATTGGCTTCCTCCCACTTGTCCTCAAAGTGAATCCTATCCATCACCTCCATCTCTAACTAAGTTCAGAGAGCCTCCTTCTCCGCCCTCTCACTCAAAACCTTATGCTCTAATCCCTCTATCTTTCCTGCCATCTCAACATTCCTTTCCACCGCTCAGTGAAACAAAGCTCCCATCTGAATCTCTGCCTCCTTACGGTGAGCAATTTCCACCTCCATTTCCTGCATCGCCAATTTTCTCTTATGGTCCTCGTCCCTCATCTTCTGGAACGTAGAATCCCTCTCATTAGCCTCAGCCTCAAGCTCCTCTACTCTACATCCTAACTCTAATATCTACTCCTCATATTCTCCTAACATCCGATCCTCAAAGGTAGCCTCGTCGGAGTCCTCCATAGGTTCGGGCTCCTCCTCCATAGGCTCCTCCTCAGGGTCAAACTCCACCTCCTCCTCATCGTCATCGTCATCGTTAGGGACCACTACTGATATAGGTTCTGCTATCGAGGATGCCTCATAGACTACGTGGATATCACGCGGTTCCTCCTCTACTAATCGGCTAGGGCCTCCCATGTCAGTCATCCTACAATCACCAACATAAGACAACACAAACAACAACTCCATTAGAATGTTAAATAAACATAAGTTCATTGTATAGAATGAAGTTACATTTAATAATGCACTAAGTCTCTCAAGGAAAACTATACATGAGTTTTATCTCCTTCCTAATTTCTAAGTTCTCCTAAGTTATGACCTAAGGACACTCGCTCCTAAGGTTTATAACTATAGCTTTGATACCAACCTGTGACGCCCCCAAATTCGGACCTCCACTTGGTCACTTAAATTCGGTTCATCACGTAATCATGGCATTATCATAATAACTAAAATAACACATTCACAACGGAAAATCTGATTTAGAATAATATACAATAATTTATTATAATTATTCCCCCAAGTCTTGCAACCTACAGTACTTAATAGATTACATAATAATATCGACTAAAGACTTATTACATAATCCTACTAAGCTTAAACATAGTCTGAAAACAGTCTTAATACAAAATAATAATCTTAAACATAAAAGGGACAAGTTAGTTGGTAGCCTTGCCCTTGCCCTTGTCCTACCCGGATACATTTCCCTGTTTCGCCTTAACTGAAAGGTTTTTAAAAACAAGGATGAGCACAAATTGCCCAGTAAGTAATATACAACAATGGTGTAGAATATAATATCACAAGTTTTTAAATATCGAAGTGTCATCTCTAGGATAGTTCAGAGTTTCAGAATAACAGCATGGATAAGGGATATCAACTTTTCTTGGAATAAGAATGATAATTCAATATAAATCAACATATATATATATATATATACATTTATATGAATTCAAAGACTATCAATGTATCCAACTGGATAACCAATTTATACTGAGCAGTCATTAAGGACTATTGAACACCTACTAGAATTACCAATATAAAATTGATAACCCAAAAATATCAAGTACTATAGATGATCAGTCTACAGTACTTTAAGTTATGCATAACACTATAATAATATCTAATCATATGTTGGGGTTTCCAATGACATAGACTCCCCTTACCATAAGGGTTGTCCAACTCAGTTTTCAAGATTTCTGCACCAATAAATTGGTTTGGACAATTTTTATAAACATGCATATAGTCTAGCCAAATCAAATGGCATTGACTCTTTCACAAAATTCAAGGACAATACCAAGTTCAACATGAATAATAGCTTTCACAAGGGTTTAAACATACTAGCTCATTTGAACAAGAAAATAGTATAACTTGTATTCAAAGAGATAAGCTTACGGTATTCGTCGAATAAAGTAATGCAAGAGTTAGAATACTTGCACAATGTCAGGTAGGGTTCGGATACTTTCCTTAAGCGTAGTTTATCTATGTTAATAAATCAACACATTCGAATCCTAGTATAGCGTATTATAAGTACAAGATGCTCATTAGCTATCATATTTCTTAATTAAGTTTGACATGATTTAAGTATTCACATATCCAATACAAAATCAACTTATATGCATATCATTAACCAAGTATCTAATAATTTATTACGCGCAACGTTAAGATCTTTTTACTCATGGACTTTCCTATTACAAAGCAAACATGAATATATCATCTAAGCATCACTTATAGACATGTATCAGTATGTTTTAAATCTCTTCTAGCAGCATGGACACCATACAAGCTAACTGCCAAAGATCAAATCTCAGCATCTCAGATTCCAGATTACATGAATACGCTTACTTATGGCTAAGTTTAGGATCGGCAAGAAATTGCGCCATCCTCTGGCTATGCCAAGACTCAACTACTTCCTTGTGGTTTCTATCCAGTTTGACCAAAGTAATCATACATTATATATTTGTCATATTAAAGGTCTTTTCATGCTTCTCAAGTCAATCTAGGTTTCCTTTTATAATATATTTCTAAATTAAACATTTCAACAAGTTAAGGCCATTCAAGGTCATGAAACCACAAAGTCTATAATTCTTGCTCTCTAAACATACAACATAGTTACAAAACTCATATTAGGCATGCTTGTGAGTATTCATAACACATACGTGAAACTAACACCGCTTTAGTTGAAAATATGCTTCGTTCATGCTTTATTGAAATGTGTTACACAAGCATGGTATATCTATGGTTATACTGCATAAGTGAGTCTAAGAATAACATCAAATATGATTATAATTATCAGATTCTAATCTTCAAGGTATCTTGACAATATCCACATTTAAAGCTTACTAGTAGGTTCAACATGCTCATGTTTCCTTACTAATCATATAAACACAAGCAAATGGTTTATTCATGCATTTCTAAGCCATACCTATATGCTTGCAAGGTAATTATATAAACATGTTATTTATACTCATCAAGTTTGTTTCTAAAGTCATAAAGTCATTTTAAACTACACACTTTCATTAATCATGCTAATCTAGTAAAACATGCTCACATTGAGTTAATATACTTGTATATACCCCTTAAACATGATTATATGCTAGCTTGAGCCATAACGATTAACTAACATTGATCGATTTTTGAAACATGAACTCCAATCGGTAATGCGAGATCGGGCGTAGCTGTCACACCTTTAGTGTTAATACTGGCAAGCATTGACCATGTCTCCGGTTCGAGCCAGAACAAGAAACCTCGAAGAATCGCTTAGCCCAAACACAGAAATTACTCACGAAATTGATTCTAAACACTCATGTATCAATTGTAACATGCTCATATGGTCATATAACAACTATATAACCCATACCCAACCTTATTAACATCTAATTCCATGAATTCAAGAATTTGAATTTCAATACTCACGAACTCGCTTAATGTAAACGGAAAATGGCAACAAGGGATGGGATTATACCTTTGATCTGTGAAAGGAATTTGCTCCAATTGAACTCCTAAGCTTTTAGATTACTTGTATGCTTTCAACTCTTACTTAGAAAATATCAGACACTTCAAGTAACACCAACTAATAAACATGTCTGCTATTTATAGAAGAATTCTTACACAGACATAACAATTTTCCATTGATAAACCCCATAGAATGAAGGATTGCATGAAGGTTAACAAGGAGTTGTTAGATGGTGGTTGAAACTCATCATAACCACCACTCCCTACCATAATCATCAGCTAGAAAGCTTGGAAGAAAGAAAATAAAATAGGCCATAGCCTTTATGTGATTCATGTGACTGAGGAAGGAGTAATTGGGACACTCGATTTGGGACAATTCAAATGCTCAGCATTCTAACAACACTTAGACTATACTTAAGCACAAACCTTATTCTTGTTATATCAACCATACATTAGCTATAACTACAATTTTAGTAATTGATGTTTCAAGGTAGTAGATGTAATATGAAAATGAAACATACATATAATCCATGTACATTTTATCACACTGATACATTTTATTAAAATAATAGTTTACAACATGCTCATGGTATATTATATATATACCCATATACATATTGTCACATAGATATTTCATAATGTATTTATAAAATATAGTTCTAATATGTTTAATCACATTGCCTCATACAATAAAATTTTATAAGACTTAATATATAGTCACATAAATGTCACACCACACTATATAATATAGTTATATTTTTAATTATTGCTCATATGCCCATGACAATCAATATAATCCTTATTATATTAATAACTTACTCATTTGTTTTATGTCAAATAAATAAATTATCCCTTCCTTGATTAATATATTTATGGATCTCCATAACCATTAATTATCTATATAATTCTTATTATATTTATAAATATATTGCAAATAATAATAATCACATATTATTAATTAATTGCCAAGTAATCAATATTCTACCACAATTAATAAATATTAATCTAAGGGCTTACATAACGCATTTTTTATTTCATGGTTTATTAATGTCACACATATCACATAATTGTTCCATTTAATTTCCAAAGTGGAAAATTAGTTTTCCTTAATCGACTATCATCAAGCAATTGCCGCTTAATTTAGGTCATTGGACGCCACATTGCCAAGGCTTCTCTCGATGCTGCCAAGACTAGTTTAGCTTAAGCTAGTGTCAACCTTTATCGCCATACTCGTTTTACACGACATGCATTAATGTCCACAAGAGTGTTACTACAAGTCTACGAGCGTATTGATTACTTATATGAAATCACTTGATCAACACGATTAAATCTTTCTAATTCTCATTTTAATTTACTAAGTGAATTTCCTCGTTTCACAATATACCACACAAGGCATTTCACAATCCTTATTATCAATTCACACTTCTCAATACGTATTAATATAATACGAATCAATTGAATTATTCCACTTTCAAAACATCATTACTTATTTTAACATAAATATTATTTCCATTAATATTTTCATTTAATAATACGTGAAAATTATCGGGTATTACAAGTTCCTTATAACCCTTTACCTTCATTTATTGGGGATAATGAATAGTTTAAGTTTGGGGGTATTGGGATGTTTATTAGTGTAGTGTAGTGCATGTAGTTAATTTGCATCATTTTATTATGTTTAGTATAATTTTGCATGTTTATGTGTTTAGTTAATTATGCAGTAAATTTTTTGCATTTTAGTGATTAATATATGTTTTAGTTTTGTGTGTAGTTGCATATCCCAAGTATCTAGTTTTAATGGAATTCTAGTTTAGCCAATGATGAATGTGAAATTTAATAGATTCTTGAATTTAGTGGATAACATGAGTTTAGCTATAATGTTATACATGATTTAGTTCATACTTGTTGTTTAGATGCTATAGGTTTGCACATAGGTGTTCATATATGCTTGTTGGTAAAAGAATAATATGTTTTGCTTGCTGAGTAGAAAATGTTCTTTTTAAAGATAGAATTGTGTAAAAAGTAGACATAGCCTATAAAAACATAGATACTCAAACTTTGGGAACACATGGGTATGCTTACTATAAATAAAAGGGCGAGATGGAGCGTAAAACGCACTTGTTTAAATGGAAATGGAAAGTGAGATGAAGCGTAAAATGCACTCGCTATATATATAAAAAAATCAATAAACACCGCGAAAAAGTGCGAAAATCGCCCTCGTGAGTAATAATAAAGCAAAATAAACCCATTGTTGAGCCTTAGTTTGTATTGATGTGTTGGAGTAGTTTTTGTTGCATTAGTATACATGGTTCTTAATTTAGACTTCAGTTTTCTGTCTTAAGAAGTATAACATGTGTAGTCTTTGCCTCTGTCAAGCTTATTTATGAACACATCACACATATACAACATCTTTATAGTGAGTATGTGTAAGACCCCAAATTTTATGAATAAATATTTAAATTTCTTGAAATATATTTTTTAATATTATGGTGTGGATTTGATATAATGTTATAGTTGTGGGTAATATTTATAAATTTTGCAAAGTAAGCAAGTTCTTATATAATATTCGTCTGGTCGGGGAATATTCTATTTGTCGGGGAATATCCGTACGACGGCACAATTATTGGTGGACCCCACAACGGGTGTATTATCGTAGTAAGAAAACGACAAAATTATCTTTTTATAATGGCGAAAGTGTTACCGTTAAAACTGTTGAACTACCCGGTAGTAAAAGTACAAGAATACTGCTGTGGTCGTAGATAAGAGCACACAAGATTGATTATTGATGCTTACGTGAAAAGTCACCTCATTTATACTCAATTATTGCTACAGTGAATTCTTTTCGATCATATCTCTCATATTATTGATTCAATTATTGTCACAAAGATATCATCCGTATAATATGTTATATTATTAAATCAATAATTGAGACAAAAAAGTTATTCATATTATTATTTGCAATATTGACAATGTCTAGAAGTTCTGTCAAGGAGAGGTTTGGTCACCTAATTACGCGCCAATAAGGAGAAATCCTTATCGGAAAGCCCCCCCTTTCCTGGGAACGACCTGGTTATTAAATATTATGAATTACAATATTAATGATGAATAAGTTCGTGTTGATTAAAGATGAAATTGATAATTCAATTGTGTGGGAATTATTAGTGTTAGTGAAAATAGACATTTATTTCGATAATAATTGATGTCTGGAGGTTATATTGACCAATCGGGTTATTAACCGGATAAATGAGCAATTAATTGCTATTGATTCACATCATTATAACTATTTGTTCACATGTGTGTACTATTGATTCACATTCATTTACTATTAGGGGAGTTGGTGCAAGAATGATAATACTTGCATGACTAAGTTAAAAATGGAGGTATAGATGGAGGTACTATACTGTAATTCGTATTTTCACATGATTATAACTATTAGTTCACATGTTTGAACTATTGATTCACATTATTTACTACTAGGGGAGGTGGTGCAAGTTTGATAATACTTGCAGGACTAAATTAAAAATGAAAGAAAAGTTGGAGGTATTGTACTGTAATATTTTGAGCCCCAAAACGTGCAATTATCTAAACTATATTTTCCTATAAATAGAAGCTCATTCTTCCTTCATTTCTCACCAATTCACTAAAGCTATAGAGCAATTATTATAGAGAGAAATTATAGAGAGAAAGAAGAAGAGAAGTATGCTACCTCACTATTCCAATATCTAGTCTTCTTTTGAGGTAAGGGGTATTATTTCTTTCGTATTCATGAAGAGAGCTATTGTTATTCCAATCCTTATTATTCTATTGGAATAACCTATATACGCGGACTACCCTATATATGGTGAAATTCTTCTATTATTTTATTCTTTATTATTCTGTTGGAATATTCTGTCTGTGCGTTTACGCATGACCTGGTTCCATTATTTATTATTCTGTCGGAATATCCTGTCTATGCATTTACGCATGACCTGGTTCCATTATTTATTATTCTGTTGGAATAACCTGTCTGTGCGGTCTATCGCATGCCTGGTGAATTCTTCTGTTATTCCATTCCTTATTGTTCTGTTGGAATAACCTGTCTATGTGGATTACCACTTGCATGGTGAATGACCTTTCGTATTCATTCTTTATTAAATTGTGGAAATGATCTGTTTACGTGGATTACCGTATGGCGGATGAAAATACATTTGTAGTTTCGTATATTCTATTATACTCGTATGAGATATCATTTTTTTGTACTCGTCATGAAATATTATTTTATTTGGTATTTTTTGTTACGAGTTACTATTCACGGGTTACTATTCACCCAGTTACTATTCACTCTAGTATTATTCACTCGGGTATTCGGGGCACTTTTCATGCTGGAATACTATTCACAAATTACTATTCACCCATATTACTATTCACCCAAATTATGATTCATCCAAATATTATTCACTCGGGTATTTGGGGTACTTTTCATGTCGGGGTACTATTCACGAGGTACTATCCCCGAAGTACTATTCACGACGAAAAATTTATTCTTTTCTGTCCAAATTATTTTTGGTGCATGAATATTATTCTTGAATTTTACTCTACAAAGCAGTATCATGTTGACAATTTAGACGTTATAGGTTTCAGGATAAATTAACTTATAAATCTTTAAAATTTATTCTTGAACTAGTTTATTGAATTATTATGTCATTGTCATCATCCTCATGCTTATATTGTGATGAAGGTCATCTTAGGCTTACGTCCAAAGATGGACTCGGTATGATTATGACCAGGGATCATTTGGTATAATCATGACCTGTAATGTTATAAATGATGTGGTAAAAGTCCTCAGTGGCCTGTAGTAAATTGATAGATAGTTTTTGGTCTGATTATGACCAAGGATTATTCAGTATAGTCATGACCATTGATGATTTAATGAATATCCTTGGCCCATAGTGCAGGGATAATTCGATGATGTGGTTTATTTATTAAGCTGAGTCGTAGCGATAAAAATTGATGAAAACATTTTAAATCATTGAAGATAGTAGATATCATGCTCTACTTAACTCTTCTAATGGATTGTTTATTCCGCTGCAGTTAAAATTGATGTCTATTATATTTTATCAGTTTAACATTGTTGAAGGCTAAGGATAATTTATTCTGAATTATCTTAGTCATAATATTTCTTACTGGGCTAGTTGAGCTCACCCTTTCTTTCATTGTTCTCTTCAGGAAATGAGAATATAGCTGGGACAAGTCGGGGAATGGAGTGATGGTCCAGGATAAATGGCTTTAGTAGTCCTCACTATTCTACTTTTAATAATGTGATAATAATTGTAATGAGGACACCATTGAGTGTTGATATTGTCTAGATGATAATATTCTTGTTTAAACTCTCACCTATGTTTTGTCGATTTACACTCATCACAGTATAATTAAATTGTATTTGAATTTATGTACCATGTATCCGGCGACTCAAGATGGGTGATGTATACTGCTTTGGGAGTGTCACAGCTTGGTATCAAAGCTTAGGGATATGATCCCCGTCGAGATGTGAGACAAGAACTAGGAGGGGAGAGACGGGAATTCCTTCGCTAGTATGACCTACCTAAGTTTATTTGGTATTTAATTGGTCGGTCAGAGTATAGGATAATATGTGATATGTCAATTAACCCTTGTTTTGTGGCAGTGTTTGAAAATGGCATCTAAAAATGTCGAGATAAGAAATGAAGCACATGAGACCGTTGAGTCACTAACGATCAATACCCAGGATAATGTGTAATAAGAAGACAATAATCCTCAGGTAAATAGCAACATCGATCAAATGATGAACGATGAGATGTTCAAAGGCTTTATGCAATTTATGCAACATTAGGTAAGAGGGACTCCTATTCAAAATATAGGTGGAAATAATGGCAACCCACGGTCGGTCACCGCTAAGCAGTTCAAGGAGCTGGGACCACCGGAGTTTTTGGGAAAGCTAGAACCACTTAAGGCGGAGATGTGGTTAAAGTAGATCACCAAGATATTTAATGTCTTGGGATGCTCTGAGGAGCAAAAGGTTCCTTTGCCACCTTTATGTTATGCGTGAAGAGGCGACATCGGTGGGAATCAGAAAAGCATTCCACTCGACGCACTCAAGATGTCTTGGGAGAAGTTCCAAGAGCTATTCAACGACAAGTATTTTCCCGAAAGTATTCGTCACATGAAGGAGGTGGAGTTTATCAAGTTGGAGTAAAACAATATGACCGTGTCGCAATACGAGGCTAAATTTGCCGAGTTATCCCGATTTGCATCCCATTTGGTCGATAATGTGTCGCGAATGTCGCGAATGTTTCTAAGTTTAAAATCCGATATATGTCAATACCTCATTTCTCACAAACTTTGTTTATATTCAGATGTTGTGAATAATGCTCAATTATTGGAGCGTGATAATGAGTCAGCACAACCAAAAGGCAATGACCAACAACACGATAATAATCGTGCATCGCGGGCAAACGACCATCTAACAATGATAACCATAGTGGGGGAAATTATCATGCCAAGAATGGTAACCACTTCGGTGGTAATCATGCCCAAGATAATAGAAGTGGAAAATTCAAGAAGAGAAGATTTAACGATGATGGGAAGACGTCGGCAGCAACACCAATAACCGTTTTCAAGGAAGGAGAACGACCGCCAGTTAGATACTATAGATGCAGAGAGGAGGGACACATAAGTCCAAACTATTCACAGCCTTCCAAGGTATGTTTTAGTTGTGGAAAAGACGGTCACCTAGCCCAATTTTGTCGTGCACCAAAGTCACGTCCAGCTAGGACGGTGGCACCCAAGGCGGATACGGACAAAACAAAGTCGGTGGTTTCAGGAAGAGCATTTTTTGTGACATCTCAAAAAGTGAGTAACCCGAACGAAGTTAGCACGGATTAGTTGATTATAAATTCTTACGAAGTTTATACCTTATTAGATACCGGTTCTATCCATTCTTTTATCTCTCTTGCTTGCGCTCAATGTTTAAATTTGACCCCAGCGAAGTTAGACTTTGACTTATTGGTTAAAACTTCGTTAGTAGAAACCTTCATTTCATATGATATCCAAGTCTTGGATGAGAGTCACAGTTTTTAAATGATATTTCTATTATTAATAAATTTCCTGATGTATTCTTGAAGACTTCTTAGCTTACCCCTAGAGTGTGAAATCGAATTTTGTATTGACCTCAGTACAAAACCCATTTCTAAAACCCTCAAATATTTCTTCAACCAAAACGAACGTATAATGCGCCGAAGACGTTGGCTCGAGCTGTTGAAGATTACGATCATACCATTAAATATCATTGTGGAAGGGAGAACATGGTAGCTAACGCGTTGAGTAAAAGATCTTATGCGGTTACGAGTGTGACGTTGTTAACACAAAAACTCATTTCGTATAACTTACAACTGATGAAGATAGAGTTAAAGACTCTAGGGACCCACGTGAAGATAACAAATATACGAGTCGAATCGACTTTAATCGATAAAGTTAAAGCCATGAAAGCTACATACTCAGAGCTGATGAATGTGAAGAAGAAGGTTCAAGAGGGTGTTATTCTAGAAGCAAGAATCGATGAAAAGAGGAAATCTCAACCCTTGATTTTATTGGCCCATTTGAAATCCTTGATCGAGTAACTGTGGCCTATAGACTCGTTTTACCGCCAACTATGTCACGTGTTCATAACGTTTTTCACGTATCGATATTACGTAAATATGTGGAAGACCCAACCACATTATTAAATTAGAACTAGATTTAGATAGCGGATGATTTAACGTATGAGGAGATACGTGTTAAAATCTTGGATAAGAAGGATCGTATTCAACACTCAAAGGTTATACCTCAAGAGTTAGAATCTGAAATGAAGTCAAGGTATCCTCATCTCTTCGGCATACCAGGTACGTACGTAAATTCGAGGGCGAAATTTCATAAGGAGGGGAGATTGTAAGACCCCAAATTTTATGAATAAAGAATTAAATTTCTTGAAATATTTTTTTTAATATTATGGTGTGGATTTGATATAATGTTATAGTTGTGGGTAATATTTAAAAATTTTGCAAAGTAAGAAAGTTGTTATATAATATTCGTTTGGTCGGGGAATATTTTTTTTATCGGGGAATATCCGTACGACGGCACAATCATTGGTGGACGGCACAATCATTGATGGACCCCACAACGGGTGTATTGTCTTAGTAAGAAAACGACAGAATTATCTTTTTATAACGGCGAAAGTGTTACCATTAAAACTGTTGAACTACCCGGTAGTAAAAGTACAAGAATATGTCTGCATGGTTGCATTGTAGCACACTGTATTGATTATTGATGCTTACGTGAAAAGTCACCGCTTATACTCAATTATTGCTACAAAGAATTGTCGTGATCATATCTCTCTCATATTATTGATTTAATTATTGTCACAAAGATCATCCTCATAATATGTTATATTACTAAATCAATAATTGAGACGGAAAGTTATTCATATTATTATTTGCAATATTGACAATGTCTAGAAGTTCTGTTAAGGAGAGGTTTGGTCACCTAATTGCACGCCAAGAAGGAGAAATCCTTATCAGAAAGCCCTCTCTTTCCTGGGAACGACCTGGTTGTTAAATATTGTGAGCTCAAACCTTCCTTAGAGTTGGTAAAACCTAAGAACAGTAATGATAATGATAAAAAATACACGTCTGGTACCAACCATATCGTTTCATATTAGCAAATCATGCCCAAATTCAAATTACAAAATGTCAGCATTTTTCAACTGAATAAGACTATGCGGCAGCGGCCACATTATAGTCAGAAATAAGAGGGCGATACGGCGCTTGCAGAGGTTATTTTTATCGAATACATGGTGTGGGTGCTCCATGGTCCTTCCTTGTTGAAGCGTGTCCACCCGATAGTATAATTCTACATCTGTATTTCTATGGCGCGGGCGCGCCATGTATAGCTTTATTGGCAGCGCGGCCACGCTGCTGCTGCACTTAACCTTCTGATGTCTTTTTGATGTTGCTTCTTTTTGTTGCTTCTTTCTTCACTCTACAACCTCATTGATCTTCTTCCTCAGTTGATCAAGTTCAGTTCCAATATTCACTCTTGCTTAAGTCCACCTTGCCATGTTCTTGCTAGCTCAATGCCACTCCATGCCATTCCATGATTTAAGTTGCTAAAAGGGGTTCCAAACTGCAAAACAAACATAAAATGCAAATAAAACATAATAAAACTACTTAAGTTGAGCATAATTCTTATGAGTTAGTAACCAATAAGTAGGTATAAAACCTACTTATCAAATACCCCAAAACATGAATTATTGTTTGCCCTCAAGTAATGCACACAAAAATAAACAATGCAATGAAACTACATGCTTTGCAAACTATACTATGATGCAAGTGAGTCCCAAGATTTCCAGTCCAAACTAGAATTCCAATTAATTATGCCTCAGAGAATTATCCAGATTCAAGAAAAAAGTATCAAACTAAGCTATAGACATAACATCATACAATCAAATAATCCATACTATGACGCCCCCAAAATAGGTATACATCACCCATTTTGAGTCGCCAGATACATGGTACATAAATTCAAATACAACTTAATTATACAACAGTTGTGTAAAATACGACAAAACATAGCTGAGAGTTTAAACAAGAATATTATCATCTAGACAATATACACACTCAATGGTGTCCTCATTACAATTATTATCACATTATTCCGTAGAATAGTGAGGACTACTAAAGCCATTTATCCTGGACCATCACTTCATTCCCCGACTCGTCCCAGCTATATTCTCATTTCCTGAAGAGAACAATGAAAGAAAGGGTGAGCTCAACTAGCCCAGTAAGAAATATCATGACTAAGATAATGCAGAATAAATTATCCTTAGCCTTCAACGATGTTAAACTGATAAAATACAATAGACATCAAGTTTAACTACAGCGGAATAAGCAATCCATTAGAAGAGTCAAATAGAGCATGATATCTATTATCTTCAATGATTTAAAATGTTTTCATCAATTTTTATCGCTAAGACTTAGCTTAATAAATAAACCACATCATCGAATCATCCCTGCACTATGGGCCAAGGATATTCATTAAATCATCAATGGTCATGACTATACTGAATAATCCCTGGTCATAATCATACCAAAAACTGTCTATCAATTTACTACAGGCCATTGAGTACTTTTATCACATCATTTATAACATTACAGGTCATGATTATACCAAATGATCCCTGGTCATAATCATACCGAGTCCATCTTTGCACGTAAGCCTAAGATGACCTTCATCACAATATAAGCATGAGGATGATGACAATGACATAATAATTCAATAAAACAAGTTCAAAAATAAATTTTAAAGATTTATAAGTTAATTTATCCTGAAATCTATAACGTCCAAATTGTCAACATGATACTGCTTTGTAGAGTAAAATTTAAGAATAATATTCATGCACCAAAAATAATTTGGACAGAAAAGAATAAATTTTTCATCGTGAATAGTACCCCGACATGAAAAGTACTCCAAATACCCGAGTGAATAATATTTGAGTGAATAGTAATTTGGGTGAATAGTAACCCATGAATAGTAACTCATGAATTATATTATGGCATGAAAAGTGCCCCGAATACCCGAGTGAATAATACTAGAGTGAATAGTAACTGGGTGAATAGTAACCCATGAATAGTAACTCGTAACAGAAAATACCAAATAAAAAATTTTATTTCATGACGAGTACAAAAGAAATGATATCTCATACGATTATAATAGAATATACGAAACTGCAAATGGATTTTCATCCGCCATGCAGAACCCAACGTAAATGTGATTATTTCCATAATTTAATAAAGAATGAATAATGAAAGGTCATTCACTATGCATGTGGTAATCCACATAGGCAAAGTTATTCCAACAAAGACAATAAGGAATGGAATAATGTAAGAATTCACCGTGCATGCGATAGATCGCATGCACAAAGTTATTCCAATAGAATAATAAATAATGGAACTAGGTCATGCGTAAACGACCAGACAGGATATTCTAACAGAATAATAAATAATGGAACCAAGTCATGCATAAATGCACAGACAGGATATTCCGACAGAATAATAAATAATGGAATAATAGAAGAATTTCGCCACGATACTACTAAGATTTCATGATGTATGTGTTATTCCAACATAATAATAAAGAATGGAATAATAGAAGAATTTCACCATATATACGGTAGTTCGCGTATACAGGTTATTCCAACCGAATAATAAGGAATGGAATAAAAATGGCTCTCTTCCTGAATACGAAAGAAATAATACCCCTTACCTCAAAAGAAGATTGGATACTGGAATAGTGAGGTAGCATACTTCTCTTCTTCTTTCTCTCTATAATTTCTCTCTATAATAATTGCTCTATAGCTTTAGTGAATTGGTGAGAAATGAAGGAAGAATGAGCTTCAATTTATAGGAAAATATAGTTTCGATAATTGCACATTTTGGGGCTCGAAATATTACAGTACAATACCTCCAACTTTTCTTTAATTTTTAATTTAGTCCTGCAAGTATTATCAAACTTGCACCACCTCCCATAATAGTAAATAATGTGAATCAATAGTTCAAACATGTGAACCAATAGTTATAATCATGTGAAAATACTGAATTACAAAGATAAGACCTCCATCTATACCTCTATTTTTAACTTAGTCATGCAAGTATTATCAATCTTGCACCAACTCCCCTAATAGTAAATGAATGTGAATCAATAGTACACACATGTGAACAAATAGTTATAATGATGTGAATCAATAACAATTAATTGCTCATTTATCCTGTTAATTACCCGATTGGTCAATATAACCTCCAGACATCAATTATTATCGAAATAAATGTCAATTTTCACTAACACTAATAATTCCCACACAATGGAATTATCAATTTCATCTTTAATTAACACGAACTTATTCATCATTAATATGATTACTACTTTAAGCTCATCTCTTTAATTTAGATTGCTGAATAATATTAGTTTACAATTCTGGAGATTTCTTGTGGATTCAAACAAGCCTGGAAACAGACTTTGCAACAGAGATTATTAGATTTGCTCTATCATTTCTCTTATATCTATTGATTGCATTTCTTAATTCCATGTTTTGCTTCAATCCTATAATGGCTTTTGGTTCAGAAATGAACTAAATTTCATTATGGGATTCTAATAGATTTTGATGCATAATTTAAATATGTGTATCTAATTGTGATGTCGTATATTTATCATTGGAATGCCCATTATGGTTATGTTAATTGCTTGAATGCTTGATCACCATTAACAGTAATTGCTTGTATAGATTTGGAAAATGAAATATAAGTATAGATTACACCATAATGACATATGTTCATGAAGCTTACGCGTATTAGGCTTTATGATTTGTGACCCAGATAGGCATATACCGGTTCACCATGTGTAGTCATTAAGAGAGCTTGCACTTTAAATCATTATTGCTGTAAATTCACATAGAAATATAATGAGTTTAGTAATTGTGATGTTTATATGATTTCTATCAAATGTGGATTTTATGTAAATTGGTCATAGTTCATTGAAAAATGGTTATGTTCCACTTTTGTGCTCTTGAATAGCTTTCCATGATAAATAATTAAACATAACATGAGGGCTGCATTTTGGATGAAACATTAAATGATATTAGAATCCCATTTCTCTCCAATTTGATTTCATTACTATAGTAATTATAATTTTGTTTAATTAATTAATTTAGAATTCAATTTAATTATGAGTTGATCGTTTAAGCATATAAAAATAGTGATTAAGTTATTGCATAATAAATTAGATTTAACACCTTTCTCCGTGGATCGATAATTTTCTTAATCTGTACTACTTTTTGACCCATGTATACTTGCATGAGTTAGAGTCCATTTCTGTAAACCAAAAAGGAGGCAACACGTTGCTTCACCCACCTCATCCCAACATGCTGGAGAACGACACTTGCGTCCATACAATGCCTCGAATGGAGCCATTCCTATACTTGCTTGATAACTGTTGTTGTAGGAGAATTCTACTAATGGCAAAAACTTGTCCTAACTTCCTTTGAAGTCTAGGACATAGAGTCTTAATAGATCTTCAAGAGTTTGAATAGTCCTCTCTAACTTTCCATCCGTTTGAGGATAATATGCAAAACTGAATCATAAATCCATGCCCATAGCTTTTTGCAAACTAACCCAAAATCGTGAATGAATCTTGGGTCTCGATCAAAAACTATGGATACTGGCATACCATGTAGTCTTACAATCTCATTTATATATATACGAGCAAGACGTTCAAGTGAATAAGTTTCTCGTATAGGTAAGAAATAAGCAGACTTGGTTAATCTATCAACAATGACCCAAATTGCATCTATGACTTGAGAAACCTTGGGAAGACCAGTAACAAAATCTATGGTAATGTGCTCCCACTTCCATTCTAGAATTTCAAGTGGTTATAATGGACCTTTTGGCACTTGATGCTCTGCCTTGACACGCTGACAAGTAAAACACCTTGAGATAAACTCCGTTATCTCTCTCTTCATATTGCTCCACCAAAATGTATGTCGAAGATCACGATATATTTTGGTACTCCCATGATGGATTGAAAACGATGTGTTGTGCGCCTCCATCACGATTTTATACTTCAAATCAGAGTCGTTAGGAACACAAAGTCTAGAGTTGACTCGAAGTATTCCTTTTTCATCGATTCTTGCTTGCACTTTCTTCTTCATACACATCAGCTCCAGGTCCGTGGTTTAAGCAGCTTTAACTTTATCAATTAAAGTCGGTTCTACTCGTATATTTGACATCATCACGTGAGTTCGTGGAGTCTTTAACTATATCTCCATCCTTTGTAAGTCATACAAAATGGACCTTTGAGTTGACAATATCACACTCGTAGCCGCGTATGATCTTCTACTCAACGCGTTAGCTACTACGTTCGCTTTTCCAGGATGGTATTGAATGGTATGATCGTAATCTTTCAACAGCTCGAGCCAATGTCATTGTCGTATGTTGAGTTCCTTTTGGGTGAAGAAATATTTAAGGCTTTTATGATCTGTATAGATCTCCACTTTCTCCATATAGGTAATGCCTCCAAATTTTAAGCGCGAAAACGACCACTGCCAACTCTAGGTCATGACTAGGATAATTCCTCTCATATTCTATGAGTTGTCGTGAGGCATAGGCTATGACTTTCCCATGTTTCATGAGAACACATCCTAACCCTCTGCCTAAAGCATCACTGTAGATGACAAATCCCTTCAAACCAGATGGTATTGTAAAAATAGGTACTAAAATGAGTATCCTCTTGAGTTCTTGAAAACTCTTCTCACATTCCTCGCTCCAATCGAATTTTATATCTTTTCGAGTCAGCTGAGTTAACGGAGTGGCGATTCAAGAAAACCCTTCCACGAATCTCCGATAATAATCAGCTAAGCCCAGAAAGCTACGTACTTTGGTCAATGACTTAGGTTGCTCCCAGCTTTGTATTACTTCAACCTTCGCTGGGTTAATAGATATTCTATGATTTGATATCACGTGCCCAAGGAATGCTACTTCCTCAAGCCAGAACTCACACTTCTTTAACTTGGCGTATAACTTGTTTTCACGAAGCTTTTGGAGTATCTGCCTCAAGTGTTGCTCTGACGCCCCCAAAATAGGTATACATCACCCATCTAATACATGGTACAAAATACAAATAAAAACTTAATTATACAACTGTCGTGTAAAATACTACAAAACATAACTGAGAGTTTAAACAGAAATATTGCATTCTAGACAATATCCACTCTCAAATAGATCCTTATTACATTTATTATCACACTATTGTATAGAATAGTGAGGACTACTAATACACCATCTCGGACCATCACTCCGTTCCCCGACTAGTCCCGGCTATGTTCTCATTTCCTAAAGAGAACAGTGAAAGAAAGGGTGAGCTCAACTAGCCCAGTAAGAAATATTATGACTAAGATAATGCAGAAAAAATTATCATTAGTCTTCAATAATGTTAAACTGATAAAATAAAATAGACATCAAGTTTAACTGCAGCGGAACAAACAATCCATTAGAAGAGTCAAGTAGAGAATAAAATCTACTATCTTCTATGATTTAAAATGTTTTCATCAATTTTTATCACTGAGACTTAGCTTAATAAATAAACCACATCATCTAATCATCCCTGTACCACGACCAAGGATATTCATTAAATCATCAATGGTTATGACTATACCATATAATCCCTGGTCATAATCATACCAAAAACTGTCCATTAATGCATTACAGGCCACTGAGGATTTTTACCACATCATTTATAACATTACAGGTCATGATTATACCGAATGATCCCTGGACATAATCATACTAAGTCCATCTATGCACGTAAGTCATAGATGACTTTCATCACAATATAAGCATGAGGATGATGACAATGATATAAGAATTCAATAAAAACAAGTTCAAGAATTAGTTTATCCAGGAACCAATAACGTCCAAATTGTCAACATTATATTGCTTTGTGGGGTAAAACTAAAGAACGCTCAGAAGAATATTTTCATGAAAAGATACTGGATGAAACGCAAATATCAAGGATATTCCATTAATTTCATGGAGTATAAAAGCCAAAACTTTAACCAACAGAGTATAATAAAGAATGGAATAACAAAAGAAATCACCAGGCATGCGATAAACCGCACAGATAGGTTATTCCAACATAATAATAAATAACGGAACCAGGTCAGGCGTAATCTGCACCGACAGGATATACAAACAGAATAATAAATGATGGAACCAGGTCATGCGTAAAGGCACAAATAGGATATTTTGACAGAATAATAAAGAATGGAATAACAACAGAATTCACCACGCATGCGATAGACCGCACATACAGGTTATTTCAACAAAATAATAAATAATGGAACCAGGTCATGAGTAAACGCACAGACAGGATATTCCGTCAGAATAATAAAGAATGGAATAACAGAAGAATTTCACCATGTATGCGGTACTTTGCATATACATGTTATTCCAATAGAATAATAAGGAATGAAATAACAGAAGAATTTCACCAAGTATAGGGTAGTCCCCGTATACAGGTTATTCCAACAAAATAATAAAGAATGGAATAACAGAAGTTCTCTTCATGAATACGAAAGAAATAATACCCCTTACCTTGTAAAGAAGAACTAGATATAGGAGTAGTGAAGTACCAGAATACTTTTCTTTTTTCTCTCTATAATTTCTCTCTCTAGAGTTTCAGTGAATTCGTAAGAAATAATGAAGGAATGAACTTCTATTTATAGGAGAATGGATTGAATAGTAACTAATTCATGAACGGTCCAGATTGATTTAATAAAATATTCTAATAAAACAAAATCTTTTTAAATAAAATATAATATATTCTATTTATAATCTAATAAAATGAATAACTTTATAAAAGTATTCATGCTTTTATATAAAAAGATTTTACTATGCAAACACTATCTTTGGCACTATGAAAACACTACGCATAATAAAATATAATATATTCTAATTATTGTCTAATAAAATAAATAACTTTATAAAAGTAGTCTGCTTTATATAAAAGATTTTACTATGCAAAATACTATGCATAATAAAATATAATATATTCTAATTATTGTCTAATAAAACAAATAACTTATAAAAGTATTTTGTTTTATATAAAAAGTTTTTCTCGCTTTTATTACACTAATAATACTTATAAAACAAACTTCATCATCATTATTATAATTCACACTATTAATCGACCAAATTCGTTCCCCATCGAAGAGGGGACTTTCCAATAAGGATTTCTCCCTATCAAGCCAATTAGGTGACCAAACCTCTCATCGCGTAACTTCTAGACATCGTTAATATTGCAAATAATAATGTTAATAACTTCGTCCTCTCAATTATTGATTTAATAATATATAAAATATTGACAATAATTAAATCAAATAACGTGAGATAATATGCAGCAATTACTGTAGCAATAATTGAACAAAACTGAGTGACTTCTCACGTAAGCATCAATATCAATACCGTGTGCTACTATAGAACCACGTGTATTACTGTACTTTTATCACCGGGTGTTTCAACAGTTAACGGTAAAACTTCCGCAGTTATTTTCATAAAAATATTTTTGTCGTTTTCTCAATCCGACAATAATTCTGTTGTGGGGTCCACCAATGATTGTGTCGTCGTACGAATATTCCCTGTTAAATTGAATATTCCCCGACCAATCGAATATTATATAACAACTTGCATACTTTTCAAAATTTCTAAATATTATCCACAACTATAACATTATATTAAATTCACTCCATAATATTTAAAAATTATATTTTTAGAAAATTCATCTTTATTCATAAAAGTTGGGGTCTTACAGTTGCTCATGATCTTCAATGATTTTGGAGTAAATGAGGATGTCAATAAAGGCAACCACAAAATGATCCAAATATTCCTTAAATACTCGGTTCATTATGTTCTATAGAAATAAATCTTTATTCATAAAAGTTGGGGCCTTACGATCTCCCCTTCTTATGAAATTTTGTCCTCAAAATTAGGGTGCGTACCTGGTATGTCGAAGAGGTGAGTATACCTTGATTTTATTTCAGATTCTAACTCCCAGGTCATTTCCTCAACATCGTGGTTTCTCCACAAAACTTTGACTTGAGTTATAACTTTAGAGCGTAGAATATGATCCTTCTTATCAAAGATTTTAACAGGTACCTCTTCATACATTAAATCTTCCGCTATCTCATCCGGTTCTAATTCAATAATGTGGTTCAGGTCTTTCACATATTTACGTAACATAGATATGTGAAAAACGTTATGAACACGAGACATACTTGGCGGTAAGGCGAGTCTATAGGCCACAGTTCCTATTCGGCCAAGGATTATAAATGGGCCAATGAATCGAGGATTGAGCTTTTCTCTCTTTCCAAATCTCATAACTCCTTTCCATGGAGCAACACGTAACAACACATGATCTCCAATATTGAATTTCACGTTCTTTCGATGAAAATCAGCATAACTCTTTTGTCGATCTTGTGAGGTTTTTATACGTTATCGGATCATTTAAATCTTTTTCGTAGTTGTGACGCCCCCAAAATAGGTATACATCACCCATCTTAAGTCGCCAAAAAATACACTACTGACAACTTCATTTAAACAATTGTCGTTCAAAATACGACGACATATATACTATGAGTTTCAATACAAATATTGTAACGTATATAATACGACAATATTCATACTCAAATAATTACATGCCATATAAAGTATAACAGCAAATAGTTCAAGTCTCAAAAGGGACACGAGAAGATTTATGTTCTCTTTATTTTAATGTGGTGCACTTTTAACGCTTTCAAGGTCGGGTTCTCATCACTTTATTGTTGTTCACCAAAATCAATTATTAAGTGACGTATAAAATACGACACACACATCTTAGGTCCTCAATACAATTATATATTGTTTGTCATGCCGTTTTATAATGTATTGAGAAACTTCGACAGTCTCAGACCATCACACTATTTTCCTGTTATCCCCGCTCGACCCAGCTACACTTTTATTACCTGAAAGAAATTGTGAAACAAAAGGGTGAGCATAACTAGCCCAGTAAAGAATATTATGACTACAGATAATTAAATTATCAATAGCTTTCGTCAGTGATAAATCAGAGATTTAGAACATATGGTAGAGGATAAAACTTTTCAACCATAGTTGCAGCGGAACGAGCAATAAATTAGAAGAGTCAAAAAGAAGAGTATTCCAACTGGTATATCGGATATATTCTTGAAGAAAACTTTCATTGTTTTCTACGCTTAAAGCTTTCTAAAACTCTAAAGAAATACGCTCAATATTATAGAAGAAGAATTCTATGATTCTGATGTGATTTTCAATTCTAACTAAGCATCCTATTTATAGGAGAATGGAAAGGATACTATTTGAATTTTAGAATCACGGACTGCACAGTAACTTCAAAAATAAAATTCACGGACGATTCGTTTTAAAAATTTAGAATATAATATTCAAGTAAAACAAATAACTTTATATATAATATAATATATTCTATTTTTTCATAAAAAAACAAAACTTATTATAATATATATATATATATATATATATATATATATATAAAATAAAGATCAAGAGCAGAATCCTTAAATAGCAGAACGCCTTAAATAGCAAAATTTTATCAAAACGACGTCGTTTTGATAAGACGCGATGGCATTTTTGTAAATACGCGGTGGCGTGTTATTTACAAAAATGCCACCGCGTCCCTATAAAACGGCGTCGTTTTGATAAAATTATGCTACTTAAGGCATTATGCTATTTAAGGATTATATATATATATATATATATATATATATATATATATATATATATCCAACACATGTTTTTGAAAAACAACTCACCCGTGACCATTTTGCAGGATTCTCCTCCCTCAAATCTTTCTTTCAATATTTGGTCCCCACCCACATGTCATTATCAATCATATATATATATAATATTACTTTCCCTTCCTTTCACGTAATACCACCCCCCCCCCATTTTCCTAATCAGATTTTCAACATATATCGACCCCACATGTGGGCCCCACCTTTATTATGTTAAAAAAATTTCAACCGATTATTTTGAAAAATGGGTAAATTGGGGTCCATAAAATACGCCCAAAATTACAACAAATACTTCATAAAAATCCCCTCAATATTTTTAACGACATTTTCATTTTTGAATTTTCGAATTTTGACTTTCTCCGAAAAAGTCAACTGTTGACTTTTTGAACAAAAATTTAACCCTGGCAAAATTTGTGTTTATATTCTATTTCTACTAATTTCATCATTCCGGACTCAAATATCACATTCGCGTCTCCAAATTCAACTCCGAACTCAAATTCGATTTTTAATAACATTTATTCATTATTATTATTATAACTCGTAATATTAACGACCAGGTCGTTCCTAGGAAAGAGGGGGCTTTCCAATAAAGATTTCTCCTTATTGGCGCGTAATTAGGTGACCAAACCTCTCATTGACAGAACTTCTAGACAATGTAAATTATACAAATAATAATATGAATAACTGTATCGTCTCAATTATTAATTTAATAATATAAAATATTATGACAATAATTGAATAAAACTTAGTGACTTCTTACGTAAGCATCAATAATCAATATCGTGTGCTACTATGCAACCACGCGTATTACTTTACTTTTACCACCGATTATATTATGACAACTTGCCTACTTTTGAAAAAATTTCACATATCAACCTTAACTTTAACCTTTTATCAATTTAACCATTTACTAAATAAAATAATACTTATAAGAAAATTGAGTACTTTCATTTCATAAATTTTGGGGTCCCACAATCTCCCCTCCTTATGAAATTTCGCCCTCAAAATTTACGTGTGTACCTGGTATTTCGAAGAGATGAGAATACCTTGCTTTCTTTTCAAATTGTACCTTCCCGTTTATTTCCTCTGTATCATGATTTTTCCATTGCTCATCTCTTGTATTTCAGATATCATTCTAGAATATATCTTCAAAACAAAGGTTAGTTGACATATCACAATTTATCAACTTATCAAGTAAAAAATTTAGCTTAGGTAAGTCACACACTAGCGAAGTATATTACTCGTCTCTCCCCTCCTAGTTCTAGACTCATATATGTGAGATCCAGAATTTTATGAAATAAAAGTATTCAATTTTTTTATTTTGGTAAATAGTTAAATTGATAAAAGTTTAAAGTTAAGGGTGATATTTGAAAATTTTTCAAAGTAAGCAAGTTGTCATAAAATAACCAAGATTACTAAAAATACAAATAATACGTGTGGTTGCATAGTAGAGTAATACCAGTATTAATTATTGATGCTTACATAAGAAGTCACTTTCGCTTATACTCAATTATTGCTACAAGAATTGTCGCATCATATCTCTCATATTATTGATTCAATTATTGTCACAAAGATCATCTCGCATAATATGTTATATTATTAAATCAATAATTGAGACAACAAATTTATTCATATTATTATTTGCAATATTGACAATGTCTAGAAGTTCTGTCAAGGAGAGGTTAGATAATCTAATTGCTACCAATAGGGAGAAATCCTTATCGAAAAGCCCCCTTCTCTGGAAACGACACATGCTTGTTAAATATTGTGAGTTATAATATTAATGATGAATAAGTTCATGTTGATTAAAGATGAAATTGATAGTTCCATTGTGTTCGGATTATTAGTGTTAGTGGAAACCGACATTTATTTCGATAATAATTGATATTTAGAAGTTATATTGACCAATCGGGTAATTAATCGGATAAATGAGCAATTAATTGCTATTAATTCACATGATTATAACTATTTGTTCACATGTGAATACTATTGAATCACATTCATTTACTATTAGGGGAGTTGGTGCAAGTTTGATAATACTTGCATAACTAAGTTAAAAATAGAGGTATAGATGAATGTACTATACTATAATTAATTTTTTCACATGTTTAGAACTATTGAGTCACATGATTTACTATTAGGGGAGGTAGTGCAAGTTTGATAATACTTGCATAACTAAATTAAAAATGAAAGAAATGGTGAATGTATTATACTGTAATATTTCGAGCCCAAAATGTGCAATTATGGAAACTATATTTTTCTATAAATAGAAGCTCATTCCTTCATTATTTTTCACCAATTCACTAAAGCTATAGAGCAATTATTATAGAGAGAAATTATAGAGAGAAAGAATAAGAGAAGTTTGCTACCTCACTATTCTAGTATCCAGTTTCTTCTAAGGTAAGGGATATTATTATTATAGTAAGGGGTATTATTCTTTCGTCTTCATGAAGAGAGTTATTTTTTTTCAATACTCATATGGGTTGTTATTCCATTTTTTATTATTATGTTGGAATAACCTGTCTATGCGAAGTACCGCATACATGGTGAAATTCTTTTGTTATTCCATTCTTTATTATTCTCATTGGAATAACTTTATCGTGTGGTCTATCGTATGCACCGGTGAATTTTGTTGTTATTCCATTCTTTATTATTCTCGTTGGAATAACTTTTGTCTATCTGATCTATCGTATGCTCGTGAATTTTGTTGTTATTCCATTCTTTATTATTCTCGTTGAATATCCTCGTGCATATGGATTACGCACAACCTGGTTCCATTCTTTATTATTCTGTTGGAATAACCTGTCTACGCGGACTACCGCATGCATAGTGAATTTTTCTGTTATTCCATTATTTATTATTCTATTGGAATAACCTGTCTATGTGGATTACCGCATACATGGTGAATGATCCTTTGTATTCATTCTTTATTAAATTGTGGAAATAATTTGTCTACGTGGATTACCGCATGGCGGGTGAAAATTCATTTGTAGTTTCATATATTCTATTATACTCATCTGGGATATCATTTCTTTTGTACTCGTCATGAAATATCGTTTTCTTTGGTATTTTTCTGTTATGAGTTACTATTCACTCTGGTATTATTCACTCGGGTATTCAGGGTACTTTTCGTGCCAGAGTACTATTCATGAGTTACTATTCACGGGGTACTATTCCCGAAGTACTATTCACGGGGTACTATTCACACAAAAAAAATATTTCTTTTCTATCCAAATTATTTTTAGTACATGAATATTATTCTTGAATTTTACTCTACAAAGCAGTATCATGTTGACAATTTGGATTTTTTTAAACTCTAGATAAATTTAAAGTCTTTAATATTTATCCTTGATTTCGTTTGATTAAAGCTTATATCATTGTCACCATCCTCATGCTTATATTGTGATGAAAGTCATCTTTGGCTTACGTGCATAGATGGACTGTTGATTATTGGTTTTACAGATGTATATCTTTGACTTACGTGCAAAGACGAATTATTGATTATTGGTTTTATAGTTGTATATCTTTGGCTTACGTGCAAAGATGGACTGTTGATTATTGGTTTTATAGTTGTATATCTTTGGCTTACGTACAAAGATGGACTATTGATTATTAGTTTTACAGTAGTATATCTTTGGCTTATGTGCTAAGATGAACTGTTAATTGATAGCTTTGGCCCGTAGTGCAAAGATGGACAGGTGTGTGACATGATCATGACCACTTGTGATACTAATGAATATCCTTGGTCATAGTGTAGGGATAATTCGATGATGTGATTGGTAGGATCATGACCATTAGTTAACAATTGAATGTCTTTGGCCGTAGTGCACTGACAGACAATTGATTGGTATGATCATGACCATTGGTTTTATAGTTGAATATCTTTGGCCAATGGTGCACAGATAGACAACTGATTGGTATGATCATTGTTATTAAATTTGAATATATTTAGCCTTTGGGGTAAGGATATTGAGTAAATGTTCTATTAAGCCTTTGTGGCAAGGAGAAATTGTTGATTCACATTATTATAAACATGAATTGTGAATTTAACTAACATCTTTGGTGGTTCAGGTGAAGATAGGTGATGAAAGTTCTATTTGTCTTGGGTATAATAAAGAACTGTTGATGAGTATTACAAGGATAAAATTGATGATAAACTTTTAAATCATAGAAGATAGTAGATATCATGTTCTACTTGACTCTTCTAATGGATTGCTTATTCCGCTGCAGTTGTTGATCTAAAACTTATTGTCTATTGTATTCTATCAGTTGTTATACTGGTGAAGGCTAATGATAATTTATTCTTCATTATCTTAGTCATAATATTTCTTACGGGGCTAGTTGAGCTCACCCTTTTCTTTCACTGTTCTCTTCAGGAAATTAGAATATAGCTGGGACGAGTCGGGGAACGGAGTGATGGTCCGATATGGTGGCTATAGCAGTCCTTACTACTTAGTGTGATAATAAGTGTAATGAGGACTAAATTTGAGTTTTTATACTGTCTATGAGGCAATATTCATGTAAACTCTAAACTATGTTTTGTCGTATTTGGCACGACAGTTGTATAATTAAGTTTGTAGTTGATTTTTGTACCATGTATCTGGCTAATCAAGATGGGTGATGTATACCTGTTTTGGGGGCGTCACATATCTGGCAACTAAAGATGGGTGAAGTATACCTATTTTGGGGGCGTCACACATATCTTCGCCAGCGACCATATCCCTAAGCTCTGATACGAAATGTGACACCCCCAAAATAGGTATACATCACCCATCTTGAGTCGCTAGAAAATACAATACTAACAACTTTATTTATACAACTGTCGTGCAAAATATGATAACATATATACTATGAGTTTCAATACAAATATTATAACGTATATAATACGACAATATTCATACTCAAATTATTACATGCCATATAAAGTACAACATCAAATAGTTCAAGTCTCCAAAGGGACACGAGAAGATTTCTGTTCTCTATATTTTAATGCGGTGCACTTTTGAAGCTTTCAAGGTCGGGTTCTCATCACTTTATTCTTGTTCACCAAAATCAATTATTAAGTGACGTATAAAATACGACACATACATCTTAGGTCCTCAATACAATTATATATTGCTTGTCATGGCATTTTATAATGTATTGAGAAACTTCGACAGTCTCGGACCATCACACTATTTTCCTGTTATCCCCGCTCAACCCAGCTACACTCTTATTACCGGAAAGGAATTGTGAAGCAAAAGGGTGAGCACAACTAGCCCAGTAAAGAATATTATGACTAAATATAATTAAATTATCAATAGCTTTCGTCAGTGATAAATCAGAGATTTAGAACATATGGTAGATGATAAAACATTTCAACCATAGTTGCAGCGGAACGAGCAATCAATTAGAAGAGTCAAATAGACCATAAAGTCTATTATCTTCTCCACGTTAAAAGTCCACCAACAATGTTTTATCCCTGTAACATCAATCACCAGTTCCTTTCTACAATCATATGAATAATTCATAATCATAATTGTGATTCTAAATTCCTCTTCGCACCCAGGACGAAGATAATTTTCATCACATGTCTTTACCTCAAAAAGAAGAGTATTCCAACTGGTATAGCGGATATACTCTTGAAGAAAACTTTCACTGTTTTCTACGCTCAAAGTTTTCTAAAACTCTAAAGAAGTATGCTAAATATTATAGAAGAAGAATTCTCTAATTCTGGTGTGATTTTCAATTCTAACTAAGCATCCTATTTATAGGAGAATGGAAAGGATACTATTTGAATTTTAGAATCATGGACTGCACAGTAACTTCAAAAATAAAATTAACGGACGATTCGTTTTAAAAATTTAGAATATAATATTCAAGTAAAACAAATAACTTTATATATAATATAATATATTCTATTTTTTCATAAAAAACAAAACTTATTATAATATATATATATATATATATAATATTACTTTCCCTTCCTTTCACGTAATACCACCCCCCCCCATTTTCCTAATAAGATTTTCAACATATATCGACCCCACATGTGGGCCCCACCTTTATTATGTTAAAAAATTTTCTACCGATTATTTTGAAAAATGGGTAAATTGGGGTCCATAAAATACGCCCAAAATTACAACAAATACTTCATAAAAATTCCCTCAATATTTTTAACGACATTTTCATTTTTGAATTTTGACTTTCTCCGAAAAAGTCAACTGTTGACGTTTTGACCAAAAATTTAACCCTGGCAAAATTTGTGTTTATATTCTATTTCTACTAATTTCATCATTCCGGACTCAAATATCACGTTCGCGTCTCCAAATTCAACTCTGAACTCAAATTCAATTTTTAATAACATTTATTCATTATTATTATTATTATAACTCGTAATATTAACGACCAGGTCGTTCCCAGGAAAGAGGGGGCTTTCCAATAAAGATTTCTCCTTATTGGCGCGTAATTAGGTGACCAAACCTCTCATTGACAGAACTTCTAGACAATGTAAATTATACAAATAATAATATGAATAACTGTATCGTCTCAATTATTAATTTAATAATATAAAATATTATGACAATAATTGAATAAAACTTAGTGACTTCTTACGTAAGCATCAATAATCAATATCGTGTGCTACTATGCAACCACGCGTATTACTTTACTTTTACCACCGATTATATTATGACAACTTGCCTACTTTTGAAAAAATTTCACATATCAACCTTAACTTTAACCTTTTATCAATTTAACCATTTACTAAATAAAATAGTACTTATAAGAAAATTGAGTACTTTCATTTCATAAATTTTGGGGTCCCACAATCTCCCCTCCTTATGAAATTTCAATCTCAAAATTTACGTGCGTACCTGGTATTTCGAAGAGATGAGAATACCTTGTTTTCTTATCGAATTGTACCTTCCCGTTTATTTCCTCTGTATCATGATTTTCCCATTGCTCATCTCCTGTATTTCAGATATCATTCTAGAATATATCTTCAAAACAAAGGTTAGTTGACATATCACAATTTGTCAACTTATCAAGTAAAACTTTTAGCTTAGGTAAGTCACACACTAGTGAAGTATATTACTCGTCTGTCCCCTTCTAGTTCTAGACTCATATCTCCGCCAGCGACCTTATCCCTAAGATCTGATTTCAAATGTAACGCCCCCAAAGTAGGTATACATCACCCATCTTGAGTCGCTAGAAAATACACTACTAACAACTTCATTTATACAACTATCGTGCAAAATACGACGACATATATACTATGAGTTTCAATACAAATATTGTAACGTATATAATACGACAATATTCATACTCAAATTATTACATGCCATATAAAGTACAGCAGCAAATAGTTCAAGTTTCTAAAGGGACACGAGAAGATTTTTGTTCTTTATATTTTAATACAGTGCACTTTTGACGCTTTCAAGGTCGGGTTCTCATCACTTTATTGTTGTTCACCAAAATCAATTATTAAGTGACGTATAAAATATGACACACACATCTTAGGTTCTCAATACAATTATATATTGCTTGTCACGCCATTTTATAATGTATTGAGAAACTTCGACAGTCTCGGACCATCACACTATTTCCTCATATATCGTCAATCGACCCAATTTATACTCTTATTACCTGAAAGGAATTATGAAGCAAAAGGGTGAGCACAACTAGCCCAGTAAAGAATATTATGACTAAAGATAATTAAATTATCAATAGCTTTCGTTAGTGATAAATCAGAGATTTAAAACATATGGTAGATGATACAACTTTTCAACCATAGTTGCAGCGGAACGAACAATCAATTAGAAGAGTGAAATAGACCATAAAGTCTATTATCTTCTCCACGTTAAAAGTCCACCAACAATGTTTTATCCCTGTAACATCAATCAATAGTTCCTTTCCACAATCATATGAATAATTCATAATCATAATTGTGATTCTAAATTCCTATTCGCACCCAGGACGAAGAGGATTTTCATCCTATTTATAGGAGAATGGAAACGATATTATTTGAATTTTAGAATCACGGACTGCACAGTAACTTCAAAAATAAATTTCACGGACGATTCATTTTAAAAATTTTGAATATAATATTCAAGTAAAACAAATAACTTTATATATAATATAATATATTCTATTTTTTCATAAAAAACAAAACTTATTATAATATATATATATATATATATATATATACATATATATATATATATATACTCCAACACATGTTTTTGAAAAACTACTCACCCGTGACCATTTTGCAGGATTCTCCTCCCTCAAATCCTTCTTTCAACATGTGGGCCCCACCCACATGTCATTATCAACCATATATATATATATATATATATATATATATATATATATATATATATATATATATTACTTTCCCTTCCTTTCACGTAATACCATCCCCCCACACATTTCCCAAATCAGATTTTCAACATATATGGGCCACACATGTGGGCCCCACCTTTATTATATTAAATAATTTTCTACCGATTATTTTGAAAAATAGGTAAATTGGGGTCCATAAAATACGCCAAAAATTACAACAAACACTTCATAAAAATCCCCTCAATATTTTTAAAGACATTTTCATTTTTGAATTTTCAAATTTTAACGTTTTTCAAAAAAGTCAATTGTTGACTTTTTGACCAAAAAGTGAACCCCGACAAATTTTGTGTTTATAGTCTATTTTCACTAATTTCATCATTCCAGACTCAAATATCATGTCCGCGTCTCCAAATTCAACTCCGAACTCAAATTTGATTTTTAATAACATTTATTCATTATTATTATAACTCGCAATATTAACAATTAGGTCGTTCCCAGGAAAGAGGGGGCTTTCCAATAAAGATTTCTCCTTATTGGCGCGCAATTGGGTGACCAAACCTCTCCTTGACAGAACTTATAGACATTGTTAATTATGGAAATAATAATATGAATACTGTATCGTCTCAATTATTGATTTAATAATATAAAATATTGTGACAATAATTGAATAAAACTGAGTGACTTCTTACGTAAGTATCAATAATCAATACCGTGTGCTACTATGCAACCACACATATTTCTTTACTTTTACCACCGATTATTTTATGACAACTTGCTTACTTTTGAAAAAATTTCACATATCACCCTTAACTTTAACCTTTTATCAATTTAACCATTTACTAAATAAATTAATACTTATAAGAAAATTGAGTACTTTCATTTCATAAATTTTGGGGTCCCACAGTAGTCATACGTACCAACTCTGGTCCCAACAACATTGCTTCACCCACCTCATCCCAGCATACTGGAGAATGACACTTTCTTCCATACAACGCCTCAAATGGAGCCATGCCAATACTTGCTTCATAATTGTTATTGTAGAAAAACTCCACTAATGGTAAGAACTTGTACCAACTTCCTTTAAAGTCAAGGACACATAGTCTTAATAAATCTTCAAGAGTTTGAATAGTCCTCTCCGACTGCCCGTCTATTTGAGGATGATATGCCGAACTAAATCATAAATCCGTGCCCATAGGTTTTTGCAAACTATCCCAAAATCTTGAAGTGAATCTTGGGTCTCGATCAGAAACTATGGATACTGGCATACCATGCAATATTATAATCTCCTTTATGTACATACGAGCAAGACTTTCAAGTGTATAAGTTTCTCGTATCGGTAAGAAATGAGCAGACTTGGTCAATCTATAAATAATGACCCAAATCGCATCTATGCCTTGAGAAACCTTTGGAAGACCAGTAACGAAATCCATGGTAATGTGCTCCTACTTCCATTTTGGAATTTTAAGTGGTTGTAAAGGACCTTTTGGCACTTGATGCTCCGCCTTGACTCATTGACAAGTTAGACACCTTGAGATAAACCCCGCTATCTCTCTCTTCATATTTCTCCACCAAAATGTATGTTGAAGATCACGATACATTTTGGTACTCCCAGGATGGATTGCAAATGGTGTGTTGTGCGCCTCCATCATGATTTTATACTTCAAGCCAAAATTGTTAGGACCACAAAGTCTGGAGTTGACTCAAAGTATTCCTTCTTCATCGATTTTTGCTTCCGGAATAGCACCTTCTTGCACTTTCTTCCTCATACGCATCAGCTCCAGGTCTGTAGCTTGAGCAGCTTTAACTTTATTGATTAAAGTTGGTTCTACTCGTATATTTGCCATCATCACATGGGTCCTTGGAGTCTTTAACTCTATCTCCATCCTTTGTAAGTCATACAAAATGGGCCTTTGTGTTGACAATATCACACTCATACCCGCATATGATCTTCTATTCAATGCGTCAGCTACTATGTTTGTTTTTCCAGGATGGTATTGAATTATATGATCGTAATCTTTCAACAACTCAAGCCAATGCCTTTGCCGCATGTTGAGTTCCTTTTGAGTGAAGAAATATTTGAGGCTTTTATGATCCGTATAAATCTCCACCTTCTCTCCATACAGTTAATGCCTCCAAATCTTGAGCGCAAAAACGACAGCGGCCAACTCTAGATCACGAGTAGGATAATCCTCTCATATTCTTTGAGTTGTCATAAGGCATAGGCTATGACTTTCCCATGTTACATGAGAAAACATCCTAACCCTTTGCCTGAAGCATCACTGTAGATGATAAATCCTTCCAATCCAGATGGTATTATCAGAACAAGTGCTGAAATGAGTCTTCTCTTGAGTTCTTGAAAACTCTTCTCACATTCTTCACTTCAACCGAATTTTGTATCTTTTTGAGTCAGCTGCGTTAATGGAGTAGCAATTCGAGAAAACCCTTCTAAGTACTTTGGTCACTGACTTAGGTTGCTCCCAGCTTTCAATTGCTTCAATCATTGCCGGGTCAACAGATATTCCGTGATTTGATATCACTTGCCCAAGGAATGTAACTTCCCCAAGCCAGAACTCGTATTTCTTCAACTTGGCATATAGCTTGTTTTCACGAAGCTTTTGGAGTATCAGCCTCAAGTGTTTCTCATGGTCTTCAGGGGTTTTGGAGTATATGAGGATGTCATCAATAAAGACGACCACAAAGTGATCCAAATATTCCTTGAATACTCGGTTCATCATGTCCATGAAGGCAGCAGGAGCATTAGTCAATCTAAAAGACATGACTAAGAATTCACAATGCCCGTACCGAGTTCTGAAAGCAGTCTTTGGAATGTCATCAGTTTTAATCTTCAATTGATGATATCTAGAACTAAGATCGATCTTTGAAAAGAATTTAGCGCCTTGCAACTGGTCAAACAGATCATCAATACGAGGTAACAATTTTATTTTTTTGATGGTGACATGATTCAACTCCTCGATAATCAATACAAAGTCGCATACTTCCATCTTTCTTCTTCACGAATAGAACAGAGCACCCCAAGGAGACGTATTTAGGACGAATGAAACCGATGTCTCAACAATTCCTGTAGTTGGGTTTTAACTCCTCGAAGTTCAATATGAGCCATTCGATATGGGGGTTTTGGAAATGGGTTTTGTACCGGATTCAAGGTCGATACAAAATTTAGTTTCACGCTCTGGGAGTAGGCTAGGAAGTTCTTCAGGGAATACGTCAGGAAATTTATTAACAATAGAAATATCATTTAAATCTGACGTATTTTTATTTAAATCTGTGACATGGGCTAAGAAAGCTGACATCCATTTTTTAATAAACGAATAACTTTATGGCTTGATATGACAGTGATTGACTTTAGTGGTTTGGTTGCTTGAATTCGCATAATAGGTTGGTTAAGAATATGAAAGCTAACCACCTTCCGAAAATATTCGATTTTAACATGATGAGTAGTTAACCAATCAATCCCTAAAATCACATCAAATGCAAGTATTTTCAAAGAGATAAAATCGACAGGTAACGTGCAGTTACCGATTTGAATTAAACATGACTTATAAACAGTTGATGTAATGAATGTTTCTCCTAATGGAGTTTCAATAGATAAATCAAAGTTTAATTTCTCCGGAGTCAAATTTAAACATTGAGGGCAAATAGGAGAAATAAAAGAATGGGTAGAACCGATATCAAATAAGGTATATACATCGCTAGAGTTTATGATTAGCTTACCCATGATCACCTCGTTCAGATTCCTTGCTTTTTGGGAGGTTACGATAAACGCTCTCCCTTGAACTACCGATTTTGTCTTGTCTGGGACGACCTTTGATGCCTCCATCCCAGCTTGACTTGACTTTGGTGCATGAAAAAATCAGGCTAGGTGACCTTCTTTTCCACAATTTTAACACGCTTTGGACTGCATCGTGCAATTTGGACTGATGTGTCCCTCCCGTCCACATTTGTAACATACAATCGGCGGTCGTTCTCCTTCCTTAACAACAGGTGCTGGTGCTGGTGCTGATGTCTTTCCATCATTATTGAATCTCCTCTTCTTGAAATTTCCACTTCTATTATCTTGGCCATGATTACCACCGAAGTGGTTACCATTTCTAGCATGTTGATTCCCTCCATGATTGTTGTCACCACTTCGATGACTGTTACCACTGGTATTATCGACTTGCCAGTTGCTCTCTCTTGGTTGGGTTGACTCATTATCGCGCTCCAATAATTGAGCCCTATTTACAACATCTGAATACAAACACAGTTTGTGAGAGATAATGTATTGACGTATCTCGGGTTTCAAACCTCTTAGAAACATCCGCGTCATTCTCTCCTCATTATCAACTAAGTGTGATGCAAACCGGAATAACTCGGCAAACTTAGCTTCGTACTGCGACACGGTCATATTGTTTTGCTCTAGTTTGATGAACTCTACCTTGTTCATATGACGAATACTTTTGGGAAAGTACTTCTCATTGAACAGTTCGTGGAACTTCTCCTAAGACATCTTCAGTGCAGCAGGGTGAGTAAGCTTTACAGATTCCAACTAGTAATCTGCCTCTCCTCGCAACATGAAGGTGACAAAGGGAACCTTTTGCTCCTCGGAGCATCCTAAGACATCAAATATCTTGGTGATCTGCTTTATCCACGTCTCCGCCTTAAGTGGCTTTAGCTCTCCCAAAAACTCCGGTGGTCCCAACTCCTTGAACTGCTCGGAGTTACCAGTGTTTCCACTTGCATTTTGAACAGGAGTCACTCTCGCCTGATGTGGCATGAATTGCATAAAGCCTTTGAACACCCCATCGTTCATCATTTCATCAGTAGTATTGTTTACCTGAGGATTATTATCTTCATGTTGCACATTATCCTGAGTATTGATCCTTGGTGAATAGTACCCCAGCATGAAAAGTGCCTTAAATATCCGAGTGAATAATATTCGAGTGCATAGTAACCGGGTGAATAGTAACCTATGAATAGTAACTCGTGAATAGTACTCTGGCATTAAAAATGCCCCGAATACTCGAGTGAACAATATTCGAGTGAATAGTAATTGGGTGAATAGTAACCCATGAATAGTATTTCGACATGAAAAGTGCCTCAAATATCGGAGCGAATAATATTTGAGTGAACAATAACCGGGTGAATAGTAACTCGTGAATAGTACTCTAGCATTAAAAATGCCCCGAATACCCGAGTGAACAATATTCGAGTGAATAGTAATTGGGTTAATAGTAACCCGTAAATAGTAACTCATGAATAGTATTCCGGCATAAAATTATCAATAATTATCAAGAAAGCTCAGAATAATATTTTCATGAAAAGATACTGGAGTAAGCGCAAATATCGAGGATATTATACTAATTTCACAGAGTATAGAAGCATTACTTTAATAGAATGAGGGTTTAATCAGGAATATGAAACGAAATTATATTACTCACATACTACAGAGTATGAAAGAAAATATTATTTCTATGAATACTGAAAAATATAATATTCCTTACCTCAGAAGAAGACTGGATACTGGAATAGTGAGGTAGCAGACTTCTCTTTATTCTTTCTCTCTATAGCTTCTCTCTCTATAATTGCTCTTGTGAGTCTTAGTGAATTGGTGAGAATTGAAGAAGAATGAGCTTCTATTTATAGGAAAATATAGTTTCGATAATTGCACGTTTTGGGACGAATGAAATTGATATCTAACAGTCCTTGCCGTTGGGTTTTTAACTCCTGAAGTTTAATAGGAGCCATTCGATATGGGTCTTTAGAAATGGGTCTTGTACCGGGTTCAAGGTCAATACAAAACTCGATTTCACGCTCTGGGGGTAGGCCAGGAAGTTCTTTAGGGAATACGTTAGGAAATTTATTAACAATAGAAATATTATTCAAATCTGACATATTTTTATTTAAATCTGTGACATGGGCTAAGAAAGCTTTACATCCATTTTTTAATAAATGAATGACTTTATGGCTTGATATGACAGTGATTGACTTTAGTGGTTTGGTTTCTTGAATTTGCATAATAGGTTGGTTAAGAATATGAAAACTAACAACCTTACGAAAATAATCAATTTTAGCATGATGAGTAGTTAACCAATCAATCCCTAAAATCACATCAATTGTAAGTATTTTCAAAGAGATAAGATCAATAGATAATGTGAGGGTGCCAATTTGAATCAAACAAGACTGATAAACAGTTGAAGTAATGAAAGTTTCTCCCAATGGAGTTTCAATCGATAAGTCAAAGTCTAATTTCTTCGGAGTTAAATTTAAATGTTGAGCAAAAGTAGGAGAAATAAAAGAATGGGTAGAACCGGTATCAAATAAGGTATAAACTTCGCAAGAGTTTATGATTAGCTTACCCGTGACAACCTCGTTCAGGTTCCTCTCTTTTTGGGAGGTCACGATAAATGCTCTCCCTTGAACTACCGGCTTTGACTTGTCTGGGAAGACCTTTAGTGCCTCTATCCCAGATGGACTTGACTTCACTACACTACAAAATCGGGTTAGGTGACCTTCTCATCTATAATTGTAGCACGCTTTGGATTGTCGCGATACGCTTTGACCGATGTGTCCCTCCCCTTCAGATTTTGTAGTATCGACCGGCGGGTCGCTTCTCCTTCCTTGAAAACGGGTGCTGGTACTGCTGTCTTTCCATCATTATTGAACCTTCTCTTCTTGAATTTTCAACTTTTATTATCTTGGCCATGATTACCACGGAAGAGATTACCATTTTTAGCATGTTGATTTCCTTAATGTTTGTTCTCACCGCTTCGATGACTGCTACCACTGGTATTATCATTTTGTTAGCTGCTATCTTTTGGTTGGGCTGACTCATTATCGCACTCCAATAACTGAGCCCTATTCACAACATCTGAATACAAGCAAAGTTTGTGAGAAATGAGGTATTGACGTATTTCGGGGTTCAAACCTCGCAAAAACATATGCTTATTTGCTCCTCATTATCAACCAAATGGGATGCAAATCGGGATAACTCAGCAAACTTAGCCTCGTACTGCGTCACGGTCATATTGTTTTGCTCCAGCTTGATGAATTTGATTTCCTTCATGTTACGAATACTTTCAGGAAAGTACTTGTCGTTGAACAATTCTTGAAACTTCTCCCAAGACATCTTTAGTGCGGTAGGCTGAGTACGTTTTCCAGATTCCCAACAATGATCTACCTCTCCTCGCAACATAAAGGTGGCAAAGGGAACCTTTTTCTCCTCGGAGCATCCCAAGACATTAAAGTACTTGTGGTTTTGGCTTTCCCAAAAACTCTGGTGGTCCCAGCTCCTTGAATTGCTTAGCAATTACCATCTGAGAGTTGTCAGTGTTTCCACCTGCATTTTGAACAAGAGTCTCTCTCGCTTGGTGTTTCATGAATTGTAGAAAGCTCCTAAACACCCCATCGTTTATCATTAGGTCGGTGTTGTTATTTACATGAGGATTGTTGCCTTCCTGATGCACATTATCCTGGTTATTGATCTGTGGTGACTCAACGATCTCCTGTGCTCCATTGCTTATCTCAAAATTTTCAGATGCCATTTTCAAATATTGCCACAAAATAAGGGTTAGTTGACATACCACATATTATCCATATATTCTGACCGACCAATTAAATAACAAATAAACTTAGGTGGGTCATACTAGCGAAGGATTTACCAGTCTATCCCCTCCTAGTTCTAGCCTCAAATCTCAGCCAGGATCATATCCCTAAGCTTTGATACCAACTGTGACGCCCCCAAAATAGGTATACATAACCCATTCTGAGTCGCCAAATATATGGTACAAAATTTAAATACAAACTTAATTATACAACTATCGTGTAAAATACGACAATACATAAGCTGAGAGTTAAACGCGAATATTGTCTAGTAGACAATATCCAAACTCAAATGGAGTCCTCATTACAATTATTATCACACTATTTTATAAAATAGTGAGGACTACTATAGCAACCATCTCGAACCATCACTCCGTTCCTCGACTAGTCCCAACTATATTCTCATTTCCTGAAGAGAACAATGAAAGCAAAGGGTGAGCTCAACTAGCCCAGTAAAGAATATTATGACTAAGATAATGCAGAATAATTTATCGTTAGCCTTCAACAGTGTTAAACTGATAGAATACAATAGACAACAAGTTTAACTGTAGCAGAACAAACAATCCATTAGAACAGTCAAGTAGAACATGATATCTACTATATTCTATGATTTAAAAGTTTATCATTAATTTTATCGCTGAGACTCAGCTCAATAAATAATCCACATCACTGAATTATCCATGCACTACAGGCCAAGGATATTCATATTATTACCAGTGGTCATGATTATACCGATACATAGTCATAATCATACCAATCAACAGTCCATCTATGCACTACGAGCCAAAGATGACTTTTATGACAATATAAACATGAGGATGATGACAATGATATAAGCATCAATCAAATGAAATCAAGGATAAATATTAAAGATTTTTAATTTATCTAGAGTTTAAACATATCCAAATTGTCAACATGACAACTGCTTTGTGGAGTAAAATTTAACAATAATATTCATGTATCAAAAATAATTTGGACATAAAAGAAATCAATTTTTTGGCTGAATAGTACCTGGGTGAATAGTACCCCGTGAATAGTACCCTGGCATAAAAAGATTAAATTTTAACAAGAATATTCAGAAAAATATCCTTGTGAAATGATACCGGATAAAACACAAATTTCAAGGATATTCTACTAATTTTAAGGAGTATAGAAGCAATACCTAACAAAATGAGTGTAGAATTTGGAATCTGAAATGAAATAATATTACTTACATACTAAAAAGTATGGAAGAAAATATTACTTCTTACGAATAATGAACAAAAATAATATCCCTTACCATAAAAGGAAAGTATTTCTGACTGGTATGACGAGGATATTCTTAAAGAAAACTTATACTATTTTCTACGCTCAAAGCTTCCTTAAACTCAAAAGAAATACACTCAATATTATAGAAGAAGAATTTTCTGATTATGGTGTGATTTTCATTTCTAAACTAAGCATCCTATTTATAGGAGAATGGTAGGATACTATTTGAATTTAGAAAATCACGGACACACAGTAGGAAGAATTCACGGGCGACGTTCGGCTGAAACTTTTAAAAAATTTTGATTTTACTATGCTGCACATTGCACACACTATGCAGTACTATGCAAATAAAATAAAATATATTCTATTTTATATAAAAAAACAAAATTTATATAATATATATAACCTTATACATATGTAACTCTCTCTCTCTCTCTATATATATATATATATATAAACTGAGATAACTTTCTACCGATGATTTTAAAAAAATAAGTAAGTGGGGGTCCAAGTAATAAGAAAACTTTATAACAAATACTTCAATAAAAATCCCTCTATTTATCCCAATTCACTTGGCTTCTCAAAACATATTTTTAATAACATTTATTCATCATTTATAACTCACAATATTAACAACCAAATTATTCTCAGGAAAGAGGGGGCTTTCCGATAAGGATTTCTCCTTATTGGCGCGCAATTAGGTGACCAAACCCCTTTCTTCGATAGAACTTTATAGACATCGTCAATAATGCAAATAATAATATGAATAACTTTGTTGTCTCAATTATTAATTTAATAATATAAAATATTACAACAATAATTGAATCAATAATGTGAGATACTATACAACAATTAATGTGATAATAATTGAATAAAACTGAGTGACTTCTCACGTAAGCATTAATAATCAAAGATATTGTGCAATATCGTGTGCTACTATGCAACCACGCATATTACCGTACTTTTATCACCGGGTATTTCAACAGTTAACGGTAAAACTTTTGCCGTTATTTTTATAAAAAGTTATTTCTATCATTTTCTAACTCCGACAGTAATTCTGTTGTGGGGTCCACCAATGATTGTGCCATCGTAAGAATATTCCCCGACCAAACGAATATTTTATGACAACTTGCTTACTTTGCAACATTTTTAAATATTAGCAACAACTATAACATTATATCAAATCCACACCATAATATTCAAAATGATATTTAGAGAAAATTAATCTTTATTCATAAAAGTTGGGGTCTTATAGTCCTCCTTTGAACTGACAGGATATATAGATGTTGATTTTGTAGGTTGTAAGATCGATAAAAAAAGTACCAGTGGCACTTGTCAGTTGCTAGCAAAGAAACTTGTGTCCTGATTTAGCACGAAGCAAAACTTTGTATCTACCTGAACAACAGGAGCTTAATACATTGCTGCAGGCAGCTGCTGTGCTCAAATCCTATGGATGAAAAACCAGCTAGCAGACCATGGGTTTGATTTCAAATCTATACATGTTCATTGTGATAACACAAGTTCCATAGAAGTAACATATAATCCTGTCATGCATTCTAGGACTAAGCATATAGAGATAAGATATCATTTTATTAGGGATCATGTCCAAAATAGAACTATATCTTTACAATACATCCCTACTGAAAATCAACTTGCTGATGTCTTTAGAAAACCTTTAGATGAATCCAGATTTAATAAATTAATAAGTGAGTTAGGTATGCTAAATCTATAACCATAAACTCTATGCTCTAGTTTGTGCTAACCATGTAGACAAAAAGGCTATGTTGAATCGTAGAGATGACTAAAGAGAAACCACGATCGTAGAATAATCTTGACATGGTAGAGAAGCATCCTGTGATGACATTATTCCTATCAAATCCAAGCAACTCTTCTGATAAGCGCCTCAGGGACAAATCTGACCCTTAGATCAGTCTAAGAGGTTAGCCCTTCCTGAAATACCTTAACCCAGAAGGAATGCTAAGTCAAAGTTCAGCACAAGGACCAAGAAAGACAATGATCGTAGAGTAAGATTAGCAGTGAACTTAACAATCATGGAGCAACCTCGACGATTATAGTCTTCCCAAAGGATACACTAGCTCAGGTGGAGCTAAGGGCAGATTAGTATTTTCCACATTACTTAAAATCGTGAGTCCCACAGAACTCGACACGTGCCCCACTATGCAGATCATGAGGAGGGAAGTTACAAATACAATTTGAAAATGTTTTTTTAAAATTCACCTTAGAATTTCAAAAGCTCATTTCTCTCTCTCTCTTTCTCTCAAAAGAAACCCTAGCTTTCAAAACGATCAACCAACCTTTTTTCAAGAAAATCACATCAATCAATGGTTGCTTCCAACGTTATATCTGGGTACCAACTCTGCTTTGATGAATTCAAGTCAGCTGATCCATAATTACATAAGATTCTGACTCTTCTAAAGAATTATGGTCTTAAAGAAGCTTTGAGCACCAACAGAAGGATCTACCGGAAGCTGGTGAAAGAATTCTATAACAATGGACTCTTTAAAGATAACATTATCACTAAAAGAGTCAAGGGGGAACAGATTAGACTCAAAACTGAAGATTGATGAGTGGGTTTTATACCTATAAATCGGTCTCTAATTCGAGCTTAAACTATGTTAATTCGTTATTTTTGTGATTCGTTTTTCTTGTTTTATGCTATTTTATGTTTAGGTATGGTGGCGTAGTGAGTATGGCTTAAAAGGTGGTTTCATGGATAAAGTGGGCAAAAAAATGAGTAAAAGTCGGATGAAAACAAAATGCACCTTTACGCCGGTCGTATACATTATAAAGGAAAACCCGCCAGAAGGTGGGTACTTAATCAAGAATGTAAGCCCCCGCTAGGTTGGGCACTTAAAGAAGGAAACCCCACGCAAAAGGCTAATACGGAAAGGCTGAGATTCCTGTTTCAGTTGTAATGCTGCAGAGGCGTAAATGAGAGAGGTTGGCATGGATTGGAACTGTATTGGGCATCAACTTATGGTCAGAATACGTGTCCTAGGCTGGATATTAACGAGAAACAAGAAGGGAGATAACATCTAATAATTAATTAGCATTTTTAAAGCCCTAATTTTGAGAGAAAGCATTAGAGGAAGGAATGAAGGTTTGAGTCACAATAATTACATATTGAAGCTAAGGAGAAGGGTGGTTTTGTATTCATTTTACTTCTTTAATTCAATTTTGTAATTGAGATGATGATTACTTTAATGATTTTAGTTTTTAATTTATTTGTGATGAACTAATTTACTTGTTAGGCTTATGACGGATCTTGATGGTTGAACGATGATTATGAAAATTTGAATTTCAGTTTAATAATCTATCATTCACTTTATCTATTATGATTTGTGCTTAAATTTATGAATTGCTTGATCACCAATTCTATGTGGATTTGTATGGATTCGAGAGATGATATATGAATCTAGACTTAGTCACTCTAGCATATGTTCTTGAATTCTGTTTTTGAATGGAATCTTGATGAATGTTAGAATAGAGATATGCATAACATCACATGTAATCGGATAGAGAGCTTGAACTTAAACCTTATTTAATTGAAATTCGTATAGAGATATAGTGAATTAGTTGAAGGTGTTTAGCTTAATTCTATCTAATTTGTGGATTTAAGTTAATATGGTATTAGTGCATCGAGAGATGGCTAGTTCTACTTAAGTGTTCTTGATTAATAAACTTGGATAGTGAATTAAACTAGAATAAGGTGTAATAATCGGAGTGAAACTTAAAGTGTCAATATTTGCTTGAAATTACAGTTTTTCAGTTTGTTGATTGTTTGGTATTTTTAGTATTTCTAATATATTTAGTTTTAATAGTTATAATTCTTGAATTGGATAGTTTAATAAAATTTTGATTAATATAAAGCTGGTAATTATGAGGATTAATTTCATATTTAATCTCTATGGGAACTATACTCGACTTATCATTGATTACTTGTTGACCACGTGTACTTGCGTGTGAGCATAATTAGATTTCGACCAACAAGTTTTTGGCGCCGTTGCTGGGGAGTTTTATAGAATTTAATATTTTACAATATTAGTTTCATTAGTTTAGTTTTACTTAAACATTTTTTTTCTTTTGTTTTGTTCTTTCTTATTTTAGGTTCTTGGAGTTAGTTTATGCAAACTCGGTCTAAGAAGCCAGACTTGCCTCCTTTTGAGTACAATATCGAGAAACGATTTCAAAGGCTAAGTAAGTGGATTAAAGACACAAGGGAAAACTTTGAGAATTCTGAGCAAGAAGAAATAATGGTTGCAGAAGATCAAAAAGCACTAAGGGACTTTGCTACTCCTAAGGTGACTGATCTTCATTCGAGTATCACCAGGCTGTCGATTACTGTAAATACTTTTGTGATTAAGCCTGGGACTATTCAGATGATCCAAAACTCAGTTCTGTTTGGGGGACTAGCCAATGATGATCCAAATGAACACTTGATCAGCTTTTTGGAGATATGTGACACTTTCAGATACAATGGGGTGTCGGATGACGTAGTCAGACTTCGCTTGTTCCCATTCACTATGAAGGACAAGGAGAAGAGTTGGTTACATATTCTACTGTCGGGATCGATAACTACATGAGAAGACCTTGCTCAAAAGTTCCTGGCTAAATTCTTTCCACCACCTAAAACTACAAAGATGAGAAACAAGATCACCATGTTTGAGCAGCAGCATGGGGAGTCTTTATATGAGGCATGGGAATGATACAAGGAACTACTCAGAAAGTGCCCTCATCATGGACTACCTAAATGGCTGCAGATGAATACGTTCTATAACGGGTTAAGTGGGAATCTCAAGACTAACATAGATGTAGCGTCGGGTAGAGCGTTTATGGCCAAGAATTATTAGGAGGCATATGAGTTGATTGAAACTATAATAGCTAATAACTACCAGTGGCCTACAACAAGAATGACACAACCTAAGGTAGCTGGGGTATTAGAGGTAGACGAGTAACAAAGCTGTCATGAATGTATTTTCAAATTTTATCAAAGAAAATGGATGTTCTGACTAGTGCACAACCACAACATGTGGCATATGTTTGTGAATTATGTGCAGGAGAACATCTTATAGAATAGTGTGCCATCAACCCAGCATCGGTTCAATTTGTAGGCAACTACAATAGGATTCTGCAAAATATGTATCAAAATGCCTACAACCAGGGGAATAGGAACCATCCCAACTTTTCGTGGAGCAACAATCAAAATCAGCAGACTCCACGACCTTCTTATCCCCCGGGGTTCCAAAATCAGCATCAACAAGTAGCTCCGCATCAAGAAAAGAAAACAGACTTAGAAGAGCTTTTGTTGAAATACATATCGGGAAATGAGGCGGCAATGAAATCACAACCAGTGGCCATAAAAAATTTAGAAAACCAGATGGGACAGTTGGCCTTAGCATTGAATAATTGACCGCAAGGGACTCTACCAAGTGAAACAAAAAAGAATTCGAAGGGAAATCAAGAACAGTGTCAAGCAATCACTTTGAGGAGCGGTAAGCATCTAGATGCAAAAATTGCAGATAATTCAGTTAAAAAGGATGTCAAAGTTGATGAAAACAAAGTGGTTGAAGAGAAACAAGGTGAGGAGAAGCAAGAGGAACAGGATAAGTTGGACGTCAAGCCAATTGTGTACCCTCCACTGCCGTTTTAGCAAAGAGTCCAAAAATAGAAATTAGACAAGCAATTCGTTAAATTTTTGGAAGTTTTCAAGAACTTCAAATTAATATTCCGTTCGCAGAAGCCCTAGAGCAAATGCCGAGTTATGCCAAATTTATGAAGGGTATTTTGTCTAGGAAGAAAAAGTTAGAAGATTATGAAACTATGGCATTGACGGAGGAATGCAGCGCAATTTTATAGTGAAAGTTACATCCAAAGTTGAAGGATCCGGGGAGTTTTACTATAACTTACACGATCGGTAACATGGCCTTCAAAAAGTGTTTGTGTGATTTGGTGGCAAGTAAAAACCTCATGCCATTATCTGTTTATACTGAATTGGGTTTACCAGCTCCAAAGCCTACAAACATATCGTTGCAGTTAGCAGATAGATCAGTAACATATCTGAGAGGCATTGTGGAGGATATTTTGGTTAAGGTGGACAAATTCATATTTTCAGCTAATTTCATAATTCTGGATTATGAGGAAGACAAGAACATCCTAATCATCTTAGGGAGACCAATTTTGGCTACTGGTAGGACTCTCATCGATGTGCAAAAAGGAGAATTAAGCATGAGGGTCCAAGATCAGGAAGTCACATTCAACATATTTAAAACCATGAAGTTCCCTACGGATGAAGATGAGTGTTTCCAAGTGGATGTCATTGACCGGATATGTGACAACTGATATTTTGTAATTTAATTTTAATATTTATTGGATTGAATAAATATTTTTCGATGAATTCATTATTAGATTAAATAATTAATTGATGAAATTGTGGTAGATTAATTTAATTATATGTGTTATATTTATTAAATTAATGTGAAGAATTTTTATTATTCGAAATATGTATTTATATGAGCTTATTGAATTAAAAGGAATACTTAATGAGCCTAATGTTATTTTAATTAATTTAATAATTAATTAGAGATTTAATAATTTGACATGGTTAATAAATGAGAAATTTAATTATGTGACTATGTGAATTAATGAGAAATTATTATATTTTATTTAAATTAAATTAAACTAGATGTTTGATTTATTATCTAATTGGACGTGACATTATTAAACTATATTATAAAAGTTTAATTAAATTAAATAGGTATAAGCCTTTTAAGGCTAGCCAAACATGGCATTAGGGGAGGTTGGGAGCAGTTACCCATGATGGGTAACTGACCTCCACAACATGTCAGTTCCTATATTATTATACGTCTTCCTTTCCTTTTATTAATTGCTAAGTCTGGAAAAACAAAATAGAGAGGGAAAGCGAGAGAGTTTGAGAATTCAGAGAGAAATTTAGAAAATTGTTAAAGGAGATTGTGAGTCGATGAGTGATTTAAAGAAGCACCTGACGAAGTTCTCCTTACTAATCTACACTCTACGCTTTGGGTAAATTCTTCAACCCAATTTATTTACGTTATTAAAGTTTTTATAAGTATGGCTTTCAAGTTTTCTGTAAAGTCTCTGTAAATTGGAAAGAGTAAGGATTATGTGCATATATGTGTTAAGATGTTATTTTAATGTGTTTTCCTATGTATTAGATGGTTCCATATCATCAGTTTCATAGAAATTTTACAATATATGGTTATAGAGTATATTATATGGCCATATGGCCCTTGTATGTGAATTTAATATGTCAAACTTAAATTGTTTTGTAAAATTCACACACATATATAATTATGCATGTTAAAACGAAGGAAACAAACCTTGAATGAATGGATTTGGTGTTATAACGAATCTATGGTGTTAATATTGTGTTTTAAGTTCAAAACCTTCAAGAATATCAAGAACAGTGAAAATTTCATGTGTTTATATCGTAAATTATGTGTTTTAACTTGTTAAAATCATGCTAGAAGGGCTGAGTATTAGTTATTTATGTATTACAATATTTGGGTATGTCTAAATTTCGTGTAAAAATAAGTTAATTGGAGTTTTTGGCCATGTTCTGCAATTTTTTGCGAATTAATTGGAAGACCTGAATCGAGTTTCGACCATGGTGCAACTCTGCCTTATGTACCGTGCCGCAACGCCAAATCCTTAAGTCATAGCTCCACGGTAGCATGATGCAGCAAGATCTAGTATATATGAATAATGGCCATAGCAACGCCACTTAGAAAAATGGTCCAGAAATAAGTTTTTAAATGCTCAAGTCTAGCAATGTGTTAGTAACTTAATCAATGAACATAAAAACATGTTAGACATATAATGAGGTGTTAAAATAAATTCTTAACATGTCAACAACACATTTATGTGTAAATTGAATGATTGAATGCATAGTTAGCTTATTGTTCATGAAGTGTTATTTGTGACAATGAGTGTAGTAATTTGACTAAGTATAGTCATGAATTCAAGTTAGACAAAAGAATGAACTTGTGATGACTAGTACGTTATAATTGACTGTTATTGTGAACGTAAATGATATATAGGATTTAAATCAAGGAATGAGTATAATAAACGTGTAATCTATGTACAAGGCAAGTTTCCTAACCCTACTCGTTATCATTATATGAGTTTATAAGTTGTCTCTTTACATCGAGAAAATTCTCGTTATTATTGACCAAGTCCATTTTGTTATATTAAAGGTATATTAATCCTTCAAAGCATGATGTTGTTATATAATAATTATTCTATTGTATATCTCTTGAGATTGTTATTCGATTTAAATTATCAGTTACTATTGAACCTTGTTAGACTAGTAAACCCTTAATGATTCGACTAGTCCATAGTTGATGAGCGTTCTAAATTTTCAGAACCCTTAATGAATTATCCAAACCAAAATTCTTTTGGTGCGGACTCTAATGTCAAACTGAGATGAACAACCATGTATAGGGGATTACTTATGAGTTAGCGTTAAGATATTGTGCACAGTATGGAACTAAGGGTTGATCCCCCTAAGTACGAGAAGAAGAGTCCATAGTCTTATGACTGTTAAAGGTTTCAAGTATAAACACTTGACAACCTAGGACATAGTTCAAGGTCTTATGACCCTCAGAAGTTCTTTTGTTTCTTGTTATTCATTCTTGATTCAAAAGCTGAGTTTCTTATTTCAGAAGTCTTTGATTTATTCGCATGTTATTATTCATTTGTTATATTATAATACTTGTGGGCAATCGTGCTCACTCTTACGTAATAATAACATTGCAGTTAAGAACGAAACATCAGATGAGCCTTCCACTAGTAAAGGCAAGGGCAAGATTAGAAAGTAATGAAGACTGGTTATTTATGAGGTTATGTAATTATATTCAGGATTTATGTTATTTAAAAACTTGTTATTTGTTTATGATTCCGCACAGATGTTTAAGGTTAAAATGACCTGGGATTGTATTTTTATGCCAATGATTTAACCCATAAGGGGAGATTTATTATTTAATTCTATCTATTGCATGGTTTGCATTTATTTATGGGTAGATAGATAGATGATATTTGTACAGTGAACACCAATTCCTGTGGAAATGGAAGTACCTGTATTTGGGGGTGTCATAGGTTGGTATCAAAGTTGTAGGTTATAAATCTTAGGTGGGGGAACAACCTTATGTAGTAGCCTTGTAGGAGATTGAGAATATAGTGGTGGAAAACTCTTATCGAGTTATAAGAAATGAATTTCTAAATTAATTGAAGATAATAAAAGACTTTATGTGTTTATGTGTTAAATTATGTGTTCGCTAGCACAAATTTGTAACTAAAACATAAAATTTTATTGTCAGGATGTTGGATGTTAGAGGAGCTAGTCGAGCTGGGGAGGAGGAACCCCGAGTACCTATAGAGGAGGAGCCCCGAGACATTCATGTCGTCAGGGAACAGTTGGTACAGAGAGAGCCATCTCCGTTGATCACTGTTGTTGGTCGTGAGCATGAGCCTGAGACAGATCCATATGAGGATTCCAATGAAGAAGAGGAGGAAGAGGAGTTCCCACCGAACTCCATCGATGCTGAGATGTATGATGCGCTTTATGATCGTAACATAGAGTTGTAAGACATCGCTCAGAGCCGAAAGAGAGTCATTATTCATGATTACCATCGAGCAGAAGGATGGGGAAATTGTGACTCTTCACACACATTTAGGAAATGTGGAGTGGGATTTGGTTCACGAGAAGGGTCAAACTGAGGAGAAGTCCGAAGAAATCGAAAAGTTAAAGAGAGATCTGAAAGAGAGCTCAGAAAGACTGGCCTTAATAGAGGAGGGCTGGGTAAGAGAGTCACGTCGTGCTGATCTTGCAGAAGAGGATTGTCGTGCAAAGAAGGCTAAGCTTGGGGAAACGTACTCTACACTTCAAAATGCAATGGATGAGGCCCAGGATCGAGTTTTGAGATACCCAATCCAGTTTGAAGGACTACCATCTTATATGCTAGATCGCAGAACGATGTCTCATATCATGGAAGAGGAACGTGGCAAGGCTATGCAGGGCCTTAATAGGCAGTGATAGAATAAGTTTTATTATGTGAAAACTATCTGGTAGTTAAAGATGTAAATTTCGATGTGTTTATAAACAAAGGAATATTTTAATGTTTTAAATCCTGTAGATTCTTTATCTTGGGATAGTTGATGTAAATAGCAGTGATGCTATAGTATGATGTTAAAACTTTTGATTTGAATAAAATGTCAGAGTTTATTCAAGATAATGTGTTAAGTGAATTATGATTAAATGTTTTAGTTAAACCTTAAATGTTTAAGGGATTGAATAAAGATCTAATAAGCGTATATTCTTAACAGAAATATGCCGCCTAGAAGAAGACAAAACCGTCAACAAGCTCATGAAGAACCAATGAATAACAACAACGACACCAATGATAACCTTGTTCAGCAATTGGTGAACCTATTAGCTGAAGCAATTAACAATCAACCACCAGCTCCACCAAACACATCGTTTAAAGATTTCAAGGCGGTGGGACCGCTAGAGTTTAAGGGTTCCATAAACCCAATCGAGACTCAAAAATGGGTTATGGAGATGGAGAGGGTGTTTGATGTCGATAGAGTAAGGGAAGACTAGAAAACCATGTATGCAACATTCATGCTGAACTCTGAAGCCAGTTATTGGTGGCGGGCAAACAAAGTATGAGGAGGAGAAGGTGTAATAACCTGGGAGAGATTCAAGGAGATGTTTTTCGAGATGTATTTTTCAACCAGTTCGTAAAACCAAATGGAAGTTCAGTTTCTGGAATTGAAACAGGGGAGTATGTACGTAGCAGATTATGCGGCAAGGTTCAACGAGTTGGCTAGGTTCACCACATACCAAGTGCATACTGATGAGAGGAAGGCAAGACGTTTCGAGCAGGGACTAAAGCCCTGGTTGTATTGCAATGTGTCAATGATCCAATTGAACACTTTTGCTGGAGTGTTAGAGAAAGCCATACTCACTGAAGGTGGAAGCGATGCGATAACTAAATATAATCAGGATCAGAAGAAGAAAAAGAGTGAGAATGAAGGAAATAACAAGACTGGTGGGAGTAGCACGGGGGGTAGTCATAATTAGAAGAGGAAGTGGTCTAATAACTCGTCAGCTGGAAGTCAACAAGGAGGGCATAAGAAGAAGATTGAAGCATGCCCAACCTACAGAAAAGCTTATCTACGAGTTTGCATGAAGGGGAAACGAGTGTGCTACAATTGTGGTCAGGAAGGCCACATAGCACCTAACTGTCCTAACCCAAAGAAGGGTGCCTGCTTCACTTGTGGCTTAAAGGATCATTTTACAAGGGATTGTCCTAAGAAGGGATCTGGAGGGACGGGATCTGGAGGGAATAGAGGAAACAGCGGTGGAAGCACTCTGACTATCGTAGGACCAACTACAACCAACCGACCGACCGCCAAAACATTCAACATGACAGTGCTGGATGTTATGCAGTCTCGCGATGTGGTGTCAGGTATCATTCCAATCAATAAAGTTAATGCTTATGTCTTATTTGATTTGGGTGCTACTTGTTCATTTATATCCGATGACTTTGCTAAGAACTTAGAATTGATTAAGGACGAGTTAGAATACACCATGAACATAGAGATTGCGAATAGAGAAATAATCCCTGTTAAGTACGTGCATAAGAACTGTAGAGTGGATATTAAGGGTAATATCATGAACGTAGATCTTATCCCTATTCGACTTGGAGAATTCGACGTTATTTTGGGTATTGACTGGCTATCCAATTATGGGGAGGTAATTGACTGCCAGAAGAAGCGTATTAACCTTATGACTCCGTCAAAGGTTGTGTTTTATGGTAGCAAGTCGCCTAGACAAGCGAGTTGTCTGATAATGATGCAGGCCAGGAGGTTGTTAAGGAAAGGCTGTGTAGGATATCTAGCTTACATAGTCGATAGCCGTAAAGAGAATCCAAAAATAGAGGAGATACTAGTAGTGAGAGACTTCACAGACGTATTTTTGGATGATTTGCTAGGACTTCCTCCAGATAGAGCAGTGGAATTTGTGATCGATTTGGCTCTAGGAACGTCTCCAATATCGAAGGCACCGTACCGAATGGCACCGGTAGAGATGAAAGAACTGATGGTCCAACTACAAGAATTACTGGACAAGAAGTATATCCAACCAAGCATATCACCGTGGGGAGCGCCGATTTTATTCGTGAAGAAGAAGGATGGGACAATGCGGCTCTGCATTGACTATAGAGAACTGAATAAGGTCACGATTAAGAATAGATATCCATTACCGAGGATCGACGACCTGTTCGACCAGTTAAAGGGAGCGAGATACTTTTCAAAGATAGACTTGAGGAGTGGTTATCATCAACTGAAGGTGAGACCAGAGGATGTACCGAAGACATCGTTCAGAACACGATACGATCACTATAAATTTTTGGTAATGTAATTTGGTCTAACAAATGCTCCTACAACATTTATGGGCTTAATGAATGGAGTGTTCAAGCCGTGTTTGGACAAATTCGTAGTGGTATTTATAGATGATATTTTGGTGTATTCGAAAACCAAGGAAGAACATGAAGAGCATTTGAGGGTGACATTAAAGACTTTTTGAAGGGAGAAGTTGTATGCCAAGTTTTCAAAATGTGAATTCTGGATTGAAAGAGTACAATTTCTTGGACATGTGATCGATAGGGATGGAATTTGATGGATCCTCCAAAGTCAAAAGTCATGATTAATCGGGATCAGCCAAAGAGGCAGTTAGAAGTAAGAAGTTTTCTTTGATTGGCGAGTTATTACTGAAGATTCATTCAGATTTTTCCAAGATCGCAACCCAGATTTAATTTGACTAGAAAAAATCAAAGTGAAATTTGTTTAGACAGAGAAGTCTGAGGAAAGCTTTCAAGAATTAAAGAAGAGGTTGAGTTCAGCACCTGTGTTATCTATTCCGGATGATACAGGAAATTTTGTGGTTTATAGTGATGCATCACATCACATAAAGGACTTGGCTGTGTGCTTATGCAGAACGGAAGAGTCATTGTGTATGCATCACGACAACTGAAAGATTATGAGAAGGGGTATCTGACCCATGACTTGGAGATAGCTGTAGTGGTTATTGCTTTGAAAATCTGGAGGCACTATCTCTATGGGGAGAAGTGTGAACTATATACAGACCACAAGAGTCTGAAATATATTTTTACACAGAAAGACTTGAACATGCGCCAAAGAAGGTGGTTGGAGTTAATTAAGGACTACGATTGTGAGATTCTATACCATCCGGGTATGGCAAATATGGTTGCCGACGCCTTAAGTAGAAAGGGTCGAGAGAAGCTGATGATGTTGACCGAACAGGGGGAGTTAATTTCAGCAATGGAAAACATGGAATTAGAAGTGAAGTGTCCTATGGAGATTGATGAGAAGCTGTTTCAGATGCAATCTGGTATAACTCTACTAGACAAGGTTAAGGAGGCTCAACTTGAGGATGACGAATGTAAAATGGTGAAAAAGAAGATATCCAAAGGAATCGAATCAAGATTCAAGATGGATAAGGAAGGAATACTAAGATTTGAAAGTAGAATTTGGGTACCGCCAGTACCAGAGATTAAGGAAGAAATTTTGAGCGAGGCTTATAACTCAAGATATTTGATTCACCCTGGTAGTACCAAGATGTACCAAGATCTTTGACAACATTTCTGGTGGCCAAATTTGAAACGAGAGGTTGCAGAATGTGTTACCAAGTGTTTGACATGTCAGAAAGTAAAAGCAAAACATCAGAGGCCGAGTGGGTTACTACAACATTTAGAGATTCCAGAATGGAAATGGGAACATATTACAATGGATTTCGTGGTTGGCCTACCAACAACTCAAAAAGGCTACGAAGCAATATGGGTTATTGTTGACCGATTGACGAAATCCGCACACTTCCTTTCGATCAAAATAAGATTCAACTTAGATCAGTTGGCAATGTTATATATGAAAGAGATTGTTTCAAGGCACGGAGTTCCGGTGTTAATTTTTTCTGATAGAGATCCGCACTTTACGTTGAACTTTTGGAAACATCTACAAGAATGCATGGGTACACAGTTATGAATGAGCATAGCATATCACCCTCAGACGGATGGACAGAGTAGAAGAATAATTCAGACATTAGAAGACATGTTAAGAGCTTGTATAATGGACTTTAAAGGAAATTGGGATGACCATCTACCGCTCGTAGAGTTCGGCTACAACAACAGTTACCACGCTAGTATTGGCATGCCGCCTTATGAAACGTTATACGGCAGAAAGTGTAGAACTCCGTTATACTGGGATGAAGTTGGTGAAAGACAATTACTAGGCTCAGAATTGGTACAACAAACAGCAAAAATAGTCAAAGTGATCCGAGCAAGATTGATAGCAGCTCAAGATAGACAAAAGAAATACGTCGATCCACACCGTAAAAATGTTGAATTTGAATCAGGTAGTTATGTGTTCTTAAAGGTCTCTCCCTGGAAGGGAAAGATCAAGTTCAGAAAGAGAGGGAAATTAAGTCCACGATTCATTGGACCCTTTGAAGTTCTGCGAAGGGTGGGAGAAGTTGCTTATGAGGTAGCCTTACCTCCAGCTCTAGAGAATGTCCACAATGTTTTCCATGTCTCAGTCCTACGACCCTACAAACCCGATTACAAGCACGTGATTAAATATGAACCCCTACATTTCGACAAAGACTTATCTTACGAAGAAATTCCTGTTCAAATTGTCGACCAAAAAGAACAAGTTCTAAGAAATAAAGTTATACCTTCTGTTAAAGTAATTTGGAGGAACCACAACTCTGAAGAAGCTACGTGGGAACTCAAGAGAATATGATGAAGAATTATCCTCATTTATTTACTTAAAGTATTATAAGCAATTCTGGGGACAGAATCTTTGTAAGGGGGGAGAATGTAACGGGACGAATTGTTTGAATCGTGATTCTGAGGACAGAATCCTTTTAAGGGGGGAAAGATGTGACAACCGAGATTTTGTAATTTAATTTTAATATTTATTGGATTAAATAAATATTTTTCTATGAATTAATTATTAGATTAAATAATTAATTGATGAAATTGTGGTAGATTAATTTAATTATATGTGTTATATTTATTAAATTAATGTGGAGAATTTGTATTATTCGAAGTATGTATTTATGTGAGCTTATTGAATTAAAAGGAATATTTAATGAGCCTAATGTTATTTTAATTAATTTAATAATTAATTAGATATTTAATAATTTGACATGGTTAATAAATGAGAAATTTAATTATGTGACTATGTGAATTAATGAGAAATTATTATATTTTATTTAAATAAAATTAAACTAGATGTTTGATTTATTATCTAATTGGACGTGACATTATTAAACTACATTATAAAAGTTTAATTAAATTAAATGGGTCTAAGCCTTTTAAGGATAGCCAAACATGTCATTAGGGGAGGTTGGGAGCAGTTACCCATGATGGGTAACTGACCTCCACAACGCGTCAGTTCCTATATTATTATACGTCTTCCTTTCCTTTTATTAACTGTTAAGTCTGGAAAAACAAAATAGAGAGGGAAAGAGAGAGAGAGAGAGTTTGAGAATTCAGAGAGAAATTTAGAAAATTGTTAAAGGAGATTGTGAGTCGGTGAATGATTTAAAGAAGCACCTGACGAAGTTCTCCTTACTAATCTACACTCTACGCTTTTGGTAAATTCTTCAACCAAGTTTATTTACGTTATTAAAGTTTTTATAAATATGGCTTTCAAGTTTTCTATAAAGTCTTTGTAAATTGGAAAGAGTAAGGATTATGTGCATATATGTGTTAAGATGTTGTTTTAATGTGTTTTCCTATGTATCAGATGGTTCCATATCATCAATTTCATAGAAATTTTACAGTATATGGTTACAGAGTATATTATATGGTCATATGGCCCTTATACGTGAATTTAATATGTCAAGCATAAATTATTTTGTAAAATTCACACACGTATATAATTATGCATGTTAAAATGAAGGAAACAAACCTTGAATGAATGGATTTGGTGTTATAACGAATCTGTGGTGTTAATATTGTGTTTTACGTTCAAAACCTTCAAGAACATCAAGAACAGTGAAAATTTCATGTGTTGATTTCATAAATTATGTGTTTTAACTTGTTAAAATCATGTTAGAAGGGTTGAGTATTAGTTATTTGTATATTACAATGTTTGGGTGTGTCTAAATTCGTGTAAAAATAAGTTAATTGGAGTTTTTGGCCATGTTCTGCAATTTTCGCTAATTGCAGAACTGAAACTGGAGTTTCGCGATGCGGCGCCAACTCCTGCCTTGTGTACCGCGCCACAGTGCCAGATCCTCAAGCCACAACGCCACGGCGCCGCAGTGCCAAGACCTAGTATAACAGTGGCGCCGCAGTGCCACTTAGCAGAATGGTCCAGAAATGAGTTTTTAAATGCTCACGTCTAGAAATGTGTTAGTAACTTAATCTAATGAACATAAAAACATGTTAGATATATAATGAGGTGTTAAAAAAAATTCTTAACATGTCAACAACACATTTATGTGTAAATTAAATGATTGAATGCATAGTTAGCATATTGTTCATGAAGTGTTATTTGTGACAATGAGTGTAGTAATTTGACTAAGTATAGTCATGAATTCGAGTTAGACAAAAGAATGAACTTGTGATGACTAGTACGTTATAATTAACTGGTATTGTGAACGTAAATGATATGTAGGATTTAAATCAAGGAACGAGTATAATTAACGTGTAATCTACGCATGAGGCAAGTTTCCTAACCCTACTCGTTATCATTATATGAGTTTATAAGTTGTCTCTTTACATCGAGCAAATTCTCGTTATTATTGACCAAGTCAATTTTGTTATATTAAAGGTATATTAATCCTTCAAAGCATGATGTTGTTATACAATAATTATTCTATTGTATATCTCTTGAGATTGTTATTCGATTTAAATTATCAGTTACTATTGAACCTTGTTAGACTAGTGAGCCCTTAATGATTCGACTAGTCCATAGTTGATGAGCGTTCTAAATTTTTAGAACCCTTGATGAATTATCCAAACCAAACTTCCTTTGGTGCGGACTCTAATGTCAAAATGAGATGAACAACCCTACAATATAGGGATTACTTATCACGTTAAGCGTTAAGATATTAATACACGATGATGGTACTAAGGGCTGATCCCCCTAAGTATGAGAAGAAGAGTCCATAGTCTTATGACTGCTAAAGGCTTCAAGGATAAACACTTGACAACCTAGGACATAGTTCAAGGTCTTATGACCCTCAAACGTTCTTTTGTTTCTTATTATTCATTCTTGATTCAAAAGTTGAGTTTCCTATTTCAGAAGTCTTTGATTTATTCACATGTTATTATTCATTTGTTATATTGTAATACTTGTGGGCAATCGTGCTCACTCTTGCGTAATAATAGCATTGCAGTTAAGAACGAAAGATCAGACGAGCCTTCCACTAGTAAAGGCAAGGGCAACATTAGCAAGTAATAAAGACTGGTTATTTATGTGGTTATGTAATGATATTCAGGATTTATGTTATTTAAAAACTTGTTATTTGTTTATGATTCCACACAGATGTTTAAGGTTAGAATGACATGGGATTGTATTTTTATGCAGATGATGTAACCCATAAGGGGAGATTTATTTATTTAATTCTATCTATTTATTGGTTTGCATTTAGTTATGGGTAGATAGATAGATGATATTTGTATAGTGAACACCAAATCCTGTGGAAATGGAAGTACCTGGATTTCGGGGTGTCACAGGATAGTTAATGATGATATGGTAAAAAGTTTGGTTAATGATCCATTAGAAACTACACTACTGGGGGATGAGGATTTAGATGATCCAGAGTTTGTGGATTATTTACACATGTTGGATGCTTTTCCTAGAGTTAGTAGATTCAAAGTTCCATTCAAGCCATTACACACGGAGGAAAACGCTTCAGCTCAGATGAAACCTCCACTCGAGGAGCCACCCACTCTTGAGCTCAAACCATTTCCTAAACACCTTAGGTATGCTTATTTAGGTGATTCAAAAACTTTTCCTATTATTATTGCATCTTCACTTAACGAATTACAGGAAAGTAAATTGCTGAGGATTTTGAGAGAATACATGTTTGCAATAGGCTGGACCATTGCCGATATAAAGGGGATCAACCCCTCCTTTTGCATGCACAAAATTATCATGGAAGAGGATGCGAAGCCAATAGTGGAGCAACAAAGACGATTAAATCCAATCATGAAAGAAGTGGTGAAGAAAGAAATACTGAAGTAGTTGGATGCGAGAATTGTTTACCCAATTTCAGATAGTGAATGGGTTACTACAGTACAGTGTGCCGAAAAAGGGTGGAATGACAGTGGTTAAAAATGAAGATAATGAGCTGATTCTGACGAGGACAGTGACCGGATGGAGGGTATGCATGGACTACAGAAAGCTAAATAAGGCAACCCAGAAGTATCACTTTTCACTACCCTTCATTGATTAAATGCTGAACCGATTGGCTGGACATGAGTATTATTTCTTACTGGATGGATACTCGGGCTATAACAAAATTTTCATAGCTCCCGAGGATCAAGAGAAGAGCACCTTTACATGCCCATACGACACCTTTGCATTTAGAAGGATGTCCTTTGGGTTATATAATGCACCAGCTACATTCCAACGATGCATAATGGATATTTTCTCGGACATGGTAGAGAAGAACATTGAAGTTTTTATGGACGACTTTTCAGTCTATGGAAACACTTTCGACAAGTGTTTAGAGAATTTGGTCATTGTCTTAAAGCGGTGTGTGGAAACGAATTTGGTACTCAACTAGGAGAAGTGCCACTTTAAGGTTGAATGAGTAATTCTAGGACACAAGGTCTCTACTAAAGGTTTGGAGGTTGATAAGGCAAAGTTGGACACAATTGAAAATCTTCCGCCGCCGAATTCGGTAAAGGGAATCCACAGTTTTCTTGGACATGCCGGATTCTACAGAAGATTTATAAAGGACTTTTCTAAAATTGCAAAACCGTTGTGCAGTCTTTTAGAGAAGGATGCAATATTCAAATTTGATGAGGAGTGCAAAACAACATTTGAGCAGTTGAAAAAGAAGTTGACATCATCCCTAGTGATCATCGCACCAGATTAGACTATGCCCTTTGAATTAATGTGCGATTCGAGCGACTATGCTGTAGGAGTTATTTTGGGTCAACGCTGAGAGAAAATATTCCACGCCATATACTATGCGAGTAAAACCCTTACGGACGCCCAATTCAATTATACAACCACCGAGAAGGAGTTACTTGCAGTGGTATATGTCTTTGACAAATTCAGAGCGTATTTGATTGGGACAAAGGTGGTGGTTTACACGGATCACTCGGCGATTTGCTATTTAATTTTGAAGAAGGACACTAAGCCAAGACTAATCAGATGGATCCTTCTCCTTCAAGAATTTGATTTGAAAATAAAGGATAGAAAAGGGACAGAAAACCAAGTAGCAGACCATCTTTCGAGGTTGGAAAATATGGATAAAGATAAAGCGGATAAATGTGTGATCAATGAATCGTTCCCGGATGAACAACTTTTTGGAGTTAATTTTGAGTTTCCATGGTATGCGGATTTTGATAACTATTTGGTATCCTTCCCCCTAATCTGATGCGACAACAAAAAAAGAAATTCCTACATGATGTCAAGTGGTACATGTTGGATGAGCCATACTTATTCAGACAGTGTGCATATAAGATGATTCGAAGGTGTGTGCCATATAGTGAAGTGAATAATATTCTACACGAATGTCATTCATCTGCATATGGGGGACATTATGGTAGTGAGCGGACAGCGGTCAAGGTATTACAAGTAGGATTTTACTGGCCTACGGTGTTCAAGGATGACCACCAGTTTGTCAAAACTTGCGACATATGTCAAAGGGTGGGAAACATCTCAAAGAGGAATGAAATGCCACTACACACAATCATGGAAGTCGAGATTTTTGATGTATAGAGAATGGATTTTATGGGACCGTTTCCTCCATCGTTCAACAACCTGTACATCTTGCTAGATATTGATTATGTGTCGAAATGGGTTGAAGCCGTATCACTCTCCACAAATGATGCCAAGGTGGTTTTAAAGTTCTTACATATGAATACTTTTACAAGATTTGGCACGCCAAGAGAAATTATAAGTGATGAGGGTAGTAACTTGTGCAATAGATTGTTTATATCTCTTTTGGCAAAATATGGGGTCAATCATAGAGTGGATACATCATATCACCCCCAAACAAGTGGTCAAGCTAAGGTTTCAAATAAAGAGGTGAAGAAAGTTTTAGAGAAAGTAGTGAATCCAAGCAGAAAAGATTGGTCTCTAAAATTGTATGATGCACTATGGGCTTATAGGACAGTATACAAAACACCAATTGGGATGTCTTCATACCAGTTAGTTTACGAGAATGCGTGTCACCTCCCAGTAGAATTATAGCATAAAGAATATTAGGCCATTCAGAAACTTAATTTTGACTAAGCAGCTGTAGGAGAGAAAATATTTCTCCAATTGAATGAACTCGACGAGTTTTGACTGCAAGCATACGAGAATGTAAAGCTATACAAGGAAAAGGTTAAGAAGTGGCACAACCAAAAGATCATGAATAGAAAGTTGGAATCGAGAGAATTAATGATATTGTTCAATTCAAGATTGTGATTGTTCCCAAGAAAGCTCAAATCTAGATGGTCGGGGCCATTCACAATCAAGAGAGTTTTCCCATATGGCGCCGTTGAGTTATACAGTAGGAATCCATTGGAGACATTTAAAGTTAATGGTCATCGGCTGAAGCATTACTGGGGTGGCGACATTGATAATGAAGTCACCATAATCACACTTACCGACGCGCTATGAATAAGGAGTAGTCAGGCTGAAAGACTTAAAATCAAGCGCTAATTGGTAGGCAACCCAATTTTACTTTTATTTTTAGTATTTTTAGGCATGCTAATTAATTCATAGTTCAGAGTATAATTAGTATGAGTTTAGTTTAAAGTAAGTTATTTCGGTTTATCAAGTAGTTAGTGAGTCATGATTTCTAGTAAATTCAACCTTTAATGTTTAATGTTCATGTTGTTATCTTAAATTTATCATTTTATGGTGTTTCAGGTACTTGGGAAGTGCATGGAGATGTGTTGGATGCAAAGAATGGGAAAAGTTGAACCCATCTGCAAAACCACCCCCCGTCGGGGTGGACAATTTGTATAGGATACCCCTCACTGAGGAGGGAATCATGAACCGAAAACAGAATACCCCCACCCCACCGGGGAGGGCATCTATAGCTTATTACCCCCCACCGGGGCATGGGTACGTGAACTTGAAGAGTTCAAAGTCGGCAGTTGTAACAGTTTATCCCATCTTCTCCACTTACTTCTCCTACAACCAACTCCTATACCCCCATTACCCACGATTAAGCCAGACGAATTCCCACTAACACACAACAATACCTACACTACCTCCTCTTTATAAATCCAAGCCCTGACTACACCACATCTTCATCCCATTCCATACAATTTTAGTCAAAATAGAGCTTGGATTCTTCTAGTTATGGTTTCAACAAGGAAGAGAAGTACTTCAATTGGACTTATCCACTACATCAATATAACCATTGGAAAAAAAAAATCAGTGCAATCAACATAATCAATGAGGGTAAAATTTATGTGCTAATCATTATTCTTAGTTATTCAACATAGTTGGATTACAGTGGTCAAATTTTGGAGTCATGTGAGTTGTGCACACCATGTGTTCGACGAATTGTTCAAGTGAAGTTTGGGGAAATTTTGGCTTGAGTTCATCCATTTGATATCCATTGCACAAAAACCAGCATCAAAGAATTAGAGAGGAGAACGCTCAGGGTCCACACCATCGACTCGGGCCATTAACAGGAGAAAGTTTGTGAGTGCCAACGCCACGAATCGCTATGACTATCTAGTGTCTAAGGAATTAACTCCAGAGTGAGGCTTGGCACCCGAGAACGTAGATGGCAAAATGAAAAGACAAATATATGAAAAAGGATGGGATAGGTTCACTGACGAGCCAGAGCTAGCGATCATCAAAGTGGCGATGGAATTTTATGCCAATACGGAGGATAAGACCCCATTCATAGCATTTGTGAGGGGTAAGCAAGTACCTTTTAGTGCCGATGCTATTAACGAGTATTACAGCTTGTGAGTTCCTATAGAGTTCCAGTATGCCTATTTGCGTGACCATGATCCCGACAATGATGGGATTTTAACTAAAATAACAATGTCGGGCTCCACATGGGTCAAGGGACATAAAGGGGGCACCATATTCCACAACAAGGACCTAAGCCGTTATAGTAAAATATGGTACGCATTAATGTGCTCCAAGCTATTCTCGTCCACACATACGACAGAGGTGACAAAGGAGAATATACTTCTTTTGTATACAATTGTGCAAGGCTTTCTCATCGACGTGGGTGCCATAATAAATTTCTCTATACGAAGATGCCTACGAAGGCCATTTTTTAGCGGCTTACCACACCCATCTCTCATATGTGGGCTATGCAGGCAAGCTGGAGTTAGGTGGTCAGGTGATGAGACTACACAGATTCTGCTACAGACTTTGGACACAAGGATGATTGCACGGTATACAATTTGGGCCTGGGGTGAGTCGTACCTAAGAGGAGTCAGGTTCATATTTCCACCAGACTCCGAGGATGAGGCTGATGCTGAGGACACCTCTGACGATGATGAGTTCTAGGTAGATGAGACTATGGGAGAACAGGCAACTGAGGAGATGCTGCAGATCAACAGACATATGTTTAGCTCTCAGTTTCGCAGCCTCCAGAGCCAAATTTATGGGCACAACAAAGAAGTAAACAAACAGATAAGGAGACTAGTGGCCAGGCAGGACCACATGTTCGAGGCCATGAACATCTCCTTCGCCCCCTTAAACACGATACTCCAAAGCTTAAACCCAAAAGCTCAATGTCCATATTAGCAGCCTGCCCTAATGCCATGATTTCCTTCATCCGATTTAGACAATGAAGAACAACAACCACCACCACCTCAATCTTAGATGATTACAGGGAAGTCCACGTACACATAGTGCTTTATCTTTACAATGAGTACATTGTAATTATTAAGTTTGGGGGAGTTAGTTAGTTTAATTTTGATATGTTTGTATGTTTAATTTAGTTAGTTTTGAATATATTAGTTTCATGTTTAGTTTTTGGTTCATTATATGTTTGCATTCATGTAGTGTAATAGTTGCACAGTAGTATAGGTTTGTAAATAGTTTTTATTTCATTAGTTTTAATTCTGTTATGTTTACTCCATGTAAAAAAAATTTAGTTAAATACTGTGTTATTTTGCATGAATCCAACTATTAGATAGTACATTTTATTTTGGTCAATGATAAGAATGGGATTGAGTAGACAAGTATAATACCGACTATTAGAACTTTGACGTAATTTTTTGTTATGAATTGAATCTTTTCCTGTTTGAAACTGGTATAATAATGTTAGCACAGTAATAACAACTATGTTGATTGATTTAGTTCAAATTAAAACATAAGGGACATCTAAAGGATAATGCTAGTTTGAATGAAAGAATGACAAGGATATGCAGTAAAGGCGAAAAATTAGGTAAGAACCTAAGTTTGAGGAAAAAATTAGGGTATATAAGCTTCATATCTAAAAAAATAATGAATAAACACTGTGGTATGCTTGTCTAGTTTTGTGGCCTTTGTTACTTGAGTAAGTAAGCCCGAGGGGATTGTCTTTACACCTAGCGCCCTAAGGTCTTAATGGTGCGAGAATTTGGTCTAAAGCTCAAGTAAGGTAAAGACTGAAAAGCCTAAGGGAATAAGACACTGCATAGCCATGTGTATATAAAAAAAAGAAGAATATATGAAATAAATGGGAAATAAGAGCAAAAAGTCCCCGTAAATGAAAAATAAAGCATAAGTGTCCTATTTGAACCCTTGTTATGGGTAATTGTTTTATTTTAGTTGGATCTTGACTATTTTTGAATTTCTTGAGTTTACACTTTATGGTGCCTTCAAAGAGACTTGTTATGTATTAAATCATAATTTACATCAGTTAGCATAGGTGTTTAGCACACACACTATATCAGTGATAACAATTTAAGATTTGATGATTGATGGGAAATTATTGATTGGTTTTGATATGAAGTATTGTCATGTTTTCTTGATTTCTCTGAGGCCAGTTGAACATACTTGTTTCTATCACTACAGCTGGATTCGTAAGCATATAGAATAGTTGCATTACATTCCATTGCATTGCATTGCATATCACTTTTTTTTTGTGCTCGAGGACTAGCATGGATTTAAGTTTGGGGGAGTTTGATGAGTGGGTTTTATACCTACGAATCAGCCTCTAATTACAGCTTAAAATATGTTAATTCGTTATTTTTGTGATTCATTTTACTTGTTTTTATCCTATTTTATGTTTAGGTATGGCGGCGTAATGTGTATGGCTTAAAAGGTGGTTTCATGGCTAAAGTGGGCAAGAAAATGAGCAAAAGCTGGACTGCAGTAGAATGCACCCCTACTGAGGTGGACATTATAAAGGCAAAACCTCATTGGGACGGGGTATTGATCAAGAATAAAGCACCCCATTGAGGTGGGCTCTTAAAGAAAAAAAACCCTGCTGCCGGTGAAGTGCAGAAAAACTAAGACTCATGTTTTAGTTATAATGCTGCAGAGGCGTAAAAGAGAGAGGTTGGCATGGTTTGGAACTGTATTGGGCGTCGAGTTATGGTCAGAATACGTGTCCTAGGGTGGATATTAATAAGAAATAAGAAGGGAGATAACATCTAACAATCAATTAACATTTTTGAAGCCCTAATTTTGATAGAAAGCATTAGAAGAAGGATTGAAGGTTTGAGTCACGATAATTACAGATTGAAGCTAAGGAGAAGGGTGGTTTGCTATTCAATCTAATTCTTTAATTCAATTTTGTAATTAGGATGATGATTACTTTGATGATTTCAGTTTTTAATTCATTTGTGAAGAACTAATTTACTTGTTAGGCTTATGACAAATCTTGATGGTTGAACGATGATTATATAACTTTGAATTTTAGTTTAATAATCTATCATTCAGTTTATTGATGAGTGAGTTTTATACCCATGAATTGGATACGTTCGGGCTTAATTTATTGTTGTTCTTAAGTCTTTTAGGATGTTTTTATGTGTTTGTGTCTATTCATGCATGTTTTATATTATTTTATAGGAATTGGGACAAAAGTTACATGGATCGATGTTTGGGGTTGGCTAGATTCGCGTTTTAAACTTGCATTTACATAGAGTCACTTCAGAGCCAATTTTACTATAGCTCCTGACGTTATTTCGAAAACCTCAAAGAATGAAAGTTGTAGATCTACTTCTCCTCTTTCCGGATCATCTTGAATCATCGAAATCGGAGTTCGGACGAAGACGTTATGGCCATTTTCCCAAAGGACGTCGGAGCGAAAATGTCGAATATGTGGTAGCCAAGAGCCCATTTTTAGCCTATGCTTGCAAAAGGGCGTTAGGGGCGAACTCGACAGCCGTTACCAATATTTGGGAAGCAGCTGAGGAAGGGTTTGAGTGCGGCTTTGGACGTTTTGGGGCGAATTTTGACACCTTTTGACTCCAAATAGGATTGGGTTTGTTCCTAAACTAAAAATTGGACTTGTAACCTATAAATACATGATGTAAGGCATAAAATAAGAGGAGATTAGATAGTTTAGCCTAGATTAAACACTCCTTTAGATTAGAAACTAACCTAGTTCTTATTAGTTTTGGAGATTGAAGCAACTTGGAGACCATTGAAGATCGAGAGCAAGAGCGAGAGGGGAGCATCAGTTTTTTGACAACAGATTCTATTCTTTTCTCATCTTACTTTTATCTTTTGATGTCTATTCGATTTGTGGATTCTTGGTTTTAATTCATTAATTATGAACTAACTATTTTTGAGATTTCAATTGAACTTTTTATGGCTATGAATTAGTTATTCATTATATTCTAATTATTTATGTTAAAGTGAGTTGTTTATCTTGTCTTGTGCTTATTGCTTAATTATTTGATCGATAATTACTTTGTTACTCTAGAAGGAATTGGAAGAGAATTCTAGGGTTAGAAGCTGGGCATGATATCATGTGACTTAGTTATTTGCATGATGAATAATTAGGTTTGTGAATTGAATGGAAATATCTGTTTATTACATGATGTAACACATAAGGAATTGGGATTGGAAAAGAGTTTAATTCAATTGTTTTGCATAGGAATATAGCAAGATTAATCTGGATTAAATAGAAGGCAATTGATCACTTGAAAAGGGACTTTTGGCATTTGAGAATTCACATTAACAATTGATGAGGCATAATAATTGGGATAATTGGATAATTGATTTATAATTCATAATTGGGGATATTGAAGTCTTAATCTTTATTTATTTGAATTCATTCGTTAAAATCTTGGTTTTAATTAGTTAATTTAGTTTTCTTAATTAGAAAAAACACGATTTGAGATTGTTTAAATAAAATTAGTTTGGTTAAGAATTAGTACTTGGTGATTTTTATTAAATAATTCATCGTGGGAACGATACTCTACTTTCACTTTATTACTTGTTGATGATAGTGTATACTTGCGTATTCATTGATTGCTGAAATCGATCAACAAGTTTTTGGCGCCGTTATTTTAGATTTTTTTGGCGCCATTCTTAGGAATTAATTTAATAATTATTTACCAATATTAATTTCAATCAAATTAGTCTTAATTTAAACATTTTTATTTTATTTTTAATTCTCTTTCTATATTTCTCTCTTTTAATTACCATGGATGACTTTGTGTATCAATGGCCATACGAACATGACTCAACCAAGGGAGTGGAGATTGAAAGACTCGAGAAACTTTACTGCATTATCGGCCTGATTGAGACACTTTCGAGGATGTTTGAAGCTTTTTGAAGCTCGGTGTCGTCAAAGTATGGTGGTTACTTGTGATTATTGTCTTTGGAAATCATATGAGTCATCAATGCACCATCGATTTGAAAGAGACAGGTATAGTGGTGATTACCCCAATAATTATGTCTATCCCAATAACTATCATCGAGGATTGGGGTATCACGGATTTTTCATGGATAACAATCAAGATCAATTTTATGCTCCAAGTCCAACATACCCACATGATTTCTTGTGTCCACCTCCACTACAACAGGAAGAACATTCAAATTGGGAGGAAGCCTTGGAAAAATTTATTAAAGCTTACGAAAAAGGAATGAGGAACAAGACAAGAAAATGAATCAAGTAAATTTGAATTTGCAAAGCCAAGCGTTGTTGATCAAAATTTGGAAAATCAAGTGGAGCAGATAGCACATCGTTGAACAACGAATCCTCAATACACGGCCCTATGACATGGATTAGGGCAGATGGTGAGCCCGAGCCAAATCTACAAATGGATGAGCCACGAGATGAAAAAGAGGAGACAAGTGGGGATAATGACAACAAATTCGGTGAAGAACTAATTGTGAGAACCAATGATGATGAGCCAATGTTATTTATGCCTCAAGTGCCTTCTCCTCCACAGGTTCAAGAGTCCGGTTAGATTTGTAAAACCTTGTCCGATTAGTAGTCATGTAAATCGGCAATACTCTACGTGATGTAAAAGCAAGTACACCTTGAAACCATGATGCGATGAAATTGGAGAAGATAGAAGAAGAAATTGTGTGTCGACAAGCTTCAATACTAGAATATATTATGCAGACACAATGGAGAAACCACCTGAATCTTTGGATGTTCTTGAATGTGATCTTATCTAAAGAAAGCATGCTAGGTGACTTTAATATAATGATAGCTATAAATAAATGGGAACCTACCAAAAGCTATATTATTTCCAGATGGATGGAGGTTCCTCAACTTTAAATGGGGAATTGGATAGAAATTGAAGAAGTCAATTTGAGACTATAAAACAAGCGCTTATTGGGAGCAACCCAAGTTTAATTTTATTTTAGTTTTTATTAAGTTTTATATTAGTAGTTTTGAATTTGCATTTATTTAGGATTTAATAAAATTGCTTCTATCATGGTTTTCTGAGTTATTCAAGTCAAATTCAAGTGTGGTGCCCAATTTGTTCCATGTCTTGCTTTATTCTCCAAACTTAGCGGGCAAGGAGGAAGATTGCTATATTTTCGAAGTCCTCTGCTTTAATTTTTCTATTTAGGTCATTGAGGACAATGTCTAGTTTAAGTTTGGGGCATTTTAGTGTCGTATTGCATATAGTTAGTTATTTACATTGTAGTTTCGTTATGTTTTCGGGTTATTTACATTTAGTTGTTGCATTAGTTTTTTTTTTTTTTTGTTTAAAAAAAAAATTTAAAAATCACAAAAATAGTAGTTAGTTTACTAAGTTTGTTGCTTGATTAGTTTATATTTGCATGATTCAAGCTGTTAGATAGTAAAAAGTCTATTTTGGCCAATGATGAGGCTGGAGTTAAGTAGATAAGTATAGTATTGAATATTAGAACTTTGATGTGATTTCTTGTTATGAATTGAATCTTTTCTGTTTGAAACCTGGTATAATCAAGGTTATACGTTAATACTGACTATATTAATCGATTAAGTTTAAATTGATACATAATGGATTTTTTAAGGATAATACTAGTTTGAAGGAATGAAAGACATGAATAAGTGAGATGGCTAAATTTTGATAAAAACTTAAGTTTGGGGAAAATTTTGGGGTATATAAGCTTTAAAAAAAAAAAAAATGTTGAGTCTTGTGGTGGGTTGAGGAGAAACACTCCCCATAAACACAAGCGTGAGATGGAGCGTAAACGCACTCACCAACCATCTATAAAAAAAAAAAAAAAAAAAAAAAATTACAAGTGGCTAGTTTTGTTTGGGGCCTTTGTTACTTGAGTAAAAACGCGCATGAAAGAATATCTTAAAACCTAAGCGCCCTAAGGTCTTATATATGTGCAGGAGTCGTTGGTGAAAGCTCGCTAAGGGTGACCTTTATTAGCCTAATGGAATGAGACATTACGATTATGGTTAAAAAAAAAAACAATAAAAGCGGAAAAGAGCAAAAAGCCCCCGTAATGAAAAGTAAAGCATAAGTATCCAGTTGGACTCTTGAACTTGGTGGATGTTTGACTTTAGTTGGATATAAACTTGTTAAGTGAATTTTGTGAATTTGCACTATATGATGCCTTCAAAGATATCTATTATGTCTTAAATTTGATTTTATATCAGTTAACATTGTTGTGGAGCACACACGCACTATATCAGTGATAACAGTCTAAGATTTGATGATTCATTGGGAAATTATTGATTTGTTTTAATATGATGTATTATCATGTTTACTTGATTTCTCTAAGGCCGGTTGAATAGACTTGTTTACATCATTCTTTGTTGGATTAAGTAGGCATATAGATTAGTTTCATTACATTGCATTGCATAACATTTTTGTGTTTTTGCTTGAGACAAGCAAAGATTTAAGTTTAGGGGGTATTTGATGAGTGAGTTTTATACCCATGAATTGGATACATTCGGGCTTAATTTATTGTTGTTCTTAAGTCTTTTAGGATGTTTTTATGTGTTTGTGTCTATTCATGCATGTTTTATATTATTTTATAGGAATTGGGACAAAAGTTACATGGATCGATGTTTGGGGTGGCTAGATTCGCGTTTTGACACCATTTACATAGCAGTCACTTCAGAGCCAATTTGACTATAGCTCCTGACATTATTTCGAAAACCTCAAAGAATGAAAGTTGTAGATCTACTTCTCCTCTTTCCGGATCATCTTGAATCATCAAATCGGAGTTCGGACGAAGAAGTTATGGCCATTTTCCCAAAGGACGTCGGAGCGAGAAAATGTCGAGATTATGTGGGCGAGCGCCGGGGCCATTTTTTAACCTATACTTGGCCAAGAGGCGCTAGAAGCGCGAACTCATTGCGCCGTTGCCCCAGTATTTGAGGCATTGAGGAAGGAAGGTTAGTGATAGCTGGAGGCGCGTTTTGGCAAATTTTGACACCTTTTGACTCCAAATAGGATTGGGTTTGTTCTAAACTAAAAATTGGACTTGTAACCTATAAATACATGATGTAAGGCATAAAATAAGAGGAGATTACATAGCTTAGCCTAGATTAAACACTCCTTTAGATTAGAAAATAACCTAGTTCTTATTAGTTTTGGAGATTGAAGCAACTTGGAGACCATTGAAGATCGAGAGCAAGAGCGAGAGGGAGCATCAGTTCTTGACAACAGATTCTATTCTCTTCTCTCATCTTACTTTTATCTTTTGATGTCTATTCGGTTGTGGATTCTTGGTTTTAATTCATTAATTATGAACTAACTATTTTGAGATTTCAATTGAACTTTTTATGGCTATGAATTAGTTATTCATTATATTCTAATTATTTATGTTAAAGTGAGTTGTTTATCTTGTCTTGTGCTTATTGCTTAATTATTTGATCGATAATTACTTTTATTACTCTAGAAGGAATTGGAAGAGAATTCTAGGGTTAGAAGCTGGGCATGATATCATGTGACTTAGTTATTTGCATGATGAATAATTAGGTTTGTGAATTGAATGGAAATATCTTTTACATGCGCATGTAACACATAAGGAATTGGGATTGGAAAGAGTTTAATTCAATTGTTTTGCATAGGAATATAGCAAAGATTAATCTGGATTAAATAGAAGGCAATTGATCACTTGGAAAAGGACTTTTGGCATTTGAGAATTCACATTAACAATTCGATGAGGCATAATAATTGGGATAATTGGATAATTGATTTATAATTCATAATTGGGGATATTGAAGTCTTAATCTTTATTTATTTGAATTCATTAGTTAAAATCTTAGTTTTAATTAGTTAATTTAGTTTTCTTAATTAGAAAAAACACGATTTGAGATTGTTTAAATAAAATTAGTTTGGTTAAAAATTAGTACTTGGTGATTTTTATTAAATAATTCCTCGTGGGAACGATACTCTACTTTCACTTTATTACTTGTTGATAGTGTATACTTTTGCGTATTCATTGATTAAAAATCGATCAACAAGTTTTTAGGCGGATTTTTTGCCATTCTTGGGGAATTAATTTAATAATTATTTACCAATATTAATTTCAATCAAATTAGTCTTAATTTAAACATTTTTATTTTATTTTTAATTCTCTTTCTATATTTCTCTCTTTTGGTACCATGGATGACTTTGTGTATCAATGGCCATACGAACATGACTTCAACCAAGGGGAGTGGAGATTGAAAGACTAGAGAAACTTTACGCATTGTCGGCCAGATTGAGACACTTTTCGAGGATGTTTGAAGCTTTTTTGAAGCTCGGCGTCGTCAAAGTATGGTGGTTACTTGTGATTATTGTCTTTGAAATCATATGAGTCATCAATGCACCATCGGATTTAGTAGAAGATGCAGTATAGTGGTGATTACCCCAATAATTATGTCTATCCCAACAACTATCATCGAGTTGGGGTATCACCCGGATTTTCATGGAGTAACAATCAAGATCAATTTTATGCTCCAAGTCCAACATACCCACATGATTTCTTGTGTCCACCTCCACTACAACGGAAGAACATTCAAATTGGGAGGAAGCCTTGGAAAAATTTATTAAAGCTTACGAAAAAAAAGGAATGAGGAACAAGACAAGAAAATGAATCAAGTAAATTTGAATTTGCAAAGCCAAGAGGCGTTGATCAAAATTTGGAAAATCAAGTGGAGCAGATAGCACATCGTTGAACAACATCCTCAATACACACACAGCCCTATGACATGGATTAGAGGCAGATGGTGAGCAGAGCCAAATCTACAATTTGGATGAGCCACGAGATGAAAAAGAGGAGACAAGTGGGGATAATGACAACAAGGTCGGTGAAGAACTAATTGTGAGAACCAATGATGATGAGCCAATGTTATTTATGCCTCAAGTGCCTTCTCCTCCACAGTTCAAGAGTCAGGTTAGATTTGCAAAACCTTGTCCGATTAGTAGTCATGTAAATCGGCAATACTCTACTGTGATGTAAAAGCAAGTACACCTTGAAACCATGAGTGCGATGAAATTAGAGAAGATAGAAGAAGAAATTGTTGTGTCGACAAGCCTCTATGCTAGAATATATTCATGAGACACAATGGAGAAACCACCTGAATCTTTGGGCGTTCTTGAATGTGATCTTATCTAAAGAAAGCATGCTAGGTGACTTTAATATAATAGCTATTACAAATGGGAACCTACCAAAAGCTATATTATTTCCGATGGATGGAGGTTCCTCAACTTTAAGTGAGGGAATTGGATGAAATTGAAGAAGTCGGTGAGACTATAAAACAAGCGCTTATTGGGAGGCAACCCAAGTTTAATTTTATTTTTAGTTTTTATTAAGTTTTATATTAGTAGTTTTGAATTTGCATTTATTTAGGATTTAATAAAATTGCTTCTATCATGGTTTCTGAGTTATTCAAGTCAAATTCAAGTGTGGTGCCCAATTTGTTCCATGTGCTTGCTTTATTCTCCAAACTTAGCGGGCAAGGAGGAAGATTGCTATATTTTTCGGGAAGTCCTCTGCTTTAATTTTTCTATTTAGGTCATTGAGGACAATGTCTAGTTTAAGTTTGAGGGCATTTTAGTGTCGTATTGCATATAGTTAGTTATTTACATTGTAGTTAGTTATGTTTTGGGTTATTTACATTTAGTTGTTGCATTAGTTTTTTTTTTTTTTTTTAAAAAAAAAAAATTTTAAAAATCATAAAAATAGTAGTTAGTTTACTATGTTTGTTGCGATTAGTTTATATTTGCATGATTCAAAACATTAGATAGTAAAAGTCTATTTTGGCCAATGATGAGGCCGGGAGTTAAGTAGATAAGTATAGTATTGAATATTAGGGCTTTGATGTGATTTCTTGTTATGAATTGAATCTTTTCTGTTTTTGCTGGTATAATCAAGGTTATACGTTAATAATTGACTATATTAGCGATTAAGTTTAAATTGATACATAATGGATTTTTTAAGATAATACTAGTTTGAAGGAATGAAAGACATGAATAGTGGAGATGGCTAAATTTTGATAAAAACTTAAGTTTGGGGGAAATTTTGGGGTATATAAAGCTTTAAAAAAAAAAAACATGTTGAGTCTTGTGGTGGGTTGAGGAGAAACACTCCCCATAAACACAAGCGTGAGATGGGCGTAAAAGCGCACTCACCAACCATCTATAAAAAAAAAAAAAAAAAAAAAAATTACTGTGGCTAGTTTTGTTTGGGGCCTTTGTTACTTGAGTAAAATGCATTGAAGGTATCTTAAAACCTAAGCGCCCTAAGGTCTTATATGGTGCAGGAGTCGTTGGTGAAAGCTAAGCTAAGGGGTGACAACATTAGCCTAATGGAATGAGACATTGCACGATTATGGTTAAAAAAAAAACAATAAAAAAGGAAAAAAGAGCAAAAGCCCCGTAATGAAAAGTAAAGCATAAGTATCCCAGTTGGACTCTTGAACTTGGTGGATGTTTGACTTTAGTTGGATATAGCTTGTTAATTGAATTTTGTGAATTTGCACTTGTATGATGCCTTCAAAGATATCTATTATGTCTTAAATTTGATTTTATATCGATTAACATTGTTGTGGAGCACACACGCACTATATATCGGTGATAACAGATCTAAGATTTGATGATTGATTGGGAAATTCTTGATTTGTTTTAATATGATGTATTATCATGTTTACTTGATTTCTCTAAAGTAGGTTGAATAGACTTGTTTACATCATTCTTTGTTGGATTAAGTAGGCATATAGATTAGTTTCATTACATTGCATTGCATAACATTTTTGTGTTTTTGCTTGAGGACAAGCAAAGATTTAAGTTTGGGGGTATTTGATGAGTGAGTTTTATACCCATGAATTGGATACATTAAGACTTAATTTATTGTTGTTCTTAAGTCTTTTAGGATGTTTTTATGTGTTTGTGTCTATTCATGCATGTTTTATGTTATTTTATAGGAATTGGGACAAAAGTTACATGGATCGATGTTTGGGGTGGCTAGATTCGCGTTTTGACACCCATTTACATATAGAGTCACTTCAGAGCCAATTTGACTATAGCTCCTGACATTATTTCGAAAACCTCAAAGAATGAAAGTTGTAGATCTACTTCTCCTCTTTCCGGATCATCTTGAATCATCAAAATCGGAGTTGAGGACGAAGAAGTTATGGCCATTTTCCCAAAGGGCGTCGGATGAAAAATGTCGAGATTTGTGGTAGCGCCAGGCGCCCATTTTAACCTATGCTTGGCCAAAGGGCGCTAGGGATGAACTCAGTAGCCGTTGCCCAGTATTTGAAGCTACTGAGGGAAGGGTTTGATGACTGGCAGGGCGCGTTTTGGTAATTTTGACACCTTTTGACTCCAAATAGGATTGGGTTTGTTCCTAAACTAAAAATTGGACTTGTAACCTATAAATACATGATGTAAGGCATAAAATAAGAGGAGATTACATAGCTTAGCCTAGATTAAACACTCCTTTAGATTAGAAAATAACCCTAGTTCTTATTAGTTTTGGAGATTGAAGCAACTTGGAGACCATTGAAGATCAAGAGCAAGAGCAAGAGGGGGAGCATCGAGTTCTTGACAACAGATTCTATTCTCTTCTCTCATCTTACTTTTATCTTTTGATGTCTATTCAGTTGTGGATTCTTGGTTTTAATTCATTAATTATGAACTAACTATTTTTGAGATTTCAATTGAACTTTTTATGGCTATGAATTAGTTATTCATTATATTCTAATTATTTATGTTAAAGTGAGTTGTTTATCTTGTCTTGTGCTTATTGCTTAATTATTTGATCAGTAATTACTTTGTTACTCTAGAAGGAATTGGAAGAGGAATTCTAGGGTTAGAACTGGGCATGATATCATGTGACTTAGTTATTTGCATGATGAATAATTAGGTTTGTGAATTGAATGGAAATATCTTTACATAGCATGTAACACATAAGGAATTGGGATTGGAAAGAGTTTAATTCAATTGTTTTGCATAGGAATATAGCAAGATTAATCTGGATTAAATAGAAGGCAATTGATCACTTGAAAAAGGACTTTTGGCATTTGAGAATTCCTGTTAACAATTCAGATGAGGCATAATAATTGGGATAATTGGATAATTGATTTATAATTCATAATTGGGGATATTGAAGTCTTAATCTTTATTTATTTGAATTCATTCGTTAAAATCTTAGTTTTAATTAGTTAATTTAGTTTTCTTAATTAGAAAAAACACGATTTGAGATTGTTTAAATAAAATTAGTTTGGTTAAGAATTAGTACTTGGTGATTTTTATTAAATAATTCCTCGTGGGAGCGATACTCTACTTTCACTTTATTACTTGTTGAATAGTGTATACTTTTGCGTATTCATTGATTATGTAAATCGATCAACAAGTTACCCCAATAATTATGTCTATCCCAATAACTATCATCGAGTTGGGGGTATCACCCGGATTTTTCATGGAGTAACAATCAAGATCAATTTTATGCTCCAAGTCCAACATACCCACATGATTTCTTGTGTCCACCTCCACTACAACAGGAAGAACATTCAAATTGGCAGGAAGCCTTGGAAAAATTTATTAAAGCTTCTGAAAAAAGGAATGAGGAACAAGACAAGAAAATGAATCAAGTAGAGCTGAATTTGCAAAGCCATGGGGCGTTGATCAAGAATTTGGAAAATCAAGTGGAGCAGATATGCACATGCGTTGAACAACCTCCTCAATACACTGCCCTATGACATGGATTCCGGGCCCGATGGTGAGCCCGAGCCAAATCTACAACCGGATGAGCCACGAGATGAAAAGAGGAGAGACAAGTGGGATAATGACAACAAGGTCGGTGAAGAACTAATTGTGAGAACCAATGATGATGAGCCAATGTTATTTATGCCTCAAGTGCCTTCTCCTCCACAGTTCAAGAGTCCGGTTAGATTTGTAAAACCTTGTCCGATTGGTAGTCATGTCGTCGGCAATACTCTCTGTGATGTAAAAGCAAGTACACCTTCGAAACCATGGTGCGATGAGCTGGAGAAGATAGAAGAAGAAACTGTTGTGTCTGACAAGCTTCAATACTAGAATATATTCGCAGACACAATGGAGAAACCACCTAGATGCTGGATGTTCTTGAATGTGATCTTATCTAAAGAAAGCATGCTAGGTGACTTTAATATAATGGCTATCGTAAATGGGAACCTACCAAAAGCTATATTATTTCCGATGGATGGAGGGTTCCTCAACTTTCGTAGGGGAATTGGATAGAGAATTGAAGAAGTCAGGCTGAGACTATAAAACAAGCGCTTATTGGGAGGCAACCCAAGTTTAATTTTTATTTTTAGTTTTTATTAAGTTTTATATTAGTAGTTTTGAATTTGCATTTATTTAGGATTTAATAAAATTGCTTCTATCATGGTTTTACAGGTTATTCAAGTCAAATTCAAGTGTGGTGCCCAATTTGTTCCATGTGCTTAGCCTATTCTCCAAACTTAGCGGGCAAGGAGGAAGATTGCTATATTTTCAGGGAAGTCCTCTGCTTTAATTTTTTCTATTTCAGTCATTGAGGACAATGTCTAGTTTAAGTTTGCGGGCATTTTAGTGTCGTATTGCATATAGTTAGTTATTTACATTGTAGTTCGTTATGTTTTCGGGTTATTTACATTTAGTTGTTGCATTCGTTTTTTTTTTTGTTTAAAAAAAAAATTTAAAAATCGCAAAAATAGTAGTTAGTTTACTAAGTTTGTTGCAGTTAGTTTATATTTGCATGATTCCAACTGTTAGATAGTAAAAGTCTATTTTGGCCAATGATGAGACTGGAGTTAAGTAGATAAGTATAGTATTGAATATTAGAGCTGATGTGATTTCTTGTTATGAATTGAATCTTTTCCTGTTTGAAACCGGTATAATCAAGGTTAGCACGTTAATAACAAAATGTATATTAATCGATTAAGTTTAAATTGATACATAATGGATTTTTAAGGATAATACTAGTTTGAAGGAATGAAAGACATGAATAGGCGGAGATGGCCAAATTTTGATAAAACTTAAGTTTGGGGAAAATTTTGGGGTATATAAGCTAAAAAAAAAAAACATGTTGAGTCTTGTGGTGGGTTGAGGAGAAACACTCCCCATAAACACAAGCGTGAGATGGAGCGAAACGCACTCACCAACCATCTATAAAAAAAGAAAAAAAAAAAAAATTACAGTAGCTAGTTTTGTTTGGGGCCTTTGTTACTTGAGTAAATACGCCTCAAGGGGGTATCTTAAAACCTAAGCGCCTAAGGTCTTATATGGTGCAGGAGTCGTTGGTGAAAGCTCGCTAAGGGGTGACACTTTGTTAGCCTAATGGAATGAGACATTGCACGCTTATGGTTAAAAAAAAAAACAATAAACCGGAAAAGAGCAAAAAGCCCCGTAATGAAAAGTAAAGCATAAGTATCCCGATTGGACTCTTGAACTTGGTGGATGTTTGACTTTAGTTGGATATAGCTTGTTCGTGAATTTTGTGAATTTGCACCTATATGATGCCTTCAAAGATATCTATTATGTCTTAAATTTGATTTTATATCGATTAACATTGTTGTGAGCACACACGCACTATATCGCTGATAACAGATCCTAAGATTTGATGATTAATTGGGAAATTACCGATTTGTTTTAATATGATGTATTATCATGTTTACTTGATTTCTCTAAAATGGCAGGTTGAATAGACTTGTTTCATCATTACTTTGTTGGATTCGTAGGCATATAGATTAGTTTCATTACATTGCATTGCATAACATTTTGTGTTTTTTGCTTGAGGACAAGCAAAGATTTAAGTTTGGGGGTATTTGATGAGTGAGTTTTATACCCATGAATTGGATACGTTCGGGCTTAATTTATTGTTGTTCTTAAGTCTTTTAGGATGTTTTTATGTGTTTGTGTCTATTCACGCATGTTTTATGTTATTTTATAGGAATTGGGACAAAAGTTACATGGATCGATGTTTGGGGTGGCTAGATTCGCGTTTTCGGCTTGCCATTTACATAGTAGTCACTTCAGAGCCAATTTGACTATAGCTCCTGACATTATTTCGAAAACCTCAAAGAATGAAAGTTGTAGATCTACTTCTCCTCTTTCCGGATCATCTTGAATCATCAAAATCGGAGTTCGGACGAAGAAGTTATGGCCATTTTCCCAAAGGACGTCGGAGTAGAAAATGTCAGAATATGTGGTAGCGTCCGGGGCGCTCATTTTTGCCTATGCTTGTAGCCGGGGCGCTAGGGGGAGAACTCAAGTAGTTAATTGCTTGTATTTGAAGGCATGGGAAGGGTTTGGTGCGGCCTGGACGCGTTTTGGGCGAATTTTGACACCTTTTTGACTCCAAATAGGATTGGGTTTGTTCCTAAACTAAAAATTGGACTTGTAACCTATAAATACATGATGTAAGGCATAAAATAAGAGGAGATTAGATAGCTTAGCCTAGATTAAACACTCCTTTAGATTAGAAACTAACCCTAGTTCTTATTAGTTTTGGAGATTGAAGCAACTTGGAGACCATTGAAGAGCAAGAGCAAGAGCAAGAGGGGAGCATCAGATTTGCTGACAACAGATTCTATTCTCTTCTCTCATCTTACTTTTATCTTTTGATGTCTATTCAACCAGGATTCTTGGTTTTAATTCATTAATTATGAACTAACTTTTTTGAGATTTCAATTGAACTTTTTATGGCTATGAATTAGTTATTCATTATATTCTAATTATTTATGTTAAAGTGAGTTGTTTATCTTGTCTTGTGCTTATTGCTTAATTATTTGATCAAGAATTACTTTGTTACTCTAGAAGGAATTGGAAGAGGAATTCTAGGGTTAGAATCGGGCATGATATCATGTGACTTAGTTATTTGCATGATGAATAATTAGGTTTGTGAATTGAATGGAAATATCACGTTACATGATGTAACACACATAAGGAATTGGGATTGGAAAGAGTTTAATTCAATTGTTTTGCATAGGAATATAGCAAGATTAATCTGGATTAAATAGAAGGCAATTGATCACTTGGAAAGGACTTTTGGCATTTGAGAATTCCTGTTAACAATTCAAGAGGGCATAATAATTGGGATAATTGGATAATTGATTTATAATTCATAATTGGGGATATTGAAGTCTTAATCTTTATTTATTTGAATTCATTCGTTAAAATCTTGGTTTTAATTAGTTAATTTAGTTTTCTTAATTAGAAAAAACACGATTTGAGATTGTTTAAATAAAATTAGTTTGGTTAAGAATTAGTACTTGGTGATTTTTATTAAATAATTCCTCATGGGAATGATACTCTACTTTCACTTTATTACTTGTTGACCGTGTATACTTGCACGTATTCATTGATTGCGAAATCGATCAACATTTATCGATTGTGATGTGTGCTTAAATTTATGAATTGCTTGATCACCAATTCTATGTGGATTTGTATGGATTCGAGAGATGAGATATGAATCTAGACATAGTCACTATAACATGTGTTCTTGAATTCTGTTTTTAAATGGAATCTTTATGAATGTTAGGGTAGAGATATGCCTAACATCGCATGTAATCGGATAGAGAACTTGAACTTAAACCTTATTTAATTGAAATTCACATCGAGATATAGTGAATTAGTTGATTAAGGTGTTTAGCTTAATTCTACCTAATTTATGGATTTAAGTTAATATGGTATTAGTGCATCGAGATGTGGCTAGTTCTACTTAAGTGTTCTTGATTAATAAACTAGGATAGTGAATTGAATTGGAATAAGGTGTAATAATCGGAGTGAGACTTAAAGTGAAGTTGTAAGCCTAATTCTCCAATATTTGCTTGAAATTACAGTTTTTGAGTTTGTTGATTGTTTGGTATTTTTAGTATTTTTAGTTTTTAATAGTTATGACTCTTGAATTGGATAGTTTAATAAAATTTGGATTAATATAAAGCTGGTAATTATGAGGATTAATTTCATATTTAATCTCCATGGGAACGATACTCGACTTATCACTGTATTACTTGTTGACCACGTGCACTTGCGTGTGAGCGTAATTAGATTTTGACCAACAAAGATATAAACCTAGCCCTAGGTTTTAAATCAAAGGGACTCTCATCTATGAGTGTCATAGACTTCCATGAAGGTCTGAAGAAGATGCACCACATGAAGTCTCAGAATGTCAAGGGGTACAAGAAGAAAGAGTTTCCCCATAAATATAAATTTCTGGCTGACATTGTAGGAAAGTGCATATGTTGTAAAAGTTCTGGCCATGAATCTATGAATAAAGTCCAACTAAAGCTCATGACAGCAATCTGCTTCAGAATTCAACTCAACTATGGGGCTCTACTCATAGATTAGATCAGGAAGTGGATGCTTAGCTCAAAGAAAACAAAAAGCTCTGGAAAAATGCTCTATGGAAGGTACATAAGCATAATCCTAAAATCTTCTTTGGGTGACAAAATTGGGGACAAGGAAGGGGAACCCATCAACCCCAACATAAGAATGACCTAGCAGCTGTTTTTAAATTGGAAAAGAAACCCTGCAAAAAATGTAAGGATGATGTCTAAATCCAGTGGAAGGACTGGGGGAGAAATGATATCTGGGCTACCAGGAAACATGTCAGTTGTGAAAGAAGTTGAAAAAGAAGAAGTCAATTAAAAGGAACCCATAACTTTGACCAGAAAAAGCAAAGGTAAGAGGAAAGTGAATGTTCAAGCAATAGAAGAGCGTCAAGGCTCAACCACTAATGTGCCTCAAGAAAGTTTGAGCACTGAAATTCTGGAGGAAATAAAGAAGAAGAAGTAGCAGTCTGAAGAGGAAGAAGACAGAGCCACCATCTCTCAACTGCTTAAGAAGGGAAAATGTAGCCACAATACAAAGAAGTCTTCACTCACCTCAATCAAAGAGCCATTACCGATTGTAGAGTCCAGACTTACAATCACTCCAGAGGTGGATGTTGCAACAATATCTTTGCCCGAACCAACTAACAAAGCTGAAGCTAAAGAAAGCACTAAGGTTGTGGCTAAGCCCAAAGGAACAAAGAAAAAGCTTGTCAAGAAATATGTTCTTGATAATGAAAAAGCCTTGAAGGAAGAAGAAAGAAAAATAGCTACAGAAAAGGAGCTTCTTGAAGCCCCTGTACTAATAAGTGCTCCAGCTGAGGGGGAGCTGCCTGAAGAACAAATGAATGATCAGATTGAAGGTGAGCCTCTCAAAATCCCTGTGCCAAAAAATGCTATAGCTGAGGGGGAGATACAAGAAGATGTGGAAATGGAAGGTGTGGAAGCTATGAAAGTAGAAATGGCTGAAGAAAAAGTAAGAAATGAAGAGATGTTTAAAGTAGTGGAAATTTCCAATGAAGAAAATAAAGACAAAGATGAAGAGATTGATGAAGTTGAGATAATAGCAGTAGGCTGGGATGGATATAGGAGATCCATCTACAATCAGTTGTTCTCCTACATACCAATGATGCCCTATCACAAAGCCCATATTCTCAACTCCTGGGATCACATGTTCTGGACCTTCAACGATTATCCAACAATTTCAGTTCTAGCTCATTGATGAGTGGGTTTTATACCTACGAATCGACCTCTAATTCAAGCTTAAACTGTGTTAATTCTTTATTATTATGATTCATTTTACTTATTTATTGTTGTTTCATGTTTAGGTGTGGTGGCATAGCATTTGGACTTCAAAGGAGGGTTCGTGGCGGAACTTAGCAAGAAAATGAGAAATAAATGGACTTTTGTAGAAAGACCCCCGCCGGGACGGGGGTACTTGATCAAAGATAATAGCACCCCCCGCCGGGGCGGGCTCTTAATAAAGGAAAACCCCCATCGGGACGGGGGTACGGGAAAAGCAGAGAGTCCTATTTCTCTTGTACTGCTACAGAGGCGTGAAGGATAGTGGTTGGCATGGTGTGGAATTACATTGGGCGTCAAATTATGAGCAGAATATGTGTTCTAGGCTGGATATTAACATAAAACAACAAAGGAAATGACAACTAACAATCAATTAGCAATTTGAAGAGCTATTTTTTGAGCAAAAACATTGGACGAAGGATTGAAGGTGGAATTCACAATAATTAAAAATTGAAGTAGAGAAGAAGGGTGGTTCTGGATTCATTATTTTTCTTCAATTCAATAATTGTAATTGGGATGATGATTACTTTGATGAATTCAGTTTTTATTTTGATTATGATGAACTAATTTACTTGTTAGGCTTCTGACGGATCTTGATGGTTGAACAATGATTATGGTTGAACAATGATTATGTGCTTTGAATTTATGAATTGCTTGATCACCAATTCTATGTGGATTTGTATGGATTCGAGAGAGGAAATATGAATCTAGACTTAGTCATTATAGCATGTGTTCTTAAATTATGTATTTGAATGGAATCTTGATTAATGGTAGGGTAGAGATATGCCTAGCATTGCATGTAATTGAATAAAGAACTTGAACTTAAACCTTATTTGATTGTAATTCTCATAGAAATATAGTGAATTAGTTAATTAGGGTGTTTAGCTTAATTCTATCTAATTTGTGGATTTAAGTTAATATGGTATTAGTGCATCGAGATGTGGCTAATTCTACTTGAGTGTTCTTGATTAATAAACTGGGATAATGAGTTGAACTGAAATAGGGTGTAATAATCAAAGTGATACTAAAAGTGAAGTTGTAGGCCTAATTCTCTAATATTTGCTTGAAATTACAATTTTTAAGTTTGTTGATTGCTTGGTATTTTTAATATTTTTTGTTTTAATAGTTATAATCATTAAATTGGATAGTTTAATAAAATTTGGATTAATATAAAGATGGTAATTGTTAGGATTAACTTTATACTAAATCTCTATGGGAACGATACTTGACATATCATTATATTACTTGTTGACCACGTGCACTTGCGTGTGAGCGTAATTAGATTTAAACCAACACTCATGGATTTCCTAGCAACCTCACGTTTGCTCAGAAGATGATCATTAACCATCCTTCTTCAGAAAATGGGCGTGAGGTACAATCAATTCCTATCCCCTGTAGAGTTAATCATTGTCCTCCATCAAACTTCAACCAATTCTATGAATTTCCAAGATGGTTGGAAGTGATTCTTGATCCACTAAACCAATTTCCAACTACTGAATCCCAACATTTTGTAACTGATGAACCAAATATGCCTAACTTTATATTAATACAGTTTTCAACCATTTCTCACTCTACGAATATTAATCCTACTCAAATCATAGAGTCACCTACTCCACCAGCTTCAACAATCTCTCCTCCCATAACTTAAACCCCCATACCTGAACCTCCTTCGGACATTCCTTCCTCCTCAACCAACAATTATTTTGATCTTGCTCTTGCTCTTGCTCTCTCCAACCTACAAAACAAAAATACAAGAGCCTCTCCTCCAGTCACCAAACAAATACTTGAGCTTCTCTAAGATCTTCCCACCAAATCTGAGATGTCGAATGCATCACAGAAAGAGACTACAAATATTCAAGAAGATCTTGAAACTCACTATCTGCTTTTTCATACAAGGCTGAACCACTTGATAGATGCTACCAACACCATCCCAGCAATCTGAGTTCTAAGCTCACAAATAAGCTTAGGGAGATCATCAAGGAAATGATCCACAACATAAATGAAAGGGATCAAATTCACTTTCAATATGCCCGGAAGCACAAGAAAGCAGTTATCCTTCCGCAGAAGACTCAAAAATAAACTTGTTATGGAAAGCCTCTCAAGCCTACGATCTTCCATTCAAGAATTCAAAGATTACTCTATGAGTAAGATACAACAAACAAACACTATCTTAGACATTCTACAAAAGCATAACTCTCAAACTGACTCTCTGGTTAAAGAAAATCATGAAGACATTACTCAATCCAGGAATCAGGTCCACAAACTTGTCTAAGGCATGAATTATCTGTCAGAAGACATTCGAACCCTTAATCCTTATATAATTATCTGTCAGAAGACATTCGAACCCTTAATCCTTATATAAAGTGGGAGAATAAAGGGGAAGGGGAGAAATGCAAAGGAAGAGGAAAACAAATTGCTTAATCTTCAAGGAGTCCTCCCACAAGACAGCCTCGTTATCAGACTCCATGACCTGAACATCAGCAGCGTCAACCAATTCTTATAGCGCAACCGCTAAGGAGTCAAGGGCCATCTCCTAGCTCATAAGGGGTAACCTCTACTAGCTTGAACATGCCAATTAGAGACCCTGCCTTTATGAACAACATGGTCATGGAGAATGGCTAAGTCAAAGCGAGATAGAAGATATTACATAGAGAGATGAAGCCAGCAGGAGAAGGAGAGTTGCATAGCATGCCAATCCTCCAAAAAGCAAAAGGTAGAAGAGATAGAGATAAGTTGAAATTTCTTTTATTGATGTAACTATGCTATAGTGCAATCACTAACTCTCTTGTAAAAATATCTTTTCTGGTTTCTTTGATGTGATTGGTACCTTCATAGGTTACAATCAATTTTTCCCAAATTTCTTTTGCATTTTTACAGTTACTAACTCTTTTGTATTCTTTTTCAATCAAAGCACTGCTTAGTACTTGTTCTGCTCGGGAAGCAATGTTCATGATTTCTTCTTCTTCTTCAGTGGTGAATTCATATATGTCTTTCTCGACAGTCTTTTCTCCTTCAATTTTGGTTAGAATTTGTACACCTCGTTCAATGGCACACCAAATTTTGATTCCTTGGGATTTGGCATAAATTTTGAATCTATTTTTCCAGGTGGCAAAATTTATACCATAAAATAGTGGAGGTCTGGACATGGACAGTCCTTCCCCGCAACCGGTAGAATTGTAGGCCATGGATCTACTCTTAGGTATGCCTATATATACTCAACAAACAAGTTAAAGAGCACTGCTCTGATACCAATTGAAAGGTCAATAATAATCTAGAAGAGGGGTTGAATAGATTATTATCAGTTAAAAATTATATTTAGGCCTTTTTGAATTTTTAGTTATTAATTAGCAGTTTTTAGTAATTAGCATGCAGGATATAAAAATTCAATCACAATGCACATAGATTTATCTGGTTCACAACATACACCCTTTGGTATGTTGCTACGTCCAGTCTCAAGTCCCTACTTGGAACTTTAGATCCTATTACTATCAGCAATAACAACTCTTTTAACAGGCGGAGAAGCCTTTACAAAGTTTTATAGACAAACTTTCAACTATTCAACTATTCTATCTTGGATAGCAAGCTCCCCGCTCCTCCTCAAGTCTAGTTGTACCACCCTTTTGAGATTAGTTCTATTCTATGATCTGGTCTTGAAACAACAGCCTCTTCCTCACCTCACAAGTACACTAGACCCCCAACTTCCCGCTGACCTCTCTAAGACTCTGGTCTTGGTCGAAGAATTACTCGTCTTTCTCACAGGTACATAAAATAAACTAACTCTAATCCTTTCTCTATTTACAAATAAGTTTACAACAAAGTGCTTCTTCAATAAGCTGATAAGAGTGAAGTACTGAATAATGCTTCTCAAATAAGCTGATAGAAAATTAAGAGCAAATATATCTGTATAAGAGTTTAAGGACTTTTATATTAACTAATAAGCTTCTTTAAAGCAGATAGAACTTTTGTTTAGATCCACTTATACGTCTAATTAAGCAAGTATATAATATTAAAGCACTTTAACAATTCTATAAAATAAAGAGTGTTTTTCTATGGATAATATAGAATTGTTTCTTAGTTAGTTTTTACCAAGTATCAATGTTTATCAAATATAATCTCAGTTAAGCACAAACTAATATAACAAATATTACTTATTTAACTCAAATAATATATAAGAATATTTTATCTATTATGTGAACTTTTATAAATAATGTCACTTAGTACTATAAGGAATCGTATGGTCGAATTCCTCTCCGTAGAGGTTTATCTCCGTAGCCTTGCAGCGCCCATGTATGACAAAATTTTAAATTTTCACAATTGATATTTATATAAATATTTTCAATAGATCACTACGATTCTCAAATCCGGTTTGGATGACTACTCTTTTTTGAGCAGTATCTCAGTGTTGTTTTGAGCTATCAAGTGTCGTATCTATTTTCGATATTTATATAAATAATATCAATAACAAGTTACTAAAGAGTATAAGGAATCGTACGGTCGGATTCCTCTCCGTAGAGGTTTATCTCTGTAGCCTTGCGGCACCCAAGTATCCTTTTATTTGATAAATAAAGGAAATATGGATATATAGAATTGTGTAGAAAAATATGTATTTTTATATCTATAGATAAAATACAAGTAAGAAATAATTTAACAGAAATCAAACTTATCTCAATACTTGGACCAATTTTTCTCTTCAAAAATTTAAAACTTTTGTAAGAAGAGATATAAAGTGTAACGACCGAGAAATTCGGATCTTATTGTAAAATGATTTTATTAATTTAAATAATAATAAAATCATATTATTTATGATATCAGGATGGTTGTCGTTCTATAACCTATTGATATTGGAATATCGTAGTATTTGAGCTACGTGAAGGAATTAAAGTGTTTGAATTTCTAAGACGAAAATGAAAGTTTTCTGAGAAATTTTCCGAAAAACACTATTCATCGGTATTTGCTCGGGAGTTATTTTTGAATTTTCGAGAAATACGTAATGATAGAATATTAAGGTAAGATGGATTATGTAATAATAATCTAGTTATGGAAAATGTAATATTTCGCTTGCGAACTTAAATTGAGAATGTAAGGAAAGTAAAGAATTAATGCGTTAAGAGATAATCGTATGATATGTGAGTATTGTACGAGAAAAGAAAACGAGTATGATATTAAGTATTATACGAGTTTGTATGAAGAATGAATTATCGTATATAAATTCTATATGAATTAGAATACGAGAATGATACATAAGCTATATGTATATATATTATTTAATATTAATGGACTTGTAAGGATTGGCTAGGATTTTGTATAAGTCCAAGTCAATTAAGTGTAAGGCCCATATAATGAATTAATAAACAAGAGAGTGTTTGTTAATGTAAAGCCCAAAGGATTAAGTTGATAAAGCCCAAGCTAGAGTCCAATGGATTATTTGACCCATGAGGCAAACCATAGGGATATGGTAAATGAGTAATGACCAAGTTTTATGAGTGGTGATCAAGTTAGTGTGGTAACCAAGCCTTTTAAGTGGGACCAAGTTATGTAATGACCAAGTTATGTAATAACCAAGTTAAATGTGTAATGGCCAAGCAATGGATAGATTTTGTGCCATGCAAGTGATGAATAGTAAGGAGGTACAAAAGGAGGTGGGATGATGGAAAAGACTAAACTACCCTAACCTTGGAAAATCTATAAATAGAGGAGGTTTACAAGCCATTTGATAATTGGTCAAACAATCCACACTCTCTCAAAGTGCTTAAGTGTTAGGAAGATTAAGTTGCAAATAAGCCACTTATACAAGAAGAAGAAAGAAGCTACTTATCAAGAACTTCTAGAGTAAGACTCCTTCTCTACTTTATCTTCTATCTCTATCCATGATAGGTTGATAAACAAAGATAGATTAAGGGGTCATGGATGTTAATAAATAAGAAGAATGTGTAAGTAATGAACTTAAGCCACATAAGTTGGTAATAAGTCATTTAAGCTAGCATAAGTTATAAACTTATGTGAAAGATTATGAACTTGTAATAAGTTTATTAATGAAAGTAATGAATTTGTATGTATATGAATTATATATACAAGGATGGAATTATATGTGAAAACATGTATGCATGGTGATTAAAAGACTAACTTTCTTAAGTTAGGAACAATGAAGTAATAAGTAGTTTATAATAGAATAAGCTATAAGCTCAGGAATGAAATAAGTCAAAATCCAACCATGAATATAAGTTGTTGGAAAAAAATATGTTAAGATGTTTATATTATGAATGTAATTCATTGGTAATGTTGAACAAGTCATAAGAACGAAGATTTGCCAGAAATCGCACGATTAGACGATAATCGTCGAATTCGTAAAATTCCCGGAATGGAAGTCAAATTTTGAGTTTGAGCTTGGAAATGTTATTTTCCAATGGAGACAAATCATGTTCATCATTTAAGAGTTGCAGACTCGAAAATGGGCGAATTCCGACTTAGAACGAAGAAACGAGCGTTTAACGTTCACGAATGTTTATCGTTTTCGTTAAAAATGAACCGATAGGTGAATTTTTAGCAAACGAAGTCAAATAGATAAAATTCTTGCATGACCGCATAGATTGCGTAATTTCTGAACCGTAGGCTTTTGAACGGACCAATTCGGACTTAAAACGAAGAAGTTATGCATCCGGGAAGTTCGTAAAAATGTCAAAACTGCATAATTGTCTGTGGCACAGAGTCCGCGCCGCGGTGCGACTCTAAGCCTAGAATGCCCACGCCGCAGCGCGAGGCCAGGAGCTGGTGCACTGCTAACTCATGCCGCAGCGTGAGTCACAAAGCCAATCTTGGCACCGCGACGCCAGTCTTAAGAAGTTGATAGTAAAGAATTTTTTCAAGTATAGAAGAAAAGAGAACTGGTTAGTAATGAATTAAGATGTAATCATAACATGATTAAGACATTGTAAGGTACTTGTAAGATATTAATGCATGTTGATTAAGAGTTAATAATCAATTGAAGATTAGCGGAATGTGAATGACGTAATGAAAGCCGAAAACCCTAATAACGAAATCTAATACACAATTAGATTGAGATGAAGGGTAAGATATAGTCAGATACATACTTGATTATATGTGACCTAATGTAAGGCATTATGTGATCATGTATTATAGAGACTTGAAAGACTTGAACGTAAAGTAAAATACACAGTAGCAGACGCTAAAGGCAAGTATTCTAACTCTTGTCTCAGTTCCATCTGAATAAGTTTTTGAAGTTCATGTATCCTTACGCATGAATTGAAGTACAATGAAGTTAAAGCCAGTTCTTTTGGCTAGACTTGACATATTGAGTGGATTGTTGATAATCTATTCATCTGTTATTAAATGTGATTATCTTTTGTCAACTACTCGATATGGTTTTCAAAAGAAGACTGAAATGTTAAACAAAAGTTTTGTTTGGTGAAATGACAGAACGTGAGGTTGCTAAATGATTAAACGTATATACGTTTAATGGATGTAGTGTTGATCAACATAGTACTACTATGGGCCGATCACCCGTAAGTGCTCGTAAGATATGCTCGCTTCTCGACTTAGTTCCGGTTGTCCTTGTCAAAGAAAGAATGAATACTGAGGTCTTTGACCGAGGAGTGAATGTTTTACTGAATATTATTCATTGTGAAACATTTTGAAAGAAAGATGAAGTGCTATTTAGAATTATCAATAGTACTTCATAACTATTGTTCAGTTATCAAAGATATATGATTCATATGTATCAAGCATGTTGTTATTGAAATTGTTATACTTGCTGAGCTAGTTATGCTCACTCTTGCTTGAACCATATGAATGCAGCTAAGACTGAACGTCCCGAAGGATCAAATAAGGATAAGGGAAAGGCTAAGGTAGATTATTAAGCTGTCTTGTAATAGTATAGGGCTATTGTTGTAATGTAATGAATATTATGAAAAAGAACCTTTGTAATGGGTTTAGAACCTGGGAAGTGTAAATATTAATTTGAATATATAGAAGTTATGTTCGTTCTTTGAGACTATTCAATTGAATGAATGTATGAATGTTTGTACAGTATAGCACCATCTGTCGGGTTGGAAGATACCCGGATTTGGGGGCGCTACATAAAGCTTAGAGAGAATGTAGGCAAGGAGAGTATGATTCTCTTTTCACTAAATTGGTAAAAACCAAATGAATGAAATACTCCCTATTTATAGAATTTTTGAAGCTGGGGCAAAATTGTAATTTTGAAAACTAATTTTTGAATGCACGGTTTTGATGATGTAATTTTGATTTCAATGGTCCAGATTTAAAGTAAGCATTTACGCGGTAGTTGGTTGAAATCCGCCTGGGCCATATTCAACTTTCTGATCATTTAATGCTTAATTTGACCACCACGCTAACACATGCCAGCTAACTCACGTTTTGATACAAAAGAAAGTTTCCACACATACTCCTTTTATTAAGTCCCAATTTGAATGTCACTTGCACACACGGTTTCACATGCATGCATTAATTAATAAATACTCTTGTATCAATTTGGTATATATATAAGTTATAGTAATATATATCCGGTATTATAATAAGTATAATATTATATAATATGTTTTAGTATATATGAAGTATACAAGCATATAAATATTTTGCCCAATTTTACTTTGGAAAAAGAAATAGGATTTCCTTGCCTTGAATATTATATGAATTAATTTATTTAACACTTGACATATAAATTATCAAGGTCAATAAAAATTAATTCAAGTAAAAATGGAATAATAAAAACAATAAGGAAAATAAATAATTACCTATTTATTTAAAACATAATTGTTATCATCAAAATATATAAAACATATAATAATATATATTAGTATGTTTTAAGTATATTGTTTAAATGGAATTGTCATACTTGCTGAGCTAGTTATGCTCACTCTTGCTTGAATCATATGAATGCAGTTAAGACCGAACGGACCGAAAGATTCGGTAAAGATAAAGGGAAGGCTAAGGTGAACCTATAGATTACCTTTGTAATAGTATAGGTGAATGTTGTTATTATTTGATATTATGATAAGAACAAATGTAATGGTTATTAAGAACCTGAGGAATGGTAATATTGTTTGGAATATATATAAGATATATTCGTTCTTTTGAGGCATTTCAATTAAATGTATGTGTGAATTGTAGCACCGTGTAGCACCATATGTCAGGTTGGAAGATACCCGAATTTGGGGGCATCACAATATCGATTAAAAATGAAGAACAAACGAAAAACGCGAAGAACACGAAAAATGTTGTTGATTGACAAATTTAAAACCATCGTAGTATAATTGTTGTTGATGGACAAGTTTAAAACCATCGCGTGTAAGTTAGTTTCTTATTTCTTGGTTAGGAACGGTAGCAATGTTCATGAAGAACAGATTAAAACTTAGCTATAACGAAGTTATGGCTAAAATTTTGTAAAAGATAAACTAGAATTATAAAGTATGTAAATGAACCCAAAGGTGTAAGGTTTCATAAGAATGTTAGATAACGTAGAAAACTTGACTCGTGGACTCAAGAACGAATGAGTTCTGAGTTCGGATGACCGAATTATAGACGAACGAACGAAGAGCAATAGAAACATAAAACGAACGAATAATGAAGATTAAGCCAATCAAATGGCATGTTAATGGATTCAGAACGAAGTTCTGTCTAAGGGAATTTGAAGTACATAAGATAAGGAATAAAATAGCTTTGGAACAACCTCATTCTGAGTTATAACGAATAAGTTATGAGATCGAGAAGTAAGCGTCTCAATTATGTAAAAGACTTAGAAAATTTTTTCAAGGATTGAGGTTTGGCGCCGCAGCGCCAGCCATGCCTGGGGAGGCAGAGCCGCAGTGCCAACCCGGGCAATTAGCTACTGCTGAGTGGTGTTGTAGCGCGATAAGAATTAGGGGGACCGGCGCCGCAACGCCGGTGTAGGGAAAAGCCCAGAGAAGAGCTTTTAATTGCTCAACTCTTGGGGAAAGTGTAAGAGAAGATAAAGAACATATAGTTCGCATAAAGTAACACTTAAACAAGTGATTTAAACATTTAGTAAAGGTTGAATGGAAAGATTGAACAAGATTAAAAGACAGAGAATTTAAGCGGTAGATTACGTAACCGATATTCGGGGACCGTAGTCGCTATAAAACGAACGTGTGGGATTGCTATGATTGTGATTCCTTAGAAGTTGAGTGACGAGGATGATGTATAACATTTCAATGTTATGATGTCCTAATAAGAGATAAATGTAAAGAGTATAGACGCTATGAACGCAATGCATTTGCGATGAACGATCAGTCTTAGCATACAACGAATCATATGGCTTCAACATTAAGAAAGAGTAATGAATGTGGGGTTCATGTAATGGATAACGAAAGTAGTAAGTAAGATATGAACTATCAAGAAAGTCGTAATAAACAGTATCAAGATTTATGAAAGCCGAATGTGAGTCAGATAGAGAATGTTAGAATGAAACATAAGCGTTAAACACTTTAACCGACGTGAAGGTTGAGTGTACACGAATACTAAGCGGATAGAACCTACACCCCGTGTATGGTTTGACCGTAGGGTAATGAAGACCAATGATTAAACCTGTGAACGGTGAAGAAATGAATTAAAGACAATGACGTAAAACATAAAGAAACTGAGTTAATGATTAACTTGGATGACGTATCAAGTCGAATGAACCGGACGTTGTAAGATATGAATAAGGCAACGTAAAATTCTTAACGCTATGAATGTGTAGAATTAATATTGAATGATCGTTCTTAGTATACAAAAGACTGTATGACTTAGACGATAAAGAATGAATCTTGAGGTATGGCATTTAGTTTCCAGAAAGCAATAAGGAATAAGAAATTGACTTAACGAACATTATAGTTTAATGATTAGGATAAGTTAAGATGAGTTTAGGTTGTAGTACAATTGTAACCTTTGATGGTTGACATATGGGAGCTGGGCTAAACAATTCCTTCAGAGAGCGGAGGTATATACGAAACTGACAACTGATCTAACTCACTGTGATGACAGTGTAGATGAGACATGAACTTGTTTGTTGGTTATTTGTGCGAAACCACTCAGAGTACCATATGGACTACTAGTAGAGACACAATGTGTGCTAAGTCCTAGGAGAGTTATATGAAGAAAATAATAATGTAAATCATTAAAGATGATGATCGTATGAGTTAAGACATCTCTGCATGTTATAAAGCTATAAACCGGTAAAGGAAGTTTGTCGCGTAAACTTAGATTACAAGAACGCAAACCTTAAGAAGTAAAGTTAAGTAAACCAATGCGTAAAGTCAAGTATATGACTAATTGGTGTAGGTGTTATTTCCTTATGTGTTATATAGGGATTGCAATAAATAGTTCAGCATAAACTATAAGCTGTAGCTGTGTGTAAGGCAAGTTTCCTAACTTCATTCATATTTTAAATGAATGCTAGTTTCTTAAACTTCTTATATGCTGAAATTGAGAAGTTCTGTCTATGTGCGAATGTGAGATATTTGTACAAGGTGGTAGAACGTATGAGGCTTTGTGTCACAATTTGAACACTTCAGTGTTTTTATGAGAAGAACTGTTCTGTGATTGAACTGTTCAATACGAGACTGTTCTATTTATAGATGAACCGTTATTGTTAAGTCTGTGCTAATGATTCTAGCCAGATATGATGTATATGAAAAAGGTAGAAGATGAAAGTATTTCATAGTGAATGTGACTAATGTTTTAAAATGATAGGAATCAGGATTATTCCTATTATTCAAGCTGCTTCATAACCTTTGTTCAGTTATTGAAGTCTTAAAAAGAAGGTTTAAATTCTTGAGGTTGTTTATTCAACTGCTTTGACTTATTGAGCAATTGAATGCTCACACTTGCTTTAAATAAAAACATTTTAAGCGAACGATGTTAGAAAGAACTTAAGGTTCCCGTAAAGATCAAGCTGACCGGTATCCAGACTAAGTGCCATTCAGTATATGAATGAGCATGAAGATCAAGCCAAGACTTGTAATGTAGGATAATGTAATTAAACTATAGAATAATTTAATGAACTGTTATGTATCCTTGGTGGTGGATAAAAGTCACTCTTATAAGATGTAAAGAATAATATAATTATCATTATTTGTAATGAACGAGGTTATAAGGTATTAGAACCTGGGATTTAAGAATGTATGTTGTTATATTTAGCTATATAATGATGTATGTTTGGAAGAAGATGGGATCGTGATGTACAAAATTCAAGTGTAAAAATAGACCGTATTTTGGGGCATTACAAAGTGGTGTCAAAGCTTATAGGTTATAAACCTTAGGTATGAGTACCTAAGGCTATAATCGTAGAGAGAAAGATAAGAAAATTGTTGAGTTAAACGATTAAGGAAGAAGATCATCTCGTGATCATATTGAATCATAATAACGGATGTTCTGTTAAATGATGGATGATTTATAGCTTATGCTATAAATGAATGCTACTATGAATTAGTATGCAAAGAAGAACTCAGATTGAGTTGTAAAGGATAGCATACGAATTAAAGAAAATTTGTATTAAGTAAAGAGAAAGTTAGAAGTTATAAGATTTCAATTGAGGACTTGTGTCAGTGGCTGAGTTGTATGATTACTTGTATGGGCGAGGGATTTGTACTTGGTTTTAGAACCACATAGCTTCTTGGTCGATATAGTGGTTAAGTCGAACAATTCTTTGTATGGGAGGGGAATTGTCTGCTTAGCTTCTTATATTGATTAGTGGTCGAGTTTGGTTTGACGACCACTTAACTTCTGGTATTAATAATCGTTGAAATTTTTGGTCACGCTATCGATATGTATACGACAAGAAGGTGAATCTTTTCTCATGTATATGTGTGATAGGTAGAGAATGTTAGGATAGGTGCGAGTTCTTGAAACTCATACTTATGGAAAGTTTGTGACTCAAAGTTATATGCTATGTTACCGAGCCCTAAGCATATGGATATCCTTGATTTGTTCTTCGATTACATATTGCAAAGATAAGTTCTTAAACAAATATGGTTGTGGAAAGTTCCTAAACACATAAAGTGTGGTAAGTTGATGGACTATACTAAGGTATAGGAATGCTTAGACTGAAAATGTGTTATTTTTAGTAGATTTAACATTGAAGGTGCTAGGGAAGATTAAGTATTATCGCAAGTAAGACAATGAAGGAAGATGGAGAAATAGGATATTCCAAGTCATCTAGCTATGCTAGATTTCGAAGTTTATTGAAATCGTGATTATGTGTGCGCATTTTGAAAATGAAAGAATTGGTTCAACTTTTGGAACCAATGGATTTTAAAAAGAACTATTCTTTATATGTCTATGCTAATTGTTTCGGCTAGACATAAATTGATTTGAAATATCAAAATAAATTTTATATCATAAGAGCATTTGATGCAAGGATGGTAAAAGGATGGAGTTATTAATGCAATTAAACCTGGTATTGGATGTGATCTTATGATCAACAACCCGCCATGGTATGATGTATAATGATGAAGTCATAAACTGACGAAATCCTCAACATACTGTGAACAGTACGATATCACGACGCCATAAAACATTTTGATGTATTGTGAAAGAATTTAAAGAAGTAGTCGATGTTAATTGATTTGACTAGATGAATGTTTCAAGTTGATGTCCAATTTATTGGTATGGTCTAAGCTATTTGATTTGGCTAAGACAAATGGTATGTCATGTAATAAGAAAATCGAGCTTTCTTTGAAGAGTTATGCCGAACCAAATTATTTTGGTACGAAATCTAATGATTAATTCTGAGCTGAACATACCCTAAAATGGGGTTATACGATGGGTTGATCGCCTACGTATAAAAGAGGTAGTTTGCTTTCTTGGTGATTGTAAACTGACCGTGATAGAAGGGTTTACAGTGAAATGTTGTTAAATCTAGTAAGAGTTCATGGTCGATTTGACCCCTCAGCAAAAGTATGAAATAATTTAAAGGAATCTTTATATTCCTATTTATTCCTTCTGCTTCATAATTCTTGATAAGTTATAATGGTTAGGGAACGTATAAAAGATAAGAACTTCTTTGAAGAGAAGTTGAGAAGAAAAGTAAGCTAAAATTTCGAGGACGAAATTCTATGAAGAAAGGGATAATGTAATGACCCGGGTATGGGTGTGGTTTTAAAAAATTTTGAGGACGGAATTTTTAAAAGAGGGGAAGTATGAGAACCCGGAGAAATTGGATTGTCCAGAATTTAAGTTTAAAGAATTAGTTATTAATAAAATAATTTTTTATTAATAATTTTATGTGCTATGTGTTTATTAATCGTTCTATTACCTAGGATGATTATTATACGGGAGGATTCTGGCTACGAGCTAGACTGAACGAGTAAGAATTTTCAAGACGAAAATAAAAAAATTTCGGAAATAAAATATTTCCAAGGAAAAGACGAAATATGCATTATTCACCCGACGAAACCCTAAGGGTTAGGGTTTGAATAACCTAAGTCTTTCTGAGAGTTCGGTATGTCGAAATGATATCCCGTCGAAAGATTTGATGATAATATATCGTGAAAAGTTAAGTAAGTCGATAAAAGTTTTTCTTGAAAAACGTGCAGAAATCGTACGAAATAAAAATGACGAAAAGTACTGTTATGTACTTTTAATTCGTTTAACTACGTTTGGGGAAAACGTGAAGGATAACGCTTAACATTAAAAAGTGTTTTTTAGTTTTTCGGAGATTCGAAGAATACGCAAAAAAGGAAAGACGAAATATCCAAAAATATGTGGATTCCGAGAATCGCAGTTTTCGAACTGTTAGACGAATTCTAAAAGACGGAAGCATGAAGCTTCAAGGAGATGCTTCATGAATAGTAAGGAGGTGGAATAGTAAGGAGGTGTAAATAGTAACTTTAGGGTCAACATGACTATTTTACCCCTAGCTTTAAAAATTTATAAAAGGAAGCCTTAATTTCATTTGTTGGTGATTTTGAAAATCACCAACACTCGGGAGAGAGAGAGAGAGGTCGGATGATGAGGAGAAGGAGGAGGAAAAGCTTGCTCGTGTGCAAACTTTGTCCAATGGAAGGAGATTAAAGGAGAAAAGTAATCCAAAACCTAACTTCTAATTAAATTTTCTTTAAGTTTTCTTTGTTAGAAACATAGCTTAATTAGAATAAAAGTACAAGATGTTAAGAATGATTTTATATGGTTGAAATCATGAGAAAACGATGAAATAAGAATTAGAAGGAGGAGAAAAAGCTTGCTCGTGTGCAAACTTTGTCCAATGGAAGGAGATTAAAGGAGAAAAGTAATCCAAAACCTAACGTCTATTTAAATTTTCTTTGTTATAAACATAGGTTAATTAGAATAAATGTACAAGATGTTAAGAATGATTTTATATTGTTGAAATCATGAGAAAAGGATGAAATAAGAATTAGAAGTTTAGTTTATAAGTTTCTTAAGGAGGTATAAGTTTTGTAATGAATTTGAACGATCCGAATGAATCATAGGAACGATTCGGTGAAATTAGTAAGGAATGGTGTTTTATAACACCAAATTCTAAGAAAAAGTGAAATCATAATCAAAATATCGATTAAAAAATGAAGAAAAAATGAACAACGCGAAGAACACGCAAAGAACACGAAGAACGTTGTTGATGGACAAATTTAAAACCATCGTAGTATAATTGTTGTTGATGGACAAGTTTAAAATCATTGCGTAAAAGTTAGTTTCTTATTGCTTGGTTACGAACGGTAGATGTGACAACTCGAGAATTTTAAAAAAATTTAAAATCATAATTGGTTGATTTAAGGTTCAATATTAGAACCTAGACAGAAAATAAGTGAATGGATTTGAGATTTTCGAGAAGGAATTTTGTGAATTTAAAATTTCTGTGGTGAATTATTTAGGATTAAGTATATAAGTGTATTTGTTCTGTGTATATGGTTATGTATGTGTTCAGAATGTGGTTAATGGCCAAGGGTAGATCAGATAAACTATATCTGTGACAAACCCTAAGTATATATTAAGAACGTCAACGTTTAGTTAGAAAACCCTAGCGATAGATATGAAACCCTAATTTCAGTTCTAGGAATACTAAACCCTAATTTGGGATATTAGAACCCTAAACTGGGAATTTAAATTCTATGAATAAGGCTTTGTGTATTAATTTCAAACCTAATTAGGGATAACCCTAATTGATTAATTAGAAATTCTAATAATTAGAAACCCTAATTATTAGGAACCCTAATTTGTAAATTAGAAACCCTAATTGATAATTAGGTAATTTAATTTTTAATTAGGAAATATTAATTCTATTTTTTTTGTCCTAATGTGACTAGTAAATTATAATATAATTAGGAAACTCTAATTATAATTTAAAGATCATAATTTTCTATTTTGAAAACCTAAGTTGAAAATCCTAGAAATTTGATTTTTGAAAATCTTAGGTTTTAACCCTAAGGGTCCAAACCCTAAGGGTTGTAGCAATTGTCAATTGTGCCCTTAAAAATTCAAGCCAAAAGACCTATGTGCCCCTTTTTCATTATTTAGTAGATGGCTTGTAGATCTTGCCAAATATGGAGTTGGTAAACAACTAGATATCAGCCATGTGACTTAAATTAAACTGATCAACCATCATTTGCCAGCCATTTCATTTCATTTATAATATTTATAGAATTAGAGAGAGAAAAGTCACAAAAGTAGCCTATTTGGTCACCAACCTCTAACCAAACTCTCTCAACCTCTTAGCCACAAAATTATTAAGTGGACCAGTCCATATTCAAGCCATTAAAACACCAAGAACATATCATGATGATCAAATTTTAGATCAAAGCTCAAAGAAGGTATAAAACACTAAACTTAGAAATCCTTATGATTCATGTTAAACTTTGTGTTTAGATGTTTAATGTTGTGTATTAAGATGTTATTGAGTGATCTGGGTTGTCATATCTTAGATCCATAACATCAAGATACACGAAATTGAAGTTTTGAAAAATCTTGAAAAACTTTGAAATGTTGTCTGAGGGCTCGTAGATCTGTGTGCGTTTGATGTTTGGTGTATTTTATGTTATTGATATGTTCTTTGTTGTTAGGACTTTGATCCGAGACTTGAATCAAGCTTAGATCATGTATAGATTGCAAGATATGATCGGTCAAAGTGCGTTGACTGAGCATGAAAATTAGAATTTGGACAACCCAGAATTTTCTAAGTGGTCTGATAAGATTTTCAAAGCCTCCAATCTTACTGATCTTTGCTGTTTTTGCCAGGTTGTTGTTTTGTTGTTGTAGCCTGACATGAATACTACATGTTAAAGGCTTTAGATCACCCAGATCCTTATCAAAAATGCGTAGACAGGTTATTCCAACAGAATAATAAAGAATGGAATAACAACATAATTCACCAGATATGCGATAGACCGCATAGACAGATTATTCTAACAGAATAATAAAGAATGGAACTAGGTCATGCGTAATCCGCACAGACTGGATATTCTAACAGAATAATAAAGAACGGAACCAGGTCATGCGTAATTCGCACAGACAGGATATTCCAACAGAATAATAAAAAATAGAATAATAATAGAATTCACCAGACATGCGATAGACCACACAAACAGGTTATTCCAACAGAATAATAAAGAATGGAACCAGGTCATGTGTAATCCGCACAAACAGGATATTCCAACAGAATAATAAAGAATGAAATAACAGAAGAATTTCACCATGTATGCGGTATTGTGATAGATGAAGTTATTCCAACATAATAATAAAGAATGGAATAACAACCCTTACGAGTATTGAAAGAAAATAACTCTCTTCATGAATACGAAAGAATAATACCCCTTACCTCAAAAGAAGACTGGATACTGGAATAGTGAGGTAGCAGACTTCTCTTCTTCCTTCTCTCTATAATTTCTCTCGATAATAATTGCTTTATAGCTTTAGTGAATTGGTGAGAAATGAAGGAAGAATGAGCTTCTATTTATAGGAAAATATAGTTTCGATAATTACACGTTTTGGGGCTCGAAATATTACAGTATAATACCTTCCTCTTTTCCTTCATTTTTAATTTAGTCCTGCAAGTATTATCAAACTTGTACTACCTCCCCTAATAGTAAATCATGTGAATCAATAGTAAATCATATGACTCAATAGTTCTAAACATGTGAAAAAATTAATTATAGTATAGTACATCCATCTATACCTCCATTTTTAACTTAGTCATGCAAGTATTATCAATCTTACACCAACTCCCCTAATAGTAAATGAATGTGAATCAATAGTACACATATTTGAACAAATGGTTATAATCATGTGAATCAATAGCAATTAATTGCTCATTTATCCGGTTAATTAATCGATTGGTCAATATAACCTCCAGACATCAATTATTATCAAAATAAATGTCGATTTTCACTAACACTGATAATTCCAACACAATGGAACTATCAATTTCATCTTTAATCAACATGAACTTATTCATCATTAATATTGTAATTCACAATATTTAACAACCAGGTCGTTCCCAAGAAAGAGGTGGCTTTCCAATAAGGATTTCTCCATATTGGCGTGTAATTAGGTGACCAAACCTCTCCTTGATAGAACTTCTAGACATTGTCAATATTGCAAATAATAATATGAATAACTTTGCCATCTCAATTATTGATTTAATAATATATCATATTATGCAGATGATAATGTGACAATAATTGAATCAATAATATGAGAGATATGATGCAGCAATTACTATAGCAATAATTGAGTATAACTGATTGACTTCTTACGTAAGCATCAATAATCAATACTGTGTGCTACTATGCAACCATACGCCAGACATCAGCACTTTTTTTACTACCGGGTAGTTCAACAGTTTTAACGGTAATACATTCGCCGTTTTTTTATAAAAAGATAATTCTGTCATTTTCTAACTAGGACAATACTTTTATTGTGGGGACCACCAATGATTGTGTCGTCGTACGAATATTCCCCGACCAATTGAATATTATATAACAACTTGCATACTTTACAAAAATTATAAATATTACCCACAACTATAACATTATATCAAATCCACACCATAGTATTAAAAAGATATTTCGAGAAATTTAAATCTTTATTCATAAAATTTGGGGTCTCACAATCTCCCCTCCTTATGAAATTTCACCCTCAAAATTTACGTACGTACCTGGTATGCTGAAGAGATGAGGATACCTTAACTTCATTTCAGATTCTAACTCTTGAGGTATAACCTTTGAGTGTCGAATACGATACTTCTTATCCAAGATTTTAACACGTATCTCCTCATACGTTAAATCTTCTGCTATCTCATCTAGTTCTAATTTAATAACGTGGTTCTGGTCATCCACATATTTACGTAACATGGATACGTGAAAAACGTTATGAACACGCGACATACTTGGCGGTAAAACGAGTCTATAGGCCACAGTTCCTACTCAATCGAGGATCTCAAATGGGCCAATTAAATCGAGGGTTGAGATTTCCTCTCTTCGTCGATTCTTGCTTCTAGAATAACGCTCTCTTTAACCTTCTTCTTCACATTCATCAGCTTCGGGTGTGTATTTTGAGCGGCTTTAACTTAATCGATTAAAGTTGATTCTACTCGTATATTCGTTATCTTCACGTGGGTCCCTAGAGTCTTTAACTTTATCTTCATCATTTGTAAGTTATACGAAATGGGTTTTTATGTTAACAATAGCGCACTCGTAAATGCATACGATCTTCTACTCAACGCGTCAGCTACCACATTCTCTCTTCCACAATGATATTGAATGGTATGATCATAATCTTCAACAGCTCGAGCCAACGTCTTTTGCACATTATACGTTTGTTTTGGGTGAAGAAATACTTGAGGGTTTTTAGAAATGGGTTTTGTACTGGGGTCAATACAAAATTCGATTTCACGCTCTAGGGGTAGGCCAGGAAGTCTTCAGATAATACGTCAGGAAATTTATTAACAATAGAAATGTCATTCAAAACTGTGACTCTCATCCCAAGACTTGGATAATACGTCACATTGATACCTATCAACTTGCCACCGTCATTCACAACATCGCCTATGGAAAGTCTGGCTTCGGTACATTCCACACAAGGAAGTCCCCAGATAAAGGCTCGGGACTATTTACTTATGGCTTGATATGACAATGATTGACTTTAGTGGTTTGGTTTCTTGAATTCGCATAACAGGTTGGTTAGGAATATGAAAGCTAACAACCTTACCAAAAGCATGATGAGTAGTTAACCAATTGATTCCTAAAATCACATCAAAGGTAAGTATTTTAAAAGAGATGAGATCGACAGGTAATGTGAAAGTGTCGATTTGAATCAAACAAGATTTATAAACAATGGAGGTAATGAAGGTTTCTCATAACTGAGTTTCAATTGATAAGTCAAAGTCTAACTTCTCTAGAGTTAAATTTAAACGTTGAGCGCAAGCAAGAGAGATAAAAGAATGGGTAGAACCGGTATCTAATAAGGTATAGACTTCGCAAGAATTTATAATTAACTAACCCGTGCTAACTTTGTTCGGGTTACTCACTTTTTGAGAAGTCACAAAAAATGCTCTCCATGAAACCACCGACTTTGTTTTGTCCGTATCCGCCTTTGGTGCCACCGTCCCAGCTGGACATGACATTGGTGCATGACAAAATCGGGCTAGGTGACCTTCTTTTCCATAGTTGTAACATGCTTTGGATTGCATCACGCAGTTTGGATTGATATGTGCCTCCCCTCCGCATTTGAAGCATATAATTGGTGGTCATTTTCCTTCCTTGAAAACGGGTGTTGGTGCTGCTGTCTTTCCATCATTGTTGAACCTTCTCTTCTTAAAATTTCCACTCCTATTATCTTGGTCATGATTACCACGGAAGTGGTTACCATTCTTGGTATGATAATTTCCCCCATGATGGTTATCATTGTTTCGATGGCCATTGCCACCTGTATGATTATTATTGTGTTGCTGGTCATTACCTTTTGGTTGGGTTGGCTCATTATCGTGCTACAATAACTGAGCCCTATTCACAACATCTGAATATAAACAAAGTTTTTGAGAAATGAGGTATTGACGTTTATCGGGTTTCAAACCTCTTAGAAACATTCGTGTCATTCGCTCCTCATTATCGACCAAATGGGATGCAAACCGAGATAACTCCGCAAATTTAGCCTCGTATTACGACACAGTCATATTGTTTTGTTCCAACTTGATAAACTCCACCTCCATCATGTGACGAATACTTTCGAGAAAGTACTTATCGTGAACAGCTCTTGGAACTTCTCCCAAGACATCTTGAGTGCATCAGGCTGGGTACGTTTTACAGATTCCCACCAGTAATCTCCCTCTTCACGCAACATAAAGGTGGCGAAGGGAACCTTTTTCTCATCTGAGCATTCCAAGATATCAAATATCTTGGTGATTTTCTTTTCCACGTCTCTGCCTTAAGTGGTTCTGGCTTTCCCAAAAACTCCAGTGGTCCCAGCTCCTTGAACTACTTAGCAGTGACCATCCGAGAGTTGCCAGTGTTTCCACCTGAATTTTGAACAGGAGTCTCTCTCGTCTAATGTTGCATGAATTTCATAAAGCCTCTGAACATCTCATCATTCATCATCTGATCGGTGTTGTTATTTACCTAAGGATTATTGTCTTCCTGTTGCACATTATCCTGGGTATTGATCGTTGGTGACTCAACGGTCTCATGTGCTTCATTGCTGATCTCAACATTTTTAGATGCCATTTTCAAAAACTGTCACAAAATAAGGGTTAATTGACATACCACATATTATCCCTATACTCTGACCGACCAATTAAATACCAAATAAACTTAGGTAGGTCATATTAGCGAAGGAATTCCCCGTCTCTCCCCTCCTAGTTCTTGTCTCACATCTCAGCCAGGGATCATATCCCTAAGCTTTGATACCAACTGTGATGCCTCCAAAACAGGTATACATCACCCGTCTTGAGTCGCCAGATACATGGTACATAAATTCAAATACAACTTAATTATACAACAGTCGTGTAAAATACGAAAAAACATAGCTGAGAGTTTAAACAAGAATATTGTCATCTAGACAATATCCACACTTAATGTTGTCCTCATTACAATTATTATCACATTATTTCGTAGAATAGTGAGGATTACTAAAGCCATTTATCCTGGACCATCACTCCATTCCCTGACTCATCCCAACTATATTCTCATTTCCTGAAGAGAACAATGAAAGAAAGGGTGAGCTCAACTAGCCCAGTAAGAAATATTATGACTAAGATAATGCAGAATAAATTATCCTTAGCCTTCAACGGTATAACAACTGATAGAATACAATAGACAACAAGTTTTAGATCAACAACTGCAACGGAAATAAGCAATTCATTAGAAGAGTAGAGCATAAAATCTACTATCTTATATGATTTAAAAAGTTTTTCATCAACTTTTTCGCTGAGACTCAGCTTAATAAATAAAATCGAATCATCCCTGCACCACGGCCAATGATATTCATGTAATCATCAATGGTCATGATTATACTGAATAATCCTTGGTCATAATCATACCAACAATTGTCCACCAATGAACTACAGGCCAATGAGGACTTTTACCACATCATTCGTCACATTACGGTCATGATTATACCGAATAATCCCTGGTCATAATCATACCAAGTCCATCTATGCACGTAAGCCAAATATGACTTTAATCACAATATAAGCATGAGGATGATGACAATGACATAATAATTCAATAAAACAAGTTCAAGGATAAATTTTAAAGATTTATAATTTAATTTATCCAGGAATCAATAACGTCCAAATTGTCAACATGATACTGCTTTGTAGAGTAAAATTCAAGAATACTATTCATGTACCAAAAATAATTTAGACAGAAAAGAATATATTTTTCAGGTAAATAGTACCCCGTGAATAGTACCCTGTGAATAGTACTTCGGGAATAGTACCTCGTGAATAGTACCCCGACATGAAAAGTACTCCAAATACCTAAGTGAATAATATTTTAGTGAATAGTAATTAGGTGAATAGTAACCCATGAATAGTAACTCGTGAATAGTAGTCTGGCATGAAAAGTGCCCCGAATACCCGAGTGAATAATATTAGAGTGAATAGTAACTCAGTGAATAGTAACCCGTGAATAGTAACTCGTACCAGAAAAATACCAAAGAAAACGATATTTTATGATGAGTACAAAAGAAATGATACCCCAGATGCGTATAATAGAATATACGAAACTTCAAATGGATTTTTACCCGCCATGCGGTAATCCACGTAGACAAATCATTTTCACAATTTAATAAAGAATGAATATGAAGGATCATTCACCATGCATGATGTAATCCACATGATGTGTTATTCCAATGTAATAATAAAGAATTGAATAATGTAAGAATTCACTATGCATGTGGTAGTCCATGCGTGAAAAGTTATTCCAACAGTAATAATAAAGAATGGAATAATGTTAGAATACACCGTGCATGCGATAGATCAAGACAAAACAAGTTATTCCAACAGAATAAAGAATGGAACCAGTCATGCGTGAATCAGCATGTATGTGATATTCCAACAAATAATAAAGAACGGAACCAAAGTTATGCGTAATTCGCATGCATGTGATATTCCAATGTAATAATAAAGAATGGAATAACAAATGTAATTCACCGTGCATGCGATAGATCGCATGCATGCATGTGTTATTCCAATGTAAATAATAAAGAATGGAACCAGTGTCATGTGTAATCCATAATCGACAGTGTGATATTCCAATGTAATAAAGAAATAAAATAATGTAAGAATTTCATCATGTATGCAAGATTTCTATGACAAAGTTATTCCAACATAATAATAAAGAATGGAATAACAACCCTTACGAGTATTGAAATAAAATAACTCTTTTCATGAATACGAAAGAATAATACCCCTTACCTCAAAAGAAGACTGGATACTAGAATAGTGAGGTAGCAGACTTCTCTTCTTCTTTCTCTCTATAATAATTGCTCTATAGCTTTAGTGAATTGGTGTGAAAAGAAGGAAGAATGAGCTTTTATTTATAGAAAAATATAGTTTCGATAATTGCACATTTTGGGGCTCGAAATATTATAGTATAATACCTTTCTCTTTTCCTTCATTTTTATAGTATAATTTCATTTTTAATTTTCTCCCCTAATAGTAAATCATGTGAATCAATAGTAAATAATGTGACTCAATAATTTTAAACATGTGAAAAAATTAATTATAGTATAGTATTTTCATCTATACCTCCATTTTTAACTTAGTCATGCAAGTATTATCAATCTTGCACCAACTCCCCTAATAGTAAATGAATGTGAATCAATAGTACATGCATGTGAACAAATGATTATAATCATGTGAATTAATAGCAATTAATTGCTCATTTATCCGGTTAATTACCCGATTGGTTAATATAACATCCAGACATCAATTATTATCAAAATAAATGTCGATTTTCACTAACACTAATAATTCCAACACAATGGAACTATCCATTTCATCTTTAATCAACACGAACTTATTCATCATTAATATTGTAATTCACAATATTTAACAACCAGGTCGTTCCCAGGAAAGAGGGGGCTTTCCAATAAGGATTTCTCCTTATTGGCGCGTAATTAGGTGACCAAACCTCTCCTTGACAGAACTTCTAGACATTGTCAATATTGTAAATAATAATATGAATACTTTGTCGTCTCAATTATTGATTTAATAATATATCATATTATGCAGATGATACTGTGACAATAATTGAATTAATAATATGAGAGATATGATGCAACAATTCATCAGAGTAATAATTACGATAACCGAAAGTGACTTCTTACGTATGCATCAATAATCAATACCGTGTAATACTATGCAACCACGCCAGATATTGTACTTTTTACTACCGGGTAGTTCAACAGCTTTTACGGTAAATACTTTCGTAGTTATTTTTATAAAAAGATAATTCTGTTGTTTTCTAACTACGACAATACTTCCGTTGTGTGGTCCACCAATGATTGTGCCGTCTTACGAATATTCCCCGACCAATCGAATATTATATAACAACTTGCATACTTTGCAAAATTTATAAATATTACCCACAAATATAATATTATATCAAATCCACACCATAATATTAAAAAATATATTTCGAGAAATTTAAATCTTTATTCATAAAATTTGGGGTCTCACATGTAGGGCTTCATAAGAATGTTAGCGAACGTAGAAAATGTGAGTCGTGGACTCAAGAACGAACGAGTTCCGAGTTCGAATGACCGAATTACGAACGAACGAATGAAGAGCGTTAGGAACGTAAAATGATTGAATGATGAAGATTAAGCCAATCAAATGGCATATTAATGGATTCAGAACAAAGTTCTGTCTGAGGGAAATTGAAGTACATAAGATAAGGAAGAGAATAGCTTTGGAACGACCTCGTTCTGAGTTATAACGAATAAATTATGAGATCGGGAAATAAACGTCTCAAGTATGTAAAAGACTTAGAAAAAAATTTCAAGGATTGAGACTGATGCCAGCAGCCACCAAACCATGCCTTGGGAGGCGGTGCCACAGATTGTTAGCTCCGCAATTAGCTATCACGAAAGGTATTGCAGAAGGCGAGAAGAAAGAGGGGGACCAGCGTCGCAGCGTCGGTGTAGGGCAAAGCCCAGAGAAGAGCTTTTAATTGCTCAACTCTTGGGGAAAGTGTAAGGGAAGATAAAGAACATATAGTTTGTGTAAAGTAACACTTAAACAAGTGATTTAAACCTTTAGCAAAGGTTGAACGAAAAGATTGAAAGAGATTAAAAGACAGAGAATTTAAGCGGTAAATTACGTAACCGATATTCGGGGACCGTAGTTATGATAAAATTGAATATGTGGGATTGCTATGATTGTGATTCCTTAAACGTTAAGTGACGAGGATGATGTATAAAATTTCAATGTTATGATGTCCTAATGAGAGATAAATGTAAATTTTATATACGCTGTGAACGCAACGCAGTTGCGATAAACGATCGGTCTTAGCATACAACGAATCATATGGCTTCGACATTAAGAAAGAGTAATGAATGTGGGGTTCATATAATGGATAACAAAAGTAGTAAGTAAGATATGAAGTATCAAGAAAGCTGTAATGAATGGTATCAAGATTAATGAAAGCTGAATGTGAGTCGGATAGAGTATGTTAGAATGAAACGTAAGCGTTAAACACTTTAACCGACGTGAAGGTTGAGTGTACACAAATACTAAACGGCTAGAACCTACACCCCGTGTATGGTTTGACCATAGGGTAATGAAGACCAATAATTAAACCTGTGAACGGTGAAGAACTGAAATGTGCAAATGTGTGATATTTGAAAAGTTTTGTCTATGTGCAAATGTGCGATATTTGTTTAAGGTGGTAGAACGTATGAGGCCTTGTGCCATAATTTGAACCTTTCGGTGTTTCTATGAGATGAAATGTTCTGTGATTGAACTGTTCAATATGAGAGTGTTCTGTTTATACATGAACCATTATTGTTAAGTTTGTGCTAATGATTCTAGCTAGACAGGATGTGTATGAAAAAGGTAGAAGAATGAAAGTATTTCAAAGTGAATGTGACTAATGTTTTAAAATGATAGGAATCAGGATTATTCATATTATTCAAGCTGCTTCATAACCTTTGTTCGGTTATTAAAGTCTTAAAAGAATGTTTAAATTCTTGAGGTTGTTTATTCAACTGCTATGACTTGCTGAGAAATTAAATGCTCACACTTGCTTTAAATAAAAACATTTTCAGCGACAATGTTAGAAAGAACTTAAGGATCCTGTAAAGATCAAGTTGATCGGTATCTAGATGAAGTGTCATTCAGTATATGAATTAGTGTGAAGATCAAGCCAAGACTTGTAATGTAGGATAATGTAATTAAACTATAAAATAGTTTAATGAACTGTTATGTATCCTTGGTGGCGGATAAAAGTCACTCTTGTAAGATGTAAAGAATAATGTAATTATCATTATTTGTAATGAACGAGGTTATAAGGTATTAGAACCTGGGATTTGAGAATGTATGTTGTTATATTTAGCTATATAATGATGTATGTTTGGAAGAAGATGGGATCATGACGTACAAAATCCAGGTGTGAAAATAGACCGAATTTCGGGGCATTACAAGTTTCCAAGGGTTTGAAGTTTTCTGATGGTGCTTCGACCAATTGGTTTGCAATCTCTTGACCTTTGATGGCTTTTTGGATGCCGTATATAATAATAAATTGTTGAAGGATCAACTGCCATCTTGAAAATCTATAATTTAACATTAGTTTGCTGAATATATACTTCAGAGGATCCATGCGAGATATGATATAAGTTGTGTGACCCTGGAGATAATGTTGTAACCTTATGGCAACCCATGTTAAAGCACATCAGGTATTTTTAATCAAAGTGTATTTCTGCTCACAATTACTAAATCTTTTACTGAGGTAATAGATGACTCTTTCCTTGGCTCTATCGTCTTTCTGCCCCAACATACATCCCATAACATTGGAATTGACTGATATATACATGAAAAGTGGAACTTTATCCCTTGGAGGTACCAAGACAAGAGCTTTAATTAACTACTTCTTGATGGAGGGAAAGGTTTTTGACAATCTTCATTCCATTCTTTAGAGGAATTCTTCCTTAGGACCTTAAAGATAGGCTCACAAGTTGTAGTGAGTTGAGAGATGAATCTACTTATGAAATTTATTCTCCCAAAAAATCCTCGTATCTCTTTTTCTATTTGGGGTACAAGTATCTCAGCGATGGCTTTAATCTTGGAGGGATCCAGCTTAATGCCTTTGTTGCTTACCAGAAATCCCAACATTTTTTCGGATTTGACACCAAAAGCACACTTGGCTGGTTTTAGCTTCAAGTTTTATTTGCGGAGCCGATTGAATAGTTTTATGAGATGGTTGGCGTGGTCTTCCTCCTTTCTAGATTTAGTGATGATATCATCCATGTATACCTCTATCTCTTTGTGCATTATGTCCTAAAAGAGGGTCATCATAGTTCACGGATATATGGCACCAGCATATAAGGCCGAAAGACAATAACCTATAGCAAAAGGTTCCCCATGGGGTGATAAAAGGTTATTTTTTCCCTACATTCTTCGACAACCATGATTTGATGATATCCGACAAAATAGTCAACAAATGAGTACATGCCATATTACGGCGTGTTGTCTATTAAAATGTGGATGAACGGTATTGGGAAGTCATCTTTGAGATAGACTTTGTCTAAGTCCTGATAATCCACACATACTCATACCTTCCCTCTTGGCTTAGGCACAGAAACTATATTGGACAGCCATTCAGGGTAGGTTGATACTATGATAATATTTTCTTTGAATTACTTGACAATTTCTTCTTTAACCTTTAGGCTCCACTCAGGTTTCAGTCTCCTGAGTTTCTGTTTGATTGGTTTGAATCAGTCTTTAATGGGTAGTCAATGAATGACAATATAAGTAGACAAGCCGATCAAGTCTTCATGTGACAATGCAAACACATCCTTGAACTAAGTTAGAAGGTCATTCAGGTCTTTTATTTGGTTTGGTGTAAGGTCATTGCCTATTTGGATTTCTTTAGTATTTTCTAAGGTTCTGATATTGACAGTGGTGGTTTGATCGAGATTTGGTTTGGGTTTATCTTCAACCCATTCTTTGATCTCCTCAGGCACCTCATAGTCATCTACCTCTTCTTGATTAATTCCTATCAAGTCAAAGTCCAGTTCTACATTAAAGTCGTAGTCACTGCTGAGACTTGGCAATTCATCAACAAGGCTAAACAAATCCAAACTCAAAGATCTGAAATAAAATGCTTTCACTTAATATATGAAACTGTTTAATCATACAAAGCATTAGTAAAAGCATGACAAAAGTAATTGTTAGCACTACGCAACAAAAGCAAGCAGTAAATAGTATCTACATTTCAAGGCAGATGGACTCTCTGCCCTTTTACCCTTTATGACTGATGCAAGGAGTGTTGCTCTAGTTGTCCAAGGTCAGGTCTTTATTTATGACTGTGATAAAGGGGTTGTTGCTATCCACCTCCTCTTTGATAATGACCATAACTGAATTCACACCAAGGTCAGTGCTTTTCTTTGGAACATTCTCCTCAGCCCTGTTTATACGAGGGATCATGGGTTAATCTTCTGAATAGTTATGATATCATCGTTCATACCCTTAGTATGTGCCAGAAAATACATTTTTGCAAATCGTTCTTGCACTTCTTGTAGGAACCTTTCATTTCTTTATCTGTTTTCCTTAACAGGAATCTGGATTTCTTTCTCACTTACCGGCTTAACCTTAGGAATCAACATACTTGACACAGAAGTAGGGACTTTCTATGATTTGATCCATAGGAATAGCCTAATCAAGCCTTTTTTGTCTTGCTGGGTATCAGAACTGGATTTCTGATTTCTTGTTGACTTTTCCCTAGCCCTTTGTTGGGGAAGAAACCGAAGGATATCATTTCTTGACTGACAGACATTACTTTAGAAGAAATTCTTGGCTTTAAGGCTGGGACCCCTCATTGAACCTGATCAAAGGCTTAGACCCTTGTACATATATAGGATTTTCTGGCTCGGCATTAATAGTTACCAGATTTCCATTGATTATGTACTTGACCTGCTAATGAAGAGTGGACAGAATTGCTCCTACCATATGGATCCACGGTCTTCCCAACAGTAAATTGTATCCCATGGTGATGTTCAACACTTGGAATGATATGTAGAAAGTATGTGGACTAATCTCTACTGGAAGTTCGATTTCTCTTACAGCATCTCTTCGAGGCCCATCGAAGGCTCTTATGACTATATGACTGCTACATATTTGATTTGGATTGATCTTCATTCTTTCCAAAGTGTTATAGGGTCAGATGTTCAGGGAAGATCCTCCATCTATCAACACACCTCTTATCACATGTCCAGGGGATATCACTGCTATATGCAATGCCTTGCAATGACCAGTCCCTTCTACTGGTATGTTATCATCAGTGAAAAACATCACACTGCTGTTGAAAATGTGATCTTTCAAGTGACGGAATGTTTCTGTATCCACTGCCTTCGGCAAGTGCGCTTCTTCTAGTACTTACATTAAGATCTTGCGAGGATAATACCAAATCCAGAATGGATATCTGTCGGGGTGCCTCTTTTAATCTTTGCACTACCTTGGCTTCATTATGCCCCATTTTGTTGAGGAATTCTTTAATTTTCTCCTTGGGCACTCTACCCTTGGTTTTAGTGACTGGCTTTACTACTCGCTGAGGTAGATACAAAGGGTTTTCCTTTGATATAACAGCAGTGTGATTTTATGTTGATCCCTCATTCTCCCCATAATTCCATGAGACTCTTTCCAAGCTAATTAAGGGATATTGCAGTCTGAATGGAAACATCAGTGGTTTTGGTGCAACCACTTTCACATGATTATTTCCTCCTTGATCCCCCTTTCCTATAAAATGTCAGGGTATTGTAACTGTGTCCTTCTCATAGGAAATGACTGCTATAACTTCCTTTAAACTGCATGCCAGATGTAGACACTCAAAATTTCTTATTCCTGTTACTAACTATGCAGGAGGGCAGAATCATCTTTCATCTTCTAGAGACAACCTTGGAAGTCAAAATCATCAAACCAGACCGCAGAGACAGCCCTGGGAAATCATCAAAGTAGACCCCGAGAGACAACCCCGAGAAATCATCAAACCAAACCCTAGAGACAGTCCCAAGAAATCATCAAATTAACTTCAGAGACAAACAAGAGTCGATAACAGTTAAACCCCGGAGATAACCCTGAGGAAAGATAGCTCCAACACATTAAGCCTAGAAATCAACCCGGAAGTGAAAAAGAGTAATTTTGCCAACTCACCATCAAATCAAATTAAATTTCTATAAAGAAGGACATGCATAACCATAACAACAATATTGAGTGAAAACAATGCAAGATAGCTTAACGGACAAACTGCGAAGACTCGAAGATCTGGTCATGGACTCGTCTTCCCGGATTCAAAAAAGGTTAAATCCCATGTCATTGTGTAGCTCTCGGAAAAGGCTTTCCGGAAAGGTATCCCATGTTAGGTCATTAAAATTTATGAAGGTTCAAGTAGATTGTGTGTTGGTCAGAGTGCACGTACTTTGAGATAACAGGGCCCACCGGGTCGGCCCACCAAGCCCAAACCCATTAATGTAGACCCGCTGACCTGATGTGTAGATCCGCGTCTCATGTGTAGACTCAGAAACCCAGTCTATATATATATGGCCTCCCCCTTTGGCGTCTAAGAGAAGATTAGAAAAGAAGAGGGCCCATGCGAGATATATAGAGGCTAGAATAGCTAAACGGAGCTCAAATCGTGCTCTGATTTCTGTAAAACCTTTTTGTAAACACTCTTATACTTATATACTATAACATATCAAGTTTTAACCGATGGAAATTGTTCCTAAAGATGCCAAAAGTCATTTGATAGCCATTCTTGCAAAATACTATAAGATTTCGCCATATATTGTCTTTTCGCTTACTCTAATACGTATATAAGCATTACATATACCTTTTTAACGGTCAATATTCGTCAGATTTAAAGTTTTAACCGTTCATTTCTTGTAAGTAGTCAATAGTTGAGCTTTATTGACTAGATCTAGCTAGATCAAGCTTTTGATCAGTTCAAAAGTTGTAAAACTTGAACCTGGAAGCTAAAATGGATAAGATCTATACATATCTAATTTTTCTTTCTAGTTTTTGTAAATATTTAGCAATCATGTGACCCTAAATCTGTATCTAGAGTAAAGTGGAAGCTCTAGGCTGCCTGGTAACGAGGATTTAACTGATGAATCCTTTGTCTAGTGATGTTTAGTGTAAATATCTATTTTATTTTAGTATATTTGCTATGCATGCTATTTATGTGATATTATGTGAGCCTAGGAGCCACATGATCTAAGATCCAATTGACGGATCTAGATCCAGCTCTTATGATGTACCCTTTTCAATTGTACAACTAGCATACAAAATTTTGTACATGTAAATATAGGACCTTAAAACGGTTATCCGGATTTAAGGTCCCCATAATACTGAAAATCCTATGTGTGGTGCTCGGGTATACTTTGATGGCTTTCATGCCCATAAGGAGCCATTACACTTATATATATATATATATATATATATATATATATATATATATATATATATACTATTTTGTCGAAGATGCTTCGCATCTCGAGAATAAAAATCAGAATAAGCCAAATAAGGAATAAAATGGAAGTATCAAAGGCCTCAATTCCTATGCGAGCCTAAAGGTTTGAAAACCTATTTTCAAAACATCATTTCTATATATTTTTCTTAAAATTGAACTTTTTAATAAGTTAAACCCTATGTATATAGGTGCAAAAGAGGCATAACACTACTTTCAAATAAAGCACTTAGGCCCAATTAACTGCAATACACACATACATACGTACAAACTAAGGAATAAAAAGTGCGGTAACCGTTTTTCATGAAAGTCTAGGGGTGCCTAACATCTTCCCCCTCACTTAATCATGCCCCCAAATTCTATTAATCTCGGTTTCCAAGACCAATTAAATAGAGTCCAAAATTGGGCCATATTATAAAACCTTTCAAAACTCGGTTGAGTTGATACAACCATTTAACTCATATGAACTGGCGACTCTGTCTAATTCGGACCAATAACAATCAAATCTTTTCAAATTGTCGACTTTATATGTCAGTCTTTTCTTGAAAATCTCACCCTTTAGATCAAACAAATTCACATAGAAAACATAAAAGGTAAGAAACACCTAGGAAAAGGGGAGAAATCTTTTTGGTGTCGACAGGTGGCGGCTTTACTGGAGACAGAAGAGGGCTTAAGCCGCATTTCAATATTTTTGATTCCCTTTTATGTGCATATGTGTGAAATGACGTCTTAACATTGAATGGATGTGAATGTCTCTTTACCACGCTTTATATTAGTGTTTCACACAATGTCATCATTTTACATGCGGTGAGATGCGATGAATGTATTTTGTATGATTCCTCCTCCAGGAGGCGAACTCATCAGTCACTAATTACTGGACTCTAGTGCTGATTAAGTCTAAGTGAGTCTCAGGAAAGGTACCACTCAGAACCGCTCCAGTTGAAAGATCAGATTAACTTTCCATCTAGTAGATTGCGATGATTTGGGAACCTCCATGCCGAAAAGCCCGTGAGAGTAACCTAAGATAGGTCAACCTCTAATAAACCAAACGCGAAGGGAAGTCTCTACATGCTTTCCCTCTTTTAATACATGTCCTATATAAATCTTTTCAAATATCAAATGTTGCAAATATTAAATATTGTAAATTCTTTCCCATTTGTCAAATATCAAATCATGTCATGATATCTTGTCATCAAAACAATTGACATTTGTTTGTAGGAAAACATTAAAAAAACCCTAACAACTGACACACTGCATAAGCATGCATACTGTTCAGTTCTATCAAGACTAAACTACCTACTTTTATTAGAGGCATGATTGGTCTCATTACTAGATCCAAATCTAAGAAGATAAAAAGCCTACTCATTAACATGGAAGAAAGTACCCAACAGGGGTCAGGTTTCGTGTCTCAGGAAGATTCGAGGGACTGAGAAATCAGATAGCAGAATTAGCTATTTTCATAAAAGAAGAGAGCAAAAGTACTCAGGGTAAACAATTACCCATGCAAACAGAGTCCTCCGAATAAGGGGGCGATCAAGATATTGATAAAAAAAAGGAAGCTCAGATTCTAGAACCTCAAAATAATGAAAAAACCAACAAAACCCCTGAAATCATCATTCTCAAAGAAGATCGAGATACTGGTGATATTCGAAAGAAAGTCTAGCAAATGGAAGAAACCATCTAATTTATCAATGGGACTGGAGCATATGGGAGTGTTAACTACTCGGACCTTTGAATCTTTCTCGGGTTTTGATATCCGTACAAGTTCCAAATGCCAAATTTTGAGAAATATAACGGATCAGGAGATCCTTATACTCATTTGAAAGTGTTCATTAGAGAACTCAGATCGTATGCAGAGGATGAGAAATTAAGAATGCAAATATTTCAGAAAAGTCTGACCAGAGAGGTCAAAGCTTAATATGCACGACTGGACAATTCCAAAATTCATTGCTGGGAAGGGCTAGCCCATGCCTTCCTAAATCAATATAGCTTCCAATCACAAATGGCTCTAGACAGATATTAAATTACCAAAGTTAAAAAGCAGAATAGTGAGTCATATAGAGAATATGCCCAAAGATAGAGACATCTGGCTGCTCAAGTCATTCCATTAATGACAAAAACTAAGATGGTAATGACATTCATCGACATACAAGAAGCTCCATTCTATGAGAGAGTCCTAGCAGACATAGGAAAACCATTATCAGAAATGATCAAACATTGAGAAATGGCTGAGACGGGGTTGAAGTCTAGAAAGTTTAAAGACCTTATTACTTTAGAAGTCGTGGCTGAGCACATTCAGGCTGGAAATTATGGGAATAATCCTCAAAGAGTTCATAAGAAGCAAGAAGAGGATATATCCTTGGTACTACAAGGTCAAACTCAGATAGGCCACCAAAACCTGCACATTTAAAGAAAGAATTATTCCCCTTTCCAAACATTTGTACAACCCTCAAATCCTACGTTCCAAAGAACTAGAGAAGCTAAACGTCAAAGTACATTCACTCCCTTAGGGGACTCACTTGAGAATATACTTAAGTTTTTGATAACATAAAAGAAAATTTCTCAGCTCCTTCAACCAGCCAATCTAAGTGGGAGGAATTTTAACCCAAGCAAGAAATGTGATTATCATTCTAGGGCTCCAGGACATGATTCCCAAGAATGTTGGTATTTGAAGCACAAGATTCAAGACCTGATAGACAATGGCGAGATTGTGGACACCAGAGCAACCATATATTCAAGATAACCCTCTGCTTTAGCACAATGAGGATGGAGTAAACATGATCGATATTGGAGGGGGACAAACTTCCAAATACCTTCAATACATTGGAGAAACATGACAAGCAAATGAAGGCATCCCTGCGGAGTTGGGTTATTTCAAAGGATGGTCTTCAATTAAATATGAGATAAAGTCTATCAAGGAACATATTGGTCAACTGGTAGAATGATGGTATATCAACACCAAGTAACTCGACAACTGATCTGTCAAAGGCAAATAAATCTCATTTCCATTGTAACAAGGGATCATCAACAATTCCAAGAAAATGAAGTGTGGGAAGAAAAACTTATAAGAAAAGCTAGATCCTAGGCTCGTCGAGAGTATGTAGATAAAAGAAAGTTCACTTGTTTGGGTCAACCAATGGAGGAGATCGTACATATGTTGAGCAATGAAAGCAAGATCACAAAATTGTTAACCCAAATTAATCCCCGTTCCAAGAGGTTTGATGCTACCAGGATATGTTAATACCACTCCAACACTCTTGGACATGATACAGAAAGTTGTTGGGCACTTCGTCACCTAATCCAGAATATAATTGACAGTGGTGACCTGCAAATAGTAAATAGAGATAATAAGAAGAACTTTCGGATTTTTCTCGTTTCCCTCCTTTCCTTAAAAATAGGAGATATTTCCTCCTGGAACACAAAGATGGAGGGAAGTTATAACAATCATATCCTCTGAAGGAGACTTGCCTGCAGTGCCTCTATTAATTTAGGGAATGGGGGATAAAAGAGAAAAGAACCCTATAAAGTTAGCCACAACAAAACCACTAATCTTTTCATATCTACCTCAATATCTGATCACTAGCCTGAAGAAAGTCCTATGGAATTATGGAAAACCTAAGGGATCAACCTCAAACTGCATGGCTATCCTGCCTAACGATAACACGTTGTATCTACCTCAACAAGTGATAAAGATAGTCACTAAAATAAAGGATAGAGTGTCCAAGGAGAAAATTGAAGAATTCCTCAGCAAAATAGGGCATAATGAAGCCAAGGTAGTGCAAAGATTAAAAGAGGCACCTCAATAGATATCCATTCTGGATTTGGTATTAGCCTCGAAAGATCATCGGAAGATCTTAATGCAAGTACTAGAAGAAGCACATTTGCTGAAGGCAGTGGATATAGAAAAGTTCTGTCACATGATAGATCACATTTTCAACAATAATGTGATATCTTTCACTGATGATGACATACCAGCGAAAGGAACGGGTCATTGCAAGTCATTGCATATAGTAGTGATATCCTCTGGGTATGTGATAGGAGGGGTGTTGATAAACGGAGGATCTTCCCTGAACATCTGTCCCTATGACACTTTGGAAAGAATAAAGATCAGTCCGAATGGAATTTGAAGTAGCCACATAGTCATAAAAGACTTTGATGGGTCTCGACAAAATGTTATAGGAGAAATCAAACTTTTAGTGAAGATCAGTCCGTATACCTTCTATATATCCTTTCAAGTGTTGAACATCACGACATGATATAATTTGCTATTGGGAAGATCGTAGATTCATATGGCAGGAGCAATCCCATCTACCCTTCATCAACAAGTCCAGTACATCATTAATGACAAACTGGTCACCGTTAATGCCGAATCAGAATACCCATTCTATATACAAGGTGATATACCTTTGATCAACCTCAACGATGGAATTGAGCTAACCAGTTTTCAAGCCTTCGAAGTGAGCAACACTCACTATTGACCTATCGGAGCCCCAACCTTGAAGCCAAAAATTTCTTTCGAAGTGATGTCTATCGGTAAAGAAATGATGTCTTTAGATATTTTGTCTTAGCAAAGGGCTAAGGAAAAATCATCAAGGGATGAAATATCCAATCCAAATATCTAGCTAGACAGAAAAGACTAGATTAGGATATGGATCCAATCACAAGAACCCGCACAAACATCAGTCAGTTTAGACATCCACCATTTTACTACCAGATCTCACGGAGGTAGGATTCATAAAACCAACAAGGAAAATCCATGTGGCTATATCAGGCATGCTAATTCCTAAGGTTAAACCGACTAGTGAAAAGGAAGTCCATACTCTTATTAAGGAAAACAAGGAAAGGAATGAAAGGTTCCTGCAAGAAGTACACGATCAATTTACAAAGATATATTTTTTGACACATATTGAGGGTATGAATGAGGATATACCAGATCATGATTATTCAAAAGATCAAATCTTGATCCCTCGCATAAATAGGGCAAAAGAGGACCGTTCAAAGAAAAGTACTGACCCTGATGTGAATTCAGTTCTGGTCATCATTAAAGATAAGGAGGATATCAACAACCCCTTCATCACAACTATCAACAAAGACCTGACTCTGGACAACTCGAGCAACACTCCTTGCATCTGTCAAAAAGGGTAAAATTGCAGAAAGATCATCTGCCCTGATGTGTAGATATTATATACTACTTACTTTTGTTATATAGTACTAGCAGTTACTTTTGCCATGCTTTTATTAATGTTTTATATTATTAAGCAGTTTCATATAATAATTGAAAGCATTTTGTTTTCAGAACTCCAACCTTGGATTTATTTAACCTTGCTGATGAATTGCCAAGTCTCAACAGTGACTACGACTTTGATGTAGAGCTGGGCTTTGACTTGATTGACCAAGAATGACTATGAGGTGCTTGAGGAGATCAAAGAATGGGTCAAAGACAAACCCAAACCAAACCTCAATTAAACCACCACAGTCAATATCTGTGACTCCCCCAAATTCAGACCACTCATGTCTTCAATTTGGTATCTCATGTACTACAAATCTAATGACTAAATAAGATCTCATGCAATGAAAATAATAGAATAGATTACATTTATTTAATATAATCATTCATGTCCCAAGGTGTCGTAACTTAAAACATCTCTTACATACCTTAAACGTAATTAAATATAGTTTAGACATAACTATTACATAACATAATATTTATTAACATAATCATAAAAATTCTAAAGAATTATGAAGCTACTCTATAGCCTTACCCTTGCCCTTATCCATGCCTAAGGATCCGCCTTGCTCTGCCTTAACTGAAATGTTTTTAGGGAAAGCAAGAATGAGTAAGAAGTTTGCCTAGCAAATAATATAGCAATAAGGGTGTTCGATATAGTTTTAAATTTCTCAAGGGTACAACAATAATGATAGTTAGAAGATAAGAAATATCAATGGTTCTCAATAATAGTCGCTAAGGACAGAAAAATATCAATAGGATTCAATAATTAATCAGTTCGAGATTTTAATTCGATGAATACGGAGCAGTCACTAAGCACTATGAACTTCTACTAGAATTAAAAGTAATATACTTATAATCTAACAAAAATGAATACAACAAGTGATCAGCCTAAAGTACCCTACGGTATGCATATCATTTAATCGTACTTAAGTGTGCACGTTAGTCTCCTGACAAATATAGTTTCCCCTTCAAAGAAGGTTGTACAACTCAATCAATATAAGATTTCGCACTAATCATTTGGTTGGATCGCTTTCAAATTATGATTTAGGTCTAGCCGAATCAATTTGAATAGACCGCTCTTTAAATATATATATATATACGAAGAATTATACGTTCAATACTAGAATCAAAGTTCAAGAATATAATCAACTTTATTCTATCTATGAAGTATTAAGTCATAAGATAAGAATCATAAGATTTATATACTTATACGATAAGCAAGGTTGTATAAGTTAGAAACTTGCATTATCATAGATTCCTTGCATAAAGTAAATGCATAGGTTGGAATACTTTGCTCAACATAAAATATAGTTCAGATACTTGTATTTAATATATGAATCAAATGAAATTCGAGAACTTGCACAAAATCCAAAGTTATGTAAGTTATGAAACTTGCCTTTTGCGTTGATTACCAACTTATAGCTTAATAACAAACTATATTATCCTATTTATGTATACATATTAGTCATATATACATGATATAAACAACCCAATCTCCTACTCATGCTTAACCATTGAGCATATAATTTAAATTTCACTTTTTATAATATCCTCATCTCTTGTAAACTTTATCTTATAACCCCATATATACATTATTACGTACCAAATCAGTTTGTAAGACTCTATGAGGTTAAAAATCATAGTTCGTAATCATCTTTTGAACTTAACGTTCGAAAGTCTATAAACACATATCCCACCTATGATCTTTATCATTAGCATGCTTATTGATACTTTGAATACTGTATTTGAACACGTATTATTGATTAAGACAATAATACAAACACGCATTACATCTCAGATCACAAACAGATTAGACAGATAACACTGCAGGATGGTGCAGCTGCGCTGTCCTCTAGCCTGACAAGAGTTGAGCTTTTCATTTCCTGTTTTTGTCCCAATCTTTAGCATACTAAGACATTAATAATTATCATGCACACATGTTAGAGGACTTTACATACTTTTATGACCACTTCAAGATCAACTTTACATGTTAGGGACTTTAGTTTAGGATTTCCATGGAATTAAGGCCAAATAGGGTCCTGTAATCATAATGCTTATTAAATTTAGTCACATGTCCGCATAAAGAGATCACATAATTTGTACTACGCATGCTTACAAGTGTTCATATCATTTATTCATAGCTAGCATCGCTTATCACTTTAAAACATGTTTAAACTCATGTTTGGTTAGTTGTCATTATATCTAACACAGAAGAATCATGTTTAGAAACATAATGAATACAAATATGCCATCTTCAATATTCAGTACTTAACTACCCATACAAATATAGTTTGGTTTGAGAAATATCCTACTTTACTTTTGAAATCATTTTTAAACTTGAACAATGCAATTTAACACATACAAAACATCTTTAAAGCTCCTTTCATGTGTAGTTAAGTTATGTTAGCATCTTCAAAAGGTCATAACATACCCCATGTAGTATTCATGGGTATTAGCTTCAATATGTCATGTTTTTCTTTGAAAATGTCACCTAGCTCAAAGCCTAACAACTTGGTCATGAACAAAAGAACTATAAATCACAACTCATGCTTATTTATATTTAGAAATCAGTTATGTGTGTATACTATCAAGCTCAGAATTTTCAGAACATGAGTTTCATTAAAGTTCATTTTCAAAACATTGAGTTTTTGTTATAAATCCCCAACTAAATCATGTTGGTCATTCCCTATCTCATAAGAAAGCTTTATACCACATGTTATACTTCTTTTCATACATGTATAGGTCTTAATACCAACTTAGAAACAACCCAAAGACAATGTAAATTAGAATCGGTTCTGGGACTAAGCGCAATTGTATGACACCCTAAGACAAATCAAGGCAATGCACGCCTTTGTGGACCGTAATCCAAGAAGGTACTGCTCGCAGAGAGTATCAACCCACTTTGAATTTTTTTCAATCAAACATACTTAAACTCATTCTTAGAGGTTCTATACATGTATACAAACTTCTCAAACACTTTGGTAGCACAATTCTAAATCTAATTTCACAAGAATCTAGTAGAATTTCCATGATTTGTAAACTTTAAAATTTAGTATTCAAAACAAGAATTTACCTTCTTAAAAGCTTAGCTAGCTTAGTTTCTATCTTCTGCAATTGATAAACTCCACCTTCAACCACCAGCAACTCAGAATCTAATTCTTGAAATTCTAATAGACACTCTCAGCAATGTAACGCCCGAGAAAATCAGATTTATATGAGAAGTAAATTTTTATTTGATAATGTGAATTAAATGAATTTAATTGATTATTTATGTGAGTAAGCTATGTGAAGGTCGTTCTATGACCTAGAATGTGTGGATGTGGTTAGTATCCTGGCTATGTGCTAGAATTAATTGTTTTGAATTTCCAAGATGAAAATAAAAGTTTTCCGAGAAATTCCCGTAAAAACACTATTCATTTGTTTCGACTCGGGAATTAAGTTTGAAATTCTGAGAAACGCATAATGATAGAATATGAAGACGAGATGGAATATTTAATAATATTTCATTTATGGCAAATGAAGTTTTCATCAGCGGACTTAAAACCTAAGGGTTGAGAAGAATGATTTTCGAGATGGAAATGAGATTCGTATAATAAATTATGATAATGATTATGCGTACTTTATACGACTGTGATATTATTTAGTATACGAGTATAGTATAAAGATTTAATATGAAGTACAATATGATTATCGTACAAGTATTATACGAAAAGAATATGTGATTATACGTGTGAAATATGATTGGTGTAATGGACTTAAAGTTAGGACTTAATATGATCCAATTGGATTTGGATTATACCAAGTCCAAGTAATTGCATAATCAAGCCCAATGAATTATGTATTTAAGCCCAAGTTAAGGCCCAATGTTTAGTTTAATTAAGCCCGATCCAAGAAACCGAACCGTGGATCGAACCAATGGGTCACCGAATAGGTAAAACCCATGGGGCAACCCTTGGGGATGACCAATGGACATGTGGGCCGGCCACTTGGTGGCTAAGTGAGGTGATCTACTTGATCACCAAGTATTTTACTTGGTGATGAAGTAGTGAATAGTAAGGAGGTGGGGAGAAATGACCAAAGAGCCCTCCATTTGATTTTCTTATAAATAGAAGGCTTAAGTTGGTTATTTTTTGTTTTCCAAGAGTCATCAACATATATTGAGAGAGAGAAATAGCTAGAAACAAGAGATCATACCACTTTGAAGCAAAACCTTAGAGTTTTTAGCAAGAACACCAAGATCGGAAAGGTAATATTCCCTTAATATTAGTTTTCCCATCCTTTTGATTTCTTTAATATAAAGAATCATAAATTGGTGGAGCATGCCTCTTATGGAGGAATAAGGATGACTTGTAATATGTAAAACATTTATAAGTCATGTGTAAATGAAAATCGTAAAGGTTTACGTAAGTTTAAACCGTAGGAAATATTAATTTATGAACATGGTTGTTGATGGACAAATTAAACACCATCACTATTAGAATATGTGCATCTTGCTTGGTTAGGATGTAGATATGAAATCAATGGAGTGTTCCATTTGATTTGGCATGTAGAACACTAGTACTGAAGTTATAGCGAAATTTACGGAATTAGACGTTAAACGTCAAAAACGTAGAAATTTCGAATTAGTAGTCAAAAGTTGTCGTGAGACTTGAAAACATTTGTTTTCAATGTCAACACGTGAGATATGGTATGTAAGAGTTGTGGACTCAAGATTCATCAGATTCTGACTTAAAACAAAGAAAATGAGTATTGAACGCTCGAAAGCGTTCAACGAACGCTCGATAATGAACTTAGAAGTGAATTTTGTGTTAACAGATTCAGAAATGTAAAATTCTTATATGAACGCTTAGAGTATGTAATTTATGAGTTGTAGGCTTTTGAACGGACCAAAACGGACTTATAAAGAAGAAGTTATGAAGCCGGGAAGTTCACTAAAAATTTTATCTGTAAAATTTTTCTGGTGCTGAGGTCTGGCGCCGCAGACAAGGCTTGTTGTGCCGCGTCGCAGCGTCATGCACAGTGTAATGATCTACTGAAGAGTGGCTCCACAACGCCATTCACAGGTATAGGTTTCACACCGCAGCGCCGAGATCGGGGCTTAGATACTATAGACTGGCGCCGCAACGTAAGTGTTAGGTATAGATGCCACGTCGCGGCACCGAGGCAGGGCATTTGTTAAACAATTTAGGGTTTGAACTTCAATTAATTCAAGACCAATATAAGATAAGTTTATATACTTAATGAGCATACTAAAACTATTCCTATGTTACATATACTAGTGTATATGATGATAAACTTAGGAATTGAACGTGAGTTGTTAATATGGTAACGAAGAACACAAAGTGTTAATAAATAAACTGTGAACGGTAATCGACATTGGTACTTCACAAATGATGATCGACTCCAGTTAATAATGTAAGATCGTTAACAAGTCGGGATGAAGGGGAGTAAGTCGGATTGACTTTATTAATGAAATGAAGTCAACTAAGACATAGAAGAGAAAGAAGTTGGTAGAAACAATGTGATTGATTGTTTGGTAGCTAATTACAGTGTGCTATGTGAATATATCATGTAGATTCTGTAAAGGCTGAGAACAGTCGAATAAATTATTCAAAGACGCTTGAAGGCAAGTTTTCTTGACGCTTGTCTAACCTTCGTGTTAGTCAAGTTTTCAATGATTCATTGTACTGAGTTGCATGAATTATTTTAAAGAAAGGGTCAATGCCAGTTTTAATTCAGCTAGACTATTCATAAGAGATAGATTGATTTGTATACATATCTTTCTATATAGAAATGATAACGCTATCCTATGCCAAGTATTTGGTATGGATTCAAAGGTAAGTTTGTTTATGAACAAACAAAAATATTTTTTTATCGATTATTCGATGTGCACGCGTGTTTGCCAAAACTTAAACGTAAATACGTTTAACGAACGAATGTTGATCAACATAGAGTATTATAGGCTGATCACCTAGAAGTGCTCGTAAGTAATGTCGGATGTACAGCCTTAGTGTTGTGATGTCCTTTTCAAGTATGAAAATAGAAAGATATTGTTCATAGTCTTTTGACCGGTTTAGAATTCCTAAACTATTATATACTTTGGGAATTGAGATTATGAATTGTTGACTATTGATGTTTCGTAATACTTCATGACTAATTGTTCAGTTATGGAAGATAGTCATATAATTCACGAATGTGGTATTGATATTATTCGTTGTTAAACTTATTGAGCTTGTTATGCTCACTTCTTGCGTGAATTATATGATTGAAGTTAAAGCTGAGCGTACTGAGAATGCTAAGAGATATAAGGGCAAGGCTAAGATGGATAGTTAACCATCTTGTAATATATTAGTACTAGTAATTACCCATGCCTGAAAGCACGACGTAACAAAAAAATAGATTAAAATTAGAAAAATAATATATTACCTAAATACTCTTTTCAACTTAAAATAACTTACAATCAAACATAACAATTATCATAATTTACCACACTACCACAATAATTAATTTTTCTTTAAAAATAGATATCAAGAAAAATATAAACTTGTCCACAAAACATACAATCATCAATAACAATTATTATAATTCACCACACCACCACAATAATTATTATTATTATTATTATTATTATTATTATTATTATTGTTGTTGTTGTTATTATTATTATTATTATTATTATTATTATTATTATTATTATTATTATTATAATAATTATTAATATTAATATTACAATTATTATTAATTTATTACTATATTATTATTATTATTTTTGTTGTTATTATTATTATTATTATTATTATTATTATTGTTCTTATTATTATTATAATAATAGTTATTATTATTATTATTGTTGTTGTTTGTTGTTGTTATTATTATTATTATTATCAATATTATTATTATTGTTATTGTTATTGTTATTGTTATTGTTATTATTATTATTATTATTATTATTATTATTATTATTAGTAGTAGTAGTAGTAGTAGTATAATTATAATAATAATTATTATATTATAATTATTATTATTATTTTGAATTAAAATTAGAATGAATCTGAACCGTACTTGTGCTTTCCTGCCCAATTCAATTAAAATGAATCTGAATCTTTATTATATAGATTACTGTTATTATTACTATTACTATTATTATAAAAATAATAATAATAATAATTAGTAGTAGTAGTAGTAGTAGTACTATCATAATTAATATTAATATAATTATATTTATAATTATTATTATTATTTGTTTGTGTGTGAAGAAGAGAGGAGAGCAAAAGATTTTGTGTGTGAACATGAGAGAGGGTAGGGTGTAGGGGTGAATTTGATTTGGGCGGGAATAAATATGAGCCTTTAGATTAAGTTGGAAAGATTAAATTAGAATGAATCTGAACCGTCTTTGTGCTTTGTCAAATGAAAGATTCAAAATAGGTTCTGTTTTATTATATAGATATTATTATTAGTACTATAATAATAATAATAATAATAATAATAATAATAATAATAATTTATTATTATTATTATTATTATTATTATTATTATTATTAGTAGTAGTAGTAGTAGTAGTAGTAGTACTATTATAATAGTACTAATTATTATAATTATAATAATAATAATTATTATTATTATTATTATTATTAGTACTATTATAATTATTATTTGTACTATTATTATTATTATTATTATTATTATTATTATTATTATTTGTTTATGTGTGTGAAGAAGAGAGGAGAGAGAAAGATTTTGTGTGTGAACATGAGAGAGAGTAGGGTGTAGGGGTGAATTTGATTTGGGCGGGAAGAAATATGAGCTTTTAGATTAAGTTGGAAGAATTAAGTTTCAAATGAAAGATTCAAAATGAGTTCTGTTTTATTATATAGATGGTTATACGTATTGTACTTACGAACAACAAATGATGTAATCGGATTATGAACCTGGGCAAGGATTTTATTATAATTGTAATAAGAAGATAGTTAATACATTCATTATGTTGTGTTTTCAATGGAATGATTGTATAGTTATGAATACCGTGTAGCACCATATGTCGGGTTGGAAGATACCCGGATTTGGGGGCGTCACAGGTTGGTATCAAAGCATTAGGTTATAAAACTTAAGAGGGCAAGAACCTTAGGCTAATAACCTCGTAAGGAAGGTAAAGTCCGAAGAAAGAAATTTGAGTCGAATGAATTAATAAAGTATTGAGAAAACTCAGTACCGAAAGATTTAAAAGATGGAAATTAATCCTAAATAAATTAAATGTGATTTGTGCTTATACTATTGTGTATTATGTACTAATCAACATGTTATGTGTTTTATAGATGTCATAGGATAGCTTGAAGTATAGAGACATTCACGTGGTGAGTGAAGATTCAGTGAACCAAGTGGAGATATTACCTATGCCAGTGGCGGAGGTACCGATAGTGGTTCTAGAAGATTATGATCCAGAAGAGTATATTTTTGGGGAGGATTACTCCGAGGAAACAATGGGAATAACATCATATCTGAATATGATGATAGATTTGGAGGAGGATATGGAGGTAACATCGATTAATACCGTGGTACCTACTCAGGAGTCAACACCACCAGATGTAATGAGATCATTGTACCTGGCCGTGCTTGATAGGAATGTGCATCTGCGCACGGTGGTGCAGACACAGAATGAGGAGATTATCGCCCTATATGAGGCGAAGGAGTCTGCAGAGGCAGATTTTGAGTCGAAGCAAGATGAGAAAGTACTGATGACGGATAAGGTGAGGGATTATAAGGAAGAGGCCGTAGAGCTTCGAAAGAAACTGGTTGAAAAAGACCAGGATGTCGTACATCCATGAATGTGCTCACGAGGATTTCAAGCTGAAAATTTCTTGTTATTCTATTGACTCAGGGCAGACTCGAGATACGATTAGTCGAGATATTATTTCGATTTTAGAAAATCAGAAACATGAAAATGTCGTAAGACATTGTTAATAGATCGTTAGATCTTTTTGTATATGAGTAGTGACGTAAAACCCTCTTTTGTATAATTAAACGGTAGTCATTTTGTAAATCCCAATTTTTGTAGAAGTCAATCGCAGGATAGTAATGTAATAGCTTTTTGGATATGGAAGCAAAGTGTAAATAGTTTTAACTATGAAAGCATATTAATATAATGAAGTTTTTATTTAAATGTACTTGTTGTGGTATGAGTTATTATTTGGGAATGATAATAAGTAGTTAAATAGATAATAATGAAACTTTATTTATTTAATCAGAATTATGCTGCCAAGAAGGAGACAACGTAACCAAGAGGCTGAGTCACCTAATTAAAATCAAGGGGGTCCTAATAACCCTATGCAAGAGTCCATTAATTTATTAACGGCAACATTTAATCAAGTTGGGGGAGGGATTCCCGTAGCACCTAGGGTAGCTAGAACAACTACCTTTAAGGAATTCAAGAGTGTGGGTCCTCCGGAGTTCCGAGGAATGACGGACCCCTTAGAGGCTAAGACATGGGTGAAAGAGATAGAGAAGGCGTTTGTTATCACAAACGTGGGTGAGGCGTAAAAGACTTCTTTTGCTACTTACATGATGAAAGGGGAGGCCAACTACAGGTGGGAGGCTCACCAGGGTGGGGGTAGAATAGAGGCAGTTACATGGGAACAGTTCAAGAAGGTATTCTTCGAGAACTACTTCCCTACTAGCATGCAAGGTAGAATGGAGATTAAGTTGTTGGAACTTAAACAAGGGGATATGACAGTTCCCCAGTAAGCAGACAAATTCAATGAATTGGTGAGATTTGCTCCACAACAAGTGGGCACAGAAGAGAGGAAGGCTCTTAGGTTTGAGAAAGGCTTGAAACCCTGGCTCTACAGTAGGATTTCGGTGTTTCAGAGTGCTTCCTATGGAACCATTCTAGAAAAGGCAATAATAGCTGAAGGTGGTGGTGAGGCGTTGTCTCAGTACCACAAAGAAAGGAAGAATAAGAATAAAGTAGAGGGAGGAAATAAGGCAGAAGTTGCCAGCAGTAGTGGAAATATGCCAAAGAAGAAGAGCTTTAACCCTGGGAATACTAGGGTTAAACAAGGAGATCCTAAACGTAGGATGGAGGCATGCAAGACATGCGGAAAGACTCATTTGGGAGTCTATTTAAAGGGGAAATCTGTTTGTTACAACTGTGGGCAGGAGGGACATTTATCACCCAACTGTCCTAACCCTAAGAAAAATCAGGGATGTTTTGTTTATGGATCGTTGGACCACATGGCAAGAAATTTCCCGAAGAAAGGGTTAGAGGGAAATAAGGGTTCTAGTAGTGGTAAATTAGCCATTACTGGACCAACACCATATGTGGGTAGACCCTCAGCCTGTACGTTTAATATGACTGTCCAAGATGCGGTTGCATCATCGGATGTAGTAGCAAGTATCATTCAAGTCAATGAAATAAATGCTTATGTGTTATTTAACTCGGGAGCTACTGTGAGAACCCGGGTATGGGTTTGGTTTTAAGAAATTCCGAGGACGAAATTTTTATAAGGAGGTAAGAATATAACAACCCGGAATTTTGGATTTTTCCAGAATTTAGGTTTAAAGAATTAATTATTAATAAAAGGAATTTTTATTAATAATATTATGTGCTATGTGTTTATTAATCGTTCTATAACCTATAATGATTATTAATCGGGAGGATTCTGGCTACGAGCTAGACTGAACGAGTAAGAATTTTCAAGACGAAAATAAAATTTTTCCGGGAATAAAATATTTTTCGGGGAAAAAGACGAAATAGGCACTATTCATCCGTTTCTGCTCGGAGATTTATTTTGAATTTCCAAAAAACGCTTAATGATAGAATTATGAGGCGAGATGGAATATTTAATAATATTTCAGTTATGGCAAAAACGAAGTTTTCTCTTGCGGACTTAAAACCTAAGGGTTAGGAAAAGTGAGTTCCGAGAATTTTATGTTTTGTAAAATAATTAGAATTATTATGCGTGAAAAATACGAGTATAATACTAGTTATTATACGAGTATAGTGCGAAGATTAGTACGACGTATAATACGAATATCGTACGAACATTATACGAAGAGAATACTAGAATGGAATGCGTAGAATATGATTAGTCTTAATGGACTTTGAGTTCATGGACTTTGTAGAATGAAATTAGACTTGGATTATATAAAGCCCAATGGAATGTGTAATCAAGCCCAGAGAAGGCCCAATAAGAATTAATGTAAGGCCCAGTGTTAGATTTAATTAAGCCCGATCCAAGAAATTAACCGCGGATCGAACCGATGGGTCATCGGATGGGTAAAACCCATGGGGCAACCCATGGGGATGACCCATGGACATAAGGGGCGGCCACTTGGTCACCAGGTAAGGGTGGTGACCAAGTAAACTTGGTTGTTAAGTTTGGAATAGTAAGGAGGTGGAGGGGAAATGACTAAAATGCCCCTAATCTTGGTTTTCTATAAATAGAAAGCTTAAGTCATTATTTTGAGCTTTTAAAAATCCTACTCTTTGAGAGAGAGAGAGAGAGAGAGGTTTTGGATGGAAGAAGAGAGGAAAAGGAATGAGGAAAAACTAGCTCGATTGCATGTTTTGTCCGACGGAAGGAAATTAAGGATGAACGGTAATCCGAACCCTAGTTTCTTCTAATTTTTTTTCTAGTTTTTATGTTTAAAAACATAAATTGATGAAGATCAGTAGTATATTAAGTTAATAATGAATTCATATGGTTGAATTCATGAGAAAACGAAGAATTAAGAATTAGAAATTTAGTTTATAAATTTCTTAAGGAAGTATAAGATTCGTAAGTATTTTGAGCGATCCGACTGAATCTTATGAACGAGTAGGGTAAATAAGTAAGGAATGATGTTCTATAACATCAAATTCCAAGAAAAAGTAAAAATCGTAATCCAAAATATCGATATGAAGAACATGCGAAGAACGCGAAGAACACGTGAAGAACACGAAGAATGTTGTTGATGGACAAATTTAAAACCATCGTAGTATAATTGTTGTTGATGGACAAGTTTAAAACCATCGCGTATAAGTTAGTTGCTTATTTCTTGGTTAGGAACGGTAGAAACGTTCATGATGAATGGATTCAAATTAGATATAACGAAGTTATGGCAAAATTTTTTGTAAAAAACGAATGAGAATTTGAATGTTAGTAAATGAACCCGAACGTGTAGGGTTTCATAAAAATATAAGAAAACATAGAAAAAATGAGTCGTGGACTCAAGATTGAACGAATTATGAGTTCGGATGACCGAATTACGGAAGAACGAACGAAGAACGTTAATAACGTAAAACAAATGAAGAGCGAAGATTAAGCCAATTGAATGGCATGTTAACAGATTTAGAACGAAGTTCTATCTGAGGGTAATCGAAGTACGTTCAATAAGGAAGAAAATGGCTTTAGAATGACCTCATTCCGAGTTATAACGAAGAAGTTATGAGGTTTCGAAGTTAGCATCTCAAGCTTGTAAAAGACTTAGAAATTTTTTTCTAGGTTTCTTACTCTTGTAATGCAGTCATGAAGTTGTAATTTTAATAAGCACAAGCATGAAAGCCCGGGACATTAGCTACTGCTAATTAGTGCCGCGGCATGAGTTTTATGAAGGGGCACGGCGCCGCAGCGCCAGTGCACGATAATGCCCAGAAATGAGATTTTTATTGCTCAATTTCTCGGGGGATGTGCAAGAAAGAAACATGAACATAAAGTTCAAATATTTTAACACTTAATCAAGTGTATTAAACCTTTAATAAAGGTGGAATGAAAAGATTAAACAAGATTAAAAGACGAACAATGTAAACGCGGGTTACGTAACTGATATCCGGGGACCGTAGTTGTAATAAGCGAATGTGAGGGATTGCTATGATAGTGATTCCTTAGACGTTGAGTGATGATGGTAATGAATAACATTTTGATGCTATGTCATAGTAATGCGAGAGGAATGTAAAGCATATAGACGCTGTGAATGCAACGTTCTTGCAATGAACGATCGGTCTTAGCATACAGCGAATCGTATGGCTTTGACATTAAGAAATTATAATGAACATGGGGTTCATGGGATGGATAACGATCAAAAGCTATTAAAACCTTGAGTAAAGGTTGATTGGGAGATTAAGAGACGAGTAACGTAAACGTTGAATACGTAAACGATTCTCGTGAATCGTATTCATGGTGGACGAACGTTCTAAGTATACCCTGGTTGTATGACTTAGACGTTGACGAAGGTAGTAAGTAAGATACGAATGGTATCAAGAGAGCCGTAGCGAACGCTAATAAGATTACTGAAAGTCGAATGTAAGTCGGATGAGAATGTTAGAATGAAATGTAAGCGTTGAACACTTGAACTGTCGTAAAGGTTGAGTGTACGCATATATTAAACGGATAAAACCTACACTCCGTGTATGGTTTGACCATAAGGTAATGGAGACCAATGATTAAAGCTGTGAGCGATAAAGATGAAGAAGCTTAATTAAACATAAGTACGTATACGTAAAAGAAGTCGAGTTAATGTTTATAACTTGGATGACGTTCCGAGTCGAATTAATAAGTTAAGAATAAGTTAACGTAAAATGCTTAACGCTATTAATGCGTATAATGAATAAGGAATGATCATTCTGAGTATACAAAAGACTGTATGACTTGGATGATAAGAATTAATCCTGAGATATGACATTTATTTGCTAGAAAGCCATAAGGAATAAGAATTTGACTTAATGAACATTATAGTTTAATAGTTCGGATAAGTTAAGATGAGTTAGGTTGTATTACAATCATAACCTTTGATGGTTGACATATGGGAGCTGAGCTAAAGAGAGCAAAGGTATATACAAAACTGGAAACCGATCTAACTCACTGTTATGGGCAGTTGAGATGAGATGGGAACTTGTTTGTTGGTTGTTTGTGGGAAACCACTCAAAGTACCATATGGACTACTAGCAGAGACACGATGTGTGCGGAGTCTTAGGAAAGTATAAGAAGTAGATATGAATGTAAATCATCAAAGATGATAAACGTATTGAGCAAGACATCTCTGTATGTCATGAAGCCGTTAACCGGTAAAGGAAGTTGGTCGTGTAAACTTAGTTTATAAGAATGTGAACCTTAAGAAGTAAAATAAAGTAAACCAATGCGTAAGTCAAGTATATGACTAATTGGTACACGTGTTATTTTCTTATGTGCTACATAGGAATTGGAATGAGCAGTTCAACATAAGTTGTAGCTGTGCGTAAGGCAAGTTTCCTAACTTCATTCATATTTTTAAATGACTGCTAGTTTCTAAACTTCTCAGATGTTGAACTTGAGAAGTTCTGTCTATGTTCAAATGTGTGATTTTTGTACAAGGTGTTAGAATATATGAGGCATTGTGCCACAATGTGAACGCTTCGGTGTTTCTATGATATGAACTATTCTGTGATTGAACTGTTCAATATAAGCATGTTCTGTTTATACATGAACCGTTATTGTTAAGTCTGTGCTATTGATTCTAGCCAGACAGAATGTGAATGAAAGAAAGTAGAGAATGAAAGTATTTCAAAGTGAATGTGATTAATGTTTTAAAATGATAGGAATCGAGATTATTCCTATTATTCAAGCTGCTTTATAACCTTTGTTCGGTTATTGAAGTCTTAAAAGAATGTTTAAATTTTTGAAGTTGTTTGTTCAACTTCTTTGACTTGCTGAGCAATTGAATGCTCACACTTGCTTTAAATAAAAACATTTTCAGCGAACGACGTTAGAAAGAACTTAAGGATCCCGTAAAGATCAAGCTGATCGGTATCCAGAAGGAATGTCATTCATTATATGAATGTGCATGAAGACCAATTGAAGACTTGTAATATAGAATGATAGAATTAAACTATAGAATAGTTTAATAAACAATTATGTATCCTTGGTGGCGGATAAAAGTCACTTGGACAAGATGTAAAGAATAATGTAATTATCATTATTTGTAATGAAAGAGGTTTTAAGGTTTTAGAACCTGGGATTTGAGGATGTATGTTGTTATATTTAGTAATATAATGGTGTATGTTTGGAAGAAGATGGGATCGAGACGTACGGAATCCGGATATGAAAATAGACCAAATTTTGGGACGTTACAGGTTGGTATCAAAGCTGATAGGTTATAAATCTTAGGTATGAGTACCTAAGACTATAATCGTAGAGAGAAGGATAAGAAGATCACCACGTGATCATAGTAAATCGTAGTAACAGATGAGCTGTTAAACGATGAATGATTTATAGCCAATGCTATGAATGAATTGTACTACGAAGTAGTACGAGAAGAAGAACTCAGATTGAGTTGTAAAGGATAGCATACGAATTAAAGAAAATTCGTATTAAGTAAAGAGAAAGTTAGAAGTTGTAAAATTTCAATTGAGGACTCATGTGATAGCTTAGTTGTATGAACCTTTGTATGGGTAGAGGTTTGTGCTTGGTGTAACAACTGCTCAGTTTATTACAGTGATAATCATTGAAATTGGTCGCGCTATCAAGATGTATATGACGAGAAGGTGAATCTTTTCTCATGTATATACTTGATAGGTAGAGAACGATAAGGTAGGTGCGAGTTCTTGAAACTCATACATATGGTAAGTTCATGACTCATAATTAAATGGTATGTTTTTGAACTTCTTAGAGAATGGACGCCTATGGTCTGTCTGGGATAGTTCTTAAACTCATATTATTGTGGAAAGTTCTTGAACTCATAATGTGTGGTAAGTTGATGGACTGTACTAAGGTATAGGAAGGTGTAGACTGAAAACGAGTTATTTTCAGTAGAATTAGCATTGAAGGTGCTAGAGAAGATTTTGTATTGTCGCATTAAGACAATAAAAGAAGATGGAGAATAAGATATTCCAAGTCATCTAGCTATGCTAGATTTCAAAGTTTCTTGAAATCGTGCTGATGTGCGCGTTTTGAAAATGAAAGAATTGGTTCAGCTTTTGGAACCAATGGATTTTAAAAGAACTATTCTTGGTATGTCTATGCTAATTATTTCGGCTAGACAGAAATTGATTTGAAATATCAAAATAAATTTTATATCACCAGTGCATTTGATGCAAGGATGGTAAAAGGATGGAGTTATTAATGCAATTAAACCTGGTGTTGGATTTGATCTTAGGATCAACAACCCACTATGGTATGATGCATAATGATGAAGTCATAAACTGACGAAGTCCTCAACGTACTGTGAAAAGTGCGGTATCATGACGTCATGAAACGTTTTGATGTATTACAAAAGAATTTAAAGAATTGGTCGATGCCAAGCGAGTTGACTAGACGAATGTTTCAAGTTGATGTCCAATTTATTGTTATGGTCTAAGCTACTTGATTTGGCTAAGACGAAGGGTATGCCATGATTAAAAGAAAATCAAGCTTTCTTTGATGAGCTATGCCGAACCAAATTGCTTTGGTGCAGAATCTAAGTCTGAGGTGAACATACCCTGAAATGGGGTGATACGATATGCTGATCACCTACGTATGTAAAAGGTAGTTTACCTTCTTTATGATTGTAAACTTACCGTGGAAAGAAAGGTTTACGGCGCGAGGCTGTTTAACCTAGTATGAGTTCATGGTCGATTTCACCCCTCAGCAAAAGTATGAAATGTTTTAAAGGAATCCTTATATTCCTAGTTATTCCTTTCACTTCATGATTCTTGATTAATTATGAAGGGTAGGAAATGAATGAAAGATAAGAACTTGATTAATTTCGAGGACGAAGTTCCTTGAAGAAGGGGAGAATGTGAGAACTCGGGTATGAGTTTGGTTTTAAGAAATTCCGAGGACGAAATTTTTATAAGGAGGTAAGAATATAACAACCCAGAATTTTGGATTTTTCCAGAATTTAGGTTTAAAGAATTAATTATTAATAAAAGGAATTTTTATTAATAATATTATGTGCTATGTGTTTATTAATCGTTCTATAATCTATAATGATTATTAATCGGGAGGATTCTGGCTACGAGCTAGACTGAACGAGTAAGAATTTTCAAGAAGAAAATAAATTTTTTCCGGGAATAAAATATTTTTCGGGAAAAAAGATGAAATAGGCACTATTCATCCGTTTCTGCTCGGAGATTTATTTTGAATCTCCGAGAAACGCGTAATGATAGAATTATGAGGCGAGATGGAATATTTAATAATATTTCAGTTATGGCAAAAACAAAGTTTTCGCATGCGGACTTAAAACCTAAGGGTTAGGAAAATTGAGTTCCGAGAATTTTATGATTTCGTATAATAATTAGAGTTATTATGCATGAAAAATATGAGTATAATACTAGTTATTATACGAGTATAGTGCGAAGATTAGTACGACGTATAATACGAATATCGTACGAACAATATACGAAGAGAATACGAGAATGGAATGCGTAGAATACGATTAGTCTTAATGGACTTTGAGTTTATGGACTTTGTAGAATTCAATTGGACTTGGATTATATCAAGCCCAATGGAATGTGTAATCAAGCCCAGAGAAGGCCCAGTAAGAATTAATGTAAGGCCCAGTGTTAGATTTAATTAAGCCCGATCCAAGAAATTAACCGCCGATCAAACCGATGGGTCAGCGGATGGGTAAAACCCATGGGGCAACCCATGGGGATGACCCATGGGCATAAGGGGCGGCCACTTGGTCACCAAGTAAGGGTGGTGACCAAGTAAACTTGGTTGTTAAGTTTGGAATAGTAAGGAGGTGGAGGGGAAATGACTAAAATGCCCCTAATCTTGGTTTTCTATAAATAGAAAGCTTAAGTCATTATTTTGAGCTTTTAAAAATCCTACTCTTTGAGAGAGAGAGAGAGAGGTTTTGGATGGAAGAAGAAAGGAAAAGGAATGAGGAAAAACTAGCTCGATTGCATGTTTTGTCCGACGGAAGGAAATTAAGGATGAACGGTAATCCGAACCCTAGTTTCTTCTAAATTTTATTTAAGTTTTTATGTTTAAAAACATAACTTGATGAAGATCAGTAGTAGATTAAGTTAATAATGAATTCATATGGTTGAATTCATGAGAAAACGAAGAATTAAGAATTAGAAATTTAGTTTATAAATTTCTTAAGGAAGTATAAGATTCGTAAGGATTTTGAGCGATCCGATTGAATCTTATGAACGAGTAGGGTAAATAAGTAAGGAATGATGTTCTATAACATCAAATTCCAAGAAAAAGTAAAAATTGTAATCCAAAATATCGATTAAAATGAAGAACATGCGAAGAACGCGAAGAACACGTGAAGAACACGAAGAATGTTGTTGATGGACAAATTTAAAACCATCGTAGTATAATTGTTGTTGATGGACAAGTTTAAAACCATCGCGTATAAGTTAGTTGCTTATTGCTTGGTTAGGAACGGTAGAAACGTTCATGAAGAATGGATTCAAATTAGATATAACGAAGTTATGGCAAATGAGAATTTGAATGTTAGTAAATGAACCCGAACGTGTAGGGTTTCATAAAAATATAAAAAAACATAGAAAACATGAGTCGTGGACTCAAGATCGAACGAATTATGAGTTCGAATGACCGAATTACGGAAGAACGAACGAAGAACGTTAATAACGTAAAACAAATGAAGAGCGAAGATTAAGCCAATTGAATGGCATGTTAATGGATTCAGAACGAAGTTCTATCTGAGGGTAATCGAAGTACGTTCAATAAGGAAGAAAATGGCTTTAGAATGACCTCATTCCGAGTTATAACGAAGAAGTTATGAGGTTCCGAAGTTAGCATCTCAAGCTTGTAAAAGACTTAGAAAATTTTTTCTAGGTTTCTTACTCCTGGAGCCAGCAGTATGAAGTTGTACCTTTGGGGGCTTGGCCTTGATATGTACAGGACATTACATTAGCTACCGCTAATTAGTGCCATGATGTGTGAGTTTTATGAAGGGCACCTGGCAGCCTTACCAAGCAGAATTTATAATGCCTTAAAATGAGATTTTTATTGCTCAATTTCTCGGGGGATGTGCAAGAAAGAAACATGAACATAAAGTTCAAATATTTTAACACTTAATCAAGTGTATTAAACCTTTAATAAAGGTGGAATGAAAAGATGAAACAAGATTAAAAGACGAACAATGTAAACGCGGGTTACGTAACCGATATCCGGGGACCGTAGTCGTAATAAGCGAACGTGAGGGATTGCTATGATAGTGATTCCTTAGAGACGTTGAGTGATGATGGTAATGAATAACATTTCGATGCTATGTCATAGTAATGCGAGAGGAATGTAAAGCGTATAGACGCTGTGAATGCAACGTTCTTGCGATGAACGATCAGTCTTAGCATACAACGAATCATATGGCTTTGACATTAAGAAATTATAATGAACATGGGGTTCATGGGATGGATAACGATAAAAAGCTATTAAAACCTTGAGTAAAGGTTGATTGGGAGATTAAGAGACGAGTAACGTAAACGTTGAATACGTAAACGATTCTCGTGAATCGTATTCACGGTGGACGAACGTTCTAAGTATACCCTGGTTGTATGACTTAGACGTTGACGAAGGTAGTAAGTAAGATACGAATGGTATCAAGAGAGCCGTAGCGAACGCTAATAAGATTACTGAAAGTCGAATGTAAGTCGGATGAGAATGTTAGAATGAAATGTAAGCGTTGAACACTTGAACTGTCGTGAAGGTTGAGTGTACGCATATATTAAACGGATAAAACCTACACTCCGTGTATGGTTTGACCGTAAGGTAATGGAGACCAATGATTAAAGCTGTGAGCGATGAAGAAGCTTAATTAAAGATAAGTACGTATACGTAAAAGAAGTCGAGTTAATGTTTATAACTTGGATGACGTTCCGAGTCGAATTAATTGGACGTTGTAAGTTAAGAATAAGTTAACGTAAAATGCTTAACGCTATTAATGCGTATAATGAATAAGGAATGATCATTCTGAGTATACAAAAGACTGTATGACTTGGATGATAAGAATTAATCCTGAGATATGGCATTAATTTGCCAGAAAGCCATAAGGAATAAGAATTTGAATTAACGAACATTATAGTTTAATAGTTCGGATAAGTTAAGATGAGTTAGGTTGTAGTACAATCATAACCTTTGATGGTTGACATATAGGAGCTGAGCTAAACAATTCCTTCAGAGAGCAAAGGTATATACAAAACTGGAAACCGATTTAACTCACTGTTATGGGCAGTTGAGATGAGATGGGAACTTGTTTGTTGGTTGTTTGTGGGAAACCACTCAGAGTACCATATGGACTACTAGCAGAGACACGATGTGTGCTGAGTCTTAGGAAAGTATAAGAAGTAGATATGAATGTAAATCATCAAAGATGATAAACGTATTGAGCAAGACATCTCTGTATGTCATGAAGCCGTTAACCGGTAAAGGAAGTTGGTCGCGTAAACTTAGTTTATAAGAATGTGAACCTTAAGAAGTAAAGTAAAGTAAACCAATGCGTAAGTCAAGTATATAACTAATTGTTACACGTGTTATTTTCTTATGTGCTACATAGGAATTGGAATGAGCAGTTCAGCATAAGTTGTAGCTGTGCGTAAGGCAAGTTTCCTAACTTCATTCATTTTTTTAAATGAATGCTAGTTTCTAAACTTCTCAGATATTGAACTTGAGAAGTTCTGTCTATGTGCAAATGTGTGATTTTTGTACAAGGTGTTAGAATATATGAGGCATTGTGCCACAATGTGAACGCTTCGGTGTTTCTATGATATGAACTATTCTGTGATTGAACTATTCAATATAAGCATGTTCTATTTATACATGAACCGTTATTGTTAAGTCTGTGCTATTGATTCTAGCCAGACAAAAGGTGAATGAAAGAAAGTATTTCAAAGTGAATGTGATTAAATTTTTAAAATGATAGGAATCGAGATTATTCCTATTATTCAAGCTGCTTCATAACCTTTGTTCGGTTATTGAAGTCTTAAAAGAATGTTTAAATTTTTGAAGTTGTTTGTTCAACTGCTTTGACTTGCTGAGCAATTGAATGCTCATACTTTCTTTAAATAAAAACATTTTCAGCGAACGATGTTAGAAAGAACTTAAGGATCCCGTAAAGATCAAGCTGATCGGTATCTAGAAGTAATGCCATTCATTTTATGAATGTGCATGAAGACCAAGTGAAGACTTGTAATATAGAATGATAGAATTAAACTATAGAATAGTTTAATGAAAAATTATGTATCCTTGGTGGCGGATAAAAGTCACTTGGACAAGATGTAAAGAATAATGTAATTATCATTATTTGTAATTAAAGAGGTTTTAAGGTTTTAGAACCTGGGATTTGAGGATGTATGTTGTTATATTTAGTTATATAATGGTTTATGTTTGGAAGAAGATGGGATCGTGACGTACGGAATCCGGATGTGAAAATAGACCGGATTTTGGGGCGTTACAGCTACTTGTTCTTTTATAGCATGTGAATTTGCTAAGCGATTAGGTTTAATCCCTGAAAAGTTAGCAATACATTCAGACGTTAAGGTAGAAAACGTAGAGATAATCCCCATTGAACATATTCATAAGGATTGTTGCATAGATATTAGAGGTAATAAGTTATCGAAAGATTTGGTATCGATAAGGTTAAAAGAATTTGATGTAATTTTTGGTATGGATTGGTTGATTAACCATAAGGCTATAATAGATTGCCATAGGAAAAGTGTGAACCTTCGGCTTTCTATGACAACCACGGTAGTGTTCTTTGGTAGTAAATCACCGAGGCGCTCTTGTTGTCTAACGATGACACAAGGTAGGAAGATGTTGAGAAAGGGATGTGTAGGTTATCTGTGCCATGTTGTGGATACCCAAAGAGTGGGAGCATCCTTGGACCAGATACCTATAGTTCAAGAGTTCGCGGATGTATTTCTGAAGGAATTACCGGGCATTCCATCAGATAGGGAAGTTGAATTTGTGATTGATCTGTTACCAGGTACGACACCAGTTTCAAGGGCACCATATCGGATGGTGCCGGTTGAGATGAAGGAGTTAATGGTTCAATTACAAGAACTATTAGATAGGAAGTACATTTAACCGAGTGTGTCCCCACGAGCACTCGTATTGTTTGTAAAGAAAAAGGATGAGTCGTTACGACTTTGTATCGACTATCGAGAGTTGAACAAGCTAACGATTAAGAATAAATACATGTTGCCCAGGATCGATGATCTATTTGATCAGTTGAAACGGGTAAAGTATTTTTCTAAAATAGATTTGCATACGAGGTATCATCAGTTAAAAGTGAGGAAGGAGGATGTACCTAAAATAGCGTTCAGAACTCGTTATGGTCATTATGAGTTTCTGGTAATGTCATTTGGGTTGACTAATGCGCCAGTCGCATTTATGGATATGATGAACAGAGTGTTCAAATAGTATTTGGACAAGTTCGTTGTAGTGTTCATTGATGATATTCTAGTCTATTCTAAGATGCCAGAAGATCATGCTGAACATTTAAGAATAGTGTTGGAAACACTACAGAAGGAAAAGTTATATGCGAAATTCACAAAATGTGAATTTTGGCTTAAACGAGTGTAGTTTCTAGGACATGTTATTGATAAAGATGGCATTTCCGTGGATCCAGCAAAAGTAGAAGCAGTTAATGAATGGGAGCAACCAAAAATGCCAACTGAGGTTCGGAGTTTTCTGGGGTTAGCGGGATACTAGAGAAGGTTCATTCAGGACTTTTCTAAAATAGCTACTCCACTAACAAATTTGATGAGGAAGTCGGTGAAGTATGTATGGACTGAAAAATGTGAGAATAGTTTTCAGGAACTAAAGAAGAGGTTAAATGAGGCACCTGTATTGTCTTTGCTAGATGATACAGGGAATTTTGTAGTGTATAGCGATGCTTCGCATATAGGACTGGGTTGCATGCTCATGAAACATGACAAGGTCATTGCGTATGCGTCACGTCAATTAAAGGATTATGAGGAGGCCTATCCTAATCATGACCTGGAATTGGCAGCTGTAGTTTTTGCCTTAAAAATATGGAGGCATTATCTTTACGGTGAGAAGTATGAGATATACACGGACCATAAAAGTCTGAAATATATCTTCACACAGAAGGAGTTGAATATGAGGCAGAGAATGTGGTTGGAACTAATAAAAGATTACGATTGTGATATTTTATATCATCCGGGTAAAGAAAATGTAGTAGCCGATGCGCTAAGTAGGAAGGGTAGAGAGAAACTGTCATTGTTAACGACTCAGAATGAGTTAGTAACAGCGATGGCGGGAATGAAATTAGAAGTGAAATTACCGAATGAAGCAGAGGAGATGTTATTTTGCATGGAAACTCAACCGACCATAGTGGAACGTGTTAAGGAAGTGAAATTGAGCAACGAGGAATGCGAGCATATGAGGAAGAGGATAGAAGATGAAGAAAAGACTAAGTATAACCTCGATAAGGAGTGATTACTTCGTTTTGAAGGAAGAATTTGGGTTCCAAAATATTCTGAATTAAAGGAGGAGATAATGTGTGAGGCCCGTAGTTTAAGGTACTCGATACATCCCGGTAGTACAAAGATGTATCAACACCTTCGTCAGAACTTTTGGTGGCCGAACATGAAAAGGGACATAGCAGAATATGTTAGTAGGTGCTTAACTTGTCAAAAGGTTAAGGCAGAACACCAACAACCGAGCGGGTTATTGCAATCATTAGAAATTCTAGGGTGGAAATAGGATCACATCACAATGGACTTTATGGTGGGACTTCCAACGACAAGGAAAAGATATGACGCTATTTGGGTGATAGTGGATCGATTGACGAAATTAAATCACTTTCTACCAATAGGAGTTAGGTATAACCTAGACCAATTAGCTAAGCTTTATGTCAAGGAAATTATTTCAAGACATGGAGTACCTATTTCGATTGTGTCAGATCATGATCCACTATTCACATCGAACTTTTAGAGAAGTTTGCATGAACAAATGGGAATGCAATTGAGATTGAGTACGGCGTATCATCCCCAGACGGATGGACAAAGTGAACGGACAATTCAAACGCTTAAAGATATGTTAAGATCTTACGTTATGGATTTCAAAGGGAGTTGGGACGACCATCTACCGTTGGTGGAATTTGCGTACAACAAAAGTTTTCACGCTAGTATAGGCATGCCGCCTTACGAAGCGTTGTATGGAAGGAAGTGTCGAACTCCACAATGTTGGGATAAAGTGGGTGAACGTCGGATGTTGGGACTTGAGATGGTACAACAGACAGTGGACATGGTAAAGCTAATACGTACTCTGTTGGTAGCGGTTCAAGATAGGCAAAAGAAGTATGCCGATCCTCACAAAGAAAATAGAGAATTTGATGTAAGGTCTTATGTTTTTCTAAAAGTATCTCCTTGGAAAGGGAAGATACGTTTTGGAAAGAAAGGGAATTTAAGTCCAAGGTTTATAGGACCTTTTGAGATTTTAAGAAGGATAGGAGAGGTAGCTTATGAAGTAGCCTTACCTCCAGAGATGGAACGTATACACAATGTGTTTCACGTGTCTGTGTTGCGTCCCTATAAGATAGACTATAAACACGTAATAGAGTATGAATCTATTCAAATAGAGAAAGATTTATCGTATAAAGAACTTCCAGTTCAAATTGTTGATAGGAAGGAACAAGTTTTGAGAAATAAGATAATACCTTCGGTGAAGGTGATATGGAGAAACCACAATGCTGAAGAAGCAATATGGGAACTCAAAAGTAAAATGAAGGAAAAATTTTCTCATTTGTTTATGTAATTATAAGCGAGATTCTGGGGACAAAATCTTTATAAGGGGCAGAGAATGTAACGCCCGAGAAAATCGAATTAAATTTTTATTTGATTATATGAATTAAATGAATTTAATTGATTATTTATGTGAGTAAGCTATGTGAAGGTCGTTCTATGACCTAGAATGTGCGGATGTGGTTAGTATTCTGGCTATGTGCTAGAATTAATTGTTTTGAATTTCTAAGATGAAAATAAAAGTTTTCTGAGAAATTCCCGTAAAAACACTATTCATTCGTTTCGGCTAGGGAATTAAGTTTGAAATTATGAGAAACGCGTAATGATAGAATATGAAGACGAGATGGAACATTTAATAATATTTTATTTATGGAAAACGAAGTTTTTGCCTGTGGACTTAAAACCAAATTTTTGAGAAGAATGATTTCCGAGATGGAAATGAGATTCGTATAATGAATTACGATAATGATTATGCATACGTTATACGAGTGTGATATTATTTAGTATACGAGTATAGTAAGAAGATTTAATACAAAGTACAATACGATTATCGTACGAGTATTATATGAAAAGAATTCGTGATTATACGTGTGAAATACGATTGGTGTAATGAACTTAGAGTTAGGACTTAATATGATCCAATTGGATTTGGATTATAACAAGTCCAAGTAATTGAGTAATCAAGCCCAATGAATTATGTATTTAAGCCTAAGTCAAGGCCTAATGTTTAGTTTAATTAAGCCCGATCCAAGAAACAGAACCGTGGATCAAACCGATGGGTCACCGAATGGGTAAAACCCATGGGGCAACCCATGGGGATGACCCATTGACATGTGGGTCGGCCACTTGGTGGCCAAGTAAAGTTATCTACTTGATCACCAAGTTTTTTACTTGGTGATGAAGTAGTGAATAGTAATGAGGTGGGGAGAAAGGACTAAAGAACCCTCCATTTGATTTGCTTATAAATAGAAGGCTTAAGTTGGTTATTTTTGGTTTCCCAAGAGTCATCCAACATATATTGAGAGAGAGAAATAGCTAGAAACAAGAGATCATATCACTTTGAAGTAGAACCTTAGAGTTTTTAGCAAGAACACCAAAATCGAAAAGGTAATATTCCCTTAATATTAGTTTTCCCATCCTTTTGATTTATTTGTTATAAAGAATCATAGATTTGTGGAGCATGCCTCTTATGGAGGAATAAGGATGGCTTGTAATATGTAAAACATTTATAAGTCATGTGTAAATGAAAATCGTAAGGGTTTACGTAAGTTTAAACCATAGGAAATATTGATTTATGAACATGGTTGTTGATAGTCAAATTGAACATCATCACTATTAGAATATGTACTTCTTGCTTGGTTAGGATGTAGATATGAAATCAATGGAGTGTTCCATTTGATTTGGCATATAGAACACTAGTAACGAAGTTATGGCGAATTTTACGGAATTAGACGTTAAACGTCGAAAACGTAGAAATTCTGGATTAGTAGTCAAAAGTTGCCGTGAGACTTAAAAATGTTGGTTTTCAATGTTAACACGTGAGATAGGGTATTTAAGAGTCATGGACTCAAGAATCGTCGAAATCCGACTTAAAACGAAGAAAATGAGTATTGAACGCTCGAAAGCGTTTAACGAACGCTCGATAATGAACTTAGATGTGAATTTTGTGTTAACGGATTCGGAAATGTAAAATTCTTATATGAACGCGTAGAGTATGTAATTTATGATTTGTGGGCTTTTGAACGGACCAAAACGGACTTATAACGAAGAAGTTATGAAGCCGGGAAGTCACTAAAAATTTTATCTGTAAAAGTTTTCTAGTGCTAAGGTCTGGCGCCGCGGTGCCAGACAAGGCTTTTTGTACCGCGCCGTAGTACCGTACACAGTGTAATGATCTACTGAAGAGTGGCGCCACAGCACCATTCACATGTATAGGTTTCATGCCGCAGCATCGAGATCGGGGCTTAGATATCGCAGATCAAATACAAGCCAGCAGTAGTTAGTATAGATGCCACGTCATGCGCAAGTCGAAAAAGTGTGTGAATTTGTTAGACAAGTTAGGTTTTGAACTTCAATTGATTCAAGACTAATATAAGATAAGTTTATATACTTAATGAGCATACTAAAACTATTCCTATGTTATATAAACTAGTGTATATGATGATAAACTTAGGAATTGAACGCGAGTTGTTAATATGGTAAAGAAGAACACAAAGTGTTAATAAATAAACCGTGAACGGTAATCGACATTGGTACTTCACCAATGATGATCGAGTCCGGTTAATAACGTAACATCGTTAACAAGATGGGATGAAGGGTAGTAAGTTGAATTGACTTTATTAATGAAATGAAGTCAACTAAGACATAGAAGAGAAAGAAGTTGGTAGAAACAATGGGATTGATTGTTTGGTAGCTAATTACAGCGTGCTATGTGAATATATCATGTAGATTCTGTAAAGGCTGAGAATAGTCGAATAAATTATTCAAAGACGCTTGAAGGCAAGTTTTCTTGACACTTGTCTAACCTTCGTGTTAGTCAAGTTTTCAGTGATTCATTGTACTGAGTTGCATGAATGATTTTAAAGAAAGGGTCAATGCCAGTTTTAATTCGACTAGACTATTTATAAGAGATAGATTGATTTGTATACATATCTTTCTATATAGAAATGATAACACTATCCTTTGCCAAGTATTTGGTGCAGATTCAAAGGTAAGTTTGTTTATGAACAAACAAAAGTATTTTTCATCGATTATTCGATGGGCACGCGAGTTTGCCAAAACATAAACGTATATTCGTTTAACGGATGAATGTTGATCAACATAGAGTACTATAGGCTGATCACCTAGAAGTTCTCGTAAGTAATGCCGGATGTACAACCTTAGTGTTGTGATGTCCTTTTCAAGTATGAAAACATAAAGATATTGTTCATGATCTTTTGACCGGTTCAGAATTCCTAAACAATTATATACTTTGGGAATTGAGATTATGAATTGTTGAGTATTGATGTTTCGTAATACTTCATGACTAATTGTTCAGTTATGGAATATAGTCATATAATTCATGAATTTGGTATTGATATTATTCGTTGCTAGACTTGCTGAGCTTGTTATACTCACTTATTGCGTGAATTATATGATTGCAGTTAAAGCTGAGCGTGCTGAGAATGCTAAGAGAGATAAGAGCAAGGCTAAGATGGATAGTTAACCATCTTGTAATATATTAGTATGGTTGTATGTATTGTACTAATGAATAACAAATGATGTAATCGGTTTATGAACCTGGGAAAGGATTTTATTATAATTGTAATAAGAAGATAGTTAATAAATTCATTATGTTGTGTTTTCAATGGAATTATTGTATAGTTATGAGTACCGTGTAGCACCATATGTCGGGTTGGAAGATACCCGGATTTGGGGGCGTCACAGGTTGGTATCAAAGCATTAGGTTATAAAACTTAAGGGGGGAAGAACCTTATGCTAATAACCTCGTTGGAAGATACCCGAATTTGGTGGCGTCACAAACAACGTGAAAATGATCAACATAGTTGCTATTATATAGGGTCATGGTGGAGTAGGTATTGGGTTTATACTAAGGTTGGAATCCTTAGTGTAGAAGGAGAAAATAATGGATAACAGAGGGTTTCTCAACCACCATTCCCAGCCATCTTCCTAGCAATGATCACCTAGTATATAGCTATTGTTCATAGCTTGGTGGTTACGTAAAGAAGATATGAAACATTGTTTGGGTAACTTAATGGAACAAGCTTCTAAATCCTCAGCATTTAGTTTAGTTGGTCAATTTAATTCCCTTTTTGTTTCCTCGTGTGATTTTAATGTACAAATGTTATTACAATATGGAAAATTAGGGATTTTATATATACCCATATCATATAATCCATGTACATTGGGTTCATACAATTTAATATTTATTGTAGATAAAATAACGCAGTTAGGTATTATTGTCTGGTTATTCCCCATAGATATTATTATTACTCATATAACCACATTATGACACTATTCAATATTAAATGTCCATTTTAAACATTTAATCTCTTTCCAAATTTTTGGAATACACAGTTAATTAATTATTTTTGTATTAAAATGTCACATATGATTTCATGGTACTACTTTGTACATTATGTCATTAAAATGTAATCTTATCATATTCTTTTAATAATGTCACACATTACAATAACGTTCCATTTAATTTCTACAGTAATAACCAACCTTTCCCAAATCGCCTTTGGCAAGCAAATTTGCACTAGTTTATATTGTAGAGAGGCGCAACAAGATCGGGCCCTCGGCAAAGGCTAAACCTGGGTTTAGCTCTAAGTCAGTTTCGACCTATATCACCATACTAATTTTAAATGACATGAATTAACTTCCAAATTAGTAGTATTACTAGTTAAAGAGTCTATGAAATTATATACTTACACATAATTAATCTTCCTCTTATTAACTATTTTTCTTCTAATTCAATTAGTGAATTTCCTCGTTCCTCATTATGCCACACTAGGCAATTCTCATGACTTTATGATAAGATCTTTATTAGTCTCATCCCATTGCTTCGCTGTCATATAGCTCTCAATACTTATTAATTGAGTCGAGGTTTTACAACACATACCATAATAATTCTTATTTATACTCAAATAAATACTCGACTTTCATCAATTCATTTATTAATAATATTTGGAAATTCTTGGGTGTTACATCCTTCCCCCCTATAAAAGTTTCGTCCTCAGAATTGGTACAAGGTTACATAAATAAATGGGGATAGTCCCTCCTCATCTTATCCTCTAATTCCCACGTGGCATCCTCAGCGTCGTGGTTTCGCCAAAGTACTTTTACAAAATATATAATTTTATTTCTTAACGTCTGCTCTTTCCTATCTAATATCTAGACATGAATTTCTTCATATGCTAGATTCTTCTACACTTGAATGTGCTCGTAGGAAATCACGTGCTTGTAGTCAGGCTTATACGGACGCAACACAGAGACGTGAAACACGTTATGGATGTGCTCCAACTTAGGTGGTAATGCAACTTTGTATGCCACTTCGCCCACTCGTTTCAATATCTCAAATGGTCCTATGAACCTTGGACTCAACTTTCCCTTCTAACCTAATCGTATCTTTCCCTTCGAAGGAGATACTTTCAAAAATATGTAACTTTTGACTTCAAAGTCGCGGTCTTGACAATGCAAATTTATGTATTTCTTCTGGCGATCTTGTGTAGCTACTAGTCTAGCTCTTATCATTGTCACCACATCTACAGTTTGTTGAACTAATTTTGGTCCTAATATCTTTCATTCCCTAACTTCATCCCAACACAATGGTGTTCTACACTTTCTCCCGTAAAGAGCTTCGTACGGTGGCATGCCGATACTCACATGATAACTATTGTTATAAGCAAATTCCACCAGGGGTAGGTGATCCTCCCAACTTCCTTTGAAGTCCATCACACAAGTTTTAAGCATATCTTCCAGTGCTTGTAACATTCGTTCACTTTGTCCATCTATCTACGGATGATAAGCAATACTCAACCTCAGTTAGGTTCCCATCCTTTCTTGCAAGCTTTTCCAGAATTTCGACGTGAAGCGCGGATCTCGATCAGAGACAATCGATACCAGCACTCCATGTCATGAAATAATTTCCTTTACGTACAGGTTCGCTAGATGATTTAAACTATATCGAATCTTATCGGTAGAAAATGAACTATCTTTGTTAGTCGATCTACAATAACCCAAATGGCATCAAAACCTTTTTGCGTGACTGGAAGTCCCACCATGAAGTCCATCGTAATGTGCTCCCACTTCCACTCTGGTATTTCCAACGGTTGAAGTAGACCACTCGACCTCTGGTGCTCTGCTTTGACCTGTTGACAAGTAAAACATCTACTAACGCACTCCGTGATTTCTCATTTCAGATTGGGCCACCAAAAATGGTGCCTCAAATCTCAATACATCTTTGTGCCTCCTAGATGAACTGTAACGATCCCAAAATTCATACAATTTAATTCTTGACTTCGGTAGTTAATAATACATTCAACATCTAATTTTTTACATCATTAAACCATAATACAACCATTAAAATTTGCGGAATAATTAAAATTTTCTATTACAAACTATTCTCGCACCTTTAACTTTCAACCTTACATCTAAATATCTCTAATCATTTTTAATACTACAATAGTTTACATTGAAAAATAATATTACAATTCAACATTAATACATTATTTGGAACCTTAAACATGGTTCAAATAATAATGACACAACCAAAGTGTATAAGTCATCAAGTATCACATCTGATTCATGTCTTTCAAGTAACACATAACTTTACTACTTGAATCTTGAACCCGCAAAAGTGGTTATTTGCAAGGTTGAGCTCGATGACCCAACAAAATCTAATGTTTTCATGCATCACGTAGCACACATAATAACATGCTCAACATATATCTCATAAACATCGACTAACATAACATACATGCTACAATTCATATAACAATTATAAAGATTGAGTTCCTTACACAATCAAAGATGCTTTAGAGAAACAACGAGTCATAAATTGACTTTAACATTTCATACATTCAAAGATATATATAACACATCATGCTCTTTTGCAATAAAGATTTAAAACAATAAAATTCACACGAAGAAATAGGAACCGAAAAGACTTGCCTTGATCGTTGTTTACCAATAACAGTTTAACAGCTTACAGATATCTACACTTCACGTGCCCTACACAATTATATAATCATTCACATCAACTATTAGTCACATAGCAACGCATAGGAGTTGTAATGTAAACTTTAATCTACATCCTATAACCCTTCCTATTAATTAATACACAATGTTCAATTTGATTGTGTTAACTTTAGATTTATAACTCACTATATTTCTTCTTAGTCAAACTCGAAGTTCATTCAAGTGCTTAAGTCTTGCTAGGAGTACTTATTGGTTTTATATTAAATCCATTCCATATCTTATAATACTCATTTCAATTGAATCAAAACACTTTTTAAGTTCACTAACACTTGGCATGGTGTTTCGACGTTCATTCGTCACACGCCCGATTCGTCTCTCATGTGTGTGCTTAGTATGCTCATACAACTTATCTAATACATCATTTATTAATGTTAAGCATCATTATATTTACTAATATTCATGTTTTATAACTTAGGACAACATCTTTTATCATCAAGAGCACTACATTTGCATATGTGCATTCCCGACGCCCTCCGATTGCCTCCTAATACATATCAGTCCCACAAATGACCATTTTTACCCTTGTTCCCGACCTCAAATTGAAACGTTTAAAGAACGAAAGTTGTAGGTCTATTCGTCCTCGTTCTGGATCATCTTGAATTACCTCAATCGGAGTTTGTATGAAAACGTTATGGCCATTTTACTACAGGAGGTCAAAATCTGTCCCACCTGCACCACTTTTCCAAATACTGGGGCGCGTAGACAATGGCTCAGGGCACGAATTCAAAACCAAAGGCACGAATTCCAGCGTTGGGGTGCAAACTTCTGGCCTATTTTTTTACGCTAATATGCCAATTTGGCGTTAGGCGAATTTGACGCTAGTATGTAAATTTGGCACTGGGACTTTGAATTACAGAACACCCAAAACCAGAAACAAAACCAAGCTACTGTGTCTTAATTTCTAACACCATTTAACATGTATAACTCCACGTAAATTATAAATAAACATTAACAATCATCCATATACCAATTACCAACAATTGAACAACGATTTTAGCAAACTTAATTCTTTGAAACGTGTTTTAAAACAAAACTCCATTTCGACAGTTGATAAACACAAAGGAACAATCAGAATCTTACTGACAACCAATCTGATTACTTTAAATTATGTTTCTCTGAATTTCTTACCCAAAACACATGTTCATACACTATTTCATGTTTTAAACACATTTAGTGAATTCAATCGCCACAACTTCGTTTCTTAACCAATTGACATGATTCAAACTACGCCGTTTTTGTTTCTTAACGTACTAACATAATCCAACACCAATTTGCAGATCATAACACATATAGGACATGAAATTTTATACTTTCTAAAGCCATTTTCAAATATAAACACTGTTATTTATTTTTTTTTCTTCTTACAAACCCAATTTCATGTGTTTGATACTCAAACAACCCTTATATATAATGATTGACAGATTATAAACCCTACCAACATGTATAAGTATCAATCCAACATAATTATTAATAGAAATTTCAAAAACAAAAGTTAAAATTAGAGTAGGTTATACCTCCAAACCCTAGTTTTGGCTAGCAAGAGATGGTGACCCTCCCTCAAAACCACCATGATTCTTCCTTCTAAAAAAAAAATTCTCTGTGTTTCTTCTTGTCTCCAAACCCTCTCTGTACTTGGCTTAAAAATAAAAAAGACGCTTAGAAAATAAACTAAGACTCCTATCGCTCATCAATTGTTAGGCTAAAAGCCATAAGGTCGTGTTTTCACTACAAAAATTCCCTCGTACTAGATTATTTTAATAGCATTATATTATATAGTTACTTTTGTCACACCTGCCACCAATTTAAATAGCTTATAATTTATAATTATAATAATTATATTCTTATTATATTTATGTTTAAAATAAATAATTAAATAATTATATATCTAATTTAATTAATAAATTAGAAACATCACTTTGTTTATTTTATTTATTTCTTTTAAATTAAATAATTCATTTAATTTAATTATCTTCTTAAATATTAAGCAATTGATTTAATTTAATTATTTCCTTAAATTAAATCCTTCAAATAAAAATTAACATTATTCAATTTAATTTACATTAATCAATTTAGTTACTAAATTAATTTACTACAACTTTATCAACCATTTATTTATCTCAATAAATAAATAAATTTAAAATATTTATTTAATTCAATAAATATTTAAAATTAATTACTAAATTCATTTAATTCCTTCAATAGTTAACTCAACTATTAAACCTCACTTTCCCAATATATGAATATATATTTCTTCTTCACACCACTTCATATATTTCAACATATATAAAGACGTATATATACATACTCAAACTCAAAACATCTCATAATAAGAATTTTAACTATTAAATTCTTATTTTAATAACTTATAAAAATTCGGGTTGTCACATGAACGGAATACGTCGTATTGTGTGCCTCGTGCAAAATTTCTTCCCTCAATTCGGTTATCGCTTGTACCCATACTCTCCCTTTGAATCTCAAAATACCGTCTTTATCCATTTTGAATTTCTCTTCTTCATTTTCTGTGATTCTCTTCTTGATTTTCTAGCACTCTTTATCCTTCTTTTGTGATTCCTTTACTCTGTCCAATAAGGTTGGACGAGCTTCCACTGTAAACAATTTCTCTTTAGCCCCAGTCCCTTTACCTCTATTTCCAGCTTTTTCCATTTCTCAAATTAACTCCTCCTGAGTTGTTAGTTGAAACAACTTCTCCCTTCTTTTTCTGCTTAACGCATCAGCTATTATGTTTGCCTTTCCCGGGTGATAAAGAATATCGCAGTCATAATCCTTGATTAATTCTAACCACCTTCTCTAACGTATATTTAATTCATTCTGTGTGAATATATATTTTAAACTCTTATGGTCCGTGTATATCTCATATTTCTCTCCGTACAAATAATGTCTCCAAATTTTTAACGCAAAAACTACTAATGTAACGCCCCCAAAATAGGTCCATACAACCCATTCTGAGTCGCCAATTACATGGTACAGAAAATAACTACAACTTTATTATTACAATTGTCGTGCAAAATATGACAACACATGTTGTGAGTTTAAATACAAATATTATCTTCTATACAATATCCAAACTCAAATAAGTCTTCATTACAATTATTGATACATTATTTAACGAAATAGTGAGGACTGCTAAAACAATTGTCTTGACCCATCACTCCACACCCCGACTAGTTCCTGCTATATTCTCGCCTCTTGAGAAGAAAAATAGAACAAAAAGGAAAAGGGTGAGCTCAACTAGCCTAGTAAAGAATATTATGACTAAGATAATGAAAAACAAATTATCGTTAGCCTTCAATAAATCAGATAAAATATAATGGAAAACAAGTTTTAGATCAATGTTCGCATTGAAAATAACAATTTATTAGAAGAGTTAAGTAGAGAATGAAGTCTACTATCTTCTATGATTTAAAAGTCCATCATCAATATTTTAACCTTGTAAAATCAATCAATATACATCTTTAATCAAATATTCATCTTTGCACTACGGGCTAAAGATATTCATTCATATCACCAGTTGGTCATGTTCGTCTCAATACCTGTCCATCTTTGCACTACGGGCTAAAGATATTCATCAGGTAACCATTCATCTTTGCACTACAGGCCAAAGATATTCAGTTATATCACCATTTAAGACTGAGAATGATAAAAATACTTTTAAGAAAATGAATCTAGAGAGATAAAAGGACAAAGATTAGGGATTCGTACTTTAGTTTATCCTAGTTCAAAAATACTCCATAATAATCAATTGTGGAGCAAAATTCAAGAATGAAGATCAAAACATGGATACAATCAAAGATAGTAACCATAACAGACAACTTGGACAAAGAAAAAAAAAATTAATTTTTTTGTGAATAATGTTGTATACGTGAATAGTGTCGTATAAGTGAATAGTAATCTCGACATGAAAAGGTAAAAATTTCATAATAAAATTTATACCAATATTTTGGTATAATGATATTGAAAGAAATAATATAATTTACGAAAAAAATAACATCCCTTACCTTAACAGAATAGTACTTCTGGCTGAAATGTCATATATAAAACTCAAGGAAACACAAGATCAGATAGCAACACTCAATATATCTAAATACTCACAAAAATACGCTTGCTATAATAGAGAGAGAAAACTTCAGATTCTGGTGTGATTTTCAATTCTAACTTAAAGATATAGGAAAATGCTTAGAACGCCAAAGCAGAAAATTTAATAAACTATGAATATTTATAAAAAAAAATTGCTCACCTCCTTGACCAATTCATCAGCCCACACAAGTGGGGCCCACCTCACAAAAAATGTTTTTCTTTTAAAAAACATTTATAACTCCAAAAATTAATTATTCTAGAACTTCAATAATTCATAATAAAAAGCCCTTTTATTAGAAAAATATGAATCTTATGTCCATTTCATAGGAAATTTAATTCTCTGCAACTTTGTAGAAGAAAGTTTTTCTAAATTCTAAACGAAAAATGACCGAAATCCACATATGGATAATTTTCAACACCTCTATTCTGTCATAATACTGATAAAACACCTCAGCATTAATTCCTTTATTTATATTGTAACGACTGAGAAAATCAGAATAATTGTAAAATAATTTTATTTGATTTAATAATGAATAAAATTATATTATATGTTATTGTTAATGAGTAAGCAAGATGAAGGTTGTTTTATAACCTAAGAATTTTATATTATCGTAGTATTTTGGCTACGTGGAGGAATTAAAGTGTTTGAATTTTGAAGACGAAAGTAAAAGCTTTACGAGAAATTTTTTGAAAAACATTATTCATCAATATCTGCTTGGGAATTATTTTTGAACTTTAGAGAAATACGTAACGATAGAATAACAAGGAAGGATGGATTATGTAATAATAATTCAAGTATGACAAACACAGTTTTTTGCCTGCGTAATAAGTTCGAGAATATTAAGTAAGTAAAGATTGAATAAATGATGATTGTATGATACACAAGTATTATACGAGGTAATGAATACGAGTATGATACGAATTATTATACGAGTATGTATGAATGATAGTATATCATATATGATGAATGATTATACGACTTAGTATATGAGAAGAATACGTAGACTATACGTTAAAAGCCTTAAGCTAAATGTAATGGACTTGTAGGATTTGTGTAGGAATTGGGCAAACCCAAGTGCAAACTTGTTAAAGCCCAATGATGTGAAATGCAAGCCCAAATGTTAAGCCCAAAGTAATTAAAACCTAAACCCGAACCAAGAACCGAAACTGTGAATCGAACCGATGTGTTATCGGATAAGAAAAACCCATAGGGCAACCCATGTGGGCCCTATGGAGCATATGGCCAGCCATCTTGGTGACCAAGTAAAGTAAATTTACTTGGTGACCAATATAGGAATAGTAAAGAGGTGGAAATGAGGAGGTGGAATGACATTTTGACCTTAATGCCCTCACTTGGTAAATCCTATAAATAAGAGAGCTTAGCTTGTCATTTGACTTGTTTAATTTCCACCAATATCCTAGATTATTGAGAGAAAAGTGAGAAAAGATAGAGATTTGATAATTCAAGAAGAAAAGAAGAAAAACCAAGTTTGAACTTCAAGGGTAAGAAACCTTTAAACCATTATTCTCCATATCTTTAATTATAGTTTGAGAGAGAATTGGATAGTGGTGGAGCATGTTTGATGAGTATAAGGATGATTATTAATGGATGTAAACCTTAATAAACCATGTTGAAAGTGAATCATAATCATAAAAGTTATGAACTAGTGAAGAACATTGAAGAATTGTCATTTTGTTGTTGATGGACAAATTTAAAACCATCGTGTTTGTTGTTGATGGACAAGTTTAAAACCATCGTGTATAGAATTAGATGAAATATGTTTGTTAGGATGTTAGAATGATGGAATGAATCCATTTTGAACGGTGTAAAAATCTCAAGTAACGAAGTTATGGTGAAATTTACAAGATTAGACAATAATCTTCAAAATCATGAAATTCTCGGAATGAAAGTCAAAAGTCACCGTTGAACTCAAAAACATTGGTTTTAGATGGAGAATAGTCCAATTTTGCATTTTAGAGTTGCGGACTCGAGAATGGTCAAATTCTGACTTAAAATGAAGAAACGAGCTATGAACGTTCACGAACGTTTAACGAATTCCTAACAAAGAACTCAAATGGTGAATTCCACATTAACGGATTTGAAAATGAAATATTTTCTAATGAAATCATAGATCATGTGATTTGTGAGCTAACGGCTTTTGAACGAGCCAATTCAGACTTATAATGAAGAAGTTATGAGCCCAAAAAATTCACCGAAGAAGAAATCTGTCAAAATTATTTGAGGCACGAGTTGTCAAGGCCAGAATACGCCTAAGGCTATAAAGTTAGCGGCCCAAATAGCCAAAGCCGAGCACAAAACTCATCACGAAGTCAGCCAAGCATAAGCAAATGACCATTAGTATAGAATGTGACGCCATGAGCGCTGGGCTAGGCATCAAGCAATCACGACTCACGTCAGAAAAGTCAAGAGTCCTATAAGGAAAGTCGGCACCACAAATACCAACACTAGGAAAGACATAGAGAAGAATGCTCATGTAAATAAAATAAATGTCAATTGATTAATGGTGAATTAATACCTTAATAAACTTAAATTAACATCATTAATGATGTTACTAACCTTAAGAATTATAGCTAATGGTTGACAAATGATTATTTGAACGTAAATGAAAAGTAAGACAATAACCGTAACCAATGTTAAACAATCTAACAAAAGATTAGATTGAGAAGAAGGGTAAGATACATTAGTGACTATATATGATTGATTATGACCTAATGTGGTATGTTATGTGATTATATTTTGTAGAAACCTTAAAGAATCAAAAGGAGAGTATATTATCTGTAGAAGATGCTAAAGGCAAGTGTTCTAACCCTTTTCTATGTTCATTCTGGACAAGCTTTGTGATTCATGTATCTTATGTATGAATTGATGTAAAAATGAAGTCGAAGCGAATTCCTTCGGCTAGACTTAATGTGTTTGGTACATTTTCTTCATAATCTATCAAAATATTGTCAATGTTGCTATCTTTTGCCAAACTGTTTGGTATGGATTTCAAAGAAAGACTGAGTATGAATAAACAAACGTTTTGTCGTCAATCGACAGACACGTGAGGTTGCCAAAACTTAAACGTAAATACGTTAAAAGAAGAAGTGTTGTACAACATAGAATACTATAGGCTGATCACCTAGACGTGCTCGTAAGATATACCGGACTTACAAACTTTGTGCCGGGTTGTCCTTTTCAAAGAAAGAACGAAATGCTCAAGGTCTTGGACCAAAATTTATGTTTTATGAATATTGTTCATTGTGAAATGTTTTAAAGAAAAGAGAAGTGCTATTTTGAATTATCGATAGTACTTCATAACTATTGATTTAGTTATAAAAGATATAAGATTCCTATGATTCAAGCCTGTTGGTTAGATGAAATTGTCATACTTGCTGAGCTAGTTATGCTCACTCTTGCTTGAATCATATGAATGCAGCTAAGATTGAACGACCTGAAGGATCCAATAAGGATAAAGGGAAGGCTAAGGTAGATAAATAATCTGTCTTTATAATAGAATAGTTTGAACATTGTAATTATTTGATATTATGACCAAGAACATATGTAATGGTTATAAAGAACCTAGGAAAGGGAATATTATTTTGGAATATATAGAAGATATATATATATATATATATATATATATATATATATATTCACTCTTTTGAGTTATTTCAATTGAATGTATGTGTGAACTGTAGCACCGTGTAGCACCATCTGTTGGGTTGGAAGATACCCGAATTTGGGGGTGTCACAGGTTGGTATCAAAGCAATAGGTTATAAAACTTAAGGGGGGAAAAAGAACCTTAAGATATAACCTTAAGATGAGTTAAAGAAGTAAAATATGAAATTAACCCTAAAAATGCATTAAATATGATATGTGTTTTTACTATGTTAATGATGTTTACTAATCAAACTAAATTATTTTGTTATAGATGTCAGAAGATAACGTGATGTATAGGGATATACATGCCGTTAGTGAGGAGTCTGTGAATCAAGTAGAGATTTTACCGACACATGTAGCTGAGTTACCGAAAGTAGTGGTGATTGAGTCAGAAGACTTAGAAAACTTGGAATTTATGTCCTTGTTTGATGGGATGTCATAGGAGGAGGTGGAGGTGGTCTCGTTTAATACGGTAGCACCTGTAGAAGAGATGACTCCGGGGGAGTCAATGCATGAGTTGTTTATGATGGTGTTGGATAGAAATATCCAATTAGGGAAAGAGGTGAGAGAGCTGAAGGAGGAGGTCCATGATATCTTGGAGGATAAGAAAAGCATGGAGACGATGTGGGAGGCAGAGCACGACGAGAAAGTTTTGGAGAAGGACAAGGTCTGTGATGCCCCCAAATTCAAACCTTCACTTGGTCGCTCGAATTCAGTTCGCCACGTGCTCATGGCATACAAAATAACTAAAATATCACGTTTACAATGGAAGATCTAATTTAAAATAATATACAATGATTTATTATAATTATTCCCCCAAGTCTCACAACCTACAGTACTTAATAGATTACATAATAATATCAAATAAAGACTTATTACATAATCCTACTTAAGTTTAAACATAATCTGAAAAATAGTCTTAATACAATATAATAATTTTAATCCATAAAAAATAAGCTAGTCGGTAGTCTTTCCCTTACCCTTGTCATTTCTAGAGACACTTCCATGTTCCGCCTTAACTGAAATGTTTTAAATAAGCAAGGATGAGCACAAATTGACCAGCAAGTAATATACAACAAGGGTGTAGAATATAATATCACAAGTTTGAAATATCGAAGTATCATCTCTAAGATAGCTTAGAGTTTCAGAATAATATCATGAATAATGAATATCAACAATTCTTGGAATAAGAACGATAATTCAATATAAATCAACAGATATATTGTAAGACCCCAACTTATTATAAATGAAATTAAATTTCCTCTATTTATTATTTTGAAATAGTAAGAGCTGATTTAATTAATGTGGTTACTTATGGGTAAAATGCGCAAATATTTCAAATAAGCAAGTGGTTATAAAATATTCATTGTTGTTTGGAATATTCGTTTGGTCGTGGAATATTCTTCTTGTACGGGGAATATTCGTAAATACTGGCAGTCTTGACCTTGGGCCCCATAAACTAAAAGTGATTGGAAGAAGAAAATGACAATTATAAGTTGTTTATAAATAACGATTGAGTTGTTATTGCTAATACCTGTTGGAATACCGGTGGTTAAAACACGGAAGACATGCAGTATTGCACCAATTATTGATTCTTACGTAAGAAGGCAAGACTAATAATTGTTACAGTGAATTAATGCTCAATATTTTATTTTATTGATTCAATAATTGCTACGTTAATATTTTATATTATTGTTGTTTCAATAATTGTCACTGCACAATATTTTCCTTTATCAAATCAATAATTCATATTATTTGAATAATATTATTAGATAGCATTATTGAAAATGTCTAGAAAGTTCTGTCTAAGGAGAGGTTTGGTCACCTAATTGCACGCCAGTAAGAAAAAATCCTTATTGGAAAGCCCCCTCTTTCCTGGGAACGGCATGGTTGTCAGTATTGTGATTCTGTAATATTATTTGTGGATAATTAATTATTGATTATTATGATAAGAAAAATATTCATTTTCTGTGGATATAGATGGAAAATTTTTTTAAGGTGACAATTATTGAAAATTGATATTTTATCTTTTCCGATAAAATAATTCCTTTAAATATATTATTATATTTTAATAATATAATAATGGTGATATTTGTACAATGAATGTGGGTTATATGAATAAATGAGGAGGAAGGGTATTTTTGTTATTAAAAATATTTAAAACATGTTTTTCATGTTTGTGGACCCCATTTCTTGACTGAAATTTGATTATAGCCTGTAAAATCATCTGTATGTGGATTTCAGTCAATTTCTGCTTGGAATTTGGAAAAACTTAAACTTACAAAGTTGTAGAGTAGAGAATGGAATTTCCTATGGAATTGACATAAGGTTCAAAATTTTCTGATAAAATGGCTATTTATTATGAATTATTGAAGTTCCGAAGTTCCAGAATAATTGATTTTTGGAAGTTTTAATTATTTTATTTAAGAAAAATGTTTTTTAAACTTTGGTGGGCCCCACTTGCATGTGTTAAAGGTGTGCGTAGGAATTTTTATTATAAATAATACTATTTTATTAAATTTTCTGCTTTGGTGTTCTAAGCATTTTCCTATAAATAAGGTGCTTAGGTTAGAATTGAAAATCACACCAAAACAAGTTTTCTCTCTCTTTCTCTCTCTATATTATCGAGCGTATTCTTGTGAGTATTTTGAGACTTTGAGTGTTGCTATACTGATGCAAGTTCTCTTCAAAGACTATATCCAAAGATTCCAAATGGTAAATCTTGCTCTTTTCGAGATAAGGGATGTTATTTTTTTAAATGATATTATTTCTTCTAATATCATTATCTTAAATATTGGTAAGATTTTTCTTGTGAAATTCTTGTCTTTTAGTGTCGGGGTTACTATTCACGTATATAATACTATTCACGTATACGGCACTATTTACGAATATGACACTATTCACAAAAAAATTAAAATTTTATTTTTTTTCCAAAATATCTATTATTGATACCAGCTTTGATTGTATCCATGTTTTGATCATTCTTGAATTTTATTTCACTGTGGTTATTTATGAAGTATTTTTAAACTTGGACTGTTTAAAGTACGAATCCTTAATATTTGTTCTTTTGTTTCACTGGATTCGGTTTCTTTAAAATATTTTTCACCATCCTCAGTCTTAAATGATGATATTACTGAATATCTTTGGCCTGTAGTGCAAAGATGGTTGATTTTCTTATGAATATCTTTGGCTGTAGTGCAAAGATGTACAGGTGTTGAGATGAACATGACCAACTGATGAATATCTTTGGCTTATAGTGCAAAGATGAATATTTGTTTCAAGATATATATTGATGTTACAGGGATAAAATATTGATGATGGACTTTTAAATTCATAGATAATAGTAGATTTCATTCTCTACGTAACTCTTCTATGAATTATTATTTTCGCTGTGAATATTGATCTGAAACTTGTTGTCTATTATATTCTATCAGATTTTTTCCTGTTGAAAATTAACGATAATTTGTTCTATATTATCTTAGTTATAATATTCTTTACTGGGCTAGTTGAGCTCACCCTTTTCCTTTTTGTTCCATTTTTCTTCTTAGGAGGCGAGAATGTAGCGAGTACTAATCGGGGTATGGAATGATGGTTCTAGAAGTTGTTTTCGTAGTCCTCACTATTTTGTAAAATAGTGTATCAATAATTGTAATGAGGACTTATTTGAGTGTGGATATTGTCTAGATGACAATATTTGTATTTAAACTCATAGTTTATGTGTTGTCGTATTTTGCACGATAATTGTATTAATAAAGTTGTAGTTATTTATGTACCATGTATTTGGCGACTCAGAATGGGTGTTGTATACCTATTTTGGGGGCGTCACATATATATGAATTCAAAGACTATCAATGTATCCAACTGGATACACAATTTATACTGAGCAATCACTAAGGACTATTGAACATCTACTAGAATTACCAATATTAGACTGATAACCTGTAGCATCCCCAAATCCGAGTACTTTTTACCACAAATTTGGTAAATCATTTCTATAAATATTGCGGAAGATATAAACATAAATTGTTTATACATTATACTTTTACACATCATTCCCAAGGTATACAACCTTAACTTAATACATACCTTCAATATCTAAAAAGGTTTACAATGCTATTTTCGTTAGAAAATTTAATAGATCTAACAGCACCATAATTTAATCTTTCACTTTACCTTTGCCTCTATCTTTATTCAAGCTTTCATCTTAATCTGAAATTTTTTATCATGATATAGTAAGGGTGAGCAACAAATTTGCCCAGCAAGTTTTAAATACAATGGAGATATGTCATGATTGAAAAGAATGTATAAGCTTTCAAGTTTTCAACAATATAATAATTGTGAAATAACATGAATCAAGTTTCAATAATTGCATGACTGAATCAATAATGTTTGAAGGTCAACAATGATCATGAACAATTTAACTAAACCTTATGATAATGAAGGTGATCAGCCTTTCATACCTGATAAACATACGTAACATGCACTAAGTGCGAATCAATAATCAGTATAGACGTGAATAATCAACAACAATTATTAACTAACATGCTTTGAACATATAACTCAAGTTTGAGTTAGGGAAACGTGCCTGCATAGTCGATTACCGCTACGCAATTTAATATATTCTCTTTATTGAAAAGACCTATCAGGTATAAGATTAATCTTTTAATTAACATATCATACCTTATTCCATAATACTATCTAACACTTAATCACATAGTCATATATTAGATAATCTTACCACCATATTGATTTACTTACTTATAATCTCATCATCTTATATTAACGTGTCTAACCTTCACTCACAAAGTTAAGTTTTAGACATTACATTATAGCCTTAGTATTATCATTATACTTTGATAATCTTTTCATCACTTGTAACTTATACTTATAAGGTTTCCCTTTATATGTTATCTTAGTAAGCTAGATAACCTTTCATCAGTAAACTGAAATATCATTTCAGTAAACCGGATTACATTTCAGCATCCTGAAATTACTATTTCAGCAGACCACAAAATATTTTAGTAGACTAAAACCATTTCAGCAATCCAAAATCCAATTCAGCACCCTAAATTCTTATTTTAGTCTATTACAAGCATAACATAGTTCATTGAATACCAAATTCAACAATTATATTGAAAAATAACATAAATATCTTATTTTAATCTCCTATCAAATATTATTAATTATGTAATAATATTTTATGCTAAGGTTATTAACTTTTTAATAACATTCCAGTCAAATACTACTAATAATATCATAATCCAATATTATTAGTCATATAAAAATAATTTAAGTCATTAATCACATTAATAAACAATTTAGTTCAATTGTTTTCCTTTCCTTAATTAACTCATTAAACATTCTAAAATGCCATAAACATCACAATACTTTACACCCGACCCAAAAATTCATCAAAAATCTGCATAAGCCATGCTTAAGGGTCTCAAGTCATAAATCATATTTTTCATATTTTTGGACATCATATATTTAATTAAATCCATTTATCCATTTATCATCATTTAGATGAAAAATACCAAATTAGTCCCAAAACTACTTCTTTTCTGAAATTTGACAGAATATAGTTCCATATTGAACATATATTTTTCCCGGAATTTTTAAAATCCATTTACTATATTTAAATAGTCCATAATAGCCAAATATTCTTAGATTTTTCATAAATCGAGATTAACTCCAAATATTCTGATATTTGTACAGCATGTTCCTTTTATACACATGTACTTCTAGTAAAAATGTTGTAATTTTTGGACTTACACACAGAGAGTTATTCGGGTGGCTTCATAAAAGTAGTCCTTCACCGTAAAATATATATCTCTCAAACCGTAAGGCCAAAAATTCTCAAATTTTTATACAACCTTCATATCTTCTGATATTAACACTCCAAATTTTTCCAAAATTTTTAAAGCACAAAGAGTGGACGAAATTATCCCCGTTTCAGACTGATCCAAAACACTTTTTAAAAAAATGGGACTATTTTCATCAAAATCCACACCAGAACTTTTAGAAACATGATTTTTGAGTTCTACCACTTGGGTTTACTAGTCAACACATATATCTAGCACATCTCTTCGACGGATCGAGAAAAGAATGCATGGATCAAAAACGGTAAACATTCAAAGCACCTAAAAGTTAGGGTTTTCAAAACTAGAAAAATTAATTTTTCTTTTCTTTTTTGATTTCAACCAAATCAACACCCAATATGGGTAGATCAATACTTGAATCCATGAAAAACACATAGATTTATAGGGGTTTGAACTTCTAAATCAAAAACCCCCTTTTCATTAAATAAAAAAATTTAATTTAGAGGAAAGCTGAAGAAAAAAAATTTATACCTTGTTCTTCTTCTTCTTCTTGATGGAGAATTTTTTCTCCTCCTTCTTTCCTTCCCTAGGGCTGTCGCCCCTTCCCCTTCTCTCCCTCTTTCTTCCTCACGGCTTTCTCTCTCTTTTTCACATTTTCTCCTTTTTTCTTTTCTCTTTCTCTCTCTTCTTTCCCTTATCTCTCTTTTCTTATCCTTATCTTTTTCCTTTTCTATTTGACCAGACATGTGTCCTTATAATGCCAAAATATCTTATTTTTTTTAATTTTTTAGTTAACATATCCAAAGTCCAAAATGTCCCTCTTCAATTGGTTTTAAAATTTGGGCCACTTATTTAATCTTTTGGGCTTTTAATTAATCCTTTGGGCCATGTAATATTTGCATAGTCCAATCATTTTAATCTTATCTCACCCTAAATATTTAATTAGGGTATCCATTCCAAATAATTAGAATTTAAATCATCACTCTTGTACATTAAATTCTATAAGCCAATTAAACTTATTTTAATTAAGTTATAAAATTAATAACTTGAGATAATAAAAATATATCTCTTAACTTAATATAATTTTATTATTATTATTATTATTCCACAAGTGGGCTTAGTTTGGGCCCTTAATTAATTCCATTGAGCTAGCAATTTTACTTGATTTACTAACTAACAAAACTAACTTGGGCTTTCAACCCTAAATAGATTGGGTCATTATAATACTTGTCACATACATAATATATTGGGCTAGATTAAATAATTTAATTGCCCTTAATCACTTTATCTACAAGTCTCATGCTTAATTAATTAATTGAGCTTGTTTAAATAATATAACTTTCTTAGTCCATTAAATTTAATTCACTTGAATTAATTCTATGACCACTAAATAAAAGTAACCCTTTAGGTCATTTAAATCTCATACCATATTTAAATAACTTATTTAAGTTATACAATTTATATTGTATAATTAAATTTAATTTCTTCTTCCTCTTCATTAACCTCATAGCATCTCTTCATGTGAAATCTTATCTCCTTAAGAAAATTTCCATATGTACTTGTATAACATTTCTTAGACTATTCAGTTCACATCGAATTTAGAGGTATCGTAATACCTTATTCTTGATATTTCTTCAAGTACATATTAATTCATTTATAGGGTTTTAGAATTTTGTAACCCATATTTTCTCTATTCTCATTCGAATAGAAAACCATATAGGTTTTACTTGAAAATTTTAAATAAATCCTCAAATTCTCATCTAGGTTTTATTCTTTAACCTTTATTCTAATCATTTAAGATTTTAAGAATTTTCGGGTTATCACATAACCTAAAAGAATCAAGTACTATAGATGATCAGTCTACAATACTCTAAGTTATGCATAACACCACAGTAATATCCATTCATGTGTTGGGGTTTCCAACAACATACACTCCCCTTACCATAAGGGTTATTCAACTCAATTTTTAAGATTTCCGCACCAATCAATTGGTTTGGACGGTTTTATAAACATGCATATAGTCTAGTCGAATCAAATGGCATTGACTCTTTCACAATATTCAAGAACAATACCAAGTTCAACATGAATAATAGTTTACACAAGAGTTTAAGCATACTAGCTCGATTGAATGAGTAAGTAAGATAACTTGCATTCAAAGAGATAAGGTTTAGATACACTGCTTACGGTATTCGTTGAATAAATTAATGCAAGGGTTTAGGATACTTGTACAATGTAAAGGATAGTTCAGATACTTGTCTTAAGCGTAGTTTATCCACGTTAAGAAATCAACACTTTCGAATCCTATTTATAGCGTATTAGACGTACAAGATGTTCATTAGCTAACACATTCTTTAATCAAGCTCGACATAATTCGAGTATACACATATAATACAAAATCAACTTATATGCTTATCACGAATCAAGTATCTAGCAATTTATAAAGCTCAATGTTAAGACCTTTTTATCCATGGTCTTTCCTATTACAAGGCAAACACCAACATAATATCTAATCATCACGTATATACATGTATCAATGTGTTTAAAATTACTTTTAGCAATATAGGCATCTTACAAGTTACTGTCCAAAAATCAGAATGCAGAATCTCAAATTCCAGACTGGCGCAGCTTCGCCATGGCTAAGCCCAGGAGTGGCACAGCTGCGCAATCCTCTAACTAAGCCAAGACTCAACTGTTTCCTTGAGGTTTCTATCCGGCATAAACACAACAATCATACATAATCATGCTAAAGGTCTTTTCATGCTTCTCGAGTCAATCTAGGTTCCTCCTTTCATCATATAATTCCAAATTAAATATTTCAACAATTTAAGGCCCTTCAAGGTCATGAAACCACAAAGTCTATCATGCATGCTCTCGAAACATACAAGGTAGTTATAAAACTCGTATTAGGCATGCTTGTGAGTAGTCATAGTGCATATGTGAAACTAACACCGCTTTAATGGAAAATATGCTTCGTTCATGCTTCACTTTAAATATGATACACAAATATGGTATATATATATATTTATGTTACATGAGTGAGTCAAAGAGTAACATTAACATGATTACAAATGTCAGATTCTAACCCTCAAGGGTATTTTTCAATATTCATGTTCAAAAGTTGTATTTTCATTTGTAAAGTGTACTAATTAGTCCAACATGTTCATGCTTGCTTACTAATCACATAAACACATGCTAATGGTTTATTCATGCATTTCTAAATTATACCAACATGCTTGCTAGTCAGTACATAAACATGGCACTCATACTCATCAAGTTCATTTCTAAAGTTTCTAAATTCATTTTAACTACACACTTTCATTATTCATGAATGTTAATCTATTACAACATGTTCACATTAAGTTAATATACTTATATATACCCCTTACACATGCTTGCATGCTTGTTTAAGTAATAATAGTTGATCATCACTTAGCAAAAGTTATAAAAAATGTAAGGCTCAATCGATCTCAGAGGCTAGTACAGAACTAGCTGCATGTAATAAGTATAATATGGCGCAAATTGCTGCCATGTACTGCTTCGAGGCGTATAGACTGCTTTGTAGAGTATTACCCAACTCCATTACCCTTGAGTCAAACATGTTCCAAACCATTACCAAAGGGTTCATACATGCTAGTAAACTTTGTAAACATATTATAACATGTTAATACATCATGTTTGATATAGAATTTCAAGAAATAACAAGAATCAAACAAGACCCATCTCAAGAACATAATTAGAAATTATACCTCCTTGAGCTTGTATTGAACTTCCTACACACTAAATATGGTTCTACAATAGCTCAGCCACTTGAACTCTTCACTTAGACTTTTCAGACAACTCTCTTAGCAACCCAAAAATTGACATTGTAGCTTATATTTATAGAAAAAGCATGGACTAGATCTTGACATTGCACAAAATTGGAGTCCATGATGTAATGGAAGAATACATAGGTTCTTAGAGGGTGGTTTAACAACTCTATACTAGCCACTTAGCTAGAAATGATAACCTAGGATAAGAGCTTGAAAGTTACGTAAAGAGAGTTTAGGACACTATTCATTGACTTGGTGACACTCAATTTGGGACAAGAGAGAAAAATCTCAGCATTTGGTTATGTAAAGCTTGGTTTGGTCCTTTTAATTCGCATAATGTAATATTAAGGTACAATTGTTACCATATTAGAAATTTAGGGATTAAACATATACTCACATCATATAATCCATGTACATTAAATACATGTAATAAAATAACGCAGTTAAATATTATTGTTCAGGTAGTTCTATAATTATCTCTACTACTCACATAACCACATTATAACCTTATTTAATATTAATGTTTATTTAAACATTTAATTACTCTATCTCAGTTCCTAGAATACACAGATATTTATTCCTACATTACAATTACATATGATATCATTGTACTACTTGATATCTCATGTCATTAAATTATACTCATATCATATGATTTTTATTAATGTCATACATATAACATTAATGTTCCATTTCATTTCCACAGTAGAAATTAACTAACTTCAATTGATCACTAGACATCTCGCCCGATTTGTCTTTGGTGGGAGGGCGCACTGCTACTGCACTGACAAAGGTTTAAACTGGTTTAGCTTAAAGCCAGTGTTAACCTCCATCGCCCTACTCGTTTTACACGACATGAATTAAGGTCTACATGTGTGATATTACTAGTCTAAGAGTGTATTCATTACTTATATGAAATCACATAATTATTTGAAATAACTATTAATTAATTTCTTGCCTTAACAATTCTTATTGTTGGTTAATATAGTAACTACTATCACGGTGCCACACAAGGCATTTCACAAATCCCATAGTCAATTCCACACTTCTCAATATGTATTAATCTAATGTGAATCAATTGAATTATTCTGCTTACAAAACATCAACACTTATATTCGCATAAATATTATTTCCTTTACTATATTCATTTAATAATACGTGAAAATTCTCAGGTATTACATCATCCCCCCTTATAAAAATTCTGTCCTGGAATTTCTACAAGGTTACTCAAATAGATGGGGATAATCCCTCATTATTCTATCTTCTAACTCCCATGTAGCCTCCTCGACATCGTGGTTACGCCAAAATACTTTTACAGAAGAAATGACTTTGTTCCTTAAAGTTTTCTCCTTCCTATCTAGAATTTGGATAGGAATTTCTTCATATGCTAAGTTTTTCTCCACTTGAATGGGTTCATAAGAAATCACGTGTTTGTAGTCAGGCTTGTACGGATGCAACACAGATATATGAAACACATTATAGATGTGCTCTAACTCAGGTGGTAGTGCAACTTTGTACGCTACTTCGCCCACTCGCTTTAGTATCTGGAATGGTCCTATGAATCTTGGACTCAGTTTTCCTTTCTTGTCGAAATGGATCTTTCCCTTCCACGGATATACTTTTAAGAATACGAAACTGCCGACTTTAAAATCTCGGTCTTGCCGATGTAAATCTACGTACTTTTTTCTGGCAATCTTGAGATGCCACTAGTCTGGCCCTTATCACTGTCACCACTTATGCGGTTTGTTGTACTAACTCTGGTTCGAGTATTCATCGTTCTCCGACTTCGTCTCAACATAATGACGTCCTGCACCACCTTTCGTAAAGAGCTTCATACGGTGGCACGCCGATACTCACATGGTAACTATTATTATACGCAAATTTAACTAAGGGTAGGTGGTCGTCCCAATTTCCCTTGAAGTCCATCACGCAAGTTCTAAGCATGTCCTCCAGTGTTTGTATTGTTCGCCAACTCTGTCCGTCTGTCTGAGGGTGATATGCAGTACTCAACCTCAATTGTGTTCCCATCCTCTCTTGCAAGCTTTTTTAGAATTTTGACGTGAAATGCGGGTCTCGGTCAGAAAAAATCAATACCGGCACTCCATGTCATGAAACGATTTCCTTTACATACAGACTCGCTAACTGATTTAAACTGTAGCAGATCTTAATCAATAGAAAATGTCTATAAGTCGACCTATGATAACCCAAATGGCATCAAAACATTTCTGCGTGACGGGAAGTCCTACCACAAAATCCATCGTAATATGCTCCCATTTCCACTCTGGTATTTCCAATAGTTGTAGTAAACCACTCGGCCACTGATGCTCCACTTTGACTCGTTGACACATAAGACATCTACTAACGTACTTTGCGATTTCTCGTTTCAAATTTGGCCACTAAAAATGTTTCCTCACATCCCGGTACATCTTCGTGCCTCCTGGATGAATGGAATATGTCGTATTATGTGCTTCATACAAAATTTCCTCTCTTAACTCAGCTACCGCTGGTACCCACACTCTACCTTCAAACCTTAAGATATCGTCTTTACCCATTCAAAATTTCTCTTCCTCATTTTCTGAAATCCTTATCCTGAACTTCTCATATTCCTTATCTTTCTCCTGTGCTTCTTTTACTCTATCCAACAATGTCGAACAAGCTTCCATTATAAATAACTTCTCTTCAGATCTTTCCGGTCCCTTTACCTCTATTTCCAATATCTCCATTTTTCTCTTATTAACTTTTCTTGAGTCGTTAACTGAAGCGATTTCTCCCTTCCTTTCCTGCTCAGAGCGTTAGCAACCATGTTTGCCTTTCCCGGGTGATAAAGAATTTCGTAGTCATAATCTTTGATCAATTCCAACCACCTTCTCTGACGCATATTCAACTCCTTCTGTGTGAGGATATATTTCAGACTTTTGTGGTCAGTGTATATCTCACATTTCTCTCCGTACAAATAATGCCTCCATATCTATAACGCAAAAACTACTGCCGCTAACTCTAAGTCATGAGTAGGGTATCGTTTTTCGTAATCCTTCAGTTATCACACATACACAATAACTTTGCCATGTTGCATTAGCACACAGCCCAGTCCTCTATGCGATGCATCACTATATACCACAAATCATTCTGTATCATCTGGTAATGATAATACAGGCGCCTCGCTTAATTTCTTCTTCAACTCTTGAAAACTATCTTCGTATATGTCGATCCATACAAATTTCCCCGTCTTCCTCGTCAGATTAGTCAACGGGGTCGCTATCTTAGAAAAATCTTGGATAAATCTTTGATAGTACCCAGCTAACCCTAAGAAACTTCTCACCTCCGTCGGGGTTCTCGGTTGTTCCCAGTTACTTACTGCTTCAACTTTTTCAGGATCTACTAAGATTCCATTCTCATCCACCACGTGGCCTAAGAATTGAACCTTCTTCATCCAAAATTCATATTTTGAAAATTTTGCATACATTTTCTCCTTTCATAGTGATTCCAAAACAATCTTCAGGTGTTCGGCGTGTTCTTCCTCTGTCTTTGAGTAGATCAAGATATCGTCGATGAAAACCACCACAAATTTATCCCAGTATGGCTTGAAAACTCGATTCATCAAGTCCATGAATGCTGCAGGACCATTAGTCAAACCAAATGACTTTACCAAAAACTCGTAATGTCCATAACGGGTTCGAAATGCAGTCTTTGATATGTCCTCATACCACACATTCAGTTGGTGATATCATGTCCGTAGGTCGATCTTCGAGAAACACTTTGCTCCTTTCAGTTGATCAAATAAGTCGTCTATCCTTGGTAACAGATATCTGTTCTTGATTGTTACTCTGTTCAATTCTCGATAATCGATACAAAGCCTCAATGATTCGTCCTTTTTCTTAATGAATAACACTGGTGCTCCCCAAGGAGAAACGCTCGGTCGAATGTAACCCTTATCCAATAACTCTTGAAGTTGTATCATCAATTCCTTCATTTTTATTGGGTGCCATACGATATAGAGCTTTCAAAATCGGTGTCGTTCCCGATGCTAAGTCTATTACGAATTTGATTTCTCTGTCTGGCGGAAGGTTAAACAGATCGTCCGGAAACACATCCTGAAATTCACTCACTGCGGGTATATCTTTAATCCCTACTCCCTTTTTTTGAGTATCCACGATGTAAGCTAAATAACCTACACATCCTTTCTTTAACAGTTTCTTGGCCTGCATCATCGTAATGCAACACGATTGCTTAAGCGATGAGCTACCATAAAACACTACCTTAGACTTACTTGGAGTCTGAAGGTTTACACACTTGTTCTGACAGTCAGTTACTGCTACATGGTTATATAACCAATTCATTCCCAATATTACATCAAATTCTCCTAGTCTAATAGGAATCAAGTCTATGCTCAGTTCATGTTCTCTAATGTTTGCGCGACAATTTTGATAAACGTATTCTACAGGGATTATTTCCTTATTCGCAACTTCTATGTTTAAAGGACCTTTCAAACATTCTCGGGGTGTACTAAGTTTACTAGAAAATTCTTCAGATACAAACAAATAGGTGGCACTCAAATCAAATAATACATAATCATTTATATTATTGATTGGGATTATACTTGACACCACATCCTTTACAGCTACTGCGTTCTAGATGGTCATGTTAAAGGTTCAGGCGGTCAATCGGTTGGGTTGCGCAAGTTCACCAATCATTAAATTGCTTCCTCCTCCCTGGCCTCCGCCAGCTCCACCGCTTCCTTACTTCGGGTAATCCTTTTTTTGGTGCTCTGTTGATCCACAAGCAAAACATCCTCTGATTTTCTTTGGTTTTGGGCAACTTGGCGATATATTCCCCTCTTGGCCGCAATTATAACACGTGGGTTTTCCTTTCCAGCATTCCCCTTGATGACTTCTTCCACATTTGTTACAAGCTTCAGTCCTTTTCTTGAAGTTTCCCTGGTGACTCCCACCTTGATTATTGCTTCTATTGTTATTGTTTTCCCATTTCCTCTTTCCAGAGTTACTCCCTCCACTGCTGATTCCTCCACGATGCTCACAACCGGTGTTTTTGTTCTTCTTCTCCTTATGGTATAGACTTAAGGCCTCATTGCCACCTTTCGCAATGATTGCCTTCTTTAACAATGTCGCAAAGGTATCAATCTGGAGGAGTGATACCTTATTATATAGCCACGACTTCAACCCTTGTTCGAAGCGTCTCACCGTCCTCTCCTCATCCCCAACTTGGTGCTCCGAAAATTATGCTAGTTCATTGAACTTAGCTGCGTATTGCGCCACCGTCATTTCTCCTTGTTTTAACTCTAGGAACTTCACTTCCATCCTACTCTTCATAATCTTTGGGAAATAGTTCTCAACGAACAGAGTTATAAAACTCTCCCATGTTATCGTTTATTCTCTTGCTCTTTGCTGATTTGCTTCCCACCAATAGTTCGCTTCGCCCCTCATCATATATGTGGAAAATACTGTCTTCTGGTCTTCACCCACGTGAGCTATAGTGAAGGCCTTCTCAATCTCCTTGATCCAGGTTTACGCAACTATCGGGTCAGTAGTTCCTTCGAACTCCGGGGTTCCTACACTCTTGAAGTCTTTGTTGGATGTCACTGGGACAATTTGGGGAACGGGTGGTACAGGTTCATTCCTTCCCCTCAGGGGCATCTCCCAATAAATCTACAAGTCTCTGTATCGGATCTACTGGTCCTTTCTCATCATTAATTGACTCTTCTGGGACAATTATTCTACATCTGGGTGGCATGTTCTGCACCAAAAAATTTCATTTTATTATGTAATTATAATTCTTAGACATTTCTCAATTGACAAGAACTAAAGGTTTATAAAATGATTCTGAAATAAGATCATTTATATTCATATGTCAAATGGTTACTTTATATGTTCTTTTCTAGCATACTGCTATAAATGATATCACATATCCCCTAGTATCACAAAAGACGGGGACAACACCATATTACTACCCCTCTAATATTTTTCAAAAGTTAGGGTTTTAGTACTATCTCACATCTTCCACCAAAGACTGAGATTTAATAACAACTTAAACAGCACATAAATAAAATACTACAACTACTGGACTTTTTCCCTCTAGTCTTAATCTAACATCCCACGCTCCACAACACTGTGATATTCCTTATGTGTGATGTGCACCACCATATCTCGACTTATGGTATGCCAGGTCTGTCCTTGCTCAGCTGGGTAGTGATTTACCCCCATCGATCAATTACTCCATGGCCGTGCGTAGAGCATAGCCCATCTTATTCATCTTCCTTCTCTTGCACCGCACCTCATCTTCTAGATCATCCACCCTATCATTGGCTTCCTCCCACTTTTCCTCGAAGTGAATCCTATCCATCACCTCCATCTCTAATTAAGTTCGGAGAGTCTCCTTCTCCGTCCTCTCACTCAAAATCCTCTGCTCCATTTCCTCCAGCTTCCCTGCTATCTCAACGTTCCTAGCCACTGCTCGGTGAAATAAAGTTCTCATATGGATCCCTGCCTCCTTACGGTGTGCAATTTCAACCTCCATTTCTTGTATCGCAAATTTCCTCTGATGGTCCTCATCCCTCAACGTCTGGAGCTCAGACTCCCTCTCCCTAGCCTCAGCCTCTAGCTCCTCCACTCTACACCCTAACTCTAATATCTACTCCTCATACTCGTCTAACATCCGATCCTTAAAATTAGCCTCGTCGGAGTCCTCTAAAGGCTCGGGCTCCTCCTCCGGATCAGACTCCACCTCTTCTTCGTCATCATCGTCATCGTTAGGGACTACTATTGATATAGGCTCTACTATCAAGGGTGTGTCAAATACTACGTGGATGTCACGCGGCTCCTCTTCTACTACTTGGCTAGGTCCTCCCATGCTAGTCATCCTACAACCACCAACATAAGACAAGACAAATAACAACTCCATCGAAATGTTAAATAAACATAAGTTCATTGTCTGGAATGAAGTTATATTTCATAATACACTAAGTCTCTCGAGGAAAACTCTACATGAGCCTTATCTCCTTCCTAACTTCTAAGCTCTCCAGAGTTATAATCTAAGGACACTCGCTCCTAAGATTTATAACTACAACTTTGATACCAACCTGTGATGCCCCCAAATTCTGACCTTCACTTGGTCACTCAAATTTGGTTCGTCACGTGCTCATGGCCTACAAAATAACTAAAATATCACGTTCACAACGGAATATCTAATTTAGAATAATATACAATAATTTATTATAATTATTCCCCCAAGTCTCGCAACCTACAATACTTAATAGGTTTTATAATAATATCAAATAAAGACTTACTACATAATCCTACTTAAGTTTAAACATAGTCTGAAAATAGTCTTAATACAATATAATAATTTTAAACAATAAAGGAACAAGCTAGTCGGTAGTTTTGCCCTTGCCCTTGTCACTTCCAGAGACACTTCCTTGTTCCGCCTTAACTGAAAGGTTTTAAATAAGAAAGGATGAACACAAATTGCCCAACAAGTAATATACAACAAGGGTGTAGAATATAATATCACAAGTTTGAAATATCGAAGTATTATCTTTATGATAGCTCAGAGTTTCAAAATAATATCATGAATAATGAATATCAACAATTCTCGGAATAAGAACGATTATTCAATATAAATAAATAGATATATATGAATTCAAAGACTATCAATATATCTAACCAGATAAACAATTTATACTGAGCAATCACTAACGACTATTGAACATCTAGTAGAATTACCAATAATAGACTAATAACCCAAAATAATCAAGTACTATAAATTATTAGTCTACAATACTCTAAGTTATGCATAACACCACAGTAATATGTATTCATGTGTTAGGGTTTCCAACAACATACACTCCCCTTACCATAAAGGTTGTTCAACTTAGTTTTCAAGATTTTCACACCAATCAATTGGTTTGGACAATTTTATAAACATGCAAATAGTCTAGCCAAATCAAATGGCATCGACTCTTTCACAAATTCAAGATCAATACCAAGTTCAACATGAATAATAGTTTACACAAGAGTTTAAGCATACTAGCTCGATTGAATGAGTAAGTAAGATAACTTGCATTCAAAGAGATAAGGTTTAGATACTCTGCTTACGGTATTCATTGAATAAAGTAATGCAAGGGTTTAGGATACTTGCACAATGTAAAGGATAGTTCGGATACTTGCCTTAAGCGTAATTTATCCACGTTAAGAAATCGACACTTTCGAATCCTATTTATAGCGTATTAGAAGTACAAGATGTTCATTATCTAACACATTCTTTAATCAAGCTCGACATGATTCGAGTATGCACATATAATACAAAATCAACTTGTATACTTATCACGAATCAAGTATCTAGCAATTTATATAGCTCAAGGTTAAGACCTTTTTATCCATGGTCTTTCTTATTACAAGGCAAACACCAACATAATATCTAATCATCACGTATATACATGTATCAATAGGTTTTAAACTACTTTTAGCAATATGGGCATCTTACAAGTTACTTTCCAAAAATCGAATGCGTAATCTCGATTCGGTGATCAAGAATTGCTGCTTATGGCTAAGCTCAGATCGCATAGCGTACTGCTAGATCCTCCAGCTAAGCTCAAGACTCGATTGTTGCCTTGAGGTTTCTGTCCGACATAAACACAACAATCATACATAATCATGCTATAGGTCTTTTCATTCTTCTCAAGTCAATCTAGGTTCCTCCTTTCATCATAAAATTCCAAATTAAATATTTCAACAATTTAAGGCCCTTTAAGGTCATGTAACCACAAAGTCTATCATGCTTGCTCTCAAAACATATAAGGTAGTTATAAAACTCGTATTAGGCATGCTTATGAGTATTCATAACGCATATGTGAAACTAACACCGCTTTAATTGAAAATATGCTTCAGTCATACTTCACTTAAAATATGATACACAAGCATGGTATATATATGTTTATGTTATATGAGTGAGTCTAAGAGTAACATTAACATGATTACAAATGTCAGATTCTAACCCTCAAGGGTAGTTTGTCAATATTCATGTTCAAAAGTCTTATTTTCATTTGTAAAGTGTACTAATTAGTCCAACATGTTCATGCTTGCTTACTAATCACATAAACACAAGCTAATGATTTATTCATGCATTTCTAAATTATACCAACATGCTTGCTAGTCAGTACATAAACATGACACTCATACTCATCAAGTTCATTTCTAAAGTTTCTAAATTCATTTCAACTACACACCTTCATTATTTATGAATGCTAATCTATTACAACATGTTCACATTAAGTTAATATGCTTGTATATACCCCTTACACATGCTTCCATGCTAGTTTAATTCATAATAGGTGATCATCACTTAGCAGGTTATAAAATAGAAGGCTCAACTGATCTTAGAGGGCAGTAGCCTTACTTACGCACCTTAGTACAATTATATAAGCAATTGCTCCATGTATGCTTTTGTGAGCGTAAGTAGACTCTATTTTGTACAGTGTTACCCAACTCCATTTCCCTTGACTCAAACATGTTCCAAACCATTACCAAAGGGTTCATAATGCTAGTAAACTTCTTAAACATATTATAACATGTTAATACATCATGTTTGATATAGAATTTCATGAAATTACAATAATCAAACAAGATCCATCTCAAGAACTTAATTAGAAATTATACCTCCTTGAGCTTGAATTGAACTTCCTACACACTAAATATGCTTCTACATTTGCTCAGCCACTTGAACTCTTCAATTAGACTTTTCAGACAACTCTCTTAACAACACAAAAAAATGAAATTGTAGCTTATATTTATAGAAAGAGCATGGACTAGATCTTGACATTACACAAACTTGGAGTCCATGGTGTAATGGAAGGATAAGTTCCTAGAGGGTGGTTTAACAACTCCATACCAGCCACTTAGCTAGCAATGATAACCTAAGATTAGTAGCTTCAAAATTACGTAAAGAGAGTTTAGGATACTGTTCATTGTACTTGGTGACACTCAATTTGGGACAAGAGAGAAAAATCTCAGCATCTAGTCATGTAAAGCTTGGTTTGGTCATATACTCACATCATATAATCCATGTACATTAAATACATGTAATAAAATAACGCAGTTAAATATTATTGTCCAGGTAATTCCATAATTATATCTACTATAACCACATTATAACCTTATTTAATATTAATATTTATTTAAACATTTAATTACTCTATCTCAGTTCCTAGAATACACATATATTTATTCCTACATTACAATTACATATGATATCATTGTACTACTTGATATCTCATGTCATTAAATTATACTCCTATCATATGATTTTTATTAACGTCACACATGTAACATTAATGTTCCATTTCATTTCCACAGTAGAAATTAACTAACTTCAACTGATCATTGGCGCAGCTGCTGTAACAATCCAGAATTTCAAATTATAATTTTAAATATTTATTGAATTATATAAATATTTATTTGAGGTTTTTATTGTTGATTAAATATTTATTGATGTGATTGTTGTTAATAAATATTTATGAATCTAAATTTATTAGATAGTGTTCTAAATTAAATTTATTTATAATTTAGAGAGATGTTATATTGTTGTGTTGATTTAATAATTTAAATGGTATATTAAATTATTAAATAAAATTATAATTTTGTGTTATTTGTTTAAATGGTATATTTATTTAAAATATAGTGTGTATAATTAATCTATTTGATTAATGTTGGATATGAAAATCCAAATAAATAATATGTGATTATAAATTATAAACTAAATTGTTTATTAAAATAAATTAAGGGAGTTTAATCAATTTTTTGCCAAACAAGGCTTAAATATATTAAGTCTTTAATATTTAAAGGGTTTTGCCAAACAAAGCCTTATGGCTTTTGGATTTTTAATTTATGAAATTTTAAATAATATAAATAAAATAAATTAAAATAATAAATATAATATATTTATAATATATACATGTATTTTGTAACTGTCATTATATTTAGTATGCATATTAAGGTATCAATTTTTCTTTTATGCATTAGTCTATATTGGCTAAACTGAGAGTTCAGAGAATTTGATAGAGCTTAACAGAGACAGTTGAGAAAGGAGCTTGAGAGAATTTGAGGGAGATTGGTCTGCAATTAGCAAAGATTGTATTAGCAAATTGAAGGTATGTTCATAATCATAGTATTGCATATACATATATGTTTTGATATGATTTACGTCATGTATGTTCTATCCTCTGTGAATTCAAATTCTCTTAAATTGTTGTAGAAAACTGAGTTGTTTCAATTGCATGTGTTTATGATGACTATAGTTTGTGTTTAAGCAAGAATTTCTATAATATTTACGGTTAAAAAGGAAGAGAAGAATTATCAGTGTATGTTGTATGAATATTTTCTTATGTGGCTTATGAAAGTACCAATTTTTATGGTCAATTCGTATGTTAAACTGCAAATTAAAGCTTGTGTATGCTAGTTCATTAAGAAATGAAGATAACATAATTTGAACGAAGCAATTTGGACAAGAATTGTGTTTACAGTGTTGATTTTGTAAGAGATATCAAAAAAAGAAGTTTATATGAAAACATGGAAATTGAGGAAATTAAACTAGTATAATTGTTGTTAAATGGTTCTATGTTGAGGAATATGTTGGCAAACATGTTTATGATAGTTTTATATCAATTGTTTGTGTTAATATTACTGTCTAGTGGGTGAAATTCATGTTTGTTGGGCTAAAGTTTGCCATTGCTCATAGCCGTACATTGCTCTTTTCATTTGTGCACCAAATAAGAATCGCCTTCCAGTGCTAAGGCTAAAAAAATCTCAGGTAATGTTGTCTTGGTCCTCAACTGTGTATTATATGGCAATTTGCTGCCATACCTTGGTTTGGGACAGTGACTTCTGCTGCTGTTGCATTTATGGGATAGCAATATACCTTGGTCCAATGATGTGTTAGTATGATAAACACGTAACAGCAAGGTTAAAACAGAGTTGTGTTATGTGGTTAGTAAATTTAAAGTTTCAAATGATTAGTAAGTAATGAACGTGACATATTAGACTTAGTGAGCATGGTGAATAGTAAATAGGTGTTGTGAAGGTTAACACTTGAAATTTCTGATATTTGTATAGTACCATAAGACTTGTGCTAAAATGATAAGTTTAGCTAGACATGTATATGTTATGGTATATTAACATATCTAATAGGTATTGTGGTTCTAAACAAATGTGTAAGTGCACGTGAGTTTAATATTATAGATTACGCTCGAGGCAAGTTTTCTAACTCTACATTTACGTTGAGCAAGTTTCTAAACTTATCTTTTTACATTGAGCAAGCTCTCTAATTCTACTTTTACAATTGAGAAAGTTCTTGTATCTAATTTGCTTATGATTTCTAAATCCTATTTTGATATTGAACAAGTTATTCTTGTCTTTAACTGGTTATCTAGCATGCAAAGTTTACATATTCTGATATACTCATGTTGAACCAGTTTTATCGTTTAAATTACTATTTTTATGCATGCTTAGTACTCAATTCTAAATAACCTTGGCTTAATATTGTTCAAGCAAGGTACGTTATGATTATTCGATGTTTATGATATTAGTTTATTCCTAAAGCATGATCTTAATTTACAATATCGATTCAGTTATGATTATTCCATGGCATGACTTTATCAATATTGTATTCAAGTACTCCTTAGTTGATGACCGTTGAATTTTAAATTACCCTTGAAATGTATCCAAACCAAATTTACTTTTGTGCAGACTTGTACTCTAAATACTGAGATGAACAACCCTATTATTAGGGGATAATTTACGCTTAGCGTTGAAATGTTTGTGCACAATACATTGTACGAAGGGCTGATCCTCCTAAGTACGAGGAGTCCTTATAGTCTTATGACTGTTAAAGTTGGAGTTAAAAGATTACTCGTAACTGTGGACATAGTTCATGGTCTTAGGACCCTCAAATATATTTCTTATTTTGATTCCAGTTTTTGGTTATCATTGATAGAGTACTATTCTATTTTGATGAGCCTATTCATTGGCAGTTATTATTATCTTGTTGATTCATTGCTATATCTAGTGAGCATTTTTTTTGCTCACTCTTGCATATATATACATTCATTGCAACGAAGGTTGAGAAGGAAGATGAACCTACAACTAGCAAAGGAAAGGGAAAAATATACAAGTGATGCAGACTTGTAATTTTCATTTATTGTGATGGTTATAGACTTTTAAATAATGATGTGATGTAATAATTTATTTCCGCACTTGTATGATTTTTAAGGTTAGACAACCTGGGAAGATTTTTATTTAATGATGTAACCCTATTTTAAAGGGAGGATTTATGATTTAATTTTATTATATTTTGGGTAGATAATATGAATGAATGGATTGTGAACACCAAGTCTTATGGGAATGAAGTACCTAGATTTGGGGCTGTCACAGGTTGGTATCAAAGCCTTAGGTTATGAACCATAGGTGGGGAAAAGCCTTAAGAAGTAACCTTTGATAAGATAGTGGTGATAAACTCTTATCGAGTTTTAAGGAAGAAGTAATAAAATACTTATGTGCTTATGTGATTGTAACTTATGTGCTCGTGAGTGTCGAGTAGTAATGGTTAGTAATTAAAACTTAAAAGTTGGTTGACAAGATGGCTAATATAGGAGGATCCAGTCAGGCTGGGGAGGAAGGATCCCAGATGCCTACAGAGGAGGAGTCTCGAGATATTCAGGTGGTGTGGGAACAACTACTGCCACGGGAAGCAACTTCGTTGGTCACAGTAGTTGAGAAGGAGAGAATACCTGATGAGGATGATGAGATAGAGACAGATGAGGAGGACCCCGTTGAGCTGCCACAGTCAGAGGATGAAGAGGATAAGGAGGAAGAGATTCCACTTAATTCGATTGCAGCCCGTATGTACAACGAGGTGTATGACCGCAATGTGGAACTTCAAGATACCGTCGAGGAGTTGCAAGAGATAGTAGCTGAATAATAGAACTCGATGGCACAGAAGGACGACGAGATCCAGGATCGAGAGGAATGTTTGAAGAGAAGCTGGTCCACACTGAAGGAGAGAACGAGCGAATGTCAGCAGAGATTGTAGAGTTGAAGAATAAGTTGAAAGAGGGATCTACTAAGAGGGCAAGAGCTGAAGACGCGTACAATGAAGTTTATCAACGAGCCAGAATAGCTGAGAGAGACGCACAAGCAAAGAGGGTGAATATGGAAGAGATGAATAACGTATTCAACACCGAGATCAATCCAGCTCAGGATCGGGTCATGTGTTATCCAATTCAGTTCGAGACGTTGCCATTGTATATATTAGATCGTCGAACATTGTTTCGAATTATGGAGAAGGAGCGTCGTAAGGCTATGCAACATTTTAATAGAACGTCATAAATGTAATTATTATGTGATTAGTGGGTAAACAAGATGTAAATCCCGAGTATGATATAACCAATGGGATATGATGATGATGAAGTAATCCTGCAACTTTTGTAGTTCAGGAAAGTAATGTAAATAGCAGCGATGCTATTGTTTTGATGTTTTTAAAAGATTATGAATGAATAAAAGTTATTATTTTATTCAAAGTGTTTATGTTATGTGATAATCTTTTATGATGAGCAACTTAAGTATATAATACTTAAGAGGTTGAATAGAATCTAGTGGGTGTATTTTAACAGAAAATGCCTCCAAGATGCCAACCACGACAAAGGAACCCTGAGAATAACAACAATGCTGAGGATAATCTAGTTCAGTAATTCGTAACGCTACTGATGGGAGCATTACAGAATCAGCCACAAAATCAAGCTACGACTTTTAAGGATTTCAAGGCGGTTGGACAACCAGAATTCCGTGGGTCCATGAATCCAGTTGAGGCTCAGACCTTGATCATGGAAATAGAGAAAGTTTTCGATGTTATGAGAGTAGGGGAGGATCAAAATATTTCTTTTGCAACATTCATGTTGAAAGTAGAGGCGAGTTATTAGTGGCAAGCTAATAAAACCCGAGGAGGTCAAGGGGTAATGTCTTGTGAAAGGTTCAAGAAAATATTCTTTGAGACCTATTTTCCAGAAAGTTTGAAGAATCAGATGGAGGTGCAGTTTCTAGATCTGAAGCAGGGCACCATGACAGTGTCCAAATATGCAGCAAGGTTCAACGAGTTAGCAAGGTTTGCGCCATATCATGTGAATACGGATGAGCATAAGGCAAGGAGATTTGAGCAGGGACTGAAGCCCTGGTTGTACAGCAGGGTTTCCCTGTTCCAGCTAAAGACGTTTGCAGTGGTGCTTAAGAAAGCAATTCTCATTGAAAGTGGAGGCGAGGCTGTAACAAAGCACAACCAAGAGCAGAGGAAGAAGAAGAATGAAGGTGAAGCTAAAAATGGTGGAGGTAGTAACGGTGGAAATGGCAACAATAATTTGAAAATGAAGTGGAATGGAAATGTGGGTTCAGGAAATCAGCAAGGTAACCAATAACGGAAGAAGATTGGCTAATGTGCTACATGTGGGAAGTTTCACTCAGGTATGTGCTTAAGGGGGAAGCGGACATGCTTTAACTGTGGCCAGGAGGGTCACATTTCCCCAAACTACACTCAACCTAAGAAGAATGTTTGGTACACCTGCAAGTCGAAGGATCATTTTGCTCGCGAGTGTCCAAAGAAGAAAACTGGTGAGACAAATGGAAGTAAGGGGAATGCTAGTGGAGGTGCGCAGACTATTGCTGAGCCAACATCAACAAATAAGCCCACAGCAAGAACCTTTAATATGACGGTGCAGGACGCGGTGCAGTCAAAAGATGTCGTGTCAGGTATTATCCCAATCAATGATATAAATGCATATGTATTATTTGATTCGGGTGCTACTTGCTCGTTTATATCTGATGAATTTGCTAAGAAGTTAGAAATACCTAGTAAAGAGTTGAATTTCCCTTTAAACATAGAAATTGCGAACTGGGAGGTAATTCCTGTTAGGTCGTATACAAGAACTGTAGGTTGAAAATTAAGGGGAATGTCATGAAAATAGATTTAATCCCGATAAAACTTGGAGAGTTTGACGTGATATTGGGAATGGATTGGTTATTCAATTATGAACCGATAATTGATTGCCAGAAGAAGTGTGTAAACCTTATGACTCCGTCAAAGGTAGTTTTTCATGGTAGCAAATCACCTAGACAAATGAGATGTTTGACGATGATTCAGACCAAGAAGTTGTTGAGTCAGGGCTGTGTAGGATATTTAGCTTATATAGTCGATACTCAAAAGAAGGAGAGTGTAAAATTGGAGGAAATACTAGTGGTTAGGGAATTCAAGGATGTTTTTTCATAAGATTTTCCAGGACTTCTGCCTGACCAAGAGATTGAATTCGTGATCGACTTAGCACCAAAAACCACTACGATATCAAAGGCCCCGTACAGAATGGCTCCGGTAGAGATGAAGGAATTGATGGTGCAACTGCAAGAACTGCTAGATAAGAAGTACATTCAGCCGAGTGTGTCACCGTGGAGAGCACCGGTGTTATTTGTGAAGAAGAAGGATGGGTCAATGCGTATTTACATTGATTATAGGGAATTCAACAAAGTTACTATTAAAAACAAATATCTGTTGCCAAGAATAGATGACTTGTTTGATCAATTGAAGGGTGCTAGATATTTCTCAAAAATAGATTTGAGAAGTGGGTATCACCAACTGAAAGTAAGGAAGGAGGATGTACCGAAGACGGCATTCCGAACTCGCTATAGACATTAAGAATTTTGGTGATGTCTTTTGGTTTGACAAACGCCCCAACAACGTTCATGGATTTGATGAACATGGTGTTTAAACCATTTTTAAACAAGTTTGTGGTGGTATTTATCGATGATATTCTGGTGTACTCTAAAACTCAAGAAGAACATGTGGAACACTTATATACGTCTAACGCTAGAGACGTTAAGAAAAGAAAAGTTGTACTCAAAATTCTCTAAATGTGAATTTTGGCTGGAACGTGTACAATTTCTTGGGCACGTAATTAACAAGGATGGAATTTCAGTGGATCCATCAAAGGTCGAAGTTGTGATAAATTGGGAACAACCAAGAACTCCATTAGAAGTAAGAAGTTTTTTGGGATTGGCAGGGTATTACAAACGATTTATCCAGGATTTTTCCAAGATTGCCACTCCATTGACAAATTTGACGAGAAAATCTGTAAAATTTGTTTGGACGGAGAAGTGTGAAGGAAGTTTCCAAGAATTGAAAAAGAAGTTAAGTATGGCACTTGTGTTGTCATTACCAGATAATACAGGAAATTTTGTGGTATATAGTGATGCTTCACATAAAGGATTAGGTTTTGTCCTTATACAAAATGGCAAGGTCATTGCATATGCATCAAGGTAATTGAAAGACTATGAGAAAGGGTATCTGACTCATGATTTAGAGTTGGCAGCAGTAGTATTTTCTCTGAAGATATGGAGACATTATCTCTATGGAGAAAAATATGAGATCTACACAGACCATAAGAGTGTGAAGTATATCTTCACTCAAAAGGACTTGAATATGCGTCAAAGGAGATGGATTAAATTGGTAAAGGATTACGATTGTGAGATCTTTTATCATCCAGGCAAAGAAAACGTGGTTGCAGATGCCTTGAGTAGGAAAGGCAGAGAAAAATTGATGCTGTTAACCGATAAGGAAGAGCTCATTTTAGAAATGGCAAGGCTAGAGTTGGAAATCAAATTTCCAAAAGAAGCTGATGAAAGATTGTACCAGATGAAAGCTAGTCCAACTTTGGTGGATAGGGTGAAGAACGCTCAACTACAAGATGAGGAATGCAGAAAAATAAAGGAAGGTGTGGTCGAGGGTAAAGAAGTGAAGTACAACGTTGATACTGAAGGAATGCTAAGATTCGAGGGACGAATTTGGATTCCAACAGTACAGGATATTAAAGAAGAAATCTTGACAAAAGCTCATAGCTCAAGATATTCGATTCATCCTAGAAGTACGAAGATGTATCAAGATTTGCGGTGACATTTTTGGTGGCGAAATATGAAAAGAGACGTTGCAGAATGCGTTGCAAAATGTTTGACATGTCAGAGATCGAAGGCAGAACATCAAAGGCCGAGCGGGTTACTTCAACCGTTAGAGATACTGGAATGGAAATAGGAGCATATCACAATGGATTTTGTGGTAGGTCTTCCAACAACTCAGAAAGGATACGATGCGATATGGGTGATAATGGACAGACTGACAAAATCTGCACAATTTTTGACAATAAAGATTAGATTTAATCTTGATCAGCTGGCGAAACTATATGTTAACGAGATCGTGTCGAGTCATGGAGTTCCAGTATCTATAGTGTCAGATCGAGACCCGAGGTTCACATCAAAATTTTGGAAGAGACTACAAGAATGCATGGGAATGCAACTGAAGATGAGTACAACATATCATCCGCAAACAGATAGGCAAAGCGAATGAACAATCCAGACGCTAGAAGATATGCTTAGAGCGTGCATCATGGATTTCAAAGGAAACTGGGATGATCATCTATCGTTGGTGGAATTTGCATACAACAATAGTTACCTTGCAAGCATTGGTATGCTGCCATACAAGGCATTATACGACAGGAAATGTAGAACTCCACTATGCTGGGATGAAATTAGTGAACGTCAACTACTAGGACCAGAACTGGTGCAGCAGACCGCTGAAATTATAAAACTCATCAGAGCAAGATTAGTAGCTTCTCAAGATCGACAAAAAAAGTATGCTGATCAATATAGGCAGAATCGTGAATTTGAAGCAGGAAATTTCGTGTTCCTGAAAGTTTCTCCTTGGAAGGGGAAAATTCATTTCGGCAAGAAGGAAAAGCTAAGCCCAAGGTTTATTGGACCTTTCGAAATACTATGCAGAGTGGGAGAAGTGGCTTATGAGGTAGCTTTACCTCCAGAATAAGAACATGTGCATAACGTTTTTTATGTGTCGGTGTTGCGACCGTATAAACCCGATCACAAACATGTGATCGAGTATGAATCGTTACAGTTCAGTAAAGATTTGTCATATGAAGAGATTCCTATCCAGATAGTCGACAGGAAAGAACAAGTGCTCAGGAATAAAGTGATACCTTCTGTAAAGGTGATATGGAGGAACCACAATGTCGAAGAGGCTACGTGGGAACTCGAAGCTGATATGATAAAAAATTATCCTGAGTTATTTGTTTAGTCTATGTCTTCGATTCTGGGGACATAATCTTTGTAAGGAGGAAAGAATGTGACGATTTAATTATTTGAGTTGTGATTCTGGGGACAGAATCCTTATAAGGAGGGAAGGATGTAACAATCCGGAATTTCAAATTGTAATTTTTAATATTTATTGAATTATATAAATATTTATTTGAGGTGTTTATTATTGATTAAATATTTATTGATGTGATGGTTGTTAATACATATTTATGAATCTAAATTTATTAGATAGTGTTCTAAATTAAATTAATTTATAATTTAGAGAGTTGTAACATAACGTGAGATGTTATATTGTTGCGTTAATTTAATAATTTAACTGGTATATTAAATTATTAAATAAAATTATAATAAAATTATAATTTTGTGTTATTTGTTTAAATGGTATATTTATTTAAAATATAATGTGTATAATTAATCTATTTGATTAATATTGGATATGGAAATCCAAATAAATAATGTGTGATTATAAATTATAAACTAAATTATTTATTAAAATAAATTAAGGGAGTTTAATTTAGTTTTTTGCCAAACAAGACTTAAATATATTAAGTCTTTAATATTTAAAGGGTTTTGCCAAACAAAGCCTTATGGCTTTTGGATTTTTAATTTTTGAAATTTTAAATAATATATATAAAATAAAATAAATTAATTAAAATAATAAATATAATATATTTATAATATATACGTTTATTTTGTAACTGTCATTATATTTAGTATGCGTATTAAGGTATCAGTTTTTCTTTTACGCATTAGTCTATATTGGCTAAATTGAGAGTTCAGAGAATTTGATAGAGCTTAACAGAGAGAATTGAGAAAGGAGCTTGAGAGAATTTGAGGGAGATTGGTCTGCAATTAACAAAGATTGTATTAGAAAATTGAAGGAATGTTCATAATCTTAATATTGCATATACATATATGTTCTGATATGTTTTACGTCATGTATGTTCTATCCTCTGTGAATTCAAATTCTCTTAAATTGTTATAGAAACTGAGTTGTTGCAATTGCATGTGTTTATGATGACTAGAGTTTGATAAGTGGGTTTTATACCTACTTATTGGATATCAATTCACGAGAACTATGCCCATCTCAAGTACATTTTAGTGTGTTTTTAGTTGCATTTCATAATATTTTGCATTGCATGTACTGAGAACTCCTTTGGTGTAAAAGTGCAGGAAATGGGATAGCTTGGCGATGGTAGATGGCATGAGGCTAATTGAAGCATGATGCGAGGAACAAGTGGAGATATGCAACCAAATATGGATGAAGGAAGAGTGGCATGACAATGAATCAATAGTAGCAGGACAAATTGGTAGCGATGGCGAACACGAGTCAAAAGCGCAGAAGCCGTGGTGCAGCGTGCCATACTAAGCTTCAACACGCGCATTCATGACACTTAACTTACGATTTTAAAGACGCATACCGCTGATGATTATATATAGAAGCGCCTACCAAGACGCGACATCCGTGGTTTCTTGATCTGCTTTTCTTTTAATTTTTAAATTGGAAGAGTTGTAGTGGGTTAAAACAATTCTGGTTGGTAACAGACGTATTATTCATTAGTTTTTACGTGTTTTTTATATTGGAACTAGGGTTTTACACTTTGAGAGATTTCCAACGTAGAACTAAGTCTAAATTTCATATCTTCTACTTCTTCTTTGGATTTTCAATCACTATGGATGAACTATTGTTACTTTGCTGGATTTTAGTGTGGATTTTAACGTTACATTTGGATTGTAGTCAGCAATTGGGTTTGATCAATTCTATCTTCTATCTTTCAATTGTTTGCTTATTATCCATGTATTGCTTTGATCCCATAATGGCTTTTGGTTCAGTCATAAACTTAACTCCATTATGGGATTCCAACAGATTTTAATATGTAGTTTAATTGCATGCTTGAATGCTGAATTGTTTTGCATATCATAAGGAATTTCTATTATGGTTTTTTTGCATGTATGAATGATTGATCACCATTCGTTTTAGGTGTTTGTATGGAATTGAAAAATAACATGCGAGTATGGATTGTAATCATAATAGCATGCGTATATGGGGCTGTTTTATGTAGCTTTGTATTTTATGAACCAGATAGACATATATTGTTTCACCGTATGAGTTATATAGGGGCTTGAGCTTAAATTCAATATTATTTCAGCTTCACATAGAAATATAGTGAGATTGGTTTTATTGACGATTACATGATGTCTATTGTATGTGGATGTTATGTGAGTAGGCCATGATACATTGAAAAATGGTTATGTCTGCGCTAGTGCTCTTGGCTAATTTTCTGTAATACGTGAACAATCTTACATGATGGTGGTAATTAGATGAACTATTAAATGAAGTTAGGATCCTTTTATTTCCAGATTTGATTTATTAGATTATTATTTTTATTTTAGTTATTCTTTATATTTAGAGTAATTTACAACTATAAGCATTAGTTTAAGCATATAAAATAGTAATTTAGTTGATGCATAGTAGTTTAATTAAGTCATCTTTCTCTGTGGATCGATACTCGACTTACTCTGTTCTGCTTGTTGACACATGTATGCTTGCATGAGTTAGAGCTCTTTTGTTAGAACTGAAAAAGAGGCAACAAGTTTTTGGCGCCATTGCCGGGGAAAGGCGTTTAAATTTAAATAATTATCATCAATTTTAAGCTATATTGTATGACTTAGACACATCTAATCCTGTCTCCTTTCTATTTTTGCTTTGTTTTTGGTTTCAGGTACTTGTAGATTTTTTATGCACACGCGATCATCTAATTCTGAATTGATACCAGCACAGGATAATATTAACGGAAGACGTTGGAAAGCGAGTGTGTGCAGAAATTTACAAGCACGGTTAGAGGGTACTACATCTAGTATGGCAGAAGAACAAAGAGTTGAGCAAAGATAAGAGCATCGGGCTCTAAGAGACTATTCAATGACAAATATTAATGGACTTCAGTCTAGCATAGTCAGATCGGCAATAGCAGCTAATACTTTCGAGATTAAATCGGGCACTATTCAGATGGTGCAAAATTCGGTACAGTTTGGGGGTGTTGTTACAGATGATCCGAATGAACATCTGTTGAGCTTTATTGAGATTTGTGATACATTCAGATACAACGGGGTGACGGAGGATGCCATCAGACTTAGGCTGTTTTTGTTCTCTTTGAGGGATAAAGTGAGAAGTTGGCTTCATTCTTTGCCTTCAGGATCAATTACTACATGGGAGGACCTAGCACAAAAGTTCTTAGCCAAGTGTTTCCCAATGGCTAAGACTGCAAAAATGAGGACAGCTATTTCTCAGTTTGAGCAACAACAAGGTGAATCCTTATACGAAGCATGGGAGAGATATAAAGAGATGCTACGGAAGTGTCCGCACCATGGTATGCCAGATTAGATGTTAATCAACACGTTATACAATGGATTGGGATGGCAGTTGAGGCCTATTGTAGATGCAGCTATAGGAGGGGCATTATGGGCAAAGAGCTATGAAGAGGCCTATAACCTTATCGAAACAATGGCTGCAAATGATTTTCAAAACCTTACAGCTAGGATGCCACAACCCAAGGTTGCAGGTTTGTTGGAAGTGGATGCTAATACTCAGTTGTCGGCACAGATGGCCGCTATGGCAAAGAAAAAAGATTCATTGGTAGACAGCAAGACGAAAATAGTTGCCTTCGTATGTGAGATTTGTGCGAGGTCGCACTCAACAGATCAATGTGCTATCAACTCGGAGTCGGTACAATATGTGAGCAATTACAGGAAAGACCAAGGACAGTTTTAGAACACATACAACCCCAACAACGGCAATCATCCAAACTTCAGTTGCTCAAATAACCAAGGAATCCATGAGAATCGATTCAAAGAAATACTTAATTTCATCAACATGTCATCTCACCCATTACGTTTACACAAAACCACCGCTTTCCACCGAGATTTTCTCAACAACAACAAAGACCACACTCCATCTCATTCAAAGAAGAAAATAAATAAGAAATGGAGGAGATGATGATGAAGTACATGGTAAACACGGAGGTTATGATCAAAAGCCAAGTAGTGGCTATTAAAAATCTAGAAACTCAGATGGGGCAAATGGCGAGCATGCTTAACAACAGGCCCCAGGGTTCATTGCCAAGTAACACGGAAGCAAATCCACGAAGAGACGGGAAGGAACAATGTTAAGCAATCACATTAAGGTCTGGGAAAAATATTGCGAGGCAGAATCGAGCATCGCGCAGCCTCGCCTTGTTGTCTTGAGGAAGATCTTGTGCAGCGTGAGGAGAAAAGCTGTGATCACGAGAAAGAAAATCTGAAAAATTCTGAGCTACAACAGGAAGAGAAAGATAAAGCAGGTTCAAATGAGAAGCGTAAGAGTACTGTACCACCAGTTCACCCTCCGGTTTCGTATTCGCAGAGATTGAATAAGCAGAGGGAGGACCGGCAGTTCAGCATGTTTTTGGAGGTATTTAAAAAGATGTAGATCAACATACCCTTCACTGAGGCATTGGAATAGATGCCAAGTTATGCAAAGTTCATGAAGGGTATATTGTCAAGGAAACGGAGATTAGACGAGTTTGAGACCGTGGCCTTGACAGAGGAATACAGTGCAGTGCTTCAGCATAAATTACCTCCAAAACTGAAGAATCCGGGCAGTTTCACAATTCCATGTACGATCGGAAAGATGAGCTTCAGTAAGTGTCTATGTGATCTCGGGGCAAGTATAAATTTGATGCCCTTGTCAGTATTCAACCAGTTGGGATTGTCGGCTCAAGGTAAGCAAACATTTCTTCTTGACTAGGCTATGAGATCCATCACGTATCCACGGAGAATTGTTGAAGATGTATCGGTGAAAGTGGACAAATTTATCTTTCTGGTGGACTTCATTATTTTGGATTACGAGGAAGATAAAAGTATACCAATCATACTGGGGAGACTATTCTTAGCCACAGGAAGGACTTTGATAGATGTGTAGAAAGGGGAACTCACTATGCGTGTACATGATCAGGAGTTTACCTTTAACGTCTTCAAGGCAATGAAATTCCCAACAGATGAAGAAGAGTGTTTCATAGTTGATTTGGTGGACCATGTCTTACATGATGAAGTTGCGAATCTGGTGAACTATGAACTGTTGAGTGTAATTGCTGAAAATTCAGATTTGGAGGACGAGGAATGCGATGAACTTGTGCAATATCTAGATACCACTCCAAAATTCAAAAAATTTTGAACACCTGTCGAGCCATTAACGAAAGCTGGAGAGTCATCGGTAAAATTAAAGACATCTCTTGAGACACCTCCAGAGCTTGAATTAAAACCACTTCTAGATCATCTCAGGTACACATTTTTAAATAAAGATACAAAGCTACCGGTGATTATTTCTTCCACACTAACATCTTTTCAAGAAGAAAAACTACTACGAGTGCTTAGAGAGTTTAAATCAGCTATTGGATGGACCATAGCAGATATCAAAGGGATCTTTTGTATGTATGAGATACTGATGGACGATGGGAGTAAGCCGTCAGTTGAGCAACAAAGAAGACTTAATCCGATAATGAAAGAAGTGGTCAAGAAAGAGGTACTTAAATGGCTAGATGTAGGAATAATTTATCCGATTTCAGACAGCTCATGGGTGAGCCCGGTGCAGTGTGTACTGAAGAAGGGTGGTATGACCGTCGTGACTGATGAGAATAATGAGGTAATTCCAACACGAATAGTGACGGGGTGGAGAGTCTGCATGGACTACCGCAGCCTCAACAAAGCTACAAGGAAAGATCATTTTCCACTACCATTCATTGATCAGATGTTGGACGGATTAACAGGTCATCAGTACTATTACCTTCTGGACAGATATTCGGGATACAATCAAATTGTGATAGCTCCAGAAGACCAGGACAAGACAACCTTCACATGTCCATACGGTACTTTTGCTTTTAGAAGGATGTCCTTCGGGTTATGCAATGCTCCAACCACTTTTCAGAGATGCATGATGGCTATATTTTCAGATATGGTGGAGCAGAATGTGGAGGTATTTATGGATGATTTCTCAGTCTTCGGGGACTCGTTTGATTTATGCCTTGAGAATTTGATTATGGTTTTGAAGAGGTGTGTTGAGACAAACTTAGTTCTGAATTGGGAAAAGTGCTATTTCATGGTACAAGAAGGAATCATACTAGGACACAAAGTTTCGAAGCAAGGACTCGAGGTGGATAGGGCTAAGCTGGAAACTATAAAGAACTTGCCACCACCTACTTCAGTAAAAGATGTTCGCAGCTTTTTGGGACATGCATGTTTCTACCGCAGATTCATCAAGGACTTCTCCAAGATAACTAAACCACTATGCAGTTTATTGGAGGAGGATGCATAGTTTAATTTTGATGAGGCTTGCGTGTCGGCATTTGAGCACTTAAAGTGGGAAACATCTCAAAAAGAAATGAAATGTCGTTGAATTCGATCCTTGAAGTAGAAATTTTTGATGTGTGGGGGATTAATTTCATGGGACCTTTTGTTTCCTCTTGCGAAAATCTATACATCTTGCTCGCAGTGGACTACGTGTCAAAATGGGTAGAAGTGGCCTCTCTTTCGACAAATGATGCTAAGGTAGTCCTCCAATTTTTACACAAAAGTATCTTCACAAGGTTTAGGACTCCTAGGGCCATCATTAGTGATGAAGGAAGTCATTTCTGCAACAGGCAGTTTACAGCGTTATTGGTCAAGTATGGGGTGGTGACGAATGGCCAAGCTGAAGATCGAGAAGTTAAAAGAATCCTTGAAAAAGTGGTGAATCCCACAAGGAAGGATTGGTTGCTAAAGCTGGATGATGCAGTGTGGGCATGCAGGACTACCTACAAGACTCCACTAGGCATGTCACCTTTCCAGTTAGTATACGGCAAAGCCTGTCACCTTCCTATGGAGCTAGAGCATAAGGCATATTAGGCAATTCAGAAGCTCAATTTTGATTTAAAAGCTGCAGGGGAGAAACACCTATTCCAACTTAATGAGTTGGATGAATTCAGATTACATGCATATAAGAATTCAAAGCTGTAAAAGGAAAAGGTGAAGAAATGGCATGACTGAAAGATCATAGAGAGGACATTTGAACCGGGACAAAGAGTTCTGCTTTTTAACTCCAGACTTAAACTTTTTCCCGGGAAGCTGAAATCAAGATGGTCAGGGCCATTTATAGTAAAAACTGTCTTTCCGCATGGTTCGATTGAAGTATTTGATAAATTCTCGAATCAACCATTTAAGGTGAATGGACAGCGATTGAAGCATTACTTTGGTGGCGAGGTGGATAGACAGAAATTCACCTCAGTTCTCTCTTCGACATGAGATTTAGAGACTGTCAAGCTAATTGAATATAACTTAGCTCTTGATGGGAGGCAACCCTTTAGTTCTATCTCTATTTTTTATTTATTCAGTATTAGGTTGTTTTTGTTAGTCATCTTCATTTTAATTATGATAGATTACTGTGTTTTACATAGGTGAGTGTGTAGTTGACTCTGCATTAGACTGTGTTCGAGTATAGTACAGAGTTTATTTGGTCAGTTATGCTTATTCAACAATGTACACTCTGACATGAGTATTAGTGTTATACAGGTGAATAAAAGAATGCAGTACTGCCTTACAGCAAGAAAATCAACAGTGCACCAAAGAGAGAAAATCAACAAATGTCAAGGATATTCTACAAATCGCGCGCCCGCGCGTTACAAATCTTTGTGCTGAACAAGTCACTCGCGCCCCCGCGCCAGGTATCCTTCGCAAAGCCGCGTGACCGCGCACCAAAGGCAGTAGATCAGACGTGTTACAAGCGCCTAGGCACCCAAGTCATGCCTCAACCAAGCGCTTAGGCACCTCAAGTCAATAGCACATGTATGTCACAACCGCCTAGGCAGTCCAATCAGTGCAAAACAAAGCGCCTAGGTGTTCCTCACTCTCGCCACAAGACGCATGACCTTATTAAAACTTCGTAATGCGGCCTACAGCATCTGGTCTTGAAAAAATTTTTAAGTTTTTAAAACGTGCTCTGACCCATCTCTTCCTCAGTTGAAAAAATAGAAGTTATGCTCATTTGGTCTCTACATCTCGCACGATTCTTATTCTCCCAACAGTTACAAATTGAATGCACCACATCTTCATCCATTCATCTCACTCCATATCGTGCGCATCAGTTACTTCCTACCCACGACCATCAGATATACTGATATCACCTAGGGTTTCAGAGTGGGTTGTGCGAGAATAAGTTTGGGGGTCACCAACTTTTTGGCTATCACTCAGTCTCAGGCAAATTTTCATCTTCAACATTTAATCACAAATGGGACCAAAGAGAGAACGTTCTAGTTCGTCTTCATCATCGTCTTCCTCTAGCAGTCAAGGGGAGGATGTTGTCGATCATACCAAATTCCTGAATTTGGAAGCCCAACAGGAGTATTACAGAATTATAGCAAAGACATTTGTCAAGGAGCATGGTTTCAAACCTGAGGGGCAAGATGGTCAGCTATGTGATATGATTCGCGAAAGAGGATGGGGTGGATTGACTGCCACTCCTATGCCTATTCCGATGAGTATAGTCTAAGAATTCTATGCTAATGCTAAAGCCACCATGAGCGGTCGTGCGGCTATACAAGCTTCAACATGCGCGCCCGCGTGACACCCAAACTTATCAGATTTTAAAGACCCGCGCCTGCACGATGATTATATGGGTGAAGCGTGCGCCCGCGTGCAACATTTGAGGCTGTTGATCTATTTTATTTTAGTTTTTAAATTGGAAGAGTTGTAGTGGGTTAAAACAATTCTGGTTGGTACCAGACGTATTATTCATTAGTTTTTACGTGTTTTTCATATTGGAACTAGGGTTTTACACTTTGAGAGATTTCCAACGTAGAACTAAGTCTAAATTTCATATCTTCTACTTCTTCTTTGGATTTTCAATCACTGTGGATGAACTATTGTTACTTTGCTGGTTTTTAGTGTGGATTTTAACGTTACGTTTGGATTGTAGTCAGCAATTGGGTTTGATCAATTCTATCTTCCATCTTTCAATTGTTTGCTTATTATCCATGTATTGCTTTGATCCCATAATGGCTTTTGGTTCAGTCATGAACTAAACTCCATTATGGGATTCTAACGAATTTTAATATGTAGTTTAATTGCATGCTTGACTGCTGAAATATTTTGAGTATCATAAGGAATTTTTATCATGGTTGTTTTGCATGTATGAATGATTGATCACCATTCATTTTAGGTGCTTGTATTGAATTGAAAAATAACATGCGAGTATGGATTATAATCATAATAGCATGCGTATATGGGGCTGTTTTGTGTAGCTTTGTATTTTGTGAACCAGATAGACATATACTGTTTCACCGTATGAGTTATATAGGGGCTTGAGCTTAAATTCAATATTATTTCAGTTTCACATAGAAATATAGTGAGATTGGTTTTATTGACGATTACATGATGTCTATTGTATGTGGATGTTATGTGAGTAGGGCATGATACATTGAAAAATGGTTATGTCTACGTTAGTGCTCTTGGCTAATTTTCTGTAATACATGAACAATCTTGCATGATGGTGTTAATTAGATGAACTATTAAATGAAGTTAGGATCCCATTATTTCTAAATTTGATTTATTACATTATTATTCTTATTTTAGTTATTCTTTGCATTTAGAGTAATTTACAACTATAAGCATTAGATTAAGCATATAAAAATAGTAATTTAGTTGATGCATAATAGTTTAATTTAGTCATCTTTCTCCATGGATCGATACTCAACTTACTCTGTTCTACTTGTTGACACATGTATGCTTGAATGAGTTAGAGCTCTTTTGTTAGAACTAAAAAAGAGGCAACATGTTTTTGGCGCCATTGCTGTTGAAAGGCGTTTAAATTTAAATAATTATCATCAATTTTAAGCTATATTGTATGACTTAGACACATCTAATCTTATCTCATTTCTATTTTTTCTTTGTGTTTGGTTTCAGGTACTTGTAGATTTTTTATGCACACGCGATCATCTAATTCTGAATTGATACCAGTACAGGATAATATTAACGGAAGAAGTTGGAAAGCGAGCGTGCGTAGAAATTTACAAGCACAGTTAGAGGATACTACATCTAGTATGGCAGAAGAACAAAGAGTTGAGCAAAGAGAAGAGCATCGGGCTCTAAGAGACTATTCAATGCCAAATATTAATGGACTTCATTCTAGCATAGTCAGACCGCTAATAGCAGCTAATACTTTCGAGATTAAATTGGGCACTATTCAGATGGTGCATAATTCGGTACAGTTTGGGAGTGCTGCTACAGATGATCCGAATGAACACCTATTGAGCTTTATTGAGATTTGTGATACATTCAGATACAACGGGGTGACGGAGGATGCCATCAGACTTAGGCTGTTTCCGTTCTCTTTGAGGGATAAAGTGAGAAGTTGGTTTCATTCTTTGCCTTCAGGATCAATTACTACATGGGAGGACCTAGCACAAAAGTTCTTAGCCAAGTGTTTCCCAATGGCTAAGACTGCAAAAATGAGGACAGCTATTTCTCAGTTTGAGCAACAAGGTGAATCCTTATACGAAGCATGGGAGAGATATAAAGAGATGCTACGGAAGTGTCCGCACCATGGTATGCCAGATTGGATGTTAATCAACACATTATACAATGGATTGGGATGGCAGTCGAGGCCTATTGTAGATGCGGCTGCAGGAGGGGCATTATGGGCAAAGAGCTATGAAGAGGCCTATAACCTCTTCCTCAGTTGAATTTTTTTTAAGTTTTTATAATGTGCTCTGACCCATCTCTTCCTCAGTTGAAAAAACAGAAGTTGTGCTCATTTGGTCTCTACACCTCGCACGATTCTTATTCTCCCAATAGTTACAAATTGAATGTACCACGTCTCCATCTGTTCATCTCACTCCATATCGTGTGCATCAGTTACCTCCTACCCACGACCATCAGATATACTGATATCTCCTAGGGTTTCAGAGTGGGTTATGCGAGAATAAGTTTGGGGGTTATCAACTTTTCGGCTATCACTCAGTCTCAGGCAAATTTTCATCTTCAACATTCAATCGCAAATGGCACCAAAGAGAGCACGTTCTAGTTCGTCTTCATCATCGTCTTCCTCTAGCAGTTAAGGGGAGGATGTTGTCGATCATACCAAATTCCTGAATTTGGAAGCCCAGCAGGAGTATTACAGAATTTTGGTAAAGACGTTTGTCAAGGATCCCGGTTTCAATCCTGAGGGGCAAGATGGTCAGCTATGTGATATGATTCACGAAAGAGGATGGGGTGGATTGACTGCCACTCCTATACCTATTCCGATGAGTATAGTCCGAGAATTCTATGCTAATGCTAAAACCACCATGAGCGGTTTATCTTTGGTTTGCGGTTTTGAAATAGATTATAGACTTCCCACCATCAGAGTTGTTTTCAGGATTATTGACACGCTACCGCCTGGGTCGACTAATTGGCTAGCAAGTGGACATATGGAAATGGACTTGGAATTGATTATTGCTGAGTTGTACGTGCCAGGCATGAAGTGGACTTATAAAGCAGGTACGAATTAGCCTCGCATATTCCCAGCAGCAGCCTTAAATCGATTTGCGAAGGCATGGAATTTGTTTATCTGTGCCAAGCTAGTTCCATCGTCGTATCAGAATGAAATCACAGCGGAGAGGGCCATCATTCTTTGGGGTATAATCACCGGCAAATACATTGACGTGGGCCATCTGATTCATTAAAATATGTTGCGGTATCTGCGGGGTAGCACTACAGGGAGCATTCCACACGCGTCAGTTGTAGCTATGATGTGTGCTCATCAGGGATGCCATTGGGACAATGAACAAATGCAAAAACCGAGCCAGGATATCACTCACGCCACCATTGCAAAATTCGAGGTTTTGGCAGGAGGTGTACCGCACCCGCGAGGAAGAGGATTTATCATCCATCCCACATTCCCAGAGCCACTACAGCTTCCCTCTCAGACAGATGAAGCGGGCCCGTCAACCCAAGCCACCACTGTTCATGAGGATCGACAGCTCCGAAGGTTGGAGCGCAAGGTCGATGCCATGTACGATAACTTTGTAGCATTTGCAACGGTTTTGATGACGTCCTTGGCGGAGGCATTTGCACAATAGGGGACGATGCTTTACTGGCCTCAGTTTGGGACAGTCGTGCCATATCCACCACCAGATTCACCACTCGAAGAGGGTGGTGCTGTTGAACACTAGGGGAGTTTTTGATAACCCTTTACCTTCATTCATTGGGACAATGAATATTATAAGTTTGGGGGTATTGGGGTAGTAGTGTAGTTGCATATAGTATTTGCATGAGTAGTTTAAATTGTGCATGTTTATTTGCATGTTTCATGTTTAGTTTAACAGTTTATATGTTTATGTGTTAGATAAAATTTGCTGAAATTTTTTTTAGTTTGCATATCTCACAAAGTCTAGCTTAATGGAAATTTTGTCTAGCCGGCGATGATAGTGAATTTTGAAGGATTGTTGAGTATTTTGGATAACATGAACTAAGATATAATGTTTTACACGATGAAATTCATAATGTTGTTTAAATACTTTCGATTTGCACTGCTTTGTTCACAACTGCTTGTAGGCTTAAGAATGATGTGTTGCATTGCTTAATAGGAAATGTGGTTTCAAAAAGAGAAATTTGTGTAAAATGGATTTAGACTGTATGAAATATTGATAATCAAACTGTGGGAACACATGGGTATGCTATGTATAAAAAATGTTATCTTAAAACCTTCTTGAGCTAAATGATTGACTCTTTGGAAGGAGCGAGATGGAGCGTAAAACGCACTCGCTGAAAAAAAAGAAAAGAAATAAACACCGCGGGAAAGAGCGAGAATCGCCCTCGTGAGTATGAATAAAGTAGTTTAAACCTATTGTTGAACCTTAGTTTGTTTTGATATGTTGGAACGGTCTTTGTGCACAAGTATAAATGAGTCTTGATTTAGACTATAATTTCCTATCTTGAGAGTTTAGCATGTGTATTCTTTGCTTAAATCAAGTTTTGGTGAACACAACACACACACACATCATCTCTATAGCATATATGAATTATCTGAGTGTATGATATTATGCCTATAGTTTGGATTGAATTTGTACTCTTGAATCTGGATAATACGATGAGGCATTTTAGACTGAAATTCTGTTAGAGATGGAACAATGTGAGACTAGTTTGCATCATGATTTAGTTGCATAGCATTGTAGTTGCATTTTCAGTGTTTATTAGTATGCATTGCTTGAGGCAAGCAATAGTTCAAGTTTGGGGGTATTTGATAAGTGGGTTTTATACCTACTTATTGGATATCAATTCAGTCGAACTATACCCATCTCAAGTACATTTTAGTGTGTTTTTAGTTGCATTTCATAATATTTTGCATTGCATGTACTGAGAACTCCTTTGGTGTAAAAGTGCAGTAAATGGCATAGCTTGGCAATGGTAGATGGCATGAGGCTAATTGAAGCATGATGCGAGGAACAAGTGGAGATATGCAATCGAAGATGGATGAAGGAAGGAGTGGCATGACAATGAATCAATAGCAACAGACAAAGCGATGTGCAGCAGAACAAAAAGAGTCAAAATCGAAGCCGCTGCGGCTATATTAAGCTTCAACACGCAGCGTGCATACGACACCCAAACTTACCAGATTTTAAAGACGCGTGCCCGCACGATGATTATATAGGGGAAGCGTGCGCCCGCGTGCGACATCTAAGGCTGCTGATCTATTTTATTTTAATTTTGAAATTGGAAGAGTTGTAGTGGGTTTAAACAATTCAGGTTGGTATCAGACATATTATTCATTAGTTTTTACGTGTTTTTCATATTAGAACTAGGGTTTTACACTTTGAGAGATTTCCAACGTAGAACTAAGTCTAAATTTCATATCTTCTACTTCTTCTTTGGATTTTCAATCACTGTGGTTGAACTATAATTACTTTGCTGGATTTTAGTGTGGATTTTAACGTTACGTTTAGATTGTAGTCAGCAATTGGGTTTGATCAATTATATCTTCTCTCTTTCAATTGTTTGCTTATTATCCATGTATTGCTTTGATCCCATAATGGCTTTTGGTTCAGTCATGAACTAAACTCTATTATAGGATTTTAACGGATTTTAATATGTAGTTTAATTGCATGCTTGACTGCTGAATTGTTTTGCGTATCATAAGGAATTTCTATCATGGTTGTTTTGCATGTATGAATGATTGATCACCATTCGTTTTAGGTGCTTGTATGGAATTGAAAAATAACATGCGAGTATTGATTGTAATCATGATAGCATGCGTATATGGGGCTATTTTGTGTAGCTTTGTATTTTGTGAACCAGATAGACATATACTATTTCACCGTATGAGTTATATGGGGGCTTGAACTTAAATTCAATATTATTTCAGTTTCACATAGAAATATAGTGAGATTGGTTTTATTGATGATTACGTGATGTCTATTGTATGTGGATGTTATGTGAGTAGGCCATGATATATTAAAAAATGGTTATGTCTGCGTTAGTGCTCTTGGCTAATTTTCTGTAATACGTGAACAATCTTGCATGATGGTGGTAATTAGATGAACTTTTAAATGAAGTTAGGATCCCATTATTTCCAGATTTGATTTATTACATTATTATTCTTATTTTAGTTATTCTTTGCATTTAGAGTAATTTACAACTATAAACATTAGTTTAAGCATATAAAAATAGTAATTTAGTTGATGCATAATAGTTTAATTTAGTCATCTTTCTTTGTGGATCGATACTCGACTTACTCTATACTGCTTGTTGACACATGTATGCTTGCATGAGTTAGAGCTCTTTTGTTAGAACTAAAAAAGAGGGAACAGAGTTTGTGTTTAAACAAGAATTGCTATACTATTTACAATTAAAAAGGAAGAGAAGAATTATCAGTGTACGTTGTATGAATATTTTCTTATGTGGCTTATGCAAGTACCAATTTTTATGGTCAATTCGTATCTTAAACTGCAAATTGAAGCATGTGTATGCTAGTTCATTAAGAAACAAAGATAACGTAATTTGAACGAAGCAATTTGGACAAGAATTGTGTTTACAGTGTTGATTTTGTAAGAGATATCAAAAAATGAAGTTTTATATGAAAATACAGAATTTGAGGAAATTAAACTAGTATATTTGTTATTAAATGGTTCTATATTGAGGAATATGTTCGCAAACATGTTTATGTTAGTTTTATATCAATTGTTTGTGTTAATATTACTGTCTAGTGGATGAAATTCGTGTTTGTTGGGCTAAAGCTCTGCCATCGCTCATAGCCGCCTCGCCTCTGTCATGCACCACACCGGTACCGCGCGCTGCGCTCGTGCAAGGCTAAAAAGCTACAGCTAATTCTTATGCCAAGGCCTTGTTTGTCTTGGTCCCAGGCATGTGTATGGCGCAACTACGCCATAAACTGGTTTGGGACAGTGACTTCTGCTGCTGCTGCAGTTATGGGATAGCAATATACCTTGGTCCAATGATGTGTTAGTATGATAAAAATGTAACAACAAGGTTAAAATAGAGTTATGTTATGTGGTTAGTAAATTTAAAGTTTCAAATGATTAGTAAGTAATGAACGTGACATATTAGACTTAGTGAGCATGATGGATAGTAAATAGGTGTTGTGAAGGTTAACACTTGAAATTTCTGATATTTGTATAGTACCATAAGACTTATGCTAAAATGATAAGTTTAGCTAGAAATGTACATGTTATGGTATGTTAGCATATCTAATAGGTATTGTGGTTCTAAACCTATTTGTAGGTGCACGTGAGTTTAATATTGTAGCTTACGCTCGAGACAAGTTTTCTAACTCTACATTTATGTTGAGCAAGTTTTGTTGGAAGAATGCATATTTTGATTTGATGTTTAAAGTAAATGATCATGATTATATGTAAAGTCCTTAAAGGAATATATATACAAGGACTTAGTGATAGATCAAATTTGTTAGGATGATCTTAGCTTTTAATGTTCATTATTCTATAAACGAATGTATAGATAAAGAAATCAAAGATGTTAGGTTGATCTATGACTTGAAACATATAGATATACTTCAATAAGAATCGTAGTCTATCAAGCTGATCAACAGATTGTAGAAGCCAAGGCAAGATTATAGAGCTTAGAAGATCGTAGTGTATCTTCCTTGAAGGACCTCTTCAGAAATCGTAGAGTGGTCCAGACGTTTGCTGAAGCTAATTCAGAGATCGTAGTGTGCTCTCAGAAACGTAGAGTCTGCAAGATGAGCAAGCAAAGATCGTAGTGTGCAAAGATTGTAGTTTGAAAACCCTTGAAAGAAATCATAATGTTCTATTCAGACCAAGCACAAATATGACAAGACACCACGATATGCATCGTAGAGTATCATCTGTCTTGTGTCAGAAACATCGAGCCCTACCTTTTGTTTGGAGATGAATTCCAACAAATGTGGAATGGGTTTTGAACGTTGAAGCACTCACCAGTCCCAACGGTACAAAAGATATCCTTAGTATTGATCAAAAGGAACGTATTCAAGAAGCTAAGAAAAGGACCATAGGGCAGAGGAAAACACCTTTTCAGGTGTTAGGTGAGAAAGTAGTCTGATGTGTCAGCGGGCCAGATTGAAATTCAGAAGATGTGCAGAAAAGTCTCCATCAAAGTTCAGAAATGTCAAACGCATTTAATGCTTCATCAAAAGGCTTCAATGGATAGATTTCAAGATCACATATATACAGAACACAGACAGATGAGAGAAGTAAGCAAGTATTGAACAAAAACGCACAAGAACACTCAATGCTCAACTCTACGATCTGAGAAAAAGAGAAAGCTCTCTCATCTACTCAGTTCTTTCGAACAAGTGCTTAACTGCAACTGTAACGCCCGAGAAAATTGGATTTTTATGACAATTAAATTTTTATTTGATTATGTGAATTAAATGAACTTAATTGATTTATTATGTGAGTAAGATATGTGAAGGTCGTTCTATGACCTAGAATATGGTTAGTAATCTGGCTACGTGATAGAATTAATTGTTTAGAATTTCCAAGACGAAAATAAATGTTTTCTGAGAAATTTCCGTAAAAGAAATATTCATCCGTTTCTGTTTAGGGAATTATTTTGAAATTCCGAGAAACGCGTAATGATAGAATATCGAGATAAGATGAAATATCTGATAATATTTCATTTATGGCAAACGGAGTTTTCGCCTGCGGACTTAAAACCTTAAGGTTGAGTATATTGATTTCCGAGAAGGAAATGAAACGTGTAGAGGGAATTGTGTTAGGGTTTATGCGAGTGTTATACAATTATGGTACTATTTAGTATCTATGTATAATACGATGAGTAAATACAAAGTACAATACGATTATTGTACGAGTAGTATACGGAGAGAATACGTGAATTGTATGTATAGAATATGATTCGTGTTATAAAATTAAGTTAATTCTTATGTGAATTAATTTGAGTTGGATTATTAATTAGTCCAATTATTTGAATGACCAAGCCCATGTGATTAGTTGGTTAAGCCCAATTCAAGGCCCAATATTAGATTGGTTAGGCCCAATGCAAGAAAATCGAACCGTGGATCGAACCGGTGGATCACCGAATGGGTAGAACCCATGGGGCAACCCATGGGATGACCCATGGAAATGGGTGGACCGGCCACCTTTGTAGCATCCCCAAATCTGGGCCCCAAATCGCCGCGGATTCGGTACACTAATCATTCTATAACTGTTTGCAGAAGATATAAACATAAATTGTTTATAAATTACATTACACACTATTCCCCAAGGTCGAGTAACCTTAACTTATACACATTTCATAAACTATTTATTACATAACAATATTTATCACAATACGCTATTACAAACTAGTCAAGACTTTATAACCCAAGTTTGAACTTGGCTTTAATCGTTTCTCTCGATCCTAACGCTTTAAATCTTATCTGCAATGTTTATCATGATATAGCAAGGGTGAGCATGAAAGTTGCTCAAAGTTTAAATACAACAATATAAGGATATATCATGATTGAAGAGTATGAATAATAAGTCGCTATAATTCATCAATATAATTGAGAACTAGCGAGAACAAACTTTTGGTGAACAAGTTTTAAAACATGAACAAACATTTCGAACCAACTGGTAATGAAGGTGATCGACCTTTAATACGACTTATACATGCAAGATGTACAGAGTACAATTTTCATGGCAATCGGCAATGATTAACCATAAGCTTGAATAAAACACTCTTATTAGAGTTAAGTAAGAACAAACTTGCACGAACCATTGATTACATGCAACGCAATTTATAACGCTTTACAGAAGACCTAATATTAATAATATAGATCTCCAATATTAGAATAATATCATCACGGTATAATAATCATTATATTTATATACACATAATAACCTAAACACATAACACATAAGCTTATCGACTATACAAACACATAAGACATACAAAGCATCAAGTCAAACTATTTAAGTCCGAGTTGAAACGACATTATTCTATCATCCCGATTATTTCAATCGGACGAATATCGAGTTTAAGTTCAATTAAACTCTACCTAAACACTTAACAATTATCACAGATAATTTTTTATCAGTCAAAACATTTTTCCTAGACTCGTAATAATTTTCGAATAATTATTACCATTTATCATGATTTTCCAATCATTAATATCGTATTTAAATACCACAATATTCATTAATCATTAATATAAAATATTAATAAAAATCATAACATAATATTATAATATAATTATAATATCACAAGATATTCTTAATATCTTAAAATCATAATTACATGATTTTTAAACATTTAAATCCATTATCCGATAATTAATATTAATATTAAAATATTAATATTTCCATGCCAAAATATCAAAAGTTATATTTTATAACTTAAAATATTTTTATAACACTTAAATCATTTTAAATGATTTTTAAAACATTAATTCTATTTTTCCTTAATTTATTTAATATATTTATTAAATAAACTAATTACCATTAATAATAAATTATTAATGAAATTTATCACAAAATATTAAAAGTCATCAAAAATAACTTAAAATATTTTCTTTTACCATAAAATAATTTTTCATGATTTTTCATGAATTAAAACCATTTTAAATAATTTATTTAATATAATAATTAAATAAATAAATACCATTTATATTCCAAAAATATTAAATATTTTCAAAATATACTCAAAATAGTTAAAAACTATTTTTCGGACTTTAAAATAATTTTCATAATTTAATATGTATTTTAATAATTAAAAACCATTTTTTCTAATTTTAATTCATTTTCCTAAAATAGAAAATAAACTGTCATAAAGGGGCCTACTATAGCGGCAGGCTGCCGCTATAGGTGTTCTTGGTATGCCTTGAAAATCCTTGTCGACTTGAGAGTTCTTACTTTGACCAACATTTAATCCATGCTACACTTGATTTCGGGTCTAAATCTTTGATAGTTATGTAGTATGAGTGTAATACTACAATTAATGACTGATTTCATGTCCATACAACATCAGATCAGAGAGATTTAAGCTCTCAAAATCGTTGTCAGATGCTGTTCATCGTTTTCTGGGTTTACCATAATCGAGGGTACCCACTTTGGATCTTTATACTTTGCGTTCTGAGCTTGTTATGAGTGATATTAAGGTTCATGATTTTAGTAATGATGTAAGGGTACAACATCCCATTAATGTATCTCGACTAACAACAACAAGAAATGAGATTTTAATCCAGTCAAACTACATGTCAGGTGTTGGTTCTTGAAGATTCTGGGTTTTCCAGAATCTTTTTCCAAGCAGTCGGTCAATTGAGGTTTGACCTCATATTCTAATCACTATGATACTCGGATCTAGGTGATCTAATGGTTTGAGTATATAGTCCTTATACCGCTCTACAATATCTAACCAACACAATGGCCAAAACAACAAAAACCAACAAGATCAAGAGCTTTGAACATCTTGTCGGACTTCGAGAATTCAGGTTACCTGAATTCATTTCCGTGAATCAGTCAATCTGTCTTTGACCGGCCATATCTCTCGATCCATTCATGATCCGATCATGTTTCTTGTTTCAAGAACACAAAGAGATATGACACGTAACACATATATAACTTAAAACATAACAAACATTTAACGAGAAAAGATCTAGAGTCTCGACATTCGTTGTCGGACCTCAACTTTAAAATTTTTCCGCATTTTCAAAAATGTAAGATTTGAGCTCTTTAATGTTATGGATCATGGATTTATCAACCCGGATCATCAATTGACACCTTATTACATATCTTTGAACAATCAATTACAACTTTTAACAACAAATCATGAGATTTCGAATTTTAGGGTTCATATACCTCTTTATGCTTTGATTTTAATCTTGGCTCTCCAATCTGTTTTATGGATGATTTGGAGTTGTTTCTAGGACGGATCCACTCTACGATTTTCGTGGGTTTGTGAAAGAGAGAGTTGGTGAGAGCAAAATGCAAAATGGCTAAGTTTTATGAACTTTCTCTCTCTAAATCTTATATATAATGCTTTGATTCATGCATATTGCTTCAATTTCTATTTGAGTTGAAATTGTGATTTATTTGAGATTTTATGTTGCAAAGTCAAAAGAGTTGGTGACCTAATAAAGTGATAGCCATTTTGCAAATTAACATATAAAAATCCCATAAAGGGCATTTAGGTCATTTCCAATTTTTTCTAGAATTTGAACTTTATGAAACCCTTAGGGTTTAGGTTTTGTGCAATCTAAGATTTAGGGTTTAAACAAATTTAGGGTTTAGGTTTTATCCCTTAAATATTAAGCAACTTGGATTTCAAAATTTTCTAATTAAATTTTAAAAATAGAAAATTTTGATTTCTAATTATAATTAGGGCTTCCTAATTATATCATAATTTCCTAATCATGAATCATTATCTGCTAATTAGGACTATTTTATCCTAATTAAAATTACTAATTACGCAAGTAGGGTCAAAATGGTCATTAGGGTTTTCAACCCACAATTTAGGGTTTTTAAAATAGAAATAATTTTCTAATATAGAAATTAAATATTCGTAATTAGATTAGGGTTTTCTAATTACTTAACATTAAATTAGAATTAATATATCCTAATTAACATTAAAAGTATTCAATTAACACTTTCATTTTCCCCATTTACAAATTAGGGTTTTCAAATCCATCATTAGGGTTTTCTGACGGAAAAGTTTAAGTTCGATAATTTAAAATTAGGGTTTGCTAATTAATTAAGCGTTACCCTAATTAATATTATAATAATAACAGTAGAGCATTATAATTCTCCATTAATTTCCCAAATTAGGGCTTCAATTTATCAGAATCTGAAACTAGGGTTTTCAGATCAAGTATTAGGGTTTCAGATTTGAAATTAGGGTTTTGTAATCAATTTGTTAAGATTAACCCTAATTAATCTTATAGTTATTTACGCTTATGCCATTAAGTTACCGATTTAGGGTTTCATGCATTCAATTAGGATTTTGATTCTAAATCAAACTAGGGTTTCCAGAACCGATTTCTAGGGTTTCTTATCAAACGTTAGGGTTTTCTAACTGAACGTTGACATTCTTAATATATTCTTAGGATTTGTTACAGATATAATTTATCTGGTCAACCCTTGACCCTTAACCACATTCTGTACACATACATAACCATATTCACAGAACTTAATCACAAAAATCCTTAATCCTGAATAATTCACCTATAAGCCTTCACGAAATTTTGAAATCCTCAAAATTCCATCCCAATAACATCAAACGCATACACTTATTTTCTGTCTAGGTCTATTATTTGACCTTAAATCAATCATTTAAGATTTTAATAAATTGTCTAAATTCTCGGGTTGTCACATTCACCCCTCCTTCTAAGAATTTCGTCCCCGAAATTCACCTTACACCTTACACCGTATACCAAATAGCTTACACCATTCACACATATCACATACTACCCAATTCACCACTCACAAGAGTAAAAGGTTTAAAATTTTGCTGAGGGGTCATATAAGATCATGAACTTATTTTCTCGGGTATCTATCAAAGATACTCAAATTTCTCGGGTATCTATCAAAGATACTCAAATTTCTCGGGTATCTATCAAAGATACTCAAATTAAAATATTCCCTTTATATAAAAGGTTGATCTGCTCAGTCTTATTTGATTCCGCAGCAAAACAATTTGGTTCGGGAAATTTCTTTCAATAAACACTTGGAGTTTTTGAAAACATTTTTGAGAATGACGTCATGATGCCGCATGTATTTACAAGTCCGTTGAGGATTTCGTCATTTGGTGATTTTGTCATACTACATTATACCATAATGGAATAGTGACTTTAAGTCAAATTAACACTAAGTAATAATTTGCATTGATGACTCCATCATTTTTATCGCCTCTCGCACTGTCCTAATGGTACATAAGTGATAAATAAGAACAAATTTTTTTTTTTTTAAAGGCACATAGTGCGATTTATCTTGATGTCAAAATATCGAAGTTTAGCATAGCTAGGAGTTTAGGAAAACCTAAGTCTCCACTAATGATCATTTGCTTAAACATTCTATCTATTCCTATTATCCTTAACCTCCATTCACACAACTACACCCAGTTCATAAAACCACACTTATGAGTTCATAACCTGGCCACAATTATATGAGTTTACGAACTTACCCTAGTCTGACCTTTGGCGTCCATTCACTGAGGGGCTCATAAACATTTCATATAACTATGAGTCAAGAATGTCACATAAGTATGAGTTCTAAGAACTCGTACTTAATCCTATATTCTCTACCTATGACCTATTTATCTGTATATAACAACTAGCGTGACACAACATTTCAATTATTACCAATGCCACCAACTAAGTAGTTTTTACACCAAGTACGATTCCCCGCCCATACAATAAATCATACAACTCAGTTGTTGACACGAGTCCTCATTGAAATCCCCACCTAATACTTAACCCCCTTCTCAATACGAATTTCATTTAATCCGTATTCATAATCCTTTTCTGAATCTGTACCATTCACACAACAATCATGCTTTAAACTTTTCAATCATCAGATTAATTCTTTCTGGTTGTCTTAACTTTAACAGATCACGGGGTGATCTCATCGTATATATTACGATTCAATTCTATGACTATGATCATTTTGTTTTACGATCTTCTATCCCTGCACTTTTGGTCTTTTAGACTTTATCTATTCACCACTATTACCAGAGTTAGGGAACTCTGTATCTTAACAACTTACCGAGATTCATCTTTGAATCTTACCGACCAACTAACTCTATGTGAGTTAGATCTTATCTTAATCACTGCGGTTATTGGTCTCAGGTATTCCTACCTAAGCTTCATAACCAACAACTTTGATACCAACTGTAGCATCCCCCAATCCGGGCCCCAAATCGCCGCGGATTCGGTACACTAATCATTCTATAACTGTTTGTGGAAGATATAAACATAAATTGTTTATACATTACATTACACACTATTCCCCAAGGTCGAGTAACCTTAACTTATACACATTTCATAAACTATTTATTACATAACAGTATTTATCACAATACGCTATTACAAACTAGTCAAGCACTTTATAACCCAAGTTTAACTTGGCTTTAATCGTTTCTCGTATCCTAACGCTTTCGTCTTATCTCGCAATGTTTATCATGATATAGCAAGGGGTGAGCATGAAAGTTGCCCACAAGTTTAAATACAACAATATAAGGATATATCATGATTGAAGAGTATGAATAATAAGTCGGCTATAATTCATCAATATAATTGAGAACTAGCAGAACAAACTTTTGATCAACAAGTTTTAAACATGAACAAACATTTCGAACCAACTGGTAATGAAGGTGATCGACCTTTCATACCGACTTTATACATGCAAGATGTACAGTACAATTTTCATGGCAATCAAAGAATGATTAACCATAAGCTTGAATAAAACACTCTTATTAGAGTTAAGTAAGAACAAACTTGCTCGAACCGGCTTGATTACCGCAACGCAATTTATAACGCTTTGCCCAAGACCTAATATTAATAATATAGATCTCCAATATTAGAATAATATCATCACAAGATAATACCTGTTATATTTATATACACATAATAACCTAAACACATAACACATAAGCCTATCGATACATCTGAGACATAAGACATAGCATCAAGTCAAACTATTTAAGTCCGAGTTGAAAGCCGACACAATTTTATCATCCCGACGGCCTAATGGATTTAATATCGAGTTTAAGTTCAATTAAACTCTACCTAAACACTTAACAATTATCACGGATAATTTTTTATCAACAAAACATTTTTCCTAGACTGTTAATAATTTTCGAATAATTATTACCATTTATCATGATTTTCCAATCATTAATATAAGTATTTAAATACCACAATATTCATTAATCATTAATATAAAATATTAATAAAATCATAACATAATATTATAATATAATTATAATATCACAAGATATTCTTAATATCTTAAAATCATAATTACATGATTTTTAAACATTTAAATCCATTATCCGATAATTAATATTAATATTAAAATATTAATATTTCCATGCCAAAATATCAAAAGTTATATTTTATAACTTAAAATATTTTTATAACACTTAAATCATTTTTAAATGATTTTTAAAACATTAATTCTATTTTTCCTTAATTTATTTAATATATTTATTAAATAAACTAATTACCATTAATAATAAATTATTAATGAAATTTATCACAAAATATTAAAAGTCATCAAAATAACTTAAAATATTTTCTTTTACCATAAAATAATTTTTCATGATTTTCATGAATTAAAACCATTTTAAATAATTTATTTAATATAATAATTAAATAAATAAATACCATTTATATTCCAAAATATTAAATATTTTCAAAATATACTCAAAATAGTTAAAAACTATTTTTCGGACTTTAAAATAATTTTTCATAATTTAATATGTATTTTAATAATTAAAACCATTTTTTTCTAATTTTAATTCATTTTCCTAAAATAGAAAATAAATCGTCATTAAAAGGGGCCCTATAGCGGCGAGTAACCGTCGCTATAGGTGTTCTTGGTGTCCGCCTGCAAATCCTTGTCGACTTGAGGTCAAGTACTTTGACCAACATTTAATCCATGCTACACTTGATTTCGGTCCTGCTAATCGCCGATAGTTATGTAGTATGAGTGTAATACTACAATTACTGACCGATTTCATGTCCATACAACATCGGATCGGAGAGATTTAAGCTCTCAAAATCGTTGTCGATGCTCTTTCATCGCTTTTTTCGGGTTTACCGTAATCGAGGGTACCCACTTTGATCTTTATACTTTGCGTTACGAGCTTGTTATGAGTGATATTAAGGTTCATGATTTTAGTAATGATGTAAGGTACAACATCCCATTAACGGATCCGACTAACAACAACAAGAAATGAGATTTTAATCCACCAAACTACATGTCGGTGTTGGTTCTTGAAGATTCTCGGTTTCCGAATCTTTATCCAAGCGATCAATCGATTGAGGTTTGACCTCATATTCTAATCACTATGATACGGATCTAGGTGATCTAATGGTTTGAGTATATAGTCCTTATACCGCTTCACAATATCTAACCAACACAATGGCCAAAACAACAAAAACCAACAAGATCAAGAGCTTTGAACATCTTGTCAGACCCCTCGGAGAATTCGGTTACCTGTAATTCATTTCCTGAATCTGTCAATCTGGTCTTTGGCCCGGTCATATCTCTCAAATCCATTCATGATCCGATCATGTTTCTTGTTTCGCAAACACGATGAGACATGACATACGTAACACATATATAACTTAAAACATAACAAACATTTAATGAAAAAAAGATCTAGAGTCTCGACATTCGTTGTCGACCTCAACTTTAAAATTTTTCCGCATTTTCAAAATGTAAGATTTGAGCTCTTTAATGTTATGGATCATGGATTTATCAACCCGGATCATCAATTGACACCTTATTACATATCTTTGAACAATCAATTACAACTTTTAACAACAAATCATGAGATTTCAATTTTAGGGTTCATATACCTCTTTATGCTTTGATTTTAATCTTGGCTCTCAACTGCTTATGGATGATCTTGGAGTCGCTTTCTAGACCGATCCACTCTTTGATTTTCGTGGGTTTGTGAAAGAGAGAGTTGGTGAGAGCAAAATGCAAAATGGCTAAGTTTTATGAACTTTCTCTCTCTAAATCTTATATATAATGCTTTGATTCATGCATGTTGCTTCAATTTCGGCTGAGTTGGGCTGATTTGCTGAGATTTTATGTTGCAAAGTCAAAAGAGTTGGTGACCTAATAAAGTGATAGCCATTTTTGCAAATTAACATATAAAAATCCCATAAAGGGCATTTAGGTCATTTCCAATTTTTTCTAGAATTTGAACTTTATGAAACCCTTAGGGTTTAGGTTTTGTGCAATCTAAGATTTAGGGTTTAGACAAATTTAGGGTTTAGGTTTTATCCCTTAAATATTAAGCAACTTGGATTTCAAAATTTTCTAATTAAATTTTAAAAATAGAAAATTTTGATTTCTAATTATAATTAGGGCTTCCTAATTATATCATAATTTTCTAATCATGAATCATTATCTGCTAATTAGGACTATTTTATCCTAATTAAAATTACTAATTACGCAAGTAGGGTCAAAATGGTCATTAGGGTTTTCAACCCACAATTTAGGGTTTTTAAAATAGAAAATAATTTTCTAATATAGAAATTAAATATTCGTAATTAGATTAGGGTTTTCTAATTACTTAACATTAAATTAGAATTAATATATCCTAATTAACATTAAAAGTATTCAATTAACACTTTCATTTTCCCCATTTACAAATTAGGGTTTCAAATCCATCATTAGGGTTTTCTCGACGGAAAAGTTTAAGTTCGATAATTTAAAATTAGGGTTTGCTAATTAATTAAGCGTTACCCTAATTAATATTATAATAATAACAAAGAGAGAGCATTATAATTCTCCATTAATTTCCCAAATTAGGGCTTCAATTTATCGTAATCAAACTAGGGTTTTTATCAAGTATTAGGGTTTGATTTGAAATTAGGGTTTTGTAATCAATTTGTTAAGATTAACCCTAATTAATCTTATAGTTATTTACGCTTATGCCATTAAGTTACCGATTTAGGTTTCATGCAATCAATTAGGATTTTGGATTCTTAATCTGAAACTAGGGTTTCAAACCGATTTCTAGGGTTTCTTATCAAACGTTAGGGTTTTCTAACCTAACGTTGACATTCTTAATATATTCTTAGGGTTTTATTACGGATATAATTTATCTGGTCAACCTCGACCCATAACCACATTCTATACACATACATAACCATATTCACGTAACTTAATCACAAAAATCCTTAATCCTGAATAATTCACCTATAAGCCTTCACGAAATTTTGAAATCCTCAAAATTCCATCCCAATAACATCAAACGCATACACTTATTTTCTGTCTAGGTCTATTATTTGATCTTAAATCAATCATTTAAGATTTTAATAAATTGTCTAAATTCTCGGGTTGTCACAACCTTGGTCTGGAAGCCAAGAATAATGCTTGGTCACCAAGCATTTTACTTGGAGACCAAGTGTGAATAGTAAAGAGGTGGGGAGTGTAATGTCCATATTGTCCTCCATTCTATTTTCCTATAAATAAGAAGCTAGGTTGGTTCATTTTTGAGTTTTTCAATTACCAACTTAGATTATTTGAGAGAGAAAGAGAGCTAGACTACACAAATCATACACTTTGGAAGCTTTGACTTGGAGTTTTCAAGGGAGTTCTTAAGAATCTTTCATTTCCATCTCTTTTGATTTTCTTTTATCTTGGAGAATCATAAATAGGTGGTATATGTCTTGTATAGTGGATTAAAGATGACTTACCAAAGATTCAATCTCTATAAGTCATGAGATCGTAGGAATCATAAGGTTCGATATAGTTTCAAACCATGAAAATATTGTTTGTTGAGATCGATTATTTTTAAACGATTGAACTCCATCAATACGTTATATATGCATCTTGTTTGGTTAGGATGTAGATATGAAATCCATGGAGTATTCCATGTGATTTGGCTTAGAGAACATTAGTAACGAAGTTATGACGAATTTTACGTAATTAGACGTTAAACGTCGAAAACGTTGAAATTCTGGATGGGAGGTCGAAAGTTGTCGTGAGACTTGAAAACATTATTTTTCAATGTCAACACGTGAGATAGGGTAATTAAGAGTTGTGAGTTCGAGAATCGTCGAATTCTGACTTAAAACGAAGAAAACGAGCATTGAAGGCTTATTAACGTTTACGAACGTTTAGAAATTGAACTCAATAGTGAATTTTGAGATATTGGATTCGAAAGTGTCGAATTCTTATATGAATGCGTAGAGTATGTCATTTATGACGTGTAAGATTTTGAACGGACCAAATCGGGCTTATAACGAAGAAGTTACGGCCCCAGGAATTTCACAAAATTTTTTAAAATTGTTGAAGTTCTCAGATTGAGGTCTGGCCATGCACGCCTGACGTAATGTTAAATGCCACGCCACAGTCAATGACATAGTGTATTTGGCCACTGCTAAATGGCACCGCAGCACCGAGACCGAAGCATTGCCACTGCTAATTGGCGCCGCAACGCCAGTCTAGTACTAGGATGGCCGCGTCGCAGCGCGAGTGTTAGGCTTTGGATATTGACTTAGGTTTTGAACTTCAATTGTTCAGGGACCTATAGGGGTAATGTTTGTACACTTTATAAGTGTATTAAAGCTATTCCTATACTACCTATACTAAGGTATATGGTATTGAACTTAGGAATTGAATGCATGTTAATGAGTTATGAATGATGAACGAAGTTGGTACTTTATCAACAATGTTCGAGTCCGGCTAATAACGTCAGTTGAGTAACAAGCCGGGACGAAGGGTAATGAGTCGAGGTGACTTTATTATTAATATTAACTTAACTAAGACATAGATGAAAAAGAAGTCGGTAAAACAATGTGAACATTTGTTTGTTAGCTAATTACAGTGTGCTCTATGAATATATCATGTAGATTCTGTAAAGGCTGTGGTCAGTCGATTAAGTTATTTGAAGATGCTGAAAGTCAAGTTTTCTAAACGCTTGTCTAACTTCCATGTTAGCCGAGTTTTATGTGATTCCTTGAATTGAATTGCATGATTGGTTTTAAAGAAAGGGTCGATGTCAGATTTTAACTCGGCTAGACTATTCGTAAGATATAGATTGATTATGATTCATATATTTCTATATAGAAATGTTAACGCTATCCTATGCCAAGTAATTGGTACAGACGTGAAGGTAAGGTTTGTCTATGAACAAACAAAAGTATTTTTCATCGATTATTCGATGAGCACGCGAGTTTGCCAAAAATATTAAACGTAAATACGTTTAATGAATGAGTGTTAATCAACATAGAGTACTATAGGCTGATCACCTATAAGTGCTCGTAAGTAATGCGGACATAACAGCCTTAGTGCTGTGAAATCCTTTTCAAGTATGAAAACTTAAAATTACTATTCATGGTCTATCGATTTGTTCAGAATTCCTAATCTATTCTATACTTTGGGAATTCATGTTATGAACTGTTAAAGTATTATTGTTTCATGATACTTCATAACTATTGTTCACATATGTAGGAATTGTTATATAATTCACGAATATGGTATTACTATTATCCTTTATTAAACTTGCTGAACTGTCATTCTCACTTCTTGCGTGAATTATATAACTGCAATTAAAGATGAACGTCCTGAGAATGCTAAGAGAGATAAGGGCAAAGCTAAGATGGATGCTTAGCCATTGTGTAATAGATTAGTGTGTTTGTATGTATTATTACATTATGAACAACCAACGATGTAATCGGTTATAAAACTGGGAAGGATTATACTTTGATTGTGATAAGAAGATAGTAATTACATTCATTTGGTTGTATTTCAATAGAATGATTGTACGGATATTAGTATAGTGGAGCACCATATGCTCCAAGTTAAAGATACCCGAATTTGGGGCGCCACAGTTGGTATCAAAGCATTAGGTTATAAAACTTAAGGGGGGAAGAACCTTAGGCTAATAACCTCGTAAGGAAGGTAAAGTCCAAAGAAAGAAATTCTCGTTGAATGAATTAATAAGGTATTGAGATAACTCAGTATCAAAAGAATTAAAAGATGGAAATTAATCTTAGATAAATTAAATGTGATTTGTGCTTATACTATTGTGTATTATGTACTAATCTACTTGTTATGTGCTATTGTAGATGTCGATCGATAGCATGATGTATAGAGACATTCACGTTGCTAGTGAAGAGTCGAAGAACCAAGTTGAGATTGTACCAATGCCATATGAGGTAGAAGCAGATTAGTTGTACTAGAAGACTCAGACATTGAGGAGTACATCTCTGAGGAGGAATACTCTGAGGAGACGATGGGTTTAGCATCATATCTTAATGAGATGCTGGACGTGGAGGAGGAAATGGAGATAACATCGCTTAATACGGTGGTACGTACTCAGGAGCCAACACCTCCGGATGCAATGAGATCATTGTATCTATCTGTGTTGGATAGGAATGTGCATCTGCGTACTGTGATAGAAACTCAGAATGAAGAAATAACCGCCCTATATGAGGCAAAGGAATCTGCAGAGGCAGGTTGTGAGTCAGAGCACGACGAGAAAGTTCTTATGACAGATAAAGAACGGGACTATAAGGATGAGGTTCTAGAACTTCAAAAGAAACTAGTTGAAAAAGACCAGAAGATAGCTAGGATGTCTTACATCCACGAGTGCGCTCATGAGGATTTCAAGCTGAAAATTGCTTGTTATTACATTGAGTCCGGACAGACTCGACATACCATAAGTCGAGATATAGTGTCGATTCTGGAAAATCAGAAATATGAGAATGTCGTTCGACAGTGTTAGTAGATCATTAGATCTTTTGTGTATATGGTACTGACGTAAAGCCCTCTTTTGTATAATTAAAGGGTAGTCTTTTGGTAAATCCCAATTTTTGTAAAAGTCAATCGCGGGATAGTATGTAATAGCTTTTTGGCTAAAGAAACATGATGTAAATATTTTTGACTATGAAAGCATATTAATATAATGAAGTTTTATTTAATGTGCTTGTTGTGGTATGAGTAGTTGTTGTTGTTTAAGAATGATAACCAAGTAGTTAAATAGATAATAACGAAGCTTTATTTATTTAATCAGAATTATGCCACCGAGAAGGAGACAACGTAACCAAGAGGCCGAGTCTCATAATGAGAATCAAGGGGGGGGGGGTCCTAATAACCCTATGTAAGAGTTTGTTAATTTATTAACGACTGCATTTAACCAAGTTGGGGGTAGGATTCCTGTAGCTCCTGGGGTAGTAAGAACAACTACCTTTATGGAATTTAAGAGTGTGGGTCCTCCTGAGTTCCGAGGAACAACGGACCCATTAGAAGCCCAGACATGGGTAAAGGAGATTGAAAAGGTGTTTATGATAACAAACGTAAGTGAGGCGGAAAAGACTTCTTTTGCGACTTACATGATGAAGGGAGAAGCCAACTACTGGTGGGAGGCTCACCAGGGTGGGGCTAGGACAGAAGCTGTTACGTGGGAACAGTTTAAGAAGGTCTTATTTGAGAACTATTTCCCTACTAGCATGTAGGGTAGGATGGAGATTAAGTTCCTAGAACTTAAGTAGGGGGATATGACAGTTCCCCAATATGTCGCCAAGTTCAATGAATTGGCGAGGTTTTCTCCACACCAGGTGGATACAGAGGAGAGAAAGGCGCGCAGGTTTGATCAGGGCTTAAAACCCTGGCTCTATAGTAGAATATCAGTTTTTCAGAGTGCTTCCTACGGGACCATTCTGGAAAAGGCGATAATAGCAGAAGGTGGTGGTGAGGCATTGTCTTAGTACCACAAAGAGCGGAAGAACAAGAGTAAGTTAGAAGTAGGTAGTAAGGTGGAAGTTGCCAGCGGAAGAAGCAACTTACTGAATATGACGAGTTTTAACCTTGGGAATACTGGGGTAAAGCAGGGAGAGCCCAAGCGGAGAATAAAAGCATGTAAGACATGCGGAAAGACTCATATGGGAGTCTGCTTAAAGGGGAAATCGGTGTGCTACAACTGTGGGCATGAGGGGCATTTGTCACCCAACTGTCCTAACCCTAAGAAGAACCAGGGGTGTTTTGTCTGTGGGTCATTGGACCACATAGCAAGAAATTGCCCGAAGAAGGGTTTCGAGGGAAATAAGGGTTCTGGTAGTGGTAAGTTAGCCATTACTGGACCAACACCATCAGTGGGTAGACCCTCAGCTCGTACGTTAAATATGACTGTACAAGATGCGGTTTCATAAACGGATGTGGTAGAAGGTATCATTCCGGTCAATAAGATAAATGCTTATGTACTATTTGACTCAGGTGCTACTTGTTCTTTTATAGCATGTGAATTTGCTAAGCGATTAAGTTTAATCCCTGAGAAGTTACCAATACCTTTAGACGTTAAGGTAGAAAACGAAGAGATAATCCCCATTGAACATATTCATAAGGATTGTTGCGTAGATATTAGAGGGAATAAGTTATTGGTAGATTTGGTACCGATAAGGTTAAAAGAATTTGATATAATTCTTGGTATGGATTGGTTGGTTAACCATAAGGCGATAATAGATTGCCATAGGAAAAGTGTAAACCTTCGGCTTTCTAAGAAAACCAAGGTGGTGTTCTTCGGTATTAAATCACCGAGACGTTCTTGTTGTCTGTCGATGACATAAGCTAGGAAGATGTTGAGAAAAGGGTGTGTAGGTTATCTGTGCCATGTTGTGGATACCCAAAGAGTGGGAACATCCTTGGACCAAATACCTATAGTACAGGAGTTCGTGGATGTATTTCCAGAGGAGTTACCGGGTATTCCACCGGACAGGGAAGTCGAGTTTGTAATTGATCTGTTACCGGGAACGGTACCAGTTTCAAGGGCACCATATCGAATGGCGCCATTTGAAATGAAGGAGTTAATGGTTCAGTTGTAAGAACTATTAGATAGAAAATACATTCAACCGAGTGTGTCTCCTTGGGGAGCACTAGTGTTGTTTGTCAAGAAGAAGGATGGGTCGTTAAGACTTTGTATCGACTATCTAGAGTTGAACAAGTTGACGATTAAGAATAAATACCCTTTGCCCAGGATCTATGATCTATTTGATCAGTTGAAAGGGGCAAAGTATTTTTCTAAGATAGATTTGCGCACGGGGTATCATCAGTTAAAAGTGAGGAAGGAGGATGTACCTAAGATTAATTCGTAACTCGTTATGGTCATTACGAGTTTACGGTGATGTCGTTTGGGTTGACTAATCGCATGACCGCATTTTGGATATGATGAACATAGTGTTCAAACAATGATTTGGACAAGTTCGTCAGAAGTGTTCATTGATGATATTCTAGTCTATTCAAAGGCGATGAGGAAGATCATGCGTAACATTTAAGGATAGTGTTGGAAACACTAAGGAATGAGAGTTGTATGCAAAATTCACAAAGTGTTAATTTTGGCTCCTGAGAGTGCAGTTTCTAGGACATGTTATTGATAAGGATGGCATTTTTGTAGATCCAGCAAAAGTGGAAGCAGTTAATGAGTGGGAGCAACCGAAAACGCCAACTAAGGTTCGGAGTTTTACAGGTTAGCGGATACTATAGAAGGTTCATTCCTACTTTTCTAAAATAGCTACTCATAACAAATCGACAAGAAAGTCGATTGAAGTATGTGTGGACTGAAAAATGTGAGAACAGTTTTCAGGAGTTGAAGAAGAGGTTAAGTGAGGCACTTGTATTGTCCTTACCAGACGATACAGGAAATTTTGTAGTGTATAGCGATGCTTTGCATAAAGGAGTGGGTTGCGTGCTCATGCAGCATGGCAAAGTCATTGCGTATGCATCACGACAATTGAAGGATTATGAGAAGGTTTATCCTACTCATGATCTAGAATTGGCAGCTGTAGTATTTGCCTTGAAGATATGGAAGCATTATCTATATGGTGAGAAGTGTGAGATATACACGGACCACAAAAGTCTGAAATATATCTTCACATAGAAGGAGTTGAACATGAGACAGAGAAGGTGGTTAGAGCTGATAAAAGATTACGACTATGATATTTTATATCATCCGGGGAAGGCAAATGTAGTAGCCGATGCGCTAAGTAGGAAGGGTAGAGAGAAACTGTCAATGTTAACAACTCAGAATGAGTTGATAACAGCGATGGAAAGAATGGAATTAGAAGTTAAGTTACCAGAGGAGGCGGTGGAAATGTTATTTACCATTTAAACCCAACTGACCATAGTGGAGCGGATTAGGGGAGTACAATCGAGCAACGAGGAATGCAAGCAGATGAAGAAGAGGGTAGAAGCTGAAGAAAAGACTAGGTATAACCTCAATAAGGAGGGATTACTTCATTTTGAAGGAAGAATTTGGGTTCCGAATGATCCCGAATTAAAGGAGGAAATAATGATGGAGGCTCATAGTTCGAGGTACTCGATACATCCCGGTAGTATGAAGATGTATCAAGACCTTTGTCAGAAATTTTGGTGGCCGAACATGAAAATGGAGATAGCAGAATTTGTTAGTAGGTGCTTAACTTGTCAAAAAGTTAAGGCTGAACACCAACGATCTAGCGGGTTATTGCAACCATTAGAAATTCCAGAGTGGAAGTGGGAGCACATCACAATGGACTTTGTGGTGGGACTTCCAACAACAAGAAAATGGTATGATGCTATTTGGGTGATACTGGATCGATTGATGAAATCGGTTCATTTTCTACCAATAGGAGTTAGGTATAACCTAGATCAGTTAGCTAAGCTGTATGTCAAGGAAATTATTTCCAGACATGGAGTACCTATTTCGATTGTGTCAGATCGTGATCCACGATTCACATTGAACTTTTGGAACGCGGTTAAGATTGAGTACGGTGTATCATCCTCAAACGGATGGTCAGAGTGAAAGAACAATTCAAATGCTAGAAGATATGTTAAGATCTTGCATTATGGATTTCAAAGGGAGTTGGGAAGAATATCTACCATTGGTGGAATTTTCGTACAACAATAGTTTTCAAGCTAGTATAGGCATGCCGTCTTACGAAGCGTTGTATGGAAGGAAGTGCCGAACTCCATTATGTTAGGATGAGGTGGGTGAACGTCGGATGTTGGGACCTGAGATAGTACATCAGACGGTGGACATGGTGAAGTTAATACGTACTCGATTAGTTGCTGCTCAAGATAGGCAGAAGAAGTATGCAGATCCTCACAGAGAAAAGAGAGAATTCGATGTAGGATCGTTTGTTTTTCTAAAAGTATCGCCTTGGAAGGGGAAGATACATTTTGGGAAGAAAGGGAAGTTGAGTCCAAGGTTTGTAGGACCTTTTGAGATTTTAAGAAGGGTAGGAGAGGTGGCTTATGAAGTAGCCTTACCTCCAAAAATGAAACGCATTCATAATGTATTTTATGCCTGTGTTGCGTCCTTATAAACCGGACTATAACCACGTAATAGAGTATGAATCTATCCAAATAGAGAAAGATTTGTCGTATGAGGAACTTCCGATTCAAATTATTGATAGGAAGGAGCAAGTATTAAGAAATAAGGTAATACCTTCAGTGAAGGTGTTATGGAGAAACCACAATGCTGAAGAAGCAACGTGGGAGCTTGAGAGTAAAATGAAGGAGGATTTTCCTCATTTGTTTATGTAATTATAAGCTAAGATTCTGGGGACAGAATCCTTATAAGGGGGAGAGAATGTAATGCCCAAGAAAATCGGATTTTTATGACAATTAAATTTTTATTTGATTATGTGAATTAAATGAATTTAATTGATTTATTATGTGAGTAAGCTATGTGAAGGTCGTTCCATGACCTAGAATGTGTTTATATGGTTAGTAATCTGGCTACATACTAGAATTAATTGTTTAGAATTTCCAAGACAAAAATAAATGTTTTTTGAGAAATTTCAGTAAAAACAATATTCATCCGTTTCTGTTTGGGGAATTATTTTGAAATTTCGAGAAATGCGTAATGATAGAATATCGAGATAAGATGAAATATCTGATAATATTTCATTTATGGCAAACGGAGTTTTCGCCTGCGGACTTAAAACCTTAAGGTTGAGTATATTGATTTCCGAGAAGGAAATGAAACGTGTAGAGGGAATTGCGTTAGGGTTTATGTGAGTGTTATACAATTATGGTACTATTTAGTATCTATGTATAATATGATGAGTAAATACAAAGTACAATACGATTATTGTACGAGTAGTATATGGAGAGAATACGTGAATTGTATGTATAGAATACGATTCGTGTTATAAAATTAAGTTAAGTCTTATGTGAATTCATTTGAGTTGGATTATTAATTAGTCCAATTATTTGAATGAACAAGCCCAAGTGATTAGCTGGTTAAGCCCAATTCAAGGCCCAATATTAGATTGGGTAAGCCCAATGCAAGAAAATCGAACCGTGGATCGAACCGGTAGGTCATCGAATGGGTAGAACCCATGGGGCAACCCATGGGATGACACATGGAAATGGGTGGGCCGGCCACCTTGGTGTGCAAGCCAAGAATAATGTTTGGTCACCAAGAATTTTACTTGGTAACCAAGTGTGAATAGTAAGGAGGTGGGGAGTGTAATGTCCATATTGTCCTCCATTCTATTTTCCTATAAATAAGAAGCTAGGTTAGTTCATTTGTGAGTTTTTCAATTACCAACTGATGAGTGAGTTTTATACCCATGAATTGGATATATTCGGGCTTAATTTATTGTTGTTCTTAAGTCTTTTAGGATGTTTTTATGTGTTTGTGTCTATTCAAGCATGTTTTATATTGTTTTGTAGGATTTGAGACAAAAGTTACATGGATCGATGTTTGGGGTGGCTAGATTCGCGTTTTCGGCTTGCCATTTACACAGCAGTCACTTCAGAGCCAATTTGACTATAGGTCCTGACATTATTTCGTAAAACTCAAAGAACGAAAGTTGTAGATCTACTTCTCCTCTTTCTGGATCATCTTGAATCATCGAAATCAGAGTTCGGACGAAGAAGTTATGGCCATTTTCCCAAAGGACGTCGAGCAAAAAAATGTCGATTTTGGACCGTGGCAACTTGAAGCGCCATTTTTGCCTATGCCCAGCCTTGCAAAGGCGCTAGAAGCGAACTCAATAGTTGCCATCTTTGAAGGCAGGCTGGGGAAGGATTTGAATGCGGACTGGACGCGCGTTTTGGTAATTTGACACCTTTTGACTTCAAAATAGGATTGGGTTTGTTCCTAAACTAAAAATTGGACTTGTAACCTATAAATACATGATGTAAGGCATAAAATAAAGGGAGATTACATAAGCTTAGCCTAGATTAAACACTCCTTTAGATTAGAAAATAACCTAGTTCTTATTAGTTTTGGAGATTGAAGCAACTTGGAGACCATTGAAGATCAAGAGCAAGAGCAAGAGGGAACATCGATTTCTTGACAACAGATTCTATTCTCTTCTCTCATCTTACTTTTATCTTTTGATGTCTATTCAACAGGATTCTTGATTTTAATTCATTAATTATGAACTAACTATTTTGAGATTTCAATTGAACTTTTTATGGCTATGAATTAGTTATTCATTATATTCTAATTATTTATGTTAAAGTGAGTTGTTTATCTTGTCTTGTGCTTATTGCTTAATTATTTGATCGATAATTACTTTGTTACTCTAGAAGAATCGGAAGAGGAATTCTAGGGTTAGGCCGGGCATGATATCATGTGACTTAGTTATTTGCCACGGTGAATAATTAGGTTTGTGAATTGAATGGAAATATCTTTTACACGCATGTAACACGTAAGGAATTGGGATTGGAAAGAGTTTAATTCAATTGTTTTGCATAGAATATAGCAAGATTAATCTGGATTAAATAGAAGGCAATTGATCACTTGAAAAGGACTTTTGGCATTTGAGAATTCTGTTAACAATTCAAGAGGGCATAATAATTGGGATAATTGGATAATTGATTTATAATTCATAATTGGGGATATTGAAGTCTTAATCTTTATTTATTTGAATTCATTCGTTAAAATCTTAGTTTTAATTAGTTAATTTAGTTTTCTTAATTAGAAAAACACGATTTGAGATTGTTTAAATAAAATTAGTTTGGTTAAGAATTAGTACTTGGGGATTTTTATTAAATAATTCCTCATGAACGATACTCTACTTTCACTTTATTACTTGTTGAATGTGTATACTTGTAATGCATTCATTGATTGCGTAAATCGATCAACAAGTTTTTGGCGTGCCGTGTTTAGGAATTAATTTAATAATTATTTACCAATATTAATTTCAATCAAATTAGTCTTAATTTAAATATTTTTATTTTTATTTTAATTCTCTTTCTATATTTCTCTCTTTTCGTGTACCATGGATGACTTTGTGTATCAATGGCCATACACTAACATGACTCAACCAAGGGAGTGGAGATTGAAAGACTCGAGAAACTTTCTCGCATTATCAAAGACTGATTGAGACACTTTCGAGGATGTTTGAAGCTTTTCAAGCTCAAATGTCGTCAAAGTATGGTGGTTACTTGTGATTATTGTCTTTGAAATCATATGAGTCATCAATGCACCATCGCTTTGTTTAAGAGTAAAATTATAGTGGTGATTACCCCAATAATTATGTTTATCCCAACAACTATCATCGTGATTGGGGTATCACCCGATTTTCATGGAGTAACAATCAAGATCAATTTTATGCTCCAAGTCCAACATACCCACAGTGATTTCTTGTGTCCACCTCCACTACAACAGAAGAACATTCAAATTGGGAGGAAGCCTTGGAAAAATTTATTAAAGCTTCAAAAAAGGAATGAAGAACAAGACAAGAAAATGAATCAAGTAGAGTCAATTTGCAAAGCCAAGGGCGCTGATCAAGAATTTGGAAAATCAAGTGGAACAGAGATAGACATGCGTTGAACAACCATTCTAAATACACCGCCCTATGACATGGATTCCGAGTCTGATGGTTATCCCTAAGAATCTAGCGCGCCAAAAACTTGTTGATCGATTTCAAGAATCAATGAATACGCAAGTATACACGGTCAACAAGTAATAAAGTGAAAGTAGAGTATCGCTCCCACGAGGAATTATTTAATAAAAATCCCCAAGTACTAATTCTTAACCAAACTAATTTTATTTAAACAATCTCAAATCGTGTTTTTTCTAATTAAGAAAACTAAATTAACTAATTAAAACTAAGATTTTAATGAATGAATTCAAATAAATAAAGATTAAGACTTCAATATCCCCAATTATGAATTATAAATCAATTATCCAATTATCCCAATTATTATGCCTCACCTAATTGTTAATGGAATTCTCAAATGCCAAAAGTCCTTTTCCAAGTGATCAATTGCCTTCTATTTAATCCAGATTAATCTTGCTATATTCCTATGTAAAACAATTGAATTAAACTCTTTCCAATCCCAATTCCTTACGTGTTACATGCAAATGAAAAAGATATTTCCATTCAATTCACAAACCTAATTATTCAATCGTGCAAATAACTAAGTCACATGATATCATGCTCATTCTAACCCTAGAATTCCTCTTCCGATTCCCTTCTAGAGTAACAAAGTAATTATCGATCAAATAATTAAGCAATAAGCACAAGACAAGATAAACAACTCACTTTAACATAAATAATTAGAATATAATGAATAACTAATTCATAGCCATAAAAAGTTCAATTGAAATCTCAAAAATAGTTAGTTCATAATTAATGAATTAAAATCAAGAATCCACAACCCGAATAGACATCAAAAGATAAAAGTAAGATGAGAGAAGAGAATAGAATCTTGTCAAGAACTGATGTTCCCTCTTTCTCTTGCTCTTGATCTTCAATGGTCTCCAAGTTGCTTCAATCTCCAAAACTAATAAGAACTAGGGTTATTTTCTAATCTAAAGGAGTGTTTAATCTAGGCTAAGCTATGTAATTTCCTTTATTTTATGCCTTACATCATGTATTTATAGGTTACAAGTCCAATTTTTAGTTTAGAACAAACCCAATCCTATTTGGAGTCAAAAGGTGTCAAAATTACCAAAAACGCGCCCAGCCGCACCAAACCCTTTTCCTCAGGCACTTCAAATACCGGGCAACAAGGCCGAGTTCTGCTTCTAGCGCCTTGCCGGCGCAAGCATAGGCTAAAAATGGCGCCTTGCCAGGCCCCAAAATCTGACATTTTCTGCTCCGACGTCCTTTGGGAAAATAGCCATAACGTCTTCATCCGAACTCCGATTTCAATGATTCAAGATGATCCGGAAAGAGGAGAAGTAGATCTACAACTTTCATTCTTTATGTTTTCGAAATAATGTCAGAGCTATAGTCAAATTGGCTCTTAAGTGACTGCTGTAAATGGCAAGTTTAAAACGCGAATCTAGCCACCCCAAACATCGATCCATGTAACTTTTGTCCCAAATCCTACAAAACAATATAAAACATGCTTGAATAGACACAAACACATAAAAACATCCTAAAAGACTTAAGAACAACAATAAATTAAGCCCGAATGTATCCAATTCATGGGTATAAAACTCACTCATCACCAACTTAGATTATTTGAGAGAGAAAGAGAGCTAGACTACACAAATCATACACTTTGGAAGCTTTGACTTAGAGTTTTCAAGAGAGTTCATAAGAAGTTCTTGAGGTAATAATCCTTATCTTTCATTTCCATCTCTTTTAATTTTCTTTTATCTTGGAGAATCATAAATAGGGGGTATATGTCTTGTATAGTGGATTAAAGATGACTTACCATAGATTCAATCTCTATAAGTCATGAGATCGTAGGAATCATAAGGTTCGATATAGTTTCAAACCATGAAAATATTGTTTGTTGAGATCGATTGTTTTTAAACGATTGAACTCCATCAATACGTTATATATGCATCTTGTTTGGTTAGGATGTAGATATGAAATCCATGGAGTATTCCATGTGATTTGGCTTAGAGAACATTAGTAACGAAGTTATGACGAATTTTACGTAATTAGACGTTAAACGTCGAAAACGTTGAAATTCTGGATGGGAGGTCGAAAGTTGTCGTGAGACTTGAAAACATTTTTTTTCAATGTCAACACGTGAGATAGGGTAATTAAGAGTTGTGAGTTCGAGAATCATCGAATTTTGAATTAAAACGAAGAAAATGAGCATTGAACGCTCATTAACGTTTACGAACGTTTAGAAATTGAACTCAATAATGAATTTTGAGTTATTGGATTCGAAAGTGTCGAATTCTTATATGAACGCGTAGAGTATGTCATTTATGACGTGTAGGCTTTTGAACAGATCAAATCGGGCTTATAACGAAGAAGTTACAGCCCCGGGAATTTCACAAAATTTTTCAAAATTGTTGAAGTTCGATGCGAGGTCTCCAGCGCCACTTCGCGCGCATTTAGTGTAAATAATGACGCGCCACGTGACCGCGACACGATGTATTTGGCATGCTAAAAATGAAAACATATACACGCTCTTCTTGTCTATGCACTTTGACCAAAGCCCACTTGCTGATCTTAATCAAATACCCAGCCTAGTATTAGGATGGTCATGTGCCAATGTGATGAAAGTGTTAGCTTTGGATATTGACTTAGGTTTTGAACTTCAATTGTTCGTGGGACCATAGGGTAATAATTTTACACTTCATAAGTGTATTATAGCTATTCTATACTACATATACTAAGGTATATGGTATTGAACTTAGGAATTGAATGCATGTTAATGAGTTATGAATGATGAACGAAGTTGGTACTTTATCGAAGAATGTTCGAAGTCCCATTAATAACGTCGGTTGAGTAACAATGTCGGACAAAGGGTAATGAGTCGAGTTGATTTTATTATTAATATTAAGTTAACTAAGACATAGAGGATAAAGAAGTTGGTAAAATAATGTGAACATTTGTTTGTTAGCTAATTACAGTGTGCTATGTGAATATATCATGTAGATTCTGTAAAGGCTGTGGTCAGTCGATTAAGTTATTTGAAGACGCTGAAAGGCAAGTTTTCTTAACGCTTGTCTAACTTCCAAGTTAGCCGAGTTTTATGTGATTCCTTGAATTGAATTGCATGATTTGTTTTAAAGAAAGGGTCGATGTCAGATTTTAACTCGGCTAGACTATTCGTAAGATATAGATTTATTATGATTCATATCTTTCTATATAGAAATGTTAACGCTATCCTATGCCAAGTAATTGGTATGAACGTGAAGGTAAGGTTTGTCTATGAACAAACAAACGTATTTGTCATCGATTATTCGATGGGCACGCGAGTTTGCCAAAAATATTAAACGTAAATACATTTAATGAATGAGTGTTAATCAACATAGAGTACTATAGGCTGATCACCTATAAGTGCTCATAAGTAATGCGTAGCGTAATGTGACCTTTAAGTCTTTGGAAATCCTTTTCAAGTATGAAAACCGAAAATTACTATTCATGGTCTCATCGAATCGCCTCGTAATTCCTAATCTATTCTATACTTTGGGAATTGATGTTATGAACTGTTAAAGTATTATTGTTTCATGATACTTCATAACTATTGTTCAGTTATGTAGGAATTGTTATATAAATCACGAATGAGGTATTACTGTTATCCTTTATTAAACTTATTGAGCTGTCATGCTCACTTCTTGCGTGAATTATATAACTGCAGTTAGGGATGAACGTCCTGAGAATGCTAAGATAGATAAGGACAAAGCTAAGATGGATGCTTAGCCATTGTGTAATAGATTAGTGTGTTTGTATGTATTATTACATTATGAACAACGAACGATGTAATCGGTTATGAAACTGGGAAGGATTATACTTTGATTGTAATAAGAAGATAGTAATTACTTTCATTTGGTTGTATTTCAATGGAATGATTGTACGGACATTAGTATAGAGGAGCACCATATGTCGGGTTGGAAGATACCTGAATTTGGGGGCGTTACAGCAACTGTGTAGCCTCAATCACAACTCAACAACTATCAATCAACTGAAGTAAGAGTTCCAAGTCAGAAGGACTTGAAGAGTTCTAAGTGAACTGTAAAGAACCAAGTCTGCTGGACTTGAAGAGTTCAAGAGTGAACCTAGAAGTGCCTAGACTACTGGTCTAGAAGGAATCTGTGAGATTCAGAAAGTGTAAAAGACATCCTTAGTGGATTTCCTACTCGAGGAGTAGAAGAGTGGACTAGGAGCTTTAAGTGCTCTGAACCACTTAAAAACAACTATGTCTATTTCATTCTTGGTATAACTGCTATAACTGTTATAATTGTTTCTCTCATTAACTCACTATCTAAAAGGGATTTCAAAGAAACCTTAATTCCGCTGTGCAAAAGATCATTATTAAAAACTGGCTTAATAAAAGGAAAAGTTTTTAATATCTATTCAACTCCCCCCCTTCTAGATAACTATTGTGCCTCTGGGAACTAACAATTGGTATCAGAGAAGGTTTTATAATATAGCCTACAAAGCTTGAGTAGATTCAATGGCACACTTACCAAGCGAATCAAAGACTGGAGGAGGCAGCATGCCACCTATGTGCAACAAAGATAAATTTGTTAACTGGAAGGTTAGGATGCAAGCTTACATGGATTCATAGATGAAGATCTATTTAAAACTATTCAGAATGGGCCCTATGTTCCTACAAAGCTTGCACCAACTATAGACGACCAGAGTACAGATCAAGGTCAAAGGAGAATGGACAGAAAACGAGAAGAGAGTTTTCCAGCTCGACAAAAAGGCCAAGAATATCTTGTTCCAATCCTTAGAAGATGATCTGTTCGAAAACGTGGTCAACAGAAAAATAGAAAAGGAGGTTTAGGAAGCACTACTCATTATGCATGAAGGAATAGAAGAAGTCAGAGAAAACAAACAATCTCTCTTGACTCAGTAATATGAAATGTTTGCTCACGTTCAAGGAGAGAACGTCACTGCCACCTACGGAAGATTTAATGTTCTGCTCAACTCTCTACGAGCCTATGGAAAGATCTATCCAAACAAAGATCTAATCATAAAGTTCATGAGAGCCTTACCAGGCAAGTGGGATGCCAAAACCACTGCTATTAGATAATCGAAGAATTTACAGAAATGATCGGTCCAACAAACCATGTATGGCAACCTTCTCACATACTGAATCGAACCGACTCAACGGCGAAACCTTGTCTCGAAGGAAAAAAGAAGGACAAAGGTGTTTCTCTCAAAGCAACTGATAACACCTCCAAAATAAACACTGAAGTTGATTCTGACTGCGATGAAGATGATGATGAGGACCTTGCAATGCTGGTGAAAAGACTAAGAAGGTTCATGCGACAAGGAAAACCAAAGAAGCTAAAGAAAGTCAAGAATTACAAAGAACCAGAGCAAATGAATGACCTATGCTACAACTGCAAGAAACCTGGTCACTTCATTGCCAACTGCAACAAACCTCTCAGAGAAGAACTCAAGAAGAAATCACATTCAAAGAAGGAATACAAAGGCAACAAAAGACTACAGAAGAAAGACAAAGGCCTTGTAGCTGGAGGATCGTGGAGTGACTCAGACAATGACTCAACTCCGAAATCTAGAGATGATGAAGATCCTCAAATGGCAAATCTTTGCCTGATGACCAAAAATGCAAGGGACAAACAGAACTCCAACATACATGAAGTAAGTATCGATGAGGTATTTGACTTCAACTCTCCTGATGTAGATATTGATGACATTAGAACTGCATTACGCGACATAAAATCTGATATGCACCAATACATGAAGTGGTTTAGGGTTCTGTCTAAAGACTATTCACTTCTTCAAAAGGAGAAAGAAAAAGTTCAAGAGGAACTGGAAACAACCCTTCTTAGTATTGATTCTCTCTCCAAGTTTGAAGTTGAGAATAAGCTCTTGAGACAAGCAAATGAGCTCAGTGCACAAAGAGAGTCTAGTCTAACCTCCAAGATTGAGGATCTAGAAAAGACAGTCTCTACATGGACTAAATCCTCTTCATCCATGGACTCCTTAGTCTCTAACCAGAGAAGTGTCTTTGATAGAACAGGGTTAGGCTTTGGGGAATCTACCTCAGAGTTATGTGTGGAAAAAGCAAAGGAAATTAGCACTGGTAATGCCTCAGGTTTCAGTAGAGGCATTATATTTGTGTAATCCTCACAGAAGAATGAGCTTGTCAAACCCTACCCAACTGATTCAATTCACATTCCCAAGAGTAAGGGATCTCATGCTGGTCTAGGTTTCAGAAAAGAGAAGAGTAATCTAGATACTACTCATCAACCTCGAAGGATCGTAGAGTCTAATAAAATCAACTCTATGAACCAACCAGGAAGATACAGTAGAAGTAAGATATACTCCTCACAAATAATGAAACAAGAGAACACATGGAAAAGGGAATATCAGCCTAGCAGGAGGATGACTAATAACTCACAAAAGTCCAAATGGAGGAAGAACTTTCACACACACACAAACATGAATCATATCAAATGTTTTGTGTGCTACAGAGTTGGCCATAAGGCTGTAAAATGTTATTATAATTCCATGCATGTGAGACCCAAAATGAAGCAGATTTGGGTCCCCAAGGGTACTAATATAGTAGGACCCATGCAAGTATGGGTACCAAAATGAAGGTTTAATGTTACCTCAGGAAAAGAACTCCACAAACACAACCTGGTATCTGGACAGTGGATGTTCAAGACACATGATTGGAAACAAAGCCCTTCTGTCTAACTACATAGAGAAGGAGGGTCCCTCGGTCATCTTTGGTGACAACAGCTCTGGCAAAATAAGAGGATATGGGTCAACTGGAAATGGTGTAGTATCCTTCAGTAGAGTGGCCTATGTGGAAGGACTACAACACAATCTTCTAAGCATTAGCCAACTCTGCGACAAGGGTCATCAAGTAACATTTCTCAACAATCAATTTCAAGTTAGAGACCTGAAGATATCTACTGTGAAGCTAACCGGAACAAGAGAAGGAAATGTCTACACAGTAAATCTTGGAAAACTGAGCTCAGACGAGACAATATGCTTTTTGGTTAAAGCATCCAAAGAAATAAGCTGGCAATGGCATCGAAGACTATCTCATCTCAACTTCAAAAGTATGTCCAAATTAACTTCAAAAGATCTAGTTGCAGGCCTACCTAAGTTCAACTTCGTTAAAGAAAGGTCATACAACGCCTGTCTACTTCGAAAATAGACCAGAAGCACATTCAAGAGCAAAACTACCAATTCAATTGACAAGCCTTTACAGTTGCTACACATGGATCTTTTTGAGCCAATTCCAATAACGAGCCTTGGAGGAAAGAGATACTCTCTGGTCGTAGTCGATGACTTCACCAGATTTACATGGGTGTTCTTTTTAACCTCAAAAGATGAGACAAGTTCCCAGCTGATCAAGATTCAAGCTGGTGATGAACTAGAAAGGAGAGAAAATCAAAGCTATAAGGAGTGATCATGGAAGAGAATTCGACTTCTCAGAAATAGACTAGTTCTGCACAGACAATGGCATTAGCCATAACTTCTAAGCTCCATGAACTCCTCAACAAAATGGAGTAGCTGAGAGAAAGAACAGGACATTAATAAAAGCTGGAAGGACTCTACTAATAGTAGCCCATCTGCCTGAGTACTTCTGGGCATAAGCTTTCAACACTGCATGCTATACTCAGAACAGATCACTCATACACTCTACGATTAAGAAGACTCCTTATGAACTGTGGAAAGGAAGAAAACCTAGTGTCAGCTACTTTCATGTCTTCGGTTGTGCATGCTACATTCTCAATAATGGAAATCAGTACTTATCAAAGTTTTAACCGAAATCAGACGAAGGAATCTTTCTTGGATATGCCACAGACAGTAAGGACTATAGAGTGTTTAACAAGAAGACACTGAGTGTTGAAGTCTCGATTCACATCATCTTTGATGAGACAGACTTAGACAAAATAATGCCTCGAGACACTACGACTAATAGTTCAGACACTACGAACGAGGTCGTCGAGCTCAATACTATGATCGTAGTACCAGACAGTGAAATCGTTGAGCAAGGAAATGAGATCGTAGAGAGGCCTATGCTAGACAACGAGCCTCCACATCAAGAAAAAGAAATAGATCTTGAAGATCTAAGACAAGAAGGCATAAGAACTGATGTCCCAATAGAACGCAGATGGGTAAGGGATCACACTCAAGATCTAATCATTGGAGATCCGAGTGCAAGAGTCAAAACAAGAGCTGCTACCCAAAATGAATGTTTTTATCTAAGCTTCCTATCATAAATGGAATCGAAGAAGATAGAGGATGCTATGGAAGAATCTAGCTGGATAGAGGCCATTCAAGAAGAACTTAATCAGTTCAAAAGGAGCAAAGTATGGAGATTGGTTCCAAGACCAAAGAATTATCCTGTCATTGGAACCAAGTGGGTCTTCAGAAACAAGATGGATGAAGATGGAGTGATAACCAGGAATAAAGCTAGATTAGTGGCCAAAGGCTACTCTCAGGAAGAAGGCATTGACTACGATGAGACATTTGCGCCTGTTGCCAGACTAGAAGCCATAAGAATATTTCTTACTTTTGCTGCTCACATGAAATTCAAGGTCTTTCAGATGGATGTCAAAAGTGCATTCTTGAATGGTGAACTTCAAGAAGAAGTCTATGTAGACCAACCTCCAAGTTTCATCAATCCATCTCTTTTTAATTATGTCTTTAGATTAGACAAAGCCTTATATGGTCTTAAACAAGCACCTAGAGCATGGTATGAAACACTAACTAACTTTCATATTGAAAATGGATTCACTAGAGGTAGAGTAGATACCACACTATTCCTTAGAAAGCATAATGATAAAGTCCTATTAGTTCAAATATATGTTGATGATATTATCTTTAGGTCTACTGATGAAAAGCTATGCAAGAGATTTTCCAAGCTTATGCAGAGCAAATTTGAAATGAGCATGATGGGTGAGCTGAACTTCTTCCTTGGACTGCAAGTAAAGCAGATTGATGAAGGAATCTTCATCAACCAAGCCAAGTACATTAAAGACTTACTTAAGAAGTATGGCATGGAGTCAGCCTCTCCCATGAAAACCCCAATTGCTCCTGCAACCAAGCTTGACAAAGATGAAAAGGGTAAAAGAATTGATATAACTCAATATAGAGGTATGATAGGCTCTCTTTTATATTTAACTGCCAGTAGACCAGATATAATGTTTGCAACATGCATTTGTGCTAGATTTCAGGTTTGTCCTAAAGAATCTCATTTAACTGCTGTAAAGAGGATATTCAGGTATCTCAAGGGTACACCCCACTTGGGGCTTTGGTATCCCAAGGAGTCCTCATTTGAGCTAACAGGATGCACAGAGATCTTTGATTTTGGCGAGTCAGAAAATTGATAGAAAAAACCACCGATGCACTGTCAACTGCTAGGAAACAGACTTGTGTCCTGGTTTAGCAAGAAGCAAAATTCAGTATCTACTTTTGATTGCAGAAAATTTGAATACATTCTTCAGCTGGCGATTCTTGTCTTTCGAGATCCTATGGATGAAAAATCAGCTAGCAGATTATGAGTTTGAATTCAAATCCATACATATTCATTATGATAACACAAGTGCAATTGTTGTAACTCATAATTATGTCATGCATTCTAGGACTAATCATATATAAATAAGGTATCACTTCATTAGGGATCATGTGCAAAATGGAACTATATCTTTACAATATATCCCTACTAAAAATCAACATGTTGATGTTTTTACAAAACCTCTAGATGAATCCAGATTTAACAAATTAATAAGTGAGCTAGGCATGCGTAACTTGCAACCATGAAGAATATGTTCTAGTTTGTGTTAACCATATTGATCTAAAGGTTATGTTCTAAATCATAGACATGATCAAAGGAAGTCCATGATCGTAGAGCCAAAGTGTCATAAAAGACAACGATCGCAATGTAAACTCATCGATCACCGTACAGACTCAACGATAGCAGAGTTCCATCAGAACAAAAAAGCATTTTGTGATGATGAAATTCAAAATAAAGTAATCTCTCTAAACAAGCACCTTAGGAACAAACCTAACCCTTGATTCACTCTATGAGGTTGGCCCTTCCTGAGTTACCTTGAACCGAGAAGAATGCAAAGTCAAAAAGTTCATCACAAATAATAAGTCAGACTCGACGATCGCAATGCAGACTTGATGATTGGAAAACAGACTCAACGATAACTGAGCAGACTCAACGAACATTGAATAGACACAACGATTGCTGAGTAGACTCAACGAATGCAGAACAGACTCGACGATTCCAAGGACCATCTCAACGATCGTAGTCTTACTGATAAATAAATCAGCTCAGAAGAAGTTAAGGATAATCAGCTCAGATTCGTAGAGCCAAGCAAAAATTGACACCTATCCCACTAAGGAAAAAAAAGAGAGAGGGAAGTTACAAGTACAAATTAAATTCATCTTTTTAAAAAAATCTAAAGTTCAAAAGATCATCTCTCTCTTCCTCTCTCGAGCAGAAACCCTAAACCAGAAGGAAACCCAGTCAGTCACACTTCCTACAAGAAAATCAATGGCAGCTTCCAGTGTTATCTCTGGCTACATACTCTATTTTGACGAGTTTCAAATAGTTGAACCTAAATTTCACAAGACACTATCATTAGTGAAGAAAGCGGGTCTCGAAGAAGCTTTGGGTACAGACACATTGATCTACCCGAAGCTGGTAAAAGAATTCTACAACAATGGTGTATTTGAAAACAATACCATCACTGCGAAAGTTAGGAACGTGGAAATCAGACTAAAGGCTGAGGACATCAATCTAGCCCTAGGTCTCAAACCTGAAGGGTATACGTCCATAGATGGCATAGACTTCCATAAGGGACTCAAAAAGATGCACCACAAGAAATCCCCCTCTATTAAAGGATACAAGAAGAAGGAGTTTCCACAGAGGTATGAATTTCTAGCTGATATTGTTGGAAAATGCATATGTTGCAAAAGCTCTGGTCATAACTCCGTGAAGGAGGTGCAACTCAAGCTCGTGATTGCCATATGTTATGAAATACAACTTCTATGGGGCTCTATTGCTTGAATGGATTGGTAAATGGTTAATCAACTCAAAGAAGACAAAGTGCTCTCAAAAGATGCTCTATGAGCGATTTATAAGCATCATCTTATAGGCTGCTCTGGGTGACTTAATTGAGGACGATGAAGGAGAAGCCATTAATCCAAACCATCGAATGACCCAGTAACTATTTGAGAACTGGAAAAGGAATCCAGCTGAAAATGTGCGGATGATGACTGAATCCAGTGGTAGAACTGGTGAAATAAAGGAATCGGGAGTGCCAGGAAATATGTCAGTTATCAGAGAAACTAAAGATGAAGAAGAAGAAACTAACAAAGAAGAACTCGTTGCTTTGGTCAGAAAAAGAAAGGGCAAAAGAAAGTTGAAAGGCAGAACTGTAGATGAGCCTCAGACATTGAGACTCTAAGGATCCTAAGAAGGAAGGTACAACAGGCTGAGGCAGAATAAGATAGAGCTACCATCTCTCAGCTGCTGAATAAGAATAAAATCAGCCACAAATCAAAAAGGCCATCGATCTCTTCGATCGTAGAGTCTCTACCGATCGTAGAGACCAGACCAAACACATCAAGTAAAGAAGTAGCTGCATCAAACATTTTGGCTGATCAACAGGACAGAACTAAAGTTCAAGAAAGTCCTGAGGCTGTGGCTCAGCCTAGAAAACCAAGAAGAAAACTAGTCAAGAAATATATTCTTGTCAATAAAAAAGTACTAAAGAGGGAAGACAAAGAATTGGCTGCTAAAAAGGAACCAGCCAAAGAGACAAAGCTCAAGCTGAGGGGGAGACACCTGAAGTTCTCATTCTAGAAAATGCTCCAGCTGAGGGGGAGCTATTAATCTTTTAAGAAGATGATCAAGTTGAGGGGGAGGCTCATGACATCCCTATGACTGAAGAAGTGGTTCCTACAGAAAATTAGGGAGAACCAGAGAAAGTGCCAAATGAAGCCATTGATATAGTGGACTCTGCGAGCGAAGACAGAGAAGAGGTAGAAGATGATGAGGTCGAGATCACAGCTGTGGGCATAAATGGGTACAGAAGAGCTAACTATGAGGAACTATTTTCATATCTACCCATGATGCCTTTCCATCAAGATCAAATTCTAAACTCCTGGAATCATATGTTTTGGAGCTTCAAAGAATATCCGGCCATCTCTGTGCTAGCCAATGAATTCCCAGGAAGATTCAACTTTGCCAAGAAGTTACTTACAAACAACTCTTCCTCAAAGAACAAACCTGAGGTACTGTCTATCCCAATCCTCTTCAGAGTTAATCACTTGCCATCATCCTCATTTAATCAATTTTATGAATTCCCACGATGGTTGGAAGTTATTTTACATCCTCTAAATCAATTCCCAGTTATAGAATCCCAAAATTCTGTAACTGATGAAGCAAATTTGATCGACTCTATATTGCTCCCACCTTCCATCATCTCTACGACCACTGACTCTAGCCAAATTATAGAGTCTCAACCTCAAATCGTAGAGTTACCTACTACACACACTCAAACACAGGCCCCTCCATCAGACATTCCCTCCTCATTCAGCAATGGATATTTCAATCTTGATCTTTCCCTCTACTCATTGTAAGATCAATTCAAGAGCACACCACCTCCTTCACAAATTATCCATCTCAATGAACTTCTGTCAGAGCTGTCCACAAAGGCTAATTTGTCAGCAATGTCTGAGAAAGTGATCAAGGAACTCGACGAGAGTCTTGAAGATCATACTACACTTATTCAGCTTAGATTAATATCAATGATCAATGCTATAAATAATCTCCCAAGCTCCCTATGCTCTGAGCTCTCTAAAACTCTTAAAGAGATCATCAAAGAAATGCTTCAAAGCATAAAAGATAGGGATGACATCCACTTTCTCGTAGCTAAAAGACATAGGGATGTTGCCTTGATCTTACAAAAGACTCAAGAATCTCAGAACGAGCTAATGATAAAGAGTATCATAAGTCTCCAAACTGCAGTCAAGGAATTATAAGACTTCTCCATAGGTCAAATGTAGCAGACTGAAAATGTCTTGAACATCCTTCAACGACGTGAAACTCGATCAGATGCATTAATCCAAGAAAATTGCGAGGACATTGCTCAAACTCAAAGTCAACTCAATGAGATTGTCCAAGGAGTAACTCGCCTCTCCGCAGACATTTGAACCTTTGATGCTGACATAAAGGGGGAGAATAAAGGGAAAGGAGATCAGGGAGGCAAGGGAAAAGGCATAGGTCAATTCCAACCTCACTCCTCAATGAATCCTCCCATAAGGAAAATCCACCAGCAGACTCCACGATCCAGCCATTAGACTCAACGATCTGATTAGCAGGAAGTTTTAATGGCTCAACCTTTAAGGAGTCTAGGGCCAACTACCACTTCTTATGAAGTGACAACAACAGGCATAAGAATGCCAATTGGAGATCCTGCATTCATGAATAGGCATGATCACAATCCAAGACTAAGCCCAAGTGTGCTGAAAGATCTAACCAGGAGAGACGAAGCAAGCAGAAAAAGGAGAGCTGAGGAATATGGAAATCCTCCGAGAAGCAAAAGGCCGAAGAAATAGAGATAAGTTAAATTTTAATTCTTATTGATGAAGTCAAACTTAAATGTAATATCTGTCTTCATACATCAATAAATTCATGCTTATTTTCTAGAAATTTCAGCTGCTAACTGAAATATTAAGTCATATTTACTTTGCTGCAACTGCATATAGAAATTGATAATCATGACAACAAATCTCCTTGGTTATGTCAACATATATCAAATAGGGGGAGATTGTTGGAAGAATGCATATTTTGATTTGATGTTTAAAGTAAATGATCATGATTATATGTAAAGTCCTTAAAGGAATATATGTACAAGGACGTAGTGATAGATCAACTTTGTTAGGTTGATCTTAGCTTTTAATGTTCACCATTCTATAAACAAATGTATAGATAAAGAGATCAAAGATGTTAGGTTGATCTATTACTTGAAATGTATAGATAGGCTTCAACAAGAATCGTAGTCTATCAAGCTGATCAACAGATTGTAGAAGCCAAGGCAAGATCATAGAGCTTAGAAGATCGTAGTGTATTTGCCTTAAAGGACCTCTTCAGAAATCGTAGAGTGGTCCAGAAGTTTGCTGAAGCTAACTCAGAGATCGTAGTGTGCTCTCAGAAATGTAGAGTCTGCAAGACGAGCAAGCAAAGATCGTAGTGTGCAAAGATCGTAGTTTGAAAACCTTTGAATGAAATCATAGTGTTTTATTCAGACCAAGCACAAATATAACAAGACACCATGATATGCATCGTAGAGTATCATCTATCTTGTGTCAGAAGCATCGAGCCCTACCTTTTGTTTGGAGACGAATTCCAACAAATGTGGAATGGGTTTTGAACGTTAAAGCACTCATTAGTCCCAATGGTACAAAAGATATCCTTAGTATTGATTAAAAGGAATGTATTCAAGAAGCTAAGAAAAGGACCATTGGGCAGAGGAAAACACCTTTTTAGGTGTTAGGTGAGAAAGCAGTCTGATGTGTCAGTGGGCCAGATTGAAATTCAGAAGATGTGCATAAAAGTCTCCATTAAAGTTCAGAAATGTCAAACGCATTTAATGCTTCATCAAAAGGCTTCAACGGATAGATTTCAAGATCACATATATACAGAACACAGACAGATGAGAGAAGTAAGCAAGTATTGAACAAAAACGCACAAGAACACTCAATGCTCAACTCTACGATCTGAGAAAAAGAGAAAGCTTGCTCAGCTACTCAGTTATTTCGAACAAGTGCTTAACTGCAACTGATTAGCCTCAATCACAACTCAAAAACTATCAATCAATTGAAGTAAGAGTTCCAAGTCAGAAGGACTTGAAGAGTTCTAAGTGAACTATGAAGAACCAAGTCTGCTGGACTTGAAGAGTTCAAGAGTGAACTTAGAAGTGCCTAGACTGCTGGACTAGAAGGAATTTGTGAGATTCAGAAAATGTGTAAAAGACATCCTTAGTGGATTTCCTACTCGAGGAGTAGAAGAGTGGACTAGGAGCTTTAAGTTACCTGAACCACTTAAAAAAAATGTGTCTATTTCATTATTGTTATAACTGCTATAACTATTATAACTGTCTCTCTCATTAACTCACTATCTAAAAGGGATTTCAAAGAAACCTTAATTCCGTTGTGCAAAAGATCATTATTAAAAACTGGCTTAATAAAAGGAAAAGTTTTTAATATCTATTCAACCCCCCCTTCTAGAAAACTATTGTGCCTATGGGAACTAACAAGTTTTTAAACTTATCTTTTTACATTGAGCAAGCTCTCTAATTTTACTTTTACAATTGAGAAAGTTCTTGTATCTAGTTTGCTTATGATTTCTAAATCCTATTTTGATATTGAACAAGTTATTCTTGTCTTTAACTGATTATCTAGCATGCAAAGTTTACATATTCTGATATACTCATGTTGAACCAGTTTTATCATTTAAATTACTATTTTTATGCATGCTTAGTACTCAATTCTAAATAACCTTGGCTTAATATTGTTCAAGCAAGGTACGTTATGATTATTCGATGTTTATGCTATTAGTTTTATTCCTAAAGCATGATCTTAATTTACAATGTCGATTCAGTTATGATTATTCCATGGCATGACGTTATCAATATTGTATTCAACTACTCTTTAGTTGATGACCATTGAATTTTAAATTACCCTTGAAATGTATCCAAACCAAACTTACTTTGGTGCGGACTTGTACTCTAAATACTGAGATGAACAACCCTATTATTAGGGGATAATTTACGCTAAATGTTTGTGCACAATACATTGTACGAAGGGCTAATCCCCCTAAGTACGCCGAGTCCTTATAGTCTTATGACTGTTAAAGTCGGATTTGAAAGATTACTCGCAACTGTGGACATAGTTCGTGGTCTTAGGACCCTCGGATATATTTCTTATTCCGATTCCAGTTTTTGGTTATCATTGATAGAGTACTATTCTGTTTTGATGAGCCTATTCATTGGCAGTTATTATTATCTTGTTGATTCATTGCTATATCTAGTGAGCATTTTTTTTGCTCACTCTTGCATATATATACACTTATTGCAGCTAAGGTTGAAAAGGTAGATGAACCTACAACTAGCAAAGGAAAGGGAAAAATGTACAAGTGATGCAGACTTGTAATTTTCATTTATTTTGATGGTGATAGAGTTTTAAATAATGATATGATGTAATAATTTATTTCCGCACTTATAAGATGTTTAAGGCTAGACAACCTGGGAAGATTTTTATTTAATGATGTAACCCTATTTTAAAGGCAGGATTTATGATTTAATTTTATTATATTTGGGAAGATAATATGAATGAATGGATCATGAACACGAAGTCTTGTGGGAATGAAGTACCTAGATTTGGGGGTGTCACAGCTGTACCAGTTTGTACTGTTGGGAGGGCGCAACTGTGTCGTACCCTGATAGTGCAAAAACTGGTTTAGCTTAAAGCCAGTGTCAACTTCCATCGCCCTACTCATTTTACACAACATGAATTAAGGTCTACATGAGTGATATTACCAGTTTAAGAGTGTATTCATTACTTATATGAAATCACATAATTATTTGAAATAACTATCAATTAATTTATTGCCTTAACAATTCTTATTGTTAGTTAATATAGTCCACTTACAAAACATCAACACTTATATTCTCATAAATATTATTTCCATTACTATATTCATTTAATAATACGTGGAAATTCTCGGATATTACAAGGTCCATGAGCTGAAATATGAGGTCTTTGAGCTTAAGCAGGAGCTAAAGACCAAGAAGCAAAAGATTTGTAGAATGTCCTATACACATAGGATTTCTCACGGGGATTTTTAGTGGGAATTGGCTGAGTATCCTGTGGAGGCAGGGCAGACCCGACATACTATCAGTTGAGATGTGATAGCCGGTCTTGCCAATGACAACTATGAAAATGCTATTAGGCAGATTTAATCTAGTTACTAACTAGAGTAGAGTTAGATATGTAAATATATTATATCTATGTAGTGACGTAAAACCCTCTTTAGTATATCAAAGGGTAGTCTTTTGTAAATTTCAATTTTTGGAAAGCAATGGAGGGAAAGTAATGTAATCAGCTAAGGCTGTGTAATGATGAACGATGTAATATTATACTACAAGGAAGAACATATCAATATAAGCCTTTTATTGAAACATGTTGTATAATGAGTATGAGTTATTGTTTAATGATAAATAATAACTAATTAACAAGAAAGAAGAAATAATGAAGTGTTATTTATTTAAACAGAAAGATGCCGCCAAGAAGAAGACAAAGAAATCAAAGAGCAAACGTGAATCAGCCGGAAGGGGGACCGGTTAACCGGATGCAAGAGTTTGTTAATTTATTAACGGCTGCTTCTAACCAAAATAGAGTGAATGTACCCGTAAATCCTGCGGTAGTACGGGCTACTACGTTTAAGAATTTTAAGAGTGTAGGTCCGCCGGAGTTTAAAGGAACTACGGACCCCATAGAAGCCCAAACTTGGGTGAAAGAAATAGAGAAGGCATTTGTTATTGTAAATTGTGATGAGGGGAAAAAGGTTGCTTTTGCTACCTATATGATGAAGGGAGAGGCCAACTTATGGTGGGAGGTGAACCAAGCTAGGGCTGAGATAGAGAACTTAACGTGGACACGGTTCAAGGAGATTTTCTTTGAGAACTATTTTCCCATGAGTATGCAGGGGAGGATGGAGATGAGGTTTCTAGAGTTGAAACAAGGGGAAATGACTGTTCCCCAATATGCTGCCAAGTTTAATGAACTGGCGAGGTTTGCTCCACATCAGGTGGATACAGAGGTTAGGAATGCGAGGAGATTCGAGCAGGGCTTGAAACCCTGGCTCTATAGCTGGATATCAGTGTTTTAAAGTAATTCCTTTGGAACCATTTTAGGGAAGGTGATAATCGCAGAGGGTGGGAATGAGGCTCTAAGCCAATACCATAGAGAGAAGAAAAATAAGAATAAGTTTGAAGGGAGAGTGAAAATCGAGGGAGCCAGTGGTAGTGGCAACGGGCAGAAGAGGAAGGGTTTTAACTCTGCGAATACTAGAGTAAAGAAAGGAGATCCTAAGAAGAGGATGGAGGCATGCAAGAACTGTGGGAAGACTCACCTGGGAGTCTATCTAAAGGGAAAGAATCATGGATGCTTCATGTGTGGATCAACTGATCACATAACAAAGAACTTCCCGAAGAAGGGGACGAGCGGAAATAAGGGCACTAATTGTGGTAAGCTAGCTATTAGTGGGCCAGTTCAGACGGGTAGGTCGATGGCACGCACCTTTAATATGACTGTCAAAGATACAGTTGCATCAGGGGATATAGTTACAAGTATTATCTCGATCAACGATATAAATGCTTATGTTGTTTGATTCGGGTTCTACTTGTTCTTTCATAGCATGTGATTTTGCTAAACGATTAGGATTACTTCCCGAAAAGTTGCCTATACCTTTGAATATCAAGGTAGCAAATGAAGAAATAATTCATGTTGAAAACATTTATAGGGGTTGTTGTGTAGAAATACGAGGTTATAAATTATTGGTAGATTTGATACCGATAAAGTTGGGAGAATTCGATGTAATTCTCGAGATAGATTGGTTGTTTAACTATGGTGCAATTATATATTGCCAAAAGAAGTGTATAAACATTAGAATGTTGAGACAGTCGCATGTAGTATTTTATGGTAGTAAATCACAGGGACGTTCGTGTTGTCTTACTATGACACAAACTAGGAAATTGTTGAGGAAAGGATGTGTAGGTTATTTGTGTCATGTTGTTGATACCCAGAGAGTGGGAACAACGATGGAACATGTGAGATCCCCAAATCCGGGTCCCAAATCACCATGGATCTGGTATACTAATTCTATAACTATTGCAGAAGATATAAATATAAATTATTTATACATTAAACATTACACACTAACCCCAAGGTCGAGTAACCTTCATATAATACCTGAATCAATATCTTATCTAACATACAGTGTTATTATCATACATTACTGTTACAAATTAAACTGCACATAAACTCCAAAGTTGGACTTGTCTTTAACTTTTCCTTGTATCTAACGTATTCGTCTTAATCTATAATGTTTATCATGATATAGCAAGGGTGAGCAACAGGTTTGCCCAGCAAGTATAAGTTTAATTGAGGATATATCATGATTGAAAGAATTGAATAATAAGCTGGCTATAATTTTACAATATAATTGAGAATTAGCATGAGCAAACTTTCATAGCTGAACGAACATTGAACATGAACATAGCAATTATATCTGGACCTAATGGTAATAAAGGTGATCAGCCTTTCATAGGTGATGAATACATGCATTATCCATAGAGTGCTATTTAATAATTCTTAGACATGGTAATCAGCAATGATTAACCACAAGTATATTTGAATGAAACAAATAAAAGTTGAGTTTAGGAAAACTTGCATGTTCGGTCAATTACTGTTACGCAATTTAATAAGCATTGTCTGAAGACCTAATATTAATAATATTTATTTCTAAGTTAGAATAATATCATCACATTATTTAAATAACCTAAACACATTATAACATAATCCTATCCGTCTATAACACACATAAGACTTAACCTCAAGTTAAACTTTTACAGTCTAAGTCGAGTTCGGTACAATTCTAACATCCTGATTAACTAATCGGATAATTATCGAGTTTAAGTTCAATTACACTCTGCCTAACACTTAACAATTATCTTAGATAATTATATTATTAATCAAAATATTTTTCATAAGCTCGTAATAATTTTCAGATAATTATTACCATTTATCATGATTTTTCAATCATTAATATCGTATTTATATAATTTAAATACCATATAATTCCTTTATCATTGATATTTATTTAATATTAAATATTAATAAAAATCATAACATAATATTATAATATATTTATAATATTACTAAGTATTTTAATACTTTAAAATCATATTTATATGATTTTTAAATAGTTAAATCCATTATCCGATAATTGCTATTAATATTAAAATATTAATATTTTCATGGCAAAATATCGGAAGTTATATTTTATAATTTAAAATATTTTTATAACACTTCAAACCATTTTTATATGACTTTTAAATCATTAATTCTATTTTTCCATAATTTATTTAATATATTTATTAAATAAATTAATTACCATTAATATTAATTAATTAATGAAATTCATCACAAAATATTAAAAGTTATTGAAAATAACTTAAATATTTTCTTCTTCCATAATATATTTTTAAATGATTTGTCATGTATTAAATCATTTTTAAATAATTTATTTAATATTATATTTAAATAAATTAAATATCGTTAGTATTCCAAAAATATTAAATATTTATGAAATATATTAAAAATTATTAAAAACTAATTTTTAGGCTTTAAAATAATTTTTAAGAATTTATTTTGTATTTTTCATAATTAAAAACTAATTTTCTCTAATTTTTAAATAAAAAATTTTTTTCTAAAATTAAATCTCGCTAAAAGTGGCTTTAGTGACAAAACCGTCGTTGATGTGTTCTTCAGCAAACCCAGAATGTTCATGTCAGACACCAAGGTGTTCACTTTGACCAGTGCTAGATCTACTTTCCAGTTGATTTCTGGGCTGATATTTGTGTTCATGTTGTAGTACTAATGTAGTACTACAACCCTAAACAAATTTCATGCCCAACATGCATCATATCAGAGAGATATTGTGTAACACCCCCTTTCCGAAATAGAAAGAGAGGTTACACACAAAACATAACAAAATAATGAATATAAAGCAAAACTCTAATCCACAAAAGAATAATCTCAACTGATTAAATGTCTTAGAACAAACCATAATAAATGCTACACTGGCTCAAACCACAGTCTGAAATAACTATTACAACTCTAAATAAATCAATGTATCATAGCCTAACAAAATATATCAAAATTATTGGTTAGAAGGGAGCTCTCGTCACACTTGCCCTTGATTCCCCTGATTACCTGCCAGAAGAAAAACACAGCATGAGCCAAATGCCCAGTACGGATATAGAATACAAATAATGAACCGAAATAACTAACTCAATTAAATGAAATGAAACGAAACGAACAAAACTGACACAACGAAATAATAGGCTGAATCAAATGGTTGGGTGTTATTTCATACCGAGCTCAGAACAAAACAGAAATATACCTTGCCACACAGGCAAGCCAAATAATGCCACACAGGCAAATCAAAATAATGCCACACATGCATAACATACATCGGACCGGTCAGATCCAGATGCATGCAAATCGGAAGGCGTGTTTGGCACAAACATCACCAATCCGCAGAACAGAACAGAACAGAAAACTAGGGTTGACCCGTACGCCTCCCACAACAAAACACCAAATGGCCACCTCCCACCGGAGCACAAAAAGGAGACGCCGTGAATTGATCACATCGCCACGGAAGGTGTCATGCCTCGGTGCCAAGAGGACATGCCTGTGGTACCCCCACAGGTGGTTATAGCTCAGGTATACCCTACGGTATTCTAACAAAAATATCATGGCACAACACATGCGACACAATATCAACACAAAGAGGTTCTAATATGTACAAGTTAAACGGAAATGATTCATCAACTCAAAGTCCCCAAAAATACTAACATGTTCATTACTACAAATATCAAAATAAATTTAGACATGTGGTACTAGTCTAAAGAGTACAAATATGAGTTCCAACTATGAACGCCAAACGAAACTATCACAATGAATTTGACAAGAAATAATCATGAGAGGCATTACTAAATCTCAAAACGCATAACGAAACGAACAAATCAAAAATAAAAGAGTCTCGCTGAAAGAGTATGGAATCCGTACCTAGATTAAGCAATGTAATACCCAAATTTATATTCCAAATATACTTGTTAATTCCCTCCGTCCGATTTAATAAAAAATTATAATTATTAAAAATTACCAAATCACACAAGACCACTAATTAAAATAATAACTTATAAAATTATTCTTTTTATCTTCTACCCGTTAATTAGCTCATTTTATTATTATTTCTATTTTTATTGTTTACTATGAATGTTTATTATTTTAGTATGATACTGACCAAATACATAGATTTACCATTGGCTATTCTAAAACAAATGTGTATAAAATTAATGCTAGAACACAAACTAAAAAAAATAAAAAAAATCAATTGAAATCTTCCAATTTTCGTCCCAACATAATCTTATCAGAAATGGTTATATATATATAGTTATACTTTTTCGGTTCAAAACCTAGCAGATGAAAACTAAAGTTTCATAACATATAAACATATGAATATATAATTATTAAATTCTGATATAATGAAAGTACTTTCTATAGGAATTTTTAATACTTAATTTGTAATATAATAAAATCTATATATACATATACATGTACTATTCTCAATTGCAATATATTAGTATCCTGACACATTACACCTTTTTATATAACTTATGCTGGAAGTATCAAACCTTACCAACTTTTACACACTTAATTTATTTGAATACCAAACCATAAAAATCTAGTTAATTTACAAAACCACTTACCTGTTAGAACAAATCCGATCTAATGCTTCTTCTTTGCACTATGCCGCCACTTCTCTCTTCTTTTTATCAGGAGAATAAAATATCGTACAATGAATAGGGTTTTAAGTTTTTATTTATTTATTATTATTATTATTAATTCTTTTAAATTTTAAAAGGATTTAAAATTAGCCAAATACCAATTAGACCCAAGTAACTTAAAAGCCCAAATTAATGTAATCCTTTACTTATTATAGTCCATATAACTAAATACCATGTTTTACCTAAACATAAGAAAGCCCAATTAAAAATATTAAAAAAAATATGAAATTAAATGTAGTTTATTATTATTATTATTATTATTATTATTATTATTATTATTATTATTATTATTATTATTATTATTATTATTATTATTATTATTATTATTATTATTATTATTATTTCGGGTATTACATCACCTACCCCTTAAAAAGGATTCCGTCCCCAGAATCAAAAGAATCGAACGTTCCTAATTTTCAAAGAGATGCGGATACTCCGCTCGAATAGACTCCTCCATTTCCCAAGTAGCTTCCCGCTCCGAATGGTTCCTCCACAAAACCTTAACAAACGGAATAGTCTTCCTTCTCATAATCCGCTCTTGACGATCCAAAATCGCCTCGGCTTGTTCCTCACAAGTAAGATCCTCCTGAATCTTATCGAATGGATATTGCACCACGTGCAACGGATGATAATGATAACTCCTCAACACCGACACATGGAACACATTGTGCGGAAATTTGGCTGCGGATGATGCAAAGCTAACCGATATGCAACCTCACTAACCCTCTCCAGAATCTCAAATGGGCCAATATAACACGGACTAAGCTTCCCTTTTAGGCCAAATCGCCGAATGCCTTTCCAAGGAGAAACTTTGAGAAATACATGCTCACCAGGTTCAAATTCTAAAGTCCTCCTACGCTCGTTCAAGATAACACTTCACGTGATCGATCGAAATTCACTTCAATTTCTCCTTAGCCACCGCCACCTTCTCCGTAGTGATTTGAACTAATTCAGGCCAATCTGTAGCCCTTTCGCCAACCTCATCCCAACAAGTTGGTGCCCGACACTTCCTACCATATAATGCTTCAAAAGGTGCCATTCCAATACTTGCATGCCAGCTGTTATTATAAGCAAACTCAACTAGGCTCAAGTAATCATCCCAATTACCCGACCACTCAAGTGCACAAGACCTCAACATGTCCTCCAACGTCTGAATAGTCCTTTCGGATTGCCCATCAGTTTGCGGATGGAAAGAAGTACTGAAGTTGAGCCGAGTGCCCCAAGCTCGTTGAAACCCTTTCCAGAACCGTGAAGTGAACCGTGGGTCCCAATCAAAACAATGAACACCGAGTACCATGTAGTCTAACAATCTCTATTTGAAAGATATGTGCCAACCTATCCACTGAGTAACCCTCATGGATCACCAAAAAGTGTGCCGATTTAGTCAACCGATCCACCACTACCTAAATGGCATCATTCTTCTTGAAAGTCTTTGGCAAACCAGTCACAAAGTCCATCGTGATATCCTCCCACTTCCACACTAGAATGTCTAACTATTGCAACAACCCACTAGCTCGTTGATGTTCTATCTTCACTTGTTGACAAGTGAGGCACTTCCCAACATATTCATCTACGTCTCGTTTCATCCCATTCCACCAAAAATTCTTCTTCAAGTCCCTATACATCTTCGTTGAACCTGGATGAATAGAAAATGGAGAACTATGAGCCTCAGCCAACACAGCCTCCCGAATGATTGGATTCGACGGTACACTCAACCGCTCACCCAACCAAATCACACCATGGTCATCAATACGAAACTCAGGCTGCTTGCCCTCCTCTAGATTCTGCATCATGCTCCACAACTCCCCATCTTCTTTTTGAGCTTCTTTGACCCGCGAGATAAGAGAGGGCTCCAATCTCATACCCGCCAAATGCCCATCTGAACCTCGTACATATAACTCCAACTCGAGCTACTCTATATCCGAAATTAACCGAGGTTGTGTAATAAGGGTTGCTACACTCCCTGAACTCTTTCAGCTAAGAGCATCTGCAACCACATTTGCCTTCCCCTTGTGATATTGAATCCTAGCATCATAATCCTTTAGAAGCTCCAACCAACGCCTCTGCCTCATGTTGAGCTCTTTCTGAGTGAAGATGTATTTAAGACTTTTGTGATCGGTGAAGATATCACAAGTCTCTCCATACAAATAATGCCTCCAAATCTTTAGGGCAAAGATCACCACTGCCAACTCCAAATCATGTGTGGGGTATTTCACCTCGTAAGGTTTAAGCTGCCTAGAAGCATAAGCAATCACCTTACTGTGTTGCACCAAAACACACCCCAAACCCTTCTTAGAAGCATCACTATAAATCTGGTAACCCCCTGTCCCCGACGGCAATGCAAGTATAGGAGCTGTCACAAGTCGTTTCTTCAATTCCTCGAAACTCTTCTCACGCTCCTCATTCCACACAAACTTCACGCCCTTTCTCATCAACTGGGTCAATGGTAAGGCAAGCAAGGAAAACCCTTCCACAAACCTTTATAATACCACCGCCAAACCCAAGAAACTCCTAATCTCATCATCAGTAGCGAGGTCTCCGGCCATTTAGTGATAGCCTCAACCTTCGTAAGATCCACCTTAATGCCCTCAGCAGAAACAACGTGGCCCAAAAATGCAACCTGCTCTAACCAAAACTCGCATTTAGGGAATTTAGCATACAACTTCTCTTTCTGCAAAATCCCCAACACTGTGCGAAAATGCTCCTCATGTTCTTCCTTAGACTTGGAGTAAACCAAAATGTCATCAATAAAGACAATGACAAATTGGTCCAAATACTCCTTAAACACCCGATTCATTAAATCCATAAACACTGCTGGAACGTTAGGCAACCCGAATGGCATCACCAAAAACTCGTAATGCCCATATCGAGTGCAAAAAGTTGTTTTAGGGATATCCTCATCCCTCACCCTTAACTGATGATAACTTGATCTCAAGTCTATCTTCAAAAAATACTTTGCCCCCTGAAGTTGGTCAAACAAGTCATCAATCCTCGGCAATGGATACCGATTCCTGATGGTAATCTTGTTCAACTACCTGTAGTCTATACACAGCCTCATAGACCCATCTTTTTTCTTAACAAATAAGACCGGAGCACCCCACGACGAAACACTCGGTCGAATCACACCACGATCTAACAGTTCCTGGAACTGCTCCTTCAACTCCTGTAACTCCAATGGTGCCATTTGATATGGCCCCTTAGAAATAGGCTCCGCACCAGGAACAACCTCAATAGCAAACTCCACTTCCCGCTGCGGTGGCAACCCTGACAACTCCTCAGGAAACACATCGGAAAAATCACAAACAATTGGAACATCCTTAATATGGGACTCACCCTTAGAGGTATCCTACACAAATGCCAAATACCCCTCACAACCCTTTGCCACCAACTTTCCGACTGCAACGCGTTGTCGAAATTGCAGGTTTACGGGTTTGCCCATTTTCGAATTTGTGCTCGGTCAACGTACTTTGACCGCTTATATCTTGCAATCTATACATGATCTAGGCTTGATTCAAGTTCAAGATCAAAGACCTTAACATACTACAAGTTTATAACTTAAAACAGAACAAATCATTAACAGAGAAGGATCATAAGGCGTCTGACATTCGGCTGTCAAACAACAATTTTCCAGTTTTTTAGATTTTTGAAAACTTCAATTTCGAGCACTTTGATGTTATGGATCTGGGATCTAACAACCCGGATCACTAAATGACACCCTCTAACATAATTTTAAACAACAAACAACCTCAAACAACATGGATCACATGATTTTCAAAATTTAGGGTTTATACCTTTTCTAAGCTTTGATCTTGGATTCTGATTCTTGGTTGCTGATCTAGACTTGCTAAGACATAATATTAGCTTTGGTTCTCACTCATTCCCACTCTCATACTCGAAATCTTAGAGAGAGAAGGGTCTTGGTTGGTTTGAGAAATAAAGTAAGTGATTTTTCTTACTTTTCTCTTTTTAATCTATTTGATTCATTGTATCTAACTGCTAGGTGTCACCAAATATCAGATTTTTGCTGAGATATAGGGCACATGGAGACTTTAGTTGGTGACTTGCCAATTGTATGCCAAGATTTTCACTCCATCTCGTAAAAAAATACAAAAAGGTTATTTTAGTCTTTTATCTCACTATTTTAATGGCATACTAGTCATTTGTCATAACCCTTAGGGTTTAGGGTTTAACCCTAAGATTTTTGCAATTTAATTTCTAAGATTTCCAAATTTCGATTTTTAAAATAGAAAATTAATATTTCTAAATTATAATTAGGATTCTCAAATTATATTTAGATTTCCTAATCACAATTTAAGAGGATTAATGATTCCTAATTAAAATTAAAATTACCTAATTACCATTTAGGGTTTTTAATTTACAAATTAGGGTTTCTAATTATTAGAATTTGTAATTAATCATTTGGGTTATCCCTAATTAGACTGTAATTAATACACAAAAGCTTTATACACAGTATTTAAATTCCCAAAATAGGGTTCTCTAATTCTGAATTAGGGTTTCGGATTCCCGAAACTAAAATTAGGGTTTCTGGTCCGATCGTTAGGGTTTCTTATCAGTCACTAGGGTTTTCTAGCTGAACGTTGACGTTCTTAATATATACCTAGGGCTTGATACTGATAAAATTTATCTGGTCAACCCTTGACCCTTAACCACATTCTGTACACATACATGACCATACACACAAAACATATACCCTTATATACTTAATCCTGAATAATTCACCACAAAAATTTTTAAATCCATAAAATTTCTTCCCAAAAATGTCAAATTCATTCACTTATTTTTTGTCTAGGTTTATTATTTAACCTTAATTCAATATTTTAAGATTTTATAAATATCCAAATTCTCGGGTTGTCACATTCAGCCCTTCTTCTATGAATTTCTTCCCCAAAATTCAACTTACACCTTATACCGTGAACCATTCACCATTCATTCTCATCACCCCATGCTACCCACAACATCTCTTACAAGATTTAAAATTCTGAAATCGTGGTGAGGGGTCATATAGACCATGAACTACCGAGGTTTATAGGTATTACTACCCGCTACCTATTTCAATTAAGAAAAAGGTAATCTACCCCCTTACAAAGGTTAACAATATGTATACAATCACGAAGAAGGTAAACTACCGTTGCTAGTACGTACTTTAATCATTTCTTGCGAATATTCTCGTTATTGAATAATTTTATCCAATCTGTATAGTTCACCTCAATTTTATCATAGAATTCCGCACCAAAACAATTTGGTTCGGGAAAATTTTCAAAGAACGCTTTGAGTTTTATAAACATTAGTCTAGCTGAATCGAATAGCGTAGACTCATATCAATAATTAATTTCAATCGAAATACGAATGTATATAGCCAAACCCCATTGGCAAATGAAAATTTTAGTTTGAAAATGACGTCATGATGTCGTACTGTATTAACAGCCCGTTTGAGGATCTCGTCATTGAGTGACTTTGTCATAACACATCATGCAATAGTCGAATAACGATTTTAGATCAAATTTAACACCAACTATTCTGTATTTACAACTCTATCAACTTTTTATCACCTCTGCACCAGGTTACATTGTACATGAGTGATAAATAAAAATATATTTTGATATTTCAAATCATTATCGTCTAGCCGAAACAAATGGCATAGACTATACTTTAAACCATTTAAAAATCATTACAAATCTGTTTTATCATCTCAACAGGTAACGAGGTGTAGGTGGCCCGAAGTCCAAGCATACACAATGGTCACCAAGAGTTGAGAATAAAAATTTATTTTCAAGAGCACATAGTGCGTATTTAGCTTGATGTCAAAAATTTTGAAGTCTAGCATAGCTACGAGTTTTGGAAAACCTATGTCTCCACTAATAATCATTTGCCTAGTAATCTATCTATTCCTATAATCCTCAATTCTTCATTCACACATAACTATTCCCAGTTCGTCAAAACATACTCATGAGTTCAGGAACTTCCCACAATTATATGAGTTTAAGAACTTATCCTAGTCAGACCTTCGGTGTCCATTCGCTGAGGGGTTCATAAACATTTCATATAATCATGAGTCACGAACGTAACATAAATATGAGTTTTAAGAACTCGTACTTAACCTTATATTCTCTACATATAACCTATCTATCTGTTATACATATGAGAAAGGAATCACCCTCTCAACATGCATATAGAAAATTGCGCGACACAAACATTTCAATGATTATCAGTGCCAGAAACTAAGTGGTTGTTACACCAAGTACAATTCAACTCCCATACAAAGAATCATACAACTTAGCTGCTGACATGAGTCCTCAATTGAAATCCCCACTTAATTCTAACTCCCTTCTCAATATGAATTTCATTCAATCCGTATTCATAATCCTTTCCTGAATCTGTACCAATTCATAATACAACTGACACACAACAATCTTGCTGTAAACTTTTCAGGCATTAGATTGATTCTTCTCCCTACTATCACCTTATCATATCATGGGGTGATCTCATCGTATATATTACTATTCATTTCTATATCTTGATCGTTTTGTTTTACGATCTCATATCTCTATACTTTTAGTCTTTTAGACTTTATATGCTCATTACTACTGTTCACCTTTATTATCAGAGTTAGGGAACTCTGTATCTTATAACTCAACGAGATTCGTCTTTGAATCTTACCGACTCACTAACTCTATTTGAGTTAGTACTTATCATAATTGTGACGCCCCCAAAATAGGTCCACACGACCCATTCTGAGTCGCCAGATATCATACTATAAAAATCAAATACAAACTTCATGTATACAACTATTGAACTATCGTGCAGAATACGGCCACAGTTAAACTGTGAGTTTTAATACAAATGTATGTAACTCTCATGGTGCCTCGACCAAAACCTTACAATGGTACTTTCCATAAAAGTACAGTCAAAAACTGTTTTATAAATTAAAATCTTTGGAAAGTGCTCAAGGAAACCTTCGTCCATGGGAGGCCATGCGTCTAGGTTATGATAGATATCATATGTCCACAGAATTATCCTTGGTTGACCCAATAGACCCCAAAGAAAAATGAGAAGATTATTATCATGTTCCTTCCAATGGTGAGTCTTCTCTTGACATATAACTATCTCCACCGTCTGCAATTGAACATTATGTTTAAACCAAACTCCAAGATCATATAGGTAGTGCTCGTAGATATACTCAGCAAGTGGATGTGCACAACCATGTCTTATAATAACACGAGGTTGTATGTCATTAGACATCTTGTATGATAGTGGCAAAACACCCTTCCAAAGTTGGGTTCACCTCACCCTATTCGGTTCACAAAAATTAAATATCAAATGATGTATACAATACGACACACTTATCTAAAGTTCTCAATAAAATTATTTCCATACTATTTAGGAAGAACCTCAACAGCTATAGACCACCGTTCTATTCTCCTGTTACCACTGCTCGACCCAGCTACACTCTTATTACCTGAAAGGAATTGTGAAGAAAAAATTGTGAGCACAACTAGCCCAATAAAGAATATCATGACTAAAGATAAAATACATCATCAATAGCCTTCATCAGTAATACATCAGAGATTTAGAACATATGGTAGATGATAAAACTTTTCAACCATAGTTGCAGCAGAATGAGCAATCCATTAGAAGAGTCAAATAGACCATCAGGTCTATTATCCTCTCCATGTTAAAAGTCCACCAATAATGTTTTATCCCTGTAACATCAATCAACAATTCCTATCCACAATAATATGAATAACTCATAATCATAATTGTGATTCTAAATTTCTCTTCGCACCCAGGATGAAGATAATGTTCATCACCTATCTTCACCTGAAACATCAAATATCATGGTTATACCAAATCACAATTCCTGCTCATAATCATACTAATAAATTCATCTTTTCACTACGACCAAAGCTATTCATTAACAATTCATCTTTGCACTACAGGCCAAAGACATACAACTGTATTTTAGAAGAGTCAAGTAGAGCATGATATCTACTATCTTTACTGAATTAAAAGTGTATAATCAATATGTTATCATTTGAGACTCGACAATATATAATCCACATCATCGAATCATCCACCTTTTCTGACAAGGATATTCATGTAATCATCAATGGTCATGATTATACCGAATAATCCCTGGTTATAATCATACCAATAACTGTCCATCAATGCATTACGTTCCAATGAGGACTTTTACCACATTATCTATAACATTACGGGTCATGATTATACCAAATAATCCCTGGTCATAATCATACCAATAAATAGTTCATCTATGCACATAAGCCAAAGATACTCATCAATCAATAGTTCATCTTTGCACGTAAGCCAAAGATATACAACTGTAAAACCAATAATCAACAATCCAACTTTGCACGTAAGCCAAAGATATACAACTGTAAAACCAATAATCAACAGTCCATCTTTGCACGTGAGCCAAAGATGACTTTCATCATAATATAAGCATGAGGATGATGACAATGCTATAAGTATTAATCAAACGAAATCAAGGATAAATATTAAAGACTTTAAATTTATCTAGAGTTTAAAAATATCCAAATTGTCAACATGATATTGCTTTGTGGAGTAAAATTCAAGAATAATATTCATGTACCAAAAATAATTTGGACAAAAAAGAAATATATTTTTCGGGTAAATAGTACCTTGCAATAGTACCCTATGAATAGTATTTCGGGAATACTACCTCGTGAATAGTACCCCAGCATGAAAAGTTCCCCAAATACCCGAGTGAATAATATTCAAGTGAATAGTAATTTAGGTTAATAGCAACCCATGAATAGTAACTCATGAATAGTACTCCGACACGAAAAGTGCCCCGAATACCCGAGTGAATAATACTAGAGTGAATAATAACTGATGAATAGTAACTCGTAAAAAAAATACCAAAAAAAATGATATTCCATGACGAGTAGAAAAGAAATGATATCTTATACGAGTATAATAGAATATACGAAACTGCAAATGGATTTTCACCCACCATGCGGTAATCCACTTAAACATATCATTTCCATAATTTAATAAGGAATGAATATGAAGGATCATTCACCATGCATGTGGTAATCCACATAGACAGGTTATTCTAATAGAATAATAAAGAATGGAATAACAGAAGAATTCACCAGGCATGCAATAGGCAAGCTAAACAAAGTTATTCCCAATGTAATAATAAAGAATGGAACCAGTCATACGTAATCACACAGACGCATGTGATATTCCAACGAAATAATAAAGAATGGAACTGTGTCATGCGTAATCAATACAGACAAAGATATTCCAACGAATAATAAAGAATGGAATAACAACAGAATTCACCAAGCATGCGATAGACCGCCTTGCATGAGTTATTCCAACGAGAATAATAAAGAATGGAATAATAGAAGAATTTCACCATGTATGTGGTACTTACGCGAGTTATTCCAACATAATAATAAAGAATGGAATAACAACCCTTACGAGTATTGAAATAAAATAACTCTCTTCATGAATACGAAAGTATAATACCCCTTACTGTAATAATAATATCCCTTACCTTAGAAGAAAACTAGATACTGGAATAGTGAGGTAGCAGACTTCTCTTCTTCTTTCTCTCTATAATAATTGCTCTATAGCTTTAGTGAATTTGTGAAAAATAATGAAGGAATGAGCTTCTATTTATAGGAAAATATAGTTTCCATAATTTTACATTTTGGGGCTCGAAATATTATAGTATAATATCTTCATCTTTTCCTTTATTTTTAATTTAGTCATGTAAGTGTTATCAAACTTCCACCACCTCCCCTAATAGTAAATCATGTGAATTAATAGTAAATAATGTGACTCAATAGTTCTAAATATGTGAAAAAATTAATTATAGTATAGTACCTTCAACTATACCTCCATCTTTATTTTAGGAATACAAGTATTATCAATATTGCACCAAGTCCACTAATAGTACATGAATGTGAATCAATAGTACACACATGCAAACAAATAGTTATATGCATGTGAATTAATAGCAATTAATTGCTTATTTTTCCAATTAATTACCCGATAACTTCCAGACATCAATTATTATCGACATAAATGCTAATTTCCACTAACACTAATAATTCCCACACAATGGAACTATAAATTTCATCTTTAATAAACATGAACTTATTCATCATTAATATTATAACTCACAATATTTAATAACTAGGTCGTTCCCAAAAAAGAGGGGGCTTTTCGATAAGGATTTCTCCTTATTGGCACGCAATTAGGTGACCAAACAACTCCTTGACAGAACTTCTAGAAATTGTCAATATTGCAAATAATAATATGAAAACTTTACCGTCTCAATTATTGATTTAATAATATATCATATTATGCAGATGATACTGTGACAATAACTGAATCAATAATATGAGAGATATGATGCAACAATTACCGTGGTAATAATTGAGTATAACTGAGTGACTTCTCACGTAAGCATCAATAATCAATATCGTTTGCTATTATGCAACCACATGTATTACTGTACTTTTACTACCGAGTAGTTTAACAGTTTTAAAGGTAATACTTTCGCTATTATTTTTATAAAAAGATAATTCTGTCATTTTTTTACTACAACAATACTTTCGTTGTGGGGTCCACCAATGATTGTGTCGTCCTACTGATATTCCCCGATAAAAAAGAATATTCCCTGACCAAACGAATATTTTATAACAACTTGCATACTTTGAAAAATTTTCACATATCACCCTTAACGTTAAACTTTTATCAATTTAACCATTTACTAAATAGAATAATTATAAGAAAATTGAATACTTTAATTTCATAAAATTCGGGGTCACACAATCTCCCCTCCTTATGAAATTTCGCCCTCAAAATTTATGTACCTGGTAGTTCGAAGAGATGAGAATATCTTGCTTTCTTTACGGATTGTACCTTCCCGGTTATTTCCTCTGTATCATGATTTTTCCATTTCTCATCTCCTATATTTCAGATATCATTCTAGAATATACCTTCAAAATAAAGGTTAATTGACATATCACAATTTGTCAACTTATCAAGCAAACAATTTCAGCTTAGGTAAGTCACACACTAGCAAAGTATATTACTCGTCTCTCCCCTCCTAGTTCTAGACTCATATCTCCGCCAGCGACCATATCCCTAAGCTCTGATACCATTTGTGACGCCCCAAAAATAGGTCCACACGACCCATTCTGAGTCGCCAGATATCATAATATAAAAATAAAATACAAACTTCATTTATACAACAGTTGAACTGTCGTGCAGAATACGACCATAGTTAAACTGTGAGTTTTAATACAAATGTATGTAACTCTCATGGTGCCTCGACCACAACCTTATAATGGTACTTTACATAAAAGTACAGTCAAAAACTTTTTTATAAATTAAAATCTCTAGGAAGTGCTCAAGGAAACCTTCGTACATGGGAGGCCATGCGTCTAGGTTATGATAGATATCATATGTCCACATAATTATCCTTGGCTGACCCAATAGACCCCAAAGACAAACGAGAAGATTACTATTATGTTCCTTCCAATGGTGAGTCTTCTCTTGACATATAACTATCTCCACCGTCTGCAATTGAACATTATGTTTCAACCAAACTCCAAGATTATATAGGTAGTGCTCGTAGATATACTCAGCAAGTGGATGTGCACAACCATGTCTTATAATAACACGAGGTTGTATGTCATTAGACATCTTGTATGATAGTGGAAAAACACCCTTCCAAAGTTGGGTTCACCTCACCCTATTCGGTTCACTAAAATTAAATATCAAATGACGTATACAATACGACACACTTATCTAAAGTTCTCAATAAAATTATTTCCATACTATTTAGGAGAACCTCAATGATTATAGACCACCATTCTATTCTCCTCACATTCTCCCGCCAACCCAAATACATACATTCTTATTACCTCGAAAGGAATTGTGAAGCAAAAGGGTGAGCACAACTAGCCCAGTAAAGAATATCATGATTAAAGATAATTTACATCATCAATAGCCTTCATCGGTAATAAATCAGAGATTTAGAACATATGGTAGATGATAAAACTTTTCAGCCATAGTTGCAGCGGAACGAGCAATTCATTAGAAAAGTCAAATAGACCATCTGGTCTATTATCTTCTCCATGTTAAAAGTCCACCAATAATGTTTTATCCTTGTAACATCAATCAATAATTCCTGTCCACAATCATATAAATAACTCATAATCATAATTGTGATTCTAAATTCCTCTTCGCACCCAGGACGAAGATAATGTTCATCACCTATCTTCACCTGAAACATCAAAAATTATGGTTATACCAAATCACAATTCCTGCTCATAATCATAGTAATAAATATCTTTGCACTATGGCCAAAGCTATTCATTAACAATTCATCTTTGCACTACAGGCCAAAGACATTCAACTGTATTTTAGAAGAGTCAAGTAGAGCATGATATCTACTATCTTTTACGAAATAAAAGTGTATAATCAATATGTTATTGCTGAGACTCATCTTAATAAATAATCAACATCATCGAATCATCCCTGCACTACGGCCAAGGATATTCATGTAATCATCAATGGTCATGATTATACCGAATAATCCTTGGTTATAATCATACCAATAACTGTCCATCAATGCACTACGTGCCAATGAGGACTTTAACAACATCATCTATAACATTACGGGTCATGATTATAACAAATGATCCCTGGTCATAATCATATCAATAAATAGTTCATCTATGCACATAAGCCAAAGATACTCATCAATCAATAGTTCATCTTTTCACATAAGCCAAAGATATACAACTGTAAAACCAATAATCAACAGTCCATCTTTGTACGTAAGCCAAAGATATATACAACTGTAAAACCAATAATCAACAGTCCATCTTTGCACGTGAGCCAAATATGACTTTCATCATAATATAAGCATGAGGATGATGACAATGATATAAGCATTAATCAAACGAAATCAAAGATAACTATTAAATACTTTAAATTTATCTAGAGTTTAAAAATATCCAAATTATCAACATGATACTGCTTTGTGGAGTAAAATTCAAGAATAATATTCATGTACCAAAAATAATTTGGACAGAAAAGAAATATATTTTTCGGGTAAATAGTACCCCGCAATAGTACCCTATGAATAGTACTTCGGGAATAATACCTCGTGAATAGTACCCCGACATGAAAAGTAACCTAAATACCCGAGTGAATAATATTTGAGTGAATAATAATTTGGGTAAATAGTAACCCGTGAATAGTAACTCATGAATTGTACTCCGACATGAAAAGTGCCCCGAATACCCGAATGAATAATACTAGAGTGAATAGTAACTAGGTGAATAGTAACCCATGAATAGTAACTCATAAAAAATACCAAAGAAAATGATATTCCATAACGAGTACAAAAGAAATGATATCTCATACGAGTTTAATAGAATATACGAAACTGCAAATGGATTTTCACCCATCATGCGGTAATTCACGTACACAGATCATTTCCACAATTTAATAAGGAATGAATACGAAGGATTAATCACCGTGCATGTGGTAATCCACATAGACAGGTTATTCCAACAGAATAATAAAGAATGGAATAACAGAAGAATTCAATAGTCATGCGATAGACCGCACAGATAGGTTATTCCCAACAAAATAATAAAGAATGGAATTAACCAGGTCATGCGTAATCCGCATAGACAGGATATTCCAAAAGAATAATAAAGAATGGAACCAGGTCATGCGTAATCCACACAAACAGGATATTCTAACAGAATAATAAAGAATGGAATAACAACAGAATTCACCAGGCATGCGATAGACCGCACAGACAGGTTATTCTAACATAATAATAAAGAATGGAATAACAACCCTTACGAGTATTGAAAGAAAATAACTCTCTTCATGAATACGAAAGAATAATACCCCTTACTATAATAATAATATCCGTTACATTAGAAGAAAACTAGATACTGGAATAGTGAGGTAGCAGACTTCTCTTCTTTTTTCTCTCTATAATTTCTCTCTATAATAATTGCTCTATAGCTTTAGTGAATTGGTGAAAAATAATAAAGGAATGAGCTTCTATTTATAGGAAAATATAGTTTTCATAATTGCACATTTTGGGGCTCGAAATATTACAGTATAATACCTTCATGTTTTCCTTCATTTTTAATTTAGTCGTGCAAGTATTATTAAACTTCCACCCTCCCCTAACAGTAAATCATATGAATTAATAGTAAATAATGTGACTCAATAGTTCTAAATATGTGAAAAAATTAATTACAGTATAGTACCTTCAACTATACCTCCATCTTTAATTTAGTCATGCAAGTATTATCAATATTGCACCAACTCCCCTAATAGTACATGAATTTGAATCAATAGTACACACATGTAAACAAATAGTTATATGCATATGAATTAATAGCAATTAATTGCTCATTTATCCAATTAATTACCCGATAACTTCCAGACATTAATTATTATCGACATAAATGCCGATTTCCACTAACACTAATAATTCCCACACAATGGAACTATCAATTTCATCTTTAATAAACACGAACTTATTCATCATTAATATTATAACTCATAATATTTAACAATCAGGTCGTTCTCAGAAAAGAGGGGGCTTTTCGATAAGAATTTCTCCTTATTAGCGCGCAATTAGGTGACCAAACAGCTCCTTGACAGAACTACTAGAAATTGTCATATTGCAAATAATAATATGAATAACTTTACCGTCTCAATTATTGATTTAATAATATATCATATTATGCAGATGATACTGTGATAATAACTGAATCAATAATATGAGAGATATGATGCAGCAATTACCGTGGTAATAATTGAGTATAACTGAGTGACTTCTCACATAAGCATCAATAATCAATACCGTTTGCTATTATGTAACCACACGTATTATTGTACTTTTACTACCGAGTAGTTTAACAGTTTTAATGGTAATACTTTTGCTATTATTTTTATAAAAAGACAATTCTATCGTTTTCTTACTACGACAATACTTCCGTTGTGGGGTCCACCAATGATTGTGTCGTCCTACGGATATTCCCGATAAAAAAGAATATTCCCCGACCAAACGAATATTTTATAACAACTTGCATACTTTGAAAAATTTTCACATATCACCCTTAACTCTAACCTTTTATCAATTTAACCATTTACTAAATAGAATAATTATAAGAAAATTGAATTCTTTAATTTCATAAAATTCGGGGTCTCACAATCTCCCCTCCTTATGAAATTTCACCCTCAAAATTTATGTACCTGGTAGTTCGGAGAGATGAGAATACCTTGCTTTCTTTACGGATTGTACCTTCTCGGTTATTTCCTCTGTATCATGATTTTTCCATTTCTCATCTCCTATATTTCAGATATCATTCTAGAATATACATTCAAAACAAAGGTTAATTGACATATCATAATTTGTCAACTTATCAAGTAAACAATTTCAGCTTAGGTAAGTCACACACTAACAAAGTATATTACTCGTCTGTCCCCTCCTAGTTCTAGACTCATATCTCACCAAATGACCATATCCTAAGCTCGATACCATTTGTGGCGCCCCAAAATAGGTCCACACGACCCATTCTCGAGTCGCCAGATATCATAATATAAAATCAAATACAACCTTCATTTATACAATCTGTTGAACTGTCAAATGCGAGAATCGACCCTTTATTAAAGCTGTGAGTTTTAATACAAATGTATATAACTCTCATGGTGCCTCGACCACAACCTTATAATCATACTTTACATAAAAGTACAGTCAAAAACTATTTTATAAATTAAAATCTCTGGGAAGTGCTCAAGGAAACCTTCGTACATGGGAGGCCATGCGTCTAGGTTATGATAGATATCATATGTCCACATAATTATCCTTGGTCAACCTAATAGACCCCAAAGAAAAATGAGAAGATTACTATCATGTTCCTTCCAATGGTGAGTCTTCTCTTGACATATAAATATCTCCACCGTCTGCAATTGAACATTATGTTTCAACCAAACTCCAAGATCATATAGGTAGTGCTCGTATATATACTCAACAAGTGGATGTGCACAACCATGTCTTATAATAACACGAGGTTGTATGTCATTATACATCTTGTATGATAGTGGAAAAACACCCTTCTAAAGTTGGGTTCACCTCACCCTATTCAGTTCACCAAAATTAAATATCAAATGACGTATATAATACGACACACTTATCTAAAGTTCTCAATAAAATTATTTCCATACTATTTAGGGAGAACCTCAATGACTATGTAGACCAATCGCTCTATTCTCCTGTTACCCCACTCCAACCCAAATACATTCTTATTACACGAAAAGGAATTGTGAAGCAAAAAGGGTGAGCACAACTAGCCCAGTAAAGAATATCATGATTAAAGATAATTTACATCATCAGTAATAAATCAGAGATTTAGAACATATGGTAGATGATAATCAACAGTCCATCTTTGCACGTGAGCCAAATATGACTTTCATCATAATATAAGCATGAGGATGATGACAATGATATAAGCATTAATCAAAAGAAATCAAAGATAAATATTAAATACTTTAAATTTATCTCGAGTTTAAAAATATCCAAATTATCAACATGATACTGCTTTGTGGAGTAAAATTCAAGAATAATATTCATGTACCAAAATAATTTGGACGAAAAGAAATATATTTTTAGATAAATAGTACCCAATAATAGTACCCTATGAATAGTACTTCGGGAATAATACCTCGTGAATAGTACCCCGACATGAAAAGTAACCTAAATACCTGAGTGAATAATATTTGAGTGAATAGTAATTTTGGTGAATAGTAACCCATGAATAGTACTCCGACATGAAAAGTGTCCCGAATACCCGAGTGAATAATACTAGAGTGAATAGTAACTAGGTGAATAGTAACCCATAAATAGTAACTCATAAAAAATACCAAAGAAAATGATATTCCATGACGAGTACAAAAGAAATGATATCTCATACGAGTATAATAGAATATACGAAACTGCAAATGGATTTTCACCCGTCATGCGGTAATTCACGTACACAGATCATTTCCATAATTTAATAAGGAATGAATACGAAGGATTAATCACCGTGCATGTGGTAATCCACATGTAGCGAGTTATTCCAATGAGAATAATAAAGAATGGAATAACGTAAGAATTCACCATCATGGAATAGATCGCATGCATGAGTTATTCCCAATGTAATAATAAAGAATGGAATTAACCAGGTCATGCGTAATCCGCACAGACAGGATATTCCAAAGGAATAATAAAGAATGGAACCAGGTCATGCATAATCCACACAAACAGGATATTTGAACAGAATAATAAAGAATTGAATAACAACAGAATTCACCAGGCATGTGATAGACCGCACAGACAGGTTATTCCAACATAATAATAAAGAATGGAATAACAACCCTTACGAGTATTGAAAGAAAATAACTCTCTTCATGAATACGAAAGAATAATACCCCTTACTATAATAATAATATCCCTTACCTTAGAAGAAAAGCGGATCTTTGGAATAGTGAGGTAGCAGACTTCTTCTTCTTCTTTCTCTCTATAATTTCTCTCTATAATAATTGCTCTATAGCTTTAGTGAATTGGTAAAAAATAATGAAGGAATGAGCTTCTATTCATAGAAAAATATAGTTTCCATAATTACACATTTTGGGGCTCGAAATATTACAGTATAATACCTTTATCTTTTCCTTCATTTTTAATTTAGTCATGCAAGTATTATCAAACTTCCACCACCTCCCCTAATAGTAAATCATGTGAATTAATAGTAAATCATGTGACTCAATAGTTCTAAACATGTGAAAAAATTAATTACAGTATAGTACCTTCAACTATACCTCCATCTTTAATTTAGTCATGCAAGTATTATCAATCTTGCACCAACTCCCCTAATAGTACATGAATATTAATCAATAGTACACACATATGAACAAATAGTTATATGCATGTGAATTAATAGCAATTAATTGCTCATTTATCCAATTAATTACCTGATAACTTCCAGACATCAATTATTATCGACATAAATGTCGATTTCCACTAACACTAATAATTCCCACACAATGGAACTATCAATTTCATCTTTAATCAACACGAACTTATTCATTATTAATATTATAACTCACAATATTTAACAACCTGGTCGTTCCAAGGAAAGAGGGGGCTTTCCGATAAGGATTTCTCCTTATTGGTGTGAAGTTAGGTGACAAAACCTCTCATTGACAGAACTTCTTGACATTGTCAATATTATAAATAATAATATGAATAACTTTATCGTCTCAATTATTGATTTAATAATATATCATATTATGTAGATGATATTGTGACAATAACTGAATCAATAATATGAGAGATATGATGCAGCAATTACTGTGGCAATAATTGAGTATAACTGAGTGACTTCTCACGTAAGCATTAATAATCAATACCGTGTGCTACTATGCAACCATGCATATTACTGTACTTTTATTACCGAGTAGTTCAACAGTTTTAACGGTAACACTTTCGATGTTATTTTTATAAAAAGATAATTCTGTCATTTTCTTACTACGACAATACTTCCATTGTGGGGTCCACCAATGATTGTGCCGTCCTACGGATATTCCCCGACAAAAAGAATATTCCCCGACCAAACGAATATTTTATAACAACTTGTATACTTTGAAAAAATTTCACATATCACCCTTAACTTTAACCTTTTATCAATTTAACCATTTACTAAATAGAATAATTATAAGAAAATTGAATACTTTCATTTCATAAAATTTGGGGTCTTATAATAATCACTGCGGTTATTAGTTTCAAGTATTCCTACCTAAGGTTCATAACCAACAGCTGTGATACCAACTGTGGGATCCCCAAATTAGGTTCCCAAATCACCACGGATCTGGTATACTAATTCTATAACTATTGCGGAAGATATAAACATAAATTGTTTATACATTAAACATTACACACTAACCCCAAGGTCGAGTAACCTTCACATAATACTTGAATCAATATCTTATCTAACATACAATGTTATTATCATACATTACTGTTACAAATTTAACTGCACCTAAACTCCAAAGCTGAACTTGTATTTAACTTTTCCTTGTAACCGACGTATTTGTCTTAATTTGCAATGTTTATCATGATATAGTAAGGGTGAGCAACAGGTTTGCCCAGCAAGTATATGTTTAATTGAGGATATATCATGATTGAAAGAATTAAATAATAAGCTGGCTATAATTCTACAATATAATTGAGAATTAGCATGAACAAACTTTCATAGCTGAACGAACATTGAACATGAACATAGCAATTATATCTGGACCGAATGGTAATAAAGGTGATCAGCCTTTCATACTTGATGAATACATGCATTATGCATAGAGTGCTATTTAATAATTCTTAGACATGACAATCAGCAATGATTAACCACAAGTATATTTGAATTAAATAACTCAAAGTTGAGTTTAGGAAAACTTGCATGTTCGGTCGATTACTGTTACACAATTTAATAAGCTTTGTCTGAAGACCTAATATTAATAATATTTATTTTTAAGTTAAAATAATATCATCACAATATCTATATAACCTAAACACATTATCACATAATTCTATCCTTCTATAGCACACATAAGACTTAACCTCAAGTCAAACTTTTACAGTCTGAGTCGATTTCGGTACAATTCTGACATCCCGATTGACTAATCGGACAATTATCGAGTTTAAGTTCAATTAAACTATGCCTAACACTTTACAATTATCTTAGATGATTATATTATCAGAAAAAATATTTTTCATAAGCTCGTAATAATTTTCAGATAATTATTACCATTTATCATGATTTTTCAAACACTAATATCGTATTTATATAATTTAAATACCATAAAAATTCCTTTATCATTAATATTTATTAAATATTAAATATTAATGAAAATCATAACATAATATTATAATATAGTTATAATATTACAAAGTATTTTAATACTTTAAAATCATATTTATATGATTTTTAAATAGTTAAATCTATTATCCAATAATTGCTATTAATAATAAAATATTAATATTTTTATGGGAAAATATCAAAAGTTATATTTTATAACTTAAAATATTTTTTATAACACTTAAACCATTTTTATATAATTTTTAAATCATTAATTTATTTTTCCATAATTTATTTAATATATTTATTAAATAAATTAATTACTGCTAATATTAGTTAATTAATGAAATTCATCATAAAATATTAAAAGTTATTGAAAATAACTTAAAACAATTTCTTATACTATAATATATTTTTTAAATGATTTTTCATGTATTAAAATCATTTTTAAATAATTTATTTAATATTATAATTAAATAAATTAAATATCAATAGTATTCCAAAAATATTAAATATTTATGAAATATATTCAAAATTATTAAAAACTAATTTTTAGGCTTTAAAATAATTTTTATGAATTTATTTTGTATTTTTCATAATTAAAAACTAATTTTCTCTAATTTTTAAATAAAATAATTATTTTTAGAAATTAAATGTCGCTAAAAGTGGCTTTAGTGACAAAACCGTCGCTGATTGTGTTCTTCAGCAAACCTAGAATGTTCATGTCAGACACCAAGGTGCTCACTTTGACCATTGCTAGATCTACTTTCTAGTTGATTTCTGGGCTGGTATCTGTGTTCATGTTGTAGTACTGATGTTGTACAACAAACCTAAACCAATTTCATGGCCAACATACATCATATCAGAGAGATATTGGCCATCAAATTTCATGTCAGAGGCTGTTCTTCATTTCTGGGTTTTCCAAAAATGAAGAACAATTCATGGTGTCAACTTTGAGCCCTTGAATCAATGCTTTTCAAGCTTACATTATATGATATAATGGTTCTATCTTGTAGTCCGGATGACAAGGAACATTTATATATTATCAGATCATCATAAACATACCACAATCACAAGATTCAAGCCGGTCAAAGTGCATGCCAAAAACTGTTCTTGGTGAATTCTGGGTTTTCCAGAAATTCATCCGAACAATTGGTCAACGCTTGTTTGACCACTGATTACTTTGATTCTGTGAAGGATCTAAAGATTATAAAGGAATGGATCAATAGTACTCATGCCAGTCTACAAGTATATAACAACAACATGACCAAACAACTTAAAAACAACAAGATTCAAGCCCTGCAAAACGTCCTCAGAAATTCTGGGTTTCTGGGTTTGCCCAGATTTCCAGAATTCGTGCTCGGTCAACGTACTTTGACCGCTTATATCTTGCAATCTGTACATGATCTGGGTTTGATTCAAGTTCCAGATCAAAGCCCTTACAACATACTACAAGTTTATAACTTAAAACATAACAAATCGTTAACAGAGAAGTATCTTAAGTCGTCTGACATTCGGCTGTCAGACAACAATTTTCCAGTTTTTCAGATTTTGAAAACATTAATTTCTAGCACTTTGATGTTATGGATCTGGGATCTAACAACCCAGATCACTAAATGATACCCTCTAACATAACTTTAAACAACAAACAACATGGATCGCATGATTTTCAAAATTTAGGGTTTATACCTTTTCTAAGCTTTGATCTTGGATTCTAATTCTTGGTTGCTGATCAAGACTCGCTAAGACATAATATTGGCTTTGGTTCTCACTCATTCCCACTCTCATACCCGAAATCTTAGAGAGAGAAGGGTCTTTGTTGGTTTGAGAAATAAAGTAAGTGATTTTTTTTACTTTTCTCTTTTTAATCTATTTGATTCATTGTATCTAATTGCTAGGTGTCACCAAATATCAGATTTTTGCTGAGATATAGGGCACATGGAGACTTTAGTTGGTCACTTGCCAATTGTATGGCAAGATTTTCACTCCATCTCATAACAAAAATACAAAAAGGTTACTTTAGTCTTTTAGCTAACCATTTTAATGACATACTAGTCATTTGCCCTAACCCTTAGGGTTTAGGGTTTAACTCTAAGATTTTTGCAATTTAATTTCTAAGATTTTCAAATTTCGATTTTCAAAATAGAAAATTAATATTTCTAAATTATAATTAGAATTCTCTAATTATACTTAGATTTCCTAATCATAATTCATGCTTGCTAATTAGGATTAATTTTGAGACCCCAAATTTTATGAATAAAGATTTAAATTTCTCGAAATATTTTTTTTTTAATATTATGGTGTGGATTTGATATAATGTTATAGTTGTGGATAATCATTATAAATTTTGCAAAGTATGCAAGTTGTTATATAATATTCGATTGGTCGGAGAATATTCGTTTTAACAGGGAATATTCGTACGATGGCACAATCATTGGTGGACCCCACAACAGAAGTATTGTCGTAGTTAGAAAACGACAAAATTATCTTTTTATAAAAATAACGGCGAAAGTGTTATCGTTAAAATTGTTGAACTACTCGGTAGTAAAAGTACAGTAATACGTGTGGTTGCATAGTAACACGCGGTATTGATTATTGATGCTTACTTAAGAAGTGACTCAGTTATACTCAATTATTGCTACAGTAATTGCTACATCATATCTCTCATATTATTGATTCAATTATTGTCACACTATCATCTGCATAATATGATATATTATTAAATCAATAATTGAGACAACAAAGTTATTCATATTATTATTTGCAATATTGACAATGTCTAGAAGTTCTGTCAAGGAGAGGTTTGGTCACCTAATTTCGCGCCAATAAGGAGAAATCCTTATCGAAAAGCCCCCTCTTTCCTGAGAACGACCTGTTTGTTAAATATTGTGAATTATAATATTAATGATGAATAAGTTCGTGTTGATTAAAGATGAAATGGATATTTCCATTGTGTTGGAATTATTAGTGTTAGTGGAAATCGGCATTTATTTCGATAATAATTGATGTCTGGAGGTTATATTGACCAATCAGGTAATTCACCGGATAAATGAGCAATTAATTGTTATTAATTCACGTGATTATAACTATTTGTTCACATGTGTGTACTATTGATTCACATTCTTGTACTATTAGGGGAGGTGGTGCAAGATTGATAATACTTGCATGACTAAGTTAAAACTGGAGGTATAGATAGAGGTACTATACTGTAATTCATATTTTCACATGTCTAGAACTATTGATTCACATGATTTACTATTAGGGGAGGTGGTGCAAGTTTGATAATACTTGCAGGACTAAATTAAAAATGAAGGAAAAGAGGAAGGTATTGTACTGTAATATTTCGAGCCCCAAAACGTGCAATTATTGAAACTATATTTTTCTATAAATAGAAGTTCATTCTTTCTTCATTTCTCACCATTTCACTAAAGCTTTTGAGCAATTACTATAGAGAGAAATTATAGAGAGAAAGAAGAAGAGAAGTCTGCTACGTCACTATTCAAGTATCTAGTATTCTTTTGAGGTAAGGGGTATTATTCTTTCGTATTCATGAAAAGAGTTATTTTCTTTCAATACTCGTAAGGGTTGTTATTCCATTCTTTATTATTATATTGGAATAATCTGTCTATGCGAAGTACTGCATACATGGTGAAATTCTTCTGTTATTCCATTCTTTATTATTCTGTTGGAATAACCTGTCTGTGTGGTCTATCGCATGCCTGGTGAATTCTGTTGTTATTTCATTCATTATTATTTTGTTGAAATATCCTATCTGTGCGGATTACGCATGACCTGGTTCCATTCTTTATTATTCTGTTGGAATATCCTTTCTGTGCGAATTACGCATGACCTGGTTCCGTTCTTTATTATTCTATTGGAATATCATATGCATGCGGATTACGCACGACTGTTTCATTCTTTATTATTCCATTAGAATAACACATGCATGCGGATCTATCATATGCCTGATGAATTACATTGTTATTCCATTCTTTATTATTCTATTGGAATAACTTTTGTCTCTGGACTACCGCATGCATGGTGAATTCTTCATTATTCCATTCTTTATTATTCGCTGGAATAACTTTGTCTATGTGGATTACCGCATGCATGGTGAATGATCCTTCGTATTCATTCCTTATTAAATTGTGGAAATGATCTGCATCTCGTGGATTACCGCATGGCGGTGAAAATCCATTCTACAGCCAGATATATTCTATTATACTCATCTGAGATATCATTTCTTTTGTACTCGTCATGAAATATCATTTTTGTGATGCCCCCAAAATAGGTCCAATCCACCCAACCTATTCTGAGTCGCCAAATACATGGTAAAGAAATAACTACAACTTCATTAACATAATTGTCGTGCAAAATACGACAACACATATACTGTGAGTTTAAATACAAATATTGTCTTCTAGACAATATCCACACTCAAATAAGTCCTCATTACAATTATTGATACACTATTTTACAAAATACTGAGGACTACTAAAACAACTATCTTGAACCATCACTCCACACCCCGACTAGTTCCCGCTATATTCTCGCCTCTTGAGAAGAAAAATGGAACAAAAAGGAAAAAGGTGAGCTCAACTAGCCCAGTAAAGAATATTATGACTAAGATAATGTACAACAAATTATCGTTAGTCCAACAACAGTTAAAATCGATAGAATACAATAGACAACAAGTTTTAGATCAACAAGCTCGCGATGAAACAACAATTCATTAGAAGAGTTATGTAGAGAATGAAATCTACTATCATCTATGAATTTAAAAGTCCATCATCAATATTTTATCCTTGTAACATCAATCAATATACATCTTGAATCAAATAGTCATCTTTGCACTACAGGCCAAAGATATTCAATTATATCATCATTTAGGACTGAAGACGATGAAAAATATTTTAAAGAAAACGAATCCAGTGAGACAAAAGAACAAATATTAAGGATTCGTACTTTAGACAATCCAAGTTCAAAAATACTCCATAATAAACTATTGTGGAGAAGAATTCAAAAAGAAGATCAAAACATAGATCCAATCAAAGATAGGAACCATAATAGACAATCTTGGACACACAAAAAAGATTTTTTTTTTTTTTTATAAATAGTGTCGTATTCGTGAATAGTGCCGTATACGTGAATAGTGTCGTATACGTGAATAGTAACTTCGACACTAAAAGGTATAAATTTCATAAGAAAAATTATCATGCTTCGTGAATAGTACTCGTGAATAGTAACTCATTAATAATAACTCGTGAATAGTAACTCATGACTAGTAACTCCGACATGAAAAGAACGGAATTTCACAAGAAAAATCTTACCAATATTCCAGCATAATGATATTGAAAGAAATAATATCATTTTTTTAAAAAAAATAACATCCCTTACCTTGAAAGAATAGTACTTCTGGCTGGAATATTAGATATAACGCTGAAGGAAACTTGCACCGTATAGCAACACTTAAAGTATCAAAATACTCACAAGAATACGCTCGATAATATAGAGAGAAGATTTCAGTTTCTGGTGTGATTTTCAATTCTAACCTAAGCACCCTATTTATAGGAAAATACTTAGAACACCAAAGCAGAAAATTTAATAAAATAATATATTTATAATCAAATTTTCCTTAGCCCACCACATCAAAAACACATTTACCACACAAAAAATGAAAAACATGTTTAAATCAAATCAGACCCAATATTCTAGAACTTCAATAATTCATAATAAATAGCCCTTTATCAGAAAAATTCAAATCTTATGTCCATTCCATAAAAAAATTAATTCTCTACAACTTTGCAGAAGGAAGTTTTTCCAAATTCCAAACAAAAATTGACCGAAATCCACATACGGACGATTTTGCAGGCTATAATCAAAATTCAGTCAAAAATTGTGTCCACCAACATGTTTAACATGTGTTTAGCATTTATAGTAACAAAAATACTCTTCCTCCTCATTTATTCATATATCACACATTCATTGTAAAAATATCACCATTATTATATTATTAAAATATAATAATATATTTAAATGAATTATTTTATCAGAAAAGATAAAATATTAATTTTCAAAAATTGTCACATTAAAAATTTTCTCCATCTATATCCACATAAAATGAATATTTTCCTTATCATATAAATTAATAATTAATTATTCACAAATAATATTACAGAATCACAATACTGACAACCAGGCCGTTCTCAGGAAAGAGGGGGCTTTTCAATAAGGATTTCTCCTTACTAGCGCGCATTAGGTGACCAAACCTCTCCTTAGACAGAACTTTCTAGACATTTCCAATAACGCTATCTAATAATATTATTCAAATAATATGAATTATTGATCTGATAATAAAAAATACTGTGTAGTGACAATTATTGAAATAACAATAATATAAAATGTTAACGTAGCAATTATTGAATCAATAAAAAAATATTAAATAAGAATTCTCGTAACAATTATTGAGTAGTGCCTTCTTACGTAAGAATCAATAATTGGTACAATACTGCGCGTCTTCTTGTGAAACAACGCCAGATTCGTGTGTTTTAACCAACCGTATTCCAACAATATTATTCAGAACCATTACGTCGTTATTCATAAAAACTCAAGCTTGTCATTTTTTTATCCAATCGCTTTCACATTATGGGGCCCACAAATGGTTTTATGTAAATGGCATTTAATATTCCCAGATAGCAAGAATATTCCACGACCAAACGAATATTCCCCGACAACAATGAATATTTTATAACCACTTTCTTATTTAAAATATTTGTGTATTTTACCCATAACTAACCACATTAATAAATAAACCCTTACTATTTCAAAATAATAAATAAAGGAAATTTATTTTATTTTTAAAAAAATTTGAGGTCTTACAACCTCCCTTCCTTATGAAATTTCATCCTCAAAATTGGCGTACGTACCTGGTGTTTCTAAAAGGTGAGGATACCTCACTTTCATTTCTGTTTCCAACTCCTAGGTCATTTCTTCAATAGCATAGTTTCTGCACAAAACTTTGACTTGTGGTATGACCTTTGTGCGTAGGACATGTTCCTTCCTATCCAAGATCTTGACTGGTACTTCCTCGTACGTTAAATCTTCGGTTATCTCATCTAGTTCTAACTCAATAATGTGGTTCGGGTCGTCCACATATTTACGTAACATAGATACGCGAAAAACGTTATGAACACGCGACATACTTGGCAGTAAAGCGAGTCTATAGGCCACAGTTCCTACTCGATCGAGAATTTCAAATGGACCAATAAATCGAATGTAACGCCCGAGAAAATTGGATTTTTATGACAATTAAATTTTTATTTGATTATGTGAATTAAATGAATTTAATTGATTTATTATGTGAGTAAGCTAGGTGAAGGTCGTTCTATGACCTAGAATGTGCTAATGTGGTTAGTAATCTGGCTATGTGCTAGAATTAATTGTTTAGAATTTCCAAGACAAAAATAAATGTTTTCCAAGAAATTTTCGTAAAAACACTATTCATCTGTTTCTGTTCAGGGAATTATTTTGAAATTTTGAGAAATGCGTAATGATAAAATATCGAGATAAGATGAAATATCTGATAATGTTTCATTTATGGAAAATGGAGTTTTTGCCTGCGGACTTAAAACCTAAGGGTTGAGTATATTGATTTCCGAGAAGGAAATGAAATGCGTAGAAGAATTGCGTTATTGTTAGAGCTTGTGTTATACAGGTATGATGTTATTTAGTATCTATGTATAATACGATGAGTTAATACGAAGTAAAATACGTTTATTGTACTAGTATTATACGGAGAGAATACATGAATTGTACGTATAGGATACGATTCGTATTATAGAATTAAGTTAAGACTTAATGTTAATTCATTTGGGTTGGATTATAATTAGTCCAATTAATTAAATGAACAAGCCCAAGGGATTATTAGGTTAAGCCCAAGTCAAGGCCCAAATGTTAGATGGCTTAAGCCCAATGCATAAAAACCGAACTGTGGATCGAACCGGTGGGTCACCGAACGGGTAAAACCCATGGGGATGACCCATGGGCAAGAGTGGGTTGGCCTTGGTGTGCAAACCAAGCTTAATGCTTAGTCACCAAGCATTTTACTTGGTGACCAAGAGTGAATAGTAAGGAGGTGGTGGGGGTTTAATGTCTAGATTGCCCTCCATTCTATTTTCTATAAATAGGAAGCTAGGTTTAGTCATTTGAGAGTTTTTCAATTGCCCAACTTAGATTATTTGGGAGAGAACGAGAGCTAGACTCATAAATCATACACTTTGGAAGCTTTGACTTAGAGTTTTCCAAGAGATTTCATAAGAGTTCTTGAGGTAATACTCCTTGTGGCTCATTTTCATCTCTTTTGATTTTCTTTTATCATGGAGAATCATAAATAGGTGGTATGTGTCTTGTATAGCAGATTAAAGATGACTTAGTATAGATTCAATCTCTATAAGTCATGAGATCTTAAGAATTATGAGCTTTGATATAATTTCAAACCATGAAAATATTGATTGTTGAGATCGATTGTTGATAAACGATTGAACTCCATCAATATGTTAATATATGCATCTTGCTTGGTTAGGATGTAGATATGAAATCCATGGAGTATTCCATGTGATTTGTCTTAGAGAACGTTAGTAACGAAGTTATGGCGAATTTCACAGAAATAGACGTTAAACGTCGAAAACGTTAAAATTCCAGATTGGAGGTCGAAAGTTGCCGTGAGACTTGAAAACATTATTTTTCAATGTCAACACGTGAGATAGGGTAATTAAGAGTTGTGGTTTGAGAATTGTCGGATTTCGACTTAAAACGAAGAAAACGAGCATTGAACGCTCATTAACGTTTACGAACGTTTAGAAATTGAACTTAATAGTGAATTTTGAGTTATCAGATTCGAAAGAGTTGAATTCTTATATGAACGCTTAGAGTATGTCATTTATGACCTGTAGGCTTTTGAATGGACCAAATCGGGCTTATAACGAAGAAGTTATGGCTCTGGGAATTTCACAAAATTTTTAAACTGTTGGAATTATTCTGATGCGGGTTCCAGCCAGCTACGCTGACGTAGTCGTTAATGTCAAATGCAGTCACCAAAGATAAGAATGTTGGCTATCACTAAAAGAGCCGCAATAACAATCGGTAGAGCAAAGTCTCGCATGACAAATACGAGATTGGAACCAGACATCGCTATAATCTAAATGCAGCCACCGCCCTAAGATACTAGAAGCCATCACGTCGCAAGGAAAAGTGCAAGGTTGTTGATAGTGACTTAGGTTTTGAATTTTGATGGTTTAGAGACCTAATGAAGTAATGTTTGTACACATCATAAGTGTATTAAAGCTATTCCTATACTACCTATACTAAGGTATATGGTATTGAAACTTAGGCATTTAATGTATGTTAGTAAGTTATGAACAAAGAACAAGAAGTGTTATCAATAAACCCTAATCGGTAAACAACGTTGGTACTTTGCCAACAATGTTAGAGTTCGGTTAATAACATCAGTTGGTTAATAAGTCGGGACGAAGGGTAATAAGTCGAGTTGACTATATTATAGTTAATTAGTTAACAAAGACATAGAAGAGAAAGAAGTTGGTAGGAACAATGTGAATAATTGTTTGATAGCTAATTACAGTGTGTTATGTGAATATATCATGTAGATTCTGTAAAGGCTATGGTCAGTCGATTAAGTTATTTGAAGATGCTGAAAGGCAAGTTTTCTTAACGCTTGTCTAACTTTCAAGTTAGCCAAGTTTTATGTGATTCATTGTCAGAATCAATTGCACTACCGGTTTTTAAAGAAAGGGTCATTGCTTTGATTTAACTCCTGGCTTAGACTACTCGTAGTATATAGATTGATTGATATTCATATCTTTCTATATAGAAATGTTAACGCTATCCTATGCCAAGTAATTGGTACTGATGTGAAGGTAAGGTTTGTCTATGAACAAACAAAAGTATTTTTCATCGATTATTCGATGGGCACGCGAGTTTGCCAAATATTACACGTAAATACGTTTAATGAATGAGTGTTGATCAACATAGAATACTATAGGCTGATCACCTAAAAGTGCTTGTAAGTAATGCGGATGTACAACCTTAGTGTTGTGATATCCTTTTCCAAAATGAAAACAAAAAGTTACTGTTCATAGTCTATCGACCGGTTCAGAATTCCTAATCTACTCTATACTTTGGGAATTGATGATATGAAATGTTAAAGTATTATTGTTTCATAATACTTCATAACTATTTGTTCAGTTATGTAGGAAATATCATATAATTCACGAATGTGGTGTCGACGTCGGGATTTTTGAGTGTCCCTTTTCGTTACTTGTTCTTTGGTGTTCTCATATTAATGTGAGATTTGTTTGAAAAAACAAGTAAAAAAGGTCTGACATATATAATGTCGACGATTTGACTTTAAGAGTCGCTAATTGGTTTATTTAACTGGTTGCACCAATGCAACCAAAAAGGTTTGCACATTGACCCAGTGTTTTGACACTGCTAGACGGGTCTATGAAACCGAGATTCATTTTGGGTTTAGGGGCTTAATTATGCGGAGGGAAGGTGTTAGGCACCCCCCGACATCCGTGTTACCACGGTGACCGCCACTCTTCAAAGAAATTGTTATATGAATATATGTGTGTGTGTGTGTGGATCAATGTGCAGTTATTTGAAAGTAGTGCGAGGCCTCGTTCGCACCTATATACACAAGGTTTGAATTTTATAGAAAAATTCAGTTTTAACCAAGATATATCAATGAAGTTTTGTAAAAGAGGTTTTTCAAACCCTGTGCTCAATAGGAATTGAGACCTTTTCATACTTCTATTTTATTATTAAATGTTCGGCTTGTTTGCTTTTATTTTTGAGATGCGAAGCATTCTCGAGAAAATATAATATACTGTGATCTTAAACTCCTCATGGGCAATGACAACCATCCAAGGAAATTCGCATACACTATAAAATAATGTACAAAGTCACATAAATTTGAAAAATGTCCATCATGAGAATCGAATCTAGATTCAATGAATCGAACTCAGCGATCACATGATTCCTAGGCTCACATGATATTGCAATTTGTATGGAAAGCGATGGCGCTTATATATATAAAAGCTATAAATATATATATACAGACATAATCAACCACCACGAAGAAACTCCATGGGGGATCGAAAATGTAAATATATAAAAGCGGTAAATATATATATATATATATATATATATAGACATGATCAACCACCACGAAGTAAACTCTAGGTGGGACGAAATGTAAATAAAGTTGTAAAAGCGATCAACTGCCACGAAGTAAACTCTCAGCGGTGATTTAAATGTAAATAAAAGTCGTAAAAGGCCACGAAGTAAACTCCAGTAGAAGACAGAATGTAAATATATATATATATATATATATATATATATATATATGTATAAATATATATATAAAAGCAATAAACGCACCGGATGTGAATCCAGGCTCATCGGATATGTTCGACAATAAGTATATATATAAGTATATATATATAAGCAATTAAACGCTCCAGACCGAAGTCTAGGCTCAATCGAGGCATAACTTGATAATGTTAGTCCATATATGAAATATATACATATATATAAGTATATATATACAGATTTAAAATGAAAACCACTTTTACCAAAAGTCCGGCAAACACACTCACACGACTCTCAACGTGTACAACAGTGTGTGCTAATATGAGAAGAAGGCTTTTATGGAATATGAGAAGGCTTACAGTGGGCTACCAAAGTTGACTTCTATGACTTTAAATGGATAAACACTCAGCTCCCGCCGGATAAAAGATAGCTATATGTGAGCTAACTAGTGTTTAGAAGTGAGGAAACACTCAAAAGATATGTATGCAGAGCAAAATGGACAGGGATTCCTCACCTTTTTCTCTCCCTCTTCTTCTCAAATGGCTGACCCCAAGGCTTGTATATAAAGACGAATGGCTGTAGGTACACCTGCGGCAGTCGCAGTTGTACCTACAACTGGTCGTGGTGCATCCGAGCCTCGCGGGTCCCGTCGTCTAGTAGTACGTGCACTTATGCACTATAATGTCCGCTCGAACTTGTAGAACTTCAATCCGAGCATCCGAATGAGAAATATCTTACCTTCTTCAGACCGCTTGTATCGACAGTTACGCAATGACATGGATTAGAGGTTGTACAAAGTCAGGAAGAGGGGTCTATGCCCATGGTCTTCAAGCTTCAAATTCTATCCAAAGTACTGCCACGCGTAATAGTCACTCGGGATTGTCAATCCTCGGCTCTTGTGGGAAATTGTTGGATGTATGTATGTATGAAGTGTTGAGATGACGTGCCATTTTCGAAGGAACAAGATGACGTTTGACTCCCCGCCGGGGTTATCATCGATTTGAGTTAAAAGTAGACGTTGCTCAGGGTTATAGTTGAGATTGGACAACTTGTTGGTATGCCGTGATTTCATCTTGTTGATATGGTAAGATGACGTTGTGACTCCTGACCGGGGTTATCACCGGTTTAAATGGAAAGCAGACGTTGCTCAGGGTTACAGCTGAGATTGGACTGCTGCTTGTTTGTATGTATCACTGTCATCTATGGATGTTCCTGTCTGCCTGTTGTCAACTCCGGGTCTGAGGTGTGTGTGCCTCGACAGGATGTCTGAGGTTGAAGCTGATTGCATATGTTTGAAACAAGCATTTTTGAAGTTTTCGCCGAACTGCAATGGCATCTCTTGGGGCTATCACCAAGGATGGCGTTGTTACTCCCAGTGTTGTCTATGGGACTGGAACTAAGCGTCGTGGTGTTATCATTGAGACAAAATTGTCCTCTCCGGTGTTGTTGCCGGTCTTTTGATCTGCATATCTCGGGGTTACCTCCGAGATTGGAAATGACATTCCCGGTGTGTGTTCCGGGTTTGAGATGATGTTCCCGATTTGTGTTCCTGGTTGGAACTGAACTTTCGGTAGTATTCGGAATGGATGTAATCTGTCTTTCAGGGTTATCACCAAAAGACGAATCTACCCTCCTGCAATGTTAGTAATAGTAGTGCAGAAAATTTCGAGTGTCTACAAATGCCCCTCTTTATCATATTCATGCAATGCAAGGCATGGATAGGATAAAGAATACTAGACACTTGAAATGCAAGCAAGATAAACATGATGTTATATGCAGCAACATGATGCAAATGCATTTAGAATGCATGAATGATTGTCAGGTAATCTTGCTGGGATGACAATCAGTGATGGCTTGGACATGCGATCCAAGTTTCCAAGGATGTTGACGTTGGGGCTATCACCAAAGTCTTAAATCCTAGACACTGGCTTATATTCCATAGAGGTACCTCTTGTGTGTAAGAGATCTATGGGGATAAAGCTTTGTCTGTTTGAGGATGTGTATAACATATTCCCTCATTCTGTCGGAGTTACTGCCAACAATTTGTTGTTATCAGGGTTTCCTGATCTTCGCTGATGTGTGTATCACCGGATAAATCCTTGCTGGATGCATTGTCAAGGCTGCTTGACCTTCATTGATGTATGTGTCAATGGTAGCATTGCGTTGTAGCCCCGCCGGGGAATGTTGCTTTGATGGGTTTACTTGACATCAGCTGACATGATGTCAAGGCTGCTTGACCTTCATTGATGTGTGTATTAATGGTTACATTCGGTTGTAACCCCCGCCGGGGATACGTAGATGCTTGAAAGATGCGCGTTGTGACCCCCGCCGGGGATACGTAGATGTTGATAATTTTGGAGTTGTAACCCCCGCCGGGGATACGTAGATGTTTGATAACTTCGGCGTTATAACCCCCACCGGAGAGGTTTGATATTTCATGGTTTTGTGTTGTAACCCACGGGATACGCTGTGGTATTGTCTAAGCAAAGGTTTCACTGCACTCACTCACTCCATTTGGCTTGGATCATGAGGTGATGATGATGACGATGGATTGGCGATTTATCACAGTATGGAGTTTGAGGGGAGCCGGTGCCTCAGGACGCAGATATCACCCCATCACCGCCGATCCTTGTTGGGAGTTCTCGCGGAGGGGTTCAAGGGGGACTGCTCAGACAGGTCCTTTGAGCGTAGATGCTATGAGCGGGCTGTTGAGTGAGCCCATACCCAATGATGTGAGAGTCAGGGATCGCGTTCTCCGACGATTGTTCCTGATGATCATTAGGGGGTGCTTCATAGCAGATAACTCTTCTACGATGTCCTTCACTTTGATCAGCGCCACTCGACATGTGAACCGTATAGGAGAGTATGATTGGGGTTCCTACACCTTTGCCTATTTCCTCAGGGGAATGCGCATGCGATCATAGGGCTTGACCGAGGCGTGGTTAGGATTCTACCCATTTCTGCTGGTGAGTGTTTCTCTTGTCTTTTCCCATGTATGGGTTAAGAGTTTTGATTGACAGCAGATGTTTGCCTTTGTGTTGGTAGTTTTGGGCCTATGAGAGGCTTCCTTGTTTGCATCTTGTGAGCGTGTTAGGTTTAGACACCTATCCACAAGGACGGAGATGGCATCATTCCATACTGGCGGAGGTCCCTGTTGCTGAGGGTTTCACTCATTGTCGCCACAAATGAGTTAATTGACACCATGTCATTACATGGATTCCTTACTCTGGAGAGCATTTGGGAGTTGGTTTTGAGGATGGGTACCCGATCGGAGTTAAGTACGCTCATTTCCACCCGCAGGATTCCTCTCTTTATAGATGGAGGATGGGAGCTCTATTTAGAGAGTGTGCTATTAGGAGCACTACAGAGAGATTCGTGATACCGATCTTGCCTCCCGTCAGCGTTATTGGCCTATTTCGCAGCCACCACCGTCATTGATATCCCATTGATGGGGATTGACGGTTTACATCATCGAGGGGCCCCGTTCTTGGGAGATGTTCCAAAGATTGGTGGATCCCTCATACGATTGGAGCTCGCACCACGCCACACGCTTTATAAGGGTTATGGTTTGTGATCCGTGATGATGATGGATTGGCTAGCCCGTGTCCGTAGATCCGACTCATGTGACATGATTGATGAGATTGACTTCAAGAAATCGGACCTGGTCCACATCTTTTCATTCGGCATTTGGGGCAAGTAGATCCCGCAGAGGTAGATACTTTTGATCCTTCTAGCTCTGGCGCTGGTCCCTCAGGTGACCAATATGGTTTTTCCGGTGCAGATCCTCCTTGGTATCGGCCTGACATCCCTGTAGATAGAGATCCAGTGACTTAGGAGGAGTTACATCAGGTGGACAGGATCTATGATGTAGACATCGACACTCTTGACTTTTTTTTGATGTATTTCTCGCTATCTCTTTTGATAGGCCTCTGTTGTATGTTGGGTAGCTTCGCCCCATTTCCCTATGTTTTAGTTGTACAGAGATGTATTAGATGATGATATACTTAGGAATGTATGAACAATTTTCCATTCCCTATATCATATTGCCATCTATTGTATCATGCATGTTATTATATTATGCATATGTATGTATGTCCAGAGATATTCAACATTGACCCATGGATGGTCTTATGACACGGCCCATACAGATGTCTTCTTCGACAGTTAGCCGTATTGATCATACCCCACCATTTGTGGTGGTAGCTGGTATACGCTCATGGTATGATAGTATATCACCATCATACATGGTGATCGTAGATGATTTGCTGCAGCATATATGACCCTGTTGATGTTTCAGGTTCCCACAGGATTTGTAGAGGGCATGCTAGAGCACTGGGTATCGGAGAGACAGGTTTTCTGATTTGGGACCCAGGAGTTGACTCCTACTTTGGAGGAGTATGCATGGTTGACGATGCTGTCGCTAGACAGACCTTGCTTGAATATGGCTATCGGAGACATGAGCAGACAGTTCATGACCCTCACCGGATTGAGACATAGAGTGGTCCAGGACGAGATTACATCTGACCACGTGATATCCCAGCGTTTCCTATTTGATAGGTTTGTCTCTGAGGACAGCTATGCACGGCATTCCAGAGATTTCACCACACCAGAGGACCATTGGCGTTCAGCTAGAGTAGATGTACTGCTTATATGCGTATTATCATACGTCTTCATGTCGCGGTACATGGATGAGCTGGATATCGGCGTTATTATGGTAGTGAGAGCTCTCGGGGAGGGTCGTACAATTGTACCAATGATCATTGTAGAGACTCTGAGGTCAGCTACATATTGCCGCACTTATCTGGCAGGAGTGTTTACAGGTAGTTCGGTCATGTTGTATGTGTGGTTTATGTCACACTTGAGACCGATGGGCACATTTAGACTCAAGTAGGGTTTTGTTTCACCCAGAGATAGCCATGTCATACTCCTTTTCACTGTTCGTAGAGTGCACAGAGATGTCGATCGTGGTCACTTTTCCGGCGTGGATTAGGGATCCGCTTGCCATATTGCGTGTTCGTGGCTTAGTTCACCCTACTGACTTCATTACTCATGCTCCGTGCATGGATTACCTCCCTCCGGCCGGATTGAGGGCATGATCACTTACCACCCACTTGGTCGTGATGTGTCATTTTGACCAATTTCCTGTGGATTTTCATCCGTATGAGGGGGCAAGGAGTCAGTTGGCAAGGCTCATACCGCTTTTGTCACGGAGGATGATCCAGTTGTATGCTGTTGGGATCGCCGAGAGTCGGGTGAAGTTTTCTCGTCGACCATCCAGTTGTTCTGCAGAGTGTTCCACATGGATAAAGAGAGAGATCGACCATCATCAAGCAGATCCATAGTGGTGGGATTGATTCTCGACGATGAGGTTTATAGAGGAGGTCGTTATTCCCATTGATGATTCGATCACTGGTCGCCAAAGATTTGTGATGGATTCTCCCACCCCGAAAAGCCATCACATTACTCAAGATTCTAAGACAAAGATTTGGAGCAGAGCTTACATCCGATGACATATGAGAGAGATCAAAGCTAGGGCTGGGTCGATGTACTTCTTGATGAGAGAGATCTCGCTTCTATTAGAGAGGGGTGAGGCTAGATCACCAGGATACATTGATTGCGGAGTGGGTTGCACTTTATCTCGCTAGGGATGTGGCCATTGCAGCATAACACTTCAATGAGATCCCAGATGACCCGGTCTTTTCCGAGCATGAGTGCTTACATTGATGAGCATTATGCCACCATGCGCTTAGCCTCCGATCTTCTAGCTCGTGTAGATATCCTCAAGCAAGAGTTTGCGTTAAGCTTCCTCCGTCTTCGAGAGAGGATGCTATTTTAGATCCGATAGTCCGTATACACACGTGATCCGTAGATAGCTTTGTATTTTCCTGCGCATGACTAAGCTTAGCCATTTTGTCATGTATAACATGGATGTATGTATATATCAAACAAGATTATATATATGGCAGGAAATATATTTTGATTCACTTCCCTTTTAGTTATGCCTTGATACTGGCTTGATATTTTCCTGTTTTTCTAGGGCCTTGTGATTTTGATGCATTCTAAACTTATCCTTGATAGATGAACATTAAGACGTCACAAGATCTCTCGTGAATCTGGATCATTGATTTTTGTAAATCCTACCATCTTTGGGTGTCTTGGGACTGTATCTCAGATGGAAAAGTGGAGAGGAGGGTGGTTTCTTCCTCTCTAGATTATCGCACCATAGATGGTCGTCAGATATTTTTATTTGTGAGAAGCCTAGTTAATTCCATCTCTTATGGGTTGGCATTGCTCTTTGAGGCACGATCGCAGCTTTTTACATGGTCACCAATCTTCTATTTGTGAGAAGAGGTTGGGTAATTCCATCCCTTTGATCTCAAACTCATGAAATGGGGCAAATTGAAGATTGATCCCAAAGATCTGCAGTGTGACAAGAATGTTGTTCGGTAGGGGGTTAGATCGCACAATGAATGGTCGCCATGTACTCCTATCAAGAGGAGATCAAGTTCTGCGTGTAGTTCAACCCTAGTGTAGAGGTTCAACGCCGAGTACCAAGGCGTATGGGTGTGGAAGTATTTTTTGTTTTGTAGAGAAAGGGTAGAAATGTTTTTATTGTCTTTCTTTATTGCACCGCCATATAAAAATATGGTTGCCACGCACTTCGTGTATCGTGAGATCAGTCGGATGTAGTTCGCACCTTGTGGCGAATCAAGGCGAAGAGAAGTGTGAATCCTATGCGTGCTATATCATGCTGGGGAGAAGAAAGTTTGATCCCATAATGGGGACAAACTGCAGGTGTGAAAAAGTTTGATCCCGTCCTCAGGACAAACTATAGGCGAGAAAAGTTTAATCCGCCTTCGTGATAAATCTGCAATTTATGAAAGGTTCAACTCGCCTTCGGATAACCAAAATTGTGAGAGGTTAGATCCCATCTTCAGGATAACCGAGATTGTATGAAGTAAAAACCAGGCTACTGGCTTGAAGTGTATATTTCCCTAAGGGGCAGAAGAGTATATAGAAAGGAAAGGGTTCAAAACCGAAATGACTGGTAATTTGATGATCAAAACCAGGATGTTTGTTTGGGTAACTTCAGACATAGTACCGTTTCACGGTGTTCGAGTTGATGAGTTGTGGAAATTCATCGCCATCCATTTCCTGCAATCTAAGAGCACCTCCTATCAATACTTCCTTGACAACAAATGGGCCTTCCCGCTAGAGCAAATTTTCCCTTAGATTGATCTTGGTTGTCAATGATCTTCTTCAAAACCAAGTCATGTTGTTTGAATTCGCCAGAGTCGATTTTTACATTGGAGGATCGTGCGATCCTTTCACGATATAACTAACCATGGAAGATAGTCATGGATCTCCTTTCGCTCTATCGTAGACAATTGGTGATACCTGCCTTGTACCCATTGGTCTTCATCCAACCGAGCATCCATCAATACTCCGAGGATTCCATTTCCACCTCTATAGGGAGCACTACTTCCATCCCATAGACTAATGAGTAGGGGTTGCCCAAAGGAAGTTCGCATGGAAGTTCGTAGGCTAATAAAGTCGAGGTAAGAGGTCGTGCCATCCTTTGTGATCGGGCCGACATTTTCTCGCATGATCTTTTGATGTTTTTATTAGCCGCTCAACAGCACCATTCATCTTTGGACGGTAGATGACGGAGTTGAGATGTTTGATGTGGAATTTTCTGTATAACTCCTCCATCATTTTGTTGCTGAGGTTCTTAGAATTATCTGACACAATGACCTCTAGTTGTCCATATTGACAAATGTCATTGTTTCTAATGAAAATAATGATAATTTCATTAGTGACCTTGGGGAAGGATGCTGCTTCTACCCATTTGGTGAAGTAGTCGATCATGGTGAATATGAATTGATCTCCATTACTGGCTTTGGCCTCGATGGGCCCGATCACGTCCATTCCCTACATTGAGAAGGGCCATGGCGAACTCATATTATGGAGTTCCCTTGGAGGGGCATGGATAGCATTCCCATGAATCTGGCATTGATAGCACCTCTTGACGTGATCATCACAGTCAGCTTTTAGTGTAAGCCAATAATGTCCCGTTCTGAGAATTTTCTTGACAAGTAAGAGGCCGCTCATATGTGGGCCACATACTCCACCATGGATCTCATCCATGAGTCTCTAAGCTTGGTCTTTATCAAAACATCTGAGGAGACCTAATCCTGCATCTCTTTTGTAGAGTGCATCTCCGCTTAGGTAGAATTTTATAGCAAGTCGATGAATCCGCCTATTCTTAGTTAGGCTCGCCTCAGCGGGTGTAGATCCATCTCGTAGATACAACTTGATGCATTGATACCAAGGGTTGTGGATGGGAGTTAGCTCATCTGATACTTCTCCAACGTAACTCCCATAAACTGGGGCTCTTTGCAGAGTAAACGTGATGCTTGTCATGTTTTCCTTATCCGGTATGTAAACCAAGGAGGCCAACATTGCTAATGCATCTGTAAAATCATTCCTATTACGAGGAATGTGTAGAAAGGAGATTTCTTCAACTCCAAAGCCATCTCAGAAATTACCGATGGTAAGGCAAAGAAATGTAATTCTTTGGTTTGATAGATTCCTCGTGGATTGCTTGATTACCAATTCGAATCCCCAAAGACAAAGTTAACTCACTGATGCCCATTGAACGGGCAAGTTTTAGCCCCATGATACAAACTTTCATACTCAACCAGGTTGTTGGTGTTGACAAATCGTAATTTGACTATGATGGGATCACCGCTTCCCCATACCGGATATTAAAACTACTCCACTCCGAGCCTTCAGATAATGCTCCATCAAAATACATTCTCCACGCATTTATGTATTGTATCGATGTTAGAATCGAATTGTCATTACCCCTTCATCGGGAAAGTATGTTTCTAAGGGTTTGTAATCCCGTGCAGGTGCGATGGCCAGTTGATCCGTAATTCCTTGACCTTTGACAGACTTTTGCGTCACGTAGACGATGTCAAATTACTATAGGATCAACTGCCATCTGGACAGTCGATAATTCAATATGGGCTTACTGAACACATACTTGAGAGGATCTATTCGGGATATGAGATGGGTTGTGTGACCATGGAGGTAATGTTGTAACCTCATAGAAGCCCATGCTAAAGCACAACAAGTTTTCTCAATCAAAGTGTACTTGTGTTCACTGATGCTGAATCTTTTATTGAGGTAATAGATAGCTCGTTCTTGGCCTCTATTATCTTTCTGCCCCCAGCATGCAACCCATGGCATTGTCATTTATGGACAGGTACATGAACAGGGGAACATCATCCCTGGGAGGTACCAAAACAGGAACGTTAATCAGTTGCTCTTTAATGGTAAGGAAGGCTTTCTGACACTCATCGTTCCATTTCATGGAGGAGTTCTTCCTTAACAGCTTGAAGATAGGCTCACAGGTTGCTGTGAGTTGGGAAATGAATCTGCTAATGAAATTGATTCTTCCCAAAATTCCCCGTATTTCCTTCTTTGTTTGAGGAATGGGCATTTCCTTGATGGCCCGGATTTTGGTAGATCCAGCTCAATCCTTTGTGGGTGACTAGAAACCCAGCAACTTGCCCGACTTAACACCAAAGGCGACTTCATGGGATTTAACTTCAAGTTGTACTTTACGCAACTCTGCGTAAAAATTTTGTGAGATGGTCTAAGTGGTCATCCTCCTTCCGGGATTTGACAATGATGTCATCCACGTAGATCTCTATCTCTTTGTGCATTAAATCATGGAAAAGAGCCATCATAGCTCGCTGATAGGTTTCCCCGATGTTGATGAGGCCGAATGACAACCGTCTATAGCAAAAGGTTCCCCAAGGCGTGATGAAAGCAGTTTTCTCATGATCTTTCTCAGCTACCATAATTTGATGGTACCCCACAAAGCAATCAGCAATGGAGAACATGCTGTATTGAGTAGTATTGTCAATAAGAATGTGGATAAAGGGCACAGGAAAGCTATCTTTAAGGCAAGCTTTGTTCAAATCCTTGTAATCCACGCAAACTCGCACCTTTCCCCCTGGTTTAGGTACGGGAACAATGTTGGATATCCACTCCGGATATGTAGACACCATGATGATGCCAGCTTGAAATTGTTTCATAATTTCCTCTTTGACTTTTAAACTCCATTCAGGTTTCAATCGCCTGAGCTTTTGCCTGACTGTCTTGAATCCTTCTTTGATGGGAAGGTGATGAAGAACAATGTCAGTGGACAAACCCACCATGTCTTTATGAGACCATGCAAACACATCCTGGAATTGGGTTAATAGTGCAACCATGTCATTTAATTGATTTATGGTAAGGTCTGAACCAATCTAGATTAGCTTAGGGTTGTCTAAAGTTCCGAGATTGAAAGGAGTGGTTTGATCAAGATTGGGTTTTGGTTTGTCTGCGACCCATTTTACCCTCATCGATCAATGAATGGAGGCTTTGCTCAATTGTCGGTGAGGCAAAGTCCTCGATGGATCGCGAAAGATGGAAGGATCGCCATTGTCCTCCTTCTCCCGAATGATAACCATAACATCTGGGCAATCATAGTCTGGGGTGTATCTATTTGTATGTTCATCATGAACAATGATGTGAATGCCTGCCATCATCAAGGCAAGGTCATGTTTACGTTTCCGTTCCTTTTCTTCCATTTTGGGATCAGGAATCAGCACCTCTTTTGCTTTGATTGGCACTGGTTTCGGAAACAACATAGCCACAACATGTGCTGGAACCTTTACTGGAGATTGCATCAACTCATGGGGTAAAGGTATAGAAAATTGCCGTGCGGCGGAAGCTTGAGGAACCTGCTTGGGCTTATGAGGATTCCTGTAATTGGAACTGGCAGAATAGCCTAATCCGGTTGTTCCGATTTGACTGGACATTTGAATAGGGTGCTTAATACCCTGCTTATCTTTACCAAGCCCTTGTCCAGGTTGATGACCCAATGACATCATTTCTTGAGTGGTAAGCATAACCTCGACAGTAATCTTAGGTACGGGAAGTATACTCCAATAGAATGGTATTATGTGTTACTCACTTCCGCAGTATGGAAATCGGCTTGCTCAACTTCTAAATCAAGCTAATAATTGGTAGAGTTCCTTGTTCAGACAATCCTACCAAAGATTGACAATGACTAGACTGTTGTTGATAATGTATTTGAGTTGTTGATGTAGCGTGGAGGGAATAAATTTCAAACCATGTGTATCCATGGTCTCCCCAATAGCGAAGTTGTATCCACGAGTCTATGTTGAGGACGTGAAGGATACATTGAATGTATTTGGACCAATCTCAATTGGCAACTCAATCTTTCCAACGAAATTTTGCCGGGATCCATCAAAAGCTCTGATGACCGTGTGGCTGCTTTGGATCCGCTTGAGATTGATATTCATCTTTACCAAGGTGGAATAAGGACAGATATTTAGAGATGAGCCTCCATCTATCAATACTCCTGCTAGCATGTACCTAGAAGACAGAACTACAATATGCAAAGGCTTGCAATGACCGGTCCCTTCGGGAGGTATATCGTCATCAGTGAAGGATATCACATTGTTGTTGAAAATGTGATCAACCAAATGTTGAAATTTTTCCACGTCCACTGATTTTGGCAAATAGGCTTCTTCTAAAACCTTCAGCAAGATCTTCCGATGATCCTTGGAAGAGAAAACCAAGTCCAGTATCAAAATCAGGTGTGGAGCTTCTCGCAAGCTTAAAACCACTTTGGCTTCATTGTGGCCCATAGTGCGGAGGAATTTTTCAATCTTCTCCACGGGCAACTTCCCCTTTGCTTCACAAGTAGGTTTAATAATTCGTTGAGGAAGATACAGTGGATTTTCCTTCGACACTATAGCAGTAGTATGAGACGTGGATCCTTTAGCTTCTCCATAATTCCATGGAACATTGTGTGTCGGTGAAATGGATATTGTGGTCTGAAAGATAAAGAAATTGGCTCTGGTGTGGCCACTTTCAAAGGATTGTCAGCTCCTTTGAGTTAAATTGGTTGTATGGGAAATACTTTGACAGTCTCATCATCCACTCCGGATATAACTGCTACTGATCCCTTCCATTTTGTAGGACATGCATTCCCACCCTTGAGTTTCACAGTGTAATCATCTGCTATTTGCAGGACATCGCTATCAATAAGATTCTGAATAAGATGGCGGAGTGCCCAACATTCTTCTGTGCTGTGACCTCGAGAATGTGAATGATATTGACACATTTCATCGGGATTGAACCGCCCTGAGCAGGGATTGATGGGAGGGATAAGGAAGGTAATTCTTCCTTCGTTGATCAACATCTGTAATATCTCCTCCATAGATTGGCCCAAATAGGTGAATTCCTTCTGATTGGCAAAATCCCGACGGGCTTTTGTATTTGCTCGCTTCATAACATTATCCTCCGTAGCTTCGCTTTCTGAAGGTGGTGAGGAGGCATTCGTAACAAAAGGAAGGAGATAGGCATGCTCCTGCCTGATTAATTGGCATGTAACTTGATGCTGGTGGGTCACCAGTTCTGCTAATTGTTCAATTTGTTTGGAAAGAGCTTTCATCTTTCGTTCCATGGTAAACTTAAACTTTGCATAATCCCATTTGTTAACATCGTCTTTGATAGGTTGGGATGATTCGCCGTTAGAATTGGAACCTTGTACAGTGCTCCAACTGATCATTTTGACCTCTTCTTCTTTGTGTTGAGGAAGAGGGTTATCTTGCACATGAGGTTTATCTGGTTTAGTGACCACGATCTCACCGTTTTCTATTAGATCTTGAATCTTATGTTTCGAGGCCCAACAATCTTGAGTATCATGTCCAGGTGCCCCGGCATGATAAGCACACTTCCGAGTAGCATTAAAACCCCTCTCATTAGGGTTGGCTGGTGGAAGAAGATGTGTAATTTTCTTCTGAGCAGTCAGAAGAGCAAGAATATTCTCGAGCGAGTCCCCCAAGGGTGTGAACGTTCGAGGTCACTTTACTTCTCCACTTTTAGGCAATGGAGGGTTTGAAGATTGTGCTAGAAAAGGGGAGTAGTTTCTCCTCTGCATAGGCATGCTTGGATTGCCTTTTTGTCCTTGTAGTATCAAGGAAACATCCTCTTCTTTCTTTTTATGGATTCTCAGGGGTTGTTTCCATAAGATCCGGATCGGATGTTGTGGCGCTTCAATCCGTGTACTTGAAACCCAACTCAAAGGCTTCACGATACCATTTCTATAAGTTTCAATAATACAATAGTAATATTACATTCAAACTTAATTTACATACATCAAAGTTTACTTCCCAGGTACGAGACCTTCAAATACATTCCTTACAATACTTGAATAGATATCCATACATCTATAACCATTAACTCATAATACACACTTATTCGATCAACTTTCCTTTTCCTTTGTTCGTGTTCTCGAGCCTTGTGTTGCTCATACATAATCGAAAACATTTGATTTAAGCAAGGATGAGCATTTGAGTGCCCAAAAGTAATAGCAATTATATATATAAGTCAAAGAATATAAGTATTCCCTTTACATAACACTTCTACAACGAATCAAAAGTTGTGAAGTAATCAGATCGATAAAAGATTCACATAACAACTCTCTTCAAATTCTTGAAATGAGGCTCTCACCCATGAATAGGGTTTAAGAAACATACTATGAACATTCTTTTTCATTTTCAAAAGGTTTAGCAGAAATTCATCCACAAAATGTCATAACTTACAGACGGCACGGAGGGTGATCACCCCATTGTACTTCTCAGATTGATCAATACTACATAACTAGAAACGACATTCATCGCTTCATCCTTTGTCCGCCAAGCGCATAAAAATTTTCCCATTATCGGGATGTTCATACATGCTCGGTTCCAAACCCAAGGTTTTTAATCTTGCTCAACAATAATATATGTAATTCAACATATATGTATACGGGTAATTGACATGGTATATCAACATGTGAATAAATGCCATGATTATCCAAGTGGGGACACTTGTATAACCATTTAGAAATCAACTTAACGTAATATATATCCGAGCTAACATGTTGATAATCAAAGCGTATATAACTGCATGATGAAATAGAATAATTCTGAAACTTCTTACTCATGTCCATTGCATAAAGAAAATGCAAAGGTAGGATACTTGCCTGATTTGCTGATTACAAATCTCAACTTAGATCTTATCTCTTTATCACAACCTATCAATAAACAGGTCATTTGTCCGATTAGAACAATATATCATAACACATAGTACTGTCAGTTATGGTCAACACATAATCGCAGTGATCATACTTTTAGTTCACATTCTATACTTTTATACATTTTTCAAATATCTCATCCATGTTCTTACAGTAGTCTTTTCTTTCTATTATAGGGTCCGACAGTTGTCGGCGTACCGTCAGCTTTATTGGGTACATACTGAGTCTAAGACTCTTATTCTATACCTCAACATCTCAGAATATCGGACATTTTACTTTTTAATTATTTTCAATTTTTCCGTAAATTGAAAAATTTAAAATAATTCAAATCATCTACTCAAGGTTTATAGTGATATAATTGTTATTATGGTTGTTCTTCACCAAATCCTGGATTTCATAACCGGTTCTCTAGTCAGCTAGTTTGACCGGATATCACTTTCAAACATCAGAATTATAATTACATGATTTAAACATTAAACAATTCATTTATCATTAATAATTTATTTATATTAAACTATTAATGAAACCATTGCCAAAATATAAAAGTTATTTATAATAACTCAAACTATTTTTAAAACATTTATTTTACCCTTAAATGATTTTTAAAATAATTAAAATCATTTTAAATAATCATCATTAATATATAAATATTAATGTACTATTTATCCAAATATTAAAAGTCATTAATTATAACTTAAAATATTTTTAAATCCTTAATATTCTCTTTAAATGATTTTTAAATAAATAAAACCATTTTTAAACTATTTATTTAATATAAATATTAAATAAACTTAATATCACAAATCATTAACTAAATATCATTAATATATAATTATTAATGAAATTATCTTCTAAATATTAAAAGTTATATTTTATAACTCAAAATATTTTCTTATATCATAAAATAATTTTTCATGAATTAAAACTATTTTTAAATCATTTATTTAATATTATAATTAAATAAATAAATACCTTTTATATTTCAAAAATATTAAATATTTATGAAATATACTCAAAATAATTAAAAATTATTTTTCAGACTTTAAAATAATTTTTCATAATTTATTTGGTATTTTTAATAATTAAAAACTAATTTTTCTAATTTTTAAATTAATTTCCGGAAAATAAAAAGATAACTGTCGCTAAAGGCATCTATAGCGACAGAACCGTCGCTATAGGTGTTCTTGAGCTTCATGTCAGTGCACAAAGGTGCTAGTTTGACCGAGCCTTAAATCCGTGATCTAAATGTTTTCTGGACTTGCAAAAGCTTCAATGTTGTAGTACTAATGTAATACTACAACTACATACTCATTTCATGACCAAACAACAACAAATCTGTGAGATATGATCAACAGAAAACCTTGTCAGACGTGTTCTTCATGTTTTACGGGTTGCCCGAAACCTCTCGGTCAATAATACGTTCACCAACGACCTTAGTGGGTCTTATTCTCGTCGATCTCGTACATGTTATAAGTGTTTTATACGCGTCGGGCTATGTAGTACAACTTACAGAGAACATGATTAAATCAAGTTTCAAGTCTAAACATTAACAATACCAAAGATATAAATCATCAAACTCTCTGACAAAACTTGCATGCCAATTCTGGGTTTTCCAGAATTTCAAAACAGATCGTGCATGCTACTTTGGATCTTTATATCTTTCATTCTGAGTTTGATCTAAGTGATCTATTGATTCCAGGTTGTAGATAACATGTAATACTACAACTCTATTACATATAAGACATATAACAACAACGAGATCCAAGAGATAGAGGCTTCATTGGGTGACCTCAACAAGCATTCTTGAACATTTCGAAAACCCGAAATGTTCTTGAAAGCGATTCGATCGATGGTAGTTTGACCATAAATATCTTCTAATCTACAACAGATATGACCATGATTCCTTTTGCAGAATAAAGACAACATACCAGGCTACACATAGCAAGCTTTAAACATCAAAAACGCTTAACAGGATGGGATCTACAGCCTCTGACATTCGTTGTCAGAACACAAAAATTAAAATTTCCAGATTTTGAAGATCTTCAAATCCGAGCTTCTGAATGTTATGGAATCAACATCAAGCAACCCAGATCATCCTTAGACACTATAATCAACATGTTTTAACATTTAAACATAACATCTAACACCAAAAAGTTTAAGAAAAATCAAGCTAGGGTTTATACCTTTTTAAGCTTTGATTCTGATTTTTGGCTACTGATTTGTTATTGGTGTGAATGGGGCTTGTTTATAGACTGATATAATGAGAGAATTTCGTAGGTTTAAGCATTGGGAGAATGAAGCTAAGTGCTTGGGTATAAATAGGCCAAAATGTTGTATTTCTCTCTCTTGAATCCATAAATTAATGCATGAATTGATTCTAGTGGTGATTGATGGTAATACTACTGTTCATAGGTAATTTCTAGATGGATTGGTAGGATTTTGTGGACAAGTGGTAGCAATAAGACATAGATAATGCATTTTCCCTCTTCTTTAATTTAAAAAAATATTTTAAATACCTTGGATGCTAAAGTGGGATGATTTCCTTGTTTGAGAGCTGATAGCATGTAGGGTAGGTGTGTTGGGCATCCTTGTTGCGAGATCCTATCAACAATGTAAGTAATAATACACTAAAATGACAAAAAGGGTATTTTGGTCATTTCACATATAATTCCAAGGGCATTTTTGTAAAAGGCCATTAAATGTAATATTTAACCATTAAATTATAATTCTTACCATTTACCAATTATTTTCTACCATTTGGTAAATTAAAACATTTATATAATAACATCGTAATTAAACTTGGATAATTTTAAATTAGGGTTTTCTTTAGAAAATTAGGGTTTTCTAATTAGGGTTTCTTAACGTTATCAATTAGGGTTTTCTAATTGATCATTAGGGTTCTCTAATTATCTGCGTATGATCTAACACAGTCATTACGGTTTCTAACTTCAACCGATTAGGGTTATAATAATTAGGGTTTGTCTAGTTATCGCCAGAAAATAGTAATTAGGGTTTTTCTTCTAATTACGACATTCGTACACAAGAACTTCATATACACAATAATTTCATATACTACTCGGTCATTTCTCATAATCGAGTTTAATAATTAGGGTTTCACAGCACGGTAATATGCTATGACCTAATTGACCGTCATTGCTCAATATTATCTGTCCGCACATACACAGTACATAAATATTGTCTTCAGAAATCATTATAATAATAATATAATATTATTATTATCATCTCTTGATCATAATCCCAATTCAGGGTTTGGATCTCATATCTGACTTCTCTTTCGCATATCAAGTTAAAATACTTGATTTAAATATTCTGAACAATTTATATTTATCGTTCACATAACTAGACAAAAAATTTTTATACGCAAAATTTCTTAATTCTTTTATTTAGGAAATCTCGGGTTATTACAGATGTGCTCAACAACATCTTTAACAGCGGCTAGGTCTTGAATTTTACCGGACTTCAATCCCATCTCAGCTATCTCGTCGTGTTTGATCATTTCAAAAAATGGTTTGCCAATACCAACTAGAACTCTTTCATAGAAAGGAGCTTCCCATGACATCTATGAAGGTCATGACCATTTCGATTACATCATGGAAGGAATAACTTGAGCAAAGAAGGCGCCTCCACCTTTGAGCATACTCTAAAATAACTCATTAGGCATTTTCGGACCTTGGTAATTTGGTGCCTCGAAGAGCCATCTCGAGATTGAAAAGCAGACGAGTAAGGAAAGGCGTGAGCCACTCTTCCCAAATATGGATCTTAGAGTTGTCTAATCTGGTATACTATGAACGGGCTTCTCCAGTCAGACTTTTTTGAAACAGCTGTATTCGGAGCTTTTCATTTTCTGCATAAGACCCAAGTTCTCCTATGAACACCTTTAAATGTGTGTAAGGATCCCCTAATCCGTCATATTTCTCAAAATTAGGGGTCTTGAATTTCTTTGGATATTGAACACCAGGAAATATGCAAAGGTCTGTATATGAAACACTGCCATGTGTTTCAATCCCTTTGAGAACGCGGATAGTTTCCTCCATTTGAAGGACCTTTTTCCTGATATCACCGGTGTCTGGATCTCCTTTGAGATGGGTGTTTTCAGGGTCTTTGTTGGTTGTATCCAACTGATGTTCTGGAACTATTTTTTCCAGACCTTGAACTCCTCCTTGTGTAGAGGATTCTGTATGTGTAGGTATCTTCGTACCCTGAGTAGACTAGTGTAATTCTTTTAGTAGGACAGCCAACTCTATGATTTGTTTACTCAATCCGTTAAATTCTTCTCGGGAAACAGCATTAGACTGATCAAAAGAAGACATGATTGGCTGTAGGCCTGTCGCCTTTTTGGACTTTGAACGGGTAACAGGCCCAATTGTTTCCCTACAAAAGACTTACGTAGTTTAGTCTTAGGGTAATATAAATGTTATCATAACATGTCCATTTAGGAATTTCTTCCTGCAAAATCGGTTGTTAATTGATAACATGTCATGCATGAACAGATATTCTTTATATTTTCTAGTACATATGAATGAACATGGAATAGAATTATAAGTAAATATTTTTACAGGTAATTTAAAATGGAAAGTATGAAGAGACTTCCCTCCGCGTTTGATTTATCAGAGGTTGACCTATCTTAGGGTTACTCTTGCGGCTTTTCGGCATGAAGGTTCCCAGATCATCGCAATCTACTTGACGGGAAGTTAATCCGGTCATTCAACTGGAGCGAATCTGAGTGGTGCCTTTCTTGAGCCCTGGGGAATCATCCTTCCCACAAGTCCAGTAATCAAACACCGATAGGATAGCCTCCTGGTGAACGGAACACACAACATACATTCACATACAACGTGTCTCACCGTTTATGCAAAATGATGACATGTGTGAAGCACTAATATCACAGATAGATATTTAGTAGTGCAGTAATTAAGATGCATTCGTACACATCCATCATAAATGTAAATGCAACATTCACACATAAGCCTATAACAATTTTGAAAAGCTTGTAATGGCGGCTTAACCCCTCTTCTTTGGAGTCCCCAAAGAGAGTCGCCACTATAGATGTCGGGATTTTTCAGTGTCCCTTTTTGTTACTTGTTCTTTGGTGTTCTCATGTTAATGTGAGATTTGTTTGAAAAAACAAGTGAAAAAGGTCCAACATGTATAATGTCAATGATTTAACTTTAAGAGTCGCCAGTTGGTGTATTTAATTGGTTGCACCAACACAACCGAAAAGGTTTGCACATTGACCCAGTGTTTTGACACTACTAGACGGGTCTATGAAACCGAGATTTATTTTGGGTCCGGGGGCTTGATTATGCGGAGGGAAGGTGTTAGGCACCCCCGACATCCGTGTTACCACGGTGACCGCCGCTCTTCAAAGAAATTGTTATATGAATGTGTGTGTGTGTGTGTGTGTGGATCAATGTGCAGTTATTTAAAAGTAGTGTGAGGCCTCGTTCGCACCTATATACACAAGGTTTGAATTTTATAGAAAAATTTAGTTTTAACCAAGATATATCAATGAAGTTTTGTAAAAGAGGTTTTTCAAACCCTGTGCTCAATAGGAATTGAGACCTTTTCATACTTCTATTTTATTATTAAATGTTCGACTTGTTTGCTTTTATTTTCGAGATGCGATGCATTCTCGAGAAAATAATATACAGCAGTGCCGAACTCCTCATGGGCATGACAGCCATCCAAGGAAATTTAGACACTATAAAATAATGTACAGGCTACTTACAGCTAAAAAATGTCCGTCATGGGAACCGAATCTAGATTCAGTAAACTAAACTTGTGATCATATGATTCCTAGGCTCACATGATACTGCAATTTGTATGGAAAGTAGTAAGCAGTTATATATATAAAAGCAGTAAATATATATATACAGACATGATCAACCAACACGAAGCAACTCCATGGGGGATCGGAAATGTAAATATATAAAAGCGGTAAATATATATATATATGGACATGATCATCCACCACGAAGTAAACTCCAGGTGGGACAAAATGTAAATAAAGCTGTAAAAGCGATCAACTGCCACGAAGTAAACTCTAGAAGAATTAAATGTAAATAAAATAAATGTAAAAGGCCACGAAGTAAACTCTCGTGTAGACAGAATGTAAATATATATATATATATATATATATATATGTACAAAAATATATATAAAAGCGATAGAAACGCACTTTGGATGTGAATCCGGGCTCATCGAATATAATAACAACAATTATATATATAAGTATATATATATATATATATATATATATATATATATATAAGCAATTAAATGCACCTAGGATATAAAATCCGTGCTCATCGAGAATGAGTCGTCCCACCACAGCTTATATATATAAGTATATATATATATATATATAAAAACAATTAAACGCCTCGCATCAAGTCTAGGCTCAATCGAGGCATAACTTGATAATGTTAGTCCATATATGAAATATATACATATATATAAGTATATATATACTGATTTAAATGAAAACCACGGATAGAAAGTCCGGCAAACACACTCACACATGACTCTCAACGTGTACAATAAAGCGGTGTGTGCTAATATGAGAAGAAGGCTTTATAGAATATGATAAGGCTTATAGTGGGCTGCCAAAGTAGACTTCTATGACTTTAAATGGATAAACACTCGACTCAAAATCATAAAAGATAGCTATATGTGAGCTAACTAGTGTTTAGAAGTGAGGAAACACTCAAAAGATGTGTATGCGAGCAAAATGGACATGGCTTCCTCGTCTTTTTCCCTCCTCTTCTTCTCAAATGGCTGACCCCAAAGCTTATATATAGAGCGGATGGTCAGCAGTACACACTGCGGCGGCGCATGATTAATACTACTTGATGGTGGTCGTGCATCCGAGCCCTCATGAGTCCCGTCATCTCGTAAATGACGTGCACTCATGCACTGTAATGTCCGCTCGAACTTGCAGAACTTGAATCCGAGCATCCGAACGAGGTATATCTGACCTTCTTTGGACCGCTTGTGTTGAGAATTACGCAATGAAATGGATTAGAGGTTGTACGAAGTCAGGAAGAGGGGTCTATGCCCATAGTCTTCAAGCTTCAAATTCTATCCAAAGTACTGCCACGCGTAATAGTCACTCGGAATTGTCAATCCTCAGCTCTTGTGGGACATTGTTGGATGTATGTATGTATGTATGAAGTGTTGAGACGACGTGCCATTGTTGAAGGAACAAGATGACGTTTGACTCCTCGTCGGGGTTATCACCGGTTTGAGTTGAAAGTAGACGTTGCTCAGGGTTACAGCTGAGATTGAACTACTTGTTGGTATGCCGTGATATCACCTTATTGATATGGTAAGATGACGTTGTGACTCCTCACCGGGGTTATCGCCGGTTTAAGCGGAAAGTAGACGTTACTTAGGGTTACAGCTGAGATTGGACTGCTGCTTGTTTGTATGTATCACTGTCATTTGTGGATGTTCCTGTCTACCCGTTGTCAACTCCAGGTCTGAGGTGTGTGTGCCTCGATAGGATGTCTGAGGTTGAAGCTGATTGCATATGTTTGAAACAAGCATTTCTGAGATTATCGCCGGATCTGCAATGGGATCTCTTGGGGCTATCACCAAGGATGGGGTTGCTACTCCCAGTCTTGTCTCTGGGACTGGAACTGAGCGTCATGGTGTTATCGCCAAGATAGAACTGTCATCTCCGGTGTTGTTGTCGATCTTTTGATCTAAATATCTCGGGGTTATCTCCGAGATTGGAAATGACATTCCCAGTGTGTGTTTCGGGTTTGAGATGATGTTCCCAGTTTGTGTTCCGGGTTGGAACTGAACTTCCGATAGTATCCAGAATGGATGTAATCTGTCTTTCAGGGTTATCTCCAAAAGACGAATCTACCCTCCTGCAATGTTAGTAATAGGAGTGCAGAAAATTTCGAGTGTCTACATGTGGTATTACTTTTATCCTTTGTTAAAACTCGTTGAGCTTGTTATGCTCACTTCTTGCATGAATTATATGATTTCAGTTAAGGATGAACGTACTGAGAATGTTAAGAGAGATAAGGGCAAAGCTAAGATGGATGCCTAGCCATCGTGTAATAGATTAGTATGTTTGTATGTATTATACATTATGAACAACAAGCGATGTAATCAGTTTATGAACCTGGGAAAGATTATACTTTGATTGTAATAAGAAGATAGTAATTACATTCATTTTATTGTATTTCAATGGAATGATTGTAGGGTTATGAGTATAGTGTAGCACCATATGTCGGGTTGAAAGATACCCGAATTTGGGGGCGTCACATCGAAGGTTTGAGTTTTCCTCACATCGGCGATTCTTGCTTTTGGAATAACAACTTCTTGCACCTCCTTCTTCATATTCATTAGCTCCGGTGTGTAGCTTGAGCGGTTTTAACTATCGATTAAAGTCGATTCTACTCGTATATCATCACGTGGGTCCCTAGAGTCTTTAACTCTATCTCTATCATTTGTAAGTTATACGAAATGGGTCATTGACAATATCGCACTCGTACTCGTATACGATCTTCTACTCAACACGTCATCTACCACGTTCGCTTTTCAAGGATGGTATGGTCAGAACAGGTGCCGAAATGAGTCTCCTTTTGAGTTCTTTAAAGCTTTTCCCATATTCCTTGCTCCATTCGAATTTGTATCTCTATGAGTCAGCTGAGTTAATGGAGTAGCGATTCGAGAAAATCTTTCCACAAATCTCCGATAGTAACTAGCTAAGCCTAGAAAGCTACGTATTTCGATTACTGACTTAGGTTGCTCTCAACTGTGGCTCATATCCCAATCTTGGATAGCACGTCACAATGGCACCTATTAGTTTGCCATCGTAAGAATATGGCGTCCCCTATAGAGAGTCTGGCTTCAGTATATTCCATAAAGAAGTCACCAGTTAGAGGCTCGGTTATCAACTTCTATTGTTGGGTTTTTAACTCCTGAAGTTCAATAGGAGTCATTCAATATGAGATTTTAAAAATGGGTTTTGTACCGGGTTCAAAGTCGATACAAAATTCAATATCACGCTCTGGGAGTAGTCCAGGGAATTCTTCAAGAAATACATCAGGAAATTTACTAACAACAGAAATATCATTCAAATCTGATGTATTTTTGTTCAAGTCCATAACATGGGCTAAGAAAGCTTGACATACGTTTTTCAATAAACGAATGGCTTTATGGTTTGATATAAAAGAGTTTGACTTCAATGGTTTGGTTGATTGTATTCGAATAACAGGTTGCTTAGGAATATAAAAACTAACAACCTTACGAAAGCAATCAATTTTGGCATGATGAGTAGTTAACCAATCAATCCCTAAAATCACATCAAAAGCAAGAATCTTTAAAGAGATAAGATCAACAGGTAATATGATGGTGCCAACTTGGATCAAACAAGATTTATAAACAGTGGATGTAACGAAAGTTTCTCCTAATGGAGTTTCAACAGATAAGTTAAAGTCTAATTTCTCTGGAGTCAAGTTTAAACGTTGAGCACAAGTAGGAGAGATAAAAGAATGGGTAGAACCGATATCTAATAAGGTATAAACTTTGCAAGAATTTATAATTAACTAACCCGTGTTAACTTCGTTCGGGTTCCTCGCATTCTAACCAGTCACGACAAACGCTCTTCCAAGAACTGTTGACTTTGACTTTTTCATATCCGCCTCTGGTGCCACCATCCCAACTGGAGTTAACTTTGCTATAGGACAAAATCGAGCTATGTGACAGTCTTTTCTACCACTAAAACATACCTTGGAAGACTGTGACCAGTTTGGGCTTATATGTCCCTCCTCTCCGCATCTATAGCATCTAACTGACGGTCGTTCTCCTCCCCTGGAATTTATTCTTTGTTCTTTATTCTTTGGTCTTTGCCGTCTTTGGTGCCTACGTCTTCCCGTCATCGTTAAATCTTCTCTTCTTAAAATTTCCACCTGAATTATGTCTTCTATTATCTTGGCCATGATTACCACGGAAGTGGTTACCATTTCTGGCATGATAATTTCCTCCACGATGGTTATCATTATTCCGATGACCATAGCCATCGGTACGATTATCATCAAGTTGTAGGTCGTTATTCCTCGATTGAGCTAACTCATTATCGCGCTCCAATAACTGAGCCCTATTCACAACATCTGAATATAAAGAAAATTTATGAGAAATGAGAAATTGACGTATATCGGGTTTCAGACCTCTCAGAAACATCCACATCATACGTTCCTCATTCTCTACTAAATGAGGTGCAAACCTGGATAACTTCGCGAACTTCGCCTCGTACTGGGACACCGTCATGTTGTTCTGTTCTAGTCTAATAAAATCTACTTCTTTCATATGACGAATACTTTCAGGAAAGTACTTGTCATTGAACATTTTCTGTAACGTTTCCTAAGAAATGTTGAGTGCGGCTGGCTGGGTACGCTTCACAGATTCCCACCAGTAATCTGCCTCAATTCGGAACTTAAAAGTGGCGAATGGAACCTTCTGTTCCTCCATGCATCCCAAGACATCGAATATCTTGTTAATTTGCTTGACCCACATTTCTGCCTTAATCGGATCCGGCTTTCCCCAGAATTCTGGTGGTCCCAACTCTTTAAACTGCTTGGTTGTGAAAAACCGTGTGTTGCTATCATTTCCACCTGTATTTTGTACACGAGTCTCCTTCGTCTGGTTTTGCATGAATTGCAAAAAGTTTCTAAATATCCCATCATTCATCGTCTGATCAGTGGTGTTGTTTACAGGAGGAACATTGTCGTCCTGTTACACATTCTCCTGATTGGTGAGTAAAGGTGTCTTTACGGTCTCATTTACTCCACTGTTAACATTCTCAGTTGCCATTCTCAAATACTGCCATAAAACAAGGGTTAATTAAATAAATTGACATGCAACATAATAATCCTATACTCTGACCAACCAACAAATAAGCTTAGGTAGGACATACTAGTGAAGGATTTACTCGTCTCTCCCCTCCTAGTTCTATTCTCCGATCTTCGCCATAGATCATATCCCTAAGCTTTGATACCAACTGTGACACCCCCAAAATAGGTCCAATCCACCCAACCTATTCTGAGTCGCCAAATACATTGTACAGAAATAACTACAGCTTCATTAACATAATTGTCGTGCAAAATACGACAACATATATATTGTGAGTTTAAATACAAATATTGTCTTCTAGAAAATATCCACACTCAAATAAGTCCTCATTACAATTATTGATACAATATTTTACAAAATAGTGAGGACTACTAAAACAACTATCTTGAACCATCACTCCACACCCCGACTAGATCCCGTTATATTCTCGCCTCCTGAGAAGAAAAATGGAACAAAAAGGAAAAAGGGTGAGCTCAACTAGCCCAGTAAAGAATATTATGACTAAGATAATGTACAACAAATTATCGTTAGTCCTCAATAGGGAAAAATTTGATAGAATACAATAGACAACAAGTTTTAGATCAACAACTGCAGCGGAAACAACAATTCATTAGAAGAGTTAAGTAGAGAATGAAATCTACTATCATCTATGAATTTAAAAGTCCATCATCAATATTTTATCTCTGTAACATCAATCAATATACTTCTTGAATCCAATAGTCATATTTGCACTACAAGCCAAAGATATTAATTAGTCGGTCATGTTCATCTCAACACCTGTTCATCTTTGCACTACGGGCCAAAGATATTCATCAAGAAATCATTCATCTTTGCACTACATGCCAAAGATATTCAGTTATATCATCATTTAGGACTGAGGATGATGAAAAATATTTTAAAGAAAACGAATCCAGTAGGACAAAAGAACAAATATTAAGGATTCATACTTTAGACAATCCAAGTTCAAAAATACTCCATAATAAACTATTGTGGAGCAGAATTCAAAAATGAAGATCAAAACATAGATCCAATCAAAGATAGGAACCATAAAAGACAATGTTAGACACAGAAAAGAACATTTAATTTTTTTGTGAATAGTGTTGTATTCGTGAATAGTGCCGTATACGTGAATAGTAACTTCGACACTAAAAGGTAGAAATTCAATAAGAAAAATTATCATGCTTCATGAATAGTACTCGTGAATAGTAACTCGTGAATAGTAACTCATGAATAGTAACCCATAAATAGTAACTCGTGAATAGTAACTCATGAATAGTAACTCATAAATAGTAACTCCGACATGAAAAGAACGGAATTTCACAAGAAAAATCTTACCAATATTTTGGTATAATGATATTGAAAGAAATAATATCATTTTTAAAAAAAAATAACATCCCTTACCTCGAAAGAATAGTACTTCTGGCTGGAATATTAGATATAACGCTGAAGAAAACTTGCACCATATAGCAACACTCAAAGTATCAAAATACTCACAAGAATACGCTCGATAATATAGAGAGAAGATTTCAGTTTCTGGTGTGATTTTCAATTCTAACCTAAGCACCCTATTTATAGAAAAATGCTTAGAACACCAAAGAAGAAAATTTAATAAAATAATATATTTATAATCAATTTTTCCTTAGCCCAAAAACACATTTACCACACAGAAAATGAAAAACATGTTTAAAATAATTTTTGTAACAAAATCAATTCAGACCCAATATTCCAGAACTTCAATAATTCATAATAAATTGCCCTTGTATCAGAAAAATTCAAATCTTATGTTCATTCCATAGGAAATTTAATTCTCTACAACTTTGCAAAAGAAAGTTTTTTCAAATTCCAAATAGAAATTGACCAAAATCCACATACGGACGATTTTGCAGGCTATAATCAAATTTCAGTCAAAAATTGTGTCCACCAACATGTTTAACATGTGTTTAGCATTTATAGTAACAAAAATACTCTTCCTCCTCATTTATTCATATATCACACATTCATTGTAAAAATATCACCATTATTATATTATTAAAATATATTAATATATTTAAATGAATTATTTTATCAGAAAAGATAAAATATCAATTTTCAACAATTGTCACATTAAAAATTTTCTCCATCTATATCAACATAAAATGAATATTTTCCTTATCATATAAATCAATAATTAATTATTCACAAATAATATTACAGAATCACAATACTAACAACCAGGCCGTTCCCAGGAAAGAGGGGGCTTTCCAATAAGGATTCTCCTTACTTGCGCGCAATTAGGTGACCAAACCTCTCCTTAGACAGAACTTTATAGATATTGCCAATAACGCTATCTAATAATATTATTCAAATAATATGAATTATTGATCTGATAATAAAAAATACTGTGTAGTGACAATTATTGAAATAACAATAATATAAAATGTCAATGTAGCAATTATTGAATCAATAAAAAAATATTGAATAGTAATTACTGTAACAATAATTGAGTAGTGCCTTCTTACATAAGAATCAATAATTGGTGCAATACCATGTGCTACTGTGCAACAACGCGTATTACTGTGTTTTAACCACCGGGTATTCCAACAGTATTAATGGTAACCATTACGTCGTTATTTATAAAAACTCAAGCTTGTCATTTTTTTCATCCAATCCATTTCCGTTATGGGGCCCACAAAAGGTACATGGCGTCGTCATTTAATATTCCTCGACGTGAAGAATATTCCACGACCAAACGAATATTCCCCGACAACAATGAATATTTTATAACCACTTGCTTATTTAAAATATTTTCGCATTTTACCCATAATTAACCACATTAATCAAATAAACCCTTATTATTTCAAAATAATAAATAAAGGAAATTCCATTTTAATTAAAAAAAATTCGGGGTCTTACAATTTTCTTTGGTATATTTTCTTTTACGAGTTACTATTCATGGGTTACTATTCACCCAATTACTATTCACTCTAGTATTATTCACTTGGGTATTCGGGGCACTTTTAATGCCAGAGTACTATTCACGAGTTACTATTCACGGGTTACTATTCACCTAATTACTATCCAACTGAATATTATTCACTCGGGTATTCAGAGTACTTTTCATGTCGGGGTACTATTCACGAGGTACTATTCCCGAAGTATTATTCATAGGATACTATTCACGGGGTACTATTTACCCAAAAAATATATTCTTTTCTGTCCAAATTATTTTTGGTACATGAATATTATTATTGAATTTTACTCTACAAAGCAGTATCATGTTGACAATTTGGATATCTTTAAACTCTGGATAAATTTAAAGTCTTTAATATTTATCCTTTATTTTGTTTGATTTGGTTTCAGTTGATTATTTCTTATATCATTGTCATCATCCTCATGCTTATATTGTGATTAAATTCATCTTTGGCTTACGTGCATAGATGGACTTGGTATGATTATGACCAGGGATTATTCGGTATAATCATGACCGTAATGTGACGAATGATGTGGTAAAAGTCCTCATTGGCATGTAGTTCATTGATGGACAGTTGTTGGTATGATTATGACCAGGGATTATTCGGTATAATCATGACCATTGATGATTACATAAATATCCTTGGCCGTGGTGCAGGGATGATTCGATTTTATTTATTAAGCCGAGTCTCAGCGATAAAGTTGAAGAAAATCTTTTTAAATCATAGAAGATAGTAGATTTTATGCTCTACTTGACTCTTCTAATGGATTACTTATTCCGCTGCAGTTGTTGATCTAAAACTTGTTGTCTATTATATTCTATCAGTTTTTTTACTGTTAAAGTCTAAGGATAATTTATTCTGCATTATCTTAGTCATAATATTTCTTACTGGTCTAGTTGAGCTTACCCTTTGCTTTCATTGTTCTCTTCAGGAAATGAGAATATAGCTGGGACTAGTCGGGGAACGGAGTGACAGTCCAGAAGATAGCATTAGTAGTCCTCACTATTCTGTTAAATATTGTGATAATAAATGTAATGAGGACTCCATTGAGTGTGGATATTGTCTAGATGAAAATATTTGTATTAAAACTCTCAGCATATGTTTTGTTGTATTTTACACGACTGTTGTATAATTAAGTTGTATTTGAATTTTGTACCATGTATTTGGCGACTCAAGATGGGTCTTTGTATACCTATTTTGGGGCGTCACGGTTGAGTATCAAAGCTTAGGATATGATCCTGGTGAGATGTGAGGCAAGAACTAGGAGGGGAGAGACAAGGAATTCCTTCGCTAGTATGACCTATCTAAGTTTATTTGGTATTTAATTGGTTGGTCAGAGTATAGGGATAATATGTGATATGTCAATTAACCCTTGTTTTGTGACAGTGTTTGAAAATGGCATCTGAAAATGTTGAGATAAGCAATGAAGCACATGAGACCGTTGAGTCACCAACGATCAATACTCAGGATAATGTGCAACAAGAAGACAATAATCCTCAGGTAAATAACAACACCGATCAGATGATGAACGATGAGATGTTCAAAGGCTTTATGCAATTCATGCAACATCAGGCGAGAGAGACTCCTGTCCAAAATACAGGTGGAAACACTGGCAACTCTCGGTTGGTCACCGCTAAGTAATTCAAGGAGCTGGGACCGCCGGAGTTTTTGGGAAAGTCAGAACCACTTAAGGCGGAGATGTGGATAAAGCAAATCACCAAGATATTTGATGTCTTGGGATGCTCTAAGGAGAAAAAGGTTCCCTTCGCCACCTTTATGTTGCGTGAAGAGGCAGATTACTGGTGGGAATCTGTAAAACAAACCCAGCTTGACGCACTCAAGATGTCTTGGGAGAAGTTCCAAGAGTTATTCAACAATAAGTATTTTCTCAAAAGTATTCGTCACATAAAGGAGGTGGAGTTTACCAAGTTGGAGCAAAACAATATGACCGTGTCACAATACGAGGCTAAAGTTGCGGAGTTATCCCGGTTTGCATCCCATTTAGTCGATAATGAGGAGCGAATGACGTGAATGTTTCTAAGAGGTTTGAATCCTTAGATACGTCAATACCTCATTTCTCATAAACTTTGCTTGTATTCAGATGTTATAAATAGGGCTCAGTTATTGGAGCGCGATAATGAGCCAGCCCAACCAAAGGATAACGAGCAACAATACGATAATAATCGTACCAGTGGCAACGACCATCGGAACAATGATAACCATCGTGGGGGAAATTATCATGCCAAGAATGGTAACCACTTCGGTGGTAATCATGGCCAAGATAATAGAAGTGGAAATTTCAAGAAGAGAAGGTTCAATAATGATGGAAAGATAGCAGCACCAACACCCATTTTCAAGGAAGGAGAACGACCACCAATTATATGCTTCAAATGCAAAAGGGAGGGACATATCAGTCCAAGCTGCACGATGCAGTCCAAAGAATGTTACAATTGTAGAAAAGAAGGTCACCTAGTCCGATTTTTTCATGCACCAAAGTCAAGTCCAGATGGGACGGTGGCACCAAAGGCAGATATGGACAAAACAAAGTCGGTGGTTTCAGGGAGAGCGTTTTTTGTGACTTCTCAAAAAGCGAGTAACCCGAACGAAGTTAGCACAGGTTAGTTAATTATAAATTGTTGCGAAGTCTATATCTTATTAGATACCGGTTCTACCCATTCTTTTATCTCTCTTGCTTGTACTCAACTTTTAAATTTAACTCTAGAGAAGTTAGACTTTGACTTATCGATTGAAACTTCATTAGGAAAAATCTTCATTTCATGTGCTATCCAAGTCATGGATGAGAGTCACAATTTTGAATGATATTTCTATTGTTAATAAATTTCCTGACGTATTCTTGAAGACTTCTTAGCGTACCCCTAGAGCATGAAATTGAATTTTATATTGACCCCAGTATAAAACCCATTTCTAAAACCCTCAAGTATTTCTTTAACCAAAATGAACGTATCGTGCGCCAAAGATGTTGGCTCGAGCTGTTGAAGATTACGACTATACCATTCAATATCATTGTGGAAGAGCGAACGTGGTAGCTGACGCGTTGAGTAGAAGATCGTATACATTTACGAGTGCGATGTTGTTAACACAAAAACCCATTTTGTATAACTTATAAATCATGAAGATAGAGTTAAAGACTCCAGAGACCCACGTGAAGATAGCGAATATACGATTAGAATCGACTTTAATCGATAAAGATAAAGCCGCTCAAACTACACACCTGGAGCTGATGAATATGAAGAAGAATGGTCAAGAAGGCGTTATTCTAGAAGCAAGCATCGATGAAGAGAGGAAATCTCAACCGTCAATTTTATTGGCCCATTTGAAATCCTCGATCGAGTAGGAACTGTGGCCTATAGACTCGCCTTATCGTTAAGTATGTCGCGTGTTCATAACGTTTTTCACGTATCGATGTTACATAAATATGTGGACGACCCAAACCACATTATTAAATTAGAACTAGATGAGATACTAGAAGATTTAATGTATGAGGAGATACGTGTTAAAATCTTGGATAAGAAGGATCCTATTCGACACTCAAAAGTTATACCTCAAGAGTTAGAATCTGAAATGAAGTCAAGGTATCCTCATCTCTTCGGCATACCAGGTACGTATATAAATTTCGAGGGCGAAATTTCATAAGGAGGGGAGATTGTGAGACCCAAAATTTTATAAATAAAGATTTAAATTTCTCGAAATATTTTTTTTAATATTATGGTGTGGATTTGATATAATGTTATAGTTGTGGATAATAATTATAAATTTTGTAAAGTATGCAAGTTGTTATATAATATTCGATTGGTCGGGAAATATTCGTTTTAATAGGGAATATTCATACAACGGCACAATCATTGGTGGACCCCACAACGGAAGTATTGTCATAGTTAGGAAACGACAAAATTATCTTTTTATAAAAATAACGACGAAAGTGTTACCGTTAAAACTGTTGAACTACCCTATAGTAAAAGTACGATGTCTGGCGTGGTTGCATAGTAGTAGCTACACGGTATTGATTATTGATGCTTACGTAAGAAGTCACTCAGTTATACTCAATTATTGCTATAGTAATTGCTGCATCATATCTCTCAAATTATTGATTCAATTATTGTCATAATATCATCTGCATAATATGTTATATTATTAAATCAATAATTGAGACGGCAAAGTTATTTATATTATTATTTGCAATATTGACAATGTCTAGAAGTTCTATCAAGGAGAGGTTTGGTCACCTAATTGCGCGCCAATAAGGAGAAATCCTTATCGAAAAGTCCCCTCTTTCCTGGGAACGACCTGGTTGTTAAATATTGTGAATTATAATATTAATGATGAATAAGTTTGTGTTGATTAAAGATGAAATGGATATTTCCATTGTGTTAGAATTATTAGTGTTAGTGGAAATTGGCATTTATTTCGATAATAATTGATGTCTAGAGGTTATATTGACCAATCGGGTAATTCACCGGATAAATGAGCAATTCATTACTATTAATTCACATGATTATAACTATTTGTTCACATATGTGTACTATTGATTCACATTCTTATACTATTCGGGGAGGTGGTGCAAGATTGATAATACTTGCATGACTAAGTTAAAAATAGAGGTATAGATGGAGGTACTATACTATAATTCGTATTTTCACATGTCTAGAACTATTGATTCACATGATTTACTATTGATTCACATGATTTACTATTAGGGGAGGTGGTGCAAGTTTGATAATACTTGCAGGACTAAATTAAAAATGAAGAAAAAGAGGAAGGTATTGTACTGTAATATTTCGAGCCCCAAAACCTGCAATTATCGAAACTATATTTTCCTATAAATAGAAGTTCATTCTTCTTTCATTTCTCACCAATTCACTAAAGCTTTAGAGCAATTATTATAGAGAGAAATTATAGAGAGAAAGAAGAAGAGAAGTCTGCCACCTCACTATTCCAGTATCTAGTCCTCTTTTGAGGTAAGGGGTATTATTCTTTCGTATTCATGAAGAGAGTTATTTTCTTTCAATACTCGTAAGGGTTGTTTTTCCATTCTTTATTATTGTGTTGGAATAATCTGTCTATGCGAAGTACCGTATACATGGTGAAATTCTTCTGTTATTCCATTCTTTATTATTCTATTGGAATAACCTGTCTGTGCGGTCTATCGCATGCCTGGTGAATTCTGTTGTTATTCCATTCTTTTTTATTCTGTTAGAATATCCTGTTTGTGCGGATTACGTATGACCTGGTTCCATTCTTTATTATTCTATTGGAATAACCTGTCTGTGAGGCCTATCGCATGCCTGGTGAATTCTGATGTTATTCCATTCTTTATTATTCTATTGGAATAACCTGTCTACGCGGACTACCGCATGCATGGTGAATTCTTCTGTTATTCCATTCTTTATTATTCTGTTCGAATAACCTATCTATGTGGATTACGTCATGCATGGTGAATGATCCTTCGTATTCATTCTTTATTAAATTATGGAAATGATCTGTTTACGTGGATTACCGCATGGCGGGTGAAAATCCATTTGCAGTTTTGTATATTCTATTATACTCGTCTGAGATATCATTTTTTGGTACTCGTCATGAAATATCATTTTCTTTGGTATTTTTCTTTTACGAGTTACTATTCACAGGTTACTATTTACCCGATTACTATTCACTCTAGTATTATTCACTCGGGTATTTGGGACACTTTTCATGCCGAAATACTATTCACGAGTTACTATTCACCCAATTACTATTAACTCGAATATTATTCACTCGGGTATTTGAAGTACTTTTCATATTGGGGTACTATTCACGAGGTACTATTCCCGAGATACTATTTATAAGGTACTATTTACCCAAAAAATATATTCTTTTCTGTCCAAATTATTTTTGGTACATGAATATTATTCTTGAATTTTACTCTACAAAGCAGTATCATGTTGACAATTTGGATATCTTTAAACTCTAGATAAATTTAAAGTCTTTAATATTTATCCTTGATTTTGTTTAATTTGGTTTCGGTTGATTATTGCTTATATCATTATCATCATCCTCATGCTTATATTGTGATGAAAGTCATCTTTGGCTTACGTGCATAGATGGACTTGGTATGATTATGACTAGTGATTATTCGGTATAATCATGACCGTAATGTGATGAATGATGTGGTGAAAGTCCTCATTGGCCTGTAGTTCATTGATGGACAGTTGTTGGTATGATTATGACCAGTGATTATTCAGTATAATCATGACCATTGATGATTACATGAATATCCTTGGTCGTGGTGCAGGGATGATTCGATCTTATTTATTAAGTTGAGTCTCAATGATAAAGTTGATGAAAATCTTTTTAAATCATAGAATATAGTAGAGTTTATGCTCTACTTGACTCTTCTAATGGATTGCTTATTCCGCTGCAGTTTTTGATCTAAAACTTGTTGTCTATTATATTCTATCAATTGTTATACTGTTGAAGGCTAAGGATAATTTATTCTACATTATCTTAGTCATAATATTTCTTACTGGGCTAGTTGAGCTCACCCTTTGCTTTCATTGTTCTCTTCAGGAAATTAGAATATAGATGGGACTAGTCGGGGAACGGAGTGACGGTCCAGATGATAACATTAGTAGTCATCACTATTCAGTTAAATAGTGTGATAATAAATGTAATGAGGACTCCATTAAGTGTGGATATTGTCTAGATGACAATATTTGTATTAAAACTCACAGCATATGTTTTGTCGTATTTTACACGACTGTTGTATAATTAAGTTGTATTTGAATATTGTACAATGTATTTGGCGATTCAAGATGGGTGATGTATACCTGTTTTGGGGGCGTCACATTAATGATTCCTAATTAAAATTAAAATTAAAATTACCTAATTACCAATTACGGTTTCTAATTTACAAATTAGGGTTTCTAATTATTAGAATTTCTAATTAATCATTAGGGTTATCCCTAATTAGACTGTAATTAATACACAAAAGCTTTATACATAGCATTTAAATTCCCAAAATAGGGTTCTCTAATTCCGAATTAGGGTTTTGGCTTCCCGAAACTGAAATTAGGGTTTTTGGTCCGATCGTTAAGGTTTCTTATCAGTTGCTAGGGTTTTCTAACTGAACGTTGACGTTCTTAATATATACCTAGGGTTTAACACTGATAAAATTTATCTGGTCAACCATTGACCCTTAACCACATTCTGTACACATACATGATCATACACACAAAACTTATACCCTTATATACTTAATACTGAATAATTCACACAAAAATTTTTGAATCCATAAAATTTCTTTCCAGAAATGTCAAATCCATTCACTTATTTTTTGTCTAGGTTTATTATTTAACCTTAATTCAATATTTTAAGATTTTATATATATCCAAATTCTCGGGTTGTCACAGAACAAATGCCTATTGTGAGATCCCGAATTTTATGAAATGAAAGTATTCAATTTTTTTATAATTATTATGTTATTTAGTAAATGGTTAAATTGATAAAGGTTAAAGTTAAGGGTGATATTTGAAAATTTTGCAAAGTAAGCAAGTTGATAAAAAATATTCATTGTGTCAGGGAATATTCATTTTAACAGGGAATATTCGTACGACGGCACAATCATTGGTGAACCCCACAACGAAAGTATTGTCTTATTTAAAAAACGACAGTATTATCTTTTTATAAAAATAACGGCGAAAGTTTTACCGTTAAACTGTTGAACTACCCGATAGTAAAAATATAGTAATACGCGTGATTGCATAGTAGGACGCAGTATTGATTATTGATGCTTAGGTAAGAATCCACTCAGTTTACTCAATTATTGGTACAGTAATTGTTGCATAGTATCTCACGTTATTTGATTCAATTATTGTCACAGTATCATCTGCATAATGCTTTATATTATTAAGTCAATAATTGAGACAATAAAGCTATTCATATTATTATTTGTAATATTGACAATGTCTAGAAGTTCTGTTAAGGAGAGGTTTGGTCACCTAATTGCGCGCCAATAAGGAAAAATCCTTATCGGATAGCACCCTCTTTCCTGGGAACGATCTGGTTGTTAAATATTGTGAGTTATAATATTAACGATGAATAATTGTTGAAGTATTAAAAATGTGTTTATTAAAGATAAGTGAATTACAAAAGTTAGAGGGGAATAATGCAAACTTGGAAAACTTTAGGGGTACTAAAGTGTAATAAGTTAAATCAATCTGGACCATTGGTGGTGATTTTAATAGTAAATCAATCTAGACCATTGGTGGTGGTTTTAATAGTAAATCAATCTGAACCATTGATGGTGGTTTTAATAGTAAATCAATCTGGACCGTCGATGGTGTTTTTAATAGTAAATCATTCTAGACCGTCGATGGTGGTTTTAAAAGTAAATCAATCTGGACCGTCGGTGGTGGTTTTAAAAGCAATCAATCTTGACCATCGGTGGTGGTTTTAAAATTAATTAATCTAGACCGTCAGTGGTGGTTTTAAAAGTAAATTAATCTGGACCGTCGATTGTGATTTTAATATTAATCAATCTGGACCGTCCGTTCTAATAGTAAATTAATCTGGACTGTTCGTGAATTAGTTACTATTTAGTCCATTATCCTATAAATAGAAGCTTAATTCTTCTTTCATTCTCACCAATTCACTGAGATTCACAAGAGAAGCTATAGAGAGAGAAACTATAGAGATAAAGAAGAAGAGTATTCCGCTACTTCACTTTTGCAGTATCTAGCTTTCTACTAAGGTAAGGGGTGTTATTTTTGTTTGGTAAGGGGTATTATTTCTTTCGTATTCATAAGGAATACTATTTTTCGTATTCATCCTTTAGTATGTCGGAATAACATATCTACGCGGATTACGTACCGTATGAGGTGAAAATCCATTTGTAGTTTTCGTATATTAATTCTTTTCATATTCTTAAATCTAAACTTACTATGGTAAGTATTGCTTCTATAATTCCTGAAATTAGTGGAATATTCTTTAGTTTTGCGCTTCATTTAGTATCATTTTATTGAAATATTGATATGAACTTTCTTATTAAATATCAATATTTTCACCCGGAGTACAATTCACGAGTTACTATTCACCTAGTTACTATTCACTATAATATTATTCACTCGGGTATTCGGGACACTTTTCATGCTGGGGTACTATTCATAAGTTACTATTCACTCTAGTATTATTTACTCGGGTATTTGGGGCACTTTTCATGCCGGGGTACTATTCACTAGTTACTATTTACTGGTTACTATTCACCTGATTACTATTCACTCTAGTATTATTCACTCGGGTATTTGAGGCACTTTTCATGTCGGGGTACTATTCACGGGGTACTATTCTCGAAGTACTATTCATAGGGTACTATTCACCAAAAAATTTATTTCTTTTCTGTACAAATTATTTTTGATACATTGATATTATTCTTGAATTTTACTCCACAAAGCAGTATCATATTGACAATTTGGATATTTTTAAACTCTTGATAAATTTAAAGTCTTTAATATTTATCCTTAATCTCACTTGATTGAATCTTTATATCATTGTCATCATTCTCATTCTTATATTGAAAGTCATCTTTGGCCCGTAGTGCAAAGATGGATTATTGATTTTACAATTGTATATCTTTAGCTTACGTGCAAAGATGGACTATTGATTATTGGTTTTACAATTGTATATCTCTGGCTTACGTGCAAAGATGGACTGTTAATTATTGGTTTTACAGTTATATATCTTTGGCTTACGTGCATAGATGGATTGTTGATTGGTATGATTATGACCAGGGATCATTCGGTATAATCATGACACGTAATGTTACAAATGATGTGGTAAAAGTCCTCATTGGCCCGTAGTGCATTAAGGGACAGTTGTTGGTATAATTATGACGAGGGATTATTCGGTATAATCATGACCATTGATGAAAACACGAATATCCTTGGCCCGTAGTGCTTGGATAATTCGTGGTCGTGATACTAATGAATATCCTTAGCCATAGTGCAAGGATTATTCGATGATGTGGATTATTTATTAAGTTGAGTCTCAGTGATAAAATATTTAATTCGTAGAAGATAGTAGATATCATGCTCTACTTGACTATTCTAAAATATAGTTGTATGTCTTTGACCTGTGGTGTAAAGATGAATTGTTAATGAATATCTTTGGCCGTAGTGCGAAGATGAATTTATTAGTATGATTATGAACAAGAATTTTGATTTGGTATAACCATGATTTTTGATGTTTCAGGTAAAAACATGTGATGAAAATTATATTCGTCATGGGTGCGAAGAGGAATTTAGAATCAGAATTATGATTATGAGTTATTCACATGATTGTGGATAGGAATTGTTGATTGATGTTACGGGGATAAAACATTGTTGGTGGACTTTTAACATGGAGAAGATAATAGACCTTATGGCCTATTTGACTCTTCTAATGGATTGCTCGTTCCGCTGCAACTATGGTTGAAAAGTTTTATCATATACCATATGTTCTAAATCTCTGATTTATTACTGATGAAGGCTATCGATAATTTAATTATCATTAGTCATGATATTCTTTACTGGGCTAGTTGTGCTCACCCTTTTTGCTTCACAATTCCTTTCAGGTAATAAGAGTGTAGTTGAGTCGAGCGGGGGTACCAAGGGATTAGAACGGTGGTCTATAGCTGTTGAGGTTCTCCCTAAACAGTATGAAAATAATTTTATTGAGAACTATAGATAAGTGTATCGTATTTTATACGTCATTTTAATCGTTGATTTTGGTGAACCGAATAGGGTGAGGTGAACCCAACTTTGGAAGGGTATTTTGCAACTATCATACAAGATGACTAATGACAGACGACCTCGTGTTATCATAAGACAAGGTTGTGCACATGCACTTGCTGATTATACTATGAGCACTACCTATATAATCTTGGAGTTTGGTTGAAATATACTTCTCACTTGGAGACAGTTGAGATAATTATATATCAAGAGAATACTCACCATTGGAAAGAACATGATAGTAATCTTTTCATTTTTCTTTGGGGTCTATTGGGTCAACCAAGGATAATTCTCAAGTCATATGATATCTATCATAACTTAGATGCATGGCCTCCCATGTACGAAGGTTTCCTTGAGCATTATCCAAAGATTTTAATTTCTAAGACAGTTATTGACTGTACTTTTATGTAAAATACCATTGTATGGTGTTGTGGTCAAGGCACCATGAGAGTTACATATATTTGTATTAAAACTCACAGCTTATGTGTTGTCGTACTCTACACGACAGTTCAACAGTTGTATAAATGAAGTTTGTATTTAATTTTTATAGTGTGATATTGGCGACTCATAATGGGTTGTGTAGACCTATTTTGGGGGTGTCACACCTATTGTTAAAGAATTTGTGGGTATTTCCAAGCAAATTATCAGGTCTTCCGCCAGATAGGGAGATCGAATTCGTAATAGATAATGTGCCAGGAGCGGCACCAGTTTTGAGGGCACCACATCGTATGGCGCCAGTAGAGATGAAGGAGCTGATGGTTCAATTACAGGAACTTTTGGATAGAAAATACATTCAACAAAGTGTTTTTCCGTGGGGAGCACCGGTACTATTTGTGAATAAGAAGGATGGATCATTGAGACTTTGTATCGACTACCGAGAGTTGAACAAGTTAACGATAAAGAATAAATACCCATTACCCAGGATCAATGATCTTTTTGATCAGTTGAAAGGGGCAAAGTATTTTTCTAAGATAGATTTGCAAATGGGGTATCATCAGTTGAAGGTTAAGAAGGAGGATGTACCTAAGACATCATTCAGAACTCGTTACGGCCATTACAAGTTTTTGGTGATGTCATTTGGGTTGACAAATGCACCAGCTACATTTATGGATATGATGAACAAAGTGTTCAAACAATATTTGGACAAGTTCGTCATAGTGTTTATCGATGATATTCTAGTCTATACTAAGACATCAGAAGATCACGTTGAACACCTAAGATTAGTGTTGGAGACACTAAAGAAGAAGAAGTTATATGTGAAATTCACTAAGTGTGAAATTTGGCTAAAAAGGGTACAGTTTTTAGGACATGTTATCGACCGAGATGCAATTTCAGTAGATCCAGCAAAGGTGGAATCAGTAATGAATTTGGAACAACCGAAAATGCCGATTGAGGTACAAAGTTTCCTAAGGTTAGCGGGATACTATCGAAGATTCATCCAAGATTTTTCTAAGATAGCTACTTTGTTGACTAATTTGATAAGAAAGACATTGAAATACGTATGGACTGAGAAGTGTGAAGACAATTTTTAAGAACTTAAGAAAAGGTTGAGTGAAGCACCTGTATTATCATTACCTGATGATACAGGAAATTTTGTAGTTTATAGCGATGTTTCACATAGAGGACTTAGTTGTGTGCTCATGCAGCATGGCAAGGTCATCACAGATGCATCATGCAGGCAATTAAAATTATTAGAAAGTTTACCTTACTCATGATCCTGAATCAGCCATGAGATATTTGCCTTAAAGATATGGAGGCATTACTTATATAGAGAGAAATGTGAGATATACACAGACCATAAGAGTCTAAAATATATCTTCACACAAAAAGATTTAAATATGAGACAAAGGAGATGGCTGGAGTTGACAAAGAATTACGACTGCGATATCATGTATCACCCCAGAAAAGCCAATGTAGTGGCCGACGCCTTAAGTAGGAAGGGTCGAGAAAAGTTATCTATGTTAACGGCTCAAACTAAGTAAATAACAAAGATGACTAGAATGGAGTTAGAGGTGAAGTTGCCAAGTGAGTCCGGATAGAAATATTTTACAACAGAGATTCGATCTACCGTTGTAGAGAGAGTAAAGGAAGTAAAACTCAGAAATGATGAGTGTAATCAGATGAAGAAGCGGCTAGCAGATGAAAAAGATATAAAGTATAGTCTTGATAATGAAGGATTATTAAGATTTGAAAGAAGAATTTGGGTTCCGAATGAGACAAAATTAATGGAGGAAGTGTTACAAGAGGCTCATAGTTTGAGGTACTCGATTCATCTTGGTAGTACTCAGATGTATCAAGACCTTTGACATAGCTTTTGGTGGCCGAACATGAAGAGAGAGATATCAAAATATGTGAGTAAGTGCTTAACTTGTAAAAAAGTTAAAGCCAAACATCAACGACCAAGTGGCTTGTGTAAGACCACAACTTTTATGAATAAAGATTAATTTTTCTCGAAATATATATTTGAATATTATGGTGTGGATTTGATATAATGTTATAGTTATGGGTAATAATTACAAATTTTGCAAAGTAAGCAAGTGTTTATAAAATATTTGATTGGCCGGGGAATATTCGTTTTAATAGGGAATATTCGTACGACGGCAAAATCATTGGTGGACCCCACAACAAAAGTATTGTCAGAGTTAGAAAATGTCAGGAACGTCTTTTTATAAAAAATAATGGCAAAAATTTTCCCGTTAAAACTGTTTAAATAACCAAATTGGTAAAAGTAATGCGATACTGGTGGTCAGTTTATAAGAACACAATATTGATTATTGATACTTACGTGAGAAGTCACTCAGTTATACTCAATTATTGCTATAGTAATTGCTGCATAATATCTCTAATATTATTGATTCAATTATTGTCACAGTATCATCTGCATAATATTTTATATTATTAAATCAATAATTGAGACAACAAAGTTATTCATATTATTATTTGCAATATTGACGATGTCTAGAAAGTTCTGTCGAGGAGAAGTTTGGTCACCTAATTGCGCGCCAATAGGGAGAAATCCTTATCAGAAAGCCCCCTCTTTTCTGGGAATGATCTGGTTGTTAAATATTGTTAGTTATAATATTAATGATGAATAAGTTCGTGTTGGTTAAAGATGAAATTGATATTTCAATTGTGTTGGGATTATTAATGTTAGTGGAAATCGACATTTATTTCGATAAGGTTATATTGACCAATCGGGTAATTAATCGGATAAATGAGTAATTAATTTCTATCAATTCACATACTTAGAACTATTTGTTCACATGAATGTACTATTGATTCACATGTGTGTAATATTAGGAGAGGTGGTGCAAGATTGATAATACTTGCATGACTAAATTAAAAATAGAGGTATAGATGAAGGTATTATACAGTAACTATTTTTTTCACATATATAGAACTATTGATTCACAAGACTGAACTATTGATTCACATGATATACTATTAGGGGAGGTGGTGCAAGTTTGATAATACTTGTAGGACTAAATTAAAAATGGAGGAAAAGATGAAGGTATTATACTATAATATTTTGAGCCCAAAACGTGCAATTATCGAAATTATATTTTCCTATAAACAGAAGTTCATTCTTCTTTCATTCTCACCAATTCACTAAGACTCACAAGAGCAATTATAGAGAGAGAAGCTATAGAGAGAGAAGTTATAGAGAGAAAGAAGAAGAGAAATCTACTACTTCACTATTCCAGTATCTAGTCTTATTCTGAGGTAAGGGATATTACTTTTGTTCAGTATTCATAAGGAATAATATTTTCTTCCATACTCTGTAGTATGTGAGTAATATTATTTCGTCTCATATTCCTGATTATACCCTCATTCTGTTAAAGTATTGCTTCTATACTTCGTGAAATTAGTAGAATATCCTTGATATTTGATCTTCATCCAGTATCTTTTCATGGAAATATTATTCTGAGCTTTCTTGATAATTATTGATCTTTTCATGCTGGAATACTATTTATGAGTTACTATTTACGGGTTACTATTCACTCCAATATTATTCACTCAGGTATTCGGGGCACTTTTCATGTCGGAGTACTATTCACGAGTTACTATTTACGAGTTACTATTCACCCAATTACTATTCACTCAAATATTATTCACTCAGGTATTTGGAGCACTTTTTATGTCGGGGTAGTATTCACGAGGTACTATTCATCTGAAAAAATATTTTTTTTTCTGTCCAAATTATTTTTGATACATGAATATTATTCTTGAATTTTACTCCACAAAGAAGTATCATGTTGCAATTTGGATATTTTTAAACTCTGGATAAATTTAAAGTCTTTAATATTTATCCCTGATTTTATTTGATTAATTCTTATATCATTGTCATCATCCTCATGCTTATATTGTGATGAAGGTCATCCTTGGCTTACGTACATAGATGGACTGTTTATTGGTATGATTATGACCAGGGATCATTCGATATAATCACGACCCGTAATGTTACAAATGATGTGGTAAAAGTCCTCATTCGCCCGTAGTGCATTGATGGACAGTTGTTGGTACGATTATGATCAGGGATTATTCGGTATAATCATGACCATTAATGATTACATAAATATCCTTGGCCCATAGTGCAGGGATGATTCGATGATGTGATTTATTTATTAATCTGAGTCTCAGCGATAAAGTAGATGAAAAACTTTTTAAATCATAGAAGATAGTAGATATCATGCTCTACTTGACTCTTCTAATGGATTGCTTGTTCATTTAGCAGCTTAAACTTGATGTTTATTGTATTTTATCTGTTTAACACTGTTGAAGGCTAATGATAATTTATTCTGCATTATCTTAGTCATAATATTTCTTACTGGGCTAGTTGAGCTCACCCTTTTGCTTTCATTGCTCTCCTCAGGAAATGAGAATGTAGCCGGGACTAGTCGGGGAATGGAGTGACGGTCCGAGATGGTTATTTTAGTAGTCCTCACTACTTAGTGTGATAATAAGTGTAATGAGGATTGAATTTGAGTTTGGATATTGTCTATGAGACAATATTCATGTAAAAACTCAGCTATTTTTTGTCGTATTTTTACACGACAGTTGTATTAAAGAAGTTTGTATTTGATTTCTATACCATGTATTTGGCGACTCAAGATGGGTGATGTATACCTATTTTGGGGTTGTCACAGTTGGTATCAAAGCTTAGGGATATGATCCCTGGCTAAGATGTGATACTAAAACTAGGAGGGGAGAGACGGGTAATTCCTTCGCTAGTATGACCTACCTAAGTTTATTTGTTATTTAACTGGTCGGTTAGAATATATAGAGATAATATGTGGCATGTCAATTATCCCTTGTTTTATAGTGGTATTTGAAAATGGCATCTAAAAACCAAGAGATGAACTCATATAGAGTTTTAAGTGATGAATCGAGGAGATTCATTTAAAGAATAAATATTATAGTATAATATTTTGTTATAACAAAGATTTTTTAGGGAGTACTAATTAAGTAATTAAACTTGATTGTAGGATGTCAGGCGAAGAAGAAATTAGAGATATCCATGTGGTGAGTGAAGAATTGATAGTTGCACCGAGCTAGTCGCAGAGGTAGCAGCTGGGAGTGAGGAAGAAGAGGAACCTGAGGAGAATTTATTAGGAGAACTTTATGATCGAAATGTTGAACTGCAAAATCGTATTCATGAGTTAGAAGAAGCGGTTTGAAGAACTATGCGAAGCGATGGAGCAAAAGGATGCAACAATTCAACCTTCTGTTACCCGATATGTGATGCTTGAACAGAAGCACCCTTTGGTAGAGTATAAGATGTTAAAGCTAGAATCTAAGAATTTAAATGTCAAGGATCAGCTGAAAGAACAAACAACTGAACGAGTAAGAATGAAGGATGCATGGGTAAAAGTTGCACGATGCGTTAATATTGTGGAAAGTGAAGTCCATTCCAAGAAGGCTAAAATAGATGATATGTATTTCTCTTTTTGGACAGCAATTGGGAGAATCCAACATCAAATTTTGAATTACCCTGTACATTACGGTCAACCCCAATTCGATATGGATCAAAGATTAATGATTCAGATTATGAAACAGGAGTACGACGAAGAAGTTGAGGGTGGAATATGCCCTATAGCAAAAGTCAATTCCAATGGTAATGATGACACCAAAGGCTGTCCCAAACATATCAAAGTCGGTGGTTCAAGTGAGAGTGCTTTTTGTAACTTTCCAAAAAGCGAGGAACCAAATGAAGTTATCACGAGTAAATTAATCATAAACTCTTGTGAAGTATATACCTTATTCGATACCGGTTCTACCCACTCTTTTATTTCTCCTACTTGCGCTCAATGTTTAAATTTAACTCTGGAGAAATTAGACCTTGACTTATCTGTTGAAACTCCGTTGGGAGAAACCTTCATAACATCCACTGTTTATAAGTCTTGTTTGATTTAAATCGGCAACCGCACGTTACCTGTCGATCTCATCTCTTTGAAAATACTTGCCTTTGATGTGATTTTAGGAATCGACTGGTTAACTATTCATCATGCTAAAATTGATTATTTTCGTAAGGTTGTTAGCCTTCCTAACCAAACTATTATGATAATTCAGGTAACCACACCACCAAAGTTAATCATTGTCATATTAAGCCATAAGTAAAGAGCCTCAAACCTTTCGCTGGTGACTTCTAAGTCTTGGAATGCACCGAAGCCAGACTTTTTGTAGGGGAAGTCGTGAATAACGGTGGCAATTTGATAGGTATCAATGTGACGTGCTATCCAAGTCTTGGATGAGAGTCACAATTTTGAATGATATTTCTATCGTTAATAAATTTCCTGAAGTATACCCCGAAGAACTTCCTGGCCTACCCAGAGCGTGAAATCAAATTTTGTATTGACCCCAGTATAAAACCCATTTCTAAAACCCTCAAATATATATTTCTTCAACTAAAACGAACGTATCATGTGCCAAAGACGTTGGCTCGAGCTGTTAAAAGATTACGATAATACCATTCAATACCATCGTAGAAAAAATGAACGTGGTAGCTGACGCGTTGACTAGAAGATCGTATGCGGTAACGAGTGCGATATTGTTAACACAAAAACCCATTTCATACGACTTACAAAAGATGGAGATAGAGTTAAAGACTCCAAGAACCTACGTGAAGATAGTGAATATATGATTAGAACCAACTTTAATCGATAAAGTTAAAACTGCTCAAGCTACAGACCTGAAGTTGATGCGTATGAGGAAGAAAGTACAATAAGGTGCTATTCCGGAAGAAAGAATCGACGAAGAAGGAATACTTCGAGTCAACTCCAGACTTTGTGTTCCTAACGACTCTGACTTAAAGTATAAAATCATGATGGAGGCGCACAACACACCGTTTGCAATCCATCTTGGGAGTACCAAAATGTATCATGATCTTTGACATACATTTTGGTGGAGCAATATGAAAAGAGAGATCGCGGAGTTTATCTCAAGGTGTTTAACTTGTCAACGAGTCAAGGCAGAGCATCAAGTGCCAAAAGGTCCATTGCAACCACTTGAAATTCTAGAATAGAAGTGAGAGCACATTACCATGGATTTCATTACTGGTCTTCCCAAGGTTTCTCAAGGCATTGATGTGATTGGGGTCATTGTTGATAGATTGACCAAGTCTGATCATTTCTTACCTATACGAGAAACTTATTCACTTGAACATCTTGCTCGTATTTACATAAATGAGATTGTAAGATTGCATGATATGCCACTATCCATAGTTTCTGATCGAGACCCAAGATTCACTTCACGATTTTGGGTTAGTTTGCAAAACGTTATGGGCACGAATTTAGGATATAGTTCGGCATATCATCCTCAAATGGACGGGCAGTTGGAGTGGAATATTCAAACTCTTGAAATTTTGTAACAACCCAATATTTTCTATACAAATAAATCAGAAATTTTGCGTATAATTTTTTTTTTTATTTATTAAAATAAATATGGTGAATATGTGCCAAGATAATGTGTATGTATTTATGTGATGAATATAAAATATATTTATTAGATGAATAATTACAAATGATTTTATTTTAGAATTATTGATTATTATAAATTATATTCTTATAATAATTAATTTTATTGTAGAAATGTTTTTATTAATTATTTTCCATGAAAATATAATTATATATTATATAAATAATATATGAAATGATTTTATAATAAATATTATAATTATTTTATTATATGAATTTTAGTACAGATTATTAAGTTAATTATTTTAACTTAATGAATAATGTTAAGTATGGCAGATGAATCAGATATGGAATCAAAATCCTAATTTTGGATTTTGATCAATGCATGAGAATAATAATATAATATTAATTATATTTTAATTTTTTAGTGCTATAAATATGTACTGTATGAATGTGAACTGTCAATGGTTGAACAATTATGGTGCAATATTTGAAAACCCTAGATTTACTGTGGAAAACCCTAATTTGCAACTCAATTTTGAGTTTAAGACTATTATATAACCGTGTTATATGATTTTATGGTTAATTAGGTCAACCCTAATTAACATTTAGATATATTAATTTCTAGAAATCCTAATATTTGAATTATAAACCCTAATTGTGATTTGGTAACCCTAATTACAAAAATTATAAACTTTAATTATTAAATTAGCAAGGATAAATATAATTAGTATATAATACCCTAATGTTCATGTATAATTAGAACCCTAACCTAATTAAGAAAATCCTAATTATAAATTTTAGAAACTAAATTTTTATTTTATACAAACCCTAATTGGTAGATCTTACAAATGTTATGCGCTAAACCTTAGAGTTAAACTCTAACGGTCAAACCCTAAGGGTTTGTCATGACTACCAAGATTGCCATTAAATTTGCAAGGCTATGGACCAAAATACCCTTATGTGCATTTTGTATTAGCTTGCTTGTAGAATTAGTTATAACTTTAGTTGCTCAACAACTCTAGCAACTCCATTGACTTAAAATTGCCAGCAAACAGCCTCTATAACAACCATACATGCATCTTGGGCTTCTATATATAGATTGAAAGAGAGAGAAAAATCACTTTTAAGCCATTTGGACACCCACTCTCTACCAAGTCCCTCTCTCTCTCTCTCTCTAAGCAACGAATTTCCTTAGAATTTTAGTCCAAAAAGAAAGCCCTACTACCACCCATAACCAAATCAGAAGCCAAAATCAAAAATTGAGCTTAAAGGTATAAAAACCCTAGCCATGAAATCTGAATCTAATCTTGTGTTAGATGTTATGTTTTGAGTTTTAGAATATGTTGTTTATATTCCATATAGTTGATCTGGGTTGACACATACTAGATCCATAACTTTAAAATGCTCAAAATAATGTTTTTGAAAAATCTGGAAAAAACAAATTTGGATTGTCTGACAACAAATGTCAGAGCCCATAGATCCTTCTCTATTTATTATTTTTGATGTTTCAAGCTTATAATGTGTAGCATGTTATGTTTTCTATGATCTGGATCACGAATTAGGCTTAGATCTGGTATAGAGTGCAAGATATTTGTGGTCAAACTACGTTGACAAGCATTGATCGGGAGAAATCTGGGCAGCCCAGATCATGCCCAGATGGGTCTGACAAGAAGTTCAAGGCCTTTGATCTTTCTGTTTGTTGTTTGTTTGTTATTTTTGTTGCATCTAGATTGTATTCTGGTATATAAACTCCATGTTTATGCCTTAAAATCTCCTAAACATTAAACTGGATGAAAGTTGTAAGACCCCGAATTTTATGAAATAAAATTATTCAATTTTTCTTATAATTATTATTCAGTAAATGGTTAAATTGATAAAGAGTAAAGTTAAGGGTGATATATAAAAATTTTGCAAAATAAGTAAGTGGCTATAAAATATTTATTTTTTTCTCGGGAATATTAGTTTGGTGTGCGTGGAATATTCTTGTTGTCGGGGAATATTAAATGCAACTGCCATGACCCATTCGTGAGCCTCATAATGCAGAATAGCTGTCGAATGAAGAAAAAACAACAAGTTTGAGTTTTTTATAAATAACGGCGTAGTTATTCACAATTAACAATTGTTGGAATACCTTGTGGTTAAAATACACGATGTCTGCGTGGTTGCACAAAGAACACACCTTTGTATTGCACAATATTTTTTTTGAATTATTAATTCTTACGTGAAGAAGACACTACTCAATAATTGTTACGATAATTATTGTTCAATATTTTATTTTATTGATTCAATAATTGATGCGTTGATATTTTATATTATTGTTGTTTCAATAATTGTCACGGCAATATTTTCCATTATCGGATCAATAATTCATATTATTTGAATAATATTATTAGATAGCATTATTGGCAATGTCTAGAAAGTTACATCGAGGAGAGGTTTGGTCACCTAATTGCGCGCCAGTAAGGAGAAATCCTTATCGAAAATCGGTGTTCTTAAAACTCTATTGCGTGAGTTATAATTTTAATCCGACCGTTGGATCGTTGTGATTTTTGGATATGTTATACATATATAAGTTGAGTATATATCCACAAATTTTGAACCGTTAAAAATTAACGTATGATTTGTTATGAATTTTAAGAGGTGTTGAAAATCATCCGTTTGTGGATTTTGGATATTTTCATCGAATTTGGAAAACTTAAAGCTACAAAGTTGTAGAGAAATTCGATTTCGTGTGGAATGGACATAAAATTCGTATTTTTCTGATAAACGGGCTATTTTCTATGAATTATTGAAGTTTTGGAAAATAAAATAATTTTTATTAAATTGTGGGTGGGACCCACTTTTGTTTTAAACATGTGGGCTGCCAAAAAATTTTAGATTTGGCATGCTTGATGGCTGGTTTTGGTAGGTGGCATGCAAGGAAGAAATAAATAATAATATTTTATTATTTTAGTCTCCTTTGGCGTTCTAGCATTTTCCTATAAATAGGTGCTTATGTTAGAATTGAAAAGCACACCAGAAACATAAGTTTTCTCTCTCTATATTATCGAGCGTATTTTTGTGAGTATTTAGATACTTTGAGAGTTGCTTTTCTGTGCAAGTTTCTTTCGGCTTTTCATCCGATATTCCAGTCAGAAGTACTGTTCTTTTGAGGTAGGGGATTTTTAAGGGTTATTATGTTTTTCAGTTTCGTACTTTTTCCGAACCTTCAAAAATTCTGAAAAAAATTTGAAATGATAAATTGATGAGTTTTCTTGATTGTGTCCAAAAATGGTATTTTTGGATGTATAGATTAAGAGTTATGAATTTTATGAGAAAAGACTATTTTAAAAGTAAACCCTTATAACTCATTGTGGTTAACTCCAAAATTGATGAAATTTTTATTGAGAGTACATCTATATAATATCAGTATACCCTGAAAATTTTGGAATTTTTGGATAAAAGTAAAATTTATGATAAATGTCTAAATATTCGGTAGATTTGGCCATATGAAAAATAATAAATGAATTTTAAAAATTTCGAGAAAAATATATGTTCAATATGGAACTATATTATGCTAAATCCCAGAAAAGAAAATTTGTTTGTATTGATTTGGTATTTTTCATGAAAATGGACTAGTTATGAGTAAATGAATTAAATATGTTATGTGAAGTAACAAAATTATAAAATAGGATTTTATGGCTTGGGAATCCTATATAAGGTATATGCAGATTTTTGATGAGGGTTTTGGTTATTGGTGATGAAATCTTATGAGTTTGGCATTTTAGGATGATTAAATGCATTAATTAATAAAGTGTAAACAATTTAAATAAATTGTTTATAAGTTTAAGAAATGATTAAAATATTGTTATAATATTAATAATATTAGATTATGAAATTATTAAGTGATTTATAACATTTGAATTAAGGTGTTATAAATATTGATATGGATTTTATTGTGAAAGTTTATCTTTTTGTGTCGGGGTTACTATTCACGAGTTACTATTCATGGGGTACTATTCACGACAAAATTGGTTTCTTTTTCTGACCAAATTATCGTTGATTTATGAATCTTACTCTTGAAATTAAATCCATGTTTTGATCATATTTTTTTTTATTATAATATTTAACATTTTTATAATCCTGGTGAAAAAATTTCTCTTTGACTTAAGTGTAAAGATGGATAGATTATTGGTAAGATCGTGACTATAGGTTCTCTTTGGCCAGTAGTGCAAAGATAAATTGATAACTGGTATGATCATGACCATTGAATTTATAATTGACTCTTTAGCTTAAGTGCAAAGGTGAATTGATCAACATGGTTATAATTATTGTTTATTTAAATTCTGAAATAATTATATATTTCTTTGAAATATTAATATCTTTGGCCCGTAGTGAAAAGATGAATTGTTGATGAATTTATTTGGCGTGTAGTGCAAAGATGACCTGTTGTTGAATATATTTGGCCCGTAGTGCAAAGATGACCTGTTGTTGAATATCTTTGGCATGTAGTGCAAAGATGAACTGTCAATGAATATCTTTGGCCCGTAGTGCAAAGATGAACTTATTAGTATGATTATAAACAGGAACTGTGATTTGGTATAACCATGATATTTGATGTTTCAGGTAAAGACATGTGATGAAAAATATCTTCGTCTTGGATGAGAAGAGAAAATTAGAACTACAATTATGATTATGAGTTATTCACATGACTGTGAACAGGATCTGTTGATTAATGTTACAGGGTTAAAGCATTGTTGGTGGACTTTTAACATGGAGAAGATAATAGACTTTATGGTCTATTTGACTCTTCTAATGGATTGCTCATTCCGCTGCAACTATGGTTGAAAAGTTTTATCATCTACCATATGTTCTAAATCTCTGATTTATTACTGATGAAGGCTATTGATAATTTAATTATCTTTAGTCATAATATTATTTACTAAGCTATTTGTGCTCACCCTTTTGCTTCACAATTCCTTTCAGGTAATAAGAGTGTAGCTGGGTCGAGCGGGGATAACAGGGGATTAGAACGATGGTCTATAGCTGTTGAGGTTCTCCCTAAACAGTATGGAAATAATTTTATTGAGAACTTTAGATAAGTGTGTCGTATTGTATACGTCATTTGATATTTAATTTTGGTGAACCGAATAGGGTGAGGTGAACCCAACTTTTGAAGGGTGTTTTGCCACTATCATACAAGATGTCTAATGACCTATGAGTTATCATAAGACATGGTTGTGCACATCCACTTGCTAAGTATATCTACGAGCACTACCTATATGATCTTGGAGTTTGGTTGAAACATAACGTTCAATTTCAGACGGTGGATATAGTTATATGTCAAGAGAAGACTCACCATTGGAAGGAACATGATAGTAATCTTCTCATTTTTCTTTGGGGTCTATTAGATCAACCAAGGATAATTCTCTAGACATATGATATCTATCATAACTTAGATTCATGGCCTCCTATGTACGAAGGTTTCCTTGAGCACTTCCCAAAGATTTTAATTTCTAAAACAGTTATTGACTGTACATTTATATAATGTATCAATGTGAGGTGTTGTCCATAGTTGGGACATGAGTCACAGTTGGTATTAAAACTCACAGTATATGTATTGTTGTATTTTGCACGACAATTGTAGTAATAATGTTGTAGTTATTTTCTGTACCATGTATTTGGCGACTCAGAATAGGTTGATGGATTGGACCTATTTTGGGGGCGTCACAAAAGTAGTAACCGGTCAAAGTATATAAGTAGTTCACGTTTATGGTTTTCTGGAAAACCCAGAAAATCTATGAACATGGGTTCTGACAAGCTTTGACCGACCATTTTCTGCTTGATTGTGTTGTTGTTAGATCGATGTTATGTAATAGAGTTGTAGTCTTACATGTTGTCTACACACTGAAGGCTTAAGATCACATAAACATTACAAGGATAGCATGTAGTGAAGGCTCAAAGTATGACCCATGATCTGTTCTTCATTTCTAGGTAACCCAGAAATGAAGAACGGTCCTGACAACACTTTTGGAGGCTCAGATCTCCTTGGATATATGTTGTATGAACTTGTTTGTTGTATTATCTTGTAGTCTTGTAGTAGCTCTACACAATCGGCTCAACAACATTCCTAGAAACACAACACACGGATTTACACCTGGTCAAAGTAGTACCCACGATAACTGCACGTGTTCTAGGTTTTTATGAAGAACATAAAGAACACCTATAGTGACGGTTCTGTCACTATAGGTGGTCTTTAGCGACAGTTTATTCATAAAATTATTGTTTTTATTTAATAATTGGTATTAATTAGTTTTTAATTATGAAAAATACAAAATAAATTATTAAAAATTATTTTAAAGCCCAAAAATTATATTTTAATTATTTTGGATATATTTCATAAATATTTAATATTTTTGAAATATTAAAGGTATTTAATTTATTTAATTATTATATTAAATGAATTATTTAAAAATAATTTTAATAATTGAAAATTATTTAAAATTATATTATGGTATAAGAAAATATTTTAAGTTATTTTAATGACTTTTAATATTTTGTGATGAATTTCATTAATTAATTAATATTAATGATGATTTAGTTATTTAATAAATGAATTAAATAAATAATTTAAAAATGATTTTATTATATTAAAATCATTTTAAATAATAATAAGGTATTTAAAAATATTTTAAGTTATAAAATATAACTTTCAATATTTAAAGGTAAATTTCATTAATTAATTATTCTTAATGATATTAAAGTTATTTAATAATTATATTAAATAATTTAGTTTAAAGATGATTTTAATATTATAAAAATCATTTTAAATAAAAATAAATTGTTTAAAGATATTTTAAGTTATAAAATATAACTTTTAATATTTAGAGGATAATTTCATTAATAATTTAATATTAATGATATTTATTTAACATTAATGATATTAAATTTATTTAATAATTATATTAAATAAATGGTTTAAAAATGGTTTTATTAATTTAAAAATATTTAAAGAGGATATAAATGAATTAAAAATATTTTAAGTTATACTTAATGACTTTTAATATTTTGAGGAATAGTACATTAATATTTTAATATTAATGGTAATTATTTAAAAATGATTTTAAATATTTTAAAAAATCATTTAAGGGTAATATGAATGTTTTAAAAATATTTTGAGTTATTATAAATAACTTTAATATTTTGGCAATGGTTTCATTAATAGTTTAATAGTAATTAAATATTAATGATAATAGAATTGTTTAATATTTAAATCATTTGATAATGATTCCGGTGTTTGAAAATTAATGATAAATTATGATAAATATTTATAATAGAGTCTTAGACTCGATAATTACCCGATAAAGTTGTCGGTACACTGACATGTTTCAGAAATTGATCTGGACTTAGATAGGTTGATTTGATAAGTGTTTATTTGTGATTCAATGGTTGTTGAACATGTGTGACAATGTGATTAGGTTATGTGCTGACTGCGAAATGCAGTACTATGTGTTATGGTATATTATTCTAATCGAACGAATGATCTAATTACTGATAGGTCGTGATATAAAAGATAAATCTAAGTTGCATTTTGTAAGCAGCAGATCAGGCAAGTATCCTACAATTGCATTTTCTTTATGCAATGGACATGAGTAAGAATGTTTCAGAATTATATTATTATTGTACAGATTATTAACCCTATACTATATACGCTCATTAATTATCAACATGTTAGTATATGGTAATTCAGATATATATTCTGTTCGTTAATTTCTTTAAATAGTTATACAAGGGTCCCCACTTGGATAATCATTGTATTTAATCACATGTTGATACACCTTTGTTAATTAACCGTATGTATATAAATATATATATATATATATATATATATTGAATTATAGATTATTGTTGAAAAAGATAAAATCTTTGGTTTGGAACCCTGACAAGTATGAACATCCCTTACACGGGAAATTTTTTTATGCACCCAAGGTGGACAGAGTGAACTATAACATCGTTCTTGCAATGTAGTATTGATCAATATAGGGTACAACGGGATGATCACCCCTGTGCCCGTAAGTTATGACGGTTTACAGATGAAGTTCTGTTTAACCTTTTCGAAAATGAAAATAATGTTCATAGTATGTCACCTTAACCCTATTTATAGTCAGTACGTAGTTTCAAAAATTTGAAAGAGGCTTGTTATGTTATTATTATCGGTTCAGATTACTTCACAACTATTGATTTGTTGTAGAAGGGTAGAATAAAGAAAACATTTAAATTCTTTAAACATAAATATATAATTGTTAATACTATGCTGGGCACTCAAATGCTCATCCTTGCTTAATTTAAATGTTTTCAGCTAAGTGTGAAGAACTAGAAGGCTCATGCAGAAACAAAGGAAAAGGAAAGCTAACCAAATAAGATTTGTGGCAGTTATGTAATAGTTTGATATTATTAAGACAATGATATATATTTATTATTATGTATTGGAATGAATGTTTAAAGGTCTCGTACCCGAGGAACTAGACTCTGATAATTATGTAAATTAAGTTTGTTATTTATATTATTGTTATTATTATTAGTATTATTCCGCTCATAGAAATGGTATCGTGAAGCACCGAGTTCGGGTTTCAAGTACCTGGATTTGGGGGCTTTATATTATTGTTATTATTATTAGTATTATTCCGCTCATAGAAATGGTATCGTGAAGCACCGAGGTCCTGTTTCAAGTACACAATTTGGGGCTTCTGAGTTTGTAGTATTAGAGCTATAGGGTTAGAAACCTTAGGTGGGATAGACCTTAGGCTATAACCTTAGAACAGAGGGAAATGTTGAAAATATAAATAACTCATTTAGAGTTTAAAAAGAGATGAATTGAATAAATTCATCATCAAACAAAATAAAAGATAAATTATATAAAACTATTATTTGCTTTGTGTATATACTATATGCTAATCAGGATAATTTATGTGTGTAGATGTCTGGTCGAAAAGGCTTGTTGTATGCTTATAACTTGAAGAATGATCAAATTCATACACCTGAGCTAATATCGAAGCCAATAGCTGAAATAGAGGCTCATAATGAAACCAACTCGGACGAGGTGGTTATTGTAGAAAACGTGGTACCAGATCCGATAATGGTGGAACTGACAGATAGTGATTCGGACACTAAAGTTGAAGCTAATCAAGCATCAATAGAAGTGCAGAATCTGAGGAACAAGGTTTCTTCTTTGGAAAGGTTGTGGGAGATAGAAAAGCTGCTTAATAGTCAACTGCGTCAGACGTTAATAGAAACAATGGAAGAACATGATAAGCTTAAAATCCAAATTGATTAGATAGGAGCCCCAAACAAAACATCGTGTGCAGCTCCGAGTAACAAGGGAAAAAGAAGGATAGAAGACCATGACTTAGGAAAACCCGATAAGAAGAAAGGGAAAAGAATATGTTATCTTTGCGGCTATGAGGGGAATACCACTCTGTATTGTCCCGACTATAAACTAGGTGCATGTTTTGTTTGTGGAATGGAAGATCATCAGGTGAAGGTTTGTCCAAGGAAAAGCCTTAGTAAATAAGTAGTATAGGTTCTGTTGTGTAGGTCTGTTTAATATAATATGTGTGATTAGTATGCCCGTGTAATGAAATATTCTAAAACTTTTGTGTTAGTCAAGGTTGTAAATCCTGACTTTTGTAGTCACAAAGGGATAGCTGATGTTTAAAGCAGTATGTGCTGCGATATGTAAAGTATTTTGAAATTGTTGAATGAATATGAATCTAAGTTTGAGTAATGAAACAAGTTTAATATCTTAAACTTATGTGATAAGGTTTAGAATATAAGTTAAATTATGTTTAATTATCCAGATAATGCCGCCAAGACGTCAAACTCGACATCAAAGGGTAGAAGAATCTGTCAATAACGTTGAGGGACAACAACAAGCAGACCCAATGCAACATTTTGCAAATATGGTAGCACAAGCTATGCAACAAAGAATACCAGCCATAGGGAATCAGCTGAATAATCACTTTGCAAATTTTAAAGATTTCAAGGCTGTAGGACCGCTAAAATTCAAAGGTACAACTGACCCTGTAGAAGCCCAAACTTGGGTTAAGGAGATTGAGAAGGCGTTCATAATAGCTAGGGTAGCTGAGGGGCAAAAGACCGCTTTTGCCACCTACATGATGAAGGGTGAGGCAAACTTTTGGTGGGAAGCGAATCGGGCGAGGGCAGGAGAAGGTGTAGTTACATGGGATAGATTTAAAACACTATTTTTCGAAAATTATTTTTCAGCTAGTATTCAGGCTAGGATGGAGGTGAAATTTCTGGAGTTGAAGCAAGGTGATATGTCAGTTGCGGAATATTCCGCAAAGTTCAATGAACTGGCTAGGTTTTCTCCGTATCAAGTTGATATGGAGGCTAGGAAAGAAAGGAGGTTTGAGCTGGGATTAAAACCCTGGCTCTACAAGAAGGTGGCGGTGTTGCAGATCCCTACATTTGCAGCACTCATGGAGAAGGCTATTATTGCTGTGGAGGGGAGTGAGGCTATGAGCCTCTATAACAAGGAGAGAAAGATTAAGGACGAGGTTGTAGGAACTGGGAAGGTAGAAATTAATAGTGGAAGTAAAAGTGGTAGTAGCAAGAGGAATGGGAGCAATTTTGGAAGTGTGCAGGTAAAACAGGAAGGTGTTAAGAAGCCAGTGGTGCAGTGTGGAAACTGTGGAAAGAACCACTCCGGTGAATGTTTGAAAGGAAAGTTTGTTTGCTATAAGTGCGGGCAAGAGGGTTATATTTCTCCCAACTGCCCCAATCCAAGAATGAACAGTGGGTGTTTTCTATGCGGGTCGACTGAGCACAAGGTGAAGGATTGCCCGAAAAGGAGGATGGAGGCAGGTAGTGTGAATACTGGCAAGGGCAGCGGGACTTTAGCGATTACGGGACCTACATCATCCAGCAAGCCAACCAAATCTACTGCAATGGATTTCAACATGACGGTCCAGGATACCATAGCAGCTGGTGGTGCAACTCCAGGTATTATTCGTATAACTTTTATTTATTTTATATACATGAATTTCATATATATAATAAATTATTTTATAAAGAAATTTTGAAGGAGAAATTTGAGTTCTATTAGAAATCAAATTTCCGTTTAATCAGATAGATAAGCTTTATGTGAATAGTTAAAGATCAGTTCGATCAAAGTTGGTCGAGATCTACTTGCAATGATTGCGTATGCTATGTACCCTGTTATGTATAGGTTTTAAAACGGTGATTCCGAGGACGGAATCTTTATAAGGGAGGGTGAATGTAATAACCCGATATTTTCTATACAAATAAATCAGAAATTTTGGGTATAAATTTATTTATTTATTTATTAAAATAAATATGGTGAATATGTGCCAAAATAATGTGTATGTATTTATGTGATGAATATAAAATATATTTATTACATGAATAATTACAAATGATTTTATTTTAGAATTATTGATTATTATAAATTATATTCTTATAATAATTAATTTTATTGTAGAAATGTTTTTAGTAATTATTTTCCATGAAAATATAATTATATATTATATAAATAATATATGAAATGATTTTTAGAATAAATATAATAATTATTTTATTATATGAATTTTAGTACAGACTATTAAGTAAATTATTTTAACTTAATGAATAATGTTAAGTATGGCAGATGAATTAGATATGGAATCCAAATCCTAATTTTGGATTTTGATCAAGGCATGAGAATAATAATATAATATTAATTATATTTTGATTTTTCAGTGCTATAAATATGTACTGTATGAATGTGAACTGTCAATGGTCGAACAATTATGGAGCAATATTTGAAAACCCTAGTTTAAGACTATTACATAATTGTGTTATATGATTTTATGGTTAATTAGGTCAACCCTAATTAACATTTAGATATATTAATTTTTAGAAAACCTAATGTTTGAATTATAAACCCTAATTATGATTTGGTAACCCTAATTACAAAAATTATAAACCCTAATTGCTAAATTAGCAAGGATAATTATAATTAGTATATAATACCCTAATGTTCATGTATAATTAGAACCCGAACTTAATTAAGAAAACCCTAATTACAAATTTTAGAAACTAAATTTTTATTTTGTACAAACCTTAATTGGTAGATCTTACAAATGTTATGAGCTAAACCTTAGGGTTAAACCTTAAGGGTCAAACCCTAAGGGTTTGCCATGACTACAAAGAGTGTCATTAAATTTGCAAGGCTATGGACCAAAATACCCTTATGTGCATTTTTTATTAGCTTGCTTGTAGAATTAGTTATAACTTTAGTTGCTCAACAACTCTAGCAACTCCATTGACTTAAAATTGCCAGCAAATAGCCTCTATAACAACCATACATGCATCTTGGACTATTATATATAGATTGAAAGAGAGAGAAAGTTCACTTTTAAGATATTTGGACACCCACTCTCTACCAAGTCCCTCTATCTCTCTAATCAACGAATTTCCTTAGATTTTCAGTCCAAAAAGAAAGCCCTACTAACACCCATAACCAAATCAGAAGCCAGAATCAGAAATTGAGCTTAAAGGTATAAAAACCCTAGCCATGAAATCTGACTTTAATCTTGTGTTAGATGTTATGTTTGAGTGTTAGATTATGTTGTTTATAGTCCATATAGTTGATCTGGGTTGACACATACTAGATCCATAACTTTAAAATGCTTAAAATCAAGTTTTTGAAAAATCTAGAAAAACAAATTTGGGTTGTCTGACAACAAATGTCAAAGCCCATAGATCCTTCTCTGTTTATTATTTTTGTTGTTTTAAGCTTCTAATGTGTATCCTGTTATGTGGTCTATGATCTGGATCACGAATTAGGTTTAGATTTGGTCTAGAGTGCAAGATATTTGTGGCGAACCACGTTCACCAGCATTGACCGGGAGAAATCTGGGCAGCCCAGATCATGCCCAGATGGGTCTGACAAGAAGTTCATGGCCTTTGATCTTTCTGTTTATTGTTTGTTTGTTGTTTTTGTTGCATCTAGATTGTATTCTGGTATATGAACTCCATGTTTATGCCTTAAAATCTCCTAAACATTAAACTGGATGAAAGTAGTAACCGGTCAAAGTAGATAAGTAGTTCACGTTTATGGTTTTCTAGAAAACCCAGAAAATCTATGAACACGGGTTCTGACAAGCTTTGACCGGCCATTTTCTGCTTGATTATGTTGTTGTTAGATCGATGTTATGTAATAGAGTTGTAGCCTTACATGTTGTCTACACACTGAAGGCTTAAGATCACATAAACATTACAAGGATAGCATGTAGTGAAGGCTCAAAGTATAACCCAATATCTGTTCTTCATTTCTGGGTAACCCAGAAATGAAGAACAGTCCTGACAACACTTTTGGAGGCTCAGATCTCCTTGGATATATGTTGTATGAAATTGTTTGTTATTTTATCTTGTAGTATTGTAGTAGCTCTACACAATCGGCTCAACAACATTCCTAGGAACACAACACACACGGATTTACACCTGGTTAAAGTAGTACCCACGATAACTGCACGTGTTCTGGGTTTTTATGAAAAACATGAAGAACACGTATAGTGACGGTTCTGTCACTATAGGTGGTCTTTAGCGACAGTTTATTCATAAAATTATTATTTTTATTTAATAATTAGTATTAATTAGTTTTTAATTATGAAAAATACAAAATAAATTATTAAAAATTGTTTTAAAGCCCAAAAATTATATTTTAATTATTTTGGATATATTTCATAAAAATTTAATATTTTGAAATATTAAAGGTATTTAATTTATTTAATTATTATATTAAATGAATTATTTAAAAATAATTTTAATAATTGAAAATCATTTAAAATTATATTATGGTATAAGAAAATATTTTAAGTTATTTTTAATGACTTTTAATATTTTGTGATGAATTTCATTAATTAATTAATATTAATGATGATTTAGTTATTTAATAAATGAATTAAATAAATAATTTAAAAATGATTTTATTATATTAAAAATCATTTTAAATAATAATAAGGTATTTAAAAATATTTTAAGTTATAAAATATAACTTTCAATATTTAAAGGTAAATTTCATTAATTAATTATTATTAATGATATTAAATTTATTTAATAATTATATTAAATAATTTAGTTTAAAGATGATTTTAATATTATAAAAATTATTTTAAATGAAAATAAAGTGTTTAAAGATATTTTAAGTTATAAAATATAACTTTTAATATTTAGAGGATAATTTCATTAATAATTTAATATTAATGATATTTATTTAACATTAATGATATTAAATTTATTTAATAATTATATTAAATAAATGGTTTAAAAATGGTTTTAAAAAGGATATAAATGAATTAAAAATATTTTAAGTTATACTTAATGACTTTTAATATTTTGAGGAATAGTACATTAATATTTTAATATTAATGGTAATTATTTAAAAATAATTTTAAATGTTTTAAAAATCATTTAAGGGTAATATAAATGTTTTAAAAATATTTTGATTTATTATAAATAACTTTAATATTTTGGCAATGGTTTCATTAATAGTTTAATAGTAATTAAATATTAATGATAATAGAATTGTTTAATATTTAAATCATTTGATAATGATTCCGGTATTTGAAAATTTATAATAAATGTTTAGAAATCATTATAATTAAGTCATTTAAAAATAATATGACTGATACTTACAGATATTAAGTTACAAAATAGAGTCTTAGACTCGATAATTACCCAAATAAAGTTTCGCGGTGACAATCAAAATGTTTGAAATTGATCTGGACTTAGATACGTTGATTTGATAAGTGTTTATTTGTGATTCAATGGTTGTTGAACATGTGTGACAATGTGATTAAGTTATGTGCTGACTACGAAATGCAGTACTATGTGTTATGGTATATTATTCTAATCGAACGAATGATCTGATTAATGATAGGTCGTGATATAAAAGATAAATCTAAGTTGCATTTTGTAAGCAGCAGATCAGGCAAGTATCCTACCTTTGCATTTTCTTTATGCAATGGACATGAGTAAGAATGTTTCAGAATTATATTATTACTATACGGATTATTAACCCTATATTATATACGCATATTAATTATCAATATGTTAGTATATGGTAATTCAGATATATATTATGTTCGTTAATTTCTTTAAATGGTTATACAAGTGTCCCCACTTGGATAATTATTGTATTTAATCACATGTTGATACACCTTTGTTAATTACCCGTATATATATATATATATATATTGAATTATAGATTATTGTTGAAAAAGATAAAACCTTTGGTTTGGAACCCTGACAAGTATGAACATCCCTTACACGGGAAAATTTTTTATGCACCTAAGGTGGACAGAGTGAACGATAACATCGTTCTTGCAATGTGGTATTGATCAATTAAGGGTACAACGGGCTGATCACCCCCGTGCCCATAAGTTATGACGGTTTACAGATGAAGTTCTGTTTAACCTTTTCGAAAATGAAAATAATGTTCATAGTACGTCACCTTAACACTATTTATAGTCAGTACGTAGTTTTAAAAATTTGAAAGAGGCTTGTTATGTTATTATTATCGGTTCAGATTACTTCATAACTATTGATTTGTTGTAAAAGGGTAATATAATAAAAACATTTAAATTCTTTCAGGTTATAAATATATAATTGTTAATACTTGCTGGGCACTCAAATGCTCATCCTTGTTTAATTTAAATGTTTTTAGCTAAGTGTGAAGAACCAGAAGGCTCATGCAGAAACAAAGGAAAATGAATGCTAACCAAATAAGATTTGTGGTAGTTATGTAATAGTTTGATATTATTAAGACAATGATATATATTTATTATCATGTATTGTAATGAATGTTTAAAGGTCTCGTACCTGGGGAACTAGACTCTGATAATTATGTAAATAACAAACTTAATTTCACCATATTATACTTTTATAATTATGTAGGTTTCATTAGTAGAATTTTCCTACAATAACAGTTATCAAGCAAGTATTGACATGGCTCCATTAGAGGCGTTGTATGGACACAAGTGTCGTTCTCCAGTATGCTGGGATGAGGGTGGGTGAATCAACGTTGTTGGGACCAGAATTGGTATGCATGACAATAGAAAAGATTCAAATGATCCGAAAATGTATAAAAACCTGACAAGATCGATAAAAGAGTTATGTTGATCTTCATCGAAGAGATGTGAAATTCAATGTTGGAGAGCATGTGTTGTTACGTGTTGCTCCATGGAAAAGAGTTATAAGATTTAGAGAAAGAATAAAGCTCAATCCTCGATTCATTGGGCCATTCAAAATCCTTGATCGAGTAGGAACTGTGGCCTATAGACTCGCCTCAATGCAAAATATGTCTCGTGTTCATAATGTTTTTCACATATCTATGTTACGTAAATATGTGAAAGACCCAAACCTCATTATTGAATTAGAACCGGACGAGATAGCGGAAGATTTAACGTATGAAGAGGTACTTGTTAAGATCTTGGATAAGAAGGATCATGTTCTACGCTCCAAAGTTATACCTCAAGTTAAAGTTTTGTAAAGAAACCACGATGTTGAGGAAATGACCTGGGAGTTAGAATCTGAAATGAAGTCAAGGTATCCTCACCTCTTCGACATACCAGGTACGTACCCTAATTTCGAGGACGAAATTTCAGAAGAAGGGAGGTTGTAAGACTTCTACTTTTATGAATAAAGATTAATTTTTCTTGAAATATTTTTTGAATATTATGGTGTGGATTTGATATAATGTTATAGTTGTGGGTAATAATTACAAATTTTGAAAAGTAAGCAAGTGGTTATAAAATATTCGATTGGTCGGGGAATATTCATTTTAACAAGGAATATTCGTACGACGGTACAATCATTAGTGGACCCCAAAACGGAAGTATTTTCTGAGTTAGAAAACGATAAAAATGTCTTTTTATAAAAATAATGGTGAAAGTTTTATCATTAAAACTGTTTAAATACCCGGTGGTAAAAGTATAATAATACGCATGGTTGCATAGTAGCATACGGTATTGATTATTGATGCTTACGTGAGAAGTCACTCAGTTATACTCAATTATTGCTACAGTAATTGCTGCATAATATCTCTCATATTATTGATTCAATTATTGTCACAGTATCATCTGCATAATATTTTATATTGTTAAATCAATAATTCAGAGGACAAAGTTATTCAAATTATTATTTGCAATATTGACAATGTCTAGAAAGTTCTGTCGAGGAGAGGTTTGGTCACCTAATTGTGCGCCAATATAGAGAAATCCTTATAGAAAAGCCCCCTCTTTCTTGAGAATGATCTGGTTGTTAAATATTGTGAGTTATAATATTAATGTTGAATAAATTCGTGTTGGTTAAAGATGAAATTAATATTTCCATTGTGTTGGGATTATTACTGTTAGTGGAAATTGACATTTATTTCGATAAGGTTATATTGAACAATCGGGTAATTAATCGGATAAATGAGAAATTAATTGCTATTAATTCACATGCTTATAACTATTTGTTCACATGAATGTACTATTGATTCACATACATGTACTATTAGGGGAGGTGGTGCAAGATTGATAATACTTGCATGACTAAATTAAAAATAGAGGTATAGATGAAGATATTATACTGTAACTATTTTTTTCAAATGTATAGAACTATTGATTCACATGGTGTACTATTGGGAGAGGTGGTGCAAGTTTGATAATACTTGTAGGACTAAATTAAAAATAGAGGAAAAGATGAAGGTATTATACTGTAATATTTCGACCCCCAAAACGTGCAGTTATCAAAACTATTCATCCGGAGTACTATTCATGAAAAAAATTAATTTCTTTGCGGTCCAAATCATTTTTGATATAATATCATTCTTGAATTTTACTCCACAAAGTAGTATCATGTTGGCAATTTGATCATTATTGAATTCTGGATATATTAAATTATAATCTTTAAAAATTTATCCTGTGCTTTCTTTTAATTGAATTCTTATATCATTGTCATCATCCTCATGCTTATATTATGATGAAAGTCATCTTTGACTTACGTGCAAAGATGGACTGTTAATTGGTATGATTATGACCAGGGATCATTCAGTATAATCATGATCCGTAAAGTTACAAATGATGTGGTAAAATTCCTCATTGGCCCGTAGTGTATTGATGGACATATGTTGGTATGATTATTACCAGGGATTATTCGGTATAATCATGAACATTGATGATTACATGAATATCCTTGGCCCGTTGTGCAGGGATGATTCGATGATGTGGTTTATTTATTAAGCTGAGTCTCAGCGATAAAGTGGATAAAAAACTTTTTAAATCATAGAAGATAGTAGATATCATGCTCTACTTGACTCTTCTAATGGATTGCTTGTTCCGTTGCAGTTAAATTTGATGTTTATTGTATTTTATCAGTTTAACACTGTTGAAGGCTAATGATAATTTATTCTGCATTATCTTAGTCATAATATTTCTTACTGGGCTAGTTGAGCTCACCCTTTTACTTTCATTGTTCTCCTCAGGAAATGAGAACGTAGCCGGGACTAGTCGGGGAATGGAGTGACGGTCCGAGATGGTTATTTTAGTAGTTCTCACTACTTAGTGTGATAATAAGTGTAATGAAGATTGAATTTGAGTTTGGATATTGTCTATAAGACAATATTCATATAAAAACTCAGCTATGTTTTGTCGTATTTTTACACGATAGTTGTATTAAAGAAGTTTGTATTTGATTTCTGTACCATGTATTTGGCGACTCAAGATGGGTGATGTATACCTATTTTGGGGGCGTCACAACTTGTTAGTCATTGGAGATTTCGGAATGGAAGTGAGAGCATATCACGATGGACTTTGTGGTGGGATTTTCGATTACATAGAAAGAGTATGACACTATTTGGGTAATAGTGGTCTGGTTGACGAAATTGGCTCACTTTTTGCTAATAAGAGTCAAGTATAACTTATATCAGTTAGCTAAACTTTATGTTAAGGAAATTATTTCCAAACATGGAGTACCGGTTTCGATAGTGTCAGATCGTGATCCACGATTCACAGCAAACTTTTGGAGAAGTCTGCAAGAATAGTTGGGAACACAGTTGAAGTTAAGTACATCGTATCATCCATAAAGAGATGGGTAGAGTAAAAGGACAACTTAGACTCTAGAAGATATGTTAAGATCTTGTGTCATGGATTTCAAAGGTAGTTGGGATGATCATCTACCATTAGTATAGTTTGCATGTAACAACAGTTATCATGCGAGCATAGGCATGCCGCCTTACGAAGCTTTATATGGAAGGAAGTGCAGAACACCATTGTGTTGAGATGAAGTAGGAAAACGCTGAATGCTTGGACCTGAATTGGTGCAGCAAACAACGGATATAGTAAAGTTGATACGAATGTGATTGGTAGTAGCTCAAGACAGACAGAAGAAGTTTACAGATTCACATCGCGTGAATAGAGAGTTTGAAGTAGGCTCGTATGTATTTCTAAAGGTATCTCCCTGGAAAAGAAATATACGCTTTGAAAAGAAGGGAAAGTTAAGTCCAAGGTTTATAGGACCTTTTAAAATATTAAAAAGGGTAGGAGAGGTAGCTTACATGGTAGCAGTACCTCTAGACTTAGAATGAATACATAATGTGTTCCATGTATTTGTGTCACGTCCTTATAAACCAGATTTTAAGCACGTAATAGAGTATGAGCCTATTCATGTTGAGAAAGACTTGACGTACGAAGAAATGCCTATTTAAATTGTTGATAGAAAAGAGCAAGTTCTGAGGAACAAAGTTACACATTCAGTAAAGGTGTTATAGAAGAACCACGATGTCGAAGAAGCAACGTTGGAACTTGAAGAAAAGATGAGGAAGAATTACCATCAGTTGTTTGTTTAATTTATAGCCAGATTCTGGGACAAAATCTTTATAAAGGAGGGGGGGTGAATGTAACGACCGAGAAAATCAGAATAATTATAAAATAATTTTATTTGATTAAATAATGAATAAAATTATATTATATGTTATTGATAATGAGTAAGCAAGATGAAGGTTGTTTTATAACCTAAGAATGTTATAATATCGTAGTATTTTGGCTACGTGGAGGAATTAAAATGTTTGAATTTCCAAGATGAAAATAAAAGCTTTTCGAGAAATTTTCCGAAAAACACTTATCATCAATATCTGCTCGGGAATTATTCTTGAACTTCTGAGAAATATGTAACGATAGAATAACAAGGAATGATGGATTATGTAATAATAATTCAAGTATGGCAAACACAGTTTTTCGCCTGCGTACTAAGTTCTAGAATATTAAGTAAGTAAAGATTGAATAAATGATGATCGTATGAAACACAAGTATTATACGAGGTAATGAATATGAGTATGATACGAAGTATTATACAAGTATGTATGAATGATAGTATATCATATATGATGAATGATTATATGACTTAGTATACGAGAAGAATACATAGACTATATGTTAAAAGCCTTAAAGCTAAGTGTAATGGACTTGTAGGATTTGTGTAGGAATTGGGCAAGCCCAAGTGCAAACTTGTTAAAGCCCAATGATGTGAAATGCAAGCCCAAATGTTAAGCCCAAAGTAATTAAAACCTAAGCTTGAACCAAGAATCGGAACTGTGGATCGAACCGATGGGTTACCAGATAAGAAAAACCCATGGGGCAACCCATGTGGGCCCCATGGAGCACATGACCAGCCATCTTGGAGACCAAGTAAAGTGAATTTACTTGGTGACCAAGATAGGAATAGTAAGGAGGTGGAAATGAGGAGGTGGGATGGCATTTTGACCTTAATGCCCTCACTTAGTAAATCCTATAAATAAGATAGTTTAGCTTGTCATTTGCCTTGTTTAATTTCCACCAACATCCTCGATTATTAAGAGAAAAGTGAGAAAAGCTAGAGCTTTGATAATTCAAGAAGAAAAGAAACAGAACCAAGCTTGAACTTCAAGGGTAAGAAACCTTTAAACCATTATTCTCTATCTCTTCAATTATAGTTTGATAGAGAATTGGATAGTGGTGGAGCATGTTTGATAAGGAGTATAAGGATGGTTAATAATGGATGTAAACCTTAATAAACCATGTTGAAAGTGAATCATAATCATAAAAGTTATGAACTAGTGAAGAACATTGAAGAATTGTCATTTTGTTGTTGATGGACAAATTTAAAACCATCATATTTGTTGTTGATGGAAAAGTTTAAAACCATCATGTATTAAATTAGATGAAATATGTTTGGTTAGGATGTTAGAATGATGGAATGAATCCATTTTGAACAGTGTAAAAATCTCAAGTAACGAAGTTATGGCGAAATTTACGAGATTAGACGATAATCGTCGAAATCGTGAAATTCTCAGAATGAAAGTCAAAAGTCATCGTTGAACTCGGAAATATTGGGTTTAGATTGAGAATAATCTAAGTTTGCATTTTAGAGTTGCAAACTCGAGAATGGTCAAATTTCGACTTAAAACAAAGAAACGAGCTATGAACGTTCATGAACGTTTAACGAATTCATAACTAAGAACTCAAATGGTGAATTCCATGTTAACGAATTTGAGAATGAAATATTTTCTAATGAAATCATAGTTCATGTGATTTGTGAGATAACGGCTTTTGAACGAGCCAATTCAGACTTATAATGAAGAAGTTATGAGCCCAAAAAATTCACCGAAGAAGAAATCTATCAAAATTGTTTGAGGCACAAGGCCGGCGCTGCAGCGTGACCCATGGCTATAAAATTGGCACCGCAGTGCCAGGTCGAGTCCAAAACCTACTGCTGTGATGCCCCCAAATTTGGGTATCTTCCAACCCGACAGATGGTGCTACATGGTACTACCATTCACATATACATTCAATTGAAATAACTCAAAAGAGTGAATATGTCTCATTTATATTCTAAAATAATATTCCCTTTCCCAGGTTCTTTATAACCATTACATGTGTTTTTTGTCATACTATCAAATACTTATAACATTAATCCTATACTATTACATAGACACTTCATTGGTATGCCTTAGCCTTTCTTTTATCCTTATTCGATCCTTCAGGTCGTTCAATCTTAGCTGCATTCATATGGTTCAAGAAAGAGTGAGCATAACTAGCTCATCAAGTATGATAATTTCATTAAACAACATGCTTGACTCATATGAATCATATATCTTCTATAACTGAAGTAACAGTTATGAAGTACTATAGATAAATCAAAATAGCACTTCTTTTCCTTTAAAACATTTCACAATGAACCATTTTCATTAAATATCAATTTTAGTCCACGACCTTGAGCATTTCGTTCTTACTTTAAAAAATACAACCCGACATTAAGTCTGTAAGTCCGATATATCTTACGAACACGTCTAGGTGATCAGTCTATAGTACTCTATGTTGTACAACACTTCTTCTTTAAACGTATTTACGTTTAAGTTTTGGCAACCTCACGTGCCTGTCGTTTGACGAAAAAACGTTTGTTTATTCATACTCAGTCTTTCTTTGAAATCCATACCAAAACAGTTTGGCAAAAGATAACAACTTTGATAACATTTCGATAGATTATAAGAAATCCAATGAATACATCTAGCCGAAGGAATTGGCTTCGACCTCATCATACATTAACTCATGCATAAGAGACATGAATTACAAAGCTTGTCCAGAATGAACATAGACAAGGGTTAGAACACTTACCTTTAGCGTCTTCTACAGATTAAATACTTTTCCTTTTTGAATCTTTAAGGATTCTACAATGCATAACCATGTAACATACCACATTAGGTCATAATCAATCAGGTATGATCCCTAACGTATCTTACCCTTCTTCTCAATCTAATCGTTCATTAGATTTGTTTAACATTGGTTACGATTATCGCATTGTTTTTTATTTACGTTCAAAGTAATTTTTCATCAACCTTTAGTTGTAATTCTCAACATTATAATCATCATTGAGGATGCTACTTCAAGTTTATTAATGTTATAATTCACCATTAATCAACTGTCATCCTTTTTATATTCATAACCTTTCTATAATGTGCTTTACCTAGTGTTGGCGTTGCGGCGCCAGCTTCCCTTATAAGACTCACAGTGCGGCGTGAGTCTCTAGTAGCTTTTACCCAGATCTGGCGCTGTGGTGCCATTCTCAGTAAAAATGGTCGCACTACGGTGCCACTCTCAAGTAGGTTATGGCCTTGGCCTGGTGCTGTGGTGCCATCTTTAAAGCCTTGGGCTGCGCTGCAGCGCCGACCCTGTGCCTCAGATAGTTATGACAGTTTTCTTGCTTAGTGAACTTCCCAAACTCATGATTTGTTCATTTTAAGTCCGAATTGGCTCGTTTAAAAGCCATTAGCTCACAAATCACATGAACTAAGTGTTCATATAAGAATTTTACATTTTGAATTTGTTAACACAGAATTCACCATTTAAATTCGTTATTATGAAAACGATAAACGTTCGTGAACGTTCATAGCTCGTTTCTTCGTTCTAAGTTAGAATTTGACCATTTTCGAGTCTGCAACTCTAAAATGCAAACTTAGACTATTCTCTATCTAAAACTAACGTTTTTGAGTTCAATGTTAACTTTTGACTTTCATTCTGAGATTTTAACGATTTCGACAATTACCGTTTCATCTCATAAATTTTGCCATAACTTCGTTACTTGAGAATTTTACACCGTTCCAAATGGATTCATTCCATTATCACAACATATACTATCTAATCCTATAAATGATGGTTTTAAACTTGTCCATCAACAATAATATTACAATTCTTCAATGTCTTTCATTGGTTTATAACTTTTATACTTATGATTCACTTTCAACATGGTTTATTAAAGTTTAAGTCTTCTAACAACCATCCGTGTTCCTTCTTATCATACATACTCAATCACTACTCACTTCTCTAACAAATGAAGAGATGGATAATCATGGTTAAGGATGCTTACCCTTGATGTTCTAGCTTGGTTCTTTTTCTTCCTCTTGTTCTAGCAAACCTAGCTCTTACTTTTCTCTCTCAATATAAGCTCTAGATGTTGGTGGAAAATAAACAACCAACAAATGAAAATAAAGCTCTCATATTTATAGGAATTGCCAAGTTAGGATATAATGGTCAAAAGCCATCCCACCTCCTTTCTCCACCTCCTTACTATTCCATCCTTGGTCACCAAGTAAATCACTTTACTTGGTCACCAAGATGGTTGTCGTGTGATCCATGGGGCCCACATGAGTTACCCCATGGGTTTTTCTTACCCATTTACCCATATGTTCGATCCACGGATCTGGTTCTTAGTTTGAACTTAAGTTTTAATAACTTTAACTTAACCTTTGGGCTTGCATTATCAAACATTGGACTTTAACATTAATTCATTTGGGCTTGTACAATTCCTACACAAATCCTACAAGTCCAATACTATTAGCTTAAAGATTATAACATATTCTCTATGTATTCTTCTCGTATGCTAATTCATATACTCATTCATCATATATGATATACCATCATTCATACACACTCGTATAATACCTCGTATCATACTCATATTCATTACCTCGTATAATACTTACGTATCATACGATCATCGTTTATTCATTAACGCTTCACTTTCCCAAACGTTCTCGATCTTAATACGCAGGCAAAAAAAATGTGTTTGTCATACTTGAATTATTATTACATAATCCATCCTTCCTTTCTATTCTATCGTTACGTATTTCTCGAAAGTTCAAAAATAATACCCGAGCAAATATTGATGAATATTATTTTTTAGAAAATTCTTGGAAAACTTTTATTTTCGTCTTGGAAATTTAAACACTTTAATTCTACCACGTAGCCAAAATACTACGATATTTCAACATGTTTAGGTTATAGAATAACATTCATCTTGCTTACTCATTATAATATAATTTTATTCATTATTTAATCAACTAATTATTTTACAAATTATCCGATTTTCTCTGTCGTTACATTCACCTCTCCTTATAAGGATTATGTCCCCAGAATCTCGCTTAAAATATTAAACAAACAACTGAGGATAATTCTTCCTCATCTTTTCTTCAAGTTCCCACGTTGCTTCTTCGGCATCGTGGTTCTTCCATAACACCTTTACTGAAGGTATAACTTTGTTCCTCAGAACTTGCTCTTTTCTATCGATGATTTAAATTGGCATCTCTATGTACGTTAAGTCCTTCTCAATAAGAATAGGCTCATACTCTATTACATGATTATAATCTGGCTTATAAGGACGTAACACAGATACATGAAATATATTATGTATTCGTTCTAAGTCTAGAGGCAATGCTATCATGTAAGCTACCTCTCTACCCTTTTTAATACCTCAAAAGGTCCTATAAACCTTGGACTTAACTTTACCTTCTTTCCAAAGCGTATCTTTCCTTTCGAGGGAGATACCTTTAGAAATACATATGAGCCTACTTCAAACTCTTGGTTTACTCGATGCAATTCTGCAAACTTCTTCTGTCTGTCTTGAGCTACTACTAGATGAATTCGTATAAGTTTGACTATATTCGTTGTTTATTGCACCAATTCAGGTCCTAGCATTCACTGTTCTCCCACTTCATCCCAACACAATGTTGTTTTACACTTTCTTTCGTACAAAGCTTCGTAAGGCGACATGCCTATGCTTGCATGATAACTGTTGTTATACGCAAACTCTACTAATGGTAGGTGATCATCCCAACTACCCTTGAAATCCAAGACGTATGATCTCAACATATCTTCTAGCATCTGAATTGTCCTTTCACTCTATCCATCAGTTTGTGGATGATACGTTGTACTTAACTTTAGCTGCGTTCCCAACTGTTCTTGTAGACTTCTCCAAAAGTTCAATGTGAATCGTGGGTCACGATCTGACACTATCGAAACGGATACTCCATGTCTAAAAATAATTTCCTTAACATAATGTTTAGCTAACTGATCTAAGTTATACTTAACCTTTATTGGCAAAAAGTGAGCCAACTTCGTCAATCGGTCCACTATTACCCAAATAGCGTCATACCTGTGTAATCGGAAGTCCCACCACAAAGTCCATCGTGATATGCTCCCACTTCCACTACGGAATCTCCAATGACTGTAACAAGCCACTTGGTCGTTGGTGTTCGGCCTTAACTTTTTGACAAGTTAAGCACCTACTCACTTATTCTGCTATCTCTCTCTTCATATTTGGCCACCAAAAACTCTGTCGAAGGTCTTAATACATCTTAGTACTACCAGGATGAATCAAGTACCTTGAACTATGAGCTTCTCGTAACACTTCCTCCTTTAATTCCGCCTCATTCGGAACCCAAATTCTTCCTTCAAACCTTAATAACCCCTCGTTATCAAGACTATACTTTATATCTTTTTCCTTTGCTAGCCGCTTCTTCATTTAGTCATACTCATCAGTAATGAGATGTACCTCATTGACTCTTTCTACAATGGTAGATCGAATCTCTGTTGTAAACAATCTCTGTCTCGATTCACTCAGTAACTTCACCTCCAACTCCATTCTAGCCATATTTGTTATTAACTCAGTTTGAGTCATTAACATAGACAACTTTTCCCGACCATTCCTACTTAAGGCGTCGGCCACTACATTGGCTTTTCTGGAGTGATACAGGATATCGCAGTCATAATCCTTTATCAACTCCAGTCATCTCCTTTGTCTCATATTTAAATCCTTTTATATGAAGATATATTTTAGACTCTTATGGCCCGTGTATATCTCACATTTCTCTCGATATAAGTAATGTCTCCATATCATTAAGGCAAATACTACCATGGCCAGTTCCAGATCATGAGTAGGGTAAACTTTCTCATAATCTTTTAACTGCCGTGATGCATACGCAATGACCTTTCCATACTGCATGAGCACGCAACCAAGTCCTTTATGCGAAGCATCGCTATAAACTACAAATTTTCTTATATCATCGGGTAATGATAATACATGTGCTTTACTCAACCTTTTCTTCAGTTCTTGAAAACTGTCTTCACACTTCTCAATCCATACGTACTTCACTGTCTTCCTTGTCAAATTAGTCAATAGAGTACCTATCTTAGAAAAATCTTGGGATAAATTTTCGATAGTATCCCGATAATATTAGGAAACTCCGCACCTCAGTCGGTGTTTTCGGTTGTTCCCAATTCATCACTGCTTCCACCTTCGTTGGATCGACTAAAATCTCATCCCGATCGATAATATGTCCTAAAAATTGTATCCTTTCTAACCAAAATTCACACTTAGTGAATTTTGCATATAACTTTTCCTTCCTTAGTGTCTCCAACACTATTCTTAGGTGTTCAGCGTGATCTTCTGGAATCTTAGAATAGACTAGAATATCATCGATAAACACTACGATGAACTTGTCCAAATATTGTTTGAGCACTCTGTTCATCATATCCATAAATGTAGCTAGTGCATTTGTCAACCCAAATGACATCACCAGAAACTCGTAATGGCTGTAACGAGTTCTGAATGATGTCTTAGGTACATCCTCCTTTCTAACCTTCAACTGATGATACCCCGTACATAAGCTCTCAACCAACTCTCTCTCTCTCTCCAACCCTATAAATTTCTTTAGTAAATCAGTCCCAAAAACAAGCCCTACCACTTTCATATCAAATCAGAAAGCTAAGAAACAAGATTGAGCAAAGAAAGGTATAAAACCCTAACCTAGAATCTGATCTTGCTTGAGGTGTTATATGTTATGATTTTGTGTTTAAACACGTTGTATGTAGTGTATATAGTTGATCTGGGTTGGTATTTGTGAGACCCTGAATTTTATGAAATGAAAGTATTTAATTTTCTTATAATTATTATTTTATTTAGTAAATGGTTAAATTGATAAAAGGTTAAAGTTAAGGGTGATATGTGGAATTTTTTGCAAAGTAAGCAAGTTGATTTAAAATATTCGTTGTGTCGGGGAATATTCATTTGGTCGAAGAATATTCTTTTTGTTAGGGAATATTCGTTCGATGACACTATCATTGGTGGACCCCACAACGGAATAATTGTTGTAGTTAGAAAATGACAGAAATAACTTTTTTTTAAAAATAATAGAAAAAGTCTTACCGTTAAACTGTTGAAATACCCGGTGGTAAAAATACAGTAATACACGTAGTTGCATAATAGCACACAGTATTTGTAGACACTCGAAATTTTCTCGCATTACATTACTACTAACATTGCAGGAGGCGATTAAGTCTTCTGAGATAATCCTGGAAGACAACTCACATCCATTCTGGATACCACCGGAAGTTCAGTCTCAACCACGGAACACACACCAGGAGTATCGGTTCCAAGATCGGAGATAACCCCGAGTTTCGTTCTTGGAGATAACCCCAAGGAATGTCGTTTGTTGACTTATGTCACACTCCATGTTTTGATGATGATCCTATTATTTCACTAATCATGCTATATAACATTTTAGGGAAAGATATAACATTTCAGGAACATCAAGGAGGAAGTTACAAAGTCAAGATGTCCTTGAAGAAAGAAAAGCAAAATTGAGTCCTAGGAATATATGTAAGATCTTAGCATTTATTACTTTTCAAAATAAGGCTCTAGGACATGTGCATTGCATATATACTTGCATTCTCATACTTGATGCCACCTACTGATTCACTAGCCCTGATATGCATGGCCAAAACTGCTTACCATAACGTAAGGAATCAAATCATGTTAACCAATATATATATATGGTAATCTAGAGTAAATGGTCGATTCAATAAAATATCATAAATCATTTACTGTCATCAACTTGATTCACGGTAAGCACAACACATGACATATCATAAATTATGCATCATAAATCGTGCGTTATGATTCAAGGACCTTAATTCTGGCAATTAATTAAGGTAACTAGCTAATATCATGCTTTATATAAAAGCTCAAATTAAGGGACATCACACTAGATTGTTATGTTAAAGAAAATCTGCTTCGTGATGATACTTGATTATATCCGGTAATTGCCAAAAAGAAAGCTGTCATATGACAATATGGTTACTAAATGCAGAAATCATAAAAGATATAGACTAAATGTGATGGATTATCTATTAAGCAAGATTCCCTCAGTAATCACTAAGATACACCTATATTGCATACTAAATCATGACGTGTCTTATACTGATATGCATATATAAGATGTCTTGATCTTTGGCACAATCTCCGGATGACAGTCTATGTATTACATGACTTATGCATACTGTCTCTAACGATAATATCACGCATAGACAACAAGCAATGGTAATACATTAGAAATGCCTATAAATGAACTGATTTCTTTATCGAGAAGAACACGAAAAACATATACAGTATCCTCAAAGCATACAAGCTACAAAGTTGTTTTTCTTCTCGATCGATATTGATTGCATTAAGAAAAGAGCTTCAGTTAAGAAGGTCGTATAAAACATAATCTGATAATATTCTTTTTGCATATCATTTCATACTAGAGCCTTGAATTGGTAAGTTATATATTGCTTGATCATTAGACCTCTAGTGTGTATCTTATTTTTACTTATCTCAACCAATATCCTTTTGGGTGTAATTCTATTTGAGTTACGGTATTATTACAATCAAGTTTTGAAGAAAGCATAGTTGCTTAAGGGTGCATAGGTGCAGATGGAACAAAGGTGTTCAACTTGGTAGAACTTGTATTGTAATTGAAAATTTTAATAAAAGTGAGTCTCCAATACCAGTTGGTATTAGACGTGGATTAGGCTGCTATTCTAGAGGGTAGTAGTTGAACCACGTAAAAATTCTGGTGTTTATGTGATTACATTTTGTGCATCCAGCAGCCTGCATTCCATATCCATTTATATCAAAAAACTGGTTGATTTGAAATTAACTACGATACCGTATTTTCATACATAAACCTACAAAGATATAGAATCCAGCTTGCTGCATTAAATATCCAAAGGAATTTTCCTCATTAATTAAAAGTTGGACATAGGTTGTGCATACACTTATTCAACCCCCCCCCCCCCTTCTATGTGTACCTATTTAAATTTCATTTGGTATCAGAGCTTGGCTCTACGTATCTTTGTCTTAAAGGTGACTTGTAGGGAAAGATTCTGAAATGGCACAACTTGGAAATGCTCATCGCTAAGGTCAATCAACAAACCGACCTCCACTACTCTTTGGAACAGAGAACTATAATTTCTGGAAATTTCGGATGAGGATATATCTTAAGCGAGACCCATGGGAATGGTGGGTGGTAGAGAATGGACCGGTAGTCCCAAGGAAATATGATGGCACTCCAAAAACCCTACTCGAGATGGACTCAACCGAAACATACATGGAGTCATACGATTCGAAAGCAATGAACACTCTTCTCAGCGGCATGGTGTAATCCAAAATAGATAAAGTCTCTTCATGCAACACATAAAAGGAGATATGGGATACCCTAGTGGTAAGCCACGAAGGAACTTCCAAAGTACGAAAAGTTAAGCTAAGTTTGCTCATGCATGACTACGAAATGTTCACACTGGAAAGAGACGAAACAATCAAAATGGCTCAAGCAAGATTTTTGGTACTTATAAACTCTTTGAAGTTGCTCGACAAGTCAATTCCACAAAACGAAATCAATCGTAAGCTACTTCGGGCTATGCCCAAAAGGTTTGCATCTAAAATTACTACTCTTTAAGATTCCGTCAATATCTCTTCTATGGATACATTAACTCTCGTTGGTGAACTAAAAGAATATGAACATCAATTGAAAAGATATGATGACGAGGAAGAGGTTCCTCGAAAGAAAGTGCTAGCTCTAAATGCAAGAATTGAAGAAGAACTTGAAAACAAGTTAGATGATGAAATAGCCATGATATCAAGGAAACTTAAGGGACTACTTCAAAGAAAGAATCAAAGGAAAACACATTCAACTCATAAAAACACAAAGCTAAGCAAACCGAAGAAACCTGTTTCAAGTGTGGACGACCAAGTCACTTCAAAAAGGATTGCTTCCAGCTTAAAAACAAAGGAAAGCAAGGCACTAAGGAGTTCAAAAAGCATAAAGCATTCTTAACGTGGAGTGACGATGAAGAATCCGAAGTGGAAATAAATGCAAACGATGATCTGGCTCAAATCTACTTCATGGGACTTGAAGGTGAATCCAGTGAGGTATCTCTTTCTGATGTTATTATTTTAAAATAGGAAAATGAAAAATTAAAAGAAAAAAACACGTACTTAAAAGATCTAGTAAACACTCTAATGGGTGAGGCAGAAGCACTAATTGATGAAAAGAAAGAATTAGAAAAAGTAACACACACAAATGAGGAAAAAGCATTAGCAGCGAAAAATGATTATTTAGATAATTACAATAAAATACTATTCAATAAGGTAAAACATCTAAATAACAAAGTGAAAAAAATTAACAAATGAGATAAAAATGAGAGATGTGTGCATTAATGCATTTGGGGATGAATCGGTCAATAAAATACCTCCAACTAATGAACTGCAAAAGGAAATAGAGTCATTAAAAACCTCTCGAGCTAAATTTGTTCACGGGGAAGAAAATCTAAATGTCTTGTTAGGAAAACAAAGACCCATTTATGATAAAAAAAAAAAAAGGCATAGGTTATAACTCAACATATAGAAAGGAAGTTGAAATGCTCAAATCTAAATCATCATTTAAATTAAATTATTGCACACCTTTCACTACTTGCAAAAATTGTGGCATTAAAGGACATCTAGAGATAAACTGCTCAAGAAAGAAAAATAACAATCGAAGTAAAACCGTATGGGTAAAGAAAAGTGATTTGATTTCAACTAACACAAGTGGACCCAAAAAGATATGGGTACCAAAAAGATAAATTGTATCTCTCTCATACAGATTTGTTTCAAAGCCAATGTATCCTCTCAAAAGTGGATTCTTGACAGCGGATGTTCACGCCACATGACAAGTGACAAATCTAAGTTTGTGGTACTAAATGTAACAAAGAAACATGGAACTGTCACGTTCGGTGATAATCGGTCATGCAAAATAATTGGGAAAGGTAAAATCAGTAATGGTAAGGTTAACATTAATAATGTTCATCTTATTAACGGTCTAGAGTTTAATCTTATCAGTGTTAGTCAATTAATGGATAATGGACATCAAGTAAATTTTGAAAAAGATAAATGTACAATTTTACATGGTACTAACAATGCTGCTTTAGTTGCCCAAAGAGAAGGAAATATATATACTCTTGATTTTGAGCAACAGGAGGAAGAATTATGTCTTGCAACCATTCAAGATGAAGCAAATCTATGGCATAGAAGGATGGGACATGTTCATATGGATCTTATCAAAAAGTTGCCATCAAAGAACTTAGTAAGAGGATTACCCAAAATGAATTTTGAGAAGAAAGGTATATGCGAGCCTTGTCAACTTGGAAAACAAGTAAGAACATCATTCACAGCCAAAAACATGGTATCAACTTCCTCTCCCTTACAATTACTCCATCTCGACTTATTTGGACCTGAAAGGCATACTAGTTTAAATGGAAAATTCTATGCTTTTGTGATAGTCGATGACTTTTCTAGATATACATGGGTACTCTTTCTTAGAACAAAAGATGAGGCATTTAAAGAATTTGAAAAACTGATTAAAAATTTCGAGACTAAATATAGTCTTAACCTTATAAAAATCAGAAGTGACTATGGTATCGAATTTCAAAAGGATTTCATTATATTTTGTAATCAAAAAGGAATCACGCATGAATTCTTAGCACCTAGAACTCCACAACAAAATGGAGTGGTAGAAAAGAAGAATAAAACATTACAAGAAATAGCTAGAACTCTAATTCAAGAAAGTAAACTCCCTAAGAAATTTTGGGCCAAAGCTGTAAACACAGCATGCTATGTGCTAAATAGAGTGTTAATCCGACCAATCATTTTGAAAACACCATATGAATTATTAAATAATCGTCTTCCTAATATAAGCTATTTTAAAGTATTTGGATCTAAATGTTTTATTCTTAACACTAGTGAGAATTTGGGCAAATTTGATGCTAGATCATATGAAGGAATATTCATTGGCTACTCACAAAACAATAGAGCATATATCATTTATAATGTGCAAAAGATGTGTATCGAAGAATCTATACATATCAAATTTAACGAATCTAACCATGATATTCCAAGAGAAAAAGAAGAAGATGCAAGAAATTTAGAGATTGCTGCAAATCCAGCTTACCATATAAAACAAAATAGCAAGACAGTGGAACCTATCCAGTAAGCAGGTTTAAAAGAACAACAAGACCAATACACTATCCAACAAGCTGAATACGAATATCAGGAACCCATCCAGCAGGTTGAAATGAACGAACAACAAGACCATGATTCAAAAACTGCTGAAGAAGTGATCCATGACATTAAACTTCCAAAATCAGCAAGATGCATCAAAAATCACCCTCCAGATAACATCATAGGAAACATAAAAAGGAGTTACTACAAGAAGAAAAGCACAAAATATGTGTGTTTTCTCAGCATTTCTATCTCAGATTGAACCAAAGAACGCCAAAGAATCCATACTTGATGAAAATTGGTTACTTGCAATGCAAGAAGAGCTACAACAATTTGAAAGATGCCAAGTGTGGGAATTAACGCCTCCTCCAAAAGATATATCCATTATTGGAACTAAATGGGTATTCCAAAATAAGCTTGACGAGTACGGAACAATTATAAGAAACAAAGCTAGACTAGTAGCTCAAGGGTACAATCAGCAAGAAGGAATAGACTATGAAGAAACATTTGCCCCAGTAGCTCGTTTGGAATCCATTCGTATATTATTAGAATTTGCTTGTTTCAGAAAATTCAAGCTACACCAAATGGACATCAAAAGCGCCTTTCTCAACGGTTATATAAATGAAGAAGTCTACGTAAAGCAGTATCCAGGATTCAAGCATGACAAGTTCCCTCACTACGTATACAAACTAAAGAAGGCACTCTATGGACTCAAACAAGCCCCAAGGGCTTGGTATGAGAGATTAAGTAAGTATCTTCTATCAAATGGGTTCATACGAGGTAAAATTGACTCTACATTATTTATTAAATGTCAAAATAAAGATATTATTATTGTACAAATATATGTAGACGATATAATATTTGGTGCTACTAATAATTTTCTTTGTGAGTGGTTTTCCAAATGCATGCACAAGGAGTTTGACATGAGTTTGATGGGAGAACTCAATTACTTTTTGGGCCTTCAAATTAAACAAAATCATGAAGGTATATTCATTCATCAAACCAAGTATACAAAAGAGCTACTCAAAAGATTCGGCTTTGATAATTCAAACTCAAAGACCACACCAATGAGTACATCAATAAAACTCACAGCAGATGAAAAAGGTATGGATGTATAAGTAACAAAATATAAAGGTATGATTGGATCCCTACTATATTTAACTGCTTCTAGACCCGATATAATGTATAGTATGTGTCTATGTGCTCGGTTTCAGGCTAAACCCAAAGAATCTCACTTACTGGCTGTTAAAAGAATATTTAAAAACTTGAGTGGTACTACAAACTTAGTATTATTTTACCCAAAATGTGACAATTTTGATCTAATGGGCTATTCAGATGCTGACTATGCAGGTTGTCAAATAGACAGAAAAAGTACAAGTGGTGCTTGTACATTTTTGGGACAAAGTCTTGTCTCATGGCATAGTAAGAAACACACTTCAGTTGCCCTATCCACTACTGAGGGAGAATATTTAGCAGCAGGAAGTTGCTGCTCTCAAATTTTGTGGATGCGTCAAACACTGTGCGATTTTGATGTTATGTGTAACAATGTGCCTATATACTGTGATAATACAAGCACCATCAACATTTCTAAAAATCTGGTTCTACACTCTAGCACGAAACACATTGATGTCTGACACCACTTTCTTAGAGATACTATACCCAAAGGACTAATTAAATTAATATTCATCCCCACTGAGCACCAATTAGCAGATATATTTACAAAACCTCTAGGGGAAGAACATTTCTGCACTCTAAGATGAGAACTCGGGATGAGACTGATATAAATATGGTTTGCATGCTTTAAAGAAATTAGACAGACACAACATATCTAGTTACCATAATTACGCTCATTATATCTGTTCAAGATCTCTCTTCCCAAAACACGGCACCACGCTCTTTCATATCTCGGTACCACGCATCCTTGATAAGACAGACACTACTTTACACTTCCAATTCCCTCCTCTGTCTTCTCAATATTTCAATCATCTCTGAGATCCTAACCCTCTCTCAAACACCGTCCGTGAAGATGAAAACCCGGCGCTCTAGACAAATCTGCGATGAATCGATGAGGAATCGCTCACTACCTCTCTCCTCATCCTCCCCATAACACTATCGAAAAAGGAAGCAACCTTCATCACAACAATCTCCCATGACCTCCTTTCTTAATCTGAAGTAAGCTTACCCTCTCCTCCACCGATTGGGACATCAACTGTCATTAAACGGCGAGCAGTCAAGGAATCCTCACCCAACTCTCCTCCGATGAAGGGTAAACCCTCTATCTGTTTCCTTGCATCATGTCCCTGATGATTTCTTTAGGGGTCACAACTTTGAGCTTCATTTTAAGTCATCTATATGTCACAAATCTTTTGTTTATGAAAAATCAGTTGCATGTTTTACTACCAAAACTCGCCTCTTCAAAAGCTCCTTGAGTCATGTGGTCTAGCTTCCTTAAGTGCACCTCCCTTTGTGGCTTATCCAAAATTAGTCCAACAATTTTATACAAATCTTGAAAACAATGGGGACTGTTATACATCGTTTGTTAAAGGCAAATCTTTATTTTTCACTGCTCTAGATTTAGGGAGCATACTCTCCATTCCATACACAGGAGATTGTCCCTTTACACTTAAGAGACCAGTTTATACTCCTTTGTCCCCTATTGTCCAGCTTTGCACTGTCATGGATGACCCAACCGTGTCCACCTTCACTCTTCCAAAGACCACTAAAGTATCCCCTCTTGCCATAGTCCTTCATAAATTGCTAAGGTACAATCTTCTTCCTCATCTCGGTGGTGGAGCTGACTTCACCTACCAGGATTTGGTTCTGGTGGCTTTTGATAATGACAGGAAAACCATTTAATTTTTCCCTTATGATGCTTAAACACATGGTCAACTGTATCAAACATTCCAAAAAGTGCTTGCCTTACAGCTGCTTCCTTACAAAATTATTCACTCACTTTCAAATTCCAATCGACAATGAGGGCTCCATCCAAATAACTGATTCCATTGACTCTATCTATCTCAAGGGTGCTCATATCAAACTACTAAAAGGGAATTTCATGTGAGTTGTCCCCGAAATTCCAAATGTTCCAAATTCCACTCCTCCTACTTCACTACCTCCCTCCCTCCCTCCCCTGGGATTCTCAATCTTTTTCATACCATCGCAAATAATCAAGCCACAATCACTGCTGATGTTAAGGATATCCAACTTCGTCTGTCTGTGCTTGAAAAATGCAAACTCCCTATTCGTCGTAATGATCTTCATTCTGTGTTTTGCAATGTGGAGGATGAGTTCATTGACCTCCAAGCAGGATTCGAGTTGCACACTCGGGCTATGGTAGAAGCCCTGCGAAGAAAAATGAACCGCAATGCCTGTCAATTAAAAACAAAACTTAAATTCATCAGCCATCAGATTGGGACTCTAGGTCTCTTTACCGAGCGCCACATGAATGACCTCAGTGAAGAACTCCAAGCAGACCAAGTCCAATCTCGCATACCTGAATGGCCATAGTGCAATTGGATGGCCGAATTCCAAGGTGACTTCCTGGACTTGCCCTTACCGCCTCCTACCTTAATTGCTCGTCCTCCCAGATTTGCCAACACCATGTCCCTGGAAGAGATTGAACATCGCAGGTTCATCGACCCTATTTCACTGCCTGGGAATCCAACCACATTTATATTGCTGAGGAGGATGATTGAAGACCTTGCTAGACCCTTCCCCTTTTGGCATTTTGGACACTTCTTTTTGATGGATGCCAAAGGGGGAGATGAATTATGCTGCTAGATTTCAAGACAATGTTTTAATTTTTTTACTTTTCATGCATGATAACTTCTAGTTTAAAGACTATGGTTTAAATTCGTTGGTGGATGATGGTTTAATAGTTTATTATATTCCTTTGCTTAACATGTTGTGGACTAATTAGACAATACAGGGTTATTCTAACACTGCACATTTGCAGTCAATAGCTAATTCTAACAAGTATGGATATACATGAATTGAGGAGGAGTTGTAACTCTCTTGAAATGCATGGTTTTAGGGGGTCATAATTATTTTGTTGTCATCATCAAAAAGGGGGAGAATGTTGACTTATGTCACACTCCATGCTTTGATGATGATCCTATTATTTCACTAATCATGTTATATAACATTTCAGGGAAAGATATAACATTTCAGGAACATCAAGGAGGAAGTTACAAAGTCAAGATGTCCTTGAATAAAGAAAGGCAAAATTGAGTCCTAGGAATATATATAAGATCTTAGCATTTATTACTTTCCAAAATAAGGCTCTAGGACATGTGCATTGCATATATACTTGCATTCTCATACTTGATGCCACCTACTGATTCACTAGCCCTGATATGCATGGCCGAAATTGTTTGCCATAACTTAAGGAATCAAATCATGTTAACCAATATATATATGGTAATCTGGAGTAAATGGTCGATTCAATAAAATACCATAAATCATTTATTGTCATCAACTTGATTCACGATAAGCACAACACATGACATATCATAAATTATGCATCATAAATCGTTCGTCATGATTCAAGGACCTTAATTCTGGGCAATCAATTAAGGTAACTAGCTAATATCATGCTTTATATAAAAGCTCAAATTGAGGGACATCACACTAGATTGTTATGTTAAAGAAAATCTGCTTCGTGATGATAATTAATTATATCTAGTAATTGCCAAAAAGAAAGCTGTCATATGACAAGATGGTTACTAAATGCAGAAATCAAAAAAGATATAGACTAAACATGATGGACTATCTATTAACAAAGATTCCCTCAGTCATCACTAAGATACGCATATATTGTATACTAAATCATGACGTGTCTTATACTGATATGTATATATAAGATGTCTTAATCTTTGGCACAATCTCTGGATGACAGTCTATGTATTACGTGACTTATGCATACTGTCTCTAATGGTCATATCACGCATAAACAACAAGCAACGGTAATACATTAGAAAAGCCTATAAATGAACTGATTTCTAAAAACGAGAAGAACACGAAAAACATATATAGTATCCTCAAAGCATACAAGCTACTAAGTTGTTTTTCTTCTCGATCGATATTGATTGCATTAAGAAAAGAGCTTCAGTTAAGGAGGTCGTATAGAACATACTCTGATAATATTCTTTTTGCATATCATTTCATACTAGAGACTTGAATTGGTAAGTTATATATTGCTTGATTATTAGACCTCTAGTGTGTATCTTATTTTTACTTATCTCAACCAATATCCTTTTGGGTGTAATTCTATTTGAGTTACAGTATTATTACAATCAAGTTTTGAAGAAAGCATAGTTGCTTAAGGGTGCATAGGTGCACAGGGAACAAAGGTGTTCAACTTGGTAGAACTTGTATTGTAATTGAAAATTTTAATAAAAGTGAGTCTCCAATACCAGTTGGTATTGGACGTGAATTAGGCTACTATTCTAGAGGGTAGTAGTTGAACCACGTAAAAATTCTGGTGTTTATGTGTTTACATTCTGTGCATCCAGCAGCCTGCATTCCATATCCATTCATATCAGAAAACTGGTTGATTTGAAATTAACTACAATACCGTATTTTCATACATAAACCTACAAAGATATAGAATCCAGCTTGCTGCATTAAATATCCAAAGGAATTTTCCTAATTAATTAAAAGTTGGACATAGGTTATGCATACACTTATTCAACCCCCCCCCCTTCTAAGTGTACCTATTTAAATTTCACCGTTGCAGTTCCCGCGATAACTCCGAAAATTCTTGTTTCAAATGCATGCAACCAGCTTCAACCTTGGAACTCCCGTCGAGGCACTCATTCCAAAGACCCAGAGATAACACCAGGAAGACAGGCAGAGTTAAAGATGACCCTGCGAAATTCAAACACTTACAGCAGTCCAATCTCAGAGATAACCCTGAGCAACGTCTGCTATCAGCCCAAACCGGAGATAACCCCGGTGAGGGGAAAAATCATCATCTTTCCACCTCAACCCCCAACGCACCGTCTCAACATCTCATACATACATGTCTACACAATAATGTCCCACAAGAGCCAAGGAGTTCCAATCCTGATTGACTATTACACATGGCAGCACACCGAATTGAATTTGAATCTTGACGACCATGGGCATGGTCCCCTCTTCCTGACTTCGTACAACATGTAATCCCATGTCATTGCGTAACTCTCGACAAAAGCGGTCCGGAGAAGGTCTTGTACACCTTGTTCGGATGCTCGGATTGAAGTTCTGCAAGTTCGAGTAGACATCACAGTGCACGTACTTCTAGACGACGGGACCCGCAGAGCCCGGGGCACCCCGGGCAGCTGCAGGTGAATATGCGGCCACCATCTCTATAAATATAGATCTTGGGGTTGCCATTTGTAAGAGAAAAAAGGCGAGGAAGCCCTGTCAAATTTGCTCTGTACACACACCATATTGAGTGCTTTCTCATTTTAAACACCTGTTAGCTCACATATAGCTATATTTTTACCGGCAGGAGCTGAGTGTTTATCCATTTATAGTTATAGAAGTCTACTTTGGCAGCCCACTATAAGCCTTCTTACACTCTATAAAGCCTTTCTCTTCATCTTTGCACACACTATTCTTCACATTGAGAGTCGTGTTGTGTGCATATGCCTGGACTTCGGTCCGTGGTTTTTATTTCTTTCTGTATATATATACTTATATATGTATATATTTATATATGGACTAACATTATCGAGTTATGCCTCGATAATGTATATATGTATATATTTATATATGTATATATATATATATATATATATATATATATATATATTTCACAGTTCGGAGTTTTACTTACGTGTCCTTTTCTTTGCTTTATTTACATTTCGTCCCGCCTGTAGTTTACTTCATGGCGGTTGATCGTCTTTATTACTTTCTTTACATTTAGTCCCGCCTAGAGTTTGCTTCGTGGCGGTTGATCACATTTATTGCTTTATTTACATTTTTGATCCCCCATGGAGGTTCTTCGTGGTGGTTGATCGTGTCTATATATATATAACTGCTTACTGCTTTTTCATATAAACTGCGGTATCATGTGAGCTTAGGAATCATGTGATCATAGATTCAGTCCACTGAATCTAGATCCGATTCCCGTGATGGACATTTTCAGCTGTAAGCAGCCTGTAAATTATTCACTGTGTTAGAATTTCCTTAGATGGCTGTCATTCCCATAAGGAGTTCGGCACCGCTATATATTATTTTCTCGAAGATGCTTCGCATCTCGAAAATAAAAGCAAACAAGCCAAACATTTAATAATAACATGGAGGTATGAAAAGGTCTCAATTACTATTGAGCACATGGTTTGAAAAACCTCTTTCAAAAAACTTCACTGCTATATCATGTTTAAAAGTGAATTTTCATATAAATTCAAACCCTTTGTATATAGGTACAAAAGAGGCCTCGTACTACTTCCAAATAAATTGCACATTAATCCACACACATACACACACATTCATATAACAGTTTCTTGAAAAGTGGCGGTCACCGTGGTAACACGAATGTCGGGGGGTGCCTAACAACTTCCCTCCGCATAATCAAGCCCCCGAACCCAAATGAATCTCAGTTTCACAGACCCGTTTAACAGTGTCACATCACTGGGTCAATGTACAAATCTCTTTTTGGTTGCGTTGATGCAACTAGTTAAAAACACCAGTTGGCGACTCTTACAGTCAAATCGTCGACATGATACATGTCCGACCTTTTTCACTTGTTTTTTCAAACAAATCTCACATAACATGAGAACACCAAAGAACAAGAACAGAAAAGGGACAAATAAAAATCCTGACATCGACAGGTGGCGACTCTGTTGGGGACACAAGTAAGAGGGCTTAAACCGCTACTACAAGCTTTTCAAAATTGTTATATGTTTGTGTGTGAATGTTACATTTACATTTATGATGAATGTGTATGAATGCATTTACTTACTTCACTGCAAAATATCTATCTGTGATATTAGTGCTTCACATATGTCATCATTTTCATAAACGGTGAGACACGTTGTATGTGAATGTATATTGTGTGGTTCCTCCACTAGGAGGCTATCCTGCCAGTGTTTGATTACTGGACTCATAGGGAGACTAATTCCATCGAGGCTTAGGAAAGGCACCACCCAGATTCGCTCAAGTTAAAAGACCGGATTAACTTCCCGTCAAGTAGATTGCGATGATCTAGGAACCTTCATGCCAAAAAGTCGCGAGGGTAACCTAAGATAAGTCAGCCTCTGATAAACCAAACATGGAGGAAAGTCTCTTCATGCTTTCCATTTTCAATTACTTGTAAAAGCATTTACTTGTAATTTTATTCCATATTCATCTTTATGTAATGGAAAAAATAAAGAATATTTGTACATACATGACATGCTATCAAATGACACCCATTTTTGCAGGATATTATTCCTAAAATGGACACATTATGATAGCATATAAACATTTACATTATCCCTAAGACTAAACTACATAAGTTTTTATAGGGAAACAATTGGGCTTGTTACTCGCTTGAAATCCAAAAAGGCCACGAGCCTACAGCCAACCATGTCTTCTTCTGACCAGTATAATCCCATTTCTCGAGAAGAATTTGACGGATTAAGTAAACAAATTACAGATTTGGTTGTTCTACTGAAAGAATTACATCAGTCTACTCAGGGCTCAAAGATGACTACACATACAGAATCCTCTACAGAAGGAGGAACTCAAGGTTTGGATAAAACAAATCCGGAACCTCAGTTGGATACAACCAACAAAGGCCCTAAAAACATCCATCTCAAGGGAGATCTAGACACTGGTGATATCAGGAAGAAGGTCCTTCAAATGGAAAAAACTATCCGTTCTCTCAAAGGGATTGGAACACACGAGAGTATTTCATATGCTGACCTTTGCATATTCCTTGGTGTTCATTATCCAGAGAAATTTAAAACCCCTGACTTTGAAAAGTATGACGGATTAGGGGATCCTTACACACATTTGAAGGTGTTCATTGGAAAACTTGGATCTTATGCGGAAAACGAGAAGCTCAGAATGCAGCTATTCCAGAAGAGTCTGACTGGAGAAGCCCGTTCGTGGTATACCAAATTAGGTAACTCAAAGATCCATAGCTGGGTAGAACTAGCTCATGCCTTCCTTACTCAATACAGCTTCCAATCTCAGATGGCTTCTGACTGGTACCAGATTACCAAGGTCAAGAAACAGTCTAACGAGTCTTTCAGAGAGTATTCTTAAAGGTGGAGGCGCCTTGCTGCTCAAGTTATTCCTTCCATGACGGAATCAAAAATGGTCATGGCCTTCATAGACATACAAGAAGCTCCTTTCTATGAGAGAGTCTTAGCTGGTATTGGCAAACTATTTTCTGAAATGATCAAACACGGAGAGATGGCTGAGATGGGGTTAAAGTCAGGAAAGATTCAAGACCTAGCCGCTCTTAAAGCAGTTGCTGAGCACATCCAAATTCTAACTTATGGAAACAACCCCCAGAGGGGTCCATAAAAGAAAAAGAAGAGGATGTTTCCATGATACTACACGGTCAAAAAGGCAATCAGAATATGCCTATATAGAGGAGAAACTACTCCCCTTTTCAAGCAAAGTCTTCAAACCCTCCATTGCCTAAAGGTGGAGAAGCAAAGCGCCCTTGAACGTTCACACCCTTAGGGGACTCGCTCGAGAATATTTTTGCTCTTCTGACTATTCAAAAGAAAATCGCACATCTTCTTCCACCAGCCAACCCTAATGGAAGGGGTTTCAATGCTACTCGAAAGTGTGTTTATCATGACGGGGCACCTGGACATGATACTCAAGATCATTGGGCCTTGAAACATAAGATCCAAGATTTGATAGACAACGGAGAGATCGTGGTTACCAAACCAGATCAACCTTATGTGCAAGACTACCCTCTTCCTCAACACAAAGAAGAAGAGGTCAATATGATTAGTTGGAGCAGTGGACAGAGTTCCAATTTTAATGGTGAATCATCCCACACCATCAAAGACGGTGTTGACAGATGGGATTACGCAAAGTTTCAATTTGCTATGGAACAAAAGATGAAAGCTCTTTGTAAGCAAGTTGAACAATTGGCAGAACTGGTGACCCATTAGCATCAAGTCACACGCCAGTTAGTCAGCCATGAGCATGCCTATCTCCATCCTTTTGTTATGAATGCTTCATCACCTCTTTTAGAAAATGAAGCACTGGAGGACAAGGTTGCGAAGAGAGCAAGCGCTAAAGTCCTTCAAGATTTTGCCAATAAAAGGGAATTTACATACCTGGGCTAACCTATAGAGGAAATATTTCAGATGCTAATCAATGAAGGAAGAATCACCTCATTTCTACCTCCAATTAATTCCCATTCAAGACGGTTCAACTTTGATGGAGTATGTCAATATCATTCACATTCTCGCCACAAAGATGGAAGAATCTCAAGGGCACTCGCCACCTTATTCGAAATTTAATTGACAAAGTGGTGTCCTGCAATTCGCGCGATGACAACACCGTGTATACTCGAGAGTGGGAATACATGTCCTACTAAATGGAAGGGGCTAGTAGAAATTATATCCGCTGAGGCTGGTGAGACTGTCAAACCATTTCCCATACAAGCAATTCAACTTAAAGGAGCTGATAATCCTTTGAAAGTGGCTGCACTAGAGCTAATTTCTTTACCCTTCAGACCACAATATCCTATTGTCAACTTACACAAAGTCCCATGGAATTATGGAGAATCTGAAGGATCCACATCTCATACTACTGCTACAGTGTCGAAGAAAAATCCACTGTATCTTCCTCAAAGGGTGATGAAGCCTACCATAAAAGCAAAGGGGAAGATTTCCATGGAGAAGATTGAGAAATTCCTCCGCACTATGGGCCATAATGAAGCCAAGGTGGTTTTAAGCTTAAGAGAAGCTCCACATCAAATCTCAATACTGGACTTGGTTTTCTCTTCCGAGGATCACATGAAGATCTTATTGAAGGTTTTGGAAGAAGCCTACTTACCAAAATCAGTGGATGTGGAAAAATTTCAACATCTGGTTGATCACATTTTTAACAATAATGTGATCTCCTTCACTGATGACGACATACCTCCTGAAGGGACCGGTTATTGCAAGCCGTTGCACATTGTATTTTTGTCCTCCGGGTATATGTTAGTTGGAGTTTTGATAGATGGAGATTGATCTCTGAATATCTGTCTTTATGCCACTTTGGTGAAGATGAACGTCAATCTCAAGCGGATTCGAAGTAGCCATACGGTTATCAAAGCTTTTGATGGATCCCGACAAAATTTTGTCGGAGAAATTGAGCTACCAATTGAGATTGGTCCAAATACATTCAATGTATCCATTCACGTCCTCAAGATAGATTCAGGATACATCCTGCTATTGGGGAGACCATGAATCCACATGGCTGGAGCCGTCCCTTTTACACTTCATCAACAACTTAAATACATTATTAACAATAGCCTAGTCCCTGTCAACGCTAAGCCGGAATGTCCTAAACAAGGAGACCTACCACTCATCAACTTCAATTCAGAAGTTGACCCGACCAATTTTCATACTTTGGAAGTGACCAACACACAATACCATCCTATTGGAGCGCCACTTCCCGTACCCAAGATTTCTGTTGAAGTGATGGCTGCTACCCAAGAAATGATGTCATTGGGTCATCAGCCTGGACAAGGGCTAGGTAAAAATCAGCAGAGTATTAAGCACCCAATTCAAATGTCCAGTCAAACTGGGACAGCCGGACTAGGCTATTCTGCCAGTTCCAGTCATAGGAATCCTCATAAACACAAGCAGATTCCTCAAGCTTCCGCCACACGACAATTTTATCCACCTTCACCTCATGAGATGATACAGTCTGAGTAGGGGTGCCAGCCCATGTAATGGCTATGTTGTTTCCCAAACTAGTACCCTTTAAAGCAAAAGAGGTCCTGATTCCTGATCCTGAAGTGGAAGAAAGGGAACGTAAACATGACATCGCCTTGATGATGTCAGGCATACGCATTATTGTCCATAATGAACATACAAACAGATACACCCCAGACGATGATTGCCTAGATGTTATGGTCATCATTCGGGAAAAGGTGGATGATGATAGCCCCTCCATCACTGCAGTCCATTAGAACTTTACCCTTGACAATTGGAGCAGCACTACATGCATTGGTCGACGAGGGTAAAATGGGAAAAAATTCATTATGCCCTGTAGAAAACTTTAATTGCTTACTTTTCTTAACAGTATTAGCAGTTATTTTATCAATACATGCTAACACTTTTGTATGATTAAACAGTTTCATATATTAAGTGAAAACATATTTTGTTTCAAGACTCTGAATTTAGATGTGCCTGTACTTGCTGATGAGGTGCCTTTTCTCCACAAGGACTGTAACTTTGATGAAAAGTTGGACTCAGACTTGATGGAAATACAAGAGGACATTGAGATACATCAGGAGATTAAGGAATGGATCTAAGACAAACCTAAACCCAACCTTGATCAAACCACTTCTTTCAATCTCAGAACCTTAGAAAGCCCTAAGTTAATCCAGATTGGTTCAGACCTAACCCCAAACTAACAAAATGACATGGTTGCGCTACTAACTCAATTCCAGGATTTGTTTGCATGGTCTCATGAAGACATGATGGGTTTTTCCACTGACATTTTCCTTCATCGTCTTCCCATTAAAGAGGGATTTAAGCCAGTCAAGCAGAAGCTCAGGCGATTGAAACCTTAGTGGAGTTTAAAGGTGAAAGAAGAAATTGTGAAACAATTTCAAGCTGGCATCATCATGGTGTTGAAAGTAGTATGCACACAAGCCAATTATGTTTGATGATAAAGCATATACTTTGTAACAATCTTATTCATTTATTAATAAAAAAATATTAATTTATTAAAGGCTTTTAATTATCTATATAATGTTGTTTTATAATATGTGATAAACCCATAGTTTTAAACAATGCTTTTAAAATGATGATGATGATCATTCTAATGAGATCTAAATTCTTAGAAAGCTTAAAACTAAAATAGTTCTCAATCGTTGGATTACTAAATTGGGGATTAGTAAATCCGGATAGATTAGTGCATACGTTGCTTGCTCATTGTATGAGGATGATTGATCTCATGATCATTTGTGTGGAGACACTAAAGCAACTATGTAGGTGCTTATTAGAGAATAAGTTCACTGAACGTGGCTCGCTAAGGAATACCTAATGGAGTTTTACTTGCCTATCAATATGAATTCTTGTAGTGATAGTAGTGCAAGTGATCCTTAGACTTGAGATCATCATAGTATCTTGTGTATGATGAATTATACTTTGACTTATTCCTTAAGACCCTTAGGGTATATCAAAGGGTATGCTTTGGAATAATAAGTCATACATAGAGATAATGTATGATCAATAAAGAATCTACCGCTTCTAGTAAAAGAAGAGAAATGTCCTATGTGATTCGATAAATGACAACCTAGTAGTCCTTAGCCAAGGCAGAATGAAATTAGAAAGGAGTTTCTAATTTGTATTATTTGGTGTTGTGCATTTAAGAGTTGAAATACATATAATTAAATAAACTAAGACTTGACAGTAATTCCATGTCTTATATTTGATTGGGACATTGTATGGTGGAAGGATTGAATTGTATGGTAACTATTTACTTAAAGGTTCTTTTATGATTAATGTTGAAATCTATATTCTCTGGAAAGTTGTTGATCGCTAGGGAGGCTTATCCTTATTGTAGAATAAATATTATTTATTTAAATAAATTAATAATTTGATTTATTTATTTAAATAAGATTATAATTCTTCTAATTGAATTATTCACAACCAAGTTAATATGGAGAACCTAAAGGGTCACATCATAAAAGGAAGAATAATTATTTAAGAAGTTAATGGCATAATCCTAATAATAAGTTAAGTATATTTAATTTAATCTATGTTGATAGAATAAATTAAATAGCATAATATTTATTATTTAATATTTTGAAAATATTAAATATAAATTAATAAGAGGAGTCTTATTATTATTATTACTATTATTATTATTTAATTCCTAAGGGAGTTTGGGAATTAATTAATAAAAGTACTCTCATATATTCATAATAAGATTAGGAGGTTAAATTCATTAAAAGAGTTTAATTAATAATCCCTAATAAGATTAAGGAGCTTAATTAATTAAATAATACACAATTTTCTAATTAGATTAGAATGGTTAACTGATATCTTTATAAGATGAGTCTTATATTTGATATCAATATACGTGATTGCAATTGTTGGAGAGTACGCTCTTTTTTCTATGAGAGATAGAAAACTAGGGTTTTGCCAAACACCCATCTTCTTGAATCTTTCTCCTTCCTTGGTAGATCACCTCCAGAGGCCAAACACTTGGGTGGCTAACGTGGATCAATGGAAAGAACCAAACCCGATGGATTCAAGTTGAACGCGAAAGGATTTGGAGGTGAACTTGTACCTGAGGAAACTCGAATCTTCAAGGGTATAATTATTGTTCTTTATCTTTTCGTTAATTAATTAATAATTATGCATAAAGGATGATCCGAGTATATGGTTTGTAAAAAATTTAAACTCTAATTTTCCATACTTCCGCTTAATTTGTGCAATTTAATTATGTTCATGAATATTACAAACCTAACAGTGGTATCAGAGCCAAACCTTTATGCGAATTATTAATTGTTTTTATTTGATATTTATATTGATATGTGTTTAGAACAATTTAATTAGGCATAATTTTGTTGTATAAATTTTTTTTTTTTTAAAAAGAAGCAAAAACGACAATCAATTTCGCTAAATCGGGTATTTCCTTTTGGAGCAGTATTTAGATTATATATATATATATATATATATATATATATATATATATATATATATATATATATATATATATAATTCCCCAAATGGTATCAAAGCCAATTTATTTGTTTCTAGTTGCCAAGAAGATCTAGTAGTCTGTTCATTCGCTTACTATTTTCAAAATTTTTCTTTTATTCTTATTCAAGTCACCTAACTTACTTGATCCACCTTATTCGTGTCTACCTTTTGTAAGTCTCTTGGGTGAAGGTTTAAGGGTATAGAACACATGTATGAGTCTCATACAAGGTAAGAGGGTATGAATGGAAGAATAATGAATAAAAATTTATTTTTGAAAATCTGTAAAAGATGAGTAGATTATTCAGGTCTAACTCCTCAACTAGTAACCGGTCGACTTTGCCTCCTGTTCCAGACATAGTTAACCAAGAATCACACAGTTATGAAAATATTAGTCAAGCTTTACATAATTGGAACATACCTAGAGTATCCCCTAAAGAAATTTACCAGTCAACATTTTTTGATAACTTCAAAACCGATTATAATGTTAAAATTGTAGAAAAAGTTTATGCAATTAACAAAGAGTATGAAAATTGTAGTCTTTTATCTCCTGATGTCATTAAAAACATAGGAAGAAAGGTTACAATTTTATCTACATTGGTCTAGTACAAGTTACAGTTAAACCATTGAACATTAAGGGAATTAATTCAAGCATATACCTTTGTCTTAGAGATGCTAGGTTCCTGAATTACTATCCCAAATGATGATAGGTGATGGAATCAAGTTTGCACTGATGGACCTATCCATTTTAATTGCTTCCCTGATTTCACACTAAGCCTTAGTGATCAACATCTATTAAAAGCTTTAACATTAAACATTAAAACATCTGGTGAGATCACTTATATGATTGAGGGTTCTCAACCCATAGCTTTGATTTACAGGATTTATTATAAGACCATGAAAAAGAATTTAAACGTTCATGCTCTTAATAAAAGTCCTAAAGATCAAACTGTATTAATTCAGAGTTCAACTAATGATGCTAATATTCAAATCCGAGAACCATCCTCTGGAAGGATATTACGTTACCTAGTCAATGGACTTTACCCAATGAAATTCCACAACAACATCAGAGTCAATAATCATTAAATATTAAAATGTTAAGCAATTTTTACGATGGAGCGGTTAAGATAAGTTTTGAGCGTACTAGAGATCTTTGAAGTACTAGTTCTTTAGCACCTTCGGATTCACACTAGAAGAGATCTTTGAAGTACTCGGTAATCCTTCGAGTTAGGGATATTAAATTAAAGGGAATCCTTAATCAAGGTCAAGCTAGTCACCCTTCTTTATGCACAAGTTGACCACTGTTGAAGAGGAATCCTCTCTCCTACTTCTTCCTCAATTTCCAACTCGAATGATTTTGAAATCCTATTAATAATCAACTAAGAGTCATTAAAAAGAATTCATATTAGATTGGGACAATCTTATAAAGAATTTTAATTCTAAATCTAATAAAGAAAAAAGACACCGGTTTAGCTCCAATCACCCTTCCAAAAGGAACGTTGATAAAATGGTTAATAGATGGAAACATTTTATTAATAAAGGAAAAAATAAACATTACCTTTTACGATTGGTATGATCAATATCAAGGTAAATGCAGTGTTATTACTAAAACTCAATGGATACGGAAGATAAGTCAAAAATTTCTTCTACTCATCCCCCATTAGAAACTGTTCTAATCCTAGTTAAAAATACATCTGTTGTTGCCAGCCCTTTTAAGATTTTAGATGGTAACAAAGATGATAAAAAAATAATTGAACAATTAAATTTTAGTAATCAATATCTAGCAACAGTAGGAAGACAGCTAGATAGGATTGAAGAAAAGTTTGAATAAACCATTATCAAAAAACCCGATTCAAAAATTGAACATCCTTTAATAAGTTTACCATAAAATAGAAGTAAATTAGGTCTGCCTAATGATGACAGTGAACTTGTTAGATCAATTGATAAGTTATTTAAAAAATTAAAAACTGAACCCGGTCCAAGTGGCACTATTGCTACTATTGATCAAGTTGAAACTGATATTGAAAGTAGTAGTCGATCGATCGTTCGATCTTGATTCAATTACGAACTTTAATGATCGATTAAATAAATTAACAATCAAAAACACTAGTATAACTAAACCGGGTATTCTAGACCTACTCTCTCGGATCTACAGTCAAGAGAGAAATCTAGACAAATAATTTTACAGTATCATCTAATAAAATCTATGAATGGAATATTGACGGATTCAGTGAACAAGAGATATTAAATAAATTGAACCACATGTCTGTGGTAGCAAACAACTATATAACTAAATTCAACAACCTGTCTCAGCCAGATATTGTTGAGTTGTTAGCTAGTGGATTCACTGGTATTCTCAGATCTTGGTGGGAAAAACATCTCACTGAAGATACTAGATTATCAATAATTCATGCTATTCAGATAGACGATGACGGCAATCCCATCTTTGATGAAGATGTTGGTATTGGTCCGCCAGATGGTGTTAATACTTTAATTTTTTTTATCATTATTAAACATTTTGTTGGTACTCCTAGTAATATTACTGAGAGAATTCACGACCAGTTAAGTAACTTCACTTGTCCCACCCTAAGTGATTTTAGGTGGTATAAAGATGTGTTTACCTCACGAGTTATGTTGCGAACTGATAGTAACAAACAATTCTGGAAAGAAAAATTCGTCAATGGTTTACCTTCATTATTCGCACATAAAGTTCACGAAGAGTTAAGTAAAGATTTAGGATATATTGATTATGATAACCTAACATATGGTGACATAATCAGTTATATTCAAAAAATTGGATTAAAAATGTGTATTGACTTTAAATTAGCTAAACAAGCCAGTAAAGACAAAAAGAAAGCTAAATACGAGTTAGGCACGTTTTGTGAACAATATGGTTTACCGCCAGTTGCTCCCTCCAGAAGGAAGCACCTGCATAAACATATTGATTATCATAAAAGTAACAAACGTCATAAACAAAGACGCAGTCATACAAAAGATAAAAATCAAGAAGATTATTATAGTAAACCTAAACCCACAAATAAAAAATATAATAAAAAATCATCTAAAAAATTTGATAAAAGTAAAATTGTTTGCCACAATTGTGGGCAGAAAGGGCATTACAAAAATGAATGCAAAATAAAAAAGAAATTATCTCAATTAAATATCTCTAGCGAAGATCTTGAACAATTATTAGAACTAATGAGAATAGAGAACAATGTCGATAATGATGAAGGTTACGATATTCCTTATTCTTCTAATAGCAGTTCTAGTAATCATAAACAGAGATAGTGACAATGACGAAGTCACTATTTGTACTAACAATTGCAACGAAAAGTGTTGCATTAAGTAAATCAATGTAATTAATAAAGATGAAGAAGAAAGCTCTCTCTAATTGATTTAATCGGTAAAATTTACGATCTGAGTTAAAATCTCGATTATACTAAACAATTAAAAGATTTATTGACTAAAAATAATAGAGTTAAGGATAAAATTGTTAAGGCTAAAGTTAAACCAAGATTTAGTCCTAAATAAAACCTAGAAACGATTTAAAACTCGGTTAAGGAAGTAACCCTTCGAAATTAAATCAAGAAGTCAATAAACTAAAAAATTTCTAACCTAAAATTAGAAGTCTCTAATTTAAGAAAAGATTTTGATGACAAAAGATCCGATCTTCATGTTCAAGATTCTTCCTCTAGTGAGGAAGATCGTGATGAACTGAATCATCCGGGTACTAAGGAAGAAAGCGATCTTTTTGTTCAAGGTCTTTCACTTAAAAAATTAAGGATATCACCATCCAAAATGGTATATTTCCATTAATCTAGTTGTCAATAAAACCTTTTCAATACGACTTCACCTTCTAGTTGATCTGGTAGAGATTTAAATCAGTATTCAAGAAGGCTTAATCCCAACTATTTACTATAGAAAACTAATGAAAAATTGAATTGACCCGGTAGTCAAATGGAAATTAAATATAAGTTACCTAATGTTCATGTTCATCAAGATAATATGTGTTTTAAAACATCGTTTGTTTTAATCCGCAATCTTACTTGATAAGATCATCTTAGGATTACCATTTATATATTTACTTTACCCTTTTACTACCAGTAATGAAGGATTAAGTTGTAATCATTTAGGAAAGAAAATAACATTTAAATTTCTTATTAAACCAAAAGAAAGAGATTTAAAATTTATTCAAGAAGAATCTATTTCCAAATCATTAAATTTATTAAATTGTAAATCCACTCATTTGAATTTCTTAAAGGAAGAAATTAAGTACAAACGCGAGTTGAAGAACAATTCTGAGAATAAAGAAGTTCAAGAAAAAATTGAAGAGTTAAAATCTATTTAAAAGACAATCTTTGTTCGATTCTCCTAATGCCTTTTGGCATCGGAAAAAACATGTTGTAAGGCTCCCTTATGCTAAGGAATTTAAAAGAACACCTAATTCCTACTAAGGCCAGGCCAATACAAATGAATCATGAACAAGTAGAGTTATGTAAAAAGGAAATTAATGATCTCCTTAGTAAAGGTTTAATTAAACCCAGTAAATCCCCTTGGTCTTGTCCTGCTTCTATGTTAACAATGAAGCAGAAAAAGAAAGATGTGTACCTCGACTAGTCATTAATTATAAACCATTGAATAAGGTTCTAGAATGGATTAGGTATCCCTTTCCCAACAAAGACGACCTTATCAATAGATTAAGTAACGCCACAATATTCAGTAAATTTGACCTTAAGTCCGGTTTCTGGCAGATTGCCATTCATCTTGATGATAGATACAAAAAAACATTCACTACTCTGTTTGGTCATTACGAATGGAATGTCCAGGCATTTGGCCTAAAAAATGCTCTTAATGAATTCTAAAATATTCTCAATGACATATTAAACCCTTTCAGTCATTTTATTGTCGTTTATATCGATGATATTCTCATTTTTTCAAAGGCCATTGAAGAACACATTAAACATTTGAAATCGTTCTTCAAGACAGATTAAAGATAATGGTCTAGTTCTTTCACCTTCCAATGCGACTATTTTCGGTCGAGTAAGGTTTCTTGGTCTTAATATCTTTAGAGGACAAGTTTCAGCCCATTGAAAGAGCTATTCAATTCGCTGACAAGTTTCTCAATAAGATAACCAATAAAACCCGACTGCAGAGATTTCTTGGCTCGCTCAATTATATTGGCAAGTTTTACAAGAATCTTAGGAAGATTTGCAAACCTCTTTCCAGCGTTTGCAAGACAATCCTCCATCTTGGGTAGCGTTCATACTTCGTCGTCCAACAAGTAAAATTTACGTCAAGGCATTGCCTGTCTTGGCATTTCAATGATTCAACATATAAAATTGTTGAAATTGGCGCCTCGGATATATTGGATTGGAGAGGCATTCTTAAACAAAAGTTAACTCTGATTCCCGAACAATTTGTTCATTTTCATTACGGTGCATGGAATAGTACACAATTAAATTACAATTACTATTAAAAAGAAATACTTTCTTTAGTATTATGTATTAATAAATTTCAAAGTGATCTATTAAATCGAAAATTTTTAGTCCAAGTATTGATTGTAAGTCACCAAAAAATATATCTTAGAAAAGGATGTTGAAAATCTAGCCTCTAAGCATTCTTTTGCTAGATGGTAAGCCATATTGAGCATTTTTGATTTTGATATTGAATACATCAAAGGTAGTAACAATTCAATTCCTGATTTTCTCACTCGGGAATTTATCAATACAGGGACTATTCAGACATGAGCATTAGAGGATCATCTTCCTCAAGGGGTCCGGGTCGCCCTACTTGCCCAAGTAATCAACCCAGAGGAACTTTGATTCCTCACCTAGTCACCCCAATTTATCAGTCAAACAAATTCACAGTCCTTGGAACACTTCCCAAGCCATATAGTTCAGCTTTAACCAGTAAGCCTGAACCAATTGTCCCTTTTAGTAATTCAACCAAGGCTTCATCTTCAGCTCCTAGTCATCCTCCTTCTGAGCATATGCTTAAGTGGGAAAATTACCTTTTTCATATTGAACCCTACATGAAACCAAAAGATGACCCCATTAAGCTTCTTTACCCGATTTTTCCCCACGGATAGCATTTCCATTTTGTCTCCTTATAAATCTCTTGTATTTTATAAGGATATTCTTTTAGAAATAGAGTCAGTAAACATTAAACCAATTTACGCCAACAATGATAAGACTAAAGTTCTTTATCATTCTTTATACATTAAACAGTTTGTTCAAATGTCCGATTGGGGGAAAAACCCCTCCGATCTTATGAATCTCTCTAGTCAAGATAATTCTTTCTTATTATGATTATATTGAAGCTTGGTACAAGGTTCTCCTTCACCAAAATGAATCACATAGTCATTCATGGTTCATTCAATTTGACCATAAATTCAAGAGCCCAATCCCTATTGGTTTTTCTTTGGTGGTATAGGTTAGGTTCTACTTATGACCTTCTTCCCGAGCCTCCTTAAAGTTCAACTAAATCATTTCAAAGAATCACGATAAAATAGCAGATCCAAAGAATGACGGAGTTCCCTCACTCTCTTTTATTTGTTAGTAAATATAAGATCCTGGATTCTTAAATGGCGATACATTCCACCTCCCTCTACTCCAGTCAATGGTATTCAGTCAGATCCACTCCCTCGAGTGTCTCGCCTCTTTTATGTTAAGTCGTGGGATAAATTCGACATTAACAGAATAGTTGGTCAAGTTCAACAGGAATTTCCTGTTGCTCCAATTTCCCCTCTTCCAGTCACAACCATTCCTCAGGCTAGTAAAGAAAAAGAGTCAAAATCCAAGTCAAAAGAGTCTAAAAATCGGTCCCAGGTTTTCGACATGTTCTAATAAAATTTCTAATTTTAAAAATTGTTCGAGTAAAGAATTAATAAAAATTGCCCAAGCACTCAACAAAAGGATTGATGAAGCCATACATGAAGAAGCCTCAGTATGTTCTTCATCCTCCAGTCATGGTTCTCCTAGTAACCTCAATGATGATAATGACCCATCTGCACCATCAACCTACAGGGGCCTTTCGGGATCCATTTGCACGATATCTTGATTATTTGCACTGCTTTCTCGGCCCGACTCACCAATCAATCGGAAGAATCTCCTTTTCCACCGAAAAGCGGCCCGATCAAATACACGCCATGATCCAAAAAACAAAAGATGCTCTCTTTTCCACCGAAAGCATCAATGAGTCAAAAGTTGTCGACCATTTGGCCAAAAGCGTCTGTATTTAGTCAAAAGTAATTACTATTCATCAATAGTAAAGTGTCTGTATTTTACTTTTCTTTATATAATTATTTTACCCTAGTTAATGTAGTAGTTCCCTTTCCTTGATCTATAAAAGGAAACTGAACTTATTTGGCAGAGCAGACTTCGAAACTTAGTAAGACTCTGAGTTCTTTCTTAGATGAATCTTAGGTTTCTACCACTGTTTAGCCTACTTAACCCCTCTTCTCTTCTTCTTTAAATGTTTCTTTAATAAGTAAATCGAGTTTATTTTCTCTGTTCAATTATCAATAAATTTGTTTTATTTAGTAATCAAAATTGTGATTAGTTGCATGCACTACTTTGTTTGTTTTCTTTCTTATTTCTATTTTGCTTCAGTCCCCAAATATATATATATATATATATATATATATATATATATATATATATATATATATTTATCCGAGAACATGTCACGGAGCTTCAATGAATCCATAAATCTATAATGATTGATTTCATTCTCGGGGACTTCTTATATATATATATATATATATATATATATATATATATATATATATATAGTATTAGTAATCAATTACAAGATTCAAATAAACAAGTATCGATTTTTGGAACATGCTTGTGAATATTATATATATATATATATATATATAATAATTTATAATTAAAATAAATAGTTTATTTTAATATTAAAATAAAAGGTTTATTTTAATTTTAAAATTGGATTTCATGCTAACTAATTAGAGTTGAAATTAGATTTCATGATAACTAATTGGAGTTGAAAAATGATTCCATGTTTCCTTAAATAAATGACTTTATTTAAATATGAAATAAGATTTCATATTATTCAAAATAAAAGAGTTTATTTGTGAATAGGAAAGAGAATATGTATTTAAGGAAAGGAGTTTATTTATATATGGAATAAGATTTCATATTATTCAAAATAAAAGAGTTTATTTGTGAATAGGAAAGAGAATCCGTGTTTCCTTTAATAAAGGAGTTTTTTTTACTTGGAATTTGATTCCATAATTAATTAAAATAAATGAGTTTATTTTGATTAAAGAATTTGATTAGAATAAAATAGTTTATTTTATTCAAAATTAGATAAATTAAAATAAAAGAGGTTTATTTTGATTTAAATTTGGATTAAAATTAAGGAGTTTATTTTGATTCAAAATTAGATTTTATGCTAACTAATTTTGTCCATTAAATGATACCAATATATATATTGAATGTTTACTATTCATGAGATGAATGTTATTTATTATACATATGTAGATGTGTATGATAATAAATGGAATTGATTATGGACTATTTGTGAGATCCCAAATTTTATGAAATAAAAGTATTCAATTTTTCTATTTTGGTAAATAGTTAAATTGATAAAAGTTTAAAGTTAAGGGTGATATGTGAAAATTTTTCAAAGTAAGCAAGTTGTTATAAAATAAGCAGTAGTAAAAGTACAGTAATACGTGTGGTTGCATAGTAGCACACGGTATTAATTATTGATGCTTACGTGAGAAATCACTCAGTTATACTCAATTATTACTACAGTAATTGCTGCATCATATCTTTCATATTATTGATTCAATTATTGTCACAGTATCATCTGTATAATATATTATATTATTAAATTAATAATTGAGACGACAAAGTTATTTATATTATTATTTGCAATATTGACAATGTCTAGAAGTTATGTCAATGAGAGGTTTGGTCACCTAATTGCGCGCCAAGAAGAAAAAATCTTTATCGAAAAACCCCTTCTTTCCTGAGAACGACCTGGTTGTTAAATATTGTGAGTTATAATATTAATGATGAATAAGTTCGTGTTGATTAAAGATGAAATTGATAGTTCCATTGTGTTGGGATTATTAGTGTTAGTGGAAACCGACATTTATTTCAATAATAATTGATGTCTGGAAGTTATATTGACCAATCGGGTAATTAATCAGATAAATGAACAATTAATTGCTATTAATTCACATGATTATAACTATTTGTTCAAATGTGTGTACTGTTGAATTACATTCATTTACTATTAGGGGAGTTATTGCAAGTTTGATAATACTTGCATGACTAAGTTAAAAATGGAGGTATAGATGAAGGTACTATACTATAATTAATTTTTTCACATGTTTAGAACTATTGAGTCACATGATTTACTATTGATTCACATGATTTACTATTAGGGGAGGTGGTGAAAGTTTGATAATACTTGCAGGACTAAATTAAAAATGAAGAAAAAGAGGAAGGTATTATACTGTAATATTTTGAGCCCCAAAATGTGCAATTATGGAAACTATATTTTTCTATAAATAGAAGCTCATTCCTTCAATATTTTTCACCAATTGACTAAAGCTTTAGAGCAATTATTATAGAGAGAAATTATAGAGAGAAAGAAGAAGAGAAGTCTTCTACCTCACTATTCCAGTATCCAATTTTCTTTTAAGGTAAGGGATATTATTATTATAGTAAAGGGTATTATTCTTTTGTATTCATAAAGAGAGTTATTTTCTTTCAATACTCATAAGGGTTGTTATTCCATTCTTTAGTATTATGTTGGAATAATCTGTCTATGCGAAGTACTGCATACATGGTGAAATTCTTCTGTTATTCCATTCTTTATTATTCTGTTGGAATAACCTATCTGTGCTATCTATCGCAAGCCTGGTGAATTTTGTTTTTATTCCATTCTTTATTATTCTGTTGGAATATCTTATCTGTGCGGATTACACATGACCTGGTTCCATTCTTTATTATTCTGTTGAGAATAACTTTTCATGCATCTTGATCTATCGCATGCACGGTGAATTCTTACATTATTCCATTCTTTATTATTCTGTTGGAATAACCTGTCTATGTGGATTACCGCAAACATGGTGAATGATCCTTTGTATTCATTCTTTATTAAATTGTGGAAATGATCTGTCTACGTGGATTACCGCATGGCGGGTGAAAATTCATTTTCAGTTTCATATATTCTATTATACTCATATGAGATATCATTTCTTTTGTACTCGTCATGGAATATCATTTTCTTTGGTATTTTTTTATGAGTTACTATTTATGGGTTACTATTCACTTTAGTATTATTCACTCGTGTATTCGGGGCACTATTTGTGTCGGAGTACTATTCACGAGTTACTATTCACGGGTTACTATTCACCCAAATTATTATTCACCCAAATATTATTCACTCGAGTATTTGGGGTACTTTTCATGCCGGAGTACTATTCATGACGTACTATTCATATGGTACTATTGCGGGGTACTATTTACCCGAAAAATATATTTCTTTTCTGTCCAAATTATTTTTGGTACATGAATATTATTCTTGAATTTTACTCCATAAAGCAGTATCATGTTGACAATTTGGATATTTTTAAACTCTGGATAAATTTAAAGTCTTTAATATTTATCCTTGATTTCGTTTGATTAATGTTTATATCATTGTCATCATCCTCATGGTTATATTATGATGAAAGTCATCTTTGGCTTACGTGCAAAGATGGACTGTTGATTATTGGTTTTACGGTTGTATATCTTTGGCTTACGTGCTAAGATGAACTGTTGATTGATATCTTTGGTCGTAGTGCAAAGATGAACTGTTAATTGATAGCTTTGGCCCGTAGTGCAAAGATGGACAGGTGTATGACATGATCATGACTACTTGTGATACTAATGAATATCCTTGGTCGTAGTGCAGGGATAATTCGATGATGTGATTGGCAGGATCATGACCATTAGTTAACAATTGAATGTCTTTGGCCGTAGTGCACTGACAGGAAATTGATTAGTATGATCATGACCATTGGTTTTATAGTTGAATATCTTTGGCTAGTAGTGCAAAGATAGACAACTGATTGGTATGATCATTGTTATTACATTTGAATATCTTTAGCCTTTGGGGTAAGGATATTGAGTAAATGTTCTATTAAGCCTTTGTGGCAAGGAGAAATTGTTAATTCACATTATTATAAACATGAATTGTGAATTTAACTAACATCTTTGGTGGTTCAGGTGAAGACAGGTGATGAAAGTTCTATTTGTCTTGGGTATAATAAAGAACTTTTGATGAGTATTACAGGGATAAAATTGATGATAAACTTTTAAATCATAGAAGATAGTAGATATCATGCTCTACTTGACTCTTCTAATGGATTGCTTATTCCGCTGCAGTTGTTGATCTAAAACTTGTTGTCTATTGTATTCTATCAGTTGTTATACTATTGAAGGCTAAGGATAATTTATTCTGCATTATCTTAGTCATAGTATTTCTTACTGGGCTAGTTGAGCTCACCCTTTCTTTCATTGTTCTCTTGAGAAATGAGAATATAAAATTTGAGACGAGTCGGGGAATGGAGTGATGGTCCAGGATAAATGGCTTTAGTAGTCCTCACTATTCTACGAAATAATGTGATAATAATTGTAATGAGGACACCATTGAGTGTGGATATTGTCTAGATGATAATATTCTTGTTTAAACTCTCAGCTATGTTTTATCGTATTTTACACGACTGTTGTATAATTAAGTTGTATTTGAATTTATGTACGATGTATCTGGCGACTCAAGATGGGTGATGTATACCTATTTTGGGGGCGTCACACTATTGACCAATGTGATTGAATTTTATTTTAGTTCGATGCATGAATGTATGGGTTTTTATTAAATGGGGTCTGCGTACCTCGTCTTCTCTAATTTTTCCTTAATGTAAATTTTATCTTTCTCCTATGTACTTCCCCTTGACTGCTGATCAAGGTTTCTAGTTATTTTAAAATAGTTTTGTAATAGGAATAGTTAGAATTAATTTTGAAGAATTGGAGATCTAGGGGCAAGGATCGTTTGAAGACCCGTTTGTAATGGAGCCCAGATTTAAATGTAATAGTTATATTTAAATATTAATTCTTGCACCCCCTAGGGTTTGACCTTTTGGTTCACTTGGTGGCTCTAGTGAACCAAACTAGAATAAAAGTCCATAATCAATCCGGGTAGAATATAGTATTCTATATGTGAATGCTTATACTATATATATTATATATTATGAAAACATGCTTCACATGTTAATTAATATGACGCGTATTATATATATATATATATATATGTGTGTGTGTGTGTGTGTGTGTGTGTGTGTGTGTGTGTGTGTGTGTGTGTGTGTGTTGATCAATTTCACAATCAATGAATACGTGCAAGTATACACGGTCAACAAGTAATAAAGTGAAAGTAGAGTATCGTTCCCACGAGGAATTATTTAATAAAAATCACCAAGTACTAATTCTTAACCAAACTAATTTTATTTAAACAATCTCAAATCGTGTTTTTTCTAATTAAGAAAACTAAATTAACTAATTAAAACTAAGATTTTAACGAATGAATTCAAATAAATAAAGATTAAGACTTCAATATCCCCAATTATGAATTATAAATCAATTATCCAATTATCCAAATTATTATGTCTACTGAATTGTTAACAGGAATTCTCAAATGCCAAAAGTCCTTTTCCAAGTGATCAATTGCCTTCTATTTAATCCAGATTAATCTTGCTATATTCCTATGCAAAACAATTGAATTAAACTCTTTCCAATCCCAATTCCTTACGTGTTACATGCGTGAAATGATATTTCCATTCAATTCACAAACCTAATTTTTCACCATGCAAATAACTAAGTCACATGATATCATGCCCAGTTCTAACCCTAGAATTCCTCTTCTAATTCCTTCTAGAGTAACAAAGTAATTACTGATCAAATAATTAAGCAATAAGCACAAGACAAGATAAACAACTCACTTTAACATAAATAATTAAAATATAATGAATAACTAATTCATAGCCATAAAAAGTTCAATTGAAATCTCAAAAATAGTTAGTTCATAATTAATGAATTAAAACCAAGAATCCACAACTGAATAGACATCAAAAGATAATAGTAAGATGAGAGAAGAGAATAGAATCTGTTGTCAGCAAATCTGATGTTCCCCTCTTGCTCTTGCTCTTGATCTTCAATGGTCTCCAAGTTGCTTCAATCTCCAAAACTAATAAGAACTAGGGTTATTTTCTAATCTAAAGGAGTGTTTAATCTAGGCTAAGCTATGTAATCTCCCTTTATTTTATGCCTTACATCATGTATTTATAGGTTACAAGTCCAATTTTTAGTTTAGGAACAAACTCAATCCAATTTGGAGTCAAAAAGGTGTTAAAATTCTCCCAAAACGCAGCGTCCAGGCCATCACCAAGACCTTCCCCGGCCTTGAAGACTTGGGCACGGCAACTCAAACTTCTTGCTCCCGGCCTTGCCGTGGCTGGCTAGGTTAAAAAAAATGGGCGCCCCGGCGCTACCACATATTCTGACATTTTCTGCTCCAACGTCCTTTGGGAAAATGGCCATAACTTCTTCGTCTGAACTCCGATTTCGATGATTCTAGATGATCCGGAAAGAGGAGAAGTAGATCTACAACTTTCGTTCTTTGAGTTTTTCGAAATAATGTCGGGAGATATAGTCAAATTGGCTCTGAAGTGACTGCTGTGTAAATGGCAAGTCGAAAACGCGAATCTAGTCACCCCAAACATCGATCCATGTAACTTTTGTCCCAATTCCTATAAAATAACATAAAACATGCATGAATAGACACAAACACATAAAAACATGCTAAAAGACTTAAGAACAACAATAAATTAAGTCCGAATGTATCCAATTCATGGGTATAAAACTCACTCATCAAATACCCCCAAACTTAAATCTTTGCTTGTCCTCAAGCAAAAACACAAAAATGTTATGCAATGCAATGTAATGTAATGAAACTAATCTATATGCCTACGAATCCAACAGTAATGACAGAAAACAAGTCTTCAACCGGCCTTAGAGAAATCAAGTAAACATGATAATACATCATATTAAAACAAATCGTAATTTCCCAATCAATCATCAAATCTTAGATTGTTATCATCGATATAGTGCGTGTGTGCTCCACAACAATGTTAATCGATATAAAATCAAATTTAAGACATAATAGATATCTTTGAAGGCATCATACGGTGCAAATTCACAAAATTCACGAACAAGCTATATCCAACTAAAGTCAAACATCCACCAAGTTCAAGAGTCCAATGGGATACTTATGCTTTACTTTTTTCATTACGGGGCTTTTTGCTCTTTTCCCGCTTTTATTGTTTTTTTTAACCATAAGCATGCAATGTCTCATTCCATTAGGCTAATGATTGTCACCCCTTAGCGAAGCTTTCGACCAACGACTCCCAGGACCATATAAGACCTTAGGGCGCTAGGTTTTAAGATACCCCTTCTGCGCATTTACTCAAGTAACAAAGGCCCCAAAACAAAACTAGCACGTAAAAAAATTTTTTTCTTTTTTTTATAGATGGTTGGTGAGTGCGTTTCGCTCCATCTCACGCTTGTGTTTATGGGAGTGTTTCTCCTCAACCCACCACAAGACTCAACATGTTTTTTTTTTAAAGCTTATATACCCCAAAATTTCCCCCAAACTTAAGTTTTTATCAAAATTTAGCCATCTCCTTATTCATGTCTTTCATTCCTTCAAACTAGTATTATCCTTAAAAATCCATTATGTATCAATTTAAACTTAATCGATTAACATAGTCAAGTTATTAACGTGCTAACCTTGATTATACCGATTTCAAACAGAAAAGATTCAATTCATAACAAGAAATCACATCAAAGCCCGAATATTCAATACTATACTTATCTACTTAACTCCGGTCTCATCATTGGCCAAAATAGACTTTTACCATCTAACAATTTGGAATCATGCAAATATAAACTAATGCAACAAACATAGTAAACTAACTACTATTTTTTATGATTTTTAAATTTTTTTTTAAACAAAAAAAAAAAAAAAACGAATGCAACAACTAAATGTAATAACCCGAAAACATAACGAACTACAATGTAAATAACTAACTATATGCAATACGACACTAAAATGCCCCCAAACTTAAACTAGACATTGTCTCAATAGTCTAAATAGAAAAAATTAAAGCGGAGGACTTCCTGAAAATATAGCAATCTTCCTCCTTGCCCGCTAAGTTTGGAGAATAGGCTAAGCACATGGAACAAATTGGGCACCACACTTGAATTTGACTTGAATAACCTGTAAAACCATGATAGAAGCAATTTTATTAAATCCTAAATAAATGCAAATTCCAAACTACTAATATAAAACTTAATAAAACTAAAAATAAAATTAAACTTGGGTTTGCTTCCCAATAAGCGCTTGTTTTATAGTCTCATTTGACTTCTTCAATTCTCTATCCAATTCCCTCACGAAAGTTGAGGAACCCTCCATCCATCGGAAATAATATAGCTTTTGGTAGGTTGCTTATTTGTAATAGCCATTGTATTAAAGTCACCTAGAATGCTTTCTTGAGATAAGATCACATTCAAGAACGTCCAAACATCTAGGTGGTTTCTCCATTGTGTGTCTGCCCGAATATATTCTGGCATAGAGGCTTGTCAGACACAACAATTTCTTCTTCTATCTTCTCTAGCTCATCGCACCATGGTTTCGAAGGTGTACTTGCTTTTACATCACAGAGAGTATTGCCAACGACATGACTACTAATCGGACAAGGTTTTGCAAATCTAACCGGACTCTTGAACCTGTGGAGGAGAAGGCACTTGAGGCATAAATAACATTGGCTCATCATCATTGGTTCTCACAATTAGTTCTTCACCGACCTTGTTGTTGTCATTATCCCCACTTGTCTCCTCTTTTTCATCTCGTGGCTCATCCAACAGTAGATTTGGCTCGGGCTCACCATCGGGCTCGGAATCCATGTCATAGGGCCAGTGTATTGAGGGCGGTTGTTCAACGCATGTCTATCTCTGTTCCACTTGATTTTCCAAATTCTTGATCAACGCCCTTGGCTTTGAAAATTCAAATCTACTTGATTCATTTTCTTGTCTTGTTCCTCATTCCTTTTTTCAGAAGCTTTAATAAATTTTTCCAAGGCTTCCTCCCAATTTGAATGTTCTTCCTGTTGTAGTGGAGGTGGACACAAGAAATCCTATGGGTATGTTGGACTTGGAGCATAAAATTGATCTTGATTGTTACTCCATGAAAATCCGGGTGATACCCCAATCCACGATGATAGTTGTTGGGATAGACATAATTATTGGGGTAATCACCATTATATTGTACCGGCTCGAAACTGATGGTGCATTGATGACTCATATGATTTCCAGCACAATAATCACAAGTAACCACCATACTTTGACGACGCTGAGCTTCAAAAGCTTCAAACATCCTCGAAAGTGTCTCAATCAGTCTTGACAATGCGAGAAAGTTTCTCGAGTCTTTCAATCTCCACTCCCCTTGGTTGAGTCATGTTAGTGTATGGCCATTGATACACAAAGTCATCCATGGTACACGAAAAGAGAGAAATATAGAAAGAGAATTAAAATAAAAATAAAATGTTTAAATTAAGACTAATTTGATTGAAATTAATATTGGTAAATAATTATTAAATTAATTCCCTAATGGCCAAAAACTTGTTGATCGATTTCACAATCAATGAATACGTGCAGTATACACGATTCAACAAGTAATAAAGTGAAAGTAGAGTATCGTTCTCACGAGGAATTATTTAATAAAAATCACCAAGTACTAATTCTTAACCAAACTAATTTTATTTAAACAATCTCAAATCGTGTTTTTCTAATTAAGAAAACTAAATTAACTAATTAAAACTAAGATTTTAACGAATGAATTCAAATAAATAAAGATTAAGACTTCAATATCCCCAATTATGAATTATAAATCAATTATCCAATTATCCAAATTATTATGCCTCTTTGAATTGTTAAAGAATTCTCAAATGCCAAAAGTCCTTTTCCAAGTGATCAATTGCCTTCTATTTAATCCAGATTAATCTTGCTATATTCCTATGCAAAACAATTGAATTAAACTCTTTCCAATCCCAATTCCTTACGTGTTACATACATACGAGACATGATATTTCCATTCAATTCACAAACCTAATTTTTTCACCATGCAAATAACTAAGTCACATGATATCATGCCCAGCTTCTAACCCTAGAATTCCTCTTCCAATTCCTTCTAGAGTAACAAAGTAATTCTTGATCAAATAATTAAGCAATAAGCATAAGACAAGATAAATAACTCACTTTAACATAAATAATTAGAATATAATGAATAACTAATTCATAGCCATAAAAAGTTCAATTGAAATCTCAAAAATAGTTAGTTCATAATTAATGAATTAAAACCAAGAATCCACAACCTGAATAGACATCAAAAGATAAAAGTAAGATGAGAGAAGAGAATAGAATGCATTGTCAAAGAAATCGATGCTCCCTCTTTGCTTCTTGCTCTTGATTTTCAATGGTCTCCAAGTTGCTTCAATCTCCAAAACTAATAAGAACTAGGGTTATTTTCTAATCTAAAGGAGTGTTTAATCTAGGCTAAGCTATGTAATCTCCCTTTATTTTATGCCTTACATCATGTATTTATAGGTTACAAGTCCAATTTTAGTTTAGAACAAACCCAATCCAATTTGGAGTCAAAAAGGTGTTAAAATTACCCAAAACGTCCGGGCCCATCACCAAGACCTTCCCCGGCCCCAGATTGCTGGGTACGACGCTCAAACTCTTGCTCCCTTAGCCGGCCGCTAAGCATAGGCCAAAAATGGGCGCCCCGGCGCTACCACATATTCTGACATTTTCTGCTCCGACGTCCTTTGGGAAAATGGCCATAACTTCTTTGTCCGAACTCCGATTTCGATGATTCAAGATGATCCGGAAAGAGGAGAAGTAGATCTACAACTTTCATTCTTTGAGTTTTTCGAAATAATGTCAGGCAATATAGTCAAATTGGCTCTGAAGTGACTGTTGTGTAAATGGCAAGCCGAAAACGCGAATCTAGTCACCCCAAACATCGATCCATGTAACTTTTGTCCCAATTCCTATAAAATAACATAAAACATGCATGAATAGACACAAACACATAAAAACATGCTAAAAGACTTAAGAACAACAATAAATTAAGTCCGAATGTATCCAATTCATGGGTATAAAACTCACTCATCAGTGTGTGTGTGTGTGTGTGTGTGTGTGTGTGTGCATGCGCGCTAAATAAGATGAGACAAATTAATAACAAACCCCTCAAATTTTTTATATTAAGTCCTAAGCGTTCAAAGATATTTGGAATATCGAACGTCGCCTTCTAGCATGATAAAAATAATAGAGTATCAATTAATTATTGTAAGTTTGTAGTGTCACCACAAGGCTTATCTTAATTCTTTGAGATGTTAATTTTATCACATTTGATGCTTATAAAGAAAATTGAACAATATTGTTTTATTGTGTCACTACAAGGATAATATTTTTCTTTTTTGAATATATGGAGTGCTAGGTTGGACTTAACTTGGAAAATTTTGATTCGGATGTGCCACCACTTGATCAAAATAATCTAAGAGGCAAAATACAAGGAGTTGCATAGTTGATGTAATTGACAAGAGTTGTCTACCTATTTATTTATATATAGTTTGTTGTGTCACCACAAGGCTATATACATTTGAAATGGGATCCTTATTCTCACTAACAAATCTTTAATTAGATATTGTTGAACTATATATATTGAGGGTAATATAGTTTGAAGAAAATAGTGGGAGATACCAATTCAAAATAAGACCTAATTTAGTTTGGTAATTAATAAAAGAATGTATGCTAAAATGTTGTTAATTACAAATTTATTTACGAAATTTTACAATGTCTAAATTACTATCACTGCGAAGCATATTAGATGCTATTTAATCGGACCATATTAAACGGATTGGTTAAGGAAATTGAGAAAAGTTCTCACGGCTGAAAAGCTATCTTATGTCCTTAATATGCCTCTCCCTGCAATGGTTGCAAAGAATGCCTCTGAGGAAGAGATTGCTACTTTTAGAAAGTGGCAAGATGATGCACAGTTGGCTCAATGCATCACGCTCGTATCCATGAGTAATAAGCTTCAGCGTTAGCATAAACCTATGGATGCTCCTACTATACTCCTGCACATCAAGTAGTTGATGGTGAGGAAAGTAGGACTGAAAGATATAAGATATCTAAGGAGCTCTTCCGATCTAGAATGATCGATGACACTACAGTACATACACATGTCCTAAACATGATCAATTTGATTGAATAATTAGGATAACAAGTTTTGTTATGGATGGACAGTTGAGCCAAGATTTGATCTTACACTCACTCCCAGACTCCTTTCACAATTGTTGTAAATTTTTCATATGAACAAGCTAGATATCAGCCTCTCTGATTTGTTTAACGTATGAAGAAGAAAGTACAAGAAGGTGTTATTCCAGAAGCAAGAATCGATGAAGAAGGAATACTTCGAGTCAACTCCGGACTTTGTGTTCCTAACGATTCTGACTTAAAGCATAGAATCATGATGGAGGCACACAACACACCATTTGCAATCCATCCTGGTAGTACCAAAATGTATTATGATCTTCGACATATATTTGGTGGAGCAATATGAAAAGAGAGATCGCAGAGTTTATCTCGAGGTGTTTAACTTGTCAACGTATAAAGGGTCCATTACAATCACTTGAGATTCCGAAATAGAAGTGGAAACACATTACTATGGATTTCGTTACGGGTCTTCTTAAGGTTTCTCAAGGCATGGATGTGATTTAGGTTATTGTTGATAGATTAACCAAGTCTGCACATTTCTTGCCTATACGTGAGACTTATTCCCTTGAAGGTCTTGCTCGTATGTACGTGAATGAGATTGTGAGATTGCATGGCATGCCAGTATCCATAGTTTCGGATCATGACCCAAGATTTACTTCTCGATTTTGGGTTAGCTTGCAGAAAGCTATGGGCACGGATTTACGATTCAGTTCAGCATACCATCCTCAAATGGACGGGCAATCAGAAATGACTATTCAAACTCTTGAAGATCTATTAAGACTCTGTGTCCTAGATTTCAAAGGTAGTTGGGATAGGTACTTGCCATTAGTGGAATTCTCTTATAACAACAGTTATCAGGAAAGTATAGGCATGGCTCCATTCGAGGCATTGTATGGACGAAAGTGTCATTCTCCAATATGTTGGGACGAGGTGGGTGAAGCAACATTGTTGGGACCAGAATTAGTACGCATGACTATGGAAAAGATTTAAATGATCCAGTAACGTATAAAGACCTCATAATATCGACAAAAGAGTTATGTTGATCTTCATCGAAAGGACGTTGAATTTAATATTGGAGATCATGTACTGTTATATATTGCTCCATGGAAGGGAGTTACAAGATTCGGGAAGAGAAGAAAACTCAATCCATGATTTGTTGGTCCATTTGAGATTCTTGACCGAATAAGAAATGTGGCCTATAGACTCGCATTACCTCCAAGCATATCTCGTGTTCATAATGTTTTTCATATATCTATGATTCGTAAATATGTGAAAGACCCAAACCACATTATTGCGTTAGAACAGACGAGATAGCCGAAGATTTAACGTACAAGGAGGTACCTGTCAAGATCTTGGATAAGAAAGAGCATGTCCTACAAACAAAGGTTATACCACAAGTCAAGGTTTTGTGGAGGAACCATGCTATGGAGGAAATGACCTGGGAATTGGAATCAGAAATGAAAGCGAGGTACCCTCACCTTTTCGAAACACCAGGTACGTACGTCAATTTTGAGGACAAAATTTCATAAGGAGGGGAGGTTGTAAGACCCCGACTTATTATAAATAAAATTGAATTTCCTCTATTCATTATCTTGAAATAATAAGGAGTTAATTTGATATAATGCTTTGGTTATGGGTGAAATATGCAAATTTTGCAAAATAAGCAAGCGGTTATAAAATATTCATTTTTGTTAGGGAATATTCGTTTGGCCATGGAATATTCTTGTTGTCGGGGAATATTCATACAACGGCGCAGCCATTTGTGGGCCCCATAACAGAATAACTTTTGGATGAAAAAAATGACAAGTTTGAGTTTTTATAAATAACGGTGTAGTTGTTACCGTTAACACTGTTGGAATACCCGGTGGTTAAAAGCGATGTCTGGCGTGGTTGCCTGATGAGTACATGGTATTGCACAGTATTTTCGAATTATTGATTCTTACGTAAGAAGGCACTACTCAATAATTGTTACAGTAATTACTGTTCAATATTTTTTTTATTGATTCAATAATTGCTGCATTGATATTTTATATTATTGTTGTTTCCATAATTATCATTGCACAGTATTTCCCATTATCATATCAATAGTTCATATTATTTGAATAATATTATTAGATAGCATTATTGGCAATGTCTAAGGAAGTTCTGTCTAAGAAAGGAGTTTGGTCACCTAATTGCGCGCCAATAAGGAGAAATCCTTATCAGAAAGCCCCCTCTTTTTTGGGAACGACCTGGTTGTCATAATTATGATTCTTTAATATTATTTGTGAATAATTAATTATTGATTATATGATAAGGAAATATTTATTTTATGTGGATATAAATGAAGGATAGGAAAATATTTATTTTATGTGATTATAAATGAAGGAATTAATGTTGAGGTGTTTTATCAGTATTTTGTCGGAATGGATGTATTAAAAATCGTCCGTATGTGGATTTCGGGCATTTTTTGCTTGGAATTTGGAAAAACTTAAAGCTACAAAGTTGTAGAGAATTTGATTTCCTATGGGATGGACATAAAATTCATATTTATCTGATAAAAGGACTATTTATTATGAATTATTGAAATTTCAGAAATTAAATGTTTTTATTAAAATTATGGGTGGGACCCACTTTTGTTTTTGTGAAAACATGTGCTAAATTAATTTTCAAATGTGGTGGGTTTTCAAAGAAGGCATGCTAAGCTTGGTCTTGTCATGCGTAGAAGGAAGATAAATAATATTATTATTTTATTAATTTAGTCTCCTTTGGCGTTCTAGCATTTTCCTATAAATATGGTGCTTAGTTAGAATTAAAAATCACACCAGAAACAAGTTTTCCCTCTCTCTATATTATCGAGCGTATTTTGTGAGTATTTAGATACTTTGAGAGTTGCTATTCAATGCAAGTTTCCTTCAGCATCATATTCGATATTCCATTCAGAAATATTGTTCTTTTAAGGTAAGAGATGTTATTTTCTTCGTAAATGATATTATTTTCTTCAATATCATTATGTCGAAATATTGATATGAATTTTATTTTGGAATTTCTATCTTTTTGTGTCGGGGTTACTATTCACGTATACGACACTATTCACGAATACAGTACTATTCACAAATACGACACTATTCACCGAAAAATAAAATTTTCTCTTCTTTGTCCTAGATGTCGATTATGGTTACTATTTTTGATTGTATCCATGTTTTGATCTTTATTCTTGAATTTTACTCCATTATGGTTTATTATGGAGTATTTTTGAACTTGGATTATCTAAAGTACGAATCTCTAATCTTTGTCTTTTATCTCACTGGATTCGTTCTCTAAAATATTTTTCATCATCCTCAGTCTTTAATGGTGATACTTGATGAATATCTTTGGCCTGTAATGCAAAGATGAATGATTACCTAATGAATATCTTTGGCCCGTAAGTGCAAAGATGAAAAGGTGTTGAGATGAACATGACCAACGGGTGATAAAATGAATATCTTTGGCCGTAGTGCAAAGATGAATATTTGATGCAAGATGTATATTGATTGATGTTACAGGGATAAAATATTGATGATGGACTTTTAAATTCATAGATGATAGTAGATTTCATTCTCTACTTAACTCTTCTAATGAATTGTTGTTTCCGCTGCAGTTGTTGATCTAAAACTTGTTGTCTATTATATTCTATTAGATTTTTTCCTGTTGAAGACTAAGGATATTTTTTTGTATATTATCTTAGTCATAATATTCTTTACTGGGCTAGTTGAGCTCACCCTTTTCCTTTTTTTTCCATTTTTCTTCTCAGGAAGCGAGAATATAGCTGGAACCAGTCGGGGTATAGAGTGATGGTCCTAGATAGTTGTTTTAGCAGTCCTCACTATTTTGTAAAATAGTGTATCAATAATTGTAATGAGGACTTTATCTGAGTGTGGATATTGTCTAGAAGACAATATTTGTATTTAAACTCACAGTTTATGTGTTGTCGTATTTTGCACGACAATTGCATTAACAAAGTTGTAGTTGTTTCTGTACCATGTATTTGGCGACTCAGAATGGGTGATGTTTACCTATTTTGGGGGCGTCACAGCAGTAATCAACAAAATAGGCAAGTTCCTAACCTTGAACTTCTAATTGTTGTGCAAGTTTTCTCTTAACTCGACCTCAAGTTGATCTTTCTTTCAATTATGCTTATGGCTAATCATTGCTGATTACCATGTCTATGAATTGTTGAATAGCTTTCTGTGCAAATAATGCACGTGTTCATCAGGTATGAAAGGTTGATCACCTTCATTACCATCTAGTCCAGTTATAAATTGTTCATGTTCTTTCTTGACCATTCAATTCCTATTGACTTGGTCGTTCAGTTATAAAAATTTGTTCATGCTAGTTCACAACTATATTGTTGAATATTAGTCAGCTATTATTCAAATTCTTTCAATCATGATATATCATTAAATAAATTTATACTTGCAGGGCAACCTTTTTGTTCACCCTTTCTATATCATGATAAACATTGCAGATTAAGATGAATACATCGGATACAAGGAAAATATAAAGACAAGTCCAGCTTTGGATTATGTGCAGATAAAGTTTGAAATAGTATTGTATATTAATGTTATTGTAAGTCAAATAAGTTATGAATTGTGTATTAAGTGAAGGTTCTCGACCTTGGGAAAATAATGTATAAGTTTAATGTATAAACAATTTATGTTTATATCTTCCACAATAGTTATAGAAATAGTATACCAGATCCGTGGTGATTTAGGACCCGAATTTGGGGATATCACAGTTGGTATTAAAGCTGTAGGTTATGAACCTTAGGTAGGAATACCTGAAACCAATAACTGCAGTGATTATGATCTAACTCACATAGAGTTAGTTTGTCGGTAAGATTCAAAGACGAATCTCAACGAATTATAAAAGATACGGAGTTCCCTAACTCTGATAATAAAGGTGAACAATAGTGATAAATAGATCGAGTCTAAAAGACTAAAAGTACAGGGATAGAAGATCGTAAAACAAAACGACCATAGCATAGAAATGAATCGTAATATTTACGATGAGATCACCCCGTGATCTGATAAGGTTATAGTATGGGATAAGAATCAAGCGAATGATTAAAAAGTTTAATGGCAAGAATGTTGTGTGACAGTTGTACTATGAATTGGTACAGATTCAGGAAAGGATTATGAATACTGTTTAAATGAAATTCGTATTGAGAAGGGAATTCGGATTAAGTGGGGATTATGAAATGTTTGTGTCGCGCTATTTGTTATATGCATGTTGAGAGGGTGATTCCTTTCTCATGTGTATAACAGATAGATATGTTATAAGTAGAGAATATAAGGTTAAGTTACGAGTTCTTAAAACTCATACTTAGGGTAAGTTTGACGAATGGGGTAGAATTAAGTGCGAATGAAATATTGAGGATAATAGGAATAGATAGTAATATTAGGCAATGGATTATTAGTGGAGGTATAGGTTTTTCAAATCTTCTAGCTATGATGAATTCGAAATTTTTGACATCAAGCTAAATACGCACTATGTGCTTTTGAAAAATGAAATTTTTATTCTCAACTTCTGGTGACTATTGTGTATGAATAGACTTCGGGCCACCTACACCTCGTTACCTGTTGAGATGATAAAATAGATTTGTAATGATTTTTAAACGGTTTAAAGTATAGTCTATGCTACTTATTTCGGCTAGACGATAATGATTTGAAATATCAAAATATATTTTTTTTTATCACTTATGTACCATGTAACCTGATGCAGAGATGATAAAAAGTTGATGGAGTTATAAATAAAGGAATACTTAGTGTTAAATTTGATCTAAAATTGTTGTTCCACTATTGTATGATGTGTTATGACAAAGTACTCAATGACGGCATCCTCAAATGGGCTGTTAATACAGTACGACATCATGACGTCATTCTCAAAAATAATTTCAAAATTTAAATTTGCCAACAGGGTTTGGCTATACCTAAATATTTTGATTGAATTAAATTATTGATATGAGCCTATGCTATTTGAGTCAGCTAAACCAACTTTTATAAAAATTCTAAGCGTTCTTTGAAAACTTTCCCGAACCAAATTATTTTGGTGCAAATTCCGATAAAAACTGAGGTAAAATTTTTGTGCCTATGGCAGAGATGAGAAACAGATCAAACCACTACAGGGCATACCGGGCTAATTACCCACTATGTCTGTAAGATAAGACGGTTTGCGGATGAATTTCTATATAAACCTTTGCGAAAATAAAAATTCATAGTCTATATGACTCCTCAGCACAGTTTGAAAATTTTTACTCTTGTGAGTGATGTATTGGGTAGCATGTGATGATGTGTATGAATGGTGTAAGCTGTATGGTATAGGTATGCATGGTGTAAGGTGTAAGTTGAATTTCAGGGACGAAATTCTTAGAAGAAGGGGTGAAATGTTACGACCCGAGAATTTAGAAAATTATTAAAATCATAATTGATTGATTTAAGGATTAATATTAGGACCTAGACTGAAAATAAGTGTATGGAATTGACAGTTCTGTAAAGGAATATTAAGGATTTCAAAATTCTGTGAAGGATTTTGGTGGATTTAAAATCTTTTGGTGGAGAATTATCCGGGTTAAGTATTTAAGTGTATAAGAAGCTATGTATGTGCTTTTGTGTGTACATTAATTAATTGTTTATGTGTTCAGTTTGTGATTTAGGATCAAGGATTTAACAGATAAGTTATAACTTTAGTAAACCCTAAAGTTGGGTTTAAAACGTCATGTTTAAGTTAGAAAACTCTAACAACTGTTTAGAAACCCTAACGATACGCTCGGAAACCCTAATTTTAGTTCCGGGAATCCGAAACCCTAATTTGGAATATTAAAAACCTAATTTGGGAATTCAAATGTTAAGAATAAAAGCTTAAGTGTAATAAGTTATGGGATATATTTAAATTGTCCAATTTACCCTTCAAATTATAGGGGAAAAGACCAAATTGCCCTTAGTGAATGCAAAATGACCGAAATACCCTTTTACTTAAACTTTAAGAAAAAGATATGGCAAATCTTGGTGACTCATCTTTTTGGATATCAACATGTTCCTTAAATCTTTCCATATCTGATCTTTGTTCCACCTAGAAAATTGGATGCAATGAATCAAAGTTTTAAAACTTAAAACTTAAGTAAAGTAACTTACTTTACTTATCATTTTTCTCTAAGACTTTCTCTCTCTTAAAATTTTGAAATAGAGAGTGAGTGGGTGTGAGAAGTTAAGCCATGAACATCTTGTAGCTTACCAAGGACAGAACATCAAGATCAGAAATCAAAATCAAAGCATAAAGGTATAAAACCCTAGCCTTATAAAAATCTATGTGATCTTATGTTATATGTTGTTGTTAGATGGTTAGAGTTGGGTTAAGGGATGTTATTTAGTGATCCATGATGTAACATCAGGGATCCATAACATCTAGGTGTTAGAAAGTCAAGTTTTAAGAACTGACTATGAACCCTAAAATATGGTCTGACAGCCATATGTCAGGGCTCATAGATCATTGTGTGTTAATGATTTATGGTGTTTTAAGTTATAGATCTGTAGTATGCCATGTGGACTATGATCTAGAACTTGAAACAAGGTCAGATCATATGTAGATTTCAAGGTATAGGCGGTCAAACCTCATTGATCGATCAAGAAGTCTGATTTCTGGGCAGCCCAGATTTTCCCAGAAAGCCTGGCAACGTTTTTGTAAAACTCTGATCTTGCTGTTGTAGTCTGATATGTAGACTACATGTTAAAGTCATTAGATCACTTAGATCATAACCAGAGTGAAAGATAATCAAGGTCAAACTAGAGTTGACCATCTGTTTGGTTAAGTTTCTGGAAAACCCAGAAACTGTAGGAACAACCCCTCAGACAGGGTTTGACCAGATCACAACTTGTGATTTTGTTATATTTGGACTGAGATCATTACAAGGCTCTAAATGTGACACCTTGAGCTATTCTTCATTTCTGGGTAACCCAAAAAATGAAGAACAGTTGTGACACCCCCGAATCCGGGTCCTCTGACCCCGGTCCGGTCATCACGATAAAATACTAACATCCACCTCTAAACAACATACGATAACTAAAATGCGGAATATAATAAACATACGTCATTCATTTAAAAGGTGTTACTAGTCCCAAGATACGATAACCTTAATATCATCTTACAATCATACCCTAAAATAAATATTAGGGTTCATATTACATAATCGTAATTTAAACTAAGCATAAGATAAATTATGTTTCTCGCAATTATCTTACATCTTCCCTTTACCCTTGTCCTTTCCTGAGGTCTCGGGCTTAGCTGCAATATAATTTATGATATAGCAAGGATGAGCAACAAGTTTGCTCAACAAGTTTAAAACAACAATAAGGATATATCATGATGAATGGAAAAAATATCTGGCATTGGATTAAACAATATGAATATTTGAAGGATTCAACATTATGAATATCATAAGCAAAGATAATGATTTGCTTTTAGAATAACTGCTAGTCGAATAGACTTTGAACTATAACACTCCAATGGAATCAATAGCTAATTGACCCTTTGGTTCACGGCTCTGAGATAAGTACTTGAGGGATCGACCTCGCATACTCTATGTATATGCATAACATTTAAATCTACTCTGTTGTATCTTATATTAGATACCTGGGTACTCCTCTATCATAAGAGGGCTGTTCTTTCAGTCTATGAATCCTTACCATCAATTGGTTTGCATAGCTTTTATAGTTTTTAATTATTAAAAATACATAAAAAATTCCTAAAAATTATTTTAAAGCCTAAAAATGGGTTTTTAATAATTTTAAGTCTATCTCATAAATATTTAATATTTTTGGAATATTAAAGGTATTTAATTTATTTAATTATGATATTAAATAAATTACTTAAAAATGATTTTAATACTTAAAAATTATTTAAAAATATATTATGGTGTTATAAAATATTTTAAGTTATTTCTAATGACTTCTAATATTTTGTGAAGAATTTCATTAATAAATTCATATTAATGGCAATTGATTTATTTACTTGAATATATTAAATAAATTATGGAAAAATAGAATTAATATTTTAAAATCATATAAAAATAATTTAAGTGTTAGAAAAATATTTTAAGTTATAAAATATAACTTTTGATATTTTGTCATGAAAATATTAATATTAGCAATTATCGGATAATGGATTTAAAGGTTTAAAAATTATATAAATATGATTTTAAGGTATTAAAATACTTTGATATATTATAAATATATTATAATATTATGTTATAATTTTCATTAATATTTAATATTTAATAAATATTAATGATAAGGGAATAATGTGGAATTTAATTTATATAAATACGATATAAGTGATTGAAAAATTATGATAAATGGTAATAATTATTTAAAAATTATTACGAGCCTATGAAAAATATTTTGACTAATGATAAAAATTATCTATGTTAATTGTTGAGTGTTTGGACTGAGTCTTAGTAATATTAGGCTCGAGAATTGTCCGACTAGACTGTCGGGATGTTAGAATTGTGTTGGACTCAGACTGAAATAGTTTGACTTGATACCGAGTCTTAGGTAGTTTGTTAACTAATAAGATTATATGTTATGTGTTGTGTTTGAAACAGTATTGTGTATTAATGTTATTATAAGTCAAATAAGTTATGGATTGTGTATTAAGTGAAGGTTCTCGACCTTGGGGAAATAATGTGTAAGTTTAATGTATAAACAATTTATGTTTATATCTTTCGCAATACTTATAGAAATAGTATATCAGATCTGTGGTGATTTAGGACCCAAATTTGGGGATATCACAATGGACCCATCTTCTCGACTTCATACAACCTCTTATCCCATGTCATTGTGTAGATCTCGACAACAGCATTTCAGAAAGGTACAACATGCCTCTATCGGATGCCCGGATTGAAAGTTATGAAGGTTCGAGTGGACAGCACGTTGTGTGGGTATGCCCAGATCGTCGATCTGTGGCTTTTTACCTTTTACTGTTTATATATATATATATATATATATATATAACTGCTATTCACCAATGAGCTAGATTTGCTTATCTCGGCCATTTCTTACTTTAATTAGGTTTATGGTGACTAAACCGAACCGATTGAACTTTGGAATGGTTTAGATTTACTCAAATCTAGTTCTTTTCCTAGCTTTTATTAGCCTGCAGCCTAGATTTGCCTAAATCTGGCTATTTCTCACTTTGACCAGTTCGTGGTGACTAAACTGGAACCGTTGAAGCTGGAATGCTTAGATTTACTGAAATCTAGTCAGTTTTTCTAGTTTTTGCACATATTGCTTTCACATGTGTGCCTAAGAATCATGTGATCACAGATTCTGTCTTTGAATCTAGATTCGGTTCCCATGATGGATATTTTCAGCTGCAACCAACTTGTAAATTATTCATGGTGTTTGAATTTCCTTAGATGGCTCCCATGCCCACAAGGAGTTCGGCACTGCTATGTATCTTATTTTCTCGAATATGCCTCGCATCTCAAAAATAAATGCAATCAAGCCGAAAACATAATAAAATGGAAGTATCAAAGGTGTGACACCCCCAAAATAGGTCTACATCCCCCATTCTGAGTTGTCAATACACGGTACAAAAACAACTACAACTTTATTATTACAATAGTAAAACTGTGAGTTTAAATACAGATATTGCCATCTAGACAATATCCACATACAAATAAATCCTCATCATAATTATTGATACATTATTCTACAACAATGGTGAGGACTACTAAACAACTCTCCCTAGAACTTTCATTCCATACCCACTGCGTACTCGCTATATTCTAGCCTCACGAGAAGAAAAATGGAACAAAAAGGAAAAGGGTGAGCTCGACTAGCCCATAAAGAATATTATGACTAAGATAATATACAACAAAATTATCGTTAGTCTTCAACAGGAAAAAATATAATAGAATACAATAGACAATAAGTTTTAAATCAATATTACATGTACGAAAATAATAATTCATTAGAAGAGTTAAGTAGAGAATGCAAACTACTATCTTCTATGTATGAATTTTAAAGTTCATCGCCTATTTTTATCCCTGTAACATCAATCAATATATATCTGGGATCAAATATTCATCCTTGCACTACAGGCCAAGGACATTCACCAGTTGGTCATGTTCATCTAAACACTTGTTCATCTTTGCACTACGGGCCAAAGATATTCAATAGAAATCATTCATCTTTGCACTACGGGCCAAAGATATTCATCAAAAATCATTCATCTTTGCATTCATCTTTGCACTACTGGCCAAAGATATTCATCATAAATCATTCATCTTTGCACTACAGGCCAAAGATATTCAATAATATCATCATTTAAGACTAAGGATGATGAAAATATTTTTTAAAGAAACGAATCCAATTGAAACAAAATGACAAGGATTAAGGATTAAGGATTCGTGCTTTGTTTTATCCACGTCCAAAAATACCTCAAAAATAATCATAGTGGTGTAAAATTCAAGAATGATCAAAACATGGATACAATCAAAGCTAGTATCCGTAATAGATATTTTGGACCTAAAAGAAAATTTTTTATTTTTGATGAATAGTCTTAGATTAAGTGAATAGTACCATATCGTGAATAGTCAGAATATCGTGAATAATGTTAGAGACACCAAAAGTTCCAAATTTGATAAAAACTTGAGATCAATATTTGACATAATAATATTGAAGAAATAATATCATTCTGAAAAAAAAAAATATCCCTTACCTCGAAAGATCGGTTACTTCTAACTGGAATCTTTGGATATAGGCTATATCTTGAACTTTCACCGTATAGCAATACTCAAAGTATACTCAAAATACTCACAAGAATACACTCGATAATATAGAGAGAAAACTTGGTTTACGGTGTGATTTTCAATTCTAACCTAAGCACCTATTTATAGGAAATTGCTTAGAACACCAAAGCGAAAAATTTATTATAATAATAATATATATAAAATTTTCTCGCCCAATCTTAGAATCTGAAAATCTGAATACAAACCACATGCTCCCTTCTAGAAGAAGTAAAAAAACGTTTTTCATAAAATAAATAATTAAAACTTCCAAAAATCAATTATTTGAACTTGAACTTCAATAATTCATAATAAATAGCCCTTTTGTCGGAAAATTGAATCACAAGCGAGTTTTTATAGGAAATTCAATTCTCTACAACTTTACGAGAAGAAAGTTTTCCAAATTCCAAATGCAAATTGGCCAAAATCCACAAACGAAAGCGATTTTAGAGGCTATAATCAAATTTCGATCAATAAATGGGGTCCACATGACATGTTTAACATGTTTTAAACATTTATTACAACAAAAATACTCTTCCTCCTCGTATACTCATATATCCCACATTCGTTGTAAAAATATCACCATTATTATATTATTAAAATATAATATTATATATATTTAAATGAATTATTTTATCGAGAAAAAGATAAAATTTTAATTTTCAACAATTGTCACATTAAAATTTTCTCCATCTATATCCACATAAAATCAATATTTTCCTCATCATATGAATCAATAATTAATTATTCACAAATAATATTACGAAATCACAATATTGATGACCAGGCGGTTCAGAGGAAAGAGAGGCTTTCCAATAAGAATTTCTCCTTACTGGCGCACAATTAGGTGACCAAACCTCTCCTTAGACAGAACTTTCTAGACATTGCCAATAATGTTATCTAATAATATTATTCAGATAATATGAATTATTTCTTCGATAATGAAAATACTGTAATGACAATTATTAAAACAACGAAATATAAAATATCAACGCAGCAATTATTGAATCAATAAAATAAAACCTTTGAGCAAATAATTCTTGTAACCATTATTGAGTAGTGCCTTCTTATGTAAAGAGTCAATAATTGGTGCAATCTGTCGTAATCTTCTTGTGCAGACATGGCATTATTCTTGTTTTAACCATAGAAGTATTCCAACGATTATAACGGTAACAACTACGCGTTATTTTTAAACAACTTATATTTGTCATTTCTTCCTCCAATCGTTTTTTTCGTTATGGGGCCCACACATGGTACGTCTTGTCATAAATGCGAATATTTCCGATAATCTGAATATTCCACGACCAAACGAATATTCCCCGACAACAATGAATATTTTATAACCACTTGCTTATTTTGAAATATTTGCGTATTTTACCCATAACTATCCACATTAATCACATCAACCCTTACTATTTCAAAATAATAATTAGAGGAAATTAAATTTTATTTATTAATTATTTGGGATCTTACAAAAGGCCTCAATTACTATTGAGCACAAACATTTGAAAAACCTGTTTTATAAAACATCACTACTATATCTTGTTGAAATTAAACTTTTATACAAAATTCAAACCCTTTGTATATAGGTGCGAACGAGGCATAACACTACTTCCAAACAAAATGCGCATAGACCTAACACACACACCAACAGGTAAAAGTTAATGGGAAGTGGCGGTAACCGTGTTATCACGGAAGTCGGGGGGTGCCTAACACCTTCCCTCCGCTTAATCAAACCCCCGGACCCTAACGAATTTTGGTTTTACAGACCAGTTAAACATTGTCACATCACTAGGTCTTTGTGCAAACCTTTCCTCGGTTGAGTTGAGGCAACCATTTAAAAATAACCAACTGTCGACTCTTACAGTTAAATCGTCGACATATACATGTCGGACCTTTTCAAACTTGTTTTTTCAAATAAATCTCACCTAACATGAGAACACCAAAAGACAAGAACAGAAAGGGACAAATAAAAATCCCGATGTCGATAGGTGGCGACTCTGCTGGGGACACCAGTAAGAGGGCTTAAGCCGATATTCAAAGCTTTTCAAAACTTTTACCTCCTTGTGTATGAATGTTGCACTTACATTTGAATGAATGTGTACTAATGCTTTATTTACTGCACTTAGTGGTTCACACCATATCTGACTGTGATAGTAGTGCTTCGTATATGTCATCATTTCCATACGGTGAGACGCGATGTATGTGAATGTATGTTGTGTGGTCCCTCCACCAGGAAGCTATCCTATCGGTGTTTAATTACTGGACTCGTCGAGAGACTAATTCCACGAGGCTCAGGAAAGGCACCACCCAGATTCGCTCCAGTTGAAAGATCGGATTAACTTCAAGGGGGGTGGCAGTGGAGGTACATTAGCTATTACTAGACCAAAGTCAACAAATAGACCCACGGCCAGAACCTTCAACATGACTGTGCAGGATGCAGTGCAGTCAAAAGATGTGGTGTCAGGTATCATTCCAATCAATGATATAAATGCTTATGTATTATTTGATTCGGGTGTTATGACGTCCCCAAATCTGTGTACTTTTTACCTCAGATCTGGTACGTTACGATACATCATTTCAATAACTATTGCAGAAGATATAAACATAAATTATTTATGTAAAATCCCAAATTTTACGAATAAAGATTTAAATTTCTCAAAATATTTTTTTTATTATGGTGTGGATTTAATATAATGTTATAGTTGTGGTTAATATTTATAAATTTTGCAAAGTATTCAAGTTGTTATATAATATTAGATTGGTGGGAAATATTCTTTTTGTGTGGGGAATATCCGTATGGCCGGTACAATCATTGGTGGACCTACAACGTAATTATTGTTTATTGAGAAAACGACAAAAATATTTTATTGAAAATAACGGCGAAAAAGTTTTACCGATTATCTACTTGTTGAACTACTCGGTAGTAAAAGCATGCTGATGTCTGGCGTGGTTGCATAGTAACACCTCGTATTGATTATTGATGCTTACATGAGAAGTCACTCGGTTTTGTTCAATTATTGCTATAATAATTCTTGCATAGTATCTCACGTTATTTGATTCAATTATTGTCAATATTTTATATATTATTAAATCAATAATTAAGACGACGAAGTTATTAACATTATTATTTGCAATATTAATGATGTCTAGAAGTTCTCGCCAGGAGAGGTTTGGGCACCTAATTGCGGCGCCATGATAGGAGAAATCCTTATTGAAAGTCCCTCTTTCACAGGAACGACACTGATCGATTAATAGTGTGAATTATAATAATGATGATGACGTTTGTTTTATTAGTATTATTAATGTAATAAAATAGAAAAGCTTTTATATAAAATAGAATACTTTTATAAAGTTATTTGTTTTATTAGACAATAATTAGAATATATTATATTTTATTATGCATAGTGTTTTGCATAGTAAAATCTTTTATATATAAAATGAATACTTTTATAAAGTTATTTATTTTATTAGACAATAATTATAATATATTATATTTTATTATTATGCATAGTGTTTGCATAATTACTGCATAGTATTTGCATAGTAAAATCTTTTTATATAAAATAGAATAATTTTATAAATTTATTCGTTTTATTAGATTATAAATAGAATATATTATATTTTATTTAAAAAGATTTTGTTTTATTAGAATATTTTATTAAATCAATCTGGACCGTCCATTTAAAAGTGAATCAATCTGGACTGTTTATGAATTAGTTACTATTCAATCCATTCTCCTATAAATAGAAGCTCATTCCTTCATTATTTCTTACGAATTCACTGAAACTCTAGAGAGTGAAACTGTAGAGAGAATTCTTCTTCTATAATCTTGAGCGTATTTCTTTAGAGTTTAAGAATGTTTTGAGCGTAGTGCAAGTTTTCTTCAAGTATATCCCCGCCCTACCCATCGGAGTATTCTTCTTTATAAGGTAAGGGATATTATTTGTTGTGCTGTAAGAAGTATTATTTCTTTCGTATTCATGAAGAGAACTTCTGTTATTCCATTCTTTATTATTTTGTTAGAATAACCTGTATACGGGGACTACCCTATACTTGGTGAAATTCTTCTGTTATTCCATCCCTTATTATTCTGTTGGAATAACCTGTATATACGAAGTACCACATACATGGCGAAATTCTTCTATTATTCCGTTCTTTATTATTCTATCGAAATATCCTGTCGGTGCGTTTACGCATGACCTGATTCCATTATTTATTATTCTGTTGGAATAACATGTCTGTGCGGTCTATCGCATGCATGGTGAATTCTGTTGTTATTCTATTATTTATTATTACATTGAAATATCACATGCATGCGTTTACGCATGACCTAGTTCCATTCTTTATTATTCTGTTGGGAATAACCTATCTGTGCAGTCTATCGCACGCATGGTGAATCCTTTTGTTATTCCATTCGTTATTATTCTGTTAGAATAACCTGTATATGTGGATTACCACATGCATGGTGAATAATCCTTTATATTAAAATCTTATTAAATCGTGAAAATGATCTGTTTACGTGGATTATGATGAAAGTCATAATATAAGCATTGGACTGTTGATTATGATGAAAGTCATAATAAAAGCATTAGACTGATGAAAATCATGGGTATATGTAGTATTAGTAAGTTTTATGATAAGTTATGTTGGTTATTATATGGAAACATGAAAGTTTCTTAGAAATCACAAAAGATTGAAAATCAGATTTTGGTGAAAATGGAATATGAAATTCAATTAACCATATCTCCTATTCTATTTCGAATTTTTGAGTGTGGTCAAGTCCTAGAGTTAGATCTATGAGTTTTCTAACTTATCCAAGTGGAATCACTGGAAAAGGTGTTGTAGATTTTTGTGTGGACTGATTTTAGCAAAAGAGTCAAAAACTAAAAATTCCAAAAAGGCTACTGCCCAAAAGTTTAAAAGGGCTGTTTCGGCCACTTAATTTGTGAGAAAAATTTCGGCTTTTTGGGACATGAAAATATATGGTATAAAGTACCTCCTGTCCAAAAAATGAGCTCATTCCGACTTAAAATGAGCAAGTTATGACCATTTCAATATTTAGTTTTTTTCGACGAAAAATACTATAACCGGAGTTCTATAACTCCGATGACCATGAAATTTAAACTGGAAGATCACGTTAACATGTATAAGATCCTGCCAAGATTTGGGAATTTTTGGAGTTAAACTTGAGGTAGCTAATTTCTTAAGGAGTTAATTAGAAATTGATTTTTGAAAAATAGTAAATGAATTTTAAAAATTCCGAGAAAAATATATGTTCAATATGTTACTATATTCTGTTAAATCCCAGAAAAGAAATATTTTTGGGACTGATTTGGTATTTTTCATGAAAATAAACTAGTTATGAGTAAATGAATTAAATATGTTATGTGAAGTAACAAAATTGGTAAATAGGATTTTATGGCTTGGGAATCCTATATAGGGTATATGCAGATTTTTGATAAGGGATTTGATTATTGGTGATGAAATCTTATGAGTATGACATTTTTGAATGATTAAATGCATTATTTGGTAAAGTGTAAACAATTGAAATAAATTGTTTATAAGTTTAAGAAGTGATTAAAATATTGTTATAACATTAATAATATTAGATTATGAGTTTATTAAGTGATTGATAATATTTGGATAAATTTAAAGTCTTTAAATATTTATCCTTGTTTTCGTTTGATTAATGCTTATATCATTGTCATCATTCTCATGTTTATATTGTGATAAAAGTCATCTTTGGCTTACGTGCATAGATGGACTTTGTGTGATTATGACCATGGATTATTCGGTATAGGCATGACCGTAATGTGATGAATGATGTGGTAAAAATCCTCAGTGGCCTGTAGTGCGTTGATGGACAGTTTTTGGTATGATTATGACCAGGGATTATTCGGTATAGTCATGACCATTGATGATTTAATGAATATCCTTGGCCCTTAGTGCAGGGATGATTCGATGATGTGGTTTATTTATTAAGCTGAGTCTCAGCGATAAAGAAATTGATGAAAACATTTTAAATCATAGAAGATAGTAGATTTTATTCTCTACTTGACTTTTCTAATGGATTGTTTGTTTCGCTGCAGTTAAACTTGATGTCTATTGTATTTTATCAGTTTAACATTGTTGAAGGCTAATGATAACTTATTCAACATTATCTCAATCATAATATTTCTTACTGGGCTAGTTGAGCTCACCCTTTCTTTCACTGTTCTCTTCAGGAAATGAGAACGTAGCCGGGACTAGTCGGGGAACGGAGTGATGGTCCGAGATGGTGTATTAGTAGTCCTCACTATTCTGTAAAATAGTGTGATAATAAATGTAATGAGGACTCTATTTGAGAGTGGATATTGTCTAGAAGGCAATATTCCTGTTTAAACTCTCAGTTATGTTTTGTAGTATTTTACACGACAATTGTATAATTAAGTTTTTATTTGTATTTTGTACCATGTATTTGGCAACTCAAGATGGGTGATGTATACCTATTTTGGGAGCGTCACAGTTTATACAATAACCTTTACACATAACTCTCAAGGTTGGTAACCTTAACTTAATACACATATTCATATCATACATGATTTACAATGTGATTTACATCCAAAACTATTACAATTTTAACCTACACCATATCCAAAATTTGGAATTTGTCTTTATCTTTGCCTATATCCGAAGTATTCATTTTAATCTGAAATGTTCATCATAATATAACAAGGGTGAGCAACAAGTTTTCCCAACAAGTTTTAAATACAAGTAAAATATATCATGATTGAAAGAATGAATAATAACCTGGCAAACTTTCAACAATATAATAATTGTGAAAGAATATGAATCAATTTCCATAACTGAATGACCGAGTCAATAATGATGAATGGCCAATAATGAACATGAATAAATTTAACTGAACCAAATGGTAATGAAGGTGATCAGCCTTTCATACCTGATGAACATATGATCAGCTAATAATGAACATGCACAACGTGCAAATCAATAATCAAAGATGTGGTGTAATCAACAATGATTAACCAATAGCATGCTTGAAAAATCATAACTCAGGTTTGAGTTAGAGAACTTGCCTGTACCATCGATTACTGTTAAGAAATCTAATTTAATCTCTCATGAAAGACCTATCATTTATAAGATTAATCTTTCAATTAGCATAATATACATTATCCCATAATATAACTACTTTACCAACAAATTAGCTAACACTTAACCACATAATCAAATATTAGATTACTTCTTAAAATATCATTATTATTATCGTCCTTTGATAATTTTTCAATCACTATATCATATACATTAAGATTTAACACTTAATCTTTCATTTTATAAGTTCTTCTTTAAAATCTAATAAGTCAAATACTAATCCAGCAACCTGGATTATTCAACTAACCAATCCAACAACCTGGATTATCCAAACATACCAATCCAGCAACCTAGATTGCAATCCAGTAAACTGGATTCCAATTTCAGCAACTAGATTGCAATCCAGCAAACTGGATTCCAATTCCAGCAACCAGATGGCCAATCCAGCAAACCTAATAGCAATCCAGCAAACTGGATTCAAACTGAGTTTTAATTCAGTAAACTGCTTCCCAATCCAGCAAACTGGATTCAACTTATTTTCAATCCAGCAAGATGGATTCATTAATTCTTTTCACGAAAATACCAAATCAACTTATTATTTTTCTATCCTTTTTCCAAACATATATACAAATATTCCATACACAAAAAGAATTTTTTCTATAATTTTTCAACTCTCTTTAGTATTTTCAAAAATCATTTTTAGCTCGTAGCTTAAGAAATTAGCCCTATCATGCTCAACTCCAGAAATTCTCAACTTTTGGCATAATCTTACATGTATTAACGTGAACCTCTAGTTTAAATTTCATGGCCATCGGAGTTATAGAACTCCAGTTATAGTCATTTTTTTTCGAAAAATCCCAAAAATTGAAATGACCATAACTTGGTCAACTTAAGTCGGAATGAGCTCATTTTTGGACAGGAGATACTTTATATCATATATTTTCATGTCCCAAAAGGTCGGAATTTATTTCAAAAATTAAGTTGCTGAAACGGTCCTTGCAAAATCTGGGGTAGTTTGTTTTTCGAAATTTCTACTTTTGCCTACTTTCTCAAAAACGGTCCATACGGAAATCTACAACTCCTTTTTTAGTGATTCCACTTGGGTTTGAAAGATAACTTATCATATAGTATCATACCAATTTTTTCCAGAATTTTTGAATGTCAAAAAAATGACAAAACTGCCCCTGGCAGTGACTGGCCAAAAATAGTTTGTTTCTCTTTTAAAAAAACTAAATTGTTTTTGCTATAACAGCCACTATGGCTTGTAAACTCAACATTTTTGAGTGCTACCACTTGATTTTAGTATTTACCTTATATATATAGTACCCCCTTTTATGGATCACAAAACAAAGTTGTAGATCTCAAGTTATAACCCCTCGAAGTAGAAAAAATTTAGGGTGTTCTAATTTTTGAAAAACTAGTTTTCATTTCTTGCTTTAAATCCAACTTTTGACCCTCAATAGGGTTAGATCTAAACATAATAGACTTATTAACATGTAAATCTAGAGTTTTAAACTTTAGAACCATAGATCCAAGTTTTGATTGAGAATAAAATTAGATAATCTAGTTAGAGTTTATACATTTGCTTGATTTCCTTCTCCTTCCTCCTAGATTTGCTTGTGTTGCTTTGAAACTTACAAAAAACTCTCCCTTCTCTCCTCTATGGCTGCCGAAAATCCTCTCTCTCTAGTGTTCTTTTGATAGCTCTAGGAAAATGAAATGAAAGATAAAGAGAATTGGTTTTTACTAGAGAGATGTGTAATTATTATTGGTAAATATGTATACAATATGTATATCTATGATACATTTCCCCAACTTAATCTCTCTCTTACTCATGATGCTTGCACTCCACCTCTTGCTTGCACATTTAGCTAAAGTGTTGGCTTAATTAAAAATTTGACATATAAGAGGTTTGGTCACCAACTAAAGTAAATAATCATCACATTCTTCCCCCTCTTTTTTCCTTCCTTTTGATCAGCCATGTGGCTCATTATCCTCTAAGTTTTGTCTTTTAATGTTCTATTTAGTATACTTAATGTCTAAAATGCCCCCTTCAATTGGGCTAAGCTTGAGCAATTTTATTTAATGTCTTAAGCTTTTAAATTAATTCTTTGGGCCATAGAAAAATTAACATCTTCCAATAATTTCTATTTTATCCTACCCTAATTATTTAATTAGGATTTCCATTCCACATATTTAGAATTTAAATCATTACTCTTGTACATTAAATTTTATAACACTATTAAACTTGCTTTACTAAAATTATAAATTTAAGTAATTGAGATATATAAAATAAATTTCTTTAGGGTTAGTATATATTTTAAATACTAACATTATTCCATAGTATAGCCTTAGGTAATTTAATTTTCATTCCTAATATATAATTAGGTTACCTTAGTTTCTTTTTATTTGTTTATATAATAAACAAATATAAACAATCACATAATATTTATATTCACTTACTTAAATATTCATACAAAATAATTCAATAGCTTAAGACATAATCTGTAAATCTCTTAGATTAGGTCATTAGTATATAATTAAATACTAGAACTACTAAATAAAGATAACTCTTTAGGTTTTATTAATTCACATAAAGTTAAAAGTAACATAATACCTTATCCTTAACATACTTCCAAATATAATTTCATTCTAGGTTTTGAATTTTGTAACCCTTATTTTCTCAATTCTATTCAAATAGTAACCATATAGGTTCTTCTTTTAAATCATTCCTGTAATTTCACTCTAGGTTTTATTCTTTAACCTTTAATTTAATCATTCAAGATCTTATGAATTTTTGGGTTGTCACGGGTGCTACTTGCTCATTTATATCTGATGAATTGCTAAGAGTTTGGGGTTGTCTAGTGAAGAGTTAAATTTTCCTTTGAATACATAAATTGCGAATAGAAAGGTGATTCCTGTTAGATTTGTATATAAGAATTGTAAGATGAATATTAAGGGAAATGTTATGACAGTAGATTTAATCCCGATTAAACATGCGGAATTTGATGTTATATTGGGGATGGATTGGCTATTCAATTACGGAGCGATAATTGATTGCCAAAAAAATGTGTAAACCTTATAACTCCGTCAAAGGTAGTTTTCTAAGGAAGAAAATTGCCTAGACAAGTGAGTTGTCTGAAGATTATGCAAGCCAAGAAGTTATTGAGGTAAGACTGTGTAGGATATTTAGCTTACATAGTCGATACTCAAAAGAAGGGTGTGAAACAGGAGGAGATACCTGTTAGGGATTTTGTGGACGTATTTCTGGACGATTTGCCAGGACTTCCGCCTGACATGAAGATTCAGTTCGTTATCGATTTAGCACCAGGGACTACTTCGATATCGAAGGCCATGTACTGGATAGTTCCGGTGGAGATGAAAAAAATGATGGTACAACTGCAAGAGCTGCTAGACAAGAAATATATTCAGTCAAGTGTATCGCAGTGGGGAGCACCGATGTTGTTCCTGAAGAAGAATGATGAATCAATACGTCTTTGCATTGCTTATAGGGAGTTAAACAAAGTCACTATTAAGAATAAGTAAACATTTCCAAGAATAGATGACTTGTTTAATTAACTGAAAGAAGCTAAGTACTTCTCGAAGATAGATTTGAGAAGTTGGTATCATCAACTAAAGGTAAGGAAGGAGGATGTACCGAAGACGACGTTCAGAACTTGTAATGCCCCCAAATTCAGTTACTTGAAACCCGAACTCGGTGCTTTACGATACCATTTCTATGAGCGGAATAATACTAATAATAATAACAATATTATGAATATCAAACTTAATTTACATTTATCAGAGTCTAATCCCAAGTACACAACCTTTACTACATTCTTTACATGATATATATAAAACATATCAATATCTTAATATAGTCTAAATATTACAAAAGATACCAATAATCATATTCTGTTTGCTTTTCTTTTTCACTTGATCCTGTCTGAACCTTCGGGTTAATTATGCTTAGCTGAAAACATTTAAATTTAAAGCAAGAATGAGCATTTGGGTGCCCAACAAGTAATAACAATTATAAATATATTTAGCTGAAAGAATTTAAATGTTTTCTTTGTACATCACTTCTACAACGAATTAATAGTTGTGAAGTAAACTGAACCAATCATAACCATATATTTTTTCTATATCAAGGTTTTTGAAACTACGTATTGACTATATATATGGGGTAGTCGACAGATTATGAACATTGTTTTCTGTTTTTGAAAAGGTTAGACAGAACTTCATCTGCAAACCGTCATAACTTACGGGCATGGGGGTATACATCCCATGGACCCTGTATTGGTCAATACTACATGCAAGAACGATGTTATCGTTCACACTGTCCGCCTTGGGCACATAAAAGTTTTCCCATGTTTGTGATGTTTATACTTAGTCGTGAGTCCAAACCAAAGCAATTTGATTGGATACAAAAATGTTTTATCATATTCAACGATATTTCTAAATATGTGTCTAGGTGATCAAATCAAATATATATATATATATATATATATATATATATATATATATATATATATATATATATCAACATGTGATTAAATACAATGATTATCCAAGTGGGGACACTTGATAACCATATATAGAAATTAACGAAGCAATATATATCTGAATTACAATATACTAACATGTTGATAAACAATGATCGGATATAGTATATATCACAATAGGGTTAATAATCTAGTACAATAATAATATAATTCTTAAACTTTCTTACTCATGTCCATTGCATAAAGAAAATGAAAAGGTAGGATACTTTTCATTACTGCTTTAACAAATCTGCAACTTAGTTTTATCTTTTATACCGAAACCTATCATTTATAAGATCATTTGATCGATTAGAATAACATACTATAACACATAGCACTGCTTATTCCAGTCAGCACATAACCTAATCACATTGTCACATATGTTTCACAGTCATTGGATCTCAAACAAACACATATACAATCAAACTATCTAAGTCCGTATCAATTTCAAAGACATGTCAGTGTACCGACGGCTTATCGGGTAATTATCGAGTCTAAGACTCTATATCGAAGTTCAATATCTATTTAGACTATTTAAACAACAGTCATATCATTTTTAAATGACTTACAATAATTTTTAAACATTTATTATAATTTATCATGAATTTTCAAACACCGGAATCATTATTAAATAATTTAAATATTAAACAATTCTATTATCATTAATATTTAATTAATATTAAACTATTAATAAAACCATTGTCAAAATATTTAAGTTATTTATTATAACTCAAGGTATTTTTAAAGTACTAATATTACCCTTAAATGATTTTTAAAACATTTAAAATCATTTTTAATTACTTACCATTAATATTTAAATATTAATGCACTATATATCCAAATATTAAAAGTCATAAATTATAACTTAAAATATTTTTAATTCATTAATATCCTTTTAAATAAATAAAACTATTTTAAAACTATTTACTTAATATAATTATAAATAAATTTAATATCATTAATATTAGATTAATATCATTAATATTTAATTATGAATGAAATTATGCTTTAAATATTAAAAGTTATATTTTATAACTTAAAATATCTTTAAACACTTTATTTTCATTTAAAATTATTTTTATAATATTAAAATCATTTTTAAACAAATTTATTTAATATAATTATTAAATAACCTTAATATCATTAATAATAATTAATTAATGAAATTTACCTTTAAATATTGAAAGTTATATTTTATAACTTAAAATATTTTTAAATATCTTATTATTATTTAAAATGATTTTTAATATAACAAAATCATTTTTAATTTATTTATTTAATTCATTTATTAAATAACTTAATTATCATTAATATTAATTTATTAATTAAATTTATCACAAAATATTAAAAGTCATTAAAAATAACTTAAAATATTTTCTTATACCATAATATAATTTTAAATGATTTTTTCAAGTATTAAAATAATTTTAAATAATTTATTTAATATAATAATTAAATAAATTAAATACCTTTAATATTCCAAAAATATTAAATATATATGAAATATATTAAAAATTATTAAAAACTAATTTTTGGATTTTAAAATAATTTTTAGGAATTTATTTTGTATTTTTAATAATTAAAAACCATTTAATATTAATTATTTAATAAAAATAATTAATTTTGTATATAAGTGTCGCTAAAGACTGCTTATAGCGACAGAACTGTCGCTATAGGTGTTCTTCGCGTTCATCATGAAACCCAGAACATTCAAACCCATTACCAAGCTGCCTACTTTGACCACTTGTAGATCCTAAGTAATACAGATTCTGGGTTTGAATTTATGTTTATTTTGTAGTATTCATTTAATACTATAACCACAAATCGATAACATGACTAAATCATAACAAACGTGCTAGATCTAAGCTACAGAAGTTATTGTCAGACGTGTTCTTGAGGTTCTGGGTTGCCCAGAAACTCAAGGGTCCTTTGACGCTTTATAATTCGCAGTATGTGTCTAGTTTGTGAGATTAAGTATTTTCTACTTGTAGTGCTTATGTCAAAGTACAATAAAATGTCATTCAATCGTCATAACATAAACACAAACAAGATATATGGGTCGGTCAAAGTAGTGACCAAGAACTGTTCTTGAACATTTCTGGGTTTTGCAGAAATGTTCTTGAGCAGTTTCGTCAACTCATGTTTGACCAACACTCAAATCGATTCTGTTAAGTATATGGGTAATATAAAAGCATGTATATGTAGTACTCATGTCAGTCTACAAGTATATAACAATAACATGATTAAAACACTTAACAAAAGCAAGATCAGAGTTCTACAAAAAGACTGTCAGGTGTTCTGGCAATTTTGGGCTGCCCAAAAACCGTCGGTCAATGCCGGTCAACCCACTTTGACTCCTAATAACTTTAATTCTATAACAGATATGACCATGATTCAAGTTCCATATCAAAGATCGAATAACAAACTACAAGTTCAATCATTTAAACAACACAAAACCATAACAGAATGAGATTTACAGGGTCTGACATTCGTTGTCAGACCATGTTCTTAAACTTTTTCCAGATTTTTTAAAAACTTGATTTCGAGCACTTGGATGTTATGGATCTGGGATCTAACAACCCAGATCACTAAATAACATCTTATTACACAACATTAAACAACAAACAACAAGATCTAACATCAGATCATAAGATTTTTAATTTCTAGGGTTTATACCTTTAAATGAGTAAATCTGATTTCTTGGATACTGATGTGTGATGTGTGATGTGTGTTAGTGGGGCTTGAATATGGGACTGATATACATTATGATTTTGTGAGTTTTAGAGAGAGAGGGTCTAGGATGAGTGTTGTGAGAAAATGGGACAAATAATGAGACTTTTCTATCTCACAATCTATATATGTATTGATATGTAATATATTTGGCTGAGATTTGCTGGTAATGTGTTGGAGATTTGATCACATGGCTGATCCAATTTGGTCACCAACTCCATATCTTGCTAGATTTACAAGTTATCTTAAATAATGCATGAGGGGTAAAATGGTCATTATACTTGTTATTTTAATGGCACATTGGTCATTTAACAAACCCTTAGGGTTTGACCCTTAGGGTTTAACCCTAAGGTTTAGAATAACATTCAAGCATTTCTAGTTTAGGGTTTGTAAAATAAAATAAAATTTTAGTTTCTAAAAATTACAAATTAAGGTTTCATAATTAGATTAGGGTTTCCTAATTACATAGATTTGAAAATTAGGTTTAGGTTTTACTAATTATCATTAAGCATGCCAAATTAGCAATTAGGGTTTATAATTAATAATTAGGGTTTTTGTTTTATCATTTAAAATTTACAAATAGGATTATCAATTTGCAATTAGGATTTCCTAAATAATAATTAGGGTTAAAATCAAGAACACGTGACATTCATAACCTAACTTAATTACTTGAAAATCTTACAGTCTTATTTGACTAACGAATTAAGGTTTCCAATCAATTAGGGTCCACAATTATTGATTAGGGTTTATAATAATTAGGGTTTTTCCTTAATAAAAATTTAAATTCCATATTACTAACCATAAATCATATAACACAATTGCATAACAGTCTCAAACTCATAATTGAGTTTCAAAATAGGGTTTAATACAGTACTGCTAGGGTTTTCTAGCACTGTACCATAATTAACCTACCTTAACCAATCTACTCATATAAAGTACATATTTACGGCACTGAAATAAAATAATATTATAATAAATGTCATTAATCACATAACATAATTACTAGACAGATTTTAAAGTCTCATTTGACTTCCAAACTAGGGTTTATCGGTAACATTAAGATTTTGCAGGTTATAATAAAACTGCTCTTCAGATTAACCTTACACACATAACATACATATTTATATCACTGATAAATAATAATATATTATTATTATTCTCATTCCTTGATCAAAATCCAAATTAGGGTTTGGATTCCATATCTGATTTATCTGTCATATACATACCATTACTAATTAAGTTAATTAATTAACTTAATTATTGTGAAATAAATTCATATAATAAAATAGTTATTATAATAATTCTATAATCATTTTATATATATTATTTAAATAATATAATAATCATATTTCCATTGAAAATAATTAATAAAAACATTTCTACTATAAAATTAATTATTATAAGAATATAAGTTATACTGATTAATAATTCTAAAATAAAATTATTTGTAATCATCCATGTAATAAATATATTTTATATTCATCACATAAATACATACACATTACCTTGCACACATTCTCACCTTTAAAATAAATAAATAAAAATAAAAATAAAAATTTATACGCAAAGTTTTTGATTTATTTATATAAAAAATATCGGGTTATTACATTCACCCTCCCTTATAAAGATTTCATCCCCAAAATCACCATTTTAAAACTTATACATACCAGGGTATATAGCATACACAATCATTGCAATTAGATCTTAATCATAATTGATCGAACCAATCTTTAACTATTCAGCATAAAGCTTATCTATCTACTTATACGAAAAATTGATTTCTAATAGAACTCAATTTCCTCCTTCAAAATAATTTATAAAATAATATACTATGTATATATATATAAGAAAATCATATATAAGAAAATAAAATTGATTAGAATAATACAGGAGTTTGCATCCTCAAAATTTGCTTGCGGTATCTTGAATCTGGCCATGTTGAAGACGCTTGCGGTTGATTTCGTTGGTTTGTTTGTTGATGTTGGTCCCGTTGTCGCCAATATCCTGCTGCCTTTTCCCGTATTCGCATTCCTTGCCTCCCTTCTCCTTCTTGGACAGTCTTTCACCTTATACTCCATTGATTCACAAATAAAACACCCACTATTCATTCTTGGATTGGGGCAGTTGGGAGAGACACGTCCCTTATGTCCACACTTATAACACACAAACTTTCCCTTTATCTCATTTCCTTTTTCTAGTCCTACTACCACTACTCCCTTTTCCAGCTCTAGCTTGATTTGCCTTCCACCAAAAATTCATTTTTCCTTTCATCACATAGGTGGCAAAAACTGTATTTTGCCCCTCCGTTACCCTCGCTATCACCAACGCGTCTACAAGGTCAGTTGATCTTCTAAATCCTAGCAGTACTACCGCCTTGAAGTCTTTGACATTTGCCTATCGATTATTTGGCTAATTTCCCGCGATTGGTATTCCGTTTTGCATATCTTGAGTGACCATAATCGTAAAATTCTGTATCGGTCTAGTTGTCCTCCAGCTTTATTGGCAGGTTCTTCTGTCCTTTGGTTTCGCTTTCGTCTTGGCGACATTATCATAAATTATTCCTTATTAACTTACATTCTAAGCCTTATCGTATCCGTTTAACATATAACGCAAAATTTTCTACTCAAATAATCATGTATTCAAAATATTAAATTTTGAAAATTTGGTTTACAGTATTTACCAGTGTTCAGATAAATAATTACTATTTCTATACCAACTTATTTCATTACTCCAACATAGATCCATATCATAACACTTGACATACCATAGCACACACTACTTTAAACATTTGCTATCCTTTGTGACTTAGAAGTCGGGATTCATTACCATAACTTATACAAAATATTACATTACACAGACATACTTATCGTATACACCACATAAAATCATACTTATTCAATTAATACTAATACTACTTATTTCTTACGCCTTCAATAAGGATCAATTCCTTAGTATTCTATATATTTCTATCATCCTCAATAATCCATTCACACCTAACTATACTAAGTTCGCCAAACTTACCACACATTATGAGTTTAAGAACTCACCATAAACATACGAGTTTAAGAACTAGACATTGACCACTTATTCTTTAACTATACTTTACCTATCAGTTATACTTATCGTTTCTGGGTGCAGTACTACACTTTTCAAAATAACCACCTCATTGAGGTAACTTTCAATATGAGCCTCTATTTCAGCTATTAGCTTTGATATTGGCTCGGTTATGGAGGTTGACTCATTCTTTACGATCTGAGGGTATCCTAATCCTTTCTATCTGACATCTACACACATAGTTTATCTAGATTAACATATAATATATACACACAACAAATAATAGTTTTATATAGGTTATCTTTTATTTTATTTTACGATGAATTTATTCAATTCATCTTCTTATAAACTCTATATGAGTTATTTGTATTTTCAATGTTTCCCCCTGTTCTAAGGTTATAGCCTAAGGTCTAACCCACCTAAGGTTTCTAAACCTAAAGCTCTGATATCATATTGTAACGCCCCCAAATTCAAGTACTTGAAACCCGAACTCGGTACTTTACGATACCATTTCTATGAGCGGAATAATACTAATAATAATAACAATAATATGAATATCAAACTTAATTTACATTTATCATAGTCTAATCCCAAGTACGCAACCTTTACTACATTCTTTACATGATATATAATACATATCATTATCTTAATATAGTCTAAATATTACAAAAGATACCAATAATCATTATAAAATTCCAAATTTTATGAATAAAGATTTAAATTTCTCAAAATATTTTTTTAATATTATGGTGTGAATTTGAGATAATGTTATAGTTGTGGGTAGTATTTATAAATTTTACAAAGTATGCAAGTTGTTATATAGTATTCGATTGGTCGGGGAATATTCGTTTTAACAGGGAATATTAAATGACGGCAACACAATCATTGGTGGATCCCACAATGTAATTATTAGTCGGATTGAGAAAACGACAAAAATATTTTTATGAAAATAATGCGGAAGTTTTACTGCTATTATCTTGTTGAACTACTCGGTAGTAAAAGTATGCGATGTCTGGCGTGATTGCATAATAGCCAACGGTATTGATTATTGATGTTTACGTGAGAAGTCACTTAGTTTTATTCAATTATTGCTTGATGAATGTTGCATAGTATCTCACGTTATTTGATTCAATTATTGTCGATATTTTATATCTTATTAAATAAATAATTGAGATGACAGAGTTATTAATATTATTATTTGCAATATTAACGATGTCTAGAAGTTCTGCCAAGGAGATGTTTGGTTACCTAATTGCGCGCCAATAGGAAAAAATCCTTATTAAGCTCCTCTTTCTTTGAACTACACAGTGTCGATTAATAATGTGAGTTATAATAATGATGATGAAGTTTTGTTTTATTAGTATTATTAATGTAATAAAAGCGGAAAAGCTTTTTATATAAAATGAATACTTTTATAAAGTTATTACGTTTTATTAGACTATAAATAGAATATATTATATTCTATTATGCATAGTGTTTTGTATAGTAAAATCTTTTTATATAAAACATAATACTTTTATAAAGTTATTTGTTTTATTAGACAATAATTAGAATATATTATATTTTATTATGCATAGTGTTTTGCATAATGCCTACATAGTATTTGCAAAGTAAAAATCTTTTTATATAAAAATGTAATACTTTTATAAAGTTATTCGTTTTATTAGATTATAAATAGAATATATTATATTTTATTTAAAAGATTTTGTTTTATTAGAATATTTTATAGTAAACTAATGCCGGTCTCCGCTTAAAAAGTAAATCAATCTAGGCCGCTTTAGAAATTAGTTACTATTCAAATCCATTCTCCTATAATTAGAAGCTCATTCCTTCATTATTTCTTACGAATTCAATTGAAACTCTCTAGAGAGAACTATAGAGAGAAAGAAGAAAAGTATTACGCTACTTCACTACTCCTATATCCAAATTGTTCTAAGGTAAAGGGTATTATTTCTTTCGTATTCATGAAGAGAACTTACATTATTTCATTCTTTATTATTCTATTGGAATAACTTTTGTATACGCTATACCACCCTATTCTTGGTGAAATTCTTACATTATTCCATTCTTTATCATTATGTTGGAATAACACATCGGCATCTGAGTACCGCATACATGGTGAAATTCTTCAGTTATTCCATTCTTTATTATTCTGTTGGAACATCCTATCTGTGCGTTTACGCATGACCTGGTTCCGTTATTTATTATTACATTTGCAACATCCCCTTCGTTGGTGTGATTTTTGCGACTTTGATTCCGAATTATTTATTATTACATTTGGAATATCCTGTTTTATACGTTTATGCATGACACGATTTTTTTATTTATTATTACATTTGGAATAACACATGCGTGCCATCTATCGCATGCACGGTGATTTCTTTTGTTATCCCATTCTTTATTATACTCAGTTGGTTAAAGGTTTGACTTCTATACTCCATGAAATTAGTGGAATATCCTTGATATTTGCGCTTCATCCAGTATCTTTTCATGAAAATATTCTTCTAAGCATTCTTGAGTTTTACTCTACAAAGAAGTATCATGTTGACAATTTGGACGTTAATAGTTCTTGGATAAATTAATTCTTGAACTTGTTTTATTGAATTCTTATATCATTGTCATCATCCTCATGTTTATATTATGTTGAAAGTCATCTGTATTCAGTAGTGCATAGATGGACTTGGTATGATTATGACCGAGAATTATTCGGTGTAATCATGACCGTAATGTTACAAATGATGTGGAAAAAGTCCTCATTGGCCCGTAGTGCATTGATGGGCCGATTGTTGGCATGGTCATGACCATTGATGAATACACGAATATCCTTGGCGTGGCGCATGGATAATTTGTGGTTGTGATAGTAATGAATATCCTTGGTAGTAGTGCGGGGGATGATGTGGATTATTTATTAAAATTTGAGTCTCAAATGATAAAAGTGATGAAAAAGCCTTTTAAATCATAAAAGATAGTAGATTTTATTCACTACTTGACTCTTTTAATGGATTAGCGTTACTACTGCGGTTAAACTTGATGTCTATTATATTTTATCGGTTTAACATTGTTGAAGACTAATGAAAATTTATTCTTCATTATCTTAGTCATAATATTTCTTCTTGGGCTAGTTGAGCTCACCCTTTCCTTCACCGTTTCTCTTGAAATGAGAATATAAATTTGGGACAAGTCGGGGAACGGATTGACAGTTCAAATGATAGCATTAGTAGTCCTTATTATTCTGTTAAATAGTGTGATAATAAATGTAATGAGGACTCAATTGAGTGTGGATATTGTCTAGATGACAATATTTGTATTAAAACTCACAGCATATGTTTTCATAAGTATTTTACCTTTATTTGTTATATAATTAAGTTGTATTGGAATTTTGTACCATGTATTTGGCGACTCAAGATGGGTGATGTATACCTATTTTGGGGGCGTCAAAATCATATTCTGTTTGCTTTCCTTTTTCAATTGATCATGTCTGAACCTTCGGGTTGATCACGCCTAGCTGAAAACATTTAAATTTAAAATAAGAATGAGCATTTGGGTGCCCATCAAGTAATAACAATTTTAAATATATTTAGCTGAAAGAATTTAAATTTTTTCTTTGTACATCACTTCTACAACGAATTAATAGTTATGAAGTAAACTGAACCAATCATAACTATATATTATTTCTATATCAAGGTTTTTGAAACTACGTATTGACTATATATATGGGGTAGTCGACAGATTATGAACATTGTTTTCTATTTTGAAAAGGTTAGATGAACTTCATCATGCAAAAATCATAACTTTACTAGACGCGAGGTGTACATCCATGGACCACAATGATAGTCAATACTACATGCAAGAATGATGTTATCGTTCACTCTTGTCATGCCATTGGCGCATAAAAAGTTTTCTCATGTTAGGGATGTTAATACTTAGTCGTGAGTCCAAACCAAAGCAATTTAATTGGATACAAAAGGTTTTATCATATTCAACGATATTTCTAAATCATGTGTCTAGTGATCAAATAGCTTGAATATATATATATATATATATATATATATATATATATATATATATATATATCAACATGTGATTAAATCTAATGACTATCCAAGTGGGGCCACTTGTATAACCATATATAGAAATTAACGAACAGAATATATATCTGAATTACAATATACTAACATGTTGATAAACAATGATCAGATATAGTATATATCACAATAGGGTTAATAATCTAGTACAATAATAATATAATTCTGAAAGTTTCTTTCTCATGTCCATTGCATAAAGAAAATGCAAAGGTAGGATACTTGCCTGGTCTGCTGCTTACAATACGCAACTTAGTTTTATCTTTTATACCGAAACCTATCATTTATATGATTATTTGATCGATTAGAATAACATACTATAACACATAGCATTGCTTATTGCAGTCAGCACATAACCTAATCACATTGTCACATATGTTTCACAGTCATTGGATCTAAAACAAACACATATACAATCAACTTATCTAAGTCCGTATCAATTTCAAAGACATGTCGGTGTACCGACGGCTTATCGGGTAATTATCGAGTCTAAGACTCTATATCGAAGTTCAATACCTATTTAGACTATTTAAATAATAGTCATATCATTTTTGAATGACTTACAATAATTTTTAAACATTTACTATAATTTATCATGAATTTTCAAACACCGGAATCATTTTTAAATAATTTAAATATTAAAAAAATTCTATTATCATTAATATTTAATTAATATTAAACTATTAATGAAACCATTGCCAAAATATTTAAGTTATTTATTATAACTCAAAAGTATTTTTAAAAGTACTAATATTACCCTTAAATGATTTTTAAAACATTTAAAATCATATTTAATTACTTGCCATTAATATTTAAATATTAATGCACTATTTATCAAATATTAAAAGTCATAAAGTATAACTTAAAATATTTTTAATTCATTAATATCCTTTTAAATGATTTTTAAATAAATAAAACCATTTTAAAACTATTTATTTAATATAATTATTAAATAAATTTAATATCATTAATATTAAATTAATATCATTAATATTTAATTATTAATGAAATAATCCTTTAAATATTAAAAAGTTATATTTTATAACTTAAAATATCTTTAAACACTTTATTTTCATTTAAATTAATTTTTATAATATTAAAATCATTTTAAAACTAATTTATTTAATATAATTATTAAATAACCTTAATATCATTAATAATAATTAATTAATGAAATTTGCCTTTAAATATTGAAATTTATATTTTATAACTTAAAATATTTTTAAATACCTTACTATTATTTAAAATGATTTTTAATATAATAAAATCATTTTTAATTTATTTATTTAATTCATTTATTAAATAACTTAATTATCATTAATATTAATTTATTAATGAAATTTATCACAAAATATTAAAAGTCATTAAAAATAACTTAAAATATTTTCTTATACCATAATATAATTTTAAATGATTTTTCAAGTATTAAAATTATTTTAAATAATTTATTTAATATAATAATTAAATAAAGTAAATACCTTTAATATTCCAAAAATATTAAATATATATGAAATATATTAAAAATTATTAAAAACTAATTTTCGAATTTTAAAATAATTTTTAAAATTTATTTTGTATTTGTAATAATTAAAAACCATTTAATATTAATTATTTATTAAAAATAATTAATTTTGTATATAAGTGTCGCTAAAAATTGCTTTATAGCTTATGAACCGTCGCTATAGGTGTTCTTCGCGTTCATCCTGAAACCCAGAACATTCAAACCCATTACCAAGCCGCTTTCTTTATGACCACTTGTAGAACTTAAATAATCTGATTAAGGTTTGAATTTATGTTTATTCTCAGAGTATACATGTAATACTATAACCACAAATCGGTAACATGACTAAATCATAACAAACGTGCGGATCTAAGCTACGAGAAGTTATTGTCGGGCGTGTTCTTGAGGTTCCTGGGTTGCCCGAAACTCGAGGAATCCCTACTGACGCTTTATAATTACATGATGTGTCTAGTTTGTGAGATTAAGTAGTTTCTACTTGTAGTGCTGATGTCAAAGTACAATAAAATGTCATTCAATCGTCATAACATCAACACAAGAAAGATATATGGCCCGGTCAAAGTAGTGACCAAGAACTGTTCTTGAACATTTCTGGATTTTTCAGAAATGTTCTTGAGCAGTTTCGTCAACTCATGTTTGACCAACACTCAAATCGATTCTGTTAAGTATATGGGTAATATAAAAGCATGTATATGTAGTACTCATGTCAGTCTACAAGTATATAACAAGAATATGATTAAAATAATTAACAGAAGCAAGATCAGAGCTCTGCAAAAACAACATCGAATTAATTACGGCAATTACGAAATTTGCCCGAAGCAATAGCCGTCAATGCTTAGAAATTGACCCACTTTGACTCTAATAACTTTAATTCTATAACAGATATGACCATGATTCAAGTTCCATATCAAAGATAGAATAACAAACTACAAGTTCAATCATTTAAACAACACAAAACCATAACAAAAATGAGATTTCTGAGGTGCGACATTCGTTTATTAGGACCATGTTCTAAACTTTCGATTTTTTTTAAAACTTGATTTCGAGCACGTAGATGTTATGGATCTGGGATCTAAAAACCCAGATCATTAAATAACATCTTATTATACAACATTAAACAACAAACAACAAGATCTAACATCAGATCATAAGATTTTCAATTTCTAGGGTTTATACCTTTGAATGAGCAAATCTGATTTCTTGGTGTGATGTGTGTTAGTGGGGCTTGAATATGGGACTGATATACATTAAGATTTTGTGGGTTTTACAGAGAGAGGGTCTAGGATGAGTGTTGTGAGAAAATGGGGCAAATAATGAGACTTTTCTCTCTCACAATCTATATATATATTGATATATAATATATTTGGCTGAGATTTGCTGCTAATGTGCTGGAGATTTTATCACATGGCTGATCCAATTTGGTCACCAACTCCATATCTTGCTAGATTTACAAGTTATCTTAAATAATTGAAGAGGGGTAAAATGGTCATTATACTTGTGATTTTAATGGCACATTGGTCATTTAACAAACCCTTAGGGTTTAACCCTTAGGGTTTAGCACAATATTCAAGCATTTCTAGTTTAGGGTTTGTAAAATAAAATAAAATTTTAGTTTCTAAAAATTACAAATTAAGGTTTCATAATTAGATTAGGGTTTTCTAATTAAATAGATTTGAAAATTAGGTTTAGATTTTACTAATTATCATTAAGCATGCCAAATTAGCAATTAGGGTTTACAATTAACAATTAGGGTTTTTGTTTTATCATTTAAAATTTACAATTAGGATTATCAATTTGCAATTAGGATTTCCTAAATAATAATTGGGGTTAAAATCAATAACACATGACATTCATAACCTAACTTAATTACTTGAAAATCTTACAGTCTTATTTGACTAACGAATTAAGGTTTCCAATCAATTAGGGTTTATAATAATTAGGGTTTTTCCTAATAAAAATTTAAATTCCATATTACTAATCACAAATCATATAACACAATTACATAACAGTCTCAAACTCATAATTGAGTTTCAAAACAGGGTTTAATACAGTATTGCTAGGGTTTTCTAACACTGTACCATAATTAACCAACCTTTACCAATCTACTCATATACAATACATATTTATGCTACTGAAATAAAATAATATTATAATAAATGTCATTAATCACATAACATAATTACTGGAAAGATTTTAAAGTCCCATTTGACTTCCAAACTAGGGTTTATCGATAACATTAGGGTTTTGCAGGTTATAATAAAATTGCTCCCGAGATTAACCTTACACGCATAACATGCATATTTATATCACTGACAAATAATAATATAATATTATTATTCTCATTCCTTGATCAAAATCCAAAATTAGGGTTTGGATTCCATATCTTATTTATCTGTCATATACACACCATTACTAATTAAGTTAATTAATTAACATAATTATTCTGAAATAAATTCATATAATAAAATAGTTATTATAATAATTCTATAATCATTTTATATATTATTTAAATAATATAATAATCATATTTTCATTGAAAATAATTAATAAAAACATTTCTACTATAAAATTAATTATGATAAGAATATAAGTTATCTTGATTAATAATTCTAAAATAAAATTATTTGTAACCATCCATGTAATAAATATATTTTATATTCATCACATAAATACATACACATTACCTTGCACACATTCTCACCTTTAAAATAAATAAATAATAAAAAAAAATTATATGCAAAATTTTTGATTTATTTATATAGAAAATATCGGGTTATTACAGAACTCGGTATGGACATTACGTGTTTCTGGTAATGTCTTTTGGTTTAACCAATGCTCCTGCAATATTTATGAAATTGATGAACAGGGTGTTTAAACCATTCTTAGATAAGTTTGTGGTGGTGTTCATTGATGATATCGTGTCTGTGCGTTTACGCATGACCTAGTTCCATTATTTATTATTCTGTTGGAATATCCACATGCATGCGTTTTCTTGCATAACTTTGATTCTATTATTTATTATTACATTGGAATAACTTTGCATGCGATTATCGCATGCACGGTGATTTCTTTTGTTATCCCATTCTTTATTATACTCAGTTGGTTAAAGGTTTGACTTCTATACTCCATGAAATTAGTGGAATATCCTTGATATTTGCGCTTCATCCAGTATCTTTTCATGGAAATATTCTTCTAAGCATTCTTGAGTTTTACTCTACAAAGAAGTATCATGTTGACAATTTGGACGTTAATAGTTCCTGGATAAATTAATTCTTGAACTTGTTTTATTGAATTCTTATATCATTGTCATCATCCTCATGTTTATATTATGTTGAAAGTCAACTGTGGCCTGTAGTGCATAGATGGACTTAGTATGATTATGACCAGGGATTATTCGGTGTAATCATGACCGTAATGTTACAAATGATGTGGAAAAAGTCCTCATTGGCCCGTAGTGCATTGATGGACAGTTGTTGGCATGGTCATGACCATTGATGAATACACGAATATCCTTGGCCGTAGCGCATGGATAATTTGTGGTTGTGATAGTAATGAATATCCTTGGCCGTAGTGCAGGGATGATGTGGATTATTTATTAAGCTGAGTCTCAGCGATAAAAGTGATGAAAAGCCTTTTAAATCATAAAAGATAGTAGATTTTATTCACTACTTGACTCTTTTAATGGATTGCTTGTTCTGCTGCAGTTAAACTTGATGTCTATTATATTTTATCAGTTTAACATTGTTGAAGACTAATGAAAATTTATTCGCATTATCTTAGTCATAATATTTCTTACTGGGCTAGTTGAGCTCACCCTTTCCTTCACTGTTCTCTTCAGGAAATAAGAATATAGCTGGGACGAGTCAGGGAACGGATTGACAGTTCAAATGATAGCATTAGTAGTCCTCACTATTCTGTTAAATAGTGTGATAATAAATGTAATGAGGACTCAATTGAGTGTGGATATTGTCTAGAAGACAATATTTGTATTAAAACTCACAGTATATGTTTTGTCGTATTTTACACGACTGTTGTATAATTAAGTTGTATTGGAATTTTGTACCATATATTTGGCGACTCAAGATGGGTGATGTATACCTATTTTGGGGGTGTCACAATCATATTCTGTTTGCTTTCCTTTTTCAATTGATCCTGTCTGAACCTTCGGGTTGATCATGCCTAGCTGAAAACATTTAAATTTAAAGCAAGAATGAGCATTTGGGTGCCCAGCAAGTAATAACAATTATAAATATATTTAGCTGAAAGAATTTAAATGTTTTCTTTGTAGATCACTTCTACAACAAATTAATAGTTGTGAAGTAAACTGAACCAATCATAACCATATATTATTTCTATATCAAGGTTTTTGAAACTACATATTGACTATATATATGGGGTAGTCGATAGATTATGAACATTGTTTTCTATTTTCGAAAAGGTTAGACAGAACTTCATCTGCAAACCGTCATAACTTACGGGCACGAGGGTGTACATCCCATGGACCCTGTATTAGTCAATACTACATGCAAGAACGATGTTATCGTTCACTCTGTCCGCCTTGGGCGCATAAAAGTTTTCTCATGTTCGGGATGTTAATACTTAGTCGTGAGTCCATACCAAAGTAATTTGATTGGATACAAAAAGGTTTTATCATATTCAACGATATTTCTAAATCTGTGTCTAGCTGATCAAATAGCTTGGATATATATATATATATATATATATATATATATATATATATATATATATATATATATCAACATGTGATTAAATACAATGACTATCCAAGTGGGGCCACTTGTATAACCATATATAGAAATTAACGAACAGAATATATATCTGAATTACAATATACTAACATGTTGATAAACAATGATCAGATATAGTATATATCACAATAGGGTTAATAATCTAGTACAATAATAATATAATTCCAAAACTTTCTTGCTCATGTCCATTTCATAAAGAAAATGCATAGGTAGGATACTTGCCTGGTCTTCTGCTTACAATACGCAACTTAGTTTTATCTTTTATACCGAAACCTATCATTTATAAGATTATTTGATCGATTAGAATAATATACTATAACATATAGCATTGCTTATTGCAGTCAACACATAACCTAATCACATTGTCACATATGTTTCATAGTCATAATTAACCAACCTTTACCAATCTACTCATATATAGTACATATTTATGGTATTGAAATAAAATAATATTATAATAAATGTCATTAATCACATAACATAATTACTGGAAAGATTTTAAAGTCCCATTTGACTTTCAAACTAGGGTTTATCGATAACATTAGGGTTTTGCAGGTTATAATAAAATTGCTCCCGAGATTAACCTTACACGCATATCATGCATATTTATATCACTGACAAATAATAATATAATATTATTATTCCCATTCCTTGATCAAAATCCAAAATTAGGGTTTGGATTCTATATCTTATTTATCATCATATACACACATCATTACTAATTAAGTTAATTAATTAACTTAATTATTCTAAAATAAATTCATATAATGAAATAGTTATTATAATAATTCTATAATCATTTTATATATTATTTAAATAATATAATAATCATATTTTCATTGAAAATAATTAATAAAAATATTTCTACTATAAAATTAATTATTATAAGAATATAAGTTATCTTGATTAATAATTCTAAAATTAAATTATTTGTAATCATCCATGTAATAAATATATTTTATATTCATCACATAAATGCATACACATTACCTTGCACACATTCTCACCTTTAAAATAAATAAATAATAAAAAAAAAATTATACGCAAAATTTTTGATTTATTTATATAGAAAATATCGGGTTATTACAGAACTCGGTATGGACATTACGAGTTTCTGGTAATGTCTTTTGGTTTAACCAATGCTCCTGCAATATTTATGAAATTGATGAACAGGGTGTTTAAACCATTCTTAGATAAGTTTGTGGTGGTGTTCATTGATGATATCCTGGTGTACTCCAAAACTCAAGAGGATCACGTAGAGCATTTACATTTGGCATTAGAGATACGAAGAAGAGAAAAGTTGTATGCAAAATTCTCTAAATGTGAATTTTGGCTAGAACGAGTGCAATTTCTTGGGTATGTGATTGACAAAGATGGAATCTCAGTGGATCCATTAAAGGTTAAAGCTGTAATAAATTTGGAACAACCAAGGACATCATCTGAGGTGAGGAGTTTCTTAGGATTGACAAGTTACTACAGACGCTTTATTCAAGATTTTTCGAAGATTCCGTTGATGAATTTGACAAGGAAAACCATAAAATTTGTTTGGACAGAGAAGTGTGAAGAGTGTTTTTAGGAATTGAAAAAGAAGCTAAGCATGACACATGTGTTGTCATTACCGGATAATACAGGAAACTTTGTGGGGGTATAGTGATGCATCACCTAAGGGACTATGTTGTGTGCTTATACAAAAAGACAAATTCATTGTATATGCATCAAGGCAATTGAAGGACTATGAAAAAGGATACCTGACTCATGATTTGGAGTTGGCTGTGGTGGTATTTGCTCTGAAGATATGTAGACACTATCTCTATGGGGAGAAATGTGAGTTATATACGGATCATAAAAATCTGAGGTATATTTTCATACAGAAGGATCTGAACATGCGTCAGAGGCGATGACTAGTGTCGACGTCGAGATTTTTTATTTGTCCCTTTCTGTTCTTGTCTTTTGGTGTTCCCATGTTAGGTGAGATTTGTTTGAAAAAACAAGTTTGAAAAGGTCCGACATGTATATATCGACGATTGGACTGTAAGAGTCGCCAGTTGGTATTTTAAAATGGTTGCACCAACTCAACCAAGAAAAGGTTTGCACATTGACCTAGTGATGTAACACTGCTTAACTGGTCTGTGAAACTGAGATTCGTTAGGGTCCAGGGGCTTGATTATACATAGGGAAGGTGTTAGGCATCCCCCGACATCCATGGTAACACGGTGACCGCCACTTTTCAATTAAACTGTTATCTGAATATGTGTGTGTGTGTGGGTCAATGTGCAATTATCTAGAAGTAGTGTTATGCCTCGTTTGCACCTATATACAAAGGATTTAAATTTTGTATAAAAGTTAATTTTAATAAGATATAGCAGTGATGTTTTGTAAAAGAGATTTTTCAAACCTTTATGCTCAATAATAATTGAGGCCTTTGATACTTTTATTTTATTATGTGTTCGGCTTGATTGCTTTTATTTTTGAGATGCGAGACATCTTTGAGAAAATAAGATACATAGCAGTGCCGAACTCTATGTGGGCATGTGAGCCATCTAAGGAAATTCAAACACCGTGAATAATTTTCAAGCTGATGACAGTTGAAAATGTCCATCATGGGAACCGAATCTAGATTCAGGAGACTGAATTTGTGATCACATGATTCCTAGGCTCACATGATGTTGCAGTTTGTATGAAAGCTGTAAACAGTTATATATATAAAAGCTATATATATATATATATATATATATATGAACGATCAACCGCCACGAAGTAAACTTCATGGGGGATTGGAAATATAAATATATAAAAGCGGTAAATATATATATAAAGACGATCAACCGCCACAAAGTAAACTCCAGGCGGGACGAAAATGTAAATATATATATAGAAACGATCAACCTCCATGAATTAAACTTCAGGCGGGACTGAAATGTAAATATATATATATATATAAGTATATATACAAAAGAGATAAAAAGCCACGGATCGTTGGTCCGGGTATACGCACACATCACGACTCTCAACGTGAATAAATGTTTGTGAATGAAAGTGGAGAAAGGCTTTAAGAAATGTAAGAATGCTTACAATGGGCTTCCAAGAAGACTTCAAATGGCTTTAAATGAATGAACATTCGGTTTCCACCGGTAAAATATGACAAAGCACAAGCTCACAAGTGTTTGAAAAGACAAAACACACAGTTTAAAGTGTGTACAAAGAAAAATGGACAGGGCTTCCTTGGCTTTTCTATTTTGAAAATGGCCACCCCAAGCCCTCTATTTATAGAGGGGTAGCCGCAGGTGTACCTACGGCTGCCCGGGGTGCCCCGGGCTCTTTGGGCCCCATCGTCTCGAAGTACGTGAACGTATGCAACGCATTGTCCGCTCAAACCTTCATAACTTTCAATATGGGCATCCAATTGAGGCGTATAACACCTTTCCAGAATGCTGTTGTCGAGAGCTGCACAATGACATGGGATAAGAAGTTGTACAAAGTTGAGAAGATAGATCCATGCCTAGATCTTCAGGTCTTTAAATTCCATCCGGTGTGCTATCTTATGTAGTAGTCACTCAGGATTTTAGCTATGGTTCTTGTAGGACACTTTTGTGTGGAATGTGGGATGAAATGTTGTTGAGACAGCGTGAATGTAGGATCGAGGTGGCAAAATGATTGTTTCTCCCCTCACCGGGGTTATCTCCGATTTCGGGCTGATTAAGCAGTCGTTGCTCAGGGTTATCTCTAAGATTGGGCTGCTGTAGGTATTGAATGTCCTCAGGGTTGTCTTTGAGGTGTGCTTGACCTCCCGGGGCTATCTCTAGGGTTTGAACTTAGTGCCTCGAGTTTATCTCCGAGGTTGAAGCTCATTGTTGGGGATTGAAATGATATTTTCCGGGGTTATCTCCGGAACTGCAATTGCATTCCTCGGGGTTGTCTCTAAGGTTGGAATTAAAATTTCTGAGGTTGTCTCCGGGATTAAAACTGAGTATCTTGGGGTTTTCTTCGAGATGGAACTGACTTCTCTGGTGTTATCTCCGGAACTGGAACTGTATTCTTCGTGGTTGTCTCCGAGGTTAGAACTCAAACTCCCGGGGTTGTCTCTGGGATTCGAATTGAGTTTCTCGAGGTTATCTCCGAGATAGAAAAACTGAATATCTCAGGGTTGTCTCCGGAATTGAGCTGAGTTGACCTCCAGGGTTGTCTCTGGAAGACGATTATGCCCTCCTGCAAGGTTAGTAACAGGAATGCAAAATTTTTGTGACAAACAAGATTTTTGTAATTTAATTTGAATATTTATTAAATTAAATAAATATTTTTTGATGATTTAATTATTGGGTTAAATAATTAATTGATGAGTATGTGGTAGATTAATTTATTATATGTGCTACATTGATTAAATTAATGTGGAGAATTTTATTATTCAAAAGTATGTATTTAATTGAGCATATTTGATTAAATCAATTATTTAATAAGCATAATGTTATTCTAATTAATTTAATAGTTAATTAGAGACTTCAGGAATTGACATAATTAATAAATGAGAATTTAATTATGTGATTATGTGAATTAATGAGAAATTATTATATTTTATTTAGATTAAATTAAATAAGATTTTGATCAATTATTTAATTAGGTGTGACATTATTAAACTATATTATAAGAGATTAATTAAAATAACTAGAAATGGTACTTATGATGCTAGCCAAACAAGGCCTTATGAGGAGTTGGGAGCAGTTAAACCACATAAGAATTAACTGACCACAACGGTGTACATTAGTCAGTCTTATTTTTACGTATTTCATTTTTGAGTCTTAAATTAGATAATTTCAAAGAGAGTTTAGAGAGAAACATTGAGAAAAATTTTGAGATTGAAGAAGAAAGTGAAGATTCAGAGGAACCTGCTTTAGGGTAATCTCTTCAACCCAATTTGTAATTACGTTCTTATTTTCTTTTGTGAAAAACTAACTCCAAGTTCTTTATAAACTAAAATTTATGGCCAATGTGTTAGGAAACTAATTATATATGTTTACTAGCATTCATAAATCAATTCTATATGATTTATATGTGATTGGAGTAATTAATTTCATGTAATCATGCTAAAATCAGAGTTTTCCATTATTAAGTGTTTTGAGTTCTCTATAAAACAAAAATTGAGTGATCAATGCATGAATTGTTGTTTAACTTGAAATTCAATAGTAGATTATGATAGTACATGTTAAAACAAAGAAAACAAACTTTGAACGGACGAATTTAGAGTTATAACGAATCCGTAATATCAAATTTCATATTTTATCTTTAAAACTTTCAAAAAAGCACCAGAACAGTGAAATTATCTGATTTAAATAGAATAATTGTATGATTAAGTTATTAAAATCATGCTAGGAAGGTTGAGTAATGATCATATATAAATTATATTGTCTGGGTATGCTTAAATTCATGTGTAAATAAAGTAATTGGATGTTTTTGGCCATGTTCTATTTTTCCTCGCGAACTTGAAATCTAGAATGGCGTGTGTGGCAATAACACCAGCTCAGGTCTTAAAGTCTGCATATTGGCCAATTTTACCGTAGTGCCACTAGTCCAAGTCAATGCCCTTAAGGTTACTTTGTATGGTGGCCAGACTTATTTCTCTATATCTTGATTCTTGAATGAGAATTTTAATTGTTTTGTTTCAGGGAATGTAATAGTAACCTAAGATAATGAGCATAAAAATGTGTTAGACATATAATGAAATGTTAAAATATATTCTTAACATGTTAATGAGGTGCTTACATGCTTAATTAAATTATTTAACGCATAGTTAGCTAGTCGTTCGTGGAATATAATATTATGTGAAAACAAGTGTTGTGATTAGATTAGTATAATCATAATCAGAGTTTAGACAAAAGAGAATGAACTTATGATGCTAGTTACGTTATAATTGACTGGTATTGTGAATGTAAATGGTATGTAGGATTAAATCAAGTAACGTGTATAATTAACATATAACCTACGCACGAGGAAAGTTTCCTAACCCTACTTATTATTGTTATGGGAGTTTCTAAACCTTACCTCTTTACATTGAGCAAATTCTAGACTTATGTTCTAGATCCAACTAGTTCTTGTTATTTATTGATCAAGTTCAATATGTTATATTAAAGGTTATCAATCCTTTTTAAGCATGATTCCTATTATACAATACATATTCCATTATATACCTCTTGAGTTTATTATTCAAATTGAATATCATTTATTGTTGAATCTTGTAAGACTAGTAAACCCTTATTAATTCGACTAGTCTATAGTTGATGATCGTTCTAAATTTTAAAACCATTGTTGAGTTTATCCAAACCAAACTTCCTTTGATGCGGACTCTAATGTCAAACTGAGATGAACAACCCTGTTATGGGGGATTACTTATGCTTTAGCGTTAAGATATTATGCACAGTATGGTACTAAGGGTTGATCCCCCTAAGTACAAGAAGAAGAGTCCATAGTCTTATGACTGTTAAAGGTTTCAAGTATAAACACTTGACAACCTAGGACATAGTTCAAGGTCTTATGCCCCTCAGAAGTTCTTTTGATTCTTATTATTCAATCTTGATTCAAAAGCTGAGTTTTCTTATTTTAGAAGTCTTTGATTCATTCGCATGTTATTATTTTATTGTTATATTATTATACTTGTGGGAAATCATGCTCACTCTTGCGTAATAATAACATTGCAGTTAAGAATGAAAGGTCTGATGAGCCTTCTACTAGCAAAGGCAAGGGCAAAGTTAGCAAGTGATGAAGATTTGTTGTTTAGTTGATATATTTTTGTTTTAGACTTGATGTTGTTTAAGACTTATTTATTTGTTTATGATTCCGCACAGATGTTTAAGGTTAGTTTGATTTGGGATTGGATTTATTATTCAGATGTTGTAACCCCATAAGGGGAGGATTTATTTCTATCTATTTATGGTTTTCATTTATTATGGTTAGATAGACAGATGATATTTGTATAGTGAACACCAAATCCTGTGGAAATGAAGTACCCGGATTTGGGGGTGTCACATTTCGAGTGTCTACAGATTCCCCTCTTTATCATATTCATGCAATGCAATGGCATGGATAGGATAAAGAAGACTAAACACTTAAAATGTAACAAGATAATCATGATGCAATGTACTACAACATGATGCAAATGTATGATGAATGTGGTTTGTTGGATCATTTTCTAACGGGATGTGATGACCGTCTACATCCATATCTTCTGATAGGGACTGGAGTTATCATTGATGACCTTGACGAAATGCTTGGATGTGTGATCCAAAGCTCTCAGGAACTTCCAGGATGTTGACGTTGGGGTTATCACCAAAGTCCTTAATCCTTGGTACAGATTTCCCACTGAGGATGTAACTCTCATGTACGAGAGACTTTGGAGGATTATGCTTTGTCTGATGAAGATATGTAAACATATTCCATTATTGGTCCTCCCCGATGAGGATGGTTTTCCCTGATTTGTATCTTCAGGTCCTTCCATTATTACATTAGAGTTCACTTGACGATACGTGTTGTCGAGGTTGCACGACCCTCATTGAAATGTGCATCAACAGATACCATCATCAGACCATTTTTGAGGCTTCGTTGGGTTTAATTGCCAACTGTTGGAATCATTAGATGACTTCTAACGCTTCGTTGGATTTACTTGACAACGGTTGGTGATGTCAAGGCTGCTTGACCCTCGTTGAAATGTGCATAATCGACTAAAATCATCGGATGGCTTCTAATGCTTTGCTGGATTTACTTGCCAACAGCTGAATGATGTCAAGGTTGCTTGACATTCATTGAAATGTGCATCAATGGCTGATGTTGTATGAAGTTTCTGCTGGGGAGAAGTGTTTTGGAGTGAAGACCCCGAACTGACAGCATCAGACCTTTGTGAGGTATTGCTGAGTATAGTTTGCAATAGTTGTGATCATCGGTATAGTAAACCTTGTGTCTGGGAGAATACCAATGAGTGATATGTAGACCCGAAGTTTGGTCTTTGAAAACCAAGATTTTAGGCTTTTCCGCTCAATCACGTAGCATCTTTTTCCTGATTTGACTTTCTCAGCTTATGAGACCTCCTTTGCAACTCAAATTTGATTGAGTCAGAGGGGTGGGACCCATATAGGGTAGCCGCAGATACACTTGCGGCCAACTATGGGTGTACTTGTAGGTTTTTGGCCTTTCACAAGTTAATTTTAAGTTATGCCACACAGAGAATTCGAGAGCTCTTCTTTAGATTTGTTGAGTTCGGGCGGCTTTCTGCAAAATCCGTCACCGTACAAGTTTTCTACACTATACTGGTAATGTATGCATGTCTTCTTTTCCAGTTTTTGTCCGTTGGAAAATGAGTTATCACATGAAATGCGTCTAAATATATAGTAGTGAATATGCATGCTCATATGACTTGATAAAAAAATATTCAACATAGTAAATGTCATTATTTAACCATGTTGAACATAATGATGTGAAAAATTTTAACTTTTGAAACAGTCAAATTGGCACCTTTTTCAGCTATATCTTATCTTATTTGAGGATAAATGAGCAAAGGTTGTAAAGCAAAGTAATCCTTGTAATTAGGCTACCCTTATAGATTTATAACTTTAACATTTTTATGCATATAGGATGTTTTTGACTGTGGGTAGATGTGCTACTGAATGACCACCTAGTCATGCCTATGTGCATGTGGATAGTCTTGTTTACAAAGGAGACTCTGGCAAAAAAATTCCAAAAGTCTAGGCATTGGGTAGTCATGCATTTTTAACTCTACTGTAGGCGTATGTTAAAGTAATGCATGCATGCATATAGTCATAAAATGCATTTGAAAAGCTCCAAGTTAGAATTTACCACACCCTTTTGAGGTGATTTGGAGACTTGTGTCCAAATATATGGATCCGAATAAGCTGAGTAGTTCCCGTAGGACTATTTTAGGTGTATGGGGGAGGACTTCTAATGTGCCTCGACCCCGTTCAGTCAGACAGTCTCTTCGTTTAGTGGAGGCGGTGATCTGTCCTATTTGGGTTGAGGTACCGGATGTTGAGGACAAGGAGGAAGATGTACCGGTTACGGCTCCCGCTCCTGCTGCTCAAGCTCCCCAAAGGGATCTTCTAGGGATTAATGTGATGATCCGAGAGCTTCTGGGTGATTTGAGTCACCACCCCTCGGTCTACTTGCATGCAAACGGGGTAAAAGCTGGGTTTGATCTTCCTTTTTTCCTATTGATGAGGAGCAAAGATTCTGATGTTGATATGCTTTTGTGATGTAGGTTCCCAGCTTTACGCAGCCTCGAGGGAACTGGTTCAGCATACATTTTGTTTATTAGACTCTTCACCCAGATTATCGAGCGATTGTGCATGATTGAGGCTTTGAGGCGTTATTTTCCATCTCCTCCCGTCGTTGTTCCTGGGGTTATCTCAGGGCATTGTCTGAGCGCTGGTTTCACCAGACTCAGTGTCTCCATTTTCTAGATTGTGAGGTGACGATGACACCGATGGATTGGCGGTTTATCACCAGTATGGAGTTTGGAGGGACGTCAGTGCCTTGTACGGCGAACATTACCCCGACTGTCATCAGATCCTTGCTAGGAGTTTTGGCTAAGGCGCTCAAAGGCAGGACAGTTTGTATAGGTCCTTTGAGCGTAGATGCTATGAGTGGGCTTTTTAGTGAGCCCATACCCGCTGATGTGAGAGTCAGGGATCGCATTCTTCGGTAATTGTTCCTGGTTATCCTCTGGGGTTATTTTATAGTAGATAACTCTTCCACGGTGTCATTCGCTTTGGTCAGCACCACTCGGGAGGTGGACCGTATTGGAGAGTATGACTAGGGCTCCTATACATTTGCCTATTTCCTCAGGGGAATGAGCATGCATTCACAGGGCTTAATAGAGGCATGGTTAGGATTTTACCAAATTTTGTTGATGAGTATTTATCTTTTGATTTCCCATGTACAGGGTAAGTGTTGACTGATAGCAGATGTTTGCCTTTGTGTTGGAAGTTTTGGGCCTATGAGAGGCTCCCACGACTGCGTTCTATTAGTGTGTTAGGTTTGGAAACCTACCCAAGAGGACGGTGATGGCATCACTCCATGCTGGCGGAGATTCCTGTAGCTGAGGGTTTCACCCATTGTCGCTTACAGTTGGAGTTGTTGTCAGCTGATTCCAACACTTGGGTTCCCTATTCTGGGGACCATTTAACTGTTGGGTTTGAGGATGGGTACCCGACTAGTGTCGGGTACGTGATATCCACTCGTAGGATTCCTCTTTTCACAGATGGAGGATGAGAGATCTATTTAGGAGAGCGTGCTATTAGGAGCACTATAGAAAAGATTCGTGTACCGATCTTGCCTCCTGTCAGGCGTTATTGGCCTGTGTCGCAGTCGCCTATCAGTGATATCCTATTTATGGGAGTTGACGGCTTTACGTTGTCTATAAGACCCCAACTTTTTTGAACAAAGAATAATTTTTCTCGAAATATATTTTTGAATATTATGGCGTGGATATGATATAATGTTATAGTTGTGGGTAATATTTGAAAAGTTTGCAAAGCAAGCAAGTTTATGTAAAATATTCGTTGTGTCGAGGATTATTCATTTTAACAGGGAATATTCATACGACGATACAATCATTGGTGGACCCCACAACGGAAGTATTGTCGTAGTTAGAAAACAAAAAAAATATCTTTTTATAAAAATAACGGTGAAAGTTTTACCGTTGAACTACCCGGTGGTAAAAGTACAGTAATATGCGTGGCTGCATAGTAGCACACGATATTGATTATTGATGCTTACGTGAGAAGTCACTCAGTTATACTCAATTATTGCTACAGTAATTGATGCATAGTATCTCACGTTATTTGATTCAATTATTATCACAGTATTAATATTTTATATTATTAAATAAATAATTGAGACATCAAAGTTATTCATATTATTATTTGCAATATTGACGATGTCTAGAAATTTCTTTCAATGAGAGGTTTGGTCACTTAATTGCGCGCCCATAGGGAGAAATCCTTATTGGAAAGCCCCCTCTTTCCTGGGAATGATCTGATTGATAAATATTGTGAGTTATAATATTAATGATGAATAATTGTTAATAATGTTTTTATTAAAGATAAATAATTTGTGGTAAATATATATTCAATTTTTGATATAAATATAGGGATTGTTATGAGGCATTTGTTGTAAGTATTCCATGGGAAGATTTACTAATTTTATGGACCGTCGATGGTGGTTTTAATAGATAACTAATCTGGACCATTGATGGTGGTTTTAATAGTTAATCAATCTGGACCATTAATGGTGGTTGTAATAGTAAATTAATCTAGACTATTGATGGTGGTTTTAATAGTAAATCAATCTGAACCGTCGGTGGTGGTTTTAAAAGTAAATCAATCTGGACCGTCGGTGGTTGTTTTAAATGTAAATCAATATGGATCGTCGGTTGTGGTTTTAATAGTAATCAATATGAACCTTCTGTTCTAATAGTAAATCAATCTGGACCATTAAATGAATTAGTTACTATTTAGTCCATTCTCCTATAAATAAAAGCTTAATTCTTCTTTCATTCTCACCAATTCAACGAGATTCACAAGAGACACTATAGAGAGAAACTATAAAGAGCGAAGAAGAGTATACCTTTACTTTAATATTACGATATCCGACCTTCTACTAAGGTAAGGGATATTATTTCTTTCGTATTCATAAGGAATACTATTTTTCGTACTCATCTTTTAATATGTCGGAATAACATGTCTACGTGGATTACGTACCGTATGACAGGTGAAAATCCATTTTTAGTTTCGTATGTTATTTCTTTTAATATTTTTAAATCTAAACTTACTATAGTAAGTATTGCTTCTATAATCCTTGAAATTATTGGAATATCCTTGAGTTTTGCGCTTCATCTAGTATCGTTTATTAAATATCAATATTTTCACCCGGGGTAATATTCACGGGTTACTATTCACCCAGTTACTATTCACTATAATATTATTCACTCGGATATTCAGGGCATTTTTCATGCTGGGGTACTATTCACGAGTTACTATTCACACCGATTCTTTATTCACTCAAATATTGTTCACTTTCGGGTATTATTAGGGCACTTTTTCATGCTTAAAGTACTATTCACAAGATATTATTCCTAAAGTACTATTCATAGGGTACTATTCACGGGGTACTATTCATCAAAAAATTTATTTCTTTTCTGTACAAATTATTTTTGATACATGGATATTATTCTTGAATTTTACTCCACAAAGCAGTATTATGTTGACAATTTGGACATTATTGAATTTTGGATATATTAAGTTATAAATCTTTAAAAATTTATCCTTTGCTTTCTTTTAATTGAATTCTTATATCATTGTCATCATCCTCATGCTTATATTGTGATGAAAGTCATCTTTGGCTTACGTGCATAGATGGACTATTAATTGGTATGATTATGACCATGGATAATTTGGTATGATCATGACCATTAATAATTACACGAATATTCTTGGCCCGTAGTGCAAGAATAATTTGTGGACGTGATACTAATGAATATCCTTGGCCCGTAGTGCAGGGATGATTCGATGATGTGATTTATTTATTAAGTTGAGTCCTAGCGATAAAGTTAATGATAAACTTTTTAAATCATAGAAGATAGTAGATATCAAGCTCTACTTGACTCTTCTAATGGATTGCTTGTTCTGCTGCTATTAAACTTGTTGTCTATTATATTCTATCAGTTTAACATTATTGAAGGCTAATGATAACTTATTCTACATTATCTTAGTCATAATATTTCTTACTGGGCTAGTTGAGCTCACCCTTTTACTTCCATTGTTCTCTTCAGGAAAGCGAGCGCGTAAGGAACTAGTCGAGGAGCGGGTGATGGTCCCGAGATAATGTTATAGTAGTCCTCACTATTCTATAAAATAGTGTGACAATAAATATAATGAGGTCTCCATTTGAGTTTGGATATTGTCTAGAAGATAATATTCGTGTAAAAATTCTCAACTCATGGTGTATAATTAAGTTTGTATTTGTATTCAGTACCATGTATTTGGCGACCCAAGATGGGTGATGTATACCTATTTTGGGGGCGTCACAATTGGTATTAAAGCTTAGGGATATGATCCCTGGCTGAGATGTGAGATAAGAACTAGTTGGGGAGAGACGGGGAATTCCTTCGCTAGTATGACCTACCTAAGTTTATTTGATATTTAATTGGTCGGGGAATTCCTTTATTAAAAAATGGATGTCAAGCTTTCTTAGCTCATGTCATCTCAAGCCATAAAGCTATTCCTTTATACTTACACGTCAGTCTTGAATAATATTTCTATTGTGAATAAATTTCCTGACGTACTCCCGAAAGAACTTCCTGGCCTACCCCCAGAGCGTGAAATTGATTTTTGTATCGACCTTGAATCTGGTACAAAACCCATTTCCAAAGCCCCATATCGAATAAGCTCTATTGAACATCGGAGTTAAAACCCAACTACGAGAATTATTAGACATCGGTTTCATTGGTCCTAAGTCGTCTCCTTGGGGTGCTCTATTCTATTAAAGGAAGAAGAAAGATGGAAGTATGAGACTTTGTATTGATTATCGGTTGTTGAATCATGTCACCATAAAAAATAGGTACCCGTTACCTCGTATTAATGACATATTTGACCAGTTTCAAGGCGCCAAATTCTTTTCAAAGATCGATCTTCGTTCCGAATATCATCAGTTAAAGATTCAAACCGATGACATCCCAAAGACTGCTTTCAGAACTCGGTACGGGCATTAAGAATTCCTAGTCATGTCTTTTGGATTGGCTAATGCTCCTGCTGCCTTCATGGATATGATGAACTGAGTATTCAAGGAATATTTGGATCATTTTGTGGTCATCTTTATTGATGACATCCTTATTTACTCCAAAAGCCGTGAAGATCATGAGCAACACTTGAGGCTGATACTCCAAAAGCTTCGGGAGAACAAGTTATATACCAAGTTAAAGAAATAAAAGTTCTGTCTTGAGGAAGTAGCATTCCTTGGGCACGTAATATCAAATCATGGAATATCTGTTGACCCGACAAAGATTGAAGCAATTCAAAGCTGGGAGCAACCTAAGTCAGTGACTGAAGTACGTAGCTTTCTCGACTTAGTTGGTTATTATCGGAGATTCGTAGAAGGGTTTTCTCGAATCGCTACTCCATTAACTCAGCTGACTCGGAAAGATACAAAATTCGGTTGGAGCGAGGATTGTGAGAAGTGTTTTTAAGAACTCAAGAGGAGACTCATTTCAGCATCTGTTCTGACAATACCATCTAGTTTGGAGGGATTTGTCATCTACAGTGATGCTCTAGGCAAAGGTTTAGGATGTGTTCTCATGCAACATGAGAAAGTCATAGCCTATGCCTCACGACAACTCAAAGAATATGAGAGGAATTATCCTACTCATGATCTAGAGTTAGCGGTGTCGCTATTTTTAACGCTTAAGATTTGGAGGCATTACACCTGTATGGAGAGAAGGTGGAGATCTATACTGGATCATAAAATCCTCAAATATTTCTTCACTCAAAAGGAACTCAACATGCGGCAACAACGATGGCTTGAGCTGTTGAAAGATTATGATCATACCATTCAATACCATCCTAGAAAAGTGAATGTTGTAGCTGACGCATTGAGTAGAAAATCATATGCGGGTACAAGTGCGATATTGTCAACGTAAAGGCCCATCTTGTATGACTTAAAAAGGATGGAGATAGAGTTAAAGACTCTAGGAACCCATGTGATGATGGCGAATATACGAATAGAACTGACTTTAATCGATAAAGTTAAAGCTGCTCATGCTACAGACCTAGAGCTAATGCGTATGAAGAAGAAAGTGCAAGAAGGTGCTATTCTGGAAGCAAGAATCGATGAAGAAGGAATACTTCGAGTGAAATCCAGACTTTGTGTTCCTAACGATTTTGACTTTAAGTATAAAATTATGATGGAGGCGCACAACACACCGTTTGCAATCCATCCTAGGAGTACCAAAATGTATCGTGATCTTTGACATACATTTTGGTTGAGAAATATGAAGAGAGAGATAGCGGGGTTTATCTCAAGGTGTCTAACTTGTCAATGAGTTAAGGCGGAGCATCAAGTGCCAAAAGGTCCATTGCAACCACTTAAAATTCCAGAATGGAAGTGGGAGAAAATTATATTGGATTTCGTTACTGGTCTTTCCAAGGTTTCTCAAGGCATAAATGTAATTTGGGCCATTATTTATAGATTGACCAAGTCTGCTCATTTCTTACCAATACAAGAAACTTATACACTTGAATGTCTTGCTCGTATGTACATAAACGAGATTTTAAGATTGCAAGGTATACCAGTATCCATAGTTTCTGATTGAGACCTAAGATTTACTTAATGATTTTTGGTTAATTTGCAAAAAGCTATGGGCACGAATTTACGATTCAGTTCGGCATATCATCCTCAAATGGATGGGAAGTCAGAGAGGACTATTCAAACTCTTGAGGATCTATTAAGACTCTGTGTCCTTGACTTCAAAGGAAGTTGGGATAAGTTCTTACCATTGGTGGAGTTTTCCTACAACAACAGTTATCAAGCAAGTATTGGCATGGCTCCATTTGAGGCGTTGTATGGAATAAAGTGTCGTTCTCCAGTATGCTGGGATGAGGTGGGTGAAGTAACGTTGTTGGGATCGGAGTTGGTACGTATGACTACGAAAAAGATTCAAATGATCCGACAATGTATAAAAACCTTACAAGATCGACAAAAGAGTTATGTTAATCTTCATCGAAAGGTCGTGGAATTCAATATTGGAGATCATGTGTTGTTACATGTTACTCCATGGAAAGGAGTTACGAGATTTGGAAAGAGAGGAAAGCTCAATCCTCGATTCATTGGCCCATTTATAATCCTCAATCGAGTAGGAACTGTGGACTATAGACTCACCTTACCGCCAAATATGTCTCGTGTTCATAATGTTTTTAACATATCTATGTTATGTAAATATGTGAAAGACCCGAACAACATTATTGAATTAGAACCAGATAAGATAGCGGAAGATTTAACGTATGAGGAGGTTCCTGTTAAAATCTTGGATAAGAAGGATCATATTCTACGCTCTAAGGTTATACCTCAAGTCAAAGTTTTGTGGAAAAACCACGATGTGGAGGAAATGACCTGGCAGTTAGAATCTTAAATGAAATCAAGGTATCCTTACCTCTTCGACATGTCAGGTATGTACCCTAATTTCGAGGATGAAATTTCATAAGGGGAGGTTGTAAGACACCAACTTTTTGAATAAAGAATAATTTTTCTCGAAATACATTTTTGAATATTATGGTGTGGATATGATATAATGTTATAGTTGTGGATAATATTTGAAAATTTTTCAAAGTAAGCAAGTTGATATAAAATATTCGTTGTGTCGGGGAATATTCGATTGGTCGGGGAATATTCGTACGACAACACAATCATTGGTGGACCCCATAATGACAGTATTGTCGTAGTTAGAAAAAGATAGAAATATCTTTTTATAAAAATAACGGCGAAAGTTTTAACGTTAAACTGTTGAACTACCCTAAGTGGTAAAAAATACGATGTCTGGCGTTAGTTGCATAGTAGCACACGGTATTAATTATTGATGCGTACGTGAGAAGTCACTCAGTTATACTCAATTATTGCTACAGTAATTATTGCATAGTATCTCACGTTATTTGATTCAATTATTGTCACAGTATTAATATTTTATATTATTAAATCAATAATTGAGACGACAAAGTTATTCATATTATTATTTGCAATATTGACGATGTCTAGAAAGTTCTATCAAGGAGAGGTTTAGTAACCTAATTGCACGCCAATAGGGAGAAATCCTTATTGGAAAGCCCCCTCTTTCTTGGGAATGATCTGGTTGTTAAATATTGTGAGTTATAATATTAATGATGAATAATTGTTAATAATATGTTTATTAAAGATAAATAATTTGTGGTAAATATATATTTAATTTTTGATATAAATATAGGGATTGTTATGAGGTGTTTGTTGTAAGTATTCCATGGGAAGATTTACTAATTTTATGGACCGTCGATGGTGGTTTTAATAGATAACTAATCTGGACCATTGATGGTGGTTTTAATAGTTAATCAATCTGGACCATTGATGGTGGTTATAATAGTAAATCAATCTGGATCGTCGGTGGTGGTTTTAAAAGTAAATCAATTTGGACCGTCGGTGGTGGTTTTAAAAGTAAATCAATCTGGACGGTCGTTTATGGTTTTAATAGTAATCAATATGAACCGTCCATTCTAATAGTAAATTAATCTGGACCGTTCATGAATTAGTTACTATTTAGTCCATTCTCCTATAAATTAATAGAAGCTTAATTCTTCTTTCATTCTCACCAATTCACTGAGATTCACAAGAGACACTATAGAGAGAGAAACTATAAAGAGCAAGAAGAAGAGTATTATGCTACTTCAATAGTGCAGTATACAGCCTTCTACTAAGGTAAGGGATATTATTTCTTTCGTATTCATAAGGAATACTATTTTTCGCATTCATCCTTTAATATGTCGGAATAACATGTCTACGCTTATTACATGAAAATCCAATTGTAGTTTCGTATGTTATTTCTTTTAATATTTTTAAATCTAAACTTACTATGGTAAGTATTACTTCTATAATCCTTGAAATTAGTAAAATATTCTTGAGTTTTGCGCTTCATTCAGTATCGTTTCATTGGAATATTGATCTGAACTTTCTTATTAAATATTAATATTTTCACCCGGGGTAATATTCATGGGTTACTATTCACCCAGTTACTATTCACTATTATATTATTGACTCGGGTATTCGGGGCCCTTTTTATGTCGGGGTACTATTCACGGGGTACTATTCCCAAAGTACTATTCACAGGGTACTATTCACGGGGTACTATTCATCAAAAAATTTATTTCTTTTCTGTACAAATTATTTTTGATACATGGATATTATTCTTGAATTTTACTCCACAAAGCAGTATTATGTTGACAATTTGGACATTATTGAATTTTGGATATATTAAGTTATAAATCTTTAAAAATTTATCCTTTGCTTTCTTTTAATTGAATTCTTATATCATTGTCATCATCCTCATGCTTATATTGTGATGAAAGTCATCTTTGGCTTACGTGCATAGATGGACTGTTAATTGGTATGATCATGACCATTAATAATTACACGAATATTCTTGGCCCGTAGTGCAAGAATAATTTGTGGACGTGATACTAATGAATATCCTTGGGCCGTAGTGCAGGGATGATTCGATGATGTGATTTATTTATTAAGCTGAGTCCCAGTGATAAAGTTAATGATAAACTTTTTAAATTATAGAAGATAGTAGATATCATGCTCTACTTGACTCTTCTAATGGATTGCTTGTTCCGCTACAATTAAACTTGTTGTTTATTATATTTTATCAGTTTAACATTGTTGAAGGCTAATGATAACTTATTCTGCATTATCTTAGTCATAATATTTCTTACTAGGCTAGTTGAGCTCACCCTTTTACTTTTATTGTTCTCTTCAGGAAATGAGAACGTAGCCGAAACTAGTCGGGGAATGGAGTGATGGTCCGAGATGGTGTTATAGTAGTCCTCACTATTCTATAAAATAGTGTGACAATAAATGTAATGAGGACTCCATTTGAATTTGGATATTGTCTAGAAGACAATATTCGTGTAAAAACTCTCATCTCATGTTGTATAAATAAGTTTGTATCTGTATTCAGTACCATGTATTTGGCAACCCAAGATGGGTGATGTATACCTATTTTGGGGGTGTCACATTGTCAGAGGGTCCATTTACTCAGGATATGTTCTATTGTTGGTGGTCCCCTCGTACCATCGGAGCCCAGACCCGCGCCACTCAGTTCATGGGGGATATGGTTCCTGGATCCGTGATAATGACGGATTAGATGGTATGTGTCTGAGATCCGACTCATTTGACACAGATTGATATCTTGATCTGGAAGTTGGACCGGGCACATTTTTTCATCCGGTATTTGGGCAGAGATCCTTCCGAGGTTGATACTTTTGATCCTTCCAGCTCAGGAGTTAGCCCTTCATATGACCCATATGGTTTTGCTGGTGCAAATCCTCCATTGTATAGGCCTGAAATCCCTCTTAACGAAAATCCAGTGACTCAGGAGGAGTTACATCAGATGGACAGGATTGATGATGTGGACATCAACACCATTGACTTCTTCTGATGTGTATTCTCGCTATATCTTTTGATAGGCCTCTTTAGATACTTGGTGGTTGTGCCCCATTGTCACTATATCTTTTGATAGGCCTCTGTTAGTTATTGGGCGTCTGTGCCCCATTTCCCTATTGTCGATGTCGGAATTTTTAGTTGTCCCTTTTCGTTACTTGTTCTTTGGTGTTCTCATTGTTAGGTGAGATTTGTTTGAAAAAACAAGTGAAAAAGGTCCGACATGTATAATTTCGACGATTTAAGAGTCGCCAGTTGGTGTTTTTAACTGGTTGCACCAACACAACCGAAAAGGTTTGCACATTGACCCAGTGTTTTGACACTGCTAAACGGGTCTGTGAAACCGAGATTCATTATGGGTCCGGGGGCTTGATTATGCGGAGGGAAGGTGTTAGGCACCTCTGAGACATCCGTGTTGCTACTATGACCGCCACTTCTCAAAGAAACATTATATGAATGTGTGTGTGTGGATCAATGTGTAATTATTTGAAAGTAGTGTGAGGCCTTGTTCGCACCTATATACACAAGGTTTGAATTTATAGAAAAATTTAGTTTTATCAAGATATAGCAATGAAGTTTTATAAAAAGAGGTTTTTCAAACCATGTGCTCAATAGGAATTGAGACCTTTTCATACTTCCATTTTATTGTTAAATGTTCGGCTTGTTTGCTTTTATTTTCGAGATGCGAGGCATCTTCGAGAAAATAATATACAGCAGTGTCGAACTCCTCATGGACATGATAGCCATCTAAGGAAATTCGTACACTATAAATAATGTACAAGCTGCTTATAGCTGAAAAAGTACATCATAGGAACTGAATCTAGATTCAGTAGACTGAACCTGTGATCACATGATTCCTAGGCTCACATGATACTGTAGTTTGTATGAAAAGCAGTAAGTAGATATATATATATAAAAGCGGTAAATATATATATATATATATATATATATATATATACATATATGTGTGTATGTGTGCGTGATCAACCACCACGAAACAACTCCATGGGGGATCAAAAATGTAAATAAAGCAATAATGCACGATCAACCGCCACAAAGTAAACTCCAAAGTGGATGAATGTAAATAAAAAAGAAAAGGCCTCAAGTAAACTCTGTGCACTTTGACAAAATGTAAATATATATATATATATAGAAAAGCAATAAATGCACCGGATGTAAAATCCAGGCTCATCGGATATGTCCGACAACAATTATATATATATATAAGCAGGAAAACACTCCGGATGTAAAATCCATGCTCATCAGATATGTCTAACAATGATTATATATATATATATATAAAGCAAGTAAACGCTCCAGACATAAGTCTAGGCTCAATCGAGGCATAACTCGATAATGTTAGTCCATATATATAATATATACATATATAAGTATATATATACAGACGGAAATAAAAACCACAGACTGAAGTCCGGGCATACGCACACAACATGACTCTTAATGTGTAGAATAGTATGTGCAAAGATGAAGAGAAAGGCTTTATAGAGTGTTAGAAGGCTTACAGTGGGCTGCCAATGCAGGCTTCTATGACTCTAAATGGATAAACACTTAGCTCCTGCTGGTAAATGTATAGCTATATGTGAGCTAACATGTGTTTAAAAAGAGCAAGCACTCAATATAAGGTGTGTATAAAGCAAATTGGACAGGGCTTCCTCGCCCTTTTTTCTTGTTGAAATGGCTACCCCAAGCCCTCTATTTATAGAGGGGGGACCGTAGGTGTACCTGCGGCTACCCGGGGTGCCCCGGGCTCCGTGCGTCCTGTCATCTCAAAGTACGTGCACTCGTGCTCTGTGATATACGCTCAAACTTGCAGAACTTCAATCTGAGCATCCGAATGAGGTATATAAGACCTTCTTCGGACTGCTTGTGTCGAGAGTTGCAAAATGACACGGGATTAGAGGTTGTAAGAAGTCAGGAAGAGGGGACCATGCCCATGATCTTCAAGCTTCAAATTCTATCTGGTGTGCTACCACGCGCAATAGTCACTCAGGATTGGAACTCCCTGGTTCTTGAAGGACATTATTATATGTATGTATAAAATGTTGAGTCGACACGCAGATGTCTGAGGTAGCAAGATGATGTTTGACTCGTCATCGGTGTTATCACCGATTTGAGTTGAAAGCAGAGGTTGCTCAGGGTTATATCTGAGATTGGACTACTGCAAGTGTTTGAATGCCGCAATGTCATCTCATGAGGGTGCTGTCTGCACCCTTGTTATCTCCTGTCCGAGGTATGAGTGTCTCTAGCAGAGGTCTCGAGATTAAAGTGATCGCATTTAAAACAAGCATTTACAGGGTTATCGCCGAACTCGCAATGACATTCCTTGGGGTTATCTCCAAAGACGAAACTCGGGGTTATCTTCGAGGTTGGAAATGATACACCCGGTGTGTGTTCCGGTGTTGAGACTGAACTTTTGGTATTATCCGGAATGGATGTGAGCTGTCTTCCAAGGTTATCTCCGAAAGACGAATCTGCCCTCCTACAATATTAGTAACAGGTGTGTAAAAAATTTCGAGTGTCTACAGATTCCCCTCTTTATCATATACATGCAATGCAAGGCATGGATAGGATAAAGAATCCTAGACACTTGAAATGTAACAAATAAACATGATGCTATGTGCAGCAACATGATGCAAATGTATGAATAAGATGATTGTCGGTTCCCTGTTAATCCTGTTGGGATGACAATCAGTGATGTCTTGGACATGTGATCCAAGTCTTCAAGGATGTTGACGTTGGGGCTATCACCAAAGTCGTGAATCCTAGACACAGACTTCTACTCCATAAAGGTGCCTCTTGTGTACAAGAGATCTATGGGGAGAAAGCTTTGTCTGTTTGAGGATGTGTATAACATATCCCACCATCCTGTCGAAGTTTCTACCAATAGTATGTATTTGTCAGAGTTGTCTGACCTTCGCTGATGTATGGATCACCGGATAGATCCCTGTTGGGCAAACTGTCAAGGCTGCTTAACCTTCATTGATGTGTGTATCAATGGTTGCATCGCGTTGTGAACCCCGTCGGGGACACATTGATGAGTTGCTTCGATGGGTTTACTTGCCACCGGTTGAAATAACATTAAGGTTGCTTGACCTTCATTGATTTATGTATCAATGGTTGAATTACGTTGTAACCCCCGCTGGGGACATATATGCTCGTAGTTTTGTGCGTTGTAACCCCCTCCGGGGACACGTCTTTAATTCATAACCAAGGTTGTAAACCCCACGGGGATGGTGTCAAAGTCGCTTGACATTTAGATTTGATGGTTCGGACCTTTGTGAGGCATTGTCGAGCATGATTTATGAAAGCTGAGGCCAGTGGTATAGTATACCTTGTATGCAGGCGAATACCAATGTGTGACATGTGTAGCCAGAGTTTGACCCATGAAAACCAGGATTTCAAGCTATTTCGCTCAATCGCGTAGCGTTTTGACTCCTGATTTGGCCTTTTCAGCTTACGAGACCTCCTTTACAACTCTAACTAGAGCGAGCCAGAGGTGTGGGGCCCACATAGGGGTGCCACAGGTACACCTCGTGACGTTAGTGGACTCACCCGGCCAACCGTAATATACTGAAAGCCCACAGGTTGCTTTCATAAGTCATTTTCAAGTTGCACGACGAAGGAAATCTAAGAGCTTTTCCTCAAACCTGTTGAGTTCGAGCAACTTTCTGTATATTCTGCCACCGTACAAGTGTTCTTCACTGTCCTGGTAACATATGCATGTATTTTTTTCCAGTTTCTATCCGTTGGAAAATGACTTATCACATGAAATGCATTTAGACACCTAGTAGTGAATATGCATGCTGATATGATTTGATAAAAAAATATTCAACATAGTAAATGTTAGTCTTAAACCATGCTGAACATAATGATGTGAAAATTTTAACTTTTGAAACAGTCAAATTGGCACCTTTTACTGTCATTTCTTATCCTATTTGAGGACAAATGAGTAAAGGTAGAAAAGTAAAATAACCCTGGTAATTAGATTACACTTATGGATTTTTTACTATGATATATTAAATGCATGTAGGATGTATATGACTGTTGGTAGGTGTGCTACTGAATGGCCACCTAATCATGCCTATGTGCATGTGGATAGTCCCATTTACATAGGGGGCTATGGAAAAATTTTTCCAAAACATAGGCATTGGGTAGTCATGCATTTTTAACTCTACTGTAGATGTATGTTAAAATAATGCATGGATGCATGTAGTCATGAAATGCATTTTGAAAAGCTCCAGGTAAGATTTTACCACACCCTTTCTGAGGTGATTTGGAGACTTGTTGTCCAGATATTATGGATATGGATCAGCCGAGTAGTTCCCGCAGGACCACTTCTGGTGTACGGAGGAGGGCTTATGAAGTACCTCAACCCCATTCTGTTAGACAACCTCGTCATTTGGTGGAGGCGGTAATTCGTCCTGTCTGGGTTGAAGTGCCAGATGTCGAGGACGAGGAGGAGGATGTACTGGTTGAGGTTCCTGCTCCTGTTGCACGTGTTCCCCATAGGGAGTTGTCAGGTATTCAAGTAGCGGACCCAGATCTACTAGGTGACTTGAGTCGACATCCTTCAGTTTACCTACATGCAGATGAGGTATGAAGTTAGATCTTAATCTTCCTTGTTTCCTATTGATGAGGAGTAAAAGGTTTTGATGTTGATCTGCACAGCCTCGAGGGATTTGGTTCAGCATCCACTCTATGTATCAGGCTTTGCACGATGACTATAGAGCGATTGTAGATGGTTGGGGATTCGGGACATTCTTTTCCATCCTTCCCCGTCGGTGTCCTTGGGGTTACCTCAGGGCATTGTCTGAGCGCTGGTTTCACCAGACTCAGTCACTCCATTTGTTGGACTGTGAGGTGATGATGACGTCGATGGATTGGCGATTTATCACAGGTATGGAGTTTGAAGGGGATCTGGTGCCTTGCACGGCGGATATCACCCCTACTGTCATCAGATCCTTGTTAGGAGTTCCGATAGAGGCGCTCAAGGGCAGGATTGTACGTACAGGTCTTTTGAGCATAGATGCTATGAGCGGGCTGCTGAAAGTGAGCCTATACCCGATGATGTGAGAGTTAGGGATCACATTCTTCAACGATTATCCCTGATGATCATTAGGGGCTGCTTCATAGCAGATAACTCTTCTACGGTGTCCTTCGCTTTGATCAGCTCCACTTGAGACTATGATTGGGGTTCCTACACCTTTGCCTACTTCCTCAGGGGAATGCGCATGTGATCGCAGGGCTTAACCGAGGCTTGGTTAGGATTCTACCCATTTCTGATGGTGAGTATTTCTCTTATCTTTTCCCATGTACAGGTTAAGAACGTTGACTGACAGCAGATGTTGCCTTTGTGTTGGCAATTTTGGGCCTATGAGAGGCTTCCATGTTTACATCCTGTGAGCGTGTTAGGATTAGATACCTATCCACGAGGATGGAGATGGCATCATTCCATATTGGCGAGGTCCTCATTCTTTGAGGTTTCACCCATTGCCGCCTACAGCTGGAGTTATTGACAGTGGATGTCATCACATGGGTTCCTTACTCTGGGGAGCATTTGAGCATTGGATTTGAGGATGGGTACCCGACTGGTGTCGAGCACGTGATTTCCACCTGTAGGATTCCTCTCTTCACAGATGGAGGATGGGAGCTCTACTTAGGAGAGCGTGCTATCAGGAGCACTACAAGAGAGATTCGCATGCCGATCTTGCCTCCTGTCAGGCGTTATTAGCCTGTTTCACAGTCACCCGTCACTGATATCCCATTGTTGTGGATTGATGGTTACACATTATCAGAGGGCCCCTGCACTCAGGAGATATTCAAGCATTGGTGGTCCCCTCGTACCATTGGAGCTCAGACCCGCGCCACACAGTTTATGGGGGATATGCTTCCAGGATCCACGATGATGACGGATTGGCTAGCACGTATGTAGATCCGACTCATGTGATGTGATTGACTGCTTGACCCTTGCAGCTGGATCGGGCATTTCTTTCTATCCTGCATTTGGGTAGAGATCCTTCAGAGGCAGATACTTTTGATCCTTCGAGCTCTGGCATTGGCCCCTCAGGTGACCCATATGGCTTTGTTGGTGCAGATCCTCCCTTGTATAGGCCTGACATCCCTGTAGATAGAGATCTAGTGACTCATGATGAGTTACATCAGATGGACAGGATTGACGATGTAGACATCGATACCATTGACTTCTTCTGATGTATATTTCTCATTATTTCTTTTGATAGGTCTCTATTAGCTGATGGGTATCTTCGCCCCATTCTCGATATATCTTTTAATAGGCCTCTATTAGATGTTGTTAGGTAGCTTTGCCCCATTTCCCTATATTTTAGCTGTACAAAGATGTATTAGATGATGATATACTTAGAAATGTATGTACAGTTTTCATTCCCTATATCATATTGCCATCTATTATATCATGCATGTTATTATGTTATGCATATGTATGTATGCCCAGAGATATTCAGCATTGACCCCTGGATGGTCTTATGACACGACCCGTATAGATGTCTTCTTCGACAGTTAGTCGTATTGATCATACCCCACCATTTTTGGTGGCATCTGGTATGCGCTCATGGTATGATAGTATGTCACCACCAAACAGGGTGATTGTAGATCATTTTCTGCAGCACACTATGACCTTATTGATGTTTTAGGTTCCCACAGGGTTTATAGAGGGTATGCTAGAGCATTGGGTACCGGACAGACAGGTTTTTCGGTTTGGGACCCAGGAGTTGATTCCTACTCTGGAGGAGTATGCACGGTTGACAATGCTGTCGTTGGACAGACCTTGCGTGCACATGGCGATTGGGGACATGAGTAGGTAGTTCATGACCCTCACCGGATTGAGGCGTAGAGTGGTACAGGATGAGATTACATTTGGCCACGTGATATCATAGCATTTTCTATTTGACAGATTTGGCTCTGAGGATAGTTATGCACGGCATTCCAGGGATTTCACCACACCAGAGGATCATTGGCGTTCAGCCAGAGTGGATGTACTGCTACTGTGCGTATTGTCATACATCTACATGCCACGATACATAGCAGTGAGAGCTCTCAGGGAGGGTCATACCATCGTACTGATGATTATCGCAGAGACTCTGAGGTCAACTACATACTGTTGCACTTGTCCGATAGGAGTGTTCATAGATAGCTCGGTCATGCTATACGTGTGGTTAATGTCACACTTGGAACCGATTGGTACATTCAAACGGCATGGGTATTGCTTCACCCATGATATACCCATGTCATACTCCTTCCAGCCTGCGGAGTGTACAGATGCTGCATCTTGGTCAGCTTTCCTTGCAGGGATTGGAGACCCATTCACTATATTACTATGCACAGGGCTTAGCTCACCCTACAACTTCATTACTCATGCTCCGGGAATGGATTATCTTCCTCTAGCTGGTTTGAGAGGGATGATCACCTACCACCCACTGGCCGTGATGTGTTAGTTTAACCAATTTTAGGATTTCCATCCATTTGAGGGGGCGGTGAGTTAGCGCTTCGCTTCTCGGCACCTATCATTAGCAGACAGGTCCAGGTTGTATGCCTGTTGGGATCAGCGAGAGCTAGCTGAGTTTTTTATCAGTCATTCGTGTTATTCTGCAGAGTATTCAGCATAGATGGAGACAGAGACTGCATCGACTATGGTAGTATCCACAGTGCAGGATATTGAGTCCGACGATGAGGAGCCTATGGAGGAGGCCGATATTCCCATCGATGGGGACTTGACTGCTGGGCTTCCAGCATAAGTGATGGATTCTCCCACCCCGAGTGCCACTGTTACTCAATATTCAGCACAATATTTGGAGCAGAGCCTACATCTGATGACCTATGAGAGAGATCAGGCTAGGACCGCGATGTTGACAGCTATTGATGGGAGAGATGCCGCTCTAGTAGAGAGGGACGAGGCTAGATTAGCCAGAGATGCATTGATTATGGAGAGGGATGTTGCCCTATCTACTAGGGATGTGGCCATTGCAGACAGTACTTCCGTGAGATCCCAGACAATTGGCATTCTTGCCGATATGAGTGTATACATTGATGAGAATCATGTCACCATGCAGTTAGCCTCGGATCTGCTAGCTCGTGTAGATACCCTTGGATAGGAGCTTGTAGCTTTACCTCCTTCTTCGGAGAGGGATGCTATGCTAGATCTGATAGTCCGCATACACACAGATCTGTAGATAACTTTGTATTTTCCTACACAGAATAGCTTAGCCATTTTGTCATGTACAGCATAGATGTATATATCAAACAGTATTATATATGGAAGAGAAATATATTTTGATTTACTTCCCTTTCAGTTGTGCCATGATATTTGCCTGTTTCTTCAGTGCTTGTGATCTTGATGCATTCTAAACTTGTCCTTGATATGTGGACATTGAGCCATCACAGGATCTCTTAGAATGGATCATTGATCTGTATGTATCCCCACCATCTTTGGTGTCTTGGGACTGGTTTCTGTATGGAAATATGGAGAGGAGTGTGGCTTTTCCTCTCGGAGATTGACCGCACCACAGATGGTCGCCAGTACTTTTATTTGTTAGAAGCCTAGTTAATTCCATCTTTTATGGATTAGTATTGCTCTTTGAGGCACAACCACATCTTAGATGGTCACCGAATATCCTATTTGTGAGGAGAGGTTGGGTAATTCCATCCCCTTAGTCTGAAGCCGATGAAATGTGGTGGATTGAAGGTTGATCTCTTGACTTTGACAAGTATTTTTGTTCGTAGGGGTTAGATCAACCATAAATGGTCGCCTACGACTCTATCAAGGAGATCAAGTCTCATGTAGTTCAAACCTCGGTATAAGAGGTTTAACGTTTGAATATGAAAGGCAGATGGGTGTAGAAACTTTATTGATGAAGAAGGGTGTAGAAATGTTTTTGTGGTTTTTATTTTTGTAGAGAAAGGGCAGAAATGTTTTTGTTGTTTTTTGTTTATTACGACTGGGCCATATAAAATATGGTTGCCTACGTACTCCCGTGTATCAGGGAGATCAGGTCGACGTAGTTCGCCCCTCAGGACGAATTGCAGCCAAAGAGAAATGAAAATCCCGTGCGCAAGCTATACTGTCGGGAGAAGAAAGTTTGATCCCATAATGGGGACAAACTGTAGGTGTGGAAAAAGTTTGATCCTATTTTCAGGACAAACTGCAAGCGTAGAAAAGTTAAATCCCGTATTTAGGATAAACTGCAGGTGTAAAAGGTTCAATCTCGTGTGTAGGATAATTGAAATTGTATGGAAGGTTTGAAATGAGGTGAAACCAGGCTGCTGGTTCAAAGTGTATGTGAAACCAGGCTGCTAGTTTGAAGTGTATATTTCCCTGAGGGGCAAAAGAGATTGTAAAAAGAGGGTTAAAAATCAGAATGACTGGTAATTAGATGATCAATACTAGGATGTTTTCTTTATGGTAACTTCAGACATAGTACCGTTTCACGGTGTCCGAGTTGATAAGCTGTGGAAATTCATCGCCATCCATTTACTGCAGTCTGAGAGCACCTCCTGCGTCAATATCTCCTTGACAATAAATGGGCCTTCCCAGTTAGGAGCGAATTTTCCCTTAGATTGATCTTGGTTGTCAATGATCCTCTTCAAAACCAAGTCATGTTTTTTAAATTGCCGTAGCCGGACTTTTCTGTTGTAGGATCGTGCGATCCTTTGCTGATATAATTCACCATGGAAGATTGTCGTGGTTCGCCTTTCGTCTATCAGAGACAATTGGTGATACCTATCTTGTGCCTAGTGGTCTTCATTTCCACCTCTATAGGGAGCACTGCTTCCATCCCACAGGCTAATGAGTAGGGGGTTGCCCCAGTGGAGTACGCATTGAAGTTCTGTAGGCTAATAAAGTCAGAGGCAAGAGGTCAGGCCATCCTTTATGATTGGCGGACATTTTCTGCATGATCTTCTTGATATTTTTATTAGCCGCTTCAACAGCACCATTCATCTTTGGACGGTAGATGATGGAGTTAAGGTGTTTGATGTGGAATTTACCGCATAACTCCTCCATCATTTTGTTGTTGAGGTTTTAGCATCATTCGACTCAATGACCTCTGGTTGTCCATAACGACAGACTACATTATTCCTGATGAAAGATATGATGACTTCTTTGGTAACCTTGGGGAAGGAGGCTGCTTCTACCCACTTGGTGAAGTAATCGATCATGGTGAATATGAATCGGTGTCCATTACTGGCTTTGGGCTCGATGGGCCCGATCACGTCCATTCCCCACATTGAGAAGGGCCATGGCGAACTCATATTGTGGAGTTCCCTTGGAGGGGCGTGGATAGCATTCCTGTGATCATCATAGTCAGCTTTGAGTGTGAGCCAATAATGCCCTATTCTGAGGATTTTCTTGACAAGTAAGGGGTCGCTCATGTGTGGGCCACATACTCCACCATGGATTTCATCCATGAGCCTCTGAGCTTGTTCTTTGTCCAGACATCTGAGGAGACCTAATCATGCATCTCTCTTATAGAGTGCATCTCCGCTCAGGTAGATTTTCATAACAAGTCGATGGATCCGCCTCTTCTCAGTTAGGCTCGCCTCAGCGAGTGTAGATCCATCTCGTAGGTACTCCTTGATATGCTGATACCAAGGGTGGTGGATGGGAGGTAGCTCATCCGATACTTCTCCAACGTAGTTCCCATAAACTGGGGCCTTTTGCAGGGCAAATGTTATGCTTGGCATGTTTTCCTTGTCAGGTATATGAATCAAGGAGGCCAACATTGCTAGTGCATCCGCAAAATCATTCTTATTGCGAGGAATGTGTAGAATGGAGATTTCTTCGAACTCCAAAGCCATTTGTACAACTTACCGATAGTAAGGCAGCAAATATAATTCTTTGGTTTGATAGATTCCTGGATTTCTTGATTACCAATTCGTAATCCCCAAAGACAAGTTAACACTGATGCCCATTGAATCGGGTAAAGTTTTAGCCTACGACATGTTCTTCATACTCACCGTGTTGTTGGTAATCTTGATAAACTGCAATTTGACGACGACGGGATATTGCTCCCCTATACCAGATACTAGAACTGCTCCAGCTCCAGAGCCTTCTGTGTTAATAGCTCCATCAAAATACATTTTCCATGTGTGGCATGCATCGTCTCGATGGTGTTGCTTGAATCGTCATTACCCTTCATTGGGAAATATGTTTCTAAGGTTTGTAATCCCTCACAAAGTGCAAGCTAGTTAATCTACAATTTATTGACCTTTGATAGACTTTTTTAATCCACGTAGACGATGTCAAATTGTTGCAGGATCAACCCGACATCCGGACAATGACAATTTAGTATGGGCTTCTTTAACACATACTTGAGAGGATCCACGCGGGATATGAGATGGGTCAGTGTGACCATGGAGGTAATCAGAACCTCATGGAAGCCCATGCTAAAGCGTAACAAGTCTTCTCAATCGTGAGTGTACTTGTGCTCACTAACACCGTAATCTTTTCTTTGAGGTAATAGATAGCTTCGTTCTCGCCTCTATTGTCTTTTTTGCCCCAAAGATGCAAATTATGGCATTGTCATTAATGGATAGGTACATAAATAGGGGAACATCATCCCTGGGAGGTACAAAAATAGGAGCATTAACCAACTGCTCTTTAATAGTAAGGAAGGCTTTCTGGCACTCATCATTCCATTCCATGGAGGAGTTCTTCCTTAACAGCTTCAAGATGGGCTCACAGGTTGCTGTGAGTTGAGAGATAAACCTGCTAATGAAGTTGATTCTTCCAAAAAATCCCCGTATTTCCTTCTCTACCTGAGGAATGGGCATTTCCTTGATAGCCTAGATTTTGGTAAGATACAGTTTAATCCCTTTGTGGCTGATTAAGAAACCTTGCAACTTGCCTGATTTGACACCAAAGGCGCACTTGGCTGGATTCAACTTCAAGTTGTACTTACGCAACCTATTAAATAACTTTTTGAGATGGTCTAAGTGGTCTTACTCCCTTCGGGATTTGAAGATGATGTCATCCACGTAGATCTCTATCTCTTTATGCATTAAATCGTGGAAAAGAGCCATCATAGCTCGTTGGTAGGTTGCCCCGACATTGATGAGGCCGAATGACAACTGTCTGTAGCAAAAGGTTCCCCAAGGCGTGATGAAAGCAGTTTTCTCACGGTCTTCCTCAGCAACCATGATTTGATGGTACCCCGCGAAGCAATCCGTAAAGGAGTACATACCGTACTAAGTAGTATTGTCAATGAGAATGTGAATATAAGGTACAGGAAAGCTATATTTAAGGCAAGCTTTGTTCAGATTCCGATAATCCACGTAAACTCGCACCTTTCCTCCTGGTTTAGGCACGGGAACAATGTTAGATATCCACTCCGGATATGTAGACACCATGATAATGCCAACTTGAAATTATTTCAAAATTTCTTCTTTAACTTTTAAACTCCACTCAGGTTTCAATCACTTGAGCTTCTGCCTAACTGACTTGAATCCTTCTTTAATGGGAAGGCGATGAAGAACAATGTCAGTTGACAAACCCACCATGTCTTCATGAGACCATGCAAACACATCCTAGAATTGGGTTAATAGCACAACCATGTCATTCCGTTGGTTTGGGGTGAGGTCTGAACCAATCTAGATTAGTTTAAGGTTTTCTAAGGTTCCAAGATTGAAAGAAGTGGTTTGGTCAAGGTTGGGTTTAGGTTTGTCTGCAACCCATTCCTTAATCTTCTGAGGTGTCTCAATGTCCTCTTGTATTTCCATCAAGTCTGAGTCCAACTTTTCATCAAAGTTACAACCGTTGTGGAGAGAAGGCACATCACCAGCAAGTATAGGCACATCTAAATTTAGAGTCCTGAAATCAAAAGATGCTTTCACTTAATATATGAAAATTTTTAATCATACAAAAGTGTTAGCATGTACTGATAAAATAACTGCTAATACTGTATAGAAAAGTAAGCAATTAAAGTTATCAACAGGGCAGAGGGATTTTCTACCCATTTTACCCTCTTCGACCAATGCATGGAGTGTTGCTCCAATTGTCGAGGGTAAAGTCCTGATGGACTGCAGTGATGGAGGGGTTATTATTGTCCTCCTTCTCCCGAATGATAACTATGACATCTGGGCAATCATTGTCTGGGGTATATCTGTTTGTATGCTCATCATAAACAATGACATGTATGCCTAACATCATCAAGGCGATGTCATGTTTTCGTTTACGCTTCCTTTCTTCCACTTCGGGATCAGGAATCAGCACCTCTTTCACTTTGAATGGTACTAGCTTGGGAAACAGCATAGCCACAACATGGGTTGGCACCTTCACTGGAGACTTTATCAGCTCATGCGGTGCAGATGGAACAAATCGTCGTAAAGTGACGCCGAGGAACCTCGCTTGTGTTTATACGTATTCCTATGATCGAATCGCGTAATAGCCTAGTCCTACCGCTCCCAATTTGACTGGACATTTGAATAGGGTGCTTAATACCCTGTTGATCTTTACCAAGCCCTTGTCCAGGCTGATGACCCAATGACATCATTTCTTCTGTGGCCGACATAACCTCGGCAGAAATCTTGGGTATGGGAAGTGGTGCTCCAATAGGTTGATATTGAGTGTTACTCACTTCCAAAGTATGAAAACTGGCCGGTTCAACTTCTGAATTGAAGCTGATAATTGGTAGACCTCCTTGTTCAGGACATTCCGGCTTAGCATTGACAGTGACTAGACTGTTGTTGACAATGTATTTGATTTATTGATGTAATGTGGAGGGAACTGCTCCAGCCATGTGTATCCATGGTCTCCCCAATAGCAGATTGTATCCTGAGTCTATTTTGAGGACGTGGAAGGAGACATTGAATGTATTTGGACCAATCTCAATTGGCAACTCAATCTTTTCGATGGAATTTCGTTGGGACCCATCAAAAGCTTTGATCACTGTATGGCTGCTTTGGATCCGTTTGAGATTGACATTCATCTTCACCAAGGTGGCATAAGGACAGATATTCAGAGATGAACCTCCATCTATCAACACTTCAGCTAACATATACCCGGAGGACAACACTGCGATGTGCAGTGGCTTGCAATGACCGGTCCTTTCGGGTGGTATGTCATCATCAGTGAAAGATATCACATTGTTGTTGAAAATGTGATCAACCATATGTTGAAATTTTTCTACATCCACTGATTTTGGTAAGTAGGCTTCTTCCAAAACCTTTAATAAAATCTTTCGGTGATCTTCGGAAGAGAAAACCAAGTCTAGTATTGATATCTGATGTGGAGCTTCTCATAAGCTTAAAACCACCTTGGCATCATTATGGCCCATAGTACGGAGGAATTTTTCAATCTTCTCCATGGGAATCTTCCCCTTTGCTCTGATGGCGGGCTTCATCACCCTCTGAGGAAGATACAGTGGATTTTCCTTCGACACTGTAGCAGTAGTATGAGACGAGGATCCTTCAGCTTTTCCATAATTCCATGGAACATTGTGTAAGCTGACAACAGGATATTGTGGTCTGCAATGTAAAGAAATTGGCTCTGGTGCTGCCACTTTCAAAGGATTGTCAGCTCCTTTGAGTTGATTTGCTTGTATGGGAAATGCTTTGACAGTCTCATCATCCTCGTCGGATATAACTGCTATTGATCCCTTCCATTTGGTAGGACATATATTCCCACTCTCAAGTTGCACAGTGTCATCGTCTGCTAGCTGCAGGACACCGCTATCAATAAGATTCTGAATGAGATGGCGGAGTGCCCAGCATTCTTCTGTGCTGTGACCGCAAGAATGTGAATGATATTGACAAACTCCATCAGAGTTGAACCGTCTTGAATGGTGATTGATTGGACGAAGAAGGGAGGTAATTCTTCTTTCATTGATAAGCATTTGAAATATTTCCTCCATAGATTGGCCAAGATAGGTAAATTCTCTCTGATTGGCAAAATCCCGACGGGCTTTAGCATTTGCTCTCTTTGCAACCTTATCCTCTATAGCTTCACTTTCTGAAGGTGAGGATGGAGCATTCATAACAAACAGTAGGAAATATGCATACTCCTGGCTGATTAATTGGCGTGTGACTTAATGCTGATGGGTCACCAGTTCTGCCAATTGCTCAATTTGCTTGCAAAGAGCTTTTATTTTTCGTTCCATAGTAAACTGGAACTTTGTATAATCCCATTTATCCATACCGTCTTTGATGGTCTGGGATGATTCACCGTTAAAACTGGGATTCTGTCTAGTGCTCCAACTGATCATGTTGACCTCTTCTTCTTTATGTTGAGGAAGAGGGTTATCTTGCACATGAGGTTTATCTGGTTTAGTGACCACGATCTCTTTGTTGTCTATTAAATCTTGGATCTTATGTTTCAAGGCCCAATAATCTTGAGTATCATGTCCAGGTGCCCTGGCATGATAAACACACTTCTGAGTAGCATCAAAACCCTTCCCATTAGGGTTGGCTGGTGGAAGAAGACGTGTGATTTTCTTCTGAGTTGTCAGAAGAACAAGAATATTCTTGAGCGAGTCCCCTAAGGGTGTGAACGTTCTAGGGCACTTTACTTCTCCACTTTTAAGCAATGGAGGGTTTGAAGATTGTTCTTGGAAAGGGGAGTAGTTTCTCCTCTGTATAGGCATGCTCTGTTGCCTTTCTGACCTTTTAGTATCAAGGAAACATCCTTCTCTTTCTTTTTATGGACCCTCCGGGGGTTGTTTCCATAAGATCCGGACTGGATGTGCTCAGCAACTACTTTAAGAGCAGCTAGGTCTTGAATTTTACCTGACTTCAATCCCATCTCAGCTATCTCTCCGTGCTTGATCATTTCAGAAAATGGTTTGCCAATACCAGCTAACACTCTCTCATAGAAAGGAGCTTCCTGTATGTCTATGAAAGTCATGACCATTTCTGATTCCGTCATGGAAGGAATAACTTGAGCAGCCAAGCGTCTTCACCTCTGAGCATACTCTCTGAAAGACTCATTAGACTGTTTCTTGACCTTGGTAATCTGGTACCGGTCAGGAGCCATCTAAGATTGAAAACTATATTGAGTGATGAAGGCGTGAGCTAGCTCTTCCCAGCTATGGATCTTAGAGTTTTCTAATCTGGTATACCACGAACGGACTTCTCGAATGGACTCTTCCGGAACAATTTGTATCACGAGCTTCTCATTTTCGTGATATGATCCAAGTTCTCCAATGAACACTTTCAAATGTGTATAAGGATCCCCTAATCCGTCGTACTTTTCAAAATCAGGGGTTTTGAATTTCTCTGGATAATGAACACAAGGAAATATGCAAAGGTCGGTATATGAAACACTTCCATGTGTTTCAATCCCTTTGAGAACACGGATAGTTTCCTCCATTTGGAGGACCATCTTCCTGATGTCGTCGGTGTCTGGATCTCCTTGGAGATGGGTGTTTTCAGGGTCTTTGTTGGTTGTATCCAACTAAGGTTCTGGAATTTTTTTTTCCAAACCTTGAGATCCTCTTTATGCAGAGGATTCTGTATGTGTAGATATCTTCGTACTCGAGTAGATCGATGCAGCTTCTTGCTAGCGAGCGGCCCGAATCTATAATTTGTTTACTCAATCCGTCCAAATTCTTCTCGAGAAATGCGATTTAGGGTCGAAGAAAACATGATTGGTTGTAGGCTCGTGGCCTTTTAGATTTTGAAGCGGAGTATGTGCCCAATTGCTTCCCTATAAAAGACTTATGTAGTTTAGTCTTAGGGATAATGTAAATGTTATCATAATGTGCCCATTTTAGGAATATTGTCCAGGAAAAATGGGTGTTAATTGATAACATATTATGTATGCACATAATAAAATTACAAGTAAATGCTTTTACAAGTAATTGAAAATGGAAAGCATGAAGAAACTTTCCTTCGTGTTTGGATTATCAGAGGCTGACCTATCTTAGGGTTACTCTCGCCGCTTTTTTGCATGAAGGTCCCCAAATCATCGCAATCTACTTGATGGGAAGTTAATCCAGTCTTTCAACTGGAACAAATCTAGGTGGTGCCTTTCCTGAGCCTCGTTAGAATTAGTCTTCCTACGAGTCCAGTAATCAAACACCGACATGATAGCCTCCTAGTGGAGGAACCACACAACATACATTCACATACAACATGTCTCACCGTTTATGAAAATGATGACATGTGTGAAGCACTAATATCACAGATAGATATTTAGCAGTGCAGTAAGTAAAAATGCATTCGTACACATTCATCATAAATATAAATGCAACATTAACACACAAGCATATAATAGTTTTAAAAAGCTTGTAATAGTGGCTTAAGCCCTCTTACTGGAGTCCCCAGCAGAGTCGCCACCTATCGACGTCGGGATTTTTAGTTGTCCTTTTTCGTTACTTGTTCTTTGGTGTTCTCATTGTTAGGTGAGATTTGTTTGAAAAACAAGTGAAAAAGGTCCGACATGTATAATGTCGACGATGGACCGTTAAGAGTCGCCAGTTGGTGTTTTTAACTGGTTGCACCAACACAACTGAAAAGGTTTGCACATTGACCTAGTGTTTTGACACTGCTAAATGGGTCTGTGAAACCAAGATTCATTATGGGTCTGGGGGCTTGATTATGCAGAGGGAAGGTGTTAGGCACCCCCGACATCCGTGTTGCCACAGTGACCGCCACTTCTCAAAGAAACTGTTATATGAATGTGTGTGTGTGTGTGGATCAATGTGCAATTATTTGAAAGTAGTGTGAGGCCTCATTCGCACCAAGATACACAGGATTTGAATTTATAGAAAAATTTAGTTTTAGCTAGATATAGCAATGAAGTTTTATAAAAAGAGGTTTTTCAAACCACAGTGCTCAATAGGAATTGAGACCTTTTCATACTTCCATTTTATTGTTAAATGTTCAAACTTTTTGCTTTTATTTTTGAGATGTGAGGCATCTTCAGAAAATAATATACAAACAATGCCGAACTCCTCATGGGCATGATAGTCATCTAAGGAAATTAAATTACATTGTAAATAATGTACAAGTCACTATACTAAAAAGTCCATCATGGGAATCAATCTAGATTCAAGAGACCGAATCTGCGATCACATGATTCCTAGGCTCACATGATATTGCAGTTTGTATGAAAAGCAATACGAAGTTATATATATATATATATATATATATATATATATATATATATATGTGTGTGTGTGTGTGTGTGTGTGTGTGTGTGTGCATGATCAACCACCACGAAGCAACTCCATGGGGGATCGGAAATGTAAATAAAGCAATAAATGTGATCAACCGCCACGAAGTAAACTCCAGGCCTGACAGAAATGTATATATATATATATATATATATAAAGCAATAAACGCACCGGATGTAAAATTCAGGCTCATCGGATATGTCCGACAACAATTATATATATATATATAAGCAGGTAAACGCTCCAGATGTAAAATCTAGGCTCATCAGATATATCTGACAACAATTATATATACAAGTATATATATATATATAAAGCAAGTAAACGCTCCAGACATAAGTCTAGGCTCAATCGAGGCATAACTCGATAATGTTAGTCCATATATATAATATATACATATATAAGTATATATATACTGACGGAAATGAAAACCACGGACCGAAGTCCGGGCATACACACACAACATGACTCTCAATATGAAGAATAGTGTGTGCAAAGATGAAGAGAAAGGCTTTATAGAGTGTTAGAAGGCTTATAGTAGGCTGCCAATGTAGGCTTCTATGACTCTAAATGGATAAACACTCAGCTCTCGCTGGTAAATGTATAGCTATATGTGAGCTAATAGGTGTTTAAAAAGAGCAAGCACTCAATATAAGGTGTGTATAACTTCAATCACTCAATTCCGCTCGAACTTGCAGAACTTCAATCCGAGCATCCGAATGAGGTATATAAGACCTTCTTCGGACTGCTTGTGTCGAGAGTTGCAAAATGACATGGGATTAGAGGTTGTAAGAAGTCAGGAAGAGGGGACCATGCCCATGATCTTCAAGCTTCAAATTCTATCCGGTGTGCTCCCACGCGCAATAGTCACTCGAGATTGGAACTCCCTGGTTCTTGAAGGACATTATTGTATGTATGTATGAAATTTTGAGACGATGCGCAGATGTTTGAGGTAGCAAGATGACGTTTGACTCATCGGTGTTATCGCCGATTTGAGTTGAAATCAGACGTTGCTCAGGGTTATATCTGAGATTGGACTGCTGCAAGTGTTTGAATGCCGCAATATTATCTGCAAGGGTGCCTGTCTGCCCGGTGTTAGCTCCGGGTCTGAGGTATGAGTGCCTCAGCAGGAAGTCTGAGATTGAAGCTGATCGCATTTGAAACAAGTATTTCTGGGGTTATCGCCGGAACTGCAACAACATTCCTTGGGGTTATCTCCAAGGACGAAACTTGGGGTTATCTTCGAGGTTGGAAATGATACACCCGGTGTGTGTTCCGGTGTTGAGACTGAACTTCCGGTAGTATCCGGAATGGATGTGAGCTGTCTTCCAGGGTTATCTCCGAAGATTTAATCGCCTCCCCGCAATATTAAGTAACAAAAAGTGCGAAGAATTTTGAGTGTCTACACTGTATTTTCCAAATTGCATACGAGAGATGATATATTAGATGATGATGTACTTAGGAATGTATGTACTATTTTCCATTCCCTACATCATATTGCATGTATGTATCATGCATGTATCATGTTATGCATATGTATGTCTAGAGATGTTTAGCATTGACCCTGGATGGTCTTATGACACGGCCCACACAGATGTCTTCCTCGACAGTTAGCCACATTGATCACACCCCACCAGTATTGGTAGCCTCCCGTCTGAGGTCGTGGCATGGTAGTTTGTCACCTTCAGACGTGGTGAATGTAGATCAGCCATTGCAGCATTCCATGACCCTCTTGATGTTCTAGGTTCCTGTTGGTTTTGTAGATGGTATGTTGGAGCATTGGGTACCAGAGAGGCAGGTTTTCCGATTTAGGACCCGGGAGTTGACTCCCACCTTAGAGGAGTATGAGCGGTTGACGATTTTGCCATTGGACAAGCCTTTCGCTCGGATGGCTATTAGTGATATGAGTTGGCAATTCATAACCCTCACTAGGTTTAGGCATAGGGTAGTATAGAATGAGATTACATCCAGTCATATGGTGTCCCAGCGTTTTCTGATAGACAGATTTGGCTCATCGAATAGTTATGCACGACACTCTGGGGATTTCACCACACCAGAGGATCAGTGGTGTGTGGCCAAAGTAGATGTATTCATGATGTGCGTAGTGGTTTATTTATACATGCCACTTTATATGGATGAGCTAGACATCGGTGTTGTCATGGAAGTGAGAGCTCTCAGGGAGGGTCATACCATTGTACCGATGATTGTGGCAGAGAAATTAAGATCAGCCACGTATTGCCACACCTATCCTGCAGGGGTATTTATAGGCAGCTCGGTCATCTTGTATGTGTGGTTTATGTCACACCTGAGATCGATTGGCACCTTCCGACGGCATGGGTACTGTTTTTCCTATGATATAGCCATATCTTACTCCTTTCACTTAGCGGAGTGTACAGACGCTGCATCCTGGTCGGTGTTCTTGGCAGGGATCGAAGATCCATTTGACATTTTTCTATGTACAAGGCTCAATTCTCCCTATAGCTTCATTACTCATGCACCTGGCATGGATTATCTCCCTCTGGCTAGTTTGAGGGGCATGACTACTTATCACCCATTGGTTGTGATGTCACAGTTCGACCAGTTTCAGGATGTGCATCCTTTTGAGGGGGCATTAGGTCAACATTTGGCTTCTCGCCATTTGTCTGCAAGGATAGATCCAGGGTGTATGCCTGTTGGGCTCAGCGTGAGAGGGCTGAGTTTTCTGTTAGCCATCTGGGCTGTTTGACAGAGTATTTTATATGGATGGAGACAGAGACTGCATCGGCTACGATCGTATCCACAGAGCCGGGGATTTGTTCAGATAGTGGGGAACCCATAGAGGACATTGATTCTCCCACCGAGGAGGAGCTGTTTGCTGATTTGACAGCGGCTCTTGTTGATTCTCCCAGTATGACTACTACTATGACCCCGCATTCGATAGAGTATTTAGAGCAGAGTCTGCATCTGATGACATTTGAGAGAGATCAGGTTAAGGCCTTGATGTTGACACCTCTTATTAGGAGAGATGTCACTCTATTGGAGAGAGATGATGCTTTAGCTCATAGAGACACCGCTATTGCTGAGCGAGATGAGGCTAGATCATCCAGAGATGCATTGATTATTGAGCGGGATGGCGCTATATCTGCATGGGATGTAACTATTACAGATAGTACTACAGTGAGGTCTCATACTACTGATATCATTGCAGAGATGAGAACCTATATTGATGAGCATAGTGTCACCATGCAGTTAGTTGTGGATTTGTTAGCTCGTGAAGATACCTTTGGGTAGGAGCTCACAGCGTTACCTCCTTCATCTAAGAGGGATGCGATGTTGGATTTGATAGCGCGCATATACACTAATTTGTAAATGAGCTTGTATTTTCCTGCATAGACTAGCTTAGCCATTTTGTCATGTACAGTTTATATTGTATATATCAAACAACATTATATATATAGGGAAATATATTTTGATTCACTTCCCTTTTAGTTGTGCCTTGTAACTTGCTTGATATTTGACTGTTTCTCCAAGGCTTGTGGTCTTGATGTATTCTGAACTCCTCCTTGATGGATGGATATTGAGATGTCTCAAGATCTTTCAGAATGGATCGTTGATTTGTGTGTTTCCCCTACCTCTTTGGTGTCTTGGGACTGGTTTCTATTTGTAGATTGTGGAGAGGAGTGTGACTTTCCTTTCTGAGGTTGAACGCACCACAGATGGTCGTCGGTACTCCTTTATATGGGGGAGCCCAGGTAGTTCCATCTCTTATGGATTGGTGTTTCTCTTTGAGGACTCAACCACATCTTAGATGGTCGCCGGCTCTCCCATTTGTGGGGAGACCAGGTAGTTCCATCCCATTGGTCTGAAGCCGATGAAGTGTGGTGGATTGAAGGATGATCGCAATACCATTTGACAAGTTTTTGTGTTTTGGTAGGGGGTGAGACCGAACCATGAATGGCTGCCTATGTACTCCTATTGAAGAGGAGATCAGGTCTGCGTAGTTCGAACCTGACGTAAAGGTTCAAAGTTGTATGTGGCAAAGGGGTGTAGAGATGTGTTTGTTTTTGTTTTTTTTGTTTTGTGGTGAGGTGAGACCGGACCATAAAAATGGATGCCTACATACTCCCGTGTATTGGGGAGATCAAGTCGATGTAGTTCTCCCCGTGTTCAGGACGGATTGCAAATGAAAATTTTGATCCCATGTACAGGACAAACTGAAGGTGTGAAAAAGTTTTTATCCCTAGTGGGACAAAACTACAGGTGTGAAAAGTTTTATCCCTTGTCGGACAAAACTGAAAGTGTGAAAGGTTTAATCCCTGGTGGAATAACCTGGATGTGATAGGTTTTGAAAACAAAGTTGAGTGAAGGATCTGCTGATCTAAAACCAGGTTGCTGGTTGGAAAAGTGTGTTTGTCCCTAATGGGGCAGACGGATGTGAAGAAATGTTGTATGTAGTGAGGTTTAGAAAACCTGAATTGACTGGGGATCTGGTGATCCAAAACCAGGATGTTTGCTTGATGGTAATTTTAGACATAGTACCGTTTCACGGTGTCTGAGTTGATGAGTTGTGTAAATTCATCGCCATCCATCTCTTGTAATCTGAGAGCACCTCCTTTTAATACCTCCTTAACAACAAATGGGCCTTCCCAATTTGGGGCGAATTTTCCCTTGGACTGATCTTGGTTGTCAATGATCTTCTTCAAAACCAAGTCATGTTATTTAAACTGTCGTAGCTAAAATTTTCTGTTGTAGGATCTGGCGATCCTCTGTTGGTATAATTGACCTTGGAAAATAGTAGTGGTTCGCCTTTCGTCTATTAGAGACAATTGGTGATACCTATCTTGTAACCATTGGTCTTCATCCAGCTGAGCGTCTATCAATACTTTGAGGGATTCCATTTCCACTTCTATGGGAACACTACTTCCATCCCATAGGTTAATGAGTAGGGGGTTGCCCTAGTGGAAGTGTGTATTGACATTTTATAGGCTAATAGAGTCAGAGGCAATTGGTAAGGCCATCCTTTGTGATTGGCGGACATTTTTTGCATGATCTTTTTGATATTCTTATTAGCCGCTTCAACAGCACCATTCATCTTTGGATGGTAGATGACAAAGTTAAGATGTTTAATGTGGAATTTAATGTATAACTCCTCCATGATTTTGTTGTTGAGGTTCTTCGCATTGTCTAAAAATACCTCTGATTGTCCATATCGACAAATGACATTATTTCTGATGAAACCAATGATGACTTCTTTGGTAACCCTGAGGAAGGAGGCTGCTTCTACCCACTTGGTGAAGTAGTCGATCATGGTGAAAATACTCTGATGCCCATTACTGGCTTTGGGCTCGATGGGCCCGATCACGTCCATTCCCTACATTAAGAAGGGCCAGGGCGAACTCATGTTGTGGAGTTCCCTTGGAGGGGTGTGGATAGCATTCCCATGAATTTGTCATTGGTAACATCTCTTGATGTGATCATCACAGTCAGCCTTGAGAAAGAGCCAGTAATGCCCTTTTCTTAGTATCTTTTTAACAAGTAGAGGGCCACTCATGTGTGGGCCACATATTCCACCATGGATTTCATCCATGAGCCTTTGAGCTAGGTCTTTGTCCAGACATCTGAGGAGACCTAGTCCCGCATCTCTTTTGTAGAGTGTGTCTCCGCTCAAGTAGAATTTTATAACCATCGATGGATCCGCCTCCTTTCAGTCGGGCTCGCCTCAACGGATGTAGATCCATTTCGCAGGTACTCATTGATATGCTGATACCAAGGGTGTTGGATGAGAGGTAGCTCATCCGATACTTCTCCAATATAATTCCCATAGGCTGGAGCCTTTTGCAGGGAAAATATGATGCTTGGCATGTTTTTCTTGTCAGGTATGTTGATCAAGGAGGCAAAAGTTGCTAACGCATCTGCAAATTCATTCCTATTCTGAGGAATGTGGAGGAAGGATATTTCTTCAAACTCCAAAGCCATCTGTAGAACTTGCCGATGGTAAGGCAGCAAATGTATCTCTTTAGTGTGATAGATTCTGGTGGTTTGTCTAATTACCAATTCGGAATCTCCAAAGATAGTTAACCATCTAATGCCCATTGATTGGGCAAGTTTTAGCCCCATGATACAGTCTTCATACTTAGTTGTGTTGTTGGTGCTGACAAACTGTAATTTGACGACGACGGTATACTGCTCCTCCGTAATGGATACTAGAACTGCTCCAACCCCAGAACCTTTCATGTTTATAGCTCCATCAAAATACATCTTCCATGATTAGTGTGTATCATTCTGATGGTGTTGCTGAACTGTCATTACCCCTTCATCGGGGAAGTATGTTTCCAAGGGTTTGAAATCCCCTGATGGTGCAGCGGCCAGTTGATTCACAATTCCTTAACCTCTGATGGACTTTTGCGTCACCTAGATGATGTCAAATTGCTGTAGGATCAACTGCCATCTGGACAATCGACAATTCAACATGGATTTACTGAACACGTACTTGAGAGGATCCACGCTGGATATGAGATGGGTTGTGTGACCATGGAGGTAAGGTTGTAACCTCATGGAATCCCATACTAAAGCACAACAAGTTTTCTCAATCAGAGTGTACTTGTGTTCACTACTGCTGAATCTTTTGCTAAGGTAATAGATAGCTCGCTCTTGGCCTCTATCATCTTTCTGTTCCAGCATGCAGCCCATGGCATTGTCATTGATTGACAGGTACATGAACAGGGGAACACCATAAGACCCCAAATTTTTTTTTTATAAATAAAATTAAATTTCCTCTATTCATTATCTTGAAATATATAATAAGGAGTTAATTTGATATAATGCTTTGGTTATGGGTGAAATGTGCAAATTTTGCAAAATAAGCAAGTGGTTATAAAATATTCATTGTTGTCAGAGAATATTCGTTTGGTCGTGGAATATTCTTACCGCTTGGGAATATTTAAGTATAATGGCGCAAAACCCATTCAGGGCCCAATGTAATAATTGTCGGATGAAGAAAATGACAAGTTTGAGTTTTTATAAATAACGACGTAATTGTTACCGTTAACACTGTTGGATTACCTGGTGGTTAAAATACAAATATACACGCGGTTGCACAAAGAGTAATACACAAAAGATTGCATGTATTTTTGAATTATTGATTCTTACGTAAGAAAGCACTACTCAATAATTGTTACAAAGAATTATCGCTTAATATTTTATTTTATTGATTCAATAATATTTTATATTATTATTGTTTCAATAATTGTCATTGCACAGTATTTTCCATTATCAGATCAATAATTAATATTATTTGAATAATATTATTAGATAGCATTATTGGCAATGTCTAAGGAAGTTCTGTCTAGGAAATGGGTTTGGTCACCTAATTACTGCAAGAAGAAGAAGAAATCCTAATCGGAAAGACCCCTTCTTTCCTAGGAACGACCTAGTTGTCATAATTGTGATTCTTTAATATTATTTGTGAATAATTAATTATTAATTTATTAGATAAGGATATATATATAAATATATATATATATATGGATATAAATGAAGGAATTAATGCTGAGGTGTTTTATTAGTATTTTGTCAAAATGAAGAATGAAATTTGGAAATTTTCAGAAAATTAGTTTATTACTTGATTTTGTAAAATCTATAACTCTTTGTGTATAATTAGTTAGGAGATGAACCATATATCAAAAGAAAGCCCTAGAAGTAAGCTAAACGTAGAAATTTGAATCATCCAAAAATTCTTTCTGGATTTTTCGTGGTGACTGTTTGAGTGAAACTGGTACGAGGGACTTATAGTCCAAAAATCAAATCAGTGTTCTTAAGCTCTATTGCGTGAGTTATAATTTTGATCCGACCGTTGGATCGTTGTGATTTTTGGATATGTTATACATATATAAGTTGAGTATATGTCCACAAATTTTGAACCGTTAAAAATTAACGTATGATTTGTTATGAATTTTAAGAGGTGTTGAAAATCGTCTGTATATGGATTTCGGTCATTTTTCGTTTGGAATCTGGAAAACCTTTCTTCTTCAAAGTTGTAGAGAATTCGATTTCCTATGGAATAGACATGAGATTCGAATTTTTCTGATAAAAGGGCTATTTATTATGAATTATTGAAGTTTCAGAAATAAATAATTTTATTCAAAATATGGGTGGGCCCACTTTTGGTTGTTATGGAAGTTGGCTGATTTTTAGTGGGCCCCACTTATGGTGGCTGAGTTTTGTTCAAAGGTGGCATGCGTAGAAGAAGAAAAAATATATATAATATTTTATTAACTTAGTCTCCTTTAGCGTTCTAGCATTTTCCTATAAATAGGGTGCTTAGTTAGAATTGAAAATCACACCAGAAACAAGTTTTCTGTGAGACCCCAAATTTTATGAATAAAGATTTAAATTTCTTGAAATATATTTTTTGAATATTATGGTGTGGATTTGATATAATATTATAGTTGTGGGTAATATTTATAAATTTTGCAAAGTAAGCAAGTGGTTATATAATATTCGATTGGTCGGGGAATATTCGTTCGACAGCACAATCATTAGTGGACCCCACAATGGAGGTATTGTCGTAGTAAGAAAACGACAGAATTATCTTTTTATAAAAATAATGGCGGAAGTGTTACCGTTAAAACTGTTAAACTACTCAGTAGTATAAGTACGAAGAATACGCGTGGTCGCATAAGAATAATACCAGATTTATTATCGATGCTTACGCGAGAAGTCACTCGCTTATACTCAATTATTGCTATAGTAATTGTCAAGCGTCATATCTCTCATATTATTGATTCGATTATTGTCACAAAGATCATCTTCATAATATGTTATATTATTAAATCAATAATTGAGACGACAAAGTTATTCATATTATTAAATCAAATATTTACAATGTCTAGAAGTTCTGCAATGAGAGGTTTGGTCATCTAATTGTGCACCAATAAGGAGAAATCCTTATCTGAAAGCCCCCTCTTCCCTCGGAATGACCGGTTGTTGTTAAATATTGTGAGTTATAATATTAATGATGAATAAGTTCGTGTTGATTAAAGATGAAATTGATAGTTCCATCAGGTTGGAATTATTAAGTTAGTGGAAATCGACATTTATTTCGATGTTAATTGATGTCTGGAAGTTATACTGACCAGTTGGGTAATTAATCGAATAAATGAGCAATTAATTGCTATTAATTCACATGATTATAACTATTTGTTCACATGTGTGTACTATTGATTCACATTCTTGTACTATTAGGGGAGTTGGTGCAAGATTGATAATACTTGTATGACTAAGTTAAAAATGGAGGTATAGATGGAGGTATTATACTGTAATTCGTATTTTTACATGATTATAACTATTGGTTCACATGTTTGAACTATTGATTCACATTATTTACTATTAGGAGAGGTGGTGCAAGTTTGATAAAACTTGTAAGACTAAATTAAAAATGAAAGAAAAGTTGGAGGTATTGTACTACAATATTTTGAGCCCCAAAACGTGCAATTATCGAAACTATATTTTCCTATAAATAGAAGCTCATTCTTCCTTCATTTCTCACCAATTCACTAAAGCTTTAAAGCAATTATTATAGAGAGAAATTATAGAGAAAAAGAAGAAGAGAAGTCTGCTACCTCACTATTCCAAAGATCCAAATTTTCTTTTTTCGAGGTAAGGGGGTACTATTTCTTTCAGATTCATGAAGAGAGCTATTATTATTCCATTCCTTATTATTCTCGCTGAATAACTCAGATACGCAGATCACGGTATATATGGTGAAATTCTTCATATTCCATTCTTTATTATTATGTTGAATAACTTTGCCTGCAAAGTACCACATACATGGTGAAATTCTTCTATTATTCCATTCTTTATTATTCTCATTGAATATCCTCATTGCATGCTTTACCCATGACTTAGTTCCATTATTTATTATTCTATCGAAATATCATGTCTGTACGTTTACGCATGACCTGGTTCCATTATTTATTATTCTGTTGGAATATCCTGTCTGGGCGTTTATGCATGACCTGGTTCCATTATTTATTATTCTCATTAGAATAACTCATCTCTGCAAGGCTTATCGCATGCCTGGTGAATTCTTCTATTATTCCATTCCTTATTGTTCTGTTGGAATAACCTGTCTATGTGGATTACCACATGCATGGTGAATGATCCTTCATATTCATTCCTTATTAAATTGTGGAAATGATCTGTCTACGTGGATTACCGCATGACGGGCAAAAATCCATTTGCAGTTTCTTATATTCTATTATACTCAGTTGGTTAAAGTTTTGACTTCTATATTCCATGAAATTAGTAGAATATCCTGGATATTTGCGCTTCATCCAATATCTTTTTATGGAAATAATCTTTTGAGCATTCTTGAATTTTACTCTACAAAGCATTATCATGTTGACAATTTGGCCGTTATTGATTTCAGGATAAATTAACTTATAATTCTTTAAAATTTATTCTTGAACTTGTTTTATTGAATTATTATGTCATTGTCATCATCCCCATGCTTATATTGTAATGAAAGTCATCTTTGGCTTACGTGCATAGATGGACTTGGTATGATTATGACCAGGGATCATTCGGTATAATCATGACCTGTAATGTTATAAATGATGTGGTAAGGGTCCTCAGTGGCCTGTAATGCATTAATGGACAATTTTTGGTATGATTATGACCATGAATTATTCGGTATAGTCATGACCATTGATGATTTAATGAATATCCTTGGCCCGTAGTGTAGGGATGATTAGATGATGCAGTTTATTTATGAAGCTGAGTCTCAGCGATAAAAATTGATGAAAACATTTTTAATCATAGAAGATATTAGATATCATGCTCTACTTGACTCTTCTAATTGATTGCTTATTCCGTTGCAGTTAAACTTGATGCCTATTGTATTTTATCAGTTTAACATTGTTAAAGACTAATGATAATTTATTCTGCATTATCTTAGTCATAATATTTCTTATTGGGCTAGTTGAGCTCACCCTTTTGCTTTCATTGTTCTCTGAAAATGAGAACGTAGTCGGGACTAGCTCTGGGAACCAGTGATGGTCCGAGATGGTGTATTAGTAGTCCTCACTATTCTATAAAATAGTGTGACAATAAATGTAATGAGGACTCTATTTGAGAGTGGATATTGTCTAGAAGGCAATATTCCTGTTTAAACTCTCAGCTATGTATTGTCGTATACTACACGATGGTTGTATAATTAAGTTGTTTTTGTATTTTGTACCATGTATTTAGCGACTCAAGATGGGTGATGTATACCTATTTTGGGGGCATCACAGTTGGTATCAAGCTTGAGCAAAATAATATGACCGTGGCGCAGTACGAAGCTAAGTTTGCCGAGTTATCTCGGTTTACGTCCCACTTGGTTGATAATGAGGAGAGAATGACATGGATGTTTCTAAGAGGTTTGAAACATGAGATACGTCAATACCTTATCTCTCATAAACTGTGTTTGTATTCAGATGTTGTGAATAGGGCTCAGTTATTGGAGCGCAATAATGAGTTAACTCAACCAAGAGAGTGCGAATTTGAAGTCGATAATACCAAATGTAGCAGTATCATCGCTTGCGATGACAACAAACATGGAGGTAATCAACATGCCAAAAATGGTAATCACTTCGGTGGTAATCATGGCCATGACAATAAGAGTGGACATTTCAAGAAGAGGAGATTCAATAATGATGGAAAGACGCCAACACCAAAGACCGTTGTTATGAAGGAGAACGACCACCGGTCGATATTACAAATATGGAGGGGAAGGACACATAAGTCCAAACTGCACGATGCAGTCCAAAGCATGTTACAATTGTGGAAGAGAAGGTCACCTAACCCAATTTTTGTCGCACCAAAGTCAAGTCCAAATTGGGATGGAGGCATCCAAGGGTGTCCTGCATAAGACAAAATCGGTAGTTCAAGGGAGAGCGTTTGTTGTAACCTCCCAAAAAGCGAGGAATCCGAACGAGGTGATCACGGGTAAGCTAATCATAAACTCTAGCGAAGTTTATATTTTATTTGATACTGGTTCTACCCATTCCTTTATTTATCCTACTTGCGCTCAACGTTTAAATCTGACTCCAGAGAAATTAGACATTGACTTATCTGTTGAAACTCCGTTGGGAGAAACCTTCATTACATCCACGGTTTATACGCCTTACTTGATTCAAATCCAGAATCGCATCGTTACTCGTCGATCTTATTTCTTTGAAAATACTTGCATTTGATGTGATTTTAGGGATTGATTGGTTAACTACTCATCATGCTAAAATCGATTATTTTCGTAAGGTTGTTAGCTTTCATATTCCTAACCAACCTATTATACGAATTCAAGCAACCAAACCACTAAAATCAATCACTGTCATATCAAGCCATAAAGCTATTCGTTTATTGAAAAATGGATGTCAAGCTTTCTTAGCCCATGTCACGGATTTAAATAAAAATACATCAGATTTGAATGATATTTCTATTGTTAATAAATTTCCTGATGTATTCCCTGAGGAACTTCCTGGCCTACCCCCAGAGCGTGAAATTGAATTTTGTATCAACCTTAAATCTGGTATAAAACCCATTTCCAAAGCCCCATATCGAATGGCTCCTATTGAACATCAGGAGTTAAAAACCCAACTACAGGAATTGTTAGACATCGGTTTCATTCGTCTAGTACGTCTCCTTGGGGTGCTCATTTTCTATTCGTGAAGAAGAAAGATGGAAGTATGCGACTTTGTATTGATTATCGGGAGTTGAAACATGTCACCATCAAAAATAGGTACCCGTTTCCTCACATTGATGACCTATTTGACCAGTTGTAAGGAGCCAAATTCTTTTCAAAGATTGATCTTCGTTCCGGATATCATCGGTTGAAGATTAAAACGGATGACATTCCAAAGACTGCTTTCAGAACTCAGTACGGGCATTATGAATTCCTAGTCATGTCTTTTGGATTGACTAATGCTCCTGCTGCCTTCATGGATATGATGAACTGAGTATTCAAGGAATATTTGGATCACTTTATGGTCATCTTTATTGATAACATCCTCATATACTCCAAAACCCGTGAAGACCACGAGCAACACTAGAGGCTGATACTCCAAAAGTTTCATGAAAATAAGTTATATGCTAAGTTGAAGAAATGTGAGTTCTGGCTTGAGGAAGTTGCATTCCTTGGGCACGTGATATCAAATCATGGAATATCTGTTGACCCGGCTAATATTGAAGCAATTCAAAGATGGGAGCAACCTAAGTCAGTAACCGAAGTACGTAGCTTTCTCGGCTTAACTGGTTATTATCGGAGATTCGTAGAAGGGTTTTGCCAAATCGCTACTCCATTAACTCTGCTGACTTGAAAAGATACAAAGTTCGGTTGGAGTGAGGAATGTAAGAAGAGTTTTCAAGAACTCAAGAGGAGACTCATTTCAGCACCTGTTCTGCAATACCATCTGGCTTGGAGGGATTTATCATCTACAGTTATGCTTTAGGCAAAGGGTTAGGATGTGTTCTCATGCAACATGGAAAAGTCATAGCCTATGCCTCACGACAACTCAAAGAATATGAGAGGAATTATCCTACTCATGATCTAGAGTCAATCACCGCCATTTTTACAGAGATAAGATTTGGAGGCATTACCTGTATGGAGAGAAGGTGAAAATCTATACGGATCATAAAAGCCTCAAATATTTCTTCACTCAAAAGGAACTCAACATGCGGCAATGACGATGTCTTGAGTTGTTGAAAGATTATGATCATACCATCCAATACCATCCTGGAAAAGAGAACGTGGTAGCTGACGCGTTGAGTAGAAGATCGTATATGTTTACGAGTGCGACGTTGTTAACACAAAAACCCATTTCGTATAACTTAAAAATGATGAAGATAGTGAATATACGATTAGAATCAACTTTAATCGATAAAGTTAAAGCCGCTCAAACTACACACCTGGAGCTGATGAATATGAAGAAGAAGGTTCAAGAAGGCATTATTCTAAAAGCAAGAGTCAATGAATAGAGGAAATCTCAACCCTCGATTTAATTGGCCCATTTGAAATCCTCGATCGAGTAGGAACTGTGGCCTATAGAATCGTTTTACCGCCAAGTATGTCACGTGTTCATAATGTTTTTCACGTATCGATGTTACGTAAATATGTGGACGACCCGAACCACATTATTAAATTAGAACTAGACGAGATAGCAGAAGATTTAACGTATGAGGAGATACGTGTTAAAATCTTGGATAAGAAGGATCGTATTCAACACTCAAAGGTTATACCTCAAGAGTTAGAATTTGAATGAAGTCAAGGTATCCTCATCTCTTCTAAGATACCAGTAATGCACGTAAATTTCGAGGGCAAAATTTCATAAGGAGGGAGATTTTGAGACCCCAAATTTTATGAATAAAGATTTAAATTTCTAAATATATTTTTTGAATATTATGGTGTGGATTTGATATAATGTTATAGTTGTGGGTAATATTTATAAATTTTACAAAGTAAGCAAGTGGTTATATAATATTCGATTGGTTCTGGGAATATTCATTTCGATGTGAATATTCGCACGATGGCACAATCATTGGTGGACCCCACAACGAGGTATTGTCATAGTAAAAAATGATGTAATTATCTTTTATAAAAAAATAATCTACGGAAGTGTTACCGTTAAAACCGTTGAACTACTCAAGAGTAAAAGTACAAAGAATACGCGTGGTTGCATAAGAAGACATGGTATTGATTATTGATGCTTACGTGAGAAGTCACCAATTATACTAAATTATTGCTACAAAGAATTCACGATCATATCTCTCATATTATCGATTCAATTATTGTCAAAGTATCATCTGCATATTATGTTATATTATTAAATCAATAATTGAGACGAAAAAGTTATTCATATTATTAAATTGCAATATTTATAATGTCTAGAAGTTCTGTCAAGGAGAGGTTTGGTCATCTAATTGCGCGCAAATAAGGAGAAATCCTTATCGGAAAGCCCCCTCTTTCCTTGGAACGACCTGGTTGTTAAATTTTGTGAGTTATAATATTAATGATGAATAAGTTCTTGTTGATTAAAGATGAAATTGATAGTTTCATTGTGTTGGAATTATTAGTGTTAGTGGAAATCAACATTTATTTCGATGTTAATTGATGTCTGGAAGTTATACTAACCAGTCGGGTAATTAATCGAATAAATGAGCAATTAATTGCTATTAATTCACATGATTATAACTATTTGTTCACATTCTTGTACTATTAATTCACATTCTCGTACTATTAGGGGAGTTGGTGCAAGATTGATAATACTTGCATGACTAAATTAAAAATAGAGGTATAGATGGAGGTATTATACTGTAATTCGTATTTTCACATGATTATAACTATTGGTTCACATGTTTGAACCATTGATTCACATTATTTGCTATTAGGGGAGGTGGTGCAAGTTTGATAATACTTGCAGGACAAAATTAAAAATGAAAGAAAAGTTGGAGGTATTGTACTGTAATATTTCGAGCCCCAAAACGTGCAATTATCGAAACTATATTTTCCTATAAATAGAAGCTCATTCTTCCTTCATTTCTCACAAATTCACTAAAGGCTTTAGAGCAATTATTATAGAGAGAAATTATAGAGAAAAGAAGAAGAGAAGTCTACTACCCTCACTATTCCAAAGATCCAAATTTCTTTTTGAGGTAAGGGTATTATTTCTTTCAGATTCATAAAGAGATCTATTGTTATTCCATTCCTTATTATTCGTTGAATAACTCAGATACACGGACTCATGTGATATATGGTGAAATTCTTCTCGTTATTCCATTCTTTATTATTATGTTAGAATAACATGTCTATGCCAAGCACCACATACACGGTGAAATTCTTCTATTATTCCATTCTTTATTATTCTCGTAGTAATATCATGTCCGTAAGCGCTTACGCATAACCTCGTTCCATTATTTATTATTTTGTCGTAAAAATCCTCATCAGTATGCTTTTCGCATGACCGGTTCTATTATTTATTATTCGTTGAATATCCTCGTCTGTAAGGCTTACGCACGACCGTTCCATTATTAATTATTCTGTTAGAATAGCACATCTGCGCGCGCTCTATCGCATGCCGTGAATTCTTCTCGTTATTCCATTCCTTATTATTCGCTGAATAACTCGCTCATGTGGATTACCACATGTATGGTGAATGATCCTTCGTATTAATTCCTTATTAAATTGTGGAAATGATCTGTCTACATGGATTACAGCATGGCGGGCTAAAATCTATTTGCAGTTTCATATATTTTATTATACTCAGTTGGTTAGAGGTTTGACTTTTATACTCCATGAAATTAGTAGAATATCCTGGATATTTGCGCTTCATCCAGTATCTTTTCATGGAAATATTCTTCTGAGCCTTCTTGAATTTTACTCTACAAAGCAGTATCTTGTTGACAATTTGGACGTTATTGATTTCAGGATAAATTAACTTATAATTCTTTAAAATTTATTCTTCAACTTGTTTTATTGAATTATTATGTCATTGTCATCATCCTCATGCTTATATTGTGATGAAAGTCATCTTTGGCTTACGTGCATAGATGGACTTGGTATGATTATGACCGTAGATCATTCGGTATAATTATGACCTATAATGTTATAAATGATGCCAGAAAGGTCCTCGCAGGGCACGTAATGCATTGATGGACGCTTTTGGTATGATTATGACCAGAATTATTCTTGTATAGTCATAACCATTGATGATTTAATGAATATCCTTGGCCCGTAGTGCGTGGATGATTAGATGATGTGGTTTATTTATGAAGTCGAGTCTCAAATGATAAAAATTGATGAAAACATTTTTAATCATAGAAGATTGTAGATATCATGCTCTACTTGACTCTTCTAATGGATTGCTTATTCCGCTGCAGTTAAACTTGATGTCTATTATATTTTATTAGTTTAACATTATTAAAGACTAATGATAATTTATTCTGCATTATCTTACTCATAATATTTCTTACTGGGCTAGTTGAGCTCACCCTTTTGCTTTCATTGTTCTCTTCAGGAAATGAGAACGTAGCCGGGACTAGTCGGGGAACGGAGTGATGGTCCAAGATGGTGTATTAGTAGTCCTCACTATTCTATATAATAGTGTGACAATAAATGTAATGAGGACTCTATTTGAGAGTGGATATTGTCTAGAAGGTAATATTCCTGTTTAAACTCTCAGCTATGTATTGTCGTATACTACACGACGATTGTATAATTAAGTTGTATTTGTATTTTGTACCATGTATTTAGCGACTTAAGATGGGTGATGTATACCTATTTTGGGGGTGTCACATTTTCTTTCTCTCTATATTATCGAGCATATTTTGTGAGTATTTAGATACTTTGAGAGTTGCTATTCAATGCAAGTTTCCTTCAGCATTACATCCGATATTCCAGTCAGAAGTACTGTTCTTTTGAGGTAAGGGATGTTATTTTCTTTGTAAATGATATTATTTCTTTCAATATCATTATACTGAAATACTGATATGAATTTTATTGTAGAATTTCTACCTTTTTGTGTTGGGGTTACTATTCACGTATACGGCATTATTCACGTATACGACACTATTCACGAATACGACACTAGTCACCAAAAAATAAAATTTTCTCTTATTTATCCTAGATTTCGCTTATGGTAACTATTTTTGATTGTATCCATGTTTTGATCTTTATTCTTGAATTTTACTCCATTATGATTTATTATGGAGTATTTTTGAACTTGGATTATCTAAAGTATGAATCTCTAATCTTTGTCCTTTTATCTCACCGGATTCGTTCTCTAAAATGTTTTTCATCATCCTCAGTCTTTAATGGTGATACTTGATGAATATATTTGGCCTGTAGTGCAAAGATGAATGATTACCTAATGAATATCTTTGACCCGTAGTGCAAAGATGAACATGTGTTGAGATGAACATGACCAACTGGTGATACAAATGAATATCTTTGGCTCGTAGTGCAAAGATGAAAATTTGATTCATGATATATATTGATTGATGTTACAGGGATAAAATATTGATGATGGACTTGTAAATTCATAGATGATAGTAGATTTCATTCTCTACTTAATTCTTCTAATGAATTGTTGTTTCCGCTAAAGTTGTTGATCTAAAACTTGTTGTCTATTATATTCTATCAGATTTTTCCCTATTGAGGACTAAGGATAATTTGTTGCACATTATCTTAGTCATAATATTCTTTACTGGGATAGTTGAGCTCACCCTTTTCCTTTTTGTTCCATTTTTCTTCTCAGGAAACGAGAATATAACGGGAAGTAGTCGGGGTGTGGAATGATGGTTCTAGACAGTTGTTTAGCATTCCTCACTATTTTGTAAAATAGTATATCAATAATTGTAATGAGGATTTTATCTGAGTGTGGATATTGTCTAGAATACAATATTTGTATTTAAACTCACAGTTTATGTGTTGTCGTATTTTGCACGACAATTGTATTAATAAAGTTGTATTTGTTTATGTACCATGTTTTTGGCGACTCGGAATGGGTTGAGTGATGTATACCTATTTTTGGGGCGTCACAGTTTGTATCAGAGCTTAGGGATATGGTCTCTGATGAAGATCGGGGAATAGAACTAGGAGGGGAGAGACGAGTAAATCCTTCGCTAGTGTGTCCTACCTAAGCTTATTTGTTGGTCGGTCATAATATAGGGATATTATGTGATATTTTAATTTGTTTAATTAACCCTTGTTTTATGGAAGTTTTTAAGAATGGCAGCAAAGAACGTTAATAATGGAGTGAATGAGACCGTGGAGACACCTCTAATCACCAACCAGGATAATGTGATATCAGACAAAGAAGGAATTAGAGATATTCTTATGGTAAGGGAAGAATTAATAGTTGCACCCGAGCTAGTCGCAGAGGTAGCAGTTGAGAGTGAGAAAGAAGTGGAACCTGAGGAGAATTTATTAGAAGAATTTTATGATCAAAATGTAGAATTGCAAAATCATATTCATGAGTTAGAAGAGTACGCTGAAGAACGACAGGCGGTCGTGGAGCAAAAGGATGCAACAATTAAAGCTTGTGTTACCTGATATGTGATGCTTGAACAGAAGCACTCTTTAGCAGAGTATAATATGATAAAGTTAGAATCTGAGCTGAAAGAAGAAACAACTAAACGAGTGAGAATGAGTGATACATGGGTAAAAGTCGCACGACGCGTTGATATTGTGGAAAGAGATGTCCGATCTAAGAAGGCTAAAATAGATGATATGTATTTCTCTTTTTCGACAGCAATTGAGAGAACCCAACATCGAGTTTTGAATTACCCTGACATTGCGGTCAACCCCAATTCGATATGGATCGAAGATTAATGATTCAGATTATGAAACAGGAGTACGACGAAGCAGTTGAGGATGGAATATGCCCTATAGCGAAAGTCAATTCTAGCAGTAATGATGACACCGAAGGCTGTCCCAGACAAGTCAAAGTCGGTGGTTCAAGCGAGAGCACCTTTCGTAACTTTCCAAAAAGTGAGGAACCGAACGAAGTTATCACGGGTTAGTTAATCATAAATTTTTGCGAAGTTTATACCTTACTATATACCGTTTCTACCCATTCTTTTATCTCTCCTACTTGTGCTCAACGTTTAAACTTGACTCCGGAGAAATTAGACTTTGACTTATCTGTGGAAACTCCGTTAGGAGAAACTTTTATCACATCCACTGTTTATAAATCTTGTTTTATTCAAGTTGGCACCATCACATTACCTATTGATCTTATCTTATTAAAGATACTTGCATTTGATGTGATTTTATGGATTGATTGGTTAACTACTCATCATGTCAAAATTGATTGTTTTCGTAAGGTTATTAGTTTTCATATTCCTAACCAACCTATTATGCGAATTCAAGCAACCAAACCACTAAAGTCAAACAATTTCATATTAAGCCATAAAGCCATTCATTTATTGAAAAATGGATGTCAAGCTTTCTTAGCCTATGTCATGGATTTAAACAAAAATACGTCAGATTTGAATGATATTTCTGTTGTTAGTGAATTTCCTGACGTATTTCCTGAAGAAATTCTTGGCCTACCCCAGAGCGTGATATTGAATTTTGTATCGACTTTGAACCCGGTACAAAACCCATTTTGTGAGACCCCAGATTTTATGAATAAAGATTTAAATTTCTCAAAATATTTTTTTGAATATTATGGTGTGGATTTGATATAATGTCATAGTTTGTGGGTGATATTTATGAATTTTGCAAAGTATGCAAGTTGTTATAAAATATTCGTTTGGTCGAAGAATATTCTTTTTGTCGGGAATATCCGTACGACGGCACAATCATTGGTGAACCCACAATGGAAGTATTGTCGTAGTAAGAAAATGACAGAATTATCTTTTTATAAAAATACAGCGGAAGTGTTACCGTTAAAACTGTTGAACTACCCGGTAGTAAAAGTAAAGTAATACGCCGTTGTTGCATAGTAGCACACCAGTATTGATTATTGATGTTTACGTGAGAAGTCACTCGCTTATACTAAATTATTACTCTGATGGAATTGATGCATCATATCTCTCATATTATTGATTCAGTTATTGTCACAGTATCATCTGTATTATATGTTATATTATTAAATCAATAATTGAGACGACAAAGTTATTCATATTATTAAATTGCAATATTTACAATGTCTAGAAGTTTTGTCAAGGAGAGGTTTGGTAACCTAATTGCGCGCTAATAAGGTGAAATCCTTATCGGAAAGCCCCTTCTTGGGAACGACCTGGTTGTTAAATATTGTGAGTTATAATATTAATGATGAATAAGTTTGTGTTGATTAAAGTTGAAATTGATAGTTCCATTGTGTTGGAATTATTAGTGTTAGTAGAAATCGACATTTATTTCGATAATAATTGCTGTCTGGAGGTTATATTGTTCAATCGGGTATTTGGGGCACTTTTCATGTCGGAGTACTATTCACGAGTTACTATTCATGGGTTAATATTCACCCGATTACTATTCACTCTAGTTTTATTCACTCGGGTATTTGGGACACTTTTTTGTCAGAGTACTATTCACGAGTTACTATTCATGAGTTACTATTCACCCGGTTACTATTCATTCTAGTATTGTTCACTCGGGTATTTGGGACACTTTTCTTGTTGGGGTACTACTCACGAGGTTACTATTCCCGAAGTACTATTCACAGGGTATTATTCACCCGAAAAATATATTTTTTTCGGTCCAAATCATTTTTGGGTACAATATTATTCCATGAAGAGATGTGCTAATTTTTCAGACCGTTGGTTGAAATTATAATAGTAAATCAATATGGATCATTGGTTTAAAGTTTTAATAGTAAATTAATATGGATCGTTGGTTTAAAGTTTTAATAGTGAATCAATATTGATCGCTGGTTTAAAGTTTTAATAGTGAATCAGTATGGACCATTGCTTTAAGTTTTAATAGTAAATCAATATGGACCATCCGTTTAAAAGTAAATCAATCTGGACCGTTCATGAATTAGTTACTAATCAGCCCATTCTCCTATAAATAGAAGCTCATTCCTTCATTATTTCTTACGAATTCACTTAAACTCTAGAGAGAGAAATTATAGAGAGAAAGAAGAAGAGAAGTCTGCTACCTCACTTTTCCAATATCTAGTTTCTTCTAAGGTAAGGGGTATTATTTCTTTCGTATTCATGAAGAGAGCTATTGTTATTCCATTCTTTATTATTCTCATTGGAATAACTCAGATACGCTTTTCACTAGTATATATGGTGAAATTCTTCCGTTATTCCGCTCTTTATTATTCTCGCCGGAATAACTGCTTATGTGAAGTACCGCATACATGGTGAAATTATGTTATTATTTCGTTCTTTATTATTATGTTGGAATAACCTGTCTATGTGAAGTACCGCATACATGGTGAAATTCTTCTATTATTACATTCCTTACTATTCTCATTGTAATATCCTGCTTGCAAGTAATTTCACCGAAATTTGGTTTCGTTTCTTTATTATTCTCATGGACTAACTTTGGCGCGGCAATCGCATACATGGTGAAATTCATTGTTATTACATTCTTTATTATTCAGTTAGAATATCTATAGGTGCGGATTACGCTCGACACTCGGTTCCGCTTTTTATTATTCTCGCTTTAATATCCGTCTGCATGCATTTACATATGACCTGGATCCATTATTTATTATTCTGTTGGAATAACTTGTCTGTGCGGTCTATCATATGCATGGTGAATTCTGTTGTTATTCCATTCTTTATTATTCTGTCAGAATATCTTGTCTGTGCATTTACGCATGACCTGGTTCCATTCTTTATTATTCTGTTGGGAATAACCTGTCTGTGCAGTCTATCGCACGCATGGTGAATTCTTCTGTTATTCCATTCTTTATTATTATGTTGGAATAACCTATATATGTGGATTACCACATGCATGGTGGATGATCCTTTATATTCATTTTTTATTAAATTGTGGAAATGATCTGTTTACGTGGATTATGATGAAAGTCATAATATAAGCATTGGACTGTTGATTATGATGAAAGTCATAATAAAAGCATTGGTCTGATGAAAATCATGGGTATATGTAGTATTAGTAAGTGTTATGATGAGTTATGTTGGTTATTATGAGAAAACATGAAAGTTTCTTAGAAATCACAAAGGGTTGAAAATTAGATTTTGGTGAAAATAGAACATGAAATTCAATTGACCTTATCTCCTATTATATTTTGAATTTTTGAGTTTGGTCAAGTTTTAGAGTTAGATCTATGAGTTTTCTAACTTATCCAAGTGGAATCACTGGAAAAGGTGTTGTAGATTTTTTTGTGGACTGATTTTAGCAAAGGAGTCAAAAATTTTAAAGTACCAAAAAGCTACTGCCCAGAAATTTAAAAGGGTATTTTCGGCCACTTAATTTGTGAGAAAAATTTCAGCCTTTTGGGACATGGAAATATATGGTATAAAGTACCTCCTGTCCAAAAATGAGCTCATTCCGACTTAAAATGAGCAAGTTATGACTATTTCAATATTTAGGTTTTTCCGACGAAAAACGCTATAACCGGAGTTCTATAACTCTGATGACCATGAAATTTAAACTGAAAGCTCATGTTAACATATGTAAGATCCTGCCAAGATTTGGGAATTTCTGGAGTTAAAACTTGTGGTAGCTAATTTCATAAGGAATTAATTAGAAATTGATTTTTGAAAAATACTTAAGGGAGTTGAAAAATTATAAAAAAAACTTGTTGTGTATGAAATATATGTATATGTGTTTGGACAAAGGATAGAAAAATAATAAGTTGATTTGGTAATTTTTCATGAAAATGGTTTAGTTACAAACATATGAGTTAAATATGTTATGTGAAGTTGAAGAATTGGTAAATAGGATTTTAGGGCTTGAAAATCCTATATAAGGTATATGCAGATTTTTTATGAGTGATGAAATCTTATGAGTATGGCATTTTTGAATGATTAAATGCATTATTTTGTAAAGTATAAATAATTAAATTAAATTGTTTATAGGTTTAAGAAGTGATTAAAATATTGTTATAATATTAACAATATTAGATTATGAGTTATTTAAGTGATGGATAATAGTTGGATAAATTTAAAGTCTTTAGTGTTTAACCTTGTTTTCGTTTGATTAATGCTTATATTATTGTCATCATCCTCATGCTTATATTGTGATGAAAGTCATCTTTGGCTTACGTGCGCAGAGATGGACTTGGTATGATTATGACCGTGGATTATTCTAAGATAATCATAACCGTAATGTAACGAATGATGTGGTAAAAGTCCTCATTGGCCTGTAGTTCATTGGTGGACAGTTGTTGGTATGATTATGACCAAGGATTATTCGGTATAATCATGGCCATTGATAATTACATGAATATCCTTGGTCGTGGTGCAGGGATGATGTGGTTTATTTATTAAGCTGAGTCTCAGCGATAAAGTTGATGAAAATATTTTTAAATCATAGAAGATAGTAGATATCATGTTCTATTTGACTCTTCTAATGGATTGTTTGTTCCGCTGCAGTTAAACTTGATGTCTGTTGTATTTTATCAGTTTAACATTGTTAAAGACTAATGATAATTTATCCTACATTATCTTAGTCATAATATTTCTTACTGGGCTAGTTGAGCTCACCCTTTCTTTCACTGTTCTCTTCGGGAAATGAGAATATAGCTGGGACGAGTTGGGTAATGGATTGACGGTCCGAGATGGTGTCATAGTAGTCCTCATTATTCTATAAAATAATGTGATAATAAATGTAATGAGGACTTCATTGAGTTTGTATACTGTCTAGATGACAATATACGTATTACAACTCTTAGATTATGTTTTGTCGCATTTTACATGACTGTTGTATAATTAAGTTGTATTTGAATTTTGTACCATGTATTTGGTGACTCAAGATGGGTGATGTATACCTATTTTGGGGGCGTCACACATTTCTTAAATCTCATATCAAATGGCTCCTATTGAACTTCAAGAGTTAAAAACCCAACTACAAGAGTTGGTACTCAAGCCTCTATCTGGTGACTTCCTTTGTGGAATGCACCAAAGCCAGACTCCCCATAGGGGACGCTATATTTGTGTGGTGGTAAAACGATAGGTGCTATTGTGATGTGATATCCAAGATTTGGATATGAGTCACAGTTGAGAGCAACTTAAGTCAGTAATCGAAATACATAGCTTTCTAGGCTTAGCTGGTCATTATCGGATATTCGTGGAAGGATTATTTTTTTTTTTTTGAATTGCCACTCCATTAATGCAACTGACTCAAAAAGATACAAAATTCAAATGGAACGAGGAATGTGAGAAGATCTTCCAAGAACTCAAGAGGAGACTCATTTCGGCACCTGTTCTGACAATATCATCCTGGAAAAGCAAACGTTGTAGCTGACGCGTTGAGTAAAAGATCGTATGCGGGTACGAGTGCGATGTTGTTAACACAAAGACCTATTTTGTATAATTTACAATCGATAAAGATAGAGTTAAAGACTCTAGGGACCTACATGATGATGTCAAATATACGAGTAAAACCGACTTTAATCGATAAATTTAAAGCTTCTCAAGCTACAGAACTAGAACTGATGAATATAAAGAAGAAGATGCAAGAAGTCGTTATTCCAAAAGCGAGAATCGGCGATGTGAGGAAAGCTCAAACCTTCGATTTATTAGTCCATTTGAAATCCTCGATCGAGTAGGAACTGTGGCCTATAGACTCGCCTTAACGCTAAGTATGTCGCATGTTCATAACATTTTTCACGTATCGATGTTACGTAAATATGTGGACGACCCAAACCACATTATTGAGTTAGAACCAGACGAGATAGCCGAAGATTTAATGTACGAGGAGGTACCTGTCAAGATCTTGGATAGGAAGGAGCATGTCCTACGCACAAAGGTTATACCATAAGTCAAGGTTTTTTGGACGAACCATGCTATTAAGGAAATGACCTGGGAGTTGGAATCAGAAATGAAAGCAAGGTATCCTCACCTTTTCGAAACATCAGATACGTACGTCAATTTCGAGGACGAAATTTCATAATGAAGGGAGGATGGAAGAGCCCAAATTTTTTTTTTATAAATAAATTGAATTTCCTTTATTTATTATCTTGAAATATATAATAAGGAGTTAATTTGATATAATGCTTTGGTTATGGGTGAAATGTGCAACTTTACAAAATAAGCAAGTGGTTATAAAATATTCATTGTTGTCGGGGAATATTCTTACTGTCGGGGAATATTCGTACGACGACGCAACCATTTGTGGGCCCCATAACAGAATAACTATCGGACGAAGAAAATGACAACTTTGAGTTTTTATAAATAACGGCATAATTGTTACCATTAACACTGTTGGATTACCTGGTGGTTAAAATACAGTAATACGCGTGGTTGCACAGTAGCACACAGTATTGCACAGTATTTTTGAATTATTAATTCTTATGTAAGAAGGCACTACTCAATAATTGTTACAGTAATTGTAATAACCCAATATTTTCAATAAAAAATTTTGGTATTTAATTTTTTATATATATAAAAAGGTGAAAATATTTGCTAAGTAAAGTATATGTATCTATATGATAAATAAAATTATTTATTAGATGTAAATAATTTCTTTTTAGACTTATTGATCATTATAGAATATATTCTTATAGTAAATTAATTTTGTAATAAAATGTTTATTATTTATTTTCCATGAAAATATGATTAAGGTATATATGATATGATTATTAGGTTTCTTATGATATGTATTTTATTATATTGGTTAGGTTAATTATTTTAACTTAATTAATGATGGTATATATGAAGGTTATAATATATATGAATTCAAAACCCTAAGTCCGGATTTTGAATAAAGGATGAGAATAATAATATAATATTATTTATATTTCAAAGATATAAATATGCCTGATATGTGTGTAATGTTAATTTGTAGACCAGTTATAGTAACACAGTACAAACCCTAGCATTACTGATAAACTATAGTACAGAGTCCGTTATGACTGTACGATTTGTTAAGTTGTGTGTTATGTAATTAATGATCATTATTATGTTTACTGTTAATTAGGTAAACCCTAATTAATATCTAAAAACCCTAATTACTAAATTAGAACCCTAATTGCTAAGTTGTAAACCCTAATTATTAATTTAGCAAGGATAATGGTAATTAATATATTATAAAGGCTAATTTACAAATCCTAGGTGATTACAAAACCTAATGTAATTAGGGAACCCTAATCAACATTTTTAGAAACTAAGATTTCCATTTTTGCCCTTAATACCCAATCCTAGATTTAGAGCTTAGGAAACCTTAGGGTTAAACCCTAAGGGTCAAACCCTAAAGATTAGAATGAATTAACAACTTTGCCACTAAAAGTAAAAACCAAATGACCAAACTACCCTTTTGATTACTTTAATAAGGTGGAGTGTAGATCTAGCCCTAGTAAGGAGTTGAAGACCAACTCTAACTAGCCACATGGTCTAGTAAGCACCTTTAATCATCCAACTTGCTAGATTAAATACATTGCATCATGAATTAAAAGCATACAAGCAAGCAAAGTAAGTTACTTTACTTCTCAACCTATCCAAGTCTTCTCTCTCTCTCTCATCCGAAAATTTTGAGTGGTAGTGAGTTAGAAACAAAGTTCAGAACACTTCATAACTTGCCAAGGATCAGAATCAAAAATCAGATTCAAGGATCAAAGCTAAAAAGGTATAAAAACCATAAACTTAGAAATTTATGTGATTCGTGTTATTTGTTGTTGTTTATTGTTTAGAGTTATGTTAGCAGGTGTCATTTAGTGATCTGGGTTGTTATAACTCAGATCCATAACACTTAGATGCTCGAAATTGATGATTTTAGAAATCTGGAAAAAGTTTAAAACTGAGGTCTAACAACGAATGTCAGTGGCTCTAGATTCTTTCTTGATCATGATTTTTGTTGTTTTATGTGTTAGATATGTAGTTTGATATGTGGTTTGTGATCTGGAAGTGTAATAACAGCCATTACATGTCTAGGTTTCATGTTATTCTTGGTCAAACCCATCGATCGAAAGATGACCAAGAGTTTCGGGCAACCCGAAAACTCGCTTTCATTGTTTGTGAGATTTTGTTAGCCGAGATCCGCCGTGTGTTATGTTGTTTGATGATTTTGTTATATCTAGATTATAGTCTGTTATATGGTCTTTATATCCATGGTTTTAGATCCCATAAACAGTCAATAGATTGAGTGTAGTGAATGGTCAAACTAGACCATTCGATCACGAAGTACAGTTTTTGGAATTTCCAGAAACGGGAAGAACACGCCTTCTGACAGCATTTAACCAGGCTAGATCTAAAGGATACGATGTGTTTGGACTGATATATTGATGGGTATGTGTTTTTTTACATGTGTACTATATGTTAGAATCATAAGACCCACCAGATAATTACCAGATCATAGATTAAAATGAGCTAGAAAGTAGGCACTCGAATCGTCTGGTTTGCGGGTTTCCAGGTTACCCAGGCGACCTCGACATGACTTTCTGAGGCTTAGATATTTCTGGTTAAGGATGTTTAGACATGACTATTGTTCAACACGTGTTCTATGTTAGTTTCTCTTTATATCCCGACGTCTAGAACACAACTACCATGAATAGATTTCACGATATAAGGTCAACAAAAGCGTTGACCAAATGATGACTTATGATTCCGGCGCACCTGTAATCATGATGAACACGCCCCGACGTAAAGTTTAAGCCGCTAGATCTTACAACTATGTTGTGTTTTGATCCTGTTTATGATTGATGCATGTAGTATTACAACAATGCTATATGATCAATGTCTTACCATGCCCAAAAACAACTTAGACAAGGAATTATTATGAGTCAAAGTAGGTACCTTTATCATCGCTTATGAATGTTCTTGAGCCTCAAGAACACCTAAATGACATTTTCTCAATAAACTAAAGGCTTTAGCTGACAGACTTAGTTAATTCTAATTAATTAAATTTCTAAAAATCATTTAAAAATAGTAAATAAATTCCAAAAATTATAAAATCGCTTTTAAAAATTATTTTAAGTTATAAAATTAACTTTTAATAATTTGGCATATTTTCCATAAATATTAGTAATTATTTGAATAGTATTTATTTAATAAATGCATTAAATAAATTAACTAAAATTATTTTATTATATTAAAATCATTTTAAATGATAATATGGTGTTTAATAATATTTTAAGTTATAAAATGTAACTTTCAATATTTTAATGTAAATTTCATTAATTATTTAATATTAATGATGTTAGATTTATTTAATAATTATATTAAATAAATTAGTTTAAAAATAATTTTAATATTATAAAGATCATTTTAAATAAAAATAAAGTGTTTAAAGATATTTGAAGTTATAAAATATAACTTTTAGTATTTAAGGGATAATTTCATTAATAATTTAATATTAATGATAGTAATTTAATATTAATGATATTAAATTTATTTAATAATTATATTAAATAAATAGTTTAAAATGGTTTTATTGATTTAAAAATCATTTAAAAAGGATATTAATGAATTAAAAATATTTTTAAGTTATAATTAATGACTTTTAATATTTGGATAAATAGTGCATTAATATTTAAATATTAAGGGTAAGTAATTAAAATTATTTTAAATGTTTTAAAAATCATTTAAGGGTATATAAATACTTTAAAAATATTTTGAGATATTATAAATAACTTTAATATTTTGGAAATAGTTTCATTAATAGTTTAATATTAATTAAATATTAATGATAATAGATATTTAAATCATTTAATAATGATTCCGGTGTTTGAAAATTCATGATAAATTATCATAATTATTTGAAAATTATTATAAGGAATATGACTGATACTTAGGTTGTCCAGAATAATATTAAGGGTATTGAATAGAGTTTTAAACTCTCGTAGAAGTACCCGACACGTAAGACAATGCGACATGTCTTTGAAATTGATACAGACTTAGATAGTTTGACTATATATGTGTTTATTTATGATTTAATGACTGTGAAACATGTGTGCCAATGTGATTAGGTTATGTGCTGACTGCAATAAGTAGTACTATGTGTTATGATATGTGATTCTAATCGATAGCATGATCTTATTAATGATATGTCATGATATAAAAGATAAAACTAAGTTGCGTATTGTAAGCAACAAACCAGGCAAGTATCCTACCTTTGCATTTCCTTTATGCAATGGATATGAGTAAGAAAGTTTCAGAATTATACTATTATTGTACTAGATTATTAACCCTATTGTTATATACATATATTCGATCATTGTTCATCAACATGTTAGTATATGGTAATTCAGATATATATTCTGTTCGTTAATTTCTAAATATGGTTATTCAAGTGTCCCCACTTGGATGATCATTATATTTAATCACATATTGATATATATATATATATATATATATATATATATATATATATATATATATATATATATATATATACTCTAAGCTATTTGATCATTTAGACACATTTAGAAATATCGTTGAATATGATAAAACCTTTTTGTATCCAATTAAATTGTTTTGATTTGGATTCCCGACTATGTATGAACATCCTGAACATGAGAAAACTTTTATGCGCCCAAGGCAGACAGAGTGAACGATGATATCGTTCTTGCATGTAATATTGATCAATACAGGGCACATTGGGCAGATCACCCTCGTGTCCGTAAGTTATGACGGTTTGCGGATGAAGTTCTGCTAAACCTTAGCGAAAATGAAAACAATGTTCATAGTATGTCACCTTAACCCTATTTATAGTCGATCGTAGTTTCGTAAATTTGATAGAGAGTTGTTATGTTATTATTCTCGCCTGATTACTTCACAACTTTTGATTTGTTATAGAAGGGTAGTACAAAGAAAACATTTAATCCTTTCAGCTAATATTTATAATTGTTATTACTTGCTGGGCACTCAAATGCTCATCCTTGCTTAATTTAAATGTTTTCAGTTAATTATGATCGGCAAGAGGGCTCTACCAAGAACAAAAGGAAAGGAAAGCTACCCGAATAAGTTTGTGTTATCTTTTGTAATAGCTAGACTTAAATAAGATGATTATATTTATTATCTATCATGTAATGAAATGTTTTACGGTCGCGTACCTAGGATTTAGAAAACTCTGATATGTAAATTAAGTTAGATATTTATGATAATATTATTATTATTTCCGCTTATAGAAATGGTATCATAATGCACTGAGTTCGGGTTTCAAGTATCTGAATTTGGGGGCGTTACAGTAATTACTATTCAATATTTTACTTTATTGATTTAATAATTGTTGCGTTGATATTTTTTATTATTATTGCTTCAATAATTGTCATTGCACAGTATTTTCCATTATCAAATCAATAATTCATATTATTTGAATAATATTATTAGATAGAATTATTGGCAATGTCTAAGGAAGTTCTGTCTAGAAAAGGGGTTTGGTCACCTAATTGCGCGCCAGTAAGGAGAAATTCTTATCGAAAAGCCCCCTTCTTTCCTGGGAATGACCTAGTTGTCATAATTGTGATTCTTTAATATTATTTGTGAATAATTAATTATTAATTTATATGATAAGGAAATATATATTTTTATATGGATATAAATGAAGGAATTAATGCTGAGGTGTTTTATTAGTATTTTCTCGAAATGAATAATGAAATTTGTAAATTTTCAGAAAATTAGTTTATTACTTGATTTTGTAAAATCTATAACTCTTTGTGTGTAATGAGTTAGGAGATGAGCCATATATCAAAAGAAAGCCCTGGCAATAAGCTAAACGTAGAAATTTGAATCACCCAAAAATTCTTTGTGGATTTTTCGTGGTGACTGAGTGAAATTGGTACGAGGGACTTATAGTTCGAAAATCAAATCAGTGTTCTTAAGCTCTATTGCGTGAGTTATAATTTTGATCCGACCGTTGGATCGTTGTAATTTTTGGATATATTATACATATATAAGTTGAGTATATGTCCACAAATTTTGAACTGTTAAAAATTAACGTATGATTTGTTATGAATTTTAAAAGGTGTTGAAAATCGTCTGTATGTGGATTTCGATCATTTTTCATTTAGAATTTCGAAAAACTTTCTTCTACAAAGTTGTAGAGAATTTTATTTCCTATGGAATAGACATGAGATTTGAATTTTTCTGATAAAATGACTATTTATTATGAATTATTGAAGTTTCAAAAATAAATATTTTTATTAAAAATATGGGTGGGCTCCATTTTTGGTTGTTGTGGAAGTTGGCTGATTTTTGGTTGGCCCCACTTGTGGTGGCTGAGTTTTGTTTAGAGGTGGCATGCGTAGAAGAAGAAAAAAAATATAATATTTTATTAACTTAGTCTTCTTTGGCGTTCTAGCATTTTCCTATAAATAGGGTGCTTAGTTAGAATTGAAAATCACACCAGAAACAAGTTTTCTTTCTCTCTATATTATCGAGCGTATTTTGTGAGTATTTAGATACTTTGAGAGTTTCTATTTAGTGCAAGTTTTCTTTAGCATTACATCCGATATTCCAGTCAGAAGTACTGTTCTTTTGAGGTAAGGGATGTTATTTTCTTTGTAAATAATATTATTTCTTTCAATATCATTATGCTGAAATATTGGTATGAATTTTATTGTGGAATTTCTACCTTTTTGTATCAGGGTTACTATTCACATATACGACACTATTCACATATACGACACTATTCACGAATACGACATTATTCACCGAAAAATAAAATTTTCCCTTCTTTGTCCCAGATGTCACTTATGGTTACTATTTTTGATTATATCCATGTTTTGATCTTTATTCTTGAAATTTACTCCATTATGGATTATTATGGAGTTTTTTTGAACTTAGATTATCTAAAGTACGAATCTCTAATCTTTGTCCTTTTATCTCACTGGATTCGTTCTCTAAAATGTTTTTCATCATCCTCAGTCTTTAATGTTGATACTTGATGAATATCTTTGGTCTGTAATGTAAAGATGAATAATTTCCTAATGAATATCTTTGGCCCGTAGTGCAAAGATGAACAGATGTTGAGATGAACATAACCAACTGGTGATACAAATGAATATCTTTGGCCTGTAGTGGAAAGATGAATATTTGATTCAAGATGTATATTGATTGATGTTACAGGGATAAAATATTGATGATGGACTTTTAAATTCATAGATGATAGTAGATTTCATTCTCTACTTAATTCTTCTAATGAATTGTTGTTTCCGCTGCTGTTGTTGATCTAAAACTTGTTGTCTATTATATTCTATCAGATTTTTCCCTGTTGAGGACTAAGGATAATTTGTTATACATTATCTTAGTCATAATATTCTTTACTGGGCTAGTTGAGCTCACCCTTTTCCCTTTTGTTCCATTTTTCTTCTCAGGAAGCGAGAATATAGTAGGAAGTAATCGTGGTGTGGAATGATGGTTCTAGACAGTTGTTTAGTTGTCCCTACTATTTTGTAAAATAGTGTATTAATAACTGCTAATACTGTACAAAAAGAGTAAGCAGTTATTGCTATCTACAGGGCAGAGGAAGTTTCTGCCCTTTTTACCCTTGCCGACAAATGCAAGGAGTGCTGCTCCAATTGTCAATGGTGAAATCCTGGTGGATAGCAGTGATGAAAGGGTTGTTATCGTCCTCTTTCTCCTGAATGATGACCATGATGTCTGGACAATCATCGTGTGGGATGTCCCTGTTCATACCCTCAGTATGCACTATGATGCGTATGTTTGACAACCGCCTTGCAATGTCTTATTTATGTCTTTGATCCTTTTTCTTCCGCTTTAGGATCTGGCCTCAAGACTTCCTTTCCTTTGATTGGTATTGGCTTAGGAAACAACATAGTCATCACATGGGCAGGAACCTTTAATGAAGGTCGTACAGGCTCAGCCTCTGTAGGTTTAAGTAATCATCGTGTGGCTGAAGATGAAGGAACATGTTTGTGTTTGTGAGGATTCCTATGAGTGGACCTAGAAGAATAGCCTAGTCTGGTTGTCCCTGTTTGACTGGGAACTTGAATTGGGTGCTTGATACCCTGACAATCCTTGCCTAACCCTTGCCCAGGTTGATAACCCAAGGATATCATCTCTTGACTTGCCGACATTACCTCGGCAGAAATTCTGGGTATCAGAGGTGGCACCCCAATGGGATGATAATGAGTGTTGCTCACCTCCAGAGCCTGGAAGCTGACACGCTCAACTTCTGCATTGAAACTGATGAGTGGTATGTCACCTTATTCAGGATATTCTGGCTCAGCATTAACAGTGATCAGGCTATTGTTAATGATGTATTTGAGCTATTGATGAAGGGTGGAAAGGATGGCTCCAACCATATGAATCCACGATCTTCCCAAAATTAGATTGTATCGTGTAGCTATTTTGAGCACATGAAAGGATACACAAAATGTGTGTGGACCAATCTTCCACAGGTAGTTCAATCTCTCCGACAACATTTCGTCGGGATTCATCAAAAGCTTTGATAACCGTATGGCTACTTCGGATCCTATTGAGATTGATGTTCATCTTCTCCAAGGTGGCATAAGGGCAAATGTTCAAAGATGATCCTCCATCTATCAATACTCTTGCTACCACATATCTAGAGGACATAACCGCTATGTGCAATAGTTTCCAATGACCCGTCCCTTCGGGAGGTATGTCACCATCAATGAAAGATATCACATTGCTATTAAAAATGTGATCAACCAGCTGATGGAACTTTTCAACATCCACTAATTTTGGCAAATGGGCTTCGTCTAAAACTCTCAGTAAGACCTTCCTGTGATCTTTCGAGGAGAACACCAAGTCCAATATGGAAATCTGTTGTGGAGCTTCTTTCAAGATTAAAACCACCTTGGCTTCATTGTGGCCCATAGTACGGAGGAATTCTTCTATCTTCTCCATGGGAACTTTCCCATTTGACTTGATGGTATGCTTCATCACCAGTTGGGGAAGATACAATGGATTCTCCTTCGACACTACAGTAGTTATGTGGGATGTGTATCCTTCAGCCTCTCCATAATTCCATTGCACTTTTTATAAGCTGACAACATAATATTGTGGTCTGAATGGCAAGATGATTGGCTTTGGCGCAACCACTTATAAAGGATTTTCAACACCTTTGATTTGAATTACTTATATTGTGAGTGGTATGGCAGCTAAATCATCCCTAGAGGATATAACTGCTACGACTTCCTTCCATTTTATAGGAAATGTGTCCCCACTCTCCAGAAATGTAAGATCCCAACTTTTTATAAATAAAATTGAATTTCCTCTATAAATTATTTTGAAATAGTAAGGGGTGGATTTGATTAATGTGGTTGGTTATGGGTAAAATGTGCAAAATTTGCAAAATAAGCAAGTGGTTATAAAATATTCATTTTTGTCGGGAAATATTCGTTTGGTCGTGGAATAGTTTTATTATTGAGGAATATTCGTACGACGGCGCAACCATTTGTGGGACCCATAACAGAAAACTGTCGGATGAAGAAAATGACAAGTATGAGTTTTTATAAATAACGGCGTAATTGTTATCGTTAACACTATTGGAATACCTGATGGTTAAAGTACAGTAATACATGTGGTTGCACAGTTGCACACGGTATTACACAGTATTTTTGGATTATTGATTCTTACTTAAGAAAGTACTACTCAATAATTGTTACAGTAGTTACTATTTAATATTTTATTTTATTGATTCAATAATTGCTACATTGATATTTTATATTATTATTAATTCAATAATTGTCAATGCACAGTATTTTCCATTATCAGATCAATAATTCATATTATTTAAATAATATTATTAGATAGCATTATTGGTAATGTCTAAGAAAGTTCTGTCTAGGAAAGGGGTTAATTTGGTCACCTAATTGCGTGCCAGTAAGGAGAAATTCTTATCGGAAAGCCCCCTCTTTCCTGGGAACGACCTGATTATCATTATTGTGATTCTGTAATATTATTTGTGAATAATTAATTATTGATTTATATGATAAAGAAATATTTATTTTATGTGGATATAAATGAAAAAATTAATGTTGAGGTGTTTTATCAGTATTTTGTCAGAATGGAGGTACTAAAAATCATCCGTGTGGATTTCGGTCATTTTCTATTTTGAATTTGGAAAATATTTCTTCTGCAAAGTTGTAGAGAATTAAATTTTATATGGAATGGACATAGAATTCGTATTTTTCTGATAAAAGGGCTATTTATTATGAATTATTGAAGTTTCGAAAATAAATATTTTTTATTAAAAACATGGGTGGGCCCCACTTTTGTTTTTTGTGGAAAATGTGCTGAGAATTTTTTTCAAAAGTGGTGCGCTTCAAAGATGGAGTGTTGTGGAGGAAAAAGGAAAAAAGCCTCCGTATGTAATTTTGTCAACTATAGCGTTCTGGCATTTTTCTATAAATAGGGTGCTTAGTTAGAATTGAAAATCACACCAGAATCAGAAGTTTTCTCTCACTATAATATCTAGCGTATTTTTATGAGTATTTAGATATCTTAAGTGTTGCTCTTCAGTGCAAGTTTCCTTCAGCATTATATCTGATATTTCAGCTAGAAGTACTATTCTTTTGAGGTAAGGGATGTTATTTTCTTCGTAAATGATGTTAATTCTTTCAATATCATTATACCGAAATATTGGTATAAATTTTATTATGAATTTTTTACCTTTCCGTGTCGGGGTTACTATTCATGTATACGACACTATTTATAGAAAAATAAAATCTTCTCTTTTTTATCCAAGATGTCTATTATGATTACTATCTTTGATTGTATCAATGTTTTGATCTTCATTCTTGAATTTTACTCCACTATGGTTTATTATGGAGTATTTTTGAATTTGGATTATATAAAGTACGAATCCCTAATCTTTGTCCTTTTATTTTCCTAGATTTGTTTCTTTAAAATATTTTTCATCATCCTTAGTACTAAATGATGATATAACTGAATATATTTGGCCTGTAATGCAAAGATAAATGATTACCTGATGAATATCTTTGGCCCGTGGTGCAAAGATGGACAGGTGTTGAGATGAATAGGACCAACTGGTGATACAAATGAATATCTTTGGCCCGTAAAACAAAGATGAATATTTGGTTCAAGATGTATATTGATTTTTGTTACGAAAATAAAATATTGATGATGGACTTTTAAATCATAGAAGATGGTAGATTTCATTCTCTACTTAACTCTTCTAATGAATTATTATTTTCGCTGCGAATATTGATCTAAAACTTGTTGTCCGTTATATTTTATCTAATTTATTGAAGGCTAACGATAATTTATTCTACATTATCTTAGTCATAATATTCTTTACTAGGCTAGTTGAGCTCACCATTTTCCTTTTTGTTCCATTTTTCTTCTCAAGAGGCGAGAATATAGCGGGAACTAGTCAGGGTATAGAGTGATGTTTCAAGATAGTTGTTTTAGCAGTCCTCACTATTTAGTAAAATAGTGTATCAATATCGTAATGAGGACTTTATTTGAGTGTGGATATTGTCTAGAAGACAATATTTGTATTTAAACTCACAGTATATGTGTTGTCGTATTTCGCACGATAATTGTAATAATGAAGTTGTAGTTGTTTTCTGTACCATGTATTTGACGACTCAGAATGGGTTGTGTGGACCTATTTTGGGGGCATCACAGATGTTATTATCGATTATGGGAATATGGTCTCTGGCGGAGATCGAGGGATAAAACTAGGAGGGGAGAGACGAGTAAATCATTCGTTAGTGTGTCCTACTTAAGCTTATTTGTTGGTCGGTCAGAATATAGGGGTATTATGTGGTATGTCAATAATAACCCTTATTTTGTGGCAGTATTTTAAAATGACATCTGAAAATCAAAAAGATGAACTCATATAAAGTTTTAAGTGGTGAATCGAGCAGATTTATTTAAAGAATAAATATTGGAGTATAATATTTTGTTATAACAAAGATCTTATTGGGGAGTACTAATTAAGTTATTAAACTTGATTGTAGGATGTCAGGCGAAGAAGAAATTAGAGATATCTATGTGGTGAGTGAAGAATTAATAGTTGCACCCGAGCTAGTCGCAGAGGTAGCAGCTGAGAGTGAGGATGAAGAGGAACCTGAGGAAGTTTTATTAGGAGAACTTTATGATCGAAATGTAGAATTACAAAATTGTATTCATGAGTTAGAAGAGCAGGGTGAAGAACAGTAGGCGGTTAGGGAGCAAAAGGGTCCAACAATTCAAAATTGTGTTACCCGATATTTGATGCTTGAACAGAAGCACTCTTTGGTAGAGTATAAGATATTAAAGCTGGAATCTGAGAATTCAAATGTCAAGGAGCAGCTGAAAGAAGAAACAATTAAACGAGTGAGAGTGAAGTATATATGGGTAAAAGCTGCACGACGTGTTGATATTATGGAAAGAGAAGTCTGATCCAAGAAGGCTAAATTAGATGATATGTATTTCTCTTTTTGGACAGCAATTGGGAGAACCCAACATCGAGTTTTAAATTACCCTGTACATTGCGATCAACCCCAATTCGATATGGATCAAAGATTAATGATTCAGATCATGTAGCAGGAGTACGACGAAGCAATTAAGGGTGGAATATGCCCTATAGCGAAAGTCAATTCCAGCGGTAATGATGACACCAAAGGCTGTCCCGGACAAGTCAAAGTCGGTGGTTCAAGTGAGAGCGCTTTTCATAACTTCCAAAAGGCAAGGAACCCGAACGAGATTATCACGGGTAAGCTAATTATAAACTCTTGCGAAGTTTATACCTTATTAGATACCGATTCTACCCATTCTTTTATCTCTCCTGTTTGTGCTCAACGTTTGAACTTGACTCAGAAGAAATTAGACTTTGACTTATCTGTTGAGACTCCGTTAGGAAAAACTTTCATTACATTCACTGTTTATAAATCTTGCTTGATCCAAGTTGGCACCAACACATTACCAGTTGATCTTATCTCTTTAAAGATACTTGCATTTGATGTGATTTTAGGGATTGATTGGTTAACTACCCATCATGCCAAAATTGATTGTTTTCGTAAGGTTGTTAGTTTTTATATTCCTAACCAACCTGTTATAAGAATTCAAGCAACCAAACCACTAAAATTAAACACTGTCATATCAAGTCATAAAGCCATTTGTTTATTAAAAAATGGATGTCAAGCTTTCTTAGCCCATGTTATGGATTTAAACAAAAACACGTCAGATTTGAATAATATTTCTATTGTTAGTGAATTTCCTAATGTATTTCCTGAAGAACTTCCCGGTCTACCCCCAGAACGTGAAGTTAAATTCTTTATTAACCTTGAACCTGATACAAAACCCATTTCTAAAACCCCATATCGAATGGCTCCTATTGAACTTCAGGAGTTAATGGTCCAACTACAGGAGTTGTTAGACATCGGTTTCATTCATCCTAGTACATCTCCTTAGGGTGCTCCTGTTTTATTCGTAAAGAAGAAAGACGGGAGTATGCGACTTTGAATTGACTACCAGGAATTTAACCATGTCACCATCAAGAATAGGTATCTGCTACCTCGCATTGATGATATGTTCCACCAGTTGCAAGGAGCACAATTCTTTTCAAAGATCAATCTTCGTTATGGATATAATCAGCTGAAGATTAAAACTAAGGATATTCTGAAGACTGCCTTCAGAACTCGATATGAGCATTATGAATTCTTAGTCTTGTCTTTTGGATTGACTAATGCTCCTACTGCTTTCATGGATATGATGAACCGTGTGTTCAAGGAATATTTGGATCAGTTTGTTATTGTCTTTATTAATGACATCCTCATCTATTCCAAAAGTCGTGAAGATCATGAGCACCATTTGAAGCTGGTACTTCAAAGGCTTCGTGATAACAAGCTATATGCCAAGTTGAAGAAATGTGAGTTATGGCTTGAGGAAGTAGCATTCCTTGGGCACGTGGCGATAAAACATGGAGTATCTGTTGACCCGACGAAGATTAAAGCAATACAAAGTTGGGAGTAACCAAAGTCGGTGACCGAAGTACGTAACTTTCTGGGCTTAGTTGGTTATTATCAGAGATTTGTGGAAGGATTTTCTTGAATCGCTAATCCGTTAACGCAGTTGACTCGGAAAGATACAAAATTCGTATGGAGCAAGGAATGTGAGAAGAGTTTCCAAGAGCTCAAGATGAGACTCATTTTAGCACCTGTTCTGATAATACTATCTGGTTTGGATGGATTTGTTATCTACAGTGATGCTTCAGGCAAAGGGTTAGGATGTGTTCTCATACAACATTGGAAAGTTATAGCCTATGCCTCGCGATAACTCAAAGAATATGAGAGGAATTATCCTACTCATGATCTGGAGTTGGCAACAGTTGTTTTCGCATTGAAAATCTGGAGACACTACCTGTATGGGGAGAAAGTGGAGATTTATACGGATCATAAAAGCCTCAAATATTTATTCATCCAAAAGGAACTCAACATGCGGCAACGACATTGGCTCGAGCTATTGAAAGATTACGACCATACCATTCAGTATCATCTTGGAAAAGCAAACGTGGTAGCTAACGCATTAAGTAGAAGATTGTATGCGAGTACGAGTGAGATGTTGTTAACACAAAGACCCATTTTGTATGACTTACAAAGGATGGAGATAGAGTTAAAGGCTCCAAGTACCCACATGATGATATCAAACATATGAGTAGAACCGACTTTAATCGATAAAGTTAATGCTGCTCAAGCCACAGACCCAGAGCTGATGCGTATGAAGAAGAAAGTAGAAGAAGGTGTTATTCCAGAAGCAAGAATCGATGAAGAAGGAATACTTTGAGTCAACTCCAGACTTTGCATTCCTAACGATTCTGACTTGAAGCATAGAATCATGATGGAGGCACACAACACACCATCTGCAATCCATCCTGGGAATACCAAAATGTATCATGATCTTCGACATACATTTTGGTGGAACAATATGAAGAGAGAGATCGCGGAGTTTATCTCGAGGAGTTTAACTTGTCAACATGTAAAGGCGGAGCATCAAGTGCCAAAGGGTTCATTGTAACCACTTGAGATTTTGAAATGAAAGTGGGAACACATTACCATGGATTTCGTTATAGGTCTTCCCAAGGTTTCTCAAGGCATATATGCAATTTGGGTTATTGTTGATAAATTAACCAAGTCTACTCATTTCTTGCCGATATGGGAGACTTATTCCCTTAAATGTCTTGCTCGTATGTACGTGAATGAGATTGTGAGATTGCATGGCATGCCAGTATCCATAGTTTCGGATTGTGACCCAAGATTCACTTCATAATTTTGGGTTAGTTTACAGAAAGCTATGGGCACAGATTTACGATTCAGTGCGGCATACCATCCCCAAACAGACGTGCAATCAGAAAGGATTATTCAAACACTTGAAGATCTATTAAGACTCTGTGTCCTAGATTTCAAAGGAAGTTGGGATAAGTACTTGTCATTGGTGGAATTCTCATACAACAACAGTTGTCAAACAAGTATAGGCATGGCTCCATTCGAGGCATTGTATGGACGAAAGTGTCGTTCTCCAGTATGCTGGGATGAGGTGGGTAAAGCAACGTTGTTGGGACCAGAATTGGTACGTATGACTACAAAAAAGATTCAAATGATCCGGCAACGTATGCAAACCTCACAAGATCGACAAAAGAGTTATGTGGGTCTTCATTGAAAGGACATGGAATTTAATATTGGGGATCATGTATTGTTACGTATTGCTCCATCAAAGGGAGTTACAAGATTTGGGAAGAGAGGAAATCTCAATCCATGATTTGTTGGTCCATTTGAGATTCTTGACCGAGTAGGAAATGTGGCTTATAGACTCGCATTACCTCCAAGCATGTCTCGTGTTCATAATGTATTTCACATATCTATGCTTTGTAAATATGTGAAAGACCCAAACCACATTATTGAGTTAGAACCAGATGAGATAGTCAAAGATTTAACGTACGGGGAGGTACCTATCAAGATCTTGGATAAGAAAGAGCATGTCCTATGCACAAAGGTTATACCACAAGTCAAGGTTTTGTGGAGGAACCATGTTATTGAGGAAATGACCTGGGAGTTGGAATCGGAAATGAAAGTGAGGTACCCTCACCTTTTCAAAACACCAGGTACATACATCAATTTCGAGGATGAAATTTCATAAGGAGTGGAGGTTGTAAGACCCCAACTTTTTAAAATAAAATTGCATTTCCTCTATAAATTATTTTGAAATAGAAAGGGGTGGATTTGATTAATGTGGTTAGTTATGGGTAAAATGTGCAAATTTTACAAAATAAGCGAGTGGTTATAAAATATTCATTGTTGTCAAGAAATATTCATTTGGTCATGGAATATTTTTATTGTTGGGGAATATTTGTACGACGGCGCAGCCATTTGTCCGCCCCATAACAAAAAATTGTCAGATGAAGAAAATGACAAGTATGAGTTCTTATAAATAACGGCTTACTGTTAACACTGTTGGAATACCTGGTAGTTAAAGTATAGTAATACATGTGGTTGCACAGTAGCACACGGTATTTCACAATATTTTTGGATTATTGATTCTTACATAAGAAGGCACTACTCAATAATTTTTACAGTAGTTACTGTTCAATATTTTATTTAATTGATTCAATAATTGCTACGTTGATATTTTATATTATTGTTAATTCAATAATTGTCAATGCATAGTATTTTCTATTATCATATCAATAATTCATATTATTTAAATAATATTATTAGATAGCATTATTGGGAATGTCTAAGGAAGTTCTATCTAGGAAAGGGGTTAATTTGGTCACATAATTGCGCACCAGTAAGGAGACATCCTTATCGGAAAGCACCCTCTTTCCTGGGAACGACTTGGTTGTCATTATTGTGATTCTGTAATGTTGGGAAACTACATAGTTTGATTTGATGTTTAAAGTAAATGCTCATGATTTTATGTAAAGTCCTTCAAGGAATATATGTACAAGGACTTAGTGATAGATCAAATCTGTTAAGTTGATCTAAGCTTTTAATGTTTATCATTCTGTAAATTAATGTATTTATGAAGAGATCAAAGATGTTAGGTTGATCTATGTCTTGAGATGTAATAGATAGGCTTCAACAAAATCGTAGTCTATTGAGCTGATCGAGAGTTTACAGAAACCAAGGCAAAATCGTAGAGCATTGAGGATCGTAGTCTATCTGCCTTTAATTACGTCTCCGAAAATCGTAGAATGGTCCAAACGTTTGCCGAGCCTACTCAGAGATCGTAGTGTTCTCGAAAGAGTAGAGTCTACAAAACAAGCAAGTGAAGATCGTAGTGTGTTCTCAAAAACGTAGAATCTACAAGACAAGCAAGTGAAGATCGTAATGTGCCAAGTCCTTAAGAGAAATCATAGTGCTCTTGTTTTCTAAGTATCGGATCAAGCATCAAGGTGGCAAGACATCACGATGAGAATTGTAGAGCATCATGTGTCTATGTCAGAAGCATCGAGCCTTGTGCATTTGTTTAAAGATAAATCCCAACAAATGTGGAATGGGTTATAAACGTTGAAGTCCTCACCATTCCAAATGACACAGAAGATATCCTTAGTATACAACAAAGAAACGTATTGAACAAGCTAAGGAAAGTACCATGGGTCAGAGGAAAACACCTTTTCAGGTGTTAGGTGAGATGGCAGTTTGCTGTGTCAGTGGGCCAGAATACTAATCAGAAGATGTGTGAAGAAAAGTCTTCATCAAAGTTCAGAAATGTCAAACGCATTTAATGCTTCAATGGATATCTTCATCGAATACATTTCAAGGATCACATATATGCAAAACATTTGCAGATGAAAGAAAAAAAAAGCAAGCATTAAACAAAACGCTGAAGAACACTCAACGCAAAACTCTCAACTCTACGATCTGAAAAAGAGAAAGCTTACTCAGCTACTCAGTTCTTTCAAACAAGAGCTTAATGAAAACTGAGTAGCACCAATCAAGAACTCATCAACTACCAATCAAGTGAAGTAAGAAGTTCCAAGTCAGAAGGACTTGAAGAGTTCTAAGTGAACTGTGAAGAACCAAGTCTGCTGTAATTGAAGAGTTCAAAAGTGAACTAAGGAGTGCCTAGACTGCTGGTCTAGAAGGAATCTGTGAGATTCAGAAAGTGTAAAAGATATCCTTAGTGGATTTCCTATTCAAGGAGTAGAAGAGTGGATTACGAGCTTTAAGTGCTCTGAACCACTTAAACCTGCAGTGTCTATTACATTCTTGCCATAACTGCTATAACTGTTATAACTACCTCACTCTCATTAACTCACCATATCTAAGAGGGAGTTCAAACAAATCTTAATTCCGCTGTGTTTGAATCAATAACAAAACTAACAAAGTATTTAAGAAAGATTTTTAAATATCTATTCAACCCCCCTTCTAGATAACTAGTGTGCCTCCGGGAACTAACAATTGGTATCAGAGCAGGTTCTATCAAACAGCCTAAAAACCTTAAGTAGATCCAATGGCACATCTGATAAGCGAATCAAAGACTGGAGGAGGCAGCAAGCCACCTATGTGCAACAAAGATAAATTCGCCAACTGGAAAGTTCGAATGCAAGCATACATGGATTCAATAGATGAAGATCTATTTGAAACTGTTCAAAATGGGCCCTACATTCCTACAAAGCTTGCACCAACTCCAGATGACCCAAATAGAATACAGATAAAGGTCAAAGAAGAATGGACAGACAACGAAAAGAGGGCTATTCAACTCGACAAAAAGGCCAAGAACATTTTGTTCCAATCCTTAGAAGATGATCTGTTCGAAAATGTGGTCAATAACAGAACAGCAAAGGAGGTTTGGGAAGCATTGTTCATCATGTATGAAGGAACAAAAGAAGTCAGAGAAAACAAGAAATCTCTCCTGACTCAGCAATATGAGATGTTTGCACATGCTCAAGGAGAAAACGTCACTTCCACCTACAAAAGATTTAACGTACTGCTCAACTCTCTACGAGCCTATGGAAAGATCTATCCAAATAAAGATCTGATCATAAAGTTCATGAGAGCCTTACCTAGCAAGTGGGATGCCAAAACCACTGCTATCAGAGAGTCAAAAATTCTCCATGAAATGACTATTCAACAGCTATATGGCAATCTTCTTACATATGAACTGGAGTTGACTCAACGAGCAGGAACTCTATCTTAAGGAAGGAAAAAGGATAAAGGAGTTTCTCTCAAAGCAACTGACAACATCTCCAAAGTTAACACTGAAAATGACTCTGACTATGATGAAGATGATGATGAAGACTTTGCAATGTTGGTAAAAAGACTCAGAAGGTTCATGTGTCAAGGTCGAATCAGCAAACCAAAGAAAGTCAACAACTACAGCAGCCAGGAGTAGATAAATGATCTATGCTACAATTGTAAGAAGCCTGGACATTTCATTGCAAACTGCAACAAACCTCTTAGAGAAGAACTAAAGAAGAAATCACATCCAAAGAAGGAATTCAAAGGCAACAAAAGGACTCGGAGGAAAGATAAAGGTCTTGTAGCTGGAGGATCGTGGAGAGACTCAGACAATGAATCAACTCTCGAATCTGGAGATGATGAAGATCCTCAAATGGCCAATCTTTTCCTGATGGCCAAGCATGCAAAGGACAAAAAGACCTCCAACATTCATGAAGTGAGTATAGATAAGGTATTTGACTTTAACTCTCCTGATCTAGACATTGATGATTTAAGAACTGCACTGCATGACATAACATCTGATCTGCATCAATACATGAAATGGTTCAGAGTTCTGTCCAAAGATTACTCACTTCTTCAAAAGGAGAAAGAGAAAGTTTAGGAAGCACTGGAAATAGTCCTTCTTAGTACTGACTCTCTCTCCAAGTTTGAAGCTGAGAATAAGCTTCTTAAACAGACAAATGAGCTCAATGCACAAAGAGAGTCAAGTCTAACCTCTAAGATTGAGGAACTAGAAAGGACAGTCTCTACATGGAACAAATCCTCTTCATCCATGGACTCCCTGATCTCTAGCCAGAGAAGCGTCTACGATAGAGCGAGATTGGGCTTTGGGGAATCCATCTCAGAGCCATGTGTGGAAAAGGTAACGGAAACTAGCACTAGTAATGCTTCAAGTTTTAGTAGAGGCATTATATTTGTGAAATCCTCACAGAAGGAGGAACCAGTCCAACCCTGCTCCTCTGATTCAATCCATATTCCAAGGAATAAAGGATCTCATGCTGGCCTAAGTTTCAGAAAAGAGAAGAGTACCCCAGCCACTACTTTCCAACCTCGAAGGATCGTAGAGTAGAGTAAAATCAACTCCATGAACCAACTGGGAAAGAACAATAGAGGAAAGGTACACTCATCTCAAATCATGAAACACAAGGACATATGGAAGAAGGAGAATCAGTTTAATAGAAGGATTACTAATAACCCGCAAAAGTCCAAATGGAGGAAGAATCCTCATACACACAAGAATGCATCATATTAGATGTTTTATGTGCAATAAGGTTGGTCACAAGGCTGCAATATGCTATTATAATCCTACGTATATGAAACCCAAAATCAAGCAGATTTGGGTTCCCAAGGGTACTAACAAAGTAGGACCCATGCAAGTATGGGTACCAAAATGAAAGTTTAATGCTACCACAGGAACAGAGCTTCACGATCACAACCTGGTATCTGGACAGTGGATGCTCAAGGCACATGACTGGGAACAAAGCCCTTCTGTATAACTACATAGAAAAGGAGGGTCCTTCAATTATCTTTGGAGATAATGGCTCTAGAAAGACAAGAGGATATGGCTCAGCAGGAAATGGTGCAGTGTCCTTTAGCAAAGTGGCCTGTGTTGAAGGACTCCAACACAATCTTCTGAGCATAAGCCAACTCTGCGACAAGGGTCATCAAGTAACATTCTTCAACAATCAATGTCAAGTTAGAGATCTGAATACATCAGCCATAAAGCTGACCGGAACAAGAGAAGGAAATGTCTACACAGTAAATCTTGGTAAACTAAGCTCAAATGAGACAATATGCTTTCTGGCGAAAGCATCTAAAGAAATGAGTTGGCTATGGCATAGAAGACTGTCTCATCTCAACTTTAAGAGCATGTCTAAACTAACCTCAAAGGATCTAGTTGCAGGCTTGCCCAAGTTTAGCTTCGTCAAAGAAAGGCCTTGTAATGCCTGTCAGCTTGGAAAGCAGACTAAAAGCTCATTTAAGAGCAAAACTGCAAACTCAATTGACAAACCACTGTAGTTGCTTCACATGGATCTATTTGGGCCAATTCCAATAATGAGCCTTAGAGGGAAGAGACACTCACTAGTAGTAGTGGACGGTTATACCAGATTCACATGGGTGTTCTTTCTAACCTCGAAAGATGAAACAAGCTCCCAACTGATCAAGATGTTCAGACTAGTAATGAACGAGAAAGGGGAGAAAATTAAGGCTATAAGAAGTGATCATGGCAGAGAATTCGACTTCTCTGAAATGGACCAATTCTGCACAGACAATGGCATCAGCCACAACTTCTCAGCTCCACGAACTCCCCAACAAAATGGAGTAGCTGAAAGAAAGAACAAAACTCTAATAGAGGCTGGAAGAACTCTACTAGTAGCAGCCCATCTACTTGAGTACTTCTGGGCAGAAGCTGTCAACATTACATGCTACACTCGAAACAGATCATTGATACACTCTACGATTAAGAAGACTCCCTACGAACTGTGGAAAGGAAGAAGGCCAAATGTCAGCTACTTTCATGCATTCGGCTGTGCATGCTATATTCTCGACAATAGAAAGCAATATTTGACAAAGTTCAAACCCAAGTCAGATGAAGGAATCTTTCTTGGGTATGCCACAGACAGTAAGGCCTACAAAGTGTTCAACAAAAAGACACTGAGTGTTAAAATCTCAATCCACATCATCTTCGATGAAACAGACTTGGACAAAATAGTGCCTTAAGACTCTACGAACGATAGTTCAGACACTACGAACAAGGACGTCGAGCTCAACACTACGATCGTAGTTCCAGACAGTGGAATCGTTGAGCAAGAAAATGAGATCGTAGAGAGGCCTACGCAAGACAACGAACCTCCACATCAAGAAGCAAAAATTGATCTTGAAAATCTCAGACAAGAAGGCATCAGGACAGATGTCCCAATAGGAAATAGATGGGCAAGAGATCACACTCAAGACTTAATCATTGGAGATCCTAGTGCAAGAGTCAAAACAAGAGCTGCCACCCAAAATGAATGTTTCTATCTAAGCTTCCTGTCACAAATGGAACCTAAGAAGATTGAGGATGCTATGGAAAACTCCAGCTGGATAGAAGCCATGCAGGAAGAACTTAATCATTTTGAAAGAAGCAAAGTATGGAGATTGGTTCTAAGACCAAAAAGTCATCCTGTCATTGGAACCAAGTGGGTCTTCAGAAACAAGATGGATGAAGATGGAGTAATAACCAAGAATAAAGCAAGACTAGTGGCCAAGGGTTACTCTTAGGAGGAAGGCATTGACTAAGATGAGACATTTGCACCTGTTGCCAGACTAGAAGCCATCAGAATATTCCTGGCCTTTGCTGCTCATATGAAGTTCAAAGTCTTTCAGATGGATGTCAAAAGTGCATTCCTAAATGGTGAACTTTAAGAAGAAGTATATGTAGAGCGACCTCCAGGTTTCATCAATCAATCTCTTTCAAATTACGTCTATAGATTAGACAAAGCCTTTTATGGTCCTAAACAAGCACCTAGAGCATGGTATGAAACATTAACTAACTTTCTTATTGAAAATGGGTTCACTAGAGGTAGAGTAGATACCACATTATTTCTTAGAAAGCATAAAGACAAAGTCTTATTAGTTTAAATATATGTTGATGACATTATTTTTGGATTTACTGATGAAAAGTTATGGAAGAGATTTTCCAAGCTTATGCAAAGCAAGTTTGAAATGAGCATGATGGGTGAGCTGAACTTCTTCCTTGGACTGCAAGTAAAGCAGACTGATGAAGGAATCTTCATAAACCAAGCCAAATACATCAAAGACTTACTTAAAAAGTATGGCATGGAATCAACCTCTCCCATTAAAACTCCAATTTCTCCAGCAACCAAGCTTGACAAAGATGAAAAAGGTAAAAGTACTGACATAACTCAATACAGAGGTATGATAGGCTCTCTTCTATATCTGACTGCCAGTAGACCAGACATAATGTTTGCAACATGCATATGTGCTAAATTTCAAGCTAATCCTAAAGAATCACACTTAACTGCTGTGAAAAGGATTCTTAGGTACCTCAAGGGCACACCTCACTTGGGGCTTTGGTATCCCAAGGAGTCCTCATTTGAACTAATAGGATATACAGATGCTAACTTTGCAGGTTGCAAAATAGACAGAAAAAGTACCATGGCTTTGTCCGTAACCGCTAGAAATAGACTTGTGTCTGGTTTAGCAAGAAGCAAAACTCAAGATTCTACTTCAACTCTGAAGTTGAATACATTGATCTTTGGCAAATTCTTTGTGCTCAAATCCTCTGGATAAAAATCAGCTAGCATACTATGGGTTTGAATTCAAATCTATGCATGTTCATTGTGATAACACAAGTGCCATAGCAATAACACATAATCATGTCATGCATTCTATGACTAAACATATAGAAATAAGGTATCATTTTATTAGGGATCACGTGCAAAATGGAACCATATCTTTACAATATATCCCTACTGAAAATCAACTTGTTGATATATTTACAAATCCTCTAGATGAATCCAGGTTTAACAAATTAATAAGTGAGCTAGGCATGCTTAGTTTACAACCATGAAATCTATGCTCTAGTATGTGTTAATCATGCAGATATATAGGCTATGCTCAAAATCGTAGACATGACCAAAGGAAGCCCACTATCGTAGAGCTGCAATGAAATGAAACTCAACGATCGTAGTGCCAACTCAACAATGGCAGAGCTCCGTCAATAAAACAAAGGAGCATCCAGTGATGACAAAGTTCAACAAAACAAAGCAATCTCTCTGATAAGTGCCTCAGAAACAAACTAACCCTTCATTCAATCACAAGGACACGGGAAAATTCAACAAATGCAGAGCAGACTCGACGAATGTAGAGCAGACTCAACGAATGCAGAGCAGACTTGACGATTGTAGAATAGACTCGACAATCGCAGTGCATACTTAACGATCATAAGGACTACCTCAACGATCGTAGTCCTCCCAAAGGACACATTAGCTCAGAAAGATCTAAGGGCAAATTAGTACATTCCTCATCAGTTAAATTTGTAGGACCAAGCAGAATTTGACACATGCCCCACTAAGAAAATAGAGAGAGGGAAGTTACAAGTATAGTTTAAAAACATCTTTTTGAAATCAGAAGTTCAAACAACTCATCTCTCTCTCTCTACAAGCAGAAACCCTAACTTTCTGAAAAACTCAAACAACTATATTTAGTGCAAAGAAATCAATGGCAGCCTCAAATGTCATCTCTGGTTACAGACTCTGTTTTGATGAGTTCCAGACAGCCGATCCTAAATTTCTCAAAACTCTATCTTTGATAAAGAAAGCTGGTCTTGAAGAGGCTCTGGGTACGAGCACATGGATATACGCTAAGCTGATAAAGGAATTCTACAAAAATGGTGCATTCGAGAATGACATCATCACTACAGGGGTCAGGGACATGGAAATCAAGCTCAAGGCTGAGGACATAAATCTAGCCCTAGGTTTCAAATCGAAAGGGTTTTCATTCATAGATGGCATCGATTTCTATGAAGGACTTAAGAGAATGCACCACAAGAAGTTCCCCACTGTCAAAGGATACAAGAAGAAAGAGTTCCCTCAGAGGTATGAATTCTTGGCAGACATTATTGGGAAATGCATATGTTGTAAGAGCTCCAGCCATAACTCTGTAAACGAAGTGCAGCTCAAGCTTATGACAGCCATAAGTTGTGGGATTCAGCTCAATTATGGAGCTCTACTACTTGACTGGATTGAGAAATGGATACTAAGCTCGAAGAAATCAAAGAGCTCTGGAAAAATGTTCTATGGGTGATTCATTAGCATCATCCTACAGTCTATTTTGGGAGACAAAATTGGGGATGATTAAGGCGAATCCATAAATCCAAATAGAAGAATGACTCAGCAGCTGTTCGAGAACTGGAAAAGGAATCCAGCACAGAATGTAAGAATGATGTCTGAGTCTAGTGGAAGGACTGGTGATGCCAAGGAATCAGAGATTCCATGAAACATGTCTGTAGTCAAGGAAACTGAAGAAGAAGAGGAAGAGATCAACAAAGAATCCACTGCTTTAGTCAGAAAAAGCAAGGGCAAAAGAAAGCTGAAGGCTCAAATGACAGAGGAACCCCAGGGGTCAACCACTGATGTACCTCAATAATATTCTGACATTGAAGCTCTGAGGGTCTTGAGAAGGAAAGAACAGCAGGCTGAGGCAGATGAAGATAGAGCTACCATATCTTAGCTGCTGAAGAAGAGTAAACACAGTCACAAATCCAAGAGGCCCTCTGTCTCTTCAATCGTAGAGTCTCTACCAATCGTAGAAACCAGACAGGACAACTCTCTCAAAGAAGTTGTTGCAATAGATTCTCAGTCTGATCGACCAATAAGAGCTGAAGCTAGAGAAAGTCCTAAGGTTGTGGCTCAGCCCAGGAAACCAAGAAAGAAATTGGTCAAAAAGTACATTCTTGTCAATAAAAAAGTACTTAAAGAAGAAGACAAAAAGATAGCCACTGAGAAGGGGCTATCCGAATCAAGACAAGAAGATATAGCTCCAGCTGAGGGGGAGCTACCTGAAATTCCCACTCTAGAGAGTGCTCCAGCTGAGGGGGACCCATTCAAAATGCAAATGGATGATCATGTTGAGGGGGAGCCTCATGATATCTGTAACACCCCCTTTCCAAAATAGAAAGAGAGGTTATGCACAAAACATATCAAAACGAAATGAAAGCTTTATGCCACCAAAAGAATGGTCTCATCATGATTAAATATCACAAGACAAACTATAATAAATGTCACACTGACTCAAACCATAATCTAAGTTAATTGTTACAATTCAAATAAACTGACAAATCAAGCCTAAACAGAATATCTCTAAACCATTGGAATGAAGGGAGCTCTCATCACACTTGCCCTTGATCCCCCTGATTACCTACCGAAAGAAAAACACAGCATGAGCCAATTGCCCAGTATGGATATAGAATACAAATAATGAACCGAAATAACTAACTCAATTAAATAAAAAGAGACAAAATGAACTGAAACGAAACGAACAAAACTAACACAACGAAATAATAGGTTGAATCGAATGGTTGGGTGTTATTTCATACCGAGCTCAAAATAAATAATAATACACCTTGCCACATAGGCAATCACACATCGAACTGCGCAATCTAGATGCGTGCAAAATCGGAAGGTGTGTTTGGCACAAACATCACCAATCCGCAGAACATAACAGAACAGAAAACTAGGGTCGACCCATAAGCCTCCCACAACAAAACTCCAAATGGCCAACTCCCAACGGAGCACAAAACGGAGACGTCGTGGACTGATCACACCGCCACGGAAGGTGTCATGCCTCGGTGCCAAGAGGACATACTTGTGGTACCCCCACAGGTGGTTATAGCTCAGGTATACCCTACGGTATTCTAACAAAATATAATGTCACAACACATGCGACACAACAAAGGGTTCTAACATGTACATGTTAAACTGAAACGAAATATCAACACAAAGTCTCCAAATATATTAACATGTACTTTCTACAAAGAGCAAAATAAATATTAACCATGACACACTAGACCAAAGAGTACAAATACTAGTTTCAAATATTAATGCCAAAAATGAAACATTCTCACGAATTTAAGAAGGAACAATCATGTGAAACAATAACAAATTTCTAAACGAAAAGCGAAACGAACAAATAAAAATTAAAGGATTATCGCGGAAGGAGTACGGAATCCATACCTGGATTAAGCAATGTAATACCCAAAAATTATATTGCAAATGTAACTCTTTAAATTCCCTCCGTTCGAACTAGTTACACAAAATAATAATAAATATAAGTACACTTATAAAATTATTCTTTCATCTTAAACACATTGATAAATTCATTTTATTATTATTATTTCTATAATTTCAAAATATTTTATTTATTCATTTAAATTTGTATAACATACTATTTTGCAATACTATATACATAAATAATAAAAAAAACTCTGTACCAATAAAAAAAGCATCTGATCAAGAGACTATACCAATTAATATATATGAATCTATATAACAAGCATGCACCTACTGTGCACACCTGTAGTTTTCCAAAAGTAATCTAAATTTTTATAAATCTAATAAAACATTTACTATTCATTGCATATTTTATTAATAAGGCATTTTTCTATTTAAAAGACACAGTGATGCTATTCAATTCGCATAACTACCCAGATGAAATCAAATCATTAGAATTGTTATTATTATTATTTAAGCAGCTAAGTTTAGTATTAATAAAATATTTAAATTTGATTTACACAAATCTAATAAGTATTTCCAAATAGGTACTGATGTAATGCGAGTGATATGTAGTAATCATTATGATAAATTTAATAATTATAAAGTTTTGTTAAAGACATCCCTTTCAATCACCAAAATATCCAAAACTATTTCCAAGTTGCAGTCATACCTGCCAATTATGATGGGCGGTGTTTTGATCATGCACCCAATTGATTTCTCAAAACTCCTATAAAGTTTACTGCTCCATCCCACAGCGCAGTTTTTTTTATTTTTATCTTCTCGTTCCGCTCCCCAATTCGTATCAGATATAATGTAGTAGTTAGGGTTTACATATTTATTAATTATATATTCTATTAGTCCTCTTAATAATTAGATTTAAAATTAAACAAATATAAATTAACCCAATTAATATAAAGGCCCAACTTATCACCTTAATTTATTCATCATCTATTAATACTTATTAGCCCAAAAGTAAATGACTAGTTTGACCCAAATAAAAGACAAAGTACAATTAATATTATTTAAAACAAAAAAAATTTATTATTCAATTTTTATTTATTTACTTATTTTACTGGGTATTACAATATCCCTATGTCAGAAGAAGCTGCTCCTAAAGAGAATGAGAGAGCCCTAGAGCAAGAAAGTCAAAAAAAAAGTAATTGATGTAGTGGAGTCCCCAAAGGAAGACAGTGAAGAAGAAGAAGATGATGAAGTAGAAATTATAGTTGTGGGCTATGATGGGTATAGGAGAGCTAACTATAATCAGTTGTTCTCCTATCTACCCATGGTGCCTTTCCATAGAGCTCAAATTCTAAACTCCTGGGATCACATGTTCTGGAGCTTCAAAGCATATCCAGCAATCTCAGTGTTAGCTCATGGATTTCTAGGCAACCTTAACTTTGCCAGAAAGCTGATCACAAATGGCCCTTCTTCACATAATGGGCATGAGGTACAATCTATCCCAATCTCATTCAAAAGTAATCACTGTCCACCATCATTCTTCAACCAATTCTATGAACTGCCAAGATGGTTGAAAGTGATTCTACATCCACTTAATCAATTCCCAGTTACAAAATCTCAACATTTTGTAACTGATGAACCAAATTTTCCCAACTTCACTTTGATCCAATCTCCTATCATCTCTGCGATTACTGACTCGAGCTCAATCGTAGAGTCACATGCTCCAATTGTAAAGTCACTCCCTTAGGAAGCCCAAACACCAGCCCCTCCATCAGATATTCCTTCCTCGTCCTCAAATGAATATTTCAACCTTGATCTTGCTCTTTACACCCTACAAGATCAATACACAAGGGCCCCTCCTCCACACAGTCTGCAACTCATTGAACTAATTTCAGATCTGCCTACCAAAATTGAGTTGTTAAAAGCATCCAAGAAAGTGACCAAAGACATAGAAGACAGTCTTGAAGATCACACTGAACTCATTCAAATGAGACTGACTAATATGATCAATGCTGCCAATGCTCTCCTAGGCACTCTAAGTTCTGAGCTCACAAAGAGACTTAGGGAAATCATAAAAGAAATGCTTCAAAGCATAAATGATCGCGATCAAATCCACTTTCAAGCTGCTAAAAGACATAGGGATGTTTTTCTAATCTTACAGAAGACTCAGGAATCTCAGAACAACCTTATGATGAACAACATCACAAGTCTACAAACTTCATTGAAAGAATTTCAAGAATTCTCCATGGGCCAAATGAAGCAGACCGACAATATTCTGGCCATCCTCCAACAAAGGGAAGCTCGATCTGATGCTCTCATTAAAGAGAAAAATGAAGACATTGCTCAATCCCAAAGTCAGCTCAACGAGCTTTTTCAAGGCATGACTCGCCTATCTGAAGACATTTGAACCCTTAATGCTGACATAAAGGGGGAGAATAAAGGGAGAGGAGATCAAGGCAAAGGCAGAGGCAAAGGCACATTCTAGCTCAATCATCAAGGAGTCCTACTCCAAGGAAGTCTCACCATCAGACTTCACGATCTGGCCATCACACTCAACGATCTGATCAGCAGCCAATTATCATGGCTCGGCCATTAAGGAGACAAGAGCCTACTCCCAGCTCACAAGAAGTGAGCACCAGAGGCCTAAGAATGCCAATTGGAGATTCTGCATTCATGAATAAGCATGATCATAATGAAAGACTAAGTCAAAATGAGCTGGAAGAAATAGCAAGGAGAGACGAAGCAAGCACGAAAAGAAGAGCTGAGGAGTATGCCAATCCTCCACGAAGCAAAAGGCCGAAGAAATAGAGATAAGTTGAAATTTAAATTCCTATTTGATGTAATTGAACTTAAATGTAATATATATCTTCAAACATCAATAAATTCATGCTTATTCTCTAGAAATTTTAGTTGCTCACTGAAATATTAAGTCATATTTACTTTCTAGCAATTGCTTTTAGAAATTGATAAAAATGGTACAAATCTCCTTGGTTATGTCAACATCAAATAGGGGGAGATTGTTGGAAAACTACATAGTTTGATTTGATGTTTAAAGTAAATGCTCATGATTTTATGTAAAGTCCTTCAAGGAATATATGTACAAGGACTTAGTGATAGATCAAATTTGTTAAGTTGATCTAAGCTTTTAATGTTTATCATTCTGTAAATAAATGTATTTATGAAGAGATCAAAGATGTTAGGTTAATCTATGTCTTGAGATGTAATAGATAGGCTTCAACAAAATCATAGCCTATTGAGCTAATCGAGAGTTTGCAGAAACCAAGGCAGAATCGTAAAGCATCGAGGATTGTAGTCTGTCTGCCATGAAGGACCTCTCCGGATATCGTAGAATGGTCCAAATATTTACCGAGCCTACTCAAAGATTGTAGTGTTCTCGAAAGCGTAGAGTTTGCAAAACAAGCAAGTGAAGATCGTAGTGTGTTCTCAAAAATGTAGAATCTGTAAGACAAGCAAGTGAAGATAGTAGTGTGCCAAGTCCTTAAGAGAAATCGTAGTGCTCTTGTTTGCTAAGTATCGAATCAAGCATCAAGGTGGCAAGAAATCATGATCAGAATCGTAGAGCATCATGTGTCTATGTCAGAAGCATCGAGCCTTGTGCATTTGTTTAAAGATAAATTCCAACAAATGTGGAATGGTTATAAACGTTGAAGTCCTCACCAATCCCAATGACACAGAAGATATCCTTAGTATACGACAAAGAAATGTATTTAAGAAGCTAAGGAAAGTAACATGGGTCAGAGGAAAACACCTTTTCAGGTGTTAGGTGAGATGGCGATCTCTTGTCACAAGGCGAAATACTAATCAGAAGATGTGCAGAAAAGTCTTCATCAAAGTTCAGAAATGTCAAACGCATTTAATGCTTCAACAGATATCTTCAACGGATACATTTCAAGGATCACATATATGCAAAACATCTGCAGATGAAAGAAAAAAAAAACAAGCATTGAACAAAATGCTGAAGAACACTCAACGCTAAACTCTCAACTCTACGATCTGAAAAAGAGAAAGCTTGCTCAGCTACTCAGTTCTTTCGAACAAGAGCTTAATGACAACTGAGTAGCATCAATCAAGAACTCATCAACTACCAATCAAGTGAAGTAAGAAGTTCCAAGTCAGAAGGACTTGAAGAGTTCTAAGTGAACTATGAAAAACCAAGTCTGCTGGACTTGAAGAGTTTAAAAGTGAACTAAGAAGTGCCTAGACTGCTGGTATAGAAGGAATATGTGAGATTCGGAAAGTGTAAAAGATATCCTTAGTGGATTTCCTACTCAAGGAGTAGAAGAGTGGATTAGAAGCTTTAAGTGCTCTGAACCACTTAAAATTGTTGTGTCTATTACATTTTTGCCATAACTGCTATAACTGTTATAACTACCTCACTCTCATTAACTCACTATATCTAAGAGGGAGTTCAAATAAATCTTAATTCTTATGTGTTTGAATCAATAACAAAACTAACAAAGTATTTAAGAAAGATTTTTAAATATCTATTCAACCCCCCCCCCCCCCCTTCTAGATAACTATTGTGCCTCCGGGAACTAACATGTAACATTATTTGTGAATAATTAATCATTGATTTATATGATAAGAAAATATTTATTTTATGTGGATATAAATGAAGGAATTAATGCTGAGGTTTTTTATCAGTATTTTGTCAAAATGGAGGTATTAAAAATCATTCGTATGTGGATTTCGATCATTTTCTGTTTTGAATTTGGAAAAATTTTCTTCTACAAAGTTGTAGAGAATTAAATTTTAAATGGAATAGACATAGAATTCGTATTTTTCTTATAAAAGGGCTATTTATTATGAATTATTGAAGTTTTAGAAATAAATATTTTTTTATTAAAAACATGGGTGGACCCCACTTTTGTTTTTTGTGCAAAAATGTGCTGAGAATTTTTTTCAAAAGTGGTGTGCTTCAAAGATGGAGTGCTGCAGAGGAAAAAGGAAAAAGGCCTCCGTATGTAATTTTATCAACTATGGCGTTCTGACATTTTCCTATAAATAGGGTGCTTAGTTAGAATTGAAAATCACACCAAAATCAGAAGTTTTCTCTCTCTATAATATCGAGCGTATTTTTGTGAGTATTTAGATATCTTGAGTGTTGCTATTCAGTGTAAGTTTCCTTCAGCATTATATCCGATATTTCAGCTAGAAGTACTATTCTTTTGATGTAAGGGATGTTATTTTTTTCGTAAATGATGTTTTTTCTTTCAATATCATTATACCAAAATATTGATATGAATTTTATTGTAAAATTTTTACCTTTTTGTGTCGGGGTTACTATTCACGTATACGGCACTATTCACAAAAAAATAAAATCTTCTCTTCCTTGTCCAAGATGTCTATTATGGTTACTATCTTTGATTATATCCATGTTTTGATCTTCATTCTTGAATTTTACTCCACTATAGTTTATTATGGAGTATTTTTGAACTTGGATTATCTAAAGTACGAATCCCTAATCTTTGTCCTTTTATCTCATTGGATTCATTTCTTTAAAATATTTTTCATCATCTTCAGTCCTAAATGATGATATAACTGAATATCTTTAGCCTGTAGTGCAAAGATAAATGATTACATGATGAATATCTTTGACACATAATGCAAAGATGGACAGGTGTTGAGATGAACATGGCCAACTGGTGATACAAATGAATATCTTTGGCACGTAAAGCAAAGATGAATATTTGGTTCAATATGTATATTGATTGTTGTTACAAGAATAAAATATTGATGATGGACTTTTAAATCATAGATGATAGTAGATTTCATTCTCTACTTAACTCTTCTAATGAATTGTTATTTCTGCTGCGAATATTGATCTAAAACTTGTTGTCCATTATATTTTATCTGATTTATTAAAGGCTAACGATAATTTGTTCTACATTATCTTAGTCATAATATTCTTTATTGGGCTATTTGAGCTCACCTTTTTTCTTTTTGTTCTATTTTTTTTCTCAGGAGGCGAGAATATAGCGGGAACTAGTCAGGGTATAGAGTCGTGTTTCAAGATAGTTATTTTAGCAGTCCTCACTATTTTGTAAAATAGTGTATCAATATTATAATTAGGACTTTATTTGAGTGTGAATATTATCTAGAAGACAATATTTATATTTAAACTAACAGTATAAGACCCAACGTTTATGAATAACGAATAATTTTCTTGAAATATATTTCTGAATATTATGGTGTGGAATTGATATAATATTATAGTTGTGAGTAATATTTATAAATTTTGTAAAGTGTTAAATATTATTCGATTATAAATATTAATTTAACGGGAATATTAATAAGTTCGTGTGGATTAAAGATGAAATTGATAGTTCCAAATATGTTATAATATTAATAATGAATAAGTTCGTGTTAATTAAAGATGAAATTATTTCCATATATAATTATTAGTGTTAGTGAAAATCGGTTATTTCGAATAATTGATGCAATTAACCAATAAATTAACCAAATAAATGAGCAATTAATTGCTATTAATTCACATGCTTATAACTATGTGTTCACATGTGTGTACTATTGATTCACATTATTTACTATTAGGGGAGTTGGTGCAAGATTGATAATACTTGCATGACTAAATTAAAAATTGAGGTATAGTTGAAGGTACTATACTATAATTAATTTTTTCATATTATTATACTATTAAGTCACATGAATGAACTATTAATTCACATGATTTACTATTAGGGGAGGTGGTGCAAGTTTGATAATACTTGCAGGACTAAATTAAAAATGAAGAAAAAGAGGGAGGTATTATACTGTAATATTTTGAGCCCCAAAATATGCAATTATTGAAACTATATTTTTCTATAAATAGAAGCTCATTCTTCCTTCATTTCTCACCAATTCACTAAGTCTCACAAGAGCAAATATTATAGAGCAAAATTATAGAGAGAAAGAAGAAGAGAAGTCTCACTACCTCACTATTCCAAAGATCCAGCTTTTTTCTAAGGTAAGGGGTATTATTTCTTTCAGATTCATGAAGAAAATTATTTTTCAATACTCAATATTTGTATACCATTCTTTATTATTCTATTGGTTGTTATTATATGAATTCTTTATTATTCCATTCTTTATTATTCTCGCTGAATAACCTGTCTGCATCGCATGCCGGTGAATTCTTCGTATGCCCGTGAATTCTTATGTTATTCCATTCTTTATTATTCGTTAGAATAACCTCGTCATGTGGATTACCGCATGCATGGTGAATGATTTTTCATTCATTCCTTATTAAATTATGGAAATGATCTATCTACGTGATTACCGCATGCATGGTGAATGATCGAAAATCCATTTGCAATTAAATTATATATTCTATTATACCAATTGGTTAAAGTTTTGCTTTTTATACTCCATGAAATTAGTAGAATATCCTGAAATATTATCCTGATTCATCCAAAGATCTTTTTATGGAAATATTCTTCCGGCATTCTTGAATTTTACTCCACAAAGAAGTATCATGTCGATAATTTGACGTTATTGATTTCTAGATAAATTAAATTATAAATCTTTAAAATTTATCCTTGAACTTGTTTTATTGAATTATTATGTCATTGTCATCATCCTCATGCTTATATTGTGATGAAAGTCATCTTTGGCTTACGTGCATAGATGGACTTGGTATGATTATGACCGTGGATTATTCAAGATAATCATGACCGTAATGTGACGAAATGATGTGGTGAAAGTCCTCATCGGCCTGTAGTTCATCGATGGACAATTGTTGGTATGATTATGACCAAGGATTATTTGGTATAATCATGACCATTGATGATTACATGAATATCCTTGGTCGTGATGCAGGATGATTCAATTTTATTTATTAATTAAGTCGAGTCTCAAATGATAAAGTTGATGAAAAACTTTTAAATCATAGAAGATAGTAGATTTTATGCTCTACTTGACTCTTCTAATGGATTGCTTATTCACCGCAGCTTGTTGATCTAAAACTTGTTGTCTATTATATTCTATCAGTTGTTGTACTGTTGAAGGCTAATGATAATTTATTCTGCATTATCTTAGTCTTAATATTTCTTACTGGGCTAGTTGAGCTCACCCTTTTTTTCACTGTTCTCTTTAGGAAATGAGAATATAGCTGGGACGAGTCGGGGAACGGATTGACGGTCCAGATGGTTGTTTTAGTAGTCCTCACTATTTTATAAAATAGTATTATAATAAATATAATGAAGACTCCATTTAGTGTGGATATTGTCTAGATGACAATATTCTTATTGAAACTCTTAGATTATGTTTTGTCGTATTTTACACGACTGTTGTATAATTAAGTTGTATTTGAATTTTGTACCATGTATTTGGCGACTCAAGATGGGTGATGTATACCTATTTTGGGGGCGCCACAGCTTGGTATCAAAGCTTAGGATATGATCCCCGGTCGAGATGTGAGACAAGAACTAGGAGGGGAGAGACGGGGAATTCATTCGTTAGTATGACCTATCTAAGTTTATTTGGTATTTAATTGGTAGGTCAGAGTATAGGGATAATATGTGATATGTTAATTAACCCTTGTTTTGTGGAAATATTTAAAAATGGCATCCGAAAATGTTAAGATAAGCAATGAAGCACATGAGACCGTTGAGTCACCACAGATTAATACCCAGGATAATGTGCAACAGGAAGACAATAATCCTCAGGTAAACAACAACGATCAAATGATGAACAATGGGATGTTCAGAGATTTTATGCAATTCATGCAACATCAGGCGAGGGCGGCTCCTGTCCAAAATGCAGTGTGAAACACCGACAACTCTCTGACGGGCCACCGCTAAGCGCTTCAAGGAGCTTGGACCACCGAGTTTTTTGGAGAGCCAAAACCACTTAAGGCGAGACGTGGATAAAGCAGATCAACAAGATATTTGATGTCTTGGGATGCTCCGAGGAGCAAAAGGTTCCCTTTGCCACCTTCATGTTGTGAGCAGAGGCAGATTACTGGTGGGAATCTGTAAAGCGTACTCAACCTGCCGCACTGAAGATGTCTTGGGAGAAGTTCCAAGAACTATTCAACGACAAGTACTTTCCTGAAAGTATTCATCACATGAAGGAGGTAGAGTTCATCAAGCTTGAGCAAAATAATATGATCGTGGCACAAAGACGGTTAAGTTTGCCGAAAGTTGTCCTCGGTTTTGCGTCCCACTTGGTTGATAATGAGGAGAGAATGACGCGGATGTTTCTAAGAGGTTTGAAACCCGAGATACGTCAATACCTAATTTCTCACAAACTGTGTTTGTATTCGGATGTTGTGAATAGGGCTCAGCTTATTGAGCGCGATAATGAGTCAACCCAACCAAGAGAGAGCAAATGACAAGTCGATAATACCAAAGGGTAGCAATCATCGGCGGTGACAACAAGCGTGAGGGAATCAACATGCCGTAAATGGTAATCACTTCTGGGTAATCATGGCCATGACAATAAGAGTGACATTTCAAGAAGAGGAGATTTAACAATGATGGAAAGACGCCAAAGACCAAAGACCTGTTGTTAAGGAAGGAGAACGACCACCATCAGATATGTTACAAATGCGAGGGGAGGGACATATCACCCAAACCGCATGATGCAAATTCAAAGCATGTTACAATTATGGAAGAGAAGGTCACCTAGCCCGATTTTGTCGCGCACCAAAGTCAAGTCCAAATGGATGGAGGCATCAAAGGCCATCCCTGCATAAGACAAAACCGGTAGTTCAAGGAGAGCGCTTTGTCGAAACTCCCAAAAAGCGAGGAATCCAACGAGGTGATCACGGTAAGCTAATCATAAACTCTAGCGAAGTATATACCTTATTTGATACCGGCTTCTACCCATTCTTTTATTTCTCCTACTTGCGCCAACATTTAAATTTGACTCCTGAGAAATTAGACTTTTACTTATCTCGCTGAAACTCCGCTGGGAGAAACCTTCATTACATCCACTCGCTTTATAAGTCTTGTTTGATTCAAATCGAGAATCGCACGTTACCTGTCGATCTTATTTTTTTGAAAATACTTGCATTTGATGTGATTTTAGGGATTAATTGGTTAACTACTCATCATGCTAAAATCGATTATTTTTCTAAGGTTGTTAGCTTTCATATTCCAAACCAACCTATTATAAGAATTCAAGCAAACAAACCACTAAAGTCAATCACTGTCATATCAAGTCATAAAGCTATTCGTTTATTGAAAAACGGATGTCAAGCTTTCGTAGCCCATGTCACGGATTTAAATAAAAATACGTCAGATTTCAATGATATTTCTATTGTTAATAAATTTCCAGATGTATTCCCTGAAGAACTTCCTGGCCTACCCCCAGAGCGTGAAATTAAATTTTGTATCGACCTTGAATCTGGTACAAAACCCATTTCCAAAGCCCCATATCGAATGGCTCCTATTGAACTTCGTGAGTTAAAACCCAACTACAGTGAATTGTTAGACATCGGTTTCATTCATCCTAAGACGCCTCCTCGGGGTGCTCCTTCGCTTCTATTCGTGAAGAAGAAAGATGATGAAGTATGCGATTTTGTATTGATTATCGGGAGTTAAATCATGTCACCATCAAAAATAGGTACCCGCTTGCCTCGCATTGATGACCTGTTTCGACCAAATTGCAAGGAGCCAAATTCTTTTCAAAGATCGATCTTCGTTTCCTGATATCATCAATTGAAGATTAAAACCGATGACATTCCAAAGACTACTTTCAAAACTCAGTACGGGCATTATGAATTCCTAGTCATGTCTTTTGATCGACTAATGCTCCCGCCGCCTTCATGGACATGATGAACCGAGTATTCAAGGAATATTTGGATCACTTTGTGGTCGCCTTTATTGATGACATCCTCATATACTCCAAAACCCGAAAGACCATGAGCAACACTTGAGGTCGATACTCCAAAAGCTTCGTGAAAACAAGCTATATGCCAAGTTAAAGAAATGTGAGTTCTGGCTTGAGGAAGTTGAATTCCTTGGGCACGTAATATCAAATCATGGAATATCCGTCGACCCAACAAAGATTGAAGCAATTCAAAGTCGGGAGCAACCTAAGTCGCCGACCAAAGTACGAGCTTTTTCTTACTTAGTTGGTTATTATCTGAGATTCAGTGAAGGGTTTTCTCTAATCGCTACTCCATTAACTCAAATTGACTCAAAAGATACAAAATTCATTGGAGCGAAGAATGTGAAAAGAGTTTTCAAGAACTCAAGAGAGACTCATTTCAACACCTGCTCTTACAATACCATCCGCCTTGAGGGATTTGTCATCTACAAAGGATGCTTCAGCAAAGGGTTAGGATGTGTTCTCATGCAACATGGGAAAGTCATAGCCTTATGCCTCACGACAACTCAAAGAATATGAGAGGAATTATCCTACTCATGATCTAGAGTCAAGCAAAGCAATATTTTTTGGCGCTTAAGATTTGGAGGCATTACCTGTATGGAGAGAAGGTGGAGATTTATACGGATCATAAAAGCCTCAAATATTTCTTCACTCAAAAGGAACTCAACATGCAGCAACGACGATGGCTTGAGCTTTTGGAAAGATTATGATCATACCATCCAATACCATCCTGGAAAAGCAAAGGTGGTACCCGACGATTGAGTAGAAGATCATATGCGGTACGAAAAGCGATATTGTCAACGCAAAGGCCCATTTGTGTATGACTTACAAAGGATGGAGATAGAGTTAAAGACTCAGGACCCATATGATGATGGCGAATATACGAGTAGAACCGACTTTTAATTGATAAAGTTAAAGTCGCTTTCAAGCTACGCACTCGAGCCGATGCGCGTATGAGGAAGAAAGTACAAGAAGGTGCTATTCCGTAAGCAAGAATCGATGAAGAAGGAATACTTCGAGTCAACTCTGCACTTTGTGTTCCTAACGATTCTCGACTTGAAGTATAAAATCATGATGGAGGCGCACAACACAACATTTGCAATCCATCTCGGGAGTACCAAAATGTATCGTGATCTTCGACATACATTTTGGTGGAGCAATATGAAGAGAGAGATATGAGGGGTTTATCTCAAGGTGTCTAACTTGTCAACGAGTCAAGCGCAGCATCAAGTGCCAAAAGGTCCATCAGAACCACTTGAAATTCCGTAATGGAAGTGGGAGCACATTACCATGGATTTCACATCGGTCTTCCCAAGGTTTCTCAAGGCATAGATGCGATTTGGGTCATTGTTGATAGATTGACCAAGTCCGCTCATTTCTTACCGATATGAGAAACTTTTACACTTGAACGCCTTGCTAGTATGTACATAAACGAGATTGTAAGATTGCATGGTATGCCAAAGATCCATAGTTTCCGATCGAGACCCAAGATTCACTTCAAGATTTTGGGTTAGTTTGCAAAAAGCTATGGGCATAGATTTATGATTTAGTTCGCATATCATCCTCAAATGGATGGGCAAATCGAAAGGACTATTCAAACTCTTGAAGATTTATTAAGACTATGTGTCCTTGACTTCAAGGGAAGTTGGGACAAGTTCTTACCATCGGTGAGAGTTTTCCTACAACAATAGTTATCAAGCAAGTATCGGCATGGGCTCCATTTGAGGCGCTGATGGAAGAAAGTGTCGCTTCCAAAGATGTCGGGATGAGGTGGGTGAAGCAACGTTGTTAGGGACCGAGTTGGTACGTATGACTACTTTAAAAGATTCAAACGATCCGACAACGTATAAAAACCTCACAAGATCGACAAAAGAGTTATGTTGATCTTCATCGAAAGGACGTGGAATTCAATATTGGAGATCATATGTTGTTACGTATTGCTCCTTGGAAAGGAGTTACGAGATTTGGAAAGAGAGGAAAGCTCAATCCTCGATTCATTAGCCCATTTATAATCCTCAATCGAGTAGGAACTGTGACCTATAGACTCACCTTACTGCCAAGTATGTCTCATGTTCATAATGTTTTTCACATATCTATGTTACGTAAATATGTGAAAGTCCCAAATCACATTATTAAATTAGAACCAGACGAGATAGAGGAAGATTTAACATATGAAGAGTTATCTGTTAAAATCTTGGATAAAAGGATCATATTCTACGCCCAAGGTTATACCTCAAGTCAAAGTTTTGTGGAGAAACCACGATGTGGAAGAAATGACCTCGGGAGTTAGAATCGAGATGAAGTCAAGATATCCTCACCTCTTCGATATACCAGTACGCACTCTAATTTTGAGGACGAAATTTCATAAGAAGGGAGGTTGTAAGACCCTAACTTTTATGAATAAAGAATAATTTTCTCAAATATATTTTTTTGAATATTATGGTGTGGATTTGATATAATGTTATAGTTGTGGGTAATATTTATAAATTTTGCAAAGTAAGCAAGTTGTTATAAAATATTCAATTGGTCGGGAATATTCATTTTAATAGGAAATATTCGTACGATTTACACAATCATTGGTGGACCCTCACAACGGAAGTATTGTCGTAGTTAAAAATGACATGTAATTATCTTTTATAAAAATAACGACGAAAAGTGTTACCGTTAAAATTGTTGAACTACCCTAGTAGTAAAAGTACAAGAATACGCTGGTTGCATAAGAGCACACCAGGTATTGATTATTGATGCTTACGTGAGAAGTCACTCGCTTATACTCAATTATTGCTACAAAGAATTGTCGATCATATCTCTAATATATTATTGATTCAATTATTGTCACAAAGATCATCTCGTGATAATATATATTTATTAAATCAATAATTGAGACGACAAAGTTATTCATATTATTATTTGTAATATTGACAATGTCTAGAAGTTCTGTCAAGGAGAGTTTCGTCACCTAATCATGCACCAATAAGGAGAAAAATCATTATCTAAAGCCCCCTTTCCTCGGAAACGACCCGTTATTAAATATTGTGAATTATAATATTAATGATGAATAAGTTCGTGTTGATTAAAGATGAAATTGATAGTTCCATTGTGTTGGGAAATTATTAGTGTTAGTGGAAAATCGACATTTATTTCGATAATAATTGATGTCCGGAGGTTATATCGACCAATCGGGTAATTAACCAAATAAATGAGCAATTAATTGCTATTAATTCACATGCTTATAACTATGTGTTCACATGTATATACTATTGATTCACATTATTTACTATTAGGGGAGTTGGTGCAAGATTGATAATACTTGCATGACTAAATTAAAAATGGAGGTATAGTTGAAGGTACTATACTGTAATTAGTTTTTTCACATGATTATACTATTGAGACACATGAATGAACTATTAATTCACATGATTTACTATTAGGGGAGATGGTCCAAGTTTGATAATACTTGCAGGACTAAATTAAAAATGAAGAAAAAGAGGGAGGTATTATACTGTAATATTTTGAGCCCCAAAATATGAAATTATTGAAACTATATTTTCCTATAAATAGAAGCTCATTCTTTCTTCATTTCTCACCAATTCACTAAGTCTCACAAGAGCAATTATTATAGAGAGAAATTATAGAGAGAAAGAAGAAGAGAAGTCTCTGCTACCTCACTATTCTAAAGATCCAGCTTTCTTCTAAGGTAAGGGGTATTATTTCTTTCATATTCATGAAGAGAGTTATTTCTTCAATATTCGTAAGGGTTGTATTCCATTCTTTATTATTCTGTTGAATAACTCTGTCTAATATCATTCTTTTCTTCTCGTTATTCCATTCTTTATTATTCTGTTGAATAACCTCGTCTGCGCGGCCTATCGCATGCCCGGTGAATTCTTCTATTATTCCATTCTTTATTATTCTGTTGAATAACTCGCTTTTTGGGTCTATCGCCATGCTTTATTATTCGTTGAATAACATGTCGGTGAATTCTTCCATTATTATTCCATTCTTTATTATTCTATTGAATAACCTATCTATGTGGATTACCGCATGCATGGTGAATGATCCTTCAGATTCATTCCTTATTAAATTATGGAAATGATCTGTTTACGTGATTACCGTATACGGCGGAAAAAAATCCATTTGCGCTTCATATATTCTATTATACTCACTTGGTTAAAGTTTTGGCTTCTATACTCCATGAAATTAGTAGAATATCCTCGATATTTGCGCTTCATCCAAAGATTTTTCATGGAAATATTCTTCCGAGCATTCTTGAATTTTACTCCACAAAGCAAAGATCATGTCGACAATTTGACGTTATTGATTTCTAGATAAATTAAATTATAAATCTTTAAAATTTATCCTTGAACTTGTTTTATTGAATTATTATGTCATTGTCATCATCCTCATGCTTATATTGTGATGAAAGTCATCTTTGGCTTACGTGCATAGATGGACTTGGTATGATTATGACCAAGGATTATTCTAGATAATCATGACCGTAATGTGACGAATGATGTGGTGAAAGTCCTCATCGGCCTCGTAGTTCATCGATGGACAAATTGTTGGTATGATTATGACCGTGGATTATTCGATATAATCATGACCATTAATGATTACATGAATATCCTCGGCCGTGATGCAGGATGATTCGATTTTATTTATTAAGTCGAGTCTCAAATGATAAAGTTGATGAAAACTTTTTAAATCATAGAAGATAGTAGATTTTATGCTCTACTCGACTCTTCTAATGGATTGCTTATTCCGTCGCAGCTTGTTGATCTAAAACTTGTTGTCTATTATATTCTATCGCTTGTTATATCATTGAAGGCTAATGATAATTTATTCTCGCATTATCTTAGTCATAATATTTCTTATCGGGCTAGTTGAGCTCACCCTTTCTTTCACCGTTTCTCTTCGTGAAATGAGAATATAGTCGGGATGAGCTCGGGAAATGGATTGACGGCCCGATGGTTGTTTTAGTAGTCCTCACTATTCTATAAAATAGTGTGATAATAAATGTAATGAGGACTCCATTTAGTGTGGATATTGTCTAGATGACAATATTCTTATTGAAACTCTTAGATTATGTTTTGTCGTGTTTTACAAAGGTTGTATTTGAATTTTGTACCATGTATTTGGCGACTATGGGTGATGTATACCTATTTTGGGGGCGCCACAAACAAAGATATTCGATTTTGCACAACAATTGTAATAATGAAGTTGTAGTTATTTTTTGTACCATGTTTTATTTGAATTTTGTACCATTTTGGGAGCGCCATATAATACACAGGTCATTATCCGCCAATTACGAACAATCGCTATCAATTAGGTTATGAATATGATGATGCCCAAAGATTCTTCATACCATGAGAGTGGGAGTGATACTAACATACTCCATTAATATAACGAATGAATAATAACATGAAAATAAATTAAAGGCTTCTGAAATAGAAAAACTCAACTTTTGAATCAAGAATGAATAACAAGAAACAAAAGAACTTCTGAAGGTCATAAGACCTTGAACTATGTCCTAGGTTGTCAAGAGTTTATACTTGAAACCTTTAACAGTCATAAGACTATGGACTCTTCTTCTCATACTTAGGGGGATCAGCCCTTAGTACCATACTGTGCACAATATCTTAACACTAATGCATAAGTAATCCCCTATACAGGGTTGTTCATCTCAGTTTGACATTAGAGTCCGCACCAAAGGAAGTTTGGTTTGGATAATTCATCAAGGGTTCTGAAATTTAGAACGCTCATCAACTATGGACTAGTCGAATCATTAAGGGTTCACTAGTCTAACAAAGTTCAATGAAAGAATCGATAGTTTAAAATTGAGTAGCAATCTCAAAAGGTATACAATAGAATAATTATTGTATAACAGAAACATACTTTGAAAGATTAATACATTTTAATATAATAAAATGGACTTGATCAATAATAACGAGAATTTGTTCGACGTAAAGAGATAACTTATAAGCTCATATAAAGATAACGAGTAGGGTTAGAAAACTTGCCTCGTGCGTAGATTACACGTTAATTAAAACTCGTTCCTTGATTTAAATCCTACATATCATTTACGTTCACAATACCAGTCAATTATTGATAAGTAGATCTTTTACGTACTTATTCGGTATCTTTTACTTGAATTAGTTGCTTATATTCATGTGTCTTAGTTACTTTTCATGCATTTTGTATTTATTTTGTAGATCTTATGCTTGGGAACAATGTGAGCGATTATTGGTATGAAAACGCAAGGAAAAGCAAGGAAAATGCAAAGAAAAACAATTCGGACATCATTTGGGCTTTCATGTTTACTTCATGTTCTTGGTTTGGAACTTAGCTTACATTATATAGCGTCTTCGTAGCTTTCCAGAACATCTTGAATCGTTCTAATCGGAGTTCGGATCCAAGAGTTATGATTTTTGTACCAACGGACGTCAAACTTCGCTGTTTTGGTTAGCCATTTTCATAGCAGTCTCTTCCAGCCCAATTTCATCCTTGATTCGTCCATAATTTCTCAATCCTCAAAGAATGAAAGTTGTAGATCTCGTCGATATCTTCATTTGGATAGGTGGCAGGTCCCGTAACTCTTCCCGGATCAAAGGTTATGGCCATTTTACCATAGGACACTGTAGCAGCAAAATGGACCGCGCGGGCGCGCGAATTTGTGCGCGGCCGCGCGACCCTTGAGCCAAAAAACGCGACGCGCGACTTCGGACGATGACCACAGCTGACTTTTCATTAAATAGAGCAATTGAAGCGTAATTGAGGGAGGGGTTCAATTAGGGCTTATATATTAGATGTATATTCATTATGTAAGACATATTCCACCCCTTGGGGGCTAAACTCACTATTATTTTCTTTCTTCAACTTTGAATAAATAGATTAGAGTAGATTAGTGTAGTTCTTTTCTAGAGTTGATTAGATTGAAGACTTGAAGTGATTGGAAAGCATTGACGATTCAACCTTGGATCAAGAGAACAGATTTGCACTTCCATTTTCTACTCTTAACCTCTCTTTGATTCCTATTTGTAATCTTTAATGTTTATTCAATATGTGGATGGTAGATTTGATTCAACTATGATTTAAACTCTATTCTGAGATTGCAATGGATTCTATGGATTAGTTTAATCTGATATATTTCATTGTTAGCTTTATTGATTTCTATGGGATTGTCTATTAAGATTCATGTTTATTTGCTTAGTTGATTGGCCATCAATTACTGTGATAACTCATATGAACTTGAAAGATGAAGTATGGGTTTAGATCTGATCTTAATAGCTTATGATTGTATATTCTACATTGTGATGGGATGTATGATTTGTGCTTAGGATAGACATATACCGAAGCACCATTCGTAGTCAATTGAGAACTTGGGCTTAAACCCTAATTATTTGTAAATCACATAGACATATAGTGGTTTAGGTAATGTGGGTGTTCATGTGTATTCTATCAATTGTGGATTATATGTGATATGGGTAAAGTACATTGAGAGATGGATATACTTTACTTTCGTGTTCTCGACTAACAATCCGGTATAATTAATTTGGTTTGAGATGAAATGCATGGATTTGAATGAGTCAATAGATGAAATTATAATCTCAGGTCTTCATTATCTAGTCTCACTCTAGGAATAATTAGGTTTATTTAATTTTATAGTTTTTATCACAATATAATATCATTCGTTTAAATAAGACTGAAATGGTTATGGGCTAATGCTTGGTGAAACTTTATTAGTTAATTCTCCGTGGGAACGATACTTTACTTACTCTTTATTACTTGTTGACCGTGTATACTTGCACGCATATATAGATCGGTAAAACGACCAACAATTATAAAGTACTAGTCATCACAAGTTAATTTTTTTTTGTCTAACTAAAATTCATGACTATACTTAGTCAAATTATTACACTCATTGTCACCATTAACACTTCATGAACAATAAGCTAACTATGCATTCAATCATTCAATTCACACGTACATGTGTTATTGACATGCTAAGAACATATTTTAACACCTCATTATATGTCTAACAAGTTTTTATGTTCATTAGATTAAGTTACCAACACATTGCTAGGCTTAAATATTTTAAAAACTCATTTCATTATTTCGCTAAGCTGAAATAATGCATTACCCATCATTATACTAGGTCTTAACGCCGCTGTGTAGTGGTGCTACTATTGGGTATCTGCATCATGCACATGAAGTCTTAGGCCTAGAGTTAGCATCATACAAGAAAAACTCCAGTTTTCCAATTTCCAAAAAAAACGTAAACAAAGTAATTTAACATTACATGGTCATTGAATTCACCAGATTAAACATACCCACATGTTAGAATTTGTATATAATCATTACCCAACATTTTATAGAGTGATTTTAACCAATTAAAACACATAATTACAGAATTAAAACATGCAAATTTCACTATTCTTGGTGTTCTTGAAGGTTTTGAACAAAAACATAAAACTTTACACTACGGATTCGTTATAACACCAATTCCATCCATTCAAATTTTGTTTTCTTCATTTTAGCATGCATAATTATATACAAGTGGAAATTTTACAAAACAATTTATGTTTGACATATTAAATCACGTATAAGGGCCATATGGCCATATTCTATACTCTATAACTTTTGAAGCCATAACATACGCTAATATTATGAAACTGATGATATGGAAACCTATATAATATATAATAAAACATGTTATGCTAATCATATTATTACATATATCCATATAACAACACAATTTCCCATTTACAGAGATTTAACAAAGAGATTGGAAACCATTTTCAAGAAAGCTTAATGACGTAAAAAAAAATGAGAATTGGGTTAGAGAGAATTACCCGGAGCGTAGAGTGAGTAAAGATAACAATCCCTTTTTCAGATACTACCTCAATCACAGAGTTTTCTCCCACAATTCCTCTGAATCCTCTCTGAACTCTCTCTAAATTCTCTGACTCTCAGTTTGAACACTTAATAGCAAAGTACGTAAAACAAAGAAACTAACCCTTTATATGAGAGAGTTGAGGTCGCCATCCATACGGGTTTAATCCGCCTCAACTCTCTTAAGGCCTCGTTTGGCTAGCCTTTAAAGGCTTATATCCCATTAATTTAATTAAACCTTTATAATATAGTTTAAATAATGTCACACTCCTTTATAAATTAAATCCAATATCTTATTTAATTTAATTAAATAACATATAATAATTTCTCATAAATCCACATAGTCACATAATTAAATTTCTCATTTATTAATAATGTCAAATTATTAAATCTCTAATTAATTATTAAATTAATTAAAATACTATTAGGCTTATTAAATATTTCTTTTATTATAATAAACTCACATAATTACATACTTGAATAATAAAAAATTCTCCACAATAATTTAATAAATATAACACATATAATTAAATTAATCTACTACAATTTCATCAATTAATTATTTAATCTAATAATTAATTCATCGAAAAATATTTATTCAATCCAATAAATATTAAAATTAAATTACAAAATCTCGGTTGTCACATCTTTCCCCCCTTAAAAGAATTATGCCCTCAGAATCACAACTTAAACAATTCGTCCCGTTACATTCTCCCCCCTTACAACGATTATGTCTCCAGAATCGCTTATAATAATCTAAGTAAATAAATAAGGATAATTCTTCATCATATTCTCTTCGAGTTCCCACGTTGCTTCTTCAAAGACATATGGTTCCTCCAAATTACCTTAATGTAAGGTATTACTTTATTTCTTAGAACTTGCTTTTTTTGATTGATTAATCCGAATGTGAATTTCTTCGTAAGATAAGTCTTTGTCAAAATGTAAGGGTTCATATTCAATCACGTGCTTGTAATCGAGTTTATAGGGTCGTAGGACTGAGACATGGAAAACGTTGTGGACATTCTCTAGAGCTGGAGGTAAGGCTACCTCATAAGAATCGCTCAATTCTTCAGAGAACTTCAAAGGGTCCAATGAATCTTGGGCTTAATTTCCCTTTCTTTTCGAATCTGATCTTTTCCTTCCAGGGAGAGACCTTTAAAAACACATAACTACCCGACTCGAACTCAACATTTTTACGGTGTGGGCTGCCAGATTTCTTCCGCCTCTATCTTGAGTCATTGTCCAATCTTGTTCGGATTACTTTAACTATTTTTGCTATTTTTTGTACCAATTCCGGGCCTAGTAATTATCTTTCGCCAACTTCATCACAGTATAGCGGAGTTCTGCACTTTCTACCGTATAACGCTTCATAAGGCGGCATGCCAATACTAGAATGGTAACTGTTGTTGTAGCCGAACTCTACGAGCGGTAGATGGTCACCCCAATTTCCTTTAAAGTCCATTATACAAGCTCTTAACATATCTTCCAATGTCTGAATTGTTCTTTCACTTTGTCCATCTGTCTGAGGGTGATATGTCGTGCTCATTCGCAACTGTGTACCCATGCATTCTTGTAGACGTTTCCAGAAGTTCAACGTAAAGCGCAGATCTCTATCAGAAACAATTGACACCGGAAATCCGTGCCTTGAAACAATCTCTTTCACATATAACCTTGCCAACTGATCTAAGTTGAATCTGATTTTGATCGGAAGGAAGTGTGCGGATTTCAATCAATCACCAACAATAACCCATATCGCGTCGTAGCCTTTTCGAGTTGTTTCAGAGGCCAATCATGAAATCCATCGTAAAATGTTCCCATTTCCATTCGAATCTCTAAAGGTTGTAGTAACCCACTCCTACCTCGATGTTCTCGCTTTTAACTTCCGCATATGTCGTGCACTTGAAACACATTCTCGCAACCTCTCGCTTCAAATTTGGCCACCGAAATGTTATCAAAGATCTTGGTACATCTTGGTACTACCCGGGTGAATCGAATATCGTGAGTTATGAGCCTTGCTCAAAATTTCTTCCTTAATCTCCTCGTATCAAGCAGTACCCAAATTCTACTCTCAAACCTCAAAGATTCCTTCCTTATCCATCTTGAATCTTAATTCGGTTCCTTCGGATATCTTCTTTTTCACTATTTTACATTCATCATCCTGAAGTTGAGCCTCCTTAATCTCGCCTAGTAGAGTTGTACCAGATCAGTATCTCAAAACGACTTCTCATCGATCTCCATAGGACACTTAACTTCCAATTCCAAATTTTTCCATTGCTTTGAAATTTATGCCTCCCTGCTCGCTTAACATCATCGCCTCTCTCGACCCTTTCTACTTAAGGCGCCTAAGAACCACATTTGCCTTACCCTTGATGGTATAGAATCTCACAATCATAGTCCTTAATTAACTCCAACCACCTTCTTTGGTAGCGTGTTCAAGTCTTTCTCGTGTGAAAATATATTTTGAGACTCTTGTGGTTTGTATATATTTCACACTTCTCCCCATAGAGATAGTGCCTCCAGATTTTCAAAGAAAAAACTAATGCAGCTAACTCTAAGTCATGGGTCGGATACCCCTTCTCATAATCTTTCAGTTGTCGTGACGCATACGCAATGACTCTACCATTCTTCATAAGCACACAGCCAAGTCCTTTATGCGATGCATCACTATAAACCACAAAATTTCCTGTATCATCCGGAAGAGATAACACAGGTGTTGAACTCAACCTCTTCTTTAATTCTTGAAAGCTTTCCTCACACTTCTCCGTCCAAACAAATTTCACCAATTTCCTAGTCAAATTCGTCAACGGAGTTGCGATCCTAGAAAAATCTTGAATGAATCTTCTGTAATAACCTGTCAATCTGAGAAAACTTCTTACTTCCAACGGCGTCTTCGGTTGATCCCAGTTAATCACAGCTTCGACTTTGGAGGGGTCCACCGAAATTCCGTCCCTATCAATCACATGTCCTAGAAATTGTACTCTTTCAATCCAAAATTCACATTTCAAAAACTTGGCATACAACTTCTCCCTTCTCAATGTCTCTAATGTCACCCTCAAATGTTCTTCATGTTCTTCCTTGGTTTTCGAATATACCAAAATGTCATCTATAAATACCACTACGAATTTGTCCAAAAACGGCTTGAACACTCCATTCATTAAGCTCATAAATGCTGCAGGAGCATTTGTTAGACCAAATGACATTACCAAAAATTCGTAGTGACCATATCGTGTTCTAAACGCTGTGTTCGGTACATCCTCTGGTCTCACATTCAATTGATGATAACCACTCCTCAAATCTATCTTTGAAAAGTATCTTGCTCCATTTAACTGATCGAACAGGTCGTCGATTCGCGGTAATGGATATATATTCTTAATCGTGACCTTATTCAGTTCTCTATACTCGATGCAGAGCCGCATTGTCCCATCCTTCTTCTTTACGAATAAAACTGCGCGCTCCCCACTGATACGCTTGGTTGGATATACTTCTTGTCTAGTAATTCTTGTAGTTGGACCATCGGTTCTTTCATCTCTACCAAGTGCCATTCTAGATGGTGCCTTCAATATTGGAGTCGCTCTCGAGCCAAATTGATCACGAATTCAATCGCTTCTATCTGGAGGAAGTCCAGCAAATCATCCAAAAATACGTCTCGAAATCTCTCACTACTGGTATCTCATCTATTTTCGGATTCTCTTTACGACTATCGACTATGTAAGCTAGATATCCTACACAGCCTTGCCTTAACAACCTCCTGACCTGCATCATCATTAGACAACTCGCTTGTCTAGGCGACTTGCTACCATAAAACACAACCTTTGACGGAGTTATAAGGTTAATACGCTTCTTCTGGTAGTCAATTACCGCCCCATAATTGGATAACCAGTCCATACCCAAAATAACATTGAATTCTCCAAGTCGAATAGGGATAAGATCTAAGTTTATGATATTACCCTTAATATCCACTCTATAGTTCTTATGCACGTACTTAACAGGGATTATTTCTCTATTCGCAATTTCTATATTCATGGGGTATTCTAACTCGTCCTTAAACAATTCTAAGTTCTTAGCAAAGTTATCGGATATAAATGAACAAGTAGCACCCGAATCAAATAATACATAAAGATTAACTTTATTTATCGGAATGATACCTGACACCACATCACGAGACTGCATTGCATCCTGTACTATCATGTTGAATGTTCCGGCAAGAGGGTTGGTTGCAGATTGGTCCCGCGATAGTCGAGTGCTTCCACCCAGTATTTCCTTTATTTCCTCCCCGAACCCGTCCCTCCGGATCCCTTCGAGGACAATCCTTTGCAAGATGATCCTTTGAGCCACAAGTGAAGCAGGCACCCTTCTTTGGGTTAGGACAGTTAGGTGTTATGTGGCCTTCCCGACCACAATTGTAGCACACTCATTTACCCTTCATGCAAACTCCTGTGATGAGTTTTTTGCGGAGTCAGGCATGCTTCAATCTTCTTCTTCCGCCTCCTTGTTGACTTCTAGGCGACGAGTTATCGCACCACTTCCTCTTCCGATTATGTCTACCCCCGTGCTACTCCCACCGACGGTTATTTCCTTCATTCTCACTTTTCTTCTTCTTCTCGATCCTCGATTATACTTAGTTACCGTGATCGCTTCCACCTTCAAATGTAGTATGGCTTTCTCTAACACTCCAAAGAAAAGTGTTCAATTGGAACATTGACACCTTGCTATACAACTGAGGCTTCACCCCTCGTCGAATTGTCTTGCCTTCCTCTCATCGGTATGCACTTGGTATGTGGCGAACCTAGCCAACTCGTTGAACCTTGCCACATAATCTGCTACGGACATACTCCCCTATTTCAATTCCAGAAACTGAACTTCCATATGATTTTGTGAACTGGTCGAAAAGTACATCTTGAAGAACATCTCTTTGAATCTCTCCCAGGTTATTACACCTTTACCTCCCCGTACTTTGTTTGCCTACCACCAATAACTGGCTTCGAACTTCAGCATGAATGTTGCATACGCGGTCTTCTGGTATTCCCTTACTCTAGCGACATTGAACACCTTCTCCATCTCCATAACCCAGGTCTGAGCTTCGATTGGGTTTATGGATCCCTTAAACTCTGGCGGTCCCACCGCCTTGAAATCCTTGAACGAGGTGCTTAGTGGAGCTTGTGGTTGATTGTTAATTTCTCCGGCTAAAAGGTTCACCAATTGCTAAACAGGGTTAGAATTGGCGTCATTGTTGTTATTCATTGGTTCTTCTTATGCTTGTTGACGGTTTTGTCTTCTTCTAGGTGGCATATTTTTGTTAAGAACATACTCTTATTATGTCTTTATTCAATCCCTTAAACATTTAAGGCTTAACTAAAACATTTAATCATAATCACTTAACACATTATATCAATAAACTCTGATATTTTATTCAATTCAAAAGTTTAAACATCATAAGATAGCATCACTGCTATTTACATCCACTATCCCGAGATAAAGAATCTACAGGATTTAAAACATTAAAATATTCCTTTGTTTATAAACACATCGGAATTTACATCTTTAACTACCAGATAATTTTCACATAATTAAACTAATACTATCACTGCCTATTAAGGCGTTGAATAGCCTTGCCACGTTCTTCTTCCATAATGCGAGACATCGTCCTGCAATCTAGCATATATGATGGTAGACCTTCAAACTAGATTGGATACTTCATAACTCGATCCTGGGCCGCATCCATTGCATTGTGAAGTGTAGAGTACGTCTCCCCAAGCTTAGCCTTCTTTGCACGACAATCCTCTTCAGCAAGATCAGCACAACGTGACTCTCTTACCCAGCCCTTCTCTGTTAATGTCAGTCTTTCTGAGCTCTCTTTCAGATCTTTCTTCAACATCTCTATTTCTTCGGTCTTCTCCTCAGTTTGACCCTTCTCGTGAACCAAATCCCACTCCACGTTTCCTAAACGTGTGTGAAGAGTCACAATTTCCCCATCCTTCTGCTCGATGGTACTCTGCTGCATAACAGTCCTCTCCTTCAGCTCCTGAACAGTGTCTTGCAACTCTATGTACGATCATAAAGTGCATCATACATCTCAAAGATCAATGGAGTTCTGTGGAACTCTCTCTTCCTCCTCTTCTTCAAAGAATCCTCCTCCTGGATCGGCCTCGTGCTCATGCTCCCCGACCAACAACAAAGGATCAACGGAGATGGCTCTCTCTGTACTAACTGCTCTCGATTTGACATGAATGTCCTGTGGCTCCTCCTCTGAGTAGGTACTCGGGGTTCCTCCTCCCCACTCGACTAGCTCCTCTAACATCCCACATCCCCGACAACAAAATTTAAGTTTTAGTTACTAATCCGTGCTAGCTTAACACAAAGATTAACACATAAGCACATAAAGTCTTTTATTATCTTCAATGAATTAAGAAATTCATTTCTTAAAAACTCGATAAGAGTTTACCACCACTATGTTCTCGATCTCCTACAAGGTTACTACCTAAGGTTATTCCCCACCTAAGGTTCATAACCTATGCCTTTGATACCAACTCAGTGACACCCCCAAATCCGGTGATTTCCATTTCCACGAGATTTGGTGTTCATCTGACAAATATCATCTATCTATCTACCCATAAGTAAATGCAAACCATGCAATAGATAGAAATAATAAATAAATCTCCCTTTATAGGGTTACATCACCGCATAATAATAAAATCCTGTGTTGCTTCTAACCTTAAACATCTCATATTTAAATCATAAACAAATAATAGTCTGTAAATAACATCAAGTCTAATATCATTACATAACCACATAAATAACCAGTCTTCTTGCCCTTGCCTTTACTAGTGGAAGGCTCGTCTGATCTTTCGTTCTTAACTGCAATGTTATTATTATGCAAGAGTGAGCACGATTGCCCACAAGTATAACAATATAACAAATGAATAATAACATGCGAATAAATTAAAGGCTTCTGAAATAGGAAAACTCAACTTTTGAATCAAGAATGAATAACAAAAAACAAAAGAACTTATGAGGGTCATAAGACCTTGAATTATGTCCTAGGTTGTCAAGTGTTTATACTTGAAACCTTTAACAGTCATAAGACTGTGGACTCTTCTTCTCGTACTTAGGGGGATCAGCCCTTAGTACCATACTGTGCACAATATCTTAACGCTAACGCATAAGTAATCCCCTATACAGGGTTGTTCATCTCGGTTTGACATTAGAGTCTCGCACTAAAGGAAGTTTGGTTTGATAATTCATCAAGGGTTCTAAATTTAGAACGCTTTCATCAACTATGGACTAGTCGAATCATTAAGGGTTCACTAGTCTAACAAAGTTCAACAATGAATCGATAGTTTAAAATTGAATAGCAATCTCAAAAGGTATACAATAGAATAATTATTGTATAATGTAATCATACTTTGAAAGATTAATACATTTTAATATAATAAAATGGACTTGATCAATAATAACGAGAATTTGTTCAACGAAAGAGATAACTTATAAGCTCATATAAAGATAACGAGTAGGGTTAGAAACTTGCCTCGTAAGCGTAGATTACACGTTAATTAAACTCGCTCCTTGATTTAAATCCTACATATCATTTACGCTCACAATACCACCAATTATAACGCATTAGTCATCACAAGTTCATTTTTTTGTCTAACTCAAATTCATGACTATACTTAGTCAAATTATTACACTCATTGTCACCATTAACACTTTATGAACAATAAGTTAACTATGCATTCAATCATTCTATTCACACGTACATGTGTTATTGACATGCTAAGAATTTATTTTAACACCTCATTATATGTCTAACAAGTTTTTATGTTCATTAGATTAAGTTACCAACACATTGTAAGACTTAAACATTTTAAAAACTCAATTCTGTACCATTCTGCTAAGTGGCGCTGCGACACCACTTTTATACTAGGTCTTGGCGCTATGCGGCACCATGCATGCTGCGGGCTTGATATCTGGTTCACATGGTAAGTCTTAGGCACAGAGTTGGCGTCGCGTACAAAACTCCAGTCAAATTTTTAGTTTATGAAGAACACGTAAACAAAGAATTTAACATTACATGGTCATTGAATTCACCAGATTAAACATACCCACATGTTAGAATTTATATATAATCATTACCCAACATTTATAGAGTGATTTTAACCAATTAAAACACATAATTACAGAATTAAAACATTCAAATTTTACTGTTCTTGGTGTTCTTGAAGGTTTTGAACAAAAATATAAAATTTTAACACTACGGATTCGTTATAACACCAATTCCATCCATTCAAATTTTGTTTTCTTCATTTTAGCATGCATAATTATATTCAAGTGGAAATTTTACAAAACAATTTATGTTTGACATATTAAAATCACGTATAAGGGCCATATGGTCATATTCTATACTCTATAACTTTTGAAGCCATAACATACGCTAATATTATAAAACTGATGATATGGAAACCTATATAATATATAATAAAACATGTTATGCTAGTCATATTATTACATATATCTATATAACAACATAATTTCCCATTTACAGAGATTTAACAAAGAGATTGGAAACCATTTTCATGAAAGCTTAATGACGTAAAAAAAATGAGAATTGGGTTGGAGAGAATTACCCAGAGCGTAGAGTGAGTAAAGATAACAATCTCTTTTTCAGATACTATCTTAATCACAGAGTTTTCTCCCACAATTCCTCTGAATCCTTTCTGAACTCTCTCTAAATTCTCTGACTCTCAGTTTAAACACTTAATAGCAAAGTACGTAAAACAAAGCAACTGACCCTTTTTATAAGCAGAGTTGAGGTCGCCACTCCACACGTGGTTTAATCCGCCTTTAACTCCTCTTAAGGCCTCGTTTGGCTAGCCTTAAAGGCTTATATCCAATTAATTTAATTAAACTTTTATAATATAGTTTAAATAATGTTACACTCCTTTATAAAATAAATCCAATATCTTATTTAATTTAATTAAATAACATATAATAATTTCTCATAAATCCACATAGTCACATAATTAAATTTCTCATTTATTAATAATGTCAAATTATTAAATCTCTAATTAATTATTAAATTAATTAAAATACTATTAGGCTTATTAAATATTTTTTTATTACAATAAGCTCACATAATTACATACTTCAATAATAAAAAATTCTCCACATTAATTTAATAAATATAACACATATAATTAAATTAATCTACCACAATTTTATCAATTAATTATTTAATCTAATAATTAATTCATCGAAAAATATTTATTCAATCCAATAAATATTAAAATTAAATTACAAAATCTCGGTTGTCACAAGAGCTGTGATTCTTCCTTCATTGATCAGCATCTGAAATATCTCTTCCATCGGTTGGCCTAAATAGGTAAAATTCCCTTTTGTTGGCTAAATCACGACTGTAAGACCCCAACTTTTATGAATAAAGATTGATTTTTCTCGAAATATATTTTTGAATAGTATGGTTTGGATTTGATGTAATGTTATAGTTGTGGGTAATATTTACAAATTTTACAAAGTAAGCAAGTTGTTATAAAATAATCGATTGGTAGGGGAATATTCATTTTAACAAGAAATATCCGTACGACGACACAATCATTGGTGGACCCCACAATGGAAGTATTGTCGAAGTTAGAAAATGACAGAAATATCTTTTTATAAAATTAATGGCGAAAGTTTTACCGTTAACTATTGAAATACCCGGTGGTAAATGTAAGACCCCAACTTATTATAAATAAAATTGAATTTCCTCTATTCATTATCTTGAAATAATAAGGAGTTAATTTGATATAATGCTTTGGTTATGGGTGAAATGTGCAAATTTTGTAAAATAAGCAAGTGGTTATAAAATATTCATTTTGTCGGGGAATATTTGTTTGGTCGTGGAATATTCTTGTTGTCGGGGAATATTCGTACGACGACGTAGCCATTTGTGGGCCCCATAATAGAATAACTGTCGGATGAAGAAAACGACAAGTTTAAGTTTTTATAAATAACGACGTAATTGTTATCGTTAACACTGTTGGATTACCTGGTGGTTAAAATATAGTAATACGCGTGGTTGCACAGTAGCACACGGTATTGCACAATATTTTTGAATTATTGATTCTTACGTAAGAAGGCACTACTCAATAATTGTTATAGTAATTACTGTTAATTGTCATTGCAAAGTATTTTCCATTATCAGATCAATAATTCATATTATTGGAATAATATTATTAGATAGCATTATTGGCAATGTCTAAGAAAGTTACGTTTGTGGAAAGGGTTTGGTCACCTAATTGCGCCACCAATGAAGAGAAATCTTTATCGAAAAGCCCCCTTTCCTGTGAACGACACAGTTGTCATAATTGTGATTCATAATATTATTTGTGAATAATTAATTATTGATTTATATGATAAAGAAATATTTATTTTATGTAGACATAAATGATGGATAAAAAATATTTATTTTGTGTGGATATAAATGAAGGAATTAATGGTGAGGTATTTTATCAGTATTTTGTCGGAATGGAGGTATTAAAAATCGTCCGTATGTGGATTTCGGGCATTTTTCATTTGAAATTTGGAAAAACTTAAATCTACAAAGTTGTAGAGAATTCAATCTCCTATGGAATTGGCATAAAATTATATTTTTCTGACAAAAGGGCTATTTATTATGAATTATTGAAGTTTCTGATTATTGTTTAAATGGTAAAATATTTTGGAAATTTCTAGAATGGGTGGGCCCCACTTTTGGTTGGTGAGAAATGCGCTGAAATTTTATTTCAAAAGTGGTGGGTATGAATAGTAACAGGTAAAGCCAGCAACTAGCAGGTTAAGTCTACTTCGGCGTTCTGGCATTTTCCTATAAATAGGTGCTTAGGTTAGAATTGAAAATCACATCAGAAACATAAGCTTTCTCTCTCTATATATTATCGAGCATATTTTTGTGAGTATTTAGATACTTTGAGAGTTGATATTCAGTACAAGTTTCTTTCAGCACTATATCCAAAATTTCAGCTGGGAGTAATATTCTTTTGAGGTAAGGTATGTTATTTTCTTCGTAAATTATATTATTTCTTTCAATATCATTATGCTAAAATATTAGTATGAATTTTATTGTGGAATTTCTATCTTTTTGTGTTGGGGTTACTATTCACGTATACGACACTATTCACGTATACAGCACTATTCACAAATACAATACTATTCACCAAAAAATAAAATTTTCTCTTCTTTGTCCCAGATGTCTATTATGGTTACTATCTTTGATTCTATACATGTTTTGATCTTCATTCTTGAATTTTACTCCACTATGGTTTATTATGGAGTGTTCTTGAACTTGAATTATCTAAAGTACGAATCCCTAATCTTTGTTCTTTTGTCTCACTGGATTCGTTTCTTAAAAATATTATTCATCATCCTCAGTCCTAAATGATGATATAAATGAATATCTTTGGCCTGTAGTGTAAAGATGAATGATTACCTGATGAATATCTTTGGCCCATAGTGCAAAGATGAACAGGTGTTGAGATGAACATGACCAACTGGTGATACAAATGAATATCTTTGGCCCGTAGTGCAAAGATGAATATTTGATTCAAGATGTATATTGATTGATGATACATGGATAAAATATTGATGATGGACTTTTAAATTCATAGATGATAGTAGATTTCATTCTCTACTTAATTCTTCTAATGAATTGTTGTTTCCGCTGCAGTTATTGATTTAAAACTTGTTGTCTATTATATTCTATCAGATTTTTCCCTGTTGAGGACTAAGGATAATTTGTTGTACATTATCTTAGTCATAATATTCTTTACTGGGCTAGTTGAGTTCACCCTTTTTCTTTTTGTTCTATTTTTCTTCTCAGGAAGCGAGAATATAGCGGGAAGTAGTCGGGTGTGGAATGATAGTTCTAGACAGTTGTTTAGCAGTCCTCACTATTTTTGTAAAATAGTGTATCAATAATTATAATGAGGACTTTATCTGAGTATGGATATTGTCTATAAGATAATATTTGTATTTAAACTCACAGTATATGTGTTGTAGTATTTTGCACGACAATTGTATTAAAAAATTTATAGTTATTTCTGTACCATGTATTTGACGACTCAGATTGGGTGATGTATACCTATTTTGGGGGCATCACAAAGAAAAGTACTGATAATCGATGTGGTTGTATAATAGCACACCAGTGTTATACAAAAGATCTTTGATTATTGATGCTTACGTGAGAAGTCACTCAGTTATACTCAATTATTGCTACAGTAATTCCTGCATAATATCTCTCATATTATTGATTCAATTATTATCACAGTATCATCTGCATAGTATTTTATATTATTAAATCAATAATTGAGACGACAAAGCTATTCATATTATTATTTACATTATTGACGATGTCTAGAAAGTTCTGTCGAGGAAAGGGGTTTGGTCACCTAATTACGCGTCAATAGGGAGAAATCCTTATCGGAAAGCCCCTTATTTCCTGGGAATGATCTGGTTATTAAATATTATGAGTTATAATATTAATGATGAATAAGTTCGTGTTGATGAAAGATGAAATTGATATTTCCATTGTGCTGGGATTATTAGTGTTTGTGGAAATCAACAATTATTTCGATAATAATTGATTTCTGGAGGTTAAATTGACCAATTGGGTAATTAATCAGATAAATGAGCAATTACTTGCTATTAGTTCACATGCATATAACTATTTGTTCACATGAATGGAACTATTGATTCACATGCATGTACTATAGAGGAAAAGATGAAGGTACTATACTGTAATAATTTGAGCCCCAAAACGTGCAATTTATCGAAACTATGTTTTCCTATAAATAAAAGTTCATTATTCTTTCATTCTCACCAACTAACTATGACTCACAAGAGCAATTATAGATAGAGAAGCTATAGAGAGAAAAGCTATAGAGAAAAAGAAGAAGAGTATTCTGTTACTTCACTATTCCAGTATCCAGTCTTCTTCTAAGGTAAGGGATATTATTTTTGTTCAATACTCGTATGAAATAATATTTTCTTCCATACTCTTATGAAATAATATTTTCTTCAATACTCTGTAGTATGTAAGTAATATTATTTCGTTTTGTATTCCTAATTCTACACTCATTTTGTTAACTATTGCTTCTATACTCCGTAAAAATTAGTAGAATATCCTTGAAATTTATGTTTCATCTAGTATCGTTTTACAAGGATATTTTTCTGAACATTCTTGATAATTTTTAAGCTTTTCATGTCGGAGTACTGCTCACGGGGTACTATTCACAAAGTACTATTCACGGGGTACTATTCATAGAGTACTATTCCTGAAGTACTATTCATGAAGTACTATTTACGGGTTACTATTCACTCAGGTACTATTCACCCAGGGTACTATCCGTGATAAAAATTGATTTCTTTTCTGTCCAAATCATTTTTGATAAAATATTATTCTTGAATTTTACTCCATAAAGCAGTATCATGTTGACAATTTGGACATTATTGAATTCTGGATAAATTAAATTATAAATCTTTAAAAATTTATCCTTTGCTTTCTTTTAATTGAATTCTTATATCATTGTCATCATCCTCATGCTTATATTGTGATAAAACTCATCTTTGGTCGTAGTGCATAGATGGACTATTGATTGGTATGATTATGACCAGAGATTATTCGGTATAATCATGACCGTAATATTATAAATTATGTGGTAAAAGTCTTCATTGGCCCGTAGTGTATTGATGAATAGTGGTTGGCATGATCATGACCATTGGTGAAAACACGAATATCCTTGGCCCGTAGTGCATGGATAATTCGTGGTTGTGATACTAATGAATATCATTGGCCCGTAGTGCATGGATAATTCAGTGATGTGGATTATTTATTGAGTTGAGTCTCAGTGATAAAATTGATGATAAAATTTTTAAATCATAGAAGATAGTAGATATCATAATCTACTTGACTCTTCTAAGGGATTGCTTGTTCCGTTGTAGTTAAACTTGATGTTTATTGTATTTTATCAGTTTAACACTATTGAAGGCTAACAATAATTTACTCTGCATTATCTTAGTCATAATATTTCTTACTGGGCTAGTTGAGGTCACCCTTTTGCTTTCATTGTTCTATTCAGGAAATGAGAACGTAGCCGAGACTAGTCGAGGAACGGAGTGATGGTCTGAGATGGTGTTATAGTAGTCCTCACTATTCTATGAAATAGTGTAATAATAATTGTAATGAGGACTCCATTTGAGTTTGGATATTGTCTAGAAGACAATATTCATGTAAAAACTCTCAGCTCATGTTGTATAATTAAGTTTGTATTTGTATTTTGTACCATGTATTTGGTGACTCAAAATGGGTGATGTATACCTATTTTGGGGGCGTCACAGTTGGTATCAAAGCTTAGGGATATGATCCATGGCTGAGATGTGAGACTAGAACTAGGAGGGGAGAGACGGGTTAATCCTTCGCTAGTATGACCTACTTAAGTTATTTGTTATTTAATTGGTCGGTCATAGTATAGGGATAATATGTGTCATGTCAATTACCCCTTATTTTGTGGTAGTGTTTAAAAATGGCATCTAAAAATGTTGAGATAAGCAATGGAGCACAGGAGACCGTTGAGTCACCACAGATCAATAACCAGGAAAATGTGCATCAGGAAGCCAACAATCCTCATGTACACAACAACACCAACCAAATAATGAACGACAGAATGTTCAGAGGCTTTCTACAATCCATGCAACATCAGGTGAGAGAGACTCCTATCCAAAATACAGGTGGAAACACTGGAAACTCTCGGATGGTCATTGCTAAGCAGTTCAAGGAGCTGGGACCACCAGAGTTTTTGGGAGAGCCAGAACCACTTAAGGCAAAGACGTGGATAAAGCAGATCACCAAGATATTCGATGTTTTGGGATGCTCCGAGGAGAAAAAGGTTCCCTTTGCCACCTTCATGTTGCGAGGAGAGGTAGATTACTTGGTGGAACTGTAGTAAAGCGCACTCCAACCTCGCTTTGATCAAGATGTCTTGGGAGAAGTTCCAAGAACTATTCAACGACAAATACTTTCCCAAAAGTATTCATCACATAAAAGAGGTGGATTTTATCAAGTTGGAACAAAATAATATGACCGTGTCACAGTACGAGGCTAAGTTTGCCGAATTGTCCCGGTTTGCATCCCATTTGGTTGATAATGAGGAGAGAATGGCGTGAATGTTTCTATGAGGTTTGAAACCCGAAATACGTCAATACCTCATTTCTCACAAACTATGTTTATATTCAGATGTTGTAAATAGGGCTCAATTATTAGAGCGGGATAATGAGTCAACCCAACCAAGAGAGAGAAACCGGCAAAACGATAATACCAGTGGTAGCAGTCATCGAAGCGATGACAACAAACGTGGAGGGAATCAACATGCCAGAAATGGTAACCACTTCGGTGGTAATCATGGCCAAGATAATAGAAGTGGAAATTTCAAGAAGAGGATATTCAACAATGATGGAAAGACGTCAACACCAGCACCCGTTCTTAAAGAAGGAGAATGACCACCAATCGTATGCTTCAAATGCAGAGGGGAGGGACACATCAGTCCAAACTGTACGCAGCAGTCCAAAATGTGTTACAATTACGGAAGAGAAGGTCACCTAGCTTGATTTTTTCGTGTAGTAAAGCCAAATCCAGTTGGGATGGTGACACCAAATGCCATCCCAGATAAGTTAAAGTCGATAGTTCAAGGGAGAGCGTTTGTCGTAACCTCCCAAAAAGTAAGGAACATAAACGAGGTCATCACGAGTAAGCTAATCATTAACTCTTGCGAAGTCTATACCTTATTTGATACCGGTTCTACCCATTCTTTTATTTCTCCTACTTGCGCTCAACGTTTAAATTTAACTCCGAAGAAATTAGATTTTGACTTATCTGTTAAAACTCTGTTGGGAGAAACCCTCATTACATCTGTTGTTTATAAGTCTGGTTTGATTCAAATAGGCAACCGCACGTTACCTGTCGATCTTATCTCTTTAAAAATACTTGCATTTGATGTGATTTTAGGGATTAATTGGTTAACTACTCATCATGTTAAAATTTATTGTTTTCGTAAGATTGTTAGTTTAAATATTCCAAACCAACCTAATATACGAATTCAAGCAACCAAACCACTAAAGTCAATCATTGTCATATCAAGCCATAAAGCTATTCGTTTATTGAAAAACGGATGTCAAGTTTTCTTAGCCCATGTCACAGATTTAAATAAAATACGCCGATTTGAATGATATTTCTATTATTAATAAATTTCTGATGTATTCCCACGAAGAACTTCCCCTGCCTACCCCCAGAGCGTGAAATCGAATTTTGTATCGACCTTGAACCCGGTACAAAACTCATTTCTAAAGTCCCATATCGAATGGCTCCTATTGAACTTCCGGAGTTAAAAACCCAACTACAAGAATTATTAGACATCGGTTTCATTCATCCTAGTACGTCTCCTTGGGGTGCTCTTGTTCTATTCGTAAAGAAGAAAGATAGAAGTATGCGACTTTGTATTGACTATCGGGATTTAAATCATGTCACCACCAAAAATAGGTACTCGTTACCACGCATTGATGACATGTTTGACCAGTTTCAAGGTGTCAAATTCTTTTCAAAGATCGATCTTCATTCCGGATATCATCAGTTAAAGATTAAAACCGATGACATTCCAAAGACTGCTTTCAGAACTCAGTACGGGCATTATGAATTCCTAGTCATGTCTTTTGGATTGATTAATGCTCATGTTGCCTTCTTGGATATGATGAAACGAGTATTCAAGGAATATTTGGATCATTTTGTGGTCATCTTTATTGATGACATCCTCATATACTCTAAAAGTTGTGAAGATTATGAGCAACACTTGAGGTTGATACTCCAAAAGCATCGTGAAAACAAGCCATATGCCAAGTTAAAGAAATGCGAGTTCTGGCTTGAGAAAGTAGCATTCCTTGGGCACGTGATATCAAACCATGGAATATTTGTTTACCTGGCAAAGATTGAAGAAATTCAAAGCTGGGAGCAACCTTAGTCAATGACCGAAGTACGTAGCTTTTAGGACTTAGTTGGTTATTATCGGAGATTTGTATAAGGGTTTTCTCAAATTTATACGCCATTAACTCAGCTGACTCGAAAAGATACAAAATTCAGTTGGAGCGAGGAATGTGAGAAGATTTTTCAAGAACTCAAGAGGAGACTCATTTCAGCATTTGTTCTGACAATACCATCTGGTTTGGAGGGATTTGTTATCTACAGCGATGCTTCAGGCAGAGCGTTGGGATGTGTTCTCATGCAACATGGGAAAGTCATAGCCTATGCCTCATAACAACTCAAAGAATATGAGAGGAATTATCCTACTCATGATCTAGAGTTGGAAGTAGTCATTTTTGCACTAAAGATCTAAAGACATTACCTGTATGGGGAGAAGGTGGAGATCTATATCGATCATAAAAGCCTCAAATATTTCTTCACCCAAAAGCAACTCAACATGCGACAATGACGTTGGCTCGAGCTGTTGAAAGATTATGATCATACCATTCAATACCATCCTGGAAAAGCGAACGTGGTAGCTGACGCATTAAGTAGAAGATTATATGTGGGTACGAGTGTGATATTGTCAATGCAAAGGCCCATTTGGTATGAATTACAAAGGATGAAGATAGAGTTAAAGACTTCAGGGACCCATGTGATGATGTCAAATATACGAGTAGAACCAACTTTAATTAATAAAGTTAAAGCTGCTCAAGCTATAGACCTGGAGCTGATACATATGAAGAAGAAAGTACAAGAAGGTGTTATTCCGGAAGCAAGAATCGATGAAGAAGGAATACTTCGAGTCAACTCCAGACTTTATGTTCCTAACGACCCTGATTTAAAGTATAAAATCATGATGGATGCGCACAACACACCGTTTGCAATCTATCCTGGGAGTACCAAAATGTATCGTGATCTTCAACTTACATTTTGGTGGACCAATATGAAAAGAGAGATCGCGGAGTTTATCTCAAGGTGTCTAACTTGTCAACGAGTCAAGGCAGAGCATCAAGTGCCAAAAGGTCCATTGCAACCGCTTGAAATTCTAGAATGGAAGTGGGAGCACATTACCATGGATTTCGTTACTGGTCTTCCCAAGGTTTCTCAAGGTATAGATGCGATTTTGGTCATTATTGATAGATTGACCAAATCTGCTCATTTCTTACCTATACGAGAAACTTATTCACTTGAACGTCTTGCTCGTATATACATAAATGAGATTGTATGACTGCATGGTATGTCAGTATCCATAGTTTCTTATCAAGACCCAAGATTCATTTCATAATTTTGGGTTAGTTTGCAAAAAGCTATGGGCAAGGATTTACGATTTAGTTCGGCATATCATCCTCAAACGGATGGGCAGTCAGAGAGGAATAGTCAAACTCTTAAAGATCTATTAAGACTCTGTGTCCTTGACTTCAATGGAAGTTGGGACAAGTTCTTGCCATTTGTGGAGTTTTCCTATAATAACAGTTATCAAGCAAGTATTGGCATGGCTCCATTCAAGGCGTTGTATGGATGCAAGTGTCGTTCTCCAGTATGCTGGGATGAGGTGGATGAAGCAATGTTGTTGGGACCAGAATTGGTATACATGATAACGAAAAAGATTTAAATGATCTGACAACGTATAAAGACCTCACAAGATCGATAAAAGAGTTATGTTGATCTTCATCCAAGAGACGTGGAATTCAATGTTGGAGAGCATGTGTTGTTACGTGTTGCTCCATGGAAAGGAGTTACAAGATTTGGAAAGAGAGAAAAGCTCAATCCTCAATTCATTGGGCCATTCGAAATCCTCGATCGAGTAGGAACTGTGGCCTATAGACTCGCCTTACCGCCAAGTATGTCTCGTGTTCAAAATGTTTTTCACATATCTATGTTACGTAAATATGTGAAAGACCCAAACCACATTATTGAATTAGAACCGGACGTGATAGCGGAAGATTGAACGTATGAGGAGGTACCTGTTAAAATCTTGGATAAGAAGGATCATATTCTACGCTCCAAGGTTATACCTCAAGTCAAAGTTTTGTGGAGAAACCATGATGTAGAGGAAATGACCTAGGAGTTAAAATCTAAAATGAAATCAAGGTATCCTCACCTCTTCGACATACCAGGTACGTACCCCAATTTCGAGGACAAAATTTCATAAGAAGGGGAGGTTGTAAGACCCCAACTTTTATAAATAAAGATTAATTTTTCTCGAAATATATTTTTGAATATTATGGTGTGGATTTGATTTAATGTTATAGTTGTGGGTAATATTTATAAATTTTGCAAAGTAAGCAAGTTGTTATAAAATAATAGATTGGTCGGGTAATATTCGTTATTTTAACAGAGAATATTCGTACGACGGCACAATCATTGGTGGACCCCACAACGGAAGTATTATCGGAGTTAGAAAACGACAAAAATATCTTTTTATAAAATTAATGGCAAAAGTTTTACCATTAACTATTGAAATACCCAGTGGTAAATGTACGATGTCTACGCGTGGTTTGAATAAGTAGCAGTACGACATTGTACAAATATCTTTGATTATTGATCTTTGTGAGAAATCACTTTCGCTTATACTCAATTATTGCAACAGTAATTGCTGCATAATATCACTCATATTATTTATTCAATTATTGTCACAATATCATCCGCATAGTATTTTATATTATTAAACCAATAATTGAGACGACAAAGTTATTCATATTATTATTTAAAATATTGACAATGTCTAGAAAGTTCTATCGACGAAAGGGGTTTAGTCACCTGATTGCGCGCCAATAGGGAGAAATCCTTATCAGAAAGTCTCATCTTTCCTGGGAATGATCTAGTTGTTAAATATTATGAGTTATAATATTAATGATGAATAAGTCCGTATTGATTAAAGATGAAATTGATATTTTCATTGTGTTGGGATTATTAGTGTTGGTGGAAATCGATAATTATTTCGATAATAATTGATTTTTGGAGGTTAAATTGACTAATCGGGTAATTAATCGGATAAATGAGCAATTAATTGCTATAAGTTCATATGCATATAACTATTTGTTCACATGAATGGAATTATTGATTCACATACATGTACTATTAGGGGTGGTGGTGCAAGTTTGATAATATTTGTAGGACTAAATTAAAAATGGAGAAAAAGATGAAGGTACTATACAGTAATAATTTGAGCCCCAAAACGTGCAATTATCGAAACTATGTTTTCCTATAAATAGAAGCTCATTCTTCTTTCATTCTCAGCAATTCACTAAGACTCACAAGAGTAATTATAGAGAGAGAAGCTATAGAGAGAGAAGTTATAGAGAGAAAGAAGAAGAGTATTCTGCTACTTCACTATTCCAGTATCCAGTCTTCTTCTAAGGTAAGGAATATTATTTTTGTTCAATACTCGTATGAAATAATATTTTCTTCCATACTCTGTAGTATGTAAGTAATATTATTTCGTTTCGTATTCCTAATTCTACACTCATTTTGTTAAAGTATTGCTTCTATACTCTGTGAACTTAGTAGAATATCCTTGAAATTTAAGCTTCATCTAGTATCATTTCACAAGGATATTTTTCTGAACATTCTTGATAATTTTTAAGCTTTTCATGCCAGAGTACTGTTCACGGGGTACTATTCACAAAGTACTATTTATGGGGTACTATTCACAAAGTACTATTCACAGAAATGTGTGTGTGTGGGTGGGTGGGTGGGTGGGTCAATGTGCAATTATCTGAAAGTAGTGATATGCCTCGTTTGCACTTATATACAAAGGGTTTGAATTTTGTATAAAAGTTAATTTTAACAAGATATAGCAGTGATGTTTTGTAAAAGAGATTTTTCAAACCTTTATGCTCAATAGTAATTAAGGCCTTTGATACTTCCATTTTATTATGTGTTTGGCTTTATTGCTTTTATTTTTGAGATGTGAGGCATCTTCGAGAAAATAAGATACATAGTAGTGCCGAACTCCTTGTGGGCATGAGAGCCATCTAAGGAAATTCAAACACCATGAATAATTTACAAGTTGATTACAGATGAAAATGTCCATCACGAGAACCGAATCTAGATTCAGGAGACTGAATTTATGATCACATGATTCCTAAGCTCACATAATGTTACAGTTTGTATGAAAGCTGTAAACAATTATATATATATAAGCTGTAAATATATATATATATATATGAACGATCAACCGCCATGAAGTAAACTCCATGGGGGATTGGAAATGTAAATATATAAAAGCGGTAAATATATATATATATATATATATATATATAAAGACGATAAACCGCCACGAAGTAAACTCCAAGCGGGACGGAAATGTAAATATATATATAGAAACGATCAACCGCCACGAAGTAAACTCCATGCGGAACTAAAATGTAAATATATATATATATATATATATATATATAAGAATTAAATGGCCACGAAGTGATCTCTAGGCCTGACAGAAATGTAAATATAAATATATAGGGGAATGATCCATAGCAAGTATTTGCTATGGATGAAAATTGGGCAAATAGCATCTCCACAGCACATTACAAGAATCAAGGGTTGGGATTAAAAAATAAGACACGCCTTCCGCCAAACGAAGTAGCGGAGCATGAAAAATATTAAAGCCCATCCGCTAGACGAACAAGCGGAGGCTAGAAAAAAGATTTCAGTCCCCAAATTACCCCCTAAGCCAAGCGAATGTATTACAGAAGCCAACTGCTAACAGTTTTGGGTGTATAACTTCAAAAATCACATCATCCGCTAGCGGACTTCTTCTTCTCCCACACACAAATCCAAAATAGCTCTATAATCCCAAATAGTACTTCTGTAATCCTAAATAGTGAATAACTTCAGAAATCGCAGCAGATCTGTAATCCCAAAGAGCGAATCGACAAACCCTCATGCTGTGATAGTACGATTCCTCTGTGAAACCTCCTACTAAATCGATTCCCTATACCAACTATGATTTTTTCCTCAGTCAAACCCTCATGTGGTGCGATAGTTGAACGATTCCTGTGTGATTCCTCTGCAATTTCGATCGATTCATCTGAGCCCTTGGTCAAACTTGCCGCGATTTTTAGTGATTCCTCTCTCAAATCGTCAAAACCCGAAGTGCAATTGATCATGGTTTTTTGCTTTTGAAGATGCAAGTGCATTGACACTTTGGTGATTTGTATTTTATGTTAAAGGGAAAGTATTAGAAAAAATTTTAGTCAACTGAGATGAAAAAATAACTAGTATTTAAATGCATACATTATGATGAATGTGTGAAAAATTAACAGAGAATGTGAAAATTTTTGCACTTAATATAATTCGGATTAGTAAAATTTTGCACTTGATATACTGAAAGAAAAACTTATGGTCTAAATAGGTACCTGATTTTGTATGGCTGGTTGTTTCATTTATTACATGAAAGCAGTTGGAATTAGTTATAATGGAAATTTTATAGAACTACAAACCTATAATGTATGTTTGACTAGAGACTTCAGCCTCTTTTGAGGGCTTGTACAATTCCTCTAATGAGAGTGTTTCTTGGACCGATTTATCAGATTCTGATATTATTGATGAGATTTGCTATCAGTGAGTATATGGTGAAACATTTCCTAAATAATAACATTAGAGATTTTGAGCTCTTATATTTTTTCTTTACGCTACCATTACTATAGTGTTTAGCTATTCATTTTTCTCTCTTGGTTAGCCACTTCTTTATGATAGATGTAAGCATCATTGTATACATATTTTCCTCTTCTTCATTTATCGCATAAAAGTGTTTTGTACCAAGCTTGAGATTGTTTGATTGCAGCTTTTAATTTTATATTTATTTATGAAAAATAAATAAGGTTGTAATGTTGGTGGTTGTCAAGTCTCCAAGATGCTAGGTTATTACTTCCTTGCACCAGAAATTACTCATGGTTTCACCTATCAAATTGTTTGATTTCCACTTGAATGTTAAATTAATAGAGTCTAATGTGAACTTACCTACCATCTGTCCAGAAAGAAACATGCTATATTGGTACTTAAATTAGTTCATGTTATTGGGCGTTTATTTTCTGATGTCTGCAACAAATTATAGGAATGGATCCCAGCATTCAGCCTGTGGTTAAATAACACTGCTTTGCATTCTGTTTTATATATGTTCATTAAGTTTTCCCCAGTTTATATTTGTCATTTTGCTCATATCTATTTTTAATGGGGATTTTTATAGATTATTTAATACTTGACATTGTGATTAATGTTTAGGAAATATATGGATATTAATCTTGGACCTGCTGATCCTATTGTGTTATAGGACCAAGAAAATCATGTATCGTCAGACTTATGGACAAATATTGTAAGTTTATTAATGTATAACAACTTTCATTTTGTTAAACATTTGTTAAAAACATTCATGTTGTGACGATTTATGTTTTTATGTTGTTGGACGTGTAGGATAGGGGTGTGTTATAAATTTGTCAAATGTCTGCAAAATTAACTTAATGGAACTTGACTGAACAACAAGAATATCTACTGGAACAATTAGGTTTTGGTATCTTTTGTCATCAAGCTATAGTGTCAAAGATTGATGCATCTCTTGTATCTGCACTAATTGAACGTTGGAGAAGTGAAACAAATACGTTTCACTTAAATTGTGGAGGTATTAGCATTTATTTAGAGGATGTGGGATTTTTATTTGGGTTGACCGTATTAGGAAAACCTTTGACTTACGGAGAATTAGAAAATCCCAAAAGCTATTTTATAAGGGTTTTTGGGCAACAAGTTGTAGTAGATGAGTGGGAACAATGCTATAAAAGGGGGGGCATAAGTTTGCCCTGGTTAAGACAGAGATATGGTCAAGTACTTGGTGATGCTACTCCAGATGATGTCGTAAAACACACTAAGGCATATATGTTGTACTTGTGTGGCGCTATTTTGTTTCCAACCAAGAGTAAAAATATTGTACTTCCTAGATATTTGTTGTTATTGGAAAGATTGGAAGACGTAGTTACATATGCTTGGGGGCGGCAGTTTTAGAGCATTTGTATAGGGGTTTGCATGAGGCTACTCGCAAAACAACGAAAAAATTCGCAGGTTGTGCAACCCTTCTTATGATGTGGGCTCATGAACGCTTCAACAATTGTCGTCCTACCCCTAAGCCTATGTCCCAGAAGTTGATACCTAGGGCATTATCGTGGGCATACTCCTCTTTTGTATGTTTATTTGGTTTGTATTGTTGTGAAATTGCTCAATGCCCCTAAACATTGGATGCTGGATAAACTTGGTGGTGCATTTGTAAGTAATTAACTTGAATGCTTCAGTTTTGTTTTGAAGCTTTTTCCTCATTACTTGATTTGAACCAAACTTTAATTTTCTTTTATTCAAGCTCCCAAGCCTTCATCTGGACCGCATAAATCCAGGGAGTGCCTGCCTTTGATTCTTATTCTGCGAAATAGGTTGAAGTATGCCCTTACTTACCGTGAAGTCCAATCCATTTTGATGTAACTCCATGTTCTTGTTGATGGGAAGGTTAGGACTGATAAGACCTATCCAGCTGGCTTCATGGGTATGCACAGTTCTTTTGTCATATTATGATTCTTGGATTATATTCCCCTTAAAATGAACTTGTATGAGCAGAAGATAGAACAGTAATCTACTGAAATATTTCGCATGTGGTTTGGTCCAGGAGAGTTGATTTGAAGGATGCATGTTAACTAACCTGTATGTAATAATGTAGGATTTTATGCATTTTATCTAACAAAAGAGGCTTCCTGATGTGGATGTTCAGTGTCAATACATAATCAATCATATCTTACTCGGTTGATATTTTAATACTACTTAGTAGTAACAGTTAGAAACCTTGTGCATGAATAATTGATAATTTTATGGAGCATAACTTGCCAATATTAATGTACCAACTTGACTCGTGATGGGTAACAATAAGGTTTATCATTATGTTTACATCTCTAGTAATATTACAATTTATGTTATGTTCTGGTGAAGTGTTCTTTATTAACTTGGCTCTATTTTATCCGCAGATATCTTTCTTAATTCCCAACACAAATGAGAATTTTCGTCTTCTATATGACACAAAGGGTCGATTCTGCCTACAAATGAGAATTTTCTGTCGATGGTTCTCTTTTAGTTGCAGGATTTCAGGTATTTTTCTTAGGCTTCGGTTCCATTATATAAAGATTAGAATAGCCCCTTATATCGAATATATCTTTTTATAATTGTTTCTTTAATTCTCTAAGACAGTCACATTAGGATATATGATGTTGATAACAGATGGAAAGTTTAGAAGGACATTCGTGCCAAAAACTTGCGTTGGACGATTACTGATACATCTCTTTCTCCTGATCAACGTTTCCTTGTAAGTTTGTGACAATTCATTAAATTGAAAGTTTGTTGTCGGAACAAGAATGTGCTTAGTTTGTCCATTAGGGTGCACTGGACAAACATCTAGTATGAGCATTTCAATATAAATTCAAGTTTTATTTCAATAATACAACCTTCTATGAATCTTGATAGTGCTTAGTCATAATTCAGGTCTTCATGAATTAGAACTCAGACTCACTTTTTTTGAGAGGATTTATTTTTAGTGTGATAGCTGGACTTTTTCTGGTACTGCACTTAAATAGGGAATTAGTAAGGTTTTTGAACACTTAATATATTTGTTTGATAAGTAAAAGGTTATGCACTTAATATTGAGTTAATTAGTAAGATCTTTGCTAGATAATGCTTACGCTTTACCAAAGGGATGTTTGCAAGTCAGTTCACTTTATAGTGCAATTCTACAGCTGTAATATATAGCTCATTAATCTTTGCAAATTTACTCAGTCAGGTTTTAATGTGTAATGGTGTTTGATATTTTGGTACCAAACATGGGGTCAGTAATCTTTGAACCTATGAATTATAACACTCTTCTGCTTCAAAACAGTAATTCAGCAGACATTGCTTGAAAAACTTGTTCTTGTTTTACAAAAAGAAGGCTCAAAAACATGCTACTACTAGAGTTCAGGCTCCTGCGGCAAAGGGTTCAGAAATAAATAGTGGCTTGCATACCAAAGACGCAGAGAAGGAAATATTAGAAGCTTCTACAAGAACAAAATATAAAGCATTAGCTCAAACACCACCAAGGCCTCCTCCAGATTCTCCGAGTGGTTTGGGTGCACCATTTTGTTGTTAGCCATTTTAGTCTTGATGTACTGCCTCTTAATGTACTGCTTTTTCCATTTCTGATTTATGCTCAATTGTTAGGGAAAAGATAAATATGATGAAATTAGGTCATCGTAACATTTCCACAAAATCTTATTGTAATATTACACATTAATATATTCGATTTAAAATATTTCTTTTTCTTTTTGTAATATTATTTTCTCGTATACGATTGATGTTTGGACATATAAGCTCTAAATCATACAGTAATTGTGAGTAATTCATCTTATGTAATTATTGGGGAATAATAATTCATGCTGATAAATTAAAACATATAAACAAAAGTAAATAGTTTTGCCATTACATAATCATAAAACCACATATTAAGATAATTTCAAACACCCAGACTTTTCTTGACCCAAAATTTTGTAGTGGTTTCGCTTATCATGATTGGTCATCATATTGCACACTTTCTCAATTATTTACGACTTGCAGCCTCTTCGATCCCACTCTTTATTCTTGTAGCTCTTTTCCGCCCATTTGTTTGTGAACAAATAGGATCCAATAACGACTCATCTTCAACGAGCTGATCATCATCTTCTCGAATATCAGGAACCTCTTTTGCGCTAATTTCATCAGGGTCAAATTTCTCAACGATGGGTTGATTGTCAATGCACAATTGTACAACATGCTTAAAACCATTAATTGAGCATGATCCTGTAGAAGCTAATCGCAAGAGCAACTTCACCAAATAATTGTAACACATCGTCTGAGATTCCTCGTAGTTGGACATTTCAGTTAAAATATTTGGTAATTCAGTGTTCACTTTATTACCATCTCTACACCACCGCCTTAAAACATATTTATCAGGTATCTTTTTTATACTTTTGGCAATCATATGCCTTATAATGTGTTTACAAAGCATACCAGAATGTTCAATTTTTTACAATTACAATTTAAATCTCCAGTTTGAACATTACTAACAGTAACATACTTATTTGTTTCTTCGTTGTCGCTTGCCTTGCACAATGCATATGACTTTGTATCCGATGTTGTTAGATGTTGAAGCATTACGTACTTATGAGATTTTATTATCTCAATCTGAAAGCGTCTGAACATCTCCTTTGTATAAATAATTGCTCCATGTGTTTCCAATGGTGATTCAAGAGTCATATTTCGGTTTCGATGACAAGTTACGTAATCAGCTTTTCTCTATCCCATAACCTGCTTCTCAAGTGCTTTTTCTGTATTTACGATAAATTCCTTGATACTCGTTGTCGCATTCACATATTCATCGAACAAACTGTTCATTCCCTCACTCTTGGATGTAGTCGTCATTCCTGCTACAAAAAAATTTTTTGTGTACGCCTTGATCCATTTGTGCTTAACCTCATAAAGTGATTGTAGATAATCATGGTCATGCAGTTCGTAATCTATCATCAACTTTGTCCATCGCTCCACGAAATTCGCAACAGTTAAAGATTTATACACACAGCAGTTAAGATCATGTTTAATACTGTTCATACAATGTATGTAATTTCTCTGGAAATTTATTGCTAATATGCCATGTGCAAAGAGCATGGTGTGTTTCTGGAAGAACCTTAGCAATCGCATTGCTCATAGCTTTGTCCTGATCAGTGATAATGGTAACTGGTGCCTTGTTGTTCATCGCTTGAAGCCAACTTTCAAAAACCCATACAAAAGTATCCTCTGTTTCGTCCTGAATTAGTGCAAAACCAAACAAGATGGAATGATAATGATGATTTACCCTCGTGAACTTAATAAATAAAGATAGAATACTTATTCGTTCGATAAGTTGTATCAAATGTCACTACATCCCCAAAATTTTTGTAGGCTATCATTGATCGATAATCTATCCACAAGATACATTTGATGCGATTATCTTCATCTCGTTTGATATCGTAAAAAAATAGAGGATTTTTCGTCGAGAGTTTTTTCAAGTACTGCAATGCTGCTTGGGCATCGTTTGAATCTATTGTGTCACGTCTTATATCTCGTACAACATTCCGAATATCCTTATCACTGAAACCGATATTTTTCAGCCCTCCTCCTATTTCACTACTTAATTAAAAAGTCCTAAAAAAGTCTTAAAATTTAAGATATAAACTAGCCACTAAACATTTTAAGTCTCAAATGAGTCATATAAGGATAGAACTCAATTTAATTGAAATGGATTATCTATCAGGACAACGAAATTGAGCCTCCCTTTGAATCCAGAACTCAAAACTAAGCTAAAATGAAAATTCAACATGCTAAGATCAAAGGCTTTGACAGGAAGAAACATAGGCCAGAAAGTCGGGATTTTGCTCAATTTTGATCATATCTTCCTATGAGAATTTCACCCATTCTTCTATTCCTTCACCATCACTAGTATCCATGAAAGTGGTGTTATTAGGCTCTGGATAAGTAGTGCCAACCCAAATGGATTTCCCCAACCCAAAATCAAGTTCATGTATAGGATATCTACACATAGTTACTGAAAGACTCATCATCCACGAACCTCTTCACATAATCAGCATTCACCATTGCTATATAATCTTTTACTCGTTTTACCAAGACTTCGTCAGCTATGCTCTCCTCCACAGGCTCCTTCATCGCCGCGATGGAATGGAAAATGTTCCCAAGGCTTTGTGGCAAAATTGGAGGATCAATCCTGTTTACGCAAGTTTACAGTAGTAGACATGAACCAGTTCTTTCTTTCAAGGGTCACCCACGCTTTAATGAGCTTCTTGAGAACATTTTTACTGTTTGTACTAGAATTTTTAATTTTAAAGATACTGTTTTTTCCTTCCGTGTGTAATTTCCTTTGCAATTCAAAACTATATGTTATGCTAAACAAATCATTACCATTGTCTGTCTATTATACTGTTCTAGTGTGCAGCTGAAAGAGATGACTTTGCCTTTGTTCTTCTAATGTTGCCACTTTCCATCTCTATAAAGATGATTTTAAGTTTTGAGGCACAAGCACACGGGATAGTGCTAGAATGAGTACGAAGCAGAAAATATAAGAGAAAACTGATCTCCTCGTATAATTTATCATCATTAGATTCCTATAGAAGTGAACCTTAATTTTCCTTTCCAAAAAACAATTTTATTTCTTGAAGTTGTCGACTCCTTTCTGAGATTTTTTCGGTTTGAAACATAAGCTTTAACTTTTTGCTTGGTAGAACCGTAGAAGGTTGACAAGCCAGGACTGCATTTTTTGTCAAGAGTAACAACTTTTTTTAGAGATGGTTTTACCTTTTGTAATTTATAGCTCAATTATAAGCTTTGTCAAAGTTAAACAGCCTAGCTGTGAAATTGATTTGTTCTTTGTCTTGATAAGTGTTACTTGGGTGTGGAGCTACTAAAATCTGGTGGTGAAGGTCTGAAGGAAGTGAATCCATCCTGAGCACTCTATGGCACCACGCAGATGCAATCATGTGTTGCTCCTTAAAGGTGGGTGGTTTACTCTTCCCTTCCCATCTCACAAAGGAGTCTTATAGATAAAATTTATCACTTGATCTTTAAATTATTTTTCAAATTAATTAAAGCATTCTAAATTATTTGAGTTCGAGATTGGTACACATCTGTTCAAGAGTTCACCTGGTAAGAATTACATGGAGATACCAAGTGTATCACACTGATGATGCTAATATAGGTTTTATATGTGATTTTTTATTTTTTAAATTTCTTAAGAAAATAGATATTATAGTAGAAAGTTTATGTAGTAGTCCGGATATCTTGCAAGGATATGTTGTCTCTTGAGTAGGAATTGATGCTTGATAGAGCGCGGTTCCACAAACAGGCTTAACGGTTGCATGTTTGGTGGATGTGTTTTCAATATTTAACTTCAATTTAGTTTTTCAGGTTGAACCTTCAATAAAATCCACACTGGGCACACTATTAATTGGGTGTTGTGCAAGTAGGCTGTAGGTAGTTTTAGTTTCCTTTCTAGTTCTTTCTGAAGTTTAAGCTGTACAAAGTTAGTTGACTGGGCTGCCTCTGTTTAAGAAGTTGACTAATGAGATGTTCTAATGTTAATAGAGCAACAATATCCTTTATATTTTTCAATTAACTTGCAACTCATGCAGGCGATGCCAGGTTTTACCTTTGCAAACCAGGCTGGTCTTGACATGCTCGAGACAACCTTAGCTGCACTTCAAGACATAACTTTGGAGAAAATCTTTGATGATAATGGAAGAAAAAGTCTCAGCTCTGAGTTCCCACAGATAATGCAGCAAGTAAGCTTTTTCATATTTTTTCTGTAATTAAGAAAATTCACAAAGGCAAGGAAACTATTGTAATTTGGAGTGATATCAGTAGAGTGCATTTAATAAAATATTTTGGTCATTATGGAAATGATAATGAAAATATGAACCATGTTATCTATATGAATAATGTTGCAAGAGCTTGAAATCTAGAATAAACCAACCAAATTGCTGTAAGCTTGAAATCTATAACTTTGCAACCATGTTTTCATGTGATAATAATTGTACAAAGTTCAATAGGAATAATGCTAAACATTAGTAATTCTTTGCATACTCACGTACATGCTGCCTCCCAAATGGATTACAGCAAGTAGAGATATTCAGCAGCAATTATCAGTTATTCAGTTTTTTCGAATGCAATCCTCTGACTGCCAACTAGAGCAGCATACACTAATTTTTTGGAGTATCCACTTAGTTGAAACTATGGATTTAAGCAAATATTTTGGTCATTATGGAAATGATAATGAAAATATGAACCATGTTATCTATATGAAAATGTTCCAGATGACTTTACCTTGAGCACTATAGCACTATTGCTAGCTGAGAGATTAGCTGACACAAATTTTTGGGAGTATCCACTTGTTAGTTGAAACTAAGATGGTTGCTAGCTGAGGCTATTTTTTTCTGAAGAGTGATTCTAGTTTTTGTTTTTGTTAGAAATTTAGTAACAAGCTATAAAAGATATTTGTCAGTTTTATATTGGAATGGAATATTGATTACTTGATCTTACTTTTAGACAATTTGGTTCAAGTTGTAATTCTTGTTTGAGTTTGATGACCACCTAATTTAGAAATAGATGTCTTGTCCATGTAAAAGAATCTATATAAGCTGCTTCATTGGTTATGAAATTCATGCAGGTAGCTTATCTAGTAATGATGATGATGTCTTTTGACCATTGTTGTTGTGTCAACAAATTTAACAAGATTTGGAAATCTTCTACTAGCTGGACTGTGTCTAGTATCAGTTGCAGGGATGTTGTCCATAAGATATGGTATACATTAATTTATTCCGGATTCTTATTTAATGAGACGGTGCTTTTTCCCCAATATTCTGCTGATTGTACTGTTTTGGTGCTCCAAGATGAGCAGATTTGCCAGAGTTGCTCCAGGTTCAGATGCTATTTGTTGGAAAATATGGAAAAGAATTTGTGTCAGCTGCAACAGAGCTAATGCTAGAATGTGGTGTCAATTGACAGGTCAGATATTGCTATCTCTCTAACTTAACTGCCCTGATTTTCTTTTATATTGGAAATTCACACAAGTAGCTTGATTGATACAGTTTAAGCCTATAACCCTTGTCTAAAGTACTTGAGGCACACGGAATATATTTTACATTCTATTCTAAGTAGAAAAATACAAACTTTTTTATGCGCATGTTAACAGTTGCTTGTCAATGATTTCTGTTTTGCCTATGTATAGCTCGTAGAATTGTTATCTGTACGTGCTCCTGCTCTTGATGATAAACTGAAGTTGCTGAGGGACATTGCAGAAGAGCATGAGTTAGATTGGGATCCAGCTGCCTTTGAAACTGAATTACTGAAACCACATGAAGACTTGCTGGTGAGTAACAAATTTTGTGCAATGCTGTTTTGTGACTGGGTTTGGCTGGGACTGATACAGTTGCTTCTAGTTTACTCTGTGTAATCATGTCTTTACTTTTTCTTCTTCTTTTAGCAGTGAGACATATTTAAGGGAAGAGGGAAGAAAGGCTATGCGTGTTCCATTTAAAACAAGGGAGGAAGTCAAGAACTCACCTTACATGATACTTGCCGTTTGGTGAGGCAATGCAATAGCAAACCAATTAGCAACTTGTAACTTGTAAGTTAAGATAAAAGAGAAATACACTTGCAGGGATAGGGAAAAAGAGAAATATGATCTAATAATATGAAATTAGATCATTGTAACACTTCCATAAATTCTTTTTGTAATATTAGATATTACTATATTTGATTCAAAATAGTTCTTTTTTTTTTTGTAATATTATTTTCTCCTTATGATTGATGTTTGGAAATACAAACTTTACATCATTCACTAATTGTGAGTAATTCATCTTATGTAACTCTCGGGGAATAAATTGTATTAAGCATGTATTTTTAAAAAAAGTGTTTTTTAGAAAAAAAAAAACGTTGTGTAATGTGTAAATACTCTCTAAAACACGTGTAATGTGTCAATAGATAACGTTTTAAAAACGTTGTGTAAATATGTCTAATAGATGACACTGCTAATCACGACGTTTTTGGGGGCCTATTACAACGTTTTTTAAGCTTTATCTTTTTTCTACTAGTATATCTTTTATTATGGGTAGTTAAATGTGAATATTTTGGACATTGAACATCAAATTCTATGAGAATGAAGTACCTCAAATTGTCACAGTAACTTTAGTCTTCTATGTTAGGATTTAAATTTCATATTGTATTAAGACTATTTAATGACATGTATTAAGTTGTGTAACGAATTAGTAATGGTTGCGAGACTTGAGACGAGAATATTTATATTATATCAATGTAAATTATTTTATTATCCGTTGTATGAGATATTAGTTGTGACGCCCCCAAAATAGGTATACATCATCTATTCTGAGTCGCCAAATACATGGTATAGAATACAAATACAATCTTAAATATACAACATGAGCTGTGAGTTTTAATACAAATATTATCTTCTAGACAGTATTAAAACTCAAAATAAGTCCTCAATACATTTATTAACACACTATTTCATAGAATAGTGAGGACTACTAATGCTATCGTCGTCGGACCGTCACCCGCTCCCCCGACTAGTCCTCGCTACGTTCTCATTTCCTGAAGAGAACAATGAAAGTAAAAGGGTGAGCTCAACTAGCCCAGTAAGAAATATTATGACTAAGATAATGCAGAATAAATTATCATTAGCCTTCAACAATATTAAACTGATAAAATACAATAGACATCAAGTTTAACTGCAGCGGAACAAGCAACTCATTAAAAGAGTCAAGTAGAGAATAAAATCTACTATCTTTTATGATTTAAAAGGTTTTTCATCACTTTTATCACGAGACTCAAATTTAATAAATGATCCACATCATCCTGCATTACATACCAAGGATATTCATTAGTATCATAACTACAAATTATCCATGCACTACTGACTGAGATATTTCGTATTCATCAATGGTCATGATCATGCCAACAACTGTCCATCAATGCACTACTGGGCCAATGAGGACTTTTACCACATCATTTGTAACATTACTACCATGATTATACCGAATAATCCTTGGTCATAATCATACCAAGTCCATCTATGCACAACAGGCCACAGATGACTTTCAACATAATATAAGCATGAGGATGATGACAATAATATAAGAATTCAATAAAACAAGTTCAAGAATTAATTTATACAGAATTCAATAACGTCCAAATTGTCAACATGATACTGCTTTGTAGAGTAAAATTCAAGAATACTCAGAAGAATATTTTTATGAAAAGATACTGGATGAAGCACAAATATCAAGGATATTCCACTAATTTCATGGAGTATAGAAGTCAAAAATTTAACCAACTGAGTATAATAAAGAATGGAATAACAAAAGAAATCACCAGGCATGCGATAGACCTCACAGACAGGTTATTCCAACAGAATAATAAATAATAGAACCAGGTCATGCGTAAATGCACAAACATGATATTCCAATAGAATAATAAATAATAGAACCAGGTTATGCGTAAACGCACAGACAGGATATTCCAACAGAATAATAAACGACGGAATCAGGTCATGCGTAAACGCACAGACAGGATGTTCCAACAAAATAATAAATAACGGAACTAGGTCATGCGAATGAATTACAGACGTGATGTTCCAATGTAATAATAAAGAATGGAATAATGTAAGAATTTCACCATGTATGCGGTACTTCGCATAGACAGGTTATTTCAACATAATGGAATAACAGAAGAATTTCACCAAGTATGCGGTACTTAGCATGACAAAGTTATTCCAACATAATAACAAAGAATGAAATAACAAAAGTTCTCTTCATGAAGACGAAAGAAAGAAATAATACCCTTACTTATCAGAAAAGAAGAGTATTCCAATTGGTATGAGGATATTCTTGAAGAAAACTTACACTACGCTCAAAGCTTCTTAAAAACTCTAAAGAAATACGCTTAAGATTATAGAAGAATTCTCTTAACTTCGGGTGTGGTTTTCAATTCTAACTAAGCATCCTATTTATAGGAAAGTAGAAAAGGATACTATCTTTTTACTATGCAATAAAATATAATATATTCTATTTATAATCAAATAAAACAAAAACTTTATAAAAAGTATTACATTTTTATATAAAAAGATTTTTACTATGCAAACACTATCTGAGACACTTATGCAAACACTATGCATAATAAAATATAATATATTCTAATTATTGTCTAATAAAACAAATAACTTTATAAAAGTATTCTTTTTATATAAAAAGATTTTACTATGCAAAATACTATGCATAATAAAATATAATATATTCTAATTATTGTCTAATAAAACAAATAACTTTATAAAAGTATTCTATTTTATATAAAAAGCTTTTCTATTTTATTACATTAATAATACTAATAAAACAAAATTTATATATATATATATATAAACTTCCGTGACTTCATAAAAAGACACCTCAATATATCTAACAACATTTATCATTATTATTATAATTCACAATATTAATAGACCAGATCGTTCCCAGGAAAGAGGGGGCTTTCTATAAGGATTTTTCCCTATTGGCGCGCAATTAGGTGACCAAACCTCTCATTGGTAGAACTTCTAGACATCGTTAATATTGCAAATAATAATATTAATAACTTTGTCATCTCAATTATTGATTTAATAATATATAAAATATCGATAATAATTGAATCAAATAATGTGAGATACTATGCAACAATTACTGAAGCAATAATTGAACAAAACTGAGTGACTTCTCACGTAAGCATCAATAATCAATATCGTGTGCTACTATGCAACCACGTGTATTACTGTACTTTTACTACCGACTAGTTCAACAGTTTTAACTGTAAAACTTCTGCCGTTATTTTTATAAAAATATTTTTGTCATTTTCTCAATCCGAAACAATAATTCCGTTGTGGGGTCCACTAATGATTGTGTCGTCGTCTTTAATATTCCTGTTAAAACGAATATTCTTCACCACCAATCGAATATTATATAACAACTTGCATACTTTGCAAAATTTATAAATATTACCCACAACTATAACATTATATCAAATTCATTCCATAATATTTAAAAATGATATTTATAGAAAAATCATCTTTATTAAAAAAAAGTTGGAGTCTTACAATCTCCCCTTCTTATGAAATTTTGCCCTCAAAATTAGGGTACATACCTGGTATGTCGAAGAGGTAAGGATACCTTGATTTCATTTCAGATTCTAACTCCCATGTCATTTCCTCAACATCGTGGTTTCTCCACAAAACTTTGACTTGAGGTATAACCTTGGAGCGTAGAATATGTTCCTTCTTATCCAAGATTTGAACAGGAACATCTTCATACGTTAAATCTTCCGCTATTTCATCCGGTTCTAACTCAATAATGTGGTTCGAGTCTTCCACATATTTACGTAACATGGATATATGAAAAACGTTATGAACACGAGACATACTTGGCGGTAAAGCGAGTCTATACGCCACAGTTCCTACTCGATCGAGGATTAAAAATGGGCCAATGAATCGAGGATTGAACTTTCCTCTCTTCCCAAATCTCGTAACTCTTTTCCATGGAGCAACACGTAACAACGCATGATCTCCAATATCGAATTCCACGTCCTTTCGATGAAGATCAGCAAAACTCTTTTGTCGATCTTGTGAGGTTTTTATACGTTGTCGTATCGTTTGAATCTTTTCCGTAGTCATACGTACCAACTCCGGTCCCAACAACGTTGCTTCACCTAGTTCATCCCAGCATACTGGAAAACGACACTTTCTTCCACACAACGCTTCGAATGGAGCCATGCCAATACTTGCTTGGTAGCTGTTGTTGTAGGAAAACTCTACCAATGGTAAGAACTTGTCCCAACTTCCATTGAAGTCAAGGACATAGAGGTGCTCTCAGATTGCAGGAAATGGATGGAGATGAATTTCCACAGCTTATCAACTCGGACACCGTGAAACGGTACTATATCTGAAGTTACCATCAAACAAACATCCTGGTTTTGATCATCAAATCACCAGTCATTCCGGTTTTGAACCCTTTCCTTTTGAATACTCTTCTGCCCCTCAGGGAAACATACACTTCAAGCCAGCAGCCTGGTTTTACTACATTTCAAACATTTCATACAATCTCGATTATCCTGAAGACGGGATTTAACCTTTCACAATTTCGGTTATCCTCAAGACGGATTGAACCTTTCACACCGCAGCTTTATCCTCAAGACGGATTAAACTTTTCTCGCGCTTTTGCATTTTGTCCTCAAGCAGGGATCAAACTTTTTACACACCGCAGCTTTGTCCCCATTATGGGATCAAACTATCTTCTCCCCATCAAGATAGCTTTTGCATGGGATTCACACTTCTCTTCGCCTTCAATTCGCCTCTTGAGGGCGAATTCACGCCGACCGATCTCCCTAATACCCGGGTACGTAGAAACCATATTATATATATTTGATCGCAATAAAGAAAAATAACAAAAACATTTACGCCTTTCTCTACAAAACAACAAAATACTTCTACACCCATCTCGCCCCGCATTCAGCGTTGAACCTCCTACACTAGGTTCGAACTACGCAGACTTGATCTCCTCTTCAATAGGAGTACGGTACTGGGATCTACCTTCAATTTGCCCCATTTCATCGGTTTCAGATCAAAGGGATGGAATTACCCAACCTCTTCTCACAAATAGAATATTCGGTGACCATCTAAGCTGCGATCGTGCCTCAAAGAGCAATTCCAACCCATAAGAGATGGAATTAACTAGGCTTCTCACAAATAGAAGTACTGGTGACCATCTGTGGTGCGGTCAATCTGAGAGAGGAAGAAACCACCCTCCTCTCCACATTCCATACAAATACCAGTACTAAGACACCAAAGATGGTAGGGATTTACAGAAATCAGTGATCCGTTCTGAGAGATCTTGCGATGTCTCAATGTTCGTCTATCAAGGATACGTTCAGAATGCATCAAGATCACAAGGCCCTGGAGAAACAGGAAAACATCAAGCAAGTATCAAGGCATAACTAAAAGGGAAGTGAATCAAAATATATTTCCACCGCCATATATATACTCGCATTTGATATATACATCCGTGTTGTACATGACAAAATGGCTAAGCTAGGCCTGCAATGCGGAAAATACAAAGTTATCTACGGATCTGTATATATGCGGACTATCGGATCTAACATAACATCCTCTCTCGAAGATTTGAGGTATAATCGCAAGCTCATACCCAAGGGTATCTACACGAGCTAGCGATCGGAGGCTAATCGTATGGTGGCATAATGCTCATCAATGTAAGTACTCATGTCGGCAAGACCGGCGATCATCTCGGATCTAATCAAGTACTATCTCGCGATGGACACATCCCTAGCAGATAAAGGCGGCATCTCGCTCCACTATCAATGCATCCTCGGTGATCTAGCCTCATCCCTCTCTAACAGAAAGCGATATCTCTCTCATCAAGAGTCACAACATCATGCGCCCTAGCCTCGATCTCTATCATAGGTCATCGATGTAAGCTCGCTCCAAATGTCGTGTCGAATCTTGAGTAATGATGGCACTTTCGGGGTGGAGAATCCATCACAAATACTGGCAGCCTAGCAGTCAAATCATCGATGGGAATAACAGCCTCCTTTATAGGCTCCTCATCTTAAGAATCAATCTCCTGCACTGTGGATACTGCCACAGCCGATGCAGTCTCTGTCTCCATCCATGCTGAATACTCTGCAGAACAACCTGGATGACTAATAGAAAACTCAGCCAACTCTCGCTGATCCCAATAGGCATACAACCTGGATCTATCCTCCGCTGATAAACGATTGTGACACGGGCCCCGACTCATCGCCTCATACATACGGATGAAAATCTCAAACCGTTAAACCCGACACATCACGGCCAATGGATGGTAAGTGATCATACCCTACCCCTCAATCCAGTCAGAGGGAGATAATCTATGCCCGGAGCATGAGTAATGAAGTTGTAGGGTGAACTAAGCCCTGAACACGGCAATATGACAAACGGATCCCTAATCCCTGCTAGGAAAGCTGACCACGATGCAACATTTGTACACTCCACAGGCTGAAAGGAGTAGGACATGGCCATCTCATGGGTGAAACAAAACCCCTATCGTCTAAATGTGCCAATCGTTCTCAAGTGTGACATAAACCACACATACTGACATAATCGAAGCTATTTGTAAATACTCCTCACGGATAAGTGCAAAGAAGATGTAATGACCTTAGTGTCTCTGCGATGATCATCGGTACAATGGTACGACCCTCCCTGAGAGCTCTCACTACCATAATGACGCCGATATCCAGCTCATCCATGTACCACGGCATGAAGACGTATGACAATACGCATAGAAGCAGTACATCTACTCTAGCTGAACGCCAATGGTCCTCCGGTGTGGTGAAATCCGGGAATGTCGTGCATAAACGCTCCTCGTGAGCCAAACACATCAAACAGAAATGATGGGATATCACGTAGCCGGATGTAATCTCGTCCTGGACCACTCTACGTCTCAATCCGGTGAGGGTCATAAACTGTCTGCTCATGTCTCCAATAGCCAAATGCACGTAAGGTCCGGCCCAGTACGAGATCGCCAACCGTGTATACTCCTCCAAAGTAGGAGTCAACTCCTGGGTCCCAAATCGGAAAACCTGCCTCTCCGATACCTAGTGCTCTAGCATACCCTCTACAAATCCTATGGGAACATAAAACATCAACATGGTCATAGTATGCTGCAGCAAATCATCTACGATCACCATATCTGATGGTGATATACTATCATACCATGAGCGATACCGCCTACCACCACAAATGGTGGGGTATGATTAATACGACTAGCATCGTCAAGAAGACATCTCAGACGGGCCGTGTAATGCATAAGACCATCCAGGTCAATGTGAATATCTCTGGACATACATACATGTGCATAATAAAATAACATGCGAAATCTGATACAATAGATGGCAATATGATATAGGAATGGAAAAATTGTACATACATTCCTAAGTATATCATCATCTAATACATCTCTCAGACAAATAAAATACGAGGAAATGGGACAAAGCTACCCAACATACAACGAGAGGCCTATCAAAAGATATAGCAAGAATGGGGTGAAGCTTACCCAACATACAATGTGTATCAAAAGAGAGATAGCGAAATACATAAGAAAAAGTCAAGAGTGTCGATGTACCATCATCATCGATCCTGTCCCACCGATGTAACTCCTCCCGAGTCACTAGATCTCTATCTACTGGGGATGTCGGTGCCTATACTGAGGAGGATCTGCATTTGGAAAAACCATATGGGTCACACGAGGGACCAGGTAAGAGGCTGGAAGGATCAAAAGTATCTACCTTTGCGGGATCTCCGCCCAATGCCAGAATATAAAGATGTGACCGGTCCAAATTACGCCGAGTCAATCTGTCTAATCTCAATCATCACATGAGTCGGATCTCGACACAGCTGCTAATCCGTCATCATCACGGATCCTCGGAACCATATCTCCCATAAACCGTGGTGGCGGTTCCGAGCTCCAATCGTCACGAGGATCCACCAATCTGGAACATCTCCTGAGAACAGGGGCCCACTGACAATGTAAAGCCGTCAATCCCCATCAATGGGATGTTAATGATGGGTGATCATGAAATGCCCAATAACGCTGGCGAGAGGCAAGATCGGCATATGAATCTCTCCTTGTAGTGCTCCTAATAGCACGCTTCTCCTAAATAGAGCTCCCATCCTCCATCTGTGAAGAGAGGAATCTGCGGGTGGAAATGACGTACTCTACTCCGGTCGGGTACCCATCCTCAAAACCAACTCCCAAATGCTCTCCAGAGTAGGGAATCCATGTGATGACATCGGCTGTCAACAACTCCAACTATAGGCGACAATGAGTAAAACCCTCAGCAATAGGGACCTCCGCCAGTATGGAATGATGCCATCTCCGTCCTCGTGGATAGGTTTCTAAACCTAACACGCTCATAGGAAGCAAACAAGGAAGCCTCTCATAGGCCCAAAACTGCCGACACAAAAGGCAAACATCTGGCATCGTCAACAACACTCTTAACCTATACATGGGAAAAGATAAGAGAAACACTCACCAAATAGCGGGTAGAATCCTAACCACGCCTCGATCGAGCCCTACGACGATCGCATGCGCATTCCCCGAGGAAGTAAGCAAAGGTGTAGGAACCCCAATCATACTCTCCTATACGGTCCGCGGTCGAGTGGCGGCTCGATCAAAGCGAAGGACACCGTAGAAGAGTTATCTCGCTATGGCGGCGACCCCAATGATCATCGAGAACAATCGCGGAGAATGCGATCCCGACTCTCACATCATCGGGTATGGGCTCACTCAATGACCGCTCATAGCATCTATGCTCAAAGGACCCGTCTGAAACGATCCACGCCTTGAGCGCCTCGCTGAACTCCCAACAACGATCCGACGGCGGTAGGGGTGATATCTGCCGTCTAAGGCACCGACTCCCCTCAAACTCCATACATGCGATAAATCGCCAATCCATCGCCATCATCATCATCACCTCAAGACCAAAGAAATGGAGTGATCGAGTGCCGGTGAAACCACCAGCTCAGACAATGCCCCGAGGTAACCCCCGAAGCGGCGACGGGGTAGAATGGAGAAGAACCTCCGAATCCCCACCATGGATTTATCGCTCTATAGTCATCATGCATGGCCTGATACATAGAGTGGATGCTAAACCGCCCTCGAGGTTATGTGAAGCCGGAACCTACATCAAATGCAGATCAACATCAGACTCCTTGACTCCTCATCAATAGGAAATAAGGAAGATTAAAGATCTAACTTCATACCTCGTTTGCGTGCAGGTATACTGAAGGATTCCTACTCAAGTCACCTAGAAGTTCTGGGTTCGCCACTTGAATACCTGGTAATTCCCTACTGGGAACACGTACAACAGGAGCAGGAACCTCGATCGGTGCATCCTCCTCTTCGTCCTCGACATTCGGCACTTCAACCCGAATAGGACGTATCACCGCCTCCACCAAACGACATTTATTTGTCTAACAGAATCAGTGACGAGGCTCTTCAAAAGCCCTCCTCCGTACACCAAAAGTGGTCCTACGGGAACTACTCGGCTGATCCGGATCCATGATATCTGGACAACAAGTCTCCAAATCACCTCAGAAAGGGTGTAGTAATTTCTTACCTGGAGTCTTTTCAAAATACATTCTATGATTACATGCATGCATGCATTGTTTTAACATACATCTACAGTAGAGTTAAAAATGCATGACTACCCAATACCTATATTTTGGGAAAATTTTTCCATAGCCCCTTTGTAAATGGGACTATCCACATGCACATAGGCATGACTAGGTGGCCATTCAGTAGCACACCTATACACAGTCATATACATCCTATATGCATCAATACATTGTAGTAAAAAATCCGTAAGTGTAGTCTAATTACCAGGATTATTTTTCTTATCTACCTTTACTCATTTGTCCTCATGTATGATAAGAAATGACAGTAAAAGGGGCTAATTAGACTGTTTCAAAAGTTAAATTTTTTTTACATCAATATGTTTAACATGGTTTAATATTAACATTTACTATGTTGAATATTTTTTTATCAAGTCATATCAGCATGCATATTCACTACTATGTGTCTAAATGCATTTCATGCGATAAGTCATTTTCCAACGGACAGAAATTGGAAAAAATACATGCATGTGTTACCGGATAAAGTGAAGAACGCTTGTGCGGTGGCAGATTATGCGAGAAAAGTTGCCCGAACTTCAATGGATCTGAAGAAGAGCTCTCGGATTTCCTTCATCACAGAACTTAAAATGACTTATAAAGTAACCAATTACTTTATCATAGGCACGCGGTTGGTCATGAGCTAACCTGTGGCTCCTGAAGGTACACTTGCGACACTTCTACATGGGTCCCACACCTTCGGCTCGCTCTATTTAGAGTTACAAAGGAGGTCTCACAAGATGAAAAGGCCAAATCAGGAATAAAAGTGCTACGCGATTGAGCGGAATAACCTTAAATCCTGGTTTCTCGTCGGTCAGAGTTAAACTCCGTTGTCTCAATCTAGTATTCGCTTTGAATGCGGGTATACTATACCAATGAGCTCAACTTTCACGAGATCTTGCTTTCAATACCCCACAAAGGTCCGATGTCATTTGCGAAGGTCACAACCCTAAAACCTCCCGTGAAGTTACAACGCAAAACCACGATATATCAAACCTCCTGGCGGGAAGTTACAACGCCAAAGTTATAAACATCTCACGTATCCCCATGGGAGTTACAACGCAGAGAAAGTTATCAACATCCACGTATCCCCGGCGGGGGTCACAACGCACATCCTTCAAATTTTTACATATCCCCGTCGGGGGTTACAACGCAATGCAACCATTGATACACACATCAATGAAGGTCAAGGCGACCTTGACGTCATGTTAGCCGATGGCAAGTAAACCCATCGAAGCAAATTTCCGGCTGGGGAGCCCTAACGCAATGCTACCATTGACACACATCAATGAAGGTCAAGCGACGCTTTCGACAATGTATCCAAAGAGGATTTATCCGGTGATACACACATCAGCGAAGATCAGGCAACCCTGATAACAACAAACTGTTGGCAGTAACTCCGACATAATGAGGGAATATGTTATACACATCCTCAAATAGACGAAGCTTTATCCCCACAGATCTCTTATACACAAGAGGTACCTCTATGGAATATGAGCCAGTGTCTAGGATTCAGGACTTTGGTGATAGCCCCAACGTCAACATCCTTGGAAACTTGGATCGCATGTCCAAGCCATCACTGATTGTCATCCCAATAGGATTACCTGACAATCATTCATGCATTCTACATGCATTTACATCATGTTGCTGCATATAGTATCATGTTTATCTTGCTTGCATTTCAAGTGTCTAGGATTCTTTATCCTATCCATGCCTTGCATTGCATGAATATGATAAAGAGGGGCATCTATAGACACTCAAAATTTTCTGCGCTCCTATTTCTAACATTGCAGGAGGGTAGATTCGTCTTTTAGAGATAACCCTGAAAGACAGCTTACATCCATTCCGGATACTACCGGATGTTCACTCAACCGGAACACAAATCGGGAACATCGATTCACCCGACACAAATTGAAACTTTATCTCAAACCCTAACACACACCGAATGTCATTTCAATCTCGAGATAACCTCGAGATATGCGAGATCAAAAGACCGATAAAAACACAAGAGAGGGCGTTACATCTCACCATGATAACACCGCGACGCTTTCGGTTCGATCCTAGAGACAACATTTGGAGTAACAACCCCATCCTTGGTGATAGCCCCGAGAGATGCCATTGCAGTTCCGGCGATAACCCCGGAAATGCTTGCTTCAAACATTTGAAATCAGCTTCAACCACAGACATCCTGTCAAGGCATACACACCTCGGATCTTTAGAGGATAACAACGCGTGACGGGAACACCCACAGATGATAGTGAGACATACAAACAAGCAGCAGTCCAATCTCAGATGTAACCTCGAGCAACGTCTGCTTTCCACTTAAACCGGCGATAACCCCGGTGAGGAGTCACCACGTCATCTTACCATCTCAACAAGATGATATCGCGGCATACTACCAAGTAGTCAATCTCACATTTAACCCCGAAAGCAACGCTCTACTTTCAACTCAAACCGACGATAACCCCAGCGAGGAGTCAAACGTCATCTTGTTCCTTCGACAATGGCACGTTGTCTCAACACTTCATACATACATACATCCAACAATGTCCCACAAGAACCGAGGAGTAATAATCCCGAGTGACTATTACGTGTGACAATACTTTGGATAGAATTTGAAGCTTGAAGACCATGGGCATAGACCCCTCTTCCCGACTTCGCTTAAACCTCTAATCCATGTCATTGTGTAACTCTCAACACAAGCGGTCTGAAGAAGGTCAAGATATACCTCGTTCGGATGCTCGGATTGAAGTTCGCAAGTTCGAGCGGACATTACAAAGGCATGTACTTACTGAGATAGCCAAGGACTTCATGAGGCTCGGATGCATCATGACCACCACCATAGTACAAATCAATGCTGCTGCAGTGTACCTGCGACCATCTGCTCTATATATACAAGCCTTTGGGGTGACCATTTGAGAAAGGAGAGGGAGGGAAAAAGGCGAGAAGCCTGCCCATTTTACTCTGCGTACACATCTTTTTGAGTGTTTTCTCACTTCTAAACACTAGTTAGCTCACATATAGCTATCTTTTATCCTCATGGGCTGAGTGTTTATACATTTAAAGTCATAGAAGTCTACTTTGGCGACCTCACTATAGCCTTCTTATATTCGATAAAGCCTTCTTCTCATATTAGCACACACTGTTGTACACGTTGAGAGTCGTGTGAGTGTGTTTTACCTTTTACTTCTATCCGTGGTTTTCATTTCAGTCTATATATATATACTTATATATATTTATATATTTCATATATGGACTAACATTATCAAGTTATATCTCGATTGAGCCTAGACTTCGGTCTGGAGCGTTTAACTACTTTTATATATATATACTTATATATATAAACTGTGGTCAGACTCTGTCTGATGAGCCTCGATTTTATATCCGGTGCGTTTAATTGCTTATATATATATAATTGTTGTCAGACATATCTGATGAGCCTGGATTTTATATCCTGTGCGTTTAATCGCTTTTATATATATATATATATATATACATATATACATATATATAATTATTGTCGGACATATCCGATGAGCCTGGATTCACATCCAGTGCATTTACTGCTTTTATATATATATCTGTACATATATATATTTACATTTCTGTCAAGCCTGGAGTTTACTTCGTGGCCTTTTACAGCTTTATTTACATTCCGTCTCGCACGAGTTTACTTGTGGCGATTGATCGCTTTTATAGCTTTATTTACATTTTGTCTCGCCTGGAGTTTACTTCGTGGCGGTTGATCATGTTTATATATATATATATATATATATTTATAACTTTTATATATATATAACTGCTTACTGCTTTCCATACAAATTGCAGTATCATGTGAGCCTAGAAATTATGTGATCACAGGTTCAGTTTACTAAATCTAAATTCAGTTCCCATGATGGACATTTTTCAGTTGTAAGCAGCCTGTACATTATTTTACAGTGTCTAAATTTCCTTGGATGGATGTCATGCCCATGAGGAGTTCGACACTGCTGTATATTATTTTCTTGAGAATGCTTCGCATCTCGAAAAAAAAGAAGCAAACAAGCCAAACATTTAATAATAAAATGGAAGTATGAAAAGGTCTCAATTCCTATTGAGCATAAGGTTTGAAAAACTTCTTTTATAAAACGTCATTGCTATATCTTGGTTAAAACTGAATTTTCTTATAAAATTCAAACCTTGTGTATATAGGTGCGAACGAGGCCTCGCACTACTTTCAAATAACTGCACATTGATCCATACACACACAAACACACACATTCATATAACAATTTCTTTGAAAAGTGGTGGTCACCGTGGTAACACGGATGTCGGGGGGTGCCTAACACCTTCCCTCTGCATAATTAAGCCCCCGAACCCAAAATGAATCTCGGTTTCACAGACCCATCTAGCAGTGTCAAAACACTGGGTCAATGTGCAAACCTTTTCGATTGTGTTGGTGCAACCAGTTAAATACACCAACTGGCGACTCTTAAAGTCAAATCGTCGACATTATACATGTCGGACTTTTTTCAAACAAATCTCACATTAACATGAGAACACCAAAGAACAAGTAACGAAAAGGGACACTCAAAAATCCCGACGTCGACAGACCTTTTGGTACTTGATGCTCTGCCTTGACTCGTTAACAAGTTAGACACCTTGAGATAAACAGCGTTATCTCTCTCTTCATATTGCTCCACCAAAATGTATGACGAAGATCGCGATACATTTTGGTACTCCCAGGATGGATTGCAAACGGTGTGTTGTGTGCCTCCATCATGATTTTATACTTTAAATCAGGCTCGTTAGGAACACAAAGTTTGGAGTTGACTCAAAGTATTCCTTCTTCATCAATTCTTGCTTCTGGCATAACACCTTCTTGCACTTTCTTCCTCATACGCATCAGCTCCAGTCCAGTGAGCTTGGCGACTTTAACTTTATTGATTAAAGTAGGTTCTACTCATATATTTGCCATCATCACATGGGTCCTTGGAGTCTTTAACTCTATCTCCATCCTTTGCAAGTCACACAAAAATGGGCCTTTGCGTTGTCAATATCGCACTCATACCCGTATACGATCTTCTTTCGATCAATCGCTACTACCACGTTCGCTTTTCGGGATGGTAATGGTATGATCATAATCTTTCAAATAATTCGATAACGCTTTTGTCGCATGTTGAGTTCCTTTTGAGTGAAGAAATATTTGAGGCTTTTATGATCCGTAAAGATCTCCACTTTCTCCCATACAAGTAATGCCTCCAAATCTTTAGTGCAAAAATCATTGCATCAACTCTAGATCATGAGTAGGATAATTCCTCTCATATTCTTTGAGTTGTCGAGAGGCATAAAGCTATGACTTTCCCATGTTGTATGAGAACACATCCTAACCCTTTGCACAAGCATCACCAGAGATGACAAATCCTCCGAAGCTAGATGGTATTGTCGAGCAGTGTCTTTGAGATGAGTCTCCTCTTGAGTTCTTAAAACTCTTCTCACATTCCTCGTTCCAACCGAATTTTGTATCTTTACTCGAGTCAATTTGAGTTAATGGAGTAGCAATTCGAGAAAACCCTTCTACGAATCTCCGATAATAACCAGCTAAGTTGAGAAAGCTACGTACTTTGGTCACTGATTTAGGTTGCTCCCAGCTTTGAATAGCTTCAATCTTTGCTGGGTCAACAGATATTCCATGACTTGATACTACGTGCCCAAGGAATGCTACTTCCTCAAGCCAGAATTCGCATTTCTTCAACTTGGCATAAAGCTTATATTCACGAAGCTTTTGAAGTATCAGCCTCAAGTGTAGCTCATGATCTTCACGACTTTTGAAATATATGAGGATGTCATCAATAAAGACGACCACAAAGTGATCCAAATATTCCTTGAATACTCGGTTCATCATATCTACGAAGGCGTGAGGGAGCATTAGTCAATCCAAAAGACATGACTAGGAATTCATAATGCCCGTCACAGGAGTTCGAAAAGCCGTCTTTGGAATGTCATCGGTTCTAATCTTCAATTGGTGATATCCGGAACGAAGATCAATCTTTGAAAAGAATTTGGCGCCTTGCAACTGGTCAAACAGGTCATCAATACGTGGCAATGGGTACCTATTTTTGATAGTGACATGATTCAACTACCGATAATCAATACAAAGTCACATACTCCCATCTTTCTTCTTCACGAATAGAACAGGAGCACCCCAAGGAGAAGTGTTAGTTCCCAGTAGGCACAATATAGATCTAGAAGGGGGGTTGAATAGATCCTTAGAATTTCAAAATACTTTTACTCTATTAAGTTGTATTACTCATTAAGTAGCTCATGACAAACTTAAGAATCTTTTTAAGCACAGCGGAATAAGTAAAAGATCCCCTTCATTGATATATTCATAATCACATATACATTGTTCGTAGAGTTACTTGATGAGGCGATTAAAACATACATAGCAGTTATATCGCTTTAATGTACATAATGTAAATGATATAAAGTAAAAGACACAAGGAGTTTTAAGTGGTTCAGAGACTCAAGCTCCTAATCCACTCTTCTGCTTTCAACTAGCGATTTCCACTAAGGAAGGGCAAGACTCAATCACTAAAATTCCTTCAAGGCCGCGTGACCTTGGGACTTGATTCACTAAGAACTCTTCAAGGCCAAGAGCCTTGGAACTTCTAGTTCCCTAAGAACTCTTCAAGCCCAAAGCAGATTGAACTTCATTTAGTTCCTCCCGACAAGGACCCCTCAGGCCCTGGCTTCTTGTTGTTGTAGTTGTTGTTGGTGGTGGTGCTGAGTTGCTAAGATGTCATTAGGCTCTGAACATTTTTTGTACTTAGCAGCATAGTGTGATCCTCTTTGCTTTCAAAGGTCGAGTCCCACCACATCTTCTTTGGTGCAAATGATCTTCACTCTTTTCTCGCTTCATCTTCATCCGCATCACCGTGTGCACCATTCACCATCCGGGTTTGCTAAGTCTCCGTGCTTTTAGTAGACTTTGTCCGCACTTTAGCAATCCTGAACCCTTCTTGAATACTTTGCAGACATGGTTCTGCACTTGTTCATTTTCAGCTTTCGGTTCATGGTGATTCGTAGAGTGGCTCTCTTGATCTTCTTTATACTTAGCCACTTTCCTAAATGCTATCTTCTTGGCCTTCTAGGCTCTCAGCTTGGATGTCATCTTCAGTGGCATTCTCATCTTTGTTGAGTGAAGCTTCGATCTGTTTGATTCCTTCTTCAAAGCTGTTTTACTCCCACCTTGATAGTCTCACTGTCACTGAGACTTGTTCTATTGATCTTTGGTGGAACTCGTAGAGTAAACAATAGCATTCACCAACTCAACGATTCTGCAACTACACAATTATCAGTAACTCTTGATCTTTGAGGCTCTGTTGATTTATACTACTTCCCAATCTTCCCGTTGGAAAGTAGCCATTGAAAGTTATTCAAATTGCTTCGCAGATCTCGAGTTATTTGGAGCAGACTGCAGATGTGACATGACATCTTTTTCTGACTTCCTGACACTACAGTCTACTGTTTCACCAACCCTGTCAGATATGTCACTTTGATATCTTGGGCAAGTCGATGACTTTATTTCACCCTTCTGATTTCTCAATCAGAGGTTGTCCTTGCATCGATGCTCTCAATAAGCACTTGTCCGAACAATACCCTTCAGATTGAACCGTTTCCAATGGTTCAGTCTTTAGTTATTCAGACTCTACGATTCTGATGTATACCTTCTTGGACTTGATCGTAGTGTCTTGTTTGACTTGCTTTTTGATGTGTAGAATTAACACTACGATCTTGAAGAGTGTTTATTAGATCTCCAATGTGGAACACCTCTTTCTTCTCTTGTGAAGTGCTTCGATACTTCTGTTTGCCTCGACTGTTCTCAGATACTGATGGCTCGATTCCTTGCACTGGCCTTTTCTGAATAACAAGACACTTCAGATTTGTGGCGTGTCCAGCTCGCTTTCTCCTTGTGATCTCCCGTTCACTTATCATCAATGGATTGACCCAATGCTTAATCACTTTAGCCTTGTTATTCAAAGGCTGACTAGTATCTCAGTGTGTACTCCATCAGTTCCTTTTTCATTTCTCAAACACTACGATCTCAGTGTGTATCTCGGGTTTCAAACCTCTTAGAAACATTCGCGTCATTCTCTCCTCATTATCAACAAAATGAGACGCAAACCGGGATAATTCAGCAAACTTGGCTTCGTACTGCGACACGGTCATGTTGTTTTGTTCCAGTTTAATGAACTCTACCTCTTTCATGTGACGAATACTTTCGGGAAAGTATTTATCGTTGAACAATTCTTGGAACTTCTCCCAAGACATCCTCAGTGCGGCAGGTTGAGTACGCTTTATAGATTCCCACCAAGAATCCTACTGCTGCACCAACATGAAGGTGGCAAAGGAACCTTTTGCTCTCGAGCAACCCCAAGACATCAAATATCTTGTTGATCTGCTTTATCCACGTCTCCGCCTTAAGTGGTTTTGGCTCTCCAAAAAACTCCGGTGGACCCAGCTCCTTGAACTGCTTAGCAATGACTGTCCAAGAGTTGCCAGTGTTTCCACCTGCATTTCGAATATGAGTCTCTCTTGCCTGATGCTGCATGAATTGCAGAAAGCCTTTGAACATTCCATCGTTCATCATTTGGTCAGTGTTGTTGTTTGCATGAGGATTGTCGCCTTCCTGAGGCACATTGCCCTTATTATTGATCTGTGGAGACTCAACGGTCTCCTGTGCTCCATTGCTATTCTCAACATTCTCGGATGCCATTTTCAAATACTGCCACAAAACAAGGGTTAATTAACATATCACATATTATCCCTATACTTTAACCGACCAATTAAATAACAAGTAAACTTAGGTAGGTCATACTAGCGAAGAAATTCCACGTCTCTCCCCTCCTAGTTCTTGTCTCACATCTCAGCCAGGGATCATATCCCTAAGCTTTGATACCAATCATGACGCTCCCCAAAATAGGTATACATCACCTATTCTCGAGTCAAAAAATACATGGTATGTAATATAAATACAATCTTAAATATACAACATGACATGAGCCGTGAGTTTTAATACAAATATTATCTTCTGATAGCGATATAAAACTCAAAATAAGTCCTCAATACATTTATTAACACACTATTTCATAGAATAGTGAGGACTACTAATGCTATTATGCGGACCGTCACTCCATTCCCCGACTAGTCCTCGCCACGTTCTCATTTCAAAGAGAACAATGAAAGTAAAAGGGTGAGCTCAACTAGCCCAAAGAGGGAAATATTATGACTAAGATAATGCGAGAATAAATTATCATTAGCCTTCAACAATGTTAAACCCGATAAAATACAATAGACATCAAGTTTAATCAAGAATGAACAAACAACCCATTAAAAGAGTCAAGTAGAGAATAAAATCTACTATCTTTTATGATTTAAAAAGGTTTTTCATCACTTTTATCAATCGAGACTCGACAAATAAATAATCCACATCATCCTAAGATGCGGCCAAGGATATTCATTAGTATCACAACCACAAATTATCCATGCACTACGGCCAGGATATTCGTGTATTCATCAATGGTCATGATCATGCCAACAACAGCATCCATCAATGCACTACGGGCCAATGAGGACTTTTACCACATCATTTGTAACATTACGGTCATGATTATACCGGAATAATCTCGGTCATAATCATACCAAGTCCATCTATGCATACTGCACAAATACGAGATGACTTTCAACATAATACAAGCATGAGGATGATGACAATAATATAAGAATTCAATAAAACAAGTTCAAGAATTAATTTATACGAAATTCAATAACGTCCAAATTGTCAACATGATATCATTTGTAGAGTAAAATTCAAGAATACTCGTAAGAATATTTCCATGAAAAGATACTGGATGAAGTGCAACTATCAAGGATATTCCACTAATTTTATGGAGTATAGAAGTCAAAATTTAACCAACCCGAGTATAATAAAAGAATGGAATAACAAAAGAAATCACCGGGCATGCGATAGACCATGCATGCATGGTTATTCCAACGAATAATAAATAATGGAACCGGTCATGCGTAGAACGCACAAATGGGATATATATTCCAGCAATGAATAATAAATCATGGAACGTGTCATGCGTAACGCATTGCATGTGATATTCCAATGTATAATAAACAACGGAACCGGTCATGCGTAAATGCACGTACATGATGTTCTAATGAATAATAAATAACGGAAGCGAAGTCATGCGTAATGCATGCATGATGGGATGTTCCAGCGAATAATAAAGAATGGAATAACGAGAATAATTTCACCATGTATGCGGTACTTAGCATGTATGAAGTTATTCCAACATAATAATAAAGAATGGAATAACAGAAGAATTTCACCAAGTATGCGGTACTTCGCATAGACAGGTTATTCTAACATAATAACAAAGAATGGAATAACAGAAGTTCTCTTCATGAAGACGAAAGAAAGAAATAATACCCCTTACCGTAAAAGAAGAGTATTCCGACTGGTAGGGCGAGGATATTCTAGAAGAAAACTTGCACTACGCTCAAAGCTTCTTAAAACTCTAAAGAAATATGCTCAAGATTATAGAAGAATTCTTTGAACTTCTGGTGTGGTTTTCAATTCTAACTAAGCATCCTATTTATAGGAAAGTAGAAAGGATACTATGTCTTTTATTATCGATAAAATATAATATATTCTATTTATAATCAAATAAAACAAAACTTTATAAAAAGTATTCTATTTTATATAAAAAGATTTTACTATGCAAACACTATGCAGAACACTTTATGCAAACACTATGCATAATAAAATATAATATATTCTAATTATTGTCTAATAAAACAAATAACTTTATAAAAGTATTATGTTTTATATAAAAAAGATTTTACTATGCAAAATACTATGCATAATAAAATATAATATATTCTAATTATTGTCTAATAAAACAAATAACTTTATAAAAGTATTACATTTTATATAAAAAGCTTTTCATTTTATTACATTAATAATACTAATAAAACAAAATTTTTATATATATATATATAAAAACTTCCGTGACTTCATAAAAAAGACACCTCAATATATCTAACAAAGATTTATCATTATTATTATAATTCACAATATTAATCGACTGTAGGTCGCCCCTAGGAAAGAGGGGCTTTCCAATAAGTATTTCTCCTTATCGACGCCGCAATTAGGTGACCAAACCTCTCCTCGATGAACTTCTGACATCGTTAATATTGCAAATAATAATATTAATAACTCTGTCATCTCAATTATTGATTTAATAATATATAAAATATCGACAATAATTGAATCAAATAACGTGAGATACTATGTAACAATTATCAAGCAATAATTGAACAAAACCGAGTGACTTATCACGTAAGCATCAATAATCAATACCGTGTGTTACTTACGCAATGCAACCACGATATTATCGATTTTTACTACAGAGTAGTTCAGCAGCTTTTAATCGTAAAACTTCCGTCGTTATTTTCATAAAAATATTTTTTTGTCGTTTTCAATCCGACAATAATTTCGTTATAAGTCCACTGAATGATTGGGTCGTCGTCACGAATATTCCCCACCAATCGAATATTATATAACAACTTTGCGTGATTTGCAAAAATTTATAAATATTACCCACAACTATAACATTATATCAAATTCATTCCATAATATTTAAAAATGATATTTATAGAAAAATCATCTTTATTAAAAAAAAGTTAGAGTCTTACATTAGTATATTATTAGAGTTAGATTGTGAAGTACTAGATTCGAGGTACATCTATCTGAATTTGGGAGCATCACACTACGAACGTAGAGCACAAGACCGAATGAACATAGAGTGCTAGACTGCCAAGTCCACCTAGTGTCCTCCATCACTACAAACATATATCCACCTGCACATATCGTAGAGTGCCTCATTCAACAATTGTAGAACATATCTACAAAACAATTGAAAACTAAGTATTATAATCCATATCTCCAAAATCATTTTCAATTTTTCCTGAATTCAATAAAGGAAAAGTCTTGGCGGACAGGGAATTGGGACCAGAAAATTGGACCGGTTCAAATTTTTTTTTTTTTTTTTTTATTGTGACTCTCAAAAAATATATAGTATTTATTCCAACAGGAATTTTTATAAAATATAATGTTTTAGGTGTAATTTGGATATTATTTGTATATGTATCCAAATTACACCTAAAACATTATATTTTATAAAAATTCCTGTTAGAATAAATACTATATATTTTTTGAGAGTCACAATAAAAAAAATAAAAAATAAAAATTGAACCGGTCCAATTTTCCGATCCCAATTCCGTGTCCGCGTAGCATTGCTCTTCAATAAATACCTTAATAAGCTTATGTACATATTAAATATAAAAAAATCAAAATCATAAAATATTCTATACTTATCAAATTTTTCCGCACTTTAGCTTTTACACATCCTCGTGTAAAGAGAAACAGAGACCATATTCAATTAGACTTTAAAAGGTTTCAACTTCCAAATTCATTGGTGTGTTATCGTAGACAAATCAAAATTAAAACCTTACTGCTAACAATATTTATGTAATAGTACACAGACGATCCCACAAAGAAAGATTAGTACTTCGTGAATCAAATTGGAGGTTTTGAAAGTTGTTGATAAAAATAAACTAACAATTAAATAACACAAAATAATCTAACGAAATAAAAGAAAATGAGTCTTGAATCAAGTTAATTTCCACCTGAAATTTACACTCACTGACTCGGTATAAATAATTAATATTTTGAATATTTTTCACCTTTTCGCACAAGATTTTTTAACTAGTTAATTTTCCCTCAGGCCATCATTAGTGTTTCCCGCTGAGCTCCGTCTTTCTTCCATTTGCTCACCGCCGATACCCAAAATCATAATAGCCATGCCCCAATATTGTCTGTGAGAATGCAATACAGGCTAGGGTTTTTCCTCACATGCACCACCAAAAAATCCTCATTGTTTTCCACTCTTAATCTTTGTTCATCTAATTTTTTAACAAGGGCAGATAGTGACCTGTTTACTCTTCTCAAAATACGCCACCAACGAGCTTTATCAGTCAACTGTTTCACTTCTGTTCGCCAATTTTTATCAGGAATTTTGTTCTCAGGACGCCGAAATTTTTCTGGGTATGCTGTGGAGCAGTTTTCGGACGACGAATACGAGTGTGATTACGAGAATCATCCGGTATCAAATGAATTCTATGTATATATGAACTGTTAATGATTCAATTTCATGTTAAAATATGTTTTGGGGAATGGAATGGGACTATTGAAGAAAGATTGGATTTTTTGTGATTTTTTTAAAGTCTTAAGCTGAGGATTGGTTTTGGGGTTTTAGGAAATTGAAATGCTTAGCTTAATGATTATTTGGTTTTAGTTTAGACGATCTTATTTTTCTCATGCAACAAGAATTTAACATTTAAAGAATTATGCTTCTGCGGTTCTGCCAGGATCAATGAATTACGCCTAGCCCATAAATTATGATAAAACTAAAATAATTATAATTTTTATTTTATCTGGTTAAAATATAACGGAACAAATTTACATTATAAGGAATACAAAGTTACAAAATTTTGAAGAAAATGTACTTGTACATTTCACAACAAAAAGTTAAGATATTTACCGAGTTAACTAGAGTAGTCTATATATTCTTTCCCCTTGAACCCCAAAATTTATATGGATAACTATTTTGTGAGTGAGCATGAATATGGCAGAGTATATTTAAGGTCATTTAATAAACTATTTTACTGAGTAGATATAATTAGGATACATGCATATCAGTAGAAAAATGACTTATAAAAACACATGCTATTGTTTGGAGTGCTAAGGAATAAAATCCTAAAACTTAGGAGAAAATTAGGGATGATAGAATTCTTTGTTACGTTATCTTATATATTACATAGGATAAAAGCCTGAAGGTCATTTCTTTAAGTAGATGATTTATATGGTAATCTTTGTTCACTGTCGCGCTGATGTATGTTGTTGGTTAAGTTTTTACTTTTATTTATAGAGATGTATTTGGGGGTATGCTGAAGTATTGTATAATATTTGTTTTTGAGTAAGCATATTTATTGATATTTTGTATAAGAATTCATACATTATATATATATATATATATATATATATATATATATATTACGTCATGAAAGTAAATTTTGATATATATATATATATATATATATATATATATATATATATATATATATATTTCTAAAGCTATAGCGTGTTGATTGTAGGCATCATCCTCAGTGGCCAACATTGATGAGTGGAAATGGAAGCTTAGCTTGCTATTACGCAATGAAAAAGATCAAGAAATTGTGTCCAGAGATAAAAGAGATCGAAGAGACTATGAGCAAATATCTAATCTTGCCAAAAGAATGGGGCTTTACTGGTAAGAAAGCACGTACTATAGGTAGGCTGCCATAGATTTCTGATAATTTGATACTGATAAAAATATATTCTTTACCTTACAATTCAGTGAATTATATGGAAAAGTGGTAGTTGCGAGCAAGGTGCCTCTTCCTAACTATAGACCAGATATTGATGATAAGCGGCCTCAAAGGGAGGTGATAATTATTGTTGCTTTGTGGGGAAATTTGTAATATTTTTGCTTGAGGAACTGTGTTTATTGGACAAAGAATTGAAACTTAATGGCCTCTGTTCCAGGTTGTTATTCCCTTGAGCTTGCAAAGAAGAGTAGAGGGTCTTCTTCAAGAACATCTTGATCGAATGCAGTTAATTTCTGGAAAGAACAGTAGCTCTTCAGCCAACACTAATGCTAATGAGCTGGCTGAAGATGTGAATGCGGATAATAATCCAGATTCGTTCCTAGATGGGTCCGTTATGGAAAAGATTCTTCTGAGGCGGAGTTTGAGAATGCAAAATATGCAGAGGTCTTGGCAGGTACATCTCAGTTGTTCAAATACCAATATACTACCTAATGACCATGTAAACAGTTAATGCAAGGAGATCTTGAAGCTTATGCCTGCTTGATGTTGTTTAATTTTTAAAAATTGAACCTTTTTGAATATATCACTTGGACTAGCATTTTTTGCTTTTATGATTTTTTCACCTATATCTTAATGTTGAATGATTGTTAATTTTTCATTTACGAGCTCACTTTTCTTTTGGAAGTCAGTTGTTGCTTCATTTTATAGGGCTAGTATCATCTATACCATTACATGAAAGACTGGAGTTCGTTTTAACTTGGTCTCTAGTCAGCCAAACTTGTATATTTTGGGTAAAGAATCACCATAAAAAATCTAGGTCTCATGTTTTCTCTAACCATTTCATTGTCCAAGTCTAATCTTCCTTCCTCCCTCCCTCTCTCTCATTATTGTCTTTGTCTCCCTTTTTCTCTTAAAATTCAAATAAGCAAAAAGGAAAAAGTGGAAGGTTAATTTTGGTATGAAAATTAAGTATTTATCTCCAACAGCCCATATATATCTAAAATAGTAAAATATGTACTTGCACAAGCAATATATAAAGCATGCCTTGTACTGAAATAATTTCCTTATTAGCAGAATTCTCACATGTACCTCAAAACTGACCTATAGGTAACAATAATAAACTTATGTTATATGTGGAACTCATTAAAGTCTCTAAGAATGATTCAGAATGTCATATCAGGAGAGAGGTTGAGTATTCGGTTCAGTTTTCAACTGAAAGACATGAAAGCTTACACAAGAAAGTGGTACGAGTGTTCTTTCACTCTCTTACTCTTTCTGAGTTGCAGGATTAATTGTTAACTTAATTGAGAATCTTTTAACATTTTTACAACCACCTATAATATGCCGGAAGTTGGGAGTTTATCAAAATATCTAAATTACAATGCTTGTATGTCAGACCGGGAAATGTAAAGTACAATTAAAAGACTAATATACAAGATTGACTAAGAAAATTATATCTTCATTAATCCTTAATCATTACAAACTTCAAGTGCAATACAATAATGTTCTATGTGGCTTGCCCTTCTGCATACGCTAGAGGGTGCTCTTTGTTCCATCATAAGGTCAACCCTCTAAAGAAGTGTGAGATTGTTTCTATCCCTGCTAAAATTTCCCAACAGGGTGTGCATGCTTGGTCTCTTTCTCTTGTGGGATATTTTGTTGGTGGTAAGAAATCTATACACTTTGCAACCTATTGGGCTAAAAATATTTGGGGTTCTCGTGTTGATAAAGTGTATTTCAAAGGAAATGGCCTTTACATATTCACTTTTAGCTCTGACGATGATTTGCTTCAAATCCTTAATTCTGGTCCATTATATTTTGGCAAATCTTTCTTGATCATTCACCGGTGGCAGCCAGGCTTAGACTTGGTCAAGGCTCGTCTCTATTCCTATTTGGATCAGATTTCATAATGTTCCTCTTTCTCTTTGGCATAATGATGGTTTTGCATTCCTTGCTAGTCATTTTGGAAAGCCTCAGTACCTTGATGAACATACAAGGAAGGGTAACAAACTTGCTTTTGCTAGAGTTTGTGTTGAAATTGAGGCCACCACAATAGTTCCTAATTCCTTCATGATTCAAATTGAGGATTTTGCTCCTTATGAAATCAAGGTGGATATCCCTTGGCAGCCTCGAAAATGCATGCTTTGTAAAACTTATGGGCACTCTGACAGTACATGTTCTTCCAAAACCTAAATTGGTGCAGGCTAATGTGAAGCGTAAGTTTGAATGGAAAGAGGTGGAGAAAAGTCAAGAAGCTAATTCATCTACTCCTCCTCTGGTTAAGCCCCTTTCTGCTCCTTGCTTTCTGGTGACGCCCCCTTCTCTGATTAAGGGGAAAGGAAAGGAGAAGGTCTCAAATTTTTCTAGTCCGCTGGTTGATTCTAAGGCACCTATCCCAGAATCTAGTGCTACTAAGGAAGTTCGATTTGACAAGACTGAGATCGTGCTTGATAATGTTCAACTTTCACACATCGCTGCCTTGTCTACTATTTCTCTTCCTGCACTCAAGTCATGCTTAAAAGTAACTACATCCAAACCAGCTATGAGGGCTATGGAGCCAAAACCTCCTGACATGGAAGGCCCTCTATCATAGGATGGTCCCCCCCTGCTGATTTCTTGCGTGGTTATTGCCTATCTTCTTCATTAAATCAGTTAGGGGTGTTTATTATTAGCGGGTGAGTTAATGGATTGAGCTGATATCCATCTTGGTTTGCTAGGATCTACAGTCATTCTCCTCTGGCCGTGCATGGCTCAAGCTCTGGTTGGGCATTGTTTAGTGTCAAAGTTTTGGGGCTCTCGGTCTTGAATGATTTTCTTGCGAAGTCTTCTTCTATGTGCCTTTCTATTTTGACTTTGGATTCCTTTTGATACTGACTTCGATCTTGGCTGTTATTTCAAAATGCTGAATTTGGTTTTCAATTGGGCTTATTCATGTTTACATTCCAGCTGATTGTTGTGGGCTGTTGGGCCTAGTCCGTCTTATTGTATTTTAAGTGTTTCCATTTGCCTAGCCGTGAGTTGTGAGAAAAATATAAATAGGTTAGGTAAATTGTTCTCTAGGCTTTTTTAGGTGTTTTAGTCCTCTCGGGAGAAGAGGACTATGATTTGATTTTTATTGTAATATCCTAAGTTTTTTGCTTTAATACACAAACAAATTTAGCAAAAAAAATAACAACAATGTTCTATGCTATTACACTTCCCTTGTGGTTGGGTTCATTGATTGATCGGGTGAGGTGAGAATTCCACGAAGGCACGCGGGACTTGACGGAGTGGTGGACGAGGGGAGAGATCTCAGGCAAACTCCTTGAGGCAATATGGGGTAGAACCCTTGGTGTTAGGGCAGTGTATATGTGTGTATGGGCTTGGGTGTGCTTGGGGACTTGGCTCCGTGGAGATCAAGTCATTGAAGGTGAACTTTGAGGCTTGTGGAGACTAAGTATAGAACTTAGCCAACCAAGCCAACAATGTAGGTCTTCTTGGTGGGAGCAACTTGGTGCTTATGTATTCTAGAGAGAAAAGTGGACTCTAGAGAGGGAAGCTCTTAACTCTTTCAAAGTTCTCAAGGTTTTCAACCTCCTCTCGAATGAGGAGGGGGTATTTATAGGCTTCATGGGGGTGCCCCCATGTGCCGTGCACATGACCTATTTGTCACTTATAAACTGTGACTACAATATTAATCTAGGTGTAAATACTGCTTTTTCGGAGTCTGTTTCGCCCCTTGTCTCCATACGCCAGTTCAAGACCCTCACCAAATCCCACTCTCGGACAACCTTCCTAACCCTCTGCTGGAGGCTAGAGAGGTAATCCGTCTTGCCCGAAGTAGTCATTTCTGACAATAATTCTTCATTTCGGCTCGGTCGGGAACAGTAAGGAAAGAACAATCTTTGTGACACCCCGAAATTCGGTCTATTTCCATACCCGAATTCCGTACACCACGAATACATCTCATTCCAAACATACATCATTATATAATATAGCTAAATATAACAACATACATTCTCAAATCCCAAGTTCTAATACCTTATAACCTCGTTCATTACAAATAATGATAATTACATTATTCTTTACATCTTACAAGATTGACTTACATCCGCCACCAGAATACATAATAGTTCATTAAACTATTCTATAGTTTAATTAAACTATTCTACATTACAAGTCTTGACTTAATCTTCACGCTCATTCATATACTGATCAGCACTTCGTCTGGATACCGGTCAGCTTGATTTTTACGAGATCCTTAAGTTCTTTCCAACATCGTTTGTTGAAAATGTTTTTATTTAAAGCAAGAGTGAGCATTCAATTGCCTAGCTAGTCATAGCAGTTGAATAAACAACATCAAGAATATAAACATTCTTTTAAGACTTCAATAACCGAACAAAGGTTATGAAGCAGCTTGAATAATAGAAATAATTCTGATTCATATCTTTTTAAAATATTAGTCACATACACCTCGAAATACATTCATTCTTCTAGCTTTTTCATACACATTCTGTCCGACTAGAATCATTAGCACAGACTTAACAATAACGGTTCATGTATAACCAGAACTTTTACCCTTTAGAACAGTTCAATCAGAAACACTGAAGTGTTAAAATTGTGGCACAAGGCCTCATACATACTAACACCTTGTACAAATATCACATATTTGCACATATGTAAAACTTCTCATGTTCAACATCAGAGAAAATTTAAGAAAATAGCATTCATTTCAAATATGAATGAAGTTAGGAAACTTGCCTCAAGCACGGCTACATCTTATAGTTTATGCTGAACTTTTCATTGCAATCCCTATATAACACATAAGGAAATAGCACATACACCAATTAGTCATATACTTGACTTACGCATTGGTTTAAGCTTAACTTTACTCCTTATGGTTCGTGTTTATAACCTAAGTTCACGTAACCATCTTTTTTTACCGTTTTACAGCGTTATGACGTACGGAGATGTCTTAACTCATACGATCATCATCTTTGATGATTTACATTCTTATCTTCTTCTTATAACTTTTCTAGGACTTAGCACACATCGAGTCTCTACTAGTATTGCATATGGTACTCTGAGTGGTTTTTCATAAACAACCAACAATCTAGTTTCCCGTCTCATCTACACTGTCTTTCGCTAAATCATCCATATGTCAACCATTAAAGATTACGATTGTACCACAACTTAAACTTAGCTTATCCGAACCATTAAAACTATAATGTTCGTTAAGTTGATTTGCCATTCCTTATGGCTTTTTGGCAACTAAATGCCATACCTCTGGGTTATTCAATACCATCTAAGTCATACAATCTTTTGTATACTTAGAACAATTATTCAATGTTAATACTATACTTCCATAGCGTTAAGCATTTTACATTACCTTATTCATATCTTATAACGTCCGGTTCATTCGACTCGGAACGTTATCCAAGTTATAATCATTAACTCGGCTTTTTAACGTTATACGTCATTGTCATTAATTCAGTTTCTTCACCGTTCACAGGTTTAATCATTAGTCTTCATTACCTTACGGTCAAACCATACACGGTGTGTAGGTTCTGTCCGTTTAATATTCGTGTACACTCGACCCTCACGTCGGCTAAAGTGTAACACTTACGTTTCATTCTAACATTCTCTATCCGACTCACACTCGGATTTTCATTAATCTTATTACCGTTCGCTACGGCTTTCTTGATAATTTCATATTTTACTTACTACCTTCGTCAACATCTAAGTCACACCACCAATGTACACTTAGAACGTTCATCTGACGCGAATACGATTCACGAGGATCGTTTATGTATTCTGCGTTCACGTTGTTCGTCTTTTAAACTTCCCTTCAACTTTTACCTAAGGTTTTAAACGCTCTGATTCGTTATCCATTACATGAACCTCACGTTCATTGTCCTCTTATAATGTCTAAGCTATACGGTTCGTTGTATGCTAAGACTGGTCGTTCATCGTAATCACTTTGCGTTTATATGCTTTACACTTAACTCTCATTATGACATCATAACATCGAAATGTTATAAATCACTCTCGTCACTCCACGTCTAAGGAATCACAATCATAGCAATCCCACACGTTCGTTTTAACGCAAATATGGTTCCCGGATATATGTTACGTATTTCGCAGTCGCCGTTTTATAACCTTTATTCGACGTTTCATTGTCAAACTCAAGGTTTTAATCATTATTCTAGATATTTTTCTTCATGAATATTACATTCATGTCATTTCTTAATTACCATCTAAAAGTTGACAATAAAATCTCCAATGGAAAAAATTTCCTTAAGAGGCGACTTTAACGCCACTTTGCTTGTTAAACTTCTACGGCATGACGCTGGTTAGCGATGAATGAGCCCCAGTGCATCAAGCGCTCTCCGACTCTTCCAGTTTCACGTGGCAATCAAGATGCCAGTTTAAAACTCAGAAAAATTTTCTAAGTCTTGAACATGTTTGAGACGCCTATTTTGAAATCTCATAGCTTCTTCGTTATAACTCGGAACGAGGTTGTTCCAAAGTCACTTTCTTCCTTATCTTACGTACTTCAACTTCCCCCAGACAGAATTTTATTCTGAATCCGTTAACATGCCATTCGTTTGGCTTAAATTTCGTCATTCGTTCGTTTTACGTTATTAACATTTTTCGTTTGTTCGTCCGTAATTCGGTCATCCGAACTCGGAATTCGTTCGTTCTTGAGTCCATGACTCACGTTTTCTATGTTTTCTTACATTCTTATGAAACCTTACACATTCGGGTTTATTTACATACTTTCTACTTTTCGCTCGTCTTTTACGAAATTTCGCCATAACTTCGTTATAGCTAAGTTCAATCCGTTCTTCATGAACGTTTCTCTAAATCCTAACCAAGCAATAAGCATCTAACTTATATGCGATAATTTTAAACTTGTCCATCAACAAGTTTTAACTACGATGGTTTTCAATTTGTCCATCAACAACGTTCTTCGTTCGTTCTTCATTTTTAATCGATATTTTGATTACGATTTCACTTTTTCTTGAAATTTAGTGTTATAAAACACCATTCCTTACTTATTTCACCGAATCGTTAATATTATTCGTTCGGATTGTTCAAATTCATCAAGCAATTCATACTTAAGAAAGTTTTTAAGAAATTTATAAACTAAACTTCTAATTCTTATTTCTTCGTTTTCTCATGATTTCAACCATATGAAAATCATTCTTTAACATCTTTTACTTCTATTTTCATGAAGTTATGTATATTGACATAGAAAACTTAAAGATCTCTCTCTCTCTCTCTCTCAAGTGTTGCTGATTTTTCAAATCACCAACAAATGAGTTAAGGCTCTTCTTTTATAAGCTTTCAAGGCTAGGGGTAAAATAGTCATTTCGCTCCCAACCTCCTTACTATTCACGAAATTTCTCTTGGAAGCTTCGTGATTCCGTCTTGCGGAATTCTTCCGACAGTTCGAAAAACTGCGATTCTTGGAATCCAAATATTTTTGGATATTTCATCTTTACGCATTCTTCGGAACTTTGAAAAACTGAAAAACACTTTTTGATGATAAGTGTTTTCCTTCACGTTTTCCCTTAACGTTGTTAAACGAATGAAAAGTACATAACAATACTTTTCGTCGTTTTTATTTTTTTTCGATTTTTGCACGTTTTTCGAGAAAATTTTTTATTGACTAACTTAACTTTTCACGACGTATTATCGTCAAATCTTTCGACGGAATGTCATTTTGACATACTGATCTCTCGAAAAGGCTTAGATTATTCAAACCTTAGCCCTTAGGTTTTGTCTGGTGACTAGTGCTTATTTCGTCTTTTTCTCGAAAATATTTTTGTTGGAATTTTTTTATTTTTGTCTTGAAAATTCTTACTAATTCAGTCTAGCTCATAGCCAAAATCCTCTCATTTTATAATCATCCTAGGTCATAGAACGATTAATAAACACATATCATAGAATATAATTAATAAAATTCATTTTATTAATAACTAATTCTTTAAATTTAAATTCTGGACAATCCGATTCTTTGGGTTGTCACAGTCTTATTGGCATAAAATCACCATGACATCGTCATTCTAACAAGTAACCTCATTCTTTGAAATTTTGACATGCTCTTTTTGCTTGTGATGCCAATTGGTGGCTTGCAAGCTTGATTTCAACACTTCGGGCCTAGTCTTGTGAACTTCGGGCTACTTGTGTTAACTTGGGGGCACATTCTTCTTTTCTTTGTCTCCGTGTAAAGTCTTGCTCATCTTTGGAATATCCTTGGTTGGAAACATATCCAAATTTTTTGGCTAAGTGTTAGAAATGAACTCTCTTTAATTTTTCAAACTGTAATTTACAGAATTTATACACAAAGGTTAGCCTAATTCTAGGAGTAAAACAAAGAAATCTAATTCTAGGAGTAATACAAAAAAAACCTAATTCTAGGTAAAACAAGGAAACCTAATTCTAGGAGTAAAATAAGGAAACATGTTAGTCAACATTTTTAGGAGGAATAAAAGGAAACATGTTTTCCAACACTCCCCCTCAAGCTGGTGAATGAATGTTTTTCATTCCCAGCTTGGATACAAAACTCTGAAATACTGAGCTACTTAAACCCTTAGTAAGTACATCCGCAAGTTGGTCATGTGTAGACACATAAGGGGTACAAATCAACCCACTCTCTAGTTTCTCTTTGATGAAGTGTCTGTTAATTTTGAAGTGCTTTGTGCGATCATGTTGTACCGGGTTGTGAGCTATACTAATTACAGACTTATTGTCACAATAAAGTATCATTAGGCCATCCCATTTGATTTTCAAGTCTTCTAAGATGATCTTTAACCAAAGTAGTTCACACACACATTGGGCCATTGATCGAAATTCTACCTCTGCACTAGACCGTGCTACCACATGTTGTTTCTTGCTCCTCCATGTCACGAGATTACCGCCAAGAAATGTACAATATCTTGTTGTTGACTTCTTGTCAACTATTGACCCAGTATAATCAGTATCCGTATATGCCTCAAGCAACAAACCTTGTTTCTTTTGAACAGAACACCCTTTCCCGGTGTCCCTTTGAGATATTGTAACACTCGGTGTGTTGCTTGCAGATGCATGAACTGGCTAATCACACTCCTTGCGTATGCTATGCCCGGTCGTGTATGACACAAATAAATGAGTTTTCCTACCAGGCACTGATATCTTTCTTTATTTATTGCAGCATCTTCCTTTGCCATTCCAAGTCTAAGATTTTGGTCTATTGGAGTACTTGCTGGTTTACATGCTGTGTTGTCTGTTTCTTTAAGGAGATCCGTAACATACTTTTGGTGGGAGATAAAAATGCCTTGCCTAGAGTGAGCCACCTCGATCCCAAGAAAATATTTAAGGTTTCGTAATGCTTTGATCTCAAATTCCTTAGTCAAACGCTGACTTAGAAGTTGTGTCTCATTATCATCATTCCCCGTTACTATTATGTCATCAACATACACTAATAATGTTGTGATTCCCCCTGAAGGTGAGTGTTTAATGAACAACGTGTGATCCCCTTGGCTTTCCTATGGCAATCATAACTCTTGCAAATCTGCCAAACCATGCCCGTGGCGATTGCTTAAGTCCATACAAGGCTTTCTTCAATTTACACAGTATGAACACCCAAGTTCTTCCCATAACCCAGTGGGACATCCATATAAATTTCTTCTTCTAGTTCTCCGTGCAAAAATGCATTCTTGACATCAAATTGCTGTAACTCTCAACCATAATTAGATGATAATGACAGTATTCATCTTTTCAACTGGAGCAAAAGTTTCTAGGTAGTTAATCCCATAGGTTTGAGTATAGCCCTTGGCTACCAACCTTGCCTTATATCTCTCTATTGACCCATCTGCTCTATATTTCACTGTATAGACCCATTTACACCCTACGGGTTTCTTTTCGACAGGAAACTTCACGAAATCCCACGTTTTATTCTTCTCCAAAGCTTCCATTTCTACATTCATGGACTGTCTCCATTTTTTATTGGTCAAAGCCTCAGATAAGGTGGTAGGGATGGTAATGATGTTTATGTGATGGTGAAAAATTTTAAAGGAAAAAAGAAAGTGTGCAAGAGGATATAAAGGTCGTTTTGTGCACTCTCTAGTTCCTTTTCTAATAGCAATGGGAAGGTCCTGGTCATTATTGTCTACATGGGATTCAGTTTCAGCTTGTAATGAAGAATTAGAAATTGTTACCTCATTCTCAGGATTTGGGTTGGATTCTTGGACTTGCATTGATTCCGGGACAATTGTCTTCTTCCTCGAATACTTCTTGCCTTTGTCAAATCTCACATTTTTAAGGGCAAAGTTGGGAGTTTTTGAAATTTCCTGCACGGGTTTAGGCACAAGATTTGGCATGGAATCAAATATTGGCTCAGACACAGAGTCTCGGATTACTAGAAATTGGTTTAGACACAAGATTTGGCATGGACTCAGATACTGGCTCAGACACATGACTTGGATTACTAGAAACTGGTTTAGGAAGTGACGTCAGATTGAGCAAGAAATTTATGTCCTTATCTTCAAGTATTGAATTCTCTCCCTGAAGATAAGGTGAGGTGAAGTAAGGTGTTTGTTCATTGAAAGTAACATCCACTGAGACTTAAAAATTTCTTCGATGGAGGGTGATGACACTTGTACCTTTTTTGAGTTGAGGAATAACCTACAAATACACATTTTAACGCCCTTGGGCCTAGTTTTCCTATATTTTGACTATGAACATGGATAAATGTTACGCACCTAAATATCTTAGGGACAAGATTATTTATAGTGTGTATGTTTGGATAGAATGTTGAGAGTATATCCATTGGACTCTTGAATCTCAAGACTCTGGAAGGCAAACGATTTATAAGATGAGTGGTTGTAAGAATTGCTTCTCCCCAAAAAGATTTAGGCATATTTTTTTTGGAATAAGAAGGCTCGGGTCGACTGAGGCGATGACCATTTTTTCTTTCCGCGACTCCGTTTTGTTGTGGCGTATTGACACTGGATGACTCGTGTACTATTCCTTTTGAAAATAAGGAGTTAGTACTTAATTGAAATAATCCCGGCATTATCTGACCTAAACCTTTTGATAGCGACCTCAAATTGATTCTTAATCATGGAACAAAAATTTGGGAGAACAGTACTGACCTCAGATTTATGTTTTACCAAGAAAAGTCAAGTAACACGAGTACAATCATCAATGAATGACACAAACCATCTTGCCCCAGAAACATTAGGAATACTAGATGGACCCCAAATATCATTGTGAATGAGATTAAAGGGAAGAGAGCTTCTTTTTTCACTACCTTGAAAAAGTACACGTTTGTGTTTGGAAAGTTCACACACTTCACAATGAAAGTTTTCAACATCTAGACCTTAAAATAAAGACAAAAACATAATTTTAATGACTCTAAAAGACGGATGTCCAAGTCGGTGGTGGTGAAGCCAAACTTTTTCTGAAACAAAAGAAGGTAATTTTTCCTTGGTGATATTTAACTGGCGATGCTTCTAAGTAATAGAGCGCGTCCCGTTCTCTAGCATGTACAATCATCTTTCCGGAATTCTGGTCCTGAAATAAACTAATTATGATGAAAGATCACTCTGCAACATAAATTTTGAGTAAGCTTTTGTATGGAGACAATGTTTGTGGATAATTTGGGGATATGAAGAACATTTTTTAAAGTCAATGATGGGCTTATTTTAATATCTCCTACACCTGCTACAATGATCAAAGAACCATTAGCTGTGGATATTTTCCTACTGCTTGGGCAGGGTAAGTATGTGGAAAAGTCATTTGGTGAGTAGGTCATATGATCGGTAGCTCGTGAATCCATGATGCAGGAGCCGACAAAGGTTGTATTCGAGACATTTAATCCAAAAGAGGATGAAGACTTGCTTGAATACGCCCATGAACAAGTACATTGAAGTTTGTCAAGGTTGCCAATTAGAGATTTGACCCTCCCGATCTCTTCTTGGTTGAGACTATTGTGGTTGAGACTACCCGACTCCTTTGGTGAGGCTGTTTTTATAACTTCTGACATCTTCCACAAGTCACAAATTATTGACTATTAAGTCCAATCACTAACAGAATTACAAATCTGCTTTGATGCAAAGTTGACTTGATTCACAGAATGTAGAAATGATAGAATTACAAATCTGCAGAATTTAAAATCCGCAGAATTACAAATCTGCAGAATTACAGAATTTGCATAATTAAAATACTGCAGAATCACAAAATTTAAAAACTGCAGAAAAATGAACAAAGGAATGGAAAAATCTGTTAGAATATCCTTAGCTCTGATACCGTGTTAGAAATGAACTCTCTTTATTAATTTTTCAGATTGCAAGTTACAGAATTTATACATAAAGGTTAGCCTAATTCTAGGAGTAAAACAAGGAAACCTAATTTTAAGAGTAAAATAAGGAAACATATTAGTCAACATTTTTAAGAGGAATAAAAGGAAACATATTTTTCAACACTAAGTGTTAACATTATGAGGTGAGTGCAAAGACCTCCATGAGGGGGAAGCGGTTGACCTTAGGGAGGTTGGGGCCAATCCTAAGGTAGCTTCCCACCTCACAGTGGCCTCCTTTTCCATAGTTTCCTTCAATTTGACTAACTGTTGGAGATGGTAGAGTTTCCTTCAATTTGACTAACTGTTGGAGATGGTAGAGCATGTTAGGACCTCCACCATGAGGGAGGACATGTTGGGGCTGACCTTGGGGAAGTTGGGGCCGACCTCGGGTTGGCTCCACACCTCATGGTGGTGTTGCCTTAGTTTCTTCTTGATTGGTTGCTTATTAATATATATTATTGTTATTTAAGGCGCGAGGCACATCGAGGTGCAAAGGGGCCTAGGCGCACACCTAACTTCGCATCGAAGTGAGGTGCATATATTTTTTAAAAAATTAAAAATATATCTAATTATCTATACACACACATTTAATCATTTTTGTGTCAAATTTATAATCATATCATAATTACATTCTGCATAAGTACATAGTTAAATACTTACAATCTTATATATATATATATATATATATATATATATATATATATATATATATATATATATAGTACGGATCTAAAACTTACCTCTTAAATAACATACTCTCTTAAATAACATACCTTTATTAAAACTACGCTGTTTTTGGAAATTCTTTTTAAAAAATAAGTAAATATTGGTGACATTTTTGTAAATAAAAGGAAAGCAAATGGGACCACTCTCTTTTAATATTATTTTATTTTTAAAAGAATCTCCGAAACGACGTAGTTTTAATAAATGTATGCTATTTAAGAGAGGTATGTTATTTAAGAGATATGCTTTAGATCTGTTCTGTATATATATATATATATAGTAAACACTAAACAACAATATAAATGCATATTTAAATATTAACAAAAATACTTAAAATAAGTTATATACACATTCAATGTTATAAAAGGCGCTAGGCGGAGGGCTACTATTGGGGGACCTAGCTACTAGGTGGCTTCAAGTAGAGATTTTATTTTAAACCAATTTTAATATTTTATCTTACATTTATCCAAACAAAACAATAATATAAAACAAAACAATCTATAATAAAGATAATAAAGGCCTTTGCTTAAAGTTCAAACATATCCATATTGCAAATGTCAAAGTTCAAACACAAACATGTAATTGTTCAAAGTTCAAACATATTTTTAACGTATTAGTTTTATTCATAAACAAGATTGCTATTAAATAATAAAAATTAAAATTTCAAGAATTTAATTCAATATTTAAACTTAAGAAACTAAACATAAATTTAAGAATTATATTGAATTAAACTAAATATTACTTATGTGTCATCATTTATATAATTTGAAGTTGGTACAAGTTCAAAATATTACAACTATAATAAAATTATCCATTTTGACTTGATATTGTTCACTTCTTGTTGTGATTTGATATGCTACAATCTGTATTATGAATATGGTAAATCATTAGAAAAATAAATATATCAAGATCTGGTTTGAGTAGTTATTAAAATAAAAAAAACCTCTCCGTTTAGACCTCGCCTAATTTTCTGGAAGGATTTTTTGTCATTGCTTTGTAAGGCGCTAGAGACCTAAGCGCCTAAAGAGGCTCCATAGCTAAGCGCCTAGGCGGGGCACCAAGGGGGCCTAGCGCCTAAGCGAGACCTATGCGGAGATTTTTAGAACAGTGCACATATTTAATTATTTAATAAGTTAGTAAACGCTGGAATAGTAGTGTAGTAAAGTACCAAAAATTTTTGAAAAAAAATTAGACAACATAACCCCTTAATATTTTGCAAAATAGCCTTTTTTTGGGCAAGAGAAGAAATAAAAAAAGAGGAGAAGAGATAGGAGGCTAAAATTGATGGTCTAGAATCTAGATTTCTTAGGGGGGAAAAAAATTACACAACTTCGATCTCGTGCACCTCTTCACGCATCTCGAATGCACCTTTTTGAAGGAGCCTCGCCTTAGGTGAGGTAAGGCGCTCAAAGTGGGCTGGGATAGGATGGGCCTCGAGCCTAGGCGCGCCTTATATATATATATATATAGGGTTCTAATCCATGACAACCGGTTGTTAGGAGTACTATTTCAGCAATCATCATCTCCATCGTTGATGAATATCATTAATGGTTGAGATTTTAAAAAATAAAAGCCCAGCCGCTATAAGTTGTAGCGGCATTGATAAAGCTTGTAGCGACTGGATAATTTACTAAAGTACCTCTTGAATTCTTGGTCAAACAATTGGAAAATAAGGAATAAATGATGTGCCGCTACAAGTTGTAGTGGCTGGAACATTGTTGAAAGTTTTTGCTAGTCTTGATTGATAAATGGATTCAGTTGGTGGATTTAATTACTTCGAATTATTATTATTATAATACAAATTAAATTATTATTATTATTATTAGTATTATAATAATAATAATTTGTATAATAATAATAATTGTATAATTTGTATAATAAATGTTATCCTCGCATATACAGAACATACTAAAGATTAAAATTTTCTTCTAGTCTTTATTAGTGTCCTAATGGTTTATGGTTATGGTTATCAAACTAATCAATTAAGAGTAATTAATTCCATCAGCTGAATCCATTTATCAATTAAGACTAGCATAAACTTTCAACAATGTTCCAACCGCTACAACTTGTAGTGGCGCATATCATTTATTCCTTATTTTCCAATTGTTTGACAAAGAATTCAAGGGGTACTTTAATAAATTATCCAGCCACTACAAGTTTTATCACTGCCACTACAACTTGTAGCGGCTTGATGCATCTTTTTCATGGTGTAATATCAAGAACCCTAGGTGCGATGCCTATGGGTATGATGCCTAGATTGTATCATAATATCATCTTCCTCCTCCTCCGGTATAATTTTCTTTATTTACACTAGCATTCTAAAACTCTGCAACCACTCTTTGCTCTTACATTCCCATCAAGCAACCATTGCCATTTCCTTTGATTATTACACCACAGTCCATCAAGTCAACCCAAATCAGACCTTTATTACAATTCTCTTGGTACTGCTCACTGCCCATAATAGCACCCAAACATCTTTTTTGTCCCTATTAAAGTCTCAATACCATACCCGAGGTAACCCTTTCTAGCCTCTTTGATTTTCACTAAATCTTACACTTAACATTTCCAATACTTTCTGAGCTACAAACACCAGCTGTAATCAGGACTGTTTCTGCCCTTCCACTGCCATTGTAGAACTCCAGAGAAGGTCATACATCAACCGAGTGACCAACCTACTTACCATATACCAAAGGGAGGATGAGTACCTACACCTAAAGAGAAAGTAAATGGTGGACTAATCCAAGTCTTAGATGAGGTACTACTAATCTGCTGAAGATATTCTGAATCAGATTTTTTTCCTTGTGGAACAGGTTAACACAAAATTAAGTAATAAAGGATAGTTTTAGCATGCCAAAGCATGAAACATATTTGTTCTCCAACTCTGCAAAATTTTGTTTTAACTGGGTTGAAAGTAACTAGAAAAATCTACGAAGCATGGGAAAGGACACGTATATGATACTACACGGGAACCCCCAACCCCAAATAATAAATAATCAAACAAGGAGGGCATGAACACGCTGAGACAATTCAATATCAATGAGTTTGCAAGTGTATACTTGTCTATAATTTTCTTACATTAAAGTTATAAAATATTTTATATACATATTTCATCTAAAGTTAAATGTTATGTAAACCTTCTTTCTTTTTAACAATAAATCTAGTATCTCATGCTTATGTATGAGATCTAGCCTCCACATATAAAGCTGAAGGTCCCAAAAAAGGGATTCCCATTTAAAGCTATGCACCCCTGAACACAAATTAAGACCCCTGCAGCAGCTATCCTACTTCATTTGCACCAAGTGAAAATCTATCCGAACAAAAATGCTGGATTGTGTTTGCGTCTTCTCCCCTCCATGACTTACAAGCTCTGGGGTAAGTGACAAAAAGGAGGAGGAAGCTGTTGATTTCTGGGGAGACTCCCAATTAATTCTCGTGCCCTAACCACCCATTACTAGCAGATATATTATCAGCCAAATGCAGTCTCCCAGATTCATTATTTTGCTCCTCATTCCTCATGTCCTGAACTTGATTACTCACACCATTTTTACACATTAGCATCTTCACCAAAGTTCTCCTCAACAGCTTGAATCTCATAGTCCAGTTCATCCGGTTCCTGATCATCATACTTCTCAGCTTCTCGATGAAGAAGGAAACCGTGTAGAATTTATCCTCCATTGAATGTCTGTTGTCCATCCTATGAATATCAGATTCATAAAAAGTTTAGCCTCCCTCCTCAGATGGGACTTCTGCCTTTGCATAACAAGGAGTAGATTATAATGCCAGTAATGCAGTGTGCAAAGGAAGGAAAGGGAGGAAACCCAAGCCCAAGAGGGGCTATTCTTGTTTTGAGCATAACTTTTGATCCATTGGGAGTTACAGGGCCTATAATATATCAATATATCGTGGCTGTTTCGACAGTCTTTAGACTACTTTGTGAATTCTTGTGATCGCAAAGTTTATAGAATCAATTCCTTTGATTGTTTCTATTCTTTTCTTAGTCGCTATGTCATTCAGCCTTTACATTACAATTGAAAACTCGATGAGAAGGCCTTCATCATCAGCAATGTCCAGAGTCTCCAGATGATCATGCTACATAATTTGCCCTGCTGAACATCATTAGAAACTAGTGAAATTGGCTAACCTTCAGCATCATAAGAGTCAGAACTTATCTCAGTAACCTCCTTACCCGTACTCATGTTTTTCTAAAACATAAAAGACACAAGATAACTATACTTTAGGATAGATCATTTTCATTGTTTCATCTAATAATTTTACTTTCTTGACATGATTAAGATAATACTACCTCATGTTAGTTGTCCTATTCTTTTTGAGTAGGTGTGACATACAATCACATTTTCATAACATACTTTTTGTATACTTGAATATCCTCATTCCTGAATATATCTATTTATAAAATTTATCTTTGACAAGTTATATTTTTCAGCTATACTAGTTATATATAAGAACAAAATCTATAATGAGCCACACACACCATGAAACAAGAAACTAATTTTGGAATGGACGAAGAAGACACGTTAAGATAAGTAGCCACAAGTTACAGTTCTTGTCACCAAGAATTTTATATTTAATAAAAAAGAACTTTAGAAGTATCACATTCATAATCATGTCCTAAGTGTAGGTATCCAACCATGTCAGACAGATTTTGGGAAAAGCTTGCCACAGTAGAATACAAGATGCATGTTCACAAGGTCAGTGCAGTGGCAACTTTGACATGATACAGTAACTCTTGTGAACAAATTCTTAATGAAACTAAACTTAAAGGAACTTATGATCTATGAACATTGTATCCCGGGTATAAATCAAAGGGTTAATTATCTTAATTAAGTCATAATTAGTGATAATTAACCCCGGATTTGTCCATATCAAGAAATTTAAGCTCAGAATGGCTCCTGGCAGGAGGCCACTACCCTATGGCACATCGACTCCCAAGGGTTTAACATCCTCATTCACAGCCCTCAAGATCTATCATAAGTGCCTAAGAGAGAGCCAAGGCAAAGCATTAGCCATTTCTACCAAGAAGACCAAAATTGGCCAAGTATGGGAAACCGACAAGAAAATAGTCAAGTATGGGAATTCTCACAATGAGAGGCCCTATGCCACCACAAGGCACACACTTCATACTCCCACAAACAAGAAAGAAAGAAAGGGTAAAGAGGAGGTCATGCATGTAATCAAGTGGCCAAAAAGGGAGCAATTGAGGAAGTAACCTTGGGCGATCAATGACGGGTGATGGTCATTTTGATTTTTATTATGGAAATTGATATTTTTACATTACTTTTTTGATATTTCTATATGAAAACAGTCGCTATATATCCTATAGCGACGGTAAAAACCGTCGCTATACATCTATAACGACACTTTTCATGTAAAAATATTAAAATGTCATGTAAAAATATTAATTTCTATTTATTATTTATAATGTATCTATTTTTATGTTAGTTTAGTGTTGTTTGTGTTATTTAGTTGTTTATGATTTTAATATGCTTATTATTATTTTAATTTTTTAATTCATTAAAATGACAACAAAAAGGTAATTGAAAAATGTCACCCGTTGAAACTATGTCATCAATTTATGACATGACAACTCAATTTAATTAAATTTGAAAAGATTGGAATTTTAAAAATTTAATTGAAAAAAATCGGCCCCAACATGGTGGAGGTGCCCCCATGACTTCCCAACACAGTTCAAGTTCAATACTTGGCCAAATTCAAAGAGTACAAAGAAAGACCAAAAGCAAGAAAGTAACCTCCATGAGGCTAAGGCACCCTATAAGGTCTGCCCCAACCTCACATGGGTCGGCCCCAACACAGTGGAGGTGCCCCCAAGACTTCCCAACACACTTCACTTTCAATACTTAGCCAAATTCAAGGAGTACAAAGAAGGGCCAAAAGCAAGAAAATAACCTCTATGAGGCTAAGGCACCCTATAGGTTCGGCTCCAACCTCATGGAGGTCGGCCCCAACATGGTGGAGGTGCCCACATGACTTCCCAACACACTTCAAGTTCAATACTTAGTCAAATTCAAGAAGGAATGCAAGAAAGGGCCAAAATGAGAGGTAAGTGAGGGGGAACCACCATGAGGCTAGGGAAACCCCATAGGGTCGGCCCCAACTTGTTTGGCCTCATGGTGGTACTGCTCTAAGGGTCTTTCACCACATCTCATGCTCAAAATCGAAGAAAGTTGAATATATATGTATATGCATGTGTGTTTGTATGTGTGCGTGAATAGAGAAAGACAAAGAGAGAGAGTCCAAGGCATGATGACCATGTAATCTTGGCGCCCATGATTGACTTTGAATTGTCCTAGACACTTTCTTGGGATTTTACATGTAAACATGTCCCAAGTTGACTTGAATTACGTACGTAATCAAGAACTACAATTTTAACATTCCAGCCCAACAACCCCAAAAGAAAATTACTAGATCTAGCTAAAGACATAATAAACATAATATAAGACAAACTAGTAGCTAGGCCTGCAAACGAACCGAACCGATTCGAACTTTGTTGAACTCGAATTGAACTAAAATGTTGTTAGTCGAACTCGAACATGTTCGAGTAAAATGATCGAATCAACACTCATGTGCGAGTTCGATCGTTAGCTGTTCGCGAACATGATCGAGTTCGCGAATATAAACAATCCGCGAACGTTCACGAACACATGGTCGTTTGTGAACGTGATCAAATTTGCGAACATTTTGACGAACCACGTCGGTTGATTATATTTTCAACTTCCAAGTCGGTTAATAAATTTCACATGTAAGAAATCGAACCACTCGAACTCATGTTAGAAATCAAACTACTCGAATCGATCACGAACCAAACTCGAACTTTTTGAACCGAACCGAATCTGACCTGTTCGCGAATAAAGATGAAACGAATCACATGATTCGCGAACATATTTGATCGAGAAACCATGTGCAAACTCAACTAGGCAAGGCATCAAACTCGAACCGAACCTAACCGGTTCGCGAATGGTTCGGTTCGTTTGCAGGCCTACTAGCAGCATTTAAACCTAAAAAACTCCAAATTTAATTTTGCAATGTCTCAAGAAGGTCATCTTTGAAACCCACATAATGTTCTCTCTTTTAACATACTCTTTGTTGGGCCTCTTACGAACTGGTAATTTGCTCTTATCCAAATTAATTCTTTAGTGAATTCCCATAATGGCAATACATATAAGAATGTGTATCTAATCTCACCAAAGAAGCTGCATTTCTTTTTTAAATTTGTAAAGCACAGAAGTAATTGCACTATATTCACCAGATTATTATGGGATCCTAGCATCAGACTTAGAATGAGCCGTCTGCTGACATTACATCTATAGGTGGAGCTTAGGCCTTGCCCTGCCAAACCGATTATTCTGCATTTGCCTTACTATGAGTATGAATGTTATAATTTATTTTATTTTAATTGTTAAATGTGGAAATTAATTTCTCTATATTGTTTATTGCTTCTATACTAAATTTTAAACCATTATATAATGGTTTATTTTTAGGATTTCTGCACATGCCGCTTTTACTTTCTTTCTGTGATTGTGTGCCTTTTTGTAATTGTAGGAGTCACCTGAAGGCAAGAAGATGCTTAATTTACGAAGATCGCTACCTGCATTCAAGGAGAAGGAAAGGCTGCTCCAAGCAATTGCGCAAAATCAGGTTTGACTTCTGAAATAATAGCTAGGCCCTTTTGCACTTTTGCTACATAGCACCTACTGTCTTGACAAATGTATTTTTGATGCTTTAATTAGATGGTTTATTATGGTTCCCTTTCTTGATCTTTGTTCTTCATCCCTATGAAGATTCAATTTCTTGTCCTATTGCTTAGGAGTTATGGGCATCTTTTTTCCTTTGTTAAGTTGCTTAGACTATGCCTAGGTATGATTTCGATTTGTTCTGAGGGCGGGGGTTTAAGATGAGAGAAGATGCAAGACTACTTGCAAATTTCTGAGGTTTGACTTCTGCAGTCATACCGAGACCCTATTCTTCTATAATTTATGTTGGTTGGATTTAGTTAACAACGAAGGAAATAATTTAATACATACTATTCTGTAAATCCATAAATTTATATTTCTTTATTGACGCATTTGCGTTGTTACTATTTTATCTAATTAGTCTTCAATTATAGGTTATAGTAATTTCTGGTGAGACTGGATGTGGGAAGACCACTCAACTTCCTCAGTACATATTAGAGTCTGAAACAGAATCTGGTCGGGGGGCATTCTGTAATATAATATGTACACAGCCTCGAAGAATATCTGCAATGGCTGTAGCAGAGAGAGTGTCTACAGAAAGAGGAGAGCCTCTTGGTGACTCAGTGAGCTTCTTTTGCTCCTTTCCATTTTTTGTTGCTTAATTTACATATCTGTCCAACGAATTTTTGTTTGCTAAAAATGTATTTTACCTGCTTGAAAACTTTTCTATTACTATTTCGACAACAAAGGTTTTTTGATAGGTTGGCTATAAAGTTCGATTAGAGGGAATGAAAGGAAAAAATACCCATCTGCTTTTTTGTACCAGCGGAATCTTGCTAAGAAGGCTGTTGAGTGATCGTAACCTGAGTGGTATAACCCATGTTTTTGTTGATGAGATTCACGAGCGAGGCATGAATGAAGGTGCAGTTCGGATACAATTGGTTGTCCTTTATGCTTTTGCATTAAAGAGCTAGTATTTCACTTTTTATAACACATTTTTTCTCTTCATTTATCAGACTTCCTATTAATTGTGTTGAAGGATCTTCTTCCACGTCGTCGAGATTTGAGGTTGATTTTAATGAGTGCTACTTTGAATGCTGAGTTATTTTCAACTTATTTTGGGGGAGCGCCGATGATTCACATTCCGGTAAGCTACTTAAGTTTGTCTGAGGTATAAGATATTTAGCATGTTCAACAGAAATGTCAATTGTTGTGCGTCATATCATTACATTTTCAAAATTTATAGATGTGTATAGTAGCTTAACTTGGTGTAAGGTTAGGTGGGATCATAAAAGTGTGCTTACTTCTGTATTAAGTGAGGAAGTCTTTGAACTCGAGATGCACCTTTATTTAGTTTATTATTAGATTACCAATAAAAAAATATAAAGTTTCATGTTCTTAGCTTTCCGAGGGGACTTGTTTAATATTTTCTACAACACATTTTCTACAACTTGAATTAGGATTTGTTTACCACTGATTATATTTCTGTATAAACTCTCATTTGTATCCATTCTTGTACCCTTTCCTGATGCTAAAGGATCATTTCATTTTAAAATTCTTCTGCTTACTTTTACATGTCTTGTGAAATGTAGGGCTTCACATATCCAGTGAGAGCACATTTTTTGGAAGATGTGTTGGAAATAACTGGATATAAGTTGACTTCTTTTAACCAAATTGATGATTATGGCCAAGAAAAGGTGTGGAAAACACAAAGACAGCTTGTACCACGGAAAAAGAAAAACCAGATCACTGCTCTTGTTGAGGTATTCACTACCCTTCAAATCCAGTTCTTGTCTCTGAATTACATCAATTTTTAATCTGAACTTGTTTCATGAGCTATTACAGTTTTGATGCAACCATAGCATTGCTTAATAGATGAACTATACCAAGTCTCATGAACTTTTAATGTTTAATTTCACTTTTTTCATTATTGCGGGGGAACCTTGTGTCAGAAAACCTGTCCTTGGTAAGCCATTACTTTTGTATTTTCTTTAGAGTCGAATTGACCATGGTATAAAGTGATCAGAAGCAAGTTTGGCATTCATTAGAATTAGGTAATCCAACTCGTGAAGTTTACTCATTTTAGTCCTTGGAAGCTCACTCTCAAGGATTAGAAGAAGGCATAAACCAAGTGTTATTCTCAATAAGAGAACTAAACTTAGCATGAACTCCTAAATCAGTTAAGGAAACCAAGCTTAATGATGGCGCTAAGGATGCATGAGCAAGCCAAGGATCAGACCACTAACTGGTATTAGATCCATCCCCAATACTGTAACTAATAAATTGTCCGTCAAGATTTCTAAATTGAAGTACCTTTCTCCAAATCCAAGAACAATCCTTGGGGATGTTTATGATCCAGAAATTATGGTCTTTCATAATAGAAGAGTGAACCCATCTAGCCCAAAGAGACTCAAATTGAGCAACCTGTTGTAGCAACCTTTAGGTTTCCCAAGTATGGATCTAGGTATCTGTGCCAACAATTGCACAGCTAGGCCTTGTGAGGTTATTGGGTGACACTGACACACGACTCAATCTGGATCAGACTGAAGCACAGAGGCCCTGCAATCATAGTTGTCATGATGCCACGACGAGTCATGGCGGTAACTGACTGCTTGGACGCCTAGGCGACCGTCATGACGTCCGTAAGGCAACAAGTCGTTTACAATGTGCAATCTATATATTATTTATTTTACTTAACAAGTATATTGGCAATAAAATTTCATATATATTAAAACTCAAAACATAACACTATGTAATAACATTAAAGGCATAATTATGTAAATACTTAGCAATAACAATCTAAAAATAAAATACTTGATATTAAAAATTAGTAAAAGAAATGAAGAATTCAACAAACACCACATAGAAAATAAAGTTGCAACCAACCATCACAAATATGTAGACTAATAACTAATAAAACACCACATAACAAGCCAAAATAATGTCACTCTTTACACTAGTTTAGAAACATTGTTCAAGCAAAATCATCAAGGAAAAGGTCATCTTCATCTCTTCCACGAGAACTACTCTCATTCAAAGGCGTAAGTGGTGGTCTTTTTCCAAAATCATCTTCCACATCATCATCTCTCTTCATCAACTTCATTATCGGAGTCGGAATCCATCAACCTTGATTCCCTTGAAGTTGAACCACCACCACGTCGAGAGTACGTCATGAGATTATCACTAGGATTAGCACGAGCCCTCCTTGAAAGATTGCGATCCTCAAGCGTGTTGGATGTACCGGTTGCTCGATCCACATCATTCCATGTAAGATCCTCCTCAGGATGAACAACATCGTCCTCATTATTATCCATTCATTACCCCATTCAAAGTCTTCAGTGCTAATGGATCAAAATTATTTCCAAGTTCACGCCTCTTTTGGAATCTTGAGACGATCTTTCAATTGTATTGTACCACCAAGTCACTTAATCGTTTGTGTTCCAATCTATTCTTCTTCTTCGTATGAATCTAAAATAAATAGAACAAAAAATAATAATATTAATGATAAAATTTTAATTGTATAAAAAATAGTTAGTATTAGTAGTGAATGACTTGTACTTTTGAAATTTGAACTAACAATAGAAATTAGAAAGTACTTACAAACTCAAATGTACTCCAATTGCGCTCGCAACCGGAAGAAGAACAACAGAGGCCTAGAATTCTTTTTTGCAAACGAGGATAGCTCAATAGCCCGCGCTCCAAAAACATTCCACCAATCAACTAGCAAACATTTCAAAGAAATATAAATATTTTTAAAGGGAGGAAAGGAAGAATGTATATAAATTATAATCATAATTTAGCTTTTATATATTTATATATATTTGAATATACGTACGAGGATTCTTTATTTTCCGTTGCCTAATCACCATTTCTCTTGCAAAAGTATCTCGAGAAACATCATAGTTGTCGGCTAGATTGCTTATCTTGTCTAGCAAATCTAACTTGGGCACCATCTTTGCAAGAACGCTCATCAAGTCATCTCAGAAAGCATTAGCAAACAACCGACGCCCTCTTTGATATCAAAGTACTTGCGGATTGAGAAACAACGCAAATTTCATATAATTTTTTGCTCCATTTGATTTTTCCATCGCCACCAACAATTTCAATCACCTTCTTATACAGGTCTTTGTTTGTTATCAAATGTATCTTTGATTTTTTTCTTCATGCATTCCATCGCAGCAATAACTTCCTAAGACAGCAGTTTTATTATCACTATCAACAATCCTCAAGACTACAAGAAGTGGTCATGACGCCTCTAATGCAATCCTCAACAAGATGCCAAAATGTTGTTAAAATAATAGTATCACATACTTTCTTCCCGCTTGAAGAGTCGACAACTTTGATTTTGACTAATCCTCACGATGAACAAATGCCTCAATGCATCTTTATTCTTGTACAAACTCGTAAGGTGAGGAAAGTCAGAGTAAATCTAATAGAATCATGGGTCTCACAAGATTCCTCCCATTCGCTTTCTCTCATCGCACTAAAAAGACGACCGTATACTATAAATGAATGTTGTAATTCTCCTCAGCATTTGTGATTGTGGTGAATCGCTTCAACTTGCCTATCTCTCAAAGATAAGGTGAAGGCGAAGGCGACACAAGGTGTCCAAAACAAAGTAGGCCTCATCTCTATTAGTATATTCCCATTGCCTTGTAATTAGAGGCATCATGCGTGACCACCGAACAACATACTCGGGGCCAATTTCCTCGATCTTGCTATCAAGTAGATTTGCCAACATTGTGGCATCTTGAGACCGATCGGAGGCATCAACAGAACCCATGAAATAAGTCCCCTCCGGATTATTAACAAGAAAATTCAATAAGTGTCTTCCCTCTTATCTCATCCCAACCATCCGACATGAGTGAGCGGTATATTCCTTCCAAGCAACTTCATGTTTCTTCTTTAAGTCATCGGTTTTCTTCTTTGCCTTCTCAAGTAAAGGAACCCTCAACTTGTGATACGTTGGAGGCTTGAAACCCGGCCCATATTGCCTTATGGACTTGACCATTACTTCAAATCTCCTTGAATTTGCAGCATTGAATGGTATGCCACATTCGTAAAAAAAGTCGGCAACGTGCATTCGGACTCTCTCTTTTTCCTCCGGTGTCCTCAAACGACTTTCAATACTCGTTTGGCTCAAATGCTTGCTATGCCTCTCCTCTACAACTTCTTCGGGAGTCTTCCTTAGAAGTGCTTCAACCGTCTTAGCTTTTGGTTGTGGATTTTGGAATTGAAATACAACATTCTTCCTTTTAGAAGCCGTCCCAGAACTTGGATAGTGTTAGAAGAAGTATTGGAAGCCATGGTTGGACTAGCAGATGATTGTTCTTCTTGCACTTCTACTACATCATCATCATCATCTAGCTCAAGTGGCTTGTTCCTCTTTCTATTATTCAAAGCCGCTTGCATCTCCCTCATAATTTCTGTTGTTGTTTTGGGACACTTTGCTACATCTCCATAATTTCCGGCTAGATGTTGTTTGAGCCTTTTGATGTCCGAATGACATTTCTTCCCACAAAGTATACATCGCATCTACATCCTTATTACTTAAATCCTACCAATATCCATATTTCCAACCCGGATCGTTCGATTTAGCTTTTCTTTTAGGGTCCTTCGTTATATCATAATTATCGGCCCCCGAACTTTCCGCCATTTTACTGTCTACACGATATAATCAAATAAAAAATATAAGACAAACATATATAATATAATATTTATATAGAATTCACAATCTCATAATGCACCCACAAGGCCACAAATATCTCTGATGTTGACATTATTAATACTGTGTAATATATATATATATAATTATATATATATATAATTATATATATATATAGAGAGAGAGAGAGAGATATCAAATAACTAATAATAATTCATATTATTTAGTCCAAATGATGAGTTAACCATAAAGTTAAGGTCAAAATAATAACTAACAGTCATGCATTTATCAATTATAGCATACTAATCACAGTAGTACTACTGTACTAATTTACATATAATTAAAAAATTCACAATCATTATTTTCCATGTTTGATTAATTTCTTTCTTTTAGTGAAATATGTATTTAAAAAAAAATGATAACTGATAAGGTAAAAAAAAGCCAAGCAGGTATATATAATTATATATATATATATACATGTTTGTAATGTTATAATGCAAAGCATAAAGGCTATAATGTTATAATGCAAAGCAGTACAGTACAGGTATAATGTTCTAATGTTATAGACCCAACAACAAATAAGACAGGCAGGAGGCTAAAAAAAAAAGAGGAATTGCGTATCAACTATCAAGTAGAAAAGAGGAAAAGGGGAAGAGGAAAGCCATACCTGCCGACCGCCGACCTCGTGCGTTACTTCTTCGCTGTCGCCTCTTGCCTTGCCTCGCCTCACCTCTGTCAATATCATCCCTCCTCCTCGATCGGTCTCTCTCTGCTTTTTTCGCTCTCGCCTCTTGTCTCTGCCTCTCGCCTCATCGCTGCTCTCTCCTCTACGATCTTCTGAGTTCAGTCGATCGATCGAGCTCTTCTTTTAGGGTTAGTTTATATTATTTATCTTCATGCGACGCCATTTTTTAAAAAACCCAGTTCAGCTTTTTTGTCTGAGCCCAAGTCAATCGATCAACAGGTTAGGTGTCCTAGTCGTCGCCGAACTGTCCAAGTCGACGCCTTTTTTTCTAGGCGCTCGCCTTTCCGTTAACGTCCAAGTCGTTCTCCTGCCTTATCTCTTCTGTACCGACTTGCTGACTAGGTGTCTCCTAGGCAACGACTTAACAACTATGCTTCTACTACATAATCATCTAACTGAAGTGGCTTGTTTCTTTTTCTACTATTCAAAGCCGCTTGCATCTCCCTCATAATTTCTGTTGTTTTGGGGCACTTCGCTACATCTCCAAAATTTCCTGCTAAATGTTGCTTCAACCTTTTGATTCCCGAATGACATTGCCTTCCCACAAAGGATACATTGCACTATATACTTGTTACTTAAATTCGGCTAATATCTATATTTCCAACCCGGATCGTTCGATTTAACTTTTCTTTTAGGGTCCGTCGTTATATCATAATTATCGGCCCCCAAACTTTTTGCCATTTTACTGTCTAGTGTCTACACAATGCAATCAAATAAAAAATATAAGACAAATTGTATCAATGATTCAATATATATAAGACAAATTCCATCTCCTTTTGAAAATAAATTAGACAACATTTTTAATAACACAAATTCTGCAGTAATAATGCATTGTATGTACACTAAATTAGATGAAGTTACATTACTTATACATATATACAATATATAAACTGAACAACCACTGCATTCCTTCTATACATTGAAAAAAAAAATCCAGTGCACTGCACAATTATATAACTTAAATAATATCCAGTGCATTTTATCTATATATTGGAAAAAAAATATCCAACATTTTATCTATACATTGGAAAAAAAACAGTGCATTGTACATATATAAAACATATATATATATATATATATAAATTTATATATATATATATATATATATATATTTATAATTGTGTATGCGTCTTTGACAAATTGTGGAGAGTGGAGATTGAAGTGTAAAAGAAGCAGGCAAGCAAAAAGAAGCAGGCAAGCAATAAGATAAACATATAAGAAACGAAAAAAGCGAAGCAACTGCAGAAGCAATGAAGCATAGTAGCGAACCAAAGAAAAGAAGATCGTCGACCGTCGACCGTCGTCACGGTCGCAGACTCAGAGAAGAAGGAGAAGAAAGAGAAGAAAGAAGACCATACCTGAGTAATCTCGCCGTCGCCAGAGCTGCGTCGCCTCGTCGAGTCGCCGGTCGGTACTAGCCACTAGGTAATATCTCTCTCTGGATCGCTCCCCCCTTTGCCCCTTCTGATCTTCTACTTCTACAGTCTACTCTATTGCTGAAAATCGCGATTAGATTTAGGGCATGACAAAACGTCGTCGTTTTGTTATTTTTTTTAACCCATCAAGCCCAACAATGCAAGGCACTCGACAACTCGTCTATGTCGTCGTCCATGGCGACGCCTATGTTTCCTAGGCGCCCGACTTTCAATCCTCCCCTAAGGCGCACTGCCGCCTTGCTTGCATCAGCCTGACTGGACGCCAAGGCGTCGCCTAGGCGACGCCTTAACAACTATGCAGAGCATGGCTCACTAGCAATAAATTAAAACCTTCAGCAGGGGTCCTGGGGTTACCATCAGAAATGGGAGCTTGTGCTTGCCAGTTAACATCGAGAAGTTCTCCATACACAAGTCATTTGCGTTAATTTCTATCCACATGGCATCGTAGTGTACACTATGCCAACAGCCATGGGAATGTGATTTGTTTGTTACAAGAGCAACCATTAAGGAGGATGTGCTAATTAGTAGATAATGCAACTGTTTATGTGTGTCCGCGCGCGTGTGTGTATATATATATATAGTTATATCATTTAAATTGTTCTTTTTTCTCAGGGGAAAACAACAATATAGTCCCTCTATCCTCCAAAGAATGACTCAATTAACAAAAGTTGTTTTCAAAAGAATAGCTTAAGTACATCAGTGTGGAGAAAAGACTAAAATGCTGTGTACTTGTGTCATAATTTACAGGATCCACTATTATTGTGTTAAAGCCAAAATATAAGGGTAAAGTTGGATTTTTTAATACTTTCCTCTAGTTTAATATTCTTAATTTGCGAGAAAACTATACATAATACATTCTTTGGGGGACAGAGAGAATTTAAACTTTTAAGATGTGTTGGTTAGAAGATATACACATGGCAATGAAATCTGAAGCTTTCTACAGTAGGCTTATTGGGATTCCTAATTAGTCTTGTTTTTGTTTCACAGGATACTCTGAACAAATCAAGCTTTGAGAATTATAGCTCCAGAGCACGTGATTCTCTGTCTTGTTGGACACCTGATTGTATTGGATTTAATCTTATTGAGGCTGTTTTATGCCATATATGTCGAAAGGAACGACCTGGGGCTGTATTAGTATTTATGACTGGCTGGGAGGATATCAGTTGTCTGAGGGATCAAGTTAAAGCTCATCCTCTGTTAGGAGACCCTAACAGGGTTTTGTTGCTTACATGCCATGGTTCCATGGCAACAGCGGAACAGGTATTGATTTTCTTTTCAATTTTTTTAATAAATTTTCTAAGTTGAATATTATTATGCCATTGTTAAAAATTTGTTGTGGTTACACTCAACATGCTGAAATGACTCTGTTAAAAGATAATGAGGAAGCGAGAAAATTGGAAGATAGATTCATGTGATTCCATTTCGTTTTATGCACTGCTTCATGCTGCATATTGTTTTATTCACTAGTTTCAGTTATAATGTTTCCAGAAACTCATATTTGAGAGGCCATCTCCAAATGTACGTAAAATAGTACTCGCTACAAATATGGCTGAGGCAAGTATTACTATCAATGATGTGGTTTTTGTGGTTGATTGTGGAAAAGCCAAGGAAACCACTTACGATGCTCTGAATAATACTCCTTGTCTATTACCGTCTTGGATATCGCAAGCTTCTGCTCGGCAAGTAAGTTACCTTCTACTTTCTTGCTTACTTCTTGTAGACATAAAGGGCACTGCTGGGCGTTGGCTCGGCAAGTAATTTGTTTTTAAACTCTTGATCTATTGGATATGTGGAACAATATTAAAGCCACTCTACTGCAGATGTTAAACATTGTTATTTTGAGCACAATTTTTCTTTGGATTCTGATTATATATACTAGAGGCTGGCGCACACGCATTGCGTGTGTATTACATAATTTATGTGTAATTAATCTTAAGAATTAAAAAAATAATTTAGAGGATAATTCTTTTTTTATTAAATTAGAACAGTAAAATATGAATATTTCTGGACTTAGGGGCTCAATTTGGGAGAAGAGGCCAAGCAGATGAAATAAAATGGTGAAATGACGAAAGTGTCATTAATGAAATAAGTGAACTAACAAAACTACCCTTAGTTTAATGCTTTGTCACATCCATGTTGATTGGAAACGCATTTTAGAATGTGAAAACTTGTTTATAACTAGAAACATACTTTAGTACGTGGGACTTGCTTGTTCATGACTTTATGTGCTAGTGTGATGTACCAGAATTATGAATGTTTTAAAAGTTGGAAGTTTGCATTAGATGTTATAATCGTTCTCCTTTGTAAAGTTGTAAATTGTCTTGGGGTGTTCCGCACACTGTTCTTCTTAGTTTTGTGAATTTATTTAAATTATTAATTACTTATGTCTGCTTGCGTCTGTATCTTCCATTGAACATCTTGTTTTGTTGTGTTCTATTTGGGTTGCAGAGAAGAGGTAGGGCAGGCCGTGTGCAGTCAGGCGAGTGCTACCACCTATATCCTCGATGTGTTTATGAAGCTTTTGCTGATTATCAACTTCCTGAACTTTTGAGAACTCCCTTGAACTCTCTCTGCTTGCAAATTAAAAGTTTGCAGGTTGGTAGTATTGGAGAATTTTTGTCAGCTGCTCTGCAGCCACCAGAACCATTGGCTGTAAGTAATCTACATCTATTAAATCTTTTGGTCATTTTGATGTTCTGGTTATATAATATGTTTTGATTGAGAGGTGTCAACCATAGTTTATATCTTTTAACAAGGTCTGTTTCTCTCTGTGGACTATGGATCATTCTTTTCAGCTACAAACTTAGCAGATAGGTATAAGATCCTAGGTATTATTATATAATACAATGTTTATGAAACGGGTTTTTGGGAATTAAGTGACTCTTGACAAAAAAAAAACATCAGGAGTCTTGTACGTCCTGCATTGTTGGTTGTGCTTATCAACTTATGGTATAACCTACAATGCATGTTGTATAAGATTGCTAATTGTTTTTTTGCCAGCAGTCACTTATTTCCTTTTTTCACTTACGAAATTATATAATTTACGATTATTGAAAAGGTGTGTTACAGCGGGTCGGGTACAAGACTCGGGCGCCGAAAGTGTCTAGGCGTGACCGTGTGGGACTTGTCTATTTGTAAATAATAAGATATGAGACATGACATAAAAGGATGCAGGTCGTGGATACAAGTAATGTAATTCAAAGTAGTGTAATGTAATTCACGACTAAAATACAATTTGCACCTTAAATTTGATAACAAAGTTGTGATTTGCACCCCAATCTTTAAAAATACCTACTTGCACCCTAAACATCACCTTTTTGAAACATTCTATCCTTCATACACTCAACCGGTCAAAAATGACCGGGAGCTCATGTCATACAACTTTTTAGGGGGTAAAAAGGACATTTCAATGTTAATTTGATATATCATTAATAAATATAATAATACTAGCACTACACCCCGTGCAAAGCACGAGGTCTTATTTGTTTCTTTAATAATTCCTTTTAGCAGAAAGTTTTTTTAATAATATAATTAATAATTGGTTAATATATTATATTTGTAGTACTTATATTATAATAGTAGTAACAATTTAATATTATGTAAGATGATCTTAAGAAAATAGATTCATTTTAAATATATTATTTAGTTAATAGTAAAATTATACTTATACTTAAAATATAATTATACTTGTATTTTAATAATAGTAACAAATTCAAATTAGTTAAAATAATTCGTATGAAAAATTAGTTTTTCTCCAACGATATTATATCTAAGTAGCATTAAAATCTTATTTAATAATGGTAACATTTTTTTTTTTGTAAAATATATATTATTTATTATTATTGTTTACTCTGTTGAACGAAATTATGATAATGTTGAAGTTTTTATTTTTTTTAACAAATTATTATTGATAGAAAAATTAATTTTTATTTTTTTAATTAATAATTGAATAATATTGTTGGTTAATATATTATATCTACACAATTTATTTTAATAATAGTAACCATTTAATATTATATAAGATATCCTTATAATAACACTGTTTTCTAATAATATATATATATATAAGTAACAATAGTAAACTCGTACTTATATTGTTAATATAATCATACTTACAATTTAATAATAATAACAAAATAATATTAGATAAGATGCTCTTATGATTGTTTAATTGTAAAATTATATTATATATATATATATATATATATATATATATATATTCTAATAACAATATTGTTTAATATTTGATAAGCTGTTTTTCGTAAGAAAATAGTTTTCATCTAAAATTATACTACCTACTAATAATAAAATCGCATTACTTGAAATATAACTTCACATATTTTAATAATAGTTACAAAATTAATTTGTGAAAATAATATAATTAGATTTTTTTTCTTAAACTATATTATCCGAGTAGAATATAATTTTCGTTAAAATTTAATTATTGTATATATATTTCAATAACAATAACTAACTAATATTATATAAGATGATTTTATTTTGATTGTTTCCTTATAAATAACAAACTAATTTAAAAATCCAAACCTTAACCCCCAATCCCAATCCTTAAACTTCAAACCCAAACCCTTAATCTCCAACAATCTGCATCAACTTCAGCTGCCAAATCACCTTTCCACCACTACCATTCGCTTTCCATATCACCTCCCCTCTGCTATGGCCCTATCTAGGCACTTGCAATAAACCTCCCCCAAACAACACCATCTCCCCACAACCCATAATCCTAACCCCTGTACCCTAGTGAAAGGGATCAATCCATGAAACATCGTCATTGTGGATGATTCGTTATTTAGTTATTTATTTATTTATGAGTGTCTATTTGTTTATTTAGTTTGTGGACTTGTTATTACTCGCTTATTTCAGTATTAGGTTATTTATTTAAAAGCCCAATTGTTATTGGGCTTAGGGTTATTAGAGTTTATTTTTCTTATAAATATGCTTGTAAGTCATGCCAGACTCTTTACACTTAGATATTGAAATTATTCTGATTATTGGTTGTGATCAATATTTTTCTTCCTTACTGCGGTTGGGAAACCATAGGGGTAATGGTTCTTCTGCGGTTGAATCACCCTAATTCTTTTAATTCTTTCCGTTGATTTTGCCTTATCCAATTAATTATCTGTTCAACAATTTCCATCCTACATCATATTGGCATCAGAGCTTGGTTTCTCCACCAATTTCTTAATTTTTGGGAGATCTTGGGTTTTCAAAAAAAAAGCTATTGTGCATCAACATTACTATTCATCGTCGGAGTTATTGTTCATTGCAATTCACTGTTAATTGGGAAAAAAATTGATGTTACTACGTTTTGGAAATAGGGAGGTAACCCTAACTTTCACAATTTAAAATTTTAAATTAAAAAGTCTTGCAAATTACCTTTCAGTGCCCCCAAACTTCTTCCCTCTATTTAAATATTGCGCCACAATTTATTAGTTTACATTTTTCACTCATGTTTTTTTGCATAAAGAGCCCTAAACTTTTAACCTTAGCACTTTTCACCCCAATCTCAATACTTTCTGATCAGTTAGGTCCATAAGGTAAAAGTAAATATTTCAATTTGAATATTCGGATTTTCAATACTTAGACCTTTCAACTCTTATATTTGCTACTTTAGCTCTGTAGTTGATGCCCAACCTGATGCTAATGCTCCTTGACTACACCAAAGGGCCTTAAACAAGGGATTCATAGCATCTCCAGCAGGGGCCCCTTTTAACAACTCTCTTACACGATATAAGCCCTTTTAGGGCCCTTCAGTAGCTCGGAGGTACCTCATCATCGTCTGAACCAGAGTTGCTTCGCCAATACGTGTCCTTTAACCGTTTTTGAAGACCGCTTAGGACTACTCTTAGGCTTCTATTATTTCTTTTTTCCCTTTTTAGAGGACTGGGGTGTGGATGTAGATGTTTCCATCACTTAAATTTCGTTCGTTCATTAGTTTTAAAAATTTTGAACACTTGTTTTGGATTTGTTCTTTTAAACTTGCATATTATTCCCTCTAGTTGCATATTATTCGGTTATTATTGACTACACGTACCCAAGTTGCTTTAGAAGAAATTCAGGGCCAATTAGAAGCCATAGTTGCACAACTGGGTCGGATGAATGATATTATCACACCATTGAACAAAGACGGCCTGTAGTGGAACCTCACAGGAATAATGGGAATGGGTATGTCGAAAACCCACATGTTAGACACCATGAACATCCTAGGCATGATTTTTATGATGACTATAGGAAAATCAAGGTAGATGCACCCGAGGTTGACGATAGATTTGATCTCTATGCATTCCTTGATAGGTTGTCTAGTATGGAGAAGTATTTTGACTGGTATGAGATGTCTGAGGATAGGAAAATGCGTTTTGCCAAAATGAAATTGGTGAAATTGACCAGTTTATTCTAGTGAGGGGTTAAGAGAGACTTGGAGCGTCTTGGTGAGCCACCTATCAGGCATTGGGGGAGATGAAAACTCATCTAAAACGATATTATTTACTCGTAGGACATACTGATAGGTTAATGGAGCAGTATGACAACTTTCGTCAGGGTAATAATATGTTTCTTGCTGATTATATTTGCAGATTTAGGGAGTTGACTTAAAGATCTAAGATTAGTGAGAGTGATAGGTTGACCATTATGAAGTTCAAGAATGGGTTACAACCTGAATTTCAATCACACATTCTGACCAACGTTATCATTACCCTAGATGACCTTTTCCGGTCAGTTCTAAATTATGAGTATAAGTTACAGGGTATCGCTAGGAGAGTCCCTTCTTACTCAGGTTAGCCCAGTGACCGAAATTTCTCGTAGAGTAGACCTTTCCGCACTTCTCAATCGTCCTCTAGGGCTAATAACACTGTAGTTGGGTCATCTCGTGACAAAGGGAAAAGTGTAGTTGTACCTAACTCTCAGTTTATTACCCAATTGAGGTGCTTTACGTGTCAGGGGTTAGAGCACAAGACTTTTGAGTAACCCAATCGCAATCGTTAGCGAGTAACAATAGTAGGGGAAACTTCAAAAGAGGGGGATATTGTCGGGGTTGAAGTTGAGGATGAGTATGACTTGTAGGATGAGGAGGTTGATGAGGGAGATACGTAATCATGTAGGTGTTATGAGGTGCGTTTTTACGAGTCATAGGAGAGGATGATTGGAGGAGAAGAAGCACCATATTTCAGACCTACAACAAAGTAGGTGGTGTCTCTTTTAGGTTGATCATCGATGGGGGTATTTGCTTAAATGTGGTTACGGAGTCAGCCTTACCACGAATGAAGCTAAAGGTAGAACCACATCCCCAGCCTTTTAGTGTCACTTGGGTCAACAAGATATCCATTCTTGTGTCAAAGAGATGTCTGGTGCTGATCAACCTCCAGGGCTATGAAGAGAGTATTTGGTGTGATGTTGTACATATTCTACTAGGGCGACCTTGACTATATGACTGTGATGTGACTAATTATGGGAGTACGAACACATGCTTACACACAAGGGGTAAAAATATCATAAGCACCTGTGAGACCCCGAGTGTCGTCCAAGAGTCAACCAAAGGAGAGACTAGCTTACCTACCCAACAAACTAAATCACTCTATATTCTTAATAGAAAGGAGTTTGAGCGGAGTGTGTTGGACGAGAAGGTTGTGTATGCAGTGGTAGCTAGAGAGGTGAGAGATGTTCATGAAGGGAGTACTAGAGAGATTCCTAGTGATGTTAGGCTGATTCTACATGAGTTTTCCGATGTTATGCCTAGTGAGTTACCCGATGGGTTACAACCTCTTAGGGACATCTAGCATGCCATTGACCTTATTTCGGGATTTTTTTTACCTAACCTGCCGCAGTATAAGATGCATCCCACAGAGTAGACTGAGATGAAACGACAAGTAGGTGAGTTGTTGAGGAAGGGCTTTGTTAGACAGAGCCTTAGCCCTTGTGCCATTTCAGCCTTAATTCACCCTTAAGGTTGATGGAAGTTTGAGGATGTGTTATGATAGCCGAGCGATAAATAAAATCACCATCAAGTATAGGTTTCCCATACCTAGGCTTGACGAAATGCTAGATATGATGAGTGGGGCTCGTGTTTTCACTAAAATAAACTTGCGGAGTGGAAACCACCAAATCCGCGCCGAGAGGGAGATGAGTGGAAGATTGCCTTTAAGACACTGGACGGATTTTATAAGTAGTTAGTCTTTCCTTTTGGCTTAACCAATGCACCGAACACATTTTATGAGAGTTATGAATCAGGTGCTACATCCTTTCATAGGCAAGTTTGTAGCGATCTATTTTGATGACATCTTCATTTATAGTAAGCACTTCACTTGCGAGAGATTCTAATATTTCTTCTATGTGAGAAACTCTATGTTAATTTGAAGAAGTGTTATTTTGTTTAGGATTCGATCATTTTCCTCCGGTTTGTAATCTCTAAAGAGGGGGTTTCTGTCGACCTCGAAGGCTATTGATGAATGGCTTGAACCTTCTAATATTCACGAAACTCGAAGCTTTCATGCACTAGCTACGTTTTATAGGAGGTTCATTAGATGATTTAATACCATTATAGCTCCTATCGCTGATGATTTGAAAAATTGAGTTCGTTTGGTCTAAATCAGCTACCAAAACCTTTGTGGAAATCAAGAATAGGTTGACACAAGCACTTGTTCTTGTGTTACCAGACTTTGGTAAAGTGTTTGAAGTAGCATGCGGCGCTTCAGGCGTAGGGACAAGGGGAGTGCTTAGTTAGGAGGATCATCCGATAGCGTTTTTTAGTGAGAAATTGAATGAGGCCTGACAAAAGTACACTACCTATGATAGGGAGTTTTATGCTATAGTCCAAACACTTAGGTATTGGCAACATTATTTGTTGCATAGGGATTTTACTCTTTACTCCGATCATCAGGCACTCTAGTACCTTAGCTCCCAAAAGAAGCTGAGTCATCGACACGCTAGGTGGGTAGAGTTTATTCAGGAGTATTCTTTCGTGCTTAAGCATTGCAAAGGGACAAAGAATATAATTTCCGATGCGTTGACTAGGGTGTCTATCCTTGTCTACTCTTTGAGAGTGAAAGTTGTGGGATTTGAGCGCAATATCCAGGAGTACCCTACTTGTCGAGACTTTAGTGACATTTATGCTGTCCTACAGAACCCTAGTTCCCCACCCTCTAGTAATTTTCGTATTTGTGTATTCCTAGTACATCGATGCGTGAGTATTTATTGTGAGTTACACGCGGGAGGATTAGATGGATACTTTAGTTAAGATAAGACCATCGCCATTATTGATGATAGGTTTTTTTGGCCTAGCCTCAAGAGATGTAGTTCGTCTTACATGTCAGACTGCTAAGGGTAGGAAACAGAACACGGGTTTGTACACCCCACTTTCGGTTCCCCATGCACCTTGGGAGTATCTTAGCATGGATTTTGTCTTGGGGTTACCGAGGACCTCTGGACCCAGAGGAGTCATGATTCAGTTTTTGTTGTAGTGGACCGTTTCACTAATATGACACATTTTATTCCTTGCAACAAAACTAATAATGTCTTACATATTGCCATGATTTTCTTTAGTTAGGTAGTGAGAATGCGTGGGTTACCATTGACTATAGTTTCTAATAGAGATGTGAAATTTATAAGTTATTCTTGAAAAACTCTCTAGAAGCAACTTAATACCACACTTAAGTTTTCCACGGCTTATCATCCATAGATTGATAGTCAGACTGAGGTTGTTAATAGAAGTCTAGCTGATTTGATACGTTGTCTTGTGGGTGATCATGTGTCTACATGGGATAAGGATTTACATATGACTGAGTTTGAATATAATAACTCAGTTAATCGTTCAACTGGAGTAAGTCATTTTCAGGCTTACACTGGTTATCAGCCTAGGAAACCTGTTGATTTAGCTCATCTTCCCATTGCATATAGGGCTAGTGAGTCTGCAGAGTCTTTTGCGCATCACATTCATGATTGTCATGCTGAGATAAGAAAGAAAATTAATTTGAACAATGAAAATTATAAGTCTGCTAAAGATCTTCATCGCAGGTATCAAGAGTTTAATGAGAATGATCGAGTGATGTTGCGACACCGTGCTGAGAGATTATCTCCTAGCACATGGAAGCAATGCTAGGCCCTCCTGGCGCCTTGCCTAGGCCCAAGGCGGCAAAAAATCCCTCTAGGCGGGCTAGGCGGGAAATTAGGCAAGCAAGGCGGACAATTTAAATTTTATTATTTAATAGCAATCTTGTTTATGAATAAAACTAATACGTTAAATATATGTTAGCCATACTTAGCATATGGTATTTGTCATTTTCTTTAAGTTCTCAATTTTGAAGATTACACAAATAAAAATAATTTCATGATTAATGATATCAAATGTCTCGTTCAATAAACTTCATACTAATTTTTAAAAATAACATTTATTTAAATTTAAAAATATCTCAAATTGATTTTTAAGAAATTAATATTAATTTGTTTGTGTTTGAACTTTGAACAATTGCATGTTTGTGTTTGAACTTTGACATTTGCAATATATGTGTTTTAACGTTAAGCAAAGACCTTTATTATCTTTATTATAGATTGTTTTGCTTTATATTATTGTTTTGTTTGGATAAATATAGGATAAAATATTAAAATTGTCTTAAAATAAAAAATCTCGCCTAGGCCTCTTAGGTGCTAGGTTCCCCCGGGGACCCGCCTCCCGCCTAGCGCCTTTTAGAACATTGCATGGAAGAAAGTGCATCTTAAAGAGGATGGGTCCTAGTTCGAAAGAAGGTTAGTGCTAAAGCATACGAGTTGAATCTTCCAAATGATATGGGTATTAGTCATGTATTCAATGGAAGACCTTACTCCTTATCATAGGCCTTCTGATGATTCCACCCCTTCTTCCACTTTTTCTCCTAGTTCCCCTATTTTGCCTGCAGGTTCTAACTCTGATGAGCATATACTTGTTCCTCTTTTACCTATTCCACATACACCTCTTATTGTTCCTACATAGCATACAACAGATGTTATTGAGGATATGTGAGCGGGTTGTACAACAGAGGTTTTTGGTGAAGTGGCGGAACAGGCCTCCGGATGAATGTAAATGGATTAGTGCTTAGGAGTTCTGTCGGCTTGATTCGGACCTTTTTGAGAGATACTAGGTTTTCGAGACTTCATTTTTGCAAGCAGAGAGATTTAATAGGGATCGATCCATGAGACATCGTCATTGTGATAATTCGCTATTTAGTTATTTATTTGTTAGTTTATTTATTTATTTACTTTTGTTATTTATTGGTTTATTTATTTAGAGGCTCAATTGTTACTGGGCTTAGGGTTGTTAGAGTTTATTTTCTTATAAATATGCTTGTATGTCATGTTAGACTCTTTACACTTTGATAATGAAATTATTTTAATTATTGGTTGCGATCAATATTTTTCCTCCTTATTGCGGTTGGGAAACTCTAGGTGTAGTGGTTCTCATGCGGTTGAATCACCCTAGTTCTTTTAATTCTCTTTGTTGATTTTGCCTTTTTCAATTAATTATTTGTTCAACAATTTCCGTCCTACATCACCTACTCATAGAAAGTTCTTTTTTTTTTCTCCTCCATTCCATTTCCGAATCCCCTCCAAGAAAATCACTTCCAACCTCACCCACTTGCAAAAATTTCCTCGCCTTCATAGTTGCCCTCTCCGAATTGATTTACTCCACAAACTATCCAACCCTTGACTTGAATTTCCCACAATTTTTCTTGCTCCCTCTGGCCGCCCGATACAGAGTCCTTGATTAACTTGTTGTCTTGAATGTTTAATTAGGTGTACTAGGGTGATAATTGCTGTGCTATGAAGATGGTGGTGTTGCTACTCTAATGGTGGTATTAAAGTAGAAGAAAGATTTGAATGATGAAGGAGAAGAATGAGATGAATGTTAAGGAGTGAGAAATATGGGAGTTAGGGCTTGAATTTGGGGATTTGGAAGTTTTGTTACTGTTTTATTTTGTTAGTTTATTTTAATCTATTACCCCAATTTTTTCCCTTAAAACTATTGCATGATTCGAACTTCCGGTCATTTTTGACCGGTGATGACCTGAAGGGTGGAATATGTTTTAAAAAGTGATGTTTAAGGTGTAAGTAGGTACGTTTTAAATATTAGGATGCAAACCTCAACTTTGCTATAAAATTTGGGGTGTGTTAACGCCAAGATCTTCTGTCACGTCCCAATTATGTAAGACGTCCTGATCCTGCACAGTAAACACGATCAACACCAAAAGCTTCGACGGCTTCGATCAGAGGGATACTTCAGCGTGAGAGTCGATATAAGCGATCACAAGGGTTAACAATGGAGGATAAAATATCTAGTGTATTGAGAGATATAAATTCTCGCCACCTTTACTTGGATGACTTCCTTGCTATGATATACTTTCTGACCCGGTTTTCCGTGCCACCGACACTTACCTCATTACACCCCCCCACAACCGGGCGATCTCAAATTTAATCCGTATGCAAAAGACTCCGCCACATCCCATCACTGTTTGCCACCTTCGGCCGACTGAATCCCATCCACATTAATGCCTCGCAGACATATCGGTCAACGTTTATCTTTCTTCATCATTGCAAGTCAAAGATAGAGATATTTAAATTATATCATGGGTCGGTTCAATAATTTGGCCCAAGACTTTGAAAACTTGACAAATATGACCCAACTGACCGGGCCCAACTGAAATAATCCGGTAGATTAACCAAATGACTCGGCCCAACCCATTCGACCTAATAGGTGAAATATCATGACCCAACATTGCCCCCCAGTCTTTTATTAAACAGGATGTTTAATGAAAGAGTATAAATGGCATCGGTCCAAGACAAAAGGAATTATAATAAGATCATTAAAGGCTCAAAATAGAGCTTATCGAAGCCCATCTGGTGAACATCAAATAGCAACATAAAGGGTTCATCTTCGCCGACCTCTACAGAAGTACCAACTGAAGGGCTTTCAACTACCGAAGCTCAAGCCACAGAATCAACTCCCACTGAAGGAACAAGCCAACCTCGCCAAAGAAAGCAAGCTGGCTGAAAATCAAAACACCCCATCACCCAGACTTGCAACGAGTGCTTCCTCGATATGCCCCTTGACGTACGAACTCGAATCCTTCGTGCAAAAAAGAGGAAAATTCAAATAATTCCTCCAGCCGCCGAAGAGCCACAAGTACCTCCCACAGAAGTCGATCTTCCTTCGGACACCCTGGTTGAAATCGTGGTTTCTGACGAAGAGCCCGAAGAACAAATAGAGCACATATCGATGAGATCCCTCATTTTTTGCCAGAATCCAATGAGAAAATTCCCATTTCACCTCTACAACTCCTTCGTCCGTGATACCGATGATCATCGGTTCGACAATAGTTCCATCATGGACCTGATGGACGAAGGAATGAAATACCGGACTAAAGTAAGATGCTACTTAACTTATTCAATTACATCTCGGCCCATCAATTTGAACTGATTCATTAACATTGATCATCTGCAGGCAAACACTGTCTTCGGGCGCCTCCGTCCCAAATACAAAGAAGCCGAAGAGAATGCCGAAGAGGATGTCGAAGAGGATGTCGCCCGAAGGGAGAGCGCCATTCTGAAGTCGGGTCATCATTGATATAAATGTCGATCCAAGCCAAAGAATCAAAGCATCTAGCACATCGTCAGAAGCTTGAAGAAGAGCTCAAAGAGCTTCGGGCCCTTAGGAATTTGGGTCCGCCACTGACCGAAGATCTTCGTAAGGAGATCCAGGCAGAATACAGAAAATTCGCCGAGCTGAACGATGAGATCGTCCATATGTATGTCAAAGGATATGAAATCTGCCGAAGTAAAGGCAAGAAAAAGCTCGGGCTAAGGTAGATCCATCTCTTCTAGACTCTTCAGATGGTGATGATGACGATGAATAAGCCTGAAGATAACCTCCCTTTACCTTTAGTCAGTAGAACTTTCTTCGTAAAAATTCTAACTTTTGTGAATGGATAATATTAATGAAATATCAACTTCATGCCTTATTACTTACGTGTGAACATTTCTTGTCGATAATTCATCTTTGATCGACTTGAAAATGTACAAGCTTCTCCTTAAACTTAACTTAAATCATTAGTGAACAATTAAGCAAGTCATATGATAGTTAAGACAGAGCATAACACAAACCAAGTCAACACTTAAAACGAAATAAAGTAATGCATACTTATCGCTATCAAGTGTGAGATGATCATGTATAAGTTGAATTCAATAATCCTCCTCAGACCATCGGGATCTTGTTTACCACTCGGGGTAAAACAAGTATATAAGGACATTTGTTTACCACTCGGGGTAGAACAATTTTATAAGGACCATGAAATTTGTTTACCACACGGGGTGAAACAAATTCATAAGAACACACCTGACAATAAGGCTACCATCGAATGGTCAGCGAGTCCGACCGAACCTCCTTACTTTGGTGCATTTTGTTTACCACTCGCAGTAAAACAAAATTAAAAGGACTATGGAATTTGTCTACCAGGCAGGGTATAACAAACCCATGTGGACACTCCTGCCGATAAGGCTACCATCGAATGGTCAGCGAGTCCACCCCGTTCTCCTTACACCGATAAAGTTTGCCTACCACGAAGGGCCTGACAAATTCATAAGGACCACCTGCCAAAAAGGCTACCATCGAATGGTCAGCGAGTCCCCCCGTCCTCCTTACACCATTGTGAATTTAGGACCAATAGGAAGAAGATCAATTGTGAAAAAGTGAATCTTTTGTGCTGAATCTGAACTTGACAGCCTGCCGCACTGATTGTCCGAAGTAGAATATATGTCTGCACACAGCATCCATGAGCTCTGCTTCTGCCGATTTGGACATAAACCTCCTCAAAGCTTCTTCTGAACGGTCCGACCCTTTCCATCCTAACCTGCAGCTTTAGATGGATTTCTCCGAAGACAAGTACCCACAGGGCGGTGTGCCCTCAGTGGATTCTCGGGAGTGTGATTTCTGGATCTACTTCGGAGGAAATTTCTGTCACTGTGGTGAGAATATTCAAGGCAGAATGCCTTATTTGTATTCTGAGGTGTATACTCTCTGGGTCAACTCCTTCGACTGCCTCGACCATAATCCCGAGAACCGATAGGGTAGAATGCACTCTTCGGCCTCTCAAGAGTATGACTTCTTGATCTGCTTCGATGCTGAGCCCTTCCGCTGCTACAAGGACACTCAAGACGAAATGCCTTCTCCATACTCTCCGGTGAACATCCTCTTGAACTGCTTGTGCCATAACCCCGAGAACCCCTAAGGTGAGGTATCCTCTCCGGATCATTAGACATATGGCTCCTGGGTATCCTCTGATCCCGAGGTCCGCCTCAAGACACGTCTTCAAAGTGTATAGACTGCTTTCCCACTCGTGCCAATATTATGCTTACTATGTCTTTAGACTGGACATAATTGGACGCCTCGTCCTTCAGCATCTGCTCCAGCTCTGCCATCCGAAGGATCTACTCAGCTCGCCATTCAAGCATCTCGCCAAATCGCCATTTTCGCCACTTGGCGCTTTATCCACTTCGGTGCCAAGTTCTAAAGGTGAGCCTTCTACCCGCCTTTCTTGACGTGATCACGCTCCTTGTCAGCAGCAAAGACTAACCTCCTTCTGGCTTCACCATGGGCTCTCGAACGAGAACCCCTGAATCATGCTTGGAAACCATGCTGTCATGAGCACTCTTTGAAGGACCCAAACAATCCATGGCAGAAATATGCTGCAAAGACGAACTCACAGCCATCGGTTGTCCCTCCGGTGTGATAGTTCTACTCCTCATCATCTTCCGACGTAGAACAACTGAAAGTTTGTGATTGAAAACTCAAGAACACTAGAACACAGCTCTCCTTCTAGCGTCAATGTTAACGCCAAGATCTTCTGTCACGTCCCAATCACATAAGACGTCCTGATCCTGCACAGTAAACATGATCAACACCAAAAGCTTGACGGCTTCGACCGTCAGGGGATAGCTCAGGCGTGAGAGTTAGTACAGGCGATCACAAGGGTTAACAATGGAGGATAAAATATCTAGTGTATTGAGAGAGATAAAATTCTCAGTTACCTTTACTTGGATGACTTCCTTGCTATGATATACTCTCAGACCCGGTTTTCCGTACACCGACATTACCCTCGATACAAACCCCCCCCCCACACCGGCGATCTCAAATTGATTGCACGCAAAGACTGCCACATCCCATCATCCACACCACCTTCTACCGATCGAATCCCATCCACATTAATGCCTCGCAGACATATCGGTCAACGTTTATCTTTCTTCATCATTGCAAGTCAAAGATAGAGATATTTAAATTATATCATGGGTCGGTTCAATAATTCGGCCCAAGACTTTGAAGACTTGACAAATATGACCCAACTGACCGGGCCCAACTGAAATAATCTGGTAGATTAACCAAATGACTCGGCCCAACCCATTCGACCCAATAGGTGAAATATCATGACCTAACAGGGTGCAAGTTGTATTTTAATCTATAATTCACCTTCACCCCTCCCTAAAATTAAGCATCTAACATATTAGCTGATCAAATTAAGAAAACAAACTCTCAAGTCAAGAACAAACTTAAAAAATACAGGAAAAAAACTTGCATAGTTCAAGACTGCATTTAAGAAAATCTCTCTCTCTCTCTCTCACTTCCCCCCTTTCTTCTTTGTCTTCTTTATCTCCATCCCAAACAAACTTGTTAGGAGAAAAAAGCTGTCCACATTATTCCTTAAATACTCTTAGTCTTCTGAGTTCTGATCATAAGCATTAAACCTTTTAGTTTTTCCTCTAAGACAAATGTACTTGGAATCATATCTCAAGAGTAGTATGTGTGTCTACGCATATATGTGTGTGTGTGTATATATATATATATATATATATATATATATATATATATATATATATGATTAATGATCCATAGCATATATTTTCTATGGATCAATAATGGGCAAACAACATCTATACCATCCGTTCCAAATATCAACGAACAAGATTAAAAATGGGAAACCGGCGTCTGCTAGTCTTACTAGCGGGCGGACCAAATATGACAAATATAACCCCAAGTCAATGAAGGCCAACTATTACTTGACAAAAAACTACACCTTCCGCTAGTAAATCTAGTAGACGCATATCAGTCTCCATCACTCTTTTAACCTCGCTGTTAAACGAATTGGGGCAAAAATCAGACCTAAGTTTTACACCATCCTTTGGCGATTTCGTGAGCAACAACCCATCGATCGACATCAAAACTTCAAATTTGAGGTGCGAGCGTGGAACATTATTGACAACGATAAAGTACATATTTGATTATTCGATGGTGTTTGCCCTGTACACTGCATACGACTTCGTATCCGGTGTTGTTAGATGTTGAACCTTCCACATTATGTACTTATGAGATTTTATTATCTCAATTTGAAAGCGTCTGAACATCTCCTTTGTATAAACAGTCGCTCCATGCGTTTTCAACGGTGATTCAAGTTATAGTTCGCGTCCGATGACAAGTTATGTAGTCAGCTTTTCTCTCTCATAATCTGCTTCTCAATGGCTTTTTACGATAAATTCCTTGGTACTCGTCGCATTCACATAGTCATCCAATAAACTTTTCATTCTCTTACTCGTGGATGTAGTCATCATTCTCGCTGCAAAAAGTTCTCTGTGTACGCCTTGATCTATTTGTTCTTAACCTCATAAATGATTGGAGCCAATCATGGTCATGCAGTTCGTAATCTATCATTAGTTTTTTCCATCGCTCCCCAAAATTCGCAACAGTTAATGATTTATACACTAGTTAAAATCATGTTTAAATGTTGGGTACTCATCATACAATATATGTAATTTCTCTAAAAATTTGTTACTAATATGCAATGTGCTAAGTGCATGGTGTGTTTTAGGAAGAACCCTAGCAATCGCATTGCTCAAAGTTTTGTCCTGATCAGTTATAATGGTAACCGGTGTCTTGTTGTTCATCTCTTGAAGCCATGTTTCAAAAACTCATACAAAAGTATTCTCTGTATCATTCTTAATCAGTGCAAAACCAAACAAGATGGAATGAAAATGTTGATTTACCCCCATGAACGGAACAAACGACATGGAATACTTGTTTGTCCGATAAGTAGTATCAAATGTCACTACATCCCCAAAATTTTTGTAAGTTATGATTGACCGGTTCTCTGTCCACAAAATGCATGCGATGCGATTGTCTTCATCTTGTTTGATATAAAAAAAAAAAAAAAGATTTTCTGCCGAAAGTTTTTTCAGGTACTTCAATGCTACTTGGGCATCGTTTGAATCTATTGTGTCATGTCTTATATCTCGCACGACATTTCGAATATCCTTATCACTAAAACCTACATTTTTCATCCCTCCTATTTTACTAAAAACATTCATCATTTTACTTTGCCCAACTGCAACACTGTTTAAAGTTTCGATTAAAGTTCGAGCAATAGGAGTTATATTTTTCCGTGTTTGAATGAGATTTTTCTTGCTCAGAGTCACCAAATCATGATTGTGAGTCAACTCAATTTTTGAAACTTTCCACGTATCTTTTTTTTTAGATGAACAACAAACATTCTAGCTTTGCACATCGTGTGACCTATAGAATCCCTTTTTCTTTTGACCTTACTAACCTCAACTTGATCGACGTCTTGTTTCTTTCTTTCAATTGGTTTTCTAGCTTTGTTATATGTAAAAAGTTTGTTGGACAAATTGTTGGAGCAAGCATTTTTATGACTTTCCCCAATTTTTATTTCAAACCTAGTACTACGTGCATAGGTTCTATAAAATTCTTCCACTTCTTGGATAGTAGAAAAAATCAAACCATCATATGGAGTTTTTGAGTCGTTAATATGTGATTGGTTCATGTTATGAACACTAATATTATCATGAGAAGAATTTGTTAAACTAGAATTCAACATATCTTCGGACATAATTAAAAACTTACCACGACGATGTTGAGGTGCGAAGACTTGCTTGATTAATTGTGTAGTTTTCTTCTATGATGTCAATTGAAGGGAGGTATAATATTTTGGTGAACTTGGTAGGGCAAAAAAATTATCAAGTATTATACACCATCTATCTCCTATATATATGGAATTGAAGGATTATAGGGTAGGTTTGTATAATATAATTCTGATCTGGGGCGGAATTATGATGAAAAAAACTGTTGACTCGGATTTGGAATTATGATGAACAATTTTCTTATGTTGAATCGGATTTAAAAGTTTGACTGGGATTAGTAATTAAAATACTCGTCTGCTAGTATTACTAGCGGACTGTTTAAAAAATTGTTGATATAACATGTTGATATTACATGTTGATTTTAGTTGACTTGGGGTTATTAATTAAAATAACTCGTCCTCTAGTATTACTAGTAGACCGTACCAAAAACTGTTGTGTTGACTTTAGTTGACCTTCGTTGACTTGGGGTTATATTCATCATATTTGGTCTGTTAGTTCGTCCGCTAGGAATACTAGCGGACGCCGGTTTTCCCTTTTTAATTTTGGCCGTTGATATTTGGAATGAATGGTATATATGGTGTTTGCCCATTTTTAATCCATAGCAAATACATATTATAGATCATTGCCCTATATATATATGTGTGTTTATGTATGTATGTATGTATATATAGGGAATTGATATTTCTACAAGTTCCTTCTAACACAAGTGTTGGACCCATTTACTATTCATGTGAGAAAGACATTTTTACTTGTGGAAATATCAATCCCTATATATATATATATATATATGTGTGTGTGTGTGTATATATATTGAATTAGTAAGAGACTAACTTCAACAAGTGATTCGAATTCTTGATAGTAATCCTAACTAGCCAGGATCCCGTGTGAAGCACACATTTTATTTTTAATCTTTTATGTTTATGAATTAAATTCCTGTTAAATCTCTTATTATTAATAATAGTGGGATGTTAAATACTTATTATTTCATATTACCTCGGAATTGTATGGACAATGAAACAATTTATAGTATAGTTTTTCATTGCATTGGAGTTGGAAAAGACGATAGGGAAGGGAAATTTTAGCGGTCACGTACAAAACAAAATTAATATTTTAATCAGTAATAAATTGTCTTCAAGCAGTGTTTACACTCAAGTTGAGAAAGGTGAGGGGGAAAAGGCGGAAAGATGTTCCCCTCACTTTTAGAGAATAGAATGTGATGTGGCGGGATTAACCTCTGAATTGCAATTGGTATGCACCTGGAAAAGTTAATTTCATGGTTTTGTGGCCAATAACTAGATCTTGACATCCAGATGTGCATATTGGAGGAGTTTCTGCACCCTTCACCAGAATTTAGGTTATGAAAGTGCATCTTTCTAATGCACAAGGCAAACTGAAGGCATTCTGTTCCCTTTTCTTTTCTGTTTTTGTCTTCCAGAATTTGTAGAAGTGCTTCATCATTGTTCTTCATCTGGTTCCTTTTTTTGTTTCTGTCTCTGCATATTATGAATTTAATCAGGAAAGAAAACATGTTGTCTTGTTCATTTTCAAAGATATTTTTGTGAATTGTGTAATTTTATCCATTATGTATTGTTTGCATATGTCCAATAGTTTTCAGAATAAACATTTAATGTCTTGTAGGTGAGACAGGGGGCAAGAGGTTCACATTAGTTAGTTTCAGAGCAGTACTCCCTCCCCCCTCACCCCCTCTTATTTTATTTTAATTTTATTTCAAGGGTAGGGGGGCAATTATTGAGTTTTAAGGGTATTTGTCTCTCCACATTATGATGCGATTTGAGGACACTAGAAGCTGCAATGACACCACGGCACCACCACATTCACTCTAACATAGTAACACATCATCCAGCATCGAAATTGCCGTAATCATAATTTTTGTCAAAATGTTCAGTCTGTCTGATTAATTTACAAACTCTGTATAGCATTGTTTCGGAGCTTAAAGTGAGGCTAAAAGATTCACATTGTTTTTTACTTTACTTATACACTCTGGTTATGAAGTCGGGAATGTGTTTTATACTTTATGTTGTTTTGGCACATAAAGGTTCAGTGTGTTTTGGGTACTTGGAGGGACCCATGTTTGTATATACAAGTTCTTGCACAACATTTGTATCAGGTTTTCTTGATATTGGTCTGATTTGTTTCTTTTTCTTTTGGGGAGAGATGGGGGGGGGGACTGCCGATGGGTCTCCCCTGGTACTCTCTGCTCACTTTCTTTTTTTTCCCTACCATGCACTCTCAGTCCGTAGAATCTTTGTTTATGTTACATTTCTTTTAATAGAACTTGTATTATGGTTCACTTTTAGCAACCACATATTTTATGCATGTTAATATTACTTCATATGTTGACCTTTGATGTTTGGACAGTTTGGTAGTCCTGTAATGTCTTTGTCCAAGATGCATCCATGTGTTCAAGAGTGCCCCGTAATGTGTTTGTATCAACTATGTGTCTGCCATGGATACAATGTTTTTTCTTAAAAAAAAAAACCTTTATTGAAATTTTTGTGCATAGTACACGTGCAGGTTAGCATTTTGTTGGTGTATTTAGCCAATAGAATCCTTAAGTCCCCAGAAACTAGTTGAACTAACTATACTGTTGGTAACATCATTCAAGATTCAAGATTGTTATGCAGAAACTGTGAATCTTTTTTAATTTTCTTTTAGCGCAATGATGTGCTATATATTCTCTCATCTCTCTGTACGTGATAAGGAGTGAACTTCATTTTCTATAGGTCCAAAATGCTGTTGATTTTTTGAAGATGATTGGAGCATTGGATGAGAGCGAGAATCTTACCCACCTTGGTTAGACTGCAAAAATTTGGATGACTGAATTGTTGTGCTAATGAATTGATAATTTCAGTAACTCTCTCTTTCTAATTTTTACTAATTTTGCTTCTTGCCATCAGGAGAGTTTCTGGCAATGCCTTTCCATTGGATCCCAAGCTAGGATAAAAAGGATGTTAATCATGTGTGTTATCTTTTCGTTGTTTTGATCCTGTTCTTACAATTGTGGCTGGACTTATGTGTCAGGGTATCCTTTTACTTTTTGCCTCAGGATAAAAGTCCTAGGGATGGTAATTGTATCTAAATGAAAGTATTACTATTAGTGTGTTAAAATTGCTATATTCTTTGCTTCTGTTATGCTCTCTTCATGCCCCATTTGGGTTCACGAAGTCATTATGTCCATCATTTCAGTAGGTGTCGCCTTGGATGAAAGTCATACCGTATCATTGTGAGAAATAACCAAATCAATGAAAAAGAAAAAAGAAAGAAAGGAGGAGAAGAAAAAAATAGTGGTTCAGTCATTTGTCCCATCTTCTCTTGCGATGTCCCTCTCCTTGATCTTTGATCGTGTCTCACTCCGATCTATTATGTCCTAAATTCTCTTTCATCTGCTATTTTTTTAGTTTTGTTTTGCAACAGGACTCTTTCCATGTATTTGAAAGTATATATAATCTATATTATAATTTATGTACTTATTCCTTACAAGAGTCAGTTGTCAGTAGTCACTAGTCAACACTCAGGTAAAAGTTAAATGGTCTATGGCTTTATTGCATATATTAGTTGGCTTACACCACAAATTACACCATACATCATACATCAACACGTGTTATGTTGTTGATGGCAATGACCGAGGACTGACTCATGAGTGGACTTTGACTCTCGGTAAGCAAACAAAGCACTCAACATACAGAATAGCTGTGTACTACTAATATATTGTAAATTGCAGCACATAGTTTATATTAGTATTATATTATATGAATGATAAATAAATATTAATATTATACTATATATCTTATAAATAATATTAATTTTATATTATATATGTATGATAAATAAATATTAATATTATATTATATATGTATAATAAATAAATATTAAGATTATATGTTTTCAGTCTATGAATTGTAATGCACTAATGTAGTGTTAATAATGAGAAGCACTATTTTCACACGAGTTTTTGATATTTTCACATGGTCCCCTCTCACGTGAAGGTGACACCCACTTTCTTCACATGTGAGAGAGGACTATGTGAAAATATCAAAAATACATGTGGAAATATCAATTTCCCTAATATTTAAGATGCTTGTGGGTAAATTTTTTTATGCTTAGTGTACCTGTGTGAATTGAAAAATAAATAATATGTATACATATATGTATTTATTATATATAAAATGCATGTTGTAAATAATTCATTGCTTTATGGACTATTAGTTAATCTCACGCACCTGGTTAGATACTTTCTTTGTTTCTCAACTCTCTGGGAACGCATGTTGTCTTAACAACTATGTGGGAAAGTTGAGGAACTTGTCTATTTAAAAAAAAAACTGGTTCAGTAAAGATATCTGCCACCTGTTTTGCAGTCTTGCAAAACTTGAGTTCAATTTCCCCATTCTCAACCAATTTTCTAATGTAATGACAACAGACCTGAATGTGCATGGTGCGATTGTGACTTGTGAAACACCAGGTGCTTGGTCATGGCAATGGATGATATGTTGTCACAAGATTGGTTGTAAGAAAGTGTTGGTCTTGCTTTACATCTTTCAAAATATATTCTGAACAAAATTACCTAACAAAATGCATTAGCAGCAAAGATATTCTGCCTCAGCAGATGATATATGTTCTGCTTCTTTGATGACCATGAAATAATATTTTTGCCCGAATAAAATGTATAGCTTGAAGTATTCCTTCTATCATTGAGTGAATCAGCCCAGTCACTATTGAATATTGATGCAGCCAACGTGCTTATTTTCTTTATTTGTATGCCATAGTCTTCGCCCTTTGTCATATATGAGGATCCTCTTCACTGCTGCAATGTCTAGCTTGTAGGCCTGCTCACAAACCTTAAAGAGAACCCATTAGTTCATTCACAGATAATTAGACAAGTCTTCAGATTCTTCTATGGCTGGAAGAACTTGCTCAAATTTTGTGGTAATCTTTTTAGAATTATCTCAACAATTTTCTTGTTGTGAATGGTATCACCATAACTTTTAATTTGTTTAGCTATCTCTGCCACCCTATTAAAAAAAATCACATTCCTTTTTCGGTTTCTTTAATCTCAAGTGATCAAAGTCCCTCCACAAGTTCTGAAGTTGGACTTTGACAGCAACAAGTTTATCAAAACCTTGGAGTTCTTTCTGCAAGATCTACCATGTAGCCCTTGCCTTTATCAAGGTGAAAATCTTGAAAAAATTGATAATCTTACTCCTTTTTGAAGGTAGCGAAGAGTGCTTGTATCTTTTATTCAAAGCTTCCATGTGCTGTTACAATGCATTGTCCTGACAATGATAATGATTGTCCTGACAATGATAATGATTGTGGGTTCTTCAATGCAAAAAAAGAAAAAATCCCACTTCAACTATTTCCCTTGGATTTGAGATCTTGAGAAACAAAAAATCAAGAAAGTCCTAGACGACTAACTGGAAAAGCGACATCTCGAGAGAGGGGACCGAGGAAAACGAAGAGCAATAGAGCATACCCCGGTCGGATCGTGGCTGTTCGACGACTCAATCCGCGAACTTTCCTGCTGCGCTCAATCCAGCGAACTCAATCATGCGAACTTTCTGCGCCGCTTTCCTTTTCCTTCTTCTCTTTCCTTTTGGGACGAAAATGGATACACATGGAATATAGAGATTAGAGGCAGAGCATATGAAGGAGCAAATAAGTACCACCTCATGTTTTAACTTCCTCTAATTATCAGACATGAGTCTGTTTATTATAAAACATACACCTCCCGTGCTTTGCAAACTGCACATCTTAATAACTAATATTGCAGCATGTAACATCTCAATTTAAAGTTTTATCACATCCGTATGAATGTGATTAAAACTAAGTTAAATCAATTCAATGAATCAACTTGAAGTCTATTATTGTGTAGGACTTTATGCATCATGGCTATGTGGATTTGGAAATATTATTGGTAAGAGATGTCTATGTTTAGTTGTATACTTGTTTTATTATTACAATTTATAAATTACAATGTCTTGTTTGTTTGTTTAATCAGTATTTTGTAAAATTGTAGATAGTTAAATGCGGAAAGTTCAGAGTCGAGGTTATGTGCCGAGAAAAAGAAGGTTCATGGAGGAATCAAGAGATTTAAACATCATCAGGTGGGTATGGGGATGTGTCCAAGTGTCCTCGAACTACAATAGTTAAAAAGGAATAAACCACATTTGATGACTCTTTCCAATATTCCAAACAATGCTTCCAATGCTTCTAATACTTCTCTACAAATGTTTCCAAGTTCAGGATTGCATGTAATGCCGCTACAATCACAAAAACAAAACAAACAAAGACCATTTTGGACGAAAGGCATCGAAAAGGTCCTTTCGCCTAAGGACACCGAAGAGAGAGAAAGTTGACCAAAAAAAAGAAAAAGAAGCGAGACACTTGATAAATTTTTTGCTAATAGTCCTGCAGTACTTGCTTTTTGGGATCGATTGATGCCTACTCAACTTCTCGTGATTAAGAGAAGGGTTGTCTACAATCGTGAATGGCGGAAAAATAATCGGATTCAGGCAAAGCTTGCGCAAAGCACAACGATGCTATGTTCATCGATTGATTGATCGACAAATTCAAGGTCAAAGTACCAATTATTTCTTCTACTTTTTGGCACAATGTAGAAGATTGTTAGAAACCTCATAACCATTACTTGTAGTCTGCTTGTTTTGGAAGAGGCAGATTCGGTGAATTGCAAAAAAAAGATCAGATGTCTCAACAACAAACAAAGGTCAGATTCTGATTTCTTCATCTTTTCGAGAGTTTGGCTTCATTGGCTTTTGACATTGTTTTCTACTTGGATTTGAATTTCAGAATAGATAAGCACTTAATATATCTAGGACAAAAGACATGTGTGAGAGAAGAGACTAATAAATATCATCTATAATTAATTTTAAATAGTGGTTATCTAGGACAAACGTATGTGGAGAGACTAATTCATCCACTTAATTTTAAAGTGGTTTGTATTTAATTAAAGTACCTTCTATGTGTTATTTAGTCAAAGGCCCACTTCTAGGGGTTGGGTTCTTTTATAAGTTTGAAAGAGTGGGGATGATATAAGTTGGCCCACTTCTATTTGGGCTCAGCAAATATAAGTGATATTATCTTGGTAAAAAGAATATCTTAAATAGTTTTTTATTAAGTTTAACCAAATTACTTATTACTCCTTCTGTCCAAGTTTACTTGTTCTAATTTCCTTTTGGTTTGTCCAAATATATTTGTCTTCTTTCATTTTAATACTATTTTTGACCTTATTTTTTCGATACTATCCTCATTTAACTTTATAAAAAAATCCATTAAAAACAACATGACATGCATTGAAAAAAGTAACACTATTAAATTTTTATTTTTTTTACTAATTAACACTATTAACTTTGACATTGGAAGGACAACCACTCTCCTTTTCCTCCCTCTCCTCTATTTTATTATTCCAAGAAAGAGTAGAAGATTAATTAAAATTTAAAAAATGGTAATAGAGTAGTTTAGATGGAAATAATTTTTTTCTCTTGTCAAGGCGTGTTTTTTCAAACTAGGACAAGTAAAATTGGACGGAAGGAATAATATATATATATATATTTAATAATTAAATGTTAGTTGTATCCTTGAGGCACCCAAATCCTCATATTTTTAAATTTGACTAACCCTCATATCCCCATGTCGTGCGCCTGTATCCCCGCACCCGCACCCGCACCCGCACCCATATCCTTTCTTCCTTGGTCTGCATCTGGCTGCTCCAATAGCCATAGTGCTTGGCAAAAAATGGAAACTTTACTCGGAAAGTATTGTAATAGCATGCTGGGATTCATTGGCATAGCCATCTGATTCTAAAGAGACTGCTTTGATACTGCTGATAGAGGATGGTTTTGATATTGGAAGATCTGATGTGTTAATTGCAAATACATAAATCTATGATGCATGAACTGTCCATAAGTGCATGAATCTAAATCTGCCAAATACATTTAAATTACTGACTTCTAGAATTTTCTGAATTAATCAGATTTGTTATGAAGGACTTTTAAGTTACTGATTTTAACATTGCTGGTCAAGCATTTGTGAGGGTAGATGATGTTGTCAATTGTGTACATTGCTTGGTGCTTTTGACAATTCTACTGCTAGTTAGATTGTAATATATTCCCTGCATTCCAATTTATTAGTCGTTATTACATAAAACACACATATTAAGGATATCATTACTTTATAATTAATACAAGTCCCAATTTCCATATTTGCCCCTTATGTGATGTAGTCTCTCTCCAATTAAGCTACAAATACAATAATGTTAATTAAAACAACCTTTCCTCTTTTTCTCCATGCAAACTGACTTGTCTCTTTCTCTCTATAAGTGTATCTCTCCCTTTCATCTCCCTCCTTTTATTTAACTTTCTCTCTCTTCTCTATCATTAAGTCACTAATTATAATCTCTCCGTAATCAATCTTCAAAATTTCAAATGTATCAAAGGGGTTGTCGCCTATGCATTTTAATTTTTTTCCCTTTGTCTTGGCTTTCCCTCTATCTTTGTTCTATATAAGGTTATTGTTCATGGATTCTCAATACAAAAGCAAAAGAAAGAATAGACAAAACATAGTTGATCAAACATGGCTGGAATACTAAAGTTTGATTTGAATATTCCGGCGAGTTTTGAAGAAATTCCGGACAATAATCAAGAATTTTTGGTGAATGAAATCAATCTGAACTGAAAAGAAAACTCTTCGTAGTCCGTTTAGAAAAAGAGAGGAAAAGAGATTAGTGAGGAACTTATAATCCCTCAAAAAATGATAAACCTTAAATAAGAGAGAGGAAATAGAATGGAGTAAGTAGTGTTTTTATGGGAATAAATTTTCTTGGAAAGAGGAGAGAAATTAGGGGTATTATAGGAAGGTAGATATTTTTTTATTCTAGATATTAGAGAATGACTATTAAATTGGAATGAAAAAAAGATCCTATAACGTCTATTAAATTGGAATGGAGGGAGTAAGCCTTAAATTTGAAAATGTTGAATATTAAGGTAGATTTTAAAATGGATTCGATTCAGATCAGCAAAGGGATTCTTTCATAAATCAAAAGGAGAGTCTTGAAAACCAGCCCTGCCCACAGATTTGATATGTTGATTCCACGAATGCTAGCTTATGTATTAACTTATCTTCCTTTACAATTTCAATATTCCTTCTTTTCATCTTTGTCTTCGTCTTCTAGAACTAAAATGAGATAACTATGGTACTCAGAATATTCAATCAAAGAAAATCCTCTGGATCATTCTCATTCTTCTTTATGAATAATATGTGTGATGTAGAACAAAGAGTGATCAACATAATAAAGAAGGCAAAAAGTTAAGACAATAATGGTTTGTGTTACCCTCGCAAGGGATCCACTAGTCTGTTGACTATGTTCCTTGATGAGGACATGCCTAGCTTGGACGGGAATGAAAATTATGGAGCAAACACAGTGCGAGTTTCGATTGGTTCCGTGACGGGCTCGAGCTAAAAGATTTAAGGAGGGTCTTAACGGTCTAATTAAAGGAGTTTGGGAGGATATGAGTTCGAGTTCGAAGACAATTGAGGTGAATTCCAAGCTCATGAATTTGGTGCGAGTGAATGAGATAAGTTAGGATTCGAAAAGAAGCGAAGGAAGATTTTTGAGCAAGCGGCGTTGCCGCACCAAAGGATATGAAGAACTTGGCGTTGTCGCGCCAGGGTATTTTGCCATGTTCGGAAGGAACGGCGCTGCCGCGCCAATACTGGTGAAGAAGTCGGCGCTGCCGCGCCATGTCAACAGGAATTCCGTGGAGGAAGGGCGTTGCCGCCACCATTGTTTAACCCTAACGTCGGTCTTTGTGCGCCGGTCATGAACACACGATTTTCAAAGACACGTTTTGGGCAGATTTTACACGTTTTTTAGCAGATTTCTTTTAGTTATTTCGATATATTTAGGGATTAGTCAATATCTTTCATATTTCTAATGTATTTAGGATTCTATTAGATAGGATTTTGATTCCAAATCAAATTGTTGATTCCTTATTGGGATTCTAGGGTTTTCTTATTAGTATAAATAAGCTTCATGAATGTAATTCTTTAACATTCAATAATATTCAGATTTATCAATTCTTGTGAGATTATTCTTTACTTTTGGTTTTTTAAAGAATTTCTAAGTTAATTCCTTAGTTTTCTTTGAGATTCAATTCGACTTATTATACAACAATACATAGTTTTGTGTGACGTCTTTTACCGCATCAATCGTCGATTGTACCGAGATTCCTGTTTCTGTTTCGATATAAACACGGGGTTTAGGTGTCGTTGGTATTCCATTCAAAGCAGAATTTATTGCTTGATCGATTGTACCAAGGTTCTCGTCTCAATATAGACGTTAGGTTGATGTGTCGAGAGAGTTCCACTCTTACAACTTTGTTAGAAACGATCCGGGCGACAACCACCTCATACAAGCGTGTCGTGGAGTCTTATCAATTCTTCCTCACAAAAATTGGCTATGCCCTTAGGTTGCAAACACAAAGCTCACACAAAAACTATATTTAGCCTTGATTAAAATTTGGATTGTTACAACATATATAGGACTTCCTGAAACCGTAGTTCTTTTCGGACAAGTAATCTAATTCTAGTTAAAATAAATAATCTCGACTTTTAAGACTCCTAATATGCAACAATAACATTAAAGAAATGCATTGAGTAATTCTAATGTTAGACTTGGAACACAATAGAAATACTTAGAATACGTCTCACATCAGTATGGGTTCAACATGATTGGTTCCATATTTTACTGCAGTGGAATTGTAGAAAGCGTATTTTTAATGTGTAACCTATTATGAATATCCAAATTGTATCATTTTATTCTGTACTGCATTTCTGCTGCTGCATTATGAATAACCTATTTTTTTTTCCTTTTTTTAACAATATTCTATCTATGCAAATATGATATGTTGCTGTTCTAAATCTTAGCAAGACTAACAATTAGTGATGCTCTGTCCAGATGTTGGAGAATCATTTCTAGGATCTAGTCTTGTATGTTAATTTAATTATACATGAAGAGATTTCTTTAGCTAATGACGGTTCTATATATTTGGTTCAGTTAGCAGGGACCGCGAAATCAAGATTCTCTGCAAAGGACTACAGTGATCATATGGCTCTTGTACGTGCATTTGAAGGATGGAAAGATGCAGAAAGAGAAGGATCAGCATATGAATATTGCTGGAGGAATTTCCTTTCTTCCCAAACGCTTCAAGCTATCCATTCTCTTAGGAAGCAGTTTAACTTCATTTTGAGAGATGCTGGATTGCTAGATGCAGATGCTGGCACTAACAACCGATTAAGTCACAACCAGTCATTGGTTCGTGCAGTTATATGTTCTGGCCTCTTTCCTGGAATAGCATCTGTAGTGGTAAGACAAATGTACTTGTACTAGAACTTGTGGATATTAATAACAAATGCTGAAGTCTGATGCCAATCTGTTGATGTCCTCTCCATGTGCAGCACAGAGAGACATCCATGTCGTTCAAAACAATGGACGATGGCCAGGTGTTACTCTATGCGGTAAGTTTTAGAAGCAAAAAAGCTAAACTTTCTAATTGATTCGTGATTGCATCACTAACTCTCTGTCCCTCTTGAGATATCCCCTTCTCATTTTTTGGATTTCCCAAAACAGTGTAGTTATGAATTTCAGTTGTACAAACATCTAGTAAAACTACCAGTTTACCCATGAACTTTAAATGTGTGGGCTCCATCCGTGAAGGTTTCCGTTAACTTATTCAATTATGTAAATGTGCCTAGAAAAGGTAGAATAGTAAAATTGCATAATCCTGCGCCATACTTCTTAGCTTCTTGAAATGCGTAAAATTGATCAAGGGATCTAAATTGCGATAGACAAAGTAATACTTAATTGCCCCAGTTTATTAGATTTATTTATTCTTTTATATTAAGGGAGCACCCTTTTAATATTGGTATAATAGGAATTATGGTGCAACATTAAAACCATATCTAATAAACTTGTCATCATGGGGAAAAAAATCTTATTGGTTGACCAAAAAGAAGAGATTAATCATGATTCACGTGTGCCTTCATTGCTCTTTGACAAAGAGCTCGTGGGACCTTTATTTGGGTTTTTTGATGAAGCTTATGTAATATCATTCGTCTTTGGTCAGATTGCTCTAGATTAGGTTCAATGTTGTTGGAGGGAGGAAGGATTAAAAGATATTGTGGCATTGCGCGTGCTTAGCTATTCCTTGGGTGTTAGTTAGATATTGCCTTTTTGTATCACAAACTAGTTGGGGTTTATGAAACATTTATATGATGTGTATTAAGAATTGATCACCCCGTACCCCCCGTGGGGAGGGGGAGGTTTTTGCTACGTTGTTTGATTGCCTTCTCCTATTGATTACCCTCTCCACCCCTTATCCCTCTATGTAGAACTTTAGATGCATATACCTTTCCAATGGATAAGAGATACATGCCAGACAGTCATCGTACTTGTTATTAGCCTTTGCTTGGACAATTGTGCTGGAATACTATGATGCATCCGTAGTAAGCCAACATCCAGTATATATTTAAGTGTTTATTTTATTGCTTTTATGGTTAAAGCTTGAGTTGATCTTAAATAAACCTATTTCAGCATATGCAGTCACATTGGTGTGCGTAGAGAGGCAACATATACATATCAATGAACAAATGTACACCACCGTCGATGGTTATCTTTAGTTGTGTGAATGAATGTGAATAATGTCCATACTGCTGAGTAAAAGTTATATCATTTATGTTTCATCGCGATGTGCACCTTGTGTAAGAACATGCTTATATTACAAAACTATAAGTAGGTTTGTTGAGCATTTCCCGACTTGTAATTCAAATTTTACAAATACTGTATTCTGACATTGTTAATGATATTACTTCAGAATTCCGTGAATGCACGTTACCAGACAATTCCCTATCCTTGGTTAGTCTTTGGTGAAAAAGTGAAGGTCAATACTGTGTTCTTGCGCGATTCTACTGGAGTATCTGATTCCATTCTGATCCTTTTTGGTGGTAATCTAAGCCATGGAGTCCTGGTAATTCCTGATGATATACCTCTATAATTCGAATACCTATTCCACTCCTGCCCCCTTCAATAAAATAAAAGGAATTTTGTGATTTTGATTTTTGGTTCCTGTTTCTTTATCAGGCTGGACATTTGAAATTGTTGGAAGGATATATTGATTTTTTCATGGATCCTACTTTGGCAGAGTGCTATGTGAAGCTAAAGCAGGAACTTGATAATCTTCTCCAGAAGAAGGTGAGTTTAGAAAGAGTTTCTCATATCAGAATTGATGTTGGACGCGCTTAGATTAAAGATTTTTGGATGAAGAATGGGATAAGAGTAACTATCCCTGCTGAGAATTGGTGGTGAAACACAACGCACAATAAAAGCATATAGCTTTCTCTCAAATCCATAATAATTCAACTCTGTCAAATAATAACAATTACATCAACTTATATATGAGACCTGTGACTTGGAAGACGAGTAAAACCCCTAATGTAAAAAGAACAAAACTCCTAATTTTAATCTTATATTATAATTAAACTTCTATTAATCTAACTATTATAATTAATATATAGTAATTACTAATTACGGTTGATTTATCTCTATATAACAAAATATAAAACAATTAATATCAAGAACAATGTCAATGTTTCTATCTAGAATTTAAATTTTGTTACCCAAATCTGTTCCATGCAAGATTGCGTTGTGGCTCTGTATGGATGGTTCTTCGTTCCAAGTCGCTACTAGTTTCAAAGGTATAAATTTAACCTAATAGAAATTTTAAGAAAATGAGTCATGTTGCAGTTGGCAAGGTAGAAAGCATCCTTGATCAATTTAGAAGAATACACATGTTCTTGTAGCTTTGGTATCTTTGCTCGTTTAGTGAAATGGTTCACCTCTAGTGCCAAACTAGTTTCAATTTGATTGTCATGGTTGAGCAACGTCCTTGTTGTTATGCAGCTTCAGGATCCTGGTCTTGACATCCACAAAGAAGGAAAATACCTAATGCTTGCTGTCCAGGAGCTGGTGTCAGGAGATCAATGCGAAGGGAGATTTGTATTTGGCCGTGAAAGCAAGAAGCCTAAGGAGATAAGTGAGAGCGATAGATTTACAAGAGATGGAGCAAATCCAAAGAGCTTGCTACAAACTCTGCTGATGAGGGCTGGGCACTCCCCTCCAAAGTACAAAACGAAGCATCTAAAAACAAATGAATTCAGGGCGCTGGTAGAGTTTAAGGGAATGCAGTTTGTGGGGAAGCCCAAGAAAAACAAACAGCTGGCAGAGAGGGACGCTGCTATAGAGGCATTGGCCTGGTTGACACACACTTCCGATAACAAGCAGGATGAAGATGATAATGCTCCACCTGACGTCACTGATAACATGCTGAAGCTTCTTGGTAAGCGTAGAAGATCAAAGGGTTGGTCCAGTTGATACTTCAAGTCAAATGAATATTCTGCCACCAACTGGGAATAAATACTAAATAAAAAGAAATGTACAAAGGTGTCGTATCCCCAGACTTCTGCCTGATAATTTTAGCTAAAATGCTCAAAATTCTTTTTTTTGAGGTGCGTTCGATGAAGACAGCTCTACATCTGGCCAGCATGTACTGAAAATGTGTCCAGGTGCTGCTTGTTTCAACGACAATTATATGCATGTACGAAAATGTGTGAAGCTGCTGCTTTTGGTTCAGAGACATATGTAGGCTGTCCATGCTTTGCTGGCTGGTACTTAGTTTGCTAATCACCTGATGAAAATGAAGTGGAAAATTATAGGAAACGGTGTTCCTTAGCGGAAAAGGGGAAAAGAGTTAAAAAAGGACAGCCATATGTACAATTGACTGGCTGCATATACTGAAATTTTGTTATAGGGTCCATTTGTATAGGATTAAATTTAGTGTTTATTGAATCACAGCCTTCTTATGGCTATCATTGAGGCTTTGCTGTTATGCATTGGTTGTGCCCTTATTTCAAAGCACGTCTGCTAAGTACTTGGTCAAACACGATTATATTATGTATTGGAATTTGGGCACAAGATGTTAGTTTTATTAATGTTAGATAAATCCTCAGTGTGTTTCAAAATTAGAGGTACATTTTTAAAATGCTGACTTTTTAAAATGCTGACTTTTGAAGAATTGGGAGCACTATTTTGATATGAATTTTTGATATTTTTACACGGTCCACTCTCACATGAAGGTGTGATCTATTTTCTTTTCATGTAAAAAAAAACTATATGAAAATATCAAAAATACATATAGAAATATCAGTTTCTTTGAAGAATATATTGGTTTTTCAAACATATTCTTAATATTAGTTAAAAATGTAGTGGTGGTAGGATAATATTCACTTAATTTATAGTTTGAAAACAGAGGTGTATCTATAATTTTAATATTTAAAAAAAAATAGAAAATTTTATAACTACTTTTGGAGAGAGTTCTCTCACTTTCTGTTTACCTCGTTAGTTTTCTAGTGAAACGAGAAAGCAAGAAATAGGGAGAGAATGTAACCCTATTTTCCTTTCATTTCCTTTTTTTGTATTATTACAATTTACACTGCTTTCTAATTATGTTTGGTGGTGAAACAGTAAATTACTTCATTTTTAAATTACAACGAAATTGAGGGACTAATACCAAGAAAAACTAAATATATAAAAAAAAGTCTTTTTACAATAATATACAACATTTAGAAAGTAATTATACTATTAGTGTATCACCAAAATAATTATAAAAATAATAACTTTCCCATATTTATTTACAAAATTAATGCAATTAGGATTCCTTAATTTAGGAAATTAGTATAGGATTCAATTCATAATAATAAGGAAACCTAAAATCAAGGAGAAATAACTGCCATAATTAATAATTCAAATTTAAATATTTGGGATCTAACAACAAAAACAAATTCAAATATTCAAATTCAAATCTTCATCTCCCCCACATATACTTTGAAATAATAGTTAACAAATAAGTAAATAAATAAATAAAATATTTGTACATGTAAATTGGGCTCTATTTCAATTTTTTAGTGTCCGTTCATGGCGAAAGCTTGTACCACTAAAAAAATCATAGACTCATGCTCCATTAAAGCTATCAACAAAATCGTATGTCGTAAGTCTCTTTACCTTTCTCTTCATTTTTCTCTTCCGTCTTGGCTTCTCCTCCATTACTCATGCTTCTTCTTCGTTGTCAAACGCCAATGAGAAGAAGAAGAAGATTCGACCTACAAAAAGTTTAAAAATAAATAAATGTAACTTTTACTGTTCTAAAATTTTTTTATGACTATTTTGTTACTCACGAATACTAAAATGGTTACCTTTGTATGAATGGTTGGCTACCAACTGCATCACATACAAACTAAATTGGAAACTTAATAAAACTAAATTGGTTACCTTGGTCTGAAGGTTTGGCTACCAACTGCACTATAAAAAAACTGCAGGTATGGATGTGGATTGGTTACCTTGGTATGAAGGTTTTGTTACCTTGGTACGAAGGTTTGCTTACCTTGATCTGAAGGTTTGGTTACCAACTGCACTATGAAAAAATTGAATGTGTGGAGATTGATTGGTTACCTTGGTATGACAGTTTGGTTACCTTAGTATGAAAATTTGGTTACCAAATGAACTATGAAAATACAAACCATTGCTTACGAATAAACATTTATCCCCACATATCCATTAATATTAAATGACTCCGAATCCGAAACCCAAATCCCAAATCCCAAATCTCAAATCTCAAATCTGATCTATCAAAAGACAACCTACTTATTTATTTCTTCTTATTCTTATTACCTAAAGCACTATCATTGTTGTTCCCTCCTGTTGCTGCTTTTCTTGTTGCTTTTTCTTGTAGTGCTTTGGCATCCCTGCAAGATATGCGTGAATACATATATAAATACAAGTGGTAAATTCTAATGCCGGAATGAACAACTTACAATAACGGTGGAATCGAGGAGGCGAGTGGAGATGAACGTGTTGAGGAAGATGAGGGTGATGGAGAGGCAGAAATTATAAAAAAATGTTGCCGAAGAAAGCTTGATAGTGAGTAGTGGAATCGCCATCTCTTTTACCTAAAGCACTATCATTTCTTTTCTTGCTGCTTTTTCCCTCCTGTTCCCTTCTTATTCTTATCATTGTTTTCCAGATGCATACAATAAATAACTGTGTTGATATTTTACCGATTATTGATTAAGATGAGAGAAGGAGTGCAATTAATTACTTAATTTAATAAGGAAACTAATACTAATCCCCCTAAATTAAGGAATCTTAATTGTATACTAATTCACTAATAAAAATTTTAAATGCATTAATTGTGTAAATATTTTATGAGTGCACTATTGTTGTAATTATTTAAAAAAATGTATTATAATATGTAATTTTTTCTAAAAAATAAAATGTAAAAGCCCTTGAATATATGGTACAGAAAACAACTACAACTTCATTATCACAATTGTCGTGCAAAATACAACAACGCATATGTTGTGAGTTTGATGCAAATATATACCAACTGTGACTCATGTCCCAACCTTGGATAATACGTCACAATGGCGCCTTACATAAAGGTACAGTCAATAATTGTTTTAGAAATTAAAATCTTTGGGAAGTGCTCAAGGAAACCTTCGTACATGGGAGGCCATGCGTCTAGGTTATGATAGATATCATATGTCCACAGAATTATCCTTGGTTGACCCAATAGACCCCAAAGAAAAATGAGAAGATTACTATCATGTTCTTTCCAATGGTTAGTCTTCTCTTGACATATAATTATCTCCATTGTCTCCAATTAAAAATCATATTTCAACCAAACTCCAAGGTTATATAGGTAGTGCTCGTAGATATACTCAGCAAGTGGATGTGCACAACTCTGTCTTATGATAACACGAGTTTGTATGTCAATAGACATCTTATATGATAGTGGCAAAACACCCTTCCAAAGTTGGGTTCGCCTCACCCTATTAGATTCACCAAATATAGCTATTAAATGACGTATAAAATACAACACACTTATCTAAAGTTCTCAATAAAATTATTTCCATACTGTTTAGGGAGAACCTCAACAACTATAGACCACCTTTCTATTCCCCTATTATCCCCGCTCGACCGTGACACTCTTATTACACGAAAGGAATTGTGAAGCAAAAGGGTGAGCACAACTAGCTCAGTTAAAGAATATCATGACTAAAGATAATTAAATTATCAATAGCCTTCATTAGTAATAAATCAGAGATTTAGAACATATGGTAGATGATAAAACTTTTCAACCATAGTTGCAGCGGAACGAGCAATCCATTAGAAGAGTCAAATAGACCATAAAGTCCATTATCTTCGCCATGTTAAAAGTCCACCAATAATGTTTTATCCTTGTAACATCAATCAACAGTTCCTGTCCACAATCATGTGAATAACTCATAATCATAATTGTGGTTCTAAATTCCTCTTCTCATCCAGGACGAAGATAATTTTCATCACCTGTCTTTACCTAAAACATCAAAGATCATGGTTATACCAAATCACAGTTCTTGTTAATAATCATACTAATAAATTCATCTTTGCACTACAGGCCAAAGATATTCAACAACAGGTCATCTTTGCACTACAGGCTAAAGATATCAATCAACAGTTCTTCTTTACTCTGACGGGCCAAAGAGACATACAATCATTGTAAAACCAATAAACAACAAAATCATCTACGCACTACTACCCAAAGATGACTTTCATCACAATATAAGCATGAGGATCATGACAAGGATATAAAGAATCAATCATATAGAGATAAATAATAAATTTTAAAGATTTTAACAATTTAATTTATCCGTAATTCAATAATAACCAAATTGTCAACATGATCTTTGTTTTGTGGAGTAAAATTTAAGAATAATATTATATCAAAATGATTTGAATGTAAAATAATATTTCAAATCTAATATTCAATGAAGATAATAACATTATTCATTATATTATAAACTCCATTTAATATTATTCATTATATAATAACATTAAATTCATTTACTAATATTATTAATCATTAAATAATATTTTAAATCAATGATTTCATAACACCTTAATCTAAATGTTATAAATCACTTAATACTCTCATAATATAATATTATTAATATTATCATAATATTTAATTATTTCTTAAACTTATAAATAATTTATTTTAATTGTTTACACTTTACTAATTAATGCATTTAATCATCCTAAAATGCCAAACTCATAAGATTTCATCACCAATAACCAAAACCCTCATAAAAAATCTGCATATACCTTATATAGGGTTCTCAAGCCATAAAATTCTATTTTCCAATTTTCTTTCTTCGGATAACATATTTAATTCATTTACTCCTAACTAGTCCATTTTCATGAAAAATACCAAATCAGCCCCAGAATTTTTTTTTTTCTGGGATTTAGTAGAATATAGTCCCATATTGAACATATATTTTTTTCCAAAATTTTTAAATTCATTTACTATTTTTCATATGGCCAAAACTGCCGGATATTTAGACATTTATAATAAATTGTACTTTTGTCCAAAAATTTCGAAATTTACAGAGTATACTGCTGTTATATACATGTACTCCCAATAAAAATTTCACCAATTTTGGAGTTAACCACAAGGAGTTATAAAGGTTTACTTTTAAAATAGTCTTTTTCCATAAAATTCATAACTCTTAATCTATACATCCAAAAATCGTCATTTTTAGACACAATCTAGAAAACTCATCAAATTATCATTTCAAATTTTTCTAGAATTTTTGAGGGTAGGAAAAATTACGAAATTGAAAAACATAATAACCCTTACAATCCCTTACCTCAAAAGAGCAGTATTTCTGACTGAAATATCGGATGTAAAGTCGAATGAAACTTGCACTGAATAGCAATTCTCAAAGTATCTAAATACTCACAAAAATACGCTCGATAATATAGAGAGAGAAAACTTATGTTTCTGGTGTGATTTTCAATTCTAACCTAAGCATCTATTTATAGGAAAATGCTAGAACGCCAAAGGAGACTAAATTAATAAAATATTAATAAAAAAAATCTACTCATGTTATATTGAATAAAACTCAGTCACCACAAGTGGGGCCCACCAAAAATCAGTCATCTTCCCAAACAACCAAAAGTGGGTCCCACCTTCTAGAAATCTCCACCCAAAATCATTTATAAAACTAATTTTCGAATCAGTCACCTTTTAAAATTCATAAAAAATCATACGTTAATTTTTAACGGTTCAAAATTTGTGGACATATACTCAACTTGTATATGTATAACATATCCAAAAATAACAACGATCCAACGGTCGGATCAAAAATTATAACTCACATAATATATCTCAAGAACACTGATTTTTCATATTATGAGTTCTTCGGACCAGTTTCATTCAAACAGTCACCACGAAAAATCCACAATGAAATTTTGGGTGATTCTAATTTCTACGGTTAGCTTACTTCCAGGGCTTTCTTTTAATATATGGCTCATCTCCTAACTCATTATACACAAAGAGTTATAGATTTTACAAAATCAAGTAATAAACTAATTTTCTGAAAATTTTCAAATTTCGTTCCTCATTTCGATAAAATACTAATAAAACACCTCAGCATTAATTCCTTCATTTATAACCGTATAAAAATATATATTTCCTTATCATATAAATGAATAATTAATTATTCACAAATAATATTACAGAATCACAATTACGACAACCACGTCGTTCCTAAGAAAGAGGGGGCTTTCCGATAATGATTTCTTCTTACTGGCTCGCAATTAGGTAACCAAACCTCTCATTGACAGAATTTTCTAGACATTGTCAATAATGCTATCTAATAATATTATTCAAATAATATGAATTATTGATCTGATAATGAGAAATAATGTGCAGTGATAATTATTGAAACAACAATAATATAAAATATCAACGCAACAATTATTGAACCAATAAAATAAAATATTGAACAATAATTACTGTAACGATTATTGAGTAGTGTCTTTTTACGTAAGAAACAATAATTCAAAAATATTGTACAATCTGGTATAACTCTTTTGTGCAACAACGCGTATTACTTTACTTTACCCACCGGGTATTCCAACAGTTTTAACGGTAACAACTACGCCGTTATTTATAAAAAAACTCATACTTGTCATTTTTTTCATTTGACAATTATTCTGTTATGGGGCCCACAAATGGTTGCGTCGTCGTACGAATATTCTCTGACAGCAAGAATATTCCACGACCAAACGAATATTCCTCGACAACAATGAGTATTTTATAGTCACTTGCTTATTTTAAAAAAAAAAAAAATCATATATCACCCTTACATTTAACTTTTTATCAATTTAACCATTTACTGAATAATAATTATAAGAAAAATTGAATACTTTTATTTCATAAAATTCGGGGTCTTACAGCTTGACCATGAACCTTATTTTTATAGCCTAATAAAAATTAAATCTTATAGGTCTGGTCCATTTTTGGCCCAGTCCGTTTTGACCGGTCCAACCCATTTGTCAAGTTTATTTAAAGATGAAATCTTAAGCCTAATGACCTAATTGATAAATGATCTTTTTTTAATATATATTTTTTTCTGGTTACAGAAAAAACTGACTATATAAAGTTATATTGTATCTTCAAGTTTGTCATTATTTTACTGAGAACTTATTAATCTCTTGAATAAATATGGTATAAAATACATTCTTAATATTTTTAAATTTTATATACTATTTGTATGAAACAAAAAAAAAGAGTAATACGTTGTTTTCTTATTCAAAATTAACGGTGAAAGGTATATACATTAACCTTATATAGTCCCTATGAAACTATGCAAGTAAGATCAATTCTCCAAAATTACGATCAATGAACTTTTAAAAAAGTGTTAACTTCAAAACAAGAAAAATAAAATAAACTGATAAATCGTATATGATTCTTCATTAGTGACTTGACTAGTGTTCCTGATTTGGGCATCAAAAGCCCCTGGTCCACCACTTTCCTCAATTTGAGAGGTCTCTTAAGAGAAGCTAATAAAGCTTTTCTTATCCAAAATTTAAAGAATAATACTATGTGCACAAATTATATATAAAAAAATTATATATAAAAAGAAAAAGTAAGATTAAGCATGACAAAATATGGTTATAGGTTGGTTTTAATTTATAAAATTTGATTATGGTTCAATTTAAAAACTAAAATCATATTAACTATTTTTAATTGTTATGAAGTGTCACTTTCGCAAGGGGCAAGATAACAAAAATAATAATTCTCAGCCTAAGCCCCAAGCAAACTTGGTTGAATCCGATGATGTTATAGTAGCTGTTGTCTCGGAAGTAAACCTAGTTGACAACTTCACGGAATGGGTAGTAGATACCGGGGCCACTGAACACATTTGCGCGAATAGGGACGTAATTCTCAACTACGAAAATGTGACTAATGGAGAAAAGATTTTTATGGGGAATTCTCGAGCCACCAACGTTGCGGGAAAAGGGAAGGTTTTACTAAAATTAACTTCTGGGAAAACAATTGCTTTACAAGATGTTCTTCATGTGCGCGATATTCGTAGAAATCTTATGTCCGGATCTTTGTTGAATAAAGCTGGGATTAAACTTGTGTTTGAATCTGATAAACTTGTACTTACTCATAATGGGGAATTTGTTGGGAAAGATTTTTGTAATAGGGGTTTATTTGTACTTGATGCTTCTGCTGAATTGAATAATAAGATTGCTTCTTTTGCTTATATTGTTGAATCTTTGGATATGTGGCTTGCTAGATTAGGACATGTGAATGTAGCTTCTATTAAAAAAAATTGAAATAACTTGAACTTATACCTAATCTTGCAAATTCCGAGTTTAATAAATGTGAAATTTGTGTAGAAGCAAAACATGCTAAGAAACCTTTTAAAAGTGTTGAAAGACAAACTGAACTACTTGAGTTAATTCACAATGATCTAGCTGATTTTAAAAATACTACGAGTAGAGGTGGTAAGAAATATTATATTTCTTTTGTAGATGATATGTCTAGATATACTCAAATTTATCTACTTTCCTCTAAAGATGAAGCAGAAGAAATGTTTATTAAATATAAAGCGGAAGTTGAAAATCAGTTAGAAAGAAAAATTAAAAGACTTAGATATGATCGTGGAGGTGAATATGATTCAGGAAGTCTTAAAAAATTTTGTGAACTAAATGGAATTATACATGAAACTTCTCCTCCTTATTATCCATAGTCCAATGGAGTTGCAGAAAGGAAAAATAGAACACTTAAAGATATGATGAATGTTATGTTAATTAATTCTGGTTTACCTTCTAATATGTGGGGAGAAGCTTGCCTTTCTGCAAATTATATTTTAAATAGAGTTCCACATAAAAAGATAGACTCTACACCATATCATTTATGGAAGAAACATGCACCTAATTTGGGGTATCTTAAAGTGTGGGGGTGTCTAGCTAAAGTAGCTATACCAGAATTTAAAAGGAATAAAATTGGACCTAAAACAATGGATTGCATTTTTATTGGATATGCTTCTAATAGTGCTGCTTATAGATTTTTGGTAATTAAAGATGCAATTAATAATTATCAAAATAATTCAATTTTGAAAACAAAAGATGCAGAATTTTTTGAAAATATATTTTCAATGAAAATAAGAGATGAGGGCAATCCTTCTTCTAGTGAACATCTTAAAAGGAAAGATAAAGAACCTGTACTTGCATCTACTAGAAGTAAAAGGCAACGTTTTGAAAAAACTTTTGGTCCAGATTTTATAACTCCTTTCATAACTGAAGATGACCCTAAAACTTATGAAGAAGCAATGAAATCAATTGATGTAAATTTTTGGAAAAATGCTATTAATAGTGAACTAGATTCTATTATGTCTAACCATACATGGGAACTAGTTAATTTGCCTAGAGGATGTAAATCTATTGAATGTAAATGGGTGTTTAAAAAGAAGTTAAAAGTTGATGGGTCTATTGATAAATTTAAGGCAAGACTTGTAGCAAAAGGGTTTACTCAAAAAGAAGGTTTTGATTATTTTGACACTTACTCACCAGTAACTAAATTAGCAACTATAAGAATTTTAATTGCTTTGACTTCTATTTATAAATTGATAATCCACCAAATGGACGTTAAAACTGCCTTTTTGAATGAAGAGTTAAATAAGAAATATATATGTGTCCACCTGAAGGGTTTGTTGTTCCGAGTGAAGAATAAAAAGTGTGTAGACTTGTAAAATCTTTGTATTATTTGAAACAAGCGCCAAAACAATGGAATGACAAATTTAATAAAACTCTCTTGTCTAATAATTTTGTGACAAATGAATCTGATAGTTGTGTTTATAGTATATTCAATGGAAATTGTGGTGTGATTATTTGTTTATATGTGGATGACCTGCTAATATTTGGTACTGATGAGAAAATTGTGAAAACTACTAAAGATTTTTTATCTTCTAAATTTGACATGAAAGATTTAGGAGAAGCAGATTTGATTCTTGGCATGAAAATAAATAAACATGCAAATGGGTTAGTTTTATCACAGTCCCATTATGTAGAAAATATTCTTAAGAAATTTAATTTCTTTAATGAAGAGCCATTAGGAACTCCTTATGACTCTAGTGTGCATTTAAAGAAAAATAAAGGGAATGGTATTGCACAAATTGAATATGCTAAAATCATTGGTAGTGTAATGTATTTAATGAATTGTACTCGACCTGATATAGCATATGTCATTAGTAGACTTAGCAGATATACACATAATCCTTTACAAGAACATTGGAATGCATTGTCACGGCTAATGAGATATTTAAAGGAAGTTAATGTAGGTGTACATTTTACTTTGGTCATCCTAGTGTTTTAAAAAGGATATTGTGATGCTAATTGGGTATCGATATTGATGAAACAAACTCCACAAAGGGTTATGTGTTTACTTTAGGTGGAGGAGTCATTTTCTTTCGAAATCTGCTAAACAAACTTGTCTTCGCTAGATCTACTATGGAATCAATTTATTACTTTAGAATTGGCGGTCTGAAGCGAGTGGATAAAGAATTTATCAACATATACCATTGTGGTATAAGCCAATTCCTTCTATTTCTTTGCATTGTGATTCTCAAGCAGCTATTGACAGGGCAATGAACCATGTTTATAATGGAAAACAAAGACATATTCGCTTGAGGCACAATATTGTACGAGGACTAATCAGTAACGGGGTTATTTCCATAGAATTTGTGAGGTCTGAAAAGAACCTAGCGGATCTGCTTACTAAGGGATTGAGTAAAAAGGTAGTCCAAGAAACATCCAGAGGGATAGGACTATTGCCAATATTTTGAGTAAATAATATGTGATGGAAACCCAACCAATGTGATTGGAGATCCCATGAATTGGGTTCAATGGGTAACAACAAGTCATGTAATTATTTAATTAAAGCACTACACTTATTTATATTTCTTCCTGTGTGTTTGTGGTGCTTACCGACAAATTGTGATAGGATGAATCATTTAGATTCTTAATGAAACTCATAGCCCTAAAGGGTGGTGTATGTCAGTATACACTTGATGGATTCACCTATATAAAGGTGGAACTGTAGGCCTCTTTCTATGAGAGTCTTTGGCAAACTCTCTAGAGCATTTATGAAAATCTGGGATATGGCGCATGGCCTAGAACGCGCCCAACCGCGAACTTGTGTGAATTCAGGTTTTTAGATATGTGTGCAAGTTTAATTAATTGTATCATAGATAATGGGTTCAAGAATATAGTTCACCTATAATCTACAATCATGAGCTTGTTCCACTAAGTGTCGATTCAAACCCACAAGGTATCGACTTTATGTATCTAAAAACCATTGCCCTTCTCACTTCCTTTTTAATTTTTCTATCGTTGATAATTTTGAATCATGTGGGGGATTGTTGGATATGCTTCAAACTTATGATTTTGTCAAAGTCCAACATTGGCTATTTTGGGAACTCTCATAGTGTATATTAGTAATTGTTGTTATGAGCTTAGTAACATGGTTGAGGAAATAAGGATGGGCTCGCGCACATGAGGACGACTAAGGAATTGAGCTAGGCCAAGCTTGGTTCTTGGAATTGGTGCACCTAGGTAGCTCATTGTTTTGCAAAAATCCCTATCCTTTTATTTCTTTTTCTTACAGTAGTCTGTTCTTCTTTCATTTTGTAATTCCATAGACGAGTCCAAAGTCTCTTTGGCGCCGGCAGCCCAGTTATACCTGTGGTTATTATCAGTGGGGGTGAAATTACTTTTTAGGACAGTAGCGTTGCTACGTCTCGATTTTCAGCTAAGTTGTTCCAATTTTATTCTTCTTGTTAATACTACACTGCAACTGCTATTGCTATTGCTACTGCTACTACAATTGAAATTAGTACTGCTACTGATACATATATATTACAACACTAAATACTTATTATTTATATCTAATCAATCTCAAGAGTACAACAATTGCAAAGATGGACATTTTGTGTTTATAAGAACACTAATTATCTGTTGCACAACCGGTGAGAATATTTTGAATGCAACTAGTCTGATTTGATGCTAATTTCTTATCCTTTATTATTTATGAACATGAAACCTATTGCAAAGGTGTGATATCTGTGGGTTGAGAGGGAGTTAAGTTGGGAGAGAGTGGGTGACAGGAGACTTCAGTTTCCTTCTGTTTTAGATGGATGCATGTTATTCTCCTTTTTATCTTCCCTTCAAAATTTTAAGTTAAACTATATATGGTCGTTTTAGGAAATAGACCTTAGCCTAGAGGCCATATGAGCTCAATCTTATGTCTGGACAGTTTTCATATTTATATTGTCTAAATCAAATTTCATTCATATCGATTATTAATTTGAAAATATCTCAACAAAATAGTATTATTTTTTGAAGTATGCATAAAATAAAAATATATCTTTAATATTTACAAAACTTTGCAATCAAGACTATTTTTTGTAAAAGGGAATTGAAATCTCCACAAACCAAATAAAAGTGATAGTTCTAAAAGGCCCTTCTTGCATGAATAGTAAAAGAGTCTCACACTAATGTAAGGAAGACCTTGTAAAAATATTAATTTTTACTTGTGAAAATAAGAAAACCCTTTCGTAAAATGGAGGGAGTATTTTCAGTATTCAAGAATCAAACGGGCAACAGTGAAACAAAATACTTTGCAACTAACAATTTAGTGAAGGGAATTGTTATTTCCACAAGAAAAATTTATATTTCCACAAAACCTTACTCGCATGAATGCGAGTCTTATTTACTATTCATGTAAAGAAAGTCTTGTAAAACTATCAAATTCTCTTGTGAAACTATCCAATTCCATTGTAAAAATATCAATTCCTTTAGTGAATTTGAAAATCTCATAGTAAAATCATTTTCAAAAGGTATTCAAAGTATTCTGTTAAATACTTCATTCTCAACCACTTTCACCATCAACAGAAGAAAAAAAAATAGTAAATAAATAAACAGAATATTATAAAAGATTACTAATATTAAGAACAAAGATAATTAAAGAAAAGAGAGATCATTCTCATTGTATTTTTGTATATCCTTCATTCTCTTTACAATGCTACTATTTATAAATATATGAACATTAATACTTGGAGGTTTCAAAACTCAAAGGTCATGAGTTTCAAAACTTAAAAGACATGAGAGTTTCAAAAGATAAAAGATCATTACAATAAAGATGGGAGGAATGAATCTAGACATTCATATATATTATAATTTTATAACACTCCCCTTGGATGTCTATTGTGTAGCAATACGCATTGAAAGTTGTCTCATTAAAAACCTTACCAGAAAAAACTCAATGGAAAAAAACCTTGGTTAAGGAAAAAAGAGTGCAGCGCGTATAAGCTCCCCCTCATGAATGTATCCTTAAGTCCTTCAGTTGTCGCATTCTAATATTGCGCCTCAATCCTTCAAACGTTGTAGTTGGTAATGCTTTGGTGAACAAATCTGCTAGATTATATTTTGAGCGAATTTGTTGAACATCAATGTCACCACAGTTATCAAGGTCATGTGTGAAAAAGAATTTCGGTGAGATGTGTTTTGTTCTATCTCCTTTGACGTATCCTCCTTTTAATTGAGCTATACATGCAGCATTATCTTCATACAAAATGGTTGGAGTTCCTTTGTTAGAGGATAAACTGCATGTTCCACGAATATGTTGAGTCAGTGATCTCAGCCACACACATTCTCGACTTGCTTCATGATTTGCAAGTATTTCAGCAAGATTAGATGAAGTGGAAACTAATGTTTGCTTTGTAGATCTCCATGATATATCAGTATCACCACACATAAAGAGATAACCTATTTGAGATCGACCTTTATGTGAATCAGATAAATATTCTGCATCAGCATATCCAACTAATTCATGATTATCATTATTTGAATAAAATAAACCCCATATCCATAGTTCCTCGTAGATAACAAAAAATATGTTTAACTCCATTCCAATGTCTCCGGGTAGGAGAAGAACTATATCTTGCTAGCAAATTCACAGAGAATGTTATATCAGGTCGTGTATTATTAGTAAGATACATTAGCGCACCAATTGTACTAAGATATGGTACTTCAGGACCAAGTAATTTTTCATTATCCTCACAAGGTCTAAAAGGGTCCTTTTTCACATCAAGTGATCGAACAACCATTGGAGTACTCAATGGATGTGATTTATCCATATAAAATCTTTTAAGCATCTTCTCTGTGAAAGTTGATTGATGAATGAGAACTCCATCTGCTAAATGCACGATCTGCAGGCCGAGACAAATTTTTATTTTTCCCAAATTTTTCATCTCAAATTCTTTCTTTAAATAATTTATTGTCTTTGATATCTCTTCATGAGTTCCAATAATATTTAAATCATCAACATACAAAGCAATAATAGCAAAACCAAATTCTGACTTTTTTATAAAAACACATAGGCATATATGGTTATTATTATACCCTTCCTTCAATAAATATTCACTAAGACGATTATACCACATTCGTCCTGATTACTTTAACCCATATAGAGACCTTTGCAACTTGATTGAGTAAACTTCCTGGAGATTTGAATTATATGCTTCAGGCATTTTAAATCCTTCTGAGATTTTCATATAAACATCATTATCAATTAACCCATATAAATAGGTTGTAACAACATCCATTAGACATATATCGAGTTTTTCATGAGTTGTCAGATTAATAAGATACCGCAATGTAATTGCATCTACCACAAGAGAATATGTTTCATTCTAATCAATGCCAGGTTTTTGTGAAAATCCTCGTGCCTTATATCTTATGATTTCATTTTTCTCATTTCTTTTTCGCACAAATAGCCATTTGTATCCAACTGACTTTATTTCTTCAGGTGTTTGGACTACAGGTCCAAAAACATCACGTTTTGCAAGTGAATTTAATTATGTCTGGATTACTTCTTTCTATTTTGGCCAATCACTTCTGCGTCTACATTCTTTGACATAATTAGGCTCAAAATCCTCATTTTCATTAATGATATCAAGCGATATATTATATGAAAAAATATTGTCAACAACTATCTCACTTCGGTTCCATCTTTTCTTTGTAGAGACATAACTTATCGATATCTCATTTTTATTGTTTTCAGGTACCTGAACCTCATTTGGTTTTTTGATTAGTTATTTCTATATCCTCAAGAAAATATTTTCCTACTCAATAATGCCAACTTGTTTATTTACTTCTTTTCTTTTTCGAGAATTTTTGTCTTTTGAACCGATTGATCTGCCACGCTTCTGGCTTGCTTTAGACTCATTTGTTATAATTTTTGTAAATTATCCTACTGGGACTTCAATCCGAGTTGGGGCATTTACAGCTAGTATATGAGATTTGGTTACTCCTTTTGAGTCGGTGAATGCATTCGATAGCTGATTTACTATATCTTGCAAACGAAGTATCTTTTGAACTTTTTGTTTATATTATTTTGTACGAGGATCAAAATTCAATAATGACAATACATTCCATGTAATATCTTTATCCAACTGTTTAATTTCTCCCCCTAATGTTGGGAACATAGTCTCATCAAAATAACAATCGGCAAATCATGTCGTAAATGAATCACCTCTTAAGGGTTCAAGATATTTAATTATCGATGGGGACTCAAACCCAATATATATTCTAAGCCTCCTTTGAGGACCCATCTTTGTACGTTGTGGTGAATAAATTGGAACTTATACCGCACAACCAAATATTCTTAGATGAGAAATATTAGGCTCATGATCAAAAACTAATTGTAATGGGGAGAATTTGTGATATGATGTTGGCCTAATGCAAATAAGTGCTGCTGCATATAAAATAGTGTGCTCCCAAACAGAGACAGAAAGTTTTGTTCTCATGAGCAATGATCTTACAATTAACTGGATACGTTTAATAAATGATTCAGCAAGATCATTCTGAGTATGAACATGGGTAACATGATGTTCATTATTTATCCCAAGTGACATGTAATAATCATTAAATGTTTGGGATGTAAATTCACCAGCATTATCAAGACGACTAGTCTTGATTGTATGATCTGAAAATTGTGCTCGTAATCTAATAATTTGAGCAACTAATCTCGCAAACGCCATGTTGCGAGTTGATAATAAACAAACATGTGACCATCTTGTAGATGCATTTATTAAAATAATAAAATATCTAAATGGTCCACTTGGTGGGTGAATAGGCCCACAAATATCTCCTTGAATACATTCTAAAAACCTTGGTGATTCAATCCCAACTTTAGCTGGTGATGGTCTAATGACCAATTTGCCTTGAGAACAAGCAGCACACGAGAATTCCTTAAATTAAAGAATCTTCTAGTTCTTTAATTGATAATTCTTCGCATCATTATTAATCCAGGATGGGCCAACCGATCATGCCAAATAATAAAATTATTTGGTTCATTGAACTTCTGATTCATTATTGCATCGACTTAAATTGTACTAATACTTGTGTAGTACAAATATGAAGATAAAACGGATAATTTTTCCAATATTTATTTTTCAGTAGAAACATTTGATACGATGTAAAGATATTCTACAACATTGTCATTGGTAGTCTCAATATGGTACCCGTTAACTCTTATATATTTAAAACTTAACAAATTTATCCTTGATTTAGTGAAAAACAAAGTATTATCAATAATAAATTTTGGTTCACTAGGAAACATTATATTGGCTCTTCTGGAGCCTTCAATCATGTCTATTGAACCTGATATTGTATTCACTTTAGCTTTCATCATTCTTAGATTTGAAAAATATTGCTTATATCTGAGAATGGTAAGTGTCATTGCACTATCTGCTAAGCATGTCTCCACCACTGATATTAGGCTCATTTATAGCATGACATATCCATATTTTCTTTATGAAAAGGAATAAATATATAATAAGTTCATAATAAGACATAATATTATATATATATATATATATATATATATATATATATATATATATATATTTAATAACACAATCCTTTACATTAGATAAGCCAACATGAAAAGAAGAAAACAAAATACATTAGCATAAAATAAACACACTTAAAGGATTAACATAATTCTGAACTAATTATTTTTATTACAAGAAATATCAACTTGTTCATTATTTTACTCAAAAAAATCTGCAACGTCAAGGTGCGTCATATCCAAATGATCAAAATAAATATCATCATTATCTTGATGTGGGTGAGAAAAATTTATTTTTGTGTTTTTCTCTTTTCCTTTCAATGAGGACTGATATAAATCAACAAGATATTTGGTCGAACGACAGGTACGAGACCAATGTCCTTTCATTCTACACCGATAACATATATTTTCTTCCTTCTTAGTATCTCTGTTATTTATATTCTTCCATTTTTCTTGTTTATCCTCATTCTTTAAAGGTTTGTTAGAATTTGACAAATTACGACCATCATAGTTGCAATAATTAAACAGTCCACGACCTCTACCACGACCACGACCACGACCACGACCATAATTATTATTATATCTTGTAACATTCACTCTAGAGAATGGAGCTGAACCAGTCGGTCGTGATTAATGATTTTTCATTAAAAGCTCATTATTTTGTTCAACCACAAGGAGACATGGAATCAGTTCAGAGTATTTCTTAAAACCTCGTTCTCTATATTACTGCTGCAAGAGCACATTCAAGGCATGAAAAGTAGAGAATATTTTTTCTAACATATCTCGATCAGTGATATTATCTCCACATTATTTTGATTTAGAACTGATTTTAAACATTGCAGAATTATATTCACCTACTGATTTAAAATCCTACAATCGTAAATGTATCAAATCATAACGAACTTTTGGAAGAATAACTGTGTTTTGACGGTCATATCTTTTCTTTCAAATTTTTCCAAAGAATAAGATGATATTTTATTGTGAGATACTCTAACTTCAACTCCTTATGAAGATGATGGCGTAAGAATATCATTGTCTTTGCCTTTTTTTCTCTAGATGTTAGCATCAAGATGAATTTCGACATCAAAAATTCAGAACAAATAATTCTTACCCGTCATATCTAGTGCCACGAACTCAAATTTGACAAGATTTGCCATTATAACTTTTGCTTCTTAACATACTAAATATGATTCTCTCCTTCAAGACGAAATGGATGAACAATTCGTGCCGATAACATATTATAAAAGTGTACTAATATTAAGAACAAAGATAATTAGAGAAAAGATAGAGCATTCTCATTGTATTTTTGTATATCCTCCATTCTCTTTACAATATTACTATTTATAGATATATGAACATCAATACTTGAAAGATTCAAAACTCAAAGTCATGAGTTTCAAAACTTAAAAGACATGAAAGTTTCAAAATATAAAAGATCATTACAATAAAAATGCGAAGAATGAATCTAGACATCCATATATATTTTAATTTTATAACAGAAAAATACTTGTTACACCTTTCGTCCAAGGATAAAATTCGTTACTACTATTTTAAGTAGTCCTAAGTAAAATATCTACTAACATTAAATAATTTATTTTTTTAAGAATAATTTATCTATAATACCCTTAGTATTAATTGTCATGTTTACATTCTCTATGAAATATTTATGACACATCAATAATTATGTCTTAAAAACTAGACAATTAAATAAAAATTTAAATATGAATAATTTTATCATTTTATCCTCTTTTCTTAGAAAGTATAATAACAATTTAAAATAAATTTGTCAATAAAAGGACTAGTCAGAGAATTTAAATTGAAAATAGACCCAACAAGTAACAAGAATTGAAGGATTAAAGGTAGGTATAGTAATGGCAGATCTGGCAAGTTGATCAAATCCACGTAAACATGAAGTCCTCAACCAAAGACGGATCTTTTTCTAGTTTTGTTTGTTTTTTTTGTTTTTGTTTATGAAACATTGAAGAACACAGTAACCTTGTCTGTTAGCGGGTTTTGGGGAACTTCTAAACCTCAAAACACATTATGCACAAATATCGGTGTGATGAATTTGGGGGCTTAAGAATCACATTTGAGTTTAAAAAGTTGAATTTAGACAAACAATATTTCATGTACGTTTACACTCTAAAATCCCCAAAAGCTCCAAACCAAACATAACTATCAAACCTAATATTTCATGTATGTTTACACTCTAAAATCCCCAAAAGCTCCAAACCAAACATAACTATCAAACCTGTTATGGGCCTGACGTGCTACTACAGCATGGATCACTGAGATGCAGAGGAAGAAAGGAGAAAGAGTTTTCGTAGTAGAACATATCAAATTACCAGACAAAAACCTTTAGCTGTTTCTAAAACTCCCACAGGCAAACAACAGAAATGATACTTGGGAATTCATAATCTCATATCTAAACTTTCTTCACCAGCTCAAGAAAACAGAGGATAATGAACACTTTTTCGAAGCACATTGCCTGCTATTTTGCATTAGACTCAGAAAGAGACGGAGAGAAGTATATATATATATATAGAGAGAGAGAGGATGTTGCTGCAATCCCCATATATACTCACAACCATTAACATCAGAAAAGTATGGCCGCATATAAATTCAGTTGAGAAGAATTTTTCTGCCAAAAGATATGTCCGGAGTCATATTGTGCTAAAAGGAACTTCACAAAATGGATGCCTAAAAAAAAATAAAACTAGTCACTAATACAAACCATTAGCAAATTCAGTTTAAGATGTTGAGGGAGCCAAAGAAAATATAGAACGGCAGTAGAATTGCTCCATAGCATCACCTGAAAAATAGCCTGCACAAAACAAGTATAAAAGTTAACTATCTATCTAACAAATATTTGTAAGCAAGTATATCAACTGTCTGACAAATTTTCTTAAAGTATAAGAGGTCAACCGGTCAACAATCTAACAGGTGTTTATGCACTATTAGAGGTCAACTATCTAACCAGAAATAGTTAAGGAAATCTACCAAGAGCCATTTAATTGAATCGACTAAATCCAACGATAAAGCAAATTTTGCATGTATCATGATATAAATTGGTCACTAAATATACTTCATTCCGCATAAAGAGTCTCATTTACAAGATTTGCAAATATTAAGGATGAATTTCTCGCATGTGTCCCTATATTAATAAATTACCCACCTCCGTTCCACACAAAAAAAGTACCATTTGCCGATTGTTTGTTCCTCCACTTTTTAGTGATAGTAGTACAAAACGACAATATGTTCTCATGTTTGACAGCATACCTTCATTAATTCATACCACTATTAAATTAACAACTCGATACTTTTAGGGGTAAACATGGAGCAAAAATATATCCCTAATATCGCAAACGTTACAAATGAGACTCTTTTTTTGGAATGGGAGAAGTATAACCGTAGAAATAGTCATTATGATGAAATTATGATGACAATCTTGAAGATATTGTGTCATTTATAATTCTATCAATAAGAATAAAACTTTTTTCTGTTTTACTTGAAAATTAGACTCTTTTAGTGGGATTGAGAGAGTATTTGGTATAGTTCATGCCACAGAAAAGCTTATGTCGACTGTCAAGCTTATGTCGACTGTCAGCTCATGAGTTTGTTCACTAACTTTCTTGTTTAACTTAGAATATTTAAGGATTTAGTATATTACTTTCAACCAAACCACATCAAAAAATATAAGAGATTTCAGCATAGTTTAAACACCGTCAATACAGACCTGAACTCGCTACCACCTCAAAGAGTTGCATACATTCCCTCTTACAACAAGCATGTGCATTTTAATCCTTTCTTTTGACACCAAATGTGACAAAAGGTTTTCTATACAGAATCTTAAGCCTCACATGGTTATAGCTCCCCACTCTGAGTCTTGCTTTGAAAGCAATATTTCTATACTCTATACAAAAAGAGAAGGGTCAACTTTATATTAAAACTATTTTTTTCATTAAAATGCAATTTTAGACTTACTTATTCTACAACTTTGTCTTCCCACCTCATTGACACAGCTCTAGACTCTACAACAACCAGAACCACAAAGCAGTCCTTCACTCTCTACGTTCCTTGGGCACCTGGCAACGTTATAGAATCTTTCTTCATTCAACACCTCTTGAACTCTTTTAACTGCCCTATGGTTAGTCAAATTTCTTTACAAGCCTCCAACTCTGCCAAAAAGCTATCTTCCTTCCAAACAAAATCCCCAACACAAAATAAAGAGAAACTGCAGATTTCTGTTCAGTAGTTTGGTATATTGGCTCGTTTAATTGCTTTATTGTTCTGGGTTTTTCTCTCCTTAGAGTTACCTCTTTTACGGAAGCAACTTGTTGCTTTTCATTCTGAGTTTATTCTATTAGACTTTGACTGTTACAAGTGCTACTATAATATTTTCCTCCCCTGTTCAAACCACAATCAATAAACTCTGCCCCTTTTACTGCCAGCTTCTTCCACTGCAAGCTTAAAAACTACTTTATTTCACAGTTGCAGTGGCGAGAGATTAAAAGGACTGTTTATACTGCACAACTTAAACACCTAAATAATTAGAGCATACGTTATATTATTGTACTTTTCATGGTTTCTATAGCAGTATTGTAAAGAGCTTAAATAAAGAGAGAAATGTCATTATCAGCATAGTAAGCTTAAAAAGTGAACTCTTCTCAATCTTATACCGGAAAAATCTCTTTGCAGAAGCTCCATTTTGTTTTAAGGAAAAAGATTTCTGGTTAGCAATTTCCAAAAGTTATTTTTGATGGAAATGGGCTAAAAATACTTCCCCGTGTTTGGTTACGGAAAACAAATTAATATAATATCAAAAGCAAAACCTGATTTACATTAATTGGTCTGGTCAAACAGTCGAATACTATTACCAGTCAAATACACCAAATGTTAAAGCAACCACATTCATCTCAGATCATCGTATTAATAAACCAGTGTTTAATTAAAAAGAATAAATATGAACAGAAAAGCATACTTTAAACGTTTAAAAAATTATAAATTTCAGAAATTCATTGGACAAATATCTAAATTGCTGGAAGAATAAAGCAACAAAAAATAAATTAATACTAATAATAATAACAATAAAAGTGTTCAGATTTTTCAATATAGCATTAACAACACTCATCCCGGGTAATGTTCATTCTGAAACATATAGTAAAGGACTAGTATTATATAGCATTATAAGTCACACTCAAAACAGCATACCAAATCACTGCATATTCCACTAGTGTTCAAAAATTTCAGCATATACTAAAATATATTAATAACAAGGATCAGGGAACTAATTTTAATACAACAATGTTCAACTTGTAGGGCTTGCATGATTCTCATTTCAAACACATTGTTGAAGTACAATAAAACTTCAAATTTAAAACACTATGATTTTTCCCAAATAATTCATCAACTACCAAAATACTCCCCCCTCCCCTCCACAATTTGGGGAATCCTAAAATTCAAAACTGATGTGAATATATTGATTTGAATAATACAATAATTAATAGGAAACTGATATATCCACAACAGAAAATGATATTTCCATATGAAATCGTAGATAACGACACTTTTACATGTGGAAATATAAATAAGTGGTGTGGAAATATTAATTTCCTAATTAATATTGTAAACTGCTTTAAAATAGTTGTTATTTCGAAAATTGAAACAAATTTACTTGAATTTGAATTTTAGGATCAAAGCTAGATGGGGCTCTTTTTGTGGAAAGCAGGGACCGACTCCTATTAATAATTGACAAAACAACATCACTATTTTAAATTACAAAAAACATACCAAATCACTGCTGCTGCTGAGGATTAGGGGGTGGAGGCTGCATACGAGGTGGTCCATAAACTGGAACTCCACCTGGTGGTGGGGGCACCATCCCAGGCCGAGGTGGGGGTCCTCTCATCATCTGCGGTGGGGGGACCATTGGCCTCTGTCCAAACTGAGGCGGTGGCATAGGGAATGGACCAGGTGGCCCACCGGGCCTCTGAGCAAACTGCGGCGGCATCTGAGGAGGCGGACCCCGCATTTGAGGTGGAGCAAACATACCAGGCGGGCGACTAACCGGAGGCGGAGCCTGCTGTGAATATTGCATGGGCGGGGCAGAGAGATTTGGCACAGGCGGACGTGAGATCTGCGGCTGCATCATACCAGGTGCAGGACCCCCAATACCGCGAACCGGACCGGCTAGACCGGGCTGAGCTTGAATCAACGGAGCAGTAGGAACACCGCGGCCAGCAGCCCTGCCGAGACCCGGACCAGCCAAAGAAGCCGCCGCCGCGGCCTTGGCACGGGACTCATCCGGAGGCGGTGGGCCCTCAACAGTCATGGAAATCACCTCTTCGCCCCGGAGAAGAACAAGGCCGAGCGTCCGTCGGTCTTCGCGTGGCTCATCGGACTTGGCGGCGCCTTTGGCGGGGGGAAGCTTGCGGAATTCCTCACAGTCACCGATGACGAGGTTCATGTGGCGGTCGAAGGCCATGAACTTTCCAACGAGTTGCCGGCCGTCTTGGATCGTGACCCGCATCCGGTAATTGATGTACTGGAGCATCTTGGAACTCTTCGACATCGACATTGTTGCGGCTTTTTGAGTTCAGATCTACAAAGAAGATGAACAAACCAATGGAAGAATGAGCTCTCTCTAGGGTTTGAATGGAGAAGAGAGGGGGGCAAGACAAGGCGGGTGGGTTTAAGTTTAAGTTTAAGCTAGGGTTTGAGTGTAACTAGGGTTTAATCATGTGCGGCAAAAGCATATACAATTTTTAAGGGCTTTTTTCACCATCGTGCACGGATAGGACTATATAATTTTCTTTTAAAAGATTGACATTAATATATTAAATTTTAAAAATTATTTTCATAACAAAAAAATTTATATATATACTACAGTATTTTTTTAAATTATTAATTAACCAAATTTGTTTCAAATTTTTAAATTATTAATTAACTAAATTTGTTTCAAAAATTTTATTTTTTTTTTAAAAATTATTTATATAATACTATAATGAATTTCAATGATTGTTTGCCGTTTCTTTTAATTTTTACATTTTTGAGTCGTTATATTTTATTTACAATATATTTTCTCTGTTATTTCTTCGCAATCAATTTTTGCTTTATTTTTTATATATTTCTTTTATTCTTCCCTCAATTTTTCTACATTTTCAAAATCAAATTAAAGTCATCATCTGAATTATAATGACATAATTCATATTATTAAATTTTAATAGTTTAATTTATGTTACACTTTTGTTGCAGTCAATAAGAGTTCTTAATATTAAGTTATAAGTATATTCATTTACCTTTGCAATTTTTAATGTCAATCATTATGAGAGCATCTATAAAACCCAAACTTTTATAAATAAAGATTTAATTTTTTTGAAATATTTTTTGAATAATAAAGTATGAATTTGATATAATATTATAGTTGTGGGTAATATTTATAAATTTTACAAAGTAAGTTGTTATAAAATATCCGTTTAGTCGGGGAATATTCGTTTTATCGGGGAATATTAGTACGACGACACAATTATTGGTGGACCCCACAACAGAATTACTGCCGGAGTGAAAAAATGACAGAAATAACTTTTTATAAAAATAACGACAAAAATTTTATCGTTAACTGTTGAAATACCCGGTGATAAAAGTACACTAATACGCTTTGTTGCATAGTAGCACACGATATTGATTATTGATGTTTACGTGAAAAGTCACTCAGTTTTATTCAATTATTATCACAGTAATTGCTGCATAATATCTCACGTTATTGATTCAATTATTGTCACAATATTTTGTATTATTAAATCAATAATTGAGACGACAAAGTTATTCATATTATTATTTGCATTATTGACAATGCCTAGAAAGTTCTGTCGAGGAAAGGGGTTTGGTCACCTAATTTTGCGTAAGACATCCGTGAATTTGCAAATTGTTTCGTCCATGAAAATTCTTAACAGTACCCCTGCCATTTTCCTATAAATAGGATGCTTAGTTTAGAATTGAAAATCACATCAGAATCAGAGAATTCTTCTTCTATAATGTTGAGCGTATTTCTTTTGAGTTTAAGGAAGTTTTGAGTGTAAAAAATAGTATAAGTTTTTTTTAAGAATATCCCCGCTATACCAGTCAGAAGTACTCTCCTTTTAAGGTAAAGGATATTATTTATTTCATATTCGCTTACGATATTATTTTTCGTATTCGTAAGGAATTTTATTTTCATTCAATATTCGTAAGGAATATTATTTTCGTTCAATATTCGTAAGGAATATTATCTTCGTTCAATATTCGTAAGGAATATTATTTTAGCTTCAACAGTTATAAGGATATTATTTTTGTTCAATACTCGTAAGAAATAATATTTTCTTTCATACTCTGTAGTATGTAAGTAATATTATTTCGTTTTGTATTCCTAATTCTACACTTATGTTGATAAGTATTGCTTCTATACTCCTTAAAATTAATAGAATATCCTTGAAATTTGCGCTTCATATAGTATCGTTTCACAAGAATATTTTTCTGAACATTCTTGTTAAATTTTGAAATTTTCATGCTGGGGTACTATTCACGGGGTACTATTCATGAAGTACTATTCACGGGATAGTATTCACTCGGTTACTATTCACCCGGGGTATTATTCATGACAAAAATTGATTTCTTTTCTGTCTAAATTATTTTTGATACATGAATATTATTCTTGAATTTTACTTCACAAAGCAGTATCATATTGACAATTTGGATATTCTTGAACTCTGGATAAATTGATTTATAAATCTTTAAAATTTATCATTGCTCTTACTTAATTGAATTTTTATATCACTGTCATTGTGACGCCCCCAAATTCAGACCTCCACTTGATCACTCGAATTCGATTCATCACGTTCTCATGGTGAAACCATAATAACTAAAATAACGCATACACAATAGAAAATCTACTTTAGAATAATATACAATGATTTATTATAATTATTCCCCAAGTCTCAAACCTCACAATTGCTTAATAGATTACATAATAATATCTAATAAAGACTTATTACATGATCTTACTTAAGCTTAAACATAGTCTGAAATAGTCTTAATACATCTTAATAGACTTTAAAATAAAAAGGAAAAGTTAGTTCGGTAGCCTTGCCCTTGCCCTTATTCATTCGAGAGACACCTCCCTGTTCCTCCTTGACTGAAAGATTTTAAATAAGCAAGGATGAGCACAAATTTTCCAGCAAGTAATATTCAACAAGGGTGTAGGGTATAATATCACAAGGTTTGAAATATTGAAGGGTTATTTCTAGGATAGCTCAAAGTGTCGAATAACATCATGAATAAGGGATATAACAATTCAATATAAATCAACGATATATATATGAATTCACGGCTAACAATGTATCCAATGGATAAACAATTTATAATTGAGCGATCACTAAGGACTATGGAACTTCCACTAGAGTTACCAATATTAAATCGATAACCCAAAATATGAAGTACTATAGATGATCAGTCTATAATACTTCACATTATGCATAACACCACAATAATATTTATTCATGTGTTGGGGTTTCCAACAACATACACTCCCCTTACCAAAAGGGTTGTCCAACTCGATTTTCAAGATTTTCGCACCAATCAATTGGTTTGGACAGTTTTTTATAAACATGCATATAGTCTAGCCGAATCAAATGGCATCGACTCTTTCACAATATTTAAGGGCAATACAAATTTCAACATGAATAATAGCTTTCACAAGGGTTTAACATACTAACTCATTTGAACGAGAAAGTAATGTAACTTGTATTCAAAGGGATAAGCTTACGGTATTCGTCAAATAATAATGCAAGGGTTTAGGATACTTGCTCAATAAAAGTAAGGTTCAAGGAAACTTGCCTTAAGCGTAGTTTATCCACGTTAATAAATCAACACTTTCGAATCCTATTTATAACGCATTATATCTTCAAGATGTTAATTAGCTAACACAGTTTTTAATCAAGCTTGACACGATTCAAGTATACACACATATGGTACAAAATCAGTTTATAAGTAATCATGAACCAAACACTTAGTTATTTTATAAACAAATCAAGAATGCTCAAGGTTAGGTTTTAGATCAAACCTCTTCTACTCATGGACTTTCCAATTCAATGCAACACCAACTTATCAACTAAGCATCATACGTATATTTGTACATCAGTAGGTTTTAGATCACATTTAGCATCATAAGTATCCGTGAATTCTTGTCAAAAGATCGAACTCATTATCTCGAGATTCTAGTATCAAGCAATTGCTGCCATGGCTAAACTTTAGATCGGCAAGCAATTGCCGTCCCTTGACTCAAGCTGAGATCTGTATTCTTGCCTTGACGCCCCCAAATCCAGGTCCTTCAACCTCGATTCGGTCCATACAATACTACTATCGTCAAACTATTATATCTTTTATTCATAACTTAAATGAATATAACCTTGGTTATTACAATTTAGAATATAAATTCTTTCCATATCCAGGATCTATGTATAATGATCCCAAACTATTATAAGTTTCAAATCTTGGTCATTTACTATTCCTGTATTACATCACATTCGATGTTATATAAATATGCGGAATAATTTAAACTTTTTCAATCTCCTTTGAAAATAAATCTTTTATTGATATCTTAACTCGAATAAATTACAAATCCCTGAATTAAGTTATATTATGATTCCTTCTATTCGATTTACTGTATAAATATTTACATCTCGATTCGAATTTCACTATGTACCGCCTAGTACAACTTTATAACCTAGCATGTATTACACATAGTAAACTACTATCATATACATCTACTAGAACATAAACATGGTTCAAGAGCATCTAGTTAAATAATAAATCGATCTCCTTCGATACCATTGAACTTTATCAATCAAATAGCACGTAACCTTTACCATGTATCCTTAACCTGCAAAAGTGGTTATTTGTAAGGGTGAGCTCGACAACCCAACAATTCTAACAGTTTTCATGCAGCACATAGCATATAATATCATATTCAGTTCATGCATTCACAATCGATTAATATTTACTACAGATGTTACTTCTTACATAACAGGCATAGAGGTTTATATCACAAATATATCATCAAAGATCAACTTTCACATTTCATACATATCTCATACGTATTTCATATATATAACAACATTTGCATAGCATAATATAGCTCAACTAACATTTATCGAATTCATATAGCAAATAAGAACTGAAAGACTTGCCTGATTCGTAGTTTATCAATTACGACTTAACTGCTTATAGTTATCCGCACTTCGTGTATTCCTACACAGTTATATAATCATGGATTCATATCCATCAGTAACATATTTCATGCATTCTCAATGTAATACTATTGTTACATTGTTCTTTAACTAGGTTCGTAAAACCTACACTTCACTTTCTTATCATATGCTTAGAATAGCTAGGTATGTATAGTATACCTTAGTCACCCTTACATGACATCAACATTCATATACATCTATCACACACTTGACTCGCTATGTGTTCGACACATTTAAAACTCATATCATTAATTTCAACCATACACACAAACGTCTAACTTAGTTGTAACTTAATACAACATTACCTGTATAGCACAAATCAGATTGTACAAATTCAAACAACGTATCATTGCTTTATATTTTGAAAACATTCCTTTGGACTTAACATTCAAAAGCCATGATTAACATTTATCCTTACCACATAACATGCTTCTTACACATTACCTACCATACTGATCATATATAGTAATTATACAAGCATTGCTTGCTTCACACATCAGATCCAAAACATAACCTATTTCAAATCACAGGATTCATGACTGACTTACGCTCTGTCTAAAGCTTAGGATCTAGCAATTGCCATTGTCCCCCTAACCGAACAAGACTAAACTTTTCACTTCCTATTTTCAGTCCATACTTTAGTACACTTAGACACTTACACTTAACATGCATACACGCTAGATGTCTTTACATACTTGTATGACCACTTCAAGTTCAACCTTATATTTTAGAGACTTTAGTTTAGGATTTCTACGAATCGAAACCAAATAGTGCTATGAAATCACTAGGTGTACTAATTAGCCTTATGTTCTCATAAAGAGGTCATAAAGTCTTTACTACACATGCTCGTACATATTCACATCTTTGACTCATAGCTATCATCGTTTAACACTTTAAAACATACTTTAACCTCATGCTTGACTTACTTCCACTATGTTTAACATATAAGACCTATGTTTAGAGACATAAGGAAACATAGCATGGCATCTCAAGCCCTTAAAATTTAATTACTCATATGTAATACAACTTAAGTTTGAAAACATGCTTGAGGTTTCCTTTGAAATCATTTTATCATAAATGATGCAATATAGCACATATAAATCACATCTAGGGATATTATAGTTATAACATGTCTTATAAATCCTTTAGAATCTAGATATCCATGTGATGCAACTAAATTTTGAAAATATGTTCAAGTTTGCTTTTTAAACCACTTTAAACTTGAACAATGCCACTCAACACATACAAGACAACTTTAAAGCTCTATTCATATATAATCAAGTCATGTTAACATGCTTGCAAGGTCAGAATGTATATCAAATAGCCTTCATGGACTTTAGTTCTATCATACCAAGTTTTCTTGAAAACTTCTTTCACACAAGGTCTAATGAGTTTGATTATAAACAAAGGAATCGTGCACACTAAGCATGCTTATTTATGTGTAAACTCAGTCATGTGTATAACATACTAAGCCCAGAACTTGTAGAACATGAGTTTCAACAAAGTTCATTTTCAAAACTTTAAATCCCTTGATAAGGATCTTATACCAAATCATGCTAGTCTTAGTAAAACATGCTCACATTAAGAATAACATACTTGTATATACATATCACACATGTCAGATGCTAGTTTAAGTCATAGTACTTTACCAACACCGATCGGACCTTAAAATAGAAAGCAAAACCAAACTCGGAGGCCAGCAGCTAATGTTTTGCATACTTAATTCATTATAAATGGCAATTTGCTGCCATATCCGTTTAGAAGGTACAGGACTCTATTTTACACGTAGTCTTAACCAACTTGAATTCCAACGACTTGTATATGTTCCAAGCCACTACTAAAGTGTTCATACATGCTAGTAAAATTCTTAAACACATTATAACATGCTAATTCATCATGCTTGACATAGAATTTCAAGAAACTACAAGAATTAAACAAGACCCATCTCAAGAACATAATTGGGAATTATACCTTCTTGAGCTTAACTTGGACTCCTCACACACTGAATATGCTTCTACAATTTCTCAGCAACTTTAGAACTCCTCACTTATACAACACTTAGCAACACAAAATCTGAACTCAAGCTTGCATTTATAGAGAAAGCATGGACTAGGCATTGTTATTACACCATCTTGGAATCCATGGTGTAATGTGAAGAAAGAAAGGTTGCTTGAGAGTTGTTTACCAACTCAGTACCAATCACCTAGCTAGCCATGATCACCTATGCTTAGCCATTTGGAAATTACGTGTTCTAGCTCCTAAGTCACTGTTCATGTACTTGGTGACACTAAATTTGGGACAAGAGGAAAAATCTCAGCAACTTGTTATTCTAAGGCTTGGTTTGGTCCTTTTAATTCCCATAATGTAATATTAAGGTACACTTGTTACCATATTAGGAATTTAAAGATAAATTTTATGCTCACATCATATAGTCCATATACATTAAACACACGCATTAAAATAACGTAGTTAGGCATTATTGTCTAAGTAGTTCCAAAATCATTTCTACTACGAACATAACCACATAATAATATTATTTAATATTAATGTTTATTCAAACATTTAATCTCCTACCAGTTTCTAGAATATGCAAATATTTAATTATTTCTGTATTACCACTACATATGATTTCACTGTACCACTTGGTACCTTATACCATTAGTCTCAATTAAATGTCACACTTCACGTATTCTTAAGCCGTGGATATTTTATATCACTACTACCCACATTTTCCATATTATCCATAGTAATACTATTTAATGATAATGTCCACATTAATATTCTAATTTGGCTAAATATCATTTAGTTGGGTACTTTCAACCCACACAATAATTAATTAATATTAATCATTTCTTTTCAATAATTATTATGCATTTCTCTAATTAATAGAATATAATATTCCATAATATCACTTAATTAGCCACTAAATAATCCGGGTTAATTAATTAAACCTTATTCAAATCCATTCATGGACAATTTAACCATCATTTAGGAGTTTATTATCCTTATGAGTCCTTAATACCCATTTCTTAGATTTTAAATTCCAAAAATTGATTTTCTGATCGGAACCAATTACCTTTGGTCATAGGCATGGTAATGGCGCGCGATTCTACCATACCAAATTTCGAGCGGAACAAGTTCTCGCATCAATGAATCGAACCTTACGCTTCTAAATACTTTACATCATCCTCCTTGAGCGTTAACTCGCCTAAACATCAATCCTCTCTTTGGTTTCACACCATCGGTTACTTATTTTCCTTAATAATTTAAGAATCACACTTGAGTTTTAAAACTCTATCTCCTTATTAGTTTAACCAACTATACATCTCATACTGGTTTCTCTTCACTTGACACAACACTACTCGAATATAACACATACATGCATACCTTTAATCCTCACTTCTACCGTGGTGTATCAATTCACTCAATAATTCTCTAACCACATTAAAGCTATATCGATTCTCTTCTCTCGTCAACAATGTACATATATACAAGTCCAAACCTAACACAACTCAAGTCTTTAATAGTATTCAATATAGTACGCTGAGTGGTTTCCCACAAACAACCAACAAATTAGTTTCCGCTCTGCGCTACACACTATTTTCACAAGATGAGTTAGATCGGTTTACACCAAGTATATACCTCTGCTCTCTGAAGGAATCGTTTAGCCCAGATCCTATACGTCAACCATTAAAGAGTAAGATTGCACTACCTTAGACTTGATATTTACTCATACATATACTCAAGAAATTGGTGATTATCAAAGATATTTTAATGTCACCAACTTACTACAATAAAATAATTCTATAAATTATTTAATGTCGATAGATAAATCTTATCCATCTTCATATAACTTCATCTTCTACAATTTTTAACAAATATATAATAATGGTATATATTTATTAAACACAACATTACTAATTACATAGCTCATTTTACCCTATCTAACACAATACCACATACCTGGTAACACATTATATATTTTTATTTGAACCCTTCACAAGCCTTAAGAATTTTATTCACTAAATTCTTATTTTAATATTTTCTAAAAATTTGGGTTCTTACATGCCTCGTGGTCTCTGTTTGGCTTGAACACACAATAATATTTTGTCATGTTAAAGGCTTTCACATGCTTCTTAGATCAATCTAGGTCCCTTCTTGCATAACATGGTTCTAAGTTCGATCATTTCAACAATTTAAGATCATTCAAGGTCATGAAACCACAAAGTCTAGCATGCTTGCTTTCTAAACATACAAGATAGTTATAAAAATCATATTAGGCATGCTTGTGTGTATTCATAACACATACGTAAAACTAACACCGTTTTAGTTGAAAAATAGGCTTTGTTCATGCTTTTCTTGAAACGTGCTACACAAGCATGGTATATATATGTTTATGCTACATGAGTGAGTCTAAGAGTGTCATAAAACATGATCACAAATGTCAGATTCTAGTCTTTAAGATATCATGACAATTTTCATATTTTAAACTTACTAGTAAGTCCAACTTGTTCACGTTTCTTTGCTAATCACATAAACACAATGTGAGACCCCAAATTTTATGAATAAAGATTTAAATTTCTCAAAATATATTTTTTGAATATTATGGTGTGGATTTGATATAATGTTATAGTTGTGGGTAATATTTATAAATTTTGCAAAGTATGCAAGTTGTTATAAAATATTCGTTTGGTTGGAAAATATTCTTTTTGTCAGGGAATATCCGTACGACGGCACAATTATTGGTGGACCCCACAACAAAAGTATTGTCATAGTTAGAAAATGACAAAATTATCATTTTATAAAAATAACTACCGAAAGTGTTATCGTTAAAACTGTGCTGAACTACCCAAAGAGTAAAAAGTACAAGAATATGTCTGGCGTGGTTAAGCAGCACACACTATTGATTATTGATGCTTACGTAAGAAGTCACTCGGGTTATACTCAATTATTGCTATAATAATTCTTTGCATCATATCTCTCATATTATTGATTCGATTATTGTCATAGTATCATCTGCATAATATTTTATATATTATTAAATCAATAATTGAGACGACAACGTTATTCATATTATTAAATTGCAATATTTACAATGTCTAGAAGTTCTGTCAAGGAGAGGTTTGGTCATCTAATTGCGCGCCAATAAGGAGAAATCCTTATCGGAAAACCTCCTCTTTCCTGAGAACGACCTGGTTGTTAAATATTGTGAGTTATAATATTAATGATGAATAAGTTCGTGTTGATTAAAGATGAATTTTATAGTTCCATTGTGTTGGGATTATTAGTGTTAGTGGAAATCGACATCTATTCCGATGATAATTGATGTCTGGGGGTTATATAGATAAATTGATTAATTAATCGGATAAATGAGCAATTAATTGCTACTAATTCACATGCTTATATAACTATTTGTTCACATGTGTGTACTATTGAATCACATTCTTGTACTATTAGGGAAGTTGGTGCAAGATTGATAATACTTGCATGACTAAGTTAAAAATGGAGGTATAGATGGAGGTACTATACTGTTATTCGTATTTTCACATGATTATAACTATTGAATCACATGATTAAACTAGTGATTCACATTATTTACTATTAGGGGAGGTATTGTACTGTAATTTTTTGAGCCCCAAAAAGTGCAATTATCGAAACTATATTTTTCTATAAATAGAAGCTCATTCTTCCTTCATTACTCACCAATTCACTAAAGCTATAGAGCAATTATTATAGAGAGAAATTATAAAGAGAAAGAAGAAGAGAAGTCTCCTACCTCTCTATTCCAGTATCCAACTTTATTCTAAGGTAAGGGGTATTATTTCTTTCATCTTCATGAAGAGAGCTATTATTATTCCATTCCTTATTATTATGTTAGAATAACCTGTTTATGCGAAGTACCGCATACATGGTGAAATTCTTCTGTTATTCCATTCTTTATTATTCTGTTGGAATATCTTGTCTGTATGCGTATTACGGTGACACGGTTCCATTATTTATTATTCATTGGAATAACTCGTCTGCATCGATTCATCGCATGCACGGTGAAAATTTTCTATTATTCAATTCTTTATTATTCTCGCTGGAATATCTTGTGCATGTATTACATGCATGACCTAGTTTCATTCTTTATTATTACATTGGAATATCACGCCTATCTGAATTCGCGCATGACTTTGGTTTCGTTATTTATTATTTTGTTGGAATAACTCATCTCGCGGTCTATCGCATGCTGGTGAATTCATTGTTATTCCATTCTTTATTATTCATTTGGAATATCATATACATGTGGATTACGCATGACTTTGTTCCATTCTTTATTATTCATTGGAACATCCTCATGCTCGTAAGGATTACGTATGACTTGGTTCCATTCTTTATTATTCATTGGGAATAACTCATCTGCATGCGATTTATCACATGCATGGTGAATTCTTCTGCTATTGTATTCTTTATTATTCTGTTGGAATAACTTGTCTATGTGGATTACCACATGCATGGTGAATGATCCTTTGTATTCATTCCTTATTAAATTGTAGAAATGACTTTTTCTCGTGGATTACTGCATAATGGTGAAAATCCATTTGCAGCTTCGTAATTTTTCTGACCCTCAAAAATTCTGGAAAAAATTTGAAATGATAATTTGATGAGTTTTATAGATTGTGTCCAAAAATGACAATTTTTGGATGTATAGATTAAGAGTTAAGAATTTTATGGGAAAAGACTATTTTAAAAGTAAACCCTTATAACTCTTTATGGTTAACTCCAAAATTGGTGAAATTTTTATTGGGAGTATATGTATATAACAAGAGTATACCAACAGAAATTTGAATTTTGGACAAAACTACAATTTATGATAAATGTCTAAATATTCGGCAGCTTTGGCCATATGAAAAAAAGTAAATGAATTTTAAAAATTCCGAGAAAAATATATGTTCAATATGGGACTATATTATGCTAAATCCCAGAAAAGAAATATTTTTGGGATTGAGTTGGTATTTTTAATGAAAATGAACTAGTTATGAGTAAATGAATTAAATATGTTATGTGAAGTAACAAAATTGGAAAATAGGATTTTATGGCTTGAGAATCCTATATAGGGTATATCTGATTTTTGATGAGGATTTGATCATTGGTGATGAAATCTTATGAGTATGGCATTTTTGAATGATTAAATACATTATTTGGTAAAGTGTAAACAATTGAAATAAATTATTTATAAGTTTAAGAAGTGATTAAAATATTGTTATAATATTAATAATATTAGATGATGAGTTTATTAAGTGATTGATAATATTTGGATATATTTAAAGTCTTTAATATTTATCCTTATTTTCGTTTGATTAATGCTTATATCATTGTCATCATCCTCATGCTTATATTGTGATGAAAGTCATCTTTGGCTTACGTGCATAGATGGACTTGGTATGATTATGACCAGGGATCATTCGGTATAATCATGACCTGTAATGTTATAAATGATGTGGTAAAAGTCCTCAGTGGCCTGTAGTGTATTGATGAACAATTTTTGGTATGATTATGACCAGGGATTATTCGGTATAGTCATGACCATTGATGATTTAATGAATATCCTTGACCTGTAGTGCAGGGATGATTTGATGATGTGGTTTATTTATTAAGTTTTGAGTCTCAAATGATAAAAATTGATGAAAACATTTTAAAACATAGAAGATAGTAGATATCATGCTCTACTTGACTCTTCTAATGGATTGCTTATTCATTTGAGTTAAACTTGATGTCTATTGTATTTTATCGGTTTAACATTGTTGAAGGCTAATGATAATTTATTCGCATTATCTAGTCATAATATTTCTTCTTTGGCTAGTTGAGCTCACCCTTTCTTTCACCGTTTCTTCGTGAAATGAGAACGTGGCCGGACTAGTCGGGGAGCGGGTGATGGTCCAGATGATAGCATTAGTAGTCCTCACTATTCATTAAATAAGCGACAATAAATATAATGAGGGCTCCATTGAGTGTGGATATTGTCTAGATGACAATATTCTTATTAAAACTCTTAGATTATGTTTTATCGTAATTTACACGACTGTTGTATAATTAAGTTGTATTTGAATTTTGTACCATGTATTTAGCGACTCAAGATGGGTGATGTATACCTGTTTTTGGGGGCGTCACACACAAGCTAAAGGTTTATTCATGCATTTCTAAGTCACACTAACATGCTTTGCAAAGTCAAAATATACAACATGTAGAAATCATGCAAGTTAGTATACTAGGCTAAGTCTTTCCTTGAAAATATTTCTATCACCAGGCTTAATAACTTTGATCATGCTCAAAGGACTATGTACACTACAACATGCTCATCTATATGCAAAATCAGTCATGTATAGCTCACTAGGTTCACAATTTGTAGAACATGATCTTTAACATAGTTGGTTTTCAAAACTTAAGGTTCAAATCTCCATTTAAATCATATACTTTCGTTAATCATGCAAACCTATTAAAACATCCTCCACTTAGCATAATATATATGCACATACACATTACATATGCTTACATGCTATTATAAGTTATAGTACTATATCAGATTGCAAAATAGAAACTAAAATCGAACTCAAGAAAGAATCAAGACAAATTGTCTTTCGCCTCAATACAAATGTAATGTACATTTAACCATGCAGTTTAGTCGAACAATAAATACCTTTTCAAGAATGTCTAGCCAAATCTCAAAATTTAATCACCAAATGGATTCCAGACACTCATAAACCAATTGCAACATGCTTATATGATCATATAACAATTATATGGACATTATCCAACCTCATTAACATACAATTATATGAATTCAAGAATTTAAATTTCAAGACTGAAACTCCATTTTTACAGAGAATGAAAATGACAACAAGGAAAGAGGAGTTATACCTCTGTAATGTGTTTGAAACTTGCTCCAATTGAACTCCTAAGCTCTAAGAATGCTTGTATGCTCTCAACTCTCACTTAGCAAATTCACAGACAATTTCAAGCACACCTATTGATCAACATGACTGCTATTTATAGAAGAGTTTTGGACTGGGCATTGGTGTTACACAAAACTTGAACTTATGGTGTAATGCAATGAAACAATGGTTGCTCAAGGGTGGTTTAACAACTCCATACAAACTACATAGCTAGCAATGATCATCTAGGATTTAGCCTTGTGGAAGAAGACGTATTTTCAATCTCAGCTACTGTTCATGTACTTGTGCCACTCATTTTGGGACAAAATGAAAAACTCAGTAATCTTGTTATCTAGGCTTGGTTTGGTCTATTTAATTCCCACAATGTAATCTTAATGTACCATTGTTACCATATTAGGAATTTAGGGACTAATTATACACTCACATCATGTAGTCCATGTATATTAAATATACGCAATAAAATAATGCAGTCGGATATTATTGTCCGGGTAGTTCCATAATTATTTCTACCTCATATTTTAAATGTCTACTCACATTCATATTGTTACATACACATCTCATAATGTATTTTTAACATATAGTTTTAATATGCATAATCACATGGCTTCATTCTATTTGGTTTTATAATACTTAATATATATAGTCACATAAATGTCACACCATACTATATAGTTATATTTGTATTATTGTTCACATGCACATAACTATCAATATAATATTATTATATTATAACTCACTTAATTATGTTAAATAACCATGCTTCTTCCTTAATTAATTAATACTAATATTAATTAATCCAACCCTTGATTAATGTAATTATGGACTTTCACAATCATTATTTATCTTTATAATAATCACCTATTATTAATAATTACCAAGAAATCAATATTCCACCACAACCATTATCAATTAAATAATAATTAATAATCATATATTAACCGACCTTATTAATATCAATTAAAAATCCATAAATATACTACAACAACACTTAACAATTAATATTACTTAATTGCTCATCTCATAATTATCATTACTATTTGTATTTCCATCACCATGCCACCCAAGGCTTTCAACGAGTTTACCACAAACTCCACGTATTCTCAACTATTTAATTATTTAATATAATCAAGTTATCTCATTTCATAACACGAAATTGTTCATATTCAAATAAATATTCATTTCCATTAATATATTTATTTAATAATATGCAGAAATTCTCGGGTATTATAGTCATCATCCTCATGCTTATATTGTGATGAAAGTCATCTTTGGCCCGTAGTGCATAGATGGACTGTTGATTGGTATGATTATGACTATGTATCGGTATAATCATGACTTGTAATGTTACAAATGATGTGGTAAAAGTCATCATTGGCCCGTAGTGCATTAATAGACAGTTGTTGGCATGATCATAACCACTGGTGATACTAACGAATATCCTTGGCCCGTAGTGCATGGATAATTCGTGGATGTGATAATAATGAATATCCTTGGCCCGTAGTGCATGGATAATTTATGGATGTGATAATAATGAATATGTTTGGCCCGTAGTGCATGGATAATTCATGGATGTGATACTAACGAATATCCTTATCCCGTAGTGCATGCATGAGCGGATCTACCTTAGGGCAGTGGGGTCAATTGACCCCACTAAAATTTTGGGAGTTAATTTTTAATTTGATTTTGATTTTATAAAGTGTTTAGTGAAAATAAAAAATTTAGACTAAAAGACTATTAAATGCCTCAAATTTTTACTAATACAAACACTCCACTCTTTTATATTGTTTAGTAACTTACATTGAACTTGATATTTTTGTCGCTATTGAAATGAGACTATCATCACGATAGTTTCAAACAATGAAATCTCAAAAAATGTTAATATAAATAATATTTTAACAATATTATTTAGTTTTATAATTTATTTTAGAGGACACGAAAGTGTCTCTTATAATAATGAAGTTTTAAAAATTATAAAATATCATTTTATATATATATATAAGATCGAGGAAATGTATTAAATTACATAAAATAATATCAATTTTATATGATAGCTCACACAATTATTTGCAATATCCCTTGCATTCTGCCTTTATTTTATTATTTTTTATTTTTTTTATAAATTTTTATTTTAAAAAAATTGACCCCACTGAACTAGCGGGCTGGATCCGCCCCTGAGTGCATGGATAATTCGATGATGTGGATTATTTATTGAGTTGTGTTACAGCTTTATAATATTGATGATGAACTTTTAAATCATAGAAGATAGTAAATATTATGCTTTACTTGACTCTTCTAATAGATTGTTTGTTTCGCTGCAGTTAAACTTGTTGTCTATTATATTCTATTAGTTTAACACTGTTGAAGGCAAACAATAATTTATTCTACATTATCTTAGTCATAATATTCTTTACTGGGCTAGTTAAGCTCACCCTTTGCTTTCATTATTCTCTTCAGGAAATGAGAATATAGTTGGGACTAGTCGGGGAATGGAGTTGTGACGCCCCCAAATTCAGACACTCATATCTTGAATTTGGTCTGTCACGTGCTAATTCTAATATCATACTAAAATAATTAACAACAGAATTAATAGAATAATTTACATTAATATAATATAAATATTCGCATCCCAAGGTACCGTAACCGTTACTACAATAATCTGACGATTACACTTAAAACATAATTTAATCATTCTTAATACATCATTATAATCATAATAGTAATAAGAATACTTCTACACTTAAAGGACTAAACTATTTTGTGGCCTTGTCCTTCCCTTTGTCTTTTCCTGATGTACCGCCTTGCTCTGCCTTAATTATAATGTTTTTAGGGAAGCAAGAATGAGCAACAAGTTTGCCCAGCAAGTAATAAAACAATAAGCATAAGCAGTTATAACGTTTGAATCTTCAAAGGTATAACAATAATTGATAGTTCAAGGTCATCAAGAAGTATCAAGAGTTCTCAATAAGTATCGCTATGGACTGAAGAATATCAATAAAATTTCAAAGTTTATTCATTTCAAGATTTAATAAGAATGAACACTGAGCGGTCACTAAGGACTAAGAACTCTTACTAGAATTAACAGTATTATACTGCAATCCAATATAAACGAGTACAACATGTGATCAACCTAAAGTACCCTACGTTATGCATAACATTTAATCATACTCATGTGCGTACGTCGGTTCCTGTAGGAATTTTAGGAGTACTTTAACATCATTTGTAGGGAGTGCTACAGCTTCCACCCATTTTGTTACATAATCCACTGCAAGGAGAATGTATAAGTTATTGAATGATGGAGGGAAAGGCCCCATAAAGTCCATTCCCCATACATCAAAGACTTCTACCTCCATGATTGTATTGAGTGGCATTTCGTTCCTCTTTGAGATGTTGCCCATCCGTTGACATCTGTCACAACTCTTCACGAACTGGTGAGCATCCTTGAATATAGTATGCCAATAGAATCCTGCTTGAAGTATTTTGGCTGCTATCCTTTCACTCCCGTAATGTCCCCCATATGCAGATGAATGACAATCATGCAGTATGTTCTTCATCTCGCTATATGGCACACACCTTCTAATCATTTTGTCAGCGCACTGTTTGAATAGATATGGCTCATCCCACATGTACCACTTGACGTCATGTACGAGCTTCTTTTTCTGCTGTCGTGTAAGATCAGGGGGAAGGATGTAGCTCACTAGATAGTTAGCGAAGGGAAATTCTGCATTGACTCCAAATAGTTGATCATTCGAAAATGACTCATTGATTACACACTTATCTGCCTCATCTTTGTCCGGATTTTCTAACCTTGAAAGATGGTCTGCTACTTGATTCTCCGTCCCCTTTTTATCTTTTATTTCCAAATCAAATTCTCAAAGGGGGAATATCCATCTTATAAGTCGTGGCTTAGCATCCTTCTTCGAGATTAGATATCGAATTGCCGAGTGGTCCGTATACACCACTACCTTTGTCCCAATTAAATATGCCCATAATTTGTCAAAGGCATATACTACTGCAAGTAACTCATTTTCTGTAGTTGTGTAATTTATTTGGGTTTTTGTAAGTATCTTACTTGCATAGTATATTACGTGGAATATCTTCTCTCGGCGTTGACCCAAGACAGCCCTAACTGCATAGTCACTTACTCACTTACATCACACATTAACTCAAAAGGCATATTCCAATTCGGTGCGACAATAACTGTAGTTGTAGTCAATTTCTTCTTCAATAGCTCGAATGCTAACTTACAACCCTCATCAAACTTAAAAACTGAATCCTTCTCTAAAAGACTGCACAATGGTTTTGTAATCTTAGAGAAATCTTTTATAAATCTCCTATAGAACCCGGCATGTCCCAAAAAGCTACGGATTCCTTTTACTGAAGTTGGCGGTGGAAGGTTTTCAATAGTCTCCAGCTTTGCTCTATCAACTTCTAACCCCTTCACCGACACCTTGTACCCCAAGATTATTCCTTCTTCGACCATGAAATGGCACTTTTCCCAGTTAAGCACCAAGTTTGTCTCTACGCATCTCTTTAAAACCATCACCAAGTTTTCCAAGCAAGCATCAAAATCATCTTCATAGATAGAGAAATCGTCCATGAAGACTTCCACATTCTTTTCCACCATGTCTGAGAAAATGGCCATCATACATCGTTGGAAAGTTGCGGGTGCATTACACAAGCCAAAAGACATTCTTCTGAAAGAAAAGGTGCCGTATGGGCACGTGAAAGTAGTCTTTTCTTGATCTTCGGGGGCAATGACTATTTGATTATACCCCGAATACCCATCCAATAAACAATAAAACTCATGTCCCACCAATCTGTCCAACATCTGATCGATGAAAGGTAGAGGAAAATGGTCTTTGCGAGTCGCTTTATTCAACTTCCTGTAATCCATGCAAACCCTCCAACCAGTCACTGTTTTTGTTGAAATTTTGATTCCTGCATTCAACCACTTGAAAATTTCTTTCTTCACTACCTCTTTCATGATTGGGTTGAGCCATCTTTGTTGGTCCACTATTGGCTTTGTATCCTCTTCCATAAGAATTTTGTGCATGCAAAAGGATGGACTGATTCCCTTTATATCTGCAATTGTCCATCCTATAACCGATTTGTGTTCTCTAAGCACTCTCAGCAACTTATTTTCCTACAATTAGTTAAGCGCAACAGAAATAATAACAGGTAAAGTATTAGAATTGCCTAAATATGCATACCTGAGGTGTTTAGGTAGTGGCTTAAGCTCAAGTGTAGGTGGCTCCTCCAATGAAGGTTTCATCCTAGTCGTGGCTCTTTCCTCCGTGTGCAATGGTTCAATTGGTGCTTTGAATCTGCTAGCTCATGGCAAAGAGTCTAGCATATGCAAATAATCTACGAATTCTGGGTCATCCACATTCTCATCTCCCATTTCCAATGGATTATTGACCAAACTCTTTTCCATGTCTTCCTTAACTATCCGATCAATGACATCCACCCGATAGCACTCTTCTTCATCCGTAAGAAATTTCATGGCCTTGAACACATTGAACTTGACTTCCTGATCTTGGACCCTCATCGCGAGTTCACCTTTTTGCACATCAATAAGGGTTCTACCCATAGCCAATAATGGTCTTCCTAGGATGATTGGGATATTTTTATCTTCCTCGTAATCAAGAATTATGAAGTCAGCAGAAAATATAAATTTATCCACTTTAACCAGAATGTCTTCCACAATTCCTCTCGGGTACGTGACTGACCTATCTACCAACTGTAGAGAAATATTGGTCGGCTTTGGAGCTGGTAAACCTAATTCGGTATATACTGATAACAGCATGAGATTTACACTTACCCCCAAATCACATAAACACTTTTAGAAGGCCATATTCCCAATTGTACACGAAATAGTGAAGCACCCCAGATCTTTCAACTTTGGCGGTAACTTCCTTTGTAAAACTGCACTGCACTCCTCCGTTAAAGCTACCGTTTCAAAATCTCTCCACTTCTTTTTCCTTGATAAAATTCCCTTCATGAATTTAGCATAACTTTGCATTTTCTCTAAGGCTTCTGTGAACGGAATATTTATTTGGAGTTTCTTAAAAACTTCTAAAAACTTGCTAAATTGCTTGAATAGTTTTTGTTTCTGAATTCTTTGCTGAAATGGTGGTGGAGGGTACACAACTGGTTTATTATCTGTTTTACCCTTATTCTCTTGCTTTTCGTCCGCATGATTGTCTTCAACCACTTTGTTTTCTCCTTCTTTGTTATCATCTTTTGCAGCCGAATTTTTAATTTTCTAGTCCCTCAAGCTGTTTTCCACTCCTTAACATAATTGCCTGACATTGCTTATGAGTACCTTTCGGATTTTTCTCTGTATCACTAGGTAAAGTTCCTTGAGGTCTATTATTCAAGGCAAAAGCTATCTGTCCCATCTGATTTTCCAAATTTTTGATGGCTACTGCTTGAGATTTCATAGTTGCCTCGTTATTGGTAATATACTTCGACAACAACTCTTCTAAATCTGATTTTCTCTCCTGATGTTGAGCTGTTTGTTGATTCTGATTCTGAAATCCTAGGGGATAAGGTGGTCGTGGAGCTTGTTGATGCTGGTTATTACTCCACAAAAAATTTGGGTGATTCCTATTCCCCGGATTGTATGCATTCTGGTACATGTTCAGTGGAACTCTGTTGTAGCTACCCACAAATTGCACTAACGCTGGGTTGATTGCACATTGATCTGTAGGATGTTCACCACCGCATAATTCATAAATAACTGCAACCTGCTAAGTCTGTACCCCTAACAAAGCGTCCACTTTCTTAGATAGCGCTGAAATCTGCGTTGCTAATGCTGTCACTCCATCTACCTCTAACACCCCAGCCATTTTAGGCTGTGTCAATCTTGCCGTGGGCCACTGGTAGTTGTTAGCTGCCATTGTTTCTATCAATTTGTATGCCTCCTCATAACTCTTTGCCATAAAAGCTCCACCAGAAGCTGCATCTATACTGGTTCTGAGATTTCCGTTCAACCCGTTGTAGAATGTGTTCATCTGCAGCCATTTGGGTAATCCGTGATGTGGGCACTTTCTGAGCAACTCTTTATATCTCTCCCATGCTTCATACAGTGATTCCCCATGCTGCTGTTCAAACATGGTAATCTCGTTTCTCATTTTTGCCGTCTTTACTGGTGGGAAAAATTTTGCTAAGAATTTTTGAGCGAGGTCTTCCAATGTAGTTATGGATCTCGACGGTAGAGAGTGTAGCCAACTCTTTGCCTTGTTTCGTAAAGTGAATGGGAACACACGAAGTCTAACTGCGTCATCCGACACCCCATTATACCTGAAGGTGTTACAAATCTCCAAGAAGCTGACTAAGTGTTCATTCGGATCATCATTTGCTAAACCCCCAAACTGAACTGAATTTTGGATCATCTAAATAGTCCCAGGCTTGATTTCAAATGTATTTGCAGCTATAGCAGGCCTGGTGATACTCGACTACAGCTAAGTCACTTTTGGTGTAGCAAAATCTCTTAACGCTTTATGGTCTTCGGCAGCCATTGCTTCTTCTTTTTCAGAATTCTCAAAGTCTTCCCTTGTCTCCTTGATCCACTTACTTAGCCTTTGAAATCGTTTCTCAATGTCGTCCTCAAAAGGAAGCAAGTCTGGATTTTTGGATCGCGTTTGCATAAACTAACTTCAAAAACTTGAAATAAGAATGAACAAAACAAAAAGAAAAAAAATGTTTAAGTAAAACTGAACTAATTAAACTGATATTGAAAAATTATTAAAATCTATACTAAATTCCCCAGCAACGGCGCTAAAAACTTGTTGGGTAAAATCTAATTACGCATAATCACGCAAGTATACATGGTCAACAAGTAATATAATAGTAAGTAGAGTATTGTTCCTATAAAGAATTAGTAAGAAATTAATATTCACAATTATCAATTTTGTATTAACCCAATTTTATTAAACTAATCTAAATTAAAAATAATATTTAATAAAACTCATAAACTAAAAATATCAATTAATCAACACAACTTAAAAACCTTAATTTCAAACAATTAATGGAGAATTAGGCTTTACAACTTCACTTTAAGTATCATTCCAATTATCACAGCTTATTCTAATTTAATTTATTATTTCAGTTTATTAATCAAGAATACTCATGTAGAATTAGCCATTTCTCAATGCACTAAATCCATATTAACTTAAATCCATAATTTAGATAGAATTAAGCCAAACACCCTAAATAACTAATTCACTATATCTCTATGTGAATTACAATTAAGAAGGATTTAATTCCAAGTTCTTCTCAGATTACATGCGATGCTAGGCATATCTCCACCCTAACATAAATCAAGAATCTGTTCAATCACAAAATTCAAGAACACATGCTATTGTGATTAGGTCTAGAATCATATCTCATCTCTCGAATCCATACAATTCCACATAAAATTAGTGATCAAGCAATTCATAAATTAATCACAAATCACAATAGATAAACTGAATTGATAATTTATTAAACTTATATCAAGGCATAATAATTGTCATTCAATGTTAAAGATCCACTGCAAGCCTAACAAGTAATTTAGTTCATAACTAATGAATTAAATACTGAATAAATAAAAGAAATCATCATCCTGATTACACAATTTGAAATTAAAGATGAATAGTAGTACACCACCCTTCTTGCCCTTCAACAATGCAATCTTCGTGAAATCACCTCTTTTTCTTATTCCTCCAAATTCTTGCTCATCAATTGTATGTCTCTAAGTGTCTCCCCTTTGCCAAATCTCCAGCAATTAACATAAGCCAACTCACTCCCACTCCATCACTTCAATTCTATTCCATCTCAAACTCGTCACTTAAGAATTCTAATGGAAATCAAACTCCAAGTCCAACCGAACAAGTTTGTGGACATAAAGTCCCAATTAACATGAAATAAACTCCTTAACACAATCCTAATATAAGCATATTACATAAGGAAGTTATATCTCCCAACACCACCTATCTTCCAAAGACATAAAAGTTAATCGGTTTACGACCAGAAGGCTTCTACCACGGGTTTAGCTTCTAAGACAACAGTGGCCGTCTTTACTTTCGACGATCATTTCGTGCGCCCATATAATACCCTGCGCCACTTTACTTTCAAAGATCTTGGCGGCGCTACCATGCCAGCCCTACAGAATGTGTAAATTTGCTCGAATTTCCTTCCAATGCTAGCATCTTGATGTGCTCAATTCATATCCTAAAACAGAAACAAAAACCCATCAAAAGAAACATGAAATATTTAAAAAACTAATAATATAACAAGCTAAATAAAGATAAATCGTAGGTTAAAAACCTACTCATCAGTTCCCCGACAATATAAAATTCCCCTTTTTAAGAGGGTTGTTCATCTCAGTAGATTTACAAGAGTCCACACCAAGTCAATTGGTTTGGATAGCTTTGTAACACATGATAATAGTCTAGCCGAATCAAAGGCTTAAACAACTTTTATAATGCATTTAAGAACAATAAGTTGAATGCTTGCAATAACGTGAAGGTATACAAATGATTTTCAAATATCATTAGATATTTGCTCGCTATAGATATGGTTGATATGGCAACAATTTGGATCATACAAATATATACAGTGTAAGAATTAAGGAACTTGAAATCATAGATTCCTTAATGAAATAAATACATAGGTTAGGATACTTGCATCAAAGAGATAAGGTTTAGATACTTGCTTGTAGCGTTGATTACCACTTATAGCGTAAAATTGCCTCAATGAACTATATTATCCTATTTATGTATGTATAGGTATTCATTAGTAACACACACTTGATATACATATTCACATACCTTCATCACACATATCTAAATTTATGTAGGCTACACACATTCAAACTCAAAGATGTATAACTCACATTGTTCTTACTTTTAAAATCTTTAGGAAAATTTTTAAATCTCTTATACTCATCTCATATGTGAAACATTACTTAAGTTACTCATACATGTTAAAGAACCTCTAGGCTAAGTTTGGCCCTTTGTTAAATTTACTCATAAATTTCCATTTTACAAAGTTAAAAGAGCTCATTATATCAACTACTAACCATAGCGTTCATTAAACCACATAACATTGCTAAACAACCTCATTTTACGTATGCTTGCATGCATTAGATTTGGTTGTATAACTTTCTACTTATGAACTCTTTTAGTTCATGCTTGCGTAGTTTGTAAAGTGTGTAACTAGATTTTTGAACATGTCGGTTATCTCTAGAGGCATAAAGCATCCTATCATAGATGTTCAAAAGTTCATAATACAAATCATGGAGTTTTCAACTCGATTGGTTTTTAAATCTTAAAATTTCATGACAAATAACTAAGCATGTAAAGTACGTTGAATTTACATTTCATACATATTTATAAAACTAACTAAGTTGTGAATACATGCTCAAAAGGTTAGATTTCAAAAAGGTATAAGGGTTTATAAACATCGTTTTCGTCTTTTAACTTTTCTTTCAAAAGGTTATAATTCAAACTACAAACCTACTAAAACATCTTGAAACATGTATTAACACATGTTTAAGGATTATATATGCTCTTTAAATTAAGTTAGTTAGGTCTTCTTGTATCAAGCATTCAAAACAAAAATATAAGTCATTATAACACACCTTACCGTATGGGCATTTATATTACAGACTTCCACCGGGGGAAGATGTTTAGCAGTAGCTATGCCCGCCCCGACGGGGGGTCCTGTAGTGCAAACGCCCACCCCGGCGGGGGTACTGCAGTGACTGATATTGTTATTTTTTTTGATTGTTTGATGCAAAAAGTCTTAACTTAACTTCACTTCAAGAACATATATAATCCTTAAACATGTGTCAATGCATGTTGTAAGATGCTTTAGTAGGTTTGGAGTTTGAATTATAACATTTTAAAAGAGAAGATTAAGAGACGAAAATAATGTTTATAAAACCTTATACCTTTTTGAAATCTAACCTTTTGAGCATGTATTCACAACTTAGTTAGTTTTGTAAATACATATAAAATGTGAATTCAACGTACTTTGCAGGCTTAGTTATTTGTCATGAAATTTTAAATTTTGAAAACCAAATGAGTTGTAAACTCGTAACTTGTATTGTGAACTTTTGAACAACTATGATAGAATGCTTTATGCCTCTAGAGATAATCAACATGTTCACACATCTAGTTATACAACCAAATCTAATATATGTAAGCATGCGTAGAAGGAGGTTGTTTGGAGATTTTATGTGGTTTAATGAATACTATAGTTAGTAATTGATATAATGAGCTCTTTTAACTTGTAAAATGGAAATGTATGAGTAACTTTAAAAAGGGGCCAAACCTAGCCTAAAGTTTCTTTAAAATGTGAAGCAACTTAAGCTAGAATACATGAAGTAAGTAATATTTTACGAATTCAAGTAAAAGATGAGCATATGGTACTAAAAGATTTTCAAAAGTAAGAACAATGTGAATTATACATCTATGAGTTGACTATGTATAAACTACATGAGTTTAAATATGTGTGATAAATGTATGTGGATATGTACGTCAAGGTCTGTGACTAATGAATACCTATGCATACATAAATAGGATAACATAGTTCATTGAGGTGATTTTACGCTATAAGTGGTAATCAACGCTAAAGGTAAGTCTCCTAACTCACATAACTTTGGATTTTGTGCGAATTCTCGAACTTCGTTTGATTCATATTGAATGCAAGTTTTCTAAATTCTTTACATTGTATATTGTATAACCCGAATTATTGCCATACTTATATCGAGCAAATACCTATTACTATTTGGAAATCATTTATATGCCTTAACATTGTTACAAGCATTGGACTTATCATTCATAAATGCATTATAAAAGTGGTCTAAGCCTTTGATTCATCTAGACTATAATCATTTGTTAAGAAAGTTATCCAAACCAATTGACTTGGTGCAGACTCTTATAAATCTACTGAGATGAACAACCCTCTTAAAAAGGGGAAATTTTATATTGTCGGGGAACCGACGTGCGCACATGAGTATGATTAAATGTTATGCATAACGTAGGGTATTTTAAACTGATCACCTGTTATACTCGTTTATATTGGGTTTACAGTATAACACTATTAATTCCAGTAAGAGTTCTTAGTCCTTAGTGACTGCTCAGTGGTCATTCTTAATAAACCCTTAAATATTGTTGATATCCTTTACTATAAATGACACTTATCAACACTTGATATTTCTTGATATCCTTGAACTATCAACTCACCGTTATACCTTTGAAGATTCAAACGTTATAACCGCTTATTCTTTTGCTATATTACTTGTCGGCAAACTTGTTGCTCATTCTTGCTTCCTAAAAAATATTACGCTTAAGGCAGTAGGAGCATGGCATGTACATCGGGGAAGGACAAGGGGAAAGGGCAAGGCTACATAATAACTTAGTCCTTTAAGTGTAGAAGTGTTATTATTACTGATATGCTTCTTATGATGTATTTAAGGATGATTAAGTTATGTTTAAGTTTAATCACTGGATTGTTGTAGTAATGGTTGCGGTACCTTGGGACGCGAATATTTATATTATATCAATGTAAATTATTCTATTATTTCCATTGTTGATGATTTTAGTATGATATTAGAATTAGTACGTGACAAATTAAATTCGAGATATGAGTGTCTGAATTTGGGGGCGTCACAGGTTGGTATCAAAACTATAGTTATAAACCTTAGGAGCGAGAATCCTTAGATTATAACTTAGGAGAACTTAGAAGTTAGAGAGGGATGAAACTTATTTACAGTTTTCGTAGAGAGAAACTTAGTGTGTTATAGAATATAACTTCATTCTATACAATGAACTTATGTTATTTAACATTCTGATGGAGTTGTTGGTTGTTTTGTCTTATGATTGTGATTGTAGGATGACTGGCATTGGAGGACCTAACCGAGTGGTAGAGGAGGAGCTGCGTGATATACACGTGGTATATGAGGCACCATTGATAGCGGATCCCATATCAGCAGTGTCCCCTACCCGAGGAGTCTGATCCGGAGGAGGAGCCTATGGGGGATGAGCCTATGGAGGACTCCGACGAGACTACTTTCGAGGATCAGATGTTGGGAGAGTATGAGGAGCGGATCCTAGAGTTGGGATGTAGAGTGGAGGAGTTAGAGGCTGAGGCTAGAAAGAGTGAGTCCGAGTTCCAGAAATTGAGGGACGAGGACCACCAGAGAAAGTTAGTGATGCAAGAGTTGGAGGTGGAGATTGCTCACCGCAAGGAGGCAAGGATCCAGATGGGAACTTTGTTTCACAGGGCGGTGGCTAGGAATATAGAGCTGGCAAGGAAGTTGGAAGAAATGGAGCAGAGAGTGATGAGCGAGAGGACGGAGAAGGAAGCTCTCCGAACTCAGTTAGAAATGGAGGTGATGGATAGGATCCATTTTGAGGAAAAATGGGAAGAAGCTAATGATAGGGCTGAAAGTAGTATGTACACAAGCCAATCATGTTTGATGATAAAACATATACTTTATAACAATCTTATTCATTTATTAATAAAAAGTATTAATTTATTAAAGGCTTTTAATTATCTATATGATGTTGTTTTATAATATGTGATAAACCCATAGTTTTAGGCAATACTTTTAGAATAATGATGATGATCATTCAAATGAGATCTAAATTCTTAGAAAGTTTAAAACTAAAATAGTTCCTAAATTGTTGATTACTAAATTGGGATTAGTGAATTTGATAGATTAGATACGGAGTTTTACATTTATTGATGACGAGTTACGATGCACTTATTCGAATAAAAGGTTTAATTAATGATATTATGATACACAGTATTTATCTAGTAGAATGATAATTAACTCATGCTTTAATTATTCGCAGTGATCTATGAACACAATCGCTGCATTTTGATTATTTAAAGGTTCTTTTGCATTTTGAAATTAATTTTCAAATATTTATCCAATTAATTTAATTTTAAATTAGAATATTATTTAAGTTAATGCCCTTAACTTATTATTATAATTATGCCATTAACTTCTTAAATAATTATTCTTCCTTTTATGGTGTGACCATTTAGGTTCTCCATATTAAACCGATTGTGAATAAATCAATTAGAATAATTCTAATCTTATTTAACTAAATAAATTAAAATATTAATTTATTTAAATAAATAATATTTATTCTATAATAGGGATAACTCCCTAGCGATTAACGACTTTCTAGATAATATAGATTTTAACATTAATCATAAAAGAACCTTTGAGTAAATAGTTACCGTATAATTCAATCCTTCCACCATACAATGTCCCAATTAAATATAAGACATGAAATTACCGTCAAGTCTTATTTTATTTAATTATATGTATTTCAATCATAAATGCACAACTCCAAATAATGCAAATTAGAAACTTCTTCTAATTTCATTCTCGCTTCACCAAGGACTACTGGGTTGTCATTTATCGAATCACATAGATATTTCTCTTTTTACTACTGTAGTGGTAGATTCTTTATCGATAATACATTATCTCCACGTACAACTTATTATACCCAAGCATACCCTTTTATATACCCTAAGGGTCTTAAGGAATAAGTCAAAGTATAACTCATCGTACACAAGATACTATGATGATCTAAAGTCCAAGGATCACTTGTACTACTATCAAGACAAGAATTCCTATCATACGCAAGTAAAACTCAATTAGGTATTCCTTAATGAGCCAATGCTTAGTGAATTTATTCTTCAATAAGCACCTACATACTTGCTTTAGTGTTCCATAAATGATCATGAGATCAATCATCCTCATCCAAAGCAAGTAACGATTGCACCTAAATTATTATTTATGAATAAAGATTTAAATTTCTCAAAATATTATTTTTTAATATTATGGTGGATTTGATATAATATTATAGTTATAGTATTTATAAATTTTGCAAAGTATGCAAGTTGTTATATAATATTCGATTTGTTGAGAATATTCGCTTTAACAGGAATATTCGTTTACGACGACACAATCATCGGGTGGACCCCATTAAACGGAATTATCATTTGATTGAGAAAACGATAAAAATATTTTTATGAAAATAACTACAGGTTTTTACCGTTAAAACTGCTGAACTACTTGGTAGTAAAGTACAAAGAATAACGCTGTGGTTGCATAAGAGCACACCAGTATTGATTATCGATGCTTACGGAGAAGTCACTTAGTTTTGTTTAATTATTGCCACAAAGAATTGTTGCATAGTATCTCACGTTATTTGATTCAATTATTGTCGATATTTTATATATTATTAAATCAATAATTGAGATGACAGAGTTATTAATATTATTATTTGCAATATTAAAGATGTCTAGAAGTTCTCGCTAATGAGAGGTTTGGTCACCTAATCATGCGCCCAATAGGGAGAAATCCTTATTGAAAGCCCCTCTTCCTCGGGAACGACCGGTCGATTAATATTGTGAATTCTAATAATGATGATAAATGTTGTTAAATATATTGAGGTGTCTTTTTATGAAGTCACTAAGTTTATATATATATATATATATAAATTTTTGTTTTATTAGTATTATTAATGAATAAAACAAAAAGCTTTTTATATAAAATGTAATACTTTTATAAAGTTATTTGTTTTATTAGACTATAAATAGAATTTTATTTTATTTTATTATGCATAGTGTTTTTTAGATATAGTAAAATCTTTTTTATAAAAATGTAATACTTTTATAAAGTTATTTGTTTTATTGTATAATAATTAGAATATATTATATTTTATTATGCATAGTATTTGCATAGTGCCTCATAGTGTTTTGCTTAGTAAAATCTTTTTATATAAAATAGAATACTTTTATAAAAGTTATTTGTTTTATTAGACTATAAATAGAATATATTATATTTTAATTAAAAGATTTTGTTTTATTAGAATATTTTATTAATAAATAATGTATAGTAAATCAATATGGACCGTCTGCTTAAAAGTAAATCAATCTGTCCGCTCATGAATTAGTTACTATTCACCATTCTCCTATAAATAAAGCTCATTCCTTCATTATTTCTTACTTAATTCACCGAAACTCTAAAGAGAGAAACTATAGAGAAAAGAAGAAAAGTATTCTCGCTACTTCACTACTCCTATATCCAGCTTTTTCTAAGGTAAGGGTATTATTTCTTTCATATTCATGAAGAGAACTTTCCATTATTCCATTCTTTATCATTATGTTGAATAACTGTATACGCTAAGTACCACATACATGGTGAAATTCTTCATTATTCCATTCTTTATTATTCTGCTGAACATCCTCGTCTGCAAGCGCTTACGCATGACCGGGTCCGTTATTTATTATTCTCATTGAACATCCCGTTTCGCATGCTAATTCACCGACCGCCCGCCATTTATTATTATTCTGGTTGGAATATCCTGCCTGCCTACGCTATATGTATGACCCGTTTCCGTTATTTATTATTCTCGCTGAATAACTCGTCGTGCGCGCGAGGTTCATCGCATGCCTCGGTGATTTCTTTTGTTATTCCATTCTTTATTATACTCAATAAAGTTAAAGTTTTATACTTATATACTCCATGAAATTAGTGGAATATCCTCGATATTTACGCTTCATCCAAAGATCTTTTCATGGAATATTATTCTCGAGCATTCTTGAATTTTACTCTACAAAGCAATATTATGTCGACAATTTGGACGTTATTGATTCCTCGGATAAATTAATTCTTGAACTTGTTTTATTGATTCTTATATCATTGTCATCATCTTCATGCTTATATTATGTTGAAAGTCATATGTGGCCCACAGTATAGATGGACTTGGTATGATTATGACTGTGGATTATTCGGTATAATCATGACCGTAATGTTACAAATGATGTGGAAAAGTCCTCATCGGCCCGTAGTGCATCGATGGACAAATGTTGGCATTATCATGACCATCGATGAATACACGAATATCCTTAGCCCGTAGAGTATGGATAATTTGTGGTTGTGATACTAATGAATATCCTCGGTAGAAGCAAGGGATGATGTGGATTATTTATTGTCGAGTCCCAAATGATAAAAGTGATGAAAACCTTTTAAATCATAAAAGATAGTAGATTTTATTCTCTACTGACTCTTTTAATGGATCGCTTGTTCACCAGTAATTAAACTTGATGTTTGTTATATTGTATCGCTTTAACATTGTTGAAGGCTAACGATAATTTATTATGTATTATCTTAGTCATAATATTTCATCGGGCTAGTTGAGCTCACCCTTTTACTTTCATTGTTCTCTTCAGAAATGAGAACGAAGTGGGACTAGTCTGGAACCGAGAGTGACGGTCCCATAATAATAGATTAGTAGTCCTCACTATTCTGTTAAATAGTGTGATAATAAATGTAATGAGGACTCAATTGAGTGTGGATATTGTCTAGATAACAATATTTGTATTAAAACTCATAGCTTATGTTTTGTCGTATTTTACACGACTCGTCAGTATAATTAAGTTGTATTTGAATTTTACTCATGTATCCGCACTCAAGATGTGTGATGTATACCTATTTTGGGGGCGCCACAATTGGTATCAAAGCTTAGGATATGATCCCCGGCTGAGATGTGAGACAAGAACTAGAGGGGAGAGACGAGAAATTCCTTCACTAGTAGTTTGACCTACCTAAGTTTATTTGGTATTTAATTGGCCACGAGTATAGGATAATATGTGATATGTTGATTAACCCTTGTTTTGTGACAATGTTTGAAAATGGCATCTAAAATGTTGAGATAAGCAATGGAGCAAAATAATACGACCGTATCGCAAAGACGAGGCTAAGTTTATGAGTTATCCCGGTTTGCATCCCATTTGGTCGATAATGAGGAGCGAATGACGCGAATGTTTCTAAGAGGTTTGAAACCCGATATACGCCAATACCTCATTTCTCATAAACTTTGTTTATATTCGATGTTGTGAATAGGGATCAGCTTATTAGAGCGCCGATAATGAGTTAAAGACAACCAAAAGGTAACGACTAACAACACGATAATAATCGTATCATCAAAGGGCAACGACCATCTAACAATGATGACCATCGTGGGGAAATTATCATGCCAAGAATGGTAACCACTTCTTTGGTAATCATGGCCAAGATAATAGAAGGAAAATTTCAAGAAGAGAAGGTCATTTAGCTCAATTTTGTCAGATAGTGAAGTCAAGTCCAAGTCCACCGACTTGGTGGCACCAAAGGCGATACGACAAAACAAAGTCTGTGGTTTCAGTGAAGAGCGTTTTCGACTTCTTCTCAAAAAGCAAGTAACCCGAACGGTTAGCACTAAGAAGTTAATTATAAATTTTTGCAAGTCTATACCTTATTAGATACCGGCTTCTACCCATTCTTTTATCTCTCTTGCTTGCGCTCAACGCTTAAATTTGACTTCGAGAAATTAGACTTTGACTTATCGGTTGAAACTCGATAGTAGAAACCTTCACATCTCACATCGCTTATAAATCTTGTTTGATTCAAATCGACACTTTCACGCTACTCGCCGATCTTATCTCTTTGAAAATACTTTTCTTTGATGTGATATTAGGAATCGATCGTTAACTACTCATCATGCTTTTCGTAAGGTTGTTAGCTTTTATATTCCTAACCAACCTCATTATGCGAATTCAAGCAACCAAACCACTAAAGTTAATCATCATTATATCGCCATAAGTAAAGAGCCCCGATCCTTTCATTGTTGACTTCCTCAGGTGGAATACACCGCCGCCGCACTTTCCGTAGGGACGCTGAATGATGATGGCAAGTTGATAGTATCAATGTGATGTGTTATCCAAGTCTTGGATGAGAGTCACAGCTTTTTAGAATGATATTTCTATCGTTAATAAATTTCTCGACGATTCTCAAGACTTCTTAGCCTACCCTCAGAGCGTGAAATCAATTTTGTATCAATTCCAAAGAAAAAACCCATTTCTTCAACCTTTAAATATTTCTTCAACCAAAACGAACGATAATGCGCCAAAAGACGTTGGCGAAATCATTGAAGATTACGATCATACCATTCAATATCATCATGGAAGAGAGAACGTGGTAGCGCTAACGATCGTTGAGTAGAGTAGATGTTGTTATCATAAAACCCTTTCAGATAACTTAAAATGATGAAGATACGAACCTACGGAAGATAACAATATACGATTAGAATCGACTTTAATCAATAAAGTTAAAGCCGCCAAGCTACTACACTCAGAAATCGATGAATGTGAAGAAGAAGGTTCAAGAGGGCGTTATTCTAAAAGCAAGAATCAATGAAGAGAGAAAATCTCAACCCTCAATTTTATTGGCCCATTTGAAATCTTTGATCGAGTAAGAATTGTGGCCTATAGACTCGTTTTACCGCCAAGTATGTCGCGTGTTCATAACTTTTTTCATGTATCGATGTTACGTAAATATGTGGATGACCCGAACCACATTATTTAATTGGAACTAGACGAGATAGCAGAAGATTTAACGTATGAGGAGATACGTGTTACAATCTTGGATAAGAAGGATCGATTCAACACTCAAAGGTTATACCTCAAGATTTAGAATCAAATGAAGTCAAGGTATCCTCATCTCTTCTAAGATACCAGTAATGCACGTAAATTTCTAGGGCAAAAATTTCATAAGGAGGGAGATTGTGAGACCCCAAATTTTATGAATAAAGATTTAAATTTCTCAAAATATTTTTTTAATATATTATGGTGTGATTTGATATAATATTATAGTTGTGGGTAGTATTTATAAATTTTGCAAAGTATGCAAGTTGTTATATAATATTCGATTGGTCCTGGGAATATTCGCTTTTAACAGGAATATTCGTATGACGACACAATCATCATCGGAACCCATAATGGAATTATTGTTTGATTGAGAAAACGACAAAAATATTTTTATGAAAATAACTATGGAAGTCTTACCGTTAAAACCGCTGAACTACTTCTCGGTAGTAAAAGTACAAAGAATACGCTGGTGGTGGTATAGTAGCAGTACACTGTATTGATTATCGATGCTTACGTGAGAAGTCACCGCTTTTGTTTAATTATTGCCACAAAGAATTGTTGCATAAGATCTCACGTTATTTGATTCAATTATTGTCGATATTTTATATATTATTAAATCAATAATTGAGATGACAGAGTTATTAATATTATTATTTGCAATATTAACGATGTCTAGAAGTTCTCGCTTAATGAGAGGTTTGGTCACCTAATAACCAATAGGAGAAATCCTTATCGAAAGCCCTCTCTTTCCGGAACGACTTCGGTCGATTAATATTGTGAATTATAATAATGATGATAAATGTTGTTAAATATATTGAGGTGTCTTTTTATGAAGTCACTAAGTTTATATATATATATATATAAATTTTGTTTTATTAGTATTATTAATGTAATAAAACAAAAGCTTTTTATATAAAAATGTAATACTTTTATAAAGTTATTTGTTTTATTAGACTATAAATAGAATATATTTTATTTTATTATGCATAGTGTTTTGTATAGTAAAATCTTTTTATATAAAATGTAATACTTTTATAAAGTTATTTTTTTTATTAGACAATAATTAGAATATATTATATTTTATTATGATAGTGTTTATATAAAGGCCTGCATAGTATTTTGCATAGTAAAATCTTTTTATATAAAATAGAATACTTTTATAAAGTTATTTATTTTATTAGACAATAATCGTAATATAATATATTTTATTATTATATATAGTAAAATCTTTTTATATAAAATAGAATACTTTTATAAAGTTATTTGTTTTATTAGATAATAATTAGAATATATTATATTTTATTATGCGTAGTATTTGTATAGTGCTCTCAGATAAGTGTTTGCTAGTAAAATCTTTTTATATAAAAAAATAATACTTTTATAAAGTTATTTGTTTTATTAGACTATAAATAGTAATGTATTATATTTTATTTAAAAGATTTTGTTTTATTAGAATATTTTATTAATACCGTATAGTAAATCAATATGGACCGTCCATTTAAAAGTAAATCAATCTGACCGCTCATGAATTAGTTACTATTCAACCCATTCTTCTATAAATGTAAGCTCATTCCTTCATTATTTCTTACTTAATTCATCGAAACTTGTAGAGAGAAACTATAGAGAGAAAGAAGAAAAGTATTCTCGCTACTTCACTACTCCTATATCCGCTTTCTTCTAAGGTAAGGGTATTATTTCTTTCAGATTCATGAAGAAAACTTATGTTATTCCATTCTTTATCATTATGTTGAATAACTTTATGCTGCCTATACGCCAAGTACCATTATACATCCTACATGGTGAAATTCTTCTATTATTCCATTCTTTACTATTCTGCTGGAACATCCTCGTATGCTACGCACGACGCTTTATTTACGCATGAATTCGTTCCGTTATTTATTATTCTATTTTAACATCCTGGCCGCGTAGTGCAAAATTTAGCCCCGACGTCTTTCGCTCAAGTTATTTATTATTTTATTGAATATCCCCTGTCTGCGTTTATGTATGACGCTGTTTCCGTTATTTATTATTCTCGCTGGAATAACCTCGTCTGCAGGCGGTCTATCGCATGCCTCGGTGATTTCTTTTGTTATTCCATTCTTTATTATACTCATTGGTTAAAGTTTTGACTTCTATACTCCATGAAATTAGTGGAATATCCTCGATATTTGCGCTTCATCCAAAGATGTTTTCATGGAAATATTATTCTCGAGCATTCTTGAATTTTACTCTACAAAGCAAAGATCATATCGACAATTTGGACGTTATTGAATTCTGGATAAATTAATTCTTGAACTTGTTTTATTGGATTCTTATATCATTGTCATTATCCTCATGCTTATATTATGTTGAAAGTCATCTGTGGCCTGTTGTGTATAGATGGACTTGGTATGATTATGACCGTGGATTATTCGGTATAATCATGATCGTAATGTTACAAATGATGTGGTAAAAGTCCTCATCGCTTGTAGTGCATCGATGGACGCTTCTTGTACGATCATGACCATCGATGAATACACGAATATCCTCGGCCCGTAAAAGTATGGATAATTTGTGGTCAGGATACTAATGAATATCCTCGTCAGAAAAGTGTGGATGATTTGGATTATTTATTGTCGAGTCCCAAATATAAAAGTGATGAAAACCTTTAAATCATAAAAGATAGTAGATTTTATTCTCTACTTGACTTTTTTAATGGATTGCTTGTTCCACCGCAGCTAAACTTGATGTTTGTTATATTGTATCAGTTTAACACTGTTGAAGGCTAACGATAATTTATTCTGTATTATCTTAGTCATAATATTTGTGACGCCCCCAAAATAGGTATACATCACCCATCTTGGGTCGCCAGATACATGGTACAGAATACAAATACAATCTTAAATATACAACAAAAGTTGTGAGTTTTAATACAAATATTGACTTCTAGACAATATCCACTCTCAGAATAAGTCCTCATTACAATTATTATCACACTATTTCATAGAATAGTGAGGACTACTAATGCTATCATCTGGACCATCACTCCATCCCCCGACTAGTCCCCTCGCTATGTTCTCATTTCTCAAGAGAATAAAAGGAAAGAAAGGGTGAGCTCAACTAGCCCAAGAAGAAATATTATGACTAAGATAATGCAGATAAATTATCATTAGCCTTCAACAATGTTAAACCGATAAAATACAATAGATAACAAGTTTAACTCATAATGAATAAGCAATCCATTAAAAGAGTCAAGTAGAGAATAAAATCTACTATCTTTTATGATTTAAAAGTTTTTCATCACTTTTATCACGAGACTCAGACTTAATAAATAATCCACATCATCCCCGCACTACTACCCAAGGATATTCATTAGGTCACGACCACAAATTATCCATGCACTACGGGCCAAAGATATTTGTGTATTCATCAATGGTCATGATCATACCAACAACAACCATCCCATCAATGCACTACTGCCAATGAGGACTTTTAACACATCATTTATAATATTACTACCATGATTATAATTTAATAATCCCTCGTCATAATCATACCAAGTCCATCTATGCACCATGTTCAAATTACGTATGACTTTTAAAAATATAAACATGTGATGATGACAATGATATAAGAATTCAATAAAACAAGTTCAAGAATTAGTTTATCTAGGAACTAATAACGTCCAAATTGTCAACATGATACTTTTTTGTAGAGTAAAATTCAAGAATGCTCAGAAGAATATTTTCATGAAAAGATACTGGATGAAGCGCAAATATCAATGATAGTCCACTAATTTCATGGAGTATAGAAGTTAAAACTTTAACCAATTGAGTATAATAAGGAATGGAATAACAAAAGAAATTACCAGGCATGTGATAGATAAAGACATGCAGTGTTATTCTAACAATAATAAAAATACGGAACCAGTCCCCAAATGAAATGCATGCATGTGATATTCTAATGTAATAATAAAGAATGGAATAACATAAGTATTTCACCAAGTATAGGGAGTCCATGACATGTGTTATTCCAATGTAATAATAAAGATTTTAATTCAGTCCCATGTAAAACGCATGCGCATGATATTCTAATAGAATAATAAAGAATGGAATAACATACTGATTTCACCAAGTATAGGGAGTCCATGATACAAAAGTTATTCCAACAGTAATAATAAAGAATGGAATAATGTAAGATCTCTTCATGAATAAGAAAGAATAACACCCTTACCGTAGTAAAGACACCGGATATCGAAGTAGTAAAGTAGCGTATACTCTTCTTCTTTCTCTCTATAATTTCTCTCTAGAGTTTCAAAGAATTCGTAAGAAATAATAATGAAGGAATGAGCTCATTATAGAAGAATGGATCGAATAAGAATTAATTCCCGAACTATCCATTTGATTTACTTTTAAACTGACGATTCCTCAGATTGATTTACTATTAAAACTTAAAGCAACGGTCCATAGTGATTTACTATTAAAACTTTAAACCAAATGATCCATATTGATTCACTATTATAACTTTCCACCAAATGCATCCATATTGATTCACTAATATAACTTCAACCAACTATTAAAAAATTAGCACATCTCCTCATGGAATAATATTGTACCCAAATACCGAATGCACAATACTAGAGTGAATAGTAATCGGTGAATAGTAACTCATGAATAATAACTCATGAATAGTAACTTTGCGTGAATAGTACTCACACAAAAAGTTCCCCAATACTCGATCAACAATATAACTTCCGGACATCATCAATTATCATCTAATAGATGTCAATTTCTACTAACACAAATAATCCCAACACAATGAAACTATCAAATTCATCTTTAATCAACATGAACTTATTCATCATTAATATTATAACTCACAATATTTAGCAACCTGTGTTGTTCCTAGGAAAGAGGGGCTTTCCAATAAGGATTTCTCCTATCAAGCGCCGCAATTAGGTGACCAAACCTCTCCTCGATGTAACTTCTGACATTGCAAATATTGCAATTTAATAATATGAATAACTTTGTCGTCTCAATTATTGGTTTAATAATATAACATATAATGCGTATGATAATCGTGACAATAATCGAATCAATAATATGAGAGATATGAAGCGACAATCTTGTAGTAATAATTGAGTATAACTGAGTGACTTCTCACGTAAGCATCAATAATCAATATCGTGTGCTACTATGCAACCACGCCATTACATCGTACTTTTTTACTAATGGGTAGTTCAACAGCTTTTAACAATAACACCTTCACCGCTATTTATAAAATATTTTGTCATTTTCAATCCGACAATAATTCCGTTAGGGATCCACCAATGATTGTGCTGTGGTTATTAATATTCCCCAAAAAAAGAATATTCCCAGACCAATCAATATTTTATAACAACTTGATACTTAGCAAAATTTATAAATATTATCCACAACTATAACATTATATCAAATTCATTCCATAATATTCAAAATGATATTTATAGAAAAAATCATCTTTATTAAAAAAAGTTGGGGTCTTACAATATTTCTTACTCAAGCTAGTTGAGCTCACCCTTTTACTTTCATTGTTCTCTTCGTGAAATTAGAACGTAGCGAGGGACTAGTAGGGAACTGAGTGATTCATCCAGTATAATAACATTAGTAGTCCTCACTATTCATTAAATAGTGTGATAATAAATGTAATGAGGACTCAATTGAGTGTGGATATTATCTAGATGACAATATTTGTATTAAAACTCACAAGATATGTTTTGTCATTTTTACACGCAATCGTTGTATAATTAAGTTGTATTTGAATTTTGTACCATGTATCTGACGACTCAAGATGGGTGATGTATACCTATTTTGGGGGCGTCACACAATTTATCCGGATTCACTAATCCCCAATTTAGTAATCCAACGATTGAGAAATATTTTATTTTTAAACTTTCTAAGAATTTAGATCTCATTAGAATGATCATCATCATTATTCTAAAATCATTTCTTAAAACTATGGGTTTATCATATATTATAAAACATCATCATGTAGATAATTAAAAGCCTTTAATAAATTAATACTTTTTATTAATAAATGAATAAGATTGTTACAAAGTATATGCTTTATCATCAAACATGATTGGCTTGTGTGCATACTACTTTCAATCTCCCACTTGCACTAAAGCCAATCGCCATGGTATCTCATACCCTTCTTCGTAGTGACGATTATCCTATCATTGTTGATAAGCTTTAGTTAATGAATATGTAATGTTGTTCTTGAGAGTTCACTATCTCTATAGTGATTTCCCATCTTTCAATGATTCCTATAATCAAATGAAAGCGCCACAACATATGTTTAGATCCATGATAGACTTAGGAACTATTCCTAGTTCTATAATGAACTTTTCATCCAAACAATCAACCTGTAGTTTCATTTATAGCTATATACTTTGTCTTTATCACTAAACCAGCAACTTCTTGCTATTTAAAACTTTTCCAATTCACTGCACCACCGTTCAAGGTAACGCTTTACCTTAAAGTGGATTTTCTGTCGTCTTGGTCTGTCTGAAAAACTTGAGTCTATTAAACCCTCTAGTTTTAATTTAGACCCACCTTGAATATGATCACATCCTTAGTGCCGATTAGGTACTTTAAGATTTTTTTCACTGTCTTACAGTGATATTCTCCAGAATATAATCGATCATCATCAGTTCTCGTATATTTCATTGTATACATGATTGTCACTCATACGATCTCTCTTTTCAGGAGTCTATGGGGACTATTAAGAGAGATACACTCCATGGCTCATCAACATGAGACATCTCTTGGAGGTTATCATGCTAAACGACTTTAGCATCAAATGAATATACGTTCCTTAGGTTAAGTCGAGCATCCTCTTGAATCTATCTATATAGATTTTATCCCCAATTAAGATACTCTTCCCAAAATATTCATGGAGGAATGTTTAGACAACTTTATCTTTACTGATTGTAGCATTAGTATGTCATTCCTTATTCATAGTATATCAACATAGAATACTAGGCATGTCATGACGCTCCCACCGACCCTTTTGTACACACTAGGTTCATTTTTATTTTTGATAAAATCAAACTCTTTTAATTATTTCATCAAAACGAATGTTCCATTTTTGAGAAACTTGCTTCAATTCATTTCTCTAAGTGTCTACAACTCTTATCTCATCGTATGTAACTGGTTCATCATCTTCTATGATATGTACCTCATCATCATCATCTATGATGAATCCATACCTCCTAGGTATCTTCAAGATGCTATTCCGTTATGATTCTGGCCAGGTACAATAGGTCATCTCACAGTTCCTCTTATTTGACTTATAGTGTTTTGTGGTTCTTGAACTCTTCAAGATGTATTATCCTCCCACTAGCCCCTTCAATGATAAACACATTTATCTTAGAAGGCAACGTGTTTCACAACAAACACCTTTTGCTAAGTAGGATTATAGAACATATATCCTAAACTTACTTTAGGATGTCCCACAAATCTACACTTGTCAAATATTGTCTCAAGCTTATCCTTTGAAACCTTTTCACATAAGTTGGACAACCCCTTATCTTAACATACTTAAGATTAGAAATCCTCCATGTCTATAACTCTTATAGAGTCTTGGGGCCGAATTTTGAGGTTACCTTTTCATAGATATGCAGCCATTTCTAGGACATGATCCTAGAGGGATACTGGAATGTTGGTAAAATCATTATGGACCACACCATGTCTAACAAGGTATGATTTTTCCTTTCAGATACATCAATCAATTATTGCGTATCAGGAGGCGTCCATTGTGAGAAAACCATTTGAGATAATCTAAAAACTCATTACACAAGTATTCCTTCCTTGATCCGATCAAAGAATCTAATACTTTTCTAATTTGTTTCATTTCTCTGAATTCTTTGAACCTTTCAAATAATTCACAATTGTATTTTAGCAAATACACACATTCAACTTTTTGAACGATCATCTCCTTTTCTTATACTAGTTTGTTCAATTTGCAAAATAATTTTTACATAAGTCATACACAAAATCCATTATAATATTTCAGCCTATACAAAACATTATTATTATTATAAATAGAACAACAATTGTTCTTAAATATAATACCAAAGATTTCATTGTCCAACAACAAAATGAAAATAATGTTTCTAACAAGAACTGGAATACAATAACAACTTATTGACTTAATAGATTTACCCGTAAGCATTGCTAAATTATAAGTTTCTATAGCTAATGTAGCAACCTTTGCTTCATTTCCCACACATAGGATTACCTCTCTTTGTTTAGCTTTCTACTTCTGCTTGGTCCCTTCATAAATCTATATTTATGATAACCAAAGCCGTAGAATCTTGACATAAAGAAAAATTTATTTTAAATCATGAACAAAATTGTATTTGTAACCGAAACTTCACTAAGCTTCTTCTGGTTATCCTTGGCAAGATGCTTTTTGCAGTTTCTTTCTAGTGTCCAGGCTTATTGCAGTGGAAGCAAACTCCTTTGCTATCCGTATAAGTTTTGTTCTTATTATCCTTTATTTTTTTTGCCTTTTTTTATTTACCTTCTTAGAATCGTTCTTCTTTTCAAAAGATCCTTTGGCCCCTACCAGTAAGACTTGGTCTTTCTTGGTTGGAAAGTGACTCTCAACATTTTTCAACATGTTAAGCAAATCAGCAAAGCTGATATCTAGCTTGTTCATATGAAAAATTCACAACAATTGTGAAAGGAGTCCAGGAGTGAGTGCAAGATCAAATCTTGGCTCAACTATCCATCCATGACAAAACTCGTTGTCCTAATTGATCAATCAAATTGATTATGTTAAGGACTTGTGTCTGTACTGTAGTGTCATTGGTCATTCTAGATCGGTAGAGCTCCTTAGATATTTGATATCTATCAGTCCTACTTTCCTCACTATTAACTACTTGATGTGCATGAGTATAGTAGGAGCATCCATCGTTTCATGCTGACGTTGAAGCTCGTTACTCATGGATGCGAGCATGATGCATTGAGCTAACTATGCATCATCTTGCCATTTTCTAAAAGTAACAATCTCTTCCTCAGAGGCATTATCTGCAACCATTGCAGGAAAGACGTATTAAGGACATAAGATAGCTTTTCAGCCATGAGAACTATTCTCAATTTCCTTAACCAATCCGAGTAATTTGGTCCGGTTAATTAACATCTAATATGTTTCGCAATGATAATAATTTAGACATTATAAAATTCTGTAAATGAATTTATAATTAACAACATTTTAGCATATATTCTTTTATTAATCACCAAAATAAATTAGGTCTTGTTTTAAATTGGTCTCTCCCACTATTTTCTTCAAACTATATTACCCTCAATATATATTTTGACAATATCTAATTGAAGATATGCTAGTGAGAATAAGGATCCCATTTCAAATGTATATAGCCTTGTGGTGACACAACAAACTATATAAAAATAAATAGGTAGACAACTCTTGTCAATTACATCAACTATGCAACTCCTTTGTTTTGCCTCTTAGATTATTTTGATCAAGTGGTGGCACATCCGAATCAAAATTATCTAAGTTAAGTCCAACCTAGCACTCTGTATATTCAAAAAAGAAAAATATTGTCCTTGTGGTGACACAACAAAACAACATTGTTCAATTTTCTTTATAAGCATCAAATGTGATAAAATTAACATCTCAAAGAATTAAGATAAGCCTTGTGGGGACACAACAAACTTATAATAATTAATTGATACTCTATTATTTTTTATCATGCTAGAAGGCGACGTTCGATATTCCAAATATCTTTGAATGCTTAGGACTTAATATAAAATCTTTGAGGGGTTTATTATTAATTTGTCTCATCTTGTTTAGCACGCATTCACACACACACACACACACACACACACATATATATATAGTATAAGCATACACATATAGAATACTATATTCTACCCGGATTGATTATGGACTTTATTCTAGTTTGGTTCACTAGAGACACCAAGTGAACCAAAAGGTCAAACCTAGGGTGCAAGAATTAAATTTAAATATAACTATTACATTTAAATCTCGGGCCCCATTACAAACGGGTCTTCAAAACTCTCCTTGCTCCTTGATCTCCAATTCTTTAAAAGTAATTCTAACTATTCCTATTACAAAACTATTTAAAATAAATAGAAATCTTGATCAGTAGTCAAGGGAAAGTACATAGGAGAGAGATATAATTTACATTAAGAAAAAATTAGAGAATACGAGGTACGCAGAGCCCATTTAATAAAACCCATACATTTATGCATCCAACTAAAATAAAATTCAATCACATTGGTCAATAGTGTTAGGTTTGTAATATTCATGAACGCAATCAAATTGCAAAAATAAGCAAAAACGTTGAAAAATCATAGTTTAAAAATTTTACAAACCATATACCCGGATCACCTTTTATGCACAATTATTAATTAAACAAAAATATGAAGAACAAGAATCATACCCTTGAAGATTCGAGCTTTCTCAGGTACAAGTTCACCTCCAATCCTTTTCGTGTTCAACTTGAATCCACCGGGTTTGGTTCCTTCCTTTGATCAACATTAGCCACCCAAGTGTTTGGCCTTTAGAGGTGATCCACCAAGGAAGAAGAAAGATTCAAGAAGATGGGTGGTTGGCTAAACCCTAATTTTCTATCTCTATAGAAAAAGAACGTACTCTCCAACTCTTGGAATTGCGTATATCTGATATATGACTCCTCTTATAAAGATATCAGGTAACCCTATTAAAATAAGGTATTATTTATTTAATTAAACTCTTTTAATTAAATGGGCTCTCTAATCTTATTAGGGATTATTAATTAAACTCCTTTAACTAATTTTCCCTCCTAATTCTATTAGGAATAAATAAGAGTACTTATATTAAATTAATTCTTAAACTCTTTTAGAAATTAAAATAATAATAATTGTAATAATATTAATAAGACTCCTCTTATTAATTTATATTTAATATTTCTAAAATATTAAATAATAAATATTAAGCTATTTAATTTATTTTATCACTATAGATTAAATTAAATATACTTAACATATTATTACGATTATGCCATTAACTTCTTAAATAATTATTCTTCCTTTTATGGTGTGACCCTTTAGGTTCTCCATATTAAACTGGTTGTGAATAAATCAATTAGAACAATTCTAATCTTATTTAAATAAATAAATTAAAAGATTAATTTATTTAAATAAATAATATTTATTCTATAATAGGGATAAGCCTCCCTAGCGATCAACGACTTTTCAGATAATATAAATTTCAACATTAATCATAAAAGAACCTTTGAGTTAATAGTTACCGTACAATTCAATCCTTCCACCATACAATGTCCCAATTAAATATAAGACATGGAATTACTGTTAAGTCTTATTTTATTTAATTATATGTATTTTGATACTTAAATGCACAACTCCAAATAATACAAATTAGAAACTCCTTTCTAATTTCATTTTGCCTTGGCCATGGAATACTGGGTTGTCATTTATAGAATCACATAGGACATTTCTCTTCTTTTACTAGAAGCGGTAGATTCTTTATTGATTATACATTATCTCCATGTACAACTTATTATACCTAAACATACCCTTTGATATACACTAAGGGTCTTAAGGAATAAGTCAAAGTATAACTCATCATACACAAGATACTATGATGATCTCAAGTCCAAGGATCACTTGTACTACTATCACTACAGGAATTCCAATTGACAGGCAAGTAAAACTCCATTAGGTATTCCTTAGCGAGCCACGTTTAGTGAACTTATTCTCTAATAAGCACCTATATACTTGCTTTAGTGTCTCCACACAAATGATCATGAGATCAATCATCCTCATCCAATGAGCAAGCAACGTATGTACCAATCTATCCGGATTCACTAATCCCCAATTTAGTAATCCAACGATTGGAAACTATTTTAGTTTTAAGCTTTTTAAGAATTTAGATCTCATTGGAATGATCATCATCATTATTCTAAAAACATTGCTTAAAACTATGGGTTTATCACATATTATAAAACAACATCATGTAGATAATTAAAAGCCTTTAATAAATGAATACTTTTTATTAATAAATGAATAAGATTGTTACAAAGTATATGCTTTATCATCAAACATGATTGGCTTGTGTGCATACTACTTTCAATCTCCCACTTGCACTAAAGCCAATCGCCATGGTATTTCATACCCTTCTTCTCTAAGTGACGATTATCCTGCTATTGGATAAGCTTTAGTTAATGGATATGCAATGTTGTTCTTGAGAGTCCACTATCTCTATAGTTATTTCCCATCTTTCAATGATTCTTATAATCAAATGAAAGTGCCACAACACATGTTTAAATCTAAGATGAGACTTAGGAACTATTCCTAGTTCTGTAATGAACTTTTCATCCAAACAATCAACTTGCAGCTTCATTTACAGCTATATACTTTGTCTTTATCACTAAACGAACAACTCTTTGCTGTTTGAAACCTTTCAATTCACTGCACAATGATCTTCTCCAAAATATGACCGATCATCATCAGGTCTCGTATATTTCATTGCATACATGATTGTCACTTATGCGATCTCTCTTCTAGGAGTCTATGGGGACTATTAAGAGAGATACACTCCAAGGCTCATCAACATGAGACATCTCTTGGAGTTTGCCATGCTAAACAACTTTAGCATCAAATGAATATACGTTTCTTGGGTTAAGTCGAGCATCCTTTTGAATCTATCTATATAGATTTTATCCCCAATTAAGATACTCTTCCCAAATCATTCATGGAGGAATGTTTAGACAATTTTATCTTTACTGATTGTAGCATTAGTATGTCATTCCTTATCCGTAGTATATCAACATATAATACCAGGAATGTCACGACGCTCCCATTGACCCTTTTGTACACACTAGGCTCATTCTTGTTTTTGATAAAATCAAAATCTTTTGATTGTCTCATCAAAACGAATGTTCCATATTTGAGAAGCTTGCTTCAATCCATTTCTCTGAGTGTCTACAACTCTTACCTCATCGTATGTAACTGGATCATCATCTTCTATGATGCGTACCTCATCATCATCATCTATGATGAATCCATACCTCCCAGGTATCTTTGGTACTATCCCAGATTTACGATTCGGTTGTGGTACAATAGGTCTATTTACAGGTTCCTCTTATTTGACTTATAGTGATTTGTGATTCTTGAACTCTTTAAAATCTATTATCCTCCCACTAGCTCCTTCAATGATAAACACCTTTATCTTAAAAGGTAGCGTGTTTCGTAACAAACACCTTTTGCTAAGTAGGATTATAGAACATATGCCCTAAACTTACTTTAGGATGTCCCACAAATCTGTACTTGTCAAATTTTGTCCCAAGTTTATCCTTTGAAACCTTTTCACATAAGTTGGACAACCCCTTATCTTAACATACTTAAGATTAGGAATCCTCCCTGTCTATAACTTTTATGGAGTCTTGGGGGTGGATTTTGAGGTTACCTTTTCGTAAATATGCAGCCATTTCTAGGAATGACCCTAGAGGGATACTGGAATGTCGGTAAAATTATTATGGACCGCACCATGTCCAACAAGATAGGATTTTTCCATTCAGATACATCAATCAATTATTGCGTATCAGGAGGCGTCCATTGTGAGAAAACCATTTGAGATGATCTTGAAATTTATTGCACAAGTATTTATTCCTTGATCTAATCAAAGAATCCTAATACTTTGTCAATTTGTTTCACTTCTGAATTCTTTGAACCTTTCAAATAATTCACACTTGTATTTCAGTAAATACACATATTCAACTCTTTGAATGATCATCTCCTTTTCTTATACTAGTTTGTTCAATATGTAAAATTATTTTCATGTAAGTCAAGTATACAAAATCCATTAAGTAATATTTCAGTTCTATGCGAAACATTATTATTATAAATAGAACAACAATTGTTCTTAAATATAATACTAAAGATTTCATTGTCCAACAATAAAATTGAAATAATATTTCTAACAAGAACTTGAATACAATAACAACTTATTAACTTAATAAATTTGCTCGTAGGCGTCGCTAACCACACATAGGATTACTTATATTTGTTTAGCTTTCTTCTTCTGCTTTGTCCCTTCATAAATTTATATTTATGATAACCAAAATCGATCCAATACCCAAGTAGAACCTTGACTTAAAGAAAAATTTATTTTAAATCATGAAAAATTATATTTGTGTCAAACTTCTCTAAGCTTCTTTGGTTAGCCTCTGCAAGATGCTTCTCGCAGTTTCTTTCCAGTGTCCAGGCTTATTGCAGTGGAAGCAAACTCCTTTGCTATCCATATCAGTTTTATTCTTATTATCCTTTGTTTTTGCCTTTCTATTTACCTACTTTGAATTGTTATTCTTTTCAGAAGATCATTTGGCCCCTACCAGTAAGACATGGTCTTTCTTGGTTAGAAAGTGACTCTCAACTATTTTTTAACATGTTAAGCTAATCAGCGAGGCAGATATCTAGCTTGTTCATATGAAAAATTCACAACAATTGTGAATTTTTCATATGAACAAGCTAGATATCTGAAAGGAGTCCGGGAGTAACTGTAAGATCAAATCTTGGCTCAACTATCTATCCATGACAAAACCTGTTGTCCTAAATGTTCAATCAAATTGATCATGTTTAGGACATGTGTCTGTACTGTAGTGTCGTTGGTTATTCTAGATCGGAAGAGCTCCTTAGATATCTGATATCTCTTAGTCCTACTTTCCTCACCATCAACTACTTGACGTGCAGGAGTATAATAGGAGCATCCATAGTTTCATGCTGACGCTGAAGCTCGTTATTCATGGATGCGAGCATGATGCATTGAACCAACTGTGCATCATCCTGCCACTTTCTAAAAGTAACAATCTCTTCCTTAGAGGCATTGTCTGCAACCATTGTAGGGATAAGCGTATTAAGGACATAAGATAGCTTTTCAGCCATGAGAACTATTCTCAATTTTCTTAACCAATCCGTTTGATTCGATCCGGTTAAATAACATCTAATATGCTTTGTAGTGATAGTAATTTTAGACATTGTAAAATTCTGTAAATAAATTTGTAATTAACAACATTTTAACATACATTCTTTTATTAATTACCAAAATAAATTAGGTCTTATTTTAAATTGGTATCTCCCACTATTTTCATCAAACTATATTACCCTCACTTATATAGTTCGACAATATCTAATTAAAGATATGCTAGTGAGAATAAGGATCCCATTTCAAATGTATATAGCCTTATGGTGACACAACAAACTATATATAAAGGTCAAATATAACTATTACATTTAAACCTGAGCTCTATTACAAATGAGTCTTCAAACGCTCCTTACTCTTTGATCTCCAATTCTTCAAAATTAATTCTAACTATTCCTATTACAAAACTATTTTAAAATAAATAGAAACCTTGATCAGCAGTCAAGGGGAAGTACATAGGAGGAAGGTAGAATTTACATTAAGAAAAATTAGAGAAGACGAGGTACGCAGACCCCATTTAATAAAACCCATACATTCATGCATCCAACTAAAATAAAATCCAATCACATTGATCAATAGTCCATAATCAATCCCATTTATTATCATACACATCACCATATGCATCAATAAATAACATTCATCTCATGAATAATAAACATTCAATATATATATTGATATCATTTAATGGGCAAATTTAGTTAGCATAAAATCTAATTTTGAATCAAAATAAACTCCTTTATTTTAATCCAAATTTAAATCAAAATAAACTCTTTTATTTTAATTTATCCAATTTTGAATAAAATAAACTATTTTATGTTAAGCAAAATCTTTAATCAAAATAAACTCCTTTATTTTAATTAATTATGGAATCCAATTCCAAGTAAAAAAAAAACTTTTTATTAAAGGAAACATGAATTCTCTTTCCTATTCACAAATAAACTCCTTTATTTTGAATAATATGAAATCTTATTCCATATCTAAATAAACTCCTTTATTTAAGGAAACATGAAATACTTTTCCAACTCCAATTAGTTATCATAGAATCCAATTCCAACTCTAATTAGTTAGCATGAAATCCAATTTTAAAATTAAAATAAATTTTTTATTTTAAAATTAAAATAAATTTTTATTTTAAAATTAAAATAAACCTTTTATTTTAAAATTAAAATAAACTTTTATTTTAATTATTAAATAATAAGATTAATATATATTAACCGGTATATATATATATATATATATATATATATATATATATATATGTCACCAAAGTTATATATTTGATGGATCGGGTTAGCATGAAGTTTATTTTTTGGTAAGTTGGTCAATTGACCAATAGAATACTGACACACATAGAGTCTCACCTACGTGTCAGCACTCTATTGGCCAACTGACCAACTTACCTAAAAATAAACTTCATGCTAACCACTTCCATATTTGATGTAAGTAATTATATTACTATAAATATCTATGATGACTTGGTCCACGTGATAATACACAGCAACATGATTTATATATACTCCCTCCTATTCAGATTAAATGACATTTTAGAGTTAAGCACACTTATTAAGAAATAACACAAAATGTCTTTTATGTCCCTAATTAATTATTTCTCTCTCCACAATTGTCTCTTCTCATTCTCCATAATTGTCCCTAATTAATTATTTCTCTCTCCACAATTGCATTTACCAAGCATATTAAATAGAGGGGTAAATTAGGAAAAAATAGTGCAATATTGCATAGAGATTCCAAAATGACACTTATATAGAATAAAATTAAACTCCCTAAAACGTCATTTAATCTGAATAGGAGGGAGTATAAAGCAACCGTCCATCCCTTTAATCCCTTGAACATGAATCGCGTGGAACAGAGGATTTTATTATGAATCATATTGAAACATTATGAATTACTAAAACCAGCCACGTGAATCAGGATTACGCGGGTTTCGCCTGTAAATATATATAATATAATCTACACCAAAACAGAATTCGCGAATTGACAGGAATTAACTTTTTTTTAAAATAAATTTTATACAATAATTTATGTCCAATTAAATTGTTCTAAACACATATCAATATACATATCAAATTAAAACAATTAATAATTCGCATAAAAGTTTGGCTCTGATACCAATGTTAGGTTTGTAATATTCATGAACGCAATCAAATTGCAAAAATAAGCGGAAATGTGGAAAAATCATAGTTTTAAAATTTTACAAACCATATACCCAGATCACCCTTTATGCACAATTATTAATTAAACGAAAATATAAAGAACAAGAATCATACCCTTGAAGATTCGAGCTTCCTCAGGTACAAGTTAACCTCCAATCCTTTTCGCGTTCAACTTGAATCCACCGGGTTTGGTTCCTTCTTTTGATCAACGTTAGCCACCAAAGTGTTTGGCCTCTAGAGGTGATCCACCAAGGAAGAAGAAAGATTCAAGAAGATGGGTGGTTGGCTAAACCCTAGTTTTCTATCTCTATAGAAAAAAACGTACTCTCCAACTCTTGAAATTACGTATATCTGATATATGATATAAGACTCCTCTTATAAAGATATCAGGTAACCCTATTAAAATAAGATATTATTTATTTAATTAAACTCTTTTAATTAAATGGGCTCCCTAATTTTATTAGGGATAATTAATTAAATTTCTTTAACTAATTTTCCATCCTAATCCGATTAGGAATAAATGAAAAGTACTTATATTAAATTAATTCCTAAACTCTTTTAGAAATTAAAATAATAATAATTGTAATAATATTAATAAGACTCTCTTATTAATTTATATTTAATATTTCTAAAATATTAAATAATAAATATTAAGCTATTTAATTTATTCTATCACCATAGATTAAATTAAATATACTTAACATATTATTACGATTATGCCATTAACTTCTTAAATAATTATTCTTCCTTTTATGGTGTGACCCTTTAGGTTCTCTATATTAAACCGGTTGTGAATAAATCAATTAGAACAATTCTAATCTTATTTAAATAAATAAATTAAACGATAAATTTATTAAATAAATAATATTTATTCTACAATAGGGATATAAGCCTCCAAGCGTTCAACGACTTTTCTAGATAATATAGATTTCAACATTAATCATAAAAGAACCTTTAAGTTAATAGTTACTCAGACAATTCAATCCTTCCACCATACAATGTCTCAATTAAATATAAGACATAGAATTACTGTCAAGTCTTATTTTATTTTATTATATGTATTTTGATTCTTAAATGCACAACTCCAAATAATGCAAATTAGAAACTCCTTTCTAATTTCATTTTGCTTAACCCAAGGACTCTTTGGGTTGTCATTTATCGAATCACATAGGACATTTTTCTTCTTTTACTAGAAGCGATGATTCTTTATTGATCATACATTATCTCCATGTACAACTTATTATACCCAAGCATACCCTTTGATATACACTCAAGGGTCTTAAGGAATAAGTCAAAAGTATAACTCATCATACACAAGATACTATGATGATCTCAAGTCCAAGGATCACTTGTACTACTATCACTACAAGAATTTCTATCGACAGCAAGTAAAACTCCATTAGGTATTCCTCAATGAGCCACGCTTCAATTGAACTTATTCTCTAATAAGCACCTACATACTTGTTTTAGTGTCTCCACACAAAGATCATGAGATCAATCATCCTCATCCAATGAGCAAGCGACAGTATGTACTCAATCTATCCTGGATTCACTAATCCCCAATTTAGTAATCCAACGATTGGGAACTATTTTAGTTTTAAGTTTTTTAAGAATTTAGATCTCATTAGAATGATCATCATTATTATTCTAAAAATATTGCTTAAAACTATGTGTTTATCACATATTATAAAACAGCATCATGTAGATAATTAAAAGCCTTTAATAAATTAATACTTTTTATTAATAAATGAATAAGATTGTTACAAAGTATATGTTTTATCATCAAACATGATTGGCTTGTGTGCATACTACTTTCAAATAGTCCATAATCAATCCCATTTATTATCATACACATCACCATATGTATCAATAAATAACATTCATCTCATGAATAATAAACATTCAATATATATATTGATATCATTTAATGGGCAAATTTTGTTAGCATAAAATCTAATTTTAAATCAAAATAAACTCCTTTATTTTAATCCAAATTTAAATCAAAATAAACTTCTTTTATTTTAATTTATCCAATTTTGAATAAAATAAATTATTTTATTTTAATCAAAATCTTTAATCAAAATAAACTCATTTATTTTAATTAATTATGGAATCTAATTCCTTGTCAAAAATAAACTCCTTTATTTTGGGTAATATGTAATCTTATTTCATATATTAAATAAACTCTTTTATTTAAGGAAACACATATTTTCTTTGCTATTCACAAAAAAACTCCTTTATTTTGAATAATACTGAAATCTTATTTCATATCTAAATAAACTCATTTGTTTAAGAAAACATAAAATCCAATTTTAACTCTAATTAGTTATTATGGAATTTAATTCCAACTCTAATTAGTTAGTATGAAATTTAATTTTAAGATTGAAATAAATTTTTATTTTAAAATAAAATAAACTTTATATTTTAATTATAAAATAATTAAGAATAATATATATATATATATATATTCTATATTTGTATTATAATATATAATAGTCACTCACGTGGATATATAAATAATATTATATATATGATTCACGGATATATATATATATATATATATATATATATATATATATATATATATATATATATATATATATATATATATATATATATATTATATATTATAATACTGAATATAGAATATATATATAGGGTTAGGATCGGTAAGGACTCTCTTATTTTGTTAAAATACTTTTTTTTTTTGGTATTTTTTGGTATTTTTTAAATAACTAAAAAAAGTTTAATATTTTATGGAATTGAAATTTTTCATAATACAATATTTTGGATGTGATTTGGATACGTGATAACAAAATAGATGCATGCGATGCTGCGACATGTACTCACCTTTTTTTGGGTATAGGTATTCAAATCACGCCTAAAACATTATATTATGGAAAAAATCATTCCATAAAATATTAAATATTTTTTAGTTGTTTTAAAAAAAAATAAAAAAAAAAAAAAAAAGGTCTCATATTTTAATAAAGTAAGAGAGTTCTCACCGACGGTTTCAGATATATATATATATATATATATATATATATATATATATATATATATATATATAATTCAGATCGGTAGGATCTTTACTTTCTTAAATGAGGGACTTTTTTTTTTTTTTTTTTTAAAACAACTAAAAAAAAATTTAATATTTATGGGCCGAAATTTTTTATATCTGATATTTTTTGGGTGTGATTTGATGCATTATAATAAAACATGTATATGCAAATCTGGCAGATCGCATCACCACTTTTTGTATAGGTATTCAAAACACTTCAAAACATTGTATTATGGAAAATTTCAGCCCATAAGAATATTAAACTTTTTTAGTTGTTTTAAAAAAAAACAAAAAAAAGTCCTCATTTTAAGAAAGTAAGGAATCCCTTTACTTGATCATTCTATATATATATATATATATATATATATATATATATATATATATATATAATTACTCATGATTGCGCAGCAGGTAGGATATAGTCATATATGATACAAACCATATATAATACATACCAGGAGGAAATTCTTTGGTTAATATATATATACAGTAATCTGGATGAATAACACGCGAAACATGGAATTTCAAACAGCATGTATCACGAATTGATAACCGCCATTCCTTTTTTTTTTTTTTAATTTATATAAAAAATTATGCCCAATTAAATTATTTTAAACATATATCAATATATATATATATATATATATATATATATATAATATTAAAATAATTAATAATTCACATAAAGATTTGGCCTCGATACCAATTTGTTAGGTTTGTAATATTCATGAACGCAATCAAATTGCATGTGAAATAAGCTGGAAACGAAAAAATCGAGTTTACAATTTTACAAACCATATACCCTTGATCATCCTTTATGCACAATTATTAATTAAACGAAAATATGAAGAACAAGAATCATAACCTCGAAGTTTCGAAACTTCCTCGCGACAAGTTCACCTCCAATCTTTTCGCGTTCAACTTGAATCCACCGGGTTTGGTTCCTTCGTTTGATCAATGTTAGCCACCCAAGTGTTTGGTTTCTAGAGGTGATCCACCAAATAAGAAGAAAGATTCAAGAATACGAGTGTTTGACAAAACCCTAGTTTTTCGATCTTTTTCTCCAACGATTGGAATTACGTTTATTGTGAAAAAGTCAACTACAACTCTCTCATAATAAGACTCATCTTTTTTATAGATGTGGGCAACTCTCCTTAACAATTAAGGATTTAGTTTTATTTTAATTAATTAAGCTCCTTAATCTTATTAGGGATAATTAATTAAACTATTTTAATTAATTTAACATTCTAATCTTATTAAGAATATATGAGAGTATTTTATTAATTAATTCTCAAACTCCTTTAGGAATTAAATAATAATAATAGTAATAATAATAATAAGACTCCTCTTATTAATTTATATTTAATATTTCTAAAATATTAAATAATAAATCTTAAGCTATTTAATTTATTCTATCACCATAGATTAAATTAAATATACTTAACTTATTATTACGATTATGCCATTAACTTCTTAACTAATTATTCTTCCTTTTATGGTGTGACCATTTAGGTTCTCCATATTAAATCGGTTGTGAATAAATCAATTAGAACAATTCTAATTCTATTTAAATAAATAAATTAAAATATTAATTTATTTAAATAAATAATATTTATTCTATAATAGGGATAAACCTCCCTAGCGATTAACGACTTTCCAGATAATATAGATTTCAACATTAATCATAAAAGAACCTTTGAGTAAATAGTTACCGTACAATTCAATCATTCCACCATACAATGTCCCAATTAAATATAAGATATGGAATTACTGTCAAGTCTTATTTTATTTAATTATATGTATTTCGACTCTTAAATGTATGAACTCCAAATAATGCAAATTAAAAAATTTCTTTCTAATTTCATTCTCATTGGCCAAGGACTCATCGTGTTGTCATTTATCTAATCATATAGGACACTTATCTTCTTTACTAGAAGTGGTAGATTCTTTATCGATCATACATTATCTCTACGTACAACTTATTATACCCAAGCATACCTTTGATATACCCTAAGGGTCTTAAGGAATAAGTCAAAGTATAACTCATCATACACAAGATACTATAATGATCTCAAGTCCAAGGATCACTTGTACTAATATCACTACAGGAATTCCCATTGACAGACAAGTAAAACTCCATTAGGTATTCCTTAGCGAGCCACGTTTAGTGAACTTATTCTCTAATAAGCATCTACATACTTGCTTTAGTGTCTCCACACAAATGATCATGAGATCAATCATTCTCATCCAATGAGCAAGTAACGTATGTACCAATCTATCCGGATTCACTAATCCCCAATTTAGTAATCCAATGATTGGGAACTATTTTAGTTTTAAGCTTTCCAAGAATTTAGATCTCATTAAAATGATCATCATCTTTATTCTAAAATTATTGCTTAAAACTATGAGTTTATTACATATTATAAAACATCATCATGTAGATAATTAAAAGCCTTTAGTAAATTAATACTTTTTATTAATAAATGAATAAGATTGTTACAAAGTATATGCTTTATCATCAAACATGATTGGCTTGTGTGCATACTACTTTCAGTTGTACCCCAAACTTTTGAATTATATTAGAGGGGTAGTATGTTAATGGTTGTCCCCATCTTTTGTGATATTAGGGGATAGGTTGTGTCATTTATAGAAGTATGCTTGAGATAATTATGTAATGTAACAATTTGGCATATGAATATAAATGATCTTATGTGATATGAAATATTATTCCTTTTTAAGGATAATTGTTAAGTAATATAATTAGATAATAAAATAAAAATTTTATGATGCAGAAACATGCCGCCCAGACGTAGATTAACTGCACCGGAAGAGTCGGTTAATGATGAGAGAGGACTAGTAGATCCGATACAGAGGCTTGTATATTTGTTAGGAGAAGCTCTTAGGGGAAGAAACGGACTAGTACCACCTATTCCCCAAGTAGCTCCGGTCACAAACTTCAAGGACTTTAAGAGTGTAGACCTCCTAATTGTGGGTACTACCGATCCTATCGTGTATAAACGTGGATCAAGAAATGGAGAAAGCCTTCGCCATTGCTCGTGTGGTGAAGACTCGTAAAACCGTGTTCGCTACATATATGATGAGAGGTGAAGCAAACTCACCGTGGGAAGCAAATCAATAGAGGCAAGAGAAGGGACTATAACCTGGGAAAGGTTTAAGACTTTGTTCTTCGAGAATTACTTCCTGAAGAGCATGAAGAATAGGATGGAGGTAAAGTTTCTAGAATTGAAACAAGGGAGATGATTTGCATGGCGCGATGCAACGCCAAGTTCAATGAACTCGCATTTATTTGCAACACATCAAGTAGACACCGAAGAAAGGAAAGCTTGACGCTTCAAACTTGGACTAAAACCTTGGTTGTTCAACAAGGTGTCGGTCCTTCAAATTGACTCGTTCGCCACATTATTGGAGAAGGCGATAATTGCTGAAGGAGTTAGTGAGGCATTGAGCAATAACAACAAGGAGAAGAAGAACAAGAATACTGGGGGAGAAACTCATGGAGGGAGTAGTAGTGGTGGAAGCCATCTGGGAAAGAGGAAATGGGATAGCCGTAACAACAACAACAATGCCAACAATCGAAGCATCAGTCAGTCAGAAAATTATCAAGGATGATTTAAGAAAAGAAGTGAAGCTTGCTCAAAATATGGGAAGAACCATCAAGGGGAGTGCTGGAAGGGGCGCAACGTCTGCTACAACTGCGGCCAGGAAGGGCAAATTTCACCCAACTGCCCAAAACCGAAAAGATCAAGGGATGTTTCGCGTGTGGCTCAACTGAGCATCAAATCAAGGATTGCCCAAAGAAGGGGAGCAGCGGAGGAAGCGGCCAACAGGGAGAGGGCAACAAGCTGATGATCGGCGGACCAACACAATCCAACCGACCGATTGCCCGAACCTTTAACATGACTGTCCAAGACGAAATAACTACAAAGGACGTGGTGTCAGGTATTCTCCCAATCAATAATATAAATGCCTATATATTATTTGATTCGGGTGTTACCTATTCCTTTGTGTCTAAAGAATTTACTAGACAACTAAACATACCCCATGAACGCTTAGAAAATTTGTTGAACATAGAGATTGCGAATAAGGAAGTAATTCCCATAGAGTTTGTTTACCAAAATTATTGTGCAAACATTAGAGGTCACGAACTAAAGGTAGACTTAATTTCGATTAAATTGGGAGAGTTTGATGTGATATTAGGAATGGATTGGTTATCCAGCCACGTTGCGATAATCAATTTTCAAGAGAAGAGTGTGAACCTTCAGACTTCAAATCGGTCTAAGGTAGTGTTTTATAGTAGCTCATCGCTCAAGCAATCGTGTTTCCTTATGATGATACAGGCCAAAAAATTGTTATAGAAATGATGTGTAGGTTATTTGGCCTATATAGTAGATACTCAGAAAAAGGGAGTAGAAATGAAGAATATATTGATAGTCAAAGATTTTCAAGATGTGTTTCCAGACGATTTTCCTGGTCTTCCGCCAGACAGAGAAATCGAATTCGTAATAGACTTAGCACCAGTAACGACACCAATTTCAAAAGCCCCATATCGAATGGCGCCAGTGGAAATGAAGGAATTGATGATACAATTGCAAGAGTTGCTAGATAAGGGTTACATTCGGCCAAGTGTGTCTCCCTGGGGAGCACCAGTGTTATTTGTAAAGAAAAAGGATGGATCGATGAGGCTGTGTATCGACTATCAAGAGTTGAACCGAGTGACGATTAAGAATAGATATCCATTGCCAAGGATAGACGACCTTTTCGATCAACTGAAAGGAGCGAAATATTTTTCCAAGATAGACTTACGAACGGGTTATCATCAATTGAAAGTACGAGAGGAGGACATACCAAAGACGACGTTTCGAACTTGTTATGGACATTACGATTTTCTAGTGATGTCATTTGGGTTAACTAATGCTCCGGCATCATTCATGGACTTGATAAACCGAGTTTTCAAGACATACTTAGATAAGTTCGTAGTAGTATTTATTGATGACATTTTGATTTATTCAAAGACTAGGGAAGAGCACGCTGAACACCTGAAGATGGTATTGGAAGCCTTGAGAAGGGAAAAGATGTACGCTAGATTTTTGAAATGTGAATTTTGGATGGAGAAGGTTCAATTTTTAGGACACGTGATAGATCAAAATGGAATTTCCGTGGATCCTGCAAAAGTGGAGGCGGTAAGTAATTGGGAACAACCAAAGACTCCAACAGAGGTAAGAAGTTTCTTAGGGTTAGCCGGGTACTATCGAAGATTTATCCAAGATTTTTTGAAGATAGCAACTCCGCTGACAAATTTAACGAGGAAGACAATGAAGTTTGTGTGGACAGACATGTGCGAGGAGAGTTTCCAAGAATTGAAGAGGAGGTTGAGTGAGGCGCCTGTATTATCATTTCCAGATGATACATGAGGATTTGTGGTGTATAGTGATGCATCGCATCGAGGACTGGGCTGTGTGCTAATGCAGCATGGCAAGGTCATTGCGTATGCATCACGACAGTTGAAGGATTTTGAAAAACGATACCCTACCCATGACTTAGAGTTAGCAGCGGTAGTTTTTGCATTGAAGATTTGGAGGCATTATTTGTATGGAGAAAAATGTGAGATATACACGGACCACAAGAGTCTGAAATATATCTTCATACAGAAGGAGTTGAATATGCGACAAAGGAGGTGGTTGGAATTAATTAAGGATTACGACTGCGAAATTCTTTATCACTCAGGAAAAGCAAATGTAGAAGCCGATGTTTTGAGTAGAAAAGGAAGGGAGAAGTTATTCAAATTGACAACTCAAGAGGAATTAATAAGAGAAATGGAAAAGTTGGAAATAAAGGTGGAAGAACCGAAAGAAGCGGAAGGAAAATTATTCATGATGGAAGCTCACCCGACGTTATTGGATAGAATAAAGGAAGCACAAGAGAAAGATGAAGAATGTGAGAAGATAAGGAAGAAAATAGTAGAAAATGAGGAAGAAAAGTTCAAAATGGATCAGGACGGTATATTAAGATTTAAGGGTCAAGTATGGGTGCCAGCTATAACTGAACTGAGAGAGGAAATCTTGCACGAAGCACACAATACGACATATTCTGTTCATCCAGGAGGCACAAAGATGTACCGGGATCTTCGACACCACTTTTGGTGGCCTAATTTGAAAAGAGAAGTTGCAGAATGCATTAGTAGATGTCTTACTTGTCAAAGGGTCAAAGTAGAACATCAAAGGCCAAGTGGACAACTTCAATCGTTGGAAATACCAGAATGGAAATGGGAGCATATTACGATGGACTTCGTGGTTGGACTTCCAATTACACAGAAGGGTTATGATGCCATTTGGGTTATCGTGGACCGACTGACAAAGACAACTCATTTTCTACCCATTAAGATCCGATTCAATTTGAACCAATTAGCAAATTTATATGTAAAGGAAATCGTATTGCGACATGGAGTGCCTGTGTCGATTGTCTCCAATCGAGATCCGCGTTTCACGTCAAAATTCTGGAAAAGTTTGCATGAACAAATGGGAACTCAGTTAAGATTAAGTACTGCGAATCACCCTCAAACTGACGGGCAGAGTGAGCGAACCATATAAACGTTGGAGGATATGCTTAGAGCTTGCGTGATGGACTTTAGGGGCAATTGGGATGACCATTTACCATTGGTAGAATTCGCTTAAAATAATAGCTATAATGTAAGTATTGGTATGCCGCTATATGAAGCTCTTTACAGGAGAAAGTTTAGAACACCATTGTGTTGGGACAAAGTCGGAGAACAACGACTTTTGGGACCAGAATTAGTTCAACAAACGGCTGACGTGGTAATGACGATAAGGGACATATTGGTAGTAGCTCAAGATCGCCAAAAGAAGTATGCCGATTTGCATCATCAGAATCGAGACTTTGAAGTCGATAGTTTTGTGTTTTTGAGGGTGTCTCCCTGGAAGGGAAAGATCAGATTCAAAAAGAAAGGGAAATTGAGTCCGAGGTTCATAGGACCATTCAAAATATTGAAACGAGTGGGCGAAGTGGCATACAAAGTTGCATTACCGCCTGAATTGGAACACATTCACAACGTGTTTCACATTTCGGTGTTACGTCCATATAAGCCCGACTATAGACACGTGATCTCCTACGAGCCTATTCAAGTAGAGAAAAATTTAACGTATGAGGAAACTCCTATTAAAATACTAGATAGAAAAGAGCAAACATTGAGAAATAAAATTATATCTTCTATAAAAGTGGTTTGGCGAAACCACGATACCGTAGATGCCACGTGGGAATTAGAAGATAAGATGCGAAGGGATTATCCCAATTATTTGTGTAACCTTATACAATTCCGAGGACAAAATTCTTATAAGGGGGAGGATGTAATACCCGCAAATTTTAATAAATTATAATATTTAGAATAAATATTGTAGACACTCAAAATTTTCTGCATGACTGTTACTAACATTGCAGGAGGGCAGATTCGTCTTTTGGAGATAACCTCGAAGATAAATTACATCCATCCATCCGGATACTACCGTAAATTCGGCCCAACTCGGAATACAAACCGGGAATTTCATCTCAAACTCGGAACACACACCAGGAATGTCATTTCCAATCTCGGAGATAACCCCGAGGTACGCAGATCAAAAGATCGGCAACAACACCGGAGAGGACAGTTTTGTCTTAGCGATAACACCGCGACGTTCAGTTCCAGTCCCAAAAATAACACTGGGAGTAGCGACTCCATCCTTGGTGATAGCCCCAAGGGATGCAATTGCAGTTCCGGCGATAACTCCAGAAATGCTTGTTTCAAATACATGCGATCAGCTTTAAGCTCAGACCTCCTATCGAGGCACTCATACCTCAGACTCGGAGCTAACAACGGGCAGACAGGCGCACCCATAGATGATAGTGAGGCATACAAACAAGCAGTCCACTCTCAGATATAACCCTGAGCAATGTCTGCTTTCATCTCAAACCGGCGATGACCCCGGTAAGAGTCGAAACGTCATCTTACCGCCTCAATGTTTTCTCTCACAAGATGATATTGCGGCATACAAACAAGTAGTCCAATCTCAGATGTAACCCCGAGCAACGTCTACTTTCAACTCAAATCGGTGATAACCCCAGCGAAGAGTCAAACGTCATCTTGCCCCTTTAACACTTACGCATCGTCTCAACACTTCATACATACATACATCCAACGATGTCCTATAAGAACCGAGGAGTAACAATCCCGAGTGACTATTACGCATGACAGTACTTTGGATAGAATTTGAAGCTTGAAGACCATAGGCATGGACCCTCTTCCTCTTTCGTCTGAACCTCTAATCCATGTCATTGCGTAACTCTCAACACAAAGCTATCCAGAAGAAGGTCAGATATACCTTGTTCGAATGCTCGGATTGAAGTTCTATAAGTTCGAGCGGACATTACAGTACACGAGTGCTTGTACTTCGAGACGACAGGACCCGCGAGGCTAGGATGCACCACGACCACCGTAGTACAATCATAGCCTACTGCAGTATAATCTGCTACGTAAGTGTACCGACCATCGATCTATAAATATGAGCCTTGGGGTTAGCCATTCGAGAGAGAGAAGGAGAGAAAAAGGCGAGGAAGCCCTGTTCATTTTACTCTGTATACACCCCTATTGAGTGTTTCCTCTTCTATAAATATTTGTTAGCTCACATATAGCTATCTTTTAATCCGGCGGGAGCTGAGTGTTTATCCATATAAGTCATAGAAGTCTACTTTGGCAGCCCACTATAAGCCTTCTCACATTTTATAAAGTCTTCTTCTCATATTAGCACACACTGTTATACACATTGAGAGTCGTGTTGTGTGCGTTTGCCCGGACTTCGGTCCATAGTTTTCATTTCTGTCTGTATATATATATACTTATATATGTATATATTTCATATATGGACTAACATTATCGAGTTATGCCTCAATTGAGCCTAAACTTTGGTCTGGAGCATTTATTCGCTTATATATATATATACTTATATATATAATTGTTGTCAAACATATCTGAAGAGCCTGGATTTTACATCCGGTGCATTTACTTGCTTATATATATATATAATTATTGTCGGACATATTCGATGAGCCTGGATTCACATCTAAGATCGTTCTTATCGCTTTTATATATATATATATATCTGTCTGTAGATATATATATATATATATATATATATATATATATATATATATATATATATATACATTTCTATTAGGATTGGAGTTTCCTCCATGGCCTTTTACAACTTTATTTATATTTCGTCCTACCTGGAGTTTACTTCGTGGCAGTTGATTGCTTTTACAGCTTTATTTACATTTCGTTCCACCTGGAGTTTATTTCGTGGTGGTTGATTATGTCCATATATATATATTTACCGCTTTTATATATTTACATTTTCGATCCCCCATTGAGTTTCTTCGTGGTGGTTGATCAAGTCTCAGATATATATATTTACGACTTTATATATATATAACTGCTTTCGCTTTCCATACAAACTGCAGTATCATGTGAGCCTAGGAATCATGTGATCACAGATTCAGTCTACTGAATCTAGATTCGGTTCCCATGATGGATATTTTTCAGCTGTGAGCAGCTTGTACATTACTTTTATGTGTCTGAATTTCCTTGGATGACTGTCATGCCCGTGAGGAGTTTGGCACTACTGTATATTATTTTCTCGAGAATGCCTCGCATCTCAAAAATAAAAGCAAACAAGCTGAACATTTAATAATAAAATGGAAGTATCAAAGGCCTCAATTACTATTGAGCACAGGGTTTGAAAAACCTCTTTTTATAAAACTTCATTGCTATATCTTATTTAAAACTAATTTTTTCTATAAATTCAAACCCTATGTATATAGGTCCGAACGAGGTACAACACTACTTATAAATAATTGCACATTGATCCACACACACACACACACACACACATTAATATAATAGTTTCTTTAAAAAGTGGCGATCACCGTGGTAACACGGATGTCAGGGGGTGCCTAACACCTTCCCTCCGTATAATCAAGCCTCCGGATCCAAAATGAATCTCGATTTCACAGACTCGTTTAGTAGTGTCAAATCATTGGGTCAATGCGCAAACCTTTTTTGGTTGCGTTGGTGCAACTAGTTAAATACACCAACTAGCGACTCTTAAAGTCAAATCGTCGACATTATACATGTCGGACCTTTTTCACTTGTTTTTTTCAAACAAATCTCACATTAACATGAGAACACCAAAGAACAAGTAACGAAAAGGGACACTCAAAAATCCCGATGTCGACAGGTGGCTTAAACTCCAGTAAGAGGGTTTAAGCCACTATTACAAGCTTTTTAAAACTGTTATATGCTTGTGTGTGAATGTTGCATTTATATTTCTGATGAATGTGTACGAATGCATTTTTACTTACTGCACTATACTATATCTATCTGCGATATTAGTGCTTCGCATATGTCATCATTTTCATAAACGGTGAGACACGTTGTATGTGAATGTATATTATGTGGTTCCTCCATCAGGAGGCTACCTGTCGGTGTTTGATTACTGGACTCGCAGGAAGAATAATTCCAGCGAGGCTCAGGAAAGGCACCACCCAGATTCGCTCCAGTTGAAAGACCGGATTAACTTTCCGTCAAGTAAATTGCAATGATCTGGGAACCTTCATGCCAAAAAGCCGCGAGAGTAACCCTAAGATAGGTCAACCTCTGATAAACCAAACGCAGAGGGAAGTCTCTTCATACTTTCCATTTTCAATTACTTGTAAAAGCATTTACTTGTAATTTTATTCCATGTTCATCCATATGTAATGGAAAATATGAAGAATATCTGTGCATGCATGACATGTTATCAATTAACACCCAGTTTTGCAGGACAAAATTCCTAAAATGGACCTGTTATGATAACATTTACATTACCATAAGACTAAACTACGTAAGTCTTTTATAGGGAAGCAATTGGGCCTGTTACCCGCTCAAAATCCAAAAAGGCCACGAGCCTACAACCACTCATGTCTTCTTCTGACCAGTTTAATGCTGTTTCCCGAGAAGAATTTGATGGATTGAGTAAACAAATTACAGACTTGGCTGTTCTACTAAAAGAATTGCACCAGTCCACTCAGGGTACGAAGATACCTACACATACATAATCCTCTACACAAGGAGGAGTTCACGGTCTGGAAAAAACAATTCTAGAACCTCAGTTGGATACGACCAACAAAGACCCTGAAAACACCCATCTCAGAGGAGATCTAGACATCGGTGATATCAGGAAAAAGGTCCTTCAAATGGAGGAAACTATCCGCGTTCTCAAAGGGATTGGAACACATGGCAGTGTTTCATATGCAAACCTTTGCATATTTCCTGGTGTTCAATATCCAGAGAAATTTAAAACCCCTGATTTTGAAAAGTAGGACGGATTAGGGGATCCTTATACACATTTAAAAGTGTTCATTGGAGAACTTAGATCTTATGCGGAAAATGAAAAGCTTAGAATGCAAATTGCTTTGAGAAAAGTCCGATTGAGAAGCCTGCTCATGGTATACCGATTAGACAACTCAAAGATCCATAGTTGGGAAGAGCCTACCACGCATTCCTCACTCAATACAGTTTTCAATCTCAGATGGCTCCTTTCAGAGAGTATGCTCAAAGGTGGAGGCGCTTTTCTTTGCTCAAGTTATTCCTTCCATGACTAATCGAAATGGTCATGACATTCATAGAGGAAAGCTCCTTTCTATGAAAGAGTCTTAGCTTGTATTGGCAAACCATTCTCCAAATGATTAAGCACGAGAAATGGCTAAAATGGGATTGAAGTCCGTAAAATTCAAGACCTAGCCATTCTTAAAGTTGTTCTTTGAGCACATCCAAATCAATCTTATGGAAACAACCCCCGGAGGGTCCATAAAAAGAAAGAGGAGGATGTTTCTTTGATACTACAAGGTCAAAAAGGCAATCAAAACATGCCTATGCAGAGGAGAAACTACTCCCCTTTTCAATCACAATCTTCAAATCCTCCATTACCTAAAGGTGGAGATGCAAAGCATCCTCGAACGTTCTCACACCCTTAGGGGACTCGGCCGAGAATATTCTTGCTCTTCTTCGATCGCTTAAAGAAAATTACATCTCTTCTTCCACCACCAACCCTAATGGGAGGGGTTTTAATGCTACTCGAAATGTGCTTATCATGCCGGAGCACCTGGACATGATACTCAAGATTGTTGGGCCTTGAAACACAAGATCCAAGATTTAATAGACAATGGGGAGATCGTGGTCACCAAACCAGATCAACCTCACGTGCAAGACAACCCTCTTCCTCAACACAAAGAAGAAGAGGTCAACATGATCAGTTGGAGCACTGGACAGGGTTCCAATTCTAATGGCGAGTCATCCCAAACCATCAAAGATGGTGTTGACAGATGGGATTATGCAAAGTTCTAATTTACAATGGAACAAAAGATGAAAGCTCTTTGCAAATAAATTGAGCAATTGGCAGAACTGGTGACCCACCATCATCAAGTCACACGCCAATTAATCAGGCATGAGCATGTCTATCTCCTTCCTTTTGTTATGAATGCCTCCTCACCACCTTCAGAAAGAGAAGCTATGGAGGATAAGGTTGCAAAGAGAGCCAATGCTAAAGCCCGTCGGGATTTTGCCAATCAAAGGGAATTTACCTATCTTGGCCAATCTATGAAGGAGATACTACAGATGTTGATCAACGATGGAAGAATTACTTTTCTTCTTCCTCCAATCAATCCCCGTTCAGGACGTTTCAATTCTGATGAAGTGTGTCAATATCATTCACATTCTCGCAATCACAAAGACGATTTAACGCCGCACTCTCGCCATCTCATTCAGAATCTTATTGATAGCGATGTCCTGCAAATAGCAGATGATTACACTGTGCAACTTAAGGGTGGGAATGCATGTCCTACCAAATGGAAGGGATCAGTAGAAGTTATATCCGAAGTGGATGATGAGACTTTCAAAGTATTTCCCATATAACCAATTCAACTCAAAGGAGCTGACAATCCTTTGAAAATGGCCGCACCAGAGCTAATTTCTTTACCTTTCAGACCACAATATCCTGTTGTCAGCTTACACAAAGTTCCATGGAATTATGGAGAAGCTGAAGGATCCACGTCTCATACTACTGCTACAGTATCGAAGGAAAATCCACTGTATCTTCTTCAACAGGTTATGAAACCTACTTGCGAAGCAAAGGGGAATATTCCCATGGAGAAGATTGAAAAATTCCTCCGCACTATGGGCCACAATGAAGCCAAAGTGGTTTTAAGCTTCATGAGAAGCTCCACACCGACATATCTATATCGGACTTGGTTTTCTTCCGAGGATCATCTAAGATCTTCTTCAAGGTTTTTTTCGAAGAAGCCTACTTGCCAAAATCAGTGGATGTGGAAAAATTTCAACATTTGGTTGACCACATTTTCAACAATAATGTGATATCCTTCACTGATGATGACATACCGCCCGAAGGGATCGGATATTGCAAGCAATTGCACATTGCAGTTTTGTCTTCCGGGTACATGCTAGCTGGAGTTTTGATAGATGGAGGTTCATATCTAAATATCTGTCCTTATGACACCTTGGTAAAGATGAATGTCAATCTCAAGCGGATCCAAAGTAGCCATACGGTTATCAGAGCTTTTGATGGATCCCGATGAAATGCCGTCGGAAAGATTGAATTGCCAATTGAGATTGGTCCAAATACATTCAATGTATCCTTCCACGTCCTCAAGATAGATTCAAGATACAACCTGCTATTGGGGAGACCATGGATACACATGGCTGGAGCCGTTCCCTCCACGCTACATCAACAACTCAAATACATTATCAACAACAGTCTAGTCACTGTCAATGCTGAGCTGAAATGTCCTGAACAAGGAACTCTACCAATCATCAGCTTCAATTCAGAAGTTGAACTGACCAGTTTTCATACTCTAGAAGTGAGTACCACACAATACCATTCTATTGGAGCGCCACTTCCCATACCCAAGATTTCTGTCGAGGTTATGTCGGCCACTCAAGAAATGATGTCATTGGGTTATCAACCTGGACAAGGGCTTGGTAAAGATAAACAGGGTATTAAGCACCCTATCCAAGTGTTTAGCCAAATTGGAACAGCCAGACTAGGCTATTCTTCCAGTTCCAGTCACAGGAATCCTCATAAGCACAAGCAGGTTCCTCAAGCTTCCGCCGCACGACGATTTTTTATACCTTTACCTCATGAGTTGACACAGTCTCCAATAAAGGTGCCAGCCCATGTTATGGCCATACTGTTTCCTAAACCAGTACTAATCAAAGCAAAAGAGGTGCTGATTCCTGATCCCAAAGTGGAAGAAAAGGAACAAAAATGAAAATATGGCATTGCCTTGATGATGACAGGCATACGTGTCATTGTTCATGATGAACATACAAGCAGATACACCCCAGACGATGATTGCCCAGATGTCATGGTTATCATTCAGGAAAAGGAGGACAATGACGATCCTTCCATCACTACAGTCCATCAAGACTTTGCCCTGGACAATTGGAGCAGCACTCCATGCATTGGTCGACGAGGGTAAAATGGGCAGAAAAATCCCTCTGCCCTGTAGATAACTTTAATTGCTTGCTTTCCTTTACAGTACTAGCAGTTATTTTATCAAGTACATGCTAACACTTTTGTATGATCGAACAGTTGCATATATTAAGTGAAAGCATATTCTATTTCAGGACTCTGAATTTAGATGTGCCTGTACTTGCTGATGAGGTGCCTTCTCTCCACAAGGGCTGTAACTTTGATGCAAAGTTGGACTCAGACTTGATGGACATCCAAGAGGACATTGAGACACCTCAGGAGATTAAGGAATGGGTCACAGACAAACCCAAACCCAATCTTGATCAAACCACTTCTTTCAATCTTGGAACCTTAGACAACCCTAAGCTAATCCAGATTGGTTCGGACCTTACCACAAATCAGCGGAATGACATGGTTTCACTATTAACCCAATTCCAGGATGTGTTTGCATGGTCTCATGAAGACATGGTGGGTTTGTCCATTGAAATTGTTCTTCATCGCCTTCCCATTAAAGAAGGATTCAAGCCAGTTAGGCAAAAACTCAGGCGATTGAAACTTGAGTGGAGTTTAAAAGTTAAAGAAGAAATTGTGAAACAATTTCAAGCTTGCATCATCATGGTGTCTACGTATCTGGAGTGGATATCCAACATTGTTCCCGTGCCTAAACCAGGAGGAAAGGTGCGAGTCTGCGTGGATTACCGGGATTTGAACAAAGCTTGCCTTAAAGATAGCTTTCCCGTGCCATTTATCCACATTCTTATTGATAATACTGCTCAATACGGCATGTACTCCTTTGCTGATTGCTTTGCGGGGTACCATCAAATTATGGTTGCTAAGGAAGATCGTGAGAAAACTTCTTTCATCACGCCTTTGGGAACCTTTTGTTACAGACGGTTGTCATTCGGCCTCATCAATGTCGGGGCAACCTATCAGTGAGCTATGATGGCTCTTTTCCACGATTTAATGCACAAAGAGATAGAGATCTACGTGGATGACATCATCGTCAAATCCCGGAAGGAGGATGACCACTTAGACCATCTCAGAAAACTTTTCAACAGGTTGCATAAGTACAACTTGAAGTTGAATCCAACCAAGTGCGCCTTTGGTGTTAAGTCAGGCAAGTTGCTATGTTTCCTAGTCAGCCACAAAGGGATTGAACTGGATCCTACCAAAATCCAGGCCATCAAGGAAATGCCCATTCCTCAGACAGAGAAGGAAATACGAGGATTTTTGGGAAGAATCAACTTCATTAGCCGGTTCATTTCTCAACTCACAGCAACCTGTGAGCCTATCTTCAAGCTATTAAGGAAGAACTCCTCCATGAAATGGAACGATGAGTGCCAGAAAGCCTTCTTTACCATTAAAGAGCAACTGATTAACGCTCTTGTTTTGGTACCTCCCAGGGATGATGTTCCCCTGTTCATATACCTGTCCATAAATGACAATGCCATGGGCTGTATGTTGGGGAAAAAAGACGATAGAGGCCAAGAATGAGCTATCTATTACCTCAGCAAAAGATTCAGCATCAGTGAACATAAGTACACTCTGATTGAGAAGACTTGTTGTGCTTTAGCATGGGCTTCCATGAGGTTACAACATTACCTCCATGGTCATACAACCCATCTCATATCCCGCGTGGATCCTCTCAAGTATGTGTTCAGTAAGCCCATACTAAATTATCGACTGTCCAGATGGCAGTGGATCCTACAACAATTTGATATTGCCTACGTGACGCAAAAGTCTGTCAAAGGTCAAGGAATTGCGGATCAACTGGCCGCCGCACCTGCAGGGGACTACAAACCCTTGGAAACATATTTCCTCGATCAGGGGGTAATGACAGTTCAACTGCAACATCAGTACGATACATGCCGTACATGGAAAATGTATTTTGATGGAGCATAATGCAAAAAAACTCGAGCTAGAAGCGGTTTAATATCCCAAGACGGGAGTAGTATCCCGTTGTCGTTAAATTGTAGTTTGTTAGCACCAACAACACAACTGGGTATGAAGGTTGTATCATGGGGCTAAAACTTGCATGTTCAATGGGCGTCAGGCGGTTAACTGTCTTTGGGGATTCCGAATTGGTAATCATACAATCCACAGGAATCTATCAAACCAAAGAATTACATTTCTTTAGCTTTTACCATCGCTGAAGTTTTGAGATGGCTTTGGAGTTCAAGAAATCTCCTTTCTACACATTCCTCGTAATAGAATGATTTTGCGATGCATTAGCAAAGTTGGCCTCCTTGGTTTACATACCGATAAGGAAAACATGCCAAGCATCACGTTTGCTCAAAAAAAGCCCGATCTATGGGATTTATGTCGAGAAAGTATCGGATGAAATACCTCCCATCCATAACCCTTGGTATCAATGCATCAAGGAGTATCTACGAGATGGATCTACACCCGCTGAGGCGAGCCTAACTGAGAAGAGGCGGATTCATCGACTTGCTATAAAATTCTACTTGAGCGGAGATGCACTCTACAAAAGAGATGCTGGATTAGGTCTTCTCAGATGTCTAGATAAAGACCAAGCTCAGAGACTCATAGATAAGATCCATGGTGGATTATGTGGCCCTCACATGAGCGGACCCCTACTTGTCAAGAAGATCCTCAGGATAGGGCATTATTGGCTTACACTCAAGGCTGACTGTGATGATCACGACAAGAGGTGCTATCAATACCAGATTCATGGGAATGCTATCCACGCCCCTCCAAGGGAACTTCACAATATGAGTTCACCATGGCCCTTCTCAATGTGGGGAATGGACGTGATCGGGCCCATCAAGCCCAAAGCCAGTAATGGACATCGATTCATATTCACCATGATCGACTACTTCACCAAATGGGTAGAAGCTACCTCCTTCCCCAGGGTTACTAAAGAAGTTATCATTGCTTTCATCAGAAACAATGTCATCTGTCAATATGGACAACCAGAGGTTATTGTGTCAGACAATGCTAAGAACCTCAATAACAAAATGATGGAGGAGTTATGCAGAAAATTCCACATCAAACACCTCAACTCAAAAATCGACTACCGCCTAAAGATGAATGGTGTCATTAAGCTTACTACTAAAAACATCAAAAAGATTATGCAGAAAATATCAGCCAATCATAAAGGATGGCCTGACCTCTTGCCTTTGACTTTATTAGCCTACAGAACTTCCATGCGAACTTCCACTGGGGCAACCCCCTACTCATTAGCCTATGGGATGGAAGCAGTGCTCCCCATAGAGGTGGAAATGGAATCCCTCAGAGTATTGATGGATGCTCAGTTGAGTGAAGACCAATGGGTACAAGACAGGTATCACCAGTTGTCTCTAATAGACGAAAGGTAAACCGCGATGATCTTCCATGGTCAGTTATATCAGCAAAGGATCATACGATCCTACAACAAAAAAGTCCGACTGCGGCAGTTCAAACAACATGACTTGGTTTTAAAGAAGATCATTGACAACCAAGATCAATCTAAGGGAAAATTCCCTCCTAACTGGGAAAGCCCATTTGTTGTCAAGGAGGTATTGACAGGAGGTGCTCTCAGATTGTAAGAAATGGATGGCTATGAATTTCCACAACTTATCAACTTGGACACCGTGAAACGGTACTATGTCTATAGTTACCATCAAACAAACATCCTGGTTTTGATCATCAAATCACCAGTCATTCCGATTTTGAACCCTTTCTTTTTTATACTCTTCTACCCCTCAGGGAAACATACACTTCAAGCCAGCAGCCTAGTTTTACCTCAATTCAAACCTTTCACAATTTCGGTTATCCTGAAGACGGGATTGAACCTTTCACATCTGCAGTTTATCCTGAAGACGGGATTAAACTTTTTCACTTGCAGTTTATCCTGAAGACGGGATCAAACTTTTCTATGCTTACAGTTTGTCCTGAAGACGGGATCAAACTTTTTACACACCTGCAGTTTGTCCCCATTATGGGATCAAACTTTCTTCTCCATGCAGTATAGCCTGCACATGGGATTCACGTTTCTCTTCATCTGTGATTTGTCTTGAGGGGCGAACTACGTCGACTTGATCTCCTCTTCAATAGGAGTACGTAGGCAACCATATGCTATATAGCCCGGTCGCAACAAAAAAAAAACAACAAAAAACATTTATGCCTTTTCTTCACAAAAAACAACAAAAACATTTCTACACTTATCTGCCTTTCACATTCAACGTTGAACCTCTTACATCAGGTTCGAACTACGCAGACTTGATCTCCTCTTCAATAGGAGTATGTAGGCAACCATTTATGGTTCAGTCTAACCCCTACTTAGAACAAAAATTCTTGTCACACTAAGATCGGGATCACCTTGATTCACCACATTTCACCGGTTTGAGATCAAAGGGATGGAATTACCCAACCTCTTCTCACAAATAGAAGATTCGGTGACCATCTAAGCTGCGATCGCGCCTCAAAGAGCAATACCAACCCATAAGAGATGGAATTAACTAGGCTTCTCATAAATAGAAGTACTGAAGACCATCTGTGGTGCAGTCAATCTCAGAGAAGAAGAAACCACCCTTCTCTCCACTTTTCCATACAGATACCAGTCCCAAGACACCAAAGATGGTAGGGATATACAGAAATCAATGATCCATTCTAAGAGATCTTGCGATGTCTCAATGTCCACCTATTAAGGATAAGTTCAGAATGCATCAAGATCACAAGGCCCTAAAGAAACAGGCAAATATCAAGCAAGTATCAAGGCATAACTAAAAGGGAAGTGAATCAAAATATATTTCCCTGCCATACATAATCTTGTTTGATATATACATCCATCTTTATACATGACAAAATGGCTAAGCTAGTCTGTGCTGGAAAATACAAAGCTATCTACAGATCTGTGTGTATGCGGACTATCAGATCTAACATAACATCTCTCTTTGAAGACAGAGGTAGCACTACAAGCTCCTGCCCAAGGGTATCTACATAGAAGCTAGCGATCGTAGGCTAACTACATGGTGGCATAATGCTCATCAATGTAAGCGCTCATATCAGCAAGACTGACAGTCATCTGGGATCTCACTGAAGTACTTTATGCAATGGCCACATCCCTAGCAGATAGGGCGGTATCCCGCTCCGCAATCAATGCATCCCTGGCTGATCTAGCCTCATGCCTCTCTAACAGAGCGGTGTCTCTCCCATCAAGAGCTGTCAACATCGCGGCCCTAGCCTGATCTCTCTCATAGGTCATCAGATGTAAGCTCTGCTCCAAATACTATGCCGGATACTGAGTAAAAGTGGCACTCGGGGTGGGAGAATCCATCAAAAATACTGGCAGCCCAACAGTCAAGTCATCGATGGGAATGTCAGCCTCCTCTATAGGCTCCTTATCATCAGAATCAGTCCCTTGCACTGTGGATACTACTTCAGCCGATGCAGTCTCTATTTTCATCCATGCGGAATACTCTGCAGAATAATCCGGATGACTGACAGAAAACTCAGCCAACTCTCGCTGATCCCAACAGGCATACAACCTGGATCTGTCCTCCACTGATAAATGGTGTGAAGCGAAGCGCTGACTCATTGCCCCCTCATAAGGATGAAAATCCTGAAACTGGTCAAACTGACACATCACGGCCAGTGGGTGGTAAGTAATCATGCCCCTCAATCTAGCCAGAGGGAGATAATCCATGCCCGGAGCATGAGTAATGAAGCTATAGGGTGAGCTAAGCCCTGAACACGGCAATATAGCAAACGGGTCTCTAATCACTGCCAGAAAAGCTGACCACGATGTAGCATCTATACACTCCGCAGGTTGAAAGGAGTACGACATGGCTATATCATGGGTGAAACAAAACCTCTGCCGTCTAAATGTGCCAATCGGTCTCAAGTGTGACATAAAACACATATACAACATGATCGAAGCTACTCAGAACACTCCCTGCCGATAAGTGCAAGAAGATGATGGTGACCTCGTAGTCTCTCAAATGATCATCGGTACAATGGTATGACCCTCCATGAGAGCTCTCACTGCCATAATGACGCCGATATCCAACTCATCCATGTACCGCGGTATGAAGACGTATGACAATACGCACAAAAGCAGTACATCCACTTTGGATGAACGCCAATGATCCTCCGGTGTGGTGAAATCCCCGGAATGCCGTACATAACTATCCTCAGAGCCAAATCTGTTAAACAAAAAACGCTGGGATATCACGTGGCCGGATGTAATCTCGTCCTGGACCACTCTACGCCTCAATTCGGTGAGGGTCATGAACTGTCTGCTCATGTCTCCGATAGCCATATGCACGCAAAGTCTCTCCAGCGACAGCATCGTCAACCGTGCATACTCCTCCAAAGTAGGAATCAACTCATGGGTCCCGAATCAGAATATCTGTCTATCCGGCGCCCAATGCTCTAGCATACCCTCTATAAATCCTGTGCGAACCTGAAACATTAACAGGGTTATAGTATGTTGCAGCAAATCATCTATGATCACCATGTCTGATGGTGATATACTATCATACCATGAGCGCATACCAGATACCACCAAAAATGGTGGGGTATGATCAATACGGCTAGCTATCGAAGAAGACATCTGTATGGGCCGTGTCATAAGACCATCCAGGGGTCAATGCTGAATATCTCTGGACATACATACATATGCATAACATAATAACATGCATGATACAATAGATGGAAATATGATATAGGGAATGGAGAATTGTACATATATTCCTAAGTATATCATCATCTAATACATCTCTGTACAGCTAAAATACAGGGAAATGGGGCAAAGCTACCCAACATCTAACAGAGGCCTATCAAAAGATATAACAAGAATGGGGCAAAGCTACCCAGCAGCTAACAGAGGCCTATCAAAAGAGATAACGAGAAATACATCAGAAAAAGTCAATTGTGTCGATGTCTACATCATCGATCTTCAGTACACCTGATGTAACTCCTCCCGAGTCATTTGGATCTCTATCTACAGGGATGTCGGTAGATACTGAGGAGGATCTGCACCGACAAAGCCATATGGGTCACCTGAGGGGCCAGCGTCAGAGCTGGAAGGATCAAAAGTATCTACCTCTGAAGGATCTTTACCCAAATGCCGAATGAAAAGATGTGTCCGGTTCAGCCGTCGGGTCAATCTGTGTCACATGAGTTGGATCTCTGACACGGGCTAGCCAATCCGTCATCATCATAGATCCTGGAACCATATCCCCCATGAACTGTGTGGCGCGGGTCTGAGCTTCAATAGTACGAGGGATCCACCAATGCTGGAACATCTCCTGAGACTAGGGGCCCTCTGACAATGTAAAACCGTCAATCCCCAACAACGGAATGTCAATGACGGGTGACTGCGAAACAGGCCAATAACGCCTGACAGGAGGCAAGATCAGCATACATATCTCTCCTGTAGTTCTCCCGATAGCACGCTCTCCTAAATAGAGCTCTCATCCTCCATCTGTAAAGAGAGTAATCCTGCGGGTGGAAATGATGTACTCTACTCCAGTCGGGTACCCATCCTCAAATCCAACTCCCAAATGCTCTCCAGAGTAGGGAACCCATGTGATGACATCGACTGTCAACAACTCCACCAGAGGCTTACAATGAGTGAAACCCTCAAAGAATGGGGACCTCACCAAGATGGAATGATGCCATCTCCGTCCTCGTGGATAGGTGTCTAAACCTAACAAGCTCACAGGACGCAAACATGGAAGCCTCTCATAGACCCAAAATTGCCAACACAAAGGCAACATCTGCTGTCAATCAACACTCTTAACCTATACATGGGAAAAGACAAGAGAAACACTCACCAGCAGAAATGGGTAGAATCCTAACCACGTCTCGGTCAAGCCCTGCGATCGCATGCACATTCCCTTGAGGAAGTAGGTAAAGGTATAGGAACCCCAATCATACTCTCCTATACGGTCCACGTGTCGAGTGGCGTTGATCAAAGCGAAGGACACCGTAGAGGAATTATCTGCTATGAAGCAGCCCCTAATGATCATCAGGAACAATTGTCAAGAATGCGATCCTCGACTCTCACATCATCGGGTATGGGCTCACCAATGACCATTCCATAGCATCTACGCTTCGAGGACCCGTCTGAACAGATCCCCGCCTTGAGCGCCCGGCCGAACTCCCAACAAGGATTTGACGGAAGTAGGGGTGATATCCGCCATGCAAGGCACCGACGCCCCTCTAAACTCCATACCTGTGATAAACTGCCAATCCATCGACGTCATCATCACCTTACGATCCAAAGAAATGGAGTGGACTGAAGTCAGGTGAAACCTTTGCTCGAGACAATGCCCCGAGGTAACCCTAGGACACGATGAGGGGTAGAATGGAGAAGAACATCCCAAATCCCAGACCATGGATGATCGCTCTGAAGTCATCATGCAAAGCCCGATACATAGAGTGGATGCTAAACCGGGCCTCCCTCGAGGTCAGGAAGCCGAGAACCTACATCAAATGTAGATCAACATCAGAATCCTTGACTCCTCATTAATAGGAAATAAGGAAGATTAAAGATCTAACTTTATACCTCATTTGCGTGCAGGTATACTGAAGGATGCCTACTCAAGTCACCCAAAAGATCTGGGTTCGCCACTTGAATACCTGGCAATTCCCTACGGGGAACACGTACAACAGGAACATGAACCTCGATCGGTACATCCTCCTCCTCGTCCTAAACATTCGGCACTTCAACCCGAATAAGACGTATCACCGCCTCCACTAAATGATGAGGCTGTCTAACAGAACGGCGTTGAGGCTCTTCAGAAGCTCTCCTCCGTACACCAGAAGTGGTCCTGCGGGAACTGCTTCGCTGATCTGGATCCATAATATCTGGACAACAAGTCTCCAAATCACCTCAGAAAGGGTGTGGTAAATTCTTACCTGGAGCTTTTCAAAATGCATTGTTTTAACATACATCCACAGTAGAGTTAAAAATGCATGACTACCCAATACCTATATTTTGGGAAAATTTTACCATAGCCCCCTTTGTAAATGGGACTATCCACATGCACATAGGCATGACTAGGTGACCATTCAGTAGCACACCTATACACAGTCATATACATCCTACATGCATTAATCACATCACAGTAAAAAATTTGTAAGTGTAGTCTAATTACCAGGATTATTTTTCTTTTCTAACTTTACTCATTTGTCCTCAGAGAAGATAAGAAATGACAGTAAAAGGTGCTAATTTGATTGTTTCAAAAGTCAAATTTTTTTCATATCATTATGTTCAGCATGGTTTAATACTAACATTTGCTATGTTGAATATTTTTTATTAAGTTATATCAGCATGCATATTCACTACTATATGTCTAAATGCATTTCATGTGATAAGTCATTTTCCAACGGATAGAAACAGGAAAAAATACATGCATACGTTACCAGGACAGTGAAGAACGCTTGTACGGTGGTAGAATATGCAGAAAGTTGCCCGAACTCAGTAGATCTAAAGAAGAGCTCTCATATTTCCTTCGCTGCGCAACTTGAAAATGACTTATGAAAGCAACCATTAGCCTATATATAGGCACGGTTGGCCGTAGGCTCACCTGCGGCTCCTGCAGGTGTAACTGTGGCACTTCTACATGGGTCCCACACCTCTGACTCGCTCCAATTAGAGTTGCAAAGGAGGTCTCACAAGCTGAAAAGGCCAAATTAGGAATAAAAGTGCTACGCGATTGAGCGGAATAGCCGGAAATCTTGGTTTCTTGTCGGTCAGAGTTAAACTCCCGTCGTCTCAATGGTATTCGCCTGAATGCAGGGTACACTATACCAATGAGCTCAGCTTTCATAGATCATGCTCGATAATACCCCACAAAGGTCCGATGCCGTCATTTGTAGGGTCACAATCCTAAACATCCCCGGCGGGGGTTACAACGCAAAACCACGGAATATCAAACCTCCCCGGCGGGGGTTACAACGCCGAAGTTATCAACTGATGAAATATCCCCGACGGGGGTCATAATGCACATCTTTCAAGTATCCAAGTATCCCCGGCGGGGGTTACAACGCAATGCAACCATTGATACACACATCAATGAAGGTCAAGCAACCTTGACGTCATGTCAACTGATGGCAAGTAAACCCATCGAAGCAACTCATCCACATATCCCCGGCGGGGGTTACAACGTAATGCAACCATTGATACACACATCAATGAAGGTCAAGCAACCTTGACGTCATGTCAACCGATGACAAGTAAACCCATAGAAGCAACTCATCCACGTATCCCCAGCGGGGGTTACAACGCAATGCGACCATTGACACATAAATCAATGAAGGTCAAGCAACCTTGATAATGCACCCAACAGGGATCTATCCGGTAATACACACATCAACGAAGGTCGGGCAACCCTGACATCAACAAAACTATTGGCAGTAACTCCGACAGAATGAGGAGATATGTTATACATATCCTCAAACAGACAAAGCTTTATCCCCACAGATCTCTTATACACAAGAGGTACCTCTATAGAATATAAGCCAATGTCTAGGATTCAAGACTTTGGTGATAGCCCCAACGTCAACATCCTTGAAGACTTGGATCGCATGTCCAAGCCATCACTGATTGTCACCCCAACAGGATTACCTAGCAATCATGCTACATACATTTGCATCATGTTGCTGCATATAGCATCATGTTTATCTTGCTTGAATTTCAAGTGTCTAGGATTCTTTATCCTATCCATGCCTTGTATTGCATGAATATGATAAAGAGGGGCATCTGTAGACACTCAAAATTTTCTGCATGCCTGTTACTAACATTACAAGAGGGCGATTCGTCTTTCAGAGATAACCCTGGAAGACAGCTTACATCCATTCCGGATACTACCGGAAGTTCAGTTCCAACTCAGAACATAAATCGGGAATTTCATCTCAAACCCAGAACACACACTGGGAATGTCATTTCCAATCTCGGAGATAACCCCGAGGTACGCAGATTAAAAGACTGGAAACAACACCAGAGAGGATAGTTCTGTCTCGGTGATAACACTGCGATGCTCAGTTCCAGTCCCAGAAACAACACTGGGAGTAGCGACTCCATCCTTGGTGATAGCCCCAAGGGATGCCATTGCAGTTCCGACGATAACTCCGAAAATGCTTGTTTCAAATACATGCAATCAACTTCAAGCTCATACCTCCTACCGAGGCACTCATACCTTTGACCCAGAGCTAACAACAGGCAGACAGGCACACCCACAGATGACAGTGAGGCATACAAATAAGCAGTCCACTCTTAGATATAACCCTGAGCAACGTCTGCTTTCAGCTCAAACTGGCGATGACCCTGGTGAAGAGTCGAAATGTCATCTTACCGCCTCAACATTTTCTCTCACAAGATGATATCGCGACATACAAACAAGTAGTCCAATCTCAGATGTAACCCTGAGCAACGTCTACTATCAACTCAAACCGGCGATAACCACGGCGAAGAGTCAAACGTTATCTTTCCCCTTTAACACTTGTGTGCCGTCTCAACACTTCATACATACATACATCTAACGATGTCCCACAAGAACCGAGAAGTAACAATCCTGAGTGACTATTACGCATGAAAGTACTTTGGATAGAATTTGAAGCTTGAAGACCATGGGCATGGACCCCTCTTCCTGACTTCGTACAACCTCTAATCCATGTCATTGCGTAACTCTCAACACAAGTGGTCCGAAGAAGGTTAGATAAACCTCGTTCGGATGCTCAGATTGAAGTTCTGTAAGTTCGAACGGATATTATAGTGCATGAGTGTACGTACTTCGAGACAACGGGACCCGCGAGGCCCAGATGCACCACGACCAAATGTGGGTACAACCATGGCTACTGCAGTGTACTACGACCATCGATCTATAAATATGAGCCTTGGGGTCACCATTTGAGAGAGTGAGAAGGAGAAAAAAAGCGAGGAAGCCACATCCCATTTTACTCTCAGATACACCCTATTGAGTGTTTCCTCTTCTATAAACATCTGTTAGATCACATATAGCTATCTTTTTTATCCGTGAGAGTGAGTGTTAATCCATATAAAGTCATAGAAGTCTACTTTGGCAGCCCGCTGTAAGCCTTCTCACATTTTATAAAGTCTTCTTCTCATATTAGCACACACTGTTATACACATTGAGAGTCGTGTTGTGTGCATTTGCCCGGACTTCGGTCCATGATTTTCATTTCTGTCTGTATATATATACTTATATACGTATATATTTCATATATGGACTAACATTATCGAGTTATGCCTCGATTGAGCCTAGACTTCGGTCTGGAGTGTTTATCCGCTTATATATATATATATATATATACTTATATATATAATTTTTGTCAAACATATCTGATGAGCCTGAATTTTACGTTCGGTGCATTTACTCTCTTTTATATATATATACTTATATATCTAATTGTTGTCGGACATATCCGATGAGTCTGGATTCATATCCAGTGCGTTTACTGCTTATATATATATATATTTGTCCATATATATATATATATTTACATTTCTGTTAGGCCTGGAGTTTCCTCCGTGGCCTTTTATAGCTTTATTTACATTTCGTCTCGCTTGGAGTTTACTTAAAGTGGCGATTGATCACTTTTACGACTTTATTTACATTTCATCCTCGCTTGAGTTTACTTATTGGCGGTTGATTGCTTTACAACTTTATTTACATTTCTTCCCAAAGGTTGGAGTTTACTTGGTGGTGGTTGATTATGTCCATATATATATATATATATTTACCGCTTTTATATATTTACATTTCCGATCCCCCATGGAGTTGCTTCAGTGATGGTTGATCAAGTCTGTATATATATATTTATAGCTTTTATATATATAATCGCTTCTCGCTTTCCATATAAACTACAAAGATTATCATGAGAGCTAGGAATCATGTGATCACAGATTCATCTCATGAATCTAGATTCTGTTTCATGATAGACATTTTTCAATTTGTGAGCGACTTGTACATTACTTTTCGTGGTCTAAATTTCCTTGGATGGTTTGTCATGCCCGTGAGGAGTTTAGCATCTTTGTATATTATTTTCTCGAGAATGCCTCGCATCTCGAAAATAAAAGCAAACAAGCTGAACATTTAATAATAAAATGGAAGTATCAAAGGCCTCAATTACTATTGAGCACAGGGTTTGAAAAACCTCTTTTTATAAAACTTCATTGCTATATCTTGTTTAAAACTGAATTTTTCTATAAATTCAAACCCTATGTATATTGGTGCGAACGAGGTACAACACTGCTTCTAAATAATTGCTCATTGATCCACACACACACACACACACACACATTCATATAACAATTTCTTTAAAAAGTGGCGGTCACTGTGGTAATACAGATGTTGGGGGGTGCCTAACACCTTCCCTCCGCATAATCAAGCTCCCAGACCCAAAATGAATCTCGGTTTCACAGACCCGTTTAGCAGTGTCAAATCACTGGGTCAATGTGCAAACCTTTTTCGGTTGCGTTGGTGCAACCAGTTAAATACACCAACTAGTGACTCTTAAAGTCAAATCGTCGACATTATACATGTCGGACCTTTTTCACTTGTTTTTTTCAAACAAATCTCACATTAACATGAGAACACCAAAGAACAAGTAACGAAAAGGGATACTCAAAAATCCCGACGTCGACAAAGATTGTTTGCATATTTATTTGAATATAAATATATATAGTATTGGCATGAGTGTGGAAATTAATTTAATTGATTAAGCATATGATAATTAAGAAATGTAGCAAAAGTGATGAGAAGCTTAGTTTAAGCTTGTGGAATTATGCCTAGTGTGGCAAAGTGGTGAAATGAGAAAGTACTAATTTAATTAATGATGAAATGGATTAAATTAATTAGTACTAGTAATAAACAAATAATTACATAAGGTGATTGACTAATTCCTAATATTATGAACAAAAGCATGTAAGGAGAAATCATATATAATAAGGTTTTTCATTCAAATATAAAATGAGGTGTGACATTGTAATGTAAATAATTATTATATAGAACTATATGATAAAAGTAAGCTTAACTTATATAATTTATTAAGTTGTGTGAAAGAGTCTTATGTGACATCAAGATGTGTGTGGGAGTAATTAAATGGGTATTTTAAACCTATGATAGAAAATAACTTTGGTTAAATAAATAATTAATATTAAGTGATCATTTTAATATCTATTTAGAATTGGAATAATATGTAATATTGGTACCCAACAAAATTATATCCTAGTTTAGGGTAAATATTATTTGAATTAATCCAATGTACATGGATTATATAATCCTATGTGTATTATATGAGTGGGTGTATATGTATGTACATTTTGGACAATTGGCAAATAAACCTAAGTATACTAAGTAATGGCTTGCAAATGCTAAGTATTGGTAGTGTCCTAAATTGAGTGTCACTCTATTTCTTCTTCTTCACGTAATAGGCCATTGGCCTAGTCCTCATTACCAACCACATAGCTAGCAAATCATGAGGAGGGGAGTGGTCTACATAGTACTCTTCCACTTAAATCCTTCATACCCATCCACTTCTTCTCCATCCCAATGGTTTAATTCATTGAGTAAAGCCAAATTTGGTCACAAGCTTTCCTATAAATGGAGCCCTTCTCATTCACAGGCATGTGCTAAATTCTCTTTTAAAAATTCAAGTTGTGTGTGAGTGTGGTTGGGTAGAGCTTATATAATCTGCAAATTGAAACTAGAGTAACAATCCAACTTTAGAGAAGGTAATATTCCTCTATATGTTCTTACATTCAAGTTTAGCAAAATTCTTAGAAAAGTACGAAAACACTTGTTTTGAGTTGAAAAGTTTATGGTTGAAGAATGCTAGAATGTGTAAATTGATGCTAGACATTGTTAATATGGTTAAATATGAAATCAACGAAAGTGAAATGAAGTAAATTGGTCAAGTAACGAATCCATAGTAAAGAGAATCGTTAAATGTGTTAAACTTTGGAAAAATGGCAAAAATCTTGAATTGATTCTTTAATTTGATTGTTTGTATGTTTGGGATTGTTAGAAGCATGCTAGGGATGTTTAGTAAGTAAGTTTATATCAATTAAAGTATCCTTACATTGTTGTTGGGTTGAAGATTAGCATGTTGGTTCGAAGCAGGGGAAATATTTTCCAGATTGCGCGCGGTCGTACCACTTCCACCGGGGGTCATTACTCATAATATAAGGCCATAGCCCGGGGAGATGTTTAGCAGTAGCTATGTCTACCGTGAGAGTCTATAATCCTACGCTCATTCCCATCGTGAAGTCTTGCGATGATCGATTTTTGTTGTTATTTTGTTTTGATTATTTGATGCAAGAAGTCTTAACTTAACTTAACTTCAAGAACATATATAATCTTTAAACATGTGCCAATGCATGTTGCAAGATGCTTAAGTAGATTTGGAGTTTGAATTATAACCTTTTAAAAGAGAAGATTAAGAGACAAAAATAATGTTTATAAAGTCTTCTTCTCATATTAGCACACACTGTTATACACATTGAGAGTCGTGTTGTGTGCATTTGCCCGGACTTCGGTCCATGATTTTCATTTCTGTCTGTATATATATACTTATATACGTATATATTTCATATATGGACTAACATTATCGAGTTATGCCTCGATTGAGCCTGAACTTGATGCAGGTGTTTATCCATTATATATATATATATATATATATATATATACTTATATATATAATTTTTGTCAAACATACCTGATGAGCCTGAATTTTATGTTCGGTGCATTTACTCTCTTTTATATATATATATACTTATATATCTAATTGTTGTCGGACATATCCGGTAGTCAGATTCATATCCGGTCAAGTTCTTTCGCTTATATATATATATATATATTTGTCCATATATATATATATATTTACATTTCTGTTAGGCCTGGAGTTTCCTCCGTGGCCTTTTATAGCTTTATTTACATTTCGTCCTGCTTGGAGTTTACTTCGTGGCAGTTGATCACTTTTACAACTTTATTTACATTTCATCCTGCTTGGAGTTTACTTCGTGGCAGTTGATTGCTTTTACAACTTTATTTACATTTCTTCCCAGCTGGAGTTTACTTCGTGGTGGTTGATTATGTCCATATATATATATATATATATTTACCGCTTTTATATATTTACATTTCCGATCCCCCATGGAGTTGCTTCGTGATGGTTGATCAAGTCTGTATATATATATTTATAGCTTTTATATATATAACTGCTTACTGCTTTCCATATAAACTACAGTATCATGTGAGCCTAGGAATCATGTGATCACAGATTCAGTCTACTGAATCTAGATTCGGTTTCCATGATGGACATTTTTCACCGTTTGTGCAAACTTGTACATTACTTTTCGTGGTCTCAATTTCCTTGGATGGTCATCATGCCCGTGAGGAGTTTAACCTTCACAGTATATTATTTTCTCGAGAATGCCTCGCATCTAGAAAAAATAAAAGCAAACAAATTTGAACATTTAATAATAAAATGGAAGTATCAAAGGCCTCAATTACTATTGAGCATGAGGTTTGAAAAACCTCTTTTATAAAACTTCATTGCTATATCTTGTTTAAAACCTGAATTTTTCTATAAATTCAAACCCTATGTATATTAGTGCGAACGCAGTACAACATCTTTGCTTCTAAATAATTGCTCATTGATCCACACACACACACACACACACATTCATATAACAATTTCTTTAAAAAGTGGCGGTCACTTTGTGGTAATGAGATGTTGGGGGTGCCTAACACCTTCCTCCGCATAATCAAGCTCCTGCACCCAAAATGAATCTCGGTTTCACACCAGACTGCTTAGCAGATGTCAAATCACCGGGTCAATGTGCAAACCTTTTTCAATTCTTGTCGGTGCAACCAGATAAATACACCAACTAGTGACTCTTAAAGTCAAATCGTCGACATTATACATGTCGGGACCTTTTCACTTGTTTTTTCAAACAAATCTCACATTAACATGAGAACACCCGAAAAACAAGTAATCTTGAAAAGGGATACTCAAAAATCCACGATAAATTAAAGATTGTTTGCATATTTATTTGAATATAAATATATATAGTATTGGCATGAGTGTGGAAATTAATTTAATTGATTAAGCATATGATAATTAAGCAATGTAGCAAAAGTGATGAGAAGCTTAGTTTAAGCTTGTGGAATTATGCCTAGTGTGGCAAAGTGGTGAAATGAGAAAGTACTAATTTAATTAATGATGAAATGGATTAAATTAATTAGTACTAGTAATAAACAAATAATTACATAAGGTGATTGACTAATTCCTAATATTATGAACAAAAGCATGTAAGGAGAAATCATATATAATAAGGTTTTTCATTCAAATATAAAATGAGGTGTGACATTGTAATGTAAATAATTATTATATAGAACTATATGATAAAAGTAAGCTTAACTTATATAATTTATTAAGTTGTGTGAAAGAGTCTTATGTGACATCAAGATGTGTGTGGGAGTAATTAAATGGGTATTTTAAACCTATGATAGAAAATAACTTTGGTTAAAGAAATAATTAATATTAAGTGATCATTTTAATATCTATTTAGAATTGGAATAATATGTAATATTGGTACCCAACAAAATTATATCCTAGTTTAGGGTAAATATTATTTGAATTAATCCAATGTACATGGATTATATAATCCTATGTGTATTATATGAGTGGGTGTATATGTATGTACATTTTTGGACAATTGGCAAATAAACCTAAGTATACTAAGTAATGGCTTGCAAATGCTAAGTATTGGTAGTGTCCTAAATTGAGTGTCACTCTATTTCTTCTTCACGTAATAGGCCATTGGCCTAGTCCCTCATTACCAACCACATAGCTAGCAAATCATGAGGAGGGGAGTGGTCTACATAGTACTCTTCCACCAAATCCTTCATACCCATCCACTTCTTCTCCATCCCAATGGTTTAATTCATTGAGTAAAGCCAAATTTGGTCACAAGCTTTCCTATAAATGGAGCCCTTCTCATTCACAGGCATGTGCTAAATTCTCTTTTAAAAATTCAAGTTATGTGTGAGTGTGGTTGGGTAGAGCTTATATAATCTGCAAATTGAAACTAGAGTAACAATCCAACTTTAGAGAAGGTAATATTCCTCTATATGTTCTTACATTCAAGTTTAGCAAAATTCTTAGAAAAGTACGAAAACACTTGTTTTGAGTTGAAAAGTTTATGGTTGAAGAATGCTAGAATGTGTAAATTGATGCTAGACATTGTTAATATGGTTAAATATGAAATCAACGAAAGTGAAATGAAGTAAATTGGTCAAGTAACGAATCCATAGTAAAGGGAATCGCTAAATGTGTTAAACTTTGGAAAAATGGCAAAAATCTTGAATTGATTCTTTAATTTGATTGTTTGTATGTTTGGGATTGTTAGAAGCATGCTAGGGATGTTTAGTAAGTAAGTTTATATCAATTAAAGTATCCTTACATTGTTGTTGGGTTGAAGATTAGCATGTTGGTTCGAAGCAGGGGAAATATTTTCCAGATCTGCAGCTACGCGGTCATTACCTTAAACGGGGTCATTCTCAATGTATAGGCCTTTTCCTTGGGGAGATGTTTAGCGATAGCTATGTCTACCTTCTGAAGGGGTCCTATAGTGCAACCTTGAATCCCGGCCCGGGTGTCAGCAGTTGATTGATTTTTGTTGTTATTTTGTTTTGATTATTTGATGCAAGAAGTCTTAACTTAACTTAACTTCAAGAACATATATAATCTTTAAACATGTGCCAATGCATGTTGCAAGATGCTTAAGTAGATTTGGAGTTTGAATTATAACCTTTTAAAAGAGAAGATTAAGAGACGAAAATAATGTTTATAAAACCTTACGCCTTTTTGGAATCTAATCTTTTGAGCATGTATTCGCAACTTAGTTACTTTTTTATATACATATGAAATGTGAATTCAACGTACTTTCTAGGATTAGTTATTTGTCATGAAATTTTAAGATTTGAAAATAATTTGAGTTGTAAACTCGTAACTTGTATTGTGAACTTTTGAACGACTATAATAGGATGCTTTATGCCTCTAGAGATAATCAACATGTTCACACATCTAGTTATACAACCAAATCTATTACATGTGAGCATGCGTAGAAGGAGGTTGTTTGGCGATGTTATGTGGTTTAATGAATACTATAGTTAGTAGTTGATATAATGAGCTCTTTTAACTTGTAAAATGGAAATGTATGAGTAACTTTAAGAAGGGGCCAAACCTAGCCTAAAGTTTCTTTAAAATGTGAAGCAACTTAAGCTAGAATACGTGAAGTAAGTAATATTTTATGAATACAAGTAAAAGATGAGCGTATGGTACTAAAAGATTTTCAAAAGTAAGAACAATGTGAATTATACATCTGAGTTGACTATGTATAAACTACATGAGTTTAAATATGTGTGATAAATGTATGTGGATATGTACGTCAAGGTGTGTGACTAATGAATACCTATGCATACATAAATAGGATAACATAGTTCATTGAGGTGATTTTACGCTATAAGTGGTAATCAACGCTAAAGGCAAGTCTCCTAACTCACACAACTTTGGATTTTGTGCGAATTCTCAAACTTCGTTTGATTCTCATATTGAATGCAAGTTTTCTAAATTCTTTACATTGTATATTGTATAACCCGAATTGTTGCCATACTTATATCTAGTAAATACCTATTACTATTTGGAAATCATTTGTATGCCTTAACATTGTTACAAGCATTGGACTTATCGTTCATAAATGCATTATAAAAGTGGTCTAAGCCTTTGATTCGGCTAGACTATAATCATGTGTTAAGAAAGCTATCCAAACCAATTGACTTGGTGCGGACTCTTGTAAATCTCTCGAGATGAACAACCCTCTTAAAAAAGGAAATTTTATATTGTCCGAGGCACCGATAATGCGATATGAGTATGATTAAATGTTATGCATAACGTAGGGTACTTTAGGCTGATCACATGTTGTACTCGTTTATATTGGGTTTACAGTATAACACTGTTAATTCTAGTAAGAGTTCTTAGTCCTTAGTGACTGCTCAGTGTTCATTCTTAATAAACCCTTAAATATTGTTGATATCCTTTAGTCTATAGCGACACTTATTAAACACTCTTGATATTTCTTGATATCCTTGAACTATCAACTATTGTTATACCTTTAAAGATTCAAACGTTATAACTTCTTATTCTTTTTGGACTAAAAGACAATTTGCACCCCAAAATTTATACCATTGTTTGCTTTTGCACCCCAAACCGAAAAAGGTGTCTAAGTACACCCCAAACTTCATTATACGTAACAAAATGCACACTTTCTTCACTTAACCGGTCAAAAGTGACTAGCTAAGGCTGTAACACATGTTTGGGGTGCAAATTGTCTTTTAGTCTTAAAAAATGGCAAAAATAATTAATTTTAAGTAAAATAAAATAATTTTAAAATAATTAATTTTAAATAAAATAATTAGTTTTCAAAATAAAAATAAAATAATTAATTTTAAATAAAATAATTAAAATAATAAAATTAAAATAAATATTTGGAATTAATGATTAATAATTAATTATTAACTTGTAACATAATTATTTTATTTTTATTTTTAAAATTAATTATTAATCATTCCGGTTAAAAAAATCATTAACTTATAAAAAAATCATTTTTGTTTTTGAAAGATTCTGTTTTAAAAAACAAAAACAAAATTTTGTTTATTTGTCCACAAATTAATATAATGAGAAATTTAAATTACGATTAACGTGGAAAATGATAAGATAAAATCAGTAGAGTGAATCATTTTAATTCTCAAATATTTCATGTATGCATAATGTATTTACTATTCACATATATTTGTCAGACATATGTATTAAGACTCTTTAATTTTTCATGTTATTATTTGTGAATGATAATGACATTTTTTTCTCAAAATTAAATATCAAGACTAAAACTTATAATTAATTATTATAAAATAAAAACAATTATGTGTAAAGTCTATCAACTCAAAAAACCGCTAAACGAGATATAAAGATGAAAATAAAGTAAAGCTATACTATATTAATTAAGTGATGACTTTAATATGAGAAATAAAATTAGAAATTATTACGAGTAACAAAATTTTAAAAATAGAATTTTTCAAAAATGTATTTTGTAAAAAATAGATTTTTTTAAATAAAATTTTTTAAAACATAATTTTATTTTGTTCTAAAAAATTTTGTTTTTACAAAATTTTAAAACCATAATTTTGTAAAAAATAGAAATTTTTTACAAGTTAAATAAAATTACATTTTTGTAAAAAAATCATTTTAAAAAAATTCTATTTTAAAAATTTTGTTTTTACAAAATTTTGTTTTTAAAAACAAAACATATATTTTTTTATGTGGCAAAAATGATTTTTTTACAAGTTAATGATTTTTTAATCGGGATGATTAATAATTAATTTTAAAATAAAATAAAATAATCATTTTACAAGTTAATGATTAATTATTAATCATTAATTCCAAATATTTATTTTAATTTTATTATTTTAATTATTTTATTTTAAATTTTTAAACTAATTATTTTATTTAAAATTAATTATTTTAAAATTATTTTATTTTATTTAAAATTAATTATTTTTGCCAATTTTTAACACTAAAAGACAATTTGCACCCCAAACTTGTGTAACAGCCTTAGCCGATCACTTTTGACCGGTTAAGTGAAGAAAGTGTGCGTTTTGTTAGGTATAATGAAGTTTGGGGTATACTTAGACACCTTTTTCGGTTTGGGGTGCAAAAGTCAACAATGGTGTACAATTTGGGGTGCAAATTGTCTTTAGTCTTTTTTTTGCTATATTACTTGCTGGGCAAACTTGTTGCTCATTCTTGCTTCCCTAAAAATATTACAGTTAAGGCAGAGCAAGACGGTACATCGGTAAAGGACAAGGGAAAGGACAAGCCTACAAAATAACTTAGTCCTTTAAGTGTAGAAGTGTTATTATTACTGATATGCTTCTTATGATGTATTTAAGGATGATTAAGTTATGTTTAAGTTTAATCATTGGATTGTTGTAGTAATGGTTGCGGTACCTTGGGACCCGAATATTTATATTATATCAATATAAATTATTCTGTTATTTCTGTTGTTGATGATTTTAGTATGATATTATAATTAGTACGTGACAAACTAAATTCGAGATATGAGTGTCTGAATTTGGGGGCGTCACACAAACAACAATGTAATGATACTTAATTGATATAAACATACTACTAAACATCCCTAACATGCTTCTAACAATCCCAAACATACAAGCAATCAAATTCAAGAATCAATTCAAGATTTATGCCATTTTTCCAAAGTTTAACACATTTAGCGTTTCTCTTCACTACGAATTCGTTACTTGACCAAATTACTTCGTTTAACTTTCGTTGATTTCGTATTTAACCATATTAACAATGTCTAGCATCAATTGACACATTCTATCATGCTTTAACCATAAAATTTTCAACTTAAAACAAGTATTCTAGAACTTTTCTAGGAACTTTGCAAAACTTGAATTTAAGAATATAGTTTAAGAATTATACCTCTTGAAGCTAAATTGACAATCCTTGAATCTTAACTTCTGATTTCTCCCAACTTCACAACCACTCACTCACTAGAATTCTCAGAATTTCAAATATGAAGAATAAAGAAGAGGGTCTCTATTTATAGAAGAACCATGGACCAAGTTTGGGTTTTGCTCCATGAATTAAACCATTGGAATGAAGAAGAAGCTGATGGGTGTGAAGGATTTGGTAGAGGAGTACTATGTAGACCACTCCCTTCCTCATAATTTGCTCGCTCTGGGTTTGGTAATAAGGGACTAAGCCAATGGCCTATTACGTGAAGAAGAAATAGAACAAGACACTCATTTTGGGACAACTCTCTATTACTCAGCATTTGCCAACCACTACTAGCATATATGGGTTCATTTGATATTTGTTCACAAATAAGCATATACACCCACTTATACATTACACATAGAATTTATATAATCCATGTACATTGGTTTATTTCAAATAATATTTACATTAGACTAGAATATACCTTAGTTGGGTACCAATATTACTTATTATTCTAATTCTACATAGATATTAAAATAATCATTTAATATTAATTATTTATTTAGTCAAAGTTATTTTCCCTTCTAGGTTTAGAATACCCCTTTAATTACTCCCACACACATCATGATGTCATATAAGACTTTCATATAACTTAGTAAATTACTTAAGTCAAGCTTACTTTTATCATATAGTTTTATATCATAATTATTCATATTCCACTGCCACACCTCATTTTATATTGAATGAAAACCTTATTATATATGATTTCTCCTTACATGCAATTGTTCATGATAATTAATGAATAATAATTAGTCAACCATATTATGACATTATTTATTTATTAATAGTACTAATTAATTTAATCCATTTCCTCATTAATTAAATTAGTACTTTCTCATTTCACCACTTTGCCATATTAGGCATAATTTCACAAGCTTAAACTAAGCTTCTCATCACTTCTACTACATTACTTAATTATCACATGCTTATTCAATTAAATTAATTACCACAACTCATACCAACACTATATATATATATATATATATATATATATATATATATATATATATATTCATATTCCAATAAATATTTAATAATCTTTATTCTCAATATTATAATTTATAAAAATTAGCGGGTATTATAGGAGTGATGGTCCAAGCTAGTGGCTATAGTAATCCTCACTATTCTATTAAATTGTGTGATAATAAATGTAATGAGGACTTCATTTGAGTTTGGATATTGTCTACGAGACAATATTAGTGTTAAAACTCTCAGCTACGTTTTGTCGTATTTTACACGACAGTTGTATAATTAAGTTTGTATTTGAATTATGTACAATGTATTTGGTGACTCAGAATAGGTTGTGTATACCTATTTTGGGGGCGTCACAGTTGGTATCAAAGCCATAAGTAAAGAGCCACGAGCCTTTATCTGGTGATTTCCAAGTCTTGGGATGCACCGAAGCCAAACTTTCCGTAGGGGACGCTGTGAATAACAGTGACAGGTTAATAGGTATCATTGTGAGGTGCTATCCAAGACTTGGATGTTCAGAGGCTTTCTGCAATTCATACAACATCAGGCGAGAGAGACTCCTGTTCAAAATGCAGGTGGAAATACTGGCAACTCACGGATGGTCACTGGTAAGTAGTTCAAGGAGCTGGGGCCACCGAAGTTTTTGGGAAAGCCAGAACCACTTAAGGCAGATACGTGGATTAAGTAGATCACCAAGATATTTGATGTCTTGGGATGCTCCAAGAAGCAAAAGGTTCCCTTTACCACCTTTATGTTGCGAGGAGAGGCAGATCATTGATGGGAATCTGTAAAACGTACTCAGCCCGTCGTATTAAAGATGTCTTGGGAGAAGTTCCAAGAATTGTTCAACGACAAGTACTTTCCCGAAAGTATTAGTCACATGAAGGATGTTGAATTCATCAAGCTGGAGCAAAACAATATGACCGTGTCGCAGTACGAGGCTATGTTTGCGGAGTTATCCCGGTTTGCATCCCATTTGGTTGATAATGAGGAGAGAATGACGCGAATGTTTCTACGAGGTTTGATACCCGAAATACGTCAATACCTCATTCCACACAAACTTTGCTTGTATTAAGATTTTGTGAATAGGGCTCAGTTATTGGAGCGCGATAATGAGTCAACTCAACCAAGAGATAGCAGCCGGCGAAATGATAATACCAGTGGTAGCAATCATCAAAGAAGTAACAACAAACGTGGAAGAAATTAACATGCTAGAAATGGTAACCACTTCGGTGGTAACCCTGGCCAAAATAATAGAAGAAATGAGTCAAATGGAAATTTCAAGAAGAAAAGGTTCAATAATAATGGAAGGACAGCAACACCAACACCTATTTTTAAGGAAGGAGAACGACCACCGGTCGTATGTTACAAATGCGGAGGAGAGGGACACATCAGTCCAAACTATGCGTAGTAATCCAATGCGTGTTACAATTGCGAAAGAGAAGGCCACCTAGCACGATTTTCTCGTGTAGTGAAGATAAGTCCAGCTGGGGTGGTGACACCAAATGCCGTCCCAGATAAGTCAAAATTGGTAGTTCATGGGAGAGCGTTTGTCGTGACCTCCCAAAAAGCGAGGAACCCAAATAAAGTTATCACGGGTAAGCTAATCATAAACTCTTTCGAAGTCTATACCTTATTTGATACCGGTTCTACCCATTCTTTTATTTCTCCTACTTGCGCTCAAAGTTTAAATTTAACTCTGGAGAAATTAGACTTTGACTTATCTGTTGAAACTCCGTTGGGAGAAACCTTCATTACATCCACGGTTTATAAATCTTGTTTGATTCAAATCGACAACCTCATGTTACCTGTCGATCTTATCTCTTTGAAAATACTTGCATTTGATGTGATTTTAGGGATTGATTGGTTAACTACTCATTATGCTAAAATTAATTGTTTTCATAAGGTTGTTAGCTTTCATATTCCTAACCAACCTATTATGCGAATTCAAGCAACTAAACCACTAAAGTCAATCACTATCATATCAAGCCATAAAGCCATTCATTTATTGAAAAATGGATGTCAAACTTTCTTAGCCCATGTCACTGATTTAAATAAAAATACATTAGATTTGAATGATATTTCTATTGTTAATAAATTTCTTGACTTATTACCTGAAGAACTTCCTGGCCTACCCCCAGAGCGTGAAATCAATTTTTGTATCGACCTTGAACCCGGTACAAAACCCATTTCTAAAGCCCCATATCGAATGACTCCTATTGAGCTTTAGGAGTTAAAAACCCAACTACAGGAGTTTTTAGACATCGATTTCATTCCTCCTAGTACGTCTCCTTGGGGTACTCCTATTCTATTTGTAAAGAAGAAAGATGAGAGTATGCGACTTTGAATTGATTATCGGGAGTTGAATCATGTCATCGTCAAAAATAGGTACCCGTTGCCTCACATTGATGACCTGTTTGACCAGTTGCAAGACGCTACATTCTTTTCAAAGATCTATCTTCTTTCTGAATATTATCAGTTAAAGATTAAAATTGATGACATTCCAAAGACTACTTTTAGAACTCGATACGGGCATTACGAATTCCTAGTCATGTTTTTTGGATTGACTAATGCTATTGCTGCCTTCATGGATATGATGAACCGAGTATTCAAGGAATATTTAGATCATTTTGTGGTTGTCTTTATTAATGACATCCTCATTTACTCCAAAAGCCGTGAAGATCATGAGCAACACTTAAAGCTGATACTCCAAAAGCTTCGTGAAAACAAGCTATATTCCAAGTTGAAGAAATGCGAGTTCTGGCTTAAGGAAGTAGCATTCCTTGGGAACGTGATATCAAATCATGGAATATCTGTTGACCCAGTAAAGATTGAGGCAATACAAAGCTGGGAGCAACCTAAGTCAGTGACCAAAGTACGTATCTTTCTGGGCTTAGCTGGTTATTATCGGTGATTCGTGGAATGGTTTTCTTGAATCGCCACTCTGTTAACTCAGCTAACTCGAAAAGATATAAAATTCGCTTGGAGCGAGGAATGTGAGAAGAGTTTTCAAGAACTCAAGATGAGACTCATTTCAACACCTGTACTGACAATACCATCTGGTTCGGAGGGATTTGTCATCTACAGTGATGCTACAGGCAGATGGTTAGGATGTGTTCTCATGCAACATGAGAAAGTCATAGTCTATACCTCACGATAACTCAAAGAATATGAGAGGAATTATCCTACTCATGATTTAGAGTTGGCATAAATCGCTTTTGCGCTTAAAATCTGGAGACATTAGTTATATGGGGAGAAGGTGGAGATCTATACGGATCATAAAAGCCTCAAATATTTCTTCACACAAAAGGAACTCAACATGCGACAATGATGTTGACTCGAGCTGTTGAAAGATTACGATCATACCATTCAATACCATCCTGAAAAAACGAACGTGGTAGTTGACGCGTTGAGTAGAAGATCATATGCAGGTACGAGTGCGATATTGTCAACGTAAAGGCCCATTTTGTATGACTTACATAGGATGGAGATAGAGTTAAAGACTCCAGGGACCCAAGTGATGATGTCAAATATACGAGTAGAACCAACTTTAATCGATAAAGTTAAAGATGACCTGGAGCTGATGCGTATGAAGAAGAAAGTGCAAGAAGGTGCTATTCCAGAAGTAAGAATCAATGAAGAAGGAATACTTCAATTCAAGTCTAGACTTTGTGTTCCTAATGACTCTAATTTGAACTATAAAATCATGATGGAGGCGCACAACACACCGTTTGCAATCCATCCTGGGAGTACTAAAATGTATCGTGATCTTTGACATACATTTTGGTAGAGAAATATGAAAAGAGATATTGCGGAGTTTATCTCAAGGTGTCTAACTTGTTAACTTGTCAAGGCGGAGCATCAAGTGCCAAAAGGTCCATTGCAACCACTTGAAATTCTAAAATGGAAGTGGGAACACATTACCATGGATTTCATTACTAGTCTTCCCAAGGTTTCTCAAGGCATAGATGCAAGGGTCATTGTTGATAGATTAACTAAGTCTGCTCATTTCTTACCTATACAAGAAACTTATTCACTTGAACGTCTTTCTCGTATATACATAAATGAGATTGTAAGACTGCATGGTATGCCAGTATCCATAGTTTCTGATCGAGACCCAAGATTCACTTCACGATTTTGGGTTAGTTTGTAAAAAGCTATGATTCAGTTCAGCATATCATCCTCAGACGGACGGGCAGTCGGAGAGAACTATTCAAACTTTTGAAGATCTATTAAGACTCTGTGTCCTTGACTTCAAAGGAAGTTGGGATAAGTTCTTTCCATTAGTGGAATTCTCCTACAATAACAGTTATCATGCAAGTATAAGCATGGCTCCATTCGAGGCGTTGTATGGACGTAAGTGTCGTTCTCCAGTATGCTGGGACGAGGTGGGTGAAGCAACGTTTTTGAGACCAAAATTGGTACGCATGACAACGAAAAAGATTCAAATGATCTAGCAACGTATAAAAACCTCTCAAGATTGACAAAAGAGTTATGCTGATCTTCATCGAAGGGATGTGGAATTTAATGTTGGAGATCATGTGTTCTTATGTGTTGCTCCATGGAAGGGAGTTACGAGATTTGTAAAAAGAGAAAAGCTCAATCCTTAATTCATTGACCCATTTGAAATCCTCGATCGAGTAGGAACTGTGGCCTATAGACTCGCCTTACCGCCAAGTATGTCTCGTGTTCATAATGTTTTTCACATATCTATGTTACGTAAATATGTGGAACACCTGAACCACATTATTGAATTAGAACCAGACGAGATAATGGAAGATTTAGCGTATAAAGAGGTACTTGTTAAAATCTTGGATAAAATAGAACATATTCTACGCTCCAAGGTTATACCTCAAGTCAACGTTTTGTGGAGAAACCATGATGTTGAGGAAATGGCATGTGAGTTAGAATCTGAAATAAAATCAAGGTATCCTCACCTTTTCGATATACCAAGTACGTACACCAATTTTGAGGACGAAATTTCATAAGAAGTGAAGGTTGTATGACCCCAACTTTTATGAATAAAAATTTAATTTTCTCTAAATATCTTTTTGAATAATAAGGTGTGGATTTGATATAATGTTATAGTTGTGAGTAATATTTATAAATTTTGCAAAGTAAGCAAGTTGTTATAAAATATTTGTTTGGTCGAGGAATATTCATTTTATCAGGGAATATTAAATGCGACGACTTACGATCATTGGTGGACCCCACAATGAATTACTATCGGTGTGAGAAAACGCATATAAATAACTTTTATAAAAATAACGGCAAAAGTTTTACTGGTTAAGCTGTTGAAATACCCATTGATAAAAGTAAAATGTCTGGCATTATTAGTTGCATAGTAGCACACGGTATTGATTATTGATGTTTACGTGAGAAGTCACGCAGTTTTATTCAATTATTGCCACAATAATTATTGCATAGTATCTCACATTATTGATTCAATTATTGTCACAATATTTTGTATTATTAAATCAATAATTGAGACGACAAAGTTATTCATATTATTATTTGTATTATTGATAATGTCTAGAAAGTTCTGTCGAGGAAAGGGGTTTGGTCGGGTTTGGTCATCTAATTGCGCGCCAATAAGAAGAAATCCTTATCGAAAAGCTCCCTCTTTCCTAGGAATGATCTGGTTGTTAATATTATGAGTTATAATATTAATGATGAATAAATGTTGTTAAAAATGTGTTTCGTGAAGCCAAGTGAATTGAGATAAATAGAGGGTTTTTATTGAAGTATTAGATTGTAAATTTTGCTTATTATATGGACCCCCACTTACTCATTTTTAAAATAATGCGACATAAAGTTATAAAGTATGTTAGTATATATATATATATATATATATATATATATATATATATATATATATATATATATATATATATATATATATATATATATAAAGTGAGTGAGTGTCTTGTGTGTGTGTAAGTGTGTGTGTGTTGTGGATGAGGTGTGAGTGGTGGTGGTTGATATATATATATATGTGTGTGTGTGTGTGTGTGTGTAAGACCCCAAATTTTATGAATAAAGATTTAATTTCTCGAAATATTTTTTAATATTAAGGTGTGGATTTGATATAATGTTATAGTTATGGGTAGTATTTATAAATTTTGCAACGTATGCAAGTTGTCATAAAATATTTGATTGGTTGGGGAATATTCGTACGACGACACAATCATTGGTGGATCTCACAACGGAATTACTGTCAGAATGAGAAAACGACAGAAATATCTTTTTATAAAAATAACACCAAAAGTTTTACCGTTAAACTGTTGAAATACCCAGTGATAAAAGTACAATAATACACGTGGTTGTATAGTCGCACACGGTGTTGTACATTATCTTTGATTATTGCTGCTTACATGAGAAGTCACTCAGTTATACTCAATTATTGCCACAATAATTGCTGCATAATATCTCTCATATTATTGATTCAATTATTGTCACAATATCATCTGCATAATATTTTATATTATTAAATCAATAATTGAGATGATAAGGTTATTCATATTATTATTTGTATTATTGAAGATGTCTAGAAAGTTCTGTCGAGAAAAAGGGTTTGGTTACCTAATTACGCGCCAATAGGGAGAAATCCTTATCGGAAAGCCCCCTCTTTCTTGAGAATGATCTGGTTGTTAAATATTGTGAGTTATAATATTAATGATGAATAAGTTCGTGTTGATTAAAGATGAAATTATTGATAAAAAAATATTTTCATTGTGTTGGGATTATTAGTGTTAGTGGAAATCGACATTTATTTCGATAATAATTGATTTCTGGATGTTAAATTGACCAATCGGGTAATTAATCGGATAAATGAGCAATTAATTGTTATTAGTTCACATGCATATAACTATTTGTTCGCATGAATGAAACTATTGATTCACATGCATCTACTATTAGGGAAGGTGGTGCAAGTTTGATAATACTTGTAGGACTAAATTAAAAATGGAGTTATAGATGAAGGTACTATATTGTAATAATTCGAGCCCCTAAACGTGCAATTAGCGAAACTATATTTTCCTATAAATAGAAGCTCATTCTTCTTTCATTCTCACCAATTCACTAAGACTCACAAGAGCAATTATAGAGAGAGAAGCTATAAAGAGAAAGAAGAAGAGTATTCTGCTACATCACTATTGCAATATCCAGTCTTCTACTAAGGTAAAATATTATTTCTTTTCATTATTAAATAAGGATATTATTTTTGTTCAATATCCGTATGAAATAATATTTTCTTCTATACTTTGTAGTATGTAAGTAATATTATTTTGTTTCAGATTCCAAATTCTACACTCATTTTGTTAAAGTATTGCTTCTATACTCCGTGAAATTAGTAGAATAACTTTGAAATTTGCATTTCATCAAGTATCGTTTCACAAGGATAATTTTCTAAACATTCTTGTTAAATTTTAAGCTTTTCATGGCGGAGTACTATTCATGGGTACTATTCATTTATATGACACTATTCATACGTACGGTACTATTCACAGAGTACTATTTATGGGAACTATTCATAAATAAAATACTATTCATAAATACGGTACTATTCACAAATTACTATTCATGAAGTACTATTCATAAAGTACTATTCATATGATACTATTCATGAAGTACTATTCACGGGGTACTATTCAAAAAGTACTATTCATGGGGTACTATTCACCCGGGGTACTATTCATGACAAAAATTAATTTTTTCTGTCCATTGATACAATATTATTCTTGAATTTTACTTTACAAAGCAGTATCATGTTGACAAATTAGGCATTATTGAATTCTGGATAAATTAAATTATAAATATTTAAAAATTTATCCTTTGCTTTCATTTGATTGAATTCTTATATCATTGTCATCATCCTCATGCTTATATTGTGATGAAAGTCATCTTTGGCCGTATTGCATAGATGAACTGTTGATTAGTATGATTATGACCAGGAATTATTTGGTATAATCATGACCCGTAATGTTTCAAATGATGTTGTAACGATTCAAAATTTTAAATTATAATTTAAATATTTATTGAGTTATATAAATATTATTTGAGGTGTTTATTGTTAAATAAATATTTTATTAATGTGATGGTTGATGAATCTAAATTTATTAGAATTTTTCTAAATTAAATTAATTTATAATTTAGAGAGTTGTAAAATAACATGAGATGTTATCTTTGTTGTTTTGATTTAATAATTTAGATGGTATATTAAATTATTAAATAAAGTTATAATAAATTATAATTTTGTGATATTTGCTAAAAGACTATATTTAATTAAAATATAGTATGTGATTAATTTAATGGGTTAATGTTGGATATAGAAATCCAAATAAATAATATGTGATTATAAATTATAAACTAAAGTGTTTATTAAAATAAATTAAAAAGGATATAAATTAATTTTTTTCCAAACAAGGCTTAAGTATTTTAATTCTTTAAAATTTAAATGGTTTTACCAAACAAGCCTTATGGCTTTTGGTTTTCTAATTTTTGAATTTAAATAAAATCAATAAAATAATAAATATAATATATTTATAATATATACATTATTGTGATAACTGATAATAGCTATTAAGGCCATATCCGTTTCTTTTGTTTACGCTTATTATTCAGTTGGTTTTTGCGCATAACTTAGTTTGCTAGCCTATAGAGTACAGAGAGTTGAGAGAATTGTGAGGGAACTTAAGCAATCTCCAGCAATTTTAGCAAGGATTACAAGAGTTAGAAAGGATTACCAAGCAATTTGAAGGTATGTTCACAACCTTAGTGTTATATATATATATATATGAGGCTACGACAAATTTTTATATAATCGGTGAATTGCAAATTTGTTGAATTTTTGCTATACAATGGGATTACTTATGATTACATGAGTTTATGATGATTAGATATTATCTTTAAACAATAATTGCATGCTTTTCAGTTTACAGTAGAAGAAATTTTTTGACAGTATATGTTTGTGTGTATTTTTCATATGGCTCATGTAAGTACCAATTTTGATGGCCAAATTGCATGCTAAGTTGTTAATTGAGTTTTGTATATGTTAGTTAATTAAGAAACGAGCATAACGTAATTCGAATGAAGTGATTTGGACAAGTATTGGATTCACAGTGATGAATTTTGTAAAGGATGTCAAGAAAATTTAGTTTTTCATGAAAACATGAAAATTGAGAAATTAAAATAGTTTTAGTTGTTGTTAAATTATGCTAAGTGGTTGAATATGTTAGCAATCATGTTTATGATAGTTGTATATTTATTTTACATGTTATTATCAACATTTGGTGGGTAAAATTTGTGTTTGTTGGGCTAAAATTGACTCTTTGTTCATTAGCCTTCTCTGCGTCTGTCGATTGCATCAGTAGCAATTGTTGTACGGTGCCAAGGAGAAAAAAATGGTAGCATTACTTGCAGGGTCGAACCTTTGTATGGTAAGCGCATTGCGCCGTACCACAGTTTAAGATTACGACTTCTCTGCTGCTGCAGAGACTTGGGAAAGCTTATCATAACATGGTCTGAAATTATGTTAGCATGTTAAATGTGTAATGTTAAAGTTAACATAATATAGTGAATTGTGGTTAGTAAGTTCAAAGTTGCAAAAATGATTAGTAAATCGAAAATCGTTATGTGATAATTTAGTATACACATGAGCGTTAGATAAGTGTTCTTGAAAGTATAACACTTGGAATTTCTGAAATGTAAGTGGTAATGAAAGACTTGTGCTTCAATGATAAGTTTAGATAGAAGTGTATATGTTTTGGTATGTTAGCATATCTAATAGTTATTGTGGTTCTAAAATTATGTGTAGGTGATCGTGAGTTTAATTTTATAGCTTACGCTCAAGGCAAGTTTCTAAACCCTGTCTTTTTACATTGAGAAAGCTTTCTAACTCTACACTTTTTTTTGAGTTAGTTCTATTATTACATTGTGTAACTTTATTCTTTTGATTGAACAAGCTATTTATCTTAACTGTTATTGAATAAGTCAATTGTTCCTAAAATTCATTCGAGCAAACTTTAACTCTAATGTTATTTGAAATTCTCATTTGATTGATTCATTCTAACCTGTTTATAGTTAAGCAAGTTTCTTAAGTTCTATTCTTGTATAATGAATGCAGTTTCTGAACTCTTATCTTTATTATTGAACTATTTTAATTCTTTGCATAAGTTAATACCATGTTGAGCAAGTTTTTAGTTTCCAGCTTGCTATCAGTTAATGTACGTTCAGTAATTTCATTTCTAATGTTATAAGACTCTAACCTTAGCTTATTTACTGTTCAAGCAAAGGTTAACTATTTTATTCATTTTGCTGAATACTTATGCTCTATAGTTATTTCAGGCATGAGTTTAATATGTATAATCAGTTCACTATGATTCTCAATTGTTCTATGTTATGTTATTATTAATCAACTGTTGTGTTATCTAACACTATTGATTCAACTAGTCCTCTAGTTGATGTTTGTTAAACTTCAAATTACACTTGAAAGCTTATGCAAACCAAACTTTCTTTGGTGCGGACTTGTACTTTAAATACTGAGATGAACAACCCTATTATTATTAGGGGATAATTTACGCTTAGCGTTAAAATGTTTGTGCACAATACATTGTACAAAGGGTGATTCCCCTAAGTGCGAGGAGTCCTTATAGTCTTATATTTGTTAAAGTTGGAGTTGAAAGATTACTTTATAGCTGTGGACATAGTTCATGGTCTTATGACCCTCAGTTAGATATATTCCATATTTTGGATTCCAGTTTTTGATTATCATTGTTAGAGTACTATCCAGTTTTGATTAGCCTATTCATTGACAATTATTATTGTTATTCTCCTATTGATTCATTGTTATATCCAGTGAGCAATTGTTTTGCTCACTCTTGCATATTTATATACTCATTGCAGCTAAAGTTGAGAAGGTAGATGTGTGACGTCCCCAAATTCGGGTACTTTTTATCTCAGATCTAGTACGTTACGATACATCATTTCTATAACTACTGCGGAAGACATAAACATAAATTATTTATACAATAAACTTTTACAACATAATCCTCAAGGTCTACAACCTTAACTTAATACATACCTTCAATAACTTAAAAGGTTTACAATGTTATTTGCATCAGATAACTTAATAGTTCTAAATGCATAATAATCTAAACTTGGAATTCGCCTTTACCACTGTCGTTCTTCGAGCCTTCGTTTTAATCTGAAATTTATTATCATGATATAGCAAGGATGAGCAACTATTTTGCCCAACAAGTTTAAGTACAATGAAGATATATCATGATTGAAAAGGAATAAGCTTTCAAGTTTTCAATAATGTAATATAATTGAGGAAGAACATGAATCAAACTTCAATAACTGAAAAATTGAATAATTATGCTGAGTGGTCAACAATGACCATGAACAAATTTAACTGAACCTTATAGTAATGAAGGTGATCAACCTTTCATACGATGAACATATCTGACATACCTTAAGTGCGAATCAATAATCGAGATATGTGGAATAATTGTTAATAATTAATCCACTAGCATGTTTGAAACATAATAACTTGAATTTGAGGTTAGGAGACTTGCCATAATCGAATATTCAATAATAATATTAGATGTGGAATAATCAACAACAATTATCTACTAACATGCTTTGAAAAGTAATAACTCAAGTTTGAGTTAGAGAACTTGCCTGTTTGACGAGCTACGACTAACTAGCTTTAATTAAAACTCTTTGAATGACCTAGAATTGACAATGTTGGTCTATTAATTAGTACTTCATATAATTGTACGTCTATACGCTTACTTTTGCTATTATCCAGCAAATAATTCAATCACAATGTACACATAGTATAATGCACCATCATTAACCCTATAAGATAATTAATAAATCTTAGGTTAATGATTTTATAAATTTATAAGGTCTTTCTTAAGTAATAAACACTTATTAGATCCTTAAACAATTTATTATAATTGTTTAATTAAAGAATCATTTAAATAATCTTTATTTATCTTCATTTAATTACCATTTAATATTAGTTAAATAGTAATTAATTAATTATATTAGCTATTATTTAATAAATAATAGCTAATTACATCTACTTATTATTTAATGTTAATTAAATATTGAATAATTAATATTATTTGTCTTTAATTATTCTTTATTATTAACTTAAGAATAATTATCATTTATCCTATTTATTATTTAATCTTAATTAAATAATCAATAATTACTTTATTAATACTAACTCTACTTAATTATCACTTAATACTACTTAGATAATAATTAAATAGTTAATTAAATTCAAATTTCATGTAATTAGTTTAATAATCCATTAATTACATCAAAAGTTATAAATTAGTAAGTTTAAAATGATTTTGAATGAGTTTAAACCACTAATTACTTAATAATTAGCTAAATGCCTAGAACAATTTTGGATTAAATATATTAATATTCTTCAGAATTTTATAAAAATTTGGGTCCAAGAACCACCACTGGAACCGGCCGAAAAGTGGCGAACGGGCAAATTACATAGAATATTCCGTAGGTTCGATTCATTGACCCGGCGATAGCTTTTTAAGATTTTTGATGTTTTTTCCAGATTTAGTGTCCTTCACTAAAACTTGAATAAAATGAAATCTATAACTCCGATTTGGGTCCAATCAGAATCGTTGGATTCGCATCTTCCCGAACTACAGTTTCCATTCATCAACATCAAATATGGATCTGTTTTGGTCCCGGAAATTGGTCTAGAAGTGACTGCTACTGCACATGAGTTATTTAGTTGAGGTGTTCTAGTAATAAATCCATATCTCACTCATTTTTTAACATTTTTACATTCTTCCAAAGGGGTTTTACTCTTAACTCATATCTCTAGCATACCAAGAAATAAAATCACAAAAACCATTTGTATATTTCAAAATGAATAGCATAGATAACCCCTTTAAATTAGGTTTTTCCCAAAACCTACTTTAGCTTCCTTTCTTTCAAAATTTTCCAACATAAACTATATAGATGGACATGTTAAACATATTATACTCAAGATTTAACATTCATATAAGACTCTAGCCTATTAGAACTTACATTTCCATGAATCTCTCACAAGATCACATAGAACATACAAAACATAGAAACTAGAGTTTGATTTCTTACCTGGTCTTGTGAGATGCTCTCCTTCTCTTTCAAAAATAGGTTAGGAACTTGGGATGCATGAACAATATACTCCTCCCCTCTTACTAAGAACCAAACCTCTCTCTCTCTCTCTCTCTTTTCCTCTCTTTGTGTTCTTAGCTAATTGAGAGAAAATAGAAGAACAAGAAGAAGAATGGTGGAGAATGAAATGAAGTTGTAATGTTGGTGATTAACTAATATCCCCCATGTTCTTTTTGTCTCTTGGATAAAAGATTTAGCCTTATCTCTTCACAATCATGCCTAATCATGCTATTAAGGTTACTAATTAGCTTTTCCACCAATGGTGGCATGACACACTTGTCCTTGTGTGTAAGACTTCCTACTTTTGGAATTTGATTAGCTTAATTACTTTGCCTTAAAAAGCCTAATATGGCTGGTCCTATATGCTCGATAACCCATCCATTTTGCCTTTATTTTAATGCACAAATTAGATTAATCAAAGGTCTAAAATACCCTTAATAAAGTGGGCTAAATGTGGGGTTGTATTTTATTTCTTTTGGACTTCTCCTTTAATTGTTTTGGGCTATGTAATAAACATAGTTTAACAATTTTAATTTATATCACCCTAATTGTTTATTTAGGGTTTCTATTTCCAATCTTATAGAATTTAATTAATATACATGTAACTTTAACTCATAACCTAATTAGGTTTGCTTTAATTAGATTTAAAATTATTAATCACTTGAAATAGACCAAATTAATCTATTAGGTTAGTATAACTTTTAAATACTAATATTTCCTCAATACCATAACCCTTAGGTTATTTAATTATCACACCTAATATATATATTAGGTTACATAACTTAATTCTTAATTCACTTGAATTAATTCTATGACCACTAAATAAAAGTAACCCTTTAGGTCATTCAAATCTCATACCATATTTAAATAAATTATTTAAGTTATACAATTTATATTGTATAATTAAATTAAATTTTCTCTTCCTCTTCATAAATTGTTTTTAAATAATTTATTTATATATAAATATATAATTTAATATTTTCAATCATTTATTCAAATATGAATTTAATTTACTAACTGCTTCGATACCAATATTCATATTTACATATTAGATATCATCTCATATTTTTGCTTTACCTCCTTTGGTATAATACTATATATTATACCATTATTCAAATAACATATTTCACTTCTCACACTAATTTTGACTTTTCTCATAAAAAGTCAATTTGTTAACTTTGACGAAAGTCAACCTTTACACATTTTGTGTTTCTTGTCCATTACGACTAATCTTGGCGTTAGGACGCAAAGCAAAGCGATCCATGCTTCAAAATTATATCTCTAACTCAAATTTTGAGTTTTAAATTACTCCCCTCTTATTGTTAATCGTATTAACTAACGACTTTATACTTATTCAAATTCTTATTTGCCAGTCAAGGCCAATGTTCAAGCTATGTTAATTACTAACATAGTTTTATCTTGATCCTTATATCATTAACTTAATTCATCACTCCTCTTGCTAAAATATATATAGCACCATATATATTTCTATACATATACTCATCTTTGTGTAACCTCATAGCATCTCTTCATGTGAAATCTTATTTCCTTAATAAACTTTTCATATGTACTTATATAACATTTCTTAGACTATTCAGTTCACATCGAATTTTCAGGTATCGTAATACCTTATTCTTGATATTCCTTCAAGTACACATTAATTCATTTCTAGGGTTTAGAAATTTTATAACTCATATTTTCTCTATTCTCATTCGAATAGTAAACCATATAGGTTTTACTTGAAAATTTTAAATAAATCCTCAAATTCTCATCTAGGTTTTATTCTTTAACCTTTATTCTAATCATTCAAGATTTTATGAATTTTTGGGTTATCACAAGATGAGCCTTTAACTAGCAAAAGAAAGGGAAAAATGTACAAGTGATGCTGATTTGTACTTTTAATTATTGTTATGATATTATACTTTTAAACTTGATGATAGACTTTTATATAATGATGTAATGTATAATTTATTTTCGCATTTGAATGATGGTTTAAGGTTAGACAACCTGGGATGTTTTTGGATTAAATGATGTAACCCTATTTAAAAGGGAGGATTTATGTAAGACCCCGACTTATTATAAATAAAATTGAATTCTCTCTATTCATTATTCTAAATTAATAAGGTGTTAATTTGATATAATACTTTGGTTATGGGTGAAATGTGCAAATTTTACAAAATAAGCAAGTGGTTATAAAATATTCCTTTTGTTTTGAGAATATTACGTTTGGTGCGTGGAATATTCTTTTTGTAGGAATATCCGTCTGCGAGGGCGCATGATCAATTGTGGGCCCCATAATGAGAATAAGCTGTCGAATGAAGAAAGCGACAAAGTTTGAGTTTTATAAATAACTTGGCGTAATTGTTACCATTAACATTTGTTGGAATACGGTGGTTAAAATACGATGTCTGGCGTGGTTGCCGCGATGGCACTGCAGTATTGCATGATATTGTTGAATTATTGATTAAATGCGTGAAAGGCACTACTCAATAATTGTTATAGTAATTCTTGTTCAATATTTTATTTTATTGATTCAATAATTGCTGCGTTGATATTTTATATTATTGTTGTTTTAATAATTGTCACTGCACATTATTTCCAATTATCAGATCAATAATTCATATTATTTGAATAATATTATTAGATAACATTATTGGTAATGTCTAGAAAGTTCTGTCAAGGAGATGTTTGGTCACCTAATTGCGCACCAGCAAGGAGAAATCCTTATCGGAAAATACACTCTTTCCTGAGAACGGCCTGGTTGTCCTAATTGTGATTCTGTAATATTATTTGTGAATAATTAATTATTGATTTATATGATAAGAAAATATTTATTTGATGTGGATATAAATGATGGATTTATTTATTTTATGTGGTTATAATTGAAGGAATTAATGTTGAGGTGTTTTATCAGTATTTTTGTTGGAATGGAGGTATTAAAAATCAAATCAGTATTTTATGATATATTGCGTGAGTTATAATTTTTAATCCGACCGTTGGATCGTTGTAATTTTTGGATATGTTATACATATATAAGTTGAGTATATGTCCACAAATTTTAAACCGTTAAAAATGAACGTATGATTTGTTATGAATTTTAAGAGGTGGATGATTCGGAAATTAGCTTTATAAATGATTTTGGTGGAAAATTCTAGAATTGAATGGGCCCCACTTGTGGTTGGTGAAAAAATGTGCTGAATTTTATTTCAAATGTGGTGGGTGGCAATAGTAGCAGGTAAAGCCATCAGGTAGCAGGTTAAGTCTGCTTCGGCGTGCTAACATTTTCCTATAAATAGAGGGCTAAGTTAGAATTTAAAATCACACTAGAAACATAAGCTTTCTCTCTTTCTCTCTCTATATTATCGAGCGTATTTTGTGAGTATTTAGATACTTTGAGAGTTGTTGTTCATCTAAGTTTCATTCAACATCACTTGACCTTTCATTCCAAAAATCTTGTTTCTTTGAGGTAAGGATGTTATTTTCTTCTTAAATGATATTATTTTCTTGATATCATTATCTTAGAAATATTGGTTTGAACTTTTAATCAAATTTAGAACTTTTTGTATGGGTTACTATTCACGTATATGGCATTATTCACGAATCGACACTTATTCATCAAAAAATGAAAATTTTCCTTTTTGTCCAAGATGTCTATTATGGTTATTATCTTTGATTATATCCATGTTTTGATCTTTATTTTTGAATTCTGCTTCAAAATTGGTTATTATGAAGTATTTTTGATCTTGGATAAACTATAACACGAATCCCTAATATTTGTCCTTACATCTCCTTTGGATTCGTTTCTCTAAAATATTTTTCATCATCCTCAGTCCTTAATGATGATATTATTGAATATCTTTGGCCTGTAGTGCAAAGATGAATGATTAACTGATGAATATCTTTGACCCGTAGTGCAAAGATGAATAGGTGTTGAGATGAACATGACCAACTGGTGATACAAATGAATATCTTTGGCCTGTAGTGCAAAGATGAATATTCGATTAAAAATGTATAATGATTGTTGTTACAGGGATAAAATATTGATGATGAACTTTTAAATCTTAGAATATAGTAGAACTCATTCTCTACTTGACTCTTCTAATGGATTGCTGTTTTCGCTGCAGTTTTGATCTAAGACTTGTTGTCTATTATGTTTTATCAGATTTTTTCCTATTGAAGAGTAATGATAATTTGTTGTATATTATCTTAGTCATAATATTCTTTACTAGGCTAGTTGAGCTCACCCTTTTCCTTTTTATTCCATTTTTCTTCTCAGGAGGTGAGAACATAACAGGATCTAGTCGGGGTATGGAGTAATGGTTCTAGAAAGATATTTTAGCAGTCCTCACTATTTCTGTAAAATAATGTTTGAATAATTGTAATGAGGACTTATTTGAGTGTGGATATTTTCTAGAAGACAATATTTGTATTTAAACTCACAGTATGTGTTGTCATATTTTGCATGACAATTGTATTATTGAAGTTGTAGTTTCCTTTCTGTACCATGTATTTGGCGACTCAGGATGGGTGTTGTATACCTATTTTGGGGGCGTCACAATTTATGGTTCAAATATTATTTTATTTGGGTAGATAGTATGATTGTTTGGATAGTGAGCACCAAATCTTGTGGGAATGAAGTACCTAGATTTGGGGGTGTCACAGATGTGGTAAAAGTCCTCATTGGCCCGTAGTGCATTGATTGACAGATGTTGGTATGATCATAACCATGCGTTCTCTTCGGCCAAGGGTGCAAAGATGAATTGTTGTTTGGAATGATCATGACCATTGGTGAAAACACGAATATCCTTGGCGTGGTGCATGGATAATTAGTGGTCGTGATCTTAATGAATATCCTTGGCCCGTAGTGCATGGATAATCAGTGATGTGGATTATTTATTAAGTTGAGTCTCAACGATAAAATTGATGGTAAACTTTTAAATCATAGAAGATAGTAGATATCATGCTCTACTTGACTCTTCTAATGGATTGCTTATTCCTCTGCAATTGTTGATCTAAAACTTGTTATCTATTGTATTCTATCAGTTGTTATACTATTGAAGGCTAAGGATTATTTATTCTGCATTATCTTAGTCATAATATTTCTTACTGGGCTAGTTGAGCTCACCCTTTTCTTTCACTATTCTCTTTAGGAAATGAGAATATAGCTGGGACTAGTCGGGGAATGGATTGACGGTCCAGATGGTTGTTTTAATAGTCCTCACTATTTTGTGAAATAGTGTGATAATAATTATAATGAGATTGAATTTGAGTTTGGATATTGTCTAGAAGACAATATTCGTGTTAAACTCTTAGCTATGTTTTATTGTATATTACACGATAGTTGTATAATCAAGTTGTAGTTGTATTCTGTACCATGTATTTGGTGACTCAGAATGGGTGATGTATACCTATTTTGGGTGCATCACAGTTGGCATCAAAGCTTAGGGATATGATCCCTGGTTGAGATGTGAGACTAGAACTAGGAGGGGAGAGACGGGTTAATCCTTTGCTAGTATGACATACCTAAGTTATTTGTTATTTAATTGGTCGGTCAGAGTATAGGGATAATATGTGGCATGTCAATTAACCCTTGTTTTGTGACAGTGTTTGATAATGGCATCTAAAAATGTTGAGATAAGAAATGAAGCGCATGAGACCGTTGAGTCATCGACGATTAATAACCAGGATAATGTGCATCAGGAAGGCAATAATCCTCGTGTAAACAACAACACTGACCAAATAAAGAATGATGGTATGTTTAGGAACTTTTTAGAATTTATACAAAACCAAACGAGAGAGACTCCTGTTCAAAATGCAGGTGTAAACATTGGCAACTCACGGCTGGTCACCGCTAAGCAGTTCAAGGAGCTGGGACCGTCGTAGTTTTTGGGAAAGCCAGAACCACTTAAGGCAGAGACGTGGATAAAGCAGATCACCAAGATATTTGATGTCTTGGAATGCTTAGAGGAGAAAAAGGTTCCCTTATACACCTTTATATTGCGTGAAGAGGTAGATTCTTGGTGGAAATCAGAAAAAGCATTACTAACTTGGCCTTCAAGATGTCTTGGGAGAAGTTACAAGAATTGTTCAACGACAAGTACTTTCCCGAAAGTATTCGTCATATGAAGGAGGTTGAATTCATCAAGCTGGAGCAAAACAATATGACCGTGTCGCAATAAAAGGCTAAGTTTGCGGAGTTATCCTGGTTTGCATCCCATTTGGTTGATAATGAGGAGCGAATGACGCGAATGTTTCTGCGAGGTTTGAAACCCAAAATACGTCAATACCTCATTTCTCACAAACTTTGTTTATATTCAGATGTTGTGAATAGGGCTCATCGGAGCGCGATAATGAGCCAACCCAATAATAATACGATAATAATCGTACCGGTGGCAACGACCATCGGAACAATGATAACCATAGTGAAAGAAATTATCAGGCAAGGAATGGTAACCACTTCGGTTGTAATCATGGCTAAGATAATATGAAAGGTGAACTAAGTGGGAATAGTTTTAAGAAGAGAAGATTCAACAATGATGGAAAGACGTCAGCAGCAGCACCAACGCCCGTTTCAAAGGAAGAAGAATGACCACCGGTCGTATGTTTCAAATGCGGACATGAGGGACACATCCGTCCAAACTGTATGCATCAACCCAAAGCGTGTTTTAATTGCGAAAGAGAATTAAGGTCAACTAGCTCGATTTTGTCGTGTAGTGATGTGACGCCCTCAAATTTGGGTATCTTCCAACCTGACAGATAGTGCTACACGGTACTCACAACTATACATTCATTCTATTGAAACAACATCAAAATGAGTGAATCAAATACATTCTTATTACATTAACAATATTAAATTCCTTTCCCAGTTTCTGAAACCGTTACTTTCTTTGTTCATCATAATATAATTCATATAAATATACTAGTCTATTACAAGATAAACTAATTATTCATTTTTTCCTTGCCTTTATCTTTACTAGAACCCTCGGTTCGCTCGACCTTAGCTGCAATTATATAATTCAAGCAAGAAGTGAGCATAACTAGCTCAGCAAGTCTAACAATATATTATATAAATACCACATCGAGAATCATATGATTATTCTTCAATAACTGAACAATAGTTATGGCGTACTATGAAACATTGAAAAGCACTTCTCATCTCATAAAATAATTTCGAAGTATATATAGTAGCTTAGAAATTCTGAGTAGGTCCATAGACCATGAACATTCTCTTTAGTTTTTATTCATGAAAAGGACAACCTGGTACTAAAACCGTAAGTCCGATATTTCTTACGAGCACTTCTAGGTGATCAGCCTATAGTACTCTATGTTGATCAACACTCATCCATTAAACATATCTACATTTAAGTTTTTGGTAACCTTGCATGCCCATCAAATAATCGATTTAAAATACATTTGTTTATTCATACTTAGGCTTACCTTGAATCCGTACCAAACAATTGGCATAGGATAGCGTTATCAATTCTATATTGAAAGACTTGTAAATAAATCCATCAATCTTTTAAGATTAGTCTAGCCGAGTTAAAACTAGCATCGACCCTTTCTTTAAAACCATTCATGCATCTCATAACATGAATCACTAAAAATCTAGCTAACAGAAAGGTTAGACAAGCGTTAAGAAAACTTGCCTTCAACTGTCTTCAAATAAATATTCAACAATTCTTGATCTTTACAGTCTCTACAATACATAACCACATAACATACCACATTAGGTCATACACAATCATGTAAGGTTCTTAATGTATCTTACCCTTCCTCTCAATCTAATTGTTCATTAGATTTGTTATCATTGGTTATGGTTTATCACATTACATTCTTCTTACATTTGGTTCTTATATTCAATTAATCTTTCGTCGACCTTTAGTTGTATTACTTAAGGTCTTTAACATCATTTAAGGATGTTACTTTAGGTTTCTTAATGTATTAGTTCATTACGAATCAACCAATTTCCTTTCTATCTTTATAAACCTTCATTACTATGCTTGGTCTAGTGCTTTCATGACTGCGCCACTTCCCTTTTCTATGTCATGACTGCCATGAAGTCGAAGATGGGTTTGAGACCTTACTGGTGCGTAACTTCGCTTAGTTCATTTCATTCACGTATTGCTGCACGAGACTTCAGTAGCTCATGGACATTCTTAGCAGCTGCGGTATACCACTTATTGTGCCTTGGTAGGCATCATGATTACTTGACCCTCGAACTGTAAAACTTTGTGATTTTTTACTTTACGAACTTCCCGGACTCCTTAATTGTACATTTTAAGTCCGAATTGGCTCGTTCAAAATCCATTAGCTCACAAACCATATACTCTAAGTGTTCATGCAATAATTTTTCATTTTCGAATTCGTTAACATAGAATTCACCTTTTAGTTCCTTTTAACGAAAACGATAAACGTTCGTGAACGTTCAACACTCGTTTCTTCGTTCTAAGTCAGAATTTGGTCATTTTTGAGTCCACAACTCTAGAATGCCAATTGAGACTATTCTCCATCTAAAACCAACATTTCCGAGTTCAATGTCAAAATTTGACTTTCATTCTGAGAATTTCACGATTTCGACGATTAACGTCTAATCTCGTAAATTCTGCCATAACTTCGTTACTTGAGATTTTAAAATCATTTCAAATGGATTCATTCCATCATACTAACATCTTAAACAAAAATATTTTAATAACATATACATGATAAGTTCTTACATGTTCTTCATAAGTTCAAAACTTATATAAGTATAAATTACTTATTCATGGCTTATTAAGGTTTAAGTTCATTGATTACCATTCTTATTACTTCTTAGCATACAAGTTCTACACTACTCACTTCTCTAACAATTGAAGAGAGGGAGAATCATGGTTTAGGATCATTACCTTTGATGATCTATTGGTTAATCTTTGTTCTTCCTTCTTGCTTCTTGAATTAACAAAGTCTAGATTTTCTAACTTTTTCTCTCTAACAAATAAGCACTTAAGTTGTTGGTGGAAAATTTAAAAAGTGAAAATGATCTAGCACTTCTTCTATTTATAGGAAATCCTAGAGTAGGGTATAATGGACATTAAGCAATCCACCTCCTTAATTCCACCTCCATACTATTCATCTCTTGGCCATCAAGTTTACTTGGTCACCAAGATCATCCATGTGCTCATGGGGTCCACATGGGTTGCCCCATAGGTCATGCTTACCCATTGGATTGATCTACGGATCCGGTTCTTAATTTGGGCTTTAAGTTTAATTAACTTAACTTATGTTTTAGGCTTGCCTTAAAAAACCTTGGGCTTATACATTAATTTCAATTGGACTTAACCATTCCTACACTTGGGCTTGTATACTTCCTAACAAATCCTACAAGTCCAATACACTTGCTTAATACCTTATAACTTATAATCTACGTATTATTCTCGTATACTAACTCGTATACTTATTCATCATATACGACATACCATCATTCATACATACTCGTATAATACCTCGTATCATACTCGTATTCATTACCTCATACAATACTTACGCATCATACGATCCTCGTTTAACTCATTAACGCTTTACTTTTCCTAACGTTCTCAAATTTAGTCCACAGGTAAAAAATTGTGCTCGCCATACGTGAATTATTATTACATAATCCATCTCACCTTGATATTCTATCGTTACGTATTTCTTAGAAGTTCAAAAATAATTCCCGAGCAGATATCGATGAATAGTATTTTTACGAAAATTTCTCGGAAAACTTTTATTTTCGTCTTGGAAATTCAAACACTTTAATTCTACCACATAGCCAAAATCCTAACCACATCCGCACATTCTAGGTCATAGAACAACATTCAAATAGCTTACTCACATAATTAATCAATTAAATTCATTTAATCCACATAATCAAATAAAAATTTAATTCTCATAAAAATTCTATTTTCTCGGGCGTTACATTCTTCCCCCCTTATAAGGATTCTGTGTGAGACCCCAAATTTTACGAATAAAGATTTAAATTTCTCGAAATATTTTTTTGAATATTATGGAGTGAATTTGATATAATGTTATAGTTATGGGTAATATTTATAAATTTTGCAAAGTATGCAAGTTGTTGTATAATATTCGATTGGTCAGGGAATATTCTTTTGTCGGGGAATATTAAATGCGGCAAGAAAACCATTAGTGGACCCCCATAATGTAATTATTGTCGGATTGAGAAAACGACAAAAAATAATTTTATAAAAATAACGGTGGAAGTTTTACCGTTATCTTGTTGAACTACTCGGTAGTAAAAGTACGATGTCTGGCGTGGTTGCATAGTAGCACACGATATTGATTATTGATGCTTACGTGAGAAGTCACTTTCGTTTTGTTCAATTATTGCTTCGATAATTGCTTTGCATAGTATCTCACGTTAATTGATTCAATTATTGTCGATATTTTATATATTATTAAATCAATAATTGAGACGACAAAGTTGTTAATATTATTATTTGCAATATTAATGATGTCTAGAAGTTCTGCAAAGGAGAGGTTTGGTCACCTAATTGCACGTGAATATATTATATTTTATTATGCATAGTGTTGCATAGTGCCTGCATAGTGTTTTGCATAGTAAAATCTTTTTATATAAAACAATATACTTTTATAAAGTTATTCATTTTATTAGATTATAAATAGAATATATTATATTTTATTTAAAAGATTTTGTTTTATTAGAATATTTTATTAAATCAATCTGGACCGTCCGTTTAAAGTGAATCAATCTGGACCGTTCATGAATTAGTTACTATTCAATCCATTCTTCTATAAATAGAAGCTCATTCCTTCATTATTTCTTACGAATTCACTGAAACTCTAGAGAGAGAAACTATAGAGAGTTCTTCTTCTATAATCTTGAGCATAATTCTTTAGAGTTTAAGAAAGCTTTGAGCATAGTGCAAGTTTTCTTCGAGTATATCCTCACCCTACCAGTCGGAGTACTCTTCTTTCAAAGGTAAGGGATATTATTTGTTGTACCTGTAAGGGGTATTATTTCTTTCGTATTCATGAAGAGAACTTTTGTTATTCCATTCTTTATTATTCTGTTGAAATAACTTGTATACACGGACTACCCTATACTTGGTGAAATTCTTCTGTTATTCCATTCTTTATTATTATGTTTGAATAACCTGTTTATGCGAAGTACTGCATACATGATAAAATTCTTCTATTATTCCGTTCATTACTATTCTTACGCTTAGGAATATCTTGTCTCATCGTTCTTCGTGACACAGTTCCATTATTTATTATTCTATTGGAACATCCTATCGGTGCGAATTTCGCCTGACCTGGTTCCGTTAATTATTATTCTGTTGGAATATCATGTCTGTGCGTTTTCGCCTGACTTGGTTCCGTTATTTATTATTCTGTTGGAATAACCTGCCTGTGCGGTTAATCGCATGCCTAGTGATTTCTTTTGTTATTCCATTCTTTATTATACTCAGTTGATTAAAGTTTTGACTTCTATACTCCATGAAATTAGTGGAATATCCTTGATATTTGCGCTTCATCCAGTATCTTTTCATGGAAATATTCTTCTGAGCATTCTTGAATTTTACTCTACAAAGAAGTATCATGTTGACAATTTGGACGTTATTAGTTCCTGGATAAATTAATTCTTGAACTTGATTTATTGAATTATTATGTCATTGTCATCATCCTCATGTTTATATTATGTTGAAAGTCATCATGCCTAGCCCGTAGTGCATATATGGACTTGGTATAATTATAATGAGGGATTATTCGGTATAATCATGGCCAGTAATGTTACAAATGATGTGGAAAAAGTCCTCATTGGCCCGTAGTGCATTGATGGGCGAGTTTTTGGTATGATTATGGCTATGGATTCTCTTGACCAAGGTGCAAAGATGAATTATTTTATGGCATGATCGAGGCCAGTTGATGAATACACGAATATCCTTGGCACGTAGTTCATGAATAATTTGTGGTAGTGATACTAATGAATATCCTTGGTCAGTAGTGCGGGGATGATGTGGATTATTTATTAAGTGAGTCTCAAATGATAAAAGTGATGAAAAACCTTTTAAATCATAAAAGATAGTAGATTTTATTCTCTACTTGACTCTTTTAATGGATTGTTTGTTCATTGTAGTTAAACTTGATGTCTATTGTATTTTATCAGTTTAACGTTGTTGAAGACTAATGATAATTTATTCTGCATTATCTTAGTCATAATATTTCTTCTTGGGCTAGTTGAGCTCACCTTTTCCTTCACTTTGTTCTCTTCAAGAAATGAGAATATAGCTTGGGCGGAGTCGAGAACGGATTGGCCGATCCGGATGATAGCATTAGTAGTCCTCACTATTCTGTTAAATAGTGTGATAGTAATTGTAATGAGGACTCAATTGAGTCTGGATATTGTCTAGATGACAATATTTGTATTAAAACTCACAGCGTATGTTTTGTCGTATTTTACACGATAGTTGTATTATTAAGTTGTATTTGTATATTTAGTACCATGTATCTGGTGACCCAAGATGGGTGATGCATATCTATTTTGGGGACGTCACAGTTGGTATCAAATCTTAGGGATATGATCCCTGACTGAGATGTGAGACAAGAACTAGGAGGGGAGAGACGGGAAATTCCTTCGCTAGTATGACCTACCTAAGTTTATTTGGTATTTAATTGGTCGGTTAGAGTATAGGGATAATATGTGATATGTTAATTAACCCTTGTTTTGTGGTAGTATTTGAAAATCACATCCAAGAATGTTGAGAATAGCAATGGAGCACAGGAGACCATTGAGTCTCCACATATCAATAATCAGGATAATGTGCATCAGGAAGGCGATAATCCTCAGGCAAACAACAACACTTACCAAATGATGAACGATGGAATGTTCAGAATCTTTATGCAATTCATGCAACAACAGGTAAGAGAGACTCCTATTCAAAATATAGGTGGAAATAATGGCAACCCACGGTCGGTCACCGCTAAGCAGTTCAAGGAGCTGGGACCACCAGAGTTTTTGGGAAAGCCAGACCCACTTAAGGCAGAGACGTGAATTAAGTAGATCACCAAGATATTTGATGACTTAGAATGCGCAGAGGAGCAAAAAGTTCCATTCACCACTTTTATGTTGCGTGAAGAACCAGATCATTAGTGGGAATTTGTAAAACGTACCCAGCCTGACGCACTCAAGATGTCTTGGAAGAATTTCAAGAATTGTTCAACGACAAGTACTTTCCTGTAAGTATTCGTCACATGAAGGAGGTGGAATTTATCAAGCTGGAGCAAAACAATATGACCGTGTCGCAGTACGAGGCTAAGTTTGCAGAATTATCCTAGTTTGCATCCCATTTGGTCGATAATGAGGAGCGAATGACGCGAATGTTTCTAAGAGGTTTGAAACCCAATATACGACAATACCTCATTTCTCAAAAAATTTGTTTATATTCAGATGTTGTGAATAGGGCTTAGTTATTGGAGCACAATAATGAGTTAGCATAACCAAAAGGCAACGACCAACAACACGATAATAATCGTACCGGTGGCAACGCTCATCGGAACAATGATAACCATTGTTGGGGAAATTATCATGCCATGAATGGTAACCACTTCGGTGGTAATCATGGCCAAGATAATAGAAGTGGAAATTTCAAGAAGAAGGTTCAATAATGATGGTAAGGCGGCGTGACAGACGAAGACCCGTTTCAAAGGAAGAATAACGACCACCCATTAGGTATGTTTCAAATGCGACGGAGGGAAACATCCGTCCAAACTGTACGCAGCAATCCAAAGCGTATTTTAATTGCAGAAAAGAAGGTCACCTAGCTCGATTTTGTCGTATGGTGAAGTCAAGTCCATTTGGGATGGTGATGCCAAAGGATGTCCTGCATGCTGCCAAAGCCCGTAGTTTAAGAGAGAGCATTTTTTTCGTGACGAAGAACCCGAATAAAATTATCACGGGTAAGTTAATCATAAACTCTTGCTTGAAGTCTATACCGTGTGTTGATACTGGGTTTACTCACTCTTTCATTTCACCTAGTTGTGTTCAATGTTTGAATTTAACTCGAGAAGTTAGACTTTGATTTATCTGTTGAAACTTCGGTTGGGAGAAACCTTCCGTTACCTCCACTATTTATAAATCTTGTTTGATTCAAATCAACACTTTCATGTTACATGTCGATCTTATCTCTTTGAAAATACTTGCCTTTGATGTGATTTTAGGAATCGATTGGTTAACTACTCATCATGCTTTTAGTAAGGTTGTTAGCTTTCATATTCCTAACCAACCTATTATGCGAATTTAAGCAACCAAACCACTAAAGTCAATCATTGTCATATCAAGCCATAAGTAAAGAGCCCCGGTCCTTTCGTTGTTGACTTTCTTGTGTGGAATGCACCGAAGCTAGACTTTCTGTAGGGGATGTTGTGAATAACGATGGCAAGTTGATAGGTATCAATGTGACGTGTTATCCAAGTCTTGGATGAGAGTCACAGTTGTGAATGATATTTCTATTGTTAATAAATTTCTTGATGTATTCTTGAAGACTTCTTAGCCTACCCCTAGAGCATAAAATTGAATTTTGTATTGACCCCAGTACAAAACCCATTTCTTAAACCCTCAAATATTTTCTTCACCCAAAACGAACGTAACATGCGCCAAAGATGTTCGTTCGAGCTGTTGAAGATTACGATCGTACCATTCAATATCATTGTGGAAGAGCGAACATGGTAGCTGACGCTTTGAGTAGAAGATCATATGTGTTTACGAGTGTGATGTTGTTAACACAAAGACCCATTTTGTATAAATGATGAAGATAAAGTTAAAGACTCTAGGGACCAACGTGAAGATAACGAATATACGATTAGAATCGACTTTAATCGATAAAGTTAAAGTCGCTCAAGCTACATACTCAGAGCTGATGAATGTGAAGAAGAAGGTTCAAGAGAGCGTTATTCTAGAAGCAAGAATCGACAAAGAGAAGAAATCTCAACCCTCGATTTAATTGGCCCATTTGAAATCCTTGATCAAGTAGGAACTGTGGCTTATAGACTCGTTTTACCACCAAGTATGTCCCGTGTTCATAATATTTTTTTCACGTATCGATGTTATATAAATATGTGGACGACCCGAACCACATTATTGATTTAGAACCGGACGAGATATCGGATAATTTAACGTATGAAGATGTACCTATTAAAATCTTGGAATGTATTCAACACTCAAAGGTTATACCTCAAGAGTTAAAATCGGACGAAGTGTCCTCATCTGTAAGGCATACCAGGTACGTACGTAAATTTCGAGGGCGAAATTTCATAAGGAGGGGAGATTGTGAGACCCCAAATTTTACGAATAAAGATTTAAATTTCTCGAAAATTTTTTTGAATATTATGGAGTGAGTTTGATATAATGTTATAGTAGTGGGTAATATTTATAAATTTTGCAAAGTATGCAAGTTGTTGTATAATAATCGATTGGTCGGGGAATATTCTTTTTTTCGAGGAATATTCGTACGACGACACAATCATTGGTGGACCCCATAACAGAATTATTGTCGGATTGAGAAAACGACAAAAATATTTTTATGAAAATAACTGCGGAAGTTTTACTGTTAATCTTGTTGAACTACTCGTAGTAAAAAATACGATGAATACACGGTTGCATAGTAGCACACGGTATTGATTATTGATGCTTACGTGAGAAGTCACTCAGTTTGTTCAATTATTGGTTCAGTAATTGCTGCATAGTATCTTATGTTAATTGATTCAATTATTGTCGATATTTTATATATTATTAAATTAATAATTGAGACGACAAAGTTGTTAATATTATTATTTGTAATATTAACGATGTCTAGAAGTTCTGCCAAGGAGAGGTTTGGTCACCTAATTGCGCGCCAATAAGGAGAAATCCTTATTGAAAGCCCCTCTTTCTGAGAGCGACACAGTCGATTAATAGTGTGAATTATAATAATGATGATGAAGTTTGTTTTATTAGTATTATTAATGTAATAAAAGCAGAAAAAGCTTTTTATATAAAACAAAATATTTTTATAAAGTTATTTGTTTAATTAGACTATAAATAGAATATATTATATTCTATTATGCATAGTGTTTTGCATAGTAATATCTTTTTATATAAAATAGAATACTTTTATAAAATTATTTGTTTTATTAGACAATAATTAGAATATATTATATTTTATTATGCATAGTATTGCATAGTGCCTTCATAGTGTTTTTGTATAGTAAAATCTTTTTATATAAAACAAAATACTTTTAAAAGTTATTCATTTTATTAGATTATAAATAGAATATATTATATTTTATTTAAAAGATTTTGTTTTATTAGAATATTTTATTAAATCAATCTGGACCGTTCATGAATTAGTTACTATTCAATCCATTCTTCTATAAATAGAAGCTCATTCCTTCATTATTTCTTACGAATTCACTGAAACTCTAGAGAGAGAAACTATAGAGAGTTCTTCTTCTATAATCTTGAGCGTATTTCTTTAGAGTTTAAGAAAGTTTTGAGCATAGTGCAAGTTGTCTTCGAGTATATCCTCGCCCTACCAATCGGAGTACTCTTCCCTCAAAGGTAAGGGATATTATTTGTTGTACCCGTAAGGGGTATTATTTCTTTCGTATTCATGAAGAGAACTTTTGTTATTCCATTCTTTATTATTCTGTTGGAATAACTTGTATACGCGGACTACCCTATACTTAGTGAAATTCTTCTGTTATTCCATTCTTTATTATTATGTTGGAATAACTTGTTTATGCGAAGTACCGCATACATGGTAAAATTCTTCTATTATTCCGTTCATTATTATTCTATCGGAATATCCTGTCTGTGCGTTTATGCATGACCTGGTTTCGTTATTTATTATTCTGTTGGAACATCCTATCGGTGCGAATTTCAGCTGATCTGGTTCCATTATTTATTATTCTGTTGGAATATCCTGTCTGTGCGTTTTTGCCTGACCTGGTTCCGTTATTTATTATTTTGTTAGAATAACCTGCCTATGCGATTTATCGCATGCCTGGTGATTTCTTTTGTTATTCCATTCTTTATTATACTCAGTTGGTTAAAATTTTGACTTCTATACTCCATGAAATTAGTGGAATATCCTTGATATTTGCGCTTCATCCAGTATCTTTTCATGGATATATTCTTCTGAGCATTCTTGAATTTTACTCTACAAAGAAGTATCATGTTGAAAATTTAACCGTTATTAGTTCATGGATAAATTAATTCTTGAACTTGTTTTATTGAATTATTATGTCATTGTCATCATCCTCATGTTTATATTATGTTGAAAGCAATATGTGGCCTGTAGTGCATAGATGGACTTGGTATAATTATGACAAGGGATTATTCGGTATAATCATGATCGTAATGTTACAATTGATGTGGAAAAAGTCCTTATTGGCCTGTAATGCATTGATGGACAGTTTTTGGTATGATTATGGCTATGGATTCTCTTCGGCCAAGGGTGCAAAGATGAATTATTTTATGGCATGATCAGGACCATTGATGAATACACGAATATCCTTGGACCGTAGTGCATGGATAGTTTGTGGTCGTGATACTAATGAATATCCTTGGCCGTAGTGCAGGGATGATGTGGATTATTTATAAAGCTGAGTCTCAGCGATAAAAGTGATGAAAAACCTTTTTAAATCATAAAAGATAGTAGATTTTATTCTCTACTTGACTTTTTTAATGGATTACTTGTTCTGCTGCAGTTAAACTTGATGTCTATTATATTTTATCAGTTTAACATTGTTGAAGACTAATGATAATTTATTCTGCATTATCTTAGTCATAATATTTCTTACTGGGCTAGTTGAGCTCACCCTTTCCTTCACTGTTCTCTTCAAGAAATGATAGCTTGGACGAGTCGGGGAACGGATTGATAGTCCAGATGATAGCATTAGTAGTCCTTATTATTCTATTAAATAGTGTGATAATAATTGTAATGAGGACTCAATTGAGTGTGGATATTGTCTAGATGACAATATTTGTATTAAAACTCACAGCGTATGTTTTGTCGTATTTTACACGACAGTTGTATTTGTATATTTAGTACCATGTATCTGGCGACCCAAGATGGGTGATGTATACCTATTTTGGGGGCATCACATTTTGTCCGCAGAATCTTGCTACAATACATAAACAAATGAGGAAAATTTTTCCATCATTCTAATCTCGTGTTCCCACGTTGCTTCTTCAACATTGTGGTTCCTCTAAATCACCTTCACAGAAGGTATTATCTTATTTCTCAAGACTTTATCCTTCCTATCATTAATCTGAATTGGAAGTTAAGCACTTACTAACACATTACGCTATCTCTCTTTTTATATTTGGCCAACTAAAGTTCCGTCGATGGTCTTAATACATCTCAGTACTACCTGGATGTATCAAGCACCTCGAACTATGGTCTCACTCACTATTTTTCTTTTAACTTTAGAATTATTTGGAACTCAAATTCTTCCTTCAAAACAAGATTATACTTGGTCTTCTCTTCATCCTCCATCCTCTTTTTCATTCACTTGCACTCCTTGTTAACTAGTTGTACTTCTTTAACTCATTCCATTTTCGTGGATTGAGTCTACATTGTGAATAACATTTCTACCAATTCATTCCATAATTTAACTTCTAACTCCGTTCTCACCATCTCCGCTATTAACTCATTTTGAGTTGTTAACATTGATAGTTTTTCCCTACCCTTCTTACTTAACACGTCGGCTACTATGTCTACCTTCCCTGAATGATATAAGATATCACAGTCATAATCTTTATCAATTCTAACCATCTTCTCTACCTCATATTCAACTCCTTCTATGTGAAGATATATTTCAGACTCTTATAGTCCGTGTATATCTCACACTTTTCCCCGTATAAATACTATCTTCATATTTTTAATTCAAAAACTACAGCTGCCAATTCTAGATCATGAGTATGATAGACATTCTCATAATCCTTTAACTGGCGTAACACATACGCAATGACCTTGCCATACTACATAAGCACGCAACCCCGTCCTTTATGTGAATCATCACTATAAATTACAAAGTTCCTCATATCATCTTGTAAAGATAATACAAGTGCCTCACTTAACCTTCCTTTTTAGTTCCAAAAAACTCTTTTTCTCACTTCTCATTCCCAACATACTTATCAATAACATGTCCTAAAATCTGTATATGTTTTAAGCTAAAATTCACACTTAGTGAATTCCGTATCCAACTTCTCCCTCCGTAGTGTTTCCCACACTATCTTCAAATGTTCAGTGTGATCTTCTGGCGTCTTAGAATAGACTAGAATATCACCAATGATCATTACGACAAACTTGCCCAAATATTATTTGAACACTCTGTGATGCTAATGGTACTTTCAACCATAGCACCTCACAAGAGTACCTATCAATTTGTCACCGATTTGCTCGGCGCCCCTTACGGAAAGTCTAGCTTCAGTGCATCAGTCAACCCAAATGATATAACCATAAACTCGTAATGACCATAACGAGTTCTGAACATCGTCTTAGGTACATCTTCCTTACTTTCAACCGACGACACCCCGTACACAAATTTATCTTAGAAAAATACTTTGCCCCTTTCAACTTATCAAATAGATCATCGATCTTGGGCAATGGGTATTTATTCTTAATTGTTAACTTACTCCACTCACAATAGTCGATACGCAAATCTAACGATCCATCCTTCTTATTTACTAATAATATCAGCGCTCCTACTCTCTGGGTGTCCACAACCTGACACCGGTATTCTATACACCTCAACATCCTCCTAGCTTGCGTCATGGTTATACAATAAGAGCGTCCTGGTGATTTATTATTGTAGAACACTACCTTGGGTTTTCTTAGAAAACCGAAGATTCACACTTTTCGTATGACAATCTATAAAAGTTTTATGGTTAATCAACCCATTCATACCACGAATTACTTTAAATTCTTTCAACCTTATCGGTACTTATCTATTGATACTTGCTTACCTCTATTATACATGAAACAATTCCCATGAATATATTCAACGGGAGTTATTTCCTCTTTCTCTACCTTAACGTTTAAAGGTATTTATAATCCTTTCGGGAATGAACCTAATCACTTAGCAAATTCACATACTATAAAAGAACAAGTAGCACTCCAATCAAACCGCACATAATCATACATTTTATTGACTGGAATGATACCTGTTATTACATCCACTGATGCAATCGCATCTTAGACAGTCATATTAAAAGTACGGGCCGTAGGTCTACCCGACGATGGTGGTCCAGTCATGGCTAACTTACCACTACTAGCACCCTTACTTTCCTCCGACCCCTTCTTTGGGCAATTTCTTGCCATGTGGTCCATCGACCCACAAACAAAATAGCCATGATTTTTCTTAGGATTAGGACAATTGGGTGATATATGACCCTCCTGTCCACAGTTATAACAAACCAATTTTCCTTTAAGACAAACTCCTAGATGAGCCATTCCACATGTCTTACATGCTTCAATCCTACGTTTAGGATCCCCTTGTTCCACTCCAGTATTCCCAGAGTTAAAACTCTTCCTCTTGGGCATACTGCCACTACTACTAGCTCCTTTGACCTTGGGTACTCCCTCCCCTTTGCTCTTATTCTTTCTCTTTTTGCGGTATTGGCTCAAAGCCTCACTACCACCCTCCGCAATAATTGCTTTCTCCAGAAGGGTCCCATATGAGGCACTTTGGAAAACAGAAATCCTACTATAGAGACAGGGTTTCAGGCCCTGCTTAAACCTACAAGCCTTCCTTTCTTCAGTGTCCACTTGGTGTGGAGCAAACCTTGCCAATTCATTGAATTTGGCTGCGTATTGGGGAACCATCATGTCCCCTTGCTTAAGTTCTAAGAACTTAATCTCCATCCTTCCCTACATGCTTGTAGGGAAATAGTTCTCAAAGAAAACCTTCTTGAACTATTCCCATGTTACGCATCTGTTCTAGCCCCACCCTGGTGAGCCTCCCACCAGAAGTTAGCTTCTCCCTTCATCATATAGGTCGCAAAAGAAGTCTTTCGCGCCTCCCCTACGTTTGTAATAACAAATACCTTCTTTATTTCCTTTACCAATGTCTGGGCCTTAATTGGGTCCGTAGTTCCTTTGAACTCCAGCGGACCTACGCTTTTAAATTCTTTAAAGGTAGTCATTCTGGCTACCCTAGGGACTACGGGTGCTCTTCCCCCGGTTTGATTAAATGCAGCCATTAATAAATTAACGAACTCTTGCATAGGGTTGTTTTGACCCCCTTGGTTATCGTTATGGGACTCAGCCTCCTGATTACGTTGTCTTCTTCTTGGAGGCATTTTCTGATTAAACAAATAAAGTTTCATTATTATCTATTTACTTACTTAGTTATTATTTGCCAAACAACAACTCATACCATAACAAAGCATATTAAATAAAAACTTCATTATATTCATATGCTTCATCATTCAAACTATTTATAATTTGATTCCATAGCCAAAGCTATTACATTTCTATCTCGCAATTGAACTTCACAAAAGATGGGATTTACAAAAAGACTACCCTTTGATACAAAAGAGGGTTTTACGTCACTACACACATATTTATCACTCTAGACTTCTAATAATGCATAACAGCGTCCTCGTGTTTCTGATTCGCAAGAATTGACACAATATCCTGACTAATAGTAATTTAGCTTGAAATCCTTATGAGCATTCTCATGAATGTAAGACATCTGTGCTATCTTCTGGTCCTTCTCCCCCAATTCTTGATGAAGCTCATCGGCCTCATTCTTACAATCCATCGCCTTTTCCTTCATGAGCACCTTCTCATCATGCTCAATCTCAAAATCTACTTCTGTAGATACCTTAGCTTCATGGAGATCACTAATCTCCTTCCTATGGTTCTGCACAATAATGCACAGTTGCATATTTCGGTCAAGCACTGCCAGATACAATGCCCTCATTGCCTCTGGAGGTGTTGGCTCTAGTGCAGGTACCACCATATTAAATGATGCTACCTCCATCTCCCCATCCACATCGACCAACATATCCCTATACATGAAGCTATCGATGGACATCTATAATACCACATAACATGTTGATTAGTACATAATACACAATAGTATAAGCACAAATCATATTTAAATTTATTTAGGGTTAATTTCCATCTTTTAAATCTTTTGGTACTGAGTTTCCTCATCTATAATAGGTATAATATCTAAACCACTGAATTAATATATTTTTGCATGGATCCTGTGTTAGGGTTTCAAAAATTACTTTGAAATTTTTTATATTCCGCTGCGTTTATGTGCCGAAATCCCTACAATGGGCTAAGAAAGCTTGACATCCGTTTTTTAATAAACGAATAATTTTATGGCTTGATATGACAGTGATTGACTTTAGTGGTTTGGTTGCTTGAATTAACATAATAGGTTGGTTAGGAATATGAAAGCTAACAACCTTACGAAAACAATCAATTTTAGCATGATGAGTAGTTAACCAATCAATCCCTAAAATCACATCAAATGCAAGTATTTTCAAAGAGATAAGATCAACAGGTAATGTGAGGTTGCCGATTTTAATCAAACAAGACTTATAAACAATGGATGTAATGAAGGTTTCTCCCAACAGAGTTTCAACAGATAAGTCAAAGTCTAATTTCTCTGGAGTGAAATTTAAACGTTGAGTGCAAGTATGAAAAATAAAAGAATGGGTAGAACCGGTAACAAATAAGTTATAGACTTTGCAAGAGTTTCTGATTAGATTACCTGTGATAACTTCGTTCGGGTTCCTCGCTTTTTGGGAGGTCACGATAAACGCTCTCCCTTGAACTACTGGCTTTGACTTGTCTAGGATGGCCTTTGGTGTCTCTATCCCAACTGTACTTGTCTTCACTACACAACAAAATCGCGCTAGGTGGCCTTCTCTTTCGTAATTATAACACGCTTTGGATTGCTGTATGCAGTTTGGACTGATGTGTCCCTCCCCTCCTCATTTGAAGCATACGATTGGTGGTCCTTCTCCTTCCTTGAAAACGGGTGATGGTGCTGCTGTCTTTCCATCATTGTTGAACCTTCTCTTCTTGAAATTTCCACTTCTATTGTCTTGGCCATGATTACCACCGAAGTGGTTACAATTTCTGGCATATTGATTCCCTCCACGTTTGTTGTCACCACTTCGATGACTGCTACCACTATATTATCATTTTATCGGCCGCTCTCTCTTGGTTTTGTTAACTCACTATCGCGTTCCAATAACTGAGCCATATTCACAACATCTGAATACAAGCAAAATTTATGGGAAATGAGATATTGACGTATTTCGGGTTTCAAACCTCTTAGAAACATCCGCGTTTTATGCTCCTCATTATCTACCAAATGGGATGAAAATTGGGATAACTAAGCAAACTTAGCTTCGTATTGCAACACGATCATATTGTTTTGCTCCAGCTTGACGAATTCTACCTCCTTCACGTGACAAATACTTTTGGGAAAGTACTTGTCATTGAACAATTCTTGGAACTTCTCCCAAGACATCTTTAGTGCAGCAGGTTGAGTACATTTTATAGATTCCCACCAATAATCTACCTCTAATCGCAACATGAAGGTGGCAAATGAAACCTTTTGCTCCTCGGAGCATACATTAAATATCTTGGTGATCTGCTTAATCCATGTCTCCGCTTCAAGTGGTTCTGGCATTCCCAAAAACTCTGGTGGTCCCAGCTCCTTGAATTGCTTAGCGGTGACCGTCCGAGAGTTTCCAGTGTTTCCACCTGTATTTTGAACAGGAGTATCTCTTGCCTGATGTTGTGCAAATTGCAGAAAGCTCTTAAACATTCCGTCATTCATCATTTGGTTGGTGTTGTTGTGTACGTGAGGATTATTGCCTTCCTGATGCACATTGTCCTGGTTATTGATCATCGGTGACTCAACAGTCTCATGTGCTCCATTGCTTATCTCAACATTCTCGGATGTCATTTTCAAACACTGCAACAAAACAATGGTTAATTGTGCCACATATTATCCCTATATTATAATCGACCAATTAAATAACAAATAAGCTTAGGTAGGTCATACTAGCGAAGGATTTACCCATCTCTCCCCTCCTAGTTCTAGTCTCACATCTCAGCCAGGGATCATATCCCTAAGCTCTGATACCAACTGTGACGCCCCCAAAATAGGTATACATCACCTATTCTGAGTAGCCAAATACATGGTACATAATACAAATATAATCTTAAATATACAACAAGAGAGCTGTGAATTTTAATACAAATATTGTCTTCTAGACAATATCCACTCTCAGAATAAGTCCTCATTATATTTATTGTCACACTATTTAACAGAATAGTGAGAACTACTAATGCTATCATTTGGACTGTCAAACCGTTCCTCGACTCGTCCCAGCTATATTCTCATTTCCTAAAGAAAACAGTGAAGGAAAGGGTGAGCTCAACTAGCCCAGTAAGAAATATTATGACTAAGATAATGCAGAATAAATTATCATTAGTCTTCAACAATGTTAAAATGATATAATACAATAGACATCAAGTTTAACTGCAGCGGAACAAGCAATCCATTAAAAGAGTCAAGTAGAGAATAAAATCTACTATCTTTTATGATTTAAAAAGCTTTTAATCACTTTTATCATTTGAGACTCAACAATAAATAATCCACATCATCAAATCATCCACACTTGCTACGTGCCAAGGATATTATTTAGTAAGACGACCACCTAATTATCCATGCACTACGGGCCAAAGATAATCGTGTTTTCATCAACTAGTCTGATCATGCCATAAAATAATTCATCTTTGCTCCCTCGTCGAAGAGAATCCATAATCGTAATCATACCAAAACCGTCCCATCAATGCACTACTACGGTCCAATGAGGACTTTTTTCCACATCATTTGTAACATTACGGTCATGATTATACTTAGATAATCCACGGTCATAATTATACCAAGTCCATCTATGCACTTCATGGCCACATATGACTTTCAACAAAATATAAACATGAGGATGATGACGGTGATATAAGAATTCAATAAAACAAGTTCAAGAATTAATTTATCCAGGAACTAATAACGTCCAGTTGTCAACATGATACTTCTTTTGTAGAGTAAAATTTAAGAATGCTCGTAAGAATATTTCCATGAAAGATCTTGGATGAAGCGCAAATATCAAGGATATTCCACTAATTTCATGGAGTATAGAAGTCAAAACTTTAACCAACTAAGTATAATAAAGAATGGAATAACAAAAGAAATCACCATGCATGCGATATGCTTACATGTACGAGTTATTCAACGAACAATAAATAACGGAACCGAATTGTCGTGTAATACGCGCCGGCGGTGATATTCCAATAGAATAATAAATAATGGAATAACAACGAAATCACCGTGCATGCGGTACTTGACAGCATAAACGAGTTATTCCAATAGAATAATAAATAACGGAACCAGGTCAGGTAGTAAAAGCTGCAGGCGTGATATTCCAACAAAATAATAAAGACGGAACCAGTGCAAAATCGTAAAAATGCACAAACAAGATATTCCAATGTAATAATAAAGATTTAAACCAGTCCAAATAAAAACGCATTGCAGTGATATTCCAACGTAATAATAAAGAATGGAATAACAAATGAAATCACCAAGTATAGGGTAGATCACAGATACAAAGTTATTCCAACGAAATAATAAAGAATGGAATAATGAAGTTCTCTTCATGAATATGAAAAATAATACCCTTACCTTATAAAGAAGAGTACTCTCAAGCGGTGGGCGGGGATATACTTGAAGAAACTTGCACTACGCTCAAAGCTTTCTTAAACGCTAAAGAAATACGCTCAAGATAGAAGAATAATTCTCTCTACTGTTTCTCTCTCTAGAGTTTCAGTGAATTCGTTAATGAAGGAATGAGCTTCTATTTATAGAAGAATGAACTGAATAGTAACCAATCCATGAACGGTCCAGATCAACTTACTTTAAACGGACGGTCCAGATTGGTTTAAAATAAAATATAATATATTCTATTTATAATATAATAAAACGAATAACTTTTAAAAAGATTTTATTATGCAAATACTATGCAGGCACTATGAAAACACTATGCATAATAAAATATAATATAATCTAATTATTGTCTAATAAAATGATAACTTTATAAAAGTATTACGTTTTATATAAAAGATATTTACTATTAGCCTAATAAAACGAATAACTTTATAAAAGTATTCTATTTTATATAAAAAGTTTTTCTATTTTATTACATTAATAATACTAATAAAACAAAACTTATATATATATATATATATATATATATATATATATATATATATGACAATCAACAATAATTGAATCAAATAACGTGAGATACTATACAGCAACTACTGTAGCAATAATTGAACAAAACTGAGTGACTTCTCACATAAGCATCAATAATCAATACAGGTAATGTCGCTATATGCAATCACGTAGACATTATACTTTTACTACTTAAGTAGTTCAACAAAGATAATCTGTGAAAACTTCCGCCGTTATTTTCATAAAAATATTTTTGTCGTTTTCTCAATCTGACAATAATTCTATTATGGGGTCCACAAATAATTGTGCCGTTGTACAAATATTCCCTGTTAAAATGAATATTCCCCGACCAATTGAATATAATACAACAACTTGCATACTTTGTAAAATTTATAAATACTACCCACAACTATAAAATTATCTCAAATTCACACCATAATATTAAAAAAAATTTGGGATTTTATATCACCCATTCTGAGTCGCCAAATACATGGTACAGAATTTGTGACTCCCCCAAATCTGGGTCCCTTCGAACCTCGGATTCGGTCCGCCACGATACTACTATCGTCAAACTATTATTATCAATTATTTATAACTTAATGAATATAACCTTGCTTATTACAATTTAGAATGTAAATTTTTTCCAATTCCAGGATCTATGTAATGACCCCAAACTTTTAAAAAGTTTTGAATCTTGGTCATTTACCATTCCTGTTATACATCATATTCGATGTTATAAAAATATGCGGAATAATTTAAACTTTTTCAATCTCCTTTGAAAAATAATCTTTTATTGATTTCTTAACTTGAATCAATTACAATTATCTGAATAAAATTATGTTATGATTCATTCTATTCGAATTACTGTAAAATATTTACATCTCAATTCGAATTTCACTATGTACCGCCTAGTATAACTTTATAACTTATCATGTATTACACATAGTAAACTACTATCATATACATCTTTTAGAACCTAAACATGGTTCAAGAGCATCTAGTTAAATAATAAATCGATTTCCTTCAATACCATTGAACTTTATCAATCAAATAACACATAACCTTTACCGTGTATCCTTAACCTGCAAAAGTGGTTATTTGCAAGGGTGAGCTCGATAGCCCATCAATCTAACAGTTTTCATGCAGCACATAGCATATAATAGCATATTCAGTTCATGCATTCATAATCAATTAATATTTACTACGCATGTTACTTCACACATAACAGGCATAGAGGTTTAACAATATAGGCATATCATCAAAGATCAATTTTCACATTTCATACATATCTCATATGCATTTCATGTATATACATCAACATTTGCATAGCATAATATAGCTCAACTAACAGTTATCGAATTCATATAACAAATAGGAACTGAAAGACTTAGCTGATTCGTATTTTATGAACTACAACTTAACTGCTTAATGCTTATCTGCACTTCGTGTATTCCTACACAGTTATATAGTCATAGATTCATACCTATCAGTAACATATTTCATGCATTCTCAATGTAATAACAATGTTACATTGTTTCCCAATTAGGTTTGTAAAACCTACACTTCACTTTCTCATCATACTCTTAGAATAGCTAGGTATGTATAGGTATTCCTTAACCACTCGTACTTGACATCAACATTCATATATGTCTATCACACACTTGACTCACTAAGTGTTCGACACATTTAAAAATCATTTAGGTAAGTTCAACCATACACACAAACGTCTAACTTAGTTGTAACTTTATACAACATCACCTATATAGCACAAATCAAATTGTAAGACATCATAAATTCAAACATGTATCATTGCTTTATATCTTGAAAACATTCCTTTAGACTTTAACATTTTTTAAAGTTCTAATTAACATTCATCTCTATCACATAACATGCTTTCTACACATTACATACCATACTGATTATATATAGTAATTATACAAGCATGCTTCAAACATCAAATCCAAAAACAGAACCTATTCTAGACTGCAGAATGGCGTTAGTTATGCTTCATCAAAGCTTAGGGACAAAGACAATCTACTACTGCCCCTTGGCCGCACTCAAGGTTGAGTTTTGTACTTCCCATTTTTAGTCCAAAATTTAACACACTTAGACACTTACACTTCTCATGCATACACACAAAAGGTCTTTACATACTTGTACGACCACTTCAAGATCAACCTTATATGTTAGGGACTTTAGTTTAGGATTTTCACGAAATCAAAGCCAAATAGGGTTATGTAATCACTAGGTGTACTAATTAGCCTTATGTTCTCATAAAGAGGTCACATAATCTTTACTACACATGCTCATACATATTCACATCTTTTACTCATAGCTATCATCGTCTAACACTTTAAAACATGCTTTAACCTCATTCTTGGTTTACTTCCATTATGTTTAACATATAAGACTCATGTTTAGAGACATAATGAAACATATCATGGCATCTCGAGACTTTAAAATCTAAATATTCATATATAATGTAACTTAAGTTCAAAAATATGCTCGAGGTTGCCTTTGAAATCATTTTTCATGAATGATGCAATATAGCACATATAAATCATATCTAGGGATATTCTAGACATATCATGACATATAAATCCTTTAAAATCTAGATATCCATGTGATGCAACTAGATTTTGAAAATATGTTCAAGTTTACTTTTGGAAACCACTTTAAATTTGAACAATGCCATTCAACACATACAAGACAACTTTAAGGATCTATTCATATGTAGTCAAGTTATGTTAACATGCTCGCAAGGTCAGAGTGTAAATCATATAGTAGTCATGCATGCTAGCTTATTATACTAAGCTTTTTCTTAAAAAACTTCTCTAACACAAAGCCTAATAAGGTGGTCATGAACAAAGGAACTATGAATCATATATCATGTTCATTTATGTGTGAAATCAGTCATGCATATCAACCACTAAGTTCAAAACTTGTGAAACATAAGTTTCCACAAGATTTGTTTTCAAAACTTGAAGTTCTTGTTAAAGATCTTCTACTCATAAGGAAACCTTACAACACAAGTTATACCTCTTTTGTAGGTGTACAAAAGTCCTAAAACCAACTTAGTAACTACCTAACATAACAGAACTCATTAATCGATTCTCGGACTATATGCGTAGTAACACGCACCCTAGTATAAATAGGCAGCAGCTACCAAAGCCGTAATCGAAGCGATAACTGCACTGCTTTTGCAGAGTGCTACCCAACTTCATTTCCCTTGACTCAAACATGTTTTCAAACCATCATTAAGGTGTTCATACATGTTAGTAAACTTCTTAAACACACTATAACATGTTTACTCATATCAATTAACAAATGAATTCAAGAAATTTCAAGAATTAAACAAACCCATCTAAAGAACATAGTTAGAAATTATACCTTCTTAAGATTGAATTTGACTCCTCACCCACTGAATATGCTTCTACAATTGCTCAGCCACTTAAAGCTCTCAAACTCAGACAATTACCAACCACAAAAACTGAAAAAACAAGCTTCTATTTATAAAGGAAATTTGGACTAGACAATGTCATTACACAAGATTGGAGTCCATGGTGTAAAGGGAGGAAACAAAGGTTTTTAAGGAGTTGTTCAACAACTCAATACCAGCCACCTTGCTAGCCATGATCACCTATTCCATAGCCACTTGGAGAATACGTAAATAGAGTTTCTAGGTCACTGTTCATGTCCTTTGTGACACTTAATTTGGGACAAGAGCAAATATCTTAGTATTTGGGCATGTAAAGCTTGGTTTGGTTCTTTTAATTCCCATAATGTAATATTAAGGTACAATTGTTACCATATTAGGAATTTAAAGATAAGTTTTATACCCACATCATATAAGCCATGTATATTAACTACACGCGATAAAATATCGCAGTTAGGCATTAATGCCTGGGTAATCTCATAATTATCTCTACCACTCACATAATCACATTATAACCTTATTTAATATTAATGTTTATTTAAACATTGAATTTCCTTTCCAGTTTCTAGAGTACACAGATATTTAATCATTTCTATATTACAACTTCATATGATACCATGGTGCTACTAGGTACCTCATATTAACATATTGTACTCTTATCCTATGTTTTATTCATGTCACACATATAACATTAATGTACCAACTCAGTGCTATAGTAGAATTTAACCAATCGAACATCATGCGAAATTGCGCTTGATTTGGTTATTGGGACGGCAAGAATCATACTGCACCCTGACATAGTGCCAAGACTGGTTTAGCTTCAAGCCAGTGTCAACTTCCATTTTCAAACTCTTTTTACATGACACGAATTAATGTCCACATGAGTGATATTACCTATCTAAAAGTTTACTCATTAACTACATGAAATCACATGATCAAACACGGTTAATCTTCCTAATTCCCTTTTAACTCACTTAGTCAATTTCCTCATTTCACATTATGCTACATAAGGCATTTCATAATTCTCATTGTCAATTCCACACTTCTCAATACGTATTACACTAGTGTAACTCAATTGAATTAATCAACTTACACAACATTAATACTTATATAATACCACTTAATTAACCAATAATTAATCCGGGTTAATTAATTAAACCTTATTTAAATCCATTCATGGATAATCCTTATGAGTCCTTAATACCCATTACATGAATTTTAATTTCACAAACTGATTCAATGCAGGCAAGGTCTTACTCACTGGTCATTGGAGCTTGGTAATGGCGTATGCGCATTTATACCAAAATCGAGAGGCGGCGATGTTCTCGCACCAACAAAAAATGAAACCTATGCTTTTAAATACTTTACACACACTCCTTAAGCATTAACTCGTCTAATCATAAATCCTCTCTTTGATTTCACATAATTTGTTACTATTTTTTTCTTAACAATTCAAGGATTATACATCAAGTTCTAAAATTCTATTTCCCTTATTAGTTTAACCAACTATACATCTCCTTTACGGTTTCTTACCACCAATAACATAAAACTCGAATATAACACATACATACATTCTTAAATCTTCACTTCTCGCCGTGTATCAATTTACTCAATAATTCTCTAACCAATTTAAAGGTATATCGATTTTCTCCTCTCGTCGACAATGTACACGCATACAAGTCTAAACATAGCACGCGTCGAGTCTTTATTAGTATTCAATATAGTACACTGAGTGGTTTTCCACAAACAACCAACAATTTAGTTTCTGTCTCGTCTACACTATTTTCATAGTGAGTTAGATCGGTTACCAATTCGTATATACCTCCGCTCTCTAAAGGAATCGTTTATCCCAGCTCCTATACATCAACCATTAAAGAGTAAGATTGCACTACCTTAGACTTGATATTCACTCGTACGTATACTCAAGAAATTGGTGATTATCAAAGATATTTTAATGTCACCAACTTACTACAATAAAATAATTCTATAAATTATTTAATGTCGATAGATAAATCTTATCCATCTTCATATAAATTCATCTCTACAATTTCTAACAAATATATAATAATGATATATATTTATTAAACATAACATTACTTATTACATAGCTCATATTACCCTATGTAACACAATACCACATACCTCGTAACACACATATATATATTTATTTGAACCCTTCACATGCCTTAAGAATTTTATCTACTAAATTCTTATTTTAATATTTTCCGAAAATTTGGGTTCTTACAGAATTCAAATACAAACTTAATTTATACAATACAACAAAAGCACAGCTGAGAGTTTTAACACGGATATTGTCCCATAGATAATATCCAAACTCAAATGGAGTCCTCATTATATTTATTATCACACTATTTCATAGAATAGTGAGGACTACTATAGCCACCATCTCGGACCATCACTCTGTTCCCCGACTAGTCCCAACTACGTTCTCATTTCTTGAAGAGAACAAGGAAAGCAAAAGGGTGAGCTCAACTAGCCCAGTAAGAAATATTCTGGCTAAGATGTTAGTTCCCCGTAGGCACACAATAGATCTAGAAGGGTGGGTTAAATAGATCCTTTTAATTTTCAAATACTTTTCTCTTTTAGTTTGTGTTGCTAATGAATTAGCATATGACAAACATAAGAATCTTTTCAAACACAGCGAAATAAGTAAAAGATCCCCTTCATTAATATATTCATAATCATACATACATTGTTCTTAGAGTTAGTTAAGTTCTAAGAAGTTAATACATACATAGGAGTTATAGTAGTTAGGTACATAATGTAAATGACATAAAGTAAATAACACAAGGGATTTTAAGTGGTTCAGAGACTCAAGCTCCTAATCTACTCTTCTGCTTTCAACTAGCAGGATTTCCACTAAGGAAGGGCAGCACCGTAAATTACTAAGATTTCTTCAAGCCCAGCAGCCTTAGAACTTCAGTTCACTTAGAACTCTTCAAGGCCAGCAGCCTTGGAACTCCTCTAGTTTCCTAGGAACTCTTCAAGCCCAGCAGGCTTGGAACTTCATTTAGTCCCTCCGGACAAGGACCGCTCAGGCCCTGTCTTCTTGTTGATAGTTATTGTTGTTGTTCTTAGTGCCTTGCTGCTAAGATATCCTTTAAGCTCTTCATCTCTGAATGCTTAGCAGCTTGGCATGATCATCCTTGAGGTGCAGTTGAGTGTTACATGATGCTCAGCTTCTTAAGATACTCAACCTCTTCTGATGATCCCTTGTTGAACTACAATGAAGATCATTCTTCTTGATACTTGATGGATGCACATGATGAGTTTCTAAGATGACTGTAGGCTCTTCTGTTAGGTACTTAGAAACTTTTTCATGCTTGACATCATGATGACGTTGGTGATCTTCTTCCTTGATACTTGATGCCTTCTTATGATGGACTTGCTAAGATGAATGTAAGCTCTTCTCTCTGGTACTTAGAGTCTTTCCATGGTAGACATCAAGATGACATTGATGCTTTTCTTTCTCTTGGCAGTTTAGAACACTCTTCTTGTAGTAGAACTCTCACTTCTACATCGTATAACTCTTACTTCTACTTCTTACTCTGTTTATCTCCAAGTGTTCTTGGTGGATCGTAGAGTGAGCTTTCGGACCTTCATTGGTCACTCACTAATTTACATTATTTTGATCAGTCCACCATCTCTTCAACCTTAACAACTTTTGCAACATCAACAACTCTTGATCTTTGAAGCTCTGGCTAATATATACTCATTCCCAATCTTCCCGTTGGAATATAGCAGTTGAAAGTAGTTTGAATTTCCTTGCAGATCTCGAGTTATTTGATGTAGACTGCAGATGTGACATGACATCCCCTTTTTCATCTTTCTGACACTGCAGTCAACTGTTTCACTTTCCCCGTCAGAGATGTCACTTTGATGCCTCGGGTAGGTAATCTTCTTTATTTCTCCTTTCTGACTTCTTGATTAGAATGTCAGGATTTGTCCTTTTGCATCGATGCTCTCAATAAGCAATATTCAAATATCACTCTTCAGATTAAACCGTTACCAATGCTTCAATCTTCAGATAACCGAACTCTATGATTCTGATGCATATTCTTGGACCTGATCATAGTGTCATGTTGAATGTTGCTCATCGACCGGTTGAGACAACACTACGATCCTGAAGAGTGTTCATTGGATCCTTAATGTAGAACACCTCTTCCTTCTCTTGTGCAATGCTTCAACACTTTTGTTTGCTTCGACTGATCTCAGACATTGATGGCTTATTTCTTGTTCTGGCCTCTTCTGAATAGCAAGACACTTCAGATTTATGGCATGCCCAGCTCGCTTTCTCCTTGTGATCTCCCGTTCACTTATCATCAATGGACTGACCCAGTGCTTAATCACTTTAGCCTTGTTCTTCAAAAGCTGACCAGTATCTTCGTGTACACTCCATCAATTCCTTCTTTGTTTGGAAAACAATACGATCCTGGTTACTTCCAAGATCGTTGTCTTACATTCACTTGATGACTCTCGCATTTCTTGACTTTCCTTAGTCGGTTTCTTTGGTCAAGTCTTCTTCTGATCAACTTGTGGAAGACTTCATCTTAAATGGCTTCACAACTCAATCTGTATGTTGATTGGGTTGGTGCTTAGATCTTCTGTTCGCTTGTATGCCATTCGTTGAGTGCTCTCTGGTTTCCCTTAGGTGGAATGTATCTTTGCATTTCGCACTGAAGGCTTCATTACTTTGATATTATTCGGAGTGCTCATTTATCGAGAATCGTGTTTGCTCTACTGATTACGCCTTGGCGTTAATGAGCACATCTGTTGAAGCCTTAGTTACGCACTCTCACGATTACGCCTTGGGTTTGTGCGAACTCACGACTACGAGATTAGATCTTGACGCTCTACGATTTCTGTCTTTATGCTCGTTATCTTCATCTGATCTTGCTCGACTACGATCTCCACCTTTGAATTGATTAGTAGACTCTACGACTCTGAGTGTAGTCTATGATTCTTGAATTGGCTTCGGTAGATGCTCGGTCGGCTCGTAGACAGGCTGTCTCTACGATTCTGAAGATGACATCCTCAGCAGACTATGGCTCTGAGGATGTTCTTCTCGACACACTACGATCCTTCCTAGTCTCTCCTGGCAGTCTACGAACTCCGAGATCTACTATCTTGCAAACTACGATTCTGCCTTGATAGCTCTCAAGTTTTCTTTGACTCCTGGTAGACTACAATTTTTGGTGCAGTGCTCGATGATCAGACAAGCTTATCTATTACATTATACGATCAACCTAACAAGCTTGATCTTTCTATATTTATAGTCCTTGTACATCACTTCTTTTTAAGGACTTTACAAAGCTGTTTTGCTTATGTAGGATCAACATAATATATTTGATCAATTAATTCCAAGTCCTTGTACATATGTTCCTATTATCTATCAAAGGACTTTACATCTTTTCTTAATGCAAGCATACTTGCATATTCATTCATTTATATCATAATCAAATCATACATAAGTAGGAATATCATTCACATGCTTATTCCTAACATTAGATTATGCAGAATAAATTATCGTTAGCCGTCAACAGTATTAAACTGATAGAATACAATAAATAGCAAGTTTAACTGCAGCGGAACAAGCAATCCATTAGAAGAGTCAAGTAGAGCATGATATCTACTATCTTCTATGATTTTAAAAATTTATCATCAATTTTATCGCTGAGACTCAGCTCAATAAATAATCCACATCACTGAAATATTCATGCACTACGAGCCAAGGATATTAATTAGTATCACATCCACGAATTATCCATGCACTATGGGCCAAGGATATTCGTGTTATCACCAATGATCATGCCAAAAACTGTCCATCAATGCACTACGGGCCAATGAGGACTTTTACCACATCATTTGTAACGTTACAGGTCATGATTATACCGAATAATCCCTGGTCATAATCATACCAATCAATAGTTTATCTATGCACTACGGGCCAAAGATGTCTTTCATCATAATATAAGCATGAGGATGATGACAATGATATATGAATTCAATTAAATGAAAGTAAAGGTTAAATTTTAAAGATTTATAATTCAATTTATCCAAAATTCAATAATGTCCAAATTGTCAACATGATACTGCTTTGTGGATTAAAATTCAAGAATAATATTGTATGAAAAATAATTTGGACAGAAAAGAAATCAATTTTTGTCATGAATAGTACCCCAGGTGAATAGTACCTGAGTGAATAGTACCTCATGAATAGTACTTTGGGAATAGTAACTCAGCATGAAAAGATCAAAATTTATCAAGAATGTCCAAAAATATATTTTAGTGGAACGATACTAGATGAAACACAAATTTTAAGGATATTCCACTAATTTGAAGGAGTATAGAGGCAATATTTTAACAAAATGAGTGTAGAATTCAGAATCTAAAACGAAATAATATTACTTACATACAACAAAGTATGGAAGAAAATATTATTTCTTACGAATATTGAACAAAAATAATATCCCTTACCTTAAAAGGAGAGTATTTCTGACTGGTAGGGTGAGGATATTATTGAAGAAAACTTATACTGTTTTCTACGCTCAAAGCTTCCTTAAACTCAAAAGAAATACGATCAATATTTTAGAAGAAGAATTCTCTGATTCTGGTGTGATTTTCAATTATAAACTAAGCATCCTATTTATAGGAGAATGGAATGATACTATTTAGAAAATAAAATCACGGACTGCACAGTAAGGAAAAATCACGACCGACTTTTGGCCGAATTCGTATGAAAATTTTTGATTTTACTATGCTACACTATGCAATAATGTGCAACACTATGCAGTACTATGCAACACTATACAAACAAAGTACTGCAAACAATAAAATATAATATATTCTATTTTATATAAAAACAAAATTTATAATATATATATATATATATATATATATATATATATATATAAATTAACCTTTGCTCTCACGACAAAGGCACACACACACACAAATAATTAAATGCACACATTATATATATATATACTTTATAACTTTCCACCGATTATTTTGAAAAATGAGTAAGTGGGGGTCCATATTATTAGAAAAATTTACAACAATTACTTCATAAATACCCCTCTATTTATCTCAATTCACTTGGCTTCTCAAAACAAATTTTTAATAACATTCATCATTAATATTATAACTCACAATATTAACAACCAGATCATTCCCAGGAAAGAGGGGGCTTTCCGATAAAGATTTCTCCATATTGACGCACAATTAGGTGACCAAACCCCTTTTCTTGACAGAACTTTCTAGACATCATCAATAATGCAAATAATAATATGAATAACTTTGTCATCTCAATTATTGATTTAATAATATAAAATATTGTGACAATAATTGAATCTATAACATGAGATACCATGCAGCAATTACTGTGGCAATAATTGAATAAAATTGAGTGACTTCTCACGTAAGCATCAGTAATGAAAGATATTGTACAATCTGGTGTGCTACTTATGCAACCACGCAGCATATTATTATACTTTTTTATCATCGGGTATTTGAGCAGTTAACGGTGAAAACTTTTCCGTTATTTTTATAAAAAATATTTATATCGCTTTCTAACTTTCAAATGATAATTTCGTTGTGGAGTCTACCAATGATTGTGCCATATTACGAATATTCCCTGATAAAATGAATATTCCCCGACCAATCGAATATTTTATAACAACTTGTTTACTTTGAAAAATTTGAAAATATTACCCACAACTATAACATTATATCAAATCCACACCTTAATATTCGAAAAGATATTTAGAGAAAATTATTATTTATTCATAAAAGTTGGGGTCTTATAGATTGAACTAATCCTTAGTTGATGAGTATTGAACTTTAAATTACCCTTGAAGCTAATCCAAACCAAACTTTCTTTGGTACATAATCTAACGTCAAAGCTGAGATGAACAACCCTGCTACATGAGATTATATTACGCGATAGTGTTAAGATGTTGTACACATACATGGTACTAAGGGCTGATCCCCCTAAGTACGAGAAACAAGGTCCATATAGTCTTATGACTATTAAAGGTTTAAAGAAGAAATACTTGATAACCTGAAACATAGTTCTAGTCTTGTGACCCTAAGACTCATTTGTTTATGATGTTTTCGTATTTGATGTATTAAGGTTAGATAACCTGGGATTTATTCGTTTAAAATATTGTAACCCTATATTAGGAGTATTTCTATTTCAATTTTATTGTTATCATTATTATGGGTAGTTAGATGTTAATTATTATGTTGAGTGAACACCAAATTTAAGGGAAGTTTAAGTATCTGGATTTGGGGGTGTCATAGAGATCTTGCCTTGCATGTAAGCTAAACAGTTATAACTCACGTTCCTAAATATCCTACACACATGTCATCATGACATAATTAGTTACCACATGATCACATTACATAACTGAATTTCTATTTCATTTACAACTTTTAGTCTTAGGTTTAACCACATGGTTAATCCACACACCTTATTTATTAACACTCCCCAACTTTTATGAATAAAGATGAATTTTCTATAATTATCATTTTTTGAATATTATGGAATGAATTTGATATAATGTTATAGTTGTGGGTAATAGTTATAAATTTTGCAAAAAATCATGAAGTTGTTATATAATATTCGATTGGTTTACACATTGAATATTCGTTTTTAACGAGGGAATATTAAATGCGATGACACAATCATTAGTTGGACCCCATGGAATGAAATTATTATTATAGGATTGAGAAAATGACAAAAATATTTTATGAAAATAACGGCGGAAGTTTTATAGTTAAGCTGTTGAAACACCGGTGTTAAAAAATAAAAGAATCTGGCGTGGTTGCATAGTAGCACACGGTATTGATTATTGATGCTTTACGTGAGAAGTCACTTTCGGTTTTGTTCAATTATTGCTTGATAATTGTTGCATAGTATCTCACGTTAATTGATTCAATTATTGTCGATATTTTATATATTATTAAATCAATAATTGAGATGACGAAGTTATTAATATTATTATTTACAATATTAACGATGTCTAGAAGTTACGCGAGGAGAGGTTTGGTCACCTAATTGCGCGCCATAGGGAGAAATCCTTATTGGAAGCCCCTCTTTCTTGAAAGCGACACAGTCGATTAATAGTGTGAATTATAATAATGATGATGAAGTTTTGTTTTATTAGTATTATTAATGTAATAAAATGAAAAAGCTTTTATATAAAATAAAATACTTTTATAAAGTTATTACGTTTTATTAGACTATAAATAGAATATATTATATTACATTATGCATAGTGTTTTTTGCAGTAAAATCTTTTTATATAAAACAAAATACTTTTATAAAGTTATTAGTTTTATTAGACTATAAATAGAATATATTATATTTTATTATGCATAGTATTTTGCATAGTTACTGCGCATAGTGTTTTGCATAGTAAAATCTTTTTATAAAATAGAATACTTTTATAAAGTTATTCATTTTATTAGATTATAAATAGAATATATTATATTTTATTTAAAAGATTTTGTTTTATTAGAATATTTTATAGTAAACCAATACAGATAGTCCGTTTTAAAAAAAATCAATACGGATGGTTAGTTAGGAATTAGTTACTATTAGGTCCATTCTCTATATAAATAGAAGCTCATTCCTTCATTATTTCTTACAATTCACTTTGAAACTCTAGAGAGAAAACTATAGAGAGAAGAAGAAAAAGTATTACTACTTTACTTCACTACTCCTATATCCGGTTTGTTCTAAGGTAAGGGTATTATTTCTTTTTAAGTATTCATGAAGAGAACTTACATTATTCCATTTTTTATTATTACATTGGAATAACTTTGTATATCTGTGATCTACCTATACTTGGTGAAATTCTTACATTATTCCATTCTTTATCATTATGTTGGAATAACTTTTCATCTTCAATCTTCCATTCTTTATACATGGTGAAATTCTTACATTATTCCATTCTTTATTATTACATTGGAACATCACATGCATGCGTTTATGCATGACACAGTTAATTATTTATTATTACATTTGGAACATCACATTATGCAATTTTGCTTTGACACAGTTCCGATTATTTATTATTACATTGGAATATCACATGCATGCGTGCGTTTACGCATGACTGGGTTCATTTATTTATTATTACATTGGAATAACTTTTATGCATGCGGTCTATCGCATGCACAGTGATTTTCTTTTGTTATTCCATTCTTTATTATACTCGGTTGGTTAAAGTTTTGACTTCTATACTCCATGAAATTAGTGGAATATCCTTGATATTTGCGCTTCATCCGATATCTTTTCATGGAAATATTCTTACGAGCATTCTTGAATTTTACTCTACAAAAGAAGTATCATGTTGACAATTTGGGCGTTATTAGTTCTGGATAAATTAATTCTTGAACTTGTTTTATTGAATTCTTATATCATTGTCATCATCCTCATGTTTATATTATGTTGAAAGTCATCTGTGGCACATGGTGCATAGATGGACTTGGTATGATTATGACCGAGGATTAATCGGTATAATCATGGCCAGTAATGTTACAAATGATGTGGTAAAAGTCCTCATTGGCCCGTGGTGCATTGATGGGCGAGTTGTTGGCATGATCATGACCATTGATGAATACGAATATCCTTGGCCCGTAGTGCATGGATAATTTGTGGTTGTGATACTAATGAATATCCTTGGCCGTAGTGCGGGGATGATGTGGATTATTTATTAAGCTGGAGTCCCGCGATAAAAGTGATGAAAAACCTTTTAAATCATAAAAGATAGTAGATTTTATTCTCTACTTGACTCTTTTAATGGATTGCTTGTTCATTGCGATTAAACTTGATGTTTGTTATATTGTATCGGTTTAACATTTGTTGAAGGCTAACGATAATTTATTACGTATTATCTTAGTCATAATATTTCTTCTTGGGCTAGTTGAGCTCACCCTTTTACTTTCATTGTTCTCTTGAGAAATGAGAGCGTGGCGAGGGACTAGTCGGGGAGCGGGTGGCGGTCGAGATAATAGCATTAGTAGTCCTCACTATTACATTAAATAGTGTGATAATAAATGTAATGAGGACTCAATTGAGTGTGGATATTGTCTAGATGACAATATTTGTATTAAAACTCACAACATATGTTTTGTCGTATTTTTACCACATTTTGTATAATTAAGTTGTATTTGAATTTTGTACCATGTATTTGGCGACTCAAGATGGGTGATGTATACCTATTTTGGGGCGTCACGATTGGTATCAAAGCTTAGGGATATGATCCTGGTGAGATGTGAGATAAGAACTAGGAGGAGAGCGGGGAATTCCTTCGCTAGTATGACCTACCTAAGTTTATTTGGTATTTAATTGGTCGATCGAGAGTATAGGGATAATATATGATATGTTAATTAACCTTTTGTTTTGTGGCGGTATTTGAAAATGGCATCAGAGAATGTTGAGATTATCAATGGAGCACGAGGAGGCCGTTGAGTCTCCACAGATCAATAATCGAGGATAATGTGCATCGAGGAAGCGACGATCCTCCTCGGGCAAAACAACAACAACCTTGACGGATGATGAGCGATGGAATGTTGGAGGCTTTATGCAATTCATGCAACATCGAGGCAAGCGGCTCTGTACAAAATGCGGTGGAAACAACAGCAACTCTCGGACGGTCAGTCATCGCTTCAGCGATTCAAGGCTGGGACCACGGAGTTTTTGGAGAGCCAAAACCACTTAAAGGCGGAGGCGTGGATAAAGCGGATCTGCAAGATATTTGATGTCTTGGGATGCTTGAGGGAGCAAAAGGTTCCTTTGCCACCTTCATGTTGCGTGCGAGGCATATTCTTGGTGGGAATCGTAAAAGCGTACTCAACTTTGCCGCCTTGAAGATGACTTGGGAGAAGTTCAAGAATTGTTCAACGACAAGTACTTTCCGAAAGTATTAATCACATGAAAGAGGTAGAGTTCATCAAGTTGGAGCAAAACAACATGGCCAGTGTCGCGATCTGAAGCCAAGTTTGCAGAGTTGTCCCGGTTTGCGTCCCATTTGGTTGATAATGAGGAGAGAATGGCGAAATGTTTCTAAGAGGTTTGAAACTTAGAGATCGTCGATATCTTATCTCTCATAAAAGCGTGTTTGTATTGAGGATGTTGTTAATAGGGCTCGATTATTGGAGCGCGATAATGAGTCAACCCAACCAAAAGAAGCGGTGAGAAAAAATGATAATACTAGTGATAGCGATCATCGAAAGCGGTGACAATAAGCGTGGAGGAATCAACATGCGAAAATGGTAACCACTTGGTGGTAATCATGGCCAAAACAATAAGAATGGACATTTCAAGAAGAGGAGATTCAACAATGATGGAAAGATGTCGGCACCTTTTTACCCGTTGTTAAGGAAGGAGAACGACCACCTCATCATATGCTTCAAATGCGGAGGGAGGGACACATCGGTCAAAGCTGCGCGATGCCGTCAAAGCATGTTATAATTGTGGAAGAGAAGGTCACTAGCCCGATTTTGTCGTTCACCGAAGACAAGTTTAGCTAGGATGGAGCACCAAAGGGCGTCCCAAAAAGTCAAAGCCCGATGGTGCAAGAGAGGCGTTTGTCGTGACCTCCCGAAAAGCAAGGAACCCGAGCGAGGTCATCACGGGTAAGCTTATCATAAACTCTAGCGAAGTTTATACCTTATTTGATCTGGGTTCTACCCATTCTTTTATTTCTCTACTTGCGCTCAGCGTTTAAATTTGACTCAGGAGAAATTAGACTTTGACTTATCTGTTGAAACTCCATTGGGAGAAACCTTCATTACATCCACTGTTTATAAGTCTTGTTTGGTTCAAATCGGTACCCTCACATTACACCGATCTTATTTCATTGAAAATACTTGCATTTGGCGTAATTCTAGGGATTGATTGGTTAACTACTCATCATGCAAAAATTGATTATTTTTGTAAGGTTGTTAGCTTTCATATTCCTAACCAACCTATTATGCAATTTCAAACAACGAAACCATTAAAATCAATCACTTCATCATCTCAAGCCATAAAGCTATTAGTTTATTGAAAAATGGATGTCAAGCTTTCTTAGCTCATATCACGGATCTAAACAAAAATAAATCGATTTTGAATGATATTTCTATTGTTAATAAATTTCTGACGTATTCCACGAAGAACTTCTGGCCTACCCCGAGCGTGAAATTGAATTTTGTATCGACCTTGAACACGGTACAAAACCCATTTCCAAAGCCCATGTCGAATGGCTCTATTGAACTTGAGGAGTTAAAGACCCAATGCGAGGAATTGTTAGACATCGGTTTCATTAGTCTAAATCGTCTCCTTGGGGTGCTCTGTTACTATTAGTGAAGAAGAAAGATGGGAGTATCGACTTTGTATTGATTATCGGGAGTTGAACCATGTCACTATCAAAAATAGATATCCATTGCCTCGCATTGATGACTGTTTGACCCGGTTGCAAGGCGCCAAATTTTTTTCAAAGATTGATCTTAGTTAGGATATCACCAATTGAAGATTAGAGCAGATGACATTCAAAAGGCGGCTTTTAGAACTTCGATGCGGGCATTATGAATTCTAGTCATGTCTTTTGGATTGACTAATGCTCTGCTGCCTTCATGGATATGATGAGCCAAGTATTCAAGGAATATTTGGATCACTTTGTGGTCGTCTTTATTGATGACATCCTTATTTATTCAAAAAGCCGTGAAGATCATGAAAGCAACACTTGAAATTTGATACTTCAAAAGCTTCGTGAATATAAGCTTTATGCCAAGTTGAAGAAATCGAGTTACGGCTTGAGGAAGTAGCATTCCTTGGGCATGTGGTATCAAGTCATGGAATATCTGTTGACCCGGCAAAAGATTGAAGCTATTCAAAGTAGGGAACAACCTAAATCGATGGCCAAAAATCGTAGCTTTCTCGGCTTAGTTTGGTTATTATCGGAGATTAATAGAAGGTTTTTCTCGAATCGCTACTCCTTAACTTTCGGTGACTCGGAAAGATACAAAATTCGGTTGGAGCGAGGAATGTGAGAAGAGTTTTCAAGAACTTCGAGAGAGACTCATTTATTTTTTATTACGACAATACCATCTGGCTCGGAGGATTTGTCATCTCTGATGATGCTTCAGGCAAAGGGTTAGGATGTGTTCTCATGCAACATGGGAAAGTCATAGCCTATGCCTCTCGACAACTCAAAGAATATGAGAGGAATTATCCTACTCATGATCTAGAGTTGGCAGCTGTTGTCTTCGCACTTAAAATTTGGAGGCATTACTTGTATGGGGAGAAAGTGGAGATCTTCTACGGATCATAAAAAGCCTCAAATATTTCTTCACTCAAAAGGAACTCAACATGCGACAATGACGTTGGCTTGAACTATTGAAAGATTATGATCATACCATCAATACCATCTGGAAAAAGCAAGCGTGGTAGTAACGCATTGAGTAGAAGATCATATCTTGAATGCAGTGCGATATTATCAATATGAGGCCCATTTTGTATGACTTGCAAAGGATGGAGATAGAGATAAAGACTCGAGGGACCCACGTGATGATGGCGAATATCTGAGTAGAACCGACTTTAATCGATAAAGTTAAAATTTTGCTCAAGCTACTGGACACAGAGTGATGCATATGAGGAAGAAAGTACAAGAAGGTGCTATCTTAGGAAGCAAGAATCGATGAAGAAGGAATACTTGAGTCAACTCCGGACTTTGTGTTCTAACGATCCTGAGTTAAAGTATAAAATCATGATGGAGCGCACAACACACCATTTTTGCAATCCATCACAGGGAGTACCAAAATGTATCATGATCTTGACATACATTTTGGTGGGGCAATATGAAGAGAGAGATAAGCGTTGTTTATCTCAAGGTGTTTAACTTGTCAGCGAGTCAAAGCGCGAGCATCAAGTACCAAAGGTCCATTGCAACCACTTGAAATTCGAGAATGGAAGTGGGAGCACATTACCATGGATTTAATTCTTGGTCTTCCCAAGGTTTCTCAAGGCATAGATGCAATTTGGGTCATTGTTGATAGATTGACCAAATCTGCTCATTTCTTACCAATCTGAGAAACTTATACACTTGAGCGTCTTGCTCGTATGTACATAAGCGAGATTGTAAGATTGCATGGTATGCGGTATCCATAGTTTACGATCGAGACCCAAGATTCACTTCACGATTTTGGGTTGGTTTACAAAAAGCTATGGGCGCAGTTTACGATTTAGTTGACATATCATCCTCGGACGGACGGACAATCGAGAGGACTATTCAAACTCTTGAAGATTTATTAAGACTACTGTGTCCTTGACTTCAAGGGAAGTTGGGACAAGTTCTTACCATTGGTGGAGTTTTCTTACAACAACGGTTATCAAACAAGTATTGGCATGGCTCCATTCGAGCGTTGTATGGAAGAAAGTGTCGTTCTCGATATCTTTGGGATGAGGTGGGTGAAACAACGTTGTTGGGGACCGGAGTTGAATACGTGTATGACTACGGAAAAGATTCAAACGATCCGACAACGTATAAAAACCTCACAAGACCAAACAAAAGAGTTATCTTGATCTTCATCGAAAGGGCGTGGAATTCGATATTGGAGATCATGTGTTGTTACGTGTTGCTCCATGGAAAGGAGTTACGAGATTTGGAAAGAGAGAAAAGCTCAATCCTCGATTCATTGGCCCATTTTAATCCTCGATCGGTAGGGAGGCTGTAGCCTATAGACTCGCTTTACTGCTTAAGTATGTCTAAATGTTCATAACGTTTTTCATATATCCATATTACGTAAATATGTGAAAGACCGAACCACATTATTGAGTTAGAACCGGACGAAATAGCGGAAGATTTAACGTATGAAGAGTTCTGTTCAAATCTTGGATAAGAAGGAACATATTCTACGCTCGAGGTTATACCTCAAGTCAAAGTTTTATGGAGGAACCACGATGTTGAGGAAATGACACAGGAGTTAGAATCTGAAATGAAATCAAGGTATCCTTACCTCTTCGACATACCAGGTATGTACCCTAATTTGAGGGCGAAATTTCATAAGAAGGGGAGATTGTAAGTCCCCAAATGTTATGAATAAAGATAAATTTTCTATAATTATCATTTTTGAATATTATGGAATGAATTTGATATAATGTTATAGTTGTGGGTAATAGTTATAAATTTTGCTAAGTACACAAGTTGTTATATAATATTCGATTGGTCAGGGAATATTCATTTTAAAAGGGAATATTCGTACGACGACACAATCATTGGTGGATCCCACAACGAAATTATTATCGGATTGAGAAAATGACAAAAATATTTTATGAAAATAACGGCGGAAGTTTTATCTTTAACTGTTGAAACACCCGGTGTTAACAGTACAGAAATACGCGTGGTTGCATAGTAGCACTTGGTATTGATTATTGATGCTTACGTGAAAAGTCACTCAGTTTTGTTCAATTATTGCTTGATGGTTGTTGCATAGTATCTCACGTTAATTGATTCAATTATTGTCGATATTTTATATATTATTAAATCAATAATTGAGATGACGAAGTTATTAATATTATTATTTGCAATATTAACGATGTCTAGAAGTTACGCGAGGAGAGTTTGGTCACCTAATTGCGGCGCATGATAGGGAGAAATCCTTATTGGAAAGCCCCTCTCTTTCACAGGAGCGACACAGTCGATTAATAGTGTGAATTATAATAATGATGATGAAGTTTTGTTTTATTAGTATTATTAATGTAATAAAAAAGAAAAAAGCTTTTATATAAAATAGAATACTTTTATAAAGTTATTCGTTTTATTAGACTATAAATAGAATATATTATATTCTATTATGCATAGTATTTTGCATAGTAAAATCTTTTTATATAAAACAAAATACTTTTATAAAGTTATTTGTTTTATTAGACTATAAATAGAATATATTATATTTTATTATGCATAGTTTTTGCATAGTGTACGCATAGTGTTTTGCATAGTAAAATCTTTTTATATAAAAACAGAATACTTTTATAAAGTTATTCATTTTATTAGATTATAAATAGAATATATTATATTTTATTTAAAAGATTTTGTTTTATTAGAATATTTTATAGTAAACCAATACGGATAGTCCATTTAAAAAGTAAATCAATACGGACCGTTTAGGAATTAGTTCTTATTAGGTCCATTCTCCTATAAATAGAAGCTCATTCCTTCATTATTTCTTACGAATTCACTGAAACTCTAGAGAGAAAACTATAGAGAAAAGAAGAAAAGTATTACACTTACTTCACTTTCCTATATCCGGTTTGTTCTAAGGTAAAGGGTATTATTTCTTTAGTATTCATGAAGAGAACTTACATTATTCCATTTTTTTATTACATTTGGAATAACTTTTATATCTGTGATCTACCTATACTTGGTGAAATTCTTACATTATTCCATTCTTTATCATTATGTTGGAATAACTTTTGTCTTGTCTCTGATACATGGTATACATACATGGTGAAATTCTTACATTATTCCATTCTTTATTATTACATTTGGAACATCACATACGTGCGTTTACATGCATGACTGGTTCCGTTTATTTATTATTACATTTGGAACATCACATAAGGTGTGAAATTTACACGACTGGTTTAGTTATTTATTATTACATTGGAATATCTATCACATGCGTGCGTTCTGCATGACACAGTTCCGTTATTTATTATTACATTGGAATAACTTTTATGCATGCATGCGATCTATCGCATGCACAGTGATTTCTTTTGTTATTCCATTCTTTATTATACTCGGTTGGTTAAAGTTTTGACTTCTATACTCCATGAAATTAGTGGAATATCCTTGATATTTGCGCTTCATCCGATATCTTTTCATGGAAATATTCTTACGAGCATTCTTGAATTTTACTCTAAAAAAAGTATCATGTTGACAATTTGGGCGTTATTAGTTCTGGATAAATTAATTCTTGAACTTGTTTTATTGAATTCTTATATCATTGTCATCATCCTCATGTTTATATTATGTTGAAAGTCATACGTGGCTGTGTGTGTGCATAGATGGACTTGGTATGATTATGACCGAGGATTAATCGGTATAATCATGGCCAGTAATGTTACAAATGATGTGGTAAAAGTCCTCATTGGCCCGTAGTGCATTGATGGACAATTGTTGGCATGATCATGACCATTGATGAATACCGACGAATATCCTTGGCCCGTAGTGCATGGATAATTTGTGGTTGTGATACTAATGAATATCCTTGGTCGTAGTGCAGGGATGATGTGGATTATTTATTAAACTGAGTCCCAGCGATAAAAGTGATGAAAAACCTTTTAAATCATAAAAGATAGTAGATTTTATTCTCTACTTGACTCTTTTAATGGATTGCTTGTTCATCTGCGATTAAACTTGATGTTTGTTATATTGTATCAGTTTAACAATGTTGAAGGCTAACGATAATTTATTCTGTATTATCTTAGTCATAATATTTCTTACTGGGCTAGTTGAGCTCACCCTTTTACTTTCATTGTTCTCTTCAGGAAATGAGAACGTAGCAGGGACTAGTCGGGGAGCGGGTGATGGTCGGATAATAGCATTAGTAGTCCTCACTATTACATTAAATAGTGTGATAATAAATGTAATGAGGACTCGATTGAGTGGATGGATATATGTCTAGATGACAATATTTGTATTAAAACTCATTTAGACATATGTTTTGTATCTCGTATTTTACATTGTTGTGTATAATTAAGTTGTATTTGAATTTTTATACCATGTATTTGGCGACTCAAGATGGGTGATGTATACCTATTTTGGTTCTTGGGGACTATAAATGTAAATATATAAAAGCAATAAATATATATATAAAGACACGATCAACCACCACAAAGCACCTCAATGGGGATCGAAAATGTAAATAAAGTAGTAAAAGGATCAACCATGCTAAGTAAACTCCGGTGAGGATGAAATGTAAATAAAGCGGTAAAAAATGATCAACACCAAAAAGTAAACTCCAGGCCACTAAGTAAACTCTAGGCTGACGATAATATATATATATATATATATATATATATATATATATATATAAGCGATAAGTGCACCGAATATTATATCCAGGCTCAATCAAACGAGTTTGATGGGTATAATATATATAAGTATTTGTATATATATGTATATATATATATATATATATATATATATATATATATATATATATATATATATATATATAAGCAATAAATGCTCCGGACGTGAGTCTAGGCTCAATCGAGGCATAACTCGATAATGTTAGTCCATATATATATATATATATATATATATATATAAAAAAAAATAAAAGCCATGGACCGAAGTCCAGGCATACACACACAACACGACTCTCAACGTGAAGAACAATGTGTGCAAAATGTGGAGAAAAGGCTTTAAAAGGTGTGAGAAGGCTTATAGTGGACTGCCAAAGAAGACTTTTATATCTTTAAATAGATGAACACTCGATTTCCACCGATAAAAATATAGCAATATATGAGCTCACAAGTGTTTAAAATGAGAAAGCACTCAGTTTATAGTGTGTACAAAGCAAATTGGATAGGGCTTCCTCATCGTTTTCTCTTACAAAATGGCCACCCCAAGCCCTTTATTTATAGAGGTGGAGCCATGAAATGCATTTCTTGGCTACAAAAGTGCTCCGAGCTCCGTGGGGTCTCGCTGTCTCAAAATGCGATGCACTGCGTGAAACGTAATGTCCACTCAAACTTTTAAAACATCAATCTGGGCCTCTGATTGAGGTGTATAAGACCTTTTACAGAGTGTTGTTGTCAAGAGCTACACAAATGACATGGGATTAGAGGTTGTAAGAATTCGGAAGATGGGACCATGCCTTGGTCTTCAAGCTTCAAATTCTATCCGGTGAGTCATCCCGTGTAGTAGTCACTTTCGGGATTGTAGTTATTTTGTTCTTGTAGGACACCTTTATGCGAGTAATGTATGTTGAAATGTGTTGAGGCAGGCGCAGCGTATGTGGGATTGAGGTGGCAAAATGGCGATTTTTCCCTCACCTGTTCTCTCCGATTTGGGCTTATAAAGCGATCGTTCTTTAGGGTTATCTCTAAGATTGGGCTGCAAATCTTGGATGCCCTCGGGGTTGTTTAACGAGGTGTGCTTGACCTCCGGGGTTATCTCCGGTTTGGGACTGAGTGCCTTGGGGTTATCTCCGAGGTTAAAGGCGATTATTGGGGTTGAAACGAGCTTTTTTCGGGTTATCTCCTAATGTCAGAATCGCACTCGGTGTTATTTTTGAGGTTTAAACCGAAACTCCCAAAGGTTGTTTACGAGATTGAATATCTGGGGTTATCTACGAGAAAAAAAGGCTTCTCGGTGATTTAGGAACTAGAACTGTCTTATCCTCCGTGATTATCTCCGAAAAGACGATTCTTCCTCTTGTAATGTTAGTAACGAGAATGCAAAAATTTTGAGTGTCTCAGATGCCCTCTTTATCGTATTCATGCAATGCAATGGCATGGATAGGATAAAGAATACTAGACACTTAAAATGTGATAGGATAATTATGATGCAATATCTGACAGATGATGCAAATGTATGTGGTTTGTTGGACTATTCTCCAACAGGATGGGATGATTGCCAGCTCCCATAACTTTTGTCGGGGTTTTTGCAGTCATTACTGACAACCCTGATGAACTGTCTTGGACGTGCGATCCAAAGTTCTCAGGAACTTCTAGGATATTGACGTTGGGGTTATCACCAAAGTCCTTAGTCCTTAATCTACAAACTTTCCACCGGGGCGTATTTCTCATGTATAAGAGACTACGTGGGGATGTATAACATATTCCATCATCGGTCCTCCCTGATGAGGATGTTCTTCCCTGGTTTATATCGCCAGATCTTTCCGCTGCTCTGTTGAAGTTACTACCAATAGTCTGTATTGCTAGGGTTACCTAACCCCTCGATGAAATGTACATCAACGGATGAGATCGTCGGATGGTTCCTGACGCTTTTTTTGGGTTTAAACACCAACAACTAAGGATGTCAAGGTGGCTTAACTTTCGTTAATGTGTGCATCAACGAATGAGATCATCGGATGGTTTTCGACGCTTCACTGGATTTACTTGCCAACGACTGAAATAACATCAAGGTTGCTTGACCTTCGTTGAAATGTACTTCAACGGATGAGTTGTATGAAGTTTTCGCTAGGGAGAAATGTTTTGGGGTTACAACCCCGAACTGACGGCATCGGACCTTTGTAAGATATCGTCGAGTGTAGTTTACAATAATAGTGATCATCAGTATAGTGAACCCTGGATTTAGGTAAATACCAATGAGTAATAGGTAGACCTGCAGTCGGGTCTCTGAAAACCAGGATTTCAGGCTATTCCGCTCAATTGTGTAGCATTTTTACTCCTAATTTGGCCTTTTCAGCTTCCAAGACCTCCTTTGCAACTCGAACTGGACCAAGCCAGAAGGGTGGGCCCCACCTAGGGGAGCCGCAGGTACACCTATGGCGGCCCTTGATACACGTCTACCAACCGTGTGTACTTTTTGTGGGTTGCTTTCACAAATCATTTTCACGTTCTACCAAGCATAGAAATCAAGGAGAGCTCTTATTTAGATCTGCTGAGTTCGAGCGTCTTTCTACAAATTCTATCACCGTACAAGTGTTCTACACTTCCCTGGTAACGTATGCATGTCTTCTTTTCCAATTTTTATCCGTTGAAAAATGACTTATCATATGAAATGCAACTAAAGATATAGTAGTGAATATGCATGCTTATATGACTTGATAAAAAATGTTCAACATAGTAAATGTTAGTATTTAACCATGCTGAATACATTGATGTAAAAAAATTTGACTTTTGAAACAGTCAAATTGACACCTTTTTATGCTATTTCTTATCCTATTTGAGGACAAATGAGCAAAGGTGATAAAGAAAAGTAATCCACGTAATTAGGCTACCCTTACATTTTAACATTGATATATGTATGCATGTATATGATATTTTATGACCGTGGATAGGTGTGCTAACTTGAAATGGCCACCTAGTAATGCCTATGTGCATGTGGATAGTCTTATTTTCAAAGGGGACTATGGCAAAAATTTTCCAAAATGTAGGCATTGGGTAGTCATGCGTTTTTAACTCTACTATAAACGTATGTTAAAATAATGCATGCATGCATGTAGTCATAAAATGCATTTGAAAAAGCTCCAGGTTAGAATTTACCACACCCTTTCTGAGGTGATTTGGATACTTGTGTCCAAATATATGAATCCGGATTAGCCGAGTAGTTCCCGCAGGACCACTTTAGGTGTGCAGAGGAGGGCTTCTGATGTGCCTCGACCCCATTCAGTTAGACAACCTCATCATCTGGCGGAGGCGGTGATACGTCATGTCTGAGTTGAGGTACCGGATGTTGAGGATGAGGAGAAGGATGTACCGATTGCTGACCCCGCTCCTGCTGCTCATGTTCCCCGTAGGGATTTTTTAGTCATTCAGGTGACGATCCCAAAGCTTCTGGGTGATTTGAGTCGACACCCCTCAATTTACTTGCATGCAAATGATGTATAAGCTGGATTTTGATTCTTCCTTTTTTCCTATTGACGAGGAGTAAGGATTACGATGTTGATACGCTTTCGATGTAGGTTCCCGGACTTTACGACGACCTGAGGGAATGGTTCGTGATCACTCCATATATCAGGCTCTGCATCCTAATTATTGAGCGCTTGTGCATGGCTGGGGCTTTGGGTCATTCTTTTCCATCCTTCCTCGTCGTTGTCCCTGGGGTTATCTCAGGGCATTGTCTCGAAACATTGGTTTCACCGCACTCATTCTCTCTATTTGTTGGATTGTGAGGTGATGATGGCGCTTGATGGATTGGCGATTTATCACCGGTATGGAGTTTGGAGGTGCCATGCCATGTCTGCATTGAGACATTACCATTGACCGCCATTAGATCCTTGCTAGGAGTCCCGACTGAGGCGCTTAAGGGTAGGACAGTCCATACAGGTCCTTTGAGTGTAGATGCTATGAGTGGGCTGTTGAGTGAGCCCATACCTGATGATGTGAGAGTCAGGGATTGCATTCTTCGGCGATTGTTCTTGATAATCATTAGGGGCTGCTTCATAGCAAATAACTCTTCCACGGTATCATTCGCTTTGGTGAGCGCCACCCGAGATGTGGACCGTATTGGAGAGTATGATTGGGGCTCCTACACCTTCGCCTATTTCCTTAGGGGTATGCATATGCGTTCGCAGGGCTTGACGGAGGCTTGACTAGAATTTTACCCATTTCTGCTGGTTAGTATTTCTCTTGTGATTTCCATGTACAAGTTAATAGTGTTGACTAATAGTAGATGTTTGCCTTTGTGTTAGCAGTTTTGGGCCTATGAGAGGCTCCCATGTTTGCGTCCTATGAGTTTGCTAGGCTTGGAGACCTATCCACAAGGACGGCGATGGCATCACTCCATATTGAGGGAGGTTCCTGTAGCGGAGGGTTTCACCCATTGTCGTCTTCAGTTGGAGTCTACAGATCCAGGGTGTATGCCTATTTGGATCAGCGTGAGCTAGCTGCATTTTTTGTTAGCCATCCGGGTTGTTCGTCAGAGTATTCTGCATTGATGGAGGCAGAGATAGCATTAGATGCGGGAGTATCCACAGTGCCGGGGATTAGTTCTGAGTGTAGAGCCCATAGAGGACATTGATTTTCCTACTGAGGAGGAGCTATTCACTGGGTTGACAGCATCTCTTGCAGATTCTCCCGAGACGAAAAGTGCTACTATGATCCAAAGATTCAAAGACAATATTTAGAAGCGAGTCTTCATCGATGACCCTTGAGAGAGATCGGCTAGGGCCTTAATGTTGTGACTCTTTATGGGAGATACTGGCCTATTAGAGAGAGAGAGGCTATAGCTCATAAAGACACCGCTATAGCTGAGCGGGATGAGGCCATATCATCCAGAGATGCATTGATTATTGAGCGGGATGCTGCTATATCTGCCCGGGATGTAGCCATTACAGATAGTACTACAGTGAGATCCCTTAATACTGGCATGCTTGCCGATATGAGTCCATATATTGATGAGCATCATGCCACTATGCAGTTGGCTGCGGATCTGTTAGCTCGTGTAGATACCCTTGGGCAGGAGCTTGCAGCGTTGCCGCCTTCCTCGGAGAGAGATGCCATGTTGGACTTGATAGTTCGTATATCCACTGGTTTGTAGATAGGCTTGTATTTTCATGCATAGACTAGTTTTGCCATTTTGTCATGTACAACACATATTGTATATATCAAACAACATTATATATGGCAGGGAAATATATTTTGATTTACTTCCCTTTTAGTTGTGCCTTGAAACTTTCTTGATATTTGCCTGTTTCTTCAGGACTTGTGATCTTGATGTATTCTGAACTCATTCTTGATGGGTGGACATTAAGATATCGCTGGATCTTTCAGAATGGATCGTTGATCTGTGTGTATTCCTATCCTCTTTGGTGACTTGGGACTGGTTTCTGTATGTAGAGGTGGAGAGGAGTGCGACTTTTCCTCTTTAAGATTCATTGCACCATAGATGGTTGTCGGTACTCCTATTAAAGAGGAGATCCCAAATAGTTCCATCTCTTATGGATTGGTGTTGCTCTTTGAGGAATAAACCGCAGCTTAGATGGTTGCCAACTCTCCCATTTATGGGGAGGCCAGGTAGTTCAATCTCTTTGGTCTGAAGCCGATGAAATGTGGTGGATTGAAGTTTGATCCCAGTACCGTTGACAAGTATTTGTTATGGTAGGGGTAAGACCGAACCATAAAAGGCTGCCTACGTACTCCTATTGAAGAGGAGATTAGGTCTGCGTAGTTCGAACCTAGTGTAAGAGGTTCAACGCTGTATGTGAAGGGGTAGAAAGTGTATGAATGTTTTTGTGATTTTTGTATAGAATGGTGTAGAAATGTTTTTGTTGTTTTTGTTGTTTTGCTGTTTTTTTTATTGCGACCGGGCCATATAAAATGGTTGCCTACGTACTCCCAAATATCGCGGAGATTAGGTCGACGTAGTTCGCCCCATGTTCAGGATAATTTGCAGCCGAAAAAGTTTGATCCCATGTTCAGGACAAACTACGAGGGAAAAGTTTGATCCCATGTTCAGGACAAACTATAGGTGTAAAAAGTCTTATCCGTAGTTGGATAAAACTACGGGTATGAAAGGTTCAATCGCTGGTGGGATAACCTGAAAGGTTTGAAATGAAGTTGAGTGAAAGATCTGATGATCTGAAAACCAGGCTGCTGGCTTGAAGAGTGTGTTTCCCTGATGGGGCAGATGGGTATGAAGAAAGGGTTGTATGTAGAAAGGGTTAGAAAACCTAAAATGACTAGTGATCTGGTGATCCAAAACCAGGATATTTACTTGATGGTAACTTTAGATATAGTACCATTTCACGGTGTCTGAGTTGATGAGCTGTGGAAATTCGTCGCCATCCATTTCCTGTAATCTGAGAGAACCTCCTGTCAATACCTCCTTGACAATAAACGGGCATTCCCAGTTTGGAGCAAATTTTCCCTTTGATTGATCTTGGTTGTTAATGATCTTCTTTAAAACCAAGTAATGTTGTTTAAACTGCCATAGCCGGACTTTCTTGTTGTAGGATCTGGCGATCCTTTATTGGTATAACTGACCATGGAAGATAGCATCACTTCGCCTTTCGTCTATTAGAGATAATTGGTGATATCTGTCTTGTAACCATTGGTGTTCATCCAGCTGAACATCAATCAACACTATAAGGGATTCCATTTCCACTTCTATGGGAATCTGCCCCATCCCATAGGTCGATGAGTGAGGAGTCGTTGCCCGAAGGAAATACGCATTGAAGTTCTGTAGGCTAATAGAGTCAGAGGCAAGAGATTAGGCCATCATATGTGATTAGCGGACACCTTTTGCATGATCTTCTTGATGTTTTTATTAGCCGCTTCAACAGCACAATTCATCTTTGGACAGTAGATGACGGAGTTAAGGTGTTTGATGTGGAATTTATTACACAACTCCATCATTTTGTTGTTGAGGTTCTTAGCATTGTCTTCCATGAATCACCTCCGCGTCCCATATCGACAAATGACATTGTTTCGATGAAAGCAATGATGACTTCTTTGGTAACACTGGGGAAGGTTGTTGCTTCTACCCACTTTGGTGAAGTAGTCCAACGCCCAAAAATAGGTATACAACACCAATAACTCGAGTCGCCAAATACATGGTAAAAGCAACTACAACTTCAATTATACAATTGTCGTGAGCAAAATACTTCTTTGACAACACATATTGTGAAGTTTAAATACAAATATTGTCTTCTAGACAATATCACACTCAAATAAGTCCTCATTACAATTATTCAAACACTTATTTTACGTAAATAAGGAGGATCAGACAATAAAACATCTTTCTAGAACCATTACTCCATACCCCGACTAGATCCTCGCTATGTTCTCACCTCCTAAGAAGAAAAATGGAACAAAATGGAAAATGGTGAGCTCAACTAGCCCAGTAAAGAATATTATGACTAAGATAATATACAACAAATTATCATTAGTCTTCAACAGGGAAAAATTTGATAAAACATAATAGACAACAAGTTTTAGATCAAAACTACAAATCTGAATAAAGAATCCATTAGAAGAGTCAAGAGAGAATGAGTTCTACTATCTTCTAAGATTTAAAAGTCCATCATCAATATTTTATCCCTGTAACAACAATTAATATACATCTTTAATCGAATATTCATCTTTGCACTACTGGCCAAAGATATTCATTTGTATCACCAGTTGGTCATGTTCATATCAACACCTATTCATCTTTGCACTACGGGCCAAAGATATTCATCAGTTAATCATTCATCTTTGCACTACAGGCCAAAGATATTCAATAATATCATCATTAAGGACTGAGGATGATGAAAAACATTTTAGTGAACGAATCTAGTGAGACAGAAGGAAAAATATTAGGGATTCGTGTTACAGTCTATCCAAGATCACATACTTCATAATAACAAATTTTGAAGCAGAATTCAAAAATAAAGATCAAAACATGGATACAATCAAAGATAAGTAACCATAATAGACATCTTGGATACAAAAGGAAAAATTTCATTTTTTCTATGAATAAAGGTCGATTCGTGAATAAGTGCAGATACGTATAATGAATAATAACCCCACACAAAAAGTTCTAAATTTGATTAAAAGTTCAAACCAATATTTTGGCATAATGATATTGAAGAAAATAATATCATTTAAGAAGAAAATAACATCCTTTACCTCAAAGAAAAAAAGACTTGAATGAAAGGCTCAAGTGATGTTTGAATGAAACTTGTAATTGAACAACAACTCTCAAAGTATCTAAATACTCACAAAATACGCCGATAATATAGAGAGAGAAAGAGAGAAAACTTATGTTTCGGTGTGATTTTAAATTCTAACTTAGCCTCTATTTATAAGAAAATGTTAGACACCAAGGCAGACTTCGACCTAGCACCGATGGCTTTACCGCTACTATTGCCACCCACCACATTTGAAATAAAATTCAGCACATTTCTTCACCAACCACAAGTGGGGCCCACTCAATTCTAGAATTTTCCACCAAAATCATTTATAAACCTAATTTCTGAATCAACCACCTCTTAAAATTCATAACAAATCATACGTTCATTTTTAACGGTTCAAAATTTGTGGACATATACTCAACTTATATATGTATAACATATCCAAAAATCATAACGATCCAACGGTCGGATTAAAAATTATAACTCACGCAATATATCGTAAAAATACTGATTTGATTTTTAATACCTCCATTCTGACAAAAATACTGATAAAACACATCAACATTAATTCCTTCAATTATAACCACTTAAAATAAATAAATCCATCATTTATATCTACATCAAATAAATATTTTCTTATCATATAAATCAATAATTAATTATTCACAAATAATATTACAGAATCACAATTATGACAACCAGGCCGTTCCTAGGAAAGAGGGGGCTTTCCGATAAGGATTTCTCCTTATCTAGCGCAGCAAATTAGGTGACCAAACCTCTCCTTGATGTAACTTTCTAGACATTGCCAATAATGCTATCTAATAATATTATTCAAATAATATGAATTATTGATCCGATAATGGAAAATATCGCATGCGTTGATAATTATTGAAACAACAATAATATAAAATATCAACGCAACAATTATTGAATCAATAAAATAAAATATTGAATAAAGAATTCATCGTAATAATTATTGAGTAGTGTCTTCTTCACGTATTTAATCAATAATTCAACAATATTGTGCAATACCGCAGTGCTATCAGTGCAACCACGCCAGACATCGTATTTTAACCACTGTGTATTCCAACAAAGATTGTTAATTGGTAATAATTACGCCAGATTATTTATAAAACTCAAACTTTGTCGCTTTTCTTCATCCGACAGTTATTCCGTTATGGGGCCCACAATTGACTGCGCCGTCGTACGGATATTCCCAACAAAAAGAATATTCCACGACTAAACGAATATTCCCCAACAAAAGGAATATTTTATAACCACTTGCTTATTTTGTAAAATTTGCACATTTCACTCATAACCAAAGTATTATATCAAATTAACACCTTATTAATTTAGAATAATGAATAGAGAAAATTTAATTTTATTTATAATAAGTTGGGGTCTTACAACCTCCCCTCCTTATAAAATTTAATCCTCGAAATTAATGTACATACCTGGTGTTTCGAACAGGTGAGGGTACCTCGCTTTCATTTCTGATTCCAACTCTCAGGTCATTTCTTCATTAGCATGGTTCCTCCACAAAATCTTAACTTGTGGTATAACCTTGGTGCGTAGGACATGCTCTTTCCTATCCAAGATCTTAACAGGTACCTCCTCGTACGTTAAATCTTCGCTATCTCGTCCTGGTTCTAACTCAATAATGTGGTTCGGGTCTTTCACATATTTATGAAGCATAGATATGTGAAAAACATTATGAACACGAGACATGTTTGGAGGTAATGCGAGTCTATAGGCCACATTTTCTATTCGGTCAAGAATCTCAAATGGACCAACAAATCTTGGATTGAGCTTTCCTCTCTTTCCAAATCTTGTAACTCCTTTCTATGGAGCAACACGTAACAATACATGATCCCCAATATTAAATTCCACGTCCTTTCGATGAAGATCAGCATAACTCTTTTATCGATCTTGTGAGGTTTGAATACGTTGTCGAATCATTTGGATCTTTTCTGTAGTCATGCATACTAATTCTGGTCCCAACAATGTTGCTTCTCCTACCTCGTCCCCAAAGATAATCGAGAATGACATTTTCGTCCATACAACGCCTCAATGGAGCCATGCCTATACTTGCTTGATAACTCGTTGTTGTAGGAGAATTCCACCAATGGTAAATACTTATCCCAACTCCTTTGAAGTCTAGGACACATAGTCTTAATAGATCTTCAAGAGTTTGAATAGTCCTCTCCGATTGTCCATCCATTTGAGGATGGTATGCCAATCAATCAGAATCCTGCGCTCATAGCTTTTCTCGCAAGCTAACCCAAAATCGTGAAGTGAATCTTGGGTCACGATCCAAAACTATGGATACCGATATGCCATGCAATCTCAAAATCTCATTCACGTATATACGAGCAAGACGCTCAAGGAATAAGTTTCACGTATAGGTAAGAAATGAGCAGACTTGGTTAATCTATCAACAATAACCCAAATCGCATCTATACCTTGAGAAACCTTGGGAAGACCTGTAACAAAATCCATAGTAATGTGTTCCCACTTCCATTTCGGAATCTCAAGTGATTGCAATGGACCCTTTGGAACTTGATGCTCCGCCTTTACACGTTGACAGGTTAAACACCTCGAGATAAACTCTGCGATCTCTCTCTTCATATTGTTCCACCAAAATGTATATCAAATATCATGATACATTTTGGTACTCCCAGGATGGATTGCAAATGGGGTGTTGTGTGCCTCCATCATGATTCTATGCTTCAAGTCAGAATCGTTAGGAACGCAAATTCTAGAGTTGACTCGAAGTATTCCTTCTTCATCGATTCTTGCTTCCGAATAGCTCCTTCTTGCACTTTCTTCTTCATACGATCGCCTTGTGTCCGTAGCTTGAGCAGCTTTTAACTTTATCGATTAAAGTCGGCTTTTACTCAGATATTCGCCATCATCATGTGGGTCCCTCGAGTCTTTAATTCTATCTCCATCCTTTGTAAAGTCATATAAAATGGGCCTTTGTGTTGACAATATCGCACTCAGACTCGCATACATGATCTTCTACTCAATGCGTCAACTACTACGTTCACTTTTTCAGGATGATATTGAATACTGTGATCATAATCTTTCAACAGCTCAAGCCAACATCGTTATCGCATGTTGAGTTCTTTTTGGGTGAAGAAATATTTGAGGCTTTTATGGTCCGTATAAATCTCCACTTTCTCCCCATACAAGTAGTGTTCCAAATTTTCAACGCTGAATACGATCGCCGCTAACTCCGCATCATGAGTAGGATAATTTCTCTCATATTCTTTGAGTTGTCGTGAGGCATAGGCTATGACTTTCCCATGTTGCATGAGAACACATTCTAACCATTTGCCTGAAGCATCGCTATAGATAACAAATCCATCCGACCCAGATGGTATTGCCAGAACCGGTGTCGAAATGAGTCTTCTCTTGAGCTCTTGGAAACTCTTCTCACATTCCTCGCTCCATACAAATTTTGTATCTTTCCGAGTCAACTGAGTTAACGGAGTAGCGATTCGAGAAAATCCTTCCACGAATCTCCGATAATAACCAGATAAGCCCAAAAAGCTGTGTACTTCGGTCACCGACTTTGATTGCTCCCAAATTTGTATTGCTTCAATCTTCGCCGGGTCAACAGATACTCCATGTTTTGACACCACGTGCCCAAGGAATGCTACTTCCTCAAGCCAGAACTCGTATTTCTTTAGTTTGCCATAAATCTTGTTTTCACAAAGCCTTTCTAGTATCAGCTTCAAATGGTGCTCATGATCTTCACGGCTTTTGCAATAGATGAGGATGTCATCAATAAAGACAACAACGAAACTCGATCCAAATATTCCTTGAATACTCGGTTCATCATATCCATGAAAGCAAAGAGGAGCATTAGTCAATCCAAAAGACATGACTAAGAATTCATAATGCCCGCATCGAAGTTCGATGGCGCCTTTGAATATCCTCGCTTTTAATCTTCAAATGATGATATCCGTAATCTAAGATCGATCTTTGAAAAGAATTGTGTTCCTTGTAATCGGTCAAATAGGTCATCAATTAGAGGTAGCGGATACCTATTCTTGATGGTGACATGGTTCAATTCTCTCAGAGTCAATACAAAGTCGCATACTCCGCCTTTCTTCTTTACGAATAAAACAGAGCACCCCCCAAGGAGATGTACTAGGGGCGAATGAAACCGATGTCTAATAACTCCCAGTAGTTGGACTTTTAACTCCTCAAGTTCAATAGAGCCATTCGATATGGGGTTTTAGAAATGGGGTTTTGTACCCGGCCTCAAGGTCAATAAAGAATTCAACTTCTCGCTCGGGGTAGACCGGAAGTTCTTCAGGAAATACATCAGGAAATTCTCTAACAACAGAAATATTATTCAAATCCGACTTGTCTTTGTTCAAATCCATAACATGGGCTAAGAAAGCTTGACATCCATTTTTTAATAAACAAATAGCTTTATGGCTTGATATGACAGTGACTGATTTTAGTGGTTTAGTTGTTTGAATTCGTATGACAGGTTGGTTAGGAATATGAAAACTAACAACCTTACGAAAACAATCAATTTTGGCATGATGAGTAGTTAACCAATCAATCCCTAAAATCACATCAAATGCAAGTATCTTTAAAGAAATAAGATCAATAAGTAATGTGATTGTGCCAACTTGGATCAAGCAAGATTTATAAACTGTAGATGTAACAAAGGTTTCACCCAACGGAGTTTCAACTGATAAGTCAAAGTCTAATTTCTTTGGAGTTAAGTTTAAACGTTGAGCACAAGCAGGAGAGATAAAAGAATGGGTAGAACCGGTATCTAGTAAAGTATAAACTTCGTAAGAGTTTATGATTAGCTTACCCGTGATCACCTCGTTCGGGTTCCTCACATTTTTGCCAGTCACGACAAACGCTCTTCCAAGAACCGCTGATTTTGACTTATCCGAGATAGCTTTTGGAGTCACCACCTCCGCTGAACTTGGTTTTGCTATAGAACACTCTTGGGCTATATGACCTCCCTTTCCATAGTTATAACATACCTTGGATTGTTGTGGGTAGTTTGAAATGATATGTCCCTCTTTCCCAAGATTTATAACACACGACCGGTGGTCGCTCCTCCCCCCAGCAAATAATTGATGCTTTGTGTTGCTCTTGATGTCTTCCCGTCATTGTTGAATCTCCTCTTTTTGAAATTTCCACTAGACTCACCTCTTCTATTATCATGGCCACGATTACCACCCGAGTGGTTACCGCTTTTGTCCGTATTCTTCCCTCCTCACTGGTTATCATCGCTCCGATGACTGCTGTCACCGGTATGACCTTGGTTGTGATCCCTCGGTTGAGTATACTCATTATCTCGCTCTAATAATTGAGCCCTGTTGACAACATCTGAATACAGAGAAAATTTATGAGAGATAAGGTATTGACGAATCTCTGGTTTTAGACCTCTCGAAACATCCACGCTATATGCTCCTCATTTTCTACCAAATGAGGTGCAAACTCGATAACTCCGCGAACTTCGCCTGCATCGAGACACCGCCATGTTGTTCTATTCTCCAAATAATAAACTCTACATCCTTCATATGATGAATACTTTCGAAAATACTTGTCATTGAATCAGCTTATGAAATCTTTCCCAAGACATGTTGAGTCTTCACGGTCAGTATGCTTCACGATTCCCACCAAGAATTTACCTCACCACGAAACATAAATGTGGCATAATGGAACCTTCGTTCCTCAAGTGAATCCCAAGACATCGAATATCTTGGTAATTTGCTTGACCCACGTTTCCGCCTTAATCGGATCAGGCTTTCCCCAGAAATCTAGTGGTTCCAACTCCTTGAACTGCTTGGCCGTGACAAACCGCGCATTGCCATCATTTCCACCCGTAGTTTGTACACGAGTCTCCCTCGTCTGATTTTGCATGAACTGCAAAAAGCTCCTAAAAATTCCATCATTCATCGTTTGCTCGGTAGTGTTGTTTACAGGAGGAATATTGCCTTCTTGTTGCACATTCTCCTGATTTGTGACTAAAGGTTATTCCACAGTCTCATACACTCCATTGTTAACGTTCTCAGCAGCCATTCTTAAATACTACCATAAAACAAGGGTTAATTAAATAAATTAACATATCACATAATATCCCTATATTATGATCGATCAACAAATAAGCTTAGATATGACACACTAGCGAAGGATTTACTCATCCCTCCCCTCCTAGTTCTATTCCCCTATCTCCGCCAGAGACCATATACCTAAGCTTTGATACCAACTGTGACGCCCCCAAAATAGGTATACAACACCCATCATGAGTCGCCAAATACATGGTATAGAAAGCAAACTACAACTTCAATAATACAATTGTCGTGCAAAATACAACAACACATACTGTGAGTTTAAATACAAATATTGTCTTCTAGACAATATACACACTCAAATAAGTCCTCATTATAATTATTCAAACTTTATTTTACAAAAATAGTGAGGACTGCTAAAACATCTTTCTAGAACCATTACTCCATACCCCGACTAGATCCTGCTATGTTCTCATCTCCTGAGAAGAAAAATGGAACAAAAAGGAAAAGGGTGAGCTCAACTAGCCCAGTAAAGAATATTATGACTAAGATAATATACAACAAATTATCATTAGTCTTCAACAGGAAAAAAATTGATAAAACATAATAGATAACAAGTTTTAGATCAAAACTGCAGCAGAAACAGCAATCCATTAGAAGAGTCAAGTAGAGAATGAGTTCTAATATCTTCTAAGATTTAAAAGTCCATCATCAATATTTTATTCCTGTAACAACAATCAATATACATCTTTAATCGAATATTCATCTTTGCACTACAGGCCAAAGATATTCATTTATATCACCAAATTGGTCATGTTCATCTCAACACTGCTCATCTTTGCACTACGGGCCAAAGATATTCATCAATTAATCATTCATCTTTGCACTACAGCCAAAGATATTCAATAATATCATCATTAAGGACCGAGGATGATGAAAAACATTTTAGAGAATGAATCCAAAGGAGATGTAAGGACAAATATTAGGGATTCATGTTACGCTTTATCCAAGATCACTAATACTTCATAATAACAAATTTTGAAGCAGAATTCAAAAATAAAGATCAAAACATGGATATAATCAAAGATAGTAACCATAATAGACATCTTGGATAAAAGGAAAATTTTCATTTTTGGTGAATAGTGTCATATTCGTGAATAAAGGTCAGATAATGAATACGTGAATGAATAGTAACCCCACACAAAAAGTTCCAAATTTGATTAAAAAGTTTAAACCAATATTTTGGCATAATGATATTGAAGAAAATAATATCATTTAAGAAGAAAATAACATCTCTTACCTCAAAGAAACAAGATTTGAAATGAAAGGCCTGGAAGTGATGCTGAATGAAACTTGTACCAATAAAAACTCTCAAAGTATCTAAATACTCACAAAATACGCTCGATAATATAGAGAGAGAAAGAGAGAAAGCTTATGTTTCAGTTGTGATTTTCAATTCTAACTTAGCCCTCTAATTATAGGAAAATGTTAAAGACGCCAAGCAGACTTGACTTGTACCGATGGCTTTACCTACTACTATTGCCACCCACCACATTTGAAATAAAATTCAGCACATTTTTTCACCAACCATAAGTTGGGCCCACTCAATTCTAGAATTTTCCACCAAAATCATTTATAAACCTAATTTCCGAATCAACCACCTCTTAAAATTCATAACAAATCATACGCTCATTTTAATTCGCTCAAAATTTGTGGACATATACTCAACTTATATATGTATAACATATCCAAAAATCATAACGATCCAACTATTTGATTAAAAATTATAACTCACGCAATATATCGTAAAAATACTAATTTGATTTTTAATACCTCCATTCCGATAAAAATACTCGATAAAACACCTCAACATTAATTCCTTCAATTATAACCACATAAAATAAATAAATCCATCATTTATATCCACATCAAATAAATATTTCCTTATCATATAAATCAATAATTAATTATTCACAAATAATATTACAGAATCACAATTATGACAACCAAGCCGCTCCAGTGAAAGAGGAGGCTTTCCGATAAGGATTTCTCCTTACTGGCGCGCAATTAGGTGACCAAACCTCTCCTTGATGTAACTTTCTAGACATTGCCAATAATGCTATCTAATAATATTATTCAAATAATATGAATTATTGATCCGATAATGGGAAATATCAGGTGCAAAGACAATTATTGAAACAACAATAATATAAAATATCAACGCAAAGAATTATTGAATCAATAAAATAAAATATTTAATAAAGAATTCATCAGTAACAATTATTAGAGTAGTGCCTTCTTACGCATTTAATCAATAATTCAATAATACTATGTAATACCGTAGCTATCGCGTGCAACCACGCCAGACATCGTATTTTAACCACCGTGTATTCCAACAAAGTTAATTCAGTAAATAATTACGCTGTTATTTATAAAACAAACACTTTATCATTTTCTTCATCCGACAGTTATTCCGTTATGGGGCCCACAATTAATCATGCGCCCATTTATATTTGATATTCCTGACAAAAAGAATATTCCACGACCAAACGAATATTCCCTGACAAAAGGAATATTTTATAACCACTTGCTTATTTTGTAAAATTTTCACATTTCACCCATAACCAAAGTATTATATAAAATTAACACCTTATTAATTTAGAATAATGAATAGAGAAAATTCAATTTTATTTATAATAAGATGGGGTCTTACCTTGAGCGAGAGCCAAGAATGCCCTATTCTGAGGATCTTTTTAACAAGTAGAGGGCCGCTCATGTGTGGGCCACATACTCCACCATAGGTTTCATCAATGAGCCTCTGAGCTTGGTCCTTGTCCAGACATCTGAAGAGACCTAGTCTTGCATCTATTTTGTAGAGTGCATCTTTGCTCAGGTAGAATTTCATAGCCAGTCGATGGATCCGCCTTCTTTTAGTCAGGCTCGCCTCAATGGGTATAGATCCATCTTGCAAGTACTCCTTGATATGCTGATACCAAGGGTGTTGGATGGGAGGTAGCTCATCCGATACTTCTCCAATATAATTCCAATAGGCCGGAGCCTTTTGTAGGGAAAACGAGATGATATGCATGTTTTTCTTATCAAGTATGTTGATCAAGGAGCCCAAAGTTGGTAGAACATCCGTAAAATCATTTCTATTTCGAGGAATATGGAGGAAGGTTATTTCTTCGAACTCTGTGGCCATCTGTAAAACTTGCTGATGGTAAGGCAACAAATGTAGCTCTTTGGTGTGATAAATTCCTGTGGTTTGTCTAATTACTAATTCTGAATCTCTAAAGACAGTTAACCACCTGATACCCATTGATTAGGCAAGTTTGAGCCCCATGATACATGCCCTTCATACTCACCGTTTGTTGTTGTTGGTCTTTGACAAACTACAATTTAATGACAACAGAATCTTATCGCTCCCGTCTGGGATACTAGAACTGCTCCCACTCAAAACCTTCCATGTTAACAGCTCCATCAAAATACATTTTCCATGATTGGTGTGTATCGTACTGATGGTGTTGCTGCACTGTCATTACCCCTTCATCGATAAAGCATGTTTCTAAGGGTTTGAAATCCCCTGCAGGTGCAACGGCCAGTTGATCCGTAATTCCTTGACCTTTAATGGACTTTTGCGTCACATAGACGATGTCAAATTGTTGTATGAACAACTGCCATCTGGACAACCTATAATTTAACATGGGTTTACTGAATACGTACTTCAGAGGATCCACGTGGGATATTAATTTGGTCTGGTGGTAGATGGTTGTGCTTGGTTGCTGTTTGTGTTGCCCCATGAGAAATTCGAATGATTTCTCAGTCCAGGATGATAGTGAGTGGGAAGATTTGTATTTTTCTGCCGCCCATAGTTTGAAACAAATTAGACTGATTCAGGGCTTATGGCACACTGATCAGTTGGGTGGCTTCCTTCACACAGTTCACATGGCACCACAACACTTTGCACATTTTCCACTGATTGCACTCCCATATTATCGAGTCTTTTGGTTAGCGTATCAACCTGAGCAGCTAATGTCGTGAGTGAGTCAACCTCATACACCCCTGCTACTCTCCTAGGGGCTTGCCTATCATTTACCCATTGGTAATTGTTGGAAACCATTATTTTCACCAAGTCATATCCTTTTGAATGATGTTTTGACATGAAGGCCCCACCAGATGCGGCATCTATACTCGAACGAGATGACCCGGATAAACCATTATAAAATGTCTGAATGGGAAGCCATTCTGGCAATCAATGGTGGGGGCATCTTCTCAGTAAATCCTTGAATCGCTCCCACGAGTCGTACAAAGACTAAGATTTAAATTAAACGAATGATGTAATGTCATGCCTGAGCCGGGCTATTTTTACGGGCAGAAAGAACTTCGCCACGAACTTTTGAGCCAAGTCAGCCCATGTGGTGATGGAGCCTGGCGGAAGTGAGTGCAACCAACTCTTGGTCTTGTCCCGTAGAGTGAATGGGAAAAGTCAGAGTCTAATAGCATCGTCGCCGACACTCTCACAGATTTAAATGTATCTCAAATTTCCAAAAAATTGATCAAATGATCATTCAGGTCATCATTTGGCATTCCTCCGAACTAAACATTATTTTGGATTATTTGAATGGTGCCTGGCTTGATCTCGAAGTTGTTAGCTTGGATCGCAGGCCGTAGAATGGTCGCTTGTAAATCTGTAATATGGGGCATGACATACTCCTTAAAAATTTTTGACTCTCCTCAGCCATAATAACATGAGTAGGTATGTCCCAAGCTTTTTCTCGTCTCAGTCATCTATACGTTCTGTCTACCTCGGGATTAAGAGGTATTATATTCTGAACCTTTCGAGGTGGCATATGATAAGTGGGTTTTATACCCACGAATCGGTTCCTAATTCGAGCTTAATCGGTGTTAATTCCTTGTTTTTGCGTTTGTCTTTACTTATTTATTGTTATTTTGTGTGTAGGTTTGGTGGTGTTGTGTGATCAAAAAGGGTGGATGTAAGGTACATTGTGGCAAGTAAAGGAGCATTACATGACCAACTAGCAGAAGGTATGCCCGTTGGGGTGGGTGTTTTTAAGCCTTACACCCCCGCCGAGGTGGGGGTCCGTAACTCAAGAAGGCAAAGCTATGCGTGAAAGCGAACTAATTAATGAAGTAACACCTCACAATCGGTAGAGGGTCCCGGAGCATCGCAGCTTATTCAGTTGGTTTCAAAGATTGCTATGTTAGTATTTGGGATGGCTTGGGACGTGTATTAGCATGAAATTTCAATCAAAATACAAGTCTTAGTATTATAGCCAATGAAAAATAACAAGATTGGGGAAATAGACATTAGAAGGCATTTAACAAAAGAAGAATACAGATTTTTTCAGACCAAGCATTGGAGAGAAGATTTTGAAGAATTTTCATAACAGTTGCAAATTGAGCTGAAGAAAAGGGTGGTTCTGGATTTATTCTTTTCTTTTAGTTTATTTGTAATTGAAAGGATGATAACTATAATTTATTCAATGTTTATTTCATTTATGATGAACTAAATTACTTTTTAGGCTTATGATGGATCTTTAAGTGAAACGATGGTTATGTAACTTTGATTTTCAGTTTAATAAGCTATTATCCAGTTTTTCTATATTAATTTGTGCTTGAATTTATGAATTGCCTGATCAACAATTCTGTGTGGACTTATATGGATTCGAGAGAGGAAGTACGAGTCTAGACTTAGTTAATATAGCATGTGTTCTTGAATTATGTGAATGAATAGAATCTTGATGAATGTTAGGGTAGAGATATTCATAACATCGCATGTAATTGAATATAGAACTTGAACTTAAACCTTCTTTGATTGTAATTCACATAGAGATATAGTGAGTTAGTTAATTAAGGTGTTTAACTTAATTCTATCTAAATTGTGGATTTGAGTTAATTTGGTGTTAGTGCATCAAGAGGTGGCTAATTCTAATTTAGTTTTCTTGGTTAATAAACTGGGATAGTAAATTAAATTGAAACAAAGGATAATAACCAGAATGGAGCTTAGGGTGAAGTTGTAAGCCTAATTCTTCGATACTTATTTAGAAATTCAGTTTTTGCGATTTGTGATTGTTATGCGATTTTAGTATTTTTAATAATTGAGAATTTATAATTTTAATCATTAATTTGGATAGTTTAATAAAATTGGGATTAATAGGAAACTGATAATTGAGAGGTTGAAATTCTTACTAATTTCTCGTTGGGAACGATTGTAAGACCCCAACTTATTATAAATAAAATTGAATTTCCTCAATTTATTATTTTGAAATAGTAAGGGTTGATTTGATTAATATGGTTAGTTATGGGTAAAATGCGCAAATATCTCAAATAAGCTAGTGGTTATAAAATATTCATTGTTGTCGGGGAATATTCGTTTGGGTCGTAGAATATTCTTCTTTATTGGGAATATTAAATGCGACCACAGTAGCGACCTTGTGGGCCCCATAACGGAAAGTGATTGGATGAAGAAAATGACAAGTATAAGTTTTTTTATAAATAATGACGTAGTTGTTACCGTTAACACTCTTAGAATACCCCATGGTTAAAACACAGTATTACGCGGTATTGCACCAATTATTGATTCTTAGGTAAGAAGACACTACTCAATAATTGTTACAGTAATTACTGTTCAATATTTTATTTTATTGATTCAATAATTGCTACATTGATATTTTATATTATTGTTGTTTCAATAATTATCACTACACAGTATTTTCCATTATCAGATCAATAATTCATATTATTTGAATAATATTATTAGATAGCATTATTGGCAATATTTAGAAAGTTCTGTCTAAGGAGAGGTTTGGTCACCTAATTGCGGCGCCAAGATGAGAGAAATCCTTATTGGAAAGCCTCCTCTTTCCTATGAACCACCTGGTTGTCGATGTTGTGATTCTGTAATATTATTTGTGAATGATTAATTATTGATTTATATGATAAGAAAAATATTCATTTTATGTGGATATAGATGGAGAAAAGTTTTAATGTAACAATTGTTGAAAATTGATATTTTATATTTTACGATAAAATAATTTATTTAAATATATTAATATAATAATGGTGATATTTTACAATGAATGTGTGATATATGAATAAATGGGGAGGAAGAGTATTTTTGTTACAAAAATATTTAAAACATGTTTTTCATGTTTGTGGACCCCATTTCTTGACTGAAATTTTATTATAGCCTGCAAAATTGTTCGTATGTGGATTTCGGTCAATTTCTGCTTGGAATTTGGAAAAAGTTAAACTTACAAAGTTGTAGAGACTTGAATTTCCTATGGAATGAACATAAGATTTGAATTTTTCTGATAAAAAGGCTATTTATTATGAATTATTGAAGTTCCGGAATAATTAATTTTTGAAGCTTTAAATATTTTTTAAAAGAAAAATGTTTTATTCATTTTGGTGGGCCCCACATGTGTGGTAAATAAGTTGAATTCAGTTTTCTTTGGTGTGCGTAAGAAAATTTTTAAAAATATTAATATTTTATTAAATTTTCTGCTTTGGTGTTCTAAGCATTTTCCTATAAATAGGGTGCTTAGGTTAGAATTGAAAATCACACCAGAAACTGAAATTTTCTCTCTATATATTATCGAGCATATTCTTGTGAGTATTTTGATACTTCGAAAGTGTTGCTATATCTGATTGCAAGTTCCTTTCAAATTTATATCCGATATTCCGACCAAGTACTATTCTTTTGAGGTAAGGGATGTTATTTTTTTTAAATGATATTATTTCTTTCAATATCATTATGCCGGATTATTGGTAAGATTTTTCTTGTAAAATTCTTGTCTTTTTGTGTCGGGGTTACTATTCACGATACTCTGCACTATTCACGATCTGACACTATTACGAATACGACACTATTCAAGAAAAATTAATTTTTTGTTCTTTGTTCCAGATGTCTATTTTTCTTACTAGATTTGATTGTATCCATGGATAAAACGAAGTGCGAATCCTTAATATTTGTTCTTTTATCTCACTGGATTCGTTTTTTTTAAAATATTTTTCATCATCCTCAATCCTAAATGATGATATAACTGAATATCTTTGGCCTGTAGTGCAAAGATAAATGATTTTTTGATGAATATCTTTGGCCCGTAGTGCAAAGATAAATAGGTGTTGAGATGAACATGACCAACTAATGAATATATTTGGCCTATAGTGCAAAGATGAATATTTGATTCAAGATGTTTTTTGATTGCTGTTACAGGGATAAAATATTGACGATGAACTTTAAAATCATAGAAGATAGTAGATTTCATTCTCTACTTAACTTTTCTAATGAATTATTATTTCTGCTGCGAATATTGATTTAAAACTTGTTGTCTATTATATTCTATTAGATTTTTCCCTGTTGAGGACTAACGATAATTTGTTCTATATTATCTTAGTCATAATATTCTTTACTGGGCTAATTGAGCTCACCCTTTTCCTTTTTGTTCCATTTTTCTTCTCAGGAAGTGAGAATATAGCGGGGAGTAGTCGGGGTGTGGAGTGATGTTCCAAGGCAGTTGTTATAGTAGTCCTCACTATTTTGTAAAATAGTGCATCAATAATTATAATGAGGACTTATTTGAGTGTGGATATTGTCTAGAAGATAATATTTTTATTTAAAATCACAGTTTTTGTGTTGTCGTATTTTGCACGACAATTGTATTAATAAAGTTATAGTTGTTTCTGTACCATGTGTTTGGTGACTCAAAATGGGTGATGTATACCTATTTTGGGGCGTCACAGTTGGTATCAGAGCTTAGGGATATGGTCTCTGGCGGAGATCGGGGAATAGAACTAGGAGGGGAGAGACGAGTAAATCATTCGCTAGTTTGTCCTACCTAAGCTTATTTGTTGGTTGGTCAGAGTATAGGGTTATTATGTTGCATGTCAATTTATTTAATTAACCTATGTTTTATGGCAGTATTTGAGAATGACAACTGAGAATGTTAACAGTGGAGTAAATGAGACCGTGGAGACACCTTTACTCACCAATCAGGAGAACGTGCAATAGGACAACAATGTTCCTCCTGTAAACAACACCACTGATCAGACGATGAACGACGGGATGTTTAGAAACTTTTTACAGTTTATGAAAAATCAGACGAGGGAGACTCGTGTATAAAATACAGGTGGAAATGATAGCAATGCACGGTTTGTCACAGCCAAGCAGTTCAAAGAGATGGGACCACCAGAATTCTGGTGAAAGCCAGATCCGATTAAGGCAGAAATGTGGGTCAAGCAAATTACCAAGATATTCGATGTCTTGGGATACACCGAGGAACAGAAGGTTCCATTCGCCACCTGTATGTTCCGTAATGAGGCAGATTACTGGTGGGAATCTATGAAGCGTACCCATCCAGCCGCACTTAGCATGTCTTGGGGGACATTTCAGAAACTGTTCAATGATAAGTACTTTCCTGAAAGTATTCGTTATATGAAGGAGGTGGAGTTTATTAAACTAGAACATAACAACATGACGATGTCCCAGTACGAGGAGAAGTTCGCGGAGTTATCTAAGTTTGCACCTCATTTGGTGGAGAATGAGGAACGTATGACGCGGATGTTTCTGAGAGGTTTGAAACCCGACATACGTCAATATCTCATTTCTCACAAATTTTCTCTATATTCAGATGTTGTCAACAGGGCTTAATTAATAGAGCGAGATAATGAGTACGTTTAACCGAGGGACCACAACCAAGGTCATATCGGTGACAGCAGTCATCGGAGCAATGATAACCAGCGGGGAAAGAAAAATACGGACAAAAGTGGTAATCACTCGGGTGGTAATCGTGGCCATGATAATAAAAGAAGCGAGTCGGGGGGAGATTTTAAAAAGAGAAGGTACAACAATTACAATATGAAGACATCAGCACCAGCATCAACTATTTCTAAGGGAGGAGAACGACCACCGGTCATATGTTATAAATACGGGAAAGAGGGACATATCAGCCCAAACTGCCCACAACAGTTCAAGGTATGTTATAATTGTAGAAAGGAAGGATATATCACTCGAGATTGTAAACCAAGTCCAGTGGGGATGGTGACTCAAAAGGCTGTCCCAGAAAAGTCAAAGTCGGTGGTTCCTGGAAGAGCGTTTGTCGTGACTGGCCAAAATGTGAGGAACCCGAACGAGGTGATCACGGGTAAGCTAATCATAAATTCTTGCGAAGTTTATACCTTACTTGATACCGGTTCTACCCATTCATTTATCTCTCCTGCTTGTGCTCAACGTTTAAACTTTACTCCGGAGAAATTAGACTTTGACCTATTTGTGGAGACTTCGTTAGGAGAAACTTTCATTACATCCACTGTTTATAAATATTGTTTGTTCCAAGTTGGCACCATCACATTACCTGTTGACCTTATCTCTTTAAAGATACTTGCATTTGATGTGATTTTAGGGATTGATTGGTTAACTACTCATCATGCCAAAATTGATTGTTTTCGTAAGGTTGTTATTTTTCATATTCCTAACCAACCTGTTATGCGAATTCAAGAAATTAAACCACTAAAATCAATCATTGTCATATCAAGCCATAAAGTCATTCGTTTATTGAAAAATGGATGTCAAACTTTCTTAGCCCATGTTATGGATTTGAATAAAGACACGTATGATTTGAATAATATTTCTGTTGTTAGTGAATTTCCTGATGTATTTACTAATGAAATTCCCGGTCTACCCCCAGAACGTGAACTTGAATTCTTTATTGACCTTGAACCAGGTACAAAGCCCATTTTTAAAACCCCATATCGAATGGCTCCTATTGAACTTCAGGAGTTAAAGGTCTAACTACAAGAGTTGTTGGACATCGATTTCATTCGTCCTAGTACATCTCCTTGGGGTGCTCCTGTTTTATTTGTAAAGAAGAAAGACGGGAGTATGCGACTTTGTATTGACTACCAGGAATTGAACCATGTCACCATCAAGAATAGGTATCCGCTACCTCGCATTGATGACCTATTTGACCAGTTGCACGGAGCACAATTCTTCTCAAAGAACGATCTTCATTCTGGATATCATCAATTGAAGATTAGAATAGAGGATATTCCAAAGACTGCCTTTAGAACTCGATACGGGCATTATGAATTCTTAGTCATGTCTTTTAGATTAACTAATGCTCTTGTGGCTTTCATGGATATGATGAACTGAGTATTCAAGGAATATTTGGATCAGTTCGTTGTTGTCTTTATTGATGACATCCTCATATATTCCAAAAGTCGTGAAGATCATGAGCACCATTTGAAGCTGGTACTCCAAAGGCTTCGTGAAAACAAGTTTTATGCCAAGTTGAAGAAATGCGAGTTCTGGCTTGATGTTGTAGCATTCCTTGGGCACATGGTGTCAAAACATGGAGTATCTGTTGACCCGATGAAGATTGAAGCAATACAAAGTTAGGAGCAACCGAAGTATATAGCTTTCTAGGCTTAGCTGATTATTATCAGAGATTCGTGGAAGGATTTTCTCGAATCACTACTCCGTTAACTCAGCTGACTCGGAAGGATACAAAATTCGTATAGAGCGAGGAATGCGAGAAGAGTTTTCAAGAGCTCAGGAGGAGACTCATTTCGGCACCTGTTCTGACAATACCATCTGGTTCGGATGGATTTGTTATCTACAACGATGCTTCAGGCAAAGGGTTAGGATGTTTTCTCATGCAACATGAGAAAGTCATAGCCTATGCCTCACGACAACTTAAAGAATATGAGAGGAATTATCCTACTCATGATCTAGAGTTGGCAGCAGTCATTTTTGCGCTAAAGATCTGGAGGCACTATTTATATGGGGAGAAAGTGGAGATATATTTAGACCATAAAAGCCTCAAATATTTCTTCACCTAAAAGAAACTCAACATGCGGCAACGACGTTGGCTCGAGCTGTTGAAAGACTACGACCATACCATTCAATACCAACCTGCAAAAGCAAACGTGGTAGCTGACGCATTAAGTAAAAGATCATATGCAGGAATGAGTGCGATGTTGTTAAAACAAAGGCCTATTTTAAAGATGAAGATAGAATTCAAGACTCCGGGGACCCATGCGATGATGTCAAGTATACACAAAAAACCAGCTTTAATCGATAAAGTTAAAGTTGCTCAAGCCACATACTCGGAGCTGATGCGCATGAAGAAGAAAGTACAAGAAGGTGTTATCCCAGAAGCAAGAATCGATGAAAAAGGAGTACTTCGAGTCAACTTTAGACTTTGTGTTCCTAACGACTCTGATTTGAAGTACAAGATTATGATGGAGGCACACAATACACCGTTTGCAATCCATCCTGGAAGTACCAAAATGTATCGTGATCTTCGATATACATTTTGGTGGAACAATATGAAGAGAGAGATCGAAAAGTTTATCTTGAGGTGCTTAACTTGTCAACGGGTAAAATGGAAGTGGGAACACATTACCATGGTTATTGAACTTTAAATTACCCTTGAAGCTAATCCAAACCAAACTTTCTTTGGTATGGAATCTAACGTCAAAGCTGAGATGAACAACCCTGCTACAAGGGATTATATTACGTGATAGCATTAAGATGTTGTGCACATACATGGTACTAAGGGCTGATCCCCCTAAGTACGAGAAGCAAGGTCCATATAGTCTTATGACTATTAAAGGTTTAAAGTAGAAATACTTGATAACCTGAAACATAGTTCTAGTCTTGTGACCCTAAGACTCATTTGTTTATGATGTTTCTGCATTTGATGTATTAAGGTTAGTTAACCTGGGATTTATTCGTTTAAAATATTGTAACCCTATATTAGGAGTATTTCTATTTCAATTTTATTGTTATCATTATTATGGGTAGTTAGATGTTAATTATTATGTTGAGTGAATACCAAATTTAAGGGAAGTTTAAGTATCTGAATTTGGGGGTGTCATAGAGATCTTGCCTTGGTGTAAGCTAAACAGTTATAACTCACGTTCCCAAATATCCTATACACATGTCATCATGACATAATTAGTTACCACATGAACACATTACATAACTGAATTTCTATTTCATTTACAACTTTTAGTCTTAGGTTTAACCACATGGTTAATCCACACTCCTTATTTATTAACACAAATTTTCAGTTATCATATAACTCATTAATTACTAATAATAATTTTCATATTTGGTATTATAACAACACCACTGTCGACATCGAGATTTTTAATGTCCTTTTTCCATTCTTGTCTTTTGGTGTTCTCATGTTAGGTGAGATTTGTTTAAAAAAACAAGTTGTAAACAGGTCCGACATTTATGTGTCGATGATTGGACTGTAAGAGTTGCCAGTTGGTATTTTTAAATGGTTGCACCAACTCAACCGAGAAAAGGTTTACACATTGACTACGTGATATAACACTGTTAAACTTGTAAGACCCCAACTTTTATGAATAAAGATGAATATTCTATAATTATCATTTTTGAATATGGTGGAATGAATTTAATATAATGTTATAGTTGTGGGTAATAGTTATAAATTTTGCAAAGTATGCAAGTTGTTATATAATATTCGATTGGTCAGGGAATATTCGTTTTAACAGGGAATATTCGTACGACAGCACAATCATTGGTGGACCCCACAACGGAATTATTGTCGAATTGAGAAACCGACAAAAATATTTTATAAAAATAACGGCGAAAGTTTTATCGTTAACTGTTAAAACACCCGGTGGTAAAAGTACAGGAATAAGCGTGGTTGCATAGTAGCATATGGTATTGATTATTGATGCTTACGTCAGAAGTCACTCAATTTTGTTTAATTATTGCTTCAGTAATTGTTGCATAGTATCTCACGTTAATTGATTCAATTATTGTCGATATTTTATATATTATTAAATCAATAATTGAGATGACGAAGTTATTAATATTATTATTTGCAATATTAACGATGTCTAGAAATTCTGCCAATGAGAGGTTTGGTCACCTAATTGCGCGCCAATAGGGAGAAATCCTTATTGGAAAGCCCCCTCTTTCTTGGGAACAACGTGGTCGATTAATAGTGTGAATTATAATAATGATGATGAAGTTTTGTTTTATTAGTATTATTAATGTAATAAAACAGAAAAGCTTTTTATATAAAACAAAATACTTTTATAAAGTTATTCATTTTATTAGACTATAAATAGAATATATTATATTCTATTATGCATAGTGTTTTGCATAATAAAATCTTTTTATATAAACAAAATACTTTTATAAAGTTATTCATTTTATTAGACTATAAATAGAATATATTATATTTTATTATGAATAGTGTTTGCATAGTGTCTGCATAATATTTGCATAGTAAAATCTTTTATATAAAACAAAATACTTTTATAAATCTATTCGTTTTATTAGATTATAAATAGAATATATTATATTTTATTTAAAAGATTTTGTTTTTTAGAATATTTTATAGTAAACCAATCTGGACCGTCCGTTTAAAAGTAAATCAATCTGTACCATTCAGGAATTAGTTACTATTCAGTCCATTCTCCTATAAATAGAAGCTCATTCCTTCATTATTTCTTACGAATTCACTTTGAAACTCTAGAGAGAAAACTATAGAGAAAGAAAGAAAAGTATTCTGCTACTTCACTACTCCTATATCCATTTGTTCTAAGGTAAGGGGTATTATTTCTTTCAGATTCATGAAGAGAACTTCATTATTCCATTTTTTACATTGGAATAACTTTGTATCGCTGATCTACCCTATACTTGGTGAAATTCTTCCATTATTCCATTCTTTATCATTATGTTGGAATAACACTTGTCTATCACAATCACCGCATACATGGTGAAATTCTTCTATTATTCCATTCTTTATTATTCTATTGAATATCCTATCTCGCAAATGCGTTACGCATGACCGGTTCTCATTATTTATTATTACATTTGGAACATCCTTTCGGTCTTGAATTTACTTTGACTTGGTTCTCATTATTTATTACTACTCTGTTGGAATATCTTGTCTGTACATTTACGCATGACTTGGTTTTGTTATTTATTATTCTGTTGGAATAACCTGTCTGTGCGGTCTATCACATGTCTGGTGATTTTTTTGTTATTCCATTCTTTATTATACTCAGTTGGTTAAAGTTTTGACTTCTATACTCCATGAAATTAGTGGAATATCCTTGATATTTGCGCTTCATCCAGTATCTTTTCATGGAAATATTCTTCTGAGCATTCTTGAATTTTACTCTACAAAGAAGTATCATGTTGACAATTTGGACATTATTAGTTCCTGGATAAATTAATTTTTGAACTTGTTTTATTGAATTCTTATATCATTGTCATCATCCTCATGTTTATATTATGTTGAAAGTCATCTGTGGCCTGTAGTGCATATATGGACTTGGTATGATTATGACCATGGATTAATCGGTATAATCATGACCGTAATGTTACAAATGATATGGTAAAAGTCCTCATTGGCCCGTAGTGCATTGATGGACAGTTGTTGGCATGATCATGACCATTGATGAATACACGAATATCCTTGGCCCGTAGTGCATGGATAATTTGTGGTTGTGATACTAATGAATATCTTTGGTCGTAGTGCAGGGATGATGTGGATTATTTATTAAGTTGAGTCCCAGCGATAAAAGTGATAAAAAACCTTTTAAATTATAAAAGATAGTAGATTTTATTCTCTACTTGACTTTTTTAATAGATTATTTGTTCCGCTGCAGTTAAACTTGATGTTTGTTATATTGTATCAGTTTAACACTGTTGAAGGCTAACGATAATTTATTATGTATTATCTTAGTCATAATATTTCTTACTAGGCTAGTTGAGCTCAGTTTTTACTTTCATTGTTCTCTTCAGGAAATGAGAACGTAGCAGGGACTAGTCGGGGAATGGAGTGACGGTCCAGATAATAGCATTAGTAGTCCTCACTATTCTGTTAAATAGTGTGATAATAAATGTAATGAGGACTCAATTTAGTGTGGATATTGTCTAGATGACAATATTTGTATTAAAACTCACAACATATGTTTTTTCATATTTTACACGACTGTTGTATAATTAAGTTGTATTTGAATTTTTTACCATGTATTTGGCGACTCAAGATGGGTGATGTATACCTATTTTGGGGGCGTCACAAAATTAGTCTGTGAAATCGAGATTCATTAGGGTCCGGGGACTTGCTTATGTGGAGGTAAGGTGTTAGTCACCCCCCGACATCCGTGTTACCACGGTGACCGCCACTTTTCAATTAAACTGTTATATGAATGTGTGTGTGTGTGTGGGTGGGTGGGTCAATGTGCAATTATTTGGAAGTAGTGTTATGCCTCGTTCACACCTATATACAAAGGGTTTGAATTTGTGAAAAATTCAGTTTTAAACAAGATATAGCAATGATATTTTGTAAAAGAGGTTTTTCAAACCCTTATGCTTAATATTAATTGAGGCCTTTGATACTTCCATTTTATTAAATGTTCGGCTTGATTGCTTTTATTTTTGAGATGCGAAACATCTTCGAGAAAATAAGATATATAGCAGTGCCGAACTCCTTGTGGGCATGGGAGCCATCTAAGGAAATTCAGACACCGTTAATAATGTACAAGCTGTTTACAGTCGAAAATATCCTTCACGGGAGCCAAATCTAGATTACGAGACTGAATCTATGATCACATGATTCCTAGGCTCACATGATGTAACAGTTTATATGAAAGCTATAAGTAGTTATATATATAAAAGTTGTAAATATATATATACAGACTGTGAACCACCATGAAGCGAACTTCATGGGGGACTATAAATGTAAATATATAAAAGCAATAAATATATATAAAGACACGATCAACCACCACAAAGCACCTCAATGGGGGATCAGAAATGTAAATAAAGTAGTAAAAAGGATCAACCACCGCGAAGTAAACTCCAGGCGGGATGAAATGTAAATAAAGCAGTAAAAATGATCAACCGCCACAAAGTAAACTCCAGGCCACGAAGTAAACTCTAGGCTTTGGCGAAATGTATATATATATATATATATATATATATATATATATATATATATATATATATAAGTGATAAATGCAAGAATAATATATATCAGGCTCAATCAAAAGCGAGTTTGATGGGTATAATATATATAAGTATTTGTATTTGTATATATATATATATATATATATATATATATATATATATATATATATATATATATAAATAAATGCTCAGGGCGTGAGTCAAGGCTCAATCGAGGCATAACTCGATAATGTTAGTCCATATATATATATATATATATATATATATATATATATATATATATATATATATATACAAAAAAGAAATAAAAGCCACGGATAAAAGTCCGTGCATACACACACAACACGACTCTCAACGTGAAGAACAATGTGTGCAAAATGTGGAGAAAAGGCTTTAAAAGGTGTGAGAAGGCTTATAGTGGGCTCTTGAAAGAAGACTTTTATATCTTTAAATAGATGAACACTGATTTCCAATGATAAAAAATATAGCAATATATGAGCTCACAAGTGTTTAAAATGAGAAAGCACTCAGTTTATAGTGTGTACAAAGCAAATTGGATAGGGCTTCCTCATCGTTTTCTCTTACAAAATGGCCACCCCAAGCCCTTTATTTATAGAGGTGGAGCCGCAAATGCATTTGCGGCTACCCGGGGTGCTCCGGGCTCCAGGGGTCTCGCCGTCTCAAAGTACGTGCACACGTGCAACGTAATGTCCACTCAAACTTTTAAAACATCAATCTGGGCCTCTGATTGAGGTGTATAAGACCTTTTACAGAGTGTTGTTGTCAAGAGCTACACAAATGACATGGGATTAGAGGTTGTAAGAATTCAGGAAGATGGGACCATGCCCTTGGTCTTCAAGCTTCAAATTCTATCCGGTGAGCTGTCCTGTGTAGTAGTCACTCGGGATTGTAGTTATTTTGTTCTTGTAGGACACTGCTGTGCAGAATGTATGTTGAAATGTGTTGAGACGGCGCACATGTGGGATTGAGGTGGCAAAATGGCGATTTTTCCCCTCACCGGTGTTCTCTCCGATTTGGGCTTATAAAGCAGTCGTTGCTAAGGGTTATCTCTAAGATTGGGCTGCTGCAAGTACTGGATGCCCTCAGGGTTGTTTCTGAGGTGTGCTTGACCTCCCGGGGTTATCTCCGGGTTTGGGACTGAGTGCCTTGGGGTTATCTCCGAGGTTAAAGCTGATTATTGGGGGTTGAAACGAGCTTTTTCGGGGTTATCTCCGGAACTGTAACTGCACTCCTCGGTGTTATTTTTGAGGTTTAAACTGAAACTCCCAGTGTTGTTTCTGAGATTGAATATCTCGGGGTTATCTCTGAGAAAGAAAAGGCTTCTCCGGTGGGATTTCCGGAACTAGAACTGTCTTATCCTCCAGGGTTATCTCTGAAAGACGATTCTTCCCTCTTGTAATGTTAGTAACAGGAATGCAAAAATTTTGAGTGTCTACAGATGCCCCTCTTTATCGTATTCATGCAATGCAATGGCATGGATAGGATAAAGAATACTAGACACTTAAAATGTGATAGGATAATTATGATGCAATATACAGCAGCATGATGCAAATGTATGTGGTTTGTTGGACTATTCTCCAACAGGATGGGATGATTGCCAGCTCCCATAACTTTTGTCGGGGTTTTTGCAGTCATTACTGACAACCCTGATGAACTGTCTTGGACGTGCGATCCAAAGTTCTCAGGAACTTCTAGGATATTGACGTTGGGGTTATCACCAAAGTCCTTAGTCCTTGGTACAAACTTTCCACTGGGGACGTATTTCTCATGTATAAGAGACTCTGTGGGGATGTGTATAACATATTCCATCATCGGTCCTCCCTGATGAGGATGTTCTTCCCTGGTTTATATCGCCAGATCTTTCCGCTGCTCTGTTGAAGTTACTACCAATAGTCTGTATTGCTAGGGTTACCTAACCCCTCGATGAAATGTACATCAACGGATGAGATCGTCGGATGGTTCCTGACGCTTTTTTTGGGTTTAAACACCAACAACTAAGGATGTCAAGGTGGCTTAACTTTCGTTAATGTGTGCATCAACGAATGAGATCATCGGATGGTTTTCGACGCTTCGCTGGATTTACTTGCCAACGACTGAAATAACATCAAGGTTGCTTGACCTTCGTTGAAATGTACTTCAACGGATGAGTTGTATGAAGTTTTCGCTAGGGAGAAATGTTTTGGGGTTACAACCCCGAACTGACGGCATCGGACCTTTGTAAGATATCGTCGAGTGTAGTTTACAATAATAGTGATCATCAGTATAGTGAACCCTGGATTTAGGTAAATACCAATGAGTAATAGGTAGACCTGCAGTCGGGTCTCTGAAAACCAGGATTTCAGGCTATTCCGCTCAATTGTGTAGCATTTTTACTCCTAATTTGGCCTTTTCAGCTTCCAAGACCTCCTTTGCAACTCGAACTGGACCAAGCCAGAAGGGTGGGCCCCACCTAGGGGAGCCGCAGGTACACCTATGGCAGCCGCAGGTACACATGCGGCCAACCGTGTGTACTTTTAAGCTGTAGGTTGCTTTCACAAATCATTTTCACGTTGCGCCGCATAGGAAATCCGAGAGCTCTTATTTAGATCTGCTGAGTTCGAGCGTCTTTCTACAAATTCTATCACCGTACAAGTGTTCTACACTTCCCTGGTAACGTATGCATGTCTTCTTTTCCAATTTTTATCCGTTGAAAAATGACTTATCATATGAAATGCAACTAAAGATATAGTAGTGAATATGCATGCTTATATGACTTGATAAAAAATGTTCAACATAGTAAATGTTAGTATTTAACCATGCTGAATACATTGATGTAAAAAAATTTGACTTTTGAAACAGTCAAATTGACACCTTTTTATGCTATTTCTTATCCTATTTGAGGACAAATGAGCAAAGGTGATAAAGAAAAGTAATCCTGGTAATTAGGCTACCCTTACAGATTTTAACATTGATATATGTATGCATGTATATGATATTTTATGACTGTGGATAGGTGTGCTACTGAATGGCCACCTAGTAATGCCTATGTGCATGTGGATAGTCTTATTTTCAAAGGGGACTATGGCAAAAATTTTCCAAAATGTAGGCATTGGGTAGTCATGCATTTTTAACTCTACTATAAACGTATGTTAAAATAATGCATGCATGCATGTAGTCATAAAATGCATTTGAAAAAGCTCCAGGTTAGAATTTACCACACCCTTTCTGAGGTGATTTGGATACTTGTGTCCAAATATATGAATCCGGATTAGCCGAGTAGTTCCCGCAGGACCACTTTAGGTGTGCAGAGGAGGGCTTCTGATGTGCCTCGACCCCATTCAGTTAGACAGCCTCATCATCTGGCGGAGGCGGTGATACGTCATGTCCGAGTTGAGTCACCGGATGTTGAGGATGAGGAGAAGGATGTACTGATTTCTTGACCGCCTCCTGCTTTCATGTTCCCCGTAGGGATTTTTTAGTCATTCAGGTGACGATCCCAAAGCTTCTGGGTGATTTGAGTCGACACCCCTCAATTTACTTGCATGCAAATGATGTATAAGCTGGATTTTGATTCTTCCTTTTTTCCTATTGACGAGGAGTAAGGATTCTGATGTTGATCTGCTTTACGATGTAGGTTCCCGACTTTACACAGCCTAGAGGGAACTGGTTCAGCAGTCACTCCATATATCAGGCTCTGCATCCTAATTATTGAGCGCTTGTGCATGGCTGGGGCTTTGGGTCATTCTTTTCCATCCTTACTCGTCGTTGTCCCTGGGGTTATCTCAGGGCATTGTCTGAGCATTGGTTTCACCAGACTCATTCTCTCTATTTGTTGGATTGTGAGGTGATGATGACGCCAATGGATTGGCGATTTATCACTGGTATGGAGTTTGGAGGGGTGCCAGTGCCATGTACGGCGGACATTACCCCGACTGCCATTAGATCCTTGCTAGGAGTCCCGACTGAGGCGCTTAAGGGTAGGACAGTCCATACAGGTCCTTTGAGTGTAGATGCTATGAGTGGGCTGTTGAGTGAGCCCATACCTGATGATGTGAGAGTCAGGGATTGCATTCTTCGGCGATTGTTCTTGATAATCATTAGGGGCTGCTTCATAGCAAATAACTCTTCCACGGTATCATTCGCTTTGGTGAGCGCCACCCGAGATGTGGACTGTATTGGAGAGTATGATTGGGGCTCCTACACCTTCGCCTATTTCCTTAGGGGTATGCATATGCGTTCGCAGGGCTTGACGGAGGCTTGACTAGAATTTTACCCATTTCTGCTGGTGAGTATTTCTCTTGTGATTTCCATGTACAAGTTAATAGTGTTGACTAATAGTAGATGTTTGCCTTTGTGTTAGCAGTTTTGGGCCTATGAGAGGCTCCCATGTTTGCGTCCTATGAGTTTGCTAGGCTTGGAGACCTATCCACAAGGACTGCCGATGGCATCACTCCATATTGAGGAGAGTTCACATGGCGGAGGGTTTCACCCATTGTCGTCTTGATTGGAGTCTACTGATCCGGGTGTATGCCTATTTGGATCGGCGTGAGCTAGCTGCATTTTTTGTTAGCCATCCCAAGTTGTTCGTCGAGTATTCTGCATTGATGGAGGCGAGAGATAGCATTAGATGCGGGGAGTATCCACAAGTCTTGGGGATTAGTTACGGTGGAGAGCCCATAGAGGACATTGATTTTCCTACTGAGGAGGAGCTATTCACTGGGTTGACAGCATCTCTTGCAGATTCTCCCAGTACGAGTGCTACTATGATCCAGCATTCAGCACAATATTTAGAGCAGAGTCTTCATCTGATGACCCTTGAGAGAGATCAGGCTAGGGCCTTAATGTTGACAGCTCTTTATGGGAGAGATACCGCTCTATTAGAGAGAGAGGAGGCTATAGCTCATAAAGACACCGCTATAGCTGAGTGGGATGAGGCCATATCATCCAGAGATGCATTGATTATTGAGCGGGATGCTGCTATATCTGCCCGGGATGTAGCCATTATAGATAGTACTACAGTGAGATCCCTTAATACTGGCATGCTTGCCGATATGAGTCCATATATTGATGAGCATCATGCCACTATGCAGTTGGCTGCGGATCTGTTAGCTCGTGTAGATACCCTTGGGCAGGAGCTTGCAGCGTTGCCGCCTTCCTCGGAGAGAGATGCGATGTTGGACTTGATAGTTCATTATATCCAATTGGTTTGTAGATAGGCTTTGTATTTTCATGCATAGACTAGTTTTGCCATTTTGTCATGTACAACACATATTGTATATATCAAACAACATTATATATGGCAGGGAAATATATTTTGATTTACTTCCCTTTTAGTTGTGCCTTGAAACTTTCTTGATATTTGCCTGTTTCTTCAGGACTTATGATCTTGATGTATTCTGAACTCATTCTTGATGGGTGGACATTAAGATATCGCTGGATCTTTCAGAATGGATCGTTGATCTGTGTGTATTCCTACCCTCTTTGGTGACTTGGGACTGGTTTCTGTATGTGAAGGGGTAGAAAGCGTATGAATGTTTTTGTGATTTTTGTATAGAAGGGTGTAGAAATGTTTTTGTTGTTTTTGTTATTTTGTTGTTTTTTTTATTGCGACCGGGCCATATAAAATGGTTGCCTACGTACTCCCAAATATCGCGGAGATCAGGTCGACGTAGTTCTCCCCATGTTCAGGAAAATTTGCAGCCGAAAAAGTTTGATCCCATGTTCAGGACAAACTACGAGGGAAAAGTTTGATCCCATGTTCAGGACAAACTGCAGGTGTGAAAAGTCTTATCCGTAGTGGGATAAAACTATGGGTATGAAAGGTTTAATCCCTAGTGGGATAACCTGAAAGGTTTGAAATGAAGTTGAGTGAAAGATCTGATGATCTGAAAACCAGGCTGCTGGCTTGAAGAGCGTGTTTCCCTGATGGGGCAGATGGGTATGAAGAAAGGGTTGTATATAGAAAGGGTTAGAAAACCTGAAATGACTGGTGATCTGGTGATCCAAAACTAGGATATTTACTTGATGGTAACTTCAGATATAGTACCGTTTCACGGTGTCTGAGTTGATGAGGTGTGGAAATTCATCACCATCCATTTCCTGTAATCTGAGAGCACCTCCTGTCAATACCTCCTTGACAATAAACGGGCATTCCCAGTTTGGAGCAAATTTTCCCTTTGATTGATCTTGGTTGTCAATGATCTTCTTCAAAACCAAGTAATGTTGTTTAAACTGCCGTAGCCGGACTTTCTTGTTATAGGATCTGGCGATCCTTTGTTGGTATAACTGACCATGGAAGATAGCATCACTTCGCCTTTCGTCTATTAGAGATAATTGGTGATATCTGTCTTGTAACCATTGGTGTTCATACAGCTAAACATCAATCAACACTATGAGGGATTCCATTTCCACTTCTATGGGGAGTACTGCTTCCATCCCATAGGTCAATGAGTAGGGAGTTGCCCCAGTGGAAGTACACATTGAAGTTCTATAGGCTAATAGAGTCAGAGGCAAGAGATTAGGCCATCCTTTGTGATTAGCGGACATCTTTTGCATGATCTTCTTGATGTTCTTATTAGCCGCTTCAACAGCACCATTCATCTTTGGACAGTAGATGATGGAGTTAAGGTGTTTGATGTGGAATTTATTGCATAACTCCTCCATCATTTTGTTGTTGAGGTTCTTAGCATTGTCTGACACAATCACCTCTGGTTGTCCATATCGACAAATGACATTGTTTCTGATGAAAATAATGATGACTTCTTTGGTAACCTGGGGGAAGGTTGTTGCTTCTACCCACTTGGTGAAGTAGTCTGTGACGCCCCCAAAATAGATATACAACACCCATCCTGAGTCGCCAAATACATGGTACAGAAAGCAAACTACAACTTCAATAATACAATTATCGTGCAAAATACGACAACACATACTGTGAGTTTAAATACAAATATTGTCTTCTAGACAATATCCACACTCAAATAAGTCCTCATTACAATTATTCAAACATTATTTTACAGAAATAGTGAGGAATGCTAAAACATCTTTCTAGAACCATTACTCCATACCCCGACTAGATCCTGCTATGTTCCCACCTCCTGAGAAGAAAATGGAACAAAAAGGAAAAGGGTGAGCTCAACTAGCCCAGTAAAGAATATTATGACTAAGATAATATACAACAAATTATCATTAGTCTTCAACAGGGAAAAATCTGATAAAACATAATAGACAACAAGTTTTAGATAAAAACTGTAGCGGAAACAACAATCCATTAGAAGAGTCAAGTAGAGAATGAGTTATACTATCTTCTAAGATTTAAAAGTCCATCATCAATATTTTATCCCTGTAACAACAATCAATATACATCTTTAATCGAATATTCATCTTTGCACTACTGGCCAAAGATATTCATTTGTATCACCAGTTGGTCATGTTCATCTCAACACTTGTTCATCTTTGCACTACGGGCCAAAGATATTCATCAGTTAATCATTCATCTTTGCACTACAGACCAAAGATATTCAATAATATCATCATTAAGGACTGAGGATGATGAAAAACATTTTAGTGAATGAATCCAGTGAGACATAAGGACAAGTATTTGGGATTCGTGTTACAGTTTATCCAAGATCACAAATACTTCATAATAACAAAATTTGAAGCAGAATTCAAAAATAAAGATCAAAACATGGATACAATCAAAGATAGTAACCATAATAGACATCTTGGACAAAAAGGAAAATTTTCATTTTTCGGTAAATAGTGTCGTATTCGTGAATACTGTCGTATACGTGAATAGTGCCGTATACGTGAATAGTAACCCCGACACAAAAAGTTCTAAATTTGATTAAAAAGTTCAAACCAATATTTTGGCATAATGATATTGAAGAAAATAATATCATTTAAGAAGAAAATAACATCCCTTACCTCAAAGAAACAAAGATTGAAATGAAAGGTCTCAAGTGATGTTTGAATAAAACTTGTCTTTGAACAACAACTCTCAAAGTATCTAAATACTCACAAAATATGCTCGATAATATAGAGAGAGAAAGAGAGAAAACTTATGTTTCTGATGTGATTTTCAATTCTAACTTAGCCCTCTATTTATAGAAAAATGTTAACCTGCTACCTGATGGCTTTACCTACTACTATTGCCACCCACCACATTTGAAATAAAATTTAGCACATTTCTTCACCAACCACAAGTGGGGCCCACTCAATTCTTGAATTTTCCACTAAAATTATTTATAAACCTAATTTTCGAATCAACCACCTCTTAAAATTCATAACAAATCATACGTTCATTTTTAACGGATCAAAATTTATGGACACCTTATTAACGGTTCAAAGTATTATATCAAATTAACACCTTATTAATTTAGAATAATGAATAGAGAAAATTCAATTTTATTTATAATAAGTTGGGGTCTTACAACCTCCCCTCCTTATAAAATTCCGTCCTCGAAATTGACGTATATACCTGGTGTTTTGAACAGGTGAGGGTACCTCTCTTTCATTTCTGATTCCAACTCTCAGGTCATTTCTTCATTAGCATGGTTCCTCCACAAAACCTTAACTTGTGGTATAACCTTGGTGCGTAGGACATGCTCTTTCCTATCCAAGATCTTAACAGGTACCTCCTCGTACGTTAAATCTTCGGCTATCTCATCTGGTTCTAACTCAATAATGTGGTTCGGGTCTTTCACATATTTACGAAACATAGATATGTGAAAAACATTATGAACACGAGACATGTTTGGAGGTAATGCGAGTCTATAGGCCATATTTCCTATTAGGTCAAGAATCTCAAATGGACCAATAAATCTTGGATTGAGCTTTCCTCTCTTTTCAAATCTTGTAACTCCTTTCCATGGAGCAATACGTAACAATACATGATCCCCAATATTAAATTCTACGTCCTTTCGATGAAGATCAGCATAACTCTTTTGTCGATCTTGTGAGGTTTGAATACGTTGTCGAATCATTTGGATCTTTTCTGTAGTCATGCATACTAATTCTGGTCCCAACAACGTTGCTTCTCCCACCTCGTCCCAGCATACTGCAGAACGACACTTTCGTCCGTACAATGCCTCGAATGGAGCCATGCCTATACTTGCTTGATAACTGTTGTTGTAGGAGAATTCCACCAATGGTAAATACTTATCCCAACTCCCTTTAAAGTCTAGGACATATAGTCTTAATAGATCTTCAAGAGTTTGAATAGCCCTCTCTAATTATCCGTCTATTTGAGGATGGTATGCCGAACTGAATCGTAAATCCGTGCCCATAGCTTTCTGCAAGCTAACCCAAAATCGTGAAGTGAATCTTGGGTCACGGTCCGAAACTATGGATATTGACATGCCATGCAATCTCAAAATCTCATTCACGTACATATGAGCAAGACGTTCCAAGGAATAAGTTTCTCGTATAGGTAACAAATGAGCAGACTTAGTTAATCTATCAACAATAACCCAAATCACATCTATACCTTGAGAAACATTGGGAAGACCTGTAACGAAATCAATAGTAATGTATTTCCACTTCCATTCCGGAATCTCAAGTGGTTGCAATGGACCCTTTGGAACTTGATGCTCTGCCTTTACACGTTAACATGTTAAACACCTCAAGATAAACTCCGCGATCTCTCTCTTCATATTGTTCCACCAAAATGTATGTTGAATATCATGATACATTTTGGTACTCCCAAGATGGATTGCAAACGGGGTGTTGTATGCCTCCATCATGATTCTATGCTTCAAGTCAGAATTGTTAGGAACGCAAAGTCTAGAGTTGACTCGAAGTATTCCTTCTTCATTGATTCTTGCTTCTGGAATAGCTCCTTCTTGCACTTTCTTCTTCATACGCATCAGCCCCAGGTCCGTAACTTGAGCAGTTTTAACTTTATCGATTAAAGTTGGTTTTACTCGTATATTCACCATCATCATGTGGGTCCCTGGAGTCTTTAATTCTATCTCCATCCTTTGCAAGTCATATAAAATGGGCCTTTGTGTTGACAATATCGCACTCGTACTCGCATATGATATTCTACTTAATGTGTCAGCTACTACGTTTTCTTTTCCAGGATGATATTGAATAGTGTGATCGTAATCTTTCAACAGCTCAAGCCAACATCGTTGTCGCATGTTGAGTTCTTTTTAGGTGAAGAAATATTTGAGGTTTTTATGGTCCGTATAAATCTCCACTTTCTCCCCATACAAGTAGTGTCTCCAAATTTTCAACGTGAATACGACTGCTGCCAACTCCATATCATGAGTAGGATAATTCCTCTCATATTCTTTGAGTTGTTGCGAGGCATAGGCTATGACTTTCCCATGTGCATGAAAACACATTCTAACCCTTTGCCTGAAGCATCGCTGTAGATAACAAATCCATCCGACCCAGATGGTATTTCCAGAACAGGTGCCGAAATGAGTCTCCTCTTGAGCTCTTGGAAACTCTTCTCGCATTCCTCGCTCCATACGAATTTTGTATCTTTTCAAGTCAACTGAGTTAATGGAGTAGCGATTCGAGAAAATCCTTCCACGAATCTCTGATAATAACCAACTAAGCCTAGAAAGCTGCGTACTTCGGTCACCGACTTTGATTGCTCCCAACTTTGTATTGCTTCAATCTTCATCGGGTCAATAGATACTCCATGTTTTGATACCACGTGCCCAAGGAATGCTACTTCCTCAAGCCAGAACTCATATTTCTTCAGCTTGGCATAAAGCTTGTTTTCACGAAGCCTTTCTAGTATCAGCTTCAAATGGTGCTCATGATCTTCACGGCTTTTGGAATAGATGAGGATGTCATCAATAAAGACAACAACGAACTGATCCAAATATTCCTTGAATACTCGGTTCATCATATCCATGAAAGCAGTAGGAGCATTAGTCAATCCAAAGACATGACTAAGAATTCATAATGCCCGTCTCGAGTTTACGATGGCGAGCCTTTGGAATATCCTCAGTTTTAATCTTCAGCTGATGATATCCAGAACGAAGATCGATCTTTGAAAAGAATTGTGTTCCTTGTAATTGGTCAAATAGGTCATCAATTAGAGGTAACGGATACCTATTCTTGATGGTGATATGGTTCAATTTTCGGTAGTCAATACAAAGTTGCATACTTCCGTATTTCTTCTTTACGAATAAAACATGAGCACCCCAAGGAGATGTACTAGGATGAATGAAACCGATGTCTAATAACTCCTGTAGTTGGACTTTTAACTCCTGAAGTTCAATAGGAGCCATTCGATATGGGGTTTTAGAAATGGGTTTTGTATCCGGTTCAAGGTCAATAAAGAATTCAACTTCTCGTTCTGGGGGTAGACCAGGAAGTTCTTCAGGAAATACATCAGGAAATTTTCTAACAACAGAAATATTATTCAAATCCGACTTGTCTTTGTTCAAATCCATAACATGGGCTAAGAAAGCTTGACATCCATTTTTTAATAAACAAATAGCTTTATGGCTTGATATGACAGTGACTGATTTTAGTAGTTTAGTTGTTTGAATTCGTATGACAGGTTGGTTAGGAATATGAAAACTAACAACGTTAAGAAAACAATCAATTTTGGCATGATGAGTAGTTAACCAATCAATCCCTAAAATCACATCAAATGCAAGTATCTTTAAAGAAATAAGATCAACAGGTAATGTGATTGTGCCAACTTGGATCAAGCAAGATTTATAAACTATAGATGTAACGAAGGTGTCACCCAACGAAGTTTCAACAGATAAGTTAAAGTCTAATTTCTTCGGAGTCAAGTTTAAACGTTGAGCATAAGCAGGAGAGATAAAAGAATGGGTAAAACCGGTATCTAGTAAAGTATAAACTTTGCAAGAGTTTATGATTAGCTTACCCGTGATCACCTCGTTCGGGTTCCTCACATTTTGGCCAGTCATGACAAACGCTCTTTCAGGAACCGCTGATTTTGACTTATCCGGGATAGCTTTTGGAGTCACCACCCCCACTGAACTTGGTTTTGCTACAGAACACTCTTAGGCTATATGACCCTCCTTTCCACAGTTATAACATACCTTGGATGTTGTGGGCAGTTTGGGCTAATATGTCCCTCTTTCCCGCATTTATAACACATGACCTGTAGTCGTTCTCCTCCCCTAGCAACATTTGATGCTGGTGTTGCTGCTGATGTCTTCCCGTCATTGTTGAATCTCCTCTTTTTGAAATTTCCACTAGACTCACCTCTTCTATTATCATGGCCATGATTACCACCCGAGTGGTTACCGCTTTTGTCCGTATTCTTCCCTCCTCGCTGGTTATCATCGCTCCGATGATCGGCTCCACACCATAGATGATGACCACAGTTGTGATCCCTCGGTTGAGTATACTCATTATCTCACTCTATTAATTGAGCCCTATTGACAACATTTGAATACAGAGAAAATTTATGAGAGATGAGGTATTGACGAATCACGGGTTTTAGACCTCTCAAAAACATCCGCGTCATACGTTCCTCATTTTCTACCAAATGAGGTGCAAACCTGGATAACTCCACGAACTTCACCTCGTACTGAGACACCATCATGTTGTTCTGTTCCAGTCTAATAAACTCTACATCCTTCATATGATGAATACTTTCAGGAAAGTACTTATCATTGAACAGTTTATGAAATCTTTCCCAAGACAAGTTGAGTGCTGCTGGCTGGGTATGCTTCACAGATTCCCACCAGTAATCTGCCTCACCACGAAACATAAATGTGGCGAATGGAACCTTCTATTCCTCCGTGCATCCCAAGACATCGAATATCTTGGTAATTTGCTTGACCCACATTTCCGCCTTAATCGGATCGGGCTTTCCCCAGAAATCTGGTGGTCCCAACTCCTTGAACTGCTTGGCCGTGACAAACCGCGCGTTGCCATCATTTCCACCCGTATTTTGTGCACGAGTCTCCCTCGTCTGATTTTGTATAAACTGCAAAAAGCTCCTAAACATTTCATCATTCATCATTTGCTCGGTAGCGTTGTTTACAGGAGGAATATTGCCTTCTTGTTGCACGTTCTCCTGATTTGTGACTAAAGGTTGTTCCACAGTCTCATACACTACATTGTTAACGTTCTCAGCAGCCATTCTTAAATACTTCCATAAAACAAGGGTTAATTAAATAAATTAACATATCACATAATATCCCTATATTATGATCGATCAATAAATAAGCTTAGATAGGACATACTAGCGAAGGATTTACTCATCTCTCCCCTCATAGTTCTATTCCCCGATCTCCGCCAGAGACCATATACCTAAGCTTTGATACAAACTATGACGCCCCTAAAATAGGTATATAACACCCATCCTGATTCGCCAAATACATGGTACAAAAAGCAAACTACAACTTCAATAATACAATTGTCGTGCAAAATACGACAACACATACTGTGAGTTTAAATACAAATATTGTCTTCTAGATAATATCCACACTCAAATAAGTCCTCATTACAATTATTCAAACATTATTTTACAGAAATAGTGAGGAATGCTAAACATCTTTCTAGAACCATTACTCCATACCCCGACTAGATCCTACTATGTTCCCACTTCCTCAGAAGAAAAATGGAACAAAAAGAAAAAGGGTGAGCTCAACTAGCCCAGTAAAGAATATTATGACTAAGATAATATACAACAAATTGTCATTTGTCTTCAACAAGGAAAAATTTGATAAAACATAATAGACAACAAGTTTTAGATCAAAACTACAGCGGAAACAGCAATCCATTAGAAGAGTAAAGTAGAGAATGAGTTCTAATATCTTCTAAGATTTAAAAGTCCATCATCAATATTTTATCCCTGTAACAACAATCAATATACATCTTTAATCGAATATTCATCTTTGCACTACAGGCTAAAGATATTCATTTGTATCATCAGTTGATCATGTTCATCTTTGCACTACGGGCCAAAGATATTCATCAGTTAATCATTCATCTTTGCACTACAGGCCAAAGATATTCAATAATATCATCATTAAGGACTGAGGATGATGAAAAACATTTTAGAGAAAGAATCTAGTGAGACGGAAGGACAAATATTAGGGATTCGTGTTACAGTTTATCCAAGATCACAAATACTTCATAATAACAAATTTCGAAGCAGAATTCAAAAATAAAGATCAAAACATGGATACAATCAAAGATAGTAACCATAATAGACATCTTGGATAAAAAGGAAAATTTTCATTTTTCGGTGAATAGTGCCGTATACGTGAATAGTGTCATATACGTGAATAGTAACCCCGACACAAAAAGTTCCAAATTTGATTAATAAGTTCAAACCAATATTTTGGCATAAAGATATTAAAGAAAATAATATCATTTAAGAAGAAAATAACATCCCTTACCTCAAAGAAACAGTATTTCGAAATGAAAGGTCGAAAGTGATGCTGAATGAAACTTGTACTGAACAACAACTCTCAAAATATCTAAATACTCACAAAATACGCTCGATAATATAAAGAGAGAAAGAGAGAAAGCTTATGTTTCTGTTGTGATTTTCAATTCTAACTTGGGCCATCTATTTATAGGAAAATATTAGCACGCCGAAGTAGACTTGACCTGCTACCTGATGGCTTTACCTATTACTATTGCCACCCACCATATTTCAAATAAAATTCAGCACATTTCTTTACCAACCACAAGTTGGGCCCACTCAATTCTAGAATTTTCCACCAAAATCATTTATAAACCTAATTTCTGAATCAGACACCTCTTAAAATTCATAACAAATCATACGTTCATTTTTAACGGTTCAAAATTTGTGGACATATACTCAACTTATATATGTATAACATATCCAAAAATCATAACGATCCAACGGTCGGATTAAAAATTATAACTCACGCAATATGACGTAAAAATACTAATTTCATTTTTAATACCTCCATTCCGATAAAAATACTGATAAAACACCTCAAACACATAAAATTTTATTTTATGTGGTTATAATTCCTTCAATTATAACCACATAAAATAAATAAATCCATTATTTATATCTGCATCAAATAAATATTTTCTTATCATATAAATCAATAATTAATTATTCACAAATAATTTTACAGAATCACAATTATGACAATCAGGCCGTTCCCAGGAAAGAGGAGGCTTTCTGATAAGGATTTCTCCTTATTGGCGCGCAATTAGGTGACCAAACCTCTCCTTGACATAACTTTCTAGACATTGCCAATAATGCTATCTAATAATATTATTTAAATAATATGAATTATTGATCTGATAATGGGAAATACTGTGCAGTGACAATTATTTAAACAACAATAATATAAAATATCAATGCAAAGAATTATTGAATCAATAAAATAAAATATTAAACAAGAATTAACTCGTAATAATTATTGAATAGTGCCTTCGAACGTATTTAATCAATAATTCAACAATATCTGTGCAATACAATTGTCTTCTTTGTCTTAACCACGCGTATTACGGTATTTTAACCACCGTATTCCAACGATGTTAATTCTGTAATAATTATGTCGTTATTTATAAAACTCAAACTTTGTCGCTTTTCTTCATCGATAGTTATTCCGTTATGGGGCCCACAATTGATCTACTACCGTTAAATATTTGATATTCCCAACAAAAAGAATATTCCACGACCAAACGAATATTCCCCGACAAAAGGAATATTTTATAACCACTTGCTTATTTTGTAAAATTTGCACATTTCACCCATAACCAAAGTATTATATCAAATTAACACCTTATTAATTTAGAATAATGAATAGAGAAAATTCAATTTTATTTATAATAAGTTGGCGTCTTACATAGTCAATCATGGTAAAGATAAATCGATGCCCATTACTAGCTTTGGGCTCGATGGGCCCGATCACATTCATTCCCCACATTGACAAGGGCCAAGGTGAACTCATGTTGTGAAGCTCCCTTAAAGGGGCGTGGATAGCATTCCTATAAATTTGACATTGGTAGCATCTCTTGACGTGATCATTACAGTCAGCCTTGAGCGAGAGCCAGTAATGCCCTATTATGAGGATCTTTTTAACAAGTAGAGGGTCGCTCATGTGTGGGCCACATACTCCACCATGGGTTTCATCCATGAGCCTCTGAGCTTGGTCCTTGTCCAGACATCTGAAGAGACCTAGTCTTGCATCTGTTTTGTAGAGTGCATCTTCGCTCAGGTAGAATTTCATAGCAAGTCGATGGATCCGCCTTCTTTTAGTCGGGCTCGCCTCAATGGATGTAGATCCATCTCGCAAGTACTCCTTGAAATGCTGATACCAAGGGTGTTGGATGGGAGGTAGCTCATCTGATACTTCTCCAATATAATTCCCATAGGCCGGAGCCTTTTGTAGGGCAAACGAGATGCTATGCATGTTTTTCTTGTCAGGTATGTTGATCAAGGAGCCCAAAGTTGCTAGCACATCCGTAAAATCATTTCTATTCTGAGGAATATGGAGGAAGGTTATTTCTTCGAACTCTGTGACCATCTGTAAAACTTTTCGATGGTAAGGCAACAAATATATCTCTTTGGTATGATAGATTCCTGTGGTTTGTCTAATTACCAATTCTGAATCTCCAAAGACAGTTAACCGTCTGATACCTATTGATTGGGCAAGTTTGAGCCCCATGATACAGCCTTCATACTCAACTGTGTTGTTGGTGCTGACAAACTACAATTTAACGGCGACGGGATACTGCTCCCCCATACCGGATACTAGAACTGCTCCAGCTCCAAAACCTTCCATGTTAATAGCTCCATCAAAATACATTTTTCATGATTGGTGTGTATCGTACTGATGGTGTTGCTGCACTGTCATTACCCCTTCATCGATAAAGTATGTTTCTAAGGGTTTGAAATCCCCAAAAGGTGCAGTGGCCAGTTGATCCGTAATTCCTTGACCTTTAATGGACTTTTGCGTCACATAGACGATGTCAAATTGTTGTACGATCAACTACCATCTGGACAGCCTATAATTTAACATGGGTTTACTGAACACGTACTTCAGAGGATCCACGCGGGATATTAATTTGGTCTGGTGGTAGATGGTTGTGCTTGGTTACTGTTTGTGTTTCCCCATGAGAAATTCGAATGATTTCTCAGTCCAGGATGATAGTGAGTGGGAAGATTTGCATTTTTTTTCCGCCCATAGTTTGAAACAAATTAGGACTGATTCAGGGCTTATGGTACACTGATCAGTTGGGTGGCTTCCTTCACACAGTTCACATGGCACCACAACACTTTGCACATTTTGCACTGATTGCACTCCCATATTGTCGAGTCTTTTGGTTAGCTTATCAACCTGAGCAGCTAATGTCGTGAGTGAGTCAATCTCATACACCCCTGCTACTCTCCTAGGGGCTTGCCTATCATTTAGCCATAGGTAATTGTTGGAAACCATTATTTTCACCAAGTCATATCGTTTTGAATGATGTTTTGACATGAAGACCCCACCAGATGCGGCATCTGTACTCGAACGAGTTAACCCAGATAAACCATTATAAAATGTTTGAATGGGAAGCCATTCTGGCAATCAATGGTGGGGGCATCTTCTCAGTAAATCCTTGAATCGCTCCCACGAGTCGTACAAAGACTCAGATTTAAATTGAACGAATGATGTAATGTCATGCCTGAGCCAGGCTATTTTTGCGGGTAGAAAGAACTTCGCCACGAACTTTTGAGTCAAGTCAGCCCATGTGGTGATGGAGCCTGGCGGAAGTGAGTGCAACCAACTCTTGGTCTTGTCCCGTAGAGTGAATGGGAAAAGTCAGAGTCTAATAGCATCGTCAGACACTCTGTTGCATTTAAATGTATCTCAAATTTCCAAAAAATTGATCAAATGGTCATTCAGGTCATCATTTGGCATTCCTCCGAACTAAACATTATTTTGGATCATTTGAATGGTGCCCGGCTTGATCTCGAAGTTGTTAGCTTGAATTGCGGGACGTAGAATACTCGCTTGTAAATCTGTGATATTGGGCATTACAAACTCCCTTAAAAAATTTTGACTCTCCTCAGCCATAATAACATGAGTAGGTATGTCCCGAGCTTTTTCTCGTCTCAGTCATCTATATGTTATGTCTACCTCGGGATTAAGAGGTATTATATTCTGAACCTTTCGAGGTGGTATATGATAAGTGGGTTTTATACCCGCGAATCAGTTCCTAATTCGAGCTTAATCGGTGTTAATTCCTTGTTTTTGTGTTTTTCTTTACTTGTTTATTGTTATTTTGTGTGTAGGTTTGCTGGTGTTGTGTGATCAAAAAGGGTGGATGTAAGGTACATTTTGGCAAGTAAAGGAGCATTACATGACCAACTAGCAGAAGGTATGCCCGTTGGGGTGGGCATTTTAAGTTTTACACCCCCAGGGTGGGGTCCGTAACTCAAGATGTAAGCTATGCACGCCAAAGGTGCTAATTGTGAAGTAACACCAACGTTTTGTCGGTAGGGTCCGGAGCATGCAGTTATTCAGTTGGTTTCAAAGACTGCTATGTTAGTATTTGGGATGGCTTGGGACGTGTATTAGCATGGAATTTCAATCAAAATACAAGTCTTAGTATTATAGCCAATGAAAAATAACAAGATTGGGGGAGATAGACATTAGAAGGCATTTAATAAAAGAAGAATACAGATTTTTTCAGAACAAGCATTGGAGAGAAGATTTTGAAGAATTTTCATAACAGTTGCAAATTGAACTGAAGAAAAGGGTGGTTCTGGATTTATTCTTTTCTTTTAGTTTATTTGTAATTGAAAGGATGATATCTTTAATTTATTCAGTGTTTATTTCATTTATGATGAACTAAATTACTTTTTAGGCTTATGATGGATCTTTAAGTGAAACGATGGTTATGTAACTTTGATTTTCAGTTTAATAAGCTATTATCCAGTTTTTCTATATTAATTTGTGCTTGAATTTATGAATTGTCTGATCAACAATTACATGTGGACTTATATGGATTCGAGAGAGAAGTACGCAGTCTAGACTTAGTTAATATAGCATGTGTTCTTGAATTATGTGAATGAATAGAATCTTGATGAATGTTAGGGTAGAGATATTCATAACATCGCATGTAATTGAATATAGAACTTTAACTTAAACCTTCTTTGATTGTAATTCACATAGAGATATAGTGAGTTAGTTAATTAAGGTGTTTAACTTAATTCTATCTAAATTGTGGATTTGAGTTAATTTGGTGTTAGTGCATCGAGAGGTGGCTAATTCTAATTTAGTGTTCTTGGTTAATAAACTGGGATAGTAAATTAAATTGAAACAAAGGATAATAACCAGAGTGGAGCTTAGGGTGAAGTTGTAAGCGTAATTCTTCGACACTTATTTAGAAATTCAGTTTTTGCGATTTGTGATTGTTATACGATTTTAGTATTTTAATAATTGAAAATTTATAATTTTAATCATTAATTTGGATAGTTTAATAAAATTGGGATTAATAGGAAACTGGTAATTATGAGGTTGAAATTCTTACTAATTTCTCGGTGGGAACGATTGTAAGACCCCAACTTATTATAAATGAAATTGAATTTCCTCCATTTATTATTTTGAAATAGTAAGGGTTGATTTGATTAATATGGTTAGTTATGGGTAAAATGCGCAAATATCTCAAATAAGCTAGTGGTTATAAAATATTCATTGTTGTCGGAGAATATTCGTTTGATCGTAGAATATTCTTACTGTCGGGGAATATTCGTACGACGGCGTAGCCTTGTGTGGGCCCCATAACGGAAAGCGATTGGATGAAGAAAATGACAAGTATAAGTTTTTTTATAAATAACGACGTATTTGTTACCGTTAACACTCTTGGAATACCCCGTGGTTAAAATACGGTATTATGCGGTATTGCACCAATTATTAATTCTTAGGTAAGAAGACACTACCCAATAATTGTTACAGTAATTACTGTTCAATATTTTATTTTATTGATTCAATAATTGCTACATTGATATTTTATATTATTGTTGTTTCAATAATTGTCACTACACAGTATTTTCCATTATTAGATCAATAATTCATATTATTTGAATAATATTATTAGATAGCATTATTGGCAATGTCTAGAAAGTTCGGCATCTAGGAGAGGTTTGGTCACCTAATTACGTGCCCGATGGGAGAAATCCTTATTGAAAGCCTCCTCTTTCTCGTGAAACTACCGGTTGTCGATGATTGTGATTCTGTAATATTATTTTTGAATAATTAATTATTGATTTATATGATAAGGAAAATATTCATTTTATGTGGATATAGATGGAGAAAAATTTTAATGTGACAATTGTTGAAAATTGATATTTAATATTTTCTGATAAAATAATTCATTTAAATATATTATTATATTATAATTATATAATAATGGTGATATTTTACAATGAATGTGTGATATATGAATAAATGAGGAGGAAGAGTATTTTTGTTACAAAAAATATTTAAAACATATTTTTCATGTTTGTGGACCCCATTTCTTGACTGAAATTTGATTATAGCCTGCAAAATCGTCCGTACGTGGATTTCGGTCAATTTCTACTTGGAATTTAGAAAAAGTTAAACTTACAAAGTTTTAGAGAATTGAATTTCCTATGAAATGGACATAAGATTTGAATTTTTCTGATAAAAGGGCTATTTATTATGAATTATTGAAGTTCCGGAATAATTGATTTTTGAAGCTTTAAATATTTTGTAAAAGAAAAACGTTTTATTCATTTTGGTGGGCCCCACATGTGTGGTAAATGAGCTAAATTCAGTTTTCTTTGGTGTGCGTAAGAAAATTTTTAAAAATATTAATATTTTATTAAATTTTTTGCTTTGGTGTTCTAAGCATTTTCCTATAAATAAGGTGCTTAGGTTAGAATTGAAAATCACACCAGAAATTGAAATTTTCTCTCTATATATTATCGAGCGTATTCTTGTGAGTATTTTGATACTTTGAGTGTTGCTATACAAATCTGAGTTCCTTTCAATAAGTATATATCGATATTCCAAATGTAAATACTATTCTTTTGAGGTAAGGGATGTTATTTTTTTTAAATGATATTATTTCTTTCAATATCATTATGCCGGATTATTGGTAAGATTTTTCTTGTGAAATTCTTGTCTTTTTGTGTCGAGGTTACTATTCACGTATACGGCACTATTCACGTATACGACACTATTTACGAATACGACACTATTCATAGAAAAATTAAATTTTTGTTCTTTGTTCCAGATGTCTATTTTTGTTACTAGCTTTGATTGTATCCATGTTTTGATCATTATTCATGAATTTTACTCCACTATGGTATATTATGGGGTGATTTTTAAACATGGATAAAACGAAGTACGAGTCCTTAATATTTGTTCTTCTGTGTCACTGGATTCGTTTTTTTAAAAATATTTTTCATCATCCTCAGTCCTAAATGATGATATAACTGAATATCTTTGGCCTGTAGTGTAAAGATAAATGATTTTTTGATGAATATCTTTGGCCCAGTAGTAAAAAAGATAAATGTGTTGAGATGAACATGACCAACTAATGAATATCTTTGGCCTGTAGTGCAAAGATGAATATTTGATTCAAGATGTATTTTGATTGCTGTTACAGGGATAAAATATTGACGATGAACTTTAAAATCATAGAAGATAGTAGATTTCATTCTCTACTTAACTCTTCTAATGAATTATTATTTCCGCTGCGAATATTGATTTAAAACTTGTTGTCTGTTATATTCTATCAGATTTTTCCCTGTTGAGGACTAACGATAATTTGTTTTATATTATCTTAGTCATAATATTCTTTACTGGTCTAGTTGAGCTCACCCTTTTCCTTTTTGTTCTATGTTTCTTCTCAAGAAGCGAGAATATAGCGGGGAGTAGTCGGGGTGTGGAGTGATGTTCCAAGGCAGTTGTTATAGTAGTCCTCACTATTTTGTAAAATAGTGTATCAATAATTATAATGAGGACTTATTTGAATGTGGATATTGTCTAGAAGACAATATTTTTATTTAAAATCACAGTTTTTGTGTTGTCGTATTTTGCACGACAATTGTATTAATAAAGTTATAGTTGTTTCTGTACCATGTGTTTGGCGACTCAAAATGGGTGATGTATACCTATTTTGGGGGCGTCACAGTTGGTATCAGAGCTTAGGGATATGGTCTCTCAAGCGAGATCTGGAATAGAACTAGGAGGGGAGAGACGAGTAAATCCTTCGCTAATGTGTCCTACCTAAGCTTATTTGTTGGTTGGTCAGAGTATAGGGTTATTATGTTGCATGTCAATTTCTTTAATTAACCTATGTTTTATGGCAGTATTTGAGAATGGCAACTGAGAATGTTAACGGTGGAGTAAATGAGACCGTGGAGACACCTTTACTCACCAATCAGGAGAACGTGCAACAGGACGACAATGTTCCTCCTGTAAACAACACCACTGATCAGATGATGAACGACAGGATGTTTAGAAACTTGTTGCAGTTCATGCAAAATCAGACGAGGGAGACTCGTGTATAAAATACAGGTGGAAATGATAGCAATGCATGGTTTGTCACAGCCAAGCAGTTCAAAGAGATGGGACCACCAAAATTCTTGGGAAAGCCGGATTCTATTAAGGCAGAAACGTGGGTCAAGCAAATTACCAAGATATTCGATGTCTTGGGATGCATGGAGGAACAGAAGGTTCCATTCGCCACCTTTACGTTCCGTAATGAGGCAGATTACTGGTGGGAATCTATGAAGCGCACCCATCCAGCCGCACTTAGCATGTCTTGGGAGACATTTCAAAAACTGTTCAATGACAAGTACTTTCCTGAAAGTATTCGTCATATGAAGGAGGTGGAGTTTATTATACTGGAACAGAACAACATGACTGTGTCCCAGTACGAGGTGAAGTTCGCGGAGTTATCCAAGTTTGCACCTCATTTGGTAGAGAATGAGGAACGTATGATGCGGATGTTTCTGAGAGGTTTGAAACCCGACATACGTCAATATCTCATTTCTCATAAATTTTCTCTATATTCAGATGTTGTCAACAGGGCTCAATTATTAGAGCGAGATAACGAGTACGTTTAACCGAGGGACCACAACTAAGGTCATATCGGTGACAACAGTCATCGGAGCAATGATAACCAGCGGGGAAAGAAAAATACGGAAAAAAGCGGTAATCACTTGGGTGGTAATCGTGGCCATGATAATAAAAGAAGCGAGTTGGGGGGGAGACTTTAAAAAGAGAAGGTACAACAATGACAATGTGAAGACATCAGCACCAGCATCAACTATTTCTAAGGGAGGAGAACGACCACCGGTCATATGTTATAAATGCGGGAAAGAGGGACATATCAGCCCAAACTGCCCACAACAGTTCAAGGTATGTTATAATTGTGCAAAGGAAGGACATATCGCTCGAGATTGTATCAGAGCGAAACCAAGTCCAATGGGATGGTGACTTAAAAGGTCATCCCGTAAAAAGTCAAAGTCGGCGGTTCTCGAAGAGCGTTTGTCGCGGATCGCCAAAATGTGAGGAACCCGAACGAGGTGATCACGGGTAAGCTAATCATAAATTCTTGCGAAGTTTATACCTTACTTGATACCGGTTCTACCCATTCATTTATCTCTCCTACTTGTGCTCAACGTTTAAACTTTACTCCGGAGAAATTAGACTTTGACCTATTTGTGGAGACTTCGTTAGGAGAAACTTTCATTACATCCACTGTTTATAAATCTTGTTTGATCCAAGTTGGCACCATCACATTACCTAATGACCTTATCTCTTTAAAGATACTTGCATTTGACGTGATTTTAGGGATTGATTGGTTAACTATTCATCATGCCAAAATTGATTGTTTTCTTAAGGTTGTTAGTTTTCATATTCCTAACCAACCTGTTATGCGAATTAAAGCAACTAAACCACTAAAATCAATCATTGTCATATCAAGCCATAAAGCCATTCGTTTATTGAAAAACGAATGTCAAGGTTTCTTAGCCCATGTTATGGATTTGAATAAAGACACTTCAGATTTGAATAATATTTCTGTTGTTAGTGAATTTCCTGATGTATTTACTGATGAACTTCCCGGTCTACCCCCAGAATGTGAAGTTGAATTTTTTATTGACCTTGAACCAAGTACAAAGCCCATTTCTAAAACCCCATTTCGAATGGCTCCTATTGAACTTCAGGAGTTAAAGGTCTAACTATAGGAGTTGTTGGACATCGGTTTCATTCGTCCTAGTACATCTCCTTGGAGTGCTCCTATTTTATTTGTAAAAAAGAAAGATGGGAGTATGCGACTTTGTATTGACTATCGGGAATTGAACCATGTCACCATCAAGAATAGGTATCCGCTACCTCGCATTGATGACCTGTTTGACCAGTTGCAAGGAGCACAATTCTTCTCAAAGAACGATCTTCGTTCTGGATATCATCAATTGAAGATTAGAACTTAGGATATTCTGAAGACTGCCTTTAGAACTCGATACGGGCATTATGAATTCTTAGTCATGTCTTTTAGATTAACTAATGCTCTTGTGGCTTTCATGGATATGATGAACCGAGTATTCAAGGAATATTTGGATCAGTTCGTTGTTGTCTTTATTGATGACATCCTCATATATTCCAAAAGTCGTGAATATCATGAACACCATTTGAAGCTGGTACTCCAAAGGCTTCGTGAAAACAAGCTATATGCCAAGTTAAAGAAATGCGAGTTTTGGCTTGAGGTTGTAGCATTCCTTGGGCACATGGTGTCAAAACATGGAGTAGCTGTTGACCCGACGAAGATTGAAGCAATACAAAGTTAGGAGCAACCGAAGTCGGTGGATCAAGCACGAGCTTTCTCGGGCTTAATGGTTATTATCGGAGATTCGTGGAAGGATTTTCTTGAATCGCTACTCCGTTAACTCAGCTGACTCGGAAGGATACAAAATTCGTATGGAGCGAGGAATGCGAGAAGGGTTTTCAAGAGCTCAAAAGGAGACTCATTTCGGCACCTGTTCTGACAATACCATCTGGTTCGGATGGATTTGTTATCTACAACGATGCTTCAGGCAAAGGGTTAGGATGTGTTCTTGTTGATCGATTTCGCAATCAATGAATACGCAAAAGTATACACTACGGTCACAAGTAATAAAGTGAAAGTAGAGTATCGTTCCCACGAGGAATTATTTAATAAAAATCACCAAGTACTAATTCTTAACCAAACTAATTTTATTTAAACAATCTCAAATCGTGTTTTTCTAATTAAGAAAACTAAATTAACTAATTAAAACTAAGATTTTAACGAATGAATTCAAATAAATAAAGATTAAGACTTCAATATCCCCAATTATGAATTATAAATCAATTATCCAATTATCCCAATTATTATGCCTCATCGAATTGTTAACAGAATTCTCAAATGCCAAAAGTCCTTTTCCAAGTGATCAATTGCCTTCTATTTAATCCAGATTAATCTTGTTATATTCCTATGCAAAACAATTGAATTAAACTCGTTATAATCCCAATTCCTTATGTGTTACATGCATGAAAAAGATATTTCCATTCTATTCACAAACCTAATTATTCATCGTGCAAAATAACTAAGTCACATGATATCATGCCCAGCTTTCTAACCCTAGAATTCCTCTTCCAATTCCTTCTAGAGTAACAAAGTAATTCTTGATCAAATAATTAAGCAATAAGCACAAGACAAGATAAACAACTCACTTTAACATAAATAATTAGAATATAATGAATAACTAATTCATAGCCATAAAAAGTTCAATTGAAATCTCAAAAATAGTTAGTTCATAATTAATGAATTAAAACCAAGAATCCACAACTGAATAGACATCAAAAGATAAAAGTAAGATGAGAGAAGAGAATAGAATCATTGTCAAGAACTGATGCTCCCTCTCTTTTCGCTTTCTTGATCTTCAATGGTCTCCAAGTTGCTTCAATCTCCAAAACTAATAAGAACTAGGGTTATTTTTTAATCTAAAGGAGTGTTTTATCTAGGCTAAGCTATGTAATCTCCCTTTATTTTATGCCTTACATCATGTATTTATAGGTTACAAGTACAATTTTTAGTTTTGGAACAACCCCTATCCTATTTGGAGTCAAAAGGTGTCAAAATTACCAAAACGCCCAGTCCGCCACCACCAAACCTTCACCCAAAGGCTCCCAAATACTGGGCAACGGCGCTTAGAGTTCGCTTCTAGCGCCCCTGGCAGCTGAGCATAGGCCAAAATGGGCGCCTTGCTGCCGCCCAAAATCGACATTTTCTGCTCCGACGTCCTTTGGGAAAATGGCCATAACTTCTTCGTCCGAACTCCGATTTTGATGATTCAAGATGTTCCGGAAGAGGAGAAGTAGATCTACAACTTTCATTCTTGAAGTTTGTCGAAATAATGTCAGGAGATATAGTCAAATTGGCTCCGAAAGTAGTGGCTATCGTGTAAATGGCAAGCCGAAAACGCGAATCTAGCCACCCCAAACATCGATCCATGTAACTTTTGTCCCAATTTCTATAAAATAACATAAAACATGCATGAATAGACACAAACACATAAAAACATCCTAAAAGACTTAAGAACAACAATAAATTAAGCCCTGAATGTATCCAATTTATGGGTATAAAACTCACTCATCAAATACCCCCAAACTTAAATCTTTGCTTGTCCTCAAGCAAAAAACACAAAAATGTTATGCAATGCAATGTAATGAAACTAATCTATATGCCTATTAATCCAACAAAGAATGATGTAAAAACAAGTCTATTCAACCTACCTTTAGAAATCAAGTAAACAAGATAATACATCATATTAAAACAAATCAAGAATTTCCCAATCAATCATCAAATCTTAGATCATTATCAACGATATAGTGCGTGTGCTCCACAACAATGTTAATCGATATAAAATCAAATTTAAGACATAATAGATATCTTTGAAGGCATCATACAATGCAAATTCACAAAATTCACGAACAAGCTATATCCAACTAAAGTCAAACATCCACCAAGTTCAAGAGTCCAATGGGGATACTTATGCTTTACTTTTCATTACTAGGGCTTTTTGCTCTTTTCCCGCTTTTATTATTTTTTTTTTAACCATAATCTGCAAATGTCTCATTCCATTAAGCTAACAGATGTCACCCCTTAGCGAAGCTTTTCGACCAACGACTCCCGGACCATATAAGACCTTAGGGCGCTAGGGTTTTAAGATACCCCTTGAGCGTGCCTTTCTACTCAAGTAACAAAGGCCCCAAACAAAACTAGCCACTTGTAATTTTTTTTTTTTTTTTTTTTTATAGATGGTTGGTGAGTGTGTTTTACGCTCCATCTCACGCTTGTGTTTATGGGGAGTGTTTCTCCTCAACCCACCACAAGACTCAACATGTTTTTTTTTAAAGCTTATATATCCCAAAATTCCCCCCAAACTTAAGTTTTTATCAAAATTTAGCCATCTCCGCTTTATTCATGTCTTTCATTCCTTCACACTAGTATTATACTTAAGAAATCCATTATGTATCAATTTAAACTTAATCGATTAACATAGTTGTTATTAACGTGTTAACCTTGATTATACCGATTTCAAACAGAAAAGATTCAATTCATAACAAGAAATCACATCAAAGCTGAATATTCAATACTATACTTATCTACTTAACTCCAACCTCATCATTGGCCAAAATAGACTTTTAATATCTAACGATTTGGAATCATGCAAATATAAACTAATCGCAACAAACATAGTAAACTAACTACTATTTTTATTTTTTAAAATTTTTTTTTTAAACAACAAAAAAAAAAAAACGAATGCAACAACTAAATGTAAATAACCCGAAAACATAATGAACTACAATGTAAATAACTAACTATATGCAATACGACACTAAAAATGCCCCCAAACTTAAACTAGACATTGTCCTCAATGACTGAAATAGAAAAAATTAAAGCAGAGGACTTCCCTGAAAATATAGCAATCTTCCTCCTTGCCTGCTCTGTTTGGAGAATAGGCTAAGCACATGGAACAAATTGGGCACCACACTTGAATTTGACTTGAATAACCTCAGAAACCATGATAGAAGCAATTTTATTAAATCCTAAATAAATGCAAATTCAAAACTACTAATATAAAACTTAATAAAAACTAAAAATAAAAATTAAACTTGGGTTGCCTCCCAATAAGCGCTTGTTTTATAGTCTCAGCCTGACTTCTTCAATTCTCTATCCAATTCCCCTACGAAAGTTGAGGAACCCTCCATCCATCGGAAATAATATAGCTTTTGGTAGGTTCCCATTTGTAATAGCCATTGTATTAAAGTCACCTAGAATGCTTTCTTGAGATAAGATCACATTCAAGAACGTCAAGCATCTAGGTGGTTTATCCATTAAGGTCTCATGAATATATTTACGGCATAGAGGCTTGTCAGACACAACAATTTCTTCTTCTATCTTCTCTAGCTCATCGCACCATGGTTTCGAAGGTGTACTTGCTTTTACATCACAGAGAGTATTGCCGACGACATGACTACCAATCGGACAAGGTTTTGCAAATCTAACCGGACTCTTGAACTGTGGAGGAGAAGGCACTTGAGGCATAAATAACATTGGCTCATCATCATTGGTTCTCATAATTAGTTCTTCACCGACCTTGTTGTCATTATCCCCACTTGTCTCCTCTTTTTTCATCTCGTGGCTCATCCAAATTTGTAGATTTGGCTCGAGCTCACCATCGGCTCCTAATCCATGTCATAGGGCAGTGTATTGAGGATTCGGTTGTTCAACGCATGTGCTATCTCATTCTCCACTTGATTTTCCAAATTCTTGATCAACGCCCTTGGCTTTGCAAATTCAAATTTACTTGATTCATTTTCTTGTCTTGTTCCTCATTCCTTTTTTTTTAAGCTTTAATAAATTTTTCCAAGGCTTCCTCCCAATTTGAATGTTCTTCCTGCTGTAGTGGAGGTGGACACAAGAAATCCTGTGGGTATGTTGGACTTGGAGCATAAAATTGATCTTGATTGTTACTCAAGTGAAAAATCCGGGTGATACCCCCAATCCTCGATGATAGTTGTTGGGATAGACATAATTATTGGGGTAATCACCACTATAATTGCACTTATTGGCCGATGGTGCATTGATGACTCATATGATTTCGGACAATAATCATAAGTAACCACCATACTTTGACGACGCTGAGCTTCAAAAGCTTCAAACATCCTTGAAAGTGTCTCAATCTGTGCTGACAATGCAGAAAGATTTTCGAGTCTTTCAATCTCCACTCCCCTTGGTTGAGTCATGTTCGTGTATGGCCATTGATACACAAAGTCATCCATGGTACCTGAAAAGAGAGAAATATAGAAAGAGAATTAAAATAAAAATAAAATGTTTAAATTAAGACTAATTTGATTGAAATTAATATTGGTAAATAATTATTAAATTAATTCCCTAAGAATCTGCGCCAAAAACTTGTTGATCGATTTCAAGAAATCAATGAATACGTGCAAGTATACACTATCAACAAGTAATAAAGTGAAAGTAGAGTATCGTTCCCACGAGGAATTATTTAATAAAAATCACCAAGTACTAATTCTTAACCAAACTAATTTTATTTAAACAATCTCAAATCGTGTTTTTCTAATTAAGAAAACTAAATTAACTAATTAAAACTAAGATTTTAACGAATGAATTCAAATAAATAAAGATTAAGACTTCAATATCCCCAATTATGAATTATAAATCAATTATCCAATTATCCCAATTATTATGCCTCTTGAATTGTTAATGAGAATTCTCAAATGCCAAAAGTCCTTTTCCAAGTGATCAATTGCCTTCTATTTAATCCAGATTAATCTTGCTATATTCTATGCAAAACAATTGAATTAAACTCATTATAATCCCAATTCCTTATGTGTTACATGCGTGAAAAGATATTTCCATTCTATTCACAAACCTAATTATTCAATCATGCAAATAACTAAGTCACATGATATCATGCCCATTCTAACCCTAGAATTCCTCTTCCAATTCCTTCTAGAGTAACAAAGTAATTCTTGATCAAATAATTAAGCAATAAGCACAAGACAAGATAAACAACTCACTTTAACATAAATAATTAGAATATAATGAATAACTAATTCATAGCCATAAAAGTTCAATTGAAATCTCAAAAATAGTTAGTTCATAATTAATGAATTAAAACCAAGAATCCACAACCTGAATAGACATCAAAAGATAAAAGTAAGATGAGAGAAGAGAATAGAATCATTGTCAAGCAAATCTGATGCTCCCTCTTGCTCTTCGCTCTTGATCTTCAATGGTCTCCAAGTTGCTTCAATCTCCAAAACTAATAAGAACTAGGGTTATTTTTTAATCTAAAGGAGTGTTTTATCTAGGCTAAGCTATGTAATCTCCTTTATTTTATGCCTTACATCATGTATTTATAGGTTACAAGTACAATTTTAGTTTTGGAACAACCCCTATCCTATTTGGAGTCAAAAGGTGTCAAAATTACCCAAAATGCGTCCGAGCCGCACCAAACCCTTCCCAGTACTTGTTAATACTTAACTGCTGTTGAGTCTGCCCCCTAGCGCCTTGCCGCTGAGCATAGGCCAAAAATGGGCGCCCTGACAACAGCCCAAAATCGACATTTTCTGCTCTGACGTCCTTTGGGAAAATGGCCATAACTTCTTCGTCCGAACTCCGATTTTGATGATTCAAGATGTTCCGGAAAGTGGAGAAGTAGATCTACAACTTTCATTCTTGAAGTTTGTCGAAATAATGTCAGGAGATATAGTCAAATTGGATCCGAAGTGGCTCTCGTAAATGGCAAAGTCGAAAACGCGAATCTAGCCACCCCAAACATCGATCCATGTAACTTTTGTCCCAATTCCTATAAAATAACATAAAACATGCATGAATAGACACAAACACATAAAAACATCCTAAAAGACTTAAGAACAACAATAAATTAAGCCCGAATGTATCCAATTTATGGGTATAAAACTCACTCATCAAATACCCCCAAACTTAAATCTTTGCTTGTCCTCAAGCAAAAAACACAAAAATGTTATGCAATGCAATGTAATGAAACTAATCTATATGCCTCACTGAATCCAACAAAGAATGACGAAACAAGTCTATTCAACCTACCTTAGAAATCAAGTAAACAAGATAATACATCATATTAAAACAAATCAGTAATTTCCCAATCAATCATCAAATCTTAGACTGTTATCACTGATATAGTGCGTGTGTGCTCCACAACAATGTTAACTGATATAAAATCAAATTTAAGACATAATAGATATCTTTGAAGGCATCATACAGTGCAAATTCACAAAATTCACGAACAAGCTATATCCAACTAAAGTCAAACATCCACCAAGTTCAAGAGTCCAATCTGGGATACTTATGCTTTACTTTTCATTACGGGGGCTTTTTGCTCTTTTCCCGTTTTATTGTTTTTTTTTAACCATAACTGTGCAATGTCTCATTCCATTAGGCTAACAGTGTCACCCCTTAGCGAGCTTTCGACCAACGACTCCCAGACCATATAAGACCTTAGGGCGCTAGGTTTTAAGATACCCCTTCGGGCGTACTTACTCAAGTAACAAAGGCCCCGAAACAAAACTAGCCACTATAATTTTTTTTTTTTTTCTTTTTTTTTTAGATGGTTGGTGAGTGCGTTTCGCTCCATCTCACGCTTGTGTTTATGGGGAGTGTTTCTCCTCAACCCACCACAAGACTCAACATGTTTTTTTTTAAAGCTTATATATCCCAAAATTTCCCCCCAAACTTAAGTTTTTATCAAAATTTAGCCATCTCCGCCTATTCATGTCTTTCATTCCTTCACACTAGTATTATACTTAAGAAATCCATTATGTATCAATTTAAACTTAATCGCCAACATAGTCATATTAACGTGCTAACCTTGATTATACCGAGTTTAAAACAGGAAAAGATTCAATTCATAACAAGAAATCACATCAAAGCCTGAATATTCAATACTATACTTATCTACTTAACTCCAGTTGGCAGCAGTCATTTTTGCGCTAAAGATCTGGAGGAACTATTTATATGGGGAGAAAGTGGAGATATATTCAGACCATAAAAGCCTCAAATATTTCTTCACCCAAAAGAAACTCAAAATGCGGCAATGACGTTGGCTCGAGCTGTTGAAAGACTACGACCATACCATTCAATACCATCATGGAAAAGCAAACGTGGTAGCTGACGCATTAAGTAAAAGATCATATGCAGGAACGAGTGTGATGTTGTTAAAACAAAGGCCTATTTTGTGTGATTTACAAAAGATGAAGATAGAATTCAAGACTCCAGGGACCCATGCGATGATGTCAAGTATACACAAAAAACCAGCTTTAATCGATAAAGTTAAAGTTGCTCAAGCCACATACTCGGAGCTGATGCGCATGAAGAAGAAAGTACAAGAAGATGTTATCCCAGAAGCAAGAATCGATGAAAAAGGAGTACTTCGAGTCAACTTCAGACTTTGTGTTCCTAATGACTCTGATTTGAAGTACAAGATTATGATGGAGGCACACAATAGACCGTTTGCAATCCATCCTGGAAGTACCAAAATGTATCGTGATCTTTGACATACATTTTGGTGGAACAATATGAAGAGAGAGATTGCGAAGTTTATCTCGAGGTGTTTAACTTGTCAACGGGTAAAGGCGGAGCATCAAGTGCCTAAGGGTCCATTGCAACCACTTGAGATTCCAAAATGGAAGTGGGAACACATTACCATGGATTTCGTTACGGGTCTTCCCATGGTTTCTCAAGGCATAGATGTTATTTGGGTTATTGTTGATAAATTAACTAAGTCTGCTCATTTCTTACCAATACGGGAGACTTATTCCCTTGACCGTCTTGCTCATATTTACGTAAATGAGATTGTGAGATTGCATAGCATGCCAGTATCCATAGTTTCGGATCGTGACCCAAGATTTACTTCACGATTTTGGGTTAGCTTGCAAAAAGCTATGGGCACGGATTTACGATTCAGTTCGGCATACCATCCTCAAACGGACGGACAATCAGATAGGACTATGCAAACTCTTGAAGATCTATTAAGACTCTGTGTCCTATACTTTAAAGGGAGTTGGGATAAGTATTTAACATTGGTGGAATTCTCCTACAACAACAGTTATCATGCAAGTATAGGTGTGGCTCCATTCGAAGCATTATATGGACGAAAGTATCGCTCTCCAGTATGTTGGGATGAGGTGGGTGAAGTAACATTGTTGGGACTAGAGTTGGTACGTATTACTACAGAAAAGATCCAAATGATTCGACAACGTATACAAACGGCACAGGATCGACAAAAGAGTTATGCGAATCTTCATCGAAAGGACGTGAAATTTAGTATTGGGGATCATGTATTGTTGCGTGTGGCTCCATGGAAGGGAGTTACAAGATTTGGGGAAAGAGGAAAGCTCAGTCCACGATTTATTAGTCCATTTCAGATTCTTGACCGAGTAGGAAATGTGGCATACAGACACGCGTTACCTCCAAGTATGTCTCGTCTTTATAATGTTTTTCACATATCTGTGCTTCATAAATATGTGAAAGACCTAAACCACGTTATTGAGTTACAACCAGACGAAATAGCCGAAGATTTAACGTACGAGGAGGTACCTGTCAAGATCTTGGATAGGAAGGAGCATGTCTTACGTACAAAGGTCATACCATAAGTCAAAGTTTTGTGGAGAAACCATGCTATTGAGGAAATGACCTGGGAGTTGGAACGGAAATGAAAGCGTGGTATCCTCACCATTTCGAAACACCAGGTACGTACGTCAATTTTGAGGACGAAATTTCATAAGGAGGGGAGGTTGTAAGACCCCAACTTATTATAAATGAAATTTAATTTCCTCTATTTATTATTTTGAAATAGTAAGGGTTGATTTGATTAATGTGGTTAGTTATGGGTAAAATGAGCAAATATCTCAAATAAGAAAGTAGTTATAAAATATTCATTGTTGTCGGGGATTATTCGTTGGGTCGTAGAATATTCTTATTGTCGGAGAATATTAAATGCACGACGTAGCAAAAATTGTGGGCCCCCCATAACGGAAAGCGATTGCATGAAGAAAATGACAAGTATAAGTTTTTTATAAATAACGGCGTAGTTGTTACCATCAACACTGTTAGAATACCCGATGGTTAAAACACAGTATTACGCGGTACTGCACCAATTATTGATTCTTACGTAAGAAGGCACTACTCAATAATTGTTACAGTAATTACTATTCAATATTTTATTTTATTGATTCAATAATTGCTACGTTGATATTTTATATTATTGTTGTTTCAATAATTGTAACTACACATTATTTTTCATTATCAGATCAATAATTCATATTATTTGAATAATATTATTAGATAGCATTATTGGCAATGTCTAGAAAGTTACGCTCTAAGGAGAGGTTTGGTCACCTAATTGCGGCGCCCAAAGAAGAGAAATCCTTATTGAAAGCCCCTCTTTTCCGGGAACTACTTAGTTATCGAGAATGTGATTCTCAGAATATTATTTATGAATAATTAATTATTGATTTATATGATAAGGAAAATATTCATTTTATGTGGATATAGATGGAGAAAATTTTTAATGTGACAATTGTTGAAAATTGATATTTTATATTTTTTGATAAAATAATTTATTTAAATATATTATTATATTATAATAATATAATAATGGTGATATTTTACAATGAATGTGTAATATATGAATAAATGAGGAAGAGTATTTTTGTTACAAAAAATATTTAAAACATGTTTTTCATGTTTGTGGACCCCATTTCTTGACTGAAATTTGATTATAGCCTGCAAAATCGTCCGTATGTGGATTTCGGTCAATTTCTTCTTAGAATTTGGAAAACTTAAACTTACAAAGTTGTAGAGAATTGAATTTCCTATGGAATGGACATAAGATTTGAATTTTTCTGATAAAAGGCTATTTATTATGAATTATTGAAGTTCAGGAATAATTGATTTTTAAAGTTATAAATATTTTTTAAAAGAAAAATGTTTTATTCATTTTGGTGGGCCCCACATGTGTGGTAAATGAGCTGAATTCAGTTTTCTTTGGTGTGCGTAAGAAAAAATTTAAAAATATTAATATTTTATTAAATTTTCTGCTTTGGTGTTCTAAGCATTTTCCTATAAATAGGGTGCTTAGGTTAGAATTGAAAATCACACCAGAAACTGAAATTTTCTCTCTCTATATTAACGAGCGTATTCTTGTGAGTATTTTGATACTTTGAGTGTTGTTATACGGTGCAAGTTCCTTTCAGCGTCATATCTGATATTCCAGCCAGAAGTACTATTCTTTTGAGGTAAGGGATGTTATTTTTTTAAATGATATTACTTCTTTCAATATCATTATACCAGAATATTGGTAAGATTTTTCTTATAAAATTCTTGTCTTTTTGTGTCGGGGTTACTATTCACGTATACGACACTATTCACGAATACGACACTATTCACAGAAAAGTTAAATTTTCGTTCTTTATTCCAGATTTATTTTTGTTACTAGCTTTGATTGTAACCATGTTTTGATCATTATTCTTGAATTTTACTCCACTATGGTAATTAGATTTTGCCCAATAAGTTTTTGGTGCCGTTGCCGGGGAACTTAGTATAGATTTTAATAATTTTACGATATCAGTTTAATTAGTTCAGTTTTACTTAAACAGTTTTTTTTGTTTTATTCGTCTTATTTCAGGTCTTTGAAGTATGTTTATGCAAACGCGATCCAAAAATCCAGACTTGCTTCCTTTTGAGGACAACATTGAGAAACGGTTTCAAAGGCTAAGTAAGTGGATCAAGAAAACAAGAGAAGACTTTGAAAACTCTGAAAAAAAAAAAAGGAGCAATGGCTGCCGAAGACCAGAAAGCATTGAGGGATTTTGCTACACCCAAGGTGACTGAGTTGCAGTCGAGTATCACTAGGCCTGCTATAGCTGCGAACACATTTGAAATCAAGCCTGGGACTTTTCAGATGATTCAAAATTTGGTTCAGTTTGGGGATTTGGCAAATGATGATCCGAACAAACACTTAGTCAGCTTCTTGGAGATTTGTGACACCTTCAGGTATAATGGGGTGTCGGATGATGCAGTAAGGCTTCGCTTGTTCTCATTCACATTACGGGACAAGGCAAAGAGTTGGTTACACTCTCTACCGCCGGGATCAATAACTACATGGGAAGACCTCGCTCAAAAATTCTTAGCAAAATTTTTCCCACAAGCAAAGATGGCAAAAATGAAAAATGAGATTACCATGTTTGAACAATAGCATGGGGAATCATTGTATGAAGCATGGGAGAGATATAAAGAGTTGCTCAAAAAGTGCGCACATCACGGATTACCCAAATGGCTGCAAATGAACACATTCTACAACGGGTTGAACGGAAATCTCAGAACTAGTATAAATGTAGCTTCGGGTGGAGCTTTTATGGCAAAGAGTTATGAAGAGGCATACGAATTAATAGAAACAATGGCGGCTAACAACTACCAGTGGCCCATGACAAGGCTGACATGGGTAAAGGCAGCTGGAGTGTTAGAGTTAGATGGAGTGACTGTAATAGCTGCGCAGATTTCAGCACTCTCTAAGAAGTTGGATGTTTTGTCAGGGGTACAGACACAACAAGTTGCAGTTATTTGTGAATTGTGCGCGGGTGAACATCCTACAGATCAATATGCAATTAACCCAGCGTCAGTGCAATTTGTGGGTAGCTACAACAGGATTCCACAGAACATGTACCAAAATACATACAATCCAGGGAATAGGAATCACCAAAATTTTTTGTGGAGTAATATTCAGCAACAATAAGCTCCACGACCATCTTATCCCCCAGGATTTCAGAATCAATAACAACCAGCTCAACATCAAGAAAGGAAATCAGATTTAGAGGAATTGTTGTCAAAGTATATAACAAGCAATGAGGCAGCTATGAAAAGCCAAGCAATGGCCATGAAATTGCAAGAGATAGCCATCAAGAATCTAGAAAATCAGCTGGGACAAATTGCCTTAGCATTAAACAATAGACCACAAGGGACTCTACCGAGTGACACCGAAAGAAATCCGAAGGGAAATCACGAACAGTGTCAGGCAATCACGTTGAGAAGTGGAAAACATTTAGATGGAAAAAGTGCAAAAAATTCAGCTAGACTAGATGACAAAGTGGTTGAGGAAAAACAGGGTGAGGAAAAGCAAGTTGAGCAAACAAAGTAAGATGACAAGCCAGTTGTGTATCCTCCACCACCGTTTTAGTAGAGAGTCCAAAAGCAGAAATTAGATTAGCAGTTCACAAAATTTTTGGAAGTGTTTAAGAAACTTCTTATTGTTGGTCGTTTTACTGATCAATATATGTGTGCAAGTATACACGGTCAACAAGTAATAAAGAGTAAGTAAAGTATCGTTCCCACGGAGAATTAACTAATAAAGTTCACCAAGCACTAGCCCATAACCATTTCAGTCTTATTTAAACGAATGATTTGATATTTTATATTTCAACTGTGAAATTAAATAAATCTAACTATTCCTAGAGTGAGATTAGATAATGAAGACCTGAGATTACAATTTCATCTATTGAATAATTTAAATCAACGCACTCCCTGTTAAGCCAAATTACTTGCACTGGATTGCTAGTCGAGAACACGAAAGTAAAGTACAACCATATCTCAATGTACCATACCCATATCAAATATAATCCCCAGTTGAAAAAATACACATGAACACCCAAATTACCTAAACCACTATATGTCTATGTGATTTACAAATAATTAGGGTTTAAGCCCAAGCTCTCAATTGACTACGAGTGGTGCTTCGGTATATGTCTATCCTAAGCATGAATCATACATTCCATCACCATGTAGAACATACAAACACAAGCTATCAAGATCAGATCTAAACTCATACTTCATTTTTCAAGTTCATATGGATTATCACAATAATTGATGGCCAATCAACTAAGCAAATAAGTATGAATCTTAATAGACAATCTCATAACAATTAATAAGACTAACAATGAAGTATATCAGATTAAACTAAGCAATAGAATCCATTGCAATCCCAAAATAGAGTTTAGATCATAGTTGAATTAAACCCACCATCCACATATTGAATAAACATCATAAAATTACAAATAGGAATCAAAGAGAGGTTAAGTGTAAAGAATTAAAATACAAATTTGTTCTCCTGCTCCAAGATGGAATCTATGATGCTTTCCAATTGCTTCAAGTCTTCAATCTAATCAACTCTAGAAATCACTACTCTAATCTACTCTAATCTAATATGGAAATTAAAGAGAAGAAAGCAATATTAGCTACTTGATCCCCCAAGGGGTGGAATCCCCCATTTTCCCCTCTCAAAAACTGATAAAAACTATATCTCATCGCGTCTGGTGCCAACCAGAGTAGTTTATACCCACTCAAACACTTCAAATTTCAAAATTAAAATAAAGTCAACAACTGCAATCGATGACGCGCGCGACCGCGCGAGATCCCCATACAAAATAGGCACGGGCGCATGTGTACGAAAAATAGGCCTCTTCCGGTTGATGGCGCGGGCGCGCATGTTCTACCTTGTGCAGCTTCTGCATTTTGCATCCTTGAGTTCTGCTGCTGCTGCTGCTTCCTTGTCATGCTGTGATTGTTCCTTTAACACGCTGCTTTCGTTTCTTTGTCCATCACTGCTGAGTTCCCTTTCTCCACTCATTCCTCGTGTCATGCCTTCATTAGTCTAATTTCCACCTACCAACACCGAGCTATACCATTTCCTGCATTTTCACACCAGAGGAGTTCTCAGTATATCCAATGCAAAATAACACGAAATGCAACTATAAACATACTAAAATGTACTTGAGACGAGCATAATTCGCGTGAATTGATATCCAATAAGTAGGTATAAAACCTACTTATCACTTATTAACATCCCTTTCGCAGAAGCCCTAGAGCAGATGTCAAGTTATGCAAAATTTATGAAAGGTTTTCTATCTAGGAAAAAGAAGTTGGAAGATTTAGAAACAGTGGCATTAACAGAGGAGTGTAGTGCAGTTTTACAGAGAAAATTGCCACCAAAGTTGAAAGATCCAGGGAGTTTTACCATTCTATGCACAATTGGGAACACGGTGTTCAACAAGTGTTTATGTGATTTGGGGAGTAAGTGTAAACCTTATGCCATTATCGATTATATCTGAGAATTAGGTCTACCTACTCCAAAGCCTCACTTAACATCTCATTACAGGTTAGCGGATAGGTCACCACGCATGCAGAGGCATTGTGGAGGACATCTTGGTCAAGGTTGAAAATTTTATATTCCCTGCGGATTTCATAATTCTGGATTTTGAGGAAGATAAGAACATCCCAATTATTCCAGGGAGACCATTTTTGGCTATGGGTAGGACACTCATCGATGTACAAAAAGGTGAACTAACTATGAGGGTCCAAGATCAAGAAGTAAAGTTTAATGTTTTCAAGGCCATGAAATTCCCTACGGATGAAAAAGAGTGTTTTAGGATGGATATCATTGAGCAGATAATCAGCGAAGACTTGGGTAAAAGTTTGGCTAATGATCCATTAGAAACGACATTATTGGGAGATGAAGATTTGGATGATCCGAAATTTGTGGATTACTTGCAGATGTTAGACTCCCTGCCATGAGTTAGCAGAGTTAAAGCACTATTTAAACAATTGTACACGGAGGAAAGAGCCGCAACAAGAATGAAACCATCATTGGAGGAGCCACCTGTCGTTGAGCTAAAGCCACTACCTAAACACCTCAGGAATGCGTATTTAGGCAATTCTAATACTTTACCATTATTATTTCTGCTGCACTTAATGAATTGCAGGAAAGTAAGTTGCTGAGGGTTCTTAGAGAACATAAATCGGCTATAGGATGGACAATCGCAAATATCAAGGGAATCAGCCCATCTTTTTGCATGCACAAAATTCTGATGGAAGAGGATGCAATGCTAACGGTAGAGCAACAGAGACGACTCAACCCAATTATAAAGGAAGTTGTTAAAAAAGAAATACTGAAATGGTTGGACGCCGGTATCATCTACCCAATTTCTGACAATAAGTGGGTCAGTCAAGTGTAGTGTGTGGCGAAAAAAGGAGGAATAACCGTGGTACAAAATGATGACAATGAGCTAATTCCGACGAGGACAGTAACTGGCTGGAGGGTTTGCATGGACTACAGGAAATTGAATAAGGCAACCCGAAAAGACCATTTCCCTTTGCCTTTTATTGACCAAATGTTGGATAGATTGGCGGGCCACGAATTTTACTGCATACCGGATGGGTATTCAGGGTATAATCAAATAGTTATTGCTCCTAAAGATCAAGAGAAGATAACTTTCATGTGCCCATACGACACATTCGCATTCAGGAGAATGTCCTTCGGCTTGTGTAATGCACCCACTACCTTCCAACGGTGTATAATGGCCATCTTCTCTGACATGGTGGAGAAGAATGTGGAAGTCTTCATGGATGACTTTTCTGTCTATGGAGATAATTTTTATGCATGTTTGGAAAACTTGGTGATGGTGTTAAACAGATGCATAGAAACAAATCTGATACTTAACTGGGAAAAGTGCCACTTCATGGTTGAGGAAGGCATAATTTTGGGTCATAAGGTTTCAACAAAAGGATTAGAGGTTGATAAAGCAAAGCTGGAAACGATTGAAAAGCTTCCACCACCAACTTAAGTTAAGGGAATACACAACTTTTTGGGACATGTTGGGTTCTACAAGAGATTTATAAAAGACTTCTCTAAAATTGCAAAACCATTGTGCAGTCTTTTAGAGAAGGATTTAATTTTTAAGTTTGATTAGGGTTGTAAGTTAGCATTTGAGCTATTGAAGAAGAAATTAACTACAGCCCCAGTTATCGTCGCACCATATTGGACAATGTCATTTGAGTTAATGTGTGATGCAAGTGACTATGCGGTTGGGGTTGTCTTGGGCCAACACCGAGAGAATGTATTTTATGCCATATACTATGCAAGTAAGACACTCATGAAGACCCAAATGAATTACACAACTACAGAAAAGGAATTTCATGCAGTAGTATATGCCTTCCATAAATTCTGGGCATATTTAATCAGAACAAAGGTTGTAGTTTATACGGACCACTCAGCCATTTGATACCTAATTTCGAAGAAAGATGCTAAGCCACACCTTATCAGATGGATTCTCCTTCTATAGGAATTTAACTTGGAAATAAAAGATAAAAAAGGGACAGAAAATCAAGTTGCAGATCATTTATCAAGACTGGAAAATTAGGGTAAAGATGATGAGGATAAATGTGTAATTAATGATTCATTTCCGGATGAACAACTGTTTAGAGTCGATGCGGAATTCCCATGGTACGCGGATTTCGCTAACTATCTAGTAAGCAATATACTTCCCCCTGATCTTACACGTCAGCAGAAAAAGAAAATCCTACATGACGTCAAGTGGTATATATGGGATAAGCCATACCTATTTAAACTGTGCGCGAACAAAATAATTAGAAGGTGTGTGCCATATAGCGAGGTGAATAATATTTTGCATGAATGTCATTCGTCTGCATATGGGGGACATTACAGTAGTGAGAGAACAGTGGCAAAAGTTCTTCAAACTGGGTTTTATTGGCCTACATTATTTAAAGATGCCCACCAGTTCGTAAAAAGCTGTGATAGATGCCAAAGGGTGGGAAACATTTCAAAAAGGAATGAGATGCCACTACAAACAATCTTAGAAGTGGAGATTTTTGATGTATGGGGCATGGATTTTATGGGGCCATTCCCTTCCTTATTTAACAATTAGTACATATTGCTTGCGGTTGACTATGTATCAAAATGGGTTGAAGCCGTAGCACTCCCAACTAACGATGCTAAAGTGGTCATCAAATTCTTGTAAAAGAATATCTTTAGAAGATTTGGCACGCCAAGAGCTATTATAAGTGATGAAGGTAGTCACTTCTACAATAGATCATTTACAGCACTCTTGGCAAAGTATGGGGTTAACCATAAGGTGGCGACAGCATATCATCCCCAAACAAGTGGGCAAGCTAAAGTTTCAAACAGGGAGGTGAAAAGAATCTTGGAAAAGCTGGTGAACCCGAAGAGAAAGGACTGGTCTCTCAGGTTGGACGATGCACTATGGGCCTACCAAACTGTATACAAAACACCAATTGGTATGTCACCATATCAATTGGTTTATGGGAAAGCATGTCACCTGCCTGTGGAGTTACAACACAAAGCCTACTGGGCTTTTCAGAAACTGAACTTCGATCAAGCAGTTGTGGGTGAAAAGAGACTACTTCAACTAAATGAGCTCGATGAATTCCGACTTCAAGCTTACGAGAACTCGAAGTTATATAAAGAAAAGGTTAAAAAATGGCACGACCAAAAAATCATGCAAAGAACGTTCGAGCCGAGGCAATCAGTAGTACTGTTCAACTCAAGGTTGAGGTTGTTCCCAGGGAAGCTAAAATCATGATGGTCTAGTCCATTTACCATTAAAAGAGTTTTCTCACATGGCACCATTGAACTCTACAGTAGGAATCCATTGGAAACGTTCAAGGTCAACGGTCAAATGTTGAAGCATTATTGGGGTGGTGAATCCAAGATAGATGTCATTGCAATCACATTATCCGATGTACCATAAACAGGGAGTAGTCAGGCTGAACGACTTAAAATCAAGCGCTAATTCGGAGGCAACCCAATCGTATTTTTATTCTTCATATTTTTATCCGTGCTAGTTAGATTAGAGTTTGGAGTAATAATTAGGATATAAATTAGTTCATTATGTAGTTATTTAGTTGTATTGTTTTAGATAATCTAGTCTCTCATGCTTAATTTGTACAAGATCTAATGATACTTATGTTTTCATATTGAGAAGGTAAAGAAGGTGCTAATAGATGAATTAAGGAGTAAAGAGTGGCATTAAGGAAGTAACAATAAGCAAATCAAAGGTCAATTGCAGAATACATGCCCACCGGGGCGGGGTTCTTCAACACCAGTTAATAGTGAGCATGCCCGTCGGGGCAGGGTATTTAAAGCACAACACCCCCGCTGCGGCATGTCTTCCAGTTCCTCCTTTCATATCACTATATTAGAAGAAAAATCATTAAGTTTAGGGGATAAAATATTGTGGACACCAAGTGTTTGACAGATTGCGTGAGTGAAGTTTGGGGGGAATATTATAGTTAAGGCTTCCTGAATTCAATGGCATCTAAACCCACATCAAAGAGGCAATGGGGAGAGAGTTCCAGAACAACACCACCATCAAGAACCTTCCACCGACGTAAATTCATAAGTGCCGCCGCTGCCGACCGTTATGATTACATGGTGTCAAAAGCTCTCACACCGGAGCGGGGGTTGGCATCGAACCACGTCAATGATGAAATGATGCAACAAATATATCATAAAGGGTGGAACAAGTTCACGGAGGAACCCGAGGCCGCCGTTGTAAGTGTGGTCAAGGAATTTTATGCTAACGCCGAGGACAAGGCCCCTTTCAACGATTTTGTGTAGGGAAGATTAGTCCCATTCAGTGCCGATGCCATCAACACATACTATCAATTAAGGGTGCCTAGACATTGCCAGTATGCTCATTTACGTGATCATGATCTGGATTACGAGGTTATTATGAAAGAAATGACAAAACCGGGTACCACATAGATTAAAGGTCACAAAGGAGGCACGATTTTTCACAGCAAGGATCTCAGCAGATATGGGAAGATATGGCATACATTCTTATGCACCAAATTATTTCCATCCTTACACACGTCCGACGTGACCAAGGAGAAGGCAGTGCTCTTGTATGCCATTGTACAAGATTTCATCATCAACATCGGGGCAATAATCAGTTTTTCAATCCGACGGTACTTACGAGGACAATTCTCGGGCTGCTTGCCACATCCATCACTCATTTGTGGGTTGTGTAGGCAAGCAGGAGTTCGATGGTTGGATGATGAGATCACCCAAATGCCACTTTAGACACTGGATTCAAGAATGATTGCACAGTATGCGGTATGGCCAGAAGGCGAGTCACATCCTAGAGGATTAGGCTTTATATTTCCATCCGCTTCGGAGGATGAGGCTGATGCTTCCGACAGCTCGGATGAAGAAGAGTTCCAGGAGGCGGGACCAATTGGAGAGGAAGGAACAGAGGCACCACCACAGGCCAAATCTATATCTAGCCCTCAGTTCCTCAACTTTCAACGTCAAGTGGATGAGCAAAACAAGATAGCACGAAGAGAGATGCGGCGACTCGCAGCGAGGCAGGACCACATGTTTGAAGCTATGAACCTATCATTCGCCTCATTGAACATGACGCTCTAGAACTTCAATCCCACTACTCAATTAACATACCAGCAGCCAGCCCAAATGCCACGATTTCCACCAAGTGACTTCGATGAAGAAGAACACCCACCACCACCTCAGGCTTAACTGATTATAAGGAAGTTCTCATATTTTTATTGCTATATCTATACAATGAGGGTATTGTAATTTTCAAGTTTGGGGGATTTAATTTCATGTTTTCATATTTAATTTCATTAGCTAGGTTTGCATAGTAGTTCATTGTTTAGTTTTAGGATTATCAAATGTTGCATTCATGTAATCATGTAGTTGCATAGTAGCTTAGGAGCATAAATAGTTTTTATTTATTGTTGCATTCATGTATGTTTACCATACATATATATATATAAAAAATAAAAATAAAATAAAAAAATTTAGTTAAGTATTGTGTTAATTTTTCATATGTTCATCAGTTGTTGTAGTTTATTTTATTTTGGCCTATGATGAGATTGAGATTAAGTCGACAAGTACATTACTGATTATTAGAACCTTAATGTGATTTTTGTTATGAATTGGATTTTGTTCTTATTTGAAACTGATATAAAAAAGGTAGCATACTAATAACATCTGTGTCGATTGATTAGTTCAAATTGATATATAAAGAGTTTCTAAAGGATAATGTTAGTGTAAATGAGAAAATGATAAGCATAGGCAGTGAAGATGAAGAATTAGGTAAAAACATAAGTTTGGGGGGGGGGGGGTAAACGTGGGGTACATAATCTTTATCTAAAAAAATAAAATAATATTTGTGGCTAGTTTTGTTTCGGGGCCTTCGTTACTTAAGCAAGTACGCCCGAGGGAGTGTCTCTACACCTAGCACCCTAAGGTTTTATATGGTCTGGGAGTCGTTGGTTGAAAGCTCACTAAGGCGTAGCACTGTTAGCCTAATGGAAAGAGACATTGCACAGTCATGGAAAATGAAAAAAAAAAGAGAAAATAAAACAGGGAAAGAGCAAAAAGCCCCCATGAAAAAAAATTTATATATATATGAATAAAAATAAAGCATAAGTACCCTTTGTGAACCCTAGATAGTGGTGATTGCTTGGTTTTAGTTGGAACTCGTCTGCTTTTGAAACTTTTGAGTTTGCTCTGTATGATTTCTTATAAGAAATTTGTTATGTATTGAATTTGAATCCATATCAGTTGGCACGGATGTTGATCACACACATGCACACTATACCAGTGATAATGGTTTAAGATTCGAGGATTAATAAGGAATTATCGATTGGTTTTGATATGAAGTGTTGTCATATTTACTTGATTACTCTGAGGCCGGTTAAATGCTTTGATTCTATGATGACTGATGGATGTGTAGGCATTTAGATTAGATGCATTACATATCATTGCATTGCATTGCATAGTATGTTAGTTTATTTTGTTCTCGAGGACTAGCACGGTTTAAGTTTGGGGGATTTTGATAAGTGGGTTTTATACCCACGAATCGGTTCCTAATTCGAGCTTAATCGGTGTTAATTCCTTATTTTTGTGTTTGTTTTTACTTATTTATTGTTATTTTATTTGTAGGTTTGGTGGTGTTGCAAGTGATCAAAAAGGGTGGATTTAAGGTACATTGTGGCAAGCAAAGGAGCATTACATGACCAACTATCGGAAAGGTATGCACTGGGCTGCATTTTGTTTTTACACCGTAACGTAGAGGGGTCCAACTCTGAAGACATAAGCTATGCTCACCGGGGCGGGATAATTGTGAAGTAACACCCCCGCCGGGGCTGGGGTCCGGAGCATGCAGTTATTCAGTTGGTTTCAAAGACTGCTATGTTAGTATTTGGGATGGCTTGGGACGTGTATTAGCATGGAATTTCAATCAAAATACAAGTCTAAGTGTTATATCCAATGAAAAATAAAAAGATTGGGGGAGATAGACATTAGAAGGCAATTAACAAAAGAAGAATACATATTTTTTCAGAACAAGCATTGGAGAGAAGATTTTGAAGAATTTTCATAACAGTTGCAAATTGAGCTGAAGAAAAGGGTGGTTCTGGATTTATTCTTTTCTTTAGTTTATTTGTAATTGAAAGGATGATATCTTTAATTTATTCAGTGTTTATTTCATTTATGATGAACTAAATTACTTTTTAGGCTTATGATGGATCTTTAAGTGAAACGATGGTTATGTAACTTTGATTTTCAGTTTAATAAGCTATTATCCAATTTTTCTATATTAATTTATGCTTAAATTTATGAATTGCCTGATCAACAATTCTGTGTGGACTTGTATGGATTCGAGAGAGGAAATACGAGTCTAGACTTAGTTAATATAGCATGTGTTCTTGAATTATGTGAATGAATAGAATCTTGATGAATGTTAGGGTAGAGATATGCTTAACATCGCATGTAATTGAATAGAGAACTTGAACTTAAACATTCTTTGATTGTAATTCACATAGAGATATAGTGAGTTAGTTAATTAAGGTGTTTAACTTAATTCTATCTAAATTGAGGATTTGAGTTAATTTGGTGTTAGTGCATCGAGAGGTGGCTAATTCTAATGTAGTGTTCTTGATTAATAAACTGGGATAGTAAATTAAATTGGAACAAAAGATAATAACCAGAGTGGAGCTTAGGGTGAAGTTGTAAGCCTAATTCTCCGATACTTGTTTAGAAATTTAATTTTTGTGATTTGTGATTGTTTTGCGATTTTAGTATTTTTAATAATTGAGAATTTATAATTTTAATCATTAATTTGGATAGTTTAATTATGAGGTTGAAATTCTTACTAATTTCTCTGTGGGAATGATACTCTACTTACTATTATATTACTTGTTGACCACGTATACTTGCGTGATTGTGCGTAATTAGATTTTACCCAACAGCATACACAGTTGAGACTACATGAGAGGAAGATTAAAAAGATATATCAGTTCAAATTAAGATCGTATTGAATTAGTATTAGTATTGATAAATAAATACTACTAAGTCCCCGGCAACGGCGCCAAAAACTTGTTGGTCATTTTCACGATCAATAAAATACCCGCAAGTATACGTGGTCTAACAAGTAATATAGAAAAAATTAGAGTGTCGTACCCACGAGGACATAGTGTTAAAGCTAGTCAAATACTACAATTAGTTCAATACAGTCATATCTAAACAAGTGATTGAAGAAGGTGTGTTATAAACTATATGCTTAAAGACAGTAAAAATAAGACAGTGAGTTGCACAAGTAAGTAAAGCTAGGATCACAACTCCCCTAATGTGACGCCTAATCTCCTAACTCTCCACATTACAAATAAATCATAGTAATGGCCAATCGAGAACAGTAAATACACATAAACCTCTTTCGACAGTCAAATGCACATCCCTAGCTAGATGAATCACAATATTTCTATAGTGAAAATAACTAGACTAGGGTCATTAAGCTTAATCTCAATGGTTACACAGGAAAAATAGAGATATGTCTATCCTATTATGCAATTTATGCTCACATTCCCATAGGCATGGTCATAACAAGTGTTCTTATATATTAATATCCATTTTTCAATATCCATTAATACCTATATATATTTCTTAGTCAAGAAATCAATAAATAAGCATGAAATTCAATAACCCATTCCAAAATGATTCATATAATAAATAGGAGAGAAAGTTAATTAAGTTAAACCAGAGGTTACATTGCAATCCTAGAAACGTAATTAGTTCATAACTATGGGACTAATACACATTTTCAAAGTGTTCAACATGATCAAAAATACACTAATGAATGAAAGATTTGGATAAAGAAAACTCCTTTTGTGAAGTTTTCTAGCTCCAAGTCTTCTCTTCCCGGTGTAGAGTCTGAGCTATAAAGGATGAAATGAGCTTTTCTCCCTTAAAGACCAACTTCTTTCTCTTCTAAACTAAGGAACTCAAGAACTACTCCTAATCTATTTTCTAGAGAAGTTGGAGGCTGCTGCTGAATGATAAGATCCTCTTTTCCTTCACTTTTTAGGTCATTAAAACCTAATTTCTATCTCTGGCACGAGGAGCCGGTATTGCAGTCATAAATTTTAAGCCTTGGAATGGCGTTGCGTGGCAGATGTGTCAACACAAAAAAAACCGGAGGTAGCACAGAGATGGCGCCAGGTTTATAAAGGAACCAAAAATATAGTGCTAAGATGCTATCACAGTTTTCTAGGTATGGGTCTTTGTAGTGCGCTTTAGGCACAGCAATGGCATGGCCACTAAGACTTTGGTATGGATAAAATGACTTTTTTTGCCCCTGCAAAGCTGGAAAAGACCTAATAAGCCCTGCAACACAAAGACTAAGTAAAATAATAACAAAATATTATAAAAGATATATAAATAATGAAGAACAAACAACTTCTTAAGCAATAAAGAATCTGATTCGCGAGTATAAACCCCACTCATCAACTACCATAGATATTCACATAATTCATATTGTTCCTGTCACAACCTATTAAGACGTCAAACAGCTTATCTGCGCTTTTCTTCCATGATACAAAAAATTATCCTACGATCCAGCATGTACCAAGGTAAGTCCTCAAATTGGACTGGATAGTACATAACTCTATCCTGAGCTCTATTCATAGTAGTGTAAAACGCACCATCCATCTCCCCCATTTTGGCCTTCTTTGTCTGTACCTCTTCCTCTGCTACTTCTGCTCGCTGGGAAGCCTCCTCGTAAGCATCTTCAGCCCTGGCTCATTTGGCAGACTCCTCTCTCAAATCATCCTTTAGTTTTGCAACCTTTGCCACCAGCTGCTCATTGTCACCCTCTAAGTGAACTAATTTCCACTCCACATTTTCATGACGTACATCAAGACCTTGGATTTCCTCATTTTTCTGACCTATAGTGGTTTGACGTTCATCTGCTAGCTCCTCCAATTCTCTGACTTTATCCTGAGGCTCAATTTTACAATCATACACCTCGTCATACATCTGAGCTACAATAGAGTTCGGTGGAAACTCATCTTCCTCCGGATCAGTCTCATGGCAAAGAACTACCCGAAGAAGGGGATGGACGAGAATAGGGGCACTAATAGTGGTAAGTTAGCTATTAGTGGTCCAGCGCAGCCGAGTAGGCCGATTGCTCGCACCTTTAACATGACAATTCAAGATGCAGTTACATTAGGGGACGTAGTCACAGGTATTATTCCAATTAACGACATAAATGCTTACGTGTTGTTTGATTTGGGTGCTACTTGTTCGTTTATAGCATGTGATTTTGCTAGACGATTAGGATTACTTCCCGAAAAGTTTCCTATACCTTTAAATATTAAGGTAGCAAACGAAGAGATAATTCTTGTTGAAGATATTCATAGGAGTTTTTGTGTAAACATACGGGGTTGTAAATTATCGGTAGATTTGATACCGATAAAGTTAGGAGAATTTGATGTAATTCTCGGAATGGATTGGTTGGTTAACCATGGGGTAATTATAGATTGTCAGAAGAAATGTGTGAATATTAGAATGTTAAGACAACCTGAGGTAGTATTTTACGGTAATAGATCGCCATGGCGTTCATGTTGTCTTACCATGACACAAAATAGGAAATGATTGAGGAAGGGATGTGTAGGTTATGTACCGACCCCAAAATTCATACAATAATATTCTCCTTCTCGATCGTTAATAATACAACTTTAATCTATCTTTACATCATTATTTGATATTAAAATCACTAAAAATGCTGAATATTTAAACTTTTATACATTTCCTTCTGTATTGCCCTAAATCGCAACCTTTACAATACATCTCTTCGATTAAAATTTATATCATGAATCGTTACAACAAAATGACTATACATAGTCTTACATCATAAATAGATATACATATACACCGGATAGCTCAACTTACAATTTAACAACATGTTACATCCAAAATATTAAATACATTTCTCATAAAACATAAGTAATCTTCGTGAATATGGATCTCTATAATTCACTTAGCACATATCCTTACCTTGAAATCTTGTCTTACAAAAATTATTATTTGTAAGATTGAGCTCGACAACCAAACAAAATCTAACAGTTTTCATGCATTACGTAGCACATAATAACATGTTCAATCATAAACATTGGACTAACATAACATACATGCTACAGTTCATATAACAAGTATAAAGATTGAGTTCCTTACTCAATCAGCGGAGTTATAAATTGACTTTAACATTCCATACTTTCAACATATATATAACACATCATGCTCTTTGCAATAAAGATTTTAAACATAGCAAATAGGAATTGAAAGACTTGCTTTGATCGTTGTTTACCAATAGCAGTTTAACAGCTTACAGTTATCAGCACTTCACGTGCCCTACACAATTATATAATCATACACATCAACTATTAGTCACATAGAAACGCATAGTAGTTGTAATGTAAACTTTACTCTACATCCCATAACCCTTCTTATTAATCAATACACAATGTTCAATTTGATTGTATTAACTTTCGACTTATATCTCACTATATTTCATACTCGAAGTTCATTTAAGTGTTTAAGTCTTGCTAGGAATCATTATTGGTTTTATATTAAACCCATTACATCTCTTATAATATTCATTTCATTTGACTTAAAACACTTTTTACGTTCATTAAAACTTATCACGGCGTTTCGACGTTTATTTGTCACACGCCCGATTTGTCTCTCTTGTGTATGTTTACTATGATTATACAACTTATCTAATACATTATTTATTAATGTTAAGCATCATTATGTTTACTAAAATTCATGTTTTATAACTTAGAACAACATCTTTTATCGTCAGAAGCACTACACATGCATACGTGCATGCCCGGCGCCCTCTGATTGCCCCCGAAAACATAAAAGTCCTAAGAATGACCATTTTGACCCTTGTTCCCAACATCAAATTAAAAACCTTAAAGAACAAAAGTTGTAGGTCTACTCGTCCTCGTTCCGGATCATCTTTAATAACCTCAATCGGAGTTCGTATAAAAACGTTCTGAACATTTTAGTAAAACATGTTCGGTCAGTTTTTTTTCTTCACAATTTGGTAAAACAGACCACCCCCCACCGGGGCGGGGTTTTTTACACTAGGGTAGCCCGCCGGGGAGGGGGTCCCTTCTACTAGTTTGCAAATTATGATCCCGAACACTACAGAAAGCCAAATTAGGCCTACAAACTTTTTTCTAACAATCATACCAACCTACCCAAGGTGTAATATGTTTACAAAAACATAAACTAATGTTTCTAACACGTTTCTAATCACATAAACAACATAAACATCAAGATTACAACCTTTAAATTTCACTATTTCTATTATTTCTTCTTCTTTTGACATTCATAGCAAAATTCTTCACTGTGAATTCGTTTTACAACCAAAACAGTTAGTTTCAATTACGTTGATTTCGTTTCTTCATATATTTTCACAATCCATCACCAATTTTATAATTATAACATAAATTCCTAACAAATTTTAGTCTCAAAATAGACCAAAACTTATATATATATATATATATATATAACAAAACTCAAATTCTTCATCATTCAACCTATTTTCATGAATTTGATTATTCCAAAACTTGAATTTGTGTTACTCAACTTTCACATATGATTGAAAATATCATATTATTCAACACTTGACATAACCCTAATTGATTTCTTCATCAATTTATACTTCCAAGATATCTAAAAAAACTCAAGAATCTAAAAACTAGAGGTTTAGATTAGATTATTACCTTTGATTTGCTATAAAGCTTGAATAATTTTCTTGTTTCTTCCTTCTTTCTTTTCTTTCTTTCTTCTCTTTTCTCTTCTTTCTCTTCTTCTCTCTTTTCCAACTTACGTAACTTAGAAAATATAACGTATAATATAAAACGTATTAATATATAATATAATTATATGTGTAACTGATGCCAGTTATACCTTTTTTTAAAAAATCAAAAGCCATAAGGCTTGTTTGGCTAAACCACTTTAAAAATTAATAACTTAAAGTCCTTATACCTTGTTTGGTAAAACCTATTTAAATAAAAGACTTAACATTCATTAAGCCTTGTTTGACAAAACTAAATTAAACTCCTTTAATTTATTTTAATAACTCATTTATAGTATAGTTTATGGTCACACTTTATTTAATCAAATTCTAATATTCAAATTAATTAAATCTAATAACAATTACCATCAAATATATTTATATTCATTCACCATTTTAATTAAGTGAATTACTCTTATTATTTATGAAATTTTAATACATACCAATTTCATTGTCATAAAGTATAATAATCAAATTATATTATTTCATAATATAATTTTCAACTTAATTAAATTAACTAATATTATTTAGTTAATTACCTTCCCGTAACAATCTCATTTAATTTCTTTAATAGTTAAAGTAACTATTAAACCTTATTTTCTAAACATATACATCTCTTTTATATTCACACTTAATCTCTTCACACTAAATCACATATTTCAAGATAAATTACAAATATAATACTTACCCACACTCAGAACACATAATTCAAAATATATACATTTCATAATAAGATTTTTTTTAATTATTAAATTCTTATTTTAATAATTTATAAAAATTCGGGTTGTCACATCCTTCCCTCCTTATAAGGATTCCGTCCTCAGGATCACCCAAACCCTACCTTACTAAGGTTTTTATCAAATCACTTTAAAAAAAATTATCGTTGAATAACTTCAACACATTACCTTAATATAGGTTTTATATTTCGTACTACCCTTATTTCTTCAGCAAATTCTAAGTTTTATTTCATAACTTTCACTTGAACTCAATTATATTTTGAATATCTTTAACCCATTCATTTCCTTTTCTAAGGATCGTTATTATATACTCAACTCATAAACACTCGGGATATTACATTCACCCCTTCTTCTAAGAATTTCGTCCTCAAAATTTTATTTATTAATCTTCATTCATTCAATCTATCAAAATAGATTTTACGTTAATATTTTATTCATTCATTGGGTTCTATAACCACTTTCTTTCCACAAAGATCTTTCTACCATTATTAACTTTTTTTATTAAAAGTTTTACATTATTCTTTTATAACTCATCTCCTTCTCATTTCAAAATTTCTTTTCTCACTTATTCAATATATTCATCATTCAATGTCACATTCTACGACTTACTTCTTTCTAAGGAATACACTCCTTTTCACTTCGATCTTGCAGAATAACAAGAATCTTCCACAATTGTTCAATAATTGGGAAGTAGTATGAATAACTCAGGAATTTAAAAGATTCCAAATCATGCTGAGGGTCACAAGACTTTGAACTATGTCCACGGTTATAAGTATTTCTTTCAACTTAAACCTTAACAGTCATTAGACTGTAGGGACTCCCGTACTTAGGGTGGTAAGCCCTTCGTACGATGTATTGTGCACTATGTCCATGGTTATAAGTACTCTTTCAACTTAAACCTTAACAGTCATTAGACTGTAGGAACTCCCGTACTTAGGGTGTTAAGCCTTTCGTACCACACATTGTGCACAAACATCTAAACACTTCCGCGTACTCCCCTATAAAAGGGTTGTTCATCTCATCTTTTCAACATCTGAATTCGCACCAAAATAATTTGGTTTAGCATAACTTCTCAAGAAATGCTTGAACTGCATAAACATCTTTCAATATTTGTCTAGCTGAATCAAATAGCATAGACTTCTAACAACTCAAACATCAATCGAAATAGTTTTATCCAATTCATATGGCATATCTTAGTTTAAAGAAAACCAAAAATCCTTTTATGATGACATGATACCTTACTATCTCGATAGTACGTTGAGGATTCAGTCATTATATAACTTTGTCATGTTACATCATACCATAGTTGGCTAACGATCTTATGATCACATCCAACACCAGGTTCAATTGCATTGATGACTTCCTCATTTGTCAAATCAACATCATATTTAGTGATGCCTTAATGACTACGGAAAAAAAACAAAATATATTTTGATATTTTTAAATCTTTTTGTCTAGCCGAAACAATTAGCATAGACATACGAATAATGATATTGTTTTTAAAACTTATTGGTTCCATTGTTTGATCCAATGTTTTTTAAGAAAAATAGAAATGCAACCATCAACATGAAGTCAATAAATTTTGAAAATCTAGCAAAGCTAGAAGATTTAGAATATCTAATTTTCTCCATCAATTCAATCTTTATACTAAATATTCTTGTGTTTCAACTTACCATCCTCCTATACCCCTAGTATAGTTCATCAAACTTACCGCACATTAGAAGTTCAGGAACTTGCCACAATAATATGAGTTTAAGAACTTATCTTAGTCAGACCATAGGCGTCCATTCGTTGAGGGGTTCAAAACACACCATATTATTATGAGTCACAAACTTACCATATGCATTAATTTTAAGAAACGCACCTAATCCTAATAATATCTGACTAATCTTATTGTTTCTAACTATCAAATATACACATGAGAAAAAAATCACCTTTTCTCCCCATATACATTGATAGCGCGACACCGACATTCCAATGATTATCAATGTGATAAACTGAGTGCAAGCACAAAACCCTCGCCCATACAAAGGTTTATACAATTCAGCCATCACATGAGTCCTCAATTAAAATCCCACCTAACTCTATCTTACTCATAACTTATTCTTAACTTGCCCTTTGCTCGATACGAATTCCTCGTATCACATTATCTATAACTCCTCGTGAGTTTATCTCGTACTATATCATAGTACATTATCTTCATAGCATCAAGCTATAATTATTCAAACAATAAAGACCATCTTTCTTTTATAACTTAAATAGATCACGTCGTGATCTTATTCTATAATCATCTCCCTTAAAATTCTTTTCTTAACTCGTGATCGTTTTGTTTTACAATCCTCTTTCTTTCCCTTTTTCATCATTTATGACATTATTCATTATCTTGGCTATTTCCATTTCTTATCTTTATATCTCTTTAAGATTCTTCTTTAAATTTTCTTGTTTATATAACAATTCTTACTTTAAGAATTTCTAACTTCATTTACATTGCTCAACATTTCATTTGAGTTCCACATTCTCATCATACATATCCATTTTCTATACTTGATACTCATCGAGTCTCTAATAGTTTTAATATGGTACGCTGAGTGGTTTCCCATAAACAACCAACAAACTAGGTTCCAAGTTGCTAGTTCGTATATACCTCCGCTCTATGAAGGAATCGTTTAGCCCAGATACCATACATCAACTATTAAAGAGTACGATTGTACCACACTTAGATATAACTTTTTATTCTTAACTTCTTTATCATTCTCTTCTTATAGACATTGTCTATTTATTATCACCTTACATCCTTATTATTGGAGTTGGGTAACCTAATATTCATATTCCTTAGAACTCTGCGAGATTCTTCTTTGAATCATCTCACACATGTTTTAATCCCTTCTTTATAAATTTCTTAAATTACTTCTTATTGTTCAACCTCTATCTGAGCTTATTCTTTCATTATCTTCACCTCTCTTCTCTAAGGTTATAGCCTAAGGTACTCCTACCTAAGGTTTATAACCTACAGCTTTGATACCAACTGTAACGACCCCAAAATTCATAGAATAATTTTCTCGTTTTCGATCGTTAACAATACAACTTTAATCTATCTTTACATCATTATTCGATATTAAAATCACTAAAAATGCGGAATATTTAAACTTTTATACATTTCCTTCTATATTGCCCTAAATCGTAACATTTACATTAAATCTCTTCGATTCAAATTTATATCATGAATCGTTACAACAAAATGACTATACAAAGTCTTACATCATAACTAGATATCCATATACATCGGATAGCTCAACTTATAATTTAACAACATATTACATCCAAAATATTAAATATATTTCTCATAAAACATAAGTAATCTTCGTGAATAGGATCTCTATAATTCACTTAGCACATATCCTTACCTTGAAATCTTGACCTGCAAAAATTATTATTTGCAAGATTGAGCTCGACAGACCAATAAAATCTAACAGTTTTCATGCATCACATAGCACATAATAACATGCTCAATCATAAACATTGGACTAACATAACATACATGCAACAGTTCATATAACACGTATAAAGATTGAGTTCCTTACTCAATAAACATGCTTTACTCAATCAGCGTAGTCATAAATTGACTTTAACATTCAATACTTTCAACATATATATAACACATCATGCTCTTTGCAATAAAGATTTAAAACAATTAATCATCAAGTTAACATAGCAAATAGGAACTGAAAGACTTGTCTTGATCGTTGTTTACTAATAACAGTTTAACATCTTACAGTTATCTACACTTCACGTGCCCTACACAATTATATAATCATACACATCAACTATTAGACATATAGAAACGCATAGTAGTTGTAATGCAAACTTTACTCTACATCCCATAACCCTTCTTATTAATCAATACACAATGTTCAATTTAATTGTATTAACTTTCGACTTATAACTCACTATATTTCATACTCCAAGTTCATTCAAGTGTTTAAGTCTTGCTAGGAATATTTATTGGTTTTATATTAAACCCATTTCATATCTTATAATATTCATTTCATTTGACTTAAAACACTTTTTACGTTCATTAACACTTATCACGGCGTTTAAGACGTTTATTAAATCATACATTGCCCGATTGTCTCTCTTGTATATGCTTACTATGCTTATACAACTTATCTAATACATTATTTATTAATGTTAAGCATCACTATGTTTACTAGCATTCATGTTTTATAACTTAGAACAACATTTTTATCGTCAGAAGCACTACACATGCATACGTGCATGCCCGACGCCCTCTGATTGCCCCCAAAAACACAACAGTCCTAAATATGACCATTTTGACCTCTGTTCCTGACATCAAATCGAAAAACTTAAAGAACAAAAGTTTTAGGTCTACTCATCCTCGTTCTGGATCATCTTGAATCACCTCAATCGAAAATTGTATGAAAACAATATGCTAATTTTAGTAAAACATGTCCGGTCAATTTTTTTCTTCATAATTTGGCAAAACAGACCACCCCCCGTCGGGGCGAGGTTTTTACACTAGCGTAGCCCGTCGGGGAGGGGGTCCCTTCTGCTAGTTCGCGAATTATGATCTCGAACACTATAGAAAGCCAAATTAGGCCTACAAACTCTTTTCTAACAATCACACCAACCTACCCAAGGTGTAATATGTTTACAAAAACATAAACTAATGTTTCTAACACGTTTCTAATCACATAAAAAACATAAACATTAAGATTACAACCTTTAAATTTCACTATTTCTATTATTTCTTCTTCTTTTGACATTCATAGCGAAATTCTTCACTGTGAATTCGTTTTACAACCAAAACAGTTAGTTTCAATTACGTTGATTTCGTTTCTTCATATATTTTCATAATTCATCACCAATTTTACAATTATAATATAAACTCCTAACAAATTTTAGTCTAAAAATAGACCAAAACTTATATATATAACAAAACTCAAATTCTTCATCATTCAACCTATTTTCATGAATTTGATTATTCTAAAACTTGAATTTGTGTTACTCAACTTTCACATATGAATGAAAATATCATATTATTCAACACTTGACATAACCCTAATGAAAGTAGTATGCACACAAACCAATCATGTTTGATGATAAAGCATATACTTTGTAAAAATCTTATTCATTTATTAATAAAAGTATTAATTTATTAAAGGCTTTTAGTTATCTACATGATCTTTGTTTTTATAATATGTGATAAACCCATAGTTTTAAGCAATGCTTTTAGAATAATGATGATGATCATTCTAATGAGATCTAAATTCTTAGAAAGCTTAAAACTAAAATAGTTCTCAATCGTTGGATTACTAAATTGGGGATTAGTGAATCTGGATAGATTGGTACATCGTTGCTTGCTCATTGGATGAGGATGATTGATCTCATGATCATTTGTGTGGAACACTAAAGCAGTATATGTAGGTGCTTATTAGAGAATAAGTTCACTTTGAGCATTGGCTCGCTAAAGAATACCTAATGGAGTTTTACTTGTCTGTCAATAGAAATTCCTGTAGTGATAGTAGTACAAGTGATCCTTGGACTTGAGATCATCATAATATCTTGTGTATGATAAGTTATACTTTGACTTATTCCTTTAGACCCTTAGGGTATATCAAAGGGTATGATTGGGTATAATAAGTTATACATGGAGATAATGTATGATCGATAAAGAATCTACCACTTCTAGTAAAAAAAGAAAATGTCCTATGTGATTCGATAAATGACAACCCATGAGTCCTTGGCCAAAGCGAGAATGAAATTAGAAAAGAGTTTCTAATTTGCATTATTTGGTGTTGTGCATTTAAGGATCGAAAATACATATAATTAAATAAAATAAGACTTGGCCGTGATTCTATGTCTTATATTTAATTGGGACATTGTATGGTGGAAGGATTGAATTATCTGGTAACTATTTACTCAAAGGTTCTTTTATGATTAATGTTGAAATCTATATTATCCGGAAAGTCGTTGATGTTGGGGAGACTTATCCTGTGTAGAATAAATATTATTTATTTAAATAAATTAATAGTTTAATTTATTTATTTAAATAAGATTAGAATTGATCTAATTGATTTATTCACAACCGGTTTAATATGGAGAACCTAAAGGGTCATACCATAAAAGGAAGAATAATTATTTAAGAGTTAATGGCATAATCGTAATAATATGTTAAGTGTATTTAATTTAATCTATGGTGATAGAATAAATTAAATAGCTTAATATTATTATTTAATATTTTAGAAATATTAAATATATAAATTAATAAGAGGAGTCTTATTAATATTATTACAATTATTATTATTTTAATTTTTAAAGAGTTGGAAATTAATTTAATATTAGTACTCTTATTTATTCCTAATAAGATTAGGAGGCTAATTAATTAAAGGATTTTAATTAAATAAAATAAAACTCAATTCCTTAATTGTTAAGGAGGGTTGCCCACATCTATAAATAAGATGAGTCTTATTATGGGTGGGGTGGTTGTTGACTTTTTCACAACATACGCAATTCCAATAGTTGGAGAGTACGTTCTTTTTTTATAGAGATAGAAAACTAGGGTGCAGCCAACCACTCTTCTTCTTGAATATTTCTTCTTCCTTGGTGGATCACCTCTAGAGGCCAAACACTTGAGTGGCTAACGTTGATCAAAGAAAGGAACCAAACACGTTGGATTCAAGTTGAACGCGAAAGGATTTGGAGGTGAACTCGTACATGAGGAAGTTCGAATCTTCAAGGGTATGATTCTTATTCATTATCTTTTCGTTTAATTAATAATTGTGCATAAAGGATGATCCGGGTATATAGTTTGTAAAATTTCTAAACTCTGATTTTTACATGTTTCCGCTTATTTTTGTGCAATTTGATTGCATCCAAGAATATTACAAACCTAACAGTGGTATCAGAGCCAAACCTTTATGCGAATTATTAATTATTTTAATTTGATATGTATATTGATATGTGTTTAGAATAATTTAATTGGGCATAATTTATTGAATAAAATTTTAAAAAAAAGGGCGAAATCACTTCACGATTTTATAAAAGGTTATTTGATTTCGGTCGCGGCTGTTTTTCCTCAGTTCGTGGTTTGTCTTTTTTTAAAAAAAAAATTTGATATAGGATAACGTGAATCACTTATTATTAATAGAGTAATTCTGGGGCGACCGTGGGGTAGCGACCGGGGTAGCGATTGGTCCAATTTTTTTATTTTATTTTTATATTTTTTTAATGTCTCCCAAATAATTTATAAGATTTATTGGAACTAGAATTTTTACAGAATAAAGTGATTTGGATGTCATTTGGATACATGTAAAAAATATGCATGCATGCACTATGCAGGCATATTTTTTACATGTATCCAAATGACATCCAAATCACTTTATTCAGCAAAAATTCTAGTTCTAATAATTCTTATAAATTATTTGGGAGACATTTAAAAAAATAATAATTGGAGCGGTCGCTACCCCACGGTCGCCTTAGAATTTTTCTTATTAATATATATATTGACATTCTGTTTTCATGGAAGATTCCTTATAATCACGTGATTGATTTTTTTTTTCCCGGTGGAATCTTGTTTCCTGTACGTTTAGGAACTTATATATATATATATATATATATATATATGATCCTAGTCCCTGATTACAGGAGTAATTGATTTACTATTACTTAGTCACGTGATTCTATTTGGATTATGTTATATATATTAAATTACCTTGAATGTGCAGGATCATAACTTCGGTAATATTATATATATATATATATATATATATATATATATATATATATATATATATAATATTAATCTTAATTATTTTATAATTAAAATAAAAGGTTTATTTTAATCTTAAAATAAAAAGTTTATTTTAATTTTAAAATTAAATTTCATGCTAACTAATTAGAGTTGGAAGATTTCATGATAACTAATTAGAGTAGAAATTGGATTCCATATTTCTTAAAAATAAAAGAGCTTATTTGTGAATAGGAAAGAGAATCTTAATTTCCTTAAATAAAGGAGTTTATTTAGATATGGAATAAGATTTCATACTATTCAAAATAAAAGAGTTTATTTGTGAAGAGGAAAGAGAATCCGTGTTTTCTTAAATAAAGAAGTTTATTTAGATATGTAATAAGATTTCATATTGTCCAAAATAAAAGTGTTTATTTTGACTTGGAATTGGATTCCATAATTAATTAAAATAAAGGAGTTTATTTTGATTAAAGATTTTGATTAAAATAAAATAGTTTATTTTATTCAAAATTGGATAAATTAAAATAAAAGAAGTATATTTTGATTTAAATTTGAATTAAAATAAAGGAGTTTATTTTAATTCAAAATTAGATTTTATACTAACTAATTTTGCCCATTAAATGATTTCAATATATATATTGAATGTTTATTATTCATGAGATGAATGTTATTTATTGATGCATATGGTGATGTGTATGATAATAAATGGGATTGATTATGGACTATTGACCAATGTGATTGGATTTTATTTTAGTTGAATGCATGAATGTATGAGTTTTATTAAATGGGGTCTGCGTACCTCTTCTTCTCTAATTTTTCTTAATGTAAATTCTAACTCCCTCCTATGTACTTCCCCTTGACTGCTGATCAAGATTTTTATTTATTTTAAATAGTTTTGTAATAGGAATAGTTAGAATTAATTTTAAAAAATTGGAGATCAAGGAGCAAGGAGCACTTGAAGACCCGTTTGTAATAGAGCCCGGGTTTAAATGTAATAGTTATATTTAAATATTAATTCTTGCACCCCTAGGGTTTGACCTTTTGGTTCACTTGGTGGCTCTAGTGAACCAAACTAGAATAAAGTACATAATCAATCCAGATAGAATATAGTATTCTATATGTGCATGCTTATACTATATATATATTATATTATGCAAACATGCTTCGCATGTTAATTAATATGACACGTATTTTATATATATATATATATATATATATATATATATATATATATATGTGTGTGTGTGTGTGTGTGTGTGCATGCGTGCTAAATAAGATGAGACAAATTAATTACTGTAAATCCCTCAAATTTTTTATATTAAGTCCTAAGCGTTCAAAGATATTTGGAATATCGAACGTCGCCTTCTAGCATGATAAAAATAATAGAGTATCAATTAATTATTATAAGTTTGTTGTGTCACCACAAGGCTTATCTTAATTCTTTGTTAATTTTATCACATTTGATGCTTATAAAGAAAATGGAACAATATTATTTTGTTGTGTCACCACAAGGATAATATTTTTCTTTTTTGAATATATGGAGTGCTACATTGGACTTAACTTAAATCATTTTAGTTCGGATGTGCACACACTTGACCATTATGATCTAAGAGGCAAAATATAAGGAGTTGCATAGTTGATGTAATTGACAAGAGTTGTCTACCTATTTATTTATATATAGTTTATTGTGTCACCATAAGGCTATATACATTTGAAATGGGATCCTTATTCTCACTAGTATATCTTTAATTAGATATTGTCGAACTATATATATTGAGGCTAATATAGTTTGAAGAAAATAGTGGGAGATACTAATTTAAAACAAGACCTAATTTATTTTGGTAATTAATAAAAGAATGTATGTTATAATGTTGTTAATTACAAATTCATTTACAGAATTTTACAATGTCTAAAATTAATATCACTGCTTAGCATATTAGATGCTAAATTAACCGTACCGAATTAAACGGATTGGTTAAGGAAATTGAGAATAGTTCCCATTGCTGAAAAGATATCTTATGTCCTTAATACGCCTATCCCTGTGATGGTTGCAGACAATGCCTTTGAGGAAGAGATTGCTACTTTTAAAAAGTGGCAAGATGATGCACCTGATTAGCTCGATGCATCATGCTGCGCATCCATGAGTAACGAGCTTGTTGTCGGCGTGAAACTATGGATGCTCTTACTATAGTCCTGCATGTCAAGTAGTTGATGGTGAGGAAAGTAGGACTGATAGATATCAGATATCTAAGGAGCTCTTCCGATCTAGAATGACCAATGACACTACCGTACAGATAAAAGTCCTTAACATAATCAATTTGATTGATCAATTAGGACAATGAGTTTTGTCATGGATGGAGAGTTGAGCCAAGATTTGATCTTGTACTCACTCCTGGACTCCTTTCACAATTGTTGTGAATTTTTCATATGAACAAGCTAGATATCAGCCTCACTGATTTTCTTAACATGTTGAAAAATGTTGAGAGTCACTTTCCAACCAAGAAAGACCATGTCTTACTGGTAGGGGCCAAAGGATCTTCTGAAAAGAAGAACGATTCAAATAAGGTAAATAGAAAAGGTAAAAACAAAGGATAATAAGAACAAAACTGATACGGATAGCAAAGGAGTTTGCTTCCACTGCAATAATCCTGGACACTGGAAAAGAAACTGCGAGAAGCATCTTACAGAGGCTAACAAAAAAAAAGCTTAGTGAAGTTTCGGTTACAAATACAAATTTGTTCATGATTTAAAATAAACCTTTCTTTAAGTCAAGGTTATACTTGGGTATTGGATACCGACATTGGTTATCATAAATATAGATTTATGAAGGGACCAAGCAGAAGTGGAAAGCTAAACAAAGATAAGTAATCCTATGTGTGGGAAATGAAGCAAAGATAACACTTGGGTGACTAACGTTGATCAAAGGAAGGAACCAAACCCGTTGGATTCAAGTTGAACGCGAAAGGATTTGGAGGTGAACTCGTACCTGAGGAAGCTCGAATCTTCAAGGGTATGATTCTTATTCGTTATCTTTTTGTTTAATTAATAATTGTGCATAAAGGATGATCCAGGTATATGAGTTGTATAATTTTTAAACTCTGATTTTTACACATTTTCGCTTATTTTTGTGCAATTTGATTGCGTCCAAGAATATTACAAACCCAACACCTAATTGATTTCTTCATCAATTCATACTTCCATGATATCAAAAAAAACTCAAGAATCTAAAAACTAGAGGTTTAGGCTAGATTATTACCTTTGATTTGCTATAAAGCTTGAATAATTTTCTTGTTTCTTCCTTCTTTCTTTCTTCTCTTTTCTCTTCTTCTCTCTTTTCCAACTTACCTAACTTAGAAAATATAACGTATAATATAATACGTATTAATATATAATATAATTATATGTGTAACTGATGTCAGTTATACCTTTTTTTTAAAATCAAAAGCTATAAGGCTTGTTTGGCTAAACCACTTTAAAAATTAATAACTTAAAGTCCTTATGCCTTGTTTGGTAAAACCTATTTAAATAAAAGACTTAACATTTATTAAGCCTTGTTTAGAAAAACTAAATTAAACTCCTTTAATTTATTTTAATAACTCATTTATAGTATAGTTTATGGTCACACTTTATTTAATCAAATTCTAATATTCAATTTAATTAAATCTAATAACAATTACCATCAAATATATTTATATTCATTCACCATTTTAATTAAGTGAATTACTCTCATTATTTATGACATTTTAATGCATACCAATTTCATTGTTATAAAGCATAATAATCAAATTATATTATTTCATAATATAATATTTAACTTAATTAAATTAACAAATATTATTTAGTTAATTACCTTCCCGTAACAACCTCATTTAATTTCTTTAATAGTTAAATTAACTATTAAACCTTATTTTCCAAACATATACATCTCTTTTATATTTATACTTAATCTCTCACACTAAATCACATATTTCAAGATAAATTACAAATATATATACTTACCCACACTCAAAACACATAATTCAAAATATATACATTTCATAATAAGAATTTTTTAATTATTAAATTCTTATTTTAATACTTTATAAATATTTGGGTTGTCACAGGTTATCTGTGTCATGTTGTTGATACCCAGAGAGTGGGAGCAACCATGGAACAAATACCTATAGTTAAAGAATTCATGGATGTATTTACGAGTGAATTGTGGGTCTTCCACCGAGATAGGAGAGACAAGAGTTTGTAATAGACATTGTGCCAAGAGCTTCCACTAGCTTCTAGGCACCGTATCGTATGGCGCCAAAGGAGATGAAGGAGTTAATGAATGCAGATTACAAGAAGCTGTTGGATAGAAAGTACACAACTGGCAAGAGTGTTTTGCCGTGGGGAGCACCCCAGATCTGCTTTGTAAAGAAAAAGACTGATTGTTAAGACTTTGTATCGACTACAGAGAGTTGAACAAGTTAACGATAAAGAATAAATACCCATTGCCCAGGATCGATGATCTCTTTGATCAGTTAAAAGGGACAAAGTATTTTTCTAAAATAGATTTAAGGACGGGGTATCAACAGTTGAAGGTTAAGAAGGAGGATGTACTAAAGACCGCATTTAGGACTCGTTATGGTCATTACGAATTTCTGGTGATGTCATTTGGGTTAACTAATGCACCAGCTGCATTTATGGATATGATGAACAGAGTGTTCAAACAATTTTTGGACAAGTTCGTCGTGGTGTTTATCGATGATATTCTAGTCTATTCTAAGACACCAGAAGATCATGCTAAACACCTAAGAATAGTGTTGGAGACACTAAAGAAGGAGAAGTTGTATGCGAAGTTCACTAAGTGTGAATTTTGGTTGTAAAAGGTACAGTTTTTAGGTCATGTCATTGACCATGAGGAGATTTTGGTAGATCCAGCGAAGGTGGAAGTCGTGATGAATTGGGAACAACCAAAAATACCGACTGAGGTGCGGAGTTTCCTAGGGTTAGCCGGATACTACCAGAGATTCATCCAGGATTTTTCAAAGATAGCTACTCCATTGACTAACTTGACAATGAAGATGGTGAAATACGTGTGGACTGATAAATGTGAAGACAGTTTTCAAGAACTGAAGAAGAGGTTGAGTGAAGCGCCTTTTTTGTCATTACCCGATGACACATGAAATTTCATAGTTTATAGCGATGCTTCACATAGAGGACTTGGTTGCGTGCTCATGCAGCATGGAAAGGTCATTGCTTATGTATCAAGGCAGTTGAAGGATTATGAGAAAGTTTATCCTACTCATGATCTGAAACTAGCCGCAGTAGTTTTTGCCTTAAAGATATGGAGACATTATCTTTACAGAGAGAAATGTGAGATATAGACGGACCATAAGAGTCTAAAATATATCTTCACACAAAAGGTGCTGAATATTAGACAGAGGAGATGGCTAGAATTGATAAAGGATTACGACTGTGAAATCCTGTATCACCCTGGAAAAGCCAATGTAGTAACTGATGCCTTAAGTAGAAAGGGTCGGGAGAAGTTGTCTATGTTAACGGCTCACACTGAGTTAATAACAGAGATGGCTAGGATGGAAATAGAAGTGAAGTTGCCAAGTGAATCGGGGCAGAGATTGTTTACGACAGAGATTCAATCTACCATTATAGAGAGAGTCAGGGAGGTGCAGCTCAAAACTGATGAGTGTGACCAGATGAAGAAGCGGTTAGCCAATGAAAAATATACTAAGTATAGTCTTGATAACGAGGGGTTATTGAGATTTAAAGGAAGAATTTGGGTTCTGAATGAGATGGAATTAAAGGAGCAGGTATTACAAGAGGCTCATAGTTCGAGGTTTTTGATTCATCCTGGGAGTACTAAGATGTATCAAGACCTTCGACAAAGTTTTTGGTGGCCGAACATGAAGAGAGAGATAGCCGAGTATATAAGTAGGTGCTTAACTTGTCAAAAAGTTAAGGCCAAACATCAACGACCAAGTGGCTTGTTACAGTCATTGGGGATTCCGGAGTGAAAGTGGGAGCATATAACGATAGACTTTATGGTGGGACTTCCAACTACAACGAAAGGGTATGACGCGATTTGGGTAATAGTGGACCGGTTGACGAAGTTGGCTCACTTTTTGCCAATTAGGGTCAAGTATAACTTAGACCAATTAGCTAAACTTTATGTTAAGGAAATAATTTCCAGACATAGAGTATCAATTTTGATTGTGTCAGATCGTGATCCACGATTCACATCAAACTTTTGGTAAAGTATGCAGGAGCAGTTGGGAACACAATTGAAGTTGAGTACGACGTATCATCCACAAACTGATGGACAGAGCGAGAGAACAATTCAGACGTTAGAAGATATATTAAGATCTTGCATCATGGATTTCAAGGGTAGTTTGGATGATCATCTACCATTAGTATAGTTTGCGTATAACAATAGTTATCATGCAAGCATAGGTATGCCGCCTTACGAAGCTTTGTACGGAAGGAAGTGCAGAACACCACTATGTTGGGACGAAGTGGGAGAACGCCGAATGCTAAGGCCAAAATTGGTGCGACAAAAAATTGATGGATGTGGTGAAGTTGATCTGAATGCGTCTCGTGAGCGGCTTCAAGATGAACGAGAAGAAGTATCGCGACTCGCATCGAGAAAATAGGGAGTTTGAAGTAGGCTTTTATGTGTTTCTAAATGTATCTCCCTGGAAAGGAAAGATACGCTTTGGAAAGAAAGGAAAGTTAAGTCCAAGGTTTATAGGACCTTTTGAAGTGTTAAAAAGGGTAGGTGAGGTAGCTTATATGATAGCATTACCTCCAAACTTAGAACGAATACATAATGTGTTTCACGTATCTGTGTTACGTCCTTATAAGCCGGATTATAAGCACGTAATAGAGTATGAACCTATTCATATTGAGGACTTAACGTACGAAGAGATATCAATTCAAATTATCGATAAAAAAGAGCAAGTTCTGCGGAACAAAGTTATATCTTCTGTAAAGGTGTTATGGAAGAACCACGATGCATAAGAAGCAACATGGGAATTGGAAGACAAGATAAGGAAGGATTACCCTCATTTGTTTGCATAGTGAGAGACGAGATTCTGGGGACATAATCTTTATAAGGGGGGAAGAATGTAACGACCGAGAAATTCGGATCCTTTGTAAAATAATTTTATTTAATAAAATAATGAATTAAATTGTATTACTTGTTATTATTACGTGTTAGTAAGATGGATGTCGTTCTATAACCCAGAAATGTCAAAACTTAGTAGTATTTTGACTACGTGAGAGAATTAAAGTGTTTGAATTTCCAAAAAGAAAATAAAAGTTTTCTGAGAAATTTTCTGAAAAACACTATTCATCAATTTCTGCTCAGGAATTATTTTTGAACTTCCGAGAAATACGTAACGATAGAATATCGAAGTAAGTTGGATTATGTAATAATAATTCAAGTATGAAAAAATAATTTTTCGTATGCGGACGTAATTTAAGAAGGTTAAGGAAAATAAAGCGTCAAGGAAGCGAAGCTAATGATCGTATAATACGTATGTATTGTACGAGGTAATGAATATCAGTATGATACGAAGTATGATACGAGTATGTTTGAAGGATGGAATAACGTATTTTATGAATAAGTATACGAGTGAGAATACAAGATTAATACGTAAACAATACGTTATAAGGCTTTTAGCTAAAGGAGATGGACTTGTAGGATTATTTAGCAAATTGTAAAGTCCAATAGAATTGAATGTGCAAGCCCAAGTGTTTGTTAATGTGAAGCCCAATTAAGTTTGTTAATACAAGCCCAAAGCTTAAGTTAATCAAATTTAAACCTAAGCCCAAGCTATGATCAATTGGATTAAGGTGATCCATGGGGCAACCCATGATAATGTGGTTAATCTTGGTGGCCAAGATATTAATGTGAGACCCTGAATTTTATGAAATAAAAGTATTCAATTTTTTTTTGGTAAATAGTTAAATTGATAAAAGTTTAAAGTTAAGGGTAATATGTGAAATTTTTTGCAAAGTAAGCATGTTGATATAAAATATTCTTTTTGTCTGGGAATATCCGTACGACGGTACAATCATTGGTGGACCCCACAACGTAATTATTGTCGGATTGAGAAAATGACAAAAATATTTTTATAAAAATAATGGTGGAAGTTTTACAGTTAAAAGCTGTTGAACTACTCAGTAGTAAAAGAAATACGATGTCGCATGGTTGCATAGTAGCACGGTATTGATTATTAATGTTTACTGTGATAAGTCACTCAGCTTTTGTTTTATTAGTATTATTAATGTAATAAAACAGAAAAAGCTTTTATATAAAAATGAATACTTTTATAAAGTTATTCTATAAATAGAATATATTATATTCTATTGTGCATAATATTTTGCATAGTAAAATCTTTTATATAAAATAGAATACTTTTATAAAATTATTTTATAAATAGAATATATTATATTTTATTATGCATAGTATTTTGCATAAGTGCTGCGTATAGTGTTTTTGCATAGTAAAATCTTTTATATAAAATGTAATACTTTTATAAAGTTATTCATTTTATTAGATTATAAATAGAATATATTATATTTTATTTAAAAGATTTTGCTTTAAATATGGATCGTCCGATTAAAAAGTAAATCAATCTGGACCATTCATGAATTAGTTACTATCTGGGTCCATTCTTACATAAATAAAGCTCATTCCTTCATTATTTACGATTTAATTCAACTTTGAAACTCTGTAGAGAAAAACTATAGAGAGTTCTTCTTACATAATCTCGAGCGTATTTCTTTATTGTTTAAGAAAGCTTTGGCGTAGAAGATAGTGCAAGTTTTCTTCAAGTATATTCACCGCCTCTACCGCTCGGAATACTCTTCTTTCAAAGGTAAGGGATATTATTTGTTGTCTAGTAAGAGGTATTATTTCTTTCGTATTCATAAAGAGAACTTCATTATTCCATTCCTTATTATTATGTTGGAATAATCATGTACGCGGACTCTACTGTATACATGGTGAAATTCTTCATTATTCCATTCTTTATTATTATGTTGGAATAACTTTTTATCTATCAAGGAATACCGCATACATGGCGAAATTCTTCTATTATTTCATTCTTTATTATTACAGTTTAATATATCGTATACATGCGTTTTATGCGGACACTGGTTCCATTATTTATTATTACATTGGGAATAACTTTTATGCATGCGGTCTCTATTGCATGTATGGTGAATCCTTCTGTTATTCCATTCTTTATTATTCTGTCGGAATAACCTGTCTATGTGGATTACAACATGCATTGTGAATGATCCTTTATATTCATTCCTTATTAAATTATGGAAATGATCTGGTTACGTTGATTATGATGAGAGTCATAATAAAAGTATTGGACTAATGAAAATCATGGGTATATGAAGTATTAGTAAGTGTTATGATGAGTTATGTTGGTTATTATATGAAAACATGAAAGTTTCTTAGAAATCACAAAGGGTTGAAAATCAGATTTTGGTGAAAATGGAACATGAAATTTAATTGACCATATCTCCTATTATATTTTGAATTTTTAAGTGTGGTCAAGTTCTAGAGTTAGATCTATGAGTTTTGTAGCATCTCCAAGTGGAATCACTGGAAAAGGTGATGTAGATTTTTGTGTGGACTGATTTTAGCAAAGGAGTCAAAAGCTGGAAATTACCAAAATGCTACTGTCCAGATTTTTAGAAGGGCTGTTTTGGCCACTTAACTTATGAGAAATATTCTGGGCTTTTGGGACATGAAATTATATAATATAAGGTACCTCCGGTCCAAAAATGAGCTCATTCCGACTTAAAATGAGCAAGTTATGACCATTTCAATATTTAGGTTTTTCCGACGAAAAATGCTATAAATGGAGTTCTATAACTCCGATGACCATGAAATTTAAACTGGAACCTCATGCTAATATGTGTAAGATCCTTCCAAGATTTGAGAATTTCTGGAGTTAAACTTGAGGTAGCTAATTTCTTAAGGAATTAATTAAAAATTGATTTTTGAAAAATAGTAAATAAATTTTAAAAATTCCGAGAAAAATATATGTTCATTATGGGACTATATTCTCGCTAAATCCCGGAAAAGAAATATTTTGGGATTTGATTTGGTATTTTTATAAAAAAATGGTTTAGTTACTGAACATATGAGTTAAATATGTTATGTGAAGTAACAAAGTTGGAAAATAGGATTTTATGGCTTGGAAATCCTATATAAGGTATATACATATTTTGATGAGGATTTAATCATTGGTGATGAAATCTTATCAAGATATAGCATTTTGATTGATTAAATGCATTATTTGGTAAAATGTAAACAATTGAAATAAATTATTTATAAGTTTAAGAAGTGATTAAAATATTATTATAATATTAGATTATGAGTTTATTAAGTGATTGATAATATTTGGATAAATTTAAAGTCTTTAATATTTATCCTTGTTTTCGTTTGATTAATGCTTATATCATTGTCATCATTCTCATGTTTATATTATGTTGAAAGTTATCTGTGACCTTTAGTGCATAGATGGACTTGGTATGATTATGACCAGGGATTATTCAGTATAATCATGGCCGTAATGTTACAAATGATGTGGAAAAAGTCCTCATTGGCCCGTAGTGCATTGACGGACAGTTTTTGGTATGATTATGGCTATAGATTCTCTTCGGCCAAGAGTGCAAAGATGAATTGTTTTATGGCATGATCAGGACCGTTGATGAAAACACGATTATCTTTGGCCCGTAGTGCATAGATAATTTGTGGTCGTGATATTAACGAATATCTTTGGCCTGTAGTGCAGGGATGATTCGATGATGTGGATTAATTATTGAGATGAGTCTCAGCAATGAAATATTAATTCATGGATGTGATTTAATGAATATCCTTGGCCGTAGTGCAGGGATGTTTCGATGATGTGGTTTATTTATTAAGTTGAGTCTCAGCATTATTGGTTTTACAATTGTATATCTTTGGCCTGTAGTTCAAAGATGGACTGTTGGTTATTGATTTTACAGTTGTATATCTTTGGCCTGTAGTGCAAAGATGAACTGTTTGTTATTGGTTATACAGTTGTATATCTTTGACCGTAGTGCAAAGATGAATTTGTGAGTATGATTATGAGCAGGAATTATGATTTGGTATAACCATGATTTTTGATGTTTCAGGTGAAGATAGGTGATGAAAATTATCTTCATCCTGGGTGCGAAAAGGAAATTCAGAATCATAATTATGATTATGAGTTATTCATATAATTGTGGACAGGAATTGTTGATTGATGTTACAAGGATAAAACATTATTGGTGGACTTTTAACATGGAGAAGATAATAGACCTAATGGTCTATTTGACTCTTTTAATGGATTGCTCGTTCCGCTGCAACTATGGTTGAAAAGTTTTATCATCTATCATATGTTCTAAATCTTTGATTTATTATTGACAAAAGCTATTGATATTTAAATTATCTTTAGTCATGATATTCTTTACTGGGCTAGTTGTGCTCACCCTTTTGCTTCATAATTCCTTTCAGGTAATAAGAGTGTAGTTGGGTCGAGCGGGGATAACAAGGAAATAGTGTGATGGTCCGAGACTGTCAAAGTTTCTCAATACATTATAAAATGGCATGACATGCAACAGATAATTGTATTGAAGACCTAAGATGTGTGTGTAATGATTTTATCGTCCTTAATAATTGATTTTAGCGAACAACAATAGGGTGATGAGAACCCCGACTTTGAAAGCGTCAAAAGTGCACCTCATTAGAATGATTATGATAGTAATCTTCTACGTTCTTCTTTAGGGTCTTAAAATATTTCTGTCTTTGTATTTTATATGGCATTGTAATAATTTGAGTTGGATCATCGCTACGAGACAATATTGTATTAAAACTCACGACTTATACATTATCGTACTCGCACGACGATTCAACATTTGTATAAATGAAGTTTGTATTTGATTTTTATAGTGTGATATCTGGCGACTCAGAATGGGTCGTGTGGACCTATTTTGGGGGCGTCACAATTAATGTGGTGACCAAGTAAATTGTGTAATGACCAAGCAAAAGAAGTGGGGAGCAAGTTTACTTAGTAAGTAAGTAATGAATAGTAAGGAGGTTTAATTAAGGAGGTGGGATGGCCTAAATGACTAAACTACCCTAACCTTAGCAATCCTATAAATAGAGAGTTTGGATTTCATTTGTTGGTTGTTCATTTCATCCAACAACTTTCAACTTGCAAAGTGCTTATTTGTTAGAGATAATAAGTTAGGAAAAGTTAGACTTTGAAGTAAGAAGTAAGAACAAGAAAGATTCAAGTGATCATCAAGGGTAAGACTCTTGTCCATTAATCTTCCAACTCTTCTATGGTAGGTTGATAAGAGAATGAATAATCCATGGACTTAAGCCGTATAAGTCATGAATAAGTAATTCGAACTTAAATAATTTATGAACTTATGAAGAACATATATGAACTTGTCATATGTTTACCTTAAAAAGTTTGTATGAAAAGGATATGTGAGAATGATGGTTAGAAGACTTAATCCATTATAAGAATTGAAACTATATGTGGTTTATACTTTGATAAGTTATAAGCTCATAAAGAATAAGTTATAACTTATCATGAAAATAAGTTGATGTAATATGTAGGTTGAGATGTCAATATGATGGATAGAGTCCATTTGAATTCATAATCAATTCATAAGTTACGAAGCTATGCCGGAATTCTCACGATTGGACGATAATCGTCGAATTCGTGAAATTCTCGGATTAGAGGTCAAATTTTGATATTGAGCTCAGAAACGTTGGTTTTCGATAGAGACAAGTCTTATTTGGTATTATAGAGTTGCGGACTCGAAATGGCTGAATTCTGACTTAAAACGAAGAAACGAGCGTTGAACGTTCACGGACGTTTATCGTTTTCCTTAAAAATGAACTAATAGGTGAATTTTGAGTTAACGAAGTTAAAAATATAAAATTCTTGCATGAACACATAGAGTATGTGATTTGTGAACTAATGGCTTTGGAACGAGCCAATTTAGACTTAAAATGATCAAATTTGGAGTCCGGGAAGTTCGTTATACAAATAAAAATTTCTAATTGTCAGCAAGAGCAATGGGCCATGACCAAGGCCAATGTGTGGTATGAGCTGCAATACCGTGTATAGTGTCTTGACCTACTGAGGAGTTGCGTTGCAGCGCGACATATAGAATGGGGACTCACCGTAATGCTTGAGTCCTGCCACCATACCTGCTAACTTAACGTGCCATAAGCTTGAGTTGTATAGTAATGATTTGTGAGACCCCAAATTTTACGAATAAAGATTTAATTTTCTTGAAAATTTTTTTTGAATATTATGGTGTGGATTTGAGATAATGTTATAGTTGTGGGTAGTATTTATAAATTTTGCAAATTATGCAAGTTGTTATATAATATTCGATTGGTCGGGGAATATTCTTTTTTCGGGGAATATCCGATGCGACCAAGACAATCATTAGTGGACCCTACAACGGAATTATTGTTTGGATTGAAAAAACGATAAAAATATTTTTTATGAAAATAACGGTGGAAGTTTTGAATAAAAGCTGTTGAACTACTTTCGGTAATAATAAAGATGCGATGTCTGGCGCTGGTTTGCATAGTAGCACACGGTATTGATTATTGATACTTACATGAGAAGTCACTCGGTTTTGTTCAATTATTACTCTGATAATTGTTGCATAGTATCTCACATTATTTGATTCAATTATTATCGATATTTTATATATTATTAAATCAATAATTGAGATGACAGAGTTATTAATATTATTATTTGTAATATTAATGATGTCTAGAAGTTCATCGAGGAGAGGTTTGGTCACCTAATTGCGGCATGATAGGGAGAAATCCTTATTGAAAGCCCCTCTTTCTGGGAATGACTTTGATCGATTAATATTGTGAATTATAATAATGATGATAAATATTGTTAAATATATTGAGGTGTCTTTTTATGAAGTCACTAAGTTTATTTATATATATTATATATATAAATTTTATTTTATTAGTATTATTAATGTAATAAAATAGAAAAGTTTTTATATAAAAATGAATACTTTTATAAAGTTATTTGTTTTATTAGACTATAAATAGAATATATTATATTCTATTATGCATAGTGTTTGCATAGTAAAATCTTTTTATATAAAAATGAATACTTTTATAAAGTTATTTGTTTTATTAGACAATAATTAGAATATATTATATTTTATTATGCATAGTATTTGCATAGTGCTCGCATAGTGTTTGCATAGTAAATTTTTTTATATAAAATAGAATACTTTTATAAAGTTATTTGTTTTATTAGACTATAAATAGAATATATTATATTTTATTTAAAAGATTTTGTTTTATTAGAATATTTTATTAATAATGCATAGTAAATGAATATGGAATTTGTCTGTTTAAAAAGTAAATCAATGCGGATCGTTCATGAATTAGTTACTATTCAGGTCCATTCTCCTATAAATAGAAGCTCATTCCTTCATTATTTCTTACGAATTCACTGAAACTCTAGAGAGAGAAACTATAGAGAGAAAGAAGAAAAGTATTCTGCTATTTTATTACTCCTATATCCAGTTTCTTCTAAGGTAAGAGGTATTATTTCTTTCGTATTCATGAAGAGAATTCTGTTATTCCATTCTTTATTATTCTGTTGGAATAACCTATATACGCGGGCTACCCTAAACATGGTGAAATTCTTCTGCTATTCCATTCTTTATTACTATATTGGAATAACCTGTATATGCGAAGTACCGCATACATGGTGAAATCCTTCTATTATTCTATTCTTTATTATTCTGTTGGAATATCATGTCGGTGCGTAGTACGCCTGTCCTGGTTCCATTAATTATTATTCTGTTGGAATAACCTATCTGTGCGGTCTATCGCATGCATGGTGATTTCTGTTGTTATTACATTCTTTATTATTCTATTGGAATATCCTATCGGTCATGTAATTTCACTTTGACTCAGTTCCGTTCTTTATTATTACCATGAATATATCACATGCGTGCGTTTCGCATGACACAGTAATATTCTTTATTATTACATTTGGGAATAACACATGCATGCATGCGATCTATCGCATGCATGGTGAATCATTCCATTATTCCATTCTTTATTATTACATTGGAATAACTTTTGTCTATGTGGATTACCACATGCATGGTGAATGATCCTTTGTATTCATTCCTTATTAAATTGTGGAAATGATCGTATATGTGGATTACCGCATGGCGAGCAAAAATCTATTTGCGCTTTCATATATTCTATTATACTCGGTTGGCTAAAGTTTTGACTTCTATACTCCATGAAATTAGTGGAATATCCTTGATATTTGCGCTTCATCCATATCTTTTCATGGAAATATTCTTACGAGCATTCTTGAATTTTACTCTACAAAGCGATATCATGTTGACAATTTGGGCGTTATTGGTTCTGGATAAATTAATTCTTGAACTTATTTTATTGAATTCTTATATCATTGTCATCATCCTAATGTTTATATTATGTTGAAAGTCATCATGGCACATAGTGCATAGATGAACTTGGTATGATTATGACCGAGGATTATTCGGTATAATCATGACCGTAATGTTACAAATGATGTGGTAAAAGTCCTCATTGGCCCGTAGTGCATTGATGGGCGATTGTTGGCATGATCATGACCATTGATGAATACCACGAATATCCTTGGCTCGTGAGTGCATGGATAATTTGTGGTTGTGATACTAATGATTATCATTGGTAGTAGTCTTGAGAGATGATGTGGATTATTTATTAAGTCGAGTCTCAAATGATAAAAATGATGAAAAACCTTTTAAAACATAGAAGATAGTAGATTTTATTCTCTACTTAACTCTTTTAATGGATTGCTTGTTCTACTGCAGTTAAACTTGATGTTTATTATATTGTATCAGTTTAACACTATTAACAGCTAAGGATAATTTATTCTGCATTATCTTAGTCATAATATTTCTTACTAGGCTAGTTGAGCTCACCCTTTCTTTCACTATTCTCTTCAGGAAATGAGAACGTAGCCGGGACTAGTCGGGGATCGGAGTAACGGTCCAGATAATAGCATTAGTAGTTTTCACTATTCTGTTAAATAGTGTGACAATAAATGTAATGAGGACTCCAGTGAGTGTGGATATTGTGTAAAATCCCAAATTTTACAAATAAAGATTTAATTTTCTCGAAATATTTTTTTGAATATTATGGTGTGGATTTGAGATAATGTTATAGTTGTGGGTAGTATTTATAAATTTTTCAAAGTATGCAAGTTGTTGTATTATATTCGATTGGTCGGGGAATATTCGTTTTAGCAGGGAATATTCGTACAACGGCGCAATCATTGGTGGACCCCACAACGGAATTATTATCAAATTGAGAAAATGACAAAAATATTTTTATGAAAATAACGACGGAAGTTTTACCATTAAAACTGTTGAACTACTCATTAGTAAAAAATACGATGTCTGGCGTGGTTGCATAGTAGTACACCTGTATTGATTATTGATGCTTCGTGAGAAGTCACTCGGTTTTGTTCAATTATTGCTCTGATGAGTTCTTTGCGTAGTATCTAACGTTATTGGATTCAATTATTGTCGATTCTTATATTATATATATAAGTTTTATTTTATTAGTATTATTAGTGTAATAAAATAGAAAATCTTTTATATAAAATGAATACTTTTATAAAGTTATTCGTTTTATTAGGCAATAATTAGAATATATTATATTCTATTATGCATAGTGTTTTGCATAGTAAAATCTTTTTATATAAAATGTAATACTTTTATAAAGTTATTTATTTTATTAGACAATAATTAGAATATATTATATTTTATTATGCATAGTGTTTGCATAGTGCCTGCATAGTGTTTTGCATAGTAAATTCTTTTTATATAAAAAAACAGAATACTTTAATAAAGTTATTCATTTTATTAGAATATAAATAGAATATATTATATTTTATTTAAAAGATTTTGTTTTATTAGAATATTTTATTAAATCAATTTGGACAGTCCGTTTAAAAGTAAATCAATCTGGACCGTTCATGGATTGGTTACTATTTAGTCCATTCCCCTATAAATTGAAGCTCATTCTTTCATTATTTCTTACGAATTCACTGAAACTCTAGAAAGAGAAACTGTAGAGAGAATTCTTTTTCTATAATCTTGAGCGTATTTCTTTAGAGTTTAAGAAAACTTTGAGCGTAGTGCAAGTTTCTTCAAGTATATCACCGCCCTACCGTCGGAGTACTCTTCTTTATAAGGTAAGGGATATTATTTGTTGTACTCGTAAGGGGTATTATTCTTTTCATATTCATGAAGAGAACTTCTGTTATTCCATTCTTTATTATTTTGTTAGAATAACATGTATACGCGGTTTACCCTATACTTGGTGAAATTCTTCTGTTATTCCATTCTTTATTATTACATTGGAATATCACATGTATGCGTTTTCTGTGGGACTGTTCTCATTATTTATTATTACATTGGAATAACTTTGTACTATCTGAACTGCGCATGCATGGTGATTTCATTTGTTATTCCATTCTTTATTATTCTATTGGAATATCCTGCATGCATGCGTTTCTGTGGGACTGATTCCATTATTTATTATTACATTGGAATAACTTTTATCTATCATGCGAAGTACCGCATGCATGGTGATTTCGTTGTTTTCCATTCTTTATTATTCTATTGGAATATCCTGTCGGTGCGTATTACGCCTGACATGGTTCCGTTATTTATTATTCTATTAGAATAACCCGTCTATGCGAAGTACCGTATGCATGGTGATTTCTTTTGTTATTTCATTCTTTATTATACTCAGTTGGTTAAAGTTTTGACTTCTATACTCCATGAAATTGGTGGAATATCCTTGATATTTGCGCTTCATCCAGTATCTTTTCATGGAAATATTCTTCTGAGTATTCTTGAATTTTACTCTACAAAGAAGTATCATGTTGACAATTTGGACGTTATTAGTTCCTGGATAATTTAATTCTTGAACTTGTTTTATTGAATTCTTATATCATTGTCATCATCCTCATGTTTATATTTTGTTAAAAGTCATCTACATGGCTTTGTCTTTGCATAGATGGACTTGGTATGATTATGACCAGGGATTATTCGGTATAATCATGACCGTAATATTATAAATGATGTGGAAAAAGTCATCATTGGCCCGTAGTGCATTGATGGACAGTTTTTGGTATGATTATGGCTATGGATTCTCTTCGGCCAAGGGAGCAAAGATGAATTATTTTATGGCATGATCAAGACCGTTGATGAAAACATAATTATCTTTGGCCCGTTGTGCATGGATAATTCGTGGTCGTGATACTAAATAATATCCTTGGCCTGTAGTGCAGGGATGAATTGATGATGTGGATTATTTATTAAGCTGAGTCCCATCGATAAAAGTGATGAAAAAACTTTTTAAATCATAAAAGATAGTAGATTTTATTCTCTACTTGACTCTTTTAATGGATTGCATGTTCCGATGCAGTTAAACTTGATGTCTACTGTAAGACCCCAAATTATTAATAAATGAAATTTATTTTCCTCTATTTATTATTTTGAAATAGTAATGGTTGATTTGATTAATGTGGATAGTTATGGGTAAAATGCGCAAATATTTCAAAATAAGCAAGTGGTTATAAAATATTCATTGTTGTCGGGAAATATTTGTTTGGTCGTGGAATATTCGTACGACGGTGCAACCTTGTGTGGGCCCCATAACGGAAAGCGATTGGATGAAGAAAATGACAAGTATAAGTTGTTTATAAATAGCAGTAGTTGTTATTCTAATTATCTTGTTGGAATACCCGGTGGTTAAAACACGATGTCTGGCGTTGTTGCACAAGAAGACACAAGATTGCACCAATTATTGATTCTTACGTAAGAAGGCACTACTCAATAATTATTACGATAATTACTATTCAAATATTTTATTTTATTGATTTAATAATTGTTGTGTTGATATTTTATATTCTTTGTTGTTTTAATAATTGTCACCTGCCACATATTTTCTATTATCAGAGCAATAATTCATATTATCTGAATAATATTATTAGATAACATTATTGGCAATGTCTAGAAAGTTACATCTAAGGAGAGGTTTGGTCATCTAATTGCGCACTCGATGGGAGAGATCCTTATTGGAAAGCCCCTCTTCTCTGAGGCCGCACAGTTGCGATCTTTGTGATTCTGTAATATTATTTATGAATAATTAATTATTGATTTATATGATGAGGAAAATATTGATTTTATGTGGATATAGATGAAGAAAATTTTTAATGTGACAATTGTTGAAAATTAATATTTTATCTTTTTACGATAAAATAATTCATTTAAATATATTATTTTAATAATATATTAACGGTGATATTTTTATAATGAATGTGGGATATATGAGTATATGAAGAGGAAGAATATTTTTGTGGCATTAAATGTTTAACACATGTTTTGTGTGTTGGTGGACCCATTTCTTAACTGAAATTTGATTATAGCCTGTAAAATCACCCGTTTGTGAATTTCGGTCAATTTCTGTTTGGAATTTGGAAAAACTTTCTTCTGTAAAGTTGTAGAGAATTGAATTTCCTATAAAAACACGCGAGATTCAAATTTTCTAATAAAAGGGCTATTTATTATGAATTATTGAAGTTTCGGAGTTCCGAAATAATTGATTTTTGGGAGTTTTAATTAATTATTTTGAGAAAAATGTTTTTGGTGAGTTTGTGAACCTCATTTAACATGTGCTATGGCTGAAATCAGATTTCAAAGGTGGGCTAAGGAATTTTGTTTATAAATAATATTATTATATTTAATTTTCTACTTTGGTGTTCTAAGCATTTTCCTATAAATAGGGAGCTTAGGTTAGAATTTAAAATCACACCAGAAACTGAAGTTTTCTCTCTATTTCTCTCTCGATATTTTGAGCGTATTCTTGTGAGTATACTTTGAGTGTTGATATACGGTGCAAGTTCAAGTCATAACCTATATCCGGTGTTTCAACTACAAGTACTGTCTTTCGAGGTAAGGGATGTTATTTTCTTCGTAAGTGATATTATTTCTTCAATATCATTATGCCGAAATATTGGTTGGAACTTTTTATCAAATTTGGAACTTTTTCATGTCGGAGTTACTATTCATGAATTACTATTCATGAGTTACTATTCACGAGTTACTATTCATGAGTACTATTCACGAATCATGATGATGTTTTTGTGAAATTTCTATCTTTTGGTGTCAGAGTTACTATTCACGTATATCGGCACTATTCACGTATACTGGCACTATTCACTGAATCGACACTTATTCACGTAAAAATTAAATTTTTCCTTTTAAGTCCAAAATATCTATTATGGATACTAGCTTTGATTGTATCCATGTTTTGATCATTCTTGAATTTTACTTGATGATGATTATTTATGAAGTATTTTGAACTCGGATTGTTTAAAAGTACGAATCCATAATACTTGTTCTTTTGTTTCAATTTGGATTCGTTTTTTCTTTAAAATTATTTTCATCATCCTCGGTCCTAAATGATGATGTTCTTCAATATCTTTGGCTCAGTAGTGCAAAGATGGTTGATTTTCGATGAATATCTTTGGCCTTTAGTGCAAAGATGAGCAGTGTTGAGATGAACATGACCAATTTGTTGAATATCTTTGGCTGTAGTGTGCAAAGATGAATATTTGATTTGAGATGAATATTGATTGATGTTACAGGGATAAAATATTGATGATGGACTGTTAAATTCATAGATTATAGTAGATTTCATTCTCTACGTAACTCTTCTATGAATTATTATTTTCGCTGTGAATATTGATCTGAAACTTGTTGTCTATTGTATTCTATCAGATTTTTTCCTGTTGAAGACTAACGATAATTTGTTGTACATTATCTTAGTCATAACATTCTTTACTGGGCTAGTTGAGCTCACCCTTTTCCTTATTGTTCCATTTTTCTTCTCAGAAAGCGAGATTATAGCAGGAACTAGTCAGGGTGTGGAGTGATGGTTCTAGATAGCTGTTTTAGTAGTCTTCACTATTATGTAAAATAGTGTATCAATAATGAGGATTTATTTGCATGTGGATATTGTCTAGAAGACTATATTTGTATTTAAACTCATAGTATATAGGTTGTCGTATTTTGCACGACAAATGTATTAATAAGGTTGTAGTTATTTCTGTACCATGTATTTGGCGACTCAGAATGGGTTGGGTGGAATGGACCTATTTTGGGGACGTCACATCTACTGTATTTTATCAGTTTAACATTATTGAAGACTAATGATAATTTATTCTACATTATCTTAGTCATAATATTTCTTGCTGGGCTAGTTGAACTCACCCTTTCCTTCACTATTCTCTTCAGGAAATGAGAATATAGCTGGGACGAGTCGGGGAACGAATTGACAGTCCAGATGATAGCATTAGTAGTCCTCACTATTCTGTTAAATAGTGTGACAATAAATGTAATGAGGACTCCATTGAGTTTGTATACTGTCTAGATAACAATATACGTATTAAAACTCTTAGATTATGTTTCGTCGTATTTTACACGACTGTTGTATAATTAAGTTGTATTTGAATTTAATTACCATGTATCTGGCGACTCAAGATGGGTGATGAATACCTATTTTTGGGGATGTCACAGTTCTCTTCAGGAAATGAGAACGTAGCTGGGACTAGTCGGGGAACAGAGTGATGGTCCTAGATGGTGCATTAGTAGTCCTCACTATTCTGTGAAATAGTGTAATAATAAATGTAATGAGGACTCCATTGAGTGTGGATATTGTCTAGATGACAATATTTGTATTAAAACTCACAACATATGTTTTGTTGTATTTTACACGATCGCTGTATTATTAAGTTGTATTTGAATTTTGTACCATGTATTTGGCGACTCAAGATGGGTGATGTATACCTATTTTGGGGGCGTCACATATTGTCTAGATGACAATATTCTTATTAAAACTCTCAATTTATGTTTTGTCGTATTTTACATGACAAATTTGTATTATTAAGTTGTATTTGTATTACATACTATGTATTTGGCGACTCGAATAGGTGATGTATACCTATTTTGGGGGCGTCATGATTAATATCAAAGCTTAGGATATGATCCCTAATCGAGATGTGAGACAAGAACTAGGAGGGAGAGACGGGAATTCCTTCACTAATATAACCTACCTAAGTTTATTTGGTATTTAATTGGTCGGTCAGAGTATAGGGATAATATGTGATATGTCAATTAACCCTTATTTTGTGACAGTGTTTGAAAATGGCATCTGAAAATGTTGAGATAAAAAATGGAGTAAAATAATATGACCGTATCGCAGTACGAGGCTAAGTTTGCGGAGTTATCCCGGTTGCATCCCATTTGGTCGATAATGAGGAGCGAATGACGAGAATGTTTCTAAGAGATTTGAAACCCGATATACATCAATACCTCATTTCTCATAAACTTTGTTTATAATCAGATGTTGTGAATAGCGCGATAATGAGTTAGTACCACCAAAAGGTAACGACCAACAACACGATAATAATCGTACCGGTGGCCACGGCCATCGGAACAATGATGATCATCGTGGGGGAAATTATCATGACAAGAATGGTAACCACTTTGGTGGTAATCATGTCCAAGATAATAGAGTGGAAATTTCAAGAAGAGAAGGTCATTTAGCTCGATTTTGTCGTATAGTGAAGTCAAGTCCAGCTGGGACGGTGGCACCAAAGGCGGATACGGACAAAACAAAGTCGGTGGTTTCAGGAAGAGCGTTTTTCGTGACTTCTCAAAAAGCGAGTAACCCGAACGAAGTTAGCATGGGTTAGTTAATTTTAAATTTTTGCGAAGTCTATACCTTATTAGATACCGGTTCTACCCATTCTTTTATCTCTCTTGCTTGCACTCAATGTTTAAATTTGACTCCTGAGAAATTAGACTTTGACTTATCTGTTAAAACTCCGTTAGGAGAAAACTTCGTTACCTCCACTGTTTATAAATCTTGTTTGATTCGTATCGATACCCTCACGTTACCTGTCGATCTTATCTCCTTGAAAATACTTGCCCTTGATGTGATTTGAGGAATCGATTGGTTAACTACTCATTATGCTAAAATTGATTATTTTCGTAAGGTTGTTAGCTTTTGTATTCCTAACCAACCTATTATACGAATTCAAGCAACCAAACCACTAAAGTCAATCATGGTCATATCAAGCCATAAGTAAAGAGCCCCGATCCTTTCGTTGTTGACTTCCTTGTGTGTAATGCACCGAAGCCAGACTTTCCATAGGGGACGTCGTGAATGACGATGACAAGTTGATATGTATCGATGTGATGTGCTATCCAAGTCTTGGATGAGGGTCATAGTTTTGAATGATATTTCTATCGTTAATAAATTTCTTGACGTATTCTGAAAGACTTCTTGGCCTACCCCAGAGCGTGAAATCGAATTTTGTACTGACCCTAGTACAAAACCCCATTTCTAAAACCCTTAAATATTTCTTTAACCAAAATGAACGTATAATGCGCCAAAGACGTTGGCTCGAGCTGTTGAAGATTACGACCATACCATTCAATATCATCATGGAAGAGCGAACGTGGTAGCTAACGCATTAAGTAGAAGATCTTATGCGTTTATGAGTGCAATATTGTCAACGCAAAGGCCCATTTTGTATGACTTACAAAGGATGGAGATAGAGTTAAAGACTCTAGGGACCCACATGATGATAACGAATATACGAGTAGAATTGACTTTAATCGATAAAGTTAAAGGCCGCTCAAGCTACAGACTCAGAGCTTATGAATGTGAAGAAGAAGGTTCAAGAGAGCGTTATTCTAGAATCAAGAATCGATGAAGAGAGGAAATCTCAACCCTCGATTTAATTGGCCCATTTGAAATCCTTGATCGAGTAGGAATTGTGGCCTATAGACTCGTTTTACCGCCAAGTATGTCGCGTGTTCATAACGTTTTTCACGTATCGATGTTACGTAAATATGTGGACGACCCGAACCACATTATTGAATTAGAACTAGACGAGATAGCAGAAGATTTAACGTATGAGGAGATACGTGTTAAAATCTTGGATAAAAAAGATCGTATTCAACACTCAAGGGTTATACCTCAAGAGTTAGAATCTGAAATGAAGTCAAGGTATCCTCACCTCTTCGGCATACCAGGTACGTACGTAAATTTCGAGGGCGAAATTTCATAAGGAGGGGAGATTGTGATATCCCAAATTTTATGAATAAAGATTTAATTTTCTCAAAATATTTTTTTGAATATTATGGTGTGGATTTGAGATAATGTTATAGTTGTGGCTAGTATTTATAAATTTTGCAAAGTATGCAAGTTGTTATATAATATTCGATTGGTCGGGGAATATTCTTTTTTGTCGGGGAATATCTGTACGATGGTACAATCATTGGTGGACCCCACAACAGAAATATTATCGGATTGAGAAAACGACAAAAATATTTTTATGAAAATAACGGTAGGAAGTTTTCTTTGTTAAAAGCTGTTGAACTACTCGGTAGTAAAAGTACGATGTCTGGCGTTGGTTGCATAGTAGCACGGTATTGATTATTGATGCTTACGTGAGAAGTCACTCGGTTTTGTTCAATTATTGCTCACGATGAATTGTTGCATAGTATCTCACGTTATTTGATTCAATTATTGTCGATATTTTATATATTATTAAATCAATAATTGAGATGATAGAGTTATTAATATTATTATTTGCAATATTAACGTTGTCTAGAAGTTCTTCCAAGGAGAGGTTTGGTCACCTAATTTAAGGCGTCGATAGGAGAAATCCTTTTGGAAAGCCCCTCTTTCATGGGAACGACCTGGTCGATTAATATTGTGAATTATAATAATGATGATAAATGTTGTTAAATATATTGAGGTGTCTTTTTATGAAGTCACGGAAGTTTATATATATATATATATATATATATATTTTGTTTTATTAGTATTATTAATGTAATAAAATAGAAAAGTTTTTTATATAAAATGGAATACTTTTATAAAGTTATTTGTTTTATTAGACTATAATAGAATATATTATATTTTATTTAAAAGATTTTATTTTATTAGAATATTTTATTAATCTTTGCATAGTAAATCAATCCAGACCGTTCATGAATTAGTTACTATTCAGGTCCATTCTCTCTATAAATAGAAGCTCATTCCTTCATTAGTTTTTTACTTAATTCATTTGAAACTCTAGAGAGAAAACTATAGAGAGAAGAAGAAAAATATTCGCTACTTCACTACTCCTATATCCAGGTTTCTTTCTAAGGTAAGGGATATTATTTCTTTCGTATTCATGAAGAGAACTTCAGTTATTCCATTCTTTATTATTCTGTTGGAATAACTTTGTATCTGTGAGCTACCCTATACATGGTGAAATTCTTCATTATTCCATTATTTATTATTATGTTGAATAACTTTGTATATGCAAAAGTACCGCATACATGGTGAAATTCTTCATTATTCATTCTTTATTATTACATTTGGAATATCCTTTGGAGTGCGTATTACACGACACGGTTCCATTAATTATTATTACATTGGAATAACACATGCATGCGCCTATCGCATGCATGGTGATTTCTATTGTTATTCCATTATTTATTATTACATTGGAATATCTTGTCGATTACAAATTTACTTTGACACCGGTTCCGTTCTTTATTATTACGTCCGGAATATCATATGCGTGCGTTTACGCATGACCGGTTCCATTCTTTATTATTACATTTGGGAATAACACATGCATGCGATCTATCGCGCGCACGGTGAATCATACATTATTCCATTCTTTATTATTACTGTTGGAATAACTTTGTCTATGTGGATTACCACATGCATGGTGAATGATCCTTTGTATTCATTCCTTATTAAATTGTGGAAATGATCTCAGATATCGTGGATTACTGCATGGCGGCGAAAATCTATTTGCGCTTTCATATATTCTATTATACTCGGTTGGTTAAAGTTTTGACTTCTATACTCCATGAAATTAGTGGAATATCCTTGATATTTGCGCTTCATCCAATATCTTTTCATGGAAATATTCTTCCGAGCATTCTTGAATTTTACTCTACAAAGCGATTATCATGTTGACAATTTGGGCGTTATTGGTTCTGGATAAATTAATTCTTGAACTTGTTTTATTGAATTCTTATATCATTGTCATCATCCTAATGTTTATATTATGTTGAAAGTCATCTCGTGGCACATGGTGCATAGATGAACTTGGTATGATTATGACCGAGGATTATTCGGTATAATCATGACCGTAATGTTACAAATGATGTGGTAAAAGTCCTCATTGGCCCGTAGTGCATTGATGGACAGTTGTTGGCATGATCATGACCATTGATGAATACACGAATATCCTTGGCTCGTAGTGCATGGATAATTTGTGGTTGTGATACTAATGATTATCATTGGCCGTAGTGCAGGGATGATGTGGATTATTTATTAAGTTGAGTCTCAGCGATAAAAATGATGAAAAACCTTTTAAAACATAGAAGATAGTAGATTTTATTCTCTACTTAACTCTTTTAATGGATTGCTTGTTCTACTGCAGTTAAACTTGATGTTTATTATATTGTATCAGTTTAACACTATTAACAGCTAAGGATAATTTATTATGCATTATCTTAGTCATAATATTTCTTACTAGGCTAGTTGAGCTCACCCTTTCTTTCACTATTCTCTTCAGGAAATGAGAACGTAGCCGGGACTAGTCGGGGATCGGAGTAACGGTCCGGATAATAGCATTAGTAGTCCTCATTATTCTGTTAAATAGTGTGACAATAAATGTAATGAGGACTCCAGTGAGTGTGGATATTATCTAGATGATAATATTCTTATTAAAACTCTTAGATTATGTTATGTCATATTTTATACGACTGTTGTATAATTAGTTTATATTTGTATTCAGTACCTTGTATTTGGCGACCCAAGATGGATGATGTATAACTATTTTGGGGGCGTCACATGATTGGCACCGCAGCGACAGTCTTAAGGAATGCACAGTAAGGAATGGTTACAAGTATAGCATGAATAATATATGATTAACAATAAAGTAAAGCTTAATTATAACATTATAAGGCATTGTTAAACCTTAAGTGTGATACATAAAGGTTGATGATAATTAATTGAACATGAACGTGATGAAAATATTAACTATAAACGACAAGCCAGAACCAATAGTAACAAATCTGATTCATGATTAGATTGAGAAGAAGGGTATGATTCATTAGGAACCATGTATGTTTATTCATGACCTAACATTTTATGTAATGTGATCATTTACTGTAGAGACCTTAAAGACTTAAAGTGAACATGTAATAACAGTAGCAGACGCTGAAGGCAAGTATTCTAACCCTTGTCTATGATCAGTCTAGACAGGTTTTGTAATTCATGTATTCTTATGCATGAGTTGATGTATAATGAAGCCAAAGCCAATTCTTTCGGCTAGACTTAAGATGTTTGGATTTCTTATAATCTATTTAAGTATGGTTAATGTTTTACCAAGCTATATTGGTATGGTTTTCAAATGAAGACTGAGTATGCTAAAAAAATTTATCGTCAAACGACAGGCACGTGAGGTTGCCACAACTTAAACGTACATACGTTTAATGAATGTAGTGTTGATCAACATAGAGTACTATAGGCTGATCACCTAGATGTGCTCGTAAGTAATGCCAAACTTACGGACTTAGTGCCGAGATGTCCTTTTCAAATAAAGTATGAAATGCTCAAAGTCTTTGACCGGAATTGATGTTTTACTGAATATTGTTCTTTGTAAAACGTTTTAAAGAAAAGAGAAGTGCTATTTTGAATTATCAATAGTACTTCATAACTATTGTTCAGTTATTGAAGATATAGGATTTGTATGATTCAAGCATATTGTTAAATGGAATTGTTGTACTTGTTGAGCTAGTTATGCTCACTCTTGCTTGAACCATATGAATCCAGCTAAGACCGAATGGACCAAAGGATCCGGCAAGGATAAAGGAAAGGCAAAGACGAACCTATAGATTTACTTATGTAATAGTATAGGTTTGTAATGATAATATTTGATATTATGACAAGGACAAATGTAACGGTTATAAAGAACCCGGGAAATGGTAATATTGTTTTGGAATATATATAAGACATATTCGTTCTGTTGAGGCATTTCACTTGAATGTTTGTATGAACTGTAGCACTGTGGAGCACACCATATGTCGGGTTACCCAAATTTGGGGGCGTCACATATATGGTTTAATATGTATATATGAGAACATGAAGTATAGCAAGTAAAGTAGCTTTGCATGCTTGATGGCTTAACATCAGATTCTTAAAGGAAATCTTAAGAATGAGAAACTAGTTTTTGATAATAGATGTAAGACCCCGAATTTTATGAAATAAAAGTATTCAATTTTATTATAATTATTATTTTATTTCATAAATGGTTAGATTGATAAAGGGTTAAAGTTAAGGGTGATATGTGAAAATTTTTGCAAAGTATGCAAGTTGTTATACAATATTCGTTTGGTCGGGGAATATTCTTTTTGTCAGAAAATATTCGTACGACGGCACAATCATTGGTGGACCCCATAATGGAAGTATTGTCGTACTAAGAAAATGACATAATTATCTTTTTATAAAAATAACGGCGAAAGTGTTACCGTTAAAAGCGCTGAACTACTCGGTAGTAAAAGTATAATGTCTGCGTGGTTGCATAGTAGCACACTGTATTGATTATTGATGCTTACATGAGAAGTCACTCGGTTATACTCAATTATTGCTTTCAAGATAATTCTTTGCATCATATCTCTCATATTATTGATTCGATTATTGTCACAGTATCATCTACATAATATGATATATTATTAAATCAATAATTGAGACAAAAAAGTTATTCATATTATTAAATTACAATATTTACAATGTCTAGAAGTTCAGTCAAGGAGAGATTTGGTCACCTAATTGCGCGCCAATAGGGAGAAATCCTTATTGGAAATCCCCCTCTTTCTTGGGAAAGACTTGGTTGTTAAATATTGTGAGTTATAATATTAATAATGAATGTTATTAAAAATTGAAGTTGAGTTCGAAGTTGAATTTGGAGATGCGGACGTGATATTTGAGTCCAGAATGATGAAATTAGTAGAAATAGACTATAAACACAAAATTTGCTGGGGTTGACTTTTTGGTCAAATAAGTCAATAGTTGACTTTTTCAGAAAAAGTCAAACTTCAAAATTTCAAAAATGAAATTTTTGAGAAAAATATTTCCATTGTGTTGGGATTGTTAGTGTTAGTGAAAATCGACAATTATTTCGATAATAATTGATGTCTGGAGGTTATATTGACCAATCGGGTAATTAATCGAATAAGTGAGCAATTAACTGCTATTAATTCACATGATTATAACTATTTATTCACATGTGTGTACTATTGAATCACATTCATTTACTATTAGGGGAGTTGGTGCAAGATTGATAATACTTGCATGACTAAGTTAAAAATGGAGGTATAGATGGAGGTCTTATCTTGTAATTAGATATTTTCACATGATTATAAATATTGATTCACATGATTGAACTATTGATTCACATTATTTACTATTAGGGGAGGTGGTGCAAGTTTGATAATACTTGCAGGACTAAATTAAAAATGAAAGAAAAGTTGAAGGTATTGTACAGTAATATTTCGAGCCCCAAAACGTGCAATTATTGAAACTATATTTTCCTATAAATAGAAGCTCATTCATCATTCATTTCTCACCAATTCACTAAAGCTATATAGCAATTATTATAGAGAGAAATTATAGAGATAAAGAAGAAAAGAAGTCTACTACCTCTACTCTCCAAGATCCAGTTTCTTTCTAAGGTAAGGGTATTATTTCTTTCAGTATTCATGAAGAGAGCTTACATTATTCCATTCTATATTATTATGTTGGAATAACTTTTGTCTCATGCAATCACCGCATACATGGTGAAATTCTTCATTATTCCATTCTTTATTATTATGTTGGAATAACTTGTCTATGTAAGTACCGCATACATGGTGAAATTCTTCTATTATTCCATTCTTTATTATTACATTGGAATAACCTATCATGTCATTGATCTATCGCATGCACAGTGAAATCTGTTGTTATTCCATTCTTTATTATTACATTGGAATATCACATGCATGCGGTTTTGCGCATGACACAGTTCCATTCTTTATTATTACATTGGAATATTCGTATGCATGCGATTTACGCATGACACAGTTCCATTCTTTATTATTACATTGGAATATCCTGTTTGTGCGGTTTACGTATGACTGGTTCCATTCTTTATTATTACATTGAGAATAACTTTGGTACATGCGATCTATCGCATGCATAGTGAATTCTTCTGTTATTCCATTCTTTATTATTCTGTTGGAATAATCAGTCTTTTTAGATTGCCGCATGCATGGTGAATGATCATTTGTATTCATTCCTTATTAAATTGTAAAAATGATGCATCTCTACGTGAATTACTGCGTGGCGGGTGAAAAATCCATTTGCGCTTTAAAATTTTTCGACCCTCAAAAATTCGAAAAATTTGAAATGATAATTTGATGAGTTTTCTATATTGTGTCCAAAGATGGCGATTTTTGGATGTATAGATTAAGAGTTATGGATTTTATGGGAAAAGACTATTTTAAAAGTAAACCCTTATAACTCCTTGTGGTTAACTCTAAAATTGGTAAAATTTTTATAGGGAGTACATGTATATAACAGGAGTATACCCTGTAAATTTCGAAATTTTTGACAAAAGTACAATTTATGATAAATGTCTAAATATTCGGCAGTTATGAAAAATAGTAAATGAATTTTAAAAATTCCGAGAAAAATATATGTTCAATATGGGACTATATTACGCTAAATCCTAGAAAAGAAATATTTTTGGACCCGATTTGGTATTTTCATGAAAATGAACTAGTTATGAGTAAATAAATTAAATATGTTATATGAAGTAACAAAATTGGAAAATAGGATTTTATGACTTGGGAATCCTATATAGGGTATATGCAGATTTTTGATGAGGGATTTGATCATTGGTGATGAAACCTTATGATTATGGCATTTTTGAATGATTAAAATGCATTAGTTGGTAAAGTGTATACAATTGAAATAAATTGTTTATAAGTTTAAGAAGTGATTAAAATATTATTATAATATTAATAATATTAGATTATGAGTTTATTAAGTAATTGATAATATTTGGATAAATTTAAAGTCTTTAATATTTATCCTTGATTTCGTTTGATTTGATTTCGTTTGATTATTGTTTATATCATTGTCGTCATACTCATGCTTATATTGTGATGAAAGTCATCTTTGGCTTACGTGCATAGATGAACTTGGTATGATTATGACCAAGGATTATTCGGTATAATCATGATCGTAATGTAACGAATGATGTGGTAAAAGTCCTCATTGGTCGGTAGTGCATTGATGGATAATTTTTGGTATGATTATGTCCAGGAACTATTCGGTATAGTCATGACCATTGATGATTTAAAGAATATCCTTGGCCCATAGTGCAGGGATGATTCGATGATGTGGTTTATTTATTAAGCTGAGTATTAGCGATAAAAAAAAATTAATGAAAACATTTTAAATCATAGAAGATACTAGATATCATGCTCTACTTGAATCTTCTAATGGATTGCTTATTCTGCTGCAGTTAAAGTTGATGTCTATTGTATTTTATCAGTTTAACATTGTTGAAGGCTAATGATAATTTATTCTGCATTATCTTAGTCATACTATTTCTTACTGGGCTAGTTGAGCTCACCCTTTCTTTCGATGTTCTCTTCAGGAAATGAGAACATAGCTGGGGACGAGTCGGGGAACGAAGTGACGGTCCAGATGATAGCATTAATAGTCCTCACTATTCTGTTAAATAGTGTGACAATAAATGTAATGAGGATTCCATTGAGTGTGGATATTGTCTAGATGACAATATTTGTATTAAAACTCATAGCATATGTTTTGTCGTATTCTACACGACAGTTGTATAATTAAGATTTTATTTGTATTTTGTACCATGTATTTGGCAACTCAAGATGGGTGATGTATACCTATTTTGGGGGCGTCACAGTTGGTATCAAAGCTTAGGGATATGATCCCTGGCTGAGATGTGAGACAAGAACTAGGAGGGGAGAGACGGGGAATTCCTTCGCTAGTATGACCTACCTAAGTTTATTTGGTATTTAATTGGTCGGTCAGAGTATAGGGATAATATGTTAATTGGTTTAATTAACCCCTGTTTTATGGCTGTTTTTAAGAATGGCAACTGAGAACGTGGAGACATCTCTAATCACCAACCAGGATAATGTGATGTCAAGTGTGACGCCCCCAAAACAGGTATACATCACCCATCTTGAGTCGCCAAATACATGGTACAAAATACAAATACAATCTTAAATATACAACATGAGCTGTTAGTTTTAATACAAATATTATCTTCTAGATAAAGATTCAAACTCAAAATAAGTCCTCAATACATTTATTATCACACTATTTCATAGAATAAAGAGGACTACTAATGCTATCATCTCGACCGCTACTTCGCTCCCCGACTAGTCCTCGCTACGCTCTCATTTCCTCAAGAGAACAATGAAAGCAAAAGGGTGAGCTCAACTAGCCCAAGAAGAAATATTATGGCTAAGATAATGCGTAATAAATTATCATTAGCCTTCAACAAAGGTTAAACCGATACAATATAACAAACATCAAGTTTAATTGAAGCAGAACAAGCAATCCATTAGAAGAGTCAAGTAGAGAATAAAATCTACTATCTTCGATGATTTAAAAGGTTTTTCATCACTTTTATCGCTGAGACTTAGCTTATTAAATAAACCACGCTATCCCCGTGACTACTACTACCAAGGATATTCATTAAGATCACGACCACAAATTATCCATGCACTGTGGGCCAAGGATATTCGTGTTTTCATCAATGGTCATGATCATGCTAACAACTGTCCATCAATGCACTACGGGCCAATGAGGACTTTTACCACATCATTTGTAACATTACTACTATGACTATACCGAATAATCCCTGGTCATAATCATACCAAGTCCATCTATGCACTACAGGCCACATATGACTTTCAACATAATATAAACATGAGGATGATGACAATGACATAATAATTCAATAAAACAAGTTCAAGGATTAAATTTTAAAGATTTATAAGTTAATTTATCCTGAACTCAAAAACGTCCAAATTGTCAACATGATACTGTTTTGTGGAGTAAAATTCAAGAATGCTCAGAAGAATATTTCCATGAAAAGATACAGGATGAAGCGCAAATATCCAGGATATTCTACTAATTTCATGGAGTATAGAAGCCAAAACTTTAACCAACTGAGTATAATAGAATATATGAACCTACAAATGGATTTTCGACCGCCATGCGGTAATCCACGTAGACAGATCATTTCTATAATTTAATAAGGAATGAATACAACAGAATAATAAAGAATGGAATAATAGAAGAATTCACCATGCATGCACGATGTAACCGCATGCATGTTATTCTCAAAGATAATAATAAAGAATGGAACCATGTTATGCAAAATCCGCGATGCATGGATATTCCAAATGTAATAATAAAGAATGAAATAACAACAGAATTCACTGGGCATGCGATAGATCGCATGCATAGGCAGTTATTCCAACGTAATAATAAATAATGGAACGAATCATCAATAATACGCATGCATGTGATATTCCAATGAATAATAAAGAATGAAATAACGTAAGAATTTCACCATATATGCGGTACTTTGCATAGACATGTTATTCCAATGTAATAATAAATAGTGGAAACTGTGTCATACGTAATAATACGCACGTAAGATAGGATATTCAACGAATAATAAAGAATGGAATAATGTAAGAATTTCACCATGTATGCGATACTTGAATAGACAAAGTTATTCCAACATAATAATAAGGAATGGAATAACAATAGCTCTCTTCATGAAAATGAAAGAAATAATACCCTTTACCTTAGAATAAAGCTGGATAATGGAATAGAGAGGTAGAGGTAGACTTCTCTTCTTCTTTCTCTCTATAATTTCTCTCTATAATAATTGCTTTATAGCTTTAGTGAATTGGTGAGAAATGAAGGAAGAATGAGCTTCTATTTATAGAAAAATATAGTTTCGATAATTGCACGCTTTGGGGCTCGAAAATTACAAAGACAATACCTCCAACTTTTCTTTCATTTTTAATTTAGTCCTGCAAGTATTATCAAACTTGCACCACCTCCCCTAATAGTAAATAATGTGAATCAATAGTTCAATCATGTGATTCAATAGTTATAATCATGTGAAAATACGAATAACAAAAGATAAGACCTCCATCTATACCTCCATCTTTAACTTAGTCATGCAAGTATTATCAATCTTGCACCAACTCCCCTAATAGTACATGAATATGAATCAATAGTACACACATGTGAACAAATAGTTATAATCATGTGAATTAATAGCAATTAATTCCTTAATTATCCGATTAATTACCCGATAACTTCCAGACATCAATTATTATCGAAATAAATATCGATTTTCACTAACACTAATAATTCTAACACAATGGAACTATCAATTTCATCTTTAATCAACACAAACTTATTCATCATTAATATTATAACTCACAATATTTAACAACCAGGTCGTTTCTAGGAAAGAGAGGGCTTTCCGATAAGGATTTCTCCTTATTGGCGCGTAATTAGATGACCAAACCTCTCCTTGACAGAACTTCTAGACATTGTAAATATTGTAATTTAATAATATGAATAACTTTGTTGTCTCAATTATTGATTTAACAATATATCATATTATACAGATTATACTGTGATAATAATCAAATCAATAATATGAGAGATATGATGCAACAATTATCGTAGCAATAATTGAGTATAACCGAGTGACTTCTCACGTAAAGCATCAATAACCAATATTGTGTGCTACTATACAACCACGCCAGACATCGTATTTTTACTACTAGGGTAGTTCAACAGCTTTTAACGATTTACACTTCCTACCGTATATTTTAAAAAGATAATTGCATCATTTTCTTACTACGACAATACTTCCATTGTGGGGTCCACCAATAATTGTGTCGTCATATGAATATTCCCTGTTAAAACGAATATTCCCCGACCAATCGAATATTATATAACCACTTGCTTACTTTGCAAAATTTTTAAATATTACCCATAACTATAACATTATATTATATCCACACCATAATATTAGAAAATATATTTCGAGAGAAATTAATCTTTATTCATAAAAGTTGGGGTCTTACAACCTCCCCTTCTTATGAAATTTTGTCCTCGAAATTAGGGTGCGTACCTGGTATGTCGAAGAGGTGAGGATACCTTGATTTTATTTCAGATTCTAACTCCCAGGTCATTTCCTCAACATCATGGTTTCTCCACAAAATTTTGACTTGAGGTATAACTTTAGAGCGTAGAATATGATCCTTCTTATCCAAGATTTTAATAAGTACCTCTTTATACGTTAAATCTTCCTCTATCTCGTCTGGTTCTAATTCAGTAATGTGGTTCGGGTCTTTCACATATTTACATAACATAGATATGTGGAAAATGTTATGAACACAAGACACACTTGGCGGTAAGGCAAGTCTATAGGCCACAGTTCCTACTCGTTCAAGGATTATAAATGGGCCAATGAATCGAGGATTAAGCTTTCCTCTCTTTCCAAATCTTGTAACTCCTTTCCATGGAGCAACACGTAACAACACATGATCTCCAATACCGAATTCCATGTCCTTTCGATGAAGATCAGAATAACTCTTTTATCGATCTTGTGAGGTTTTTATACGTTATCAGATCATTTAAATCTTTTCCATAGTCATACGTACCAAATTCGGTCCCAACAACGTTGTTTCGCCCAGCTCATCCCAACATACTGGAGAACGACACTTTCTTCTATACAAATCAAATGGAGCCATGCCAATACTTGCTTGATAACTATTATTGTAGGAAAACTCCACCAATGGTAAGAACTTGTCCCAACTTCCCTTGAAGTCAAGGACACAGAGTCTTAATAAATCTTCAAGAGTTTGAATAGTCCTCTCTGATTGTCCATCCATTTGAGGATGATACGCCGAACTAAATCGTAAATTTGTGCCCGTAGCTTTTTGCAAACTAACCCAAAATCTTGAAGTGAATCTTGGGTCTCGATCATAAACTATGGATACTGGCATACCATGCAATCTTACAATCTCGTTTATGTACATACTAGAAAGACGTTCAAGTGTATAAGTTTCTCGTATCGGTAAGAAATGAGCAGACTTGGTCAATCTATCAACAATGACCCAAATCGTCTATGCCTTGAGAAACCATGGGAAAACTAGTAACGAAATCCATGGTAATGTGCTCCCACTTCCATTCTGGAATTGTAAGTGGTTGAAATGGACCTTTTGGCACTTGATGCTTCGCCTTGACTCATTGACAAGTTAGACACCTTGAGATAAACCCCGCCAAAATGTATGTCAAAGATCACGATACATTTTGGTACTCCCAAGATGGATTGCAAACGGTGTTTTGTGCGCCTCCATCATGATTTTATACTTCAAATCAGAATCGTTAGGAACACAAAGTCTGGAGTTGACTCAAAGTATTTCTTCTTCATCGATTCTTGCTTCTGGAATAGCACCTTCTTGTACTTTCTACTCATCATAATGACTGCTCCCAGTGTCCAGAGCTTGAGCAGCTTTAACTTTATCGATTAAAGTTAGTTCCACTCGTATATTTGCCATCATCACATGGGTCCTAGGAGTCTTTAACTCTATTTCCATCCTTTACAAGTCATACACAATGGGCCTTTGCATTGATAATAATGCACTCGTGCCCGCATATGATCTTCTACTTAATGCGTCAGCTACTACGTTCGCTTTTCTGGGATGGTATTGGATGGTATGATCATAATCTTTCAGCAGCTTAAGCCAACGCCGTTGTCGCATGTTGAGTTCCTTTTGAGTGAAGAAATATTTGAGGCTTTTATGATCCGTATAGATATCCACCTTCTCTCCATACAGGTAATGCCTCCAAATCTTAAGCGCAAAAACGACAGCGGCCAACTCTAAATCATGAGTAGGATAATTCCTCTCATATTCTTTGAGTTTCCGAGAGGCATAGGTTATGACTTTCCTATGTTGCATGAGAACACATCCTAATATTTTTCCCGAAGCATCACTGTAGATGACAAATCCCTCCGAGCCAGATGGTATTGTCAGAACAGGTGCTGAAATAAGTATCCTCTTGAGTTCTTGAAAACTCTTCTCACATTCTTCGCTCCAACCGAACTTTGTATCTTTCTGAGTCAGCTGAGTTAATGGAGTAGCGATTCGAGAAAACCCTTCTATGAATCTCTGATAATAACCACTAAGCCGAGAAAGCTACGATTTCTGATTCATCGATTTAGGTTGCTCCCACTTTGAATAGCTTAAATCTTTCTTTGGGTCAATGGATATTCCATGACTTGATACTACGTGCCCAAGGAATGCTACTTCCTCAAGCCAGAACTCGCATTTCTTTAACTTGGCATAAAGCTTGTTTTCACGAAGCTTTTGGAGTATCAGCCTCAAGTGTTGCTCATGATCTTCACGGCTTTTGGAATATATGAAGATGTCATCAATAAAGACGACCAAAAAGTGATCCAAATATTCCTTGAATACTCAGTTCATCATGTCCATGAATGCAGCAGGAGCATTAGTTAATCCAAAAGACATGACTAGAAATTCATAATGCCCGTACCGAGTTCTGAAAGCTGTCTTTGGAATGTCATCAGTATTAATCTTCAACTGATGATATTCGGAACGAAGATCAATCTTTGAAAAGAATTTGGCTCCTTGCAACTGGTCAAACAGGTCATCAATGCGAGGCAACATGTACCTATTTTTGATGGTCACATGATTCAATTCCCGATAATCAATACAAAGTCGCATACTTCCATCTTTCTTCTTCATGAATAGAACAGGAGCACCCCAAGGAGACGTACTAGGACGAATGAAACCGATGTCTAACAATTCATGTAGTTGGGTTTTTAACTCCTAAAGTTTAATAGGAGCCATTCGATATGGGGCTTTGGAAATGGATTTTGTACTGGGTTCAAGGTCGATACAAAATTCAATTTCACGCTCTGGGGTAGGCCAGAAAGTTCTTCAGGGAATACGTCAGGAAATTTATTAACAATAGAAATATCATTCAAATCTAACGTATTTTTATTTAAATCCTTGACATTGGCTAAGAAAGCTTGACATCCATTTTTCAATAAATGAATAGCTTTATGACTTGATATGACAGTGATTCATTTTAGTGGTTTGGTTACTTGAATTCGTATAATAGGTTGGTTAGGAATATGAAAGCTAACAACCTTACGAAAATAATTGATTTTAGTATAATGAGTAGTTAACCAATCAATCCGTAAAATCACATCAAATGCAAGTATTTTCAAAGAAATAAGATCAACAGGTAACGTGCGGTTGCCGATTTGAACTAAACAAGACTTATAAACAGTGGATGTAATGAAGGTTTCTCCTAACGGAGTTTCAATAGATAAGTCAAAGTCCAATTTCTCCAGAGTCAAATTTAAACATTTAGCGCAAGTAGGAGAAATAAAAGAATGGATAGAACCGGTATCAAATAAGGTATAGACTTCGCTAGAGTTTATGATAAGCTTACCCGTGATGACCTCGTTCGGGTTCCTTTCTTTCTGGGAGGTCACAACAAACGCTCTCCCTTGAACTACCGGCTTTGACTTTTCTGGGACGTCCTTTGGTGCCTCCATCCCAACTGAACTTGCCTTCCCTGAATGAAAAAATCGAGCTAGGTGACCTTCTCTTCCATAATTATAATAGGTTTTGGACTGCTGCATACAGTTTGGACTGATATGTCCCTCCCCTCCGCATTTCAAGCATATGATAGGAGGTCGTTCTCCTTTCTTAACAACGGGTGCTGATGCTGACGTCTTTCCATCATTGTTGAATCTCCTCTTCTTGAAATGTCCATTCTTATTATTTTGTCCATGATTACCACCGAAGTAGTTACCATTTCTGGCATGTTGATTCCCTCCACGTTTATTGTCACCGCTTCGATGAGTGCTATCACTGGTATTATCATTTTGTCAGCTGCTCTCTTTTGGTTGGGTTGACTCATTATCGTTCTCCAATAACTGAGCCCTATTAACAACATCTGAATACAAACACAGTTTATGAGAGATAAGATATTGACGTATCTTAGGTTTCAAACCTCTTAGAAACATTCACGTCATTCTCTCCTCATTATCAACCAAATGGGACGCAAACCGGGACAACTCGGCAAACTTAGCTTCGTACTATGACACGATCATGTTGTTTTGCTCCAGTTTAATGAACTCTACCTCTTTCATGTGACGAATACTTTCGAAAAAGTACTTTTCGTTGAACAGTTCTTGGAACGTCTCCCAAGACATCTTCAGTGCGGCATGTTGAGTATGCTTTACAGATTCCCACCAGTAATCTGCCTCTGCCCGCAACATGAAGGTGGAAAAGGGAACCTTTTGCTCCTCGGAGCATCCCAAGACATCAAATATCTTGTTGATCTGCTTTATCCATGTCTCCGCCTTAAGTGGTTTTGGCTCTCCAAAAAACTCTGGTGGTCCCAGCTCTCGAACTGCTTAGCGTTGGATCATCCGAGAGTTTCCGGTGTTTCCACCGCATTTTGGATGAGCCGCCTCACTGATGTTGTATGAATTGCATAAAGCCTCTGAACATTCCATCGTTCATTATTTGGTCAGTGTTGTCGTTTGCATGAGGATTGTCGCCTTCCTGATGCACTTTATCCTAATTGTTGATCTGTGGAGACTCAACGGTCTCCTGTGCTCCATTGCTATTTTCAACATTCTCGGATGTCATTTTCAAATACTGCCACAAAACAAGGGTTAATTAACATATCACATATTATCCCTATACTCTAACCGACCAATTAAATACCAAATAAACTTAGGTAGGACATACTAGCGAAGGAATTCCCCGTCTCTCCCCTCCTAGTTCTTGTCTCACATCTCAACCAGGGATCATATCCCTAAGCATTGATAACAACTGTGACGCCCCTAAAACAGGTTTACATCACCCATCTTGAGCCGCCAAATACATGGTAGAAAATACAAATACAATCTTAAATATACAACATGAGCTGTGAGTTTTAATACAAATATTGTCTTCTAGACAGTATTCAAACTCAAAATAAGTCCTCAATACATTTATTATCACATTATTTCATATAATAGTGAGGACTACTAATGCTATCATCTGGACCGTCACTCCGTTCCCCGACTAGTCCCTGCTACATTCTCATTTCCTGAAGAGAACAATGAAAACAAAAGGGTGAGCTCAACTAGCCCAGTAAGAAATATTATGGCTAAGATAATGCAGAATAAATTATCGTTAGCCTTTAACAGTGTTAAACTGATACAATATAACAAACATCAAGTTTAATTGTAGCGGAATAAGCAATCCATTAGAAGAGTCAAATAAAGAATAAAATCTACTATCTTCTATGATTTAAAAGGTTTTTCATCTGTTTTATCGCTGAGACTCAGCTTATTAAATAAACCACGTCATCTCTGCACTACGGCCAAGGATATTCATTAGTATCACGACCATAAATTATCCATGCACTACGGGCCAAGGATATTCGTGTTTTCATCAATGGTCATGATCATGCCAACAACTGTCCATCAATGCACTACGGCCAATGAGGACTTTTATCACATCATTTGTAACATTACGGTCATGACTATACCGAATAATCTCTGGTCATAATCATACCAAGTCCATCTATGCACTACAGGCCACATATGTCTTTCAACATAATATAAACATGAGAATGATGACAATGACATAATAATTCAATAAAACAAGTTCAAGAATTAAATTTTAAAGATTTATAAGTTAATTTATCCTGAACTCAAAAACGTCCAAATTGTCAACATGATACTGCTTTGTGGAGTAAAATTCAAGAATGCTCAGAAGAATATTTCCATGAAAAGATACAGGATGAAACACAAATATCCAGGATATTCTACTAATTTCATGGAGTATAGAAGCCAAAACTTTAATCAACTGAGTATAATAGAATATATGAACCTACAAATGGATTTTCGCCCGCCATGCGGTAATCCACGTAGACAGATCATTTCCACAATTTAATAAGGAATGAATACAAAGAATCATTCACCATGCATGTGGTAATCCACATAGACAGGTTATTCCAACAGAATAATCAAGAATGGAATAAGAGAAGAATTCACCATGCATGCGATAGATCACGATGCATAAAAGTTATTCTCAACGAGAATAATAAAGAATGGAACCAGTCATGCAAAATCCTTATGCACGTGATATTCCAACATAATAATAAAGAATGGAATAACAACAGAATTCACTCGTGCATGCGATAAACCGCACAAACATGTTATTCCAATGAATAATAAATAATGGAACCGAGTCACGCGTAATACGCATACATACGATATATTCCAATGTAATAATAAAGAATGGAATAATGAGAAAAATTTCACCATGTATGCGGTACTTGGCATGACAAAGTTATTCCAATGTAAATAATAAATAGTGGAACTAGGTCAATACGTAATACACACGCATGAGGATATTCCAACAGAATAATAAAGAATGGAATAACAGAAGAATTTCACCATGTATGTGGTACTTCGCATAGACAGGTTACTCCAACATAATAATAAGGAATGGAATAACAATAGCTCTCTTCATGAAAATAAAAGAAATAATACCCCTTACCTTAGAATAAAGCTGGATATTGGAATAGAGAGGTAGCAGACTTCTCTTCTTCTTTCTCTCTATAATTTCTCTCTATAATAATTGCTCTATAGCTTTAGTGAATTGGTGAGAAATGAAGGAAGAATGAGCTTCTATTTATAGAAAAATATAGTTTCGATAATTGCACGCTTTTGGGGATCAAAAAATTACGATCTGATACCTCCCAACTTTTCTTTCATTTTAATTTAGTCCTACAAGTATTATCAAACTTGAACCACCTCCCCTAATAGTAAATAATGTGAATCAATAGTTCAATCATGTGATTTAATAGTTATAATCATGTGAATTAATAACAATTAATTCCTTATTTATCCGATTAATTACCCGATAACTTCCAAACATCAATTATTATCGAAATAAATGTCAATTTTCACTAACACTAATAATTCCAACACAATGGAACTATCAATTTCATCTTTAATCAACACGAACTTATTCATCATTAATATTATAACTCACAATATTTAACAAACAGGTCATTCCCAGGAAAGAGGGGGCTTTCCGATAAGGATTTCTCCTTATTGGCGCGCAATTAGATGACCAAACCTCTCCTTGACAGAACTTCTAGACATTGTAAATATTACAATTTAATAGTATAAATAACTTTGTCGTCTCAATTATTGATTTAACAATATATCATATTATACAGATGATATTGTGACAATAATCGAATTAATAATATGAGAGATATGATGCAGCAATTACTGTAGCAATAGTTGAGTATAACTAAGTGACTTCTCACGTAAGCATCAATAACTAATACTGTGTGCTACTATGTAACCACGCGTATTACTGTACTTTTACTACCGGGTAGTTCAACAGTTTTAACGGTAACACTTCCGCCGTTATTTTTATAAAATGATAATTCTGTCATTTTCTTACTACGACAATACTTCCGTTGTGGGGTCCACTAATGATTGTGCCGTCGTACAAATATTCCCTGTTAAGACGAATATTCCCTGACCAATCGAATATTATATAACCACTTGCTTACTTTGCAAAATTTGTAAATATTACCCACAACTATAACATTATATTATATCCACACCATAATATTAAAAAATATATTTCGAGAGAAATTAATCTTTATTCATAAAAGTTGGGGTCTTACATCAAGCGAAGAAGGAATTAGAGATATCCATGTAGTGAGTGAAGAATTGATAGTTACACCCGAGATAGTCGCAGAGATAGCAGCTGAGAGTGAGGAAGTAGAGGAAGAAGAGGAACCTGAGGGGAATTTATTAGAAGAATTTTATGATCAAAATTTAGAATTGAAAAATCATATTCATGAGTTAGAAGAACAAGTTAAAGAACGGCAGGCGGTCGTGGAGCAAAAGGATGCAATAATTCAAGCTTGTGTTACCCGATATGTGATGCTTGAACAGAAGCACTCTTTGGCAGAGTATAAGATGATAAAATTTCGAATCGAAATTTGAAAGAAGAAACAACTAAACGAGTGAGAATGAGTGATGTATGGGTAAAAGCTACACGACGCATTGATATTGTGGAAAGAGATGTCCAATCTAAGAAGGCTAAAATAGATGATATGTATTTCTCTTTTTGGACAGCAATTGAGAGAACCCAACATCGAGTCTTGAATTATCCTATACATTGCGGTCAACCCCAATTCGATATGGATCAAAGATTAATGATTCAGATCATGAAACAGGAGTACGATGAAGCAATTGAGGGTGGAATATACCCTATAGAAAAGTCAATTTCAACGGTAGTGATGACACCAAATGCTGCCCCAGACAAGTCAAAGTCGGGTAGTTCAAGGGAGAGCGGTTGTAATGACTTCCCAATAAGTGAGGAACCCAAATGAAGTTATCACGGGTTAGTTAATCATAAATTTTTGCGAAGTTTATACCCTGTTAGTTACCGGTTCTACCCATTCATTTATTTCTCTTGCTTGTGCTCAACGTTTAAACTTGACTCCAGAGAAATTAGACTTTAACTTATCTGTGGAGACTCCGTCAGGAGAAACTTTTATCATATCCACTGTTTATAAATCTTGTTTGATCCAAGTGGGCACAATCACGTTACCTGTCGATCTTATCTCATTGAAAATACTTGCCTTTGATGCGATTTTAGGAATCGATTGGTTAACTACTCATCATGCTTTTCGTAAGGTTGTTAGATTTCATATTCCTAACCAACCTGTTATGCGAATTCAAGAAACCAAACCACTAAAGTCAATCACTGTCATATCAAGCCATAAGTAAAGATCCCCGAGCATTTCACTGGTGACTTCCAAGTCTTGGAATACACCGAAGTCAGAATATCCGTAGGGGACGTGCGTGAATAAGCGGTGGCAAGTTGATAGGTATCAATGTGACGTGTTATCCAAGTCTTGGATGAGAGTCACAGTTTTTAAATGATATTTCTATCGTTAATAAATTTCCTGACGTATTCTCGAAGAACTTCCTGGCTTACCCCAGAGTGTGAAATCGAATTTTGTACTGACCTCAGTACAAAACCCATTTCTTCAACCCTTAAATATTACTGCAACCAAAACGAACGTGTAATGCGCCAAAGACTTTGGCTCGAGCTGTTGAAGATTACAACCATACTATTCAATATTATCGGGGAAAAAGCGAACGTGGTAGCTGATGCATTGAGTATAAGATCGTATGCGTTTACGAGTGCGACGTTGTTAACACAAAGACCCATTTCATATAACTTACAAATGATGAAGATAGAGTTAAAGACTCTAGGGACCCACGTGAAGATAACGAATATACGAGTAGAATCGACTTTAATCGATAAAGTTAAAGCCGCTCAAACTACACACCTGAAGCTGATGAATATGAAGAAGAAGGTTCAAGAAGGCGTTATTCTAAAAGCAAGAGTCAATGAATAGAGGAAATCTCAACCCTTGATTTTATTAGTCTATTTGAAATACTCGATCGAGTAGGAACTGTGGCATATAGACTCGTTTTATCGCCAAGTATGTCGCAACATTTTTTTTATGTATCGATGTTACGTAAATATGTGGATGACCCGAACCACGTTATTAAATTAGAACTAGATGAGATACCAGAAGATTTAACGTATGAGGAGATACGTGTTAAAATCTTGGATAAGAAGGATCATATTCAACACTCAAAGGTTATACCTCAAGAGTTAGAATCTGAAATGAAGTCAAGGTATCCTCATCATACCAGGTACGTACGTAAATTTCGAGGTCAAAATTTCATAAGGATGAGAGATTGTAAGACCCCGAATTTTATGAAATGAAAGTATTCAATTTTCTTATAATTATTATTTTATTTCGTAAATGGTTAAATTGATAAAGGGTTAAAGTTAAGGGTGATATGTGAAAATTTTTGCAAAGTATGCAAGTTATAAACAAATATTTGTTTGGTCGGGAAATATTCTTTTTGTCGGGAAATATCCGTACGATGGCACAATCATTGGTGGACCCCACAACGGAAGTATTGTCGTAGTAAAAAAACGACAAAATTATCTTTTTATAAAAATAACAGCGGAAGTGTTACCGTTAAAACTATTGAACTACTCGATAGTAAAAATACGATGTCTGGCGTGGTTGCGTAGTAGACTGCTGTATTGATTATTGATGCTTACATGAGAAGTCACTCAGTTATACTTAATTATTGCTACAGTAATTGTTGCATCATATCTCTCATATTATTGATTCGATTATTGTCACAGTATCATCTACATAATATGATATATTATTAAATCAATAATTGAGACGACAAAGTTATTCATATTATTAAATTATAATATTTACAATGTCTAGAAGTTCTGTCAAGGAGAGGTTTGGTCACTTAATTACGCGCCAATAGGGAGAAATCCTTATTGGAAAGCCCCCTCTTTCCTGAGAACGATCTAGTTGTTAAATATTGTGAGTTATAATATTAATGATGAATGTTATTAAAAATCGAAGTTGAGTTCGGAGTTGAATTTGGAGATGCAGATGTGATATTTGAGTCTAGAACGATGAAATAAGTATAAATATACTATAAACACAAAATTTGCTAAGGTTGACTTTTTGGTCAAAAAAAGTCAACAGTTGACTTTTTGGTCAAAAAAAGGCAACAGTTGACTTTTTTAGAAAAAGTCAAACTTCAAAATTTCAAAAATGGAATTCTTGAGAAAAATATTTCCATTGTGTTGGGATTGTTAGTGTTAGTGGAAATCTACAATTATTTCGATAATAATTGATGTCTGGAGGTTATATTGACCAATCGGGTAATTAATCAAATAAGTGAGCAATTAATTGCTATTAATTCACATGATTATAACTATTTATTCATATGTGTGTACTATTGATTCACATTCATTTACTATTAGGGGAGGTGGTGCAAGATTGATAATACTTGCATGACTAAGTTAAAAATGGAGATATAAATGGAGGTACTGTACTGTAATTCGTATTTTCACATGATTATAACTATTGATTCACATGATTGAACTATTGAGTCACATTATTTACTATTAGGGAGGTGGTGCAAGTTTGATAATACTTGCGGGACTAAATTAAAATGAAAGAAAAGTTGAAGGTATTATACAAGTAATATTTCGAGCCCCAAACGTGCAATTATCGAAACTATATTTTCCTATAAATAAAGCTCATTCATCCTTCATTTTCACCAATTCACTAAAGCTATAGAGCAATTATTATAGAGAGAAATTATAGAGATAAAGAAGAAAAGAAATCTGCTACCTTTACTCCAATTATCCGGCTTCTTTCTAAGGTAAGGGGTATTATTTCTTTCGTATTCATGAAGAGAGCTTACATTATTCCATTCTATATTATTATGTTGGAATAACTTTGTCTATGCGCAATCTGCGTATACATGGTGAAATTCTTACATTATTCCATTCTTTATTATTATGTTGGAATAACTTGTCTATGTGAAGTCTGCATACACGTGGTGAAATTCTTCTATTATTCCATTCTTTATTATTCTCGTTGGAATAACTTTTGCTGCATCTTGGTCTATCGCATGCCCGGTGAAATCTGTTATTATTCCATTCTTTATTATTCATTTGGAATATCCTCATGCATGCTTGGTTTATACGTGACACGGTTATTCTTTATTATTCTGTTGAGAATAACTTGGTACATGCTATTCTATCGCATGCATGGTGAATTCTTCTATTATTCCATTCTTTATTATTTTGTTGGAATAATCTGTCTTTTTGGATTGCCGCATGCATGGTGAATGATTATTTGTATTCATTCCTTATTAAATTGTAGAAATGATCTGTTTACGTGAATTACCGCATGGTGGGTGAAAAATCTATTTGCAGTTTTGTAATTTTCCTGACACTCAAAAATTCTGGAAAAATTTGAAATGATAATTTGATGAGTTTTCTATATTGTGTCCAAAGATGACAATTTTTGGATGTATAGATTAAGAGTTATGGATTTTATGGGAAAAGACTATTTTAAAAGTAAACCCTTATAACTCTTTGTGGTTAACTCTAAAATTGGTGAAATTTTTATTGGGAGTACATATATATAATAGGAGTATACCCTGTAAATTTTGGAATTTTTGGACAAAAGTACAATTTATGATAAATGTCTAAATATTCGGCTGTTTTGGCCATATGAAAAATAGTAAATGAATTTTAAAAATTCCGAAAAAAATATATGTTCAATATGAGACTATATTCTACTAAATTCCAGAAAAGAAATATTTTTGGGACTAATTTGGTATTTTTCATGAAAATGAACTAGTTATGAGTAAATGAATTAAATATGTTATGTGAAGTAACAAAATTAAAAAAATAAGATTTTATGACTTGGGAATCCCATATAGGGTATATGCAGATTTTTGATGAGGGATTTGATCATTAGTGATGAAACCTTATGAGTATGGAATTTTTGAATGATTAAAATGCATTAGTTGGTAAAGTGTAAACAATTAAAATAAATTATTTATAAGTTTAAGAATTGATTAAAATATTATTATAATATTAATAATATTAGATTATGAGTTTATTTTGTAATTGATAATATTTTGATAAATTTAAAGTCTTTAATTTTTATCCTTGATTTCGTTTGATTTGATTTCGTTTGATTATTGCTTATATTATTGTCATCATCTTCATGCTTATATTGTGATGAAAGTCATCTTTGATTTCACCAGTACAAAATACCAAATAGACAACACTTAAACCACAATATTTTTTATAAAAATATTGTGATATTTTTTTATAATATTTTTAAAAAAAACGTTGTAGATATATATGTAAAAACGTTATTTATTTAAAAAGATATTTTTTTAGTTTTAACTAGATAATTTTTTTTTAAAACGAAACACATAGCTTTAAAAAATCTCGCTGAAGTGAAAAGAGGAGGGAAGGGCTCGTCAGTACAAACAATTTTCAAATTGATTATTTTTCTCTCTCTATGTTCTGCTTCAATTTGAAGCTCTTTTCGTCTCCGTGTGTAATCCCCGTACAGTAACACTAGGGTTATTGTACTCGTGTACTTGGACTAGGGTTTGTATCCGTTTTAATTTTAGCCAACGGCGATGGAGAAGATGAGGGATTTGTCGCTGCCGATTGATGTTCCTCTACTGGATGCCACCGTCGCTGCTTTCTACGGAACCGGATCTAAGGAGGAGGTGAAATATGATGTTTTTCTGTTATTTTATCTCTTTCTATGTGCGTGTGTTTGTGTGAATTCTGTGTATTTGACGAGAGGAATGTGGGGGGAAGAGTATGCAATTGACACTCGTTTTTTCACTGTTTTTATCTCATGTAGAAGTAGAAATTTATTTAGTTTTAGGGTTTAAGATGAGTTTGCAAGAGAGTAAACTAGTCATTGTTGATTCTATTAAGCAAGATAAATTTTTTTTGTTCGATTAATTTTGTCATCTGTTTGGTTAATGCTAAACCAGAGGAAGGATTTGAGAGTCAAATATTTTAATCTCTGCGTGCAAGGAGGGGGGAGGGGAGGGGATTGAAAGGGAAAAGTAAAGTAAACCAAAAACAAAACAACCATTTACAACTAGGTGGTTGAGTGTCTACTTTTGGAGAAATTAAACAAATTTTATAACTATGTTCCCCTTTTTCATCCAATATTTTTTTTGACATATTCCCAATTCAATTGATATTACTTTTATTATATATATATATATATATATATATATATATATATATATATATATATATATATATATATATATTTTTAATTGTCACCGTCTTTGATGCTACAGAGGAATGCTGCAGACCAGATTTTGCGGGAGTTGCAAAATAATCCCGACATGTGGCTTCAAGTTATTCACATTCTTTCCAGTACACACAACTTGAATACGAAGTTTTTTGCTTTGCAGGTCAGTTTTAGTCCATCCACAGTTATCTACTTTTCACTTGATTTTTCATTACAAGAAAGAGATCTGATGTTAGAGTAGGCAGTCTAGAGTTCTTCAGTTAAGTGATTATGTATCGAGATATAAGGCCTTAATCTGTTTCCATGTGTTTTGTAAATTTTGCTACACTTCATGAGTCTTAAAGTTAGTTAATAGTTGGCAGGATGGTGAGTTGCAGTTAGATTTGAAGAACCTTTCCATTATCTCCATCGCCACATATCAGTTAGCAGTTTGGATTGTATTACATACTACACCACTTCCGGCAAATGCTTATTTATTGATCAAATTTGAGCATTTGTTTGGATTGCAATACGTGATTCAGTCACAAACAGGGTCTGACATGCATTTGAAAGTGAATTTAAATTGTTTCTTAGATTAAAGTTTATGTGTTGTAGTCCTTTTGTTTTGGTTTAGGACTTTTTCTTACTCTCTCTCTCTGACACGCAGACACATACTCATGCACACGTGCACACACAAAACTTTGATGGTGTCTTCCTTGCAATGTAATTATCAACCTCCTTATGAAGTGGATAATGATTTGGCAGAGTTTTTTGAGTCTTGAAAGTTTTTGTGTAGGTATTAATCATGATAATCATTCAGGTTTATGAAGTGTAAGGATCAAAACAATCGAGGTCATATCATGTTGCCATATTCATTTCTTCCTTCCATGGCTTCAAAGAAGCTACGAGATGCAGCAGAGAAGGTTAGTTTATGGGTTGGAGTGTTTGTGAAGTCTCAGTGCTGATGTGGCCCAATATTGATACAAATATACAATGCTTTGTTAAAAGTATCCACAATCAGTTGGTGATTTATGGATAATATACTCCCCGAGTCTTTCACAGAGTTCTGGCTACAAGAGGGATGAAATAGCAGATAAATTATGCGACCATTTCAAACTTGTGCTGTTAACATGCAGCCACAGTTATTGTGTAATCTCATGTGTAATAAAATGGCATTCTCATATCCTTCATTCCTCACTGTATTTTATGTTTTTTGGCATCAACGCATTGGAGATATGTTCCATTTTTGTTGTGATCGGTTCTCATCTATGAATTAATGTCAACCCTGCAGATTAAGATGCTCCTTGGTGATTATGATGTTGTCCATGTTTGTTGAGGTGATAAATTGAAAACTAGGAAGGATAGATATGGGGTTGATAGGAGCTTACATCCACATCTCGATAGGGACACACGTGCAGAATTTATTCTTTGTAGAATTTCAAAATGGGTTCCACCAGGATGAACTCTTTTTATTGCTTCAAATGAGAGGACCCTGGGTTTCTTTTCTCCTCTCTCTGTGAGGTAATTAGTTTTGTTGCAATTCTTCTGTATCTTCACTTACTGACTACATGCTGCATGAGCCAAACTGATATATGTTCGCATCTAAACCAAAACAAACTGTAGTTTTAATGCTGCCCATAATAAATTAAACATTCATAATTATTTAATTTGTATACGACTTAAATGCAACTGTAATTTGTGTTTTTGTGAGAATCATTACATGCATCTACAAATTTAACCTTTTTAGCTGATGGCTAATGTTACAGGTACAAGTTAGCATATTCATCCAATTACAGCAACATATTGGATCCATTGATTGAGAATAACTACCAACTTTTCATGTTAGAAAGGCTTATCATGATGGGTGCAAAAAAATTCATTCGAACATTCAAGGAAGATGATACAGATCTCAGCCTTACTAACGACCCAAAGAAGAATACAAAGGTATGGCAAATACCTGTTAATTTTGTCATCTTTATGGATTTCTGATGGTTATATATTGGGTGCAGATCAAGGATGGTTTTGCTGAGGGGAAAGATTTGGTTGCGAGTGTGATGTCTGCGAAGGTGTTGTTCAGGGTGACAGACAGCTGGCTGATCCATGTAAGCGAACTTTAGGAGCTGAAAGTGTATTTGGATCAAATTACAAGATTCATAATCTCAGTTGCGAGGTGAGTTTCTTCATTTTGAAGACTTTTGGGTTAGAAATTAGCAGATGGCCATGAGCATTCTGGAATTTTTGAAGATAGTGAGAACCATGGGTACTTGCAGGGTTCTGGAAGCATGTCAGATCCAGAGTTGTCACTGGGAAATGGATGTTTGCGGGGGATTGGAGTATCGAAAAATGGCTTGGCAGAAGAGTTTAAGGTTGTGCATTTTTTCTTAGTTTATTCTTTACTTTTGGTGCAGAGAAATACTGTTGTTTATATACTGCTTGGTTTTTCTTTTTCATTCTTCCTATTATATGAGGAATCATTTTGGCAGTGATGAAGATTATTGGGGAAAAAAAAGAAACATTGGTGCTTAGATTTTATGTAACGATGTAATAACAATTATGGTCTTCGACTATTGTATGTTCCCCTCCTTTGTAACAACAATTATGGTCTTCGACTATTGTATGTAAAGATGTAACAAAAATTATGGTTTTTCATTATGGTGTTTGTCGAAACTGTAGAATTGTGTGGTTGGATTACTTGGAATCTTTGATAAATGATTGAAGTTACAATTCTTTTAATCTTTCAGGCTATAATATGCTAATCTTTCAGGCATTAGCATATTGCAGGTGTATTGGTAATGTAGGTGAATAACAACCTTTTTTTTTCTTTTTTTTTAATCTACAACATTTTAAAAACGTTGTGTAAATATGCCTAAACGTTGTCTGATATACTAAACAACAACATTTTATCCAAAAAACGTTGTGGAATCATACCTTCTACAACGTTTTTAAGCATCTGCTAATTTTTGAAAAACAAATCTACAACGTTTTTTCCCTAAAAAACGTTGTGTATTGTGCTTAGCTACAATGTTTTTAAAACGTTGTGTAAGGGTGTCAAATAGATAACACCCTTAACCATGACGTTTTTCTAACTGAAACCACAACGTTTTTTCTGCGTTGTCTATTTATTGTTTTGTAGTAGTGCTTATGTGCATAGATGGACTTGATATGATTATGATCAGGGATTATTCGGTATAATCATGACCGTAATGTAACGAATGATGTGGTAAAAGTCCTCATTGGCCGTAGGTAGTAATCGATGGATGATTTTGGTATGATTATGACCAGGGATTATTCGGTATAGTCATGACCATTGATGATTTAATGAATATCCTTGGCCTGTAGTGCAGGGATGATATGATGATGTGGTTTATTTATTAAGTTGAGTCTCAGCGAAAAAAAAAAATTTGATGAAAATATTTTAAATCATAGAAGATACTAGATATCATGCTCTACTTGACTCTTATAATGGATTGCTTATCCTGCTGCAGTTAAACTTGATGTCTATTGTATTTTATCAGTTTATCATTGTTGAAGGCTAATGATAATTTATTCTGCATTATCTTAGTCATAATATTTTTTACTAGGCTAGTTGAGCTCACCCTTTCTTTCACTATTCTCTTCAGGAAATGAGAATATTGCTGGGACGAGTCGGGGAACTGAGTGACGGTCCAGATGATAGTATTAGTAGTCCTCACTATTCTGTTAAATAGTGTGACAATAAATGTAATGAGGACTCCATTGAGTGTGGATATTGTCTAGATGACAATATTTGTATTAAAACTCATAGCATATATTTTATCGTATTTTACACGACAGTTGTATAATTACGTTTTTATTAAGTATTCAGAAATTGTCCATCATGAGTAGGTGTGTATGCCTATGGATGTGATTAACATGAATGCCTAACTAGACATGTGCATTGTAAAATAGTTGAGCATGGAATACGATAAGTCTAAGTGATGACTTCATACTTGAAATACATGATGTAACTAAGATAAGCATGTATAGTTGAGACCTATTGACCACGTAGCATATGTATAATGGCTAAACGTAAGAGAATTTGTGAATTGAACACTTAAAGTCTTGATTTAATGAGAATGGATAATGACCTATGTCAAAGTTAGGATGTAGGGTCAAACATAGTTATCCATGCACTGACATGTGTGTTTTACGTGATTATTCGTATATGCGCAAGTCGAGTGTGCATTGACTTTTTGCAGGAGCAGCCATGTCTTAGTTTGCACCAGGAGTAGCGCGGCCGCGCCACTCCTCAGTACAAACCAAGCGCGGCCACACCACCCTGCAGTGAGATATGTTTTCTGCTAATATTTTGAGAGTTGATGCATGCCTATATTATTACATTAACCTGTAATATATGTCCAGTGTAGTATTTATGTGTCAATAAGCATGTTAATGGAAGAACCCTATGTTGGATAAGTGTTTACAACCTTAAGTCAAAATGTGATGGCAAACTATGCTCTTTAAATGTCATAGTATACTAGAAATTGATTTTCATGCTATGTGGTAACATGCATATAAGATGATAAGACTAAGAGAAGACTAGCAATATATGTTTAGTATCTACGAATTTCACCTGTGTATCATAGTAAATTAAGATAGTGGGTGTACATGTTGAAATTGTATAACAAATGTGATTATACATGAATAGGATATTATAGTTCATTGGAGTAGTATTAAGCTTTACTTTGGTAAACTACGCTTGAGGCAAGTACTCGAACCTTACTCTTTATTGAGCATTACTTGAACTTGTGTTGTAACAATCCGGAATTTTAAATTGTAATTTTTAAATATTTATTGAATTATATAAATATTTAATGGATGTTGTGACGCCCCCAAAATAGGTCCACACGACCCATTCTGAGTCGCCAGATATCATACTATAAAAATCAAATACAAACTTCATTTATACAAGTATTGAATCGTAAATGCGAGAATCGACCACACAGTTAAGCTGTGAGTTTTAATACAAATGTATGTAACTCTCATGGTGCCTTGACCACCACCTTACAATGGTACCTTACATAAAAGTACAGTCAATAACTGTTTTAGAAATTAAAATCTTTGGGAAGTGCTCAAGAAAACCTTCGTACATGGGAGGCCATGCGTCTAGGTTATGATAGATATCATATGTCCACAAAATTATCCTTGGTTGACCTAATAGTCCCCAAAGAAAAATAAGAAGATTGCTATCATCTTCTTTCCAATGGTGAGTCTTCTCTTGACATATAATTATCTCCGTTGTCTCCAAGTGAGAATTATATTTCAAATAAACTCCAAGATTATATAGGTAGTGCTCATAGATATACTCAGCAAGTGGATGTGCACAACCCTGTCTTATGATAACACGAGGTTGTATGTCATTAGACATCTTGTATGATAGTGGCAACACACCCTTCCAATGTTGGGTTTCCTCACCCTATTCGGTTCACCAAAATTAAATATCAAATGACATATACAATACGACACACTTATCTAAAGTTCTCAATAAAATTATTTCCATACTATTTAGGGAGAACCTCAACAGCTATAGACCACCGTTCTATTCTCCTGTTACCCCCGCTCAACCCAACTACACTTTTATTACCTGAAAGGAATTGTGAAGCAAAAAGGGTGAGCACAACTAACCCAGTAGAGAATATCATGACTAAAGATAATTTACATCATCAATAGACGGATATCATGACTAAAGATAATCATAAAGATAATTTATAGGGCTTCCTCGCCTTTTTCTCTCTCTCATCTCCTTCAAATAGCTGACCCCAAGGCTTGTATATATAGACGGATGGCAGCGGTACACAATGGCAGCAATTGCGGTTAAACTACTTGGTGGTGGTCGTGGTGCATCCGAGCCTCGTGGGTCACGTCGTCTCGTAGTACGTTCACTCGTGCACTGTAATGTCTGCTCGAACTTGCAGAACTTCAATCCGAGCATCAGAACGAGGTGTGCAAGACCATCTTCAGACTACTTTTGTCGAGAGTTACGCAATGACATGGGATTTGCCCTTTTTAATTCCAGGAAGATGGATCCATGACCGAAATATCATTCCCAGGTTCCCGTCAGGCAATCCGATGAGCTGTTTCGCGTAGTTTTCGTTCTGAAGTTAAGATATGAGTCTTTTGGGACTAATTTTGAATCAATTTGAGTTGACATGAGTGTATTTGATTTGAAGTGAAGTTGAGTTGGCAAAATAACCATTTTGCCCCTCCCGGGGTTATCTCCGGTTTTCGCACAGTTGTAGCGGGTTTTTCCCAGGGTTATCTCTGATATGGTTATGCTGTTAACTTTGAATGTACTCAGGGTTATCTCTGAGGTTGGCTTGACCTCCCGGGGTTAACTCCGGGGTCGCAAAATGATGTTGTAGTCCTCCAGGGTTACCTCTGGAGTGTGAAAAAGACGCTTTTGCCCTCCTGCATAGTTAGTAACAGGAAAAGAAAATTTTGAGTGTCTACAGGAACCTATTCATTTGGTAGTTGATATGATGTTTATTCATTATCATTTCAAGTGAGCATTGTTTGCTCACTCTTGCTTATATAAATATTACAGCTAAAGTTAAGAAGGTCGATGAACCTACAACCAGTAAAGGGAAATGGAAGATAAGCAAGTATTGAAGACTTGTAATGTGACGCCCCTAAAATAGGTATACATCACCCATCTTGAGTCGCCAAATACATGGTACAAAATTCAAATACAACTTAATTATACAACAATTAAAGAAATACGACAAAACATAATCTAAGAGTTTTAATAAGAATATTGTCATCTAGACAATATCCACACTCAATGGAGTCCTCATTACATTTATTATCACACTATTTAATGAAATAGTGAGGGACTACTAATGCTATCATCTCGGACCGTCACTCTCGTTCCCAGGCTCGTCCCGACTATATTCTCATTTCACCTTGAGAATAATGAAAGAAATCTTGAGCTCAACTAGCCCGATGAAATATTATGACTAAGATAATGCGAGAATAAATTTTCATTAGTCTTTAACAATATTAAACGATAAAATACAATAGACATCAAGTTTAAGCTGCGTGGAATAAGCAATCCATTAGAAGAGTCAAGTAGAGCATGATATCTAGTATTTTCTATGATTTAAAATATTTTCATCAATTTTTATCGATGAGACTCGACAATAAATAACCACATCATCGAGTCATCCTCAAGATTCACGGCCAAGGATATTCATTAAATCATCAATGGTCATGACTATCTAAGAATAATCCTTGGTCATAATCATACCAAAAGCTCGTCCCATCAATGCACTACTTAGGCTAATGAGGACTTTTCCACATCATTTGTAACATTACTGGTCATGATTATCTTGAATAATCCTCAGTCATAATCATACCAAGTCCATCTATGCACTCTGAGTCACATATGACTTTCAACATAATATAAACATGAGAATGATGACAATGATATAAGCATTAATCAAACGAAAATAAGGATAAATATTAAAGACTTTAAATTTATCCAAATATTATCAACCACTTAATAAACTCATAATATAATATTATTAATATTATAACAATATTTTCTCATTTCTTAAACTTATAAATAATTTATTTGAATTGTTTACACTATACCAATAATGCATTGAATCATTCAAAAATGCCATACTCATAAGATTTCATCACCAATAATCAAATCCCTCATCAAAAATCTGCATATACCCTATATAGGATTCCCAAGCCATAAAATCCTATTTTGCAATTTTGTTACTTCACATAACAAATTTAATTCATTTACACATAACTAGTTCATTTTCATGAAAATACCAAATCAGTCCCAAAAATATTTCTTTTCTGGGATTTAGCAGAATATAGTCCCATATTGAACATATATTTTTCTCGGAATTTTTAAAATTAATTTACTATTTTTCATATGGCCAAAACAAATTAAATATTTAGATATTTATCATAAATTGTACTTTTGTCCAAAAATTCCAAAATTTACAGGGTATACTTATGTTATATATATGTACTCCCAATAAAAATTTCACCAATTTTGGGGTTAACCACAAATAGTTATATAGGTTTACTTTTAAAATAGTCTTTTATCATAAAATCCATAACTCTTAATCTATACATCCAAAATCGTCATTTTTGGACATAATCTAGAAAACTTATCAAATTATCATTTCAATTTTTTTCAGAATTTTTGAGGGTCAGAAAAATTATGAAACTGCCCTTGGCAAAAACCCCTTTTGAATGAAAATACTATTCATATGAATACAAAGGATCATTCACCATGCATGCAGTAATCCACATAGACAGGTTATTACAACAGAATAATAAAGAATGGAATAACAGAAGAATTCACCATGCATGCGATAGACCGCACAGACATGTTATTATCAACAGAATAATAAAGAATGGAACCAGGTCATACGTAAACCGCACAGATAGGATATTCCAATAGAATAATAAAGAATGGAATAACAAAGAATTCACCATACATGCGATACACTTATGCATGTGTTATTCCAACGAGAATAATAAAGAATGGAACCAGAATTCTAGCATAATCCATACGCACGTGATATTCCAATGAATAATAAAAAAATGGAATAACAGAAGAATTTCATCATGTACGCGGTACTTCGCATAGACAGGTTATTCCAACATAATAATAAAGAATGGAATAACAGAAGCTCTCTTTATGAATACGAAAGAAATAATACCCCTTACCTCAAAAGAAGACTAGATACTGGAAAAGTGAGGTAGCAGACTTCTCTTCTTCTTTCTCTCTATAATTTCTCTCTATTATAATTGCTCTATAGCTTTAGTGAATTGGTGAGAAATGAAGGAAGAATGAGCTTATATTTATATAAAAATATAGTTTCGATAATTGCACGTTTTGGGGCTCGAAATATTACAGAATAATACCTTCCTCTTTTCCTTTATTTTTAATTTAGTCCTGCAAGTATTATTAAACTTGCACCACCTCCCGTAATAGTAAATCATGTGAATAAATAATAAATCATATGAATCAATAGTTCTAGACGTGAAAATACGAATTACAGTATAGTACCTCCATTTATACCTCCATTTTTAACTTAGTCATGCAAGTATTATCAATCTTGCACCAACTCCCCTAATAGTAAATGAATGTGAATCAATAGTACACACATGTTAACAAATAGTTATAATCATGTGAATCAATAGCAATTAATTCCTCATTTATCTGGTTAATTACCCGATTGGTCAATATAACCTCCAGACATCAATTATTATCGAAATAAATGTCGATTTTCACTAACACTAATAATTCCAACATTATGGAACTATCAATTTCATCTTTAATCAACACGAACTTATTCATCATTAATATTATAACTCACAATATTTAACAACCAGGTCGTTCCCAGGAAAGAGGGGGCTTTCCGATAAGGATTTTTCCTTATTGGTGCATGATTAGGTGACCAAACCTCTCATTGATGTAAACTTCTAGACATTGTCAATATTGCAAATAATAATATGAATAACTTTGTCGTCTCAATTATTGATTTAATAATATAAAATATTGTGACAATAATTGCATAAAACTGAGTGACTTCTCACGTAAGCATCAATAATTAATACCGTGTGCTACTATGTAGCCACGCGTATTACTATACTTTTACTATCGGTTATTTTATGATAACTTGCTTACATTGAAAATTTTTCACATATTACCCTTAACTTTAAACTTTTATCAATTTAACTATTTAACAAAATAGAAAAATTGAATACTTTAATTTCATAAAATTCGGGATCTCACAATTTCCCCTCCTTATGAAATTTTGCCCTCAAAATTTACGTACGTACCTGATATTCGAAAAGATGAGAATACCTTGCTTTCTTTTCGGATTGTACCTTCCCGGTTAGTTCCTCTATATCATGATTTTCCCATTGCTCATCTCATGTATTTCAGATATCATTCTAGAATATAGTTTCAAAACAAGGGTTAATTGACATGCCACATATTATCCCTATACTCTGACTGACAAGTTAAATACCAAATAACTTAGGTAGGTCATACTAGCGAAGGAATTCCCCGTCTCTCCCCTCCTAGTTCTTGTCTCACATCTCAGCTAGGGATCATATCCCTAAGCTTTGATACCAATTGTGACGCCCCCAAAACAGGTATACATCACCCATCTTGAGTCGCCAAATACATGGTACAAAATTCAAATACAACTTAATTATACAACAGTCGTGTGAAATACGCCAAAACATAATCTAAGAGTTTTAATAAGAATATTGTCATCTAGACAATATCCACACTCAATGGAGTCCTCATTATATTTATTATAAAAATATTTAACAGAATAGTGAGGACTACTAATGCTATCATCTGGACCGTCACTCTGTTCCCCGACTCATCCCAGCTATATTATCATTTTTTGAAGAGAACAGTGAAAGAAAGGGTGAGCTCAACTAGTCCAGTAAGAAATATTATGACTAAGATAATGCAGAATAAATTATCATTATTCTTCAACAATGTTAAACCGATAAAATACAATAGACATCAAGTTTAATCTATGCTAATGAAATAATGCAAGCCATTAGAAGAGTCAAGTAGAGCATGATATCTAGTATCTTCTATAATTTAAAATGTTTTCATCAATTTTTATCGTTGAGACTCGACAATAAATAACCACATCATCGAAGTCATCCCTACACTCACGGGCCAAGGATATTCATTAAATCATCAATGGTCATGACTATCTGCAGAATAATCCTTGGTCATAATCATACCAAAAATCGTCCCATCAATGCACTACCTACCCCGATGAGGACTTTTACCACATCATTCGTTACATTACGATCATGATTATACCGAATAATCCTCGGTCATAATCATACCAAGTCCATCTATGCACGTAAGCCAAAGATGACTTTCATCATAATATAAGCATGAGGATGATGACAATGATATAAGCATTAATCAAACGAAAACAAGGATAAATATTGAAGACTTTAAATTTATCCAAATATTATCAACCACTTAATAAACTCATAATCTAATATTATTAATATTATAACAATATTTTCTCACTTCTTAAACTTATAAATAATTTATTTCAATTGTTTACACTATACCAAATAATGCATTTAATCATTCAAAAATGCCATACTCATAAGATTTCATCACCAATGATCAAATCCCTCATCAAAAATCTGTATATACCCTATATAGGATTCCCAAGCCATAAAATCCTATTTTGCAATTTTGTTACTTCACATAACATATTTAATTCATTTACTCATAACTAGTCCATTTTCATGAAAATACCAATTCAGTCCCAAAAATATTTCTTTTCTGGGATTTAGCAGAATATAGTCCCATATTGAACATATATTTTTCTCGGAATTTTTAAAATTAATTTACTATTTTTCATATGGCCAAAACAACCGAATATTTAGACATTTATCATAAATTGTACTTTTGTCCAAAAATTCCGAAATTTACAGGGTATACTCATGTTATATATATGTACTCCCAATAAAAATTTCACCAATTTTAGGGTTAACCACAAATAGTTATATGGGTTTACTTTTAAAATAGTCTTTTCCCATAAAATCCATAACTCTTAATCTATACATCCAAAAATCGCCATTTTTGGACATAATCTAGAAAACTCATCAAATTATCATTTTAAATTTTTCCGAAATTTTTGAGGTCGAAAATTATGAAAACGCCGCAAAAAACCCTTTTGAATAAAAATACTATTCATATGAATACAAAGGATCATTCACCATGCATGCGGTAATCCACATAGACAGGTTATTCCAATAGAATAATAAAGAATGGAATAACAGAAGAATTCACCATGCATGCGATAGAATCTTATGCATGTGTTATTATCAATCAAATAATAAAGAATGGAACCGAGTCAAATACGTGAAACCGCATTTACAGACGGGATATTCCAATAGAATAATAAAGAATGGAATAACAAAGAATTCACCATGCATGCGATAGATCGCATGCAGACGTGTTATTCCAACGAAATAATAAAGAATGGAACCAGTGTCTAAAGATATCCGCATACGACGTGATATTCCAACGAATAATAAAAATGGAAATAAATAACCACATCATCGAGTCATCCTCAAGATCACGGGCCAAGGATATTCATTAAATCATCAATGGTCATGACTATACCGAATAATCCCTGGTCATAATAATACCAAAAACTGTCCATCAATGCACTACCGGCCAATGAGGACTTTTATCACATCATTTGTTACATTACGGTCATGATTATACCGAATAATCCATGGTCATAATCATACCAAGTCCATCTATGCACGTAAGCCAAAGATGACTTTCATCATAATATAAGCATGAGGATGATGACAATGATATAAGCATTAATCAAACGAAAACAATGATAAATATTAAAGACTTTAAATTTATCCAAATATTATCAACCACTTAATAAACTCATAATCTAATATTATTAATATTATAACAATATTTTCATCACTTCTTAAACTTATAAATAATTTATTTTAATTGTTTACACTTTACCAAATAATGCATTTAATCATTTAAAAATGCCATACTCATAAGATTTCAACACCAATGATCAAATCCCTTATCAAAAATCTGCATATACCCTATATAGGATTACCAAGCCATAAAATCCTATTTTCCAATTTTGTTAATTCACATAACATATTTAATTCATTTACTCATAACTAGTTCATTTTTATGAAAAATACCAAATCAGTCCCAAAAATATTTCTTTTCTGGGATTTAGCAGAATATAGTCCCATATTGAACATATATTTTTCTCAGAATTTTTAAAATTCATTTACTATTTTTTATATGGCCAAAACTACCGAATATTTAAAAATTTATAATAAATTATACTTTTGTCCAAAAATTTCGAAATTTACAGGGTATACTCCTATTATATATATGTACTCCCAATAAAAATTTCACCAATTTTAGAGTTAACCACAAAGAGTTATAAGGGTTTACTTTTAAAATAGTCTTTTCCCATAAAATCCATAACTCTTAATCTATACATCCAAAAATCGCCATTTTTGGACACAATCTAGAAAACTCATCAAATTATCATTTTAAATTTTTCCAAAATTTTTGAGGGTCAGAAAAATTATGAAACTGCCCCTGGCAGAAACCCCTTTTGAATGAAAATACTATTCATATGAAAACAAAAGATCATTCTCCATGCAAGCGGTAATCCACATAGACATGTTATTCCAACAGAATAATAAATAATGGAATAACAGAAGAATTCACCATGCATGCGATAGACCGCACAGAAAGGTTATTCTCAATAGAATAATAAAGAATGAAACCAGGTCATGCGTAAACCGCACAAATAGGATATTCCAACAGAATAATAAAGAATGAAACCAGGTTATGCGTAAACCGCACAGACAGGATATTCCAATAGAATAATAAAAAATGGAATAACAAAGAATTCACCATGCATGCGATAGACTGCACAGACAGGTTCTTCCAACAGAATAATAAAGAATGGAACCAGGTCTAGCGTGATCCGCACAGACAGGATATTCTAACAGAATAATAAAGAATGGAATAACAGAAGAATTTCACCATGTATGCGGTACTTCGCATAGACAGGTTATTCCAACATAATAATAAAGAATGGAATAACAGAAGCCCTCTTCATGAATATGAAAGAAATAATACCCCTTACCTCAAAAGAAGACTAGATACTGGAATAGTGAGGTAGCAGACTTCTCTTTTTCTTTCTCTCTATAATTTCTCTCTATAATAAATGTTCTATAGCTTTAGTGAATTGGTGAGAAATAAAGGAAGAATGAGCTTCTATTTATAGGAAAATATAGTTTCGATAATTGCAAATTTTGGGGATCGAAATATTACAGAATAATACCTTCCTCTTTTCCTTTATTTTTAATTTAGTCCTGCAAGTATTATCAAACTTGCACCACCTCCCCTAATAGTAAATCATGTGAATAAATAATAAATCATGTGAATCAATAGTTCTAGACATGTGAAAATACGAATTACAGTATAGTACCTCCATCTATACCTCCATTTTTAACTTAATCATACAAGTATTATCAATCTTGCACCAACTCCCCTAATAGTAAATGAATGTGAATCAATAGTACACACATGTGAACAAATAGTTATAATCATGTGAATTAATAGCAATTAATTGCTCATTTATCCGGTTAATTACCCGTTTGGTCAATATAACCTCCAGGCATCAATTATTATCGAAATAAATGTCAATTTTCACTAACACTAATAATACCAACACAATGAAACTATCAATTTCATCTTTAATCAACACAAACTTATTCATCATTAATATTATAACTCACAATATTTAACAACGTGTCGCTCCTGGAAAGAGGGGCTTTCCGATAAGGATTTTTCCTTATTGGCGGCATGATTAGGTGACCAAACCTCTCTCGATGTAACTTCTAGACATTGTCAATATTGCAAATAATAATATGAATAACTTTATCATCTCAATTATTGATTTAATAATATAAAATACTGTGACAATAATTGCATAAAACTGAGTGACTTCTCACGTAAGTATCAATAATTAATACCGTGTGGTACTATGCAACCACGCGTATTACTGTACTTTTACTATCGGTTATTTTATGACAACTTGTTTACTTTGAAAATTTTTCACATATTACCCTTAACTTTAAACTTTTATTAATTTAACTATTTAACAAAATAGAAAAATTGAATACTTTAATTTCATAAAATTCAGGATCTCACATGTAAACCTGTTGACTTTTGTATTGTCAGACTTTATTTTAAATCTTGTGATGTAATTATTTAATTTTCCGCATATGATGTTTGTATTTAAAGGTTAGATAACTTGGGAGATTTTATTGAACTTATTGATGTAATCCTTTAATGGGAAGGTTTATTATTAAACTTTATTATGATTGGATAGTTAGACATGAATGTTTTTATCAAGTGAACACCAAATCTGGTGGAAATGAAGTACCCGGATTTGGGGGTGTCACATGTGATATTCTTGATTATACAAGTAGAACTTTGAAAGTATAATAATTCGTAATCTAGAAATGAAATGGTTTACAAACCTTGATTCAAACAAAAATTGTTCATATATATGCTGTGAAAGAAAAGCTCGTACAAAGCCATTTAGCTTTGGCTGAGCGATTGATATTTGATCGAAAGCTATCCAAACCAAATTAATTTAGTGCGGACTCTTATAACTGAGTTGAACAACCCTCTTGGTAGGGGAATTATATATTATCGGGGAACCGACGGGCGCACATGAGAAAGACTAAATGTTATGCATGACATAGGGTACTTTAGGCTAATCACCTGTTGTACTAGTTTTTGTAGAATTATCAGTTTATTACTGTTAATTCTAGGAGAAGTTCATAGTCCTTAGTGACTGCTCCAAATTCATTACTTTGAAATCTTGAATTGATTAAGCGTTGAATATTATTGATATTTTCTGTCCATGGTGACTATTGTTGATAATCATCGATACTTCTTACTATCTTGAACTATCATTATTGATATACCCTTGAGAAATCTAAACTACATTGATTACCCTTTTTTCTATATTACTTGTTGGGAAAAATTATTGCTCATCCTTGCTTTCCTTAAAACTTTCAGTTAAGGCAGAACGTGGTGAACCCTCTGGTATGGACAAGGGTAAAGAGAAGGCTTTGGAGTAGTTATTTCTATGTTGCTAGGAATATATTATTATTTTGTTGTAGAAGAACTTATTAAGCTATGTTTAATTTAAGTTGTATTGTATTATGTATTAGTCATGTCCAAACGGTGTTTAATTATGATTAAGTTATGTAAGAGATGTTTAAGTTACGAACCCTTGGAACAAGAATAATTATGTTATAACAATGTAATTTATTCTATTATTTTGTTGTGTGAGATGTTGATTTATTATTAGAGTTAGTATGTGATAACCAAATTTGAGACAAGTGTGGTCTAAATTGGGGGGTGGGGGTGGGTCACAGTGGATGGCTCAACAACTCTTTTAACCTTAACTACAATGTTATTATGCAAGAGTGAGCAATAATTGCCCACAAGTTTAACAATAACAATAATAATAACGTGCGAGTAAACAATGGATACTGAACAAAAGAAAACTCGGCTTTTGAATCAAGACTTGAACAAGAATCAAAAGTACGTCTAAGGGTCACAAGAACATGAACTATGTCCCAGGTTATCAAGTATTTCTATTTTAAACCTTTAACAGTCATAAGACTATATGGACCTTGCTTCTCGTACTTATGGGGATCAGCCCTTAGTACCATGTATGTGCACAACAACTTAACGCTATCGCATTATATAATCCCCTGTAGCAGGGTTGTTCATCTCAACTTTGACGTTAGAGTCTGTACCAAAGGAAGTTTGATTTGGATTAGCTTCAAGGGTAATTTAAAGTTCAATAATCATCAACTAAGGATTAGTTAAATCAATAAGGAATCACTATCTATTCAAGGTTTTAATGCAATATCGAAATCAATAATCAAATCAAAGATTGTATCTCAACTATATATAATTGACTGAAAAGATTGGATCTCAATTATACACAATTGAATAAACTTTGTACAATAGAAGTAATACTTCAAAAGAATTAGAACATTTCTTTTGGAATCATGAACTTGAACAATTAAGCTTTGACAATTCGAAATAAGAATACGAAGCTTGCTCAATAATAATAAGATTTAAAAACTTGCTCAATGTAAGAATAGGGTTTGGAAACTTGCCTCGTGTGTAGATTACACGCTTACTATTCACGTTCCTCAATTTAATCCTACACACATATCATATGTATTCACAACATTCATTAGTTTCATTTATAAGTTTAGTTCCCACTTTTAGTATAACTTATTAACTTAGTTTAAGTTCTGCTCATTACCATCATTCACATATACATGAGACCATCCGGAGCCGAGCATCGACCGAAGCCAAACTCTGACCCCGAAGACACATGACGCCATCCGAAGTTGAATTCTAACCGAAGCTGATATCTGTCTTCAAGACACATGACACCATCCGAAGTCGAGTTCCAATCAAAACCGAACTCTGACTTCAAGACTCATGACGCCATCCGAAGTCGAGTTCCGACCGAAACCGAACTCTGACTTAAAGACGCATGATGTCATCTGAAGTCGAGTTCTGACCGAAGCCAAACTCTGACTTCAAGACATATGACATGACTACCTAGTATCCAATTCTGCAGTTCGCGAATGAACACAGAACATGGCCAAAACTTCACATAAACAATGAATTTAATATTACCCATGTGTTCTGAACTTAACAAAAATATTTAATGATATTGTTAGCATGCTTTCGACAACTCAAATTACATAAACAACTGAATTTGAACTCATAATTTTCATATTCTTGCCATTTTTCAAAGTATCATCAAACTTCATGAAATTACAAATTACAGTTTCGTTATAACACTAAATCAGTCCGTTTAAGTTTCGTTCTTTTTGTTTTTACATGTTTAAACATAATCATTCATCAATTTACCAATTAATATGAAATTGAAGCATGAATTTTTGTACTTGCAAGCTATATTCATGTGTTCTTACTCTATATGTGAGATCCTGGATTTTATGAAATAAAAGTATTCAATTTTTCTATTTTGGTAAATAGTTAAATTGATAAAAGTTTAAAGTTAAGGGTGATATGTGAAAATTTTTTAAAGTAAGCAAGTTGTCATAAAATAATCGGTGGTAAAAGTACAGTAATACGCGTGGTTGCATAGTAGCACACTGTATTGATTATTGATGCTTACGTGAGAAGTCACTCAGTTTTATTCAATTATTGTCACAATATTATATATTATTAAATCAATAACCGAGGTAACAAAGTTATTAATATTATTATTTGCGAAGATAACGATGTCTGTAAGTTACGCGCAAGGAGAGGTTTGGTCACCTAATTGCGCGCTTGATAAGGAGAAATCCTTATTAAAAGCCCCTCTTTCCTTGGAACGACACAGTCGATTAATATTGTGAATTATAATAAAGGTGATAAGTTTTGTTTTATTATTATTATAAATGTAATAAAATAGAAAACTTTTCATATAAAGCAGAATACTTTTATAAAGTTATTCATTTTATTAGACTATAAATAGAATATATAATATTCTATTATGTATAAATATTTACATATAGTGTTCGCATAGTGTTTGCATAGTAAAATATTTTTATATAAAACAGAATACTTTTACAAAGTTATTCGTTTTATTAGATTATAAATAGAATATGTTATATTTTATTTAAAAGATTTTGTTTTATTAGAATATTTTATTAATCTTGCATAGTAAATTAATATGGATAGTCTTTTAAAATAAATCAATCTGATAGTTCATGAATTAGTTACTATTCAGTCCATTCTTCTATAAATAGAAGCTCACTCCTTCATTATTTCTTACAAATTCACTTAAACTCTAGAGAGAGAAACTATAGAGAGAAAGAAGAAAAGTATTCTGCTACTTCACTACTCCTATATCCAGATTCTTCTAAGGTAAGGGATATTATTTATTGTAGTCGTAAGGGGTATTATTTCTTTCGTATTCATGAAGAGAGCTATTGTTATTCTATTCCTTATTATTATGTTGGAATAACCTGTCTATGCGAAGTACTGTATACATGGTGAAATTCTTCTATTATTCCATTCTTTATTATTATGTCGAAATATCCTGTCTGTGCATTTACGCATGACCTGGTTCCATTCTTTATTATTATGTTGGAATAACCTGTCTGTGCGGTATATCGCATGCATGGTGAATATCGTTGTTATTCCACTCTTTATTATTCTGTTGGGAATAACCTGTCTGTGCGGTCTATCGCATGCATGGTGAATTCTTCTGTTATTCCAATATTTATTATTCTGTTGGAATAACCTGTCTATGTGGATTACTGTATGCATGGTGAATGATTCTTCGTATTCATATGAATAGTATTTTCATTCAAAAAGGGGTTTCTTCTAGGGGCAGTTTCGTAATTTTTCTGACCCTCAAAAATTCTGGAAAAATTTGAAATGATGATTTGATGAGTTTTCTAGATTGTGTCCAAAAATGGGGATTTTTGAATGTATAGATTAGGAGTTATGAATTTTATAGGAAAAGACTATTTTAAAAGTAAACCCTTATAACTCCTTGTGGTTAACTCCAAAATTGGTGAAATTTTTATTGGGAGTACATGTATATAACAGGAGTATATCCTGTAAATTTCGGATTTTTTGGACAAAAGTACAATTTATGATAAATGTCTAAATATTCGGCAGTTTTAGCCATATGAAAAATAGTAAATGAATTTTAAAAATTATGAGAAAAATATATGTTCAATATGAGACAATATTCTACTAAATTCCAGAAAAGAAATATTTTTGAGACTGATTTGGTATTTTTCATGAAAATGAACTAAATATGAGTAAATGAATTAAATATGTTATGTGAAGTAATAAAATTGGAAAATAGGATTCTATGGCTTGAGAATCCTATATAGGGTATATGCAGATTTTTGATGAGGGTTTGATCATTGATGATGAAATCTTATGAGTATGACATTTTTAAATGATTAAATGCATTATTTGCTAATGTGTAAACAATTGAAATAAATTGTTTATAAGTTTAAGAAATGATTAAAATATTGTTATAATATTAATGATATTAGATTATGAGATTATTAAGTGATTAATAATATTTGGTTATTATTGAACTTTGGATAAATTGTATTATAAATGTTTAATATTTATCATTTATCTCATTTGATTGATTCTTTATATCATTGTCATTATTCTCATGCTTATATTATGATGAAAGTCATCTGTGGCCTATAGTGCATAGATGGACTTGGTATGATTATGACCAGGGATTATTCAGTATAATCATGACCGTAATGTTACAAATGATGTGGTAAAAGTCCTCATTGGCCTGTAGTGCATTGATGGACAGTTTTTGGTATAATTATGGTTATGGATTCTCTTCGTCCAAGGGTGCAAAGATGAATTATTTTATGGCATGATTAGGACCATTGATGAAAACATGATTATCTTTGGCCCGTAGTGCATAAATAATTCGTGGTCATGATATTAACGAATATCCTTGGCCTGTAGGGCAGGGATGATTCGATGATATGGATTAATTATTGAGCTGAGTCTTAGCAATGAAATATTAATTCATTGATGTGATATTAACGAATATCCTTGACCGTAGTGCAGGGGTGATTCGATGATGTGGATTATTTATTAAGCCGAGTCCCAACGATAAAATATTGATAATAAACTTTTAATTCGTAAAAGATAGTAAATATCATGCTCTACTTGACTCTTCTAAAATACAGTTGTATGTCTTTGGCCTGTAGTGCAAAGATGAATTGTTAATGAATATCTTTAGTCGTAGTGCAAAGATGAATTTATTAGTATGATTATGAAAGCGAAATTGTGATTTGGTATAACCATGATTTTGATGTTTCAAGTGAAGATAGGTGATGAAAATTATCTTAGATCACAGGTGCGAAGAGAATTTAGAATCACAATTATGATTATGAGTTATTCATATGATTGTGGACAGGGATTGTTGATTGATGTTACAAGGATAAAACATTATCGGTGGACTTTTAACATAGAGAAGATAATAGATCTGATGGTCTATTTGACTCTTCTAATGAATTGCTCGTTCCGCTGCAACTATGGTTGAAAAGTTTTATCATCTACCATATGTTCTAAATCTCTGATTTATTTCTGATGAAGGTTATTAATGATGTAAATTATCTTTAGTCATGATATTCTTTACTGGACTAGTTGTGCTCACCCTTTTGCTTCACAATTTCTTTCGTAATATTTGTGTAGCCAAGATTGAAAGCGAGATAATATGAGGGAATAGAACGATGGTCTATAGGCATTTGTTGAGGTTCTCCCTAAATAGTATGGAAATAAATTTATTGAGAACTTTAGATAAGTGTATAAGTATTGTATCGTCATTTGATATTTAATTTTGGTGAACCGAATAGGGTGAGGTGAACCCAACTTTGGAAGGGTGTTTGCCACTATCATACAAGATGTCTAATGATATACAACCTCGTGTTATCATAAGACGGGTTATTGTACATCCACTTCTTGAGTATATCTCTGAGCACTACCTATATGATCTTGGAGTTTGGTTGAAACATAATGTTCAATCGCAGACGGTGGAGATAGTTATATGTCAAGAGAAGACTCACCATTAGAAGGAACATGATAGTAATCTTTTCGTTTTTCTTTGGGGTCTATTGGATCAACCAAGGATAATTCTCTGGACATATGATATCTATCATAACTTAGATTCATGGCCTCCTATGTACGAAGGTTTCCTTGAGCACTTCCCAAAGATTTTAATTTATAAAATAGTTTTTGACTATACTTTTATGTAAAGTATCATTGTAAGGTTGTGGTCGAGGCACCATGAGAGTTACATATATATATATTAAAACTCACAGTTTAACTGTGGTCGTATTCTTCACGACAGTTCAACAGTTGTATAAATAAAGTTTGTATTTGATTTTTATAGTGTGATATCTGGCGACTCAGAATGGGTGATGTATACCTATTTTGGGGGCGTCACAAATGGTATCAGAGCTTAGGGATATGGTCGCTGGCGGAGATAAGAGTTTAAAATTAGGAGGGGAGAGACGAGTTATATACTTCGCTAGTGTGTGACATACCTAAGCTGAAATTGTTTACTTGAAAAGTTGACAAATTGTGATATGTCAATTATCCTTTATTTTGAAGATATATTCTAGAATGATATCTGAAATACAGGAGATGAGCAATGGGAAAATCATAATATAGAGGAAATAACCAGGAAGGTATAATCCGAAAAGAAAGCAAGGTATTCTCATCTCTTCGAACTACTAAGTATGTAAATTTCGAGGGCGAAATTTCATAAGGAGGGTACATTGTGAGATCCTGAATTTTATGAAATAAAAGTATTCAATTTTTCTATTTTGGTAAATAGTTAAATTGATAAAAGTTTAAAGTTAAGGGTGATATGTGAAATTTTTTCAAAGTAAGCAAGTTGTCGTAAAAAAATAATCGGTGGTAAAAGTGCGATGTCTGGCATTGGTTGCATAGTAGCACACGGTATTGATTATTGATGCTTACGTGAGAAGTCACTCATTTTTATTCAATTATTGTCACAATATCGTATATTATTAAATCAATAATTGAGGTAACAAAGTTATTAATATTATTATTTGCAATATTAACGATGTCTAGAAGTTCTATCAAGGAGAGGTTTTTTAAGACCCCAACTTTTATGAATAAAGATTAATTTCTCTCGAAATATATTTTTGAATATTATGGTGTGGATATGATATAATGTTATAGTTGTGGGTAATATTTACAAATTTTGTAAAGTAAGCAAGTGGTTATATAATATTCGATTGGTCGGAGAATATTCGTACGACGACACAATCATTGGTGGACCCCACAACGGAAGTATTGTCGTAGTAAGAAAACGATAGAATTATCTTTTTATAAAAATAACAATGAAATTATTCTTATTAAAAGCTGTTACTACCCGGTAGTAAAAGTACGATAATATGCGTGGTTGCATAGTAGCACACGGTATTGGTTATTGATGCTTACGTGAGAAGTCACTCAGTTATACTCAATTATTGCTACAGTAATTGTTGCATTATATCTCTCATATTATTAATTCGATTATTGTCACAGTATCATCTGCATAATATGATATATTATTAAATCAATAATTGAGATGAAAAACTTATTCATATTATTAAATTGCAATAAATCAGGGAATTTATCGGATAAATGAGCAATTAATTGCTACTAATTCACATGCTTATATAACTATTTGCTCACATGTGTGTACTATTGAATCACATTCTTATACTATTAGGAGAGTTGGTGCAAGATTGATAATACTTGCATGATTAAATTAAAGATGGAGGTATAGATGGAGGTACTATACCGTAATTCATATTTTCACATGATTATAACTATTGATTCACATGATTGAACTATTAATTCACATTATTTACTATTAGGGGAGGTGGTGCAAGTTTGATAATACTTGCAGGACTAAATTAAAAATGAAAGAAAAGTTGGAGGTATTGTCTTTGTAATTTTTGAGCCCCAAAACGTGCAATTATCGAAACTATATTTTTCTATAAATAGAAGCTCATTCTTCCTTCATTTCTCACCAATTCACTAAAGCTATAGAGCAATTATTATAGAGAGAAATTATAGAGAGAAGCTATAGAAAGAAAATCTATAGAGAGAAAGAAGAAGAGAGCTTTCTTACGCCACTATTCCAAAGATCCAGCTTTTCCGAGGTAAGGGGATTATTTATTTCAGATTCATGAAGAGAGCTATTGTTATTCCATTCTATATTATTCTCATTGGAATAACTTTGTTTATGCACAATCATCGCATACATGGTGAAATTCTTCCATTATTCCATTCTTTTATTATTCTCAATAATATCATTTGCGTGCGAATAACTCTTATGCTAGTGGGACTGAAATTCCATCATTTATTATTACATCGAATATCCCATGTCATGCATGCATTTATTGCCGGACCGGGTTCCATTATTTATTATTTTGTCGAATATCCTGTCGATGCATTTACGCATGACCGGTTTCCATTCTTTATTATTCTTGGGAATAACTTTGTCTGCAAGGTCTATCGCATACATGGTGATTTCTTCATTATTCCATTCTTTATCATTCTGCTTGGAATAACTTTTGTCTATGTGGATTATCACATGCATGGTGAATGAACATTTGTATTCATTCCTTATTAAATTATGGAAATGATCTGCATAAGTGGATTACCAAGCGTAAGCGAAAAAATCCATTTGCGCTTTCATATATTCTCTTATACTCAGTTGGTTAAAGCTTTGACTTCTATACTCCATGAAATTAGTGGAATATCCTTGATATTTGTGCTTCATCCAGTATCTTTTAATGGAAATATTCTTCTGAGCATTCTTGAATTTTTACTCCTCAAAGAAGTTTCATGTTGACAATTTGGACATTATTGAGTTCAGGATAAATTAACTTATAAATCTTTAAAATTTATTCTTGAACTTGTTTTATTGAATTATTATGTCATTGTCATCATCCTCATGCTTATATTGTGATAAAAGTCATCTTTGGCTTATGTGCATAGATGGACTTTGTATGATTATGACCAGGTATCATTCGGTATAATCATGACCTGTAATATTATAAATGAGGTGGTAAAAGTCCTCAAGAGAGCTCAGAGTAGTGCATTGATGGACAGTTTTTGGTATGATTATGACTAGAGATTATTTGGTATAGTCATGACCATGGATGATTTAATGAATATCCTTGGCCCGTAGTGCAGGGATGACTCGATGATGTGGTTTATTTGTTAAGTCGAGTCTCAACAATAAAAATTGATGAAAACTTTTTAAATGATAGAAGATAGTAGATTTTATTCTCTACTTGACTCTTCTAATGGATTGCTTGTTCCGCTGCAGTTAAACTTGAAGTCTATTATATTTTATCAGTTTAACATTGTTGAAGACTAATGATAATTTATTCTGCATTATCTTAGTCACAATATTTCTTCTTCGGGCTAGTTGAGCTCACCCTTTTCTTTCTCACCGTTCTCTTCTGTGAAATGAGAATATAATTGGGACGAAGCCTGGGGAATGGAGTGACTGTCCAGATGATAGCATTAGTAGTCCTCACTATTCTATTAAATAGTGTGACAATAAATATAATGAGGACTCCATTGAGTGTGGATATTGTCTAGATGACAATATTCTTATTAAAACTCTCAGTTTATGTTTTGTCGTATTTTACATGACAGTTGTATTATTAAGTTGTATTTATATTTTTGTACCATGTATTTGGCGACTCAAGATGGGTGATGTATACCTATTTTGGGGGCGTCACAGTTGGTATCAAAGCTTAGGGATATGATCCCTGGCTGAGATGTGAGACAAGAACTAGGAGGGGAGAGACAAGGAATTCTTTCGCTAGTATGACCTACCTAAGCTTATGTGTTATTTAATTGGTCGGTCAGAGTATTGGGATAATATGTGATATGTTAATTAACCCTTGTTTTGTTGCAGTATTTGAAAATGGCATCCGAAAATGTTGAGCTAAGCAATGAAGCACATGAGACCGTTGAGTCACCAACGATCAATGCCCAGGGTAATGTGCAACAAGAAGACAATAATCCTCATGAAAACAATAACACCGATGAAATGGTGAATGATAGGATGTTCAGAGGTTTTATGCAATTCATGTAACATCAGACGAAGGAGGCTCCTGTCCAAAATGCAGGTGGAAACACTGACAACTCTCGGACGGTCACCGCTAAGCAGTTCAAGGAGCTGGGACCACCGGAGTTTTTTGGAGAGCCAAAACCACTTAAGGCGGAGACGTGGATAAAGTAGATCAACAAGATATTTGATGTCTTGGGATTCTCCGAGGAGCAAAAGGTTCCCTTTGCCACCTTCATGTTGCGTGCAGAGGCAGATTACTGGTGGGAATCTGTAAAGCGTACATAACCTACCGCACTAAAGATGTCTTGGGAGAAATTCCAAGAGCTGTTTAATGACAAGTACTTTCCTGAAAGTATTCGGCACATGAAGGAGGTAGAGTTCATCAAGCTTGAGCAAAACAATATGACCGTGGCACAGTATGAAGTTAAGTTTGCCGAGTTATCTCGGTTTGCATCCCACTTGGTTGATAATGAGGAGAGAATGACGCGAATATTTTTAAGAGGTTTGAAACCCGAGATACGTCAATACCTTATCTCTCAGAAACTGTGTTTGTATTCAGATGTTGTGAATAGGGCTCAGTTATTGGAGCATGATAATGAGTCAACCCAACCAAGAGAGAGCAGCCGATAAGTTGATAATACCAGTGGTAGCAGTCATCGAAGCGGTGACAACAAACGTGGAGGGAATCAACCTGGCAGAAATGATAACCACTTCTGTGGTAATAATGGCCAAGATAATAGGAGTGGAAAGTTCAAGAAGAGAAGGTTCAACAAAGATGGAAAGACGTCAGCACCAGCACTCGCTGTTAAGGAAGGAGAACGACCGCCGGTCGTATGTTACAAATGTGGAGGGGAAGGACACATAAGTCCAAACTGCACGATGTAGTCCAAAGCATGTTATAATTGTGGAAAAGAAGGCCACCTAGCCCGATTTTTCCGTGCACCAAAGTCAAGTCCAACTGGGATAGAGGCATCAAAGGGGGTCCTAGACAAGACAAAACCGGTAGTTCAAGGGAGAGTGTTTGTCGTAACCTCCCAAAAAGTGAGGAATCTGAACGAGGTGATCACGAGTAAGCTAATCATAAACTCTAGAGAAATTTATACTTTATTTGATATTGGTTCTACCCATTCTTTCATTTCTCCTACTTGCGCTCAACGTTTAAATTTGACTCCGGAGAAATTAGACTTTGACTTATTTATTGAAACTCCGTTGGGAGAAACCTTCATTACATCCATTATTTATAAGTCTTGTTTGATTCAAATCAGTAACCACACGTTACCTGTCGATCTTATTTCTTTGAAAATACTTGCATTTGATGTGATTTTAGAGATTGATTGGTTAACTACTCATCATGCTAAAATCGATTGTTTTCGTAAGGTTGTTAGCTTTCATATTCCTAACCAACCTATTATATGAATTCAAGCAAATCAAACCACTAAAATCAATCATCATCATATCAAGCCATAAAGCTATTCGCTTATTGAAAAATGGATGTCAAGCTTTCTTAGCCCATGTCACTTGATTTAAATAAAAATACATCGATTTGAATGATATTTCTATTGTTAATAAATTTCTTGACGATTCCCCAAGAACTTCCCTGCCTACCCCAGAGCGTGAAATTGAATTTTGTATCGACCTTGAAACCAGACACAAAACCCATTTCCAAAGCCCCATATCGAATGGGTCCTATTGAACTTCGTGAGTTAAAACCCAACTACAGTGAATTGTTAGACATCGATTTCATTCGTCCTAAGACGCCTCCCTTGGGGTGCTCCTGTTCTATTCGTGAAGAAGAAAGATGGAAGTATGCGACTTTGTATTGATTATCGGAGTTGAATCATGTCACCATCAAAAATAGGTAATTCAAGCACCTCGTATTGATGATCTGTTTGACCAGATTTGCAAGGCGCCAAATTCTTTTCAAAGATCGATCTTCGCTCGATATCATCGCTGAAGATTAAAACCGATGACATTCCAAAGACCGCTTTCGTAACTCGAAGACGGCATTATAAATTCCTAGTCATGTCTTTTGATCGACTAATGCTCCTACGCTTTCATGGATATGATGAACCGAGTATTCAAGGAATATTTGGATCACTTTGTGGTCGCTTTATTGATGACATCCTCATTTATTCCAAAACCCGTGAAGACCATGAGCAACACTTAAGGTCGATATTTCAAAAGCTTCGTGAAAACAAGCTATATGCCAAGTTGAAGAAATGTGAGTTCGGGCTTGAGAAGTAGCATTCCTTGGGCACGTAATATCAAATCATGGAATATCCGTGACCCGCAAAGATTGAATCAATTCAAAGTTGGAGCAACCTAAGTCAAGAATCAAGTACGTAGCTTTCTTTGCTTTAGTGGGTTATTATCGGAGATTCGTAGAAGGGTTTTCTCGAATTATTACTCCATTAACGCAATTGACTAGAAAAGATTCAAAATTCGGTTGGAGTGAGGAATGTGAGAGGAGTTTTTAAGAACTCAAGAGGAGACTCATTTCAAAGACTGCTCGATAATACCATCCGCACGGAGGGATTTGTCATTTACAAAGGATGCTTTAGCAAAGGGTTAGGATGTGTTCTCATGCAACATGGGAAAGTCATAGCCTATGCCTCACGACAACTCAAAGAATATGAGAGGAATTATCCTACTCATGATCTAGAGTTAGCACCGTTGTCTTCGCACTTAAGATTTGGAGGCATTACCTATATGGAGAGAAGGTGGAGATCTATACGGATCATAAAAGCCTCAAATATTTCTTTACTCAAAAGGAACTCAACATGCAGCAACGACGATGGCTTGAGTTATTCAAAGATTATGATCATACCATCCAATACCATCCTGGAAAAGCGAACGTAGTAGCTGACGCATTGAGTAGAAGATCATATGCGGCACGAGTGCATTATTGTCAACGCAAAGGCCCATTGTGTATGACTTGGAAAGAATGGAAATAGAGTTAAAGACTCTAGGGACCCATGTGATGATGGCGAATATACGAGTGGAACCAACTTTAATCGATAAAGTTAAAGCTGCTCAAGCTACAGACCTGGAGCTGATACGTATGAGGAAGAAAGTACAAGAAGGTGCTATTCTGGAAGCAAGAATCGATGAAGAAGGAATACTTCGAGTTAACTCCAGACTTTGTGTTCCTAACGATTCTGATTCAAAGTATAAAATCATAATGGAGGCGCACAACACACCGTTTGCAATCCATCCTGGGAGTACCAAAATGTATCATGATCTTCGACATATATTTTGGTGGAGCAATATGAAGAGAGAGATAGTGATGTTTATCTCAAGGTGTCTAACTTGTCAATGAGTCAAGACGGAGCATCAAGTGCCAAAAGGTCCATCAGAAACCACTTGAAATTCTAGAATGGAAGTGGGAGCACATTACCATGGATTTCATTATCGGTCTTCCCAAGGTTTCTCAAGGCATAGATGCGATTTGGGTCATTGTTGATAGATTGACCAAGTCTCCTCATTTCTTACCGATACACGAGAAACTTATACACTTGAACGCCTTGCTAGTATGTATATAAACGAGATTATAAGATCGCATGGTATGCCAAAGATCCATAGTTTCCGATCGAGACCCAAGATTCACTTCAAGATTTTGGGTTAGTTTGCAAAAAGCTATGGGCACGGATTTACGATTAAGTTCGCCGTATCATCCTCAAACGGACGGACAATCGAGAGAGACTATTCAAACTCTTGAGGATTTATTAAGACTCGTGTGTCCTCGACTTCAAGGGAAGTTGGGACAAGTTCTTACCATCGGTGGAGTTTTCCTATAACAATAGTTATCAAGCAAGTATCGCATGGCTCCATTTGAGGCGCCAGTATGGAAGAAAGTGTCGTTCTCCAGTATGCTGGGATGAGGTGGGTGAAGCAACGTTGTTGGGACCAGATTTGGTACGTATGACTACGGAAAAGATTCAAACAATCCGACAACGTATAAAAACCTCACAAGATCGACAAAAGAGTTATGCTGATCTTCATCGAAAGGACGTGGAATTCAATATTGGAGATCATGTGTTGTTACGTGTTGCTCCATGGAAAGGAGTTACAAGATTTGGAAAGAGAGGAAAACTCAATCCTCGATTCATTGGCCCATTTATAATCCTCGAACGAGTAGGAACTCGTGGCCTATAGACTTTCGCCACCTCCAAGTATGTCTCTCGTGTTCATAACGCTTTCATATATCTATGTTACGTAAATATGTGAAAGACCCAAACCACATTATTGAATTAGAACCAGATGAGATAGAGGAAGATTTAACGTATGAAGAGTTACTTGTTAAAATCTTGATAAGAAGGATCATATTCTACGCCCAAGGTTATACCTCAAGTCAAAGTTTTGTGGAGAAACCACGATGTGGAAGAAATGACCGGGAGTTAGAATCGAGATGAAGTCAAGATATCCTCACCTCTTCGATATACCAGTAACGCATTCTAATTTCGAGGATGAAATTTCATAAGAAGGGGAGGTCAGTAAGACCCCAACTTTTATGAATAAAGATTAATTTCTCTCAAATATATTTTTGAATATTATGGTGTGGATATGATATAATGTTATAGTTGTAGGTAATATTTACAAATTTTGCAAAGTAAGCAAGTGGTTATATAATATTCGATTGGTCGGGGAATATTCGCTTTTAACAGGAATATTCGATTTACACAATCATCGGTGGACCCTATAATGGAAGTATTGTCGTAGTAAGAAAACGCATGTAATTATCTTTTATAAAATAACGTGGAAGTGTTACCGTTAAAACTATTGAACTACCCAGAGTAAAAGTAATAAAGAATACGCGTGGGTTGCATAATAAGACACCAGATTGGTTATTGATGCTTACGTGAGAAGTCACTGCTTATACTCAATTATTGGTATAGTAATTGTTGCATCATATCTCTCATATTATTGATTCGATTATTGTCATAAGATCATCCGCATTATATGATATATTATTAAATCAATAATTGAGACAACAAAGTTATTCATATTATTAAATTGCAATATTTACAATGTCTAGAAGTTCTACCAAGGAGAGGTTTGTCACCCTAATCATGCTACCAATAGGGAGAAATCGTTATTGAAAGCCCCTCTTTCCCGGGAACGACACGTTTGTTAAATATCAGAGTTATAATATTAATGATGAATAAGTTCGTGTTGATTAAAGATGAATTTGATAGTTCCATTGTGTTGGGATTATTAGTGTTAGTAGTAATCAACATCTATTCTGATGATAATTAATGTCTGGGGGTTATATTGATAAATCGGGGAATTTATCGGATAAATGAGCAATTAATTACTACTAATTCACATGCTTATATAACTATTTGCTCACATGTTTGTACTATTGAATCACATTCTTATACTATTAGGGGAGTTGGTGCAAGATTGATAATACTTGCATGATTAAATTAAAGATGGAGGTATAGATGGAGGTACTATACCGTAATTCATATTTTCACATGATTATAACTATTAATTCACATGATTGAACTATTATTCACATTATTTACTATTAGGGGAGGTGGTGCAAGTTTGATAATACTTGCAGGACTAAATTAAAAATGAAAGAAAAGTCGAGGTATTGTATCTATAATTTTTTGAGCCCCAAACATGCAATTATCGAAACTATATTTTTCTATAAATAGAAGCTCATTCTTCCTTCATTTCTCACCAATTCACTAAAGCTATAGAGCAATTATTATAGAGAGAAATTATAGAGAGAAGCTTATAGAAGAAAATCTATAGAGAGAAAGAAGAAGAGAAGCCCTCTACGCCACTATTCCAAAGATCCAGCTTTCTTCCGAGGTAAGGGGGGATATTTATTTCAGTATTCATGAAGAGAGCTATTGTTATTCCATCCCTTATTATTCTCGTTGGAATAACCTTTATTTATGCAAAGTACCACATACATGGTGAAAATTCTTCTTCGTTATTCCATTCTTCATTATTATGTTGAATAACCTATATATAAGCACCGATACATGGTGAAATTCTTCTATTATTCCGCTTCTTTATTATTCTCGTTTAATATCCTGTCTTATGCGCTACGCCGACAATTCCATCATTTATTATTCTCGTCTTTATTAATATCCTATCTCATTCAAGGCATTTACGCCGACTGGTTCCATTATTTATTATTTTGCCGTCAATATCCTCGCATGCCGATTCGCATTTACGCATTCTACTGGTTTCCATTCTTTATTATTACTCCATTGGAATAACTCGTATGCAACTTGTCCAAGCCTATCGCATACATGGTGATTTCTTCATTATTCCATTCTTTATCATTCTCGTTGGAATAACTCGCCTATGTGGATTATCACATGCACGGTGAATGAACATTTGTATTCATTCCTTATTAAATTATGGAAATGATCTGTCTAAGTGGATTATCATGCGTGGCCGATTTAAAATCCATTTACGCTTCATATATTCTCTTATACTCAATTGGTTAAAGCTTTGACTTCTATACTCCATGAAATTAGTGGAATATCCTTGATATTTGTGCTTCATCCAAAGATCTTTAAATGGAAATATTCTTCCGAGCATTCTTGAATTTTTACTCCACAAAGAAGTTTCATGTTGACAATTTGACATTATTGAGTTCGTGATAAATTAACTTATAAATCTTTAAAATTTATTCTTGAACTTGTTTTATTGAATTATTATGTCATTGTCATCATCCTCATGCTTATATTGTGATAAAAGTCATCTTTGGCTTATGTGCATAGATGGACTTTGTATGATTATGACCAGGTATCATTCGGTATAATCATGACCTGTAATGTTATAAATGAGGTGGTAAAAGTCCTCAGTAGCCTGTAGTGCATTGATGGACAGTTTTTGGTATGATTATGACTAGAGATTATTTGGTATAGTCATGACCATGGATGATTTAATGAATATCCTTGGCCCGTAGTGCAGGGATGACTCGATGATGTGGTTTATTTGTTGTCGAGTCTCAAATGATAAAAATTGATGAAAACTTTTTAAATGATAGAAGATAGTAGATTTTATTCTCTACTTGACTCTTCTAATGGATTGCTTGTTCCACATTAGCTTAAACTTGATGTCTATTATATTTTATCGCTTTAACATTGTTGAAGACTAATGATAATTTATTCTGCATTATCTTAGTCACAATATTTCTTACTGGGCTAGTTGAGCTAACCCTTTTCTTTCACCGCTCTCTTCGTGAAATGAGAATATAGCCGGGACGCAGTCTGGGAACTGGGAAGATATGATAGCATTAGTAGTCCTCACTATTCTATAAATAGTGTGACAATAAATTTAATGAGGATTCCATTGAATATGTAATGACAATATTCTTATTACCTTCGATTTATATTTTGTCGTATTTTACGATAGTTGTATTATTAAGTTGTATTTGTATTTTTGTACCATGGATTTGGCGACTCAAGATGAGTGATTTATACCTATTTTGGGGGCATCACAGGTTTGGTCACCTAATTGCTGCTTAATGGAGAAATTTGTCGAAAGCCCTTTTACACGACACAATTGATTAATATTGTGAATTATAATAAAGGTGATAAGTTTTGTTTTATTATTATTATAAATGTAATAAAACAAAGAACTTTTTATATAAAATAGAATACTTTTATAAAGTTATTAAGCTTTATTATACTACAAATAGAATATATAATATTACATTATGCATGAGTGGTAGATGTATAGTACCATATTAAATCTTTTTATATAAAAAATGAATACTTTTATAAAGTTATTCATTTTATTAGATTATAAATAGAATATGTTATATTTTATTTAAAAGATTTTATTTTATTAGAATATTTTATTAATACTACATAATAAATTAATATGGACAATTCGTTTAAAAGTAAATCAATCTGGACCGTTCATGAATTAGTTACTATTCAGTCCATTCTCCTATAAATAGAAGCTCATTCCTTCATTATTTTCTTACGAATTCACTAAAACTCTAGAGAGAGAAACTATAGAGAGAAAGAAGAAAAGTATTCTGCTACTTCACTACTCCTATATCCATATTCTTCTAAGGTAATGGATATTATTTGTTGTAGTCGTAAGGGGTATTATTTCTTTCGTATTCATGAAGAGAGCTATTGTTATTCTATTCCTTATTATTATGTTGGAATAACCTGTCTATGCGAAGTACTGTATACATGGTGAAATTCTTCTATTATTCCATTATTTATTATTATGTCGAAATATCCTGTCTGTGCGTTTACGCATGACCTGGTTCTATTCTTTATTATTATGTTGGAATAATCTGTCTGTGCGGTATATCGCATGCATGGTGAATATCATTGTTATTCCACTCTTTATTATTACATTGGGAATAACTTTATGCATGCAGATCTATCGCATGCATGGTGAATTCTTCATTATTCCATTCTTTATTATTACATTGGAATAACCTGTCTATGTGGATTACTGTATGCATGGTGAATGATTCTTCGTATTCATATGAATAGTATTTTCATTCAAAAAGGGGTTTTTGCCAGGGGCAGTTTTGTAATTTTTCTGACCCTCAAAAATTCTGGAAAAATTTGAAATGATGATTTGTTGAGTTTTCTAGATTGTGTCAAAAAATGGGGATTTTTGAATGTATAGATTAGGATTTATGAATTTTATAGGAAAAGACTATTTTAAAAGTAAACCCTTATAACTCCTTGTGGTTAACTCCAAAATTGGTGAAATTTTTATTGGGAGTACATGTATATAACAGGAGTATATCCTGTAAATTTCAGATTTTTCGGACAAAAGTACAATTTATTTTAAATGTCTAAATATTCGGCAGTTTTAGCCATATGAAAAATAGTAAATGAATTTTAAAAATCATGAGAAAAATATATGTTCAATATGGGACTATATTCTACTAAATTCCAGAAAACAAATATTTTTGGGACTGATTTGGTATTTTTCATGAAAATGAAGTAAATATGAGTAAATGAATTAAATATGTTATGTGAAGTAATAAAATTGGAAAATAGGATTCTATGACTTGGGAATCCTATATAGGGTATATGCAAATTTTTGATGATGAATTTGATCATTGATGATAAAATCTTATGAGTATGACATTTTTGAATGATTAAATGCATTATTTGATAAAGTGTAAACAATTGAAATAAATTGTTTATAAGTTTAAGAAATGATTAAAATATTGTTATAATATTAATGATATTAGATTATGAGATTATTAAGTGATTAATAACATTTGGTTATTATTGAACGCTGGATAAATTATATTATAAATGTTTAATATTTATCATTTATCTCATTTGATTGATTCTTTATATTATTGTCATTATTCTCATGCTTATATTATGATGAAAGTCATCTCATGGCTGTGTAGTGCATAGATGGACTTGGTATGATTATGACCGAGGATTATTCTAATATAATCACTTGGTAGTAATGTTACAAATGATGTGGTAAAAGTCCTCGTTGGCTGTAGTGCATTGATGGGCGATTTTGAGTATGATTATGGCTATGGATTCTCTTAGTCGAAGGGTGCAAAGATGAATTATTTTATGGCATGATTAGGACCGTTGATGAAAATACGATTATCTTTGGCCCGTAGTGCATAAATAATTCCCGGTCATGATATTAACGAATATCCTTGGCCTGCAGGGTAGGGATGATTCGATGATATGGATTAATTATTGAGCTGAGTCTCAATAATGAAATATTAATTTATGGATGTGATATTAACCAATATCCTTGACTGTAGTGCAGGGGTGATTCGATGATGTGGATTATTTATTAAGCTGAGTCTCAACGATAAAATATTGATAATAAACTTTTAATTCGTAAAAGATAGTAGATATCATGCTCTACTTGACTCTTCTAAAATACAGTTGTATGTCTTTGGCCTATAGTGCAAAGATGAATTGTTAATGAATATATTTGACCGTAGTGCAAAGATGAATTTATTAGTATGATTATGAGCAGAAATTGTGATTTGGTATAACCATGATTTTTGATGTTTCAGGTGAAGATAGGTGATGAAAATTATCTTCGTCCTGGGTGCGAAGAGGAATTTAGAATCACAATTATGATTATGAGTTATTCATATGATTGTGGACAGGGATTGTTGATTGATGTTACAAGGATAAAACATTATCGGTGGACTTTTAACATAGTGAAGATAATAGATCTGATGGTTTATTTGACTCTTCTAATGAATTGCTCGTTCTGCTGTAACTATGGTTGAAAAGTTTTATCATCTACCATATGTTCTAAATCTCTGATTTATTTCTGATGAAGGCTATTGATAATGTAAATTATCTTTAGTCATGATATTCTTTACTGGGCTAGTTGTGCTCACCCTTTTGCTTCAAAATTCCTTTTAGGTAATAAGAGTGTAGCCGGGTCGAGTGGGGATAACAGGGGAATAGAACGGTGGTTTATAGCTGTTGAGGTTCTCCCTAAATAGTATGGAAATAAATTTATTGAGAACTTTAGATAAGTGTGTCGTATTGTATACGTCATTTGATATTTAATTTTGGTGAACCAAATAGGGTGAGGTGAACCCAACTTTGGAAGGGTGTTTTGCCACTATCATACAAGATGTCTAATGACATATAACCTCGTGTTATCATAAGACAGGATTGTGCACATCCACTTGCTGAGTATATCTACGAGCACTACCTATATGATCTTAGAGTTTATTTGAAATATAATTTTAACTTGGAGACAGTGGAGATAGTTATATGTCAAGAGAAGACTCAGCATTGGAAAGAAGATGATAGTGATCTTCTCGTTTTTCTTTGGGGTCTATTGGATTAACCAAGGATAATTCGGTGGACATATGATATCTATCATAACCTAGACGCATGGCCTCCCATGTACGAAGGTTTCCTTGAGCACTTCCCAATGATTTTAATTTCTAAAATAGTTTTTGACTATACTTTTATGTAAAGTATCATTGTAAGGTTGTGGTCGAGGCACCATGAGAGTTACATACATTTGTATTAAAACTCACAATTTAACTGTGGTCGTATTCTTCACTACAGTTCAACAGTTGTATAAATAAAGTTTGTATTTGATTTTTATAGTGTGAGATCTGACGACTCAAAATGGGTGATGTATACCTATTTTGGGGGCGTCACACTATAGGCTATAAAACTCCAATTAAACACAATTATATGGATTTGATTATTCTAAAACACATATAAATCATATATAATTGAACTATTCATGCTAATATACATCTAATATCAAGTTTTTAACAAATACCTCATGAATTTCAGTTAACAGAGAATTTAATATACATTCATGGAGAAAAAAACTTAAAAACACGAATTGAAACTTGGGATTAAGAATTTACTTTTGATTGTTTGTTTAGATTTCTAGAATATGAAAGAAAACTTCTTAATTCTCCACCTTTTTCTTCTTCAATCTCACAGATTCTCTAATTTTTCTCTCTTTTCTCTCTGTATTCTCTAACTAATATGATATAATGAAGTCTGATAATAGTATATATTACGTACACAAAATAACTGGTGAAATCATGGGCAGTAGTTAAGCGCAACAGGGAATTAACTGTTCCCATGTTCCTTAGGTCATGTTTGGCTAGCACCAAATTATCTCCTTTCTCATTATTTTAGTTAATTTATTTATTATATAGTTTATTTGTCACACTTTAATTAATCAATTAATATTATTTAACTATATTAAATAAAAGGAAATATTACCCATTAAATCACCTCATCACATAATTAAAATTCTTATTTATTATTTATCAAATAAATAAACCTCTAATTAATTATTAAATTAATTAGGACAACATTAAAATCATTTGACAACTCATTTACTTTAATTATCTCAATTAAATTCTCACTTTGATCTATAAAATTATTCCACATTAATTTAATTAATGTGTTACACTTAATTAAATTAATCTACCATAATTCCATCAAATAATTATTTAACTCAATAAATAAATCAGCAAAATATTTATTTAATTTAATAAATATTTAAAAATTAATTACAAAAGTCTTGTTCGTCACAATCTCTAACCCTAACTTTATTTGACCAAATTCCTAAACCTTACTTCTTTACATTGAGCAAGTTCTTTAGCCTATCTTGTTATTATTACACAAGTTTCCGAACCTTACTTTTATATTAAGCAAGTTCTTGAAATCTATTGAGCAAAGTTTTAAATCTTGTTTCCTTGTTGGAAATTGTAACCTTAGCTTACCATTTTGTTTGAGTAAGGTTTATTATATCTTTTTAATTCTTTGAACTTTATTCTTAAAACATGAATTTGTTGCTTTAAAATATTCATTTATGGTTCATAACTACTTTGTATTACGTTGTTGTTGAACCTTTATATTTTCATTGAACTTTTGATTCAACTAATCCTTAGTTGATGTATGTCGAACTCTAAATTTTCCTTGAAACTTATTCAAACTAAACTTCCTTTGGTGCGGACTCGTATATTAAAACTGTGATGAACAACCCAATTATAGGGGATTATTTACGCGAAAACGTTAAGATGTTTGTGCAAAATACATGGTACGAAGGGCTGATCCCCCTAAGTACGAGAAAAAGGTCCATATAGTCTAAAGACTGTTAAATATTTAAGTAGATAAAATTATAATCTGGGACATAGTTCATGGTCTTGTGACCCTCAGATGATATTCTATATCATTTCTTGATTATCGATTCTAGAAAATGTTATTCAATTCAGTCAAGCTTATTCATTGTCAGTTATTATTTTTAAGTGAGCATTTTTTTTGCTCACTCTTGCATATATATAACAATTGCAACTAAGATTGAGAAGGTTGACGAACCAACCACTAGCAAAGGAAAAGGAAAGACGAACAAGTGTTGAAGACTTGTTAATTTATTGAGACTTATGTTTTTCAGACTTGGTTTTAATTGTGATGTAATTATTTAATTTTCCGCATTTGATGAATGTTTTAAGGTTAGATAACCTGGGATTTATTTGATTTAATTATGTAAACCTTTAATGAGAAGATTTATCACTTCAATTTTATTTAATTTGGGTAGTTATAAATGAATGTTTAAATAGTGAACACCAAATCTTGTGGGAATGAAGTACCCGGATTTGGGAGAGTCACAAGTTGGTATCAAAGCTTTAGGTTATGAACCTTAGGTGGGAGAAAAACCTTAGGAAGTAACCTTATAGGAGATTGTAAAGATAAAGATAGTAGTGATAAACTCTTATTGAGTTTTAAGGAAGAAATAATAAAACACTCTATGTGTTTATGTGGTTGCAACCTATGTGCTAAGATTAGGGGTGAGCATGAATGCGGTTTTAAGTCATAAACCGCACTTTTGAAACCGCTTAAATGCAGTTTAACAAATCCAAAACCGCACACAAAACCACTTGTAATTGGTGTGGTATGGTTTTAAACTGTGCGGTGCGGTTTCTATTGTTGCGGTTTCTATTGTTGCGGTTTCGGTTCCAAAACCAATTGAAACAACAAAAATGTCCAAGCATTCAATAGAATTTAACACAGACACATCGAGAAATTAACTTAATGACAGAGTCGACAATGAGAATTATATCAAGTATAGAACCATATATAGCTCATTCTACCAAACATGTCAAATTCATCATCAAATTATATAATAGTGAGACACATAAAATAGTTTTAGCTTATAATAAAGGAATGATGTTGTAAAAACTAAAACATACGCTATATAACACAATGGAGACCATATATTCGATAACAAGCAAGAATGTTTATTTAATTCCCCAAAAATTAAAAATATATACTGGAGATAGAATGAAATTTTATCTTATATATTGTAGGGAGGACTTATAGAATATAATCCTAACTATATCTAATTTGAACAATATTCTATTAGACTATTACTACTATAGTATAGACCTTAACCAATGCATCAAGTGCTCGAACCAACGAATTTGGCCCCTCACCTATAAGCCCCTCTAGTAACGCATCAAACAAATCCGAAATTCAAAAACCCAAATGCTCAATTTTTTACTTTATAACCTCTAATCATCTTCTTTCAATTGGTGAAAAAATGACAATGCAAGACTGGGGTTTTTTTCTGAGCATGTTCAAGTGAAAAGTAACTTTAGAATTTACTAGAGATAATACATATATAGACACACATGGTACGATTTTGGTTTTATGCGTGCGGTTTTGGCTAGTAACCAAACCGGAACCGTAATTTTGGTTATTCAACTCACCTAAAACCGCCACATACGTCGGAACCGTTGGTGCGGTTCATGCAATTTTTGGTGCGGTTTCAGTTCTAATTTGGTTACTTGCTCAGCCCTAGTGCTCGTGAGTGTCGAGTAGTGTCGGTTAGTAATTAAAAATTTGTTATCAGGATGGCTAATGTAATGATCGAGAAATTTATAATTTAATTTAAATATTTATTGAATTAAATAAATATTTTAAATAAATTTATTTATTGAGGAAAATAAATAATTGATGAATTGTGGTGAATTAATTTAGTAAATCGAATTGGTTAATGTTAATTAAATTGAGTAATGATAATTTTATTTGAAGGATTTAATTTAAGAAAATAATTAAATTAAATCAATTGCTTAATATTTAAGAAAATAATTAAATTAAATGAATTATTTTTAATATTAAAGGAAATAAATAAATAAAATAAAGTGACGTTTCTAATTTATTAATTAAATTAGATATATAATTATTATTTAATTATTTGTTAAGCATAATTATAATAAGAATATAATTATTATAATTATAAATTATAAGCTATTAAAATGGGTTACATGTGTGACAAGTGTAACTATATAATATAATAATAATCTAGTTGGGGGTTTATGTGTTTAGCCAAACAAGGCCTTGTGGCCTTTGGCTTATTCAACTGACGCAAACTTTTTATATTTTTACCTGACGTTAGAGGGGGAAGTGGGAGTCAGTTTATAATTCCTACGCGTCTATTTTTTTTCTAAGGCTAAGTTCAGAGAGAAGGAAACACAGAGTGTTGAGAGAGAGCTTGGAAGAAGAGAACACAGTGATATTGGAGGGTTAGAGAAGAAGGGTTTTGGGGAAAGGATTTCTCTTAATTTAGCTATCATACCATCAAAAATTCAAGGTATAAACTATTCCTATTTTTATTTTTTGTTTTGGTAGTATATGTAGATATCTTCTTGGTATGATTTGGAAATCACGTCAATTATGATAGATATATGTGCATATAGTTTTGCAAAATCTGCAATCGTCATGTATACTTGATACTTGTTGATCAAATTCGTGAGAAATTGGTGTGTAGGAAAGAAATTGAAATATCAGTGGTATTGTTCTTATAATATGGCTTAGAAAGTACAAATTTTCATGATCAATACTTGTTATAATCTGTAATTTGTTGGTGGATTGTGATAATATGTTAAGAAACGAAAGCAATGTAGTTTAAATCATGTCCATTGATTAAGAAATGAATTCGTGGTAATCGAAAAGTGTAAAAATGGAAGAAATTTGGAAAAACTATGGTTTTGATTTCTCAAAATGATGCATTTGTGATGTTTTTGTATATAGAATGGTGTATAGCATGCTTAACTAGGATATTCCAAAGTTCTAGATGTTGAAGTTGGGTGATTTTCTGTGGAATTGGGATTTTTTTGGCCTATAACTGAGTCTAAGTTCGCGTTCTACAAAACTAAAACTAGTGCATCGCTTGCAAGATCGTCTCTGGCGTTATTGCTATCGCGTGGGTGCGCTATATATAAATGGCCGCTGCAAGGCCTACATCGCCCCTTGCGTGTTGTAATTAAGTGTAAAAATCAAGCGCAATACCACCAATGGGTCACTCGCAACCAGTCTTTGAAATATTAACAACATAGTTTGGAAATTGTTAACTTAACATAATTTAATGGTTTGTAAAGGACCTAAAACATGTTACAAGGTATAGTAGTGTGTTGTAATCACAACGCCAAAATTATAGATTATGAATTAGTAAGTTGTGAAAGTTCATAATGTGATGTTACTTGAATTGGAATTGTTTTACAATTACCATGTCGTATACGATGATATAATTGAGAATTCAGTTTCGTGTTACATGAATGAGTAAGATAATCAAGTCCTTAGTTAAGGATTATAGACTTGATTAAAATGAAAACTAAACTAATGAAATAGATGTTAATGTAACTAAATGTTGTTGCGATTTCAATGATATATGTAGGATAATTGGCAAATATTATTACTTGTGTAGCTTACATACAAGGCAAGTTTCTTACCCTAAACTTTCGTTGAGCAAGTTTCCTAACTCTACTTTGTGATTATTGAGCAAGTTTATTTACTCTATCTCAATTACAATTACGCATGTTGCATAGCTATGCTATCTTTAAGTCAAGCAATCTATTTATTCATAAATTTTACATTGAAGTTAAGCAAGCCTATTGATTCTATCTTGTGTATGATTGTACAAGCTCTTGTAACCTAATTCGTTACATCGAGTGAGTTTTACTTTCCTTATTATCATTCGAAGCATATATTGTTCTAATACATTGATTCAAAGAGGATTGTTCTAAATCTTCTGAATATAGCGCTTTGCATGTATATCATGTTTACTTAATTACATATTGTTGTTATTCAATCTTTGACTTTGATAACCTTGTTCAAAGCTTTATTGTTGTATTAAACCTTCAAGTAGTAAGCAAACCTTTATTGGTTGAATTAATCTACAATCGAATAGTGTTCTAAAATTCTAAAAATACTAATAAGTTAGTTCCGAGCTAAACTTTCTTTAGTGCGGAAATTCTAAATTCAAGTTGAGACGAACAACCCTAGCATAGGGGATTTTGTACGTGTAACATTTAGATGTTTGTGCACAGTACATGGTACAAAGGGCTGATCCCCCTAAGTACGTTAAAGAGGGTCTGTATAGTCTAAAAGACTGTTAAGGTTGAGGTAATAATACCTAAATACCAGAGACATAGTTCGTGGTCTTAAGACCATCAGATATTGATTTCGAACTTGTTTTCTATTTTGATTCGTAGAACAAGTTCATTATAATTTCATTGTTCATTCTCATGTTGTTATCATTGTTACTTCCTATATCAGTGAGCAATTGTTTGCTCACTCTTGCATTTAACACTGCAGCTAAAGTTCAAAAAATTGATGAGTCGTCTACTAGCAAAGGAAAGGGCAAGATGTCCAAGTGCTAAGGATTTATTGAATGTTGTTAAATATTTTACTTTATGAGACTTGTTTTAATATGTGATGTATTCCGCAAACTTATGTAATAATTTTAAGGTTAGATTACCTGGGATTTATTTTGAGATTATGATGTAACCCTTTAATGGGAAAGATTATTGTTTTAAGTTATTTAAATTATGTCTTTATCCTTTGATTATGGGTAGTTAGATGTAACGTTTTGGATAGTGAACACCAAATCCTATGAGAATGGAGTACCTGGATTTGGGGGTGTCACAGCTAATGTGGGAGAATCCAGTCAGGCTAGGGAGGAGGGACCTCAGATGCCTAGAAAGGAAGAGCCTCGAGATGTTCAAGTAGTCCAGGGAATGACTAATGCAAAATTCATACAATTCAATTATCGACTTTCAGGCTTCCCATCATGTTAATAACACGAAAAGAAGGTCAAACTTTCTATTTTACATCATTATTCGATGTTAAACTTAATAAAATGCCAAAATTCATAATAATTTAAACTTTTCTATCTTCTTTCTACTTTAATTCCCTTAAATAATCAAAACCTTTATCATCTACATTAATTTTTGAATCAATTTATTTTATGATTTTATTTCATCATCAGTTATTATATAGAATCTTACATTTTAAATCGATAACCTTTACATATCGATAACTCAAAACTTGACAGCTTTATCATTACATAATCATTGTAACTTATCAAGTACATTTCTCAAAACCTTTATCTTTACCTACCTTTAAACCATACTTAGCTTATTACTCACCTTATCGAGAGTTAATAAATAAAACTTACATCCGTGTTCAATACCCTTTCATACAATAAACAAAACTTAAACTTTATAACTCAACATCTATTAAACATCATACATTATTCTAACCCTAAACATGGTTCAAATAATAATAATTCAAATTAAAGTGTATAAATCTTCAAGTATCACATCCGATTCATGTCTTTCAAGTAGCACATAACTTTACCTTGAATCTTTAACTTTTAAAAAAGTGGTTATTTGCAAGGTTGAGCTCGATAACCAAACAAAATCTAACATTTTCATGCATCACGTAGCACATAATAACATGCTCAATATATATCTCATAAACATTGGACTAACATAACATACATGCTATAGTTCATATATAACAAGTATAAAGATTGAGTTTTACTTACTCAATCATTCATGCTTTACTCAATCAACGTAGTCATAAATTGATTTTAACATTTCATACTTTCAACATATATATATACATATCATGCTATTTTTATTAAAGATTTAAAACAGTTAATCATCAAGTTCACATAGCAAATAGGAACTGCAAGACTTGTCTTGATCGTTGTTTACCAATAACAAATTAACAGCTTACAACTATCTGCACTTCACCTGCCCTACACAATTATATAATCATTCACATTAACTATTAGTCACATAGCAATGCATAGTAGTTGTAATGTAAACTTTACTCTATATCTCATAACCCTTCTTATTAATCAATACACAATGTTCAATTTGATTGTGTTAACTTTTACTTATATCTCACTATATTTTCTTAGTACTCAAAGTTCATTCAAGTGTTTAAGTCTTGCTAGGAATCATTATTGGTTTTATATTAAACCCATTTCATATCTTATAATATTCATTTCTTTTGACTTAAAACACTTTTTACGCTTCATTAACATTTGTTACTTACGTTTTCACGTTCATTCGTCACACGCCATTTTGTCTCTCTTGTGTATGCTTAGTATGCTTATACAACTTATCTAATACATCATTTATTAATGTTAAGCATCATTATGTTTACTAACATTCATGTTTTATAACTTAGAACAACATCTTTTATCGTCGTAAGCACTACACTTTGCATACGCGCATATGCCCGACGCCTCCGATTGTCCCCAAAACACAATAGTCCTAAAGATGACCATTTTTACCCCTGTTCCCGACCTCAAATTGAAAAACTTAAAGAATAAAAGTTGTAGGTCTATTCGTCCTCGTTCCGGATCATCTTGAATCGCCTCAATCGGAGTTCGTATGAAAACGTTATGCCTATTTTACTAAAATAGGTCAAAACAGTCACACCTGACACACTTTGGGCGCAGCTGCGCCCAATTAAGCCTTGGCACAAGATAGCAAGCTGTGCCCTAGAGGGCATCCCCAAATGACTTAGGGCACAAGCAGCACAATGCAATATGCCTCGCTAGCGTAAATCGGGACTCTAAGTTCATTGTTCTTGCGATTTTTGACACTTTTCTCCTACTAATCTTCATAACTTGAGTTATACACCTCCAAATTAGTCCGTTTTCGATTCTATGGATTTGTAATTCATAGAAATACAACACACTAGATTTATAAAAATTTATAGAAACACAAACTAGCCTAAATTTTGACCCAAAACTCATGTTCATACTAAACTTTCATGTTTTAACATGTTTAGCGAATGCATTCACTACGAATTCGTTTCTTAACCAAATTGATTCATTCAACTTGCGTTCTTTTTTTTCTTATCATATTAGCATATTTTAGACTCAATTTATAGTTTAGTTCACAAACTAACTACCAATTTTTGTACTTTCTCAAGCCATATACATAACCATATACACCATATATGAATTTGATTTTTTTTTTGAAACATAATTAGCACACTAATTCCTTTGCTAGATGCTAATTCTAACAACACAAATACACAATAAACTCAATAATTCAGTTTGTATAACTAACAATTCATCAAACATGCAATTTATAGAAAATTTTGAAAGTTTGAGAACATGAACTCTTTTTATAAACATAAACTCAAGGTTGAGAGGTTATACCTTCAATTTCTTGGAGATAATCATTGATAAAACACAAAGAATTTCTTTGGAATCACAAAAATTCTCTCTCAGTTTTCTCAAACTCTCTCAAACTTCTCTCAAAAACTCTCTCTTCTCTTCTTCTTCTTAGGAATTTAGGCCAAACCTTTTCACGTAACATTAAACCAACGCAAAAATAAATAAACTAAACCCAAACGCCTAAAAAATCGACGTTTTATTAAATATAATAATGATATATCGCTTATAAAATTTAATATATTTATTTATATTTATATTATTATTTAATTCAAATTAAAATTCAAAAGCCATAAGGCTTTGTTTGGCAAAACACTTTTTAAAATAAAGACTTAATATCCTTAAGCCTTGTTTGGTAAATCCATTTAAAACTACTTTAATTTATTTTAATAAATCATTTATACTATAGTTTATTGTCCCACATTATTTATTTGGATTTTCATATCCAATCTTAGTTAAATAAATAAAACTAATTACCACAAAATTATAATTTTCATTATAATTTTACTTAATAAATTAACATATCACTTTAATTACTAAATTAAATTAAGACAACATTCTAGCAAACTATATAATCCTTAACAACTCTCTAATTTAGTTATTAAGTTAAATTAGAGTATTATCTCATAAATTTAATTCATCACTCTTTTATCTTAATTAAGTTAATTTCTATAACTCATGAATTATTTACTTACTAATAAATAATCCAACAAATATCTACTAAACAACAAACACATCAATTAAAAATATTTATTTAATTCAATAAATATTTGAAATTATAAATAAAATTCTGGATTGTTACATCTTTCCCACCTTATAAGGATTCCGTCCTCGGAATCACCGAAACCCTACCTTACTCAGGTTTTCATCAAATCTCTTTTAAAAAAAACTTTAAAAAAATTTTATCGTTAAATAACTTCAACACATTACCTTAATATAGGTTTTATATTTTTTGTTCCTCATAACATTTACTTAGACTTAACTATATTTGAGTATTACATATTCTTTGACCCGTTCATTATCTTTCTCTAAGGATCATTATCATGTACTAGATTCTCAAAATCTCGGGACATTACACTCACCCCTTCTTCTACAAATTTCGTTCTTGAAAATTTATTTAGTACTCTTCATTCATTCAATCTATCAAAAGAGATTTTATGTTAATACTTTATTCATTCATTGGGTTCTATAACCACTTTCTTTCCACAAAGATCTTTCTACAATTATTAAACTTTTCTATTAAAAGTTTTACATTATTCTTTGATAACTCATCTCCTTCTCATTTCAAAATTTCTTTTCTCACTTATTCAATATATTCATCATTCAGTGTCGCATTCTACGACTTACTTCTTTCTAAGGAATATCATCCTTACCACATTCGCCTTTTAGAATAGCAAGAATCTTCCACAATTGCTCAATAATTGGGAAGCAGTATGAATAACTCAGGAATTTAAAAGATTCCAAATCATGCTGAGGGGTCACAAGACCTTGAACTACGTCCACGGTTATAAGTATTTCTTTCAACTTAAACCTTAAAAGTCATTAGACTGTAGGGACTCCCGTACTTAGGGTGTTAAGCCCTTCGTACGATGTATGTATTGTGCACAAACATCTAAACGCATCGCGTAAAAATAATTCCCCCATAATAGGGTTGTTCTTCTCAGTTTTTAGAGATGTAACTGAGGGTCACAAGACCACAAACTATGTCCAAGGTTACAAGTAATCTTTCAACTTTAACCTAAATAGTCATAATTATAGGGACTCCCCGTACTTAGGGTGATCAGCCCTTCGTACCACCATATATTGTGCACAACAACATCTAAACGCATCACATAAAATAACTCCCTTATAATATGGTTGTTCACCTCAACTTTCCAACACCTGAATCCGCACCAAAATAATTTGATTTGGCATAACTTCTCAAGAAACGCTTGAACTGCATAAACATCTTTCGATATTTGTCAAGCTGAATCAAATAGCATAGACTTCTAACAATAACTTGAACATCTGTCTAGCTGAATCAAATAACATAGACTTCTAACAAAAACTCGAACATCAATCGAAATAGTTTTATCCAATTCACATGACATATCTTTCTTAGTTTAAAGAAAACCAAAAATCCTTTTATGATGACATGATACCGTACTATCTCGATAGTATGTTGAGGATTCAGTCATTATATAACTTTGTCATGCTACATCATACCATAGTGGGTTGATGATCTTATGATCACATCCAACACCAGGTTCAATTGCATTGATGACCTCCTCGTTTATCAAATCAGCATCATATTTAGTGATGCCTTAATGACTACGAAAAAAAACAAAATATATTTTGATATTTTTAAATCATTTTTGTTTAGCCGAAACAATTAGCAAAGACATACGAATAATGATATTTTTTTTAAAAAATCATTGGTTCCATCATTTGATCCAATATTTTTCAAGAAAAAAATAGAAGTGCAAACATCAGCACGAATTTAATAAATTTCAAAAATCTAGCAAAGCTAGAAGATTTGGAATACCTAATATTCTCCATTAATTTCAATTTTTACTCCATTACCTCATTACTGACTAATTCTTTTTATTTCTAGCACCACCAATGCTCTTATACGAAATATTCTTGTATTTCAACTTACAATCTTCCTATATCCCCAGTATAGTTCATCAAACTTACTACACATTGGAAGTTCAGGAACTTGCCACAATAATATGAGTTTAAGAACTTATCCTAGTCAGACCATAGGCGTCCATTCGCTGAGGGGTTCAAAACATACCATATTATTATGAGTCACGAACTTACCATATGCATTAGTTTTAAGAACTCGCACCTAATCCTAATAATATCTAACTAATCTTAATAGTTTCTAACTATCAAATATACACATGAGAAAAGAATCACCTTTTCACCACATATACATTGATAGCGCGACACCAACATTCTAATGATTATCAATGTGATAAACTGAGTGCAAGCACAAAACTCTCGCCCATACAAAGGTTTGTACAACTCAGTCATCATTTGAGTCCTCAATTGAAATCCCACCTAACTCTATCTTGCTTATAACTTGCTCTTAACTTGCTCTTAACTCGAATACGAATTCCTTTGTATCTTATTATTTATAACTCCTCGTGAGTTTATCTCATACTATATCATAGTACATTATCTTCATAGCATCAAGCTATAATTATTCAAACATTACAGACCATCTTTCTTTTATAACTTAAACAGATCACGCCGTGATCTTATTCTATAATCATCTCCTTTAAAATTCTTTTCTTAACTCATGATCGTTTTGTTTTACGATCCTCTTTCTTTCCTTTTCATCATTTACGATTTCATTTATGCTTTTAATCTTACGATTTTGTCTATTCATCATTATTCATTATCTTGGCTATTGGAGTTAGGTAACTCCCATTTCTTATCTTTATATCTCTTCAAGATTCTTTTTTTGAATTTTCTTGTTTATATAACAATTCTTCCTTTAAGAATTTCTAACTTCATTTACATTGCTCAACATTTCATTCAGTTCCACATTTTCATCATAATGTATCCATTTTCTATACTTGGTACACATCGAGTCTCTAACAGTTTCAATATGGTACGCTGAGTGGTTTCCCACAAACAACCAACAAACTAGGTTCCGAGTTGCTAGTTCATATATACCTCCGCTCTATGAAGGAATCGTTTAGCCCAGATACCATACATCAACTATTAAAGAGTACAATTGTACCATACTTAAATATAACTTTTTATTCTTAACTTCTTTATCATTCTCTTCTTATAGACATTGTCTATTTATTATCACCTTACATCCTTATTATTGGAGTTGGGTAACCCCACATTCATATTCCTTATAACTCTGCGAGATTCTTCTTTGAATCCTTTCACGCATGTTTTAATCCCTTCTTTATAAATTTCTTAAATTACTTCTTATTGTTCAAACTCTATTTGAGCTTATTCTTTCATTATCTTCACCTTCCTTCTCTAAGGTTATAGCCTAAGGTACTTCTACCTAAGGTTTATAACCTACAACTTTGATACCAACTGTAACGACCCCAAAATTCATACAATTCAATTATCGACTTCTATCGTTAATAACACGTCTAACTTCTGATTTTACATCATTATTCGATGTTAAGCTTAAATAAAATGCAGAATAATTTAAACTTTTCTATCTTCTTACTTTAATTCCCTGAATCAAAACCTTTATCATCTACATGTTTTTGAATCAAGTTATTTTATTATTCACTTCATCAAAGTTATTATATAGAATCTTACATTTTAATCCGATAACCTTTACATATCAGATAACCCAAACTTGACAGTTTATCATTACATAATCATTGTAACTTATCAAGTACATTTCTCAAAACCTTTATCTTTACCTACCTTTAAACCATACTTAGCTTATTACTCACCTTATCAGTGTTAATAAATAAAACTTACATCCAGGTTCAATACTCCTTCATACAATAAACAAAACTTAAACTTTATAACTCAACATCTATTAAACATCATACATTATTCGGAACCCTAATCATGGTTCAAATAATAATAATTCAGCCAAAGTGTATAAATCTTCAAGTATCACATCTGATTCATGTCTTTCAAGTAGCATATAACTTTACCTTGAATCTTTAACCTGCAAAAGTGGTTATTTGCAAGGTTGAGCTCGACAACCCATCAAAATCTAACAGTTTTCATGCATCACGTACCACATAATAAAATGTTCAACATATATCTCATAAACATTGGACTAACATAACATACATGCTACAGTTCATATAACAAGTATAAAGATTGAGTTCCTTACTCAATCAACATGCTCTACTCAATCAACGTAGTCATAAATTGACTTTAACATTTCATACTTTCAACATATATATAACACATCATGCTCTTTGCAATAAAGATTAAAATATTTAATCATTAAGTTCACGTAGCAAATAGGAACTGAAAGACTTACCATGATCGTTGTTTACCAATAACAGTTTAACAGATTACAGCTATCTGCACTTCACGTGCTCTACACAATTATATAATCATTCACATTAACTATTAGTCACATAGCAACATATAGTAGTTGTAATGTAAACTTTACTCTATATCTGATAACCCTTCTTATTAATCAATACACAATGTTCAATTTGATTGTGTTAACTTTCGACTTATATCTCACTATATTTCATACTCAAAGTTCATTCAAGTATTTAAGTCTTGCTAGGAATCATTATTGGTTTTATATTAAACCCATTTTGTATCTTATAATATTCATTTCATTTGACTTAAAACACTTTTTACGTTCATTAACATTTGTTACGGCATTTCGACGCTCACTCGTCACACGTCCGATTTGTCTCTCTTGTGTATGCTTAGTATGCTTATACAACTTATCTAATACATCATTTATTAATGTTAAGCATCATTATGTTTACTAACATTCATTTTTTACAACTTAAAACAACATCTTTTATCGTCAGAAGCACTACACTTGCATACGTGCATGCCCGACGCCCTCCGATTGTCCCCCAAAACACAATAGTCCTAAAGATGACAATTTTTACCCCTTTTCCCGACCTCAAATTGACAAACTTAAAGAATAAAAGTTATACGCCTATTCGTCCTCGTTTCGGATCATCTTGAATCGCCTCAATCGAAGTTTGTATGAAAACGTTATGCCTATTTTACTAAAATAGGTTAAAACAGTCACACTTGACACACTTTGGGCGCAGCTGCGCCCAATTAAGTCTTGGGCATAGTACAGCTGCGCCCTAAAGGGCAAATGTGCCCCAAATGACTTAGGGAACAGCACAGCTACGCCCGTTAGCAGAAACGGGACTCTGAAGTTCACTATTGTTGCGATTTTTGACCCTTTTCTCCTACTAATCTTCATAACTTGAGTTATACACATCCAAGTTAGTCCGTTTTTGATTCTATGGATTCGTAATTCATAGAACTACAACATACTAGAATTATAACAATTTACAAAAACACAAACTAGCCTAAATCTTGACCCAAAACTCATGTTCATACTAAACTTTTATGTTTTAACATGTTTAGCGAATTCATTTACAACGAATTCGTTTCTTAACCAAATTAATTCATTCAACTTGCGTTCTTTTTGTTTCTTATCGTATTAACATATTCTAGACTCAATTTATAGTTTAGTTATAATGACCCCAAAATTTACACAATAATATTCTCCTTCTCGATCGTTAATAATACAACTTTAATCTATCTTTACATCATTATTCGATATTAAAATCACTAAAAATGTTGAATATTTAAAACTTTTATACATTTCCTGTTGTATTTCCCTAAATCGTAACCTTTACAATACATCTCTTCGATTCAAATTTATATCATTAATCGTTACAATAAACTGACTGTCGACGTCGGGATTTTTAGTGTCCCTTTTCGTTACTTGTTCTTTGGTGTTCTCATGTTAATGTGAGATTTGTTTGAAAAAACAAGTGAAAAAGGTCTAACATGTGTAATGTTGATAATTTGACTTTAAGAGTCGCCAGTTGGTGTTTTTAACTGGTTTCACCAACGCAACCGAAAAGGTTTGCACATTGACCCTGTGATGTGACACTGCTAAACGGGTCTATGAAACCTAGATTCATTAGGGTTTGGGGGCTTGATTATGCGGAGGGAAGGTGTTAGGCACCCCCCGACATCCGTGTTGCCACGGTGACCGCCACTTCTCAAAGAAACTGTTATATGAATGTGTGTGTGTGTGTGTGGATTAATGTGCAATTATTTGAAAGTAGTGCGAGGCCTCGTTAGCACCTATATACACAAGGTTTGAATTTTATAGAAAAATTCAGTTTTAACAAAGATATAGCAATGAAGATTTATAGAAGCGGTTTTTTCAAACCCTGTGCTCAATAGGAATTGAGACCTTTTCATACTTCCATTTTATTGTTAAATGTTTGGCTTGTTTGCTTCTATTTTTGAGATGCGAGGCATCTTGAGAAAAACAATATCTGCAAAGATCTTAGAACTCCTTATGGGCATGACATCAATCCAAGGAAATTCAGTACCTTGTAAATAATGTACAAGTCGCTTATAAATTGGAAAAAAAGTCCATCACGGGCACGAATTTAGATTCAGTAGACTGAATCTATGATCACATGATTCCTAGGCTCACATGATAATGCAATTTGTATGGAAAGCGAAAGCGATTATATATATATATATATATATATATAAAAAGCGATAAATATATATATATATATATATATATATATATATATATATATATGTGTGTGTGTGTGTGTGTGTGTGTGTGTGTGTGTGTGTGTGTGTGTGTGTGTGTGTGTGTGATCACCACCACGAAACTCCATGGGGATCGAAATGTAAATAAAGCGAGAAATGCTATCAACACCCACAAGTAAACTCCAAGTAGACTTGAATGTAAATAAAAAACATTAAAAGCTATTAAGCGCCACGTAAGTAAGCTCCGCATACATGACGAAATATAAAGAAAGATGTAAAAGGCCGAAGAAGGAAACTCTAGGCTCAATGATGTATATATATATATATATATATATATATATATATATATATATATATATATAAGCGAAAATGCACAGGATATAAAATCCAAGCTCATCAGATATGTCCGACAACAATTATATATATAAGTATATATATAAAAGCAATTAAACGCATCGGATATAAAATCCAGGCTCATCAGACAGAGTCTGACAACAGTTTATATATATATATATAAAGAAAATAAACGCTCCAGACATAAGTCTAGGCTCAATCGAGGCATAACTCGATAATGTTAGTCCATATAAAAATATATACATATATATATATATATAAGTATATATATACAGACAAAAATGAAAACCAGGAACCGAAGTCCGGGCATACGCACATAATACGACTCTCAATGTGTAGAATAATGTGTGCAAATATGAAGAGAAAGGCTTTATAGAGTGTAAGAAGGCTTACAGTGGGCTGCCAATGCAGGCTTCTATGACTCTAAATGGATAAACACTCAGCTCCCGCAGGTATATTTATAATTGTATGTGGGCTAACAGGTGTTTAAAAAGAGCAAGCACTCAATATAGGGTGTGTATAAAGCAAATTAGACAGGGCTTCCTCGCCTTTTTTCTTTTTCAAAATGGATAGCCCAAGCTCTATATTTATAGAGCTGCTAGCCGCAGGTGTACCTGCGACAGCCACAGTTGCACCTATGGCTTCCCGGGGTTCCGCGGGTCCCGTCGTCTCGAAGTACATGCATTCGTGCACTGTAATGTCCGCTTGAACTTGCAAAACTTCAATTCGAGCATCCGAACGAGGTATATACGACCTTCTTCGGACTGCTTGTGTCAAGAGTTATGCAATGACATGGAATAGAGGTTGTACGAAGTTAGGAAGAGGGGACCATGCCCATGGTCTTCAAGCTTCAAATTCTATCTGGTGTGCTGCCACGCGTAATAGTCACTCGGGATTGGAACTCCTGGTTCTTGAAGAACATTGTTGTATGTATGTATGTATGAAGCATTGAGACGATGCGCATGTGTTGAGGTAGCAAGATGACGTATGACTCCTCATCGGGGTTATCGCCTATTTGACAGACGTTGCTCAGGGCTACATATGAAATTGGACTGCTGCAATGTCATCTTATGGATGCCTGTCTGCCCAGTGTTAGCTCCGGGTCTGAGGTATGAGTGCCTCGGCAGGAGGTCTGAGCTTGAAGCTGATAGCATGCATTTGAAATAAGCATTTCTGGGGTTATCACTGGAACTGCAATAGCATTCCTTGGGGTTATCGCTAAGGACGAAACTCAGGGTTATCTCTGAGGTTGGAAATGATGTTCCTGGTGTGTGTTCCGGGGTTTGAGACTGATACTCCCGGTGTATTATCCGGGGTTGAGATTGAACTTCCGGTAGTATCCTGAATGGATGTGAACTGTCTTCTAGGGTTATCTCTGAAAGAAGATTCTGCCCTCCTGCAATGTTAGTAACAGTTGTGCAAAAACTTTCGAGTGTCTACAGATGCCCCTCTTTATCATATTCATGCAACACGAGGCATGGATAGGATAAAGAATCCTAGACACTTGAAATGCAACAAGATAAACATGATGCTATGTGCAGCAACATGATGCAAATGTATGATGCATGATTGTCAGTTAATCCTGTTGGGATGACAATCACTGATGCCTTGGACATGCGATATAAGTCTTCAAGGATGTTGACATTGGGGCTATCACCAAAGTCGTGAATCTTAGACACAGACTTCATTCTCCATATAGGTGCCTCTTGTGTATAAGAGATCTGTGGGGATAAAGCTTTGTCTATTTGAGGATGTGTATAACATACCCCACCATCCTGTCAGAGTTACTGCCAACAGTATGAACTTGTCAGGGTTGCCTGACCTTCGTTGATGTGTGTATCATTGGATAGATCCTTGTTGGGTGAATTGTCAAGGCTGCTTGACGTTCATTGATGTGTGTATCAATGATTGCATTGAGTTGTGACCCTTGCTGGGGAAGGTTGCTTCGATGGGTTTACTTGCCATCGGCTAAGATAACGTCAAGGTTGCTTGACCTTCATTGATGTATGTATCAATGGTTGCATTGCGTTGTAACCCCCGCCGGGGATATGTGGATGTTTGAAAATGTTGCATTGTGGTCCCTGCCGGGGATATGTCATCGGTTCGTAACTTTGGCGTTGTAACCCACGCTGGGGATACATCAGGGCGGCCTGACATTCATTGACGGCATCGGACCTTTGTGAGGTATTACCGAGCATGATTTGTGAAAGCTGAGGCCACTGGTATCGTATACCTTGTATGCAGGCGAATACCAATGTGGAGCCAGAATTTGGTTCATGAAAACCAGGATTCCAGGCTATTCTGCTCAATCGCGTAACATTTTTATTCCTGACTTGGCCTTTTCAGCTTGCGGGACCTCCTTTGTAACTCTAAATGGAGCGAGCCGGAGGTGTGGGACTCGAGAGTTGACTCCTACTCTGGAGGAGTATGCACAATTGACAATGATGCCACTGGACAGACCTTGCGTGCAGTTCATGACCCTCACCGGTTTGAGGCGTAGAGTGGTCTAGAATGAGATTACATCCGGCCATGTGATATCCCAGCATTTTATGTTTGACAGATTTGGCTCTGAGGATAGTTATGCACGACATTCCGGGGATTTCACCACACCGGAGGATCAGTGGCGTTTGGCCAAAGTGGATGTACTGCTGCTGTGCGTATTCTCATATGTCTACATGCCACGGTACATGGATGAGTTGGACATCGGCGTCATTATGGCAGTGAGAGCTCTCAGGGAGGGTCATACCATTATACTGATGATCATTACAGAGACTTTGAGGTCATCCACATATTGCTGCACTTGTCCGGCATGAGTGTTCATAGGCAGTTCAGTCATGTTGTACGTGTGGTTTATGTCACACTTGAGATCGATTGGCACATTCAGACGGCATGGATATTGTTTCACCCATGATATAGCAATGTCGTACTCCTTCCAGCCTGTGGAGTGTACAGATGCTGCATCTTGGTTAGCTTTTCTGGCAGGGATTGGAGATCCATTCACTATATTGCCATGTACATTGCTTAGCTCACCCTACAACTTCATTACTTATGCTCCGGGCATGGATTATCTACCTCTAGCAGGTTTGAGAGGGATGATCACCTACCACCCACTGGCCGTGATGTGTCAGTATGACCAGTTTTAGGATTTCCACCTATATGAGGGGGCAGTGATTCAGTGTTTCACTTCTCGCCATTTATCATCAGCGGACAGATCCAGGTTGTATGCCTGTTGGGATCAGCGAGAGCTAGCTAATTTTTCGGTCAGTCATCCGGGTTATTCTGTAGAGTATTCAGCATGGATGAAGACAGAGACTCCATCGGCTGCGGTAGTATCCACAATGCAGGGTATTGATTCTGACGATGAGGAGCCTATGGAGGAGGCTGACATTCCCATCGATAGGGACTTGACTACTAGGCTGCCAACATTTGTGATGGATTCTCCCACCCCGAGTGCCACTGTTACTCAGTATTCGACATAACATTTGGAGCAGAGCTTACATCTGATAACCTATGATAGAGATCAGGCTAGGGCCACGATGTTGACAGCTCTTGATGGGAGAGATGCCGCTCTATTAGAGAGGGATGAGGCTAGATCAGCCAGGGATGCATTGCTCGTGGAGCGGGATGTCGCCCTATCTACTAGGGATGTGGCCATTGCAGACAGTACCTCAGTGAGATCCCAGACGACTGGCATTTTTGCTGATATGAGTGCATACATTGATGAGCATCAGGCCATCATGTAGTTAGCCTCAGATCTGCTAGCTCGTGTAGATACCTTTGGGCAGGAGCTTGCAACTTTACCTCTGTCTTCAGAGAGGGATGCTATGTTAGATCTGATAGTCCGCATACACACAGATCCGTAGATAGCTTTGTATTTTCCTGCACAGACTAGCTTAGCCATTTTGTCATGTACAACACAGATGTATATATTAAACAGTAGTATATATGGTAGAGAAATATATTTGATTTACTTCCCTTTTAGTTATCCCTTGATAATTGCTTGATATTTTCCTGTTTCTTCAAGGCCTTGTGATCTTGATGCATTCTGAACTTATCCTTGATACGTGGACATTGAGCCACCACATGATCTCTCAGAATGGATCATTGATCTTTATGAATCCCTACCATCTTTGGTGTCTTGGGACTGGTTTCTGTATGGAATGTGGAGAGGAATGTGGCTTTTCCTCACTGAGATTGACCGCACCACAGATGGTCGCCAATACTTCTATTTGTGAGAAGCCTAGTTAATTCCATCTCTTATGGATTGGTATTGCTCTTTGAGGCACAACCACAACTTAGATGGTCACCGAATCTTCTATTTGTGAGAAGAGGTTGGGTAATTCCATCCCTTTGGTCTGAAGCCGATGAAATGTGGTGGATTGAAGGTTGATCCCAGTACCGTGTGACAAAGATTTTTGTTACGGTAGAGGTTAGATCGAACCATGAATGGTACGCCACGTCTCTATTGAAGAGGAGATCAAGTCATGTAGTTCAACTTGGTGTAAGAGGTTCAACGCCCGAATGTGAAAAGCGCGAGAGGTGTAGAAATGTTTTTGTTGTTTTTGTTTTTGTAGAGGAAGGGAAGAAATATTTTTTTTGTTATTTTTTTCTTGTGACTGGGCCATATAGAATATAGTTTCCTACGTACTCCCGGGTGTCAGGGAGATCAGGTTGACGTAGTTCGCCCCACATGACGAATTGCAGCCAAAGAGAAGTGTGAATCCCATGTGGAGGCTATACTGCGGGGAGAAGAATGTTTGATCCCATAATGGGGACAAACTGCAGGTGTGGAAAAATTTTGATCCCGTCTTCAGGACAAACTGCAAGTGTAGAAAAGTTTAATCCCGTCCTCAGGATAAACTGTAGGTATGAAAGGTTTAATCTTGTCTTTAGGACAAACTGCAGGTATGAAAAATTTAATCCCATCTTCAGGATAAACTGCAGGTATGAAAAGTTTGATATGAAGTGAAACCAGGCTGCTGGTTTGAATTATAGGTTTCCCTGAGGGGCAGAAGAGTTTGTAAAAAGAGATGGTTCAAAACCGGAATGAGTGGTGATTGGATGATCAATATCAGGATGTTTGCTTGATGGTAACTTCAGACATAGTACCGTTTCACGGTGTCCGAGTTGATAAGCTGTGGAAATTCATCGCCATCCATTTCCTGTAGTCTAAGAGCACCTCCTGTAAACACCTCCTTGACAACAAATGAGCCTTCCTAGCTAGGAGCGAATTTTCCCTTAGATTGATCTTGGTTGTCAATGATCTTCTTCAAAACCAAGTCATGTTGTTTGAATTTCCATAGCCGGACTTTTTTGTTGTAGGATCTGGCGATCCTTTGTTGATATAACTGACCATGGAAGATTGCCGCAGTTCGCCTTTTGTCTATCAAAGACAATTGGTGATACCTGTCTTGTACCCATTGGTCTTCGTCCAACTAAGAATCCATCAATACTCTGAGGGATTCCATTTCCACTTCTATGGGGAGCATTGCTTCCATCCCATAGGCTAACGAGTAGGGGGTTGCCCTAGTGGAAGTATGCAGCATAGAAGTTACTGAGAGGCTAATAAAGTCAGAGGCAAGAGGTCAGGCCACCCTTTGTGATTGGCGGACATTTTCTGCATGATCTTCTTGATATTTTTATTAGCCGCTTCAACATCACCATTCATCTTTGGACGGTAGATGACGGAGTTGAGGTGTTGGATGTGGAAATTACTGCATAGCTCCTCCATCATATTGTTGTTGAGGTTCTTAGCATTGTCTAACACAATAACCTCTGGTTGTCCATATCGACAGACGTCATTATTTATGATGAAAGCAATGATGACTTCTTTGGTAACCCTGGGGAAAGAGGCTGCTTCTACCCACTTGGTGAAGTAGTCGATCATGGTGAATATGAATCGATGTACATTACTGGCTTTGGGCTCGATGGGCACGATCACGTCCATCCCCCACATTGAGAAGGGCCAGGGAGAACTCATAATGTGGAGTTCCCTTGGAGGGGCGTCGATGGCATTCCCATGAATTTGGAATTGATAGCATCTCTTGACGTGATCATCACAGTCAGCTTTGAGCGTAAGCCAATAATGCCCTGTTCTGAGAATTTTCTTGACTAGTAAGGGGCTGCTCATATGTGGGCCACATACTCCACCATGGATCTCATCCATGAGCCTCTGAGCTTGGTCTTTGTCCAGACATCTGAGGATACCTAATCCTGCATCTCTCTTGTAGAGTACATCTCCGCTCAGGTAGAATTTCATAGCAAGTCGATGGATCCGCCTCTTCTCAGTTAGGCTCGCCTCAGCGGGTGTAGATCCATCTCGCAGATACTCCTTGATATGCTGATACCAAGGGTGGTGGATGGGAGGTAGCTCATCCGATACTTCTCCAACATAGTTCCCATAAACTGGGGCCTTTTGTGACGCCCCCAAAATAGGTATACATCACCTATTCTGAGTCGTCATATACATGGTACATAATACAAATACAACTTAATAATACAGCCGTCGTGTTAAATACGACAAAACATAAATTGAGAGTTTTAATAAGAATATTGTCATCTAGACAATATCCACACTCAAAGGAGTCCTCATTACATTTATTGTCGCACTATTTAACAGAATAGTGAGGACTACTAATGCTATCATCTAGACCGTTACTCCGTTCTCCGACTAGTCCCGGCTACGTTCTCATTTCCTGAAGAGAACAGTGAAAGAAAGGGTGAACTCAACTAGCCCAGTAAGAAATATTATGACTAAGATAATGCAGAATAAATTATCGTTAGACTTCAACACAATATTAAGCGATACAATATAACAAACATCAAGTTTAACTACAAAGTAACAAGCAATCCATTAAAAGAGTCAAGTAGAAATAAAATCTACTATCTTTTATGATTTAAAGGTTTTTCATCACTTTTATCATTTGGGACTCGACAATAAATAATCCACATCATCCTGTACTACTGGCGAGGATATTCATTAGTATCACAACCACAAATTATCCATGCACTACGGGCCAAGGATATTCGTGTATTCATCAATGGTCATGATCATGCCAACAAGCGTCCATCAATGCACTATGGGCCAATGAGGACTTTTACCACATCATTTGTAACATTACGGTGCGTGATTATACCCTAATAATCCTCGGTCATAATCATACCAAGTCCATCTATGCACAACGGGCAATAGATGACTTTCAACATAATATAAAGCATGAGGATGATGACAATGATATAAGAATCCAATAAAACAAGTTCAAGAATTAATTTATCCAGAATTCAATAACGTTCAAATTGTCAACATGATACTGCTTTGTAGAGTAAAATTCAAGAATGCTCAGAAGAATATTTCCATGAAAAGATTCTGGATGAAGCTCAAATATCAAGGATATTCTACTAATTTTATGGAGTATAGAAGTCAAAACTTTAACCAACTGAGTATAATAGAATATATGAAACTGCAAATGAATTTTCGCCCACCATGTTGTAATCCACGTATACAGATTATTTCCACAATTTAATAAGGAATGAATACAAAGGATCATTCAACATGCATGTGGTAATCCACATAGACAGGTTATTCCAACAGAATAATAAAGAATGGAATAACAGAAAGATTCACCATGCGTGCGATAGACTGTACAGACAGGTTATTCCCAACAGAATAACAAAGAATGGAACCAGGTCATGCGTAAACGCACAGACAGGATATTTCGACAGAATAATAAAGAACGGAACCAGGTCAGGCAAAATTAGCATCGATAGGATATTCCAATAGAATAATAAAGAATGAAATAACAATAGAAATCACCATGCATGCGATAGACCGCACAGACAGGTAATTCCAACAAAATAATAATTAATGGAATCAGGTCAGGCGTAATACGCACCGATAGTATATTCCAATAGAATAATAAAGAATAGAAAAACAGAAGAATTTCACCATGTATGCGGTACTTTGCATATATAGGTTATTCCAACATAATAATAAAGAATGGAATAACAGAAGAATTTCACCAAGTATAGGGTAGGCAGGTGTATACGAGTTATTCCAATGAATAATCTGAGAATGGAATAACAGAAGTTCTCTTCATGAATACGAAAGAAATAATACCCCTTACCTTAGAAGAACTAGATATTGGAAAAGTGAGGTAGCAGAATACTTTCCTTCTTTCTCTCTATAGCTTCTCTCTTTAGAGTTTCAGTGAATTCGTAACAAATAATGAAGGAATGAGCTTCTATTTATAGGAGAATGGACTGAATAGTAACTAATTCATGAACGGTCCAGATTGATTTACTTTTAAACGAACGGTCCTTATTGATTTACTATGCAGTATTAATAAATTATTCTAATAAAACAAAATCTTTTAAATAAAATATAATATATTCTATTTATAGTCTAATAAAATAAATAACTTTATAAAAGTATTACATTTTATATAAAAGATTTTACTATGCAAACACTATGCAGCCTTATGCAAACACTATGCATAATAAAATATAATATATTCTAATTATTATCTAGTAAAACAAATAACTTTATAAAAGTATTACATTTTATATAAAAAAGATTTTACTACATGAAAACACTATGCATGCACTATGCAAATACTATGCATAATAAAATATAATATATTCTAATTATTGTCTAATAAAATAAATAACTTTATAAAAGTATTATATTTTATATAAAAAGATTTTACTATCTGAAAACACTATGCATAATAAAATATATTATATTCTAATTATTGTCTAATAAAACAAATAACTTTATAAAAGTATTTTGTTTTATATAAAAAACTTTTCTATTTTATTACATTAATAATACTAATAAAACAAAATTTATATATATATATATATATATATATATATATATATATATATATATATAAAACTTAGTGACTTCATAAAAAGACCCTCAATATATTTAACAACATTTATCATCATTATTATAATTCACAATATTAATCGATCGAGGTCATTCTCGGAAATAGGGGCTTTCAATAAGAATTTCTCCCTATTAGTAGCCTTGATTAGGTGACCAAACCACTCCTTGGCGAGAACTTCTAGACATCGTTAATATAAGTAAATAATAATATTAATAACTCATCATCTCAATTATTGATCTAATAATATATAAAATATCGACAATAATTGAATCAAATAACGTGAGATACTTATGCAAATAATTCTTCAAGCAATAATTGAACAAAAGCTGAGTGACTTCTCACGTAAGCATCAATAAACAATATCGTGTGCTACTATGCAACCACGCGTATTCTTTACTTTTTTATTACCAAAGGTAGTTCAATAGTTTTAACGGTAAAACTTTCGTCGTTATTTTCATACAAATATTTTTTGTCGTTTTCTCGATCCGATGATAATTCCGTTAATAGGGTCCACCAATGATTGTCTTGTCGTCACGAATATTCCCCTGTTAAAATGATTATTCCCCGACCAATCGAATATTATATAACAACTTGCATACTTTGCAAAATTTATAAATATTACACACAACTATAACATTATATCAAATTTATTCCATAATATTCAAAAAAATATTTCGAGAAATTTAAATCTTTATTCATAAAATCAGGGGTCTCACAATCTCCCCTCCTTATGAAATTTCGCCCTCAAAATTTACGTGCGTGCACTGTATCTACCGAGCAATGATGAGGATACCTTGACTTTATTGATTCTAACTCTTGAGGTATAACCTTTGAGTGTTGAATCGATCCTTCTTATTCAAGATTTTATCACATATTTCCACATCGTTAAATCTTCCGCTATCTCGTTTCGGTTCTAAATCAATAATGTGGTTCGAATTAAGTCCACATATTTACGTAACTGTCGATCGTTAAAAACATTATGAACACGCCGACATACTTGGCGGTAAAAGCGAGTCTATAGGCCACAGTTCCTACTCGATCGAGGATTTCAAATGGGCCAATTAAATCGAGGGTTTATATTTCCTCTCTTCAGCAACTCTAACTTTTAAAATAATGCCCTCTTGAACCTTCTTCTTCGTATTCATCAGCTTCGGGTCTGTAGCTTTAGCAGCTTTAACATTATCGACTAAAGTCGGTTTTAATCATATATTCGTTATCTTCATGTAGGTTCGTATATTCGCACTTGTAAAACGATATGATCTTCTACTCAATGCATCGGTACTACGTTAAATCTTCCACAATGATATTGAATGGTATGATCGTAATCTTCAACAGCTCGAGCCAGCGTCTTTAGCGCATTATACGTTCGTTTTGGGTGAAGAAATACTTAAGGGTTTTAGAAATGGGTTTTGTACTGGGGTCAATAAAAAATTCGATTTCACGCTCTAGGGGTAGGCTAGGAAGTCTTCAGAGAACACGTCAGGAAATTTATTAATAATAGAAATGTCATTCAAAACTGTGACTCTCATCCAAGACTTGGATAGCATGTCACATTGATACCTATCAACTTGCCACCGTTATTCACGATGTCCCCTACAAATATTCTGGCTTCGGTGTATTCCAAGACTTGGAAGTCACCAGCGAAAGGTTCGGGGCTCTTTACTTATGGCTTGATATGACAATGATTGACTTTAGTGGTTTGGTTGCTTGAATTCATATAAAAGGTTGGTTAGGAATATAAAAGCTAACAACCGTGTGAAAATAATCAATTTTAGCATGATGAGTAGTTAACCAATCGATTCCTCAAATCACATCAAAGGCAAGTATTTTCAAAGAGATAAGATCGACAGGTAACGTGAAAGTGTTGATTTGAATCAACAAGATTTATAAACAGCGGAGGTAACGAAGGTTTCTACTAATGAAGTTTTAACCAATAAATCAAAGTCTAACTTCTCTGGGGTCAAATTTAAATGTTGAGCGCAAGTAAGAGAGATAAAAGAATGGGTAGAACTGGTATCTAATAAGGTATAGACTTCGCCAAAATTTATAATTAACTAACCCGTGCTAACTTCGTTCGGGTTACTCGCTTTTTGAGAAGTCACAAAAAACGCTCTTCCTGAAACCACCGACTTTGTTTTGCCGTATCCGTATTTGGTGCCATCATCCCAGCTGGACTTGACTTCACTATATGACAAAATCGAGCTAAATGACTTTCTCTTCTTGAAATTTCCACTTCTATTATCTTGGCCATGATTACCACCAAAGTGGTTACCATTCTTGGCATGATAATTTCCCCCACGATGGTCATCATTGTTCCGATGGTCATGTGACGAATACTTTCGGGAAAGTACTTGTCGTTGAACAATTCTTGGAACTTTTCCCAAGTCATCTTCAGTGCGGCATGTTGAGTACGCTTTACAGATTCCCACCAATAATCTGCCTCTGCTCACAACATGAAGGTGGCAAAGGGAACCTTTTGCTCCTCAAAGCATCCCAAGAAATCAAATATCTTGCAGATCTGCTTTATCCACGTCTCTGCCTTAAGTGGTTTTGGCTCTCCAAAAAACTCCGGTGGTCCTAGTTCCTTGAACTGCTTAGCGGTGACTGTCTGAGAGTTGCCAGTGTTTCCACCTACATTTTGGACAGGAGCCGCTCTTGCCTGTTGTTGCATGAATTGCATAAAGCCTCTGAACATTCCATCATTAATCATTTGGTCAGTGTTCTTGTTTGCATGAGGATTGTCGCCTTCCTGATGCACATTATCCTGATTATTGATCTGTGGAGACTCAACGGTCTCCTGTGCTCCATTGATGTTCTCAACATTCTCGGATGTCATTTTCAAATACTGCCACAAAACAAGGGTTAATTAACATATCACATATTATCCCTATACTCTGACCGACCAATTAAATACCAAATAAACTTAGGTAGGTCATACTAGCAAAGGAATTCCCCGTCTCTCCCCTCCTAGTTCTTGTCTCACATCTCAGCCAGGGATCATATCCCTAAGCTTTGATACCAACTGTGACGCCCCCAAAATAGGTATACATCACCTATTCTGAGTCGTCATATACATGGTACATAATACAAATACAACTTAATAATACAAATTGTAGTGTTAATATCGACAAAACATAAATTGAGAGTTTTAATAAGAATATTGTCATCTAGACAATATCCACACTCAAAGGAGTCCTCATTACATTTATTGTCGCACTATTTAACGAATAGTGAGGACTACTAATGCTATCATCTCGGACCAGTTACTCTGAGTTCTCCGACTAGTCCCCTTTACGTTCTCATTTCACGAAGAGAACGGTGAAAGAAAGGGTGAACTCAACTAGCCCAGAGAAATATTATGACTAAGATAATGCAGAATAAATTATCGTTAGCCTTCAACACTGTTAAACTGATACAATATAACAAACATCAAGTTTAACTACAGCGGAACAAATAATCCATTAAAAGAGTCAAGTAGAGAATAAAATCTACTATCTTTTATGATTTAAAAGGTTTTTGATCACTTTTATCGTTGGGACTCAGCTTAATAAATAATCCACATCATCCCTGCACTACGACCAAGGATATTCATTAGTATCACAACCACAAATTATCCATGCACTACGGGTCAATGATATTCGTGTATTCATCAATGGTCATGATCATGCCAACAACTGTCCATCAATGCACTACGGTCCAACGATGACTTTTACCACATCATTTGTAACATTACGGTCACGATTATACCGAATAATCCCTGGACATAATCATACCAAGTCCATCTATGCACAACAAGCCACAGATGACTTTCAACATAATATAAGCATGAGGATGATGACAATGATATAAGAATCCAATAAAACAAGTTCAAGAATTAATTTATCCAGAATTCAATAACGTCCAAATTGTTAACATGATACTGCTTTGTAGAGTAAAATTCAAGAATGCTCAGAAGAATATTTCCATGCAAAGATACTGGATGAAGCGCAAATATCAAGGATATTCCACTAATTTCATTGAGTATAGAAGTCAAAACTTTAACCAACTGAGTATAATAGAATATATGAAACTCGCAAATGGATTTTCGCCACCATGCGGTAATCCGCGATATCTGAGATCATTTCCACAATTTAATAAGGAATGAATACAAAGGATCATTCACCATGCATGTGGTAATCCACATAGACAGAGTTATTCAATGAATAATAAAGAATGGAATAATGAAAAGATTCACCATGCGTTCGATGGTATCATACAGAATGATTATTCCCAAATGAATAACAAAGAATAGAACCAAAATCGCGCGTAAGCGCACGCATGGGATATTTCGACGAGAATAATAATAAAGAACGGAACCAGTCGAGGCAAAATTAAGCGCCGATAGGATATTCCAATAGAATAATAAAGAGTGAAATAACAATAGAAATCACCATGCATGCGATAGACCGCACAGACAGGTTATTCCAACAAAATAATAATTAATGGAATCAGGTCAGGCGTAATACGCACCGATAGTATATTCCAATAGAATAATAAAGAATAGAAAAATAGATGAATTTCACCATGTATGCGGTACTTTGCATATATAGGTTATTCCAACATAATAATAAAGAATGGAATAACAGAAGAATTTCACCAAGTATAGGGTAGCCCGCGTATACAGGTTATTCCAACAAAATAATAAAGAATGGAATAACAGAAGTTCTCTTCATGAATACGAAATAAATAATACCCCTTACCTTAGAAGAACTAGATATTGGAAAAGTGAGGTAGCAGAATACTTTTCTTCTTTCTCTCTATAGTTTCTCTCTCTAGAGTTTCAGTGAATTTGTAAGAAATAATGAAGGAATGAGTTTCTATTTATAGGAGAATGGACTGAATAGTAACTAATTCATGAACGATCCAGATTTATTTACTTTTAAACGGACGGTCCATATTGATTTACTATGCAGTAATAATAAATTATTCTAATAAAACAAAATTTTTTAAATAAAATATAATATATTCTATTTATAGTCTAATAAAACAAATAACTTTATAAAAGTATTCCATTTTATATAAAAATATTTTACTATGCAAACACTATATGCATACCTTATACATAATAAAATATAATATATTCTAATTATTGTCTAATAAAACAAATAACTTTATAAAAAGTATTACATTTTATATAAAAAAGATTTTACTATGCAAAACACTATACATACACTACTATGTATGAATAAAATATAATATATTCTAATTATTTTCTAATAAAACAAATAACTTTATAAAAGTATTATGTTTTATATAAAAGATTTTACTATGCAAAATACTATGCAAACACTATGCAAATACTATACATAATAAAATATAATATAGTCTAATTATTGTCTAATAAAACAAATAACTTTACAAAAGTATTCTATTTTTTATAAAAAGATTTTACTATGCAAAATAATATGCATAATAAAATATATTATATTCTAATTATTTTGTAATAAAACAAATGACTTTATAAAAGTATTACATTTTTATATAAAAAGCTTTTCTATTTTATTACATTAATAATACTAATAAAACAAAATTTTATATATATATATATATATATATATATATATAAATAAACTTAGTGACTTTATAAAAAGACACCTCAATATATTTAACAACATTTATCATCATTATTATAATTCACAATATTAATCGATCAGGTCGTTTCCAGGAAAGAGAGGGCTTTCCAATAAGGATTTCTCCCTATTGGCGTGCAATTAGGTGACCAAACCTCTCCTTGGCAGAACTTCTAGACATCGTTAATATTGCAAATAATAATATTAATAACTCTGTCATCTCAATTATTAATTTAATAATATATAAAATATTAACAATAATTGAATCAAATAACGTGAGATACTATGCAACAATTACTGAAGCAATAATTGAACAAAACTGAGTGACTTCTCACGTAAGCATCAATAATCAATACTGTAGTGCTACTATGCAACGATGACGACATCTTGCACTTTTTACTACTGAGGTTGTTCAATGCTTTTAATAGTAAAACTTCCGCCGTTATTTTCATAAAAATATTTTTTGTCGTTTTCTCAATCCGATGATAATTCCGTTATAGGGTCCACCAATGATTGTGCTTGAGTAATACATTTAATATTCCTGTTAAAAGCGATTATTCCCAGACCAATCGAATATTATATAACAACTTGCATACTTTGCAAAATTTATAAATATTACCCACAACTATAACATTATATCAAATTCATTCCATAATATTCAAAAAAATATTTCGAGAAATTTAAATCTTTATTCATAAAATCTGGGGTCTCACACCTTTTGCATAGCAAATGTGATGCTTGACATGTTTTCCTTGTCAGGTATATGAACCAAGGAGGCCAACGTTGCTAATGTATCCGCAAAATCATTCCTATTACTAGGAATGTGTAGAAAGGTGATTTCTTCGAACTCCAAACCCATCTGTAAAACTTGTCGATGGTAAGGCAACAAATATAATTCTTTAGTTTGATAGATTCCCGTGGATTGTTTGATCACCAATTTGAAATCCCCAAAGATAATTAACCACCTGATGCCCATTGAACGGGCAAGTTTTAGCCCCATGATACAGCCTTCATACTCAGCTATGTTGTTGGTGCTTACAAACTGCAATTTGATGGCGACAGGATACTACATCCCCGTACCGGACATTAAAACTACTCCGGCTCTAGAGCCTTCTGCATTAATTGCTCCATCAAAATACATTTTCCATGTGTGGCATGCATCGTACTGATGGTGTTGCTGAACTGTCATTACCTCTTCATCGGGGAAATATGTTTCTAAGGGTTTGTAGTCCCCTGTAGGTGCGGTGACTAGTTAATCCGCAATTCCTTGACCTTTGATAGAATTTTGCGTCACTTAGACAATGTCAAATTATTGTAGGATCAACTACCATCTGGACAGTCGACAATTCAGTATGGGCTTACTGAACACATATTTAAGAGGATCCACGCGGGATATAAGATGGGTTGACTGACTATAGAGATAATGCTGTAGTCTCATGGAAGCCCATGCCAAAGCACAACAAGTCTTCTTAATCAGAATGTACTTATATTCACTGGTGCTGAATCTTTTACTGAGGTAATAGATAGCTCGTTCTTGGCCTCTATCATCTTTTTTGCCCAAAGATGCGACCCATGGCATTGTCATTATGAGACGAATACATAAATAGGGGAACATCATCCCCGAGGTACCAAACAGAGCATTAACCAAGTGCTCTTTAATAGCAAGGAAGGCTTTCTGGCACTCATCATTCCATTTCATGGAGGAGTTCTTCCTTAACAGCTTGAAGATGGGCTCATAGGTTGCTGTGAGTTAAGAGATAAATCTACTAATGAAGTTGATTCTTCCCAAAAATCCCCGTATTTCCTTCTCTGTCTGAGGAATGGGCATTTCCTTGATGGCCTGGATTTTGGTAGGATCCAGTTTAATCCCTTTGTGGCTGACTAGGAAACCTAGAAACTTGCCTGATTTGACACCAAAGACGCACTTGGTTGGATTTAACTTCAAGTTGTACTTACGCAACCTATTGAATAGCTTTCTGAGATGGTCTAAGTGGTCTTCCTCCTTTCGGGATTTAACAATGATGTCATCCACGTAGATCTCTATCTCTTTATGCATTATATCATGGAAAAGAGCCATCATAGCTCGCTGGTAGGTTGCCCCGGCATTGATGAGGCCGAATGACAACCGTCTGTAGCAAAAGGTTCCCCAAGGCGTGATGAAAGCAGTTTTCTCATGGTCTTCCTCAGCGACCATAATCCGATGATACCCCGCAAAGCAATCCGCAAAGGAGTACATACCGTATTGCACAATATTGTCAATGAGAATGTGGATAAAGGGCATGAGAAAGCTATCTTTAAGGCAAGCTTTGTTCAAATCCCGGTAATCCACGCAAACTCGCACCTTTCCTCCAGGTTTAGGCACGGGAACAATGTTGGATATCCACTTCAGATATGTAGACACCATGATAATGCCAGCTTGAAATTGTTTCACAATTTCTTCTTTTACTTTTAAACTCCACTCAGGTTTCAATCGCCTAAGCTTCTGCCTAACTGGCTTGAATCCTTCTTTAATGGGAAGGCGATGAAGAACAATGTTAGTGGATAAACCCACCATGTCTTCATGAGACCATGCAAACACATCCTGGAATTGGGTTAATAGTGCAACCATGTCATTCCGTTGGTTTGGGGTGAGGTCTGAACCAATCTGGATTAGCTTAGGGTTTTCTAAGGTTCCAAGATTGAAAGAAGTGGTTTGGTCAAGGTTGGGTTTAGGCTTATCTGCGACCCATTCCTTAATCTCCTGAGGTGTCTCAATGTCCTCTTGTATGTCCATCAAGTCTGAGTCCAACTTTGCATCAAAGTTACAACCCTTGTGGAGAGAAGGCATATCACCAACAAGTACAGGCACATCTATATTCAGAGTCCTGAAATCAAAAGATGATATCACTTAATATATAAAACTATTTAATCATACAAAGTGTTAGCATGTACTGATAAAATAACTGCTAATACTGTATAGAAAAGTAAGCAATTAAAGTTATCTACATGGCAGAGGGATTTTCTGCCCGTTTTACCCTCGTCAACCAATGCATGGAGTGTTGCTCCAATTGTCAAGGGTAAAGTCATGATGGACTGCAGTGATAGAGGGGTCGTCATTGCCCTCCTTCTCCCGAATGATAACCATGATATCTGGGTAATCATTGTCTGGGGTATATCGGTTTGTATGTTCATCATGAATAATGACGCGTATGCCGAACATCATCAAAGCGATGTCATGTTTGCGTTTCTGCTCCTTTTCTTCCACTTCGGGATCAGGAATCAGTACCTCTTTTGCTTTAAATGGTACTGGTTTGGGAAACAGCATAGCCATAACATGGGCTGACACCTTAACTGGAGACTGTATCAGCTCATGCGGTGCAGATGGAAAAAGTCACCGTGTGGCAGAAGCTTGAGGAATTTACTTATGCTTATGAGGATTCCTATGACTGGAACTAAAAGAATAGCCTAGTTCGGCTGTCCCAGTTTGACTGGACATTTGAATAGGGTGCTTAATACCCTGCTGATTTTTTCCAAGCCCTTGTCTCAGGTTGACCCAATGACATCATTTCTTGAGTGGTAAGCATAACCTCTAACAAATCTTGGGTACGGGAAGTGATACTCCAATAGGTTGATATTGAGTGTTACTCATTTCCAAGGTATGAAAATTGGATGGCTCAACTTCAGAGTTGAAACTGATGATTGGCAGATCTCCTTGTTCAGGATACTCCGGCTCAGCATTGACAGTGACTAGACTGTTGTTGACAATATATTTGAGTTGCTGATGTAGTGTGGAGGGAACAGCTCCAGCCATGTGTGTCCATGGTCTCCCCAATAGTAGGTTGTATCCTGAATCTATTTTGAGGACGTGGAAGGATACATTGAATGTATTTGGACAAATCTCAATTGGCAGCTCAATCTTTCCAATGGAATTTCGTCGGGATCCATCGAAAGCTTTGATCACCGTATGGCTACTTTGGATCCGCTTGAGAATGACATTCATCTTCACCAAGGTGGCATAACGACAGATATTCAGAGATGAACCTCCATCTTTCAACACTCCAAATTAACATATACCGAGGATAACAAATGCGATGTCGCGATTGGCTTGCAATGACTGGTCCCTTCGGGAGGTATATCGTCATCAGTGAAGGATATAACATTGTTGTTGAAAATGTGATCAACCATATGTTGAAATTTTTCCACATCCACTGATTTCGGTAAGTAGGCTTCTTCCAAAACCTTGAGTAAAATCTTCTAGTGATCTTCGGAAGAGAAAACCAAGTCCAAGATTGATATCTGATGTGGAGCTTCTCTTAAGCTTAGAACCACCTTGGCTTCATTATGGCCCATAGTGCGGAGAAATTTTTCAATCTTCTCCATGGGAATCTTCCCCTTTGCTTTGAGGGTAGGCTTGATAGCCCTTTGAGGAAGATACAATGGATTATCCTTCGACACTATAGCAGTAGTATGAGACGTGGATCCTTCAGCTTCTCCATAATTCCATGGAACTTTGTGTAAGCTGACAACAGGATATTGTGGTCTGAAAGGTAAAGAAATTGGCTCGGGTGCGGCCACTTTCAAAGGATTGTCAGCTCCTTTGAGTTGAATTGCTTGAATGGGAAATGCTTTGACAGTTTCATAATCCTCATCGGATATAACTGCTACTGATCCCTTCCACTTAGTAGGACATGCACTCCCACCTTCAAGTTGCACAGTGTTATCATCTACCATTTGCAGGACACAACTATCAATAAGATTTTGAATGAGGTGGCGTAGTGCCCAGCATTCGTCTATGCTATGACCGCGAGAATAGGAATGATATTGACACACTCCATCAGAGTTAAACTGTCCTACACGGGGATTGATTGGAGGTAGAAGGGATGTAATTCTTCCTTCATTGATGAACATTTAAAATATTTCCTCCATAGGTTGGCCCAGATAGGTGAACTCCCTCTGATTGACAAAATCCCAACAGGCTTTAGCATTTGCTCTCTTTGCAACCTTATCCTCTATAGCTTTGCTTTCTGAAGGTGATGGTGGAGCATTCATAACAAAAGGAAGGAGATAGGCATGCTACCGTCTGATTAATTGGCATTTGACTTGATGCTGATGGGTCACCAGTTCTGCCAATTGCTCAATTTGTTTGCAAAGAACTTTCATCTTTCGTTCCATAGTAAATTAGAACTTTGCATAATCCCATCTATCAACACCATCTTTGATGGTTTGAGATGACTCGCCATTAAAACTAGAATTTTGCCCAGTGCTCCAACTGATCATGTTGACCTCTTCTTCTTTGTGTTGAGGAAGAGGGTTATCTTGCACATGAGGTTGATCTGGTTTGGTGACTACAATCTCACCATTGTCTATCAAGTCTTGGATCTTATGTTTCAAGGCCTAACAATCTTGAGTATCATGTCCAGGTGCTCCGGCATGATAAGCACACTTCTGAGTAGCATTAAAACCCCTCCCATTAGGGTTGGCTGGTGGACGAAGACGTATGATTTTCTTCTGAGTAGTCAGAAGAGCCATAATATTCTCGAGCGAGTCCCCTAAGGGTGTAAACGTTCGAGGTCACTTTGCTTCTCCACTTTTAGGCAATGGAGGGTTTGAAGACTATGCTTGGAAAGGGGAGTAGTTTCTCCTCTGTATAAGCATGTTTTGACTGCCTTTCTGACCTTGTAATGTTAAGGAAACATCCTCCTCTTTCTTTTTATGGACCCTCTGGGGGTTGTTTCCATAAGATCCGGATTGGGTGTGCTCAACAATAGCTTTAAGAGCAGCTAGGTCTTGAATCTTACCATACTTCAATCCCATCTCAGCCATCTCTTTGTGTTTGATCATTTCAGAAAATGGTTTGCAATACCAGCTAGAACTCTCTTATAGAAAGGAGCTTCCTGTATATCTATGAAAGTCATGACCATTTTTGATTCTGTAATGGAAGGAATAACTTGAGCAGCAAGGCGCCTCCGCCTTTGAGCATACTCTCTAAATGACTCATTAGACTATTTATTGACCTTGGTAATTTGGTACTAGTCAGGAGCCATCTGAGATTGAAAACTGTATTGAGTGAGGAAGACGTGAGCTAGCTCTTCACAGCTATGGATCTTGGAGTTGTCTAATCTGGTATACCATGAACGGGCTTCTCAAGTCAGACTCTTCTGGAACAGCTGCATTCTGAGCTTTTCATTTTCCGCATAAAATCCAAGTTCTCCAATGAACACTTTCAAATGTGTATAAGGATCCCCTAATCCATCATACTTTTCAAAATCAGGGGTTTTGAATTTCTCTGGATAATGAACCCCAGGGAATATGCAAAGGTTAGTATATGAGACACTTCCATGTGTTCCAATCCTTTGAGAACACGGATAGTTTCCTCCATTTGAGGACCTTCTTCTGATATCACCGAATTCTGCGGATATCCTTTGAGATGGGTGTTTTCAGGGTCTTTATTGGTCGTATCCAACTGAGGTTCTGGAATTGTTTTTTCTAAACCTTGGGCTCCCCCTTGTGTAGAGGATTCTGTATGTGTAGGTATCTTTGTACCTTGAGTAGACTGATGTAGTTCTTTCAGCAGAACAACCAAGTCTGTGATTTGTTTACTCAATCCATCAAATTCTTCTCGAGAAACAAGATTAGACTGGTCAGAAGAAGACATGATTGGCTATAGGCTCGTCGCCTTTTTGGATTTTGAGCGGGTAACAGGCCCAATTGCTTCCCTACAAAAGACTTATGTAGTTTAGTCTTAGGGATAGTGTAAATGTTATCATGATGTGTCCGTTTTAGGAATATGGTCCTGCAAAAATAGTTGTTAATTGATAACATTTTATGTATGCACATATATTCTTCATATTTTCCATTACATATAAATGATCATGGAATGAAATTACAAGTAAATGCTTTTATAAGTAATTAAAAATGGAAAGCATGAAGAGACTTTCCTCCGCGTTCGGTTTATCAGAGGTTGACCTATCTTAGGTTACTCACGCGGCTTTTTGGCATGAAGGTTCGCAGATCATCACAATCTACTTGACGGGAAGTTAATCCGGTCTTTCAACTGGAACGAATCTGGGTGGTGCCTTTCCTGAACCTCGTTGGAATTAGTCTTCCTACGAGTCCAGTAATCAAACACCGACAGGATAACCTCCTGGTGGAGGAACCACACAACATACATTCACATACAACGTGTCTCACCGTTTATGCAAAATGATGACATGCGCGAAGCACTAATATCATAAATAGATATTTAGTAGTGCAGTAAGTAAGATGCATTAGTACACATTCATCATAAATGTAAATGCAACATTCACACACAAGCATATAACAATTTTGAAAAGCTTGTAATAGCGGCTTAAGCCCTCTTATTGGAGTCCCCAAGATAGAGCCACACAATCGACGTCAGGATTTTTAGTGTCCCTTTTCGTTACTTGTTCTTTTGTGTTCTCATGTTAATGTGAGATTATTTTAAAAAAACAAGTGAAAAAGGTCCGACATGTGTAATGTCGACGATTTAACTTTAAGTCATTAGTTGGTGTTTTTAACTGGTTGCACCAACGCAACCGAAAAGGTTTGCACATTGACCCAGTGATGTGACACTGCTAAACGGGTCTGTGAAACCTCGGTAACCGCCACTTCTCAAAGAAACTATTATATGAATGTGTGTGTGTGTGTGTGGATCAATGTGCAATTATTTAAAAGTAGTGCGAGGCCTTATTCGCACCTATATACACAAGGTTTTATTTTTATAGAAAAATTCAATTTTAACCAAGATATAGCAATGAAGTTTTATAAAAAGAGGTTTTTTCAAACCCTGTGCTCAATAGGAATTGAGACCTTTTCATACTTCCATTTTATTGTTAAATATTTGGCTTGTTTGCTTTTATTTTCGAGATGTGAGGCATCTTGAAAAACAATATCAAGCAATTGAAACTCTTATGGGCATGACAACCATCCAAGGAAATTAAATTACCTTTAAATAATGTACAAGCTGTTTATAGCTAGAAAAAAGTCCATCACGGGAATCGAATTTAGATTTAGTAGACTGAATTTGTGATCACATGATTCCTAGGCTCACATGATACTGCAATTTGTATGGAAAGCAGTAAGCAGTTATATATATATATATATATATATATATATGTACATGATCAGCCACCACGAAGCAACTCCATGGGGGATCAGAAATGTAAATAAAGCAGTAAATGCTATCAACCGCCACGAAGTAAACTCCAGGCGGGACTTGAATGTAAATAAAGCTGTAAAAGCTATCAACTGCCACAAAGTAAGCTCCAGGCAGGACGAAATGCAAAGAAAGTTGTAAAAGGTCACGAAGTAAACTCCAGGCCTGACAAAAATGTAAATATATATATGTACATATATAAAAGTAGTAAATGCACCGGATATAAAATCCAGGCTCATCGGATATGTCCGACAACAATTATATATATAAGTATATATATAAAAGCAATTAAACGCACCGGATATAAAATACAGGCTCATCAGACAAAGGCTGACAATAGTTTATATATATACGTATATATATATATAAGTATATATATATAGACAGAAATAAAAACCACGGTCCGAAGTCTGGGCATACACACATAACACGACTCTCAATGTGTAGAATAATGTGTGCAAATATGAAGAGAAAGGGTTTATAGAGTGTAAGAAGGCTTACAGTGGGCTGCCTATGCAGGCTTCTATGACTCTAAATGGATAAACACTCAGCTCCCGCCGATAAATTTATAACTGTATGTGGGCTAACAGGTGTTTAAAAAGAGCAAACACTCAATATAGGGTGTGTACAAAGCAAATTGGACAGGGCTTCCTCGCCTTTTTTCTTTTTCAAAATGGCTAGCCCAAGCTCTATATTTATAAAGCTGTTAGCCGCAGTTGCACCTGCTGCTGCCCGGGCTGCCCGAGGTTTCGTGGGTCCTGTCGTCTCGAAGTACGTGCACTCGTGCACTATAATGTCCGCTCGAACTTGCAGAACTTCAATCCGAGCATCCGAACGAGGTATATACGACCTTCTTCGGACTGCTTGTGTCGAGAGTTACACAATGACATGGAATAGAGGTTGTATGAATTCAAGAAGAGGGGACCATGCCCAAGGTCTTCAAGCTTCAAATTCTATCCGGTGTGCTGCCACACGTAATAGTCACTCGGGATTGGAACTCCTGGTTCTTGAAGGACATTGTTGTATGTATGTATGTATGAAGAGTTGAGACGACGCGCATGTGTTGAGGTAGAAAGATGACGTATGACTCCTCATCGGGGTTATCACCGATTTGAGTTGAAAGTAGACGTTGCTCAGGGCTACATCTGAGATTGGACTGCTGCAAGTGTTGAATGCAGCAATATCATCTTGTGGATGCCTGATTGCCCGGTGTGAGACCCCAAATTTTATGAAATGAAAGTATTCAATTTTCTTATAATTATTCTATTTAGTAAATGGTTAAATTGATAAAAGGTTAAAGTTAATGGTGATATGTGAAAATTTTTCAAAGTATGCAAGTTGTTATAAAATATTTGTTTGGTCGGGGAATATTCTTTTTGTCGGGGAATATTCATAGGATGGCACAATCATTGGTGGACCCCACAACAGAAGTATTATCGTAGTACTGAAACGACAGAATTATCTTTTTATAAAAATAATAGCCAAAGTGTTACCGTTAAAACTGTTGAACTACTCGATAGTAAAAGTACAGTAATACGCGTGGTTGCATAGTAGCACATGGTATTGATTATTGATGCTTACGTGAGAAGTCACTCAGTTATACTCAATTATTGTTACAGTAATTGCTGCATCATATCTCTCATATTATTGATTCAATTATTATCACAGTATCATCTGCATAATATTTTATATATTATTGAATCAATAATTAAGACGACAAAGTTATTCATATTATTATTTGCAATATTGACAATGTCTAGAAATTACATCGAGGAGAGGTTTGGTCACCTAATTGCTGGCTATGAATAAGGAGAAATCCTTATCAGAAAGCCCCCTCTTTCCTGGGAACGACCTGGTTGTTAAATATTGTGAGTTATAATATTAATGATGAAGGTTATAAAAAAATTGAATTTGAGTTCGGAGTTGAATTTGGAGACGCGGACGTGATATTTGAGTCCGGAATGATGAAATTAGTAGAAATAGACTATAACCACAAAATTTGTCGGGGTTGACTTTTTGGTCAAAAAAGTCAAACTTCAAAATTTCAAAAATAAAATTTTTGAGGAAAATATTTCCATTGTGATGGGATTGTTAGTGTTAGTGGAAATCGACATTTATTTTGATAATAATTGATGTCTGGAGGTTATATTGACCAATCGGGTAATTAATCGAATAAATGAGCAATTAATTGATATTAATTCACATGATTATAACTATTTGTTCACATGTGTGTACTATTGATTCACATTCATGTACTATTAGGGGAGGTGGTGCAAGATTGATAATACTTGCATGACTAAGTTAAAAATGGAGGTATAGATGGATGTACTATACTGTAATTCATATTTTCACATGATTATAACTATTGAGTCACATGATTGTACTATTAATTCACATTATTTACTATTAGGGGAGGTGGTGCAAGTTTGATAATACTTGCAGGACTAAATTAAAAATGAAAGAAAAGTTGAAGGTATTATACTGTAAAATTTCGAGCCCCAAAACGTACAATTATCGAAACTATATTTTCCTATAAATAGAAGCTCATTCTTCCTTCATTTCTCACCAATTCACTAAAGCTATAGAGCAATTATTATAGAGAGAAATTATAGAGAGAAAGAAGAAGAGAAGTCTGCTACCTCACTATTCCAGTATCCAGTTCCTTCTAAGGTAATAAGAGTGTAGCTGGGTCGAACGAGGGTAACGAGAGAATAGAACGGTGGTCTATAGCTGTTGAGGTTCTCCCTAAATAGTATGGAAATAATTTTATTGAGAACTTTAGATAAGTGTGTTGTATTGTATACGTCATTTGATATTTAATTTTGGTGAACCGAATAGGGTGAGGTGAACCCAACTTTGGAAGGGTGTTTTGCCACTATCATACATGATGTCTAATGACATACAACCTCATGTTATCATAAGACAGGGTTGTGCACATCCACTTGCTGAGTATATCTACGAGCACTGCCTATATAATCTTAGAGTTTGTTTGAAATATGATTATCAATTGGAGACAATGGATATAATTATAAGTCAAGAGAAGACTCACCATTGGAAAGAAGATGATAGCAATCTTCTTGTTTTTCTTTGGGGACTATTGGGTCAACCAAGGATAATTCTGTGGACATATGATATCTATCATAACCTAGACGCATGGCCTCCCATGTACGAAGGTTTTCTTGAGTATTTTCCAAAGATTTTAATTTCTAAAATAGTTATTGATTGTACTTTTATGTAAAGTACCATTGTAAGGTTGTGGTCGAGGCATCATGAGAGTTACATACATTTGTATTAAAACTCACAATTTAACTGTGGTCGTATTCTGCACGACAGTTCAACAGTTGTATAAATTAAGTTTGTAAATGATTTTTATAGTGTGATATCTGGCGACTCAGAATGGGTCGTTTGGACCTATTTTGGGGGTGTCACACTCGGTGTTAGCTCTGGGTCTGAGGTATGAGTGCCTCGTCAGGAGGTCTGAGCTTGAAGCTGATAACATGCATTTGAAATAAGCATTTCCGGGGTTGTCGCCGGAACTGCAACATCATTCCTTGGGGTTATCGCCAAGGACGAAACTCGGGGTTATCTCAGGGTTGGAAATGATGTTCTGGTGTGTGTTCCGGGTTTGAGATCGATACTCCTTGTGTGGTCCGGGTTGAGATTGAACTTTCGGTAGTATCCGAAATGGATGTGAAATTTCTTCCAGGGTTATCTCCGAAAGACGATTCTGCACTCCTGCAATGTTAGTAACAGTTGCGCAGAAAATTTCGAGTGTCTACAATGACAATATAAAGTCTTACATTATAAATAGATATCCATATACACCGGATAGCTCAACTTAAAATTCAACAACATGTTACAGTCAAACTATTAAATATATTTGTCATAAAACATAAGTAATCTTCGTGAATATGGATCTCTATAATTCACTTAGTACATATCCTTACCTTGAAATCTTGTCCTGCAAAAATTATTATTTAATAGATTGAGCTCGACAGCCCAGCAAAATCTAACAGTTTTTATGCATTACGTAACACATAATAACATGCTCAACATATAGCTCATAAACATTAGACTAACATAACATACATGCTACAGTTCATATAACAAGTGTAAGACCCCAACTTTTATGAATAAAGATTAATTTCTCTCAAAATATATTTTTGAATATTATGGTGTGGATATAATATAATGTTATAGTTGTGGGTAGTATTTACAAATTTTGTAAAGTAAGCAAGTGGTTATATAATATTCGATTGGTCGGGGAATATTCGTTTTAACAGGGGAATATTAAATGCGGCGACCACAATCATTAGTGGACCCCACAATGTAAGTATTGTCGTAATAAGAAAATGACATAATTATCTTTTATAAAAATAATGGCGTAAGTATTCTGCCGTTAAAAGTGTTGAACTACCCTAGTAAAAAGTACAAAGATGTCTGGCGTGGTTGCATAGTAGCACATGGTATTGGTTATTGATGCTTACGTGAGAAGTCACTCAATTATACTCAATTATTACTACAGTAATTGTTGCATCATATCTCTCATATTATTGATTTGATTATTGTCACAGTATCATCTACATAATATGATATATTATTAAATCAATAATTGAGACGGCAAAGTTATTCATATTATTAAATTGCAATATTTATAATGTCTAGAAGTTCTGTCAAGGAGAGGTTTGGTCATCTAATTGCGCGCCAATAAGGAGAAATCTTTATCGGAAAGCCCCCTTTTTCCTGGGAATGACCTGGTTGTTAAATATTGTGAGTTATAATATTAATGATGAATAAGTTCGTGTTGATTAAAGATGGAATTGATAGTTTCATTGTGTTGGAATTATTAGTGTTAGTGGAAATCAACATTTATTTCGATATTAATTGATGTCTAGAAGTTATATTGACCAGTCGGGTAATTAACCGGATAAATGAGCAATTAATTGCTATTAATTCACATGATTATAACTATTTATTCAAATGTGTGTACTATTGATTCACATTCTTGTACTATTAGGGGAGTTGGTGCAAGATTGATAATACTTGCATGACTAAGTTAAAAATGGAGGTATAGATGGAGGTACTATACTATAATTCATATTTTCACATGATTATAACTATTGATTCACATGATTGAATTATTGATTCACATTATTTACTATTAGGGGAGGTGGTGGAAGATTGATAATACTTGTAGGACTAAATTAAAAATGAAAAAAAAAGTTGAAGGTATTGTACTGTAATATTTTGAGCCCCAAAAAGTGAAATTATCAAAACTATATTTTTCTATAAATAGAAGCTCATTCTTCCTTCATTTCTCACCAATTCACTAAAGCTATAGAGCAATTATTATAGAGAGAAATTATAGAGAGAAAGAAGAAGAGAAGTCTACTACCTCTCTACTCTAGTATCCAGTTTCTTTCTAAGGTAAGGGGTATTATTTCTTTCGTATTCATGAAGAGAGCTTCTGTTATTCCATTCTTTATTATTATGTTGGAATAACTTTTGCTCTGTCTGAAGTACCGCATACATTGTGAAATTCTTACATTATTCCATTCTTTATTATTATGTTGGAATAACTTTTATCTATCTGAATCTGGCATACATGGTGAAATTCTTATGTTATTCCATTCTTTATTATTCTATTGGAATATCACATGCAATGCGGATTACGCTAGACTTGGTTCCATTCTTTATTATTCTATTGGAATAACTCTTTGTGCATTTTATCTATCTCATGCATGGTGAATTCTTTTGTTATTCCATTCTTTATTATTACATTGGAATATCTTGTGCAAGTGCGATTACGGTGAGACTGGTTCAATTCTTTATTATTACATTGGAATAACTTTATGCAAAGCGGTCTATCGCATGCATGGTGAATTCTTTGTTATTCCATTCTTTATTATTCTGTTGGAATATCCTGTCTATGAGGATTATGCTAGACCTGGTTCCATTCTTTATTATTCTGTTGGAATATCCTGTCTGTGCGGATGATGCATGACCTAGTTCCATTCTTTATTATTCTGTTGGAATAACCTGTCTATGTGGATTATCACATGCATGGTGAATGATCCTTCGTATTCATTCCTTATTAAATTGTGGAAATGATCTGTTTATGTGGATTACCGCATGGCGGGTGAAAATCCATTTGCAGTTTCATATATTCTATGATACTCATTTGGTTAAAGTTTTGGCTTCTATACTCCATGAAATTAGTAGAATATCCTGGATATTTGCACTTCATCCGGTATTTTTTCATGGAAATATTTTTCTAAGCATTTTTTAATTTTACTCCACAAAGTAGTATAATGTTGACAATTTGGATGTAATTGATTTTAAGATAAATTAACTTATAAATCTTTAAAATTTATTCTTGAACTTGTTTTATTGAATTATTATGTTATTGTCATCATCATCATGCTTATATTGTGATGAAGGTCATCTTTGGCTTACGTGCATAGATGGACTTGGTATGATTATGACAAGGGATTATTCGGTATAATCATGACCTGTAATGTTATAAATGATGTGGTAAAAGTCCTCAGTAGCCTGTAGTGTATTGATGGATGGAGTTTTTGGTATGATTATGACCGAGAGATTATTCAGTATAGTCATGACCATTGATCATGATTTAATGAATATCCTCGCCCGTAGTGCGGGGATGACTCGATGATGTGGTTTATTTATTAAGTTTGAGTCTCGACCAATTAAAATTGATGAAAACATTTTTTTATCATAAAAGATAGTAGATATCATGCTCTACTTGACTCTTCTAATGGATTGCTTATTTATTGCGCAGCTTAAACTTTATATACATTGTATTTTATCGGTTTAACATTGTTGAAGACTAATGATAATTTATTCTCGCATTATCTTAGTCATAATATTTCTTCTTGGGCTAGTTGAGCTCACCCTTTCTTTCACTTTATTCTCTTGAGAAATGAGAACGTAGTTTGACTAGTCGGGAACGAAGTGACGGTCCATATGATAGCATTAGTAGTCCTCACTATTCTGTTAAATAGTGTGACAATAAATGTAATGAGGACTCCATTGAGTGTGGATATTGTCTAGATAACAATATTCTTATTAAAACTCTTAGATTATGTTTTGTCGTATTTTACACGACTGTTGTATAATTAATTTATATTTGTGAGACCCCAAATTTTATGAATAAAGATTTAAATTTCTCGAAATATTTTTTTTGAATATTATGGAGTAAATTTGATATAATGTTATAGTTGTGGGTAATATTTAAAAATTTTACAAAGTACGCAAGTTGTTATATACTATTCGATTGGTCGGGGAATATTCATTTTAATAGGGAATATTCATACAACGACACAATCATTGGTGGACCCCGCAACGGAATTATTGTCGGATTGAGAAAATGACAAAAAAAAATATATTTTATGAAAATAACGACGGAAGTTTTACCGTTAACTGTTGAAACACCCGGTGTTAAAAGTACAGTAATACGCGTGGTTGCATAGTAGCACACGGTTTTGATTATTGATGCTTATGTGAGAAGTCACCCAGTTTTGTTCAATTATTGCTACAATAATTATTGCATAGTATCTCACGTTATTTGATTCAATTATTGTCGATATTTTATATATTATTAAATCAATAATTGAGATAACAAAGTTGTTAATATTATTATTTGCAATATTAACGATGTCTAGAAGTTCTCACAAGGAGAGGTTTGGCCACCTAATTGCGCCATGATAGGAGAAATCCTTCACTGAAAGCCCTCTTTCTGGAACGACACAGTCGATTAATATTGTGAATTATAATCAAGGTGATAAGTTTTGTTTTATTATTATTATAAATGTAATAAAATAGAATTTTTTTATATAAAATGTAAAACTTTTTATAAAGTTTTGTTTTATTTGATTATAAATAGAATATATTATATTTTATTATGCATAGTGTTTGCATAAGTGTCTGCATAGTATTTGCATAGTAAAATCTTTTTATATAAAATAGAATACTTTTATAAAGTTATTTGTTTTATTAGACTATAAATAGAATATATAATATTCTATTATGAAGAGTGTTTGCATAATGCTCGTATAGTGTTTGCATAGTAAAATCTTTTTATATAAAATGTAATACTTTTATAAAGTTATTCGTTTTATTAGATTATAAATAGAATATATTATATTTTATTTAAAAGATTTTTTTTATTAGAATATTTTATTAATACTACATAGTAAATCAATCTGAACCATTCATGAATTAGTTACTATTCAGTCCATTCTCCTATAAATAGAAGCTCATTCCTTCATTATTTCGCATTTAATTCAATTTGAACTCTCTAGAGAGAGAAACTATAGAGAGAAAGAAGAAAAGTATTCTGCTACTTCACTACTCTTATATTCAGTTTCTTCTAAGGTAAGTGGTATTATTTCTTTCCTATTCATGAAGAGAATTATTTTCTTTCAATACTCGTAAGGGGTATTATTCTTTCGTATTCATGAAGATAGTTATTTTCTTTCAATACTCGTAAGTGTTGTTATTCCATTCTTTATTATTATGTTGAATAACTCATGCCTATGCTAAGCACCGCATACATGGTGAAATTCTTCTGTTATTCCATTCTTTATTATTCTGCTGGAACATCCTGTCTGTGCGTTTACGCATGACCTAGTTCCGTTTTTTATTATTCTGTTGGAATATCCTGTCTGTGCGTTTACACATGACCTGGTTCCATTATTTATTATTCTGTTGAGAATAACCTATCTGTGCGATCTATCTCATGCATGGTGAATTGTTCTGTTATTCCATTCTTTATTATTCTGTTGGAATAACCTGTCTATATGGATTACCACATGCATGGTGAATGATCCTTTGTATTCATTCCTTGTTAAATTGTGGAAATGATCTGTATACGTGGATTACCGCATGGCGGGTGAAAATCCATTTGCAGTTTCATATATTATATTATACTCAATTGGTTAAAGTTTTGGATTCTATACTCCATGAAATTAGTAGAATATCCTGGATATTTGCGCTTCATCTAGTATCTTTTCGTGGAAATATTCTTCTGAGCATTCTTGAATTTTACTCCACAAAGCAATATCATGGTGACAATTTGGACGTTATTGGTTCCTGATTAAATTAATTCTTGAACTTTTTTATTGAATTCTTATATCATTGTCATCATTCTTATGTTTATATTATGTTGAAAGTCATCTGTGGCCTGTAGTGCATAGATGGACTTGGTATGATTATGATAAGGGATTATTCGGTATAATCATGACCGTAATGTTACAAATGATGTGGTAAAAGTCCTCCTTGGCCCGTAGTGCATTGATGGACAGTTGTTGGCATGATCATGACCATTGATGAATACACGAATTTCCTTGGTCCATAGTGTATGGATAATTTGTGGTCGTAATACTAATGAATATCATTGGCCGTAGTGCAGGGATGATGTGGATTATTTATTAAGCTGAGTCTCAGTGATAAAAGTGATGAAAAACCATTTAAATTATAGAAGATAATAGATTTTATTCTCTACTTGACTCTTCTAATGGATTTCTTGTTCCGCTGCAGTTAAACTTGATGTTTGTTATATTGTATTAGTTTAACACTGTTAAAGGCAAATGATAATTTATTCTGCATTATCTTAGTCATAATATTTCTTATTGGGCTAGTTGAGCTCACCCTTTTACTTTTATTGTTCTCTTTAGGAAATGAGAATGTAGCAGGGACTAGTCGGGGAACGGAGTGACGGTCCAGATGATAGCATTAGTAGTCCTCACTATTCCATGAAATAGTGTGTTAATAAATGTATTGAGGACTTATTTTGAGTTTAAATACTGTCTAGAAGACAATATTTGTATTAAAACTCACAGCTCATGTTGTATATTTAAGATTGTATTTTGTACCATGTATTTGGTGACTCAGAATAGGTGATGTATACCTGTTTTGGGGGCGTCACAGTATTTGAGTTTTGTACCATGTATTTGGCGACTCAAGATGGGTGATGTATACCTATTTTGGGGGCGTCACAGTTGGTATCAAAGCTTAGAGATATGATCCCAACCGAGATGTGAGACAAGAACTAGGAGGGGAGAGACGGAGAATTCCTTCGCTAGTATGACCTACCTAAGTTTATTTTGTATTTAATTGGTCGGTCAGAGTATAGGGATAATATGTGATATGTTAATTAACACTTGTTTTATGGAATTATTTGAAAATGGCATCCGAAAATGTTGAGATAAACAATGAAGCACATGAGACCGTTGAGTCACCACAGATTAATGCCCAGGATAATGTGCAACAGGAAGACAATAATCCTCATGTAAACAATAACACCGATGAAATGGTGAACGATGAGATGTTCGGAGGCTTTATGCAATTCATGCAACATCAGGAAAAAGCGGCTCCTGTCCAAAATGCAGGTGGAAACACTGACAACTCTTGGACGGTCACCGCTAAGCAGTTCAAGGAGCTAGGACCACCGGAGTTTTTGGAGAGCCAAAACCACTTAAGGCGGAGACGTGGATAAAATAGATCAACAAGATATTTGATGTCTTGGGATGCTCTGAGGAGCAAAAGGTTCCCTTTGCCACCTTCATGTTATGGAGGTCTGATTCATCGGTGGGAATCAGAAAGCGTACTCAACCTGCCACACTCAAAATGTCTTGGGAGTAGTTCCAAGAGCTGTTCAATGACAAGTACTTTCCTGAAAGAATTCGTCACATGAAGGAGGTAGAGTTCATCAAGCTTGAGCAAAACAATATGACCGTGGCGTAGTACGAAGATAAGTTTATCGAGTTATCTCGGTTTGCATCCCACTTGGTTGATAATGAGGAGAGAATGATGCGGATGTTTCTAAGAGGTTTGAAACCCGAGATACGTCAATACCTTATCTCTCATAAACTGTGTTTGTATTCAGATGTTGTGAATAGGGCTTAGCTATTGAAGAGCGATAATGAGTCAACCCAACCAAGAGAGAGCAACCGAAAAGTCGATAATACCAGTGGTAGCAGTCATCGAAGCGGTGACAACAAACGTGGAGGGATTCAACATGCCAGAAATGATAATCACTTCGGTGGTAATCATGGCCATGACAATAAGAGTGGACATTTCAAGAAGAGGAGATTCAACAAGGATGGAAAGATGTCAGCACCAACACCTGTTGTTAAGGAAGGAGAATAACCACCGGTCGTATGTTACAAATGTGGAGGGGAAGGACACATAAGTCCAAACTGCACGATGCAGTCCAAAGCGTGTTATAATTGTGGAAAAGAAGGTCACCTAGTCTGATTTTGTCGTGCACCAAAGTCAAGTCCAGCTGGGATGGAGGCATCAAAGGGTGTCCCAGATAAGACAAAACCGGTAGTTCAAGGGAGAGCATTTGTCATAACCTCCCAAAAAGCGAGGAATCCGAACGAGGTGATCACGGGTAATCTAATCATAAACTCTAGCGAAGTTTATACTTTATTTGATACCGGTTCTACCCATTCCTTTATTTCTCCTACTTGCACTTAACGTTTAAATTTGACTTCGGAGAAATTAGACTTAGACTTATCTGTTGAAACTCCGTTGGGATAAACCTTCATTACATCCACTATTTATAAGTCTTGTTTGATTAAAATCGGTAACCGCACGTTACCTATCGATCTTATTTCTTTGAAAATACTTGCATTTGATGTGATTTTAGGGGTTGATTGGTTAACTACTCATCATGCTAAAATTGCTTATTTTCGTAAGGTTGTTAGCTTTCATATTCCTAACCAACCTATTATGCGAATTCAAGCAACCAAACCACTAAAATCAATCACTGTCATATCAAGTCATAAAGTTATTCGTTTATTGAAAAACGGATGTCAAGCTTTCTTAGCCCATGTCATGGATTTAAATAAAGATACGTCAGATTTGAATGATATTTCTATTGTTAATAAATTTCCTGACGTATTCCCTGAAGAACTTCTTGGCCTACCCCCAGAGCGTGAAATTGAATTTTGTATCGACCTTGAATCCGGTACAAAACCCATTTCTAAAGCCCCATATCGAATGGCTCCTATTGAACTTCAGGAGTTAAAAACCCAACTACAGGAATTGTTAGACATCGGTTTCATTCATCCTAGTATGTCTCCTTGGGGTGCTCTTGTTCTATTCATAAAGAAGAAAGATGGAAGTATGCGACTTTGTATTGATTATCGGGAGTTGAATCATGTCACCATCAAAAATAGGTTGCAATTTGCGCATTGATGACCTGTTTGATCAATTGCAAGGAGCCAAATTCTTTTCAAAGATTGATCTTCGTTTTGGATATCATCAATTGAAGATTAAAACTGATGACATTCCAAAGACTGCTTTCAGAACTCGGTACGGGCATTATGAATTCTTAGTCATGTCTTTTGGATTGACTAATGCTCCTTCTGCCTTCATGGACATGATGAATCAAGTATTCAAAGAATATTTGGATCACTTTGTGGTCGTCTTTATTGATGACATTCTCATATACTCCAAAACCCACGAAGACCATGAGCAACACTTGAGGCTGATACTTCAAAAGTTTTGTGAAAACAAGCTATATGCTAAGTTGAAGAAATGCAAGTTCTGGCTTGAGGATGTTGCATTCCTTGGGCACGTGATATCAAATCATGGAATATCTATTGACCAGGAAAAGATTGAAGCAATTCAAAGCTGGGAGAAACCTAAGTCAGTGACCGAAGTACGTAGCTTTCTCGGCTTAGCTAGTTATTATCGGAGATTCGTGGAAGGATTTTCTTGAATCGCTACTCCATTAACTCAACTAACTCGAAAAGATACAAAATTCGGTTGGAGCGAGGAATGTGAAAAGAGTTTTCAAGAACTCAAGAGGAGACTCATTTCAGCACCTATTCTAAAAATACCATTTGGCTCGGAGGGATTTGTTATCTACAGTGATGCTTTAGGCAAAGGGTTAGGATGTGTTCTCATGCAACATGGGAAAGTCATAGCCTATGCCTCATGACAACTCAAAGAATATGAGAGGAATTATCCTACTCATGATCTAGATCGGCATCACATTTTTTAAGATTTGGAGGCATTACCATGGAGAGAAGGTGGAGATCTATATGGATCATAAAAGCCTCAAATATTTCATCACTCAAAAGGAACTCAACATTTTGCGCCAATTCAAATCTGGCTTGAGTTGTTTTAATGAAAAGATATGATCATACCATCCAATACCATCCCGGAAAAGCGAATGTAGAGTCGAATTCTTGAGTATAAGATCATATGCGGTACATTGTCAACGCAAAGACCCATTTTGTATGACTTGGAAAGGATGGAATAGAGTTAAAGACTCCAAGGACCCATGTGATGATGACGAATATACGAGTGGTGTGACGCCCCCAAAATAGGTATACATCACCTATTTTGAGTCGCCAAATACATGGTACAGAATACAAATACAATCTTTAATATACAACAAGAGAGCTGTGAGTTTTAATACAAATATTGTCTTCTAGATAATATCAACTCTTAGAATAAGTCCTCATTACATTCATTGTCGACTATTTAATGGAATAGTGAGGACTACTAATACTATCATCCGACCGGCTACCCGCTCCCCGACTAGTCCCGGCTACGCTTCTCATTTCTAAGAGAATGCGAAAGAAAGGGTGAGCTCACTTGTCTTCAAAGAAATATTATGACTAAGATAATGCGATAAAATTATCATTAGTCTTCAACAATGTTAAAACTGATAAAATACAATAGACATAAAGTTTAATCACAAAAAACATAAAATCCATTAAAAGAGTAAGAATAAAATCTACTATCTTTTATGATTTAAAAGGTTTTTCATCACTTTTATCGTTGGGACTCGACTTAATAAATAAACCACATCATCCTCGCACTATGACCAAGGATATTCATTAGTATCACAACCTCAAATTATCCATGCACTACGGGCGAGGATATTCGTGTATTCATCAATGGTCATGATCATGCCAACAACTGTCCATCAATGCACTACGGGCCAATGAGGACTTTTAACACATCATTTGTAACATTACGATCATGATTATACCGATTAATCCCTGGTCATAATCATACCAAGTCCATCTATGCACAACAGGCTACAGATGACTTTCAACATAAAATAAATATGAGGATGATGACAATGATATAAGAGTTCAATAAAATAAGTTCAACAATTAATTTATTCAGGAACTAATAGGATCCAAATTGTCAAGATGATACTTCTTTGTAGAGTAAAATTTAAGAATGCTCAGAAGAATATTTCCATGAAAAGATACTGGATAAACGCAAATATCAAGGATATTCCACTAATTTCATGGAGTATAGCGGTCAAAACTTTAACCAACTGAGTATAATAAAGAATGGAATAACAAAAGAAATCATCATGCATGCGGTACGTTGCATAGACAGGTTATTCCAATAGAATAATAAATAACGGAACCGTGTCAAATAATACGCCCACAAGATATTCCAATAGAATAATAAAGAATGGAATAACAACAAAATCACCATGCATGCGGTACTTGGCATGACAAAGTTATTCCAATGTAATAATAAATAACGGAACCGGAGGTCATAGCGTAAAACGCATGCAGACAATATTCCAATGAATAATAAAGAAGCGGAACCAGTCCCGTAAAATGCATGAACATGATATTCCAACAAAAAAATAAAGAATGGAATAACAATGTAATTTCATAATGTATGCGGTATTGAATAGACGAGTTATTCCAAATGAGAATAATAAATAATGGAATAACGGTAAGAATTTCACCAAGTATAGGGTAGATCACAGATATCTGAGTTATTCCAACGAGAATAATAAAGAATGGAATAACAGAAGTTCTTTTCATGAATATGAAAAAAAAATACCCCTTACCTTATAAGGAAGAGTACTCCGACGGTAGGGCGGGGATATACTTGAAGAAACTTGCACTACGCTCAAAGCTTTCTTAAACGCTAAAGAAATATGCTCAAGATTATAGAAGAAGAATTCTCTCTGCAGTTTCTATCTCTAGAGTTTTAGTGAATTCGTAAGAAATAATGAAGGAATGTGCTTCTATTTATAGAAGAATGGACTGAATAGTAACCAATCCATGAACGGTCCAGATTGATTTACTTTTAAACGGACGGTCCGGATTGGTTTACTATAAAATATAATATATTCTATTTATAATATAATAAAACGAATAACTTTATAAAAGTATTTTGTTTTATATAAAAAGATTTTACTATGTAAACACTATGCAGGCACTATGCAAACACTATGCATAATAAAATATAATATATTCTAATTATTGTCTAATAAAATAGATAACTTTATAAAAGTATTCTATTTTATATAAAAAGATTTTACTATTAGCCTAATCAAACGAATAACTTTATAAAAGTATTCTGTTTATATAAAAAGTTTTTCTGTTTTATTACATTAATAATACTAATAAAACAAAACTTCATCATCATTGTCATAATTCACACTATTAATCAACCAGGTCGTTCCCGGGAAAGAGGGGGCTTTCCAATAAGGATTTCTCCCTATTGGCGGACAATTATGTGACCAAACCTCTCATTGGCAGAACTTCTAGACATCGTTAATAATGCAAATAATAATATTAACAACTTTGTTATCTCAATTATTGATTTAATAATATATAAAATATTGACAATAATTGAATCAAATAACATGAGATACTATGCAACAATTACTGAAGCAATAATTGAACAAAACTGAGTTACTTCTCACGTAAGCATCAATAATCAATATGGTGTGCTACTATGCAATCACGCCGTATTCTCGTACTTTTAACACTTTGGGTGTTTCAACGATTAACGGTAAAACTTCCATAGTTATTTTCATAAAATATATATTTTTTTGTCGTTTTCTCAATCCGAATAATAATTCCATTATGGGGTCCACCAATGATTGTCTTTGTCATGCGAATATTCCTGTTAAAACGAATATTCCCACCAATCGAATATTATAAACAGCTTGCGTACTTTACAAAATTTATAAATATTACCCACAACTATAACATTATATCAAATTCATTTCATAATATTTAAAAATGATAATTATAGAAAATTCATCTTTATTCATAAAAGTTGGGGTATTACAATCTCCCCTTCTTATGAAATTTTGCCCTCGAAATTAGGGTACGTACCTAGTATGTCAAAGAGATAAGGATACCTTGATTTCATCTCAGATTCTAACTCCCAGGTCATTTCCTCAACATCATGGTTCCTCCATAAAACTTTGACTTGAGGTATAACCTTGGAGCGTAGAATATGTTCCTTCTTATCCAAGATTTGAACAAGAACCTCTTCATACGTTAAATCTTCCGCTATTTTGTCCGGTTCTAACTCAATAATGTGGTTCGGGTCTTTCACATATTTATGTAACATGGATATATGAAAAACGTTATGAACACGAGACATAATTGGCGGTAAAGAGAGTCTATAGGCTACAGTCCCTACTCGATCGAGGATTAAAAATGGGCCAATGAATCGAGGATTGAGCTTTCCTCTCTTTTTAAATCTCGTAACTCCTTTCCATGGAGCAACACGTAATAACACATAATCTCCAATATCGAATTCCACGTCCTTTCGATGAAGATCAGTATAACTCTTTTGTCGGTCTTGTGAAGTTTTTATATGTTGTCAGATCGTTTGAATCTTTTCCGTAGTCATACGTACCAACTCCGGTCCCAACAACATTGTTTCACCCACCTCATTCCAGCATACTGGAGAACGACACTTTCTTCCATACAACGCCTCGAATGGAGCCATGCCAATACTTGCTTGATAACTGTTGTTGTAGGAAAACTTCACCAATGGTAAGAACTTGTCCCAACTTCCTTTGAAGTCAAGGACACAGAGTCTTAATAAATCTTCAAGAGTTTGAATAGTCCTCTCTGATTGTCCGTCCGTCTGAGGATGATATGCCGAACTAAATCGTAAATCTGTGCCCATAGCTTTTTGAAAACTAACCCAAAATCTTAAAGTGAATCTTGGGTCTCGATCAGAAACTATGGATACTGGCATACCATGCAATCTTACAACCTTGTTTATGTACATACGAGCAAGACGTTCAAGTGTATAAGTTTCTCGTATTGGTAAGAAATGAGCAGACTTGGTCAATCTATCAACAATTACCCAAATTGCATCTATGCCTTGAGAAACCTTGGGAAGACCAGTAACGAAATCCATGGTAATGTGCTCCCACTTCCATTCTGGAATTTCAAGTGGTTGCAATGGACCTTTTGGTACTTGATGTTCCGCCTTGACTCGTTGACAAGTTATACACCTTGAGATAAACAACGCTATCTCTCTCTTCATATTGTCCCACCAAAATGTATGTCGAAGATTATGATACATTTTAGTACTCCCAGGATGGATTGCAAACGGTGTGTTGTGCGCCTCCATCATGATTTATACTTTAAATCAGTGTCGTTAGGAACACAAAGTATGGAGTTGACTCGAAGTATTCCTTCTTCATCGATTCTTGCTTCCGGCATAGCACCTTCTTGTACTTTCTTCCTCATACGCATCAGCTCCAGGTCTGTAGCTTGAGCAGCTTTAACTTTATCGATTAAAGTCGGTTCCACTCGTATATTCGCCATCATCACTTGGGTCCCTGGATTCTTTATCTCTATCTCCATCCTTTCCAAGTCATACAAAATGGGCCTTTACATTGACAATATCGCACTCGTACCCGCATATGATCTTCTACTCAATGCGTCAGCTACCACGTTAAGCTTTTCGAGGATGGTATTGAATGGTATGATCATAATCTTTCAATAGATTCAAGCCAACGTCATTGTCGCATGTTGAGTTCCTTCGAGTGAAAAAATATTTTGAGGCTTTTATGATCCGTAAAGATCTCCACTTTCTCCCCATACAAGTAATGCCTCCAAATTTTAAGTGCGAAGACAACAGCTGCCAACTCTAGATCATGAGTAGGATAATTCCTCTAATATTCTTTGAGTTGTCGAGAGGCATAGGCTATGACTTTCCTATGTTGCATGAGAACACATCCTAACCCTTTGCCTGAAGCATCACTGTAGATGACAAATCCCTCCGAGCCAGATGGTATTGTCAGAACAGGTGCTGAAATGAGTCTTCTCTTGAGTTCTTGAAAACTCTTCTCATATTCCTCGTTCCAACCAAATTTTGTATCTTTCCGAGTCAGCTGATTTAAAGGAGTAGCGATTCGAGAAAACCCTTCTACGAATCTCCGATAATAACCAGCTAAGCCGAGAAAGCTACCTACTTCGGTCACTGATTTAGGTTGCTCCCAGCTTTGAATAGCTTCAATCTTTGCTGGGTCAACAGATATTCCCTGACTTGATACTATGTTCCCAAGGAATGCTACTTCCTCAAACCAGAACTCGCATTTCTTTAACTTGACATAAAGCTTATATTCACGAAGCTTTTGGAGTATCAGCCTCAAGTGTTGCTCATGATCCTCACGACTTTTGGAATAAATAAGGATGTCATCAATAAAGACGACCACAAAGTGATCCAAATATTCCTTGAATACTCAGTTCATCATATCCATGAAGGCAGTAAGAGTATAGGTTAATCCAAAAGACATAACTAGGAATTTATAATGCCCGTCTGCGAGGAGTTACGAAAGCCATTTTGGAATGTCATCGGTTCTAATCTTCAATTGGTGATATCCTAACGAAGATCAATCTTTGAAAAGAATTTGGCTCCTTCAGAATCGGTTAAACAGGTCATCAATACGTGGTAATGGGTACCTATTTTTTTGATGGTGACATGATTCAACTCCAGATAATCAATACAAAGTCGCATACTCCCATCTTTCTTCTTCACGAATAGAACAGGAGCACCCCAAGGAGAAGTACTAGGACGAATGAAACCAATGTCTAACAATTCTTGCAGTTGGGTCTTTAACTCCTGAAGTTCAATAGGAGCCATTCGATATAGGGCTTTGGAAATAGGTTTTGTATCGGGTTCAAGATCAATACAAAATTCAATTTCACGCTCTCGGGGTAGGCCAGGAAGTTCTTCAGGGAATACGTCAGGAAATTCATTAACAATAGAAATATCATTTAAAACTGACATATTTTTGTTTAGATCCGTGACATGAGCTAAGAAAGCTTGACATCCATTTTTCAATAAACGAATAGCTTTATGGCTTGAGATGGAAGTGATTGATTTTAATGGTTTGGTTACTTGAATTCGCACAATAGGTTGGTTAGGAATATGAAAGCTAACAACCTTACGAAAACAATCAATTTTTGCATGATGAGTGGTTAACCAATCAATCCCTAGAATTACGTTAAATGTAAGTATTTTCAATGAAATAAGATCGACAGGTAATGTGAGGGTACCTATTTGAACCAAACAAGACTTATAAACAGTGGATGTAATGAAGGTTTCTCCCAACGGAGTTTCAACCGATAAATCAAAGTCTAATTTCTCCGGAGTCAAATTTAAACGTTGAACGCAAGTAGGAGAAATGAAAGAATGGGTAGACCCGGTATCAAATAAGGTATATACTTCGCTAGAGTTTATGATAAGCTTACCTGTGATGACCTCGTTCGGGTTCCTTTCTTTCTGGGAGGTCATGACAAACGCTCTCCCTTGCACTACTGGATTTGACTTTTCTAGGATGTCCTTTGGTGCCTCCATCCTAGCTAAACTTGTCTTCGGTGAACGAAAAAATCAGGCTAGGTGACCTTCTCTTCCACAATTATAACATATTTTGGACGGCATCGCGCAATTTGGACTGATGTGTCCTTCCCTCCGCATTTGAAGCATATGATAGGTGGTCGTTCTCCTTCCTTAACCACGGGTCTTTGGTCTTGGCGTCTTTCCATCATTGTTGAATCTCCTCTTCTTGAAATGTCCATTTTATTATTTTGGCCATGATTACCACCGAAGTGGTTACCATTTACGCATGTTGATTCCTCCAAGCTTATTATCACCGCTTGATGGTATTATCACCGGTATTATCATTTTACCTACCGCTCTTTTTGGTTGGGTTGACTCATTATCGCTCTTCAATAAGCGAGCCCTATTAACAACATCCGAATACAAACCACGGTTTATGAGAGATAAGATATTGACGTATCTCGGGTTTCAAACCTCTTAGAAACATTCGCGTCATTCTCTCCTCATTATCAACCAAATGGGACAAAAGCCGGGACAACTCGGCAAACTTGGCTTTGTACTGCGACACGGTCATGTTGTTTTGCTCCGACTTAATGAACTCTACCTCTTTCATGTGATGAATACTTTCGGGAAAGTACTTGTCGTTGAACAATTCTTGGAACTTCTCCCAAGTCATCTTGATCAAGGCGGTTGAGTCGTTTCTGATTCCCACCGATGTCTGCCTCTGCCTTGCAACATGAAGGTGGCAAAGGAACCTTTTGCTCCTCGAGCATCCCAAGACATCAAATATTTTGCAGATCTGCTTTATCCACGTCTCAGCCTTAAGTGGTTTTGGCTCTCCAAAAAACTTCGGTGGTCCCAATTCCTTGAACTGCTTAGCGGTGATCGTCCGAGAGTTGCCAGTGTTTCCACATTCGCATTTCGACACGACGAGAGTCTCTTGCACGATCTTGCATGAATTGCAAAAAGCCTCTGAACATTCCATCGTTCATCATTTTGTCAGTGTTCTTATTTGCATAAGGATTGTCGCCTTCCTAATGCACATTGTCCCGATTATTGATCTGTGGAGACTCAACGGTCTCCTGTGCTCCATTGATGTTCTCAATACTCTCGGATGCCATTTTTAAATACTGCAACAAAACAAGGGTTAATTAACATAACACATATTATCTCTATACTCTGACTGACTAATTAAATACCAAATAAACTTAGGTAGGTCATACTAGCGAAGGAATTCCCCATCTCTCCCCTCCTAGTTCTTGTCTCACATCTCAGCCAGGGATCATATTCCTAAGCTTTGATACCAACTGTGACGCCCCCAAAATAGGTTTACATCACCTATTCTAAGTTGCCAAATACATGGTACAGAATACAAATACAATCTTTAATATACAACAAGAGAGCTGTGAATTTTAACACAAATATTGTCTTCTAGACAATATCCACTCTCAGAATAAGTCCTCATTACATTTATTGTCACACTATTTAATGTAATAGTGAGGACTACTAATACTATCATCACGGACCAATCACTCCGGTTCCCAGACTAGTCCCCGGCTACATTCTCATTTCTGAAGAGAATGGTGAAAGAAAGGTGAGCTCAACTAGCCCAATGAGAAATATTATGACTAAGATAATGCGAAATAAATTATCATTAGTCTTCAATAATGTTAAACCGATAAAATACAATAGACATCAAGTTTAAGCTGTAGTAGAACATACAATCCATTAAAAGAGTCAAGTAGAGAATAAAATCTACTATCTTTTATGATTTAAAGGTTTTCATCACTTTTATCATTGGGACTCGACAATAAATAAACCACATCATCCACACTACTGACCAAAGATATTCATTAGTATCAAAACCACAAATTATCTATGCACTACGGGCCAAGGATATTCGTGTATTCATCAATGGTCATGATCATGCCAACAATCGTCCAAAGAATGCACTACACGGGCCAATGAGGACTTTTACATCATTTGTAACATTAAAGGTCATGATTATACCGATTAATCCCTGGTCATAATCATACCAAGTCCATCTATGCACTATAGGCCAAAGATGACTTTCAACATAAAATAAACATGAGGATGATGACAATGATATAAGAGTTCAATAAAACAAGTTCAAGAATTAATTTATTTAGGAACTAATAACATCCAAATTGTCAACATGATAGTTCTTTGTAGAGTAAAATTTAAGAATGCTCAGAAGAATATTTCCATGAAAAGATACTGGATGAAGCGCAAATATCAAGGATATTCCACTAATTTCATGGAGTATAGAAGTCAAAACTTTAACCAACCGAGTATAATAAAGAATGGAATAACAAAAGAAATCACCATGCATGCGGTACATCGCATGTAGACGAGTTATTCCAATGTAATAATAAATAACGGAACGGTCAGTGTAATACGCGACCAAGCGGGATATTCAATGTAATAATAAAGAATGGAATAACAACAAAATCACCATGCATGCGGTACTTGCATAAAATGATTATTCCAACGAAATAATAAATAACGGAATCAGTCCGGCAGTAAAATGAATGAGCGGGATATTCCAATAATAATAAAGATGTAATCCGTGTCCGACGTAAAACGCATGTAGACGGAGGATATTCCAATGTATAATAAAGAATGGAATAACAACAATGATTTCACCATGTATATGGTATTGATGTAGATAGGTTATTCCAAAGAGAATAATAAATAATGGAATAATGTAAGAATTTCACCAAGTATAGGGTGATCACAGTATAAAGTTATTCTAATGTAATAATAAAGAATGGAATAATGAAGTTCTCTTCATGAATATGAAAAAATACCCTTACCTTATAAAGAAGAGTACTCAAACAGAGAGGCGAGGATATACTTGAAGAAACTTGCACTATGCTCAAAGCTTTCTTAAACGCTAAAAGAAATATGCTCAAGACTATAGAAGAAGAATTCTCTCTGCAGCTTCTCTCTCTAGAGTTTCAAAGAATTAAGTAAGAAATAATGAAGGAATGAGCTTCTATTTATAGAAGAATGGATCAATAGTAACCAATCCATGAATGGTCCAGATTGATTTACTTTTAAGCGGACCTGATTAGATTGGTTTACAATAAAATATAATATATTCTATTTATAATCTAATAAAATGAATAACTTTATAAAAGTATTCTATTTTATATAAAAGATTTTACTATGCAAACACTATGAACACTATGCATAATAAAATATAATATATTATAATTATTGTCTAATAAAATAGATAACTTTATAAAAGTATTCTGCTTTATATAAAAAGATTTTACTATTAGCCTAATAAAACGAATAACTTTATAAAAGTATTATGTTTTATATAAAAAGCTTTTCTGTTTTATTACATTAATAATACTAATAAAACAAAACTTCATCATAATTATCATAATTCACACTATTAATAGACCAGGTCATTCCCAGAAAGAGGGGCTTTCCAATAAGGATTTCTCCTTATTATAGCCAAGATTAGGTGACCAAACCTCTGCTTGGCGTAACTTCTAGACATCGTTAATAATGCAAATAATAATATTAACAACTTTTTTTTCTCAATTATTGATTTAATAATATATAAAATATTGACAATAATTGAATCAAATAACGTGAGATACTATGCAACAATTACTGAAGCAATAATTGAACAAAACTGAGTGACTTCTCATGTAAGCATCAATAATAATTACCGTGTGCTACTATGTAACCACGTTCCTGTACTTTTAACACTAGGTGTTTCAACAGTTAACGGTAAAACTTCCGCCGTTATTTTCATAATATATATATATATTTGTCGTTTTCTCAATCCGATAATAATTTCGTTGTGGGGTCCACCAATGATTGTGCTGTCATACGAATATTCCCTGTTAAAACGAATATTCCCCGACCATTCGAATATTATAAATAACTTGCGTACTTTACAAAATTTCTAAATATTACCCATAACTATAACATTATATCAAATTCATTTCATAATATTTAAAAATGATAATTATAGAAAATTCATCTTTATTCATAAAAGTTGGGGTCTTACAAGTGGAACCGACTTTAATCGATAAAGTTAAAGTCGCTTCAAACTGGACACGGAGGTAGATGCGTATGAAGAAGAAAGTGCAAGAAGGTGCTATTCCGGAAGCAAGAATCGATGAAGAAGGAATACTTTGAGTCAACTCCAGACTTTATGTTCCTAACGATTTTGACTTGAAGTATAAAATCATGATGGAGGCGCACAACATATTGTTTTCAATCCATCTTGGGAGTACCAAAATGTATTGTGATCTTCGACATACAATCTGGTGGAGCAATATGAAAAGAGAGATAGAGGGGTTTATCTCAAGGTGTCTAACTTGTCAACGAGTCAAGGCAGAGCATCAAGTGCCAAAAGGTCCATTGCAACCACTTGAAATTCCAGAATAGAAGTGGGAGCACATTACCATGGATTTCGTTACTGGTCTTCCCAAGGTTTCTCAAGGCATAGATGCGATTTGGGTCATTATTGATAGATTGACCAAGTCTGGTCATTTCTTACCGATATGAGAAACTTTTACACTTGAACGTGTTGCCACTATCCATAGTTTCTGATTGAGACCCAAGATTCACTTCAAGATTTTGGGTTAGTTTGCAAAAATCTATGGGCACAGATTTACGATTTAGTTCGGCATATCATCCTGAAATGGATGGGCAGTCAGAAAGGTCTATTCAAACTCTTGAAGATTTATTAAGACTATGTGTCCTTGACTTCAAGGGAAGTTGGTACAAGTTTTTACCATTGGTGGAGTTTTCCTACAACAATATTTATCAAGCAAGTATTGGCATGGCTCCATTTGAGGCGTTGTATAGAAGAAAGTGTCGTTCTCCAGTATGCTAGGATGAGGTGGGTGAAGCAACGTTGTTGGGACCAGAGTTGGTATGTATTACTACGAAAAAGATTCAAACGATCCGATAACGTATAAAAACCTCACAAGATCGACAAATGAGTTATGCTGATCTTCATCGAAAAGACGTGGAATTCAATATTGGAGATCATGTGTTGTTATATGTTGCTCCATGGAAAGGAGTTACGAGATTTGGAAAGAGAGGAAAGCTCAATCCTCGATTCATTGGCCCATTTATAATCCTCGAACGAATAGGAATTATGGCCTATAGACTCAGCTTACCGCCAAGTATGTCTCGTGTTCATAACGTTTTCCACATATCTATATTACGTAAATATGTGAAAGACCCAAACTACATTATTGAATTAGAACCAGACGAGATAGAGGAAGATTTAATGTATGAAGAGTTACCTGTTGAAATCTTGGATAAGAAGGATCATATTCTACGCTCAAAGGTTATACCTCAAGTCAAAGTTTTGTGGAGAAACCACGATGTGGAAGAAATGACCTGGGAGTTAGAATCTGAGATGAAGTCAAGATATCCTCACCTCTTTAATATACCAGGTACGTACCCTAATTTCGAGGATGAAATTTCATAAGAAGGGGAGGTTGTAAGACCCCAACTTTTATGAATAAAGATTAATTTCTCTCGAAATATATTTTTGAATATTATGGTGTGGATATAATATAATGTTATAGTTGTGGGTAATATTTACAAATTTTGCAAAGTAAGTAAGTGGTTATATAATATTCGATTGGTCGGGGAATATTCATTTTAACAGAGAATATTCATTGAATGACTCAAGACAATCATTGGTGGACCCAATAACGAAAGTATTGTCGTAATAATGAAAAACGATGAAATTATCTTTTATAAAAATAATGGCGGAAGTGTTACCGTTAAAACCGTTGAACTACACGGTAGTAAAGATAAAGAATACGTCTGGCGTGCTTGCGTAGTAGCACACAGTATTGGTTATTGATGCTTATGTGAGAAGTCACTCGCTTATACTCAATTATTGCTACGATAATTCTTTGCATCATATCTCTCATATTATTGATTCGATTATTGTCACAAAGATCATCTGCGTATAATATGATATATTATTAAATCAATAATTGAGATGACAAACTTATTCATATTATTAAATTACAATATTTACAATGTCTAGAAGTTCTGTCAAGGAGAGGTTTTATCATCTAATTGCGCGCCAATAAGGAGAAATCCTTATCGAAAAGCCCCTCTTTCCTGGGCACGACCTGGTTGTTAAATATTGTGAGTTATAGTATTAATGATGAATAAGTTCGTGTTGATTAAAGATGGAATTGATAGTTCCATTGTGTTGGAATTATTAGTGTTAGTGGAAATTGACATTTATTTCGATATTAAATGTTGTCTGGAAGTTATATTGACCAGTCGGGTAATTAATCGGATAAATGAGCAATTAATTTCTATTAATTCACATGATTATAACTATTTATTCAAATGTGTGTACTATTGATTCACATTCTTGTACTATTAGGGGAGTTAGTGCAAGATTGATAATACTTGCATGACTAAGTTAAAATGGAGGTATAGATGGAGGTACTATACTGTAATTCATATTTTTACATGATTATAACTATTGATTCACATGATTGAACTATTGATTCACATTATTTACTATTTGGGGAGGTGGTGCAAGTTTGATAATACTTGCAGGACTAAATTAAAAATGAAAGAAAAGTTAAAGGTATTGTACTGTAATATCTCGAGCCCCAAAACGTGCAATTATCGAAACTATATTTTTCTATAAATAGAAGCTCATTCTTCCTTCATTTCTCACCAATTCACTAAAGCTATAGAGCAATTATTATAGATTGAAATTATAGAGATAAAGAAGATGAAATGTCCGCCACCTCTACTCCAAAGATCCAATTTCTTTCTAAGGTAAGGGGTATTATTTCTTTTTCAGATTCATGAAGAGAGCTTATGTTATTCCATTCTTTATTATTATGTTGAATAACTCACGCTTATCTCAAGTACCGCATACATGGTGAAATTCTTCTCATTATTCCATTCTTTATTATTATGTTGGAATAACTCGTCATCTGAAGTACCACATATATGGAGAAATTCTTCCGTTATTCCATTCTTTATTATTACATTTGGAATATCATGTCATGTGGATTACGCTAGACCGGTTTCCATTCTTTATTATTCTCATTGGAATAACATGTCTGCAAGGCTCTATCGCATGTATGGTGAATTCTTTGTTATTCCATTCTTTATTATTACATTGGAATATCCTCGCTCAGTGCGGATTACGCTGAGACTCGGTTCCATTCTTTATTATTCTCATTGGAATAACTCATCTGCATTTGGCCTATCGCATGCATGGTGAATTCTTTGTTATTCCATTCTTAATTATTCTCATTGGAATATCCTCGCTTTCTGCGGATTACGCTTAGACCGGTTCCATTCTTTATTATTACATTTGGAATATCCTCATGCAGTGTGGATTACGATGACCTCGGTTCTATTCTTTATTATTACGTTGGAATAACTTTATATATGGATTATCATATGCATGGTGAAAGATCCTTCAGATTCATTCCTTATTAAATTGTGGAAATGATCTGTCTACGTGGATTACCGCATGGTGGGAGAAAATTCATTTGCAGTTTCATATATTCTATGATACTCATTTGGTTAAAGTTTTGGCTTATATACTCCATGAAATTAGTAGAATATCCTCGGATATTTAAGGCTTCATCCTAAGATCTTTCATGGAAATATTCTTCCGAGCATTCTTGAATTTTACTCCATAAATCGAGATCATGTCGACAATTTGACGTAATTGATTTCAAGATAAATTAACTTATAAATCTTTAAAATTTATTCTTGAACTTGTTTTGTTGAATTATTATGTCATTGTCATCATCCTCATGCTTATATTGTGATGAAAGTTATCTTTTGGCTTACGTGCATAGATGGACTTGGTATGATTATGACCAAGGATTATTCGGTATAATCATGACCGTAATGTTATAAATGATGTGGTAAAAGTCCTCGTGAGCTTATATAGTGCATTGATGGACGCTTTTGGTATGATTATGAATGAGGATTATTCTTATATAGTCATGACCATTGATGATTTAATGAATTTCCTTGGCCCGTAGTACGTGGATGACTTCGATGATGTGGTTTATTTATTAAGCTTGAAGTCTCAAATGATAAAAAATGATGAAAACATTTTAAATCATAGAAGATAGTAGATATCATGTTCTACTTGACTCTTCTAATGGATTGCGTATTCCGCTGCAGTTAAACTTTATGTCTATTGTATTTTATCAGTTTAACATTGTTGAAGACTAATGATAATTTATTCTACATTATCTTAGTCATAATATTTCTTACTGGGCTAGTTGAGTTCACCCTTTCAGAAATAAGAACGTAGTCGGGACTAGTCGGAGAATAGAGTGACGGTCCAGATGATAGCATTAGTAGTCCTCACTATTCTGTTAAATAGTGTGACAATAAATATAATGAGGACTCCATTGAGTGTGGATATTGTCTAGATGACAATATTCTTATTAAAACTCTTAGATTATGTTTTGTCGTATTTTACACGACTGTTGTATAATTAAGTTGTATTTGAATTTTGTACCATCTATTTGGTGACTCAAGATGGGTGATGTATACCTATTTTGGGGGCGTCACAACAAGTATAAAGATTGAGTTCCTTACTCAATCAACATGCTTTACTCAATCAGTGTAGTCAAAAATTAACTTTAACATTCCATACTTTCAATATATATATATATATATATATATATATATATATATATATATATATATATATATATATATATATATACACATCATGCTCTTTGCAATAAAGATTTAAAACAGCTAATCATCAAGTTCACATAGCAAATAGGAACTGAAAGACTTGCCTTGATCGTTGTTTACCAATAACAGTTAACAGCTTACAGTTATCTGCATTTCACGTGCCCTACACAATTATATAATAATACACATTAACTATTAGTCACACAGCAACGCATAGTAGTTGTAATGTAAACTTTACTCTATATCTCATAAGTCCGATGACATCCAACTTTGGATATGCTATAAATATCATATTAACCTATTTTTAAAAGTTATTGGACACACATTTCGGATAAGATAGACAGTCCAAAACAGTGTTCAAAAAGGGCCATTCAAAACTGTTTTTCCATTCTTTCCCAACTTTACCCTCTCTTGCTAAAACAGTCATAACTTTTCCGTTTCAAAACCTTTTTGAGCAATTCTTGAGTCCACGCGAAGCTAATTTCCAGGACTACAACTTTTATTCTTTGACCGTTTCCAAATTCTAAGCAAAGAATACCATAAAATTAGTTCAAGGAGACTTCCCCGAGTTAGTTAGACAATTTTGACGCAACTACTTTGAATGGTCATAACTCTTTGCTCCGAACTCGGAATTAGTCCGTTCTAGAGTCTATGGTAAGCTTATTTAGTGTACTATAACATATCAAAAGCCCAGAATTTTCTAAATAATCTAGCTAACCCCGAATTTTCATTTTTGGATCAGCAGTCCATTAGTTTTTGGACTTCTCATTTTGACATCCAAAACTCGCCTCGACTCGTTCCAACCCAATTTTCTTTATAAAATAAGTCTTATTTAACATAATTAGACTCGTCTAAGGTCTCGACTCCATATCTCTAATTACAATTATTAGAACTCATTTACATAATAAATTTCAAGCCAAAATAAACATAGTAAACTAACTAGTTTACTAACATAACTAACTAAACTTCCAAAATTTAAACTTTAACTAACAAACTAAATACAATATTTAAAATAACAACATTACCAAAAATTAAATAAGAAAAATACCTGAAAATACAAGTTCCACAAACTGAATACGCACTTCCACGCCAAAATTTAACTAAGGATGTCTTTATAAAAAGTCCTTCCACAACAAAACCTTTCTCAAAATTGGAGGCCTTATTGTTGGTGAATGAAATAAAGGATCAAGCCCTTCTATTTATAGGTTTAACAAAGGGTAAACTTCTCAATTTAGTTGATATGGGACTTGGTTTATACTAATTCTAATTTGTTTATATTAATTTTTCCTATTTTTAACATGCTAAGTGTATTCATTCATCACGTATTCGTTTCTTAACCAATTCGATCTGTTCAAGTTGCGTTGTTTTCGTTTTATAGAGGAGAACAACAATCAACCATCAATTTAAAGTTTCCATCATGAATTCATCATCAACTTTAGTCCCAAAGTACACCAAAACACACATTACAATCAAAACCCAAATTCCTCTTCTTTAGTATAAATACATGAATTTGATTTCTAAAAATTTGTTTCTAGATGACCATTATCAAATTATAAATATCTAATAACATATATAATATCGTAATCCACAAATTCATTAACCAAAACTCCAATTTTAAAAGAAACTCAAGAACACATAAACTAGACATATAAACTAGATTATGTACCTTTAATTCCTTAAGAAATAAAAATTAACCAAATCAGTAAAATTATAATTTCTATTCAACCATTATAATTATAACATTATTTAACAAATTCTCACTCCTCTAATTTAATTATTTAATTAAATTAGAATATCTCAATTATACTCGCGTAATAAAATACGTATAAATCTCATCTATTTTATCACACTTAAATAAACTATCCCATAACAATTTTCATCAAATATTTATTTAATACCATAAATATTCATTATATTCCATAAAGTTTCCAACTAAAATATTTAATGTACTTAATAAATATTTTACTACGCATTATACTAACATTTATATTTTCATGCAATATATTACCTTCTCACTTTATTAAATCAATTATACTTATATTAATTCACTATTTTAAGTGAATTATTCACACTATTTATGAAACTTAACTCATAATAATTTCCATTGCCCACAAGGCATAATAATTAAAATTATATTATGTCATAACATAATTTCAACTTAATTAAATTAACTAATATTATTTAATTTCTTTAATAGTTTAATTAACTATTAAATCTCACATTCTCCAACATATGAATATATAATTTTCTTCACACCAAATCACATAATTCAAAATATATACACCTCATAATAAGAATTTAAATTATTAAATTTTTATTTTAATAACTTATGAAAATTCGGGTTGTCACATTAGTTCACAAACTAAATACCAATTTTTGTACTTTCTCAAGCCATATACATAACCATATACACTGTAAACGATTTTCTTTCTTTTTGAACCTAATTAGCACACTAATTCCTTGTCTAGATGCTAATTCTAACACCACAAATACACATAAACTCAATAATTCAGTTTGTATATCTACAATTCATCAAACATGCAATTTACAAAAAAATTTGAAAGTAAAGAACATGAACTATTTTTATAAACATATAACTCAAGGTTGAGAGGTTATACCTTCAATTTCTTGGAGATAATCCTTGATAAAACATAGTGAATTACTTTGGAATCACAGAAATTTTCTCTCAAGTTTTCTCAGACACTCTCAAAGTTCTCTGTAAACTCTCTCTTCTCTCTTCTTCTTAGGCTTAAGCCAAACCCTTTTCACGTAACATAAAACCAACGCACAAAATAAACTAAACCCAAACATCTAAAATAATTAAATAAATAATAAACCAGTTATAAAATTTAAAAAATTTATTTATATTTATTAAATATAATAATTTATATTTATATTTATATTTATAATATTTATATTTATATTTATATTTATATTTATATTTATATTTATATTTATATTTATATTTATATTATTATTTTAATTCAAATTCAAAATTCAAAAGCTATAAGACTTTGTTTGGCAGAACACTTTTTAAAATAAAGATTTAATATCCTTAAGCCTTGTTTGTGTAAATCCATTTAAAACTACTTTAATTTATTTTAATAACTCATTTAGTTTATTTGGATTCCCATATCCAATCTTAGTTAAATAAATAAAACTAATTACCACAAAATTTTAATTTTCATTATAATTTTACTTAATAAATTAACATATCACTTTAATTACTAAATTAAATTAAGACAACATTTTAGCAAACTATATAATCGTTAACAACTCTCTAATTTAGTTATTAAGTTAAATTAAAGTATTATCTCATAAATTTAATTCATCACTCTTTATCTTAATTAAGTTAATTCCTATAACTCATGAATTATTTACTTACTAATAAATAATCCAACAAATATCTACTAAACAACAAACTCATCAATTAAAAATATTTATTTAATTTAATAAATACTTGAAATTATAAATAAAATTCCGGATTGTTACATCCTTCCTGCGTTATAAGGATTCTGTCCTTGGAATCACCAAAACCCTACCTTACTCAGGTCTTCATCAAATCTCTTTTAAAAAAAACTTTGAAATTTTTTTTATCGTTGAATAATTTCAACACATTACCTTAATATAGGTTTTATATTTTCTGTTCCTCATAACATTTATTTAGACTTAACTATATTTGATTATTTTTTGACCGCTCTAATTATTTTTATCATTACCATGTACTAGATTCTCAAACTCTTGAGACATTACAGTTGCCATGGTATATGTTAGATCGCATAATGATGTTTCATATCATGGAAGAGGAGCGCCATAAGGTTATGCAACGTCTTAGTAGGCCTTAATAGAAAGTGTATTTAATGAATGAATAATTATATAATAAATAAGATGTAAATCCCAAGTGTTATCCTGAAACTTTATCAGTTCGGGAAAGTGATGTAAATAGCAGTGATGCTATTATTTCTATGTTTTTTAAAAGATCATGAATTTATAAAATGTTAATATTTATTCAAGACGTTATATATTATGTGATGGTCATTTATGATGTGCGAGTTAAGTAGAAAATACTTAAGAAATTGAGTAATGATCTAATAAGTGTATTTTTAACGGAAAATGCCTCCAAGAAGACGTTAATCACGACAACGAACCCCTGAGGGGTCTACCAATAACAAAAATGCCAATTTTAACCCGGTTCAGTAGTTGGTGACATTATTGACGGGAGCACTTCAGAATCAGCCACAGAACCAAGCAGCAACCTTTAGAAATTTTAAGGCGGTAGGACCACCAGAGTTTCGTGGGTCCATGAATCTAGTTGAGGCACATACCCGGATCATGGAAATAAATAATGTTTTTAACATTGTTAGAGTTGGTGAAGACCAGAAGACTGCTTTTGTAATATTTATGTTGAAATCAGAAGTCAACTACTGGTGGTAGGTGAACAAAACCAGAGGGGATCAGAGAGTAATGGCATGGAATACCTTTAAGGAAATATTTTTTGAAACCTATTTTCTAGAAAGCTCACAGAATCATATGGAAGTCCAATTTTTAGAACTGAAGCAGTGTGTGATGACGGTGTAAGAGTATGCATCAAAATTCAATGAGTTGGCGAGGTTTGCGTCATATCAAGTTAACACAAACGAGCGCAAGGCAAAAGGTTTGAACAGGGACTGAAGCCCTGGTTATACAACAGAGTCTCTATGTTTCAGCTGAAGACATTTGTAGCAGTGCTTGAGAAGGCAATTATCATGGAAGGTGGAAGCGATGCCTTACCAAAATACAATCAGGAACTGAGGATGTAACGCCCCCAAATCCGGGTTACCTGACCCCCGAGTTTGGTTCTCACGATCCAACATATAAATAATATCTAACTACCCATTTAATTATGAATAGTAACATACATTTCATTAACTTATATTGTTAATACATTACCCCAGGTTCTCTAACCTTAATATTACAAACATACACTTTAGATATACAAAATGGGTTTACAAATATAACATAATAATAATGTCATTACACTATTCCAGCAATAAGCCTTTGCCTTGTTTTTTCTCAAATTTCTCCGATTTCTTCGATCCTAAATAAATATTTTATTTAGCAAGGGTGAGCAACAAATTTGCCCCGCAAGTTAAGATATACAATGAATGTATAAGAATCAGAACAACAGACTATCTAATTTGATAGAATAACTCTAAAGTTTGGGGAACTTTGAAATAGCTGAATAATTTGTTCTTCTCTAACCAATCTTCTCCCAACCTATGCAACACAATAGTTCAATAATGAAATGGTACAACACTTTCAAAGTTTGTACGATATTCAATTAAATAATAAGTTAGAAATATTCTCCAGAGTTTATGCTGAGTGATCTCAAATGATCTTGAAATTTTCTTCTTTAGTAACTATCAAAGATTTACTTTGATATACCCAAATAACAGGATGGAAATATTTTCTAGAGTTATGTTGAGTGATCACAAAAGATCTAGAACTTCTCTTCTTGAGTAACTATTAAAGATATACTGTGATATACCCAGGTGTATCAGATAACCATAATGATTAAGTCATACCCCTCTGCAAGAACTTAGAGCGATCAACTCCTTGTATCCTATATTATGCATAATACTTACACGCGCGCAAAGGCCGAATATACGACCAAAAATATTCTATTTATATAAAAGGTTGTTCTTATCAGTCTTTGAATCATAATTTGATTTAACAACGAAATACAATGATTTCAATATCTAATCACTTCTCTTCTCAAACCTATCAAGTTTTCTTTTTCGATCTAGCCGAAACAATTGGCATCGATCTATCAATAATAATTGAATTCTCTTCTCTTCTCTTCTCGAACCTATCAAGTTCTAACAAATGTTCATCTAGCCAGAACAATTAGCTAAGACATTTCTCAACACGATTCAATAATAAATATGAATTATCTGTACTATTGGCAATCACTAATAGCTTCTACGGATGTGAATATCCAATAACAATTATTCTTTAAGTCTATTCTCAGAATCATTAATTTAATTTGAATTAATAAACATGCACTAACTGCGAATAATCAACAATAAATTCTTGGACGTGGTCTAATCAACAATAATTAACCACCATAGTAATTAAACAGATGTAACTCAAGCTTGAGTTAGGAAACTTGCCTTCTGCTTTGATTACTGCTACACAATATACTTATATGCATTCAAAAGTCCTATAATCAATAATATCGGTCTCATAATTATCACACATATCTTACTTATCGCATGTAATCACATAATCAGTCATTAAAGAGTACAACTATACTACCTTAGACTTAACACTTACTCGTTCATTTATAAGTTCTTAATAAAACTTGCTAAACTATTTATGACTTTAGAAGACTTAATATATCATTTCAGTTTCTATTTCAGCAAGCTAAAACAAAACTGACATCTCTTCTAGAATTCTGGTTTCTCATTTCAGTAACCTGAAATGTTTATTTCAGTAACCTGAAATGTTTATTTCAGGAAGCTAAAATACACTATTCACGAAAATATGAAATCAACTTATTATTTTTCAATCTTTTGGCCAATCATATACACATGTATTCCATACACATAAAGTATTTTTCTGGAATTTTTCAACTCCCTTAAGTATTTTTCAAAAATAAATTTCTAGTTAATTCCTTAAGAAATTAGCTACCTCACGTTTAACTCCAGAAATTCCCAACTCATGGCGGGATCTTACACATGTTAACGTGAGCCTCGAGTTTAAATTTTGTGGCCATTGGAGTTATAGAACTCAGGTTATAGCGTTTTTCGTCGAAAAACCCCAAATATTGAAATAGTCATAACTTGCTCATTTTAAGTCGGAATGAGCTCATTTTTGGACAGGATTACTTAATACCATATATTTTCATGTCCCAAAAGGCCGGAATTTTTCTCATAAATTAAGTGGCCGAAACAGCCCTTACAAAAGTTTGGACAATAGTTTTTTCAGAAAAATGGGTTTTTCGTACTTTGTTAAAAACAGTCCATACGGAAATCTATGACTCCTTTTTCAGTGATTCCACTTGGAGATGTTAGAAAACTTATCATAGTATCCACCCTAAAGTTTCTAGAATTTTTTAATGTAAGAAAAATGATGAAACTACCCCTACCCTTGACTGTCTAAAAATAGTCTTCTTTTCTCTCTAGGCACAAAACTGTTTTGGCTAAAACAGTCACTACGGATTGTGTACTCAACATTTTTGAGTGCTACCTCTTGGGTTTAGTAGATAACTTACATATGTAGCACCTCTCTTTGACGGATTGTGAAAAGAAAGTGTAGATCAAAAACGGTGAAAATCCAAAGTTCATAGAAATTTTATGGTTTATAAACTAGAAAATCACTTTTCTTTACTTTTGATTTCCAAACAAATTAACACCCAATATGGGTATTTCTAAACATGAAACACTCATTAACATGTATATTCATGGTGTTTAAGTTTAGAAACATAGAATCAAGTTTTGATTTAGAATAATCAAAAATTACATAAACAAAAGAGGTTTATACCTTTAATTTGTGGCTACCCTTCCTTATTCTTCCAAAGTGAAAGATGATTTTGAGTAGAAAGAAAATCAAAGTCTCTTCCCCTTGCTCCCTACTCCAGCCGTCCTTCTCCTCTCTCTTCTCTAGTCTCTCTCTTAGTTCTTTTTGTTAAAACATAATAGATGAAAAAAAGAAATATTTACTATCCTTCTTTTTCTCCTCCACAAGAAAAACCACCCATGTGGCCTTCTTTTCTTCCTCAATAACTATCCGGCCATGTGGCCTAATTTTGATCCCACTAATTCTCTCTCTTTGCTTAATAATCATTTCATTAGTATGTGGGTGTTTAGCAAGCAAAATGGCTTCTACATGAATTTGACACCTAGCCTAATTTGTGAAATATCTTTTGCCACATGTGTGGCTTAAAATAGATGATGTGTTTTCACCATTTCCTCTCCTTTTCTTCTTACAAAATCCGGCCAAGTGGCCTTATTCTCACCCATGTTTTGCTTCCTTTTAATGTAATATCTAATGTACCAAATGTCTAAAGTGCCCCTCCTTCATTGGTTTTAAAATTGGGTCACTCTTTAATCTTTTGGGCTTCCCTAAATTAATTTCTTTGGCCCGTGTAAATTAACATAGTCCAATCCTTTTAATATTACCATTCTCCAATTATTTAATTAGGGTTTTCATTTCCTCAATTATAATTTAATTCCTTACTCATGCACCTTTATTTTCTTAACCCAATTAGACTTGCTATAATTAGGTTATAAAATTAATTAACTGAGATGTATAAAATAAATGTCTTGGAATTAGTATATATTTTATATACTAATATTCTCCCGTATCATAACCCTTAAGTTATTCAATTTTTCCTTTCTAATTTATAATTAGGTTACCTTAGCTTCTGTTATTTGTTTATAATAAACAAATAAAAACAAACACATATTATTCATATGCATTTACCCACATATAACAATACACAAAACTATACAAGTCTATCACAATTTTTTTAAATCCATTCCTTATTTCCAGTCTAGGTCTTATTATTCAACCTTTATTTAATCAATTAAGATTTTATTAATCGTATAAATTCTCAGGTTATCACATTCTCCCCCCTATAAGGATTCCGTCCTCGGAATCACCGCTTTCTTATCCTCTACAATCTTTTAAAGTTGTATCATCAATTCACTTATATCAACACAATATTAACTTGTGTCTCATATACTAACCTGTGATTTGGATCTATAAAAGAAACTATTAACAACATTATATATCCAATATTACTCGCGTACTTATATTATTAAGCAAAATTATTACCTGTCGCCACCTCCTAGGCAGCCATTGCATCTTGCACCGTCATATTAAATGTACGGGCCATTGGTCTTCCTGGCTGAGCAGGTCCTCGAGTCGCCAAGGTTCCGCTACCGGGTCCCTTGTTGACACTTGTAGACACTCGAAATTTTCTGCACACCTGTTACTAACATTGTAGGAGGGTAGATTCGTCTTTCGGAGATAACCCTGGAAGACAACTCACATCCATTCCGGATACTACCGGAAGTTTAGTTTCAACCCCGGAGCACACACTGGGAGTATCAGCCTCAACCCCAGAACACACACCGGGAACATCATTTCCAACCCCGGAACACACACCGAAAGAATCATTTCCAACCTCGGAGATAACCCCGAGTTTCGTCCTTGGCAATAACACCAAGGAATGCTGTTGTAGTTCCGGCGATAACTCCAGAAATGCTTGTTTTAAGTGCATGCGATCAACTTCAATCAGACCTCCCGCCGAAGCATTCATTTCTCAGACCCAAAACTAACACCGGGCAGACAGGCACACTTGAAGATGACATTACGGCATTCAAACAAGCAGTCCAATCTCAGATGTAACCCTGAGCAATGTCTGCTTTCAACTCAAACCGGTGATAACCCCGGTGAAGAGTCACATGTCATCTTTCTACCTCAACATCTGCACGTCATCTCAACATTTCAGACATACATACATACAACAATGTCCAACAAGAACCAAGGAGTTCCAATCCCGAGTGACTATTACGCGTAACAGTACACCAGATAGAATTTGACGCTTGAAGACCATGGGCATGGTCCCCTCTTCTTGACTTCGTACAACCTCTAATCTATGTCATTGCGTAACTCTTGACAAAAGTAGCCCGAAGAAGGTCGTATATACCTCATTCGAATGCTCGGATTGAAGTTCTACAAGTTCAAGCGGACATTACAGTGCACGAGTGCACGTACTTCGAGATGACAGGACCCGCGGAACCCGTGGCACCCCGGGCAGCCGTAGGTTCATCTACCCCCTCTATAAATAGAGGGCTTGGATAGCCATTTTGAAAAAAAAGGAAAAGGCTAGGAAGCTCTGCCCAATTTTCTTTGTACACACCCATATTGAGTGTTTGCTCTTTTTTAAACACATGTTAGCTCACATATAGCTATACATTATCGGCGGGAGCTGAGTATTTATCCATATAGAGTCATAGAAGTCTGCTTTGGCAGCCCACTGTAAGCCTTCTCACACTCTATAAAGCCTTTCTCTTCATCTTTGCACACACTATTCTACACATTGAGAGTCGTGTGGTGTGCGTGTCCCGGGACTTGATTCATGGTTTTCATTTTTTGCCGTATATATATACTTATATATGTATATATTTATATATGGACTAACATTATCGAAGTTATGCCTCGATTGAGCCTAGACTTATGTCCTGGAGCGCTTACTTGCTATATATATATATATATATATATATATATATATATATATATATATATATATATATATTTTACATCCTAGCATTTATTGCCTATATATATACATATATATATATATTGTTATATATATATATATATCATATAATTGTTATAGATTTTACATCGATGAGCCTAGATTACTTATATATATATATATATATATATATATGTGTGTGTATATATATAATTGTTGTCGGACATATTCGATGAGCCTGAATTTTATATTCAGTGCGTTTACTGCTTATATATATATATATATATATATTTACATTTCTGTCAATCTTGGAGTTTACTTCGTGGCCTTTTACAGCTTTATTTGTATTTCGTCCTGCCTGAAGTTTACTTCGTGGCGGTTGATCGCTTTTTACAACTTTATTTATATTTCATCCCGCCTGGAGTTTACTTTGTGGCGGTTGATCACTTTTATAGCATTATTTACATTTCGTCCCGCCTGGAGTTTACTTCGTGGCGGTTGATAGCATTTACTGCTTTATTTACATTTCTGATCCCCCATGGAATCGCTTTGGTGGTGGTTGATCATGTCCATATATATATATTTACTGTTTTTATATATTTACATTTCCGATCCCCCATGGACTTGATTCGTGGTGGTTGATCATGTCTATATATATATATTCTGCTTTTATATATATAACTGCTTACTGCTTTTCATACAAACTACAGTATCATGTGAGCCTAGGAATCATGTGATCACATCGGTTCCCGTGATGGATATTTTTTCAAATTATAAGCAACTTTTGTACATTATTTACAAAGAATTTCCTTTCCTTGATGGTTGTCATGCCCATGAGGAGTTCTACGATCACAGATATTATTTTCTCGAAGATGCCTCGCATCTCAAAAATAAAAACAAACAAGCCGAATATTTTAATAATAAAATGGAAGTATGAAAAGGTCTCAATTCCTATTGAACACAGGGTCTGAAAAACCTCTTTTTATAAAACATCATTGCTATATCTTGCTTAAAACTAAATTTTTCTATAAATTCAAACCCTTTGTATATAGGTGCGAACGAGGCCTCGCACTACTTTCAAATAATTGCACATTGACTCACACACACACACACATCCATCCATATAACAGTTTCTTTGAGAAGTGGCGGCCACCGTGGCAACACGGATGTTGGGGGGTGCCTAACACCTTCCCTTCGCATAATCAAGCTCCTGAACCCAAATGAATCTTAGTTTCACAGGCCCATTTAGCAGTGTCACATCACTGGGTCAATGTACAAACCTTTTCGGTTGCGTTGGTGCAACCAGTTAAAATCACCAACTGGCGACTCTTAAAGTCAAATCGTCGACATTACACATATCGAACCTTTTTCACTTGTTTTTCAAACAAATCTCACATTAACATGAGAACACCAAAGAACAAGTAACGAAAAGGGACAACTAAAAATCCCGACGTCGACAGGTGGCGACTCTGCTGGGGACTCCAGTAAGAGGGCTTAAGCCGCTATTACAAGCTTTTCAAAATTTTTATATGCTTGTGTGTGAATGTTGCATTTACATTTATGATGAATGTGTATGAATGCATGTTACTTACTGCACTGCTAAATATCTATCTGTGATATTAGTGCTTCGCACATGTCATCATTTTGCATAAACGGTGAGACACATTGTATGTGAATGTATGTTGTGTGGTCCCTCCACCAGGAGGCTATCTTGTCGGTGTTTGATTACTGGACTCGTAGGAAGACTAATTCAAACGAGGCTCAGGAAAGGCACCACCCAGATTCGCTCCAATTGAAAGACCAAATTAACTTCCCGTCAAGTAGATTGCGATGATCTGGGAACCTTCATGCCAAAAAGCCACGAGAGTAACCCTAAGATAGGTCAACCTCTGATAAACCAAACGCGGAGGAAAGTCTCTTCATACTTTCCATTTTCAATTACTTGTAAAAACATTTACTTGTAATTTTATTCCATGATCATATATATGTAATGGAAAATATGAAGGATATCTGTGCATACATGACATGTTATCAATTAACAACCGTTTTTGCAAGACCATATTCCTAAAACAGGCACATTATGATAACATTTACATTATCCCTAAGACTAAACTATATAAGTTTTTTGTAAGGAAGCAATTGGGCCTGTTACCCGCTCAAAATCTAAAAAGGCCACGAGCCTACAGCTAATCATGTCTTCTTCTGACCAGTCTAATACTGTTTCCCGAGAAGAATTTGACGGATTGAGTAAACAAATTACAGATTTGGCTGTTCTACTGAAAGAATCGCATCAATCTACTCAAGGTAAGAAGATGCCTACACATACAGAATCCTCTTCACAAGGAGGAGCTCAAGGGTTGGAAAAAACAATTCCAGAACCTCAGTTGGATACAACCAACAAAGACCCTGAAAACACCCATCTCAAAGGAGATCCATACACTGGTGACATCAAGAAGAAAGTCCTCCAAATGGAGGAAACTATCCGTGTCCTGAAAGGGATTGGAACACATGGAAGTGTTTCATATGCTGACCTTTACATATTTCCTGGGGTTCATTATCCAGAGAAATTCAAAACCCCTGATTTTAAAAAATATAATGGATTAGGGGATCCTTATACACATTTGAAAGTGTTCATTGGAGAACTTGGGTCTTATGCGGAAAATGAGAAGCTCAGAATGCAGCTGTTCCAAAAGAGTCTGACTAGAGAAGCCCATTCATGGTATACCAGATTAGACAACTCAAAGATCAATAGCTGGGAAGAGCTAGCTCGCGCCTTCCTCACTTAATACAATTATCAATCTCAGATGGCTGCTGACCGGTACGAAATTACCAAGTTCAAGAAACAGTCTAATGAGTCATTCAGAGAGTATGCTCAAAGGTGGAAGTGCCTTGCTGCTCAAGTTATTCCTTCCATGACAGAATCAGAAAAGGTCATGACCTTCAAAGATATACAGGAAGCTCCTTTCTATGAAAGAGTTTTAGCCGGTATCGGCAAACCATTCTCTGAAATGATCAAACACGGAGAAATGGCTGAGATGGGATTGAAGTCTGGTAAGATTCAAGACCTAGCTGCTCTTAAAGCAGTTGTTGAGCACATCCAGTCTGGATCTTATGGAAACAACTTCCGGAGGGTTCATAAAAAGAAAGAGGAGGATGTTTCCTTGATACTACAAGGACAGAAAGGCAGTTAGAACATGCCTATACAGAGGAGAAACTACTCCCCTTTTCAATCACAGTCTTCAAACCGTCCATTGCCTAAAAGTGGAGAAGTAAAGTGTCCTCGAATGTTCACACCCTTAGGGGACTCGCTCGAGAATATTCTTGCTCTTCTAACTACTCAGAAGAAAATCACACGTCATCCACCAGCCAACCCTATTGGGAGGGGTTTTAATGCTACTCGGAAGTGTGCTTATCATGTCGGAGCACCTGGACATGATACCTAAGATTGTTGGGCCTTGAAACACAAGATACAAGATTTAATAGACAACGGTGAGATCGTGGTCACCAAACCAGATCAACCTCATGTGCAAGACAACCCTCTTGCTCAACACAAAGAAGAAGATGTCAACATGATCAGTTGGAGCACTGGACAAAGTTCCAATTTTAATGGTGAATCATCCCAGACCATCAAAGACGGTGTTGACAGATGGGATTATGCAAAGTTCCAGTTTGCTATGGAACAAAAGATGAAAGTTCTTTGTAAACAAATTGAGCAATTGGCAGAACTGGTGACCCACGAACATCAAGTCACACGCCAATTAATCAGACAAGAGCATGCCCATATCCTTCCATTTGTTATGAATGCTCCACCATTACCTTCAGAAAGCGAAGCTATGGAGGATAAGGTTGCAAAGAGAGCAAATGCTAAAGCCCGTCGGGATTTTTCCAATCAGAGGGAGTTTACTTATTTGGGCCAATCTATGGAGGAAATATTTCAAATATTGATCAATTAAGGAAGAATTACATCCCTTCTACCTCCAATCAATCCCCCTGCAGGACAGTTTAACGCCAATGGAGTGTGTCAATATCATTCCTATTCTCGCGGTCACAGCACAAATGAATGTTGGGCACTCTGTCATCTCATTCAAAATCTTATTGATAGTGGTGTCCTGAAAATGACAGACGATGACACTGTGCAACTTGAGGGTGGGAGTACATATCCTACCAAATGGAAGGAATCAGTGGCGGTTATATCCGACGAGGATTATGAAATTGTCAAAGTATTTCCCATACAAGTAATTTAACTCAAAGGAGTTGACAATCCTTTGAAAGTGGTCGCACCAAAGCCAATTTCTTTGCCTTTCAGACCATAATATCCTATTGTCAGCTTGCACAAAGTTCTATGGAATTATGGATAGGCTGAAGGATCAACGTCTCATACTACTGCTACATGTCAAAGGAAAATCCATTGTATCTTCCTCAGAGGGTGATAAAGCTTACTCTCAAAGCAAAGGGGAAGATTCCAATGGAGAAGATTGAAAAATTCCTCCACACTATGGGTCATAATGAAGCCAAGGTGGTTTTAAGCTTAAGAGAAGCTCCACATAAAATATCAATACTGGACTTCATTTTCTCTTCCGAGGATCATCGGAAGATTTTATTGAAGGTTTTGGAAGAAGCCTACTTACCGAAATCAGTGCATGTGGAAAATTTTCAACATATGGTTGATCACATTTTCAATAACAATGTGATATTCTTCACTGATGATGACATACCTCCTGAAGGGACCGGTCATTGCAAGCCATTGCACATTACATTTTTGTCCTCCAGGTATATGCTAGCTGGAGTTTTGATAGATGGAGGTTCATCTCTGAATATTTGTCTTTATTCCACCTTGGTGAAGATGAATGTCAATCTCAAACGGATCCAAAGCAGCCATACGGTTATCAAAGCTTTTGATGGATCCCGATGAAATTCCATCGGAAAGATTGAGCTACCAATTGAGATTGGTCCAAATACATTCAATGTATCCTTCCACGTCCTCAGGATAGATTCAGGATACAACTTGCTGTTGGGAAGACCATGGATACACATGGTTAGAGCTGTTCCCTCCACACTACATTGGCAACTCAAATACATTATCAACAATAGTCTAGTCACTGTTAACGCTGAGCCAAAATGTCCTAAACAAGGAGATCTGCCAATCATCAGCTTCAATTCAAAAGTTGAGCCGATCAGTTTTCATACCTTGGAAGTGAGTAACACTCAATACCATCCTATTGGGGCACCACTTCCCGCACCCAATATTTCTATCGAGGTTATGTCTGCCACTCAAGAAATGATATCATTGGGTCATTAGCCTGAACAAGGGCTTGGTAAAAATTAGCAGGGTATTAAGAACCCTATTCAAGTGTCCAACAATTGGGACAAATTTGGACTAGGCTATCTTTGCCGCCAGCCCACCATAGAATCCTCATAAGCATAAACAGGTTCCTCAATCTTCCGCCACATGGTAATTTCTTCCATTTGCACCGCATGAGCTGATACAGTCTCCATTAAAGGTGCCAGCACATGTTATGGCTATGCTGTTTCCAAAACCAGTACCATTCAAAGCAAAAGAGGTGCTGATTCCTGATCCCGAAGTGGTGGAAAAGGAGCAAAAACGTAAACATGACATCCCCTTGATGATGTCAGGCATTCGCGATCATTGTTCATGATGAACATACAAATAGACATACCCCAGAAGATGATTGCCTAGATGTCATGGTTATCATTCGGGAGAACGAGGACAATGACAATCCCTCCATCATTGTAATCCATCAGGACTTTGCCCTCGACAATTGGAGCAGCACTTCATGCATTGGTCGACAAGGGTAAAATGGGCAAAAAATCCCTCTGCCCTGTAGATAACTTTAATTGCTTACTTTTCAATACAATATTAGAAGTTATTTTATCAGTACATGCTAACACTTGTGTATGATTAAACAGTCTCATATATTAAGTGAAAGCATATTTTGTTTTAGGACTCTGAATTTAGATGTGCATGTACTTGCTGATGATGTGCCTTCTCTCCACAATGGCTGTAACTTTGATGCAAATTTGGACTCAGACTTGATGGACATACAAGAGGACATTGAGACACCTCAGGAGATTAAGGAATGGGTCACATATAAGCCTAAACCCAACCTTGACCAAGCCACTTCTTTCAATCTTGGAACCTTAGAAAACCCTAAGCTAATCCAGATTGGTTCAGACCTTACCCCAAACCAACGGAATGACATGGTTGCACTATTAACCCAATTCCAGGATGTGTTTGAATGGTCTCATAAAGACATGGTGGGTTTGTCCACTGACATTGTTCTTCATCGCCTTTCCATTAAAGAAGGATTCAAGCTAGTTAGGTAGAAGCTCAGGCGATTGAAACCTGAGTGGAGTTTAAAAGTCAAAGAAGAAATTGTGAAACAATTTCAAGCTGGCATTATCATGGTGTCTACATATCCGGAGTGGATATCTAACATTGTTCCCGTGCCTAAACCTAGAGGAAAAGTGCGAGTTTGCGTGGATTATCGGGATCTAAACAAAGCTTTTCTTAAGATAGCTTTCCCGTGACCTTTATCCACAATCTCATTGACAATACTGCTTAATACGACATGTACTCCTTTGCGGATTGCTTTGTGGGGTACCATCAGATTATGGTCGCTGAGGAAGATCGTGAGAAAACTACTTTCATCACGCCTTGGGGAACCTTTTTCTACAGACGGTTGTCATTCGACCTCATCAATGCTGGGGCAACCTACCAGCGAGCTATGATGGCTCTTTTCCACAATTTAATGCATAAAGAGATAGAGATCTACGTGGATGACATCATTATTAAATCCCAAAAGGAGGAAGACCACTTAGACCATCTCAAAAAGCTATTCAACAGGTTGCGTAAGTACAACTTGAAGTTGAATCTAGATAAGTGAGCCTTTGGTGTCAAATCAGGCAAGTTGCTAGGCTTCCTAGTCAGCCACAAAGGGATTGAACTGGATCCTACCAAAATTCAGGCCATCAAAGAAATGCCCATTCCTCAGACAGAGAAGGAAATACGGGGAGGGAAGAATCAACTTCATTAGCAGGTTTATCTCTCAACTCACAGCAACCTGTGAGCCCATCTTCAAGCTGTTAAGGAAGAACTCCTCCATGAAATGGAACGATAAGTGTCAAAAAGCCTTCCTTACCATTAAAGAGCAACTGGTTAACTCTCCTGTTTTGGTACCACCCAGGGATGATGTTTCCCTATTCATGTACCTATCCATTAATGACAATGCCATGGGTTGTATGCTGGGGAAAAAAGAAATAGAGGCCAAGAACGAGCTATCTATTAGCTCAGCAAAAGATTCAGCATCAGTGAACACAAGTATACTCTGATTGAGAAGACTTGTTGTGCTTTAACATGGGCTTCCATGAGGTTACAACATTACCTCCATGGTCACACAACCCATCTCATATCCCGCGTGGATCCTCTCAAGTATGTGTTCAGTAAGCCCATACTGAATTGTTGATTGTCCAGATGGTAGTTGATCATACAGCAATTTGACATCGTCTACGTGACGCAAAAATCTATCCAAGGTCAAGGAATTGCGGATCAACTGGCCTCTGTGTAAGACTCCAACTTTTTAATAAAGATGATTTTTCTATAAATATTATTTTTAAATATTCTGGAATGAATTTGATATAATGTTATAGTTGTGGGTAATATTTATAAATTTTGCAAAGTATGCAAGTTGTTATAAAATATTTTTTTGGTTGGGGAATATTCTTTTTCTCGGGGAATATTAAATGCGATTTAATACAATCATTGTTGTACCTAATACAACGGAATTATTGTCGAGTTAGAAACGATAAAAAATATTTTTATGAAAATAACGACGGAAGTGTTACTGCTTAACCTTTATTGGAATACACAGTGGTTAAAATACAATGAATATCGCGTTGTTGCACGATGAGCACCTCGGTATTGCACAATATTTTTTTGAATTATTGATTCTTACGTAAGAAGGCACTTCTTTCAATAATTGTTACACAGAATTATTGCTTAATATTTTATTGATTCAATAATTGCTACGTTGATATTTTTGATTCAATAATTGTCTTTACATAATATTTCAAATTATCAAATCAATAATTCGTTTAAATATATTATTATAATATTATATTATAGTAGTATGATGTGATTATATGATAGTATGTTTTTTTTTATAATTTGAATGGTAACATTATTATAGTAAATTCATGGTATAAAAGTAAAATGAGGTGAAAGAGAACAATTTGAATTTGAATTCTCATGATGTAAGTGATGATGTCATCGAAATAATGAGGTAAGCAATGATGTCATCGGAAGGATGATGTAAACAATGATGTCATTTGATCGATGATGTAAGCAATGATGTCATATGATCGATGATGTAAGCGATGATGTCATAAATTATGGTGAAAAGACTATTTTAACCTTACTCTACCAAGCTTATAAATAGAAGCTCATTCCTTCATTATTTTTCATGAATTCACTAAAGCTATAGAGCGAGAATGAATAGAGAGAATAAGAGAGAAAGAAGAAGAATCTTCTGTTACTACAATATTGCGGTATCCAATTTCCTACTAAGGTAAGGGGTATTATTTCTTTCTTATTCATGAAGAGAACTTCATTATTCCATTCTTTATTATTACATTGAATAACTCAGATAATGCTGCTACCCTATACTTGGTGAAATTCTTCTGTTATTCCATTCTTTATCATTATATTAGAATAACTTGTCTATGAGAAGTACCGCATACATGGTGAAATTATTCTATTATTCCATTTTTATTATTCTGTTGGAACATCTTGTCAGTGCGTTATGTATGACCTGGTTCCATTATTTATTATTCTGTTGGAACATCATGTCTGTGCGTTTACGCATGACCTGGTTCCATTATTTATTATTCTGTTGGAATATCATGTACGTATGCGTTTGTGCATGACACAATTACGTTATTTATTATTTTGTTGGAATAACCTGTCTGTGCGATCTATCGCATGCCTGGTGATTTCTTTTGTTATCTCATTCTTTATTATACTCAGTTGGTTAAAGTTTTGACTTCTATACTCCATGAAATTAGTGGAATATCCTTGATATTTGCGCTTCATCCAGTATCTTTTCATGGAAATATTCTTCTACGCATTCTTGAGTTTTACTCTATAAAGAAGTATCATGTTGACAATTTGGACTTTATTAGTTCCTGGATAAATTAATTCTTGAACTTGTTTTATTGAATTCTTATATCATTGTCATCATCCTCATGTTTATATTATGTTGAAAGTCATCTGTGGCATGTAGTGCATAGATGGACTTGGTATGATTATGACCAAGGATTATTCGGTGTAATCATGATCGTAATATTACAAATGATGTGGAAAAAGTCCTCATTAGCCCGTAGTACATTGATGGATAGTTGTTGGCATGATCATGACCATTGATGAATACACGAATATCCTTGGCCGTAGTGCATGGATAATTTGTGGTTGTGATACTAATGAATATCCTTGGTAGTAGTGCGGAGGATGATGTGGATTATTTATTAAGTCGAGTCTCAAATGATAAAAGTGATGAAAACCTTTTAAATCATAAAAGATAGTAGATTTTATTCTCTACTTGACTCTTTTAATGGATTTCTTGTTCCGCTGTAGTTAAACTTAATGTTTGTTATATTGTATCAGTTTAACATTGTTGAAGGCTAACGATAATTTATTCTGCATTATCTTAGTCATAATATTTCTTACTGGGCTAGTTGAGCTCACCCTTTCTTTCACTGTTCTCTTTAGGAAATGAGAACGTAGCTGGGACTAGTCGGGGAACGGAGTGACGGTCCAGATGATAGTATTAGTAGTCCTCACTATTCTGTTAAATAGTGTGAAAATAAATGTAAAGAGGACTCTTTTGAGTGTGGATATTGTCTAGATGACAATATTCTTATTAAACTCTCATTTTACATTTTGTCATATTTTACACGACATCTGTATTATTAAGTTTTATTTGAATTTTGTACCATGTATTTGGCGACTCAAGATGGGTGATGTATACCTATTTTGGGGGTGTCACACTCTGCACCTGCAGGGGACTATAAACCCTTGGAAACGTACTCTCCCGATGAAGGGGTAATGGCAATTCAACAACAACATCAGTACAATACATGCCGTACGTGGAGAATGTATTTTGATGGAGCTATTAACACAGAAGGCTCTAGAGCTGGAGCAGTCCTAATATCCCAGACGGGGAGCGATATCCCATTGCTTGGTCAAATTACGCTTTATCGGCACCAACAACACAACTGAGTATGAAGGCTATATCATGGGGCTAAAACTTTCCCGTTCAATGGGCATCAGGTGGTTAACTGTCTTTGGGGATTCTGAATTGGTAATCAAGCAATCCACAGGAATCTATCAAACCAAAGAATTACATTTGCTGCCTTACCATCGACAAGTTTTACAGATGGCTTTGGAGTTCAAAGAAATCTCCTTTCTACACATTCCTCGTAATAGTAATGATTTTGCGGATGCACTAGCTACATTGGCCTCCTTGATTCACATACCTGACAAGAAAAATATGCCAAGCATCACATGTGCTCTACAAAAAGCCCCAGCTTATGAGAATTATGTTGGAGAAGTATCAGATGAGCTAACTCCCATCCACCACCCTTGGTATCAGCATATTAAGGAGTATCTGCGAGATGGATCTACACCCGCTAAGGCGAGCCTAACTGAGAAGAGGCGGATCCGTCGACTTGCTATGAAATTCTACCTGAGCGGAGATACACTCTATAAAAGAGATGCAAGATTAGGTCTCCTCAGATGTCTAGAAAAAGACCAAGCTCAGAGGCTCATGGATGAGATCCATGGTGGAGTATGTGGCCCACACATGAGGGGCCCCTTGTCAAGAAAATTCTCAGAACAGGGCATTATTAGCTTATGCTCAAAGCTAACTGTGATGATCACGTCAAGAGATGCTATCAATGCCAAATTCATGGGAATGCTATCCACGCCCCTCCAAGGGAACTCCATAATATGAGTTCGCCATGACCCTTCTCAATGTGGGGAATAGACGTGATCGGGCCCATCGAGCCCAAAGCCAGTAATGGACATCGATTCATATTCACCATGATTAACTACTTCACCAAATGGGTAGAAGCAGCCTCCTTCCTCAGGGTTACCAAAGAAGTCATCATTGCTTTCATCAGAAATAATGTAGTCTGTCGATATGGACAAGCAGAGGTCATTGTGTCAGACAATGCTAAGAACCTCAATAATAGAATGAATGAGGAGTTATGCACTAAATTCCACATCAAACACCTTAACTCCGTCATCTACCGTCCAAAGATGAATGGTGCTATTGAAGCGGCTAATAAAAACATCAAGAAGATCATGCAAAAAATGTTTGCCAATCATAAAGGATGGCCTGACCTATTGCCTCTAACTTTATTAGCCTACAAAACTTCCATACGTAGTTCCACTAGGGCAACCCCCAACCCTTTAGCCTATGGGATGGAAGCAGTGCTCCCCATAAAGGTGGAAATGGAATCCCTCAGAGTATTGATGGATGCTTAGTTGGATGAAGACCAATGGGTACAAGATAGGATTCACCAATTGTCTCTAATAGACGAAAGGCGAACCGCGACTATCTTCCATGGTCAGTTATATCAGCAAAGGATCGCACGATCCTACAATAGAAAAGTCCGGCTATGGCAATTCAAATAACATGACTTGGTTTTAAAGAAGATCATTGGCAACCAAGATCAATCTAAGGGAAAATTTGCTCCTAACTAGGAAGGCCCATTTGTTGTCAAGATCATTGGCAACCAAGATCTTGCTCCTAACCAAGATCAATCTAGGCGCTCTCAGACTATAGGAAATGGATGGCGATGAATTTCCACAACTAATCAACTCGGACTCCGTGAAACGGTACTATGTCTGAAGTTACCATCAAGCAAGCATCCTGGTATTGATCATCCAATCACCAGTCATTCCGAGTTTGAACCCTCTCTTTTTACAAACTCTTCTGCCCCTCAGGGAAACATACACTTCAAACCAGCAGCCTGGTTTCACCTCATTTCAAACCTTTCATACAATTTCGGTTATCCTGAAGACGGGATTGAACCTTTCACACCTGCATTTTATCTTGAAGACGGGATTAAACTTTTCTACGCCTGCAGTTTATCCTGAAGACGGATTAAACTTTTTTATACCTGCAGTTTATCCTGAAGATGGGATTAAACTTTTCTACGCTTGCAGTTTGTCCTGAAGACAGGATCAAACTTTTTCCACACCTACAGTTTATCCCCATCATGGGATCAAACTTTCTTTTCCCCGCAATATAGCCTGCACATGGGATTCACACTTTTCTTTGGCTGCGATTCGTCCTAAGGGGCGAACTACGTCAACCTGATCTCCCTGATACCCGGGAGTACGTAGGAAACCATATTCTATATGGCCCGGTCACAATAAACAAAATATAACAAAAACATTTCTATACCTTTATTCATCAATAAAGCTTCTACAACCATCTGTCTTTCACATTCAGCGTTAAACCTCTTATACCAGGTTCGAACTACGCAGACTTGGTCTCCTCTTCAATAGGAGTACGTAGGCAGCCATTTATGGTTTAGTCTAACCCCTACCAGAACAGAAATGCTTGTCACACGGTATTGGGATCAATCTTCAATCCGCCACATTTCATCGGCTTCAGACCAAGGGATGGAATTACCCAACCTCTCATCACAAATAGGAGATTCGGTGACCATCTAAGCTGTGGTTGTGCCTCAAAGAGAAACACCAATCCGTAAGAGATGGAATTAACTAGGCTTCTCACAAATAGAAGTACAGGTGACCATCTATGGTGCGGTCAATCTCAGAGAGAAAAAGCCACACTCCTGTCCACATTTCCAAACAGAAACCAGTCCTAAGACACCAAAGATGGTAGGGATACATATAGATCAATGATCAGTTCTGAGAGATCCTGTGATGGCTCAATGTCCACATATCAAAGATAAGTTCAGAATGCATCAAGATCAAAAGGCCCTGAAAAAACAGGCAAATATCAAGCAAGTATCAAGGCATAACTAAAAGGGAAGTAAATCAAAATATATTTCTCTGCCATATATACTACTGTTTGATATATACATCTGTGTTGTACATGACAAAATGGCTAAGCTAGTCTGCGCAGGAAAATACAAAGCTATCTATGGATCTGTGTGTATGCGGACTATCAGATCTAACATAGCATCCCTCTCTGAAGACGGAGGTAAAGCTGCAAGCTCTTACCTAATGGTATCTACATGAGCCAGCAGATCAGAGGCTAATTACATGGTGACATGATGCTCATCAATGTATGCACTCATATCGGCAAGTATGCTAGACGTAAGGGATCTCACTGAGGTACTGTCTATAATGGCCACATCCCTAACAAATATGGCATCATCCCGCTCCGCAATCAATGCATCACTGGCTGATCTAGCCTCATCCCTCTCTACCAGAGTGGCGTCTCTCCCATCAAGAGCTGTCAACATCGTGACCCTAGCCTGATCTCTATTATAGGTCATCAGATGTAAGCTCTGCCTCCAAATCTTTAATAATCTTGAGTAATAGTGGCACTTTCGGGTGGGAGAATCCATCACAAATGTTTGGCATTTCAAAGATCAAGTCTCCATCAATGGGAATGTCAGCCTCATCCATTGGCTCCCATCATCGGAATCAATATCCTGCACTGTGGATACTACCATAGTCGATGCAGTCTCTGTCTCTATCCATGCTAAATACTCTGCAGAATAACCCGTATGATTGACAAAAAACTCAGCTAGCTCTCGCTAATCCCAATAGGCATACAACCTGGATCTGTCCGCTAATGATAAGTGGCGAGAAGCGAAATGCTGAATCACTGCCCCCTTATATGGGTGGTTGATCATGTCCATATATATATATATATATATATATACCGCTTATATATATTTATATTTTTGATCCCCCATGGACTTGCTTCGTGGTGGTTGATCATGTCTCAGATATATATATATTTATAGCTTTTATATATATAATCGCCATCGCTTTCCATACAAACTGCAATATCATGTGAGCCTAGGAATCATGTGATCACACATTCGATCTCTTCAATCTAGATTCTGTTCTCGTGATGGACATTTTCAAATTGTAAGCGTATACTATACATTATTTACATGCAGTCACGAATTTCCTTGGATGGCTGTCATGCCCATAAAGAGTTCGGCACTGCTATATATTATTTTCTCTAAAATGCCTCGCATCTCGAAAATGAAAGTAAACAAGCCGAACATTTTAATAATAAAATTGAAGTATGAAAAGGTCTCAATTCCTATTGAGCACAGGGTTTGAAAAACCTCTTTTTATAAAACTTCATTGTTATATCTTGCTTAAAACTGAATTTTTCTATAAATTCAAACCCTTTGTATATAGGTGTGAACGAGGCCTCGCACTACTTTCAAATAATTGCACATTGACTCACACACACACACACATTCATATAATAGTTTCTTTGAGAAGTGGCGGTCACCGTGGCAACACAGATGTCAGGGGTGTCTAACACCTTCCCTCTGCATAATCAAGCCCCCAAACCCAAATGAATCTCGGTTTCACAGGCCCGTTTAGCAGTGTCACATCATTGGGTCAATGTGCAAACCTTTTTGGTTGCGTTGGTGCAACTAGTTAAAAACACTAACTGGTGACTCTTAAAGTCAAATCGTCGACATTACACATGTCGGACCTTTTTCACTTGTTTTTTCAAACAAATCTCACATTAACATGAGAACACCAAAGAACAAGTAATGAAAAGGGACAACTAAAAATCCCGACGTTGACAACACTTCCATTCTCCGTATTCCTCTTCGGACAATCCCGAACCAGAAGATCTGTTTATCCACAGGCATAACAACCTTGTATCTTCTTTGGATTGGGGCAATTGGGTTACATGTGTCCCTCTTGACCATAGTTGTAACAAACTCCTTTCTTTTTCATATTTATTCCTGCATGATTCTTCCCACAAGTTGCACAAGGCTCACCTCCTTTTCTCTTCTCTTCTATTTTTTTACCCGACTGGGTATTCTCGCTCCACTCTCTCTTGTTTGGATTACCACCACCACTGCTTCCTCCTTCATTTGTCTTCTTCTTCTTCTTCTTTTGATGAAATCGAGATGCAGCTTCGCTCCCTCCTTCAGCAATTATTGCTTTCTCCAACAAAGCCACAAACGTATTGATCTGCAACACAGCTACTTTGTTAAATATTCCTGGCTTCAACCCATTCTCAAATTTTCTCTCTTTTCTCGCCTCTATGTCCACCCGATGAGGTAAAAATCTTGTTAACTCATTGAATTTATCGGTTTATTCTGATACCGACATGTTCTCCTGCTTTAGTTCTAAAAGCTTGACTTCCATCCAAGCTTGCATACTCGGCAAAAAGTAGTTCTCAAAGAATAACTCCTTGAATCTTGTCCAAGTTACCACAGCTGTACTAGCTCTCACCTGATTAGTCTCCCACTAATAATTGGCTTCTCCCTTCATCAGATATGTAGCAAAAGCTATCTTTTGTTGTTCTGCTACTCTGGCAATAATGAATGCCTTCTCCATCTCCTTCACCCAAGTTTGGACTTCAATCGGATCCGTGGTTCCTTTGAATTCTGGCGGTCCTACCGCTTTAAAGTCCTTAAAATTTGCTAATCTATCAGCTGGCTGATTTCTTGATCTTGCTCTTTCTGATGGAGCTCTATTTCCCATAGCTTGGGCTAACATGTTTATAAAATTCTGCATCTGGTCCACTTGACCTCCTTCATTATTCACTGACTGATCTTCTCTCTAATTTTGATTCTGTCTAGGCGGCATGAACTAATTTAAATAAAAAAATTTATATTAATTCTCTTTCTCTACACAAATTCTTATCATTATAAGAATTCAACACATAGTTCTCATATAATCACATATTTATTCAAATATCACATAGTACATTTAATACTTAACACATATTACTATCCCTTTTTTTATATAATAACAGGATTAACAATACAACTTTACACAAAAAGTTTCAATTCTCCAACTTTACATAAAAAGTTGCAATTCTCTTTTCACACATAGTTATTCCCGGTTCGTCAAACTTACCACACTTATGAGTTTAGGAACTTACCACAACTATATGAGTATATGAACTTATCCTAGTCAGACCATTGACGTCCATTCGCTGAGGGGTTCAAAATATTTCATATAATTATGAGTTATGAACTTACCATAAATATAAGTTTTAAGAACTCACAAATTAATCTTATATTCATATAGAAAATAAAGATTTTATTCATACAAACATATATATTTACATATGTTCACACACCATTCTTGATATTACAAACGTTAATATCATTCACTATCAAAAGATACTATCGCTTAAACTTAAGCTATCTACCCTCCACTCCTTTCACCAGTCTTCTTGCTGGGACACATGTTGAATCCGTGACCCATTCTCCCATATGAAAAACACTTCCTCATATTCGGCTTTGGACAATGTAGGGAAATATGTCCTTCCTATTTACAATTGAAGCACGCGTTCTTCCACATCATGCATTCTCCCACGTGAGTCTTTCCACACTTACTACAGACTTGCTTCTTCTTTGGGTTCGAATTTTCAGAATTGTCGCTGTCGTTGTCCCTCTTTCTCTTTTTCTTGACTTTCTTCTGCTTGATTGTTCCTTCAGACGATCCACCACCTTCAGTCTTCATCCTTTCCACATGCGCCTTCAGCACGTTGCATTCTTGAGTCATTTCGCATAACGCTCGCTCCGTCTTCCACAACTCCTATAAGAGAAATACTTTACGACAGAGTTCTTAGACTTCTGCAGATTCTTGATCTTATTCTCCAACATTAGTCTTATTCTTTTTCTCCACCTTAGCTTCTTTGGACTCCGCCTCTTCATCACCACTCAGATACATTTTGGGATAATCGTCATGATCACTCCCCAGATTAATAATAGGTTTATCTTTTCTCACCTTCTCAACTGATTCGCTTTGTGCTGGCACCTCGGCTACTAGCACTGGTGCAACAGCCGCTAGCATCTCCACACTCATTTCATCTTCTCCTAACATCCTACAGTCAGTTTAAACAACATGATTAGTACTTCAATAGTACAAACTTCATACACACTATGTGTCCACACATCTTTCTATTGATGCACTTCAGCAATCACTCACTTAGAAATCTAAATGAGTTTTCTCTATCTTGCTTATGGTTATAATCTTAGGGTCTTCCCCACCCTACTTAAGTTTTATAACCTATAACTTTGATACCAACCTGTGACGCCCCCAAATCCGAGTTACCTGACCCCTGAGTTTGGTTCTCACGATCCAACATATAAATAACATCTAACTACCCATTTAATTATGAATAGTAACATACATTTCATTAACTTATATTGTTAATATATTACCCCAGGTTCTCTAACCTTAACATTACAAACATAACCTTTAGATATACAAAAAGGGTTTACAAATATAACATAATAATAATGTCATTACACTATTCTAGCAATAAGCCTTTGCCCTTGTTCTTCACAGCCCCTCCGGCTTCTTCGATCCTAGCTGAAATATTTTATTTAGCAAGGGTGAGCAACAAATTTGCCCTGCAAGTTAAGATATACAATGAATGTATAAGAATCAGAACAACAGACTATCTAATTTGATAGAATAACTCCAAAGTTTGGGGAACTTTGAAATAGCTGAATAATTTGTTCTTCTCTAACCAATCTTCTCGCAACCTATGCAACATAATAGTTCAATAATTAAATGGTACAACACTTTCAAAGTTTGTACGATATTCGATTAAATAATAAGTTAGAAATATTCTCAAGAGTTTATGCTGAGTGATCTCAAATGATCTTGAAATTTTCTTCTTGAGTAACTATCAAAGATTTACTTTGATATACCCAAATAACATGATGGAAATATTTTCTAGAGTTATGCTGAGTGATCACAAAAGATCTAGAACTTCTCTTCTTGAGTAACTATCAAAGATATACTGTGATATACCCAGGTGTATCAGATAACCATAAAGATTAAGTCATACCCCTCTGCAAGTACTTAGAGCGGCCAACTCCTTGTATCCTATATTATGCATAATACTTACATGCGCGCAAAAGCTGAATATACGACCAAAAATATTCTATTTATATAAAGGTTGTTCTTCTCAGTCTTTGAATCAGAATTTGATTTAACAACGAAATACAATGATTTCAATATCTAGTCACTTCTCTTCTTAAACCTATCAAGTTTTCTTTTTCGATCTAGCCGAAACAATTGGCATCGATCTATCAATAATAATTGAATTCTCTTCTCTTCTCTTCTCGAACCTATCAAGTTCTAACAAATGTTTATCTAGCCAGAACAATTAGATAAGACATTTCTCAACACGATTCAATAATAGATATGAATTATCTGTACTATTGGCAATCACTAATAGCTTCTACGGATGTGAATATCCAATAACAATTATTCTTTAAGTCTATTCTCAGAATCATTAATTTAATTTGAATTAATAAACATGCACTAACTGCGAATAATCAACAATAAATTCTTGGACGTGGTCTAATCAACAATAATTAACCACCATAGTAATTAAACAGATGTAACTCAAGCTTGAGTTAGGAAACTTGCCTTCTGCTTTGATTACTGCTACATAATATACTTATATGCATTCAAAAGTCCTATAACCAATAATATCGTTCTCACAATTATCACACATATCTTACTTATCGCATGTAATCACATAATCAGTCATTAAAGAGTACAACTATACTACCTTAGACTTAACACTTATTAGTTTATTTATAAGTTCTTAATATAACTTGCTAAACTATTTATGACTTTAGAAGACTTAATATATCATTTCAGTTTCTATTTCAGCAAGCTAAAACAAAACTGACATCTCTTCTGGAATTCTGGTTTCTCATTTCAGTAACTTGAAATGTTTATTTCAGTAACCTGAAATGTTTATTTCAGGAAGCTGAAATACACTATTCACAAAAATATGAAATCAGCTTATTATTTTTCAATCTTTTGGCCAATTATATACACATGAATTCACTACACAAAAAGTATTTTTCTGGAATTTTTCAACTCCCTTAAGTATTTTTCAAAAAAAAAATTCTAGTTAATTCCTTAAGAAATTAGCTACCTCATGTTTAACTCCAGAAATTCCCAACTCTTGGTGGGATCTTACACATGTTAACGTGAGCCTCTAGTTTAAATTTTGTGGCCATCAGAGTTATAGAACTCCGGTTATAGCGTTTTTCGTCGGAAAACCCCAAATATTTAAATAGTCATAACTTGCTCATTTTTAGTCGGAATGAGATCATTTTTGGACAGGAGCTATTTAATACCATATTTTTTTATGTCCCAAAAGGCCGGAATTTTTCTCACAAATTAAGTGGCCGAAACAACCCTTACAAAATTCTGGACAATAGCTTTTTTAGAAAAATGTGTTTTTCGTACTTTGTTAAAAATAGTCCATACAGAAATCTACGACTCCTTTTTTCAGTGATTCCACTTGGAGATGTTAGAAAAATTATCATAGTATCCTCCTTGAAGTTTCTAGAATTTTTTAATGTAAGAAAAATGACAAAACTACCCCTACCCTTTACTGTCCAAAAATAATCTTCTTTTCTCTCTAGACACGAAACTGTTTTGGCTAAAACAGTCACTACGGATTGCTGTACTCAACGTTTTTGAGTGCTACCACTTGGGTTTAGTAGATAACTTACATATCTAGTACTCTCTTTGATGGATGGCAAAAAGAATGTGTAGATCAAAAACAGTGAAAATCCAAAGTAAATAGAAATTTTATGGTTTATAAACTAGAAAATTATTTTTCTTTACTTTTGATTTCCAAACAAATTAATACCCAATATGGGTATTTCTAATCATGAAACACTCATTAACATGTATATTCATGGTTTTTAAGTTTAGAAACATAGAATCAAGTTTTGATTTAGAATAATCAAAAATTACATAAACAAAAGGGGTTTATACATTTAATTTGTGGCTACCCTTCCTTATTCTTCCAAAGTGAAAGATGATTTTGAGTAGAAATAAAATTAAAGTCTCTTCCCCTTGCTCCCTACTCCAGCCGTCCTTCTCCTCTCTCTTCTCTAGTCTCTCTCTTAGTTCTTTTTGTTAAAACATAATAGATGAAAAAAAGAAATATTTACTATCCTTCTTTTTCTCCTCCACAAGAAAAACCACCCATGTGGCCTTCTTTTCTTCCTCAATAACTATCCGGCCATGTGGCCTAATTTTGATCCCACTAATTCTCTCTCTTTGCTTAATAATCATTTCATTAGTATGTGGGTGTTTATCAAGCAAAATGGCTTCTACATGAATTTGATACCTAGCCTAATTTGTGAAATATCTTTTGCCACATGTATGGCTTAAAATAGATGATGTGTTTTCACCATTTCCTCTCCTTTTCTTCTTACAAAATCCGGCCAAGTGGCCTTATTCTCACCCATGTTTTTCTTCCTTTTAATGTAATATCTAATGTACCAAATGTCTAAAGTGCCCCTCCTTCATTGGTTTTAAAATTGGGTCACTCTTTAATCTTTTGGGCTTCCCTAAATTAATTTCTTTGGCCCATGTAAATTAACATAGTCCAATCCTTTTAATATTACCATTCCCCAATTATTTAATTAGGGTTTTCATTTTCTCAATTATAATTTAATTCCTTACTCATGCACCTTTATTTCCTTAACCCAATTAGACTTATTATAATTAGGTTATAAAATTAATTAACTGAGATGTATAAAATAAATCTCTTGGAATTAGTATATATTTTATATACTAATATTCTCACGTATCATAACCCTAAGTTATTCAATTTTTCATTCCTAATTTATTATTAGGTTACCTTAGCTTCTCTTATTTGTTTATAATAAATAAATAAAAACAAACACATATTATTCATATGCATTTACCCGCATATAACAATACACAAAACTATACAAGTCTATCACAATTTTTTTAAATAAAAATCCATTCCTTATTTCCAGTCTAGGTCTTATTATTCAACCTTTATTTAATCAATTAAGATTTTATTAATCGTATAAATTCTCGGGTTATCACAGAGGAAGAAGAACAATGAGAATGAAGGCAAAACTGGTGGTAACAGTTGTGGGAATAATAACCCAAAAAGGAAGTAGAATGAGAGTATAGGGGCTGAAAGTTAGCAAAGTAACCAGCAATAGAGGAAAATTGAAGAGTGTGTTACCTGTGGAAGAAATCACATAGGAGTGTGCTTAAGAGGTAAACGAGTGTGCTATAACTGTGGCCAGGAGGGTCATATTGCTGTGAATTACTCTCAATCGAAGAAAGGTGCTTGTTTCGTATGCAGGTCAAGGGATCATCTAGCTCGTGAGTGTCCTAAGAAGACAGTTGGAAGTGCAACTGGAAGCAAGAGAGGTGGCAGTGGAGGTACATTGGCTATTACTGGACCAACGTCGACAAACAGACCCATATCCAGAACCTTCAACATGACTGTATAGGATGCAGTGCAATCAAAAGATGTGGTGTCAGGTTTCATTCCGATCAATGATATAAATGCATATGTATTATTTGATTCGGGTGCTACTTGCTCATTTATATTTGATGAATTTGATAAGAGTTTGGGGTTGCCTAGTGAAGAGTTAAATTTCCCTTTAAATATAGAAATTATGAATAGGGAGGCGATTCTTGTTAGATTCGTATATAGGAATTGTAGGGTGAATATTAAGGGAAATGTTATGACAGTAGATTTAATCTCGATTAAACTTGGGGAATTTGATGTTATATTGGGAATGTATTGGCTATTCAATTATGGAGCGATAATTGATTGCCAAAATAAATGTGTAAACCTTATGACTTCGTTAAAGGTTGTTTTCTATGGTAGCAAATCGCCTAGACAAGCTAGACGTCTGATGATTATGCAAGCCAAGAAGTTATTGAGACAAGGCTGTGTATGATATTTTTCTTACATAGTCAATACTCAAAAGAAGGGTATGAAACTAGAGGAGATACCAGTTGTTAAGGATTTTGTGGAAGTATTTTTGAATGATTTGCTGGGACTTCCACTTGACAAAGAGATTGAGTTCGTTAACTATTTAACACGAGGGACTGCTCTGATATCAAAGGCCCCGTACAGGATGGCTCTGGAAGAGATGAAGGAATTGATGGTACAACTGCAAGAGCTGCTAGATAAGAAATATATTCAATCGAGTGTATCACCGTGGGGAGGACCGATGTTGTTTGTGAAGAATAAAGATGGGTCAATGAGTCTTTGTATTGATTATAGGGAGTTAAACAAAGTCACTATTAAGAATAAGTATTCGTTGCCAAGAATAGATGACTTGTTTGATCAGTTGAAAGGAGCTAAGTACTTCTCGAAGATAGATTGGAGAAATGGGTATCATCAATTAAAGGTAAGGAAGAAGGATGTACCGAAGATGACATTCAGAACTCGGTATAGAAATTATGAGTTTCTGATAATGTCTTTCGGTTTGACCAATGCGCCTGCAACATTTATGGAATCTCAGTGGATCCATTAAAGGTTGAAGCTGTAATAAATTGGGAACAACCAAGGACACCATCAAAGGTGACGAGTTTCTTGGGACTGACAGGTTACTACAGACGGTTTATTCAAGACTTTTCTAAGATTGCAATTTTGTTGACAAATTTGATAAGGAAAGATGTAAAATTTCTTTGGACAGTGAAGTACGAAGAGAGTTTTTAGGAGTTGAAAAAGAAGCTAAGCATGACACCTGTGTTATCATTACCAGATAATATAGGAAATTTTGTGGTGTATAGTGATGCATCGCATAAAGGACTGGGTTGTTTGCTTATGGAAAACGGCAATGTCATTGCGTATGCCTCAAGGCAACTGAAGGACTATGAAAAAGAATACACGACTCATGATTTAGAGTTTGCTGCGATGGTATTTACTTTGAAGATATGGAGACACTATCTCTTTGGGGAGAAACGTGAGATATATACGTACCATAAAAGTCTGAAGTATATTTTCACACAGAAGGATCTGAACATGCGTCAAAGACGATGGTTAGAACTGATCAAAGATTATGATTGTGAAATATTTTATCATCCGGGTAAAGCAAATGTGGTTGTTGATGACTTGAGTCGGAAGGGTCGAGAGAAGCTAGTGTTGTTAACTGCCAAGGAAGAGCTTATTTCAGCAATGGAAAATTTAGAGTTTGAAATAAAATTTCGAAAGAATCGGATGAAAGATTATTCCAAATGGAAGCTAGTCCAACTTTAGTGGACAAGGTAAAGAATGCTCAACTACAAGATGAAGGTGCGAGAAAATCAAGGAAATAGTGTCGAAAGAAGATGAGGTAAAATTTAAAATCGATACCAAAGGATTACTGAGGTTCGAGGGAAGAATTTAGGTTCCATCAGTACCTGAAATTAAAGATGAAATCTTGACCGGAGCTCATAACTCAAGATATTCAATTCACCCAGGGAGTACAAAGATATATCATGATTTACGACAACATTTCTAGTGGCCAAATATAAAAAGGGATGTTGCAGAATGTGTCGCGAAATGCTTGACATGCCAAAAAGTCAAAGCCGAGCATCAGAGACCAAGCGGATTACTTCAGCCGTTGGAAATCGGAATGGAAGTGGGAGCATATCATAATGGATTTTGTGGTAGGTCTTCTGACTACTTAGAAAGGGTACGATGCAATTTGGGTGATAGTGGACAAGCTAACGAAATCAACACACTTTTTTCCAATAAAGATTAGATTTAATCTTAATCAATTGGCAAAGTTGTACATCAAGGAGATAGTTTTGAGACATGGAGTTCCATTGTCAATTATGTCAGATAAAGATCTGTGATTCACGTCAAACTTTTGGAAGAAACTACAAGAATGCATATGAACGTAGTTGAGAATGAGTACGGCGTACCATCCTCAAACAGATGGCCAAAGCGAACGAACAATCCAAACGTTAGAGGATATACTGAGAGCGTGCATTATGGATTTCAAGGGAAACTTGGAAGATCATTTACCGTTGGATGAATTCACCTACAATAACAGTTATCATGCAAGTATTGGTATGACACCTTACGAAGCATAGTACGACAGAAAGTACAGAACTCCACTGTGATGGGATGAAGTTGGTGAACGTCAATTGTTAGGATTGGAACTTGTATAGCAGACCGCCGAGGTTGTCAAAATCATCAGAGAAAGATTGATAGTTTCTCAAGATAGACAAAAGAAGTATGTCGATCAACACATATAAAATCGCAAATTTGACGTTGGAAATTTTATTTTCCTAAAAGTCTCTCCATGGAAGGGAAAAATTCGACTTGGTAAGAAATGAAAGCTAAGCCCGAGGTTTATTCGACCATTTGAGGGGTTGCGAAGAAAGAGAAATATTAATTGATTAAATAAAGGTTAGAGATTTAACCTAATTATTAATAAAGGAAATGTGAAAAGAGTGGATTAATTTTTTTTTATGTGCCCATAAGGTATAAAATGATTGGAAAGAGAGACTTTTATTATAAAAGGCTCTAACTAAGAATGTACGAGACATAGTATAAATATTACTTACTCATAATGAAAAGAAAGTAATACGTGGAGTTAAATAAATTTTATGAGATGAAGTAAGCAATGGTATTAATAAATGAATCACTACTACAAAATTCTAAATAGACAACACTTAAACCACAACGTTTTTTATAAAAATATTGTGGTATTTTTTTTACAACATTTTTTAACAAAACGTTGTAGATACGTATGAAAAAACGTTATCTATCTATAAAGGCAATTTTTTGATTTTAAATAGATAACATTTTTTTTAAAATACATTGTCTATTAAAAAAACACGGAGCACAAAAATAAAAAGACTGAAGCAAAAATTTGAAATTAAAACGATGGGTTAGACTTAAACGAGGGTTTCGGTCACTTGCTTCCTATACTCAGACCTTATTCCTTCTCTCAATCGAATCTGAAAACTTATCATACCTCTCAATCGAAGTCCTAGTGTGATTTCATACCTTATCATACCTCTCAATCAAGCCCTAGCCCTCTCAAGCCCTCCGGGTCCATCAACTTCATCTCGGATCTTGTTTATATAGAAATGGCCTAGCCGACCCAGCCATACTGTCTCATTAAGTTGTTCGAAGCCACAAGAAAGCGGCGGATCAAATTATTGTCGGCAATGGCAAGTGAGTCGTCATGGGAAGAAGATCGGTACTAGATTTTTTGTGTTATTTATTTTTTATTTGTAATAGATTTTCAAACCTCTAACTTTGAAACCATCCTTCTTGTTATTTACTATACGGATTTGTGAACTAGTTTTTCAGGTTAATTTTATTTTGTTTGAAAAAATTGCAATAGATATGGACACTACGATTCACTTAAATGAAATTGTTTGAATCTTATGTTTTTTCTACTATATTTTGACCCGTAAGTATACTTGAGAAGATTAGGAAAAGTACTTTATTAACAAAATTTGAAGAAGTCATATTGCTCTAATCGAACTGTGTGACCATGTTAAAGCATACAACTCAATTTTTTTTTATTTTTTATATTGCTTCCTTCCATAGAGTGGGAGGTTCAGAAATTTGCTGATTAAGTTTGTTTCTTTAAGATAAAATGAAGAATTTTAATAAGAAACAAGTGAAATTATGTTGATAAAGTTGCAAATCTTTTTAAGGTTTTATATATAGATGTACACTGTATGAGCCATTGCTAAAATGGTTTTGGGGCAGTCTATTAAGACAATCATCATTGTGTTATAAGTTTTAAAAATATGGCTATGTGCTAGATATAATTCGTGTAAGAATGTTTATATATAGGTTTGGAATCGTGAGGGGTTGGTGTTTATATATAGGTTTCAAAATGAATAGAAAAGCAAATATGACTTAATTGAGAAATATTCTTGACATAAATCCACATATGAGATCAATGAAATAATTATATTATAATATAATTAATTTTGTTCAAAAGTATTATTTAGTGACAAATAAGGAAAATGGTGGGTACTACCATGAAGTAATTAAATTACATAAAGCCATCATTTTTAATGATGTATGTACTAGCTATTTTTCTAACTTAAAGAACCGTGGTGGATAAAAAAGATCCATGTATATTAATATGTAATATAAGTCCATATTAAATATTAGATCATGCCAAATTTGTTAGGTGTGCTTGCAAATAATTTAGTGTTATGGACCATATATTACCTTACGTAAAGAGAGGTAATAAGAGTCCAAGTTATATAAATTGGGCCAAATTAATTTTTTGATGTAGATTCAAGCCTTCTTTATTTTATTAATATGATATGAGTACAGTGAGCCCAAAGTAAAGTTGTGCCCAGCCTTGCATTAGACCCAATTTGGTAGCCATATTGGAGAAAAAAGGAACTGTTAGTTCAAATTAAAAAGAGCAGTAATGGTTTTGGGTCAGTCAGTAAGTTAACAGTTAGTTAGAAATTTAGTTAGTAGCTATAAGGTATAGAGTAACTGTAGGAGCCAAGTTCATTGCATGAGCCAAGAAGCTACTAGAGGACTGAATAGGGGCCAAGTAGACTGCAGAGTAGTAGGAGGCTACTAAGACTTGTAGGGGATGTGTAGTGGTGATGATGAAGGCATGTAATATCCCCAAATCCAGGTCCCAAATCACCACAGATCTGGAATACTATTTCTATAACTATTGCGAAAGATATAAACATAAATTATTTATACATTAAACTTTACACGCTATCCCTAAGATCGAGAACCATCACATAATACATAATTCATATCCTATCTAACATACAAGGTTATTATTATACTATATTGTTACAAATTTAGCTGCACACATACACTTAAAGCTGGAACTGTCTTTAACCTTTCCTTGTATCTAACATATTCGCCTTAATCTGCAATGTTTTATCATGACATAGCAAGGGTGAGCAATAAGGTTGCCCATCAAGTATAAATTTATTTAAGGATATATCATGATTGAAAGAATTTGAATAATAAGCTGGCTATAATTCTTCAATATAGCTGAGAACTAGCACGAACAAAATTACATAGCTGAAGAACATTTAACATGAACATATCAATTATATCTGGACCGAATGGTAATGAAGGTGGTCAGCCTTTCATACCTGATTAATACATGCAATATGTACAGAGTAAAATTTAACAATTCTTAGACATGGCAATCAGCAATGATTAACCATAAGTATATTTGAATGAAACAACTCGAGATCGAGTTAAGGAAAACTTGCATGTTCGGTTGACTATTGTTACACAATTTATTAAGCTTTGACTGAAGACCTAATCTATAAATGATATCGATATACAAATTAGAATAATAGCATCACACTATTTAAAATAACCTAAACACATTAACACACAACCCTATCAGTCTATACATCACATAAAACCTAACCTCAAGTCAAACTTTTACAATCCGAGTCGAGTTCGACACAATTCTGACATTTCGACGGCTTAGTCGGATAAATATCGAGTTTAAGATCACTAAGACTCGGTCTAAACTGGTTCAAAAGATATCTTACATAATTTATTATCAATCAAAATATTTTTCATAAGCTCATAATAATTTTCAGATAATTATTACCATTTATCATGATTTTTCAATCATTTATATCGTATTTATATTATATAAATACCACATTATTCTATTATCATGAATATTTATTTAATATTAATTATTAATGAAAATCATAACATAATATTATAATATGTTTATAATATATCAAAGTATTTTAATACCTTAAAATCATATTTATATGATTTCTAAACATTTAAATCCAAAGATCCGATAATTGATAATAATATTAAAATATTAATATTTTCATGAAAAATATCAAAAGTTATATTTTATAACTTAAAATATTTTTAGAACAATTAAATCATTTTATATGATTTTTAAAAATTAATTCTATTTTCCATAATTTATTTAATATATTAATTAAATAAATCCCATTAATATTAATTTATTAATGAATTTCATCATAAAAATATCAAAAGTTATTAAAAATAACTTAAAATATTTTCTTATACCATAATATAATTTTTCATGATTTTTCAAGTATTAAAATCATTTTAAAATTATTTATTTAATATTATAATTAAATAATTTAAATACCATTTATATTCCAAAAATATTAAATATTTCTGAAATATACTCTAAATAATTAAAAACTAATTTTCAGGCTTTAAAATAATTTTTAGGAATTTATTATGTAATTTTAATAATTAAAAACTATTTTTCTCTAATTATTTATTAAAATAATTAATTTCCAAAATTAACTGTCGTTATAAGGGCTTTAAGCGACAAATCCGTCGCTGATGGTGTTCTTCGTGTTCTTGAGCATTCATAGTCAGTTTATATGTTAGCTAGTTTGACCATCATTTAATCTTTGGTTATTAAGTTTTTGGGCTTGCTAATGGGTTATGATTATAGTATGAGAGTAATACTACAATCACGAACAAGTTCCATAGCCATAACATCACATAACCACAAGATCCAAGCTCGCAAAGTTACTGTCAGAGGCCTGCTGGGTTTTCTAGGTTACCCAGAAACCCAGACAGGTTCGAGTGCTCACTATGTGGCTCAAATATTTTAGGGTTCTGATCATTAGTTAAGTGTTCTGAAGGCCTAAACATGTAGTACTAATGTCAAGGAACACGTATGAATCAACAGCTAAGTCCACATACATCAAAATTGCCCGTTTTAATCCGGTCAAAGTTTGTCAGAATAATTGTTCTTAAGAAATATGGGTTTTCTAGATTTCTTCATCAGGCTTGTGGTCAACGCTAGTTTGACCATGATTATATTTTATTCTGGTTATCATATGGGTGTTCTAATAGCTTTAATGTATAGCATACATGTCAGTCTACCAATATATTGCATAAACATGGCCAAACAACTTAACAGTAGCAAGATCGATCGAAGGCCACAAAAATGTTGTCAGGAAGTTCTTGGAAATCTAGGCTGCCCAGAATTTGATTTCCGTGAACGGTCAACGCAGTTTGACTGCTCAAATCTCTTAATCTATTCATGATCTGGCCCTGTTTCGAGTTTCAGATCATAGTCCACATGACATAGAACAAATTTATAACATAAAACAACAAATATCAAAAAACAGAGAAGGATCTAAGGCCTCTGACATATGACTGTCAGGCCATTTTTTCTACTTTTTAAGATTTTTTGAAACCTTTAATTTCAAGCACTTTGATGTTATGGATTTGGGATCTAACAACCCAGATCACTAAAAGACACCCTATAACACACATCTAACCAACATTAACAACATTTAACATCAAATCATAAGATTTCTAAGATTAGGGTTTATACCACTTTGATGCTCCATTTTTGATTTTGATCTTGATGAACTGATCTTGTTAAGCTAAGAGGTGATCTTGGCTTTGTATCTCACTCTCTCTCACTCCCCATTTTTGGATTTTGGAGAGAGAATGGCTAAGGTAAAAATGAGAAGTCAAGTGAGCCTTTTTTTCTCTTTTTAATCTATAAAAGTATGATGCAATGAATGCTGGCTAATATTGTTGCTGATTTGTGAGATATAAGTCACATGCTAGGCTTAGGGGTGGTCACCAACCCATTATCTTGGCAAGATTTGCACTCCACCAATTAAAGAATGCAATAAGGGCACATTGGTTATTTTGCATACAATTTTAAATTCTAAAGTTGTCATTTGATCCAACCCTTAGGATTTAACCTTTAGGGTTTGACCCTTAGGGTTAAAACCTAAGGTTTCTATAAATCAATTTTCTAGGATTTCCATATTAGGATTTTCAAAATAGAAAATTAATATTTCAAACTTATACTTAGGATTCTATAATTATAATAACATTTCCTAATCATAATTCAAGCTTGATAATTAGGATTAATATTTTCCTATTTAAAATTGTTAAATAATAATTAGGGTTTTCCCCAAAATGGGCATTAGGGTTTATAACCCAAGAATTAGGGTTTCTAACATTAAAATTAGGGTTTTCTAATTAATAGAATTTCTAATTAATCAAATAGGCTTACCCCTAATTAGATTTGTGATTAATACACAAAAACTTTATACATAGCATTTAAATTCCCAAACTAGGGTTTTGAATATCCAAATTAGGGTTTCGGATTCCCGAAACTGAAATTAGAGTTTCCAGAACCGATTTCTAGGGTTTCTTATCAGTCATTAGGGTTTTTTAACTGAACGTTGACGTTCTAAATATATATACTTAGGGTTTGTCATAGATATAATTTAACTGGTCAACCCCTGACCCTTAACCACATGCTGTACACATATAATACCATATTCACAGAACATATACACATATACACTTAATCCTGAATAATTCACCACAAAAATTTTAAATCCTTGAAATTTCTTCCAAGAAATGTCAAACGCATACACTTATTTTTTGTCTAGGTTCTAATATTGAACCTTAAATCAATCAATTATGATTTTAAAATTTTCTAAATTCTCAGGTTGTCACATTCACCCCTTCTTCTAAGAATTTTTTCCCCGAAATTCACCTTACACCTTACACAATACTGCTTATACCATCGATACACATCATTACCTGCTACCCAATACACCACTCATAAGAGTAAAAAATTTCAAATATTGCTGAAGAGTTATATAGACTATTTGTCTATCATATTTGCAAAGGTTATATGTAAATTCATCCGCAAACCGTCATAACTTACGAACATAGTGGGTAATTAATCCAGTATGCCCTGTACTTATTAAGTACTGCTGGTCTGATCTGTTTCTCATCACTGCCATAGGCACAAAAATTTTACCTAAGTCTTATTGGATTCTGCACCAAAACAATTTGGTTTGGGAATTTTTTTTTTCGATGAACACTTAGAGTTTTCATGTCTAGCGAATATTTACGCTTCTAGATTGGATTATTTATCCAAACAACATAGTTCACCTCAGTCTTATCATAAGATTCCGCACCAAAACAATTTGGTTCGGGAAGTTTCTTTCAATGAACACTTAGAGTTTTCATGAACATTAGTCTAGCTGAATCGAATAGCATAGACTCATATCAATAATTTAATTCAATCGAATTATTTAGGTGCAACCAAACCCCGTTGGAAAATTAAAATTTTAAAAATATTTTTTAGAATGATGTCATGATGTCGTATTGAATTAACAGTCCATTTGAGGATGTCGTCATTGTATGATTTTGTCATAACACATCATACAATAGTGGAACAATGATTTTTAGATCGAATTCACACCAAGTATTCCTGCATTTATAACTCTATCAACTTTTTATCATCTGTGCACCAGGTTACATGGTACATAAGTGATAAATAAAAATATATTTTAATATTCCAAATCATTATTGTCTAGCCGAAACAAGTAGCAAAGACTATACTTTAAACCGTTCAAAAATCATTACGAATATATATATATATATATATATATATATTCAAAAGCACATAGTGCGTATTTAGCTTGATGTCGAAATTTTGAAGTCTAGCATAGCTAGGAGTTTTGGAAAACTTATGTCTCCACTAATAATTATTTGCTTAAACAATTTATCTATTCCTATTATCCTTCATACTCCATTCACACATGACTATTTTCAGTTCGTCAAACCACAGTCATGAGTTCATGGGTTCATAAACATTTCATATAATCATGAGTCATGAACGTAGCATAAGTATGAATTTTAAGAACTCGTACTTAACCTTATATTCTCTACCTAAAACCTATCTATCTATTATACACATGAGAAAGGAATCACCCTCTCAACAGGTATATCGCAAATAGCGCGACACAAACATTTCAATGATTATCAATGTCAGAAACTAAGTGGTTTTTACACCAAGTACAATTCCCCACCCATAACAAGGAATCATACAACTCAGCTGCCGACATGAGTCCTCAATTGAAATTCCCACCTAATTTTAACTCCATTCTAAATACGAATTTCATTCAACTCGTATTCATAATCCTTTCCTAAATTTGTACCAATGCATAATACAATAGATACACAGCTATCTTTGCTGTAAACTTTTCAATCATTCGCTTGATCCTTCTCCATACTATAACCTTATCAGATCACGGGGTGATCTCATCGTATATATTACGATTCATTTCTATACTATGATCGTTTTGTTTTACGATCTCGTACCCCTGCACTTTTAGTCTTTTAGACTCTATCTATTCACCACTATAGTTCACCTTTATTATCAGAGTTAGGGAACTCCGTATCTTTTATAACTCGCCGAGAATTTTTCTTTGAATCGTACCAACCAACTAAATCTATGTGAGTTAGATCTTATCCTAATCACTGCGGTTATTTGTCTCAGGCATTCCTACCTAAGGTTCATAGCCAACAGCTTTGATACCAACTGTAATATCCCCAAATCCGGGTCCCAAATCACCACGAATCTTGTATACTATTTCTATAACTATTGCGGAAGATATAAACATAAATTGTTTATCCATTAAACTTTACACATTATCCCCAAGGTCGAGAACCTTCACATAATACACAATTCATATCCTATCTAATATACAATGTTATTATCATACTATACTGTTAAAAATTTAGCTGCACACATAAACTTAAAGCTGGAACTGTCTTTAACCTTTCCTTGTATCCAACGTATTTGCCTTAATCTACAATGTTTTATCATGATATAGCAAGGGTGAGCAATAAGGTTGCCCATTAAGTATAAATTTATTTAAGGATATATCATGATTGAAAGAATTTGAATAATAAGCTGGCTATAATTCTTCAATATAGTTGAGAACTAGCATGAACAAACTTGTATAGCTGAAGAATATTTAACATGAACATATCAATTATATCTGACGAATGGTAATGAAGGTGATCAACCTTTCTTACCTGATTAATACATGAAATATGTACAGAGTACAATTTAACAATTCTTAGACATGGCAATCAGCAATGATTAATCTTAAGTATATTTGAATGAAACAACTCGAGATCGAGTTAAGGAAAACTTGCATGTTCGGTCGATTACTGTTACACAATTTGTTAAGCTTTGATTGAAGACCTAATATATAAATGATATCGATATACAAATTAGAATAATATCATTACAGTATTTAAAATATCCTAAACACATAACCCTATCAGTCTATACATCACATAAAACCTAACCTCAAGTCAAACTTTTACAGTCTGAGTCGAGTTCGGCACAATTCTGACATCCCGATGGCTTAGTCGGATAAATATCGAGTTTAAGATCACTAAGACTCGGTCTAAACTGGATCACAAATATCTTAGATAATTTATTATCAATCAAAATATTTTTTATAAGCTCGTAATAATTTTTAGATAATTATTACCATTCATCATGATTTTTCAATCATTTATATCGTATTTATATTATATAAATACCAAATTATTCTATTATCATGAATATTTATTTAATATTAAATATTAATGAAAATCATAACATAATATTATAATATATTTATAATATATCAAAGTATTTTAATATCTTAAAATCATATTTATATGATTTTTAAACAATTAAATCCATTATCCGATAATTGATGTTAATATTAAAATATTAATATTTTCATGAAAAATATTAAAAGTTATATTTTATAACTTAAAATATTTATAGAATAATTAAATCATTTTTATATGATTTTTAAAAAATTAATTCTATTTTTCCATAATTTATTTAATATATTCATTAAATAAATCCATTACCATTAATATTAATTTATTAATGAATTTCATCACAAAATATCAAAAGTTATTAAAAATAACTTCAAATATTTTTTTATGCCATAATATATTTTTTTCATGATTTTCAAGTATTAAAATCATTTTTAAATAATTTATTTAATATTATAATTAAATAATTTAAATACCATTTATATTCCAAAAATATTAAATATTTCTGAAATATACTCTAAATAATTAAAAATTAATTTTCAGACTTTAAAATAATTTTTAGGAATTTATTATGTAATTTTAATAATTTAAAACTATTTTTCTCTAATTATTTATTAAAATAATTAATTTCTGAAATTAACTATCGTTATAGGGGCTTTAAGAGACAAATCCGTCGCTGATGGTGTTCTTCGTGTTCTTGAGCATTCATAGTCAGTTTACTTGTTAGCTAGTTTGACCTCCAGTTAATCTTTGGTTATTAAGTTTCTAGGCTTGCTAATGGGTTATGATTATAGTATGAGTGTAATACTACAATCACGAACAAGTTCCATAACCATAACATCACATAACCGCAAGATCCAAGCTCATGAGTTATTTATCGCCGAGGCTCTCTGCTGCGTTTTACAGGTTACCCGAAACCTTGGACAAAAGTTCGAGTGCTCACTGTGTGGCTCAAATATCTTAGGGTTCTTGTGATTAGTTAAGTTTTCCGAATGTCTAAACATGTAGTACTAATGTCAAGGAACACGTATGAATCAACAGCTAAGTCCACATACATCAAAATCGCCAGCTTTAATCCGGTCAAAGTTTGTCAGAATAACTGTTCTTGAGAAATCTAGGTTTTCTAGATTTCTTCATCAGGCTTGTGGTCAACGATAGTTTGACCATGATTATATTTTATTCTGGTTATGATATGGGTGTTCTAATAGCTTTAATGTATAACATACATGTCAATCTACCAATATATTGCATAAACATGGCCAAACAACTTAACAGTAGCAAGATCGATCGAAGGCCACAAAAATGTTGTCAGAAAGTTCTTGGAAATCTAGGCTGCCCAGAATTTGATTTTGATGAACGATCAACGCAGTTTGACTACTCAAATCTCTTAATCTATTCATGATCTGCCATGTTTCGAGTTTCAGATCATAATCCCCATGACATAGAACAAATTTATAACATAAAACAACAAAAATCAAAAAACAAAGAAGGATCTAAGGCCTCTGACATATGACTGTCATGCCATTTTTTCAACTTTTTGCAAATTTTTGAAACCTTTAATTTCGAGCACTTTGATGTTATGGATCTGGGATCTAACAAACTAGATCACTAAAAGACACCCTATAACACACATCTATCCAATCATTAACAACATTTAACATCAAATCATAAGATTTCTAAGATTAGGGTTTATACCACTTTGATGCTCCATTTTTGATTCTGATCTTGATGATCTGATCTTGTTAAGCTAAGAGGTGAACTTGGCTTTGTATCTCACTCTCTCTCACTCCCCATTTTTGGATTTTAGAGAGAGAATGGCTAAGGTAAAAATGAGAAGTCAAGTGAGCCTTTTTCTCTCTTTTTAATCTATAAAAGTATGATGCAAAGAATGTTGGCTAATATTGCCAAGATTTGAAAGATATAAGTCACATGATTTTGGTCACTGACCCATTATCTTGGCAAGATTTGCAGTCCACCAATTAAAGAATGAAATAAGGGCACATTGGTTATTTTGCATACAATTTTAAATTATAAAGTTGTCATTTGATCCAACCCTTAGGGTTAAAATCTAAGGTTTCCATAAATCAATTTTCTAGGATTTCTAGATTAGGGTTTTCGAAATAGAAAATTAATATTTCAAACTTATAATTAGGATTCTATAATTATAATAAAATTTTCTAATCATAATTCAAGCTTGATAATTAGGATTAATATTTCCCTATTTAAAATTGCTAAATAATAATTAGGGTTTTCTCCAAAATGGGCATTAGGGTTTATAACCCAAGAATTAGGGTTTTCAACATTAAAATTAGGGTTTTCTAATTAATAGAATTTCTAATTAATCAAATAGGCTTACCCCTAATTAGATTTGTGATTAATACACAAAAACTTTATACATAGCATTTAAATTCCCAAACTAGGGTTTTGAATATCCGAATTAGGGTTTAGAATTCCCGAAACTAAAATTAGAATTTCCAGAACTGTTTTTCTAGGGTTTCTTATCAGTCATTAGGGTTTTCTAACTGAACATTGATGTTCTAAATATATATACTTAGGGTTTGTCACAGATATAATTTATCTGGTCAATCCTTGACCCTGAACCACATTCTGTACACATATAATACCATAATCACAGAACATATACACATATACACTTAATCCTGAATAATTCACCACAAAATTTTAAATCCTTGAAATTTCTTCCCAGAAATGTCAAACGCATACACTTATTTTCTGTCTAGGTTCTAATATTGAACCTTAAATCAATCAATTATGATTTTAAAAATTTTCTAAATTTTCGGGTTGTCACAAGGCCAATGTAGGGGTCTGGTAAGAGCTAAAGAGAGCAGCCATGTAGAGATAATGATGGAGAACAATAAGCCAAGTAGGCTGATTGAGAGAGAGAGAAGGAAAGCTCAGCCATATATGGCCATACAATGTAGATGAAATCAAATAACTTCCATATTTGTTCGTGTTCCAGAAGCAATATCAATAGCAGTCCATTAGATTGAGAGAGTAGCTAAGCTACAACTGGAAAGGAAGGAAGGATTGAGCAGTAAAGCTACTTCAATCTCTAGAAGTTAGCAAGGTAATCAAGCTTAGACTTTTTCCATTCCTTTTCCATTTCATATTTGATAGTAGAATGGGATATTAATGGTTGTAGTATTAAATAAGACTATGGTGGTTGTTATGATAATATTATAGCCTTGTGTGGATGTTGAGGCATTATATGGAGACCTTTAATAAATCAAGAGCCAAAAGGCTGGGGAAAATGGATAGGAAATTTGTGGTAACATGTAAATAAAATCATGCTCACTGACTATTTGATTAAATGTCCAAGTAGGGGCTGCTATAGTATAAAAGCATGCTAGCTATAAATTAGAGTCCAAATCATGTGTACGGGCTCATATATGAAGATTAATGCCTCAAACATGCTTCTATGCTTAAAAATAACATGTTGTAGTATAACTTAAATGCTATGATAATTTTATTTTAGATAGTAGAGTACCTTACTCCACGATCGTAGAGCCACGATCATAGAGTGCAACTCCACGATCGTAGAATGCAACTCCACGGTCGTAGATCTCAACTTTAAAGCCATATGCGGTCCCCCCACTTTGAGTCTCAAATTATAACACTTTAAATTGATGTTCTCGGACCAATGAAAGAAGAATTAAAAGCCAATTAGGGACTGTTTTGACCAAAAGATAGAATCCCTGCATTTAAATGTATTAAACCATGAACATATAGTATACAGAAAGTACTTGTGGTGATAAAACTTGTACTTGAAGGCTGTTATGGTGGTTTAGTACTAACTAATGCTAATAATACCTAGAAATGAGTTGTTTTGGTATTGATACATGAGAAAAATTTCAAGCTTGTTAGAGTATGTGATGATGAGTTTTAAGGATAATTTGAAGTTATATGAATACTTAAATAACCCTTGAATCATAGCTTGGGGACTGTTTGTTAGTAATAGCCAAAATTGTGCTTAAACTCTAGATTAGAGGACTGTTTTAGTCAAGGTCAGTACCTAAACTTTTGAGTCAGTAAAGGGACCATAATATGTCCATAATTAACATTTAAAATTTGTTCCTTAACTTAGTTGAGGTCCATATTGAGTATTACTCAGTTTTTATGTTTAAGAGCCATTAAAAATAAGCTTTAAAGTGTCATCTAACACTTAAATGAAGAGAGGCCACACCTGAACCTTGTAGGCAAGTTTCAATAGCTATAATATGGCATAAGTAAGCTACACAAGTTAAAGAAACCAAGTCTAAACCATTTTAAATATTGGACTTGTTAAAAAACACGTTTTAAGCTAAATATGGTCTGTTTTGGGTAAATTTTAGTACCTAAATTTGTAAGACTGTAATGACCTCATATAAAGTTGCTAATGCATGTTTGGGATGATTCCTAATCATTGTTATGACCAAAGCTAGTAAGAAACCAAGTTAAGGTCTATTTTTCAAGCCTAAATTAAGCTTTGATAGGTCAAAATTGGTTAGATGATTAAAAAAATTGAGATGATGATAAAAGTAACCTTAGGCAACTAAAATACACATGCGTAGACTGTCCAAGTAGCCAAAACTGAAAGAAATTTAAAAAGTGTCAAAATCAGTTTTGCGGAATAAGTGTTAATCCGTCCAGTTTGAGCCTCAGTTAAAGTAGACCTAACTGATATGAATGAGGAACCTAAACCCTTATTAAAATACCTTGGTATGTGCTCCAGAAGTAGGGCCAGATGGTAGAGCCAAAAATTTAACCATGAAATTCCAACAAATCATCAAAGTAGCCAGTAAACTCAATTTTGCAATAGTTGGGTAGTAGAGTGGCTCTGAAAATCGTAGAGTGAAAATAGTAGAGTGAAAATTGTAGAGTGAACTCTAAAAATCGTAGAGTAAAAATAGTAGAGTGCAGATAGTAGAGTGAAAAAGGGTGAACACCCGAGTTTGTGCCCAGTTTTGGTTAACTTTCATAACTGAATTAAAGAAACCAAACTCATGTGGAAATACTATGATATATGATCTAAATGCTTGCACAAACAAAAGATCAAATGGGCTAACTCGTAAAGTCCAAAAGCATCATCAAAGAGGCCTAAAAATTAACTTATGCTATAGTTGGTAGTAGAGTGGAAATGTAAAATACCCATTTTGAGGTATTATCTTAAGAAGCCTTAAGAGGTCGTTTTAGTTGACTAACTATGAATTAAATACTATGATATATGGTCTAAAATATTTTTCAGACATGGAAGTCAAAAGCTCATTACAAAGATTCATAAAAAAACCCCCAAAGTACCCTAGAAAATCATATTTTCTATTTTTGAACTATGATGGAATAATGTCATTTGATTCCTAGAAATGTTACAGCATAACGTAAGACGATATTTGAAGTGTATAATGACCAATGATTTGTGTCATGTTATGATTGGACCAAAATGAGTATAGTTGAGAATGTATAAGAAGTAAGTATGCAATGTATACAATATGTGTATGATCACAAAGTGATGAACGAAGGCTATATGCCTAATCTAAGTCTAAGGAACTTAGATGATTAATGTTTAGCAAAATATGGTATGCTGTAGTGGTGTGATACACATAGAGTAAACTACAAGTGAGATAAGCTAGCACATGTAGCGATGAAAAAGGAAATAAAACTGAGTTATATAAATAACGAAGTTGAATATAAAGGTGGTACAATGATAATATAAGTTATAGTAGGTTATTAAAGTAAGGTTAACCGTGAGATCAAGTATTGATTGTGTTTATTATCAATCTCACATACCGTGTAGGTCATGCAGAGGAACACAAAAAGTTAGCGTAATGGTAAAACGTCGGTACATGCAAGTTTTTCAGAACTTATTTTTATATGTGAACTTGTTAATTGTAATGTTTACATAGTCCCTGTATTATATGTACTCCTTGTGAATAAATTGAGATGTGCATTATGTGTTATACTGTGATATAAATCTATTGAATCAAGTTAATGATTGATGTGGATTGAGTTATGAATACTTATTATATTCATGATATGAGGTATATAATAAGCATGAAGCAGGTATAATTTCTAAGTATGAGCATTATGATGCCTGAATAAATGAAATGTATGAAAAATATTAATTATGTATAAACTGTGAAACATGAATAATTTAAGTTGTGCTTAAAATATTAAAAATGTGTTATGTGGTAACTGTTAAACCTGCTGGGTAATGTTGTTGCTCACCCTTACTATAAATAATTGTTTTCAGCTAAACTAGAGCGGATCGAAGGATTCGGGATAGACAAAGGAAAAAGGAAGAAGTTCTTATTGAAGTTGTTCGTATAGCTCTAGTTATGCTAGATAACGTTCATATGACATATTGTAATTGCATAGTCAAATAACATTGTATAGAAGAATAGTTAAGTGTAGTTGTGAGTTCATGGATACTTAAAAATCAATATATCAAAGATAGAAATATTATTTATAACTTGAAATGTATAATTTAAATTAATATGATTTAAAAGTGTAACACCAAGCTGTAAAGGTTGCAGATTCTGGAAATAGCAGTAATTAATGTATTAATTGGTATAAAAGTGAGGTTATATTTATTATTTTATGAATAAAGGTTATAAATATTCATATGAAGGTTGTATAGTAATGCAGCAGGTCCGAGAAATTTAAGGGACCTGGATTTGGGGGCATTACAAGTTGGTATCAAAGCTGTAGGTTATAAACCTTAGGTAATGGTACCTTAGGCTATAACCGTAGAGAAGAATGATGATAACAAAAGGAATAAACTTGAATAAAAGTTGAAGTATTAAGAAATGAATTAAAAAATACTTCACAAAGAAGTTAAAAGATATATATGAATTTGGAAAATTCATAAAGGGAAAAGTTGAAATATAAACAAGAGAAGACTCAAAGAAGAATCTTGAAGAATTATAAAAGATGAGAATCTGGAGTTACCTAACTCCAATAATAAAGATAAAGAGAAAATGATAAATAGATGATGTCTGTAAGATAAAAAAATTTAAATGAAATCACGTGGTAACATAATTGAAGAGAAAAGTGAGAGATCGTAGGGTGATCATTGGGTAAAGATGGTCGTAATATAAAATAATTATAAAATAAGATCACGACGTGATCAAAATTAGTTATGAGGTAACAGATAATCTGTTAAAAAAATGGAAAGTTATAGCTTGATGCTATAAAAAGATTGTACTATGAGATAGTACGAGGAAAGAGTTGAAAGTGATGAGATACGGAATAAAAAAAAATTCGTATTGAGCAAAGAGAAAATTAGGATTTTGTGGGATTTCAACTGAGGACTCGTGTGTTAGCTGAATTGTACAAACCTTTGTATGGGCAGGGGTTTTGTGCTTAGTTAATGACCACTTAGTCTATTACAATTATAATTATTGGAATGTTGGTATCACACTATCGATATATGTATGGTGAGAAGGTGATTCTTTTCTCATATTTATATTTGATAGTTAGAAAATATTAAGAATAGGTGGGAGTTCTTAAAAGTCATACTTATGGTAAGTTTTTGACTCATAATCGTATGGTATGTTTTTGAACCCCTAAGCGTACGGACAGTTCTTGAATTAATTCTTGGACTATGTGTTGCTAGGACAAGTTCCTAAACTCATATTATTATGGAAAGTTACTGAACTTATAATGTGTGGTTAGTTAATGAACTATACAAATGTATAGGAAAGTTATGGATTTAGAACTAAGAATTTTAAGTGTAGTAGGCTTTAAGTGTGACGCCCCCAAAATAGGTATACATCACCCATCTTGGGTCGCCAAATACATGGTACTGAATACAAATACAAACTTAATTATATAACATGAGTTGAGAGTTTTTACACGAATATTGTCTCATAGACAATATCCAAACTCAAATTTAATCCTCATTACATTTATTATTACACTAACTAGTGAGGACTACTAAAACAACCATCTAAGACCATCACTATGTTCCCTGACTAGTCCTGACTACGTTGTCATTTCATGAAGAGAATAATAAAAGCAAAAGGGTGAGCTCGACTAGCCTAGTAAGAAATATTATGACTAAGATAATGCAAAATAAATTATCGTTAGCCTTCAACATTGTTAAACTGATAAAATACAATAGACATCAAGTTTAATTGCAGCGGAACAAGCAATCCATTAGAAGAGTCAAGTAAAGCATGATATCTACTATCTTCTATGATTTAAAAAGTTTATCATCAATTTTATCGTTGTGACTCAACTTAATAAATAAATCACATCATCGAATCATCCCTGCACTACGGGCCAAGGATATTCATTAGTATCATGTCCACAAATTATTCCTGCACTACGAGCCAAGAATATTTGTGTAATCATCATTGGTCATGTTCATACCAAATTATCCCTGATCATAATCATACCAATCAATAGTCCATCTATGCACTACGGGCCAAAGATGACTTTTATCACAATATAAGCATGAGGATGATGACAATGATTTAAGAATTCAATTAAATAAAAGTAAATGATAAATTTTAAAGATTTATGATTTAATTTATCTATAATTCAATAATGTCCAAATTGTCAACATGATACTGCTTTGTGGAGTAAAATTCAAGAATAATATTCATGTATCAAAAATAATTTGAACAGAAAAGAAATAAATGTTTCGGGTGAATAGTACCGGGTGAATAGTATTCCATGAATAGTACTTCGTGAATAGTACCCCGACATAAAAAGTACCCCGAATCTCCGAGTGAATAATACTAGAGTGAATAGTACTTGGGTGAATGCCAACCCGTGAATATATGCCGACATAAAAAGTACCCTGAATCCCCGAGTGAATAGTAACCCATGAATAGTAACCCGTGAATAGTACCCCGGGAAAAATATTGATATTTAATAACAAAGTTCAGATCAATATTCCAATGAAATGATGCTGGATAAAGCGCAAAACTCAAGGATATTCCACTAATTTCAGGGATTATAGAAGCAATACTTACCATAGTAAGTTTAAATTTAAGAATATGAAACGAAATAATATACGAAACTGCAAATGGATTTTCACCTATCATGCGGTACGTAATCCGCGTAGACAAGTTATTCCAACATATTAAAGGATGAATACGAAAAATAGTATTCCTTTTGAATACAAAAGAAATAATACCCATTACCTTAGTAGAAGACTAGATACTGCAATAGTGAAGTAGTAGAATACTCTTCTTCTTGCTCTCTATAGTTTCTCTCTCTATAGTGTTTCTTGTGAATCTCAGTGAATTGGTGAGAATGAAAGAAGAATTAAGCTTCTATTTATAAGAGAATGGACTAAATAGTAATTGATTCACGAACGGTCCAGATTGATTTACTATTAGAACGAATGGTTCATATTGATTACTATTAAAACCACAACCGACAGTCCAGATTGATTTACTTTTAAAACCACCACCGACGGTCTAGATTGATTTACTTTTAAAACCACGACCGACGGTCCAGATTGATTTACTTTTAAAACTACGACCGACAGTCCAGATTGATTTACTATTAAAACCACCATCAATGGTCCAGATTGATTTACTATTAAAACCACCATCAATGATCTAGATTGATTAACTATTAAAATCACCATTAATGGTCCAAATTGGTTATCTATTAAAACCACCATCGACGGTCAATAAAATTAGTAAATCTTCCCATGGAATACTAAGTCAAACTTACAACAAACGCCTCATAACAAATCCGTATATTTATATCAAAAATTGAATAAATATTTACCACAAATCGTTTATCTTTAATAAACACATTTTTAATCTATTAAGAATTATTCATCATTAATATTATAACTCATAATATTTAACAACCAGATCATTCCAAGGAAAGATGGGGCTTTCCAATAAGGATTTCTCCCTATTGGCGCGCAATTAGGTGACCAAACCCCTTTCCTCGACAGAACTTTTTAAATATCGTCAATAACAAATAATAATATGAATAACTTTGTTAACTCAATTATTAATTTAATAATATAAAATATTATACAGATGTTACTGTGACAGTAATTGAATCAAATAAAGTGAGATACTATGCAGTAATTACTGTAGCAATAATTGAGTAAACTGAGTGGCTTCTTACGGAAGCATCAATACCGTGTGCTACTATGAAACCACGCGTATTACTGTATTTTTACCACCGGTTATTTCAACAGTTAACGGTAACTTTCGCCGTTATTTTTATAAAAAGTTATTTCTGTCGTTTTATAACTCCTACAGTTATTCCGTTATGGGGTCCACCAATGATGGTGTCATCGTACAGATATTCCCTGACAAAAAGAATATTCCCCGACCAAATGAATATTCCCCAACACAACGAATATTTTATATCAACTTGCTTACTTTGCAAAATTTTCAAATATCACCCTTAACTTTAACCTTTTATCAATTTAACCAATTATTAAATAGAATAATAATTATAAGAAAATTGGATACTTTCATTTCATATAATTCGGGGTCTTACATTAAGGATGATTGAAATAGATAGAATTATTAAGCAATAGAACATTGGAGAAATTAAAGTTATTGGTGGAAGCATAGGTATTTCAAATCTTCTAGCTATGCCAAATTTCAAAATTTTTGACATCAAGCTAAATTCGCATTGATGTGCCTTTAAAAATAAAAATGAATTTCTGTTATTAGCAATATAGTGACAAAGTGTAGAAGTGGACTTCGAACCATTAACACATCGTTATCTGTTGCAGTATGATAACACCAAAAATAATTTTCAAAGGTTTTGAACCATTTTAAGAGAAAGGTTTATGCTAATTATTTCGGCTAGACAAAGATGATTTGAAAAATATCAAAATGTATTTTTATATAGTCATCAATACATTATAAAACGTGGTGTAGATATGATAGATGTTGAAGTCATCAATGCAGTTTAACCTAGTGTGGATGTGATCATAGAATCGTCAACCCACTATTGCATGTTGTAGTATGACAAAGTCATAAAATGACGGAATCCTCAATGTACTGTCAAAACTGTACGGTATCATGACGTCATAAAATGATTTTTTGTTTTCTTTCAAACTATGAAAGATTATGCCAATTGAGTTGACTAAAATATTTCGATCGATATCCGAATAGTTGATATATGTTTAAGCTCTTTGTTTCGGCTAGACGATTATTGAAAAATGTTTATAAGACTCAAGCCTTCCTTGAGAATTCATGCCAAACCAGATTATTCTGGTGTGGAATTTTGTACTAAGTCTGAGGTGAATAACCCTAAAAAAAGGGATATGTTATTAGAAACTATAAATTTCAAACAACGCTTATGCGTTAAAGTATTGTGCACAACGTAAGGGTACGATAGGCTGATCCCCAAAAGTACAAATATAGGTAGTTTACTATGATTGTAAATAAGCCTAGCAGAGAATGTTTATAGTCTTAGTGATTGTTAAACTTCTATGGGTAGGTTTGTAATGGAATGCCCACTGAAAAAAGTAAAGAGTTCATGGTCTTTATGACCCCTCAACAAAATATGAAAAGTTTTTAAAGGAATGTTTTTACTTTCTAGTTATTCATATCGCTTCACAATTATTGAACAATTATTGAAGACTCTTTAAAGATATTCCAATACTCTGGAAGTTGAATGATAAGAAGGTATGAGATTCTTATAGGAAGGTGAGAATGTAAAGGTTAGTATGACAACCTGGTTATGATATGTAGAGATGGGTATTCTATAATTTCGAGGATGAAATTCCTTGAAGGAAGGGTGAATGTGATATCCCGAATATTAGTAATATTTATTTTAAGGGAAATATTAATTGATTAAATAAAGGTTAGAGATTTAACCTAATTATTAATAAAGGAAATGTGAAAAGAGTGGATTAAATTATTTTTTATGTGCCCATAGGGTATAAAATGATCGGGAAGAGAGACTTTTAATATAAAAGGCTCTAACTAAGAATGTACGAGACAGTATAAATATTACTTACTCATAATAAAAAGAAAGTAAGCAATGGTATTAATAAATGAATTCCTTGATTATTCAAAATGAAAAGGGAAGCCAATATCACTTAATTGAGAAATATTCTTGATAGAAATTCACATATGAGATCAATGAAATAATTATATTATAATATAATTAATTTCTTTCAAAAGTATTATTTGGTGACAAATAAGGAAAATGGTGGGTACTACCTGAAGTAATTAAATTACTTAAAGCCATCATTTTTAATGATGTATGTCCTAGCTATTTTTCTAGCTTAAAGAATTGTGGTGGATAAAAAAGATCCATGAATATTAATATGTAATATAAGTCCATATTAAATATTGGATCATGTCAAATTTACTAGGTGTGCTTCCAAATAATTTAGTATTATGGACCATATATTGTCTTACGTAAAGAGGGGTAATAAGAGTCCAAGTTGTATAAATTGGGATAAATTAATTTTTCCATATATGCATTCAAGCCTTATTTTATTAATATGATATGAGTACAGTGAGCCCAAAGCAAAGTTGTGCACAACCTTGTATTAGACCCAATTCGGCAGCCATATTGGAGAAAAAAGGATCTGTTAATTCAAATTAAAAAGAACAGTGATGGTTATGGGTCAGTCAGTAAGCTAACAGTTATTTAGCAATTTTGTAACGCCCCAAAATTCGGTCTATTCTTACACCCGAATTTCGTACGTCACGTTCCCATTTTCTTCCAAACATACATCATTATATAGTTAAATATAATAACATACATTCTCAAATCCTAGGTTCTAATACCTTATAACCTTGTTCATTACAAATAATGATAATTACATTATTCTTTTCATCTTACACGAGTGACTTTTATTTGCCACCAAGGATACATAACTGTTCATTAAACTAATCTATAGTTCAATTAAACTATTCTACATTACAAAACTTGGCTTGATCTTTATGCACATTCATATACTAAATGGCACTTCTTCTAGATACCGTTCAGCTTGATCTTTACGGGATCCTTAAGTTCTTTCTAACATCGTTCGCTGAAAATTGTGAGCATTCAATTGCTCAGAAAGTCATAGCAGTTGAATAAACAACCTCAAGAATTTAAACATTCTTTCAAGACTTCAATAACCGAACAAAGGTTATGAAGCAGCTTGAATAATAGGAATAATCCTGATTCCTATCATTTTAAAACATTAGTCACATTTAATTTGAAATATTTTCATTCTTCTACCTTTTCTGTACACATCCTGTCTGGCTAGAATCATTAGCACAGACTTAACAATAACAGTTCATGTATAAATAGATTATTTCATATTGAATAGTTCAACCACAGAACAGTTCAATTCATAGAAACACCGAAGTGTTAAAATTGTGGCACAAGGCCTCATACATTTTAAAACCTTGAACAAATATTGCACATTTGCACATAAACAAAACTTCTCAAGTTCAACATCTGAGAAGTTTAAGAAACTAGCATTCATTTAAAATATGAATGAAGTTAGGAAACTTGCCTTACGCTGAACTATTTACTGTAATCCCTATATAACACATAAGGAAATAGCACATACACCAATTAGTCATATACTTGACTTTACACATTGGTTTACTTAACTTTACTTCTTAGGGTTTGTGTTCTTGTAATCTAAGTTTACGCGACTAACTTTCTTTCTCGATTTACGGCTTCATGACATACGGAGATGTCTTAACTCATACGATCATCATCTTTGATGATTTATATTATTATCTTCTTCTTATAACTCTCCTAGGACTCAACACACATCGTGTCTTTGCTAGTAGTCCATATGGTACTCTGAGTGGTTTCCCACAAATAACCAACAAACAAGTTCCCATCTCATCTACATTATTTTCACAGTGAGTTAGATCGGTCTCCAGTTTCGTATATATCTCCACTCTTTGAAGGAATTGTTTAGCCCAGCTACCATCTGTCAACCATCAAAGGTTACGATTGTACTACAACCTAAACTCATCTTAACTTATCTGAACCATTAAAACTATAATGTTCGTTAAGTCAATTTCTTATTCCTTATGGCTTTCTAGCAACTAAATGCCATACCTCAGGATTCATTCTTTATCGTCTAAGTCATATAATATTTTGTATACTCAGAAGGATCATTCAATATCAATTCTACGCATTCATAGCATTAAGAATTTTACGTTGCTTTATTCATATCTTACAACGTCCAGTTCACTCGACTTGGAACGTCATCCAAGTTAATCATTAACTTAGTTTCTTTACGTTACATCATTATCTTTAATTCAGTTTTTTCACCATTCATAGGTTTAATCATTGGTCTTCATTACCCTATGGTTAAACCATACACGGGGTGTAGGTTCTATCCGTTTAGTATTCGCATACACTCAACCCTCACGTCAGTTAGAGTGTTTAACGCTTACGTTTCATTCTAACATTCTCTATCCGACTCACATTCGACTTTCATTAATCTTGATACCGTTCATTATGACTTTCTTGATAAATCATATCTTACTTACTACTTTCGTTAACCATTACATGAACCCCATGTTCATTATTCTTTCTTAATGTCAAAGCCATATGATTCGTTGTATGCTAAGACCAATCGTTCATTGAAACTACATTACGTTCATAGTGTCTAAATGCTTTACACTTGACTCTTATTATGACATCATCCTCGTCACTCAACATCTAAGGAATCACAATCATAGCAATCCCATACGTTCACTTAATCGCGACTACGGTCCCCAAATATCGGTTCCGTAATTTACCGCTTAAATTCTCTGTCTTTTAATCCTGTTCAATCTTTCCGTTCAACTTCATTTAAGGTTTAAATCACTTGTTTAAGTGTTACTTTAGGTGAACAAAATGTTCTTTATCTTCCCCCACACTTTCCCCAAGAGTTAAGCAGTTAAAAGCTCTTCTCTGGGCTTTGCCCTGCACCTGCACTACGGTGCCACCTTCCCTCTTCTTTCTCGTACTGCATCGCCACTCAGTAGTAGCTAATCGCCTGGGTTTGGTCTTTGCGACACCGCCTTCAAGGCATGGTCAGGCATATGCGCTAAGCATCAACCTTGGAAAATTTTTCTAAGTGTTGAATCAAGTTTAAGACACTTACTTCACAATCTCACAACTTATTCATTATAACTCGGAACGAGGTCGTTCCAAAGCCATTCTCTTCCTTATCTATGTACTTTAACTTCCCTCGGACAGAAATTTATTCTGAATCCATTAAAATGGCATTTAACTGGCTTAATCATCGTCATTCGTTCGTGTTCATTCTTGAGTCCATGACTCACGATTTCTACGTTCTCTTACATTCTTATGAAACCCTACACCTTCGGGTCCATTTACACACTTTCTATTTCTCGTTCGTCTTTTACAAAAATTTTGCCATAACTTTGTTATAGCTAAGTTTAATCCATTCTTCATGAACGATTCTACCGTTCTTAACCAAGCAATAAGCAACTAACTTATACGCGATGGTTTTAAACTTGTCCATCAACAACAATTATACTATGATGGTTTTAAATTTGTCCATCAACAACTTTTTCGCGTTCTTCGTGTTCTTCGCGCGTTCTTCGTGTTCTTCGCGTGTTCTTCGTGTTCTTTGTTAGTTCTTTAGTTTTAATCGATATTTTGATTACAATTTCACTTTTTCTTGGAATTTGGTGTTATAAAACACCATTGCTTACTAATTTCATCGAATTGTTCATATGATTCATTCGGATTGCTCAAATTCATTACGAAACTTATACATCCTTACGAAATTTATAAACTAAACTTCTACTTCTTATTTCTTCTTTTTCTTATGATTTCAACCATATGAAAATCATACGTTAAATCTTCTGTTATCTCATCTGGTTCTAATTCAATAATGTGGTTTAGGTCTTCCACACATTTACGTAGAATGGATATGTGAAAAAAGTTATGAGCACGAGACATACTTGGTGGTAAGGCTAGTCTATAGGCCACAATTCCAACTCGATCGAGGATTTTAAATAGACCAATAAATTGAGGGTTAAGCTTTCCTCTCTTCGTCGATTCTTGCTTCTAAAATAAAACCTTCTTGTACTTTCTTCTTCATATTTATCAACTCCGGGTCTGTAGCTTGAGCAGCTTTAACTTTATCGATTAAAGTCGGTTCTACTCGTATATTTGCCATCTTCACATAGGTCCCTGGAGTCTTTAACTCTATCTCCATCCTTTGTAATTCATTGATGAATAGGTTTTATACCTATGAATCGGCCTCTAATTCAAGCTTAAACTGTGTTAAATCTTTATTTTTATTGTTCATTTTTACTTGTGTAGTGTTATTTTGTGTTTAGGTTTGGTGGCGTGGCAATTGGACAAAAAGGGCAAAATCATGGCGAAAAGTGGCAAGATTAGGAGCAAAATTGGACAGTTAGCAGAAAGGTAGCCCGCTAGGGCGGGCTTTTCATGTAGAAAACCCCCACCGGAGCGGGGGGTGCTGAACCGAAAATAGAAGAGTAGCCAGCGGGGGCAGGCATTTTACTAAGCAAAACCCCCGTCGGGGCGGGGGTACGGGAAATTCAATGTCCTGATCCTTTTGAACTATTGTGAGAAACGTGGAGGCAAGTGTTTGGAATGGCGTAGAACTCATTTATGTATGGAATTAGAGTCAGAATACGTGTCTTGGCATATAATTAACAACACATAACAAGATTGAAGGAATATACAAGGCAATTAACAACTATTAAAGCTAAATTGAAGTAAGAGCATTGAAGGAAGATTTTGAAGGAGATTTCACAATAATTGCAAATTAAGGCTAGAGAGAAGGGTGGTTCTGAATTTATTCTTCTTCTTTAGTTTAATATTTGTAATTGGGATGATGTTTACTTTAATTAATTTAGGTTTTTTTCATCAATGATGAACTAATTTACTTTTTAGGCTTATAACGGATCTTTGGGTGGAACGATGATTATGTAATCTTTGATTTTTAGTTTATTAAGCTATTCTTCAGTTTATCTATATTGATTTGTGCTTAAATTTATGAATTGCTTGATCACCAATTCTTTGTGGACTTGTATGGATTCGAGAGAGGAAATATGAGTTTAGACTTAGTTAATATAGTATGTGTTCTTGAATTTTGTGATTCAATGGAATCTTGATGTATGTTAGGGTAGAGATATGCCTAGCATCGCATGTAATCAGTTAGTGAACTTGAACTTAAACCTTCTTTGATTGTAATTCACATATAGATATAGTGAATTAGTTAATTAAGTTGTTTAACTTAGTTCTATCTAATTTGTGGATTTAAGTTAATATGGTATTAGTGCATCGAGAGATGGCTAATTCTACTTGAGTGTTCTTGATTAATAAACTGGGATAGTGAAATAAACTGGAATAAAAGGTAATAATCAGAGTGAAGTTGTAAGCCTAATTCTCCAATATTTATTTGAAAATTTTAGTTTTTAGGATTCGTTGATTATTCGGTAATTTTAGTATTTTTAATATATTTTTAGTTTTTATAATTATAATTCTTAATTTGGATAGTTTAATAAAATTTGGATTAATAGGAAGCTGGTAATTGTGAGGGTTAATTTCATGCTAATCTTTGTGGGAACGATACTCTACTTACTTCTTTATTACTTGCTGACATACTTGCGTGTTGTGCGTAATTAGAATTTACACTAACATTCATACAAAATAAGTTTTTGTGTTAACAATATTGTACTTGTACCCGTGTATGATCTTCTACTCAACGCGTCAGCTATCACATTTGCTTTTCCAGGATGGTATTGAATGGTATGGTCGTAATCTTTTAACAGCTCGAGCCAACGTCTTTGGAGCATGTTAAGTTCGTTCTGGGTGAAGAAATATTTGAGGCTGTTAGAGTATATTAAGATGTCATCAATAAAGACAACCACGAAATGATCCAAATATTTCTTGAATATTCGGTTCATCATGTCCATGAAGGAAACACGGACATTGGTTAATCCAAAAGACATGACTAGGAATTCATAATGCCCGTATCAAGTTTTAAAAGCAGTCTTTGGAATGTCATCAGTTTTAATCATTAACTGATGAAATCCAGAACGAAGATCGATCTTTGAGAAGAATTGAGCTTCTTTAAATTAGTCGAAGTGGTGATCAATGCGAGGTAACGGGTACCTATTTTTGATGGTGACATGGTTCAACTCCCGATAGTCAATGTAAAATCGCATACTCACATCTTTCTTCTTTACGAATAAAACAACAGCACCTCAAGGCGATGTTCTAGGATGAAAGAAACCAATGTCTAACAGTTCCTATAGTTGGGTTTTTAACTCCTGAAGTTCAATAAGAGCCATTCGATATGGGGTTTTAAAAATGAGTTTTGTACCGGGTTCAAGGTCAATACAAAATTTAATTTCACGCTCTGGGGGTAGGCCAGGAAGTTCTTCGGGAAATACGTCAGGAAATTTATTAACAACAGAAATATCATTCAAATCTGACGTATTTTTGTTTAAATCCGTGGCATGGGCTAAGAAAGCTTGACATCTTTTTTTCAATAAACGAATGGCATTATGGCTTGATATGACAGTGATTGACTTTAGTTGTCTGGTTGCTTGAATTCGCATAACAAGTTGGTTAGGAATATGAAAACTAACGACCTTACGAAAACAATCAATTTTAGCATGATGAGTAGTTAACCAATTAATCCCTAAAATCACATCAAATGTAAGTATTTTTAAAGAGATGAGATGTAACGCCCCGGAAAATCGAACATTTTGTAAATACTTTTATAATGAATAAAATAATATTATTTGTTATTATTATTTGTTAGTATGATGAATGTCGTTCTATAACCTAGAAACGTCGGAAAGTCGTAGTATTTCAACTACGTGAAGGAATTAAAGTGTTTGAATTTCCAAGACAAAAATAAAAGTTTTTCGAGAAATTTTTCGAAAAACACTATTCATCAATTTTCGCTCGGGAATTATTTTTGAACATCCGAGAAATACTTAACGTTAAAATAACAAAGTGAGATGGATTATATAATAATAATTCAAGTATGGAAAACGTAATATTTAGCATGTGGACTTAGTTCGAGAACGTTAGGAAAATCAAGTATTAAGAATCTAAGGTAATGATCGTATGATACGTATGTATTGTGCGAGGTAGTGTATACGAGTATGATACAAAGTATTATACGAGTATATGGAATGATGGTATTCCGTATATTATGAATTAGTATACGAGTTAGAATACGAGAATTATATGTATAGTATATGTGATAAAGGTTTTAATTAAATGGCATGGACTAGTAGGATTGTGTAAACAATTGAATAATCTAATAAACATTAAGGTGTAAGCCCAAGTGGTGGTTAATGTGAAGCCCAAAACAAATTAAACAAACCCACAAGAATAAGCTATGTAATTAAACTAGGCCCAAAGCTATGATCCAATGGGTAAAGCTAGATCCATGGGGCAACCCATGGGTGATCTTGGTGCCCAAGTGTTGTGATGACCAAGAACTTTATGTGGTGGCCAAGTATCTTGTGTAGGGAGCAAGTTTACGTAGTTGTTAAGAATGGAATAGTAAGGAGGTTAGTAAAGGAGGTGGATGTCTTAATGACCCATTTGCCCTAACTTTGGAAGCTCTATAAATAGCAAGCTTACAATTCATTATGTGCTTGTTCAAAATTATCCACCAACTTTCCTTACAAAACAACTTAATTGGTAGAGAGAATAAGCACTTTTAAAAGTCAAACTTCCATTGTTAGATTTCCAAGAAGAAGAAATCTAGTCATCAAAGGTAAATGATCTTATGCCATTAGTCTTCTATCTCTACCATAATAGCTTGATAGAGAAGTGATGGTCATGTATGCTAAGAAATCATAAGAAGTGAATAAGCAATGGACTTAAGCCGAATAAGTCATGAATAAGTAAGATAAACCTAAATAAGTTTTGAACTTATGATGAACAATGATAAACTTATCATATGAAGTTGAGCACAATTAGGTGAAATAAAAGTGTGGGTAGAACTGGTATCGAATAAGGTATAGATTGTGACACCCCCGAATTCGGGTCCTCTGACCCCGGTCCGGTCATCACAATAAAATACAAACATCTACCTCTAAACAACATACGATAACTAAAATGCGAAATGTAATAAACGTACATCGTTCATTTAAAAGGTGTTACTAGTCCCAAGATTCGATAACCTTAATACAATCTTACACACATACCCTAAAATAATCATTAGGGTTCATATTACATAATAGTAATTTAAACTAGGTGTAAGGTAAAGTCTGCTCCTCGCCACTATCCTACATCTTTCCTTTACCCTTTTCCTTTCCTGAGGTCTCGGGCTTAACTGCAATATAATTCATGATATAGCAAGGATGAGCAACAAGTTCGCTCAGCAAGTTTAAATACAACAATAAGGATATATCATAATGAATGGAAAACATCTAACAATGAATTCAACAATATGAATATCTGAAGGATTCAACAATATGAATATTAGAAGCAAAGATAATATTTCTTTTAGAATAACTGATAGTCAAGTAGACTTTGAACTATAAAACTCCAATGAAATCAATAGCTGATTGACCCTTTGGTTATCGCTCTGAGAATAAGTACTTGAGGGGATCACCTCGCGTACACCATATATATGCATAACATTTAAATCTGCTCTTTGTATCTTATATTAGATACCTGGGGTACTCCCCTATCATAAAAGGGGTGTTCTTTCAGTCTAAGAATCCTTACCATCAAATGGTTTGGATAGCTTTTATAAAACTTCATACACTTGTCTGACCGAACAAAGGTTCAGACTCTATTTAACACAGTTCAAGAATGAACTTTAAATGATGTACAAGTCCAAGACTGTACTAACTCAAGCGCACTAAGTGCGAATATCTATAATATCGATGTGGAATAATTGTAAAGTAATTAAACCACTTAATAGTATGCTCGGAAATAAAGTTCAAGCTTAAATAAATAACTTTCAATTCAATAATAACCTGATCAATACAATATGAGGAGGATAGGAAACTTTCACAAAATTCAAAGTTGTGTAAGTTAGGAAACTTGCTTGTTTGCTTAGCTACAATCTAATTCTAGCTTTAATTAACTTGCGTTGAAATGACCTAACATTAACAAGTCGGTCTTTCCAATTCGTATGTGTAAACTAATATGAGTCTACACTTACAAGAATCAAATCATCACATGTCCTACATCTTCATAGTACAAAGTAGATTACATGATACCACAGGGTCCAACAACTTGTTACTTCATAGCTTGTAAACCTTATTTTGGACTTAACATTTGAAAGTCATAATTTCTCATTAACATTCATCACTATCACCTCGCATGTTTCCTATCACATTATATAACGTATTGGTCATATAATACAAGTCAAAGTAATCATATAAGTATGTTTTGAACTTAAGATCAAAAACAGAAACCATTCATGATCGTATGAAGATGGCGAAGTAATGCACCTCGCCTAAGCTTAGGGATCTACCAAGAATCAAGTTGTCCCCCGCCGCACTCAAGGTTGAGCTGTGCACTTCCTTTTTCTTTCCAAATCTAACACACCTATGCACTTATACTTTAACATACATACATGTTAGAGGTTCTCACATAAGCATATAACCATCCTTGAGTTCATTGCCACAAGTTTTAACTTACAATTTATATGTCATTAAAACATAAAAAGGGCATGTAATCATCATGCTTTACAACTCTTGCCATATGTCTACATAGAGATCACATAATCTGTTAATACATATGCTCATAGTGTTCATATCATAAATTCATATTTAGCATCATTTAGTACTTTGAAACATACTTTACACTCATTTTGATTAAATTATCATTATGTCCAACACATATGAATGATGTTTGGAGATATAATAAACATAACATGACATCTTAAATCTTTCACATCTAAGTACTCTTATAATATGCAACTTAAGTTTGAAAACATGTTCAAGGTTGCCTTTGAAATTATTTTAGCATGAATGATGCAATCTAACCCATGCAAGACAAATCTAAAACTTTTATCATAAGTAACTAAGTTATGGTAACCTCTTTTCAAGATCAGAAATTATATCTTGTAGCATTCATGTCCAATAGCTTATTATACTAAGCTTTTCTTTTAAAATAATTTCTAACACCAAGCTTATCAAGTTGATCGTGAATATAATAACTATGAATCATATATCACGCTTATTTAGTTTCTAAATCAGTCATGTATGTGGGCTACTAAGTTTAGAATTTGTAAAACATTACTTTCCACAAGGTTTGTTTTCAAAACTTTAAGTTTTGCTACAAATTTCCTATTAGAATCATATTAGTCACGTCATAACTCATAAGGAAGCTCTATAACACATGTTATACCTATTTTTCATGTATACATAAGTCATAATACCATATCAGCAATAATATAACACAACAGAATCCGTAAATCCGATTAAAGTATTACAAGCAATGCACAAGCACCCTCAATATAAATAGGGCACAATTTGCTACGCGCCATGCTGAACCGAGCGATGTCGACTGCTTTTTCGTAGTATTAACTACCCTTCATTCTTATTAATTTAAACATGTTTAATTCATCCTTAAAAGTTCCATTCATGTAACCATACTTCATAAACACATATTAGCATGTTAATTCATATCAATTGACATAGAAATTCATGAAATTTCAAAAACTAAACAAGACCCAATTCAAGAAAACAATTAGAGTTTATACCTCCTTAAGCTTAAATTGGACTCCCCGTACATTGAGTATGCTTCTACAATTTCTCATCAACTTAGAACTCTCAAATTCAGACTTAACAAACAATTTCTAGCAACACAAGAACTGAAATTGGAGCTTGTATTTATAAAGGAAACTTGGACTAGACATTTGCATTACACTAGGGTTGGAGTTCATAGTGCAATGGAAGAAAACAATGGTTATTAAAGAGTGGTTTAACAACCCACCACCAGCCATTGGCTTTGCAATCATCACATATGCTTAGCCATTTAGAAGTTACGTAAATTAGCCTTAAGCCACTGTTCATATACTATCATGTCACTCAATTTGGGACAAGAGCAAAATCTCAGCAATAAGTTATCTAAGGCTTGGTTTGATTTCTTAAAATCCTAAAATGTAATCTTAATGTACAATTATTACCATATTAAAAAAATTTAGGGATTATTTATGTACTCGCATCATATAATCCATGTACATTAAATATATATAATAAAATAACACAGTTAAGTATTATTATCCAGGTATCTTCATAATTATTTTTACTACTCACATAACCACATTATAACCTTATTTAATATTATCTATCCAGTTTACACACATAATTCCTTTCCCAATTTCTGGGATACACAGATATTTAGTTATTTTTGTATTAAAATTACTTATGATTTTATTGTACTACTTGGTACTTTATATCATTAGAATGTATTCTTATCATATGATTTTATTCATGTCACACCTTAAATTAAAGTTCCATTTCATTTCTACAGTAGAAACAAATTTTCCCAGATTGCTTACTGGCACAGCTGCGCCATTTTGTACTGTTGGGAGGGCGCATTTACGCCGGTCCATGGCAGTGCCAAAATTGTTTAGCCTCAAGCTAGTTCTGAATCCTATCACCACACAAGTTTTTACACGGTATGAATTATCTTCTACATTGGTGATATTACTAATCTAAGAGTGTATTCATTCTTTATATAATTATAAGCAATTAATATTCTTCTTAGTTTAATCACTTAAATTTCCCTTTTTATGCCACACAAGGCATCTTACAATCCACACTTATACATTCAATTTGACTTAGTTAAATTATTTATTTAACAACACATTAATATTTATTTTCAAATAAATATTTATTCTCTTATAATTTATTCATGAAATTCTTGTTTCTTACATCCTCCCCCCTCCCCCTTTATAAAAATTTTGTCCTCGGAATTGTACAAGGTTACACAAATAAATGGTGATAATCCCTTCGCATCTTATCTTTTAATTCCCACGTGGCCTCCTCAGCGTCGTGGTTTCGCCAAAGTACTTTTACTAAAGAAATAATCTTATTCCTTAATGTTTGCTCTTTCCTATTTAATATTTGGACATGAATTTCTTCATATGCTAGATTCTTTTCTACTTGAATGGGCTCGTACGAATTCACATGTTTGTAGTCAGGTTTGTATAGACACAATACTGACACATGAAACACATTGTGAATGTGCTCAAGTTCAGGAGGTAAAGCTACCTCGTACACCACTTCACCGACTCGCCTCAGAATCTCAAACTGTCCTATAAACCTAGGGCTCAATTTCCCCTTCTTCCCAAAATGAATCTTCCATTTCCAGGGAGATACTTTCATAAATGCATAACTTCCTAATTCAAAATCTTTCTTCTTGCGATGTAGGTCTGCATACTTATTCTGGCGATCTTGAGCTATTACTAGTCGAGCTCTTATCACCTTGATGATTTCTACCATTTGTTATACCAACTCTGGCCCCAACAGTCGACGTTCTCCAACTTTGTCCCAGTATAAGGGCGTTCTACATTTCCTCCCATACAGTGCTTCATACGGCGACATTCCAATACTGGCGTGATAACTATTATTATATACGAACTCTACTAATGGAAGGTGATCCTCCCAACTACCCTTGAAGTCCATCACACAAGCTCGAAGCTTGTCTTTAAGTGTTTGAATCATTCTCTCGCTCAGCCCATCGGGCTGCGGATGATACGCGGTACTTATTCGTAGTTGTGTCCCCATTCTTTCTTGAAGACTCTTTTAGAAGTTTGATGTGAATTACGGATCTCTATCTGATAAAATAGATACCAGCACCTTATGCCTCAAGAGAAAAGAGAACAAAGATTACAGAGAAAAGAATTTGAGAGAGTTTGAGAGAGAAAAGGCTTGGATTTCAAAGCAAGTTCTGAGTGTTCAAGCAATTCTCAGTGAAAGGATTTTCAAAGCAACAAGAGGTATTTTCCATAATCATAACACTATATACGTTTTACATTCTCTGTGTTCTTGATTGTAATATAATGTTTTTACAAAATTTTCTGTAAACCATGTTTTTACAATTGATTATGAAATTATGCGTATTTGTAATGGTAATTGTTATAACTAGCATATATATATATATATATATATAAGTATATATATATATATGTGTGATTGTATGCTAAATTACGTATGCAAGAAAGAAATTGGATTTACAGTGATTACATGTACATGAACATGTTTTGTAGGATAACAAAATTAGGTATGCTAATTGTGAAATTAAACCTTATATATATTAATTGGGTAAGGACTTAATGAGAACGTAGTTCAAAGGAATGAATTCATTGGATAATTGTGGTTTACAGTGTTAAACCTTGTAAAACAACGTCAACAATGGAGTTGGGCTTTAAACTATGGTTTCAAGGATTTAAAATTTTTAAAATAATTATTTAATTGCTTTAAAGTGGTATATGTATGATAAGTAAATGATTATGAGTAATCTATATAATTTTTACGTCTTAATTTAAATGTTAGCAGTAGTAATTAGTCCAGAATTTAGTTATTATGTTCTTTGTGGTTGGGTTTTTAGAAGTTTTGGCGCCTAACGCCAAAATCACTGCCTTCAAAGAAGATTTTTCGCCAACGGCCAAAAAATAGCCAAAAACTTCGCTCCCCAACACTGAAATTCATGCCCCAGCACCAATGCTTGACTTAGTTCTCGCGCCTTTCTGCTACCGAACGATGAGGTCTGGGTCAGGCAATTTTGACCTCCAGTAGTAAAATGGCCATAACATTTTTATACGAACTCCGATTAAGGTGATTCAAAATGATCCGGAACGAGGACGAATAGACCTACAACTTTTGTTCTTTAAGTTTTTCAATTTGAGGTCTGGAACAGGGGTCAAAATGGTTATTTGTGAGACTTTTATATGTATTAAGAGGCAATTGGAGGGCGTCGGGAATGCACATATGCAAATGTAGTGCTCCTGACGATAAAAGATGTTGTCCTAAGTTATAAAACATGAATATTAGTAAATTTAATGATGTTTAACATTAATAAATGATGTGTTAGATAAGTTGTAAGCATACTAAGCACACACATGAGAGACGAATCGGGCGTGTGACGAATGAACGTTGAAATGCCGTGCCAAGTGTTAATGAACTTAAAAAGTGTTTCCATTCAATTGAAATGAATATTATAAGATATGGAATGGATTTAATATAAAACCAATAAGTAGTCCTAGCAAGACTTAAGCACTTGAATGAACTTCGAGTTTGACTAAAAAGAAATGTAGTGAGTTATAAGTCTAAAGTTAACACAATCAAATTGAACATTGTGTATTGATTAATAGGAAGAGTTATAGGATGTTGATTAAAGTTTACATTACAATTACTATGTGTTGCTATGTGACTAATAGTTGATGTGAATGATTATATAATTGTGTAGGGCACGTGAAGTACAGATAACTGTAAGCTGTTAAACTGTTATTGATAAACAACGATCAAGGCAAGTCTTTCAGTTCTTATTTGCTATGTGAACTTGATGATTAACTATTTTAAATCTTTATTGCAAAGAGCATGATGTGTTATATATATATATATATATATATATATATATATGTTGAAAGTATGAAATGTTAAAGTCAATTTATGACTATGTTGATTAATTAAAGCATGCTGATTGAGTAAGGACTCAATCTTTATACCTGTTATATGAATTGTAGCATGTATGTTATATATTGAGCATGTTATTATGTTCTATGTGATACATGAAAACTGTTAGATTTTGCTGGGTTGTCGAGCTCAACTTTGCAAATAACCATTTTTGCAGGTTCAAGATTCAAGGTAAAGTTATGTGTTACTTGAAAGACATAAATCAGATGTGATACTTGAAGATTTATACACTTTGGTTGTGTCATTATTATTTGAACCATGTTTAAAGTTCCAAATAATGTATTAATGTCGAATTGTAGTATTATTTTGCGATGTAAACTATTGTAGTATGAAAATGATTCTGAGATATTTAGATGTAAAGGTTGAAGGTTTTGGGAACGAGGATAGTTTGTAATAGAAAGTTTTAATTATTCCACAAATTTCAATGGTTGTATTATCGTTTAATGATGTAAAATTAGAGGTTGAATGTATTATTAACGACCGAAGTCGAGAATTAAATTGTATGAATTTTGGGGTCGTTACAAATAAAGATGAATTTTTTTCAAAATATATTTTTGAATATTATGGAGTAAATTTGATATAATGTTATAGTTGTGTGTAATATTTATGAATTTTGTAAAGTAAGCAAGTTGTTATATAATATTCGATTGGTCGGGGAATATTCGTTTTAACAGGGAATATTCGTACAACGGCACAATCATTGGTGGACCCCACAACGAAATTATTGTCAGAGTTAGAAAATGACAGAAATAACTTTTTACGAAAATAACGACGAAAGTTCTACCGTTAACTGTTAAAATAGTTGGTGATAAAAGTACAATAATACACGTGGTTGCATAGTAGCACACAGTATTGATTATTGATGTTTGCGTGAGAAGTCACTCCGTTTTGTTCAATTATTGCTATAGTAATTGCTACATAGTTCACGTTATTTGATTCAATTATTGTAATTTTTTTATATATTATTAAATCAATAATTGGGATGACAAGCTATTCATATTATTATATGTAGAATTAATAATGTCTAGAAAGTTCTGTCTAGGAAAGGGATTTGGTCACCTAATTGTGCGCCAATAGAAAAAAAATCCTTATCGGAAAGCCCCCTCTTTCCTGGGAACGATCTGGTTGTTAATATTGTGAGTTATAATAATGATGATTAAATATTGTTAAAAATATTGAGGGGATTTTTATGAAGTAATCATGGTAAATTTTGATTATTATATGGACCCCTATTTACTTATTTTTCAAAATAATCGGTAGAAAGTTATTCAGTATATATATTATTTGGTGGGATCCACCTGTGATGGTGATATGTTGGTGGAGGGGAACACCTGGGGCCCACGTTGGAAAAAAAAATGGGGGGTGGGGAATCCTTTATAATTTGTCACAGGAGGAGTTTTTTTTTAAAACAATATGTGTTATTATATATATATATATATATTATAATAAGTTTTGTTTTTTATGAAAAATAAAATATATTATATTTTATTGAATATTATATTAAGAAATTGAAAAATAGGGGCGTCTGAAAAAAAATTCTTTCCGCCCGTGAAGTTTTGTCAGATTTCCTACTGTGGAGTCCGTGAAAATTCTAAATAGTATCCTTCCATTCTCCTATAAATATGATGCTTAGTTTAGAATTGAAAATCACACCAGAATCAGAGAATTCTACTTCTATAATATTGAGCGTATTTCTTTAGAGTTTTAAGAAGCTTTGAGCATAGAAAACAGTGAAAGTTTTCTACAAGAATATCCCCGCTATACCAGTTGAAATACTCTCCTTTTTAAGGTAAGGGATATTATTTTTGTTCAGTATTCGTAAGAACTAATATTTTCTTCCATACTCTGTAGTATGTGAGTAATATTATTTCATTTCGTATTCCTAATTCTACACTAATTCTATTAAAGTATTGCTTCTATACTCCGTGAAATTAGTAGAATATCCTTGAAATTTGCGCTTCATCTAGTATCGTTTCACAAGGATATTTTTTCTGAACATTCTTGTTAAATTTTAAGCTTTTCATGCCGGAGTACTATTTACGAAATACTATTCATAAAGTACTATTCATGAGGTACTATTCACAAAGTACTATTCCTGAAGTACTATTTACGGGATACTATTCACTCGGGTACTATTCACCCGGGGTACTATTCATGATAAAAATTGAATTTTTTTCTGTCCAAATCATTTTTGATACAATATTATTCTTGAATTTTACTCCACAAAGCAGTATCATGTTGATAATTTGGATATTATTGAATTCTGGATAAATTAAATTATATATCTTTAAAAATTTATCCTTTGCTTTATTTTAATTGAATTCTTATATCATTGTCATCATCCTCATGCTTATATTGAGATGAAAGTCATCTGTGGCTTACATGCATAGATGGACTGTTGATTGGTATGATTATGACTAGGGATTATTCGGTATAATCATGACTGTAATGTTACAAATGATGTGGTAAAAGTCCTCATTGGCCCGTAGGGCATTGATGGACAGTGGTTGGTACGATCATGACCATTGATGTAAACACGAATATCCTTGGCCCGTAGTGCATGGATGATTCGTGGTCGTGATACTAATGAATATCCTTGGCCGTAGTGCAGGGATGATTCGATGATGTGGATTATTTATTAAGCTGAGTCTCAGCGATAAAATTGATGATAAACTTTTTAAATCATAGAAGATATTAGATATCATGCTCTACTAGACTCTTCTAATTGATTGCTTGTTCCGCTGCAGTTAAACTTGATGTTTATTGTATTTTTTCAATTTAACACTGTTGAAGGCTAACGATAATTTATTCTGCATTATCTTAGTCATGATATTTCTTACTGGGCTAGTTGAGCTCACCCTTTTGCTTTCATTATTCTCTTTAGGAAATGAGAACATAGCCGGGACTAGTCGGGGAACGGAGTGATGGTCCGAGATGGTGAATTAGTAGTCCTCACTATTCTATGAAATAGTGTGATAGTAATTGTAATGATATTAAATTTGAGTTTGGATATTGTCTAGAAGATAATATTCATGTTGAAACTCCCAGTTTATGTTTTGCCGTATTTTACACGATAGTTGTATAATTAAGTTGTATTTGAATTCTATACCATGTATTTGGTGACTCAGAATGGGTGATGTATACCTATTTTGGAGGCGTCACATTTGGTATCAAAGCTTAGGGATATGATCCCTGGCTAAGATATGAGACTTTAACTAATAAGGGAGAGATGGGTAATTCCTTTGCTAGTATGACCTACCAAAGTTTATTTGTTATTTAATTGGTCGGTTAGAATATAGGGATAATATATGACATGTCAATTAACCCTTATTTTGTGGCAGTGTTTGAAAATGGCATTTGAAAATGTTGATATCAGCAATGAAGCACATGAGACCGTTGAGTCACTAACGTTCAATACCCAGGATAATGTGCAATTGGAAGACAATAATCATCAGGTAAACAATAACACCGATTAAATGATGAACGATGGGATGTTCAGAAGCTTTATGAAATTCACGCAACATCAGGCGAGAGCCGATCCTGTTCAAAATACGCCCCAAATCACCATGGATCCTGGTTCACTCATTCTACTACTATTGCGGAAGATATAAACATAAATTGTTTATACATTAAACATTATACACTATCCCAAGGTCGAGTAACCATAACTTATACACATTTCATAACTTATCCGACACATGATATTATCATCATACAAGACTATTACAAAACTAATCGCGACATTAACTTTAAGTCGAAACTGCCTTTAACTTTCCTCAGATCCGACGATTCATCTTAATCAAAATGTTTTATCATGATATAGCAAGGGTGAGCATGAAAGTTGCCCAGCAAGTTTAAATACAATTTAAGGATATATCATGATTGAAAGAGTCTGAGTAATAAGCTGGATATAATTCACAATGTAGTTGTGAATTAGCATGAACAAAACTTTTGACTGAACAAGTATTACATAGAACAATATATATATATATATACCAACTATATAGTAAATGAAGGAAGGATCACCTTTCATACCGACTTATACATACAAGATGTACAGAGTACAATTCAACATGGAAATCAGCAATGATTAACCATAAGCTTATCCGAATGAAACAACTCTTAGTAGAGTTAAGAAAAACAAACTTGCCTGTTCCGTTGATTACCGACACGAAATATAACTTAGCTTTATCCGAATACCTAATACAGATAATACCGATCTCTAAATATTAGAATAATATCATCACAGTATAAAATAACATAAACACATTACCACATAATCCTATCAGTCTATACAACACATGAAACTTTGTATCAGGTCAAACTATTTCAGTCTGACTTGAAACCGATACCACGCTTCTAACATCCCGACTACCTAATTCCATTAATACTCGAGTTTAAGTTCCATTAGAACTCTGCTTAAACACTTAACAATTATCACAGATAATTTTTTTATTAGTCAAAACAATTTTAATAGGCTTAATAAATTTTCAAGTAATTATTCCCATTTATCATGATTTTCTAATCATTAACACCGTATTTAAATGAATTAAATACCACAATATTCTAATATCATTAATATTATTTAATAATAACCATTAATGAATTACATGCCACAATATTATTTCATATTCATAATATCTCAAAGTATTTTCAATACTTTATTACTTCATTAAATGTTTTTAAAGTAATTCAAAACATTAATCAATAACTCGATATTAAAATAAATACCACATTATTCCTCGATCATTAATATTTATTTAATATCAAATCATAACATAATTTTATAATATAATTATAATATATCAAAGTATTTTAATACCTTAAAATCATAATTCTATGATTTTAAACAATCAAATCCATTATCCGATAATTGCTAAAAATATTAAAATATTAATATTTTCATGCCAAAATATCAAAAGTTATATTTTATAACTTCAAATATTTTTATAACACTTAAATCATTTTTATATGATTTTTAAAGCATTAAATCTACTTTTCCACAATTTATTTAATATATTCATTAAATAAACTAATTATCATTAATAATAAATATTAATGAAATTCATCACAAAATATCAAAAGTTATCAAAAATAACTTAAAATATTTTCAAACACCATAATATAATTTTTTTTCATGATTTTTCATGAATTAAAACTATTTTTAAATAATTTATCTAATATTATAATTAAATAAATTATATACTTTCCATTATTTAAATATTTATGAAATATACTCAAATAATTAAAAATTATTTTTCTGGACTTTAAAATAATTTTTTTAAATTTATTATGTATTTTTAATAATTAAAATCTAAATTTTTCTATTTTTAAATCATTTTTAAATTACCGAAAATAAAATAATTAGAATCCGTCGCTAAAGGCTATAGCGATGAGATAATCAGGTCTTAGGTGTTCTTGAGCTTCAAGAACACCGACTATGGCGCTTTCAAAGTGCACTCGGGTTTTGACCGATTATAACTTCTTTCTCTTAACGATTCTCGGGCAATCTACAACTTGGATCTTGTATAGAAATACAATACTACAATTACCAACAAACATCACGGCTAAACAACATCGATCTCGGGAGATATTGGCCATCAAAATAGTTGTCGACTTATTTTCACGAAGAACAGCCTCGAGGTGCCTACTTTGGACCTCTATAACTTGATGATCGTGAAATGTTTATGTAATATATCAATTGCAGTGTGTATAAAACATGTAGGAGTACAACTACAAAGCATCATAACACAATAAAATCATAGCATGAGCAAGATCTACCCGGCCAAAGTTGACCACTTTTAAATTGCTCAAAAAAAAATCTGGGTTCGTGTTTCTTCAAAGATTTTCTACCAATCTGGATTTGACCATGAATAACTCCCGATCTACAACGGCTATGAACTTGATTCTTTTTTCATATTAAAGACCACATATCAGGATACACATAACAACTTTTAAACAACAAAAATCAAGATCGAGCAAAAGAGTTATAAGCCCTCGACATTTGATGAAAAATCACGTAATCTGGTTTTTCCAACTTGCTTAAATCTTCAAATTGCACACTTTGATGTTATGGGTCTTTGATTTATCAACTTAGAACATTAATAGACTCCTATTACACAACTTTAAACAATCAATTGCATCAATTAACATAGAATCAAGGATTTCTAATTTTGGGATTTTATACCTTTTCAAGCTTTGATTTCTTGATTTCCGACTTTGATGCTTCCGATTTGTTGTTTGTGATGGTCGGGCTTTGATTATGAGGTTATGGGCAAGACAAAATCGTAGGTTTGAGCTTGAGAGAGTCAAGGATGGGTATTATGCAAAAATTAGTAACCAAAATGAATTTTTCTCTCTCTAATCTATATATACAATTGTTAGATGCATGAATGGTCGGAAAAGTGGTTGATTCTTTGAGTCAGGAGTCACCAAGAGTTAGTAAGGTTAGGTAAAGAACTAAAGTTTTGGACAACTACTACAAGTTAGCTCACTAAAACACTCAAAAGGGCATTATAGTCATTTGGTTTGTACTTTTAGTGGCTAAATTGTCCAATGCTCCAACCCTTAGGGTTTAGGGTTTGAGCCTTTTAGGGTTTAGGGGTTCAACCCTTAGGATTTTTTAAAAAAAAACTTTCTAGGATTTCCAAATTTAAGTTTTCAAAATAGAAAATTAATTATAATTAGGATTGATAATTATATTATAATTTCCTAATCATAAATTAAGCTTGCCAATTCGGATTATTATTTCCTAATTAAATTTGCTAATTTAGCAATTAGGATCATAATTGGTCATTAGAGTTTATAACCCACTAATTAGGATTTTACATAGAAAATAATCTTTCAATTTAGAATTTAGGTTTCCTAATTTAGATTAGGTTTCCTAATTACAATAAAGTTTACTAATCTCATTCAAGCTTGCTAATTAGGGTTAAGGCTTCCTAATTAACATCAAACTCTATAAGTTAATAATTAGGTTTTCTCTAATTGCATGTCCCAAGTTTTCTATATTTGAAATTAGGGCTTTCCAATTAATCAATTAGGGTTATCCCTAATTACACTTACAATTAATAACATAAAACTATACTTAACTTCAAGCTTCCCACTTAGGGTTTTAATATCCCGATTTAGGGTTTCGCATGTAATAATTAAGGTTCAAATTTTGGAATTTAGGGTTTACTAAATAATTAAGCTTTTACCCTATTAAACTTATAATCTAAATCACTTGAGCATTATAATTCTCCGTTATATTCTCAGATTAGGGTTTCAAATATTCAAAATCTGAAATTAGGATTTTCATATATGGTATTAGGGTTTTCTAATACTCAAATAGGGTTTCCAGTAATTCATTAGGTTTTTCCCTAATTAATTTATAATTAATAACGTTAAACCTTATATATAGCATTGCATTCCCAATCTAGGGTTTTTAATATCCGAATTAGGGTTTCTGACTCACTTTAAATCAAAACTAGGGTTTCCAAAATCATTTCTAGGTTTTCTTATCGACGTTAGGGTTTTCTAACCTAACGCTGATGTTCTTAATATATACTTAGGGTTTGACACGTATATAATTTTACCCGATCAACCTCGACCCTTAACCACATTCTGTACACATACATAACAAATTTCACAGAACTTAAATCACATAAATCCTTAATCCTGAATAATTCACCTAAATCCTTCACAAAATTTTGAAATCCTCAAAATTCAATCCTATTAACATCAAACGCATACACTTATTTTCTGTCTAGGTCTAATATTTGACCTTAAATCAATCATTTAAGATTTTGTAAAATTATCTAAATTCTCGGGTTGTCACATTCACCCTTTTCTTATAAGAATTTCGTCCCCAAATTCACCTTACACCTTACACCGCACCTTACACCATTCACATTCATATATCGATACTACCCAATTCACCACTCACAAGAGTAAAAGGTTTCAAATTGTGCTGAGGGGTCATATAGACCATGAACACATAGATTTAGCGGTATTTATACCACAAAACTGTACATTACTTGGTCTGTTTACAATCACAAAGAAGGTAAACTACCATTACTAGTACTTTAGGTGATTAGCCTATCGTACTCTTACGCCATGCATAACGATTAATCATGTTTAGCTAATATTTACGCTTACTCGATTGGACTATTTATCCAAACAACATAGTTCACCTCGCCTTATCATAGGATTCCGCACCAAAACAATTTGGTTCGGAAAATTCTTTCAATGAACACTTAGAGTTTTCATAACATTAGTCTAAATTTGAATCAAATAAAGATAGACTCATATCGATAATTCAATTCAATCGAATTATTTAGGTGTAGCCAAACCCCGCTGGCAATTTAAACTTTTTGAAAACATTTTTGAGAATGACGTCATGATGCCGTCATCAGACATTAATCCGCTTGAGGATGCCGCCATTGTATAACTTTGTCATAACACATCATACAATAGTGGAACAACGACTTCAGTCAAATTCACACTAAGTATTCCTCAGATTTACAACTCCATCACATTTTTATCATCTCTCGCACCAAAGTTATATGGTACATGAGTGATAATTAAAATAACTTTTGATATTTCAAATCATTTATGTCTAGCCGGAAATAAGTAGCATAGATCGTACTTTAAACCGCTTCAAAAATGATTACGAGTCTACATTTTGTTTTTAAAAGCACATAGTGCGTATTTAGCTTGATGTAAAAATTTCAAAGTTTAGCATAGCGCTAGGAGTTTAGGAAAACCTAACACCTTCACTAATAATCATTTACTTAAACCTTCTATCTGTTCCTATAATCCATAACACTCCATTCACACAAAACTATACCCAGTTCATAAAACCACACTTATGAGTTCATTAATTGCCACAATCATATGAGTTTAAGAACTTACCCTAGTCAGACCTTTGACGTCCATTCGCTGAGGGGTTCATAAACATTTCATATAACTATAAGTCAAGAATGTCACATAAGTAGGAGTTTTAAAACTCAGACTTAATCTTATATCCTCTACTTACTGACCTATCTATCTCATATACACACGAGAAAGGAATCACCCTCTTAACTCGCATTTAACAAATAAATAATCGACACCTAACATTTCAATGATTATCAATGCCAGAAACTAAGTAGTTTTTACACCAAGTACAATTCCCCGCCCATAACAAGGAATCATACAACTCAGCTACTAACGTGAGTCCTCAATTGAAATTCCCACCTAATCTTACCCCCTTTACCATACGAATTTCATTTAATTTGTATTCATAATCCATAACTCTTTCATGAGTTTTCATAGTACCATTTCATAGTACAACTGATACACAGCATCTTGCTGTAGACCTTTCAATCATCAGATTGATTCTTTCTGGCTGTCATAACCTTATCAGATCACGGGGTGATCTCATCGTATATATTACGATTCAATTTTATGACTTGATCGTTTTGTTTTACGATCTCTTATCCCTGCACTTTCAGTCTTTTAGACTTGATCTATCCATTTTCTATACTTGGTACACATCGAGTCTCTAATAGCTTTCAATATGGTACGCCGAGTGTGGTTTCCCACAAACAACCAACAAACTAGGCTCCGAGTTGCTAGTTCAGATATACCTCCGCTCTATGAAGGAATCAAGTTAGCCCGGATACCATACATCAACTATTAAAGAGTACAATTGTACCATACTTACATATAACCTTTTGATTCTTAACTTCTTTATCGAGAGTTAGGGAACTCCAGATCTTTATAACTCACGAGATTCGCTTTGAATCTTACCGACACACTAACTCTATGTGAGTTAGATCTTATCCTATCACCATGGTTATTAGTCTAAGGTAACTCTACCCTAGGTTTATAACCAACAAATTTTGATACTAATCGTGAGAGCCCCGATCCGGGGTCCCAAATCACCGCGATCCTGGTTCACTCATTCTACTACTATCATGGAAGATATAAACATAAATTGTTTATACATTAAACATTATACACTATCCCAAGGTCGAGTAACCATAACTTATACACATTTCATAACTTATCTCACACATGATATTATCATCATACAAGACTATTACAAAACTAATCGCGCACATTAACTTTAAGTCGGAACTGCCTTTTTACTTTCCTCATCCGACGATTCATCTTAATCGCAATGTTTTATCATGATATAGCAAGGGTGAGCATGAAAGTTGCCCAAAAGAAGTTTAAATACAATTTAAGGATATATCATGATTGAAAGAGTCTCGAGTAATAATAAATGGGCTATAATTCACAATGTAGTTGTGAATTAGCATGAACAAAACTTTTGAACAAGTCGAACAAGTATTATATATATATAATATATATATATATATATATATATATATATACTGACCAACCGAATGAAGGTGATCAACCTTTCATACCGACTTATATATATACAAGATGTACAGAGTACAATTCAACATGGAAATCAAAGAATGATTAACCATAAGCTTATCCGAATGAAACAACTCTTAGTAGAGTTAAGAAAAACAAACTTGCATGTTTCGTTGATTACCAACACGAAATATAACTTAGCTTTATCCGAATACCTAATACAGATAATACCGATCTCTAAATATTAGAATAATATCATCACAGTATAAAATAACATAAACACATTACCACATAATCCTATCAGTCTATACAACACATGAAACTTTGTATCAGGTCAAACTATTTCAATTCGACTTGAAACCGACATTACGCTTCTAACATCCCGACTTGGCCTAATTCCATTAATACTCGAAGTTTAAGTTCAATTAAACTCGCTTAAACACTTAACAATTATCACAAATAATTTTCTTATTAGTCAAAACAATTTTAATAGGCTTATAATAAATTTTCAAGTAATTATTACCATTTATCATGATTTTCTAATCATTAACACCGTATTTAAATGAATTAAATACCACAATATTCTAATATCATTAATATTATTTAATAATAACCATTAATGAATTACATGCCACAATATTATTTCATATTCATAATATCTCAAAGTATTTTCAATACTTTATTACTTCAATTAAATGTTTTAAAAGTAATTCAAAACATTAATCAATAACCGATATTAAAATAAATACCACATTATTCCTCGATCATTAATATTTATTTAATATCAAATCATAACATAATTTTATAATATAATTATAATATATCAAAGTATTTTAATACCTTAAAATCATAATTCTATGATTTTAAACAATCAAATCCATTATCCGATAATTGCTAAAAATATTAAAATATTAATATTTTCATGCCAAAATATCAAAAGTTATATTTTATAACTTCAAATATTTTTATAACACTTAAATCATTTTTATATGATTTTTAAAGCATTAAATCTACTTTTCCACAATTTATTTAATATATTCATTAAATAAACTAATTATCATTAATAATAAATATTAATGAAATTCATCACAAAATATCAAAAGTTATCAAAAATAACTTAAAATATTTTCAAACACCATAATATAATTTTTCATGATTTTTCATGAATTAAAACTATTTTTAAATAATTTATCTAATATTATAATTAAATAAAATAAATACTTTTCCATTATTTAAATATTTATGAAATATACTCAAATAATTAAAAATTATTTTTCTGACTTTAAAATAATTTTTTTTAATTTATTATGTATTTTTAATAATTAAAATCTAAATTTTTCTATTTTTAAATCAGCTTTTAAAATTAAAAAATAAAATAATTAGAATCCGTCGCTAAAGGCTATAGCGACAGACAACATAAATCGTGGTCTTAGGTGTTCTTGAGCTTCAAGAACACTGACCATGGCAGTTTCGAGTGCACTGGTTTGACCGATTATAACTTCTTGCTCTTAACGATTCTGGGCAATCTACAACTTGGATCTTGTATAGAAATACAATACTACAATTACCAACAAACATCACGGCTAAAAACAACATCGATCTCGGGAGATATTGGCCATCAAAATAGTTGTCGACTGTTCTTCACGAAGAACGATTCGAGGTGCCTACTTTGGACCTCTATAACTTGATGATCGTGAAATGTTTATGTAATATATCAATTGCAAAGGTGTATAAAACATGTAGGAGTACAACTACAAAGCATCATAACACAATAAAATCATAGCATGAGCAAGATCTACCCTACCAAAGTTGACCATGCTCAAAAAAATCTGGGTTCGTGTTCTTCAACGTATTTTCGGTCAACGGGATTTGACCATGAATAACTCCCGATCTACAATGGCTATGAACTTGATTCTTTTTTCATATTAAAGACCACATATCAGGATACACATAACAACTTTTAAACAACAAAAATCAAGATCGAGCAAAGAGTTATAAGCCCTGACATTTGATGAAAAATCACAGAATTCGATTTTTCCAACTTGCTTAAATCTTCAAATTCGTGCACTTTGATGTTATGGGTCTTTGATTTATCAACTTAGAACATTAATAGACTCCCTATTACACAACTTTAAACAATCAATTGCATCAATTAACATAGAATCGAAGGATTTCTAATTTTTGGGATTTTATACCTTTTCAAGCTTTGATTTCTTGATTTCTGACTTTGATGCTTCTGATTTGTTGTTTGTGATGGCTGGGCTTTGATTATGAGGTTATGGGCAAGACAAAATCGTAGGTTTGAGCTTGAGAGAGTCAAGGATGGGTATTATGCAAAAATTAGTAACCAAATGAATTTTTCTCTCTCTCTAATCTATATATACAATTGTTAGATGCATGAATGGCTGGAAAAGTGGTTGATTGCTGGAGTTGTGAGTCACCAAGAGTTAGTAAGGTTAGGTAAGCAACTAAAGTTTTGGACACAACTACAAGTTAGCTCACTAAAACACTCAAAAGGGCATTATAGTCATTTGGTTTGTACTTTTAGTGGCTAAATTGTCCAATGCTCCAACCCTTAGGGTTTAGGGTTTGAGCCTTTAGGGTTTAGGGTTTGAACCCTTAGGATTTTAAAAAAAAAACTTTCTAGGATTTCCAAATTTAAGTTTTCAAAATAGAAAATTAATTATAATTAGGATTGATAATTATATTATAATTTCCTAATCATAAATTAAGCTTGCCAATTAGGATTATTATTTCCTAATTAAATTTGCTAATTTAGCAATTAGGATCATAATTGGTCATTAGAGTTTATAACCCACTAATTAGGATTTTACATTGAAAATAATCTTTCAATTTAGAAATTAGGTTTTCTAATTTAGATTAGGTTTCCTAATTACAATAAAGTTTACTAATCTCATTCAAGCTTGCTAATTAGGGTTAAGGCTTCCTAATTAACATCAAACTCTATAAGTTAATAATTAGGTTTTCTCTAATTGCATGTCCTAAGTTTTCTATATTTGAAATTAGGGCTTTCCAATTAATCAATTAGGGTTATCCCTAATTACACTTACAATTAATAACATAGAAACTCTATACTTAACTTCAAGCTTCCCACTTAGGGTTTTAATATCCCGATTTAGGGTTTCGACATAATAATTAAGGTTCAAATTTTGGAATTTAGGGTTTACTAAATAATTAAGCTTTACCCTATTAAACTTATAATCTAAATCACTTGAGCATTATAATTCTCCGTTATATTCTCGATTAGGGTTTCAAATATTCAAAATCAAATTAGGATTTTCGGATATGGTATTAGGGTTTTCTAATACTCAAATAGGGTTTCAATAATTCATTAGGTTTTTCCTAATTAATTTATAATTAATAACGTTAAACCTTATATATAGCATTGCATTCCCAATCTAGGGTTTTTAATATCCTAATTAGGGTTTTGGACTCACTTTAACTAAAACTAGGGTTTCTAAATCCATTTCTAGGTTTTCTTATCGACGTTAGGGTTTTCTAACCTAACGTTGATGTTCTTAATATATACTTAGGGTTTGACACGTATATAATTTTACCCGATCAACCTCGACCCCTAACCACATTCTCGTATACATACATAACAAATTTCACGTAACTTAAATCACATAAATCCTTAATCTCAATAATTCACCTAAATCCTCACAAAAATTTTGAAATCCTCAAAATTCAATCCTAATAACATCAAACGCATACACTTATTTTCTCTGCTAGGTCTAATATTTGACCTTAAATCAATCATTTAAGATTTTGTAAAATTGTCTAAATTCTTGGGTTGTCTTTATACGAGGGTTGAAACCCAAAATACGTCAATACCTTATTTCTCACAAATTGTGTTTGTATTCAGATGTTGTAAATAGGGCTCAGTTATTGGAGCGCGATAATGAGTCAGCCCAACCAAGAGAGAGCAATCGACAAATTGATAATATCAGTGGTAGCAGTCATCGAAGTGGTGACAACAAACGTGGAGGGAATCAACATGCCAGAAATGGTAACCACTTTGGTGGAAATTCTGGCCAAGATAATAGAGGTGGAAATTTCAAGAAGAGGAGATTCAATAATGATTGAAAGACGTCAACATCAGCAGCCGTTGTTAAGGAAGGAGAACGACCACCGATCGTATGCTACAAATGTGGAGGGGAGGGACACATTAGTCCAAACTATACACAGCAGTCCAAAATATGTTATAATTGCGGAAGAGAAGGTCACCTATCCCGATTTTGTCGTACAGTGAAGTCAAGTACAACTGGGACAGAGGCACCAAAGGTCATCCCAGAGAAGTCAAAGTCGGTAGTTCAAGGGAGAGCATTTGTCCTGACCTCCAAAAAAGTGAGGAATCCGAACGAGGTTATCACGGGTAAGCTAATTATAAACTCTAGCAAAGTCTATACCTTATTTGATACCGGTTCTACCCATTATTTTATTTCTCCTACTTGCGCTCAACGTTTAAATTTAACTCTAGAGAAATTAGACTTTGACTTATCTGTTGAAACTCCGTTGGGAGAAACCTTCATTACATCCGCTATTTATAAGTCTTGTTTGATTCAAATAGGCACCCGCACGTTACCTATTGATCTTATTTCTTTGAAAATACTTACATTTAACGTGATTCTAGGGATTGATTGGTTAACTACTCATCATGCTAAAATTGATTGTTTTCGTAAGGTTGTTAGCTTTTATATTCCTAACCAACCTATTATGCGAATTCAAGCAACCAAACCACTAAAGTCAATCACTGTCATATCAAGCCATAAAGTTATCGTTTATTGAAAAATGGATGTCAAGCTTTCTTAGCCCATGTCACGGATTTAAACAAAAATACGTCATTTTTGAATGATATTTCTATTGTTAATAAATTTCTTGACGTATTCTCTGAAGAACTTCCTGGCCTACCCCCAGAGCATGAAATCAAATTTTGTATCAACCTTGAACCCAGTAAAAAACCCATTTCCAAAGCCCAATATCGAATGGATCCTATTAAACTTCAGGAGTTAAAGACTCAACTATAGGAATTGTTAGACATTGGTTTCATTCGTCCATGTACGTCTCCTTGAGGTGCTCCTATTCTATTCATAAAGAAGAAAGATGTAAGTATGCGACTTTGTATTGACTATCGGGAGTTGAATCATGTCACCATCAAGAATAGGTACCCGTTGCCACTCATTGATGACCTATTTGACCAGTTACAAGGAGCTAAATTCTTTCCAAAGATCGATCTTCATTCCAGATATCATCAGTTAAAGATTAAAATTGATGACATTCCAAAGACTACTTTCAGAACTCGGTACGGGCATTATGAATTCCTAGTCATGTCTTATGGATTGACTAATGCTCTTACTGCCTTCATGGATTTGATGAACCGAATCTTCATGGAATATTTGGATCATTTTGTGGTTGTCTTTATTGATGACATCCTTATATACTCCAAAAACCATGAAGATCATGAACAACACTTGAGGGTGATACTCCAAAAAGCTTCGTGAAAATAAGCTTTATGTCAAGTTGAAGAAATTCGAATTCTGGCTTGAGGAACTAGCATTCCTTGGGCACGTGATATCAAATCACGAAATATCTGTTGACCTAGCAAAGATTGAAGCAATATAAAGCTGGGAGTAACCTAAGTCAGTGACCGAAGTTCGTAACTTTCTCGGCTTAGCTGGTTATTATTGGAGATTCATAGAAGGGTTTTCTCGAAACTCTACTCCATTAACTTAGTTGACTCGAAAACATACAAAATTCGGTTGGAGCGAGGAATGTGAGAAGAGTTTTCAAGAACTCAAGAGGAGACTCATTTCAGCACCTGTTCTAACAATACCATCTTGTTTGGAGGGATTTGTCATCTACAACGATGCTTCAGGTAGAGGGTTAGGATGTGTTCTCATGCAACATGGGAAAGTTATAGCCTATGCCTCACGACAACTTAAAGAATATGAGAGGAATTATCCTACTGATGATCTAAAGTTGACAGCTGTTGTTTTTGCACTAAAGATCTGGAGGCATTACCTGTATGGGGAGAAAGTGGAGATCTATACGGGTCATAAAAGCCTCAAATATTTCTTCACCCAAAAGGAACTCAACATGCGACGACGTTGGCTCGAGCTGTTGAAAGATTACGATCATACCATTCAATACCATCCTGGAAAAGCGAATGTGGTAGCTGACACGTTGAGTAGAAGATCATATGCGGGTACGAGTTCAATATTGTCAACGCAAAGGCCCATTTTGTTTGACTTACAAAGGATGGAGATAGAGTTAAAGACTTCAGGGATCCACATGATGATGGAAAATATACGAGTAGAACTGACTTTAATAGATAAAGTTAAAGATGTTCAAGCTACGAACCTAGAGCTGATGCGTATGAAGAAGAAAGTGCAAGAAGGTGCTATTCCAGAAGCAAGAATCGATGAAGAAGGAATACTTCGAGTCAAATCTAGACTTTGTATTCCTAACGACCTTGATTTAAAGTATAAAATCGTGATGGAGGTGCACAACACACCGTTTGCAATCCATCTTGGGAGTACCAAAATGTATCATGATCTTCGACATACATTTTGGTGGAGCAATATGAAAAGAGAGATCGCAGAGTTTATCTCAAGGTGTTTAACGTGCCAACGAGTCAAGGCAGAGCATCAAGTGCCAAAAGGTCCATTGCAATCACTTGAAATTCTAGAATGGAAGTGGGAGCACATTACCATGGATTTCGTTACTGGTCTTCCCAAGGTTTCTCAAGGCATGATGTAATTTGAGTCATTATTGATAGATTGACCAAGTCTGCTCATTTCTTACCTATACGAGAAACTCATACACTTGAATGTCTTGCTCGTATATACATAAATGAGATTGTAAGACTCCATCGTATGCCAGTATCCATAGTTTCTGATCGAGACCCAAGATTCACTTCACGATTTTGGGTTAGTTTGCAAAAAAGCTATGGGCACGGATTTACGATTCAGTTCTGCATATCATCCTCAAACGGATGAACAGTCGGAGAGGACTATTCAAACTCTAGAGGATCTATTAAGATTCTGTGTCCTTGAATTCAAAGGAAGTTGGGACAAGTTCTTTCTGTTAGTGAAATTCTCCTATAATAACAGTTATCAAGCAAGTATTGACATGACTCCATTTGAGGCGTTGTATGGAAGAAAGTGTCATTCTCCAGTATGTTGGGACGAGGTGGGTGAAGCAAAGTTGTTAGGACCAGAATTGGTATGCATGACTACGGAAAAGATTCAAATGATCCGTCAACGTATAAAAACCTCACAAGATCGACAAAAGAGTTATGATGATCTTCATCGGAAGGATGTGAAATTCAATGTTAGAGAACATGTGTTGTTATGTGTTGCTCCATGGAAGGGAGTTATGAGATTTGGAAAGTGAGGAAAGCTCAATCCTCGATTCATTGGCCCATTTAAAATCCTTGACCGAGTAGGAATTGTGGCCTATAGACTCGCTTTACTGCCAAGTATGTCTTGTGTTCATAACGTTTTTCACATATCTATGTTACGTAAATATGTGGAAGACCCGAACCATATTATTGAGTTAGAATCGGACGAAATAGCGGAGGATTTAACGTATGAAGAGGTACATGTTAAAATCTTGGATAAGAAAGAACATATTCTACGCTCCAAGGTTATATCTTAAGTCAAAGTTTTGTGGAGAAACCACGATGTTAAGGAAATGACCTAAGAGTTAGAATCTGAAATTAAATCAAGGTATCCTTACCTCTTCGACATACCAGGTACGCGCCAATTTCGAGGATGAAATTTCATAAGAAGGGGAGGTTGTAAGACCCCAACTTTTATGAATAAAGATGAATTTTTCTCAAAATATATTTTTGAATATTATGGAGTAAATTTGATATAATGTTATAAATGTGGGTAATATTTATGAATTTTGCAAAGTAAGCAAGTTGTTATAAAATATTCGATTGGTCGGGGAATATTCGTTTTAACAGGGAATATTCGTACGACGACACAATCATTTATGGACCCCACAATGGAATTATTGTCGGTGTTAAAAAATGACAGAAGTAACTTTTTACAAAACTAATGGCAAAAGTTTTACCGTTAACTGTTAAAATACCCGGTGATAAAAGTACAGTAATATGCGTGGTTGTATAGTAGCACACGGTATAGATTATTGATGCTTACGTGAGAAGTCACTCAGTTTTGTTCAATTATTGCTACAGTAATTGCTTCATAGTATCTCACGTTATTTGATTCGATTATTGTTAATATTTTATATATTATTAAATCAATAAATGAGATGACAAGTTATTCATATTATTATATGCATAATTAACAATGTCTAGAAAGTTCTGTCGAGGAAAGGGGTTTGGTCACTTAATTGTGCGCCAATAGGGAGAAATCCTTATCGGAAAGCCCCATCTTTTCAGGGAATGATCTGGTTGTTAATATTGCGAGTTATAATAATGATGATTAAATATTGTTAAAAATATTGAGAGAATTTTTATGAAGTATTCGTGGTAAATTTTGATTATTATATGGACCCCCATTTACTCATTTTTTAAAATAATCGGTAGAAAGTTATTCAGTATATAAATTATATGATGGGATCCACCTGTGATGGTGATATGTTGGTGGAGGGGAACACGTGGGGCCCACGTTGGAAGAAAAATGGGGGGGGGGGAATCCTGAAAATTTGTCACGGGAGAATTTTTTTTTCAAACAACATGTGTTATTATATATATATATATACATATTATAATAAGTTTTGTTTTTTATGAAAAATAAAATATATTATATTTTATTGAATATTATATTAATAAATCAAAAAATAGGGGCGTCTGAAAAAAATTTCTTTTCACCCGTGAAGTTTCGTCTGATTTCCTACTGTGCATTCCATGAAAATTCTAAATAGTATCCTTCCATTCTCTTATAAATACGATGCTTAGTTTAGAATTGAAAATCACACCAGAATCAGAGAATTCTACTTCTATAATATTAAGCATATTTCTTTAGAGTTTTAAGAAGCTTTGAGCATAGAAAACAATGAAAGTTTTCTACAAGAATATCCCCGCTATACCAGTTGGAATACTCTCCTTTTTAAGGTAAGGGATATTATTTTTGTTTAGTATTCGTAAGAAATAATATTTTCTTCCATACTCTGAGTATGTGAGTAATATTATTTCATTTTGTATTCCTAATTCTACACTCATTCTGTTAAAGTATTGCTTCTATACTCCGTGAAATTAGAGAATATCCTTGAAATTTGCGCTTCATCTATTATCGTTTCACAATGATATTTTTTCTAAACATTCTTGTTAAATTTTAAGCTTTTCATGCCGGAGTACTATTCACGAAATACTATTCACAAAGTACTATTCATGGGGTACTATTCATAAAGTACTATTCATGGGGTATTATTCATAGAGTACTATTCTTGAATTACTATTCACAAAGTACTATTTACAAAATACTATTCACTTGGGTACTATTCACCCGGGGTACTATTCATGACAAAAATTGATTTTTTTTCTGTCCAAATCATTTTTGATACAATATTATTCTTGAATTTACTCCACAAAGCAGTATCATGTTGATAATTTGGACATTATTGAATTCTGGATAAATTAAATTATAAATCTTTACAAATTTATCATTTGCTTTCTTTTAATTGAATTCTTATATCATTGTCATCATCCTCATGCTTATATTGTGATGAAAGTCATTTGTGGCTTACATGCATAGATGGAGTGTTAATTGGTATGATTATGACTAGGGATTATTCGGTATAATCATTACCGTAATGTTACAAATGATGTGTTAAAAGTCTACATTGGCCTGTAGTGCATTGACGGACAGTGGTTGGCATAATCATGACCATTGATGAAAACACGAATATCCTTGGCCCATAGTGTATGGATAATTGGTGGTCGTGATACTAATGAATATCCTTGGCCGTAGTGCAGGGATGATTCGATGATGTGGATTATTTATTAAGCTGAGTCTCAGCGATAAAATTGATGATAAACTTTTTAAATCATAGAAGATAGTAGATATCATGCTCTACTTGACTCTTCTAATGGATTGCTTGTTCCGCTGCAGTTAAACTTGATGTTTATTGTATTTTTTTAGTTTAACACTGTTGAAGGCTAGAGATAATTTATTTTTCATTATCTTAGTCATAATATTTCTTACTGGGCCCCTTTTGCTTTTATTGTTCTCTTACGGAAATGAGAACATAGCCGGGACTAGTCGGGGAACGGAGTGATGGTCCGAGATGGTGCATTAGTAGTCCTCACTATTCTGTGAAATAGTGTGATAATAATTGTAATGATATTGAATTTGAGTTTAGATATTTTCTAGAAGACAATATCCGTGTTGAAACTCCAAGCTTATATTTTGCATATTTTACACGACAGTTGTATAATTAAGTTGTATTTGAATTCTGTACCATGTATTTGGTAACTCATAATGGGTGATGTATACCTATTTTGGGGGCGTCACATCAACTCTGATGATTTTATTCATTGGCATTTATTATGCAATTATTATTCATTGCTATTTCCAGTGAATATTTGTTTTGCTCACTGTTGTATATATATACTCATTGCAGCTAAAGTTGGGAAGGTTGACGAACCTACCAATAGCAAGGGAAAAGGGAAAATGAAGAAGACTTGTAATTTATTTATTGTCATGACGATAGACTTTATATTTAATGATGTGATGTAATTATTTTATTTCTACATTTGATTTATGTTAAAGGTTAGATAACCTGGGAGACTTTTGAATTAATGATGTAACCCTTTTAATGGGAGGATTTATGGTTTAATTTTATTATAATTGGGTAGTTAGATATGAATGATTGGAAAGTGAACACCAAATCTTATGGGATTGAAGTACCTAGATTTGGGGGTGTCACAGGTTGGTATCAAAGCTTTAGGTTATGAACCTTAGGTGGGGGAAAAGCCTTAGGAAGTAACCTTATAGAAGATTGAAAAGATAGTGCTTATAAACTCTTATCGAGTTATAAGAAAGAAGTAATAAAACACTTTATGTGCTTATGTGATTGTAACCTATGTGCTCGTGAGTGTCGAGTAGTAATCAGTAGTAATTAAAACTTAAAATTTTGTTGTCAGGATGGCTAATGTAGGAGAATCTAGTTAGGCTAGGGAGGAAGGATCCCAAATGCTTAGAGAGGAGGAGCCTCGAGATATTCAGGTGGTTTGGGAACAACTACTGCCACAGGAGTCATCTCCGTTGGTCACAATGGTTGAGTAGGAAAGCTTACCTGATGAGGATGATGAGGTAGAGATGGATGAGGAGGATCCCGTTGAGATACCACAGTCGGATGGGGATGAGGATGACGAGGAGGAAGAGTTTCCACCAAACTCGATCGCTGCCCGTATATACGACGAAGTACACGACCGCAATGTGGAACTGCAGGATAGAGTCAAGGAGTTGGAAGAGATAGTAGCTGAACAGCAGACCTCGATGGCACAGAAGGATGATGAGATCCGAGATTTGGATGGACGCTTAAGTAATGTCGAATGGAAGCTGATTCAAACTGAAGGAGAGAACGAGCAAATGGCAGAGGAGATCGCGGAGCTGAAGAATAAATTGAAAGAAGAGTCTACTAAAAGGGCAAGAGCCAAAGACGCGTACAAGGAAGCTTCTCAACGAGCCGGGGTAGCAGAGAGAGAGGTACAAGTAAAGAAGATCAAGATGGAGGAAATGAATAGTGTTTTCAACACTATTATAAACCGAGCTCAATACAGAATCATTTATTATCCGATTCAGTTTGAGACGTTGACATGGTACATACTAGACCGCCGAACAATGTTTTGTATTATTGAAGAGGAGCGTCGTAAGGCTATGCAACATTTTAGTAGGTCGTCATAAGAAATGTAATTATTGTGTGATTCATAAGTAAATAAGATGTAAATCCCGGATATTATATAACCAATGGGATATGATGATGATGATGTTATCCTGAAACTTTTGTAGTTCGAGAAAGTAATGTAGATAACAGAGATGCTATCATGGCTATGTTTTCTCTTAAAGATGATGAATATATAAAAGTTACTATTTATTCAAGATACTGTGTGCTATGTGGTAAACTTTTTGTGATGTGCAAGTTGTATATATAATATTTAAAAGATTGAATAATAATCTAATGAGTGTATTTTAACAGAAAATGCCTCCAAGATGTCAACCATGACAAAGGACCCCTGAGGGATCTACCAATAACAACAATGTTGAGGCTAATCCGATTCAGCAATTAATAACGTTATTGACGGGAGCTTTGCAGAATCAACCACAGAATCAAGCTGCGACATTTAAGGATTTCAAGGCAGTTGGGCAACTAGAATTCCGTGGGTCCATGAATTTGGTTAAGGCGCAGACCTAGATCATGGAGATAGAGAAAGTTTTTGATGTGGCTAGAGTAGATGAGAACTAGAAAATTGCTTTTGCAACATTTATGTTAAAAGTAGAGGCTGGTTATTGGTGGCAAGCTAATTAAACTCGAGGAGTTCAAGGGGTAATGACTTGGGATAGGTTTAAGAGATATTTTTCAAGACTTATTTCCCAAAGAGTTCAAAAAATAAGATGGAGGTGCAGTTTTTAGAACTGAAGCAGGGATCAATAACGGTGGCGGAGTATGCCGCTAAATTTAATGAGTTAGCGAGGTTCACGCCATATCAATTCAACACAGATGAGTGCAAGGCTAGGAGGTTTTAACAGGGACTGAAGCCCTGGTTCTACATCAAAGTTTCCATATTTCAACTGAAGACATTTATAGCAGTACTAGAAAAGGCAATTCTAGCTGAGGTTGGAGGCGAGGCTGTAACAAAGTACAATCAAGAGCAGAGAAAGAAGAAGAGTGAGGGAGAAGCTAAGAATGGTAGTGGTAGTGGTGGAAATAGTAAGAATAACTTGAAAAGGAAGTGGAATGTAAATGTGGGAACTGGGAACCAGTAGGGTAACCAACAGAAGAAGAAGTTTGAAGCATGTGCTACATGCGGGAAGTTTCACACGGGTATGTTCTTAAGGGGGAAACGAGTATGCTTTAATTGTGGCCAGGAGGGTCACATTGCCCCAAATTGCAATTAACCCAAGAAGAATGCTTGCTACACCTGCGAGTCAAAGGATCGTTTTGATCGCGAGTGTCCTAAGAAAAAATCTGGTGAGACAACTGGAAGCAAAGGAGGTTGCAGTGGAGGTACATTGACTATTGTGGGACCAACATCTTCAAATAAGCCCACAGCCAGAACCTTCAACATGACGGTGCAAGACGCAGTAAAATCTAAGGATGTCATGTCAGGTATTATCCCAATTAATGATATAAATGCATATGTATTATTTGATTCGGGTGCTACTTGCTCGTTTATATTTGATGAATTTGTTAAGAGGTTAGAATTACATAGTGAAGAGTTAAATTTCCCTTTACACGTAGAAATTACGAATAAGGAAGTAATTCCTGTTAAGTTCATATACAAGAATTGTAGGGTGAATATTAAGGGAAATGTTCTGACAGTAGATTTAATCCCGATAAAACTTGGAGAGTTTGATGTTATATTGGGAATGGATTGGCTATTCAATTATAGAGAGATAATTGATTGCCAAAAGAAATGTGTAAACCTTATGACTCCGTCAAAGGTAGTTTTCTATGGTAGCAAATCGCCTAGACAAACAAGATGTCTAACGATTATGTAGGCCAAAAACTTATTGAGTCAAGGCTGTGCAGGATACTTAGCTTACATAGTCGATACTCAGAAGAAGAAGGGTATGAAACTAGAGGAGATGCCAGTGGTTAGGGATTTTGTGGACGTGTTTTTGGAAGATTTTCCAGGACTTCCGCCTGACAGAGAGATCGAGTTCGTGATCGATTTAGCTCTAGGAACTGCTCCAATATCTAAGGCCTCGTACAGAATGGCTCCGGTAGAGATGAAGGAACTATTGGTGCAATTGCAAGAACTGCTAGATAAGAAATATATTCAGCCTAGTGTATCACCGTGGGGAGCGCCGGTGTTATTCGTGAAGAAGAAAAATAGGTCAATGCGTCTTTGTATTGATTATAGGGAATTAAACAAAGTTATTAGTAAAAACAAGTATCTGTTGCCAAGAATAGATGACTTATTTAATCAGTTGAAGGGTGCTAGATATTTCTCGAAAATAGATTTGAGAAGTGGGTATCACCAATTGAAAGTAAGGAAGGAAGATGTATCGAAGAAGACATTCCGAACTCAGTATGGACATTACGAGTTTCTGGTAATGTCTTTTGGTTTGACAAACGCCCTTGCTGCATTCATGGATTTGATGAACAAGGTGTTTAAACCCTTTTTAGACAAGTTTGTGGTGGTATTTATTGCTGATATTTTGGTGTACTCCAAATCTTAAGAAGAACATGTGGAACACTTACGTCTGACACTAGAGACACTAAGAAAAGAAAAGTTGTACGCGAAATTCTCTAAATGTGAATTTTGGCTTGAACATGTACAATTTCTTGGGCATGTAATTGACAAAGATGGAATTTCAGTGGATCCATCAAAAGTTGAAGCTGTGATAAATTGGGAACAACCAAGAACTCCATCAGAAGTGAGAAGTTTCTTGGGATTGGCAGTTTATTATAGATGGTTTATTCAGGATTTTTCCAAGATTGCCACTCCGTTGACAAATTTGACGAGAAAATCTGTAAAATTTATTTGGACGGAAAAGTGTGAAGATAATTTTACAGAATTAAAGAAGAGACTCAGTGTGGCACCTGTGTTCATTACCGGATAATACAGGAAACTTTGTGGTGTATAGTGATGCCTCACATAAAGGATTAGGTTGTGTCATTATACAAAATGACAAAGTAATTGCGTATGCATCAAGGCAATTAAAAGACTATGGGAAAGGGTATCCGACTCATGACTTAGAATTGGCGACGATAGTGTTTGCACTGAAGATATGGAGACACTATCTCTACGGAGAGAAGTGTGAGATCTACACAGACCATAAGAGTCTGAAGTATATTTTCACATAAAAGGATCTGAATATACGTCAAAGAAGATGGTTGGAATTGATAAAAGATTACGATTGTGAGATCTTTTATCAGCCAATCAAAGCCAATGTGATTGCAGATGCCTTGAGTAGGAAAGGTCGAGAAAAGTTGATGTTGTTAACCAACCAGGAGGAGCTCGTTTCAGCGATGGCAAGGCTAGAGCTGGAAATCAAATTTCCAAAAGAATCTGATGAAAGATTGTACCAGATGGAAGATAGTAAAACTTTGGTGGACAAAATAAAGAATGCTCAACTACAGGATGAAGAATGCAGAAAAATAAAGGAAATTATGGTCGAGAGTAATGAGGTGAAATACAAGGTTGATACGGAAGGAGTGCTGAGATTTAATGGACGAATTTGGGTTCCAGAAGTACTGGATATTAAATAAGAAATCTTGAAAGAAGCTCATAACTCAAGATATTCGATCCATCTGGGAAGTACGAAAAATGTATCAAGATTTGTAGTGACATTTTTGGTGGCCAAATATGAAAAGAGACGTAGCAGAATGTGTTACGAAATGCTTGACATGTCAGAGAGTGAAGGTCGAGCATCAAAGACCAAGAGGATTACTACAACCGTTGTAAATACCGAAATGGAAGTGGGAGCATATCACAATGGATTTTGTGGTAGGTCTTCTAACAACGCAGAAAGGATACGATGCGATATGGGTAATAGTGGATATACTAACGAAGTCAGCGTACTTTTGGCCAATAAGGATTAGATTTAATCTGGATCAGCTGTCAAAACTATATGTTAAGGAGATCGTTTCAAGACATGGAATTCTAGTGTCAATAGTATCTGATAGAGATCCGAGATTCACATCAAACTTCTGGAAGAGACTACAAGAATGCATGGGAACACAACTAAAGATGAGTACAACCTATCATCCGCAAACCGATGGTCAAAGCGAACGAACAATCCAGACATTAGAAGATATGCTTAGAGCATGCATTAAGAATTTCAAAGGAAACTGGGATGATCATCTACCATTGGCAGAATCTGCCTACAATATTAGTTACCACGCAAGCAATGGCATGCCGCCATACGAGGCATTATACTGCAGGAAATGCAGAACTCCACTATGTTGGGATGAAGTTGGGGAACGTCAACTGTTAGGACCAAAACTGGTACAACAGACCGCTGAACTTATCAAACTTGCCAGAGCATAGCTGCTCAAGATAAATAGAAGAAGTATGCTGATCAACATAGGCAAAATCACGAATTTGACGTGGAAAATTTTGTTTTCCTGAAAGTTTCTCCTTGGAAGGGGAAAATTCATTTTGGCAAGAAAGGAAATTTAAGCCCGAGGTTCATTGGACCCTTCGAGGTACTACGAAGAGTGGGAGAAGTAGCTTACGAGGTAGCTTTACTTCCAAAATTAGAACATGTTCACAACATTTTTCATGTATCGGTGTTGCAACCGTACAAACCCGATTACAAACATGTGATCGAGTATGAACCGTTACAGTTTAATAAGGATTTATCTTATGAAGAGGTTCCTATTCAGGCAGTCGACAGGAAAGAACAAGTGGTCAGGAATAAGGTGATACCTTCTATGAAGGTCATATGGAGAAACCACAATGTCGAAGAAACTACGTGAGAACTCGAAGCTGAAATGATGAAGAATTACTCTGAGTTATTTTTTTAATCTGTGTCTTCGATTCTTGGGACAGAATCTTTGTAAGGAAGGAAGAATGTGACGAATGAGTTATTTGAGTTATGATTCTGGGAACAGAATCCTTGTAAGGAGGGAAGGATGTAACAATCCAAGATTTTATTTATAATTTAAAATATTTCTTAAAATTAAATAAATAAATATTTTATTTATGTGATTGTTGTTAGTAGATATTTGTGAATTAAATTTATTAGATAATACTATAATTTAATTTAATAGTTAGAGAGTTGTTAAAGATAACATGTAGTGCTATATTGCTATTTTTAATTTAATAATTTAAAATGGTATGTTAATTATTAAATAAAATTATAATGAGATTATAATTTTGTGGTATTTGGATTAAGTGAAAATTTATTTAGTATGTTGTAATTAGTTTATTTAGTATGTTTAGTATGTAGTGCTATATGTTGCGTTTTTAATTTAATAATTTAAAATGGTATGTTAATTATTAAATAAAATTATAATGAGATTATAATTTTGTGATATTTGGATTAAGTGGAAATTTATTTAGTATGTTGTAATTAGTTTATTTAACTAATGTTTGAGATGGAGATCCAAATAAATAATATGAGATTATAAACTATAGTGAAAAGGATTTATTAAAATAAATTAAAGTAGTTTTAAATTGATTTAACCAAACAATGCTTAAATACATTAAGTCTTTATTTTAAAAGTATTTTTTCCAAACAAAGCCTTATGGCTTTTGAATTTTGAAATTTAATTATAATAAATAAAATAATTCAAAATAATAAATAAAATATATTTATAACTGATATACGTTTATATTTTTTTTGTAACTGTTAATTAGTGACTAATTATAATGGCCATTAGTTTTTTTTTCTCTTTACACATAAGGGGTTAGTTAGTTTTACGTGAGAAGAGAGTTGGCCTATACTAAGAAAGGAAGAAGTGAATTACAGAGAGAATTTGAGAGAAAAGTTCTGGAAATCCAAAGCAACTTCTGTGTTTTAGCAAGGATTGTTTGAGCAATTAAATGTATTTTTCCATAACCTTGATATTATATACATATATAAGTTCTACGTCATGAATTTCAAGTCTGTGTGAATTCAATTTTCTTGAATCGTTGTTATACAACTGATTACTTATGATTGTATGTATTTGTGATGTTAGAACTAGTGTTTAGACAAGAATTAGTATGCTAATTACGTTAAAAAGAAATAACGTTGTTTACGGTGCATGTTTATACTTATGGCTTATGAAAGTACCAAATTTGGTGGTTAATTTTTAAACTAATCTGTAAATTGAGCCTTGAATATGCTAGTCCATTAAGAAATGAAGAGGACGTAGTTTGAATGAGTTAATTTGGACAAGAATTGTGATCACAGTGATAATTTTTGTGAAGGATGTCAAAAATGGAGTTTTTGGTATAGAACATAGAATTTAAAGTATTTAAATTGGTTGTAGTGTTGTTTAATTATTCTAAGTTGGATAATATATGTGAGGAATCATGTTTATATGAGTTCTATGTCAACTGGATATGTTAAATTTACTGTTTTGTGGATGAAATTCGTGTTAGTTGGGCTAACAAAGTGCTGGAAAATAGACTGCGTAGTTTTTGCTGCGTGCATCATCGGTAGCAGTTGTCTTTGATGTCAAGGCGAAGCAGTGCGGAATCTTGGATCTCAGTGCTTAAGTATGGTATAATTTGAGCCATATACCGATCTAAGGCAGTGATGCTTGTTATTTATACAGAGCTTGAGGACCTATTGTAACTAGTATAATGATATATTAGTGTAACAAACATGTAATAAAGAGGTTAAAATAGAATTGTATCATGTCATTAATAATTTCAAAGTTATAAAAACATTAGTAAGTTATGAAAGCGATATGTTAGGATTTAAGGTACTCAATGAATAGTGAATAAGTGTTGTGAAGTTAACACTTGAGATTTTTGAAATCTATATGGTTTAAAGTAAAACTTGTACTAAAGTAACAAGTTTTTCTAAAAGAGAGTTTTATTTTGGAAAAGTGGATATTAGTTTATCTAATAGATATTGTGATTCTAATAATGTGTGTAGGTGAACGTGAGTTATAAATTATAGCTTACACACAAGGCAAGTTCATTAGTCTAAACTTTTATCGAGCAAGTTTTGAATTCTAATCATTGTTGAATTATTCTAACTTATTTATAGTTAAGCAAGTTTCTCTAGTTTCATTCTTTTATAGTGAATGCAACTTCATGAACTCTAATTTCTAATATTGAGCTACCATATTTCATTTACTTCGCACACGTTATTATTATGTTGAGCAAGCTTTGTTTCCAACTTGTTATCAGTTAATGTATGTTCAGTAATTCAATTCTTTATTTCACAAGATCATAGCCTTAGCTTACTATTGTCCAAGCAAGGTTTATTGTTCTATTCAATGCTTATGCTTTTTAGTTATTTCTAAGCATGAGTTTAATGTATAGTTTGTTCACCCGTGCTCTTTAATCATTTTACATTAAATTATTATTGATTACTCGTAGTGCTGTTAAGACTTATTGATTCAACTAATCCTTTAGTTGATGATCGTGAAACTCCAAATTACCCTTGAAGCTTATCCAAACCGAACCTTCTTTGGTGCAGACTTGTACTTTAAAACTGAGATGAACAACCCTATAACAGGGGATTATTTTAGAGCTACGCAATGGCGTTAAAATGTTTGCACAATACATATTACAAAGGGTTGATCACCTGAAGTACGAGATGATGGTCCATATAGTCTTTTAGACTGTTAAAGGTTATAGTAGAAACACCTGTTAACCTAGGACATAGATGACGATTATGGTCTTTTAGACTGTTAAAGGTTAAAGTGGAAATACTTGACAACCTAGAGCATAGTTCGTGGCCTTGTGACCCTCAATTACATTTTATATGTTGATATCAATTTTTGATTATCATTGACAGAGTATTATTCAACTCTGATGAGTTTATTCATTGGCATTTATTATGCTATTATTATTCATTTCTATTTCCAGTGAGCATTTGTTTTGCTCACTCTTGCATATATATACTCATTGCAGCTAAAGTTGAGAAGGTTGACAAACCTACCACTAGCAAGAGAAAAGGGAAAATGAAGAAGACTTGTAATTTATTTATTGTCATGACGATAGACTTTATATTTAATGATGTGATGTAATTATTTTATTTCCACATTTAATTTATGTTAAAGGTTAGATAACCTAGGAGACTTTTGAATTAATGATGTAACCCTTTTAATGGGAGGATTTATGGTTTAATTTTATTATAATTGGGTCATTAGATATGAATGATTGGAAAGTGAACATCAAATCTTGTGGGGATGAAGTACCTAGATTTGGGGGTGTCACAACACATCTCTCAAGTGTCTTGTCCCCAATTTCAGCGCTGCGGTGCCACTTTCATAGGCTTGGGAGGCGTTGTGGCGCCGGCCCTGAGCCCTTGACATTTTTTAAAGTTTTTTTTATTACAACTCCATTCTGGGCACATAACTTACTCGTTATAAGTCAGAATTGGCTCGTTCAAAAGCTTTTATCTCACATATCTTGCATACTTCAATTTTATTCGGCATGAATAAGTTTTTGAATCTGTTAAAATGAAATTCACTATTTAAATTTTCTATTACACGTTCGTTAAATATTCGTAAACGTTCATAAATTGTTTCTTCGTGTTAAGTCAGAATTCAACCATTCTTAAGTCCAAAACTCTTAAATGCAAAGTTCTACAATACGCCATCGAAAACTAAGGTTTCCGAGTTAAACGACGACTTTTGACTATCATTCTGAGAATTTTACGATTTCGACGATTATCGTCTAATCTCGTAAGTTTTGCCATAACTTCGTTACTTGAGATTTTTACTTCGTTCAAAATGGATTCATTCCATTATTCATACATCTATCATCCTAACCAAGCATAGATCATCTAATCCTATACACGATGGTTTTAAACTTGTCCATCAATAACATGTGATAAATTTTCATGTTTTCTTCATTATTTCTTACTTAGTTGATTATGATTCCACTGGTGTCATGGTTATTAATGTTTAATCCATTAATATACATCCTTATTACTCCTTATGAAACATGCTCCACCAATAATCACTTCTCTATCAAAATTCAAATTTAAGAGATGAAAATTAAAGGTTTAAGCTTCAATTCCTTTTGATGTTCTTGAGTTATCTAGCTTCTTTCTTCTTTGATTCCTTGTTATAGCTTTCTCTTCTCTCTCTCAATATAAGGCTTTAGATATTAGTGAAATTGAACAACCAACAAATGAAAACCTAAGATTTTTATTTATAGACTTTGCAAGGTGGGGGTATAATGTGAGAGCCCCAAATTCGGGTCCCAAATCACCACGGATCTGGTACAATCATTCTATTACTATTGCGGAAGATATAAACATAAATTATTTATACAATACACTTTACACACTATTCCCCAAAATTGAGTAACCTTAATTTATACATAATTCATAAACTATCTAACACCTAACATTATTATCAAACTATACTATTACAAATTAGCTGCACATTTTATCCCAAACTGAACTTGGCATTAACCTTTTCCTATATCCGAACGCATTCGCCTTATCTACAATGTTTATCATGATATAGCAAGAGTGAGCATGAAAGTTACCCAGAAAGTTTAAATTTATATAAGGATATATCATGATTGAAAGAGTCTGAATAATAAGCTGGCTATAATTCATCAATATAGTTGTGAATTAGCACGAACAAGTATTAAACATGAATAAATATATCTAGACCAACTGGTAATGAAGGTGATCAACCTTTCATACCTGACTTATACATGCAATATGTATAGAGTACAATTATCCATGGCAATCAACAATGATTAACCATAAGCATATCTGAATGATTAACCGTAAGGGATGTTATTTTCTTCGTAAGTGATATTATTTCTTCAATATCATTATGCCGAAATATTGGTTGAAACTTTTATCAAATTTAGAACTTTTTCATGTCGGGGTTACTATTCATGAGTTACTATTCACGAGTTATTATTCATGAGTACTATTCACAAAGCGTGAAGATATTTTTTTGTGAAATTTCTATCTTTTGGTGTCGGAGTTACTATTCACGTATCTAAGACTATTCACGATATCTGACACTATTCACGAATCACGACACTATTCATAGAAAAATGAAATTTCTTCTTTTTGTCCAAAATATCTACTATGGATACTAGCTTTGATTGTATCCATGTTTTGATCATTCTTGAATTTTACTCCACTCTGATTACTTATGAAGTAATTTTGAACTTGGATTGTTTAAAATACGAATCCTTAATATTTGTTCTTTTGTTTCACTAGATTCGTTTCCTTTAAAATATTTTTCATCATCCTCAGTCCTAAATAATGATATTACTGAATATCTTTGGCCTGTAGTGCAAAGATGAATGATTTCTTGATGAATATCTTTGGCCCGTAGTGCAAAGATGAACAGGTGTTGAGATGAACATGACCGATCGATTAATATCTTTGGGCAGTAGTGCAAAGATGAACAGTGTTTAGATGAACATGACGAATCGATGAATATCTTTGGCTCAGAGGTGCAAAGATGAATATTTGATTCGAGATATATATTGATTGATGTTACAGGGATAAAATATCGACGATAAACTTTTAAATTCATATATAGAAGATAGTAGTTTGCATTCTCTACTTAGCTCTTCTAATGAATTGTTGTTTCCGTTGTAGTTGTTGATTTAAAACTGGTTGTCTATTGTATTCTATTAGATTTTTCCCTGTTGAAGACTAACGATAATTTGTTGTATATTATCTTAGTCATAATATTCTTTATTGGGCTAGTTGAGCTCACCCTTTTCCTTTTTGTTCCATTTTTCTTCTCAGGAGTTGAGAATGTAGCGAGTACGAGTCGGGGTATGGAATGATGGTTATAGAGAGAGTTATTTAGTAGTCCTCACCATTTTTGTAAAATAATGTATAAATAATTGTGATGAGGATTTATTTGGGTATGTATATTGTCTAGAAGATAATAATTGTATTTAAACTCAAAGTATATATGTTGTCGTATTTTGCACGACAAATGTATTAATAAAGTTGTAGTTATTTCTGTACCATGTATTTGGTGACTCATAATGGGTTGGGTGGAATGGACCTATTTTAGGGGCGTCACAGTTGGTATCAGAGAGCTTAGGGATATGATCTCTTGCAGAGATCGGGGAATAGAACTAGGAGGGAAGAGACGAGTAAATCCTTCGCTAGTGTGTCCTACCTAAGCTTATTTGTTGGTTGGTCATAATATAGGGGTATTATCTGATTTGTTAATTTGTTTAATTAACCCTTGTTTTATGATAGTTTTAAGAATGGGCACGAGAACGTTAACAATGGAGTGAATGAGATCGTGGAGACACCTCTAATCGCCAACCAGGATAATGTGATGTCAGGCGAAGAAGGAATTAGAGATATCCATGTGGTGAGTGAAGAATTGATAGTTGTACCCGAGATAGTCGCAGAGGTAACAGCTGAGAATGAGGAAGAAGAGGAAGAAGAGGTACCTGAGGAGAGTTTATTAGAGGTATTTTATAATCAAAATGTAGAATTGCAAAATCGTATTCATGAGTTAGAAGAGCAGGCTGAAGAATTGCAGGCAGTCGTGGAGCAAAAGGATGCAACGATTCAAGCTTGTGTTACCCAATATGTGATGCTTGAACAGAAGCACTCTTTGGCAGAGTATAAGATGATAAAGTTTGAATCTAAAATTTGAAAGAAGAAATAACTGAACGAGTGGGAATGAGTGATGCATGGGTAAAAGCCGCACGATGCGTTGATAGTATGGAAAGAGATGTCCAATCTAAAAAGGGAAGATTTAACGATGACGGGAAGACGTCGTGAAAGACATCAACACCAAAGAACAAATTCTAGGGAAGAGAACGATCACCGCTAGATGCTACAGAGATGCGAGAGAGGGACATATAAGGTCAAACTGCTTCAAAGCCTTCCAAGGTATGTTTTAGTTGTGGAAAGAGCGGTCACATAGCTCGATTTTGTCCTATAAGCGAAATCAAGTCCATTGGGGCGTTGGCACCAGAGGCGGATCTGAGAAAAGTCAAAGTCAACGATTCTTTGGAAGAGCGTTTTTTGTGACTTCTCAAAAAGCGAGTAACCCGAACGAAGTTAGTACGGGTTAGTTAATTATAAATTCTTGCGAAGTTTATACCTTATTAGATACCAGTTCTACCCATTCTTTTATCTCTCTTGTTTGCGTTCAACGTTTGAACTAGACTACGAAGAAATTAGACTTTGACCTATCTGTGGAGACTCCGTTAGGAGAAACTTTCATTTCATCCACTGTCTAGAAATCTTGCTTGATTTAGGTTGGCACTATCACATTACCTGTTAACCTTATTGCTATAAAGATATTTGCTTTTGATGTGATTTTAAGGTTAACTACTCATCATGCCGAAATTGATTACTTTCGTAAGGTTGTTAGTTTTCATATTTCTAAGTAACCTGTTATTCGAATTCAAGCAATCAAACCATTGTAGTCAAATATTTTCATATCAAGCCATGAAGTCATTCGTTTATTGAAAAACGGATGTCAAGTTTTCTTAGTCCATGTTATGGATTTGAATAAAGACACGTCAGATTTGAATAATATTCCTGTTGTTATTGATTTTCCTGACGAATTTCCTGACGTATTTCTTGGCCTACTCCCAAAGCGTGATATTGAATTTGTATCGACTTTAAATCCGGTACAAAACCCATTTCTAAAATCTCATATCGAATGGCTCCTATTGAACTTCAGGAGTTAAAAACCCAACTGTAGAAGTTGATACCCGAGCCTCTATCTGGTGACTTCCTTTGTGGAATACGCTGAAGCCAGACTCTCCGTAGAGGATGCCATATTCATGTGGTAGTAAACTGATAGGTGCCATTGTGACGTGCTATCCAAGAATGGGATATGAGTCACAGTTGAGAGCAACCTAAGTTAGTAATCGAAATACGTAGCTTTCTAGGCTTAGTTGGTTATTAACGGAGATTCGTGAAAAGATTTTCTCAAATCGTTAGTCCATTAACTCAGCTGACTTGTAGAGATACAAAATTCGAATGGAGCAAGGAGTGTGGGAAGAGCTTCGAAGAACTCAAGAGGAGACTCATTTCGGCATATGTTCTGACCATACCACCCTGGAAAAGTGAACGTGGTAGCTGACGTGTTGAGTAAAAGATCGTATACGAGTACGAATGCGATATTGTCAAAGACCCATTTCATATAACTTACAAATGATAGATATAGAGTTAAAGACTCTAGGGACTCACGTGATGATATACAAGTAGAACCGACTTTAATTGATAAAGTTAAAAACGTTCAAGCTACACACCGGAGCTGATGAATATGAAGAAGGAGGTACAAGAAGTTGTTATTCTAAAAGCGAGAATTGGCGATGTGAGGAAAGCTCAAACCTTCGATTTATTAGTCTATTTGAAATCCTAGATCGAATAGGAACTGTGGCCTATAGACTTGTTTTACCGCCAAGTATGTCGCGTGTTCATAACATTTTTCACGTATCGATGTTACGTAAATATGTGGACGACCCGAACCACGTCATTGAGTTAGAACCCATTTAGAGATAGCAAGAAGACTTAATGTACGAGGAGGTACCTGTCAAGATCTTGGATAGGAAAGAACATGTCCTATGTACCGAGGTTATACCACAAGTTAAAGTTTTGTAGACAAACCATGCTATTGAGGAAATGACCTGGGAGTTGGAAAGCGGAAATGAAAGCGAGGTATTCTCATCTTTTGAAACACTAGTGTCGTACGTCAATTTCGAGGACGAAATTTCATAAGGAGGGAGGTCAGAAGACCCCAAATTATTAATAAATAAAATTTATTTTCCTCTATTTATTATTTTGAAATAGTAAGGGTTAATTTGATTAATGTGGATAGTTATGGGTAAAATACGCAAATATTTGAATAAGCAAGTGGTTATAAAATATTCATTATTGTCGAGGAATATTCGTTTGGTCGTGGAATATTCGTGATCGTCAGAATATTATAATGCACGTGCGAGCTCTTTATGGGCCCCATAACGGAAAGCGATTGGAGGAAGAAAAGCGACAAAAATAAGTTGTTTATAAATAACTACGTAGTTATTACCGTCAATCTTTGTTGGAATACCCGTTGGTTAAAACACGATGTCTGCGTTGTTGCACAAAAGATGCTTACGCGTATTACAACAATTATTGATTCTTACGTAAGAAGGCACTACTCAATAATTGTTACGGAGTTCTTTATTCGAAGATTTTATTGATTCAATAATTGTTGCGTTGATATTTTATATTACCGTTGTTTTAATAATTGTCACCGCACAATATTTTCTATTATCGAGCAATAATTCATATTATCTCGAATAATATTATTAGATAACATTATTGGCAATGTCTAGAAAGTTACATCTAAGGAGAGGTTTGGTCACCTAATTGCGTGCCGATGAGGAGAAATCTTTATTGAAAGCCCTCTCTTTCACAGGAGCGGCACGTCATTTGCTAATCTTGTGATTACGTAATATTATTTGTGAATAATTAATTATTGATTTATATGATGAGGAAAATATTGATTTTATGTGGATATAGATGGAGAAAATTTTTAATGTGACAATTGTTGAAAATTAATATTTTATCTTTTTCTACGATAAAATAATTCATTTAAATATATTATTTTAATAATATATTAACTAAGATATTTTTATAATGAATGTGGGATATGTGAGTATATGAGGAGGAAGAGTATTTTTGTGGCATTAAATGTTTAACACATATTTTGTGTGTTGGTGGACACAATTATTGATCGAAATTTGATTATAGCCTGTAAAATCGTCCGTTTGTAGATTTCGGTCAATTTATGTTTGGAATTTCAAAAAACTTCCTTCTGCAAAGTTGTAGATAATGGAATTTCCTATGGAAAATTGCGAGTTTTGAAATTTTCTGATAAAAGAGATATTTATTATGAATTATAGAAGTTTCGGAGTTCCGAAATAATTAATTTGAGTTTTAATTAATTATTTTGAGAAAAACGTTTTTGGTGAGTTTGTGAACCTCATTTAACATGTGCTATGGATGAAATCAGATTTCAAAGGTGGGCTAAGGAATTTTGTTTATAAATAATATTATTATATTCAATTTTTTACTTTGGTGTTCTAAGCATTTTCCTATAAATAGGGAGCTTAGGTTAGAATTGAAAATCACACCAGAAACTGAAGTTTTCTCTCTATTTCTCTCTCTATATTATCGAGCGTATTCTTGTGAGTATTTTGAGTATACTTTGAGTATTGCTCTACGGTGCAAGTTCAAGTCATAGCCTATATCTGGTGTTTCAACTAGAAGTACTGTCTTTCGACGTAAGGGATGTTATTTTCTTCGTAAGTAATATTATTTCTTCAATATCATTATGCTGAAATATTGGTTGAAACTTTTTATCAAATTTAGAACTTTTTCATGTCGGGGTTACTATTCATGAGTTACTATTCACGAGTTATTATTCATGAGTACTATTCACAAAGCGTGAAGATGTTTTTTTGTAAAATTTCTATCTTTTGGTGTCGGAGTTACTATTCACGATACTGGCACTATTCACGATATCTGACTATTCACGAATACGACACTATTCATAGAAAAATGAAATTTCTTCTTTTGTCCAAAATATCTACTATGGATACTAGCTTTGATTGTATCCATATTTTGATCATTCTTGAATTTTACTCCACTCGATTACTTATGAAGTAATTTTGAACTTGGATTGTTTAAAATACTGAATCCTTAATATTTGTTCTTTTGTTTCACTAGATTCGCTTTCCTTTAAAATATTTTTCATCATCCTCACCCTAAATGATGATATTCTTGAATATCTTTGGCTGTGAAAAAAAAGATGAATGATTTCTTGATGAATATCTTTGGCCCGTAGTGCAAAGATGAGCAGTGTTGAAATGAACACGACCTCATCGATTAATATCTTTGGCCGTAGTGCAAAGATGAGCAGTGTTTAGATGAACATGACCAATCGATGAATATCTTTGGCACAGTAGTGCAAAGATGAATATTTGATTCGAGATATATATTGATTGATGTTTCGTGGATAAAATATCGACGATGAACTTTTAAATTCATATATAGAAGATAGTAGTTTGCATTCTCTACTTAACTCTTCTAATGAATTGTTGTTTCATTGCAATTGTTGATTTAAAAGCTGTCTTGTCTATTGTATTCTATTAGATTTTTTCCTGTTGAAGACTAACGATAATTTATTGTATATTATCTTAGTCATAATATTCTTTACTGGGCTAGTTGAGCTCACCCTTTTCCTTTTTATTCCATTTTTCTTCTCAGGAGTCGAGAATGTAGCGAGTACGAGTCAGGGTATGGAATGATGGTTATAGAGAGAGTTGTTTAGTAGTCCTCACCATTTTTGTAAAATAATGTATAAATAATTGTGAAGAGGATTTATTTGGGTATGTATATTGTCTAGAAGACAATAATTGTATTTAAACTCAAAGCATATATGTTGTCGTATTTTGCACGACAAATGTATTAATAAAGTTGTAGTTATTTCTGTACCATGTATTTGGCGACTCAGAATGGGTTGGATGGAATGACCTATTTTGGGGGCGTCACATAAATCCTTCATAGAATTTTGAAATCCTCAAAATTCTTTCCCAAAAATATCAAACGCATACACTCATTTTCTGTTTAGGTCTATCATTTGACCTTAAATCCATCATTTAAGATTTTAATAAATTGTCTAATTTCTCGGGTTATCACATTCACCCCTTCTTCTAAGAATTTCGTCCCCGAAATTCATCTTACACCTTACACCAAACAGCTTACACCATTCACCATTCACACATCATCACATGCTACCCAATACACCACTCACAAGAGTAAAAGTTTTCAAATTTCTAAGGGGTCATATAGACCATAAACACATAGTTTTTACGGTATTCATACCGCAAACTTTACATTACTTGGTAGGTTTACAATCACAAAGAAGGTAAACTACCGTTGCTAGTACTTTAGTTGATTAGCCTATCGTACTCTTACGTCATGCATAACGTATTAATTATGTCTAGCGAATATTTACGCTACTAGATTGGATTATTTATCCAAACAACATAGTTCACCTCAGTCTTATCATAAGATTCCGCACCAAAACAATTTGGTTCGAGAAATTTCTTTCAATGAACACTTAGAGTTTTCATGAACATTAGTCTAGCTGAATCGAATAGCATAGACTTATATCAATAATTCAATTCAATCGAATTATTTATGTGTAGCCAAACCCCGTTGGCAAATTAAAATTTTTGAAAATATTTTTGAAGAATGACGCTATGATATGTCGCATCAGACACGATCCATTTGAGGATGCCGCCATTGTATGACTTTGTTATAGCACATCATACAATAGTGGAACAACGACTTCAGGTCAAATTCACACTAAGTATTCCTTTATTTACAACTCCATCACCTTTTTATCATCTTTGCACCAGGTTACATGGTACATGAGTGATAACTAAAATAACTTTTGATATTTCAAATCATTTGCGTCTAGCCGAAATAAGTAGCATAAACTGTACTTTAAACCATTTCAAAAATGATTACGAGTCTACATTTTTTTAAAAGCACATAGTGCGTATTTAGTTTGATGTCAAAATTTCAAAGTCTAGCATAGCTAGGATTTTTGGAAAACTTATGTCGCCACTAATAATCATTTGCTTAACAATCTATCTATTCCTATAATCCTCAATTCTCCATTCACACACAACTATACCCAGTTTGTCAAACCACATTTATGAGTTCATAAACTTGCCACAATCATATGAGTTTAAGAACTTACCCTACTCAGACTTTTGGTGTCCATTCGCTGAGGGGTTCATAAATATTTCATATAACTATGAGTCAAGAATGTCACATAAGTATGAGTTTTAATAACTCGTACTAAACCTATATTCTCTACCTATGGCCTATCTATCTGTTATACACATGAGAAAGGAATCACCCTCTTAACATGCATATAGCAAATAGCGCGACACAAACATTTCAATGATTATCAGTGCCAAAAACTAAATGGTTTTTACACCAAGTACAATTCCCCGCCCATACAAGGAATCATACAACTCAGCTGCCGACATGAGTCCTCAATTGAAATCCCCACCTAATCTTAACTCCATTCTCAATACGAATTTCATTTAATCTGTATTCATAATCCTTTTCTGAATCTGTGCCAATTCACACAGCAATCTTGCTGCAAACTTTCCAATCATCAGATTGATTCTTTTCCCATATTATAACCTTATCAGATCACGGAGTGATCTCATCGTATATATTACAATTTATTTCTATGTCTTGATCGTTTTGTTTTACAATCTCCTATCCCTGTACGTTCAGTCTTTTAGACTCGATCTATTCACCACTACTGTTTAACTTTATTATCAGAGTTAGGGAATTCTATGTCTTAACAACTCGCCGAGATTCGTCTTTGAATCTTACCGATCAACTAACTCTATATGAGTTTGATATTATCCTAATCACTGTGGTCATTGGTCTCAGGTATTCCTACCTAAGCTTCATAACCAACAACTTTGATACCAACTGTGAGAACCCCAAATCCGGGTCCCAAATCACCACGGATCCGTATAATCATTTATTACTATCATCTTGGAAGATATAAATTGTTTATAGAATACACTTTACACACTATTCCCCAAAATCGATTAACCTTAACTTATACACAATTCATAAACTATCTAACACCTAACATTATTATCAAACTATGCTATTACAAATTAGCTGCACATTTTGTCCCAAACTGAACTTGGCATTAACCTTTTCCTGTATCCGAACGCATTCGCCTTATCTGCAATGTTTATCATGATATAGCAAGAGTGAGCATGAAAGTTTCCCAGCAAGTTTAAATTTATATAAGGATATATCATGATTGAAAGAGTTTGAATAATAAGCTGGCTATAATTCATCAATATATTTGTGAGTTAGCTTGAACAAACTTTTGACTGAACAAGTATTAAACATGAACAAATATATCTAGACCAATTGGTAATGAAGGTGATCAGCCTTTCATACCTGACTTATACATACAATATGTACAGGTACAACTATCTATGGCAATCAGCAATGATTAACCATAAGCATATCTGAATGAAACAACTCTTAGTAGAGTTAAGTAAAACTTGCCTGAAGCAGTGATTACCGCTACGTAATTTATAACGCTTTATCCGAAGACCTAATATTAGTAATATAGATCTCCAATATTAGAATAATATCATCACAATATAATACTATTATATATATATACACATAAAATAACCTAAACACATAGCACATAATCCTATCAGTCTACAATACACGTAAGACTTAACATCAAGTCAGACTATTTAAGTCCGAGTTGAATTCGACAAAATTCTAACATCCCGACAGTCTAGTCGGATAATACTCGAGTTTAAGTTCAATTAAACTCTGCCTAAACACTTAATATTTATCTTAAATAATTTATTATCAGTCAAAATATTTTTTTATAGACTTGCAATAATTTTCAGATAACAACTACCTTTAATTCACTTAATATTATTAATCTTGATAATATTTAATTCCCCTCTTAGTATTACTAGTTCACTAATAACACTTTTATCCGCTTACTAATATTATTAACATCTTAATAATATTTTAATACTTTACTAATATTATGAATCCTCTTAATTATATTTTAATCATGCATTAATATTATTACTTAATAATATCTTACTTGTGCTTTAGTATCATTAATCAATTAATAATACTTTTAGTCATTTACCAATCTTATTAATATTTTATTTATTTACTAATATTATTAATTATTTAATAATATTTTATTCCTTTACTAATGTTAAAACATTAATAACATTTTATTTAAACGCTTAATATTATTATTTACTTAATAATATTTTAATCATTTAATAATACTTTAATTTAATATTATTAATCTTTTAATAATATTTTAGTCTAAAATTAATATTTTAATCTAATATTATTAATCATTTAATAATACTTTAGTATTTTAAATCAAATATGATTAACCATTTAATAATATTTTAATGAAGTTTTAATCTTAATATTTTTATTTACTTAATAAAGATTATATTCTAATATTTTTAATATCATAATAATATTTTAATAATTTATTAGATCAATTAACAATTTATTTTAATTGTTCACCATTTATTAAACCTCTTATTTAATATCCATAAAGGGTCATAAATAATATTTCTTATTATAAATTACCAAAATACCCTAAAATAGTCATAATATTATATATTAAGAGTATTCAGGCATTAAAATCATATTTTTCTTATTTAAGACATCATTTAACTATTTATTTTCTTTTATTCATAACTTAATCATTTTTAGGAAAAATAGCAAACTGATTCCAAAAATTCTTCTTTTCTGGATTTGGATAGTATATGACCCAAAAATGATCCTTAAATTTTTCTAGAATTTTAGAAAATGATTTACTATTTTTAAAGTGTCCAAAACACTCGGATCTTGCTTCATTTTTCATAAATTGAGTTTTGCTCAGACAAATCTAATATTTTCAGGGTATACACTCATACCATATATGAACCTACTGTAAATATTTCGGAATTTTCCAATTTATACACAGTGAGATATTCAGGTGTTAATATTTCAGAGTCCTTTACGGAAATAGCCATTACGCACAACCTATAAATCGAAACGCGTCCGTTCTTTTTCCTACATGTAGATAACTTTCTAAGGTACCTCTGTGATTTTTCCCAGATTTTTAAAAGACATGCAACTATCCGAAACAGTCCCAAGAAAAATGGGAACAGTAACTATTTTAGGGTTTTTAACCCTTAACATTCAAAGTGGACTGTTTTGGGGAAAATAGCCCCAAATGTTTCAAAACTTGTTAGATTTGTGTTGTACCACTTGGGCTTACTAGATAACTCATGTATCTAGCACCCCCCCTTCGTCGGATCACAAATCCAAGTTGGAAAACTTGAGTTACACAAGATTTAGTGGAAAAAAAAAATAAGAGTTTCACCCTTGGAGAACATATGCTCATTTTCTTCCTCTAAGCCTTTGATCTAACACTCAAGATACTTAGTTCCATACATGATGATATGTAGAACTAGGGTATCTTGAGTATTTATTCATAACCCCAACAAAACTCAAGCTATAAAACAAAGTAGAAGAAGAATAAGAAAAGAATAGATGAGAACCTCACCTAGTTTTATTTGCTATCCTTCTTGATCTTCCAAAGTAAGTAATGAACTTAGGATGCATCAAATAAACTAGCACACCTCTCTCACTCTCTCAAAAACCGAACTCCCTCTCTTTCTTTCTCTCTCTTAAAGTTTGCTAGCTTGGGAGAAAAATATAGAAGAAGAAGAAGAATGAGAGAAAATGAAATGTGCTAGCAAATGAAATGGTTGATTAATTATTATCCCCCATACTTTCCTTGACCCATGGATAAAAGGCTTTGCCTTATCCTTTCAACTAGCCTAATCATGTGATTAAGAGTGCTTAATAGATTTGCAACCAATGAGAGCTTGACAACCATGTACTTGTGTGTAAGAGTTACTAATTATGGACATTGTTTAGCGTAATTAGTTTCCTTAAAAGGCCTTAAATGGCCCGTCCCTCTAGCCCATAATATCCTCCATTTTGCTTTTATTTTAATGCAGATTTGATTAATCAAAAGTCTAAAATACCCTTAATCAAGTGGGCTAAGTATTGGTTTGCATTTTATTTCCTTTGGGCTCCCTCCTTAATTGTTTTGGGCTATGTAATAAACATAGTCTAGCAATTTTAATATATGTTACCCAATTTGATTATTTAGGGTTTCCATACCTAATCTTATGAAATTTAATTTCCTATACATGTGACTTTAGCTCATAACCTAATTAGGTTTACACGAAATAGGTTTAAAATTATTAGTCACTTGAAATAACAAGATTATCCACTTAAGTTAGTATACATATTAAATACTAACATTTCCTTATTAGCATAACCCTTAGGTTATTTAATTGTCTCACCTAATGTATAATTAGGTTACGAAGCTTTCATTTTTTTTAATGAAATCTATAAAGTATATATCCATAACTATAATATATATGTTTATTGATACATGTACCCCTTCACATATGTTGTCACATATTAAATCACTGTATAACACAAAGTTTTAAATATCAATAATGTACATACATATATAGTGACTTAAAATTCACGGTTATTAACCCTTAGGGTTTTCAAAAAGAATAGAAAATTAATATTTCTAAATTGTAATTAGGATTCTTGAATTAAATTAAACTTTCTCATTCATAAATCAATTTTGTTAATTAGGATTATTTTATCCCAATTTAAATTGCTAATTTAGCAATTAAGTCAACAATTGTACATTAGGGTTTCTGACGGGACAATTAGGGTTTAAAAATCTAAAATTAGGGTTTGCTAATTAATTAAGCTTTACCCTAATTAATATTATAATTAATATCATTTAAGCATTATAATTATCCTTTAAATTCCCAGATTAGGGTTATTAATTTCTGAATTAGGGTTTCGGATTTCCGAAACTGAAATTATGGTTTCAGAACCAGTTTTAGGGTTTCTTATCAGTCATTAGGATTTTCTAACTGAACGTTGTCGTTCTTAATATATACTTGAAGTTTGACACTGATATAATTTATCTGGTCAACCCTTGACCCTTAACCACATTCTGAACACATACATAACCATATACACAGAACATATTCACATATACTCTTAATCTTGAATAATTCACCTAAATCCTTCACAGAATTTTGAAATCCTCAAAATTCCTTCCCAAAAATATCAAACGCATACACTCATTTTCTGTCTAGGTCTATCATTTGACCTTAAATCCATCATTTAAGATTTTAATAAATTGTCTTATTTCTCGAGTTGTCACATATAATGGTCAAAAGGTCACCTAATCAACTTACTATTCCACCTCCTTACTATTCAAAACTTGCAAAGAAAGTCTCTCATCTTGCTTGTCCATCAAGTGGCTAGCCATGACTCACCATGGGGACCCACATGGGTTGCCCCATGGGTTTTGCCCATCAGTTGCCCCATCGATTCGATCCACGGGTTCGGTTCTTGGTTCAGGCTTAAGTTTAATTACATTTGGGTCTAACATTGGGCTTGGATTACATTATCTTTGGGCCTTGATTAATTTTGTCATTGGGCCTAAATGATCGTATATTTGACTTACCAAATTTCACCTTCAAGTTCTACTAGTCCATTAATAATGGTTTATGCTTTCAATGTATAATCATCGTATTCTTCTCGTATACTAGTTCGTATAACATTCACTTTATACATTATATTATCTTTCGTATATACTTGTACAATACCTTGTATTATTCTCTTATTCTTCCCTGTACAATAACTTCCTTATTATACAGAACCATTAAATATTCAAATCTTTACTTTCCGTAACATTCTCGAATTTTAAGTACGCATGCGAAAAACTGTGTTTACTATAACTGAAATATTATTAGATAATCTATCTTTCCTTAAAATTCTATCATTACATATTTCCTAGAAGTTCACCAATAACTCCCGAGCAGAAATGAGTGAATAGTGTTTTTCAGAACACTTTATTTCTAGCACTTAGCCAGGATACTACTATCATTCTTCTCTTTTAGGTTATAGAAAAACCTTCATCTTGTTTACTCGTTATAAATAACATATAATATACTTTTATTGAATAGGTATTCAAAAAAAATTAATTTACATTATAATCCGATATTTCTCGGTTGTTACATTCTTCCCCCCTTATAAGGATTCTGTCCCTAGAATCTCGATATATGTAACGACCGAGAAATTCGAATCCTTTGTAAAATAATTTTATTTACTAAAATAATGAATAAAATTATATTATTTGTTATTATTGCATGTTAGTAAGATGAATGTCGTTCTATAACCTAGAAACGTCGGAATGTCGTAGTATTTCGACTACATCAGAGAATTAAAGTGTTTGAATTTCTAAGACGAAAATAAAAGTTTTTTGAGAATTTTTTGAAAAACACTATTCATCAATTTTTTCTCGGGAATTATTTTTGAACTTCCGAGAAATACGTAACGATAGAATATCAATGTGAGTTGGTTTATGTAATAAGAATTCAAGTATGGAAAACGTAATTTTTTGCATGCGGACGTAATTCGAGAATGTTAGGAAAATAAAGCATTAGAAGTTAATGAATTGATCGTATGATACGTATGTATTGTACGAGGTATTGAATATGAATATAATAAGTAGAGAATATATAATAAGGCTTTTAGTCAAATGGAATGGACTTATGGATTGTTTAGCAACTTTTTGAGTCCAATGGAATATAATGATAAAGTCCAACTGGTTATTAAGGTAAAGTCCAAAGGGAATTAAGGAAAGCCCAAAATCTTAAGCTAAGTTAATTAAATCCAAGCCCAAGCTAGGATCCAATGGGTAAAGAAATCCATGGGGCATACCATGATCATTTAATTATTCTTGGTGATCAAGACAATTAAGTAATGACCAAGGAAATGTTGTGATGACCAAGTAATTAGTGTAGGGAACAAGTTTAATTAGCAAGTGGGTAATGAATTATAACGGCCCGAAATCCGGTCTATTTTCACATTCGGATTCCGTACGTCACGATCCCATCTTCTTCCAAACATACATCATTATATAGCTAAATATAACAACATACATCCTCAAATCCCAGGTTCTAAAACCTTAAAACCTATTTCATTCCAAATAATGATAATTACATTATTCTTTACATCTTGTACAAGTGACTTTTATCCGCCACCAAGGATACATTATCATTCATTAAACTATCCTATAGTTTAATTCTATCATTCTATATTACAAGTCTTCGCTTGATCTTCACGCACATTAATATAATGAATGGCACTTCTTCTGGATACCGATCAGCTTGATCTTTCCGGGATCCTTAAGTTCTTTCTAACATCGTTCGCTGAAAATGTTTTTATTTAAAGCAAGTGTGAGCATTCAATTGCCCAGCAAATCATAATAATTGAACAAACAACTTTAAGAATTCAAACATTCTTGTAAGACTTCAATAACCGAACAAAGGTATTGAAGCAGCTTGAATAATAGGAATAATCTCGATTCCTATCATTTTAAAACATTAGTTACATTCCCTTTGAAATACTTTCATTCTCTACTCTCTTTTATACACATTCTGTCTGGCTAGAATCAATAGCACAGACTTAACAATAACGGCTCATGTATAAACAGAACATTCTCATATTGAACAGTTAAATCACAAAACAGTTCATATCATAGAAACAACGAAGTGTTCACATTGTGGCACAAGGCCTCATATATTCTAACACCTTGTACAAATATAACACATTTGCACATAGACAGAACTTCTCAAGTTCAACATCTGATAAGTTTAGAAACTAGCATTCATTTAAAATATGAATGAAGTTAGGAAACTTGCCTTACGCACAGCTACAGCTTATAGTTTACGCTGAACTGCTCATTCCAATTCCTATGTAGCACATAAGGAAATAACACATACACCAATTAGTCATATACTTGACTTTACGCATTGGTTTACTTAACTTTACTTCTTAGGGTTCGCGTTCTTACAAACTAAGTTTACGCGACCAACTTCCTTTATCGGTTTACGGCTTCATGACATACGGAGATGTCTTACTTAATATGTTCATCATCTTTGATGATTTACATTCTTATCTTCTTCTTATACTTTCCTAGGACTCAACACACATCGTGTCTCTGCTAGTAGTCCATATGGTACTCAGAGTGATTTCCCACAAACAACCAACAAACAAGTTCCCGTCTCATCTACACTACCCATAAATAAATGAGTTAGATCGGTTTGCCCGATTTAAGATATACCTTCGCTCTCTGAAGGAATTATTTAGCCCAGCTGCGATATGTCAACCATCAAAGGTTACGATTGTACTAGAACCTAAATTCATCTTAACTTACCCGAACTATTAAATTATAATGTTCGTTAAGTCAATTTCTTATTCCTTATGGCCTTCTGGAAAATAAATGTCATTCCTCATGATTTATTCTTTATCGTCTAAGTCATATAGTCTTTTGTATACTCAGAACGATCATTCAATATTCATTCTACGCATTTAATAGCGATAAACATTTTACGCTACATTATTTTTAACTTACAACGTCCGATTAATTTGACTCGGAACGTTATCCAAGTTATAAACATTAAATCGGCTTCTTTTACGTTATATGTACTTGTCTTTAATTCAGCTTCTTCACCGATCATAGGTTTAATCATTAATCTTTATTATGTTACGGTCAAACCATACACGGGGTGTAGGTTCTACCCGTTTAGTATTCGCGTACACTTAACCTTCACGTCGGTTAAAGTGTTCAACGCTTACATTTCATTCTAACATTCTCATCTGACTCACATTCAGCTTTCATTAATCTTATTACCGTTCTCTACGGCTTTCTAGATACCAAACGTATCTTACTTACTACCTTCGATAACGTCTAAGTTATACAACCAATGTATACTTAGAACATTCACTCAACGTGAATACGATTCACGAGGATCATTTACGTATTCTACATTTACGTTACTTGCCTTTTAATTCTATTAAACCTTCATACAAGGTTTTAATTACTTTCATTCATTACTCGTCACCTGAACCCCATGTTCATAAGTCTTTCTTAATGTCAAAGCCATACGGTTCGTTGTATGCTAAGACCGATCGTTCATCGTAACAACGTTGCATTCACAGAGTCTAAACGCTTTACATTCATCTCTCATGACCATGACATAACATCAAAATTTTATCATTACCCTAGTCAATCATTTTTAAGGAATCATAATTATAGCAATCCCTCACGTTCGTTTCATTGTGACTACGGTTCCCGGACATTGGTTTCGTAACCTGCGTCTACATTCTTTATCTTTTAATCTCATTTAATCTTTTCGTTCAACCTTTATTCAAAGGTTTAATACACTTAATTAAGTGTTACATTAGTTGAATTACATATTCATATTTCCTTCTTGCACATCCCCCGAGAAATTGAGCAGTTAAAATCTCATTTATGGGTATTTCCACCTGCTTGGCGTTGCGAAGACTGCGTGCCTTGCCTTTCTTTTCGCCTGCGATGCCACTTAGCGATAGCTAATGGCCTAGAGCTCACGCCGCTGCGGTGCTTACCCCCCCAAAGCACGACTATTTGAAGGGCTGAGCATGAAACCTAGAAAAATTTTCTATGTCTTTTACCAACTTGAGACGCTAACTTTGAAATCTCATATCTTATTTGTTATAACTCGGAACGACGTCGTTCCAAAGCCATTTTCTTCCTTATCTTACGTAATTCGATTAACCTTAGACAAAACCTCATTCTGAATCCGTTAACATGCCATTCAATTGGCTTAATCTTCGCTCTTCGTTCATTTTACGTTATTAACGTTCTTCGTTCGTTCGTCCGTAATTCGGTCATCCGAACTCGGAACTCGTTCGTTCTTGAGTCTACGACTCACATTTTACACGTTCTCTTACATTATTATGAAACCCTACACGTTCAGGTTCATTTACTAACTTTCTAATTCTCATTCTTCTTTTACGAAAATTTCTCCATAACTTCGTTATAGCTCAGTTTTAATCTGTTCTTCATGAACGTTTCTAACATTCTTAACCAATATATAAGCAACTAACTTATACACGATGGTTTTAAACTTGTCCATCAACAACAATTATCCTACGATGGTTTTAAATTTGTCCATCAACAACATTCTTCGCGTTCTTCACGTGTTCTTCGCGTTCTTCACGTGTTCTTCGTTTTTAATTGATATTTTGGATTACGATTTTAATTTTTCTTGGAATTTGATGTTATAGAACATCATTCCTTACTTATTTGACCTACTCATTCATAAGATTCATTCGGATCGTTCAAAATCCTTACGAATCTTATACTTCCTTAAGAAATTTATAAACTAAATTCCTAATTCTTATTTCTTCATTTTCTCATGATTTCAACCATATGAATTCATTCTTAAATTCATCTACTTCTTATCTTCATTAAGTTATGTTTTTGAACATATTAAACTTAAAGAAAATTAGAAGAAACTAGGGTTCGGATTACCGTTCTTCTTTAATCTCCTTTCGTCGGACAAAACGTGCACTCGGGCTAGCTTTTCCTCTTCCTTTTCCTCTCTTCTCCCATCCGAAACCTCTCTCTCTCTCTCTCTCTCTCTCTCAAAGAGTAGGATTTTCAAAAGCTCAAAATAATGAACTTAAGCTTTCTATTTATAGAAAACCAAGGTTAGGGGCATTTTAGTCATTTCCCCCCCACCTTCTTACTATTCCAAGCTTAGCCACCAAGTTTACTTGGTCACCACCCTTACTTGGTGACCAAGTGGCTGCCCCTTATTCCCATGGGTATTCCCCATGGGTTGCTACATGGGTTTTACCCATCCGGTGACCCATCGGTTCGATCCACGATTTATTTTCTTGGATCGGGCTTAATTAAATCTAATATTGGACCTTACATTAATTCTTACTGGGCCTACCCTAGGCTTGATTACACATTCCATTGGGCTTGATATAATCCAAGTCCAATTGGATTCTTCAAAGTCCATGAACTCAAAGTCCATTTAGACTAATCGTATTCTACGAATTCCATTCTTGTATTCTCATATTCTCTTCATATATCGTTTGTACGATATTCGTATTATACGTCGTACTAATCTTTGTACTATACTCGTATAATAACTAGTATTATACTCGTATTTCTCACGCATAATAACTCTAATTATTATACAAAATCATAAAATTCTCGGAACTCACTTTTCCTAACCCTTAGGTTTTAAGTCCGAAGGCGAAAACTTCGTTTTTGCCATAACTGAAATATTATTGAATATTTCATTACCTCTTAGGATTCTATCATTACGCTTTTCTCAGAAATTCAAAATAATTCTCCGTGCAGAAATGGATGAATAGTGCCTATTTCGTCTCTTTCCCCAGAAATATTTTTGTTCCCGAAATTTTTTTATTTTCGTCTTGAAAATTCTTACTGCTCAGGTCTAGCTCAGAGCGAGAATCCTCCTCGATTAATAATCATTCTAGTTTATAGAATGATTAATAAACATTATAGCATGAAATAGTATTAATAAAAAATCATTTTATTAATAACTAATTCTTTAAACTTAAATTCTGGACAATCCGATTTTTCGGGTTGTCACATTCTTCCCTCCTTAAAAAAATTCCGTCCTCGGAATTTCTTAAAACCAACCCTTACCCGGGTCCTCACATTCTCCCCTTCTTCAAATAATTTCGAGGACTTCTTCTCAACTTCTCTTCAAAGAAGTTCTTATCTTTCATACATTCCCTACCCTTCATAACTTATCAAGAATCATGAAGTGAAAGGAATAACTAGGAATATAAGGATTCCTTTAAAACATTTCATTCTTTTGCTGAGGGGTCAAATTGACCATGAACTCTTACTAGGTTAAACAGCCTTTCGCCGTAAACCTTTCTTACATGGTAAGTTTATAATCACAAAGAAGGTAAACCACCTCTTCCATACGTAGGTGATCAACCTATTGTATAACCCCATTTCAGGGTATGTTCACCTCAGACTTAATCATTGGATTCCGCACCAAAATAATTTGGTTCGGCATAGCTCTTCAAAGAAAGCTCGATTTTCTTTTAATCATGACATACCATTCGTCTTAGCCAAATCAAGTAGCTTAGACCATACAAATAAATTGGACATTAACTTGAAACATTCGTCTAGTCAACTCACTTGACATCGACCAATTCTTTAAATTCTTTTGCAATACAAAAGAAAACGTTTCATGACGTCATGATCATCAGCACTTTTCACGATGCGTTGAGGACTTCGTCAATTTATGACTTCATCATTATACATCATACCATAGTAGGTTGTTGATCCTAAGATCAAATCCAACACCAGGTTTAATTGCATTAATAACTCCATCCTTTTACCATCCTTCATGAAATGCACTGATATAAAATTCATTTTGATATTTCAAATCAATTTCTGTCTAGCCGAAACAATCAGCATAGACATACCAAGAATAGTTCTTTTAAAATCCATTAGTTCCAAAAATTGAACCAATTCTTTCATTTTCCAAAATGCACACTTCAGCACGAATTCAAGAATCTTCGAAATCTAGCATAGCTAGATGACTTGGAATATCTTATCCTCCATCTTCCTTCATTGTCTTACTTGTGACAATACTTAATCTTCTCTAGCACCTTCAATGCTAAGTCTACTAAAAATAACTCATTTTCAGTCTACACCTTCCTATACCTTAGTACAGTCCATCAACTTACCACACATTATGAGTTCAGAAACTTTCCACAATAATATGAGTTTAAGAACTATCCCAGATAGACCATAAAGGTCCATTATTTGAGAAGTTCAAAAACATACCATATAATTATGAGTCACGAACTTACCATAAGTATGAGTTTCAAGAACTCGCACCTACCTTATCATTCTCTACCTATCAAGTATATACATGAGAAAAGATTCACCTTCTCATCATATACATCTTGATAGCGCGACCAATTTCAATGATTATCACTGTAATAAACTAAGTGGCTGTTACACCAAAGCATAAACCTCTGCCCATACAAAGATTCATACAACTCAGCTATCACATGAGTCCTCAATTGAAATCTTATAACTTCTAACTTTCTCTTTACTTAATATGAATTTTCTTTAATTCGTATACTATCCCTTACAACTCAATCTGAGTTATTCTTCCCGTACTACTTTGTAGTACCATTCATTCATAGTATTGGCTATAAATCATTCATCGTTTAGCAGCTCATCTGTTACTATGATTTATTATGATCACGTGGTGATCTTCTTATCCATCTCTCTACGATTATAGTCTTAGGTACTTATACCTAAGATTTATAACCTATCGACTCGATACCAACACAGAACATACAAATCACATACTATTTTCACATCCGGATTTCGTACGTCACGAACCCATCTTCTTCCAAACATACATCATTATATAGCTAAATCTAACAACATACATCCTCGAATCCCATGTTCTAAAACCTTAAAACCTCTTTCATTCCAAATAATGATAATTACATTATTCTTTACATCTTGTACAAGTGACTTTTATCCGCAACCAAGGATACATAATCATTCATTAAACTATTCTATAGTTTAATTCTATCATTCTATATTACAAGTCTTTTCTTGATCTTCACGCACATTCATATAATGAATGGCACTTCTTCTGAATCTGAGTCGACTTGATCTTTACGGGATCCTAAGTTCTTTCTAACATCGTTAATTGAAAATGATTTTATTTAAAAGCAAGTGTGAGCATTCAATTGCCCAGCAAGTCATAACAATTGAACAAACAACTTTAAGAATTCAAACATTCTTGTAAGACTTCAATAACCGAACAAAGGTTATGAAGCAGCTTGAATAATAGGAATAATCTCGATTCCTATCATTTTAAAACATTAGTTACATTCCCTTTGAAATACTTTCATTCTCTACTCTCTTTTATACACATTCTGCCTGGCTAGAATCAATAGCACAGACTTAACAATAACGGTTCATGTATAAACAGAACATGCTCATATTGAACAGTTAAATCACAGAACAGTTCATATCATAAAAACACCGAAGGGTTCACATTGTGGCACAAGGCATCATATATTCTAACACCTTGTACAAATATCACACATTTGTACATAGACAGAACTTCTCAAGTTCAACATCTGAGAAGTTTAGAAACTAGCATTCATTTATAATATGAATGAAGTTAGGAAACTTGCCATACACACATCTACAGCTTATAGTTTACGCATTGGTTTACATAACTTTACTTATTAGGGTTTGCGTTCTTACAAACTAAGTTTATTCGACCAACTTGCTTTACCGGTTTACGGATTCATGACATACGGAGATGTCTTACTTAATACGTTCATCATCTTTGATGATTTACATTCTTATCTTCTTCTTATACTTTCCTTGGACTCAGCACACATCGTGTCTCTGCTAGTAGTCCATATGGTACTCTGAGTGGTTTCCCACAAACAACCAATAAACAAGTTCCCGTCTCATCTACACTGCCCATAACAGTGAGTTAGATCGGTTGCCAGTTTTGTATATACCTTCGCTCTCTGAAGGAATTGTTTAGCCCAGCTCCGATATGTCAACCATCAAAGGTTACAATTGTACTAGAACCTAAATTCATCTTAACTAACCTGAACTATTAAATTATAATGTTCGTTAAGTCAATTTCTTATTCCTTATGGCTTTCTGGCAAATAAATGTCATACCTCATGATTTATTCTTTATCGTCTAAGTCATATAGTCTTTTGTATACTCACAACGATCATTCAATATTCATTCTACGCATTTAATAGCGATAAACATTTTACGCTACCTTATTCTTAACTTACAACATCCGATTAATTCGACTCGGAACGTTATCCAAGTTATAAACATTAACTTGGATTCTTTTACGTTATACGTACTTGTCTTTAATTCAGCTTATTCACCGATCACAGGTTTAATCATTAATCTTTATTACCTTACGGTCAAACCATACACGGGGTGTAGGTTCTACCCATTTAGTATTCGCGTACACTTAACCTTCACGTCAGTTAAAGTGTTCAACGCTTACATTTCATTCTAACATTCTCATCTGACTCACATTTGGCTTTCATTAATCTTATTACCGTTCTCTACAGCTTTCTAGATACCAAACGTATCTTACTTACTACCTTCGACAACGTCTAAGTCATACAACCAATGTATACTTAGAACGTTCACTCAACGTTAATACGATTCACGAGGATCGTTTACGTATTCTACATTTACATTACTTGCCTCTTAATTCTATTCAACCTTCATCCAAGGTTTTAATTACTTTCATTCATTACTCGTCACCTGAACCCCATGTTCATAAGTCTTTCTTAATGTCAAAGCCATACAGTTTGTTGTATGCTAAGATCGATCGTTCATCGCAACAACATTGCGTTCACAGCGTCTAAACACTTTACATTCATCTCTCATGACCATGACATATCATCAAAATGTTATTCATTACCCTATTCAATCAACGTTTAAGGAATCACAATTATAGCAATCCCTCACGTTCGTTTCATTGTGACTACGGTTCCCTGACATTGGTTCCGTAACCCGCGTTAACATTCTTTATCTTTTTATCTCATTTAATCTTTTCATTCAACCTTCATCAAAGGTTTAATACACTTAATTATGTGTTACATTAGTTGAATTACATATTCATATTTCTTTCTTGCACATCCCCCGAGAAATTGAGCAGTTAAAATCTCATTTCTGGGTATTGTCCTGCACTGGCGCTGCGGCACCGTGCCCTTCCCTTTCTTTCGCGCTATGGCACCACTTAGCAGTAGCTAATGGCCCGAGCTTGTGCTGTGGCGCCGGCCCCCAAGGCACGACTCGCGCTGCGGCGCCAAGCATGAAACCTAGAAAAATTTTCTAAGTCTTTTACCAGCTTGAGGCGCTAACTTTGAAATCTCATATCTTATTCGTTATAACTCACAACGGGGTCGTTCCAAAGCCATTTTCTTCCCTATCTTACGTACTTCGATTAACCTCAGACAGAACATTGTTCTGAATCTGTTAACATGCCATTCAATTGGCTTAATCTTCGCTCTTTGTTCATTTTACATTATTAACGTTCTTCGTTTGTTCGTCCCTAATTCGGTCATCCAAACTCGGAACTCGTTTGTTCTTGAGTCCACAACTCACGTTTTACACATTCTCTTATATTCTTATGAAACCCTACACGTTCGGGTTCATTTACTAATTTTCTAATTATCGTTCTTCTTTTACGAAAATTTTACCATAACTTCGTTATAGCTCAGTTTTAATCCGTTGTTCATGAACGTTTCTAACATTCCTAACCAAGAAATAAGCAACTAACTTATACGCGATGGTTTTAAACTTGTCCATCAACAACAATTATCCTGTGATGGTTTTAAATTTGTCCATCAACAACATTCTTCGCGTTCTTCACGTGTTCTTCGCGTTCTTCGCGTGTTCTTCGTTTTTAATCGATATTTTGGATTACGATTTTACTTTTTCTTGGAATTTGATGCTATAGAACATCATTCCATACTTATTTGACCTACTCATTCATAAGATTCATTCGGATCGCTCAAAATCCTTACGAATCTTACACTTCCTTAAGAAATTTATAAACTAAATTCCTAATTCTTATTTCTTCGTTTTCTCATGATTTCAACCATATGAATTCATTCTTAACTTCATCTACTTCTTATCTTCATTAAGTTATGTTTTTGAACATATTAAACTTAAAGAAAATTAGAAGAAACTAGGGTTCGGATTACCGTTATTCTTTAATCTCCTTCCGTTGGACAAAGCGTGCACTCGGGCTAGCTTTTCCTCTTCCTTTTCCTCTCTTCTCCCATCTGAACCCCCCCTCTCTCTCTCTCTCAAAGAGTAGGACTTTCAAAAGCTCAAAATAATGAACTTAAGCTTTCTATTTATAGAAAACCAAGGTTAGGGGCATTTTAGTCATTCCCCCCCACCTCCTTAATATTTCAAGCTTAGCCACCAAGTTTACTTGGTCACCACCCTTACTTGGTGACCAAGTGGCCGCCCCTTATGCCCATGGGTTGCTCTCCATGAACCCATCCGGTGACCCATCGGTTCGATCCGCGGTTTATTTTCTTGGATCGGGCTTAATTAAATCTAACACTGGACCTTACATTAATTCTTACTGGGCCTACCCTAGGCTTGATTACACATTCCATTGGGCTTGATATAATCCAAGTCCAATTGGATTCTTCAACGTCCATGAACTCAAAGTCCATTTAGACTAATCGTATTCTACGAATTCCATTCTTGTATTCTCGTATTCTCTTCGTATATCGTTCGTACTAATCTTCGTACTATACTCGTATAATAACTAGTATTATACACGTATTTCTCACGAATAATAACTCTAATTATTATACGAAATCATAAAATTCTCAGAACTCACTTTTCCTAACCCTTAGGTTTTAAGTCCACGGGCGAAAACTTTATTTTTGCCATAACTGAAATATTATTGAATATTCCATTACGTCTTAGGATTCTATCATTACGCGTTTCTCGAAAATTCAAAATAAATCTCCGAGCAAAAACGGATGAATAGTGAATATTTCGTCTTTTTTCCCAGAAATATTTTTGTTCCCGAAAAATTTTATTTTAAATCTTGAAAATTCTTACTCGTTCGGTCCCCAGCTCGTGAGCGAATCCTCCCGATTAATAATCATTCTGGGTTATAGAATGATTAATAAACACATAGAACAGAATAATATTAATAAAAATTCATTTTATTAATAACTAATTCCTTAAACTTAAATTCTGGACAATCCGATTTTCCAGGTTGTCACATTCTTCCCTCCTTAAAAAAATTTCGTCCTCGGAATTTCTTAAAACCAACCCTTACCCGGGTCCTCACATGAATAGTATGGAGGTTTAATAAGGAGGTGGGATTGGAGTATTGTCTAATATGCCCTCACTTTGGTTTTCCTATAAATAGAAAGCTAGGATTTCATTATTTGCTTGTTAATTTTATCCAACACAATTGACTTATTGGTTAAAGAGAATTAGCAAGAATAAGTTACTTTCATTTGTTAGAAAAGAGAAGGAGCAAAGCTAGTTCAACAAGGGTAAGCCTTTCATGTCATTAGTCTTCCATCTCTACCACTTTAGGTTGTTAAGAGAAGTGTGGATTAATGATCATGTATGCTAAGAATGATATGAATGAATAAAATAAGGACTTAAGTCCTAATAAGCTGAGAATAAGCACTTTATTCATAGATAAGCTATGAATTAAGTAAGAACTTGTAAGACTTGTGTCATGTTTGCATGAATGTTGTTAACATGATGAAAGTATGTAAGAATGATGAATAAACGACTTAAACTATCATAAGTCATAAGTAGTTTATACTTTGATAAAGTTATAAGTTCATGAAGAATAAGCCATAACTTATCATAAAAATAAGTTGATGTAATATGTAGTTTGAAATGTTCATATGATGGATAGAATCCATTTGGAATGATAATCAAATCATAAGTAATGATGCTATGCCGGAATTCTCACGGTTGGACGATAATCGTCGAATTCGTGAAATTCTCGGATTAGAGGTCGAATTTTGATATTGAGCTCGGAAACGTTGGTTTTTGATGGGAACAAGTCTTATTTGGCATTATGGAGTTACAGACTCAAAAATGGCTGAATTCCGACTTAGAACGAAGAAACGAGCGTTAAACGTTCACAGACGTTTAACATTTCGTTCAAAATGAACCAATAGGTGAATTTTTAGTAAACGAAGTCGAAAATATAAAATTCTTGCATGAACATGTAGAGTATGTGATTTGTGAGCTAATATCTTTTGAACGAGAAAATTCGGACTTAAAATGATAAAATTTGGAGTCCAGGAAGTTCATTGTGCAAATCAAAACTGTCAACTATCTCGGGCATGCGGCAGTGGCGCCATTGACCTTGACCAGCCCAATGTTAATGGCTGCAGCAAAGACCGTGCATAGTGTAATGACCTACTGGAAAGTGGCGCAGCAACGCGAGTCTAAGTATTGAGAGGTAGCTCTGACGCCAAGGTCGAATAATGTCTTTGCTAACCCGCATTGCAGCCATAAGTTAAAGGTATTGATTGGCCCAGATTTGATCCTAGGGTTTGGTCAGTGAAGAAGATTTTCAAGTATAGAATGAATGGTAACTGATTAACAAAGAAGTAAAGATTTATTATAACAATATAAGGCATTGTTTAAACCTTGAGAATGATACCTAAGGGTTAAAGATAATCAATCAAACATTAATGGAAGAACAATGTGAACTATATCGGCAAGCCAGAATCAATAGTAACAAATCTAATACAGAATTAGATTGAGAATAAGGGTAAGATTCATTAGGAACCATGCATGTTTATTTATGACCTAATGTGTTATGTGATGTGATTATTTACTATAGAGACCTTAAAGACTTAACGTGAACGTGTAATAACAGTAACAGACGCTGAAGGCAAGTATTCTAACCCTTGTCTATGTTCAATCTAGACAAGCTTTGTGGTTCATGTATTCTTACGCATGAATTGATTTATGATGAAGTCAAAGCCAATTCTTTCGGCTAGACTTAAAATGTAGGGATTTCTTACAATCTATTAAAGTATGGTTAATGTTTTACCAAGTTATATTGGTGTGGTTTTCAAATGAAGACTGGGTATGCTAAAATGTTTTGTCATCAAACGACAGGCATGTGAGGTTGCCACAACTTAAACGTACATACGTTTAATGAATGTAGTGTTGATCAACATAGAGTACTATAAGCTGATCACCTAGACGTGCTCGTAAAAAATGCCGGACTTACAGACTTTGTGTTGGGATGTCCTTTTTAAATAAAGTATGAAATGCTCAAGGTCTTGGACCAGAATTGATGTTTTACTGAATATTGTTATTGTAAAACGTTTTAAAGAAAAGAGAAGTGCTATTTTGAATTATCGATAGTACTTCATAACTATTGTTCAGTTATTGAAGATATATGATTTGTATGATTCAAGCATATTGTTAATAGAATTGTTGTACTTGCTGAGCTAGTCATGCTCACTCTTGCTTGAATCATATGAATGAAGCTAAGACCGAACGGACCGAAGGATCCGGTAAGGATAAAGGAAAAGCAAAGACGAACCCGTAGAATACCTATGTAATAGTATAGGTTTGTAATGATAATATTTGATATTATGACAAGAACAAATGTAACGGTTATAAAGAACCTTGGGAATGTTAATATGGATTTTTAATATATACATAAGACATATTCGTTCTTTTGAGGCATTTCAATTGAATGTTTGTGTGAACTGTAGCACCGTGGAGCACCATCTATCGGGTTGGAAGATACCCAAATTTGGGGGCGTCACAGGTTGGTATCAAAGCATTAGGTTATGAAACTTACGGGGGGGGGGGGGGGGAATTAAAACCTTAAGTCATAACCTTAAGAGAAGTCAAGGAAGTAAAAAAAGAAAATAACCTTATAAAAATGCATTATGAATATGTTATGTGTTTTTATTATTCTACTGACGTGTACTAATCAACTTAATTATTTTGTGTAGATGTCAGGTGTAAATGGAATGCATAAAGATGTACAGGTAGTGAGTGAAGAGTCGGTTAACCAGATAGAGGTTATTCCGAACCCAATAGCAGAGGTGCTAGAGATAGTAGTAATTGAGTCTGGTTACTCAGAGGACCCTGATCTCATGTCGGTATGATGGCACGATAGAAGAGAAAGTGGAGGTTATGTCCTTCAACCCAATAGCACTTGCAGAAGAGACACCCCAAGGGGAGTCTATGATGTCACTATTCATGGCAGTAGTAGACAGGAACCTTCACTATTGTCAGGAGGTGAAAGAGTTACGAGAGAAGCTCCAGGCTGTCTTACAAGATAAGATAGATGTGGAGTCAATGTGGAAACAAGAACACGATGAGCGGGTCTTAGCCAAGGACAAGGTCCATGAGCTAAAGCATGAGGTTTTTGAGCTCAAGGGGGAGCTAAAGACCAAGAAACAAAAGATAGGGAGAATGTTCTATATCCATAAGAGTTCTCATCAGGATTTCCAATAGCAAGTAGCGGGGTATCCAGTAGAGGTTGGGAAGACTCGACACACTATCAGCTGGGATGTTATTGCTGGTCTAGCCACAACAGATTTTAATAATGCCTTACGGCAGATGTAATCTAGTAGTAGCTAGAGTAGTTTTAGATATGTAAATATTGTGTATCTAAGTAGTGACGTAAAACCATTTTTTGTATATTAAAGGGTAGTCTTTTGTAAATCCTAATTTTTGGAAAGCAATTGCAGGATGGTAATGAAATAAGCTTAGGCTATGTAATAAAATGATGTAGTATTATACTACAATGAATGAATCAATATAAGCCTTTTTCGGAACATATTTAGTAATGGATGTTGAAGTTATTATTTAATAAGAAAGAAATAATAATGAAATGTGTTGTTTATTGTAACAGCAAAATGCTGCCAAGAAGAGGGCAACGAAATGAAGGCACTAACGTAAATCAACCGGAAGGAGGTCCGGTTTACCCAATGTAGGAATTTGTTAACTTATTAACAGTCGCGTTTAATAGAAATGGGGTTAATATCCCCGTAAATCCTGGAGTATTACGAGCTACTACCTTCAAGGATTTTAAAAGTGTCGGTCCACTGGAGTTCAAAGGAACTACAGACCCCATAGAAGCCCAGACATGGGTAAAGAAAATTGAGAAGGCATTTGTCATAGCAAATGTCGAAGAGGGTCAGAAGGTTGCCTTTGCCACCTATATGATGAAAGGTGAAGCCAATTTCTGGTGGGAGGCTAACCAGGCTAGGGCGGGTATAGAGAACCTAACGTGGGTGAGGTTCAAGGAGATATTCTTCGAGAACTACTTTCCCACAAGTATGCAGGGAAGGATGGAGATGCGGTTTCTGGACATTAAATAAGGGGACATGGCGGTTCCCAAATACGCTGCCAAGTTTAATGAACTGGCGAGGTTTGCTCCACACCAAGTGGACACTGAGGTTTGAAAAGCTTGATGGTTCGAGCAGGGCTTGAAACCCTGGCTCTATAACCATATATCTGTGTTCCAAAGTACTACATTTGGGACTATTTTAAAGAAGGCGATAATCGCCGAAGGTGGTAGCGAGGCTCTAAGCCAGTACCACAAAGACAAGAAGAATAAGGGGAAGGTTGATGGGGGAGTGAAAATAGAAGGAGCCAGCGGGAGTGGCGAGGGATAAAAGCGAAAAGTGTTCAACTCTGGGAATATCGGAGTGAAGCAAGGAGATCCAAAGAGAAGAATGGAGGCCTGCAAAACCTATGGGAAGACTCATTTGGGAGTCTGTCTCAAGGGGAAGGTCGTATGCTACAATTGTGCTTGCAGGGAGGGCACATTTAAGCCTCTTGTCAAGTCCAGAAGAAAAACCATGGATGATTTGTGTGTGGGTCGGTGACCACATGGCAAAAGAACGCTGTGAGAAGGGATGGATGGGAATCGGGGCACTAATAGCGGTAAGTTAGCTATTAGTGGTCCAGCACAGCCGGGTAGGCCGATGGGTCATACTTTTAACATGACAGTCCAAGATGCAGTTGTATCAGGGGACGTAGTCGCAGGTATTATTCTGATCAATGACATAAATGCTTACGTGTTTTTGGATTCGGGTGCTACTTATTTGTTTATAGCATGTGATATTACTATATGATTAGGTTTACTTCCCGAAAAGGTGCCTATACCTTTAAATATTAAGGTAGCAAACATTGGAGTTATTGCGTAGACATACAGGGTAGTAAATTATCGGTAGATTTGCTACCGATAAAGTTAGGAGAATTCAATGTAATTCTCGGAATGGATTGGTTGGTTAACCATAGGGTAATTATAGATTGTCAGAAGAAATGTGTGAATATTAGAACGTTAAAATAACCTCAGGTAGTATTTTACGGTAATAGATCATCGGGACGTTCGTGTTGTCTTACCATGACACAAACTAGGAAATTATTGAGGAAGGGATGTGCAGGCTATCTGTGTTATGTTGTTGATACCCAGAGAGTGGTATCAACCATGGAACAAATACCTATAGTTAGAGAATTCGCGGATGTATTTCCGAATGAACTGTCGGGTCTTCCACCAGATAGGGAGACCGAGTTTGTAATAGACATTATGCCAAGAGCGGCACCAGTTTCCAGGGCATCGTATCGTATGGCGCCAGTGGAGATGAAGGAGTTGATGGTGCAGTTACAAGAACTGTTAGACAGAAAGTACATACAACTGAGTGTTTCACCATGGGGAGCACCGATACTGTTTGTCTAAAAGAAGGACGGATTGTTGAGACTTTGTATTGACTACAGAGAGTTGAACAAGTGACGATAAAGAATAAATACACATTGCCCAGGATCAATGATCTCTTTGATCAGTTAAAAGGGCCTAAGTATTTTTCTAAAATAGATTTAAGAACAGGGTATCACCAGTTGAAGGTTAGGAAGGAGGATGTACCAAAGACAACATTCAAGACTCATTATGGTTATTTGATGTCATTTGGGTTAACTAATGCACCAGCTGTATTTATGGATATGATGAACAGAGTGTTCAAACAATGTTTGGACAAGTTCGTCGTAGTGTTTATTGATGATATTCTAGTCTATTCTAAGATGCTAGAAGATCATGCTGAACACCTAAGAATAGTGTTGGAGACACTAAGGAAGGAGAGGTTGTATGTAAAGTTCACAAAGTGTGAATTTTGGTTGGAAAAGTTACAGTTTTTAGGTCATGTCAATAACCATGAAGGGATTTCGGTAGATCCAGCGAAGGTGGAAGCCGTGTTGAATTGGGAACAATCGAGAACGCCGACAGAGGTGCGGAGTTTCTTAGGGTTAGCGGGATACTATATGAGATTCATCCAGGATTTTTTGAAGATAGCTACTCCATTGACTAATTTGACAAGGAAAATGGTGAAATACGTGTGGACTGATAAATGCGAGGACAATTTTCAAGAACTGAAGAAGAGGTTGAATGAAGCACCTGTTTTGTCATTACCCGAGGACATAGGAAATTTCATAGTTTATAGCGATTCTTCGCATAGAAGACTTGGTTGCATGCTCATGCAGCATGACAAGGTCATTGCGTATGCATCAAGGCAGTTGAAGGATTATGAGAAAGTTTACCCTACTCATGATCTGGAACTGGCAGCAGTAGTTTTTTCTTTAAAGATATGGAGACATTATCTTTACAGAGAGAAATGTGAGATATATACGGACCATAAGAGTCTAAAATATATCTTCACATAGAAGGAATGAATATGAGACAGAGGAGATGGCTGAAGTTGATAAAGGATTACGACTGTGAAATCCTGTATCACCCTGGAAAAGCTAATGTAGTTGTCGATGCCTTAAGTAGGAAGGGTCGGGAGAAGTTATCTATGTTAATGGCTCAAAGCGGGTTAATAACAAAGATGGCTAGGATGGAAATAAGTGAAGTTGCCAAGAGAATCGAGCGGATATCTTGTTTGTGGCAGATTGAATCTACCATTGTAGAAAGAGTCGAGGAGGTGCAAACTCAAAATTGATGAGTGTGGCCAAGGGTAAATGAAATTGACATTAACCAATGAAAAAGATATTAAATATAGTCTTGATAACGAGGGGTTATTAAGATTTAAAGGAAGAATTTGGGTTCTGAATGAGATGGAATTAAAGGAACAGGTATTATAAGAGGCTCATAGTTTGAGGTTCTCGATTCATCCTGGTAGTACTAAGATGTATCAAGACCTTCGACAGAGTTTTTTGTGGCTAAACATGAAGAGAGAAATAGCCGAGTATGTGAGTAAGTGCCTAACTTGTCAGAAAGTTAAGGCTGAACATCAACGACCAAGTGGCTTGTTATAGTCATTGGAGATTCCGAAATGGAAGTGGGAGCATATCACGATAGACTTTGTGGTGGGACTTCCGACTACAACGAAATGGTATGATTTGATTTGGGTAATAGTGGACTAGTTGACGAAGTCGGCTCACTTTTTGCCAATTAGGATCAAGTATAACTTGGATCATTTAGCTAAACTTTATGCTAAGAAAATAATTTCCAGATATGGAGTACCAGTATCTATTGTGTCAGATCGTGATCCACGATTCACATCGAACTTTTGAGGAGTCTACAGGAGCAATTGGGAATGTAGTTGAAGCTGAGTACGACGTATCATCCACAAACTGATGGACAGAGCGAGAGAACAATTCAGAAGTTAGAAGATATGTTAAGATCTTGCGTCATGGATTTCAAGGGTAGTTGGGATGATCATCTACAATTAGTAGAGTTTGCGTATAACAATAGTTATCATGCAAGCATAGGTATGCCGCCTTACGAAGCTTTGTATGGAAGAAAGTGTAGAACACCATTGTGTTGGGATGAAGTGGGAGAACTTATTTGAATGCTAGGGGCGAGAATTGGTGCGTGAAAGCGTGGGATATAGTGAAAGGTTATCTGAATCGTCTCATAGTAGCTCAAGACAGACAGAAGAAGTATGCGGACTCGCATTGAGAAAATAGTGAGTTTGAAGTAGGCTCTTACGTGTTTCTAAAGGTATCTCCCTGGAAAGGAAAGATACGCTTTGGAAAGAAGGGAAAGTTAAGTCCAAGGTTTATAGGACCTTTTGAAGTGTTAAAACGGGCATGTGAGGTAGCTTATATGATAGCATTACCTCCAGACTTAGAACAAATACATAATGTGTTTCACATATCTGTGTTACGTCCTTATAAGCCGGATTATAAACACGTAATAGAGTATGAGCCTATTCATATCGAGAAGGATTTAACGTACGAAGAGATGCCGATTCAAATTATGGATAGAAAAGAGAAAGTTCTGCGGAAGAAAGTCATATCTTCCGTGAAGGTGTTATGGAGGAACCACGATGTAGAAGAAGCAACGTGGGAATTGGAAGAAAAGATAAGGAAGGATTACCCTCAATTGTTTGTATAATGTGAGATGAGATTCTGGGGACATAATCTTTATAAGGGGGGAAGAATGTAACGACCGAGAAATTCGGATTCTTTGTAAAATAAATTTATTTAATAAAATAATGAATAAAATTATATTATTTGTTATTATTGCATGTTAGTAAGATGAATGTCGTTCTATAACCTAGAAACGTCAGAATGTCATAGTTGTGACGCCCCAAAAATAGGTATACATCACCCATCTTGAGACACCAAATACATAGTACAAAATTCAAAAACAACTTAATTATACAACAGTCGTGTAAAATACGATAAAACATAATATAAGAATTTTAATAAGAATATTGTCATCTAGACAATATCCACACTCAATGGAGTCCTCATTACATATATTGTCACACTATTTAACGAGAATAGTGAGGACTACTAATCTTATCATCATGGGCCGAGTCACTCCGGTTCCCATTAGTCCATTTATGTTCTCATTTCACGAAGAAAACGGTGAAAGAAAAAGGTGAGCTCAACTAGCCCGATAAGAAATATTATGACTAAGATAATGCGAAAAAAATTATCATTAGTCTTCAACAATGTTAAGCGATAAAAATAATAGACATCAAGTTTAAGTGCAACGGAATAAGCAATCCATTAGAAGAGTCAAATGCAAGCATGATATCTACTATCTTACATGATTTAAAATGTTTTTGTCAACTTTTATCCTTTGAGACTCGACTTAATAAATAAACGGATCATCGAGTCATCCCACGCTTCACGGGCCAAGGATATTCATTAAATCATCAATGGTCATGACTATCTTACCAATAATCTATGGTCATAATCATAACAAAAACTTTCCATCAATGCACTTTCACAAGACTCTTGAGGACTTTTACCACATCATTTATAACATTACAGTCATTATTATCTTAGAATAATCACTGGTCATAATCATACCAAGTCCATCTATGCACGTAAGCCAAAGATGACTTTCATCTCCATATAAGCATGAGGATGATGACAATGACATAATAATTCAATAAAACAAGTTCAAGAATAAATTTTAAAGATTTATAAGTTAATTTATCTTGAAATCAATTACGTCAAATTATCGACATGAATCTTTTGCTTTGTGGAGTAAAAATTCAAGAATGCTCAAAAGAATATTTACATGAAAAGATCTGGGATAAAGCGCAAATATCCAGGATATTCTACTAATTTCATGGAGTATAGAAGCCAAAACTTTAACCAAATGAGTATCATAGAATATATGAAACTGCAAATGGATTTTCACCCGCCATGCGGTAATCCACGTAGACAGATCATTTCCACAATTTAATAAGGAATGAATACGAATGATCATTCACCATGCATGTGATAATCCACATATACAGGTTATTCCAACGGAATAATAAAGAATGGAACCAGGTCATGCATAATCCGCACAGACAGGATATTCCAACAGAATAATAAAGAATAGAATAACAGAAGAATTCACCATGCATGTGATAGACCACACTGATAGGTTATTCCAACATAATAATAAAGAATGGAACCAAGTATAGCGTAATCAGCACATACATGATAATTAACTAGAATAATAAAGAATGGAATAACAAAGAATTCACCATGCATGCGATAGATCGCACAGACAGGTTATTCCAACAGAATAATAAATAGTGGAACCAAGTCATGTGTAATACGCATAGACAAGATATTCCAACAGAATAATAAAGAATGGAATAACAAAAGAATTCACCATGCATACGATAGACCGCACAGACAGGTTATTCCAACAGAATAATAAAGAATGGAACCAGGTTTAGCGTAATCACTTGCGAACGAGGATATTCCAACGAGAATAATAAAGAATAGAATAACAAAGAATTCACCATGCATGCGATAGAAGCTATTGCAGACGGAGTTATTCCAACGAGAATAATAAATAATGGAACTAGGTCTAAGCGTAATCATTATGAGCGAGGATATTCCAATGAGAATAATAAAGAATGGAATAACAGAATAATTTCACTATGTATGCGGTACTTCGCATAGACAGGTTATTCTAACATAATAATAAATAGTGGAACCAGGTCATGCATAATACACACAGACAGTTTATTCCAACAGAATAATAAAGAATGGAATAACAGAACAATTTCACCATGTATGCGGTAATTCGCATAGACAAGTTATTCCAACATAATAATAAAGAATGGAATAACAGAAGAATTTCACCATGATGCGGTACTTCGCATAGACAGGTTATTCTAACATAATAATAAAGAATGGAATAACAAAAGCTCTCTTCATGAATACGAAAGAAATAAAACCCCTTACATTAGAAAGAAATTGGATACTGGAGTAAAGAGGTGGCAGACTTCTCTTCTTCTTTCTCTCTATAATTTCTCTCTAGAATAATTGCTCTATAGCTTTAGTGAATTAGTGAGAAATGAAAGAAGAATGAGCTTCTATTTATAAGAAAATATAGTTTCGATAATTGTACGTTTTGGGGCTCAAAATATTACAGTACAATACCTCCAACTTTTCTTTTATTTTTAATTTAGTCCTGCAAATATTATCAAACTTGCAACACCTCCCCTAATAGTAAATAATGTGAATCAATAGTTCAATCATGTGAATCAATAGTTATAATCATGTGAAAATATGAATTACAGTATAGTACCTCCATCTATACCTCCATTTTTAACATAGTCATGCAAGTATTATCAATTTTGCACCAACTCCCCTAATAGTACAAGAATGTGAATCAATAGTACACACATGTGAACAAATAGTTATAATTATGTGAATTAATAGCAATTAATTGCTCATTTATCCGAATAATTACCCAATTTATCAATATAACCCCCAGACGTCAATTATCATCGGAATAGATGTCGATTTCCACTAACACTAATAATCCCAACACAATGGAATTATCAAATTCATCTTTAATCAACATGAACTTATTCATCATTAATATTATAACTCACAATATATAACAACTAGGTCGTTCCCAGGAAAGAAGGGACTTTCCGATAAGGATTTCTCCCCATTGGCGCGCAATTAGATGACCAAACCTCTCCTTAACAGAACTTCTAGACATTATAAATATTGCAATTTAATAATATGAATAAATTTGTCATCTCAATTATTGATTTAATAATATATAAAATATTATGTAGATGATCTTTGTGACAAGAATCGAATCAATAATATGAGAGATATGATGCAGCAATTATCTTGTATGTGATAATTGAGTATAAGCGAGTGACTTCTCACGTAAGCATCGATAATCAATACCGTGTGCTTCTTATGCAACCACACATATTACTTGTACTTTTACTACGGGTAGTTCAACAGTTTTAACGGTAACACTTTCAATAGTTATTTTTAATAAAAGATAACTACGTCGTTTTTCTTATTACGACAATACTTAGTTAATAGGGGTCCACTGATGATTGTGATGTCGTCTGAATATTCCTGTTAAAACAAATATTCCCCGACCAATTGAATATTATATAACCAATTGCATACTTTGCAAAATTTGTAAATATTACCCACAACTATAACAGTATATCAAATCCACACCATAATATTCAAAAAAAATATTTCGAGAAATTTAAATCTTTATTCATAAAATTTGGGGTCTCACAATCTCCCATCCTTATGAAATTTCGCCCTCGAAATTTACGTACATACCAGGTATGCCGAAGAGGTGAGGATACCTTGACTTTATTTCATATTCCAACTCTTGAGGTATAACCTTTGAGTATTGAATACGATCCTTCTTATCCAAGATTTTAACACGTATCTCCTCATACGTTAAATCTTCTGCTATCTCGTCTAGTTCTAATTTAATAACGTGGTTTGGGTCATCCACATATTTACGTAACATCGATACGTGAAAAATGTTATGAACACGCGACATACTTGGCGGTAAAATGAGTCTATAGGCCACAGTTCCTACTCCATCGAGGATTTTAAATGGGCCAATTAAATCGAGGGTTGAGATAACGCCTTCTTGAACTTTCTTCTTCACATTCATCAGATTCGGGGGTGTATCTTGAGTGGCTTTAACTTTATCGATTAAAGTCGATTCTACTCGTATATTTGATATCACCACGTGGGTCCTTAGAGTCTTTAACTCTATCTTCATCATTTGTAACTTATACGAAATGGGTTTTTGTGTTAACAACATCGCACTCGTAAACGCATACGATCTTCTACTCAACGCGTCAACTATTACGTTCTCTCTTCCACAATGATATTGAATGGTATGATCGTAATCTTCAATAGCTCGAGCCAACGTCTTTGGCGCATGTTACGTTCATTTTAGTTGAAGAAATATTTGAGGGTTTTAGAAATGGTTTTTGTACTGGGGTCAGTACAAAATTCGATTTCACGCTCCGGGGTAGGCCAAGAAGTCTTCAGAAATACGTCAAGAAATTTATTAACGATAGAAATATCATTCAAAACTGTGACCCTCCTCCAAGACTTGGATATCACGTCATATTGATACTTATCAACTTGCCACCGTCATTCACAGCGTCCCCTACGGAAAGTTCGGCTTCGGTGCATTCCACACAAGGAAGTTACCAGCGAAAGGCTCGGGGCTCTTTACTTATGTCTTGATATAACAGTGATTAACTTTAGTAGTTTGGTTTCTTGAATTCACATAACAGGTTGGTTAGGAATATGAAAGCTAACAACCTTACAAAAATAATCGATTTTAGCATGATGAGTAGTTAACCAATCAATCCCTAAAATCACATCAAATGCAAGTATTTTCAAAGAATAAGATCGACAAGTAACATGAAAATGTCAATTTGAATTAAACAAGATTTATAAAATAGTGGAGGTAACGAATGTTTCTCCTAACAGAGTTTCAACAGATAAAAGAGCCATGTTCAAACATTGAACACCACTAGGTGAAATAAAAGAGTGGGTAGAACCCAATTATCGAATAAGGTATAGACTTGCATGAGAGTTTATGATTAACTTACCCGTGATAACTTCATTCGGGTTCCTCGATAAACGATCTCACTTAAACTACCGAGTTTGACTTGTCTGGGACATCCTTTGGCGTCACCATCCTAGTTGGACTTAAATTTGCTATAGAGTACATTCCACCCTTAATTGCTTCGCCACATTCCTGATCCATGATTCGAATCATTACTCTCCGATCCATATCGAATTGAGGTTGACCATTCTGCACCGGGTAATTCCGAATTCGATGTTGGATTCTCCCAATTGCTGTCCAAAAAGTGAAATCTATCTCATCTATTTTGGCCTTATTAGATCGGACGTCTTTTTCTACAACATCAACGCGTCGTGCGGCTTTTACCCATGCATCATCTATTCTCATTCATTCATTTGCTTCTTCTTTCATCAAAACCTTGATCATAGCATTCTCATATTCTAGCTCTAATATCTTATACTCTGCGAAAAGTGTACATTCAAGCATCGCATTGTCGAGTAACATAATTTTGAATTATTTGCATCCCTTTGCTCCCACGACCTTTCTTGGTTCTTGACTGCTCTTCTAACTCATGAATACGATTTTGTAATTCTAAATTTTGATCATAAAATTCTTCTAATAAATTCTCCTCAGGTTCCTCTTCGTCATCTTCTTCCTCACTCTCAGCTGCTACCTCTACGACTAGCTCGGGTGCAGCTATTAGTTCTCCACTCACCACATAGATATCTCTAATTTCTTCTTCTTCTGACATCACATTAACCTGGTTGGTGATTAAAGGGGTCTCAATGATCTCATGTGCTTCATTGCTGATCTCAACATTTTCAGATGCCATTTTCAAACACTGCCATAACAAAAGGGTTAATTAACATATCACATATTATCCCTATACTCACGGTGACGACCAATTAAATACCAAATAAATTTAGGTAGGTCATACTAGCGAAGAAATTCCCGTCTCTCCCCTCCTAGTTCTTGTCTCACATCTCGGCCGGGGATCATATCCCTAAGATTTGATACCAATTTGTGACACCCCAAAATAGGTATACATCACCCATCTTGAGTGCCAAATACATGGTACAAAATTCAAATACAACTTAATTATACAACGATCGTAAAAAATCGACAAAAAATAATCTAAGAGTTTTAATAAGAATATTGTCATCTAGACAATATCCACACTCAATGGAGTCCTCATTACATTTATTGCCACACTATTTAAAAGAATAGTGAGGACTACTAATGCTATCATTTGGACCGTCACTCCATTCCCCGACTAGTCCATTTACGTTCTCATTTCTGAAAAAGCAGGTGAAAGAAAGGGTGAGCTCAACTATCGATGAAATAATATGACTAAGATAATGCAGAATAAATTATCATTAGTCTTCAACAATGTTAAACTGATAAAATACAATAGACATCAAGTTTAAATGCGTGAATAAGCAATCCATTAGAAGAGTCAAATAGAGCATGATATCTACTATCTTCTATGATTTAAAATGTTTTAAATCGACTTTTATCATTTGAGACTCGACTTAATAAATAAACCACATCATCGAGTTATCCACACTTTTCACTACTGCCAAGGATATTCATTAAATCATCAATGGTCATGACTATACCGAATAATCTCTCGGTCATAATCATACCAAAAGCATCCATCAATGCACTTCTGAACTCACGAGGGACTTTTACCACATCATTTATAACATTACGAGTCATGATTATACCAAATAATCTCGGTCATAATCATACCAAGTCCATCTATGCACGTAAGTCAAAGATGACTTTCATCACAATATAAGCATGAGATGATGACAATGACATAATAATTCAATAAAACAAGTTCAAGAATAAATTTTAAAGATTTATAAGTTAATTTATCTTGAAATCAATTACGTCAAATTGTCGACATGATCTTTGCTTTGTGGAGTAAAATTCAAGAATGTTCGGAAGGATATTTCCATGAAAAGATCTTTAGGATGAAGCGCCAAATATCCGAGGATATTCAACTAATTTCATGGAGTATAGAAGCCAAAACTTTAACCAAATGAGTATCATAGAATATATGAAACTGCAAATGGATTTTCACCCGCCATGCGGTAATCCACGTAAATAGATCATTTCCACAATTTAATAAGGAATGAATACGAAGGATCATTCACCATGCATGTGATAATCACCATAGACAGGTTATTCCAATAGAATAATAAAGAATGGAACTAGGTAAATGCGTAATCCAGTCACATGCATGTGGGATATTCAAATGAAATAATAAAGAATAAAATAATGAAGAATTCACCATGATGAAATAGATCATCGGCGAATAAAGTTATTCAACGAGAATAATAAAGAATGGAACCGATGTCCGGCGTAATCCGCATACGAGATAATAAAGATAAACGATGGATATTCCAACAAAATAATAAAGAATGGAATAACCCCAACTTATTATTTAATGAAATTAAATTTCCTCTATTTATTATCTTGAAATAGTAAGGGTTGATTTGATTAATGTGGTAAGTTATGGGTAAAATCTTGATTATTTCAAACAAGCAAGTGGTTTTAAAATATTCATTGTTGACGGGGAATATTAGTTTTGGTGGTGGAATATTTTTTCTTTGTCGGGAATATTAAATGCGGTGGTAGCGACCTTATGTGGGCCCATATGAGCGATTGGATGAAGAAAGCAGCAAGAATAAGTTGGTTATAAATAGCAGGCGTAGTTATTCACAAGATTATCTTGTTGGAATACCGGATGGTTAAAACACGTTAGCACGATGCGGTATTACACCAATTATTGATTCTTACGTGAAGGCACTACTCGATAATTATTATGATAATTCTTGTTCGATATTTTATTTTATTGATTCGATAATTCTTTGCGTTGATATTTTATATTCTTTGTTGTTTTAATAATTGTCATTGCTGCGATATTTTTCTATTATCGAGACAATAATTCATATTATCTGAATAATATTATTAGATAACATTATTGGCAATGTCTAGAAAGTTACATCTAAGGAGAGGTTTGGTCATCTAATTACTTGCGCCGATGAGAGAGATCCTTATTGGAAAGCCCCTCTTTCTTGAGGCTGCACGGTTATCGATAATGTGATTACATAATATTATTTGTGAATAATTAATTATTGATTTATATGATGAGAAAAATATTGATTTTATGTGGATATAGATGGAGAAAATTTTTAATGTGACAATTGTTGAAAATTAATATTTTATCTTTTTTGATAAAATAATTCATTTAAATATATTATTTTAATAATATATTAATGGTGATATTTTACAATGAATGTGGGATATATGAGTATATGAGGAGGAAGAGTATTTTGTGGCATTAAATGATTAACACATGTTTTGTGTGTCGGTGAGACCCCAATTCTTGCCAGAAATTTGATTATAGCTTGTAAAATCGTCTTGGTTTGTGGATTTGGTCAATTTACATTTTGGAATTTGGAAAAACTTTCTTACGCAAAGTTGTAGAGAATGAAATTTCCTATGGAAAGGACATGTGGTTTGAATTTTTTACGATAAAGAGCTATTTATTATGAATTATTGAAGTTAGTAGTTAAAAATAATTGATTTTTGAAGTTTTAATTATTTTTATTACAAAAGCGTTTTTTTTTTTTGGTTGGGCTTGCATTAAACATGTGCAAGGTGGTGAATTGATTCAAGAAATTGGGCTTGACAATTTTGTAAATATAATAATATTATATTAAATTTTACGCTTTGGTGTTACTAAGCATTTTCTATAAATAGGGTCTTGGGTTAGAATTGAAAATCACACTAGAAATTGAAATCTTCTCTCTCTTTCTCTCTCGATATATTGGCGTATTCTTGTGAGTATTTTAATACTTTGAGTGTTGCTATCTGGTGCAAGTTCAAGTCATAGCCTATATCAGGTGTTTTATTTAAAGTCTTATCTTTCGAGGTAAGGGATGTTATTTTTTTTAAATGATATTATTTCTTCAATATCATTATGCCAAAATATTGGTTTGAACTTTTAATCAAATTTGGAACTTTTTGTGTGGGGGTTACTATTCACGTTATACGGCCTTTATTCACGTATCTGACCTTATTCACGAATCTGACCTTATTCATGAAAAATGAAATTTTTCCTTTTTTGTCCAAAATATCTATTATGGATACTAGCTTTGATTGTATCCATGTTTTGATCATTCTTGAATTTTACTTCACTATGATTATTTATGAGGTATTTTTGGACATGGAAATAAATTTAAAATCTGAATCCTTGATATTTATTCTTTTGTTTCCTTTGGATTCGTTTCCTTTAAAATATTTTTCATCATCCTCGGTCCTAAATGATGATATTATTGAATATCTTTGGCTTTGTAGTGCAAAGATAAATGATTTTATAATGAATATCTTTGGCCGTAGTGCAAAGATGAGCAGTGTTGAGATGAACATGATGGTGATGAATATCTTTGGCACATAGTGCAAAGATGAATATTTGATTCAAGATGTGCATATTGATTGATGTTCTGAGGATAAAATATTGATGATGGACTTTTAAATTCATAGATTATAGTAGATTTCATTCTCTACGTAACTCTTCTATGAATTATTATTTCCTCTGCGAATATTGATCTGAAACTTGTTGTCTATTGTATTTTATCAGATTTTTCCCTGTTGAAGACTAACGATAATTTGTTACTATATTATCTTAGTCATAATATTCTTTCTTTGGGCTAGTTGAGCTCACCCTTTTCCTTTTTGTTCCATTTTTCTTCTCGGGAGGCGAGAATGTAGCGAGTCTTAGTCGAGAGTGTGGAATGATGGTTCTAGGAAGTTGTTTTAGTAGTCCTCACCATTTTTGTAAAATAATGTATCAATAATTGTAATGAGGACTTAGTTGGGTATGGATATTATCTAGATGACAATATTTGTATTTAAACTCACAGATTTATATGTTGTATTAATAAAGTTGTAGTTGTTTACATACCATGTTATTGTGACTCGGAATGGGTGATGTATACCTATTTTGGGGGCGTCACGGTTAATATCGAGCTTAGGGATATGATCTCTGGCGGAGATCGGGGAATAGAACTAGGAGGAGAGGCAGGTAAATCCTTATTTAGTGTGTCTACTAAGCTTATTTGTTAGTTGGTCGATATATAGGGATATTATGTGATATGTTGATTTCTTTAATTAACCCTTGTTTTATGGCGATGTTGAGAATGTCGTGAGAATGTTAACGATGGAGTAAATGAGACCATGGAGGCCTTTGTACTCACTGATGAGGGAGAAACGTCGGCGGTGACAATGTTCCTCCTGTGAACAACATATGAAGCGAGATGATGAGCAGCGGGATGTTTAGAAGTTTTTGCGATTCATGCAAAATCGAACGAGGAGACTTCGTGCACAAAATACAATGGAAATGATAACAATGCATACGATTTGTCACGACCAAGCGATTCGAAGTTGGGACCACGAGTGCAGGAAAGCGGATCCGATTAAAGAAGCGAGGCGTGGGTCAAACAAATTACCAAGATATTCGATGTCTTGGGATGCGGAAAAGAACAAAGGTTCCATTATTTACTTTTATGTTCCATAATGAGGCGATTCTTGGTGGGAATCGTGAAGCGTACCCATCCGGTACTTTCGGCGTATGTCTTGGGAGATGCGTTTGAAAAGCTGTTCAATGACAAGTACTTTCACGAAAGTATTAATCATATGAAGGAAGTGGAGTTTATTAGACTAGAACAAAATAACATGGCGGTGTCCCGATCTGAGGCAAAGTTTGCGAGTTGTCGGTTTTGCACCTCATTTGGTGGAGAATGAGGAGCGTATGGCGGGATGTTTACGAGAGGTTTGAAACTTGGCATACGTCGATATCTCATTTCTCATAAATTTTCTCTCTTTAGGATTTTGTCAGCGAGGGCTCGATTATTAGGCGAGATAGCGAGTCACGTTCAATGGGGACCATAACCGAGGATCATCTTCTGGAGATAGCGATCAGCGAATATAACGATAACCGGTAGAGAAAGAAAAGGCGGACAAAAATGGTAACCACTCTGGTGGTAGTCATAGCCATGAGAATAGAAGAAGCGAGTCGGGAGGAGATTTTAAAGAGGAGATTTAACAATGACCATGTGAAGGCGTCGACACCGACATGCAAGCTGGTTCTAAGGGAGGAGAAGCGACCACCGGTCATATATCTATAAATCTGGGAAAGAGGGACATATCGGTCCAAAGCTGCCCTGACAGTTCAAGGTATGTTATAATTGTGGAAAGGAAGGACATATAAACAAGATTATGCGATATAGCGAAACCAAGTCCGGGGGATGGTGACTCAAAAGGCATCCCGAAAAAGTCAAAAGTCAGCGGTTCTGGAAGAAGCGTTTATCGTGGTTTGGTCAAAATCGAGGAACCCAAAGCGAGGTGATCACGGGTAAGCTAATCATTAATTCTTGCGAAGTTTATACCTTACTTGATCTGGGTGCTACCCATTCATTTATCTCTCTGCTTGTGCTCAGCGTTTAAACTTGACTCAGGAGAAATTAGACTTTGATTTATCTGTGGAGACTCAGTTTAGAGAAAACTTTCATCACATCCACTTTTTATAAATCTTGTTTGATTCAAGTTGGCACCATCACCTTACTGTTGACCTTATCTCTTTAAAGATACTTGCTTTTGATGTGATTTTAGGGATTGATTGGTTAACTACTCATCATGCCAAAATTGATTATTTTAAATAAGGTTGTTAGTTTTCATATTCTAACCAACTTTGTTATGCAATTCAAACAACTAAGCCACTAAAATCAATCATTGTCATATCAAGTCATAAAAGCTATTCGTTTATTGAAAAATGCGATGTCAAGCTTTCTTAGCCCATGTTATGGATTTGAATAAAGACACGTCGATTTGAATAATATTCTGTTGTTATTGATTTTCTGATGTATTTCTGAAGAACTTCGGTCTACTACCCCGAGCGTGAAGTTGAATTCTTTATTGATCTTGAACTTTGGTACAAAGCCCATTTCTAAAACCCCATATCGAATGGCTCTATTGAACTTGAGGAGTTAAAGGTCCAACTACGAGGAGTTGTTGGACATCGGTTTCATTAGTCTAGTACATCTCCTTGGGGTGCTCTGTTTTTTATTTGTAAAGAAGAAAAGGCGGGAGTATCGCGACTTTATATTGACTATCGGGGAATTGAACCATGTCACCATCAAGAATAGGTATCCACTTACCTCGTATTGATGACTGTTTGACCGAGTTACAAGGAGCACAATTCTTTTCAAAGATCGATCTTAGTTACGGATATCATCGGTTGAAGATTAGGCGAGGATATTCAAAACTACCTTGAACTTCGATGCGGGCATTATGAATTCTTAGTCATGTCTTTTGGATTGACTAATGCTCCTGCGGCTTTCATGGATATGATGAGCCAGTATTCAAGGACTATTTGGATCGGTTCGTTGTTGTCTTTATTGATGACATTCTCATATATTCCAAAAGCCGTGAAGATCATGAGCACCATTTGAAGTTGGTACTCCAAAGGCTTATTGAAAACAAGCTATATGCCAAGTTGAAGAAATCGAGAGTTACGGCTTGAGGAAGTAGCATTCCTTGGGCATGTGGTGTCTAAACATGGAGTATCTGTCGACCCGGCGAAGATTGAAACAATCTGAAGTTGGGAGAAACCTAAGTCGGTGGCCAAAATCACGTAACTTTACGGGCTGGTTGGTTATTATCGGAGATTAAGTGGAAGGTTTTCTCGAATCGCTACTCCATTAACTTCGGCTAACTTCGAAGGATACAAAATTAGTTTGGAGCGAGGAATGCGAGAAGAGTTTCCAAGAACTTAAGAGGAGACTTATTTGGCTTTTGTTCTAACAATACCATCTGGTTCGGATGGATTTATTATCTCTGACGATGCTTGAGCGAAAGGTTAGGATGTGTTCTCATGCAGCGTGGGAAAGTCATAGCCTATGCCTCGCGACAACAAAAGAATATGAGAGGAATTATCCTACTCATGATCTAGAGTTAGCGGCGATCGTCTTCGCGCTAAAGATGCTGGAGGCCTTATCTATATGGGGGAGAGAAAGTGGAGATATATTGATACCATAAAAAGCCTCAAATATTTCTTCACTCAAAAGGAACTCAACATGCGGCAGCGACGTTGGCTCGAGTTGTTGAAGATTACGACCACACTATTCAATACCATCTGGAAAAGCGAGCGTGGTAGTAGGCGCGTTGAGTAGAAGATCATATCATGCGAGGAGCGAGTGCGATGATGTCAAGTATATGCATAGAAACCACTTTAATAGAAAAAGTTAAGGTTGCTCGAGCCACTGACACGGAGGCGATCGTATGAAGAAGAAAGTACAAGAAGGTGCTTTATTAGGAGCGAGAATCGATGAAGAAGGAATACTTGAGTCCACTCCGGACTTTGTGTTCTAACGACTACGATTTGAAGTACAAGATTATGATGGAGCACACAATACACCATTTGCGATCCATCTGGAAGTACCAAAATGTATCGTGATCTTGACATACATTTTGGTGGAACAATATGAAGAGAGAGAGTTGCAAAGTTTATCTCGGCGTGTTTAACTTGTCGGCGTGTAAAGGCGGAGCATCAAGTACCTAAGGGTCCATTGCAACCACTTGAGATTACGAAATGGAAGTGGGAACACATTACCATGGATTTTGTTCTGGGGTCTTCCTACGGTTTCTCAAGGCATCGATGCTATTTGGGTTATTGTTGATAGATTAACCAAGTCTGCTCATTTCTTCACCGTCTGAAGACTTATTCCTTGAGCGTCTTGCTTTCGTATGTATGTAAATGAGATTGTGAGATTGCATGGCATGCCGTATCCATAGTTTGGATCGTGACCCAAGATTTACTTCAAGATTTTGGGTTAGCTTGCAAAAAAGCTATGAGCGCAGTTCTGATTTAGTTGACATACCATCCTCAAATGGGACGGACAATCGAGAGGACTATTCAAACTCTTGAAGATTTATTAAGACTACGTGTCCTGAACTTCAAAGGGAGTTAGGATAAGTATTTACCATTGGTGGAATTCTCCTATAACAACGATTATCGAGACAAGCATTGGTGTGGCCCCATTTGAAGCATTGTATGGATGAAAGTGTAAGCTCTCCGTATGTTGGGACGAGGTGGGTGAAGCAACATTGTTGGGACCCGAGTTGAGTGCGTATGACTACGGAAAAGATCCAAATGATTGACAAGCGTATACAAGCGGCACAAGATCGACAAAAGAGTTATCACGGATCTTCATCGAAAGGGCGTGGAATTTAGTATTGGGGATCATGTATTGTTGCGTGTTGCCCCATGGAAGGAGTTACAAGATTAGGGAAGAGAAAAGCTCAATCCACGATTTATTGGTCCATTTCAAATTCTTGGCCAATGGTAGGTAATGTAGCCTATAGACTCGCGTTACCTCAAAGTATGTCTCGTGTTCATAATGTGTTTCACATATACATACTTAAATAAATATGTGAAAGACCGAACCACGTTATTGAGTTAGAACCAGATGAGATAGCCAGAAGACTTAACGTCTGAAGAAGAGGTACTGTCGAAGATCTTGGATAGGAAGGAGCATGTCCTACGCACAAAGGTCATACCACAAGTTAAAGTTTTGTGGAGGAACCGTCTTTATAGAGGAAATGACACAGGGAGTTGGAAAGCGAAAATGAAAGCGAGGTATCCTCACCTTTTGAAACACCAGTCGTACGTCAATTTAGAGGATGAAATTTCATAAGGAGGGAGGTTGTAAGACCCCACTTATTATTTAATGAAATTAAATTTCCTCTATTTATTATCTTGAAATAGTAAGGGTTGATTTGATTAATGTGGTAAGTTATGGGTAAAATCTTGTGATTATTTCAAACACAGCAAGTGGTTTTAAAATATTCATTGTTGACGGGGAATATTAGTTTGGTGGTGGAATATTTTTTCTTTGTCGGGAATATTAAATGCGACAATAGCGACCTTGTGTGGGCCCATAGCGAGAAAGCGATTGGATGAAGAAAGCAGCGAGAATAAGTTGGTTATAAATAGCGGCGTGGTTATTCTGAGATTATCTTGTTGGAATACCGGTGGTTAAAACACGATAGCACGGTATTACACCAATTATTGATTCTTACGTGAAGAAGCCTTTACTCGATAATTGTTATGATAATTCTTTATTGATATTTTATTTTATTGATTCAATAATTCTTTGCGTTGATATTTTATATTCTTTGTTGTTTTAATAATTGTCATTTACACGATATTTTCTATTATCGGACAATAATTCATATTATCTGAATAATATTATTAGATAACATTATTGGCAATGTCTAGAAAGTTACATCTAAGGAGAGGTTTGGTCATCTAATTTGCTTGCGCCCGATGAGGAGAGATCCTTATTGGAAAGCCCCTCTTTCACAGGAGCTACACGGTTGTCGATAATGTGATTACATAATATTATTTGTGAATAATTAATTATTGATTTATATGATGAGGAAAATATTGATTTTATGCGGATATAGATGGAGAAAATTTTTTAATGTGATGAATTGTTGAAAATTAATATTTTATCTTTTTACGATAAAATAATTCATTTAAATATATTATTTTAATAATATATTAATGGTGATATTTTACAATGAATGTGGGATATATGAGTATATGAGGAGGAAGAGTATTTTGTGGCATTAAATGATTAACACATGTTTTGTGTGTCGGTGAGACCCAATTCTTGACCAAAAATTTGATTATAGCTTGTAAAATCGCTTGGTTTGTGGATTTGGTCAATTTACATTTGGAATTTGGAAAAACTTTCTTACGCAAAGTTGTAGAGAATGAAATTTCCTATGGAAAGGACATGTGGTTTGAATTTTTACGATAAAAGAGCTATTTATTATGAATTATTGAAGTTAAAGTAGTTAAAATAATTGATTTTTGAAAGTTTTAATTATTTTTATTACAAAAACATTTTTTTTTTGCTTGGTGGGCTGCATTAAACATGTGCAAGGTGGTTCAATTGATTCAAGAGGTGGGCTTGACAATTTTGTAAATATAATAATATTATATTAAATTTTACTTTTTGGTGTTACTAAGCATTTTCTATAAATAGGGTGCTTAGGTTAGAATTGAAAATCACACGAAAAGCGAAATCTTCTCTCTCTTTCTCTCTCGATATATTGGCGTATTCTTGTGAGTATTTTAATACTTTGAGTGTTGCTTATCTGGTGCAAGTTCAAGTCATAGCCTATATCCAGGTGTTTTTTTAGAAATCTTATCTTTTAGAGGTAAGGGATGTTATTTTTTTTTTAAATGATATTATTTTCTTCAATATCATTATCTTAGAAATATTGGTTTGAACTTTTAATCAAATTTGGAACTTTTTGTGTCGGGAGTTCTATTCACGTATCTGGCCTTTATTCACGTATCGACACTATTCACGAATAAAAAATGAAAAATTAAATTTTTTCCTTTTGGTCCAAAATATCTATTATGGATACTAGCTTTGATTGTATCCATGTTTTGATCATTCTTGAATTTTACTTCACTATGATTATTTATGAGGTATTTTTGGACATGAAATAGGCTGAAATCTGAATCCTTGATATTTATTCTTTTGTTTCCTTTGGATTCGTTTCCTTTAAAATATTTTCATCATCCTCGGTCCTAAATGATGATATTATTGAATATCTTTGGCTTTGTAGTGCAAAGATAAATGATTTTATAATGAATATCTTTGGCCGTAGTGCAAAGATGAGCAGTGTTGAGATGAACATGATTAGGTGATGAATATCTTTGGCACATAGTGCAAAGATGAATATATGATTCAAGATGTGCATTGATTGATGTTCTGAGGGATAAAATATTGATGATGGACTTTTAAATTCATAGATTATAGTAGATTTCATTCTCTCGTAACTCTTCTATGAATTATTATTTTTATTCTTTGAATATTGATGATGAAACTTGTTGTCTTTTGTATTCTATCGTTTTTCCTGTTGAAGACTAACGATAATTTGTTCTATATTATCTTAGTCATAATATTCTTCTTTTGGGCTAGTTGAGCTCACCCTTTTCCTTTTTGTTCCATTTTTCTTCTCGGGAGGCGAGAATGTAGCGAAGTCTTAGTCGAGGTATGGAATGAAGGTTCTAGGAAGTTGTTTTAGTAGTCCTCACCATTTTTGTAAAATATTGTATCAATAATTGTAATGAGGACTTAGTTGGGTATAGTATATTGTCTAGATGACAATATTTGTATTTAAACTCACAGTTTATGGGTTGTATTAATAAAGTTGTAGTTGTTTACGTACCATGTTATTATTGTGACTCAAAATGGGTGATGTATACCTATTTTATTACAATTTAATAATATGAATAACTTTTTTGTCTCAATTATTGATTTAATAATATATAAAATATTATGCGATGATAATCTTGTGATAAAATCGAATCAATAATATAAGAGATATGATCAAAATAATCATAAATAATTGAGTATAAGCGAGTGACTTCTCACGTAAGCATCAATAATCAATACCATGTATACTTATGCAACCACACATATTCTTGTACTTTTACTACCGAGGTAGTTCAACAGCTTTAATTCGTAACACTTTTCGCCAGTTATTTTTAATAAAAGATAACTCTGTCGTTTTCTTATTACGACAATACTTCCGTTGTGGGGTCCACCAATGATTGTGATGTCGTACGAATATTCCCTGTTAAAACAAATATTCCCCGACCAATTGAATATTATATAACCAATTGCATACTTTGCAAAATTTGTAAATATTACCCACAACTATAACAGTATATCAAATCCACACCATAATATTCAAATAAATATTTCGAGAAATTTAAATCTTTATTCATAAAATGTGGGGTCTCACAATAGTATTTCGATTACGTGGGATAATTAAAGTGTTTGAATTTCTAAGATGAAAATAATAGTTTTCCGAGAAATTTTTTGAAAAACACTATTCATCGATTTTTGCTCGGGAATTATTTTTGAACTTCTGAGAAATACATAACGATAGAATATCAATGTGAGTTGGTTTATGTAATAAGAATTCAAGTATGGAAAATGTAATTTTTTGCATGCGGACGTAATTCGAGAATGTTAGGAAAATAAAGTGTTAGAAGTTAATGTATTGATCGTATGATACGTATGTATTGTATGAGGCATTGTATACGAATATAATACGTAGAGAATATATAATAAGGCTTTTAGTCAAATGGAATGGACTTATGGATTGTTTGGAAATTTGTTGAGTCCAATGGAATATAATGATAAAGCCCAAGTGGTTATTAAGGTAAAGTTCAAAGGGAATTAAGGCAAACCCAAAAGCTTAAGCTAAGTTAATTAAATCCAAGCCCAAGCTAGGATCCAATGGGTTAAAGAAATCCATGGGGCAACCCATGATCATTTAATTATTCTTGGTGATCAAGACAATTAAGTAATGACCAAGGAAATGTTGTGATGACCAAGTAATTAGTGTAGGGAACAAGTTTACTTAGCAAGTGGGTAATGAATAGTATGGAGGTGTAATAAGGAGGTGGGATTGGTGTATTATCTAATATGCCCTAACTTTGGTTTTCCTATAAATTGAAAGCTAGGATTTCATTATTTGCTTGTTAATTTTATCCAACATAATTGACTTATTGGTTAGAGAGAATAAGCAAGAATAAGTTACTTTCATTTGTTAGAAAAGAGAAGGAGAAAAGCTAGTTCAAAAAGGGTAAGCCTTTCATGTCATTAGTCTTCCATCTCTACCCCTTTAGGTTGTTAAGAGAAGTGTGGATTAATGATCATGTATGCTAAGAATGATAGGAATGAATAAAATAAGGACTTAAGTCCTAATAAGCCGAGAATAAGCACTTTGTTCATAGATAAGCTATGAATTAAGTGTGAACTTGTAAGACTTGTGTCATGTTTGCATGAATGTTGTTAACATGATGAAAGTATTTAAGAATGATGAATAAAGGACTTAAACTATCATAAGTCATAAGTAGTTTATACTTTGATAAAGTTATAAGTTCATGAAGAATAAGCCATAATTTATCATGAAAATAAGTTGATGTAATATGCAGTTTGAAATGTTCATATGATGGATAGAATCCATTTGGAATGATAATCAAATCATAAGTAATGATGCTATACTGGAATTGTCACGGTTGGACGATAATTGTTGAATTCGTGAAATTCTTGGATTAGAGGTCGAATTTTGATATTGAGCTTAGAAACGTTGGTTTTTGATGGGAAAAAGTCTTATTTGGCATTATGGAGTTGCGGACTCGAAAATGGCCGAATTCCGACTTAGAACGAAGAAACGAGCGTTGAACATTCATGGACGTTTAACGTTTTTTGTTAAAAATGAACCAATAGGTGAATTTTTAGTAAACAAAGTTAAAAATATAAAATTCTTGCATGAACATGTAGAGTATGTGATTTGTGAGCTAATAGCTTTTGAACGAGCCAATTCAGACTTAAAATGATCAAATTTGGAGTTCGGGAAGTTTGTTGTGCAAATCAAAACTATCAACCATCTAGTGCACAGAGCTGGCATCGCGGTGCCAGCCCAAGGCCAATGTGTGGCGCTGTAGCACCGTGCATAGTGTAATGACCTACTGGAAAGTGGCACTGTAGCGCAAGTCTCAGTGCCAAGGTTGGATGATAGGTACTGCTAACCCGCACCGCAGCGCGAGTTGAAGGGTATTGATTGGCACCACAGTGCTAGTCCTAGGGTTTGGTCAGTGAAGAAGATTTGCGAATGAATGGTAACTGATTAACAAAGAAGTAAAGATTAATTATAACAATATAAGGCATTGTTTAAACCTTGAGAATGATACCTAAGGGTTAAAGATAATCAATCAAACATTAATGGAAGAACAATGTGAACTATATCGGCAAGCCGGATTCAATACTAACAAATCTAATAAAAAATTAGATTGAGAAGAAGGGTAGGATTCATTAGGAACCATGCATGTTTATTCATGACCTAATGTCTTATGTGATGTGATTATCTACTATAGAGACCTTAAAGACTTAACGTGAACGTGTAATAACAGTAACAACCGCTGAAGGCAAGTATTCTAACCCTTGTCTATGTTCAATCTAGACAAGCTTTATGGTTCATATATTCTTACGCATGAATTGATTTATGATGAAGTCAAAGCTAATTCTTTCGGCTAAACTTAAAATGTTCAGATTTCTTACAATCTATTAAAATATGGTTAATGTTTTACCAAGTTATATTGGTGTGGTTTTCAAATGAAGACTGAGTATGCTAAAATGTTTTGTCGTCAAACGACAAGCACGTGAGGTTTCCACCACTTAAACGTACATACGTTTAATGAATGTATTGTTTATCAACATAGAGTAATATATGCTAATCACCTAGATGTGCTCGTAAGAAATGTAGGACTTATGAACTTTGTGCCGGGATGTCCTTTTCAAATAAAGTATGAAATGCTCAAGGTCTTGGACCAGAATTGATGTTTTACTGAATATTGTTATTATAAAATGTTTTAAAGAAAAGAGAAGTGTTATTTTAAATTATCAATAGTACTTCATAACTATTGTTCAGTTATTGAAGATATATGATTTGTGTGATTCAAGCATATTGTTAATAGAATTGTTGTACTTGTTGAGCTAGTCATGCTCACTTTTGCTTGAACCATATGAATGCAACTAAGACCGAACAGACCGAAGGATCTGGCAAGGATAAAGGAAAAGCGAAGACGAACCCGTAGAATACCTATGTAATAGTATAGGTTTGTAATGATAATATTTGATATTATGACAAGAACAAATGTAATAGTTATAAAGAACCTGGGGAATGTTAATATGGATTTTTTATATATACATAAGACATATTCGTTCTTTTGAGGCATTTTAATTGAATGTTTGTGTGAACTGTAGCACCGTGGAGCACCAACTGTCGGGTTGGAAGATACCCGAATTTGGGGGCATCACAATATAAGTTAGTCAAAAAACTGAGGGTAATTCTTCTTCATCTTTTCTTCAAGTTCCCACGTTGCTTCTTCGGCATTGTGGTTTCTCTATACTACCTTCATCGAAGGTATTACTTTATTCCTTAGAACTTGCTATTTCATATCAACGATTTGAATAGGCATTTCTTTATACGTCAAGTCTTTTTCCATATGAATAGGCTCATACTCTATTATGTGCTTATAATCTGGCTTATAAGGATGCAATACAGATACATGAAACACATTGTGTATACGTTCTAACTCAGAAGGTAATGCTACCACATAAGCTACCTCTCCTACCTTTTTTAATATTTCAAAAAGTCCTATAAACCGTGGACTTAATTTTCCCTTCTTCCCAAAGCGTATCTTTCCTTTCCAGGGAGATACCTTTAGAAACACATACGATCCGACTTTGAATTCTCTTCTCATTCGATGAGGATCTGCATACTTTTTCTATCTATCTTGAGCTTCTACTAGTCGTATTCGTATCAACTTAACTATATCTGTTGTTTGTTGTACCATTTCAGGTCCTAGCATATGGCGTTCTCCCACCTCATCCCAACACAGTGGTGTCCTGCACTTTCTCCCATATAAAGCTTCGTAAAGAGGCATGCCTATTCTTGCATGATAACTGTTGTTATAAGCAAACTCTAGTAGTGATAGATGATCATCCCAACTACACTTGAAATCCATGACACAAGATCTTAACATATCTTCTAAAGTCTGAATTGTTCTTTCAGTATGCCCATCTGTTTATGGATGATAAGTTGTACTTAACTTTAATTGTGTTCCCATCTGTTCTTGCAGACTTCTCTAAAAGTTTAATGTGAATCATGGATCACGATCTGACACTATCGAAATTGGTACTCCATGTCTTGAAATGATCTCCTTAACATAGAGTTTAGCTAACTAATCTAAATTAAATTTGACTCTTATTGAAATAAAGTGAGCCGACTTCGTCAAATGATCCACTATTACCCAAATAGCGTCATACCCTTTATGTGTAGTTGGAAGTCCCGCCACAAAATCCATTGTCATGTGTTCCCACTTCCATTCTGGAATTTCCACTGACTATAACAAACCGCTTGGTCGTTGATGTTTGGCCTTAACTTTTTGACAAGTTAAGCACTTACTTACATATTCTGCTATCTCTCTCTTCATGTTCGGCCACCAAAATTTCTGTTGAAGGTCTTGATACATCTTAGTACTACCAGGATGAATCGAGTACCTTAAACTATGAGCCTCTTTTAATATTTCTTCCTTCAATTCTATTTCACTTGGAACCCAAATTCTTCCTTCAAATCTTAATAACTCCTCATTATCAAGACTATACTTTATCTCTTTTCCATGTGCTAGTCGTTTCTTCATCTGCACTCGTCATTTCAAAGTTGTACCTCCTTGACTCTCTCTACAATGGTAGGTCGACTCTCCGTTATAAACAATTTCAGACATGGTTCACTTGGTAACTTCACATCTAACTCCATTCTAGCCATCTCTGTTATTAACTCATTTTGAGCCCTTAACATAGACAACTTCTCCTGACCCATTATACTTAAGACGTCGACCACCACATTCACTTTTCCTGGATGATACAGGATATCACAGTTGTAATCCTTTACAACTCCAACCATCTTCTTTGTCTCATTTTTAAATCTTTTTGTGTGGAGATATATTTTAGACTTTTATGGTCCGCGTATATCTCATATTTTTCTCCATATAGGTAATGCCTCCAAATCTTTAAGACAAAAACCACCGCTGTCAGTTCCAGATCATCAGTAGGATAAACTTTCTCATAATCTTTTAACTGTCATGATACATACGCAATGACCTTGCCATGCTGCATGAGCACGCAACCTAGTCCTCTATCTGAGCGCGTCATTATAACTACAAAATTCCTGTATCATCGTGTAAAGATAATACAGGTGCTTCACTCAACTTTTTCTTCAGTTCTTGAAAACTATTTTCACACTTCTCAGTCCATACGTACTTCACTGTCTTTCTTGTCAAATTATTCAACAGAGTAGTTATCTTAGAAAAATATTGGATAAATCTTTGATAGTATCCCGCTAACCCAGCCTTAGGAAATTTCGTACCTCTGTCAGTGTTTTTGGTTGTTCCCAATTAATCATTGTGTCGACTTCGGGATTTTTGAGTGTCCCTTTTCGTTACTTGTTCTTTGATGTTCTCATGTTAATGTGAGATTTGTTTGAAAAAACAAATGAAAAAGGTCTGACATGTGTAATGCCGACGATTTGACTTTAAGAGTCGCCAGTTGGTGTTTTTAACTAGTTGCACCAAAGCAACCGAAAAGGTTTGCACATTGACCCAGTGTTTTGACACTACTAGACGGGTCTATAAAACCGAGATTCATTTTGGGTCAGGGGGCTTGATTATATGGAGGGAAGGTGTTAGCCACCCCCCGACATCCGTGTTACCACGGTGACCGCCACTCTTCAAAGAAATTGTTATATGAATGTGTGTGTTTGTGTGTGTGTGTGTGTGGATCAATGTGCAGTTATTTGAAAGAAGTGTGAGGCCTCGTTCGCACCTATATACACAAGGTTTGAATTTTATAGAAAAATTCAGTTTTAACCAAGATATATCAATGAAGTTTTATAAAATAGGTTTTTCAAACCCTGTGCTCAATAGGAATTGAGACTTTTTCATACTTCCATTTTATTATTAAATGTTCGGCTTGTTTGCTTTTATTTTCGAGATGCGAAGCATTCTAGAAAATAATATCAAAGAAAGATGATTTAACTCCTCATGAACATGACAACCATCCAAGGAAATTCGCATAATCAGAAAATAATGTATAGGTCACTAAACCGAAAAATGTCCATCATGGAAACCGAATCTAGATTCAGTAAACTGAACCTGTGATCACATGATTCCTAGGCTCACATGATACTACAATTTGTATGGAAAGCAATAAGTAGTTATATATATAAAAGCTGTACATATATATATATACAGACATGATCAACCACCACGAAGCAAATCCATGGGGGATCGAAAATATAAATATATAAACGCGGTAAATATATATATATATATATATATATATATATATATGGACATGATCAACCACCACGAAGTAAACTTCTGGTGGGATGAAATGTATATAAAGCTGTAAAAGCGATCAACTGCCATGAAGTAAACTCCAGGCAGGACGAAATGTAAATAAAGTTGTAAAGGGCCACGAAGTAAACTCTAGGTCGTACAGGAATGTAAATAGATATATATGTACAAATATATATATAAAAGCAATAAACGCATGGGATGTGAATCCAAGCTCATCGGATATGTCCGACAAACAATTATATATATAAGTGTGTATATATATATATATATATATATATATATATATATATATATATAAGCAATTAAACGCACTGGATATAAAATCCGTGCTCATCGACTGATGTCGACCACGCTTTATATATATATATAAGCAATTAAACGCTCTGCATCAAGTCTAGGCTCAATCGAGGCATAACTCAATAATGTTAGTCCATATATGAAATATATACATATATATAAGTATATATATACAGACAAAAATGAAAACCACAGACCGAAGTCTGGGAAAACACACTCACACGACTCTCAACGTGTACAACAGTGTGTGCTAATATGAGAAGAAAGCTTTATAAAATATGAGAAGGCTTACAGTGGGTTGCCAAAGTAGACTTCTATTAACTTTAAATGGATAAACACTCAGCTCCCGTCGGATAAAAGATAGCTATATGTGAGCTAACTAGTGTTTAGAAGTGAGGAAACACTCAAAAGATGTGTATGCGGAGCAAAATGGACAGGGCTTCCTCGCCTTTTTTCCTCCCTCCCCTACTCAAATGGCTGACCCCAAGGCTTGTATATATAGACGAATGGCCGCAGGTACACCTGCAGAAGCCGCAGTTGTACCTACGGCTGGTCGTGGTGCATTCGAGCCTCGCGGGTCCCGTTATCTCGTAGTACGTACACTTATGCACTGTAATATCCGCTCGAACTTGCAGAACTTCAATCCGAGCATCCGAACGAGGTATATTTGACCTTCTTCGGACCACTTGTGTCGAGAGTTACGCAATGACATGGATTAGAGGTTGTACGAAGTCAGGTAGAGGGGTCTATGCCCATGGTCTTCAAGCTTCAAATTCTATCCAAAATACTGCCACGCGTAATTGTCACTCGGGATTGTCAATCCTCGGCTCTTGTGGGACATTGTTGGATGTATGTATGTATGAAGTGTTGAGACGACGTGCCATTGTCGAAGGAACAAGATGACGTTTGACTCATCACCGGGGTTATCGCCGGTTTAAGCAGAAAGTAGACGTTGTTCAGGGTTACAGCTGAGATTGGACTACTTGTTGATATGTCGTGATATTATCTTGTTGATATGGTAAGATGATGTTGTGACTCCTCACTGGGGTTAACGCCGGTTTCAGCGAAAAGCAGATGTTGCTCAAGGTTACATCTGAGATTGATCGTTTGCTTGTATGTCTCAATCGTCATCCGTGGACGTAATCTCATCCGCCCGCTTGTTTGAGGATGTGTATAACATATTCCCTCATTCTGTCGGAGTTACTGCCAACAGTTTGTTGTTTATCAGGGTTGCCTGATCTTCGCTGATGTGTGTATCACCGAATAAATCCCTGCTGAATGCATTGTTAAGGCTGCTTGACCTTCATTGATGTATGTGTCAATGGTAGCTTTGCATTGTAACCCCCACCGGGGAAGGTTGCTTTGATGGGTTTACTTGCCATCGGCTGACATGATGTCAAGGCTGCTTGACCTTCATTGATGTGTGTTTCAATGGTTGCATTGTGTTGTAACCCCCGCCGGGGATACGTAGATGCTTGAAAGATGCGCGTTGTGACCCCCGCCGAGGATACGTAGATGCTTGATAACTTCGACGTTGTAACCCCCGCCAGGGAGGTTTGATATTTCGTTGTTTTGCGTTGTAACCCCCGCCGGGGATACGTCAGGGTTGCCTAACACTCATTGACGGCGTCAGACCTTTGTGGGGTATTACCGAGCATGATCTGTGAAAGCTGAGCTCAATTGTATAGTATACCATATATTCAGGCGAATACCTTTGAGACGACGGGAGTTTAACTCTGACCGACGAGAAACCAGGATTTCAGGCTATTTCGCTCAATCGCGTAGCACTTTTTTTCCTGATGTGACCTTTTCAGCTTGTGAGACCTCCTTTGCAACTTTAACTGGAGTGAGCCGGAGGTGTGGGACCCATGTAGGAGTGTCGCAGTGTACTCAGGAGGAGCAGTGAGCTCGCGCGCCAACCGCAGCCTATGTATAAGCAAATGGTTGCTTATAAGTCATTTTCAAGTTCTTGTGATGAAGGAAATCCGAGAGTTCTTCTTCGGATCTGCCGAAGTTCGCAACTTTGTGCATATTCTCGCCACCGTATAAGCGTTTTTCATCGCCTCGGTAAAACATGCATGTATTTTTTTCCAATTTCTGTCCGTTGGAAAATGACTTATCGCATGAAATGCATTTAGACACATAGTAGTGAATATGCATGCTGATATGACTTGATAAAAAATATTCAACATAGCAAATGTTAGTATTAAACCATGTTAAACATAATGATGTGAAAAAATTTGACTTTTGAAACAGTCAAATTGGCACCTTTTACTGTCATTTGTTATCCTATATGAGGACAAATGAGTAAAGGTAGACAAGCAAAATAATCTTGGTAATTAGACTACACTTACGTATTTTTTACTGCAATATATTGATGCATACAAGATGTATATGACTGTATATAGGTGTGCTACTAAATGGCCACCTAGTCATGCCTATGTGCATGTGGAAAGTCCCATTTACAAAGGGGCTATGGCAAAATTTTCCCAAAATGTAGGTATTGGGTAGTCATAGATTTTTAACTCTACTGGCGATGTATGTTAAAGTAATGCATTCATGCATGTAATCATAGAATGCATTTTGAAAAGACTCCAGGTAAGAAATTACCACACCCTTTCTGAGGTGATTTAGAGACTTGTTGTCCAGATATCATGGATTCGGATCAGCCGAGTAGTTCCCGCAGGACCACTTATGGTGTATAGAGGAGGGCTTTTAAAGAGCCTCAGCGCCGTTCTGTCAGACAGCCTCGTCGCTTGGCGGAGACGGTGATACGTCCTATTCGGGTTAAAGTGCCGAATGTCGAGGACAAGGAGGAGGATGAACCGATCGAGGTTCCTACTCCTGCTGTATGTGTTCCCGTGAGGGATTGCGAGTATTCATGTGAACCCGGATCTTCCGGGTGACTTGAGTAGGCATCCTTCTTGAGATACCTTCACGCGAAATGAGGTATGAAGTTAGATCTTTAATCTTCCTTATTTCCTATTGATGAGGAGTCAAGGAGTCTGATGTTGATCTGCATTTGATGTAGGTTCCTGGCTTCACAAATCCTCGAGGGAACTGGTTTAGCATCCACTCTATGTATCAGGCCTTACATGATGACTATAGAGCGATCGTCCATGGTTGGGGATTCGGGAGGTTCTTCTCCATTCTACCCTCGTCATTTGTCCCTCCTGGTTACCTCGGGGCATTGTCTCGAAATGGTGGTTTCACAAAACTCAAATCACTCCATTTCTTTGGATTATGAGGTGATGATGACGCCGATGGATTGGCGGTTTATCACAGGTATGGAGTTTGGAGGGGAGCCAGTGCCTTGCATGGCGGATATCACCCCTACTACCATCAGATCCTTTTTAGGAGTTCCATGGAGGCGCTTTCAAGGCGGGATCTGCTTTGACAGTCCTTTGAGCGTAGATGCTATGAGCGGGCTATTGAGTGAGCCTATACCCGATAATGTGAGAGTCAGGGATTGCGTTCTTCGGCGATTGTTCCTGATGATCATTAGGGGATGCTTCATAGCAGATAACTCTTCTACGGTGTCCTTCGCTTTGATCAGCACCACTCCACACGTGGACCGTATAGGAGAGTATGATTGGGGTTCCTACACCTTTGCCTATTTCCTCAGGGGAATGCGCATGCGATCGTAGGGCTTGACCAAGGCATGGTTAGGATTCTACCCATTTCTGCTGGTGAGTGTTTCCTTGTCTTTTCTTATGTATAGGTTAAGAGTGTTGACTGATAGCAGATGTTTTCCTTTGTGTTGGCAGTTATGGGCCTATGAGAGGCTTCCTTGTTTGCATCCTATGAGCGTATTAGGTTTAGATACCTATCCACGAGGACAGAGATGGCATCATTCCATACTGGCGGAGGTCCCTGTTGCTGAGGGTTTCACTCATTGTCGCCTACAGTTGGAGTTATTGACAGCCGATGTCATCATATGGATTCCCTACTCTAGAGAGCATTTGGGAGTTGGTTTTGAGGATGGGTACTCGACTGGAGTAGAGTACGTCATTTCCACCCGCAGGATTCCTCTCTTTACAAATGGAGGATGGGAGCTCTATTTAGGAGAGCGTGTTATTAGGACCACTACAGGAGAGATTCGTATACCGATCTTGCCTCCTGCCAAGCGTTATTGGCTTGTTTCGCAGTCACCCATCATTAACATCCCATTAATGGGGATTGACTATTTTACATTGTCAGAGGGCCCCCTGCTCTCGTGAGATGTTCCAAAGATTGGTGGATCCTCGTACGATTGGAGCTCGGACTCCGCCACCACGCTTTATGGGGATATGGTTCCAGGATCCGTGATGATGACGGATTGGCTAGCCTGTGTCATAGATTCGACTTATGTGACACAGATTGATAGACTGACTTGGCAGCTGGACCGGTCACATCTTTTCATTCCGCATTTGGGCAGAGATCCTGCAGAGGTAGATACTTTTGATCCTTCCAGCTCTGGCGCTAGTCCCTCAGGTGACCCATATGGTTTTGTTGGCGCAGATCCTCCTTTGTATCAGCCTGACATCCCTGTAGATAGAGATCCAGTGACTCAGGAGGAGTTACATCAGGTGGACAGGATCGATGATGTAGACATCGATACTCTTGACTTTTCCTGATGTATTTCTCGTTATCTCTTTTGATAGGCCTATGTTGTATGTTGGGTAGCTTCACTTCATTTCCTCAGTATTTTAGCTTTGTCAGAGTAGATGTATTAGATGATGATATACTTAGGAATGTATGTATAGTTTTCCATTCCCTATATCATATTGCCATCTATTGTATCATATATATTATTATGTTATGCATATGTATGTATGTCCAGAGATATTCAGCATTGACCCCTGGATGCTCTTATGACACGACCCGTACAGATGTCTTCTTCGACAGTTAGCCATATTGATCATACCCCACCATTTATGGTGGTAGCTGGTATGCGCTCATTATATGATAGTATATCATCAGACATGGTGATCGTAGATGATTTGTTGCAGCATACTATGACCCTATTGATGTTTCAGGTTCCCACAGGATTTGTAGAGGGCATGCTAGAGCACTGGGTATCAGAGAGACAGGTTTTCCGATTTGGGACCCAAGAGTTAACTCCTACTTTGGAGGAGTATGCACGGTTGACGATCTTGTCGCTTTGGGGATGTACCTTGCGTGCATATGGCTATTGGAGACGAAAGCAGACAGCCATGACCCTCACCGGATTGAGACGTAGAGTGGTCCAGATGAGATTACATCCGCCACCGATATCCCAAAAGATTTTCTCGCTTTGATAGGTTTGGCTCGAGGATAGCTACTATGCACGGCATTGTGGGATTTCACCACACCAAGGATCATTGCTGCTTCAACCCAAAGTAGATGTAATCGCTTACGCGATTGTCATACGCCTTCATGCCATGCAGACATAGATGAGCCGGATATCGACATTATTATGGCAATGAGAGCTCTCAGGGAGGGTCGTACCATTGTACCGATGATTATCATAGAGACTCTGAGATCAACTACATATTACGCACACTTATCCGGCAGAGTGTTTACAGTAGTTCTATTCATCTTTGCATGTGTGGTTTATGTCACACTTGAGACCGATTGGCACATTTAGACGGCAGGGGTTTTTTTTCACCCAGGAGATAGCCATGTCATACTCCTTTCAGCCTGCAGAGTGCACAGATGTTGCATCGTGGTCAACTTTCCTGGCAGGGATTAGGGATCCGTTTTCCATATTGCCATGTTCAGGGCTTAGTTCACCCTACAGCTTCATTACTTATGCCCTAGGAATGGATTATCTCCCTCCGGTTGGATTGAGGGGTATGATTACTTACCACCCATCGCCGTGATTTGTCGGGCTTGACCAGGTTCAGTGATTTTCATCCGTATGAGGGGAAAGAGTCACGCTTCGGCCACCGCTTATCAAATGGAGGATGATCCAAAGTTGTATGCATGTTGGGATCGGCCGAGAGTTGGTTGAGTTTTTTGTCACCATCCAGTCCAGTTTCTTCAGAGTATTCCGCATGGATGGAGATAGAGATCGATCGGTCGCTGCAGATATACACAAAGGTGGGATTGATTCTCGACGATGAGGAGCCTATAAAGGAGGTCATTATTCCCACCGATGATTTGACTACTAGGCTACCAAAGATTTGTGATGGATTCTCCCACCCCGAAAAGCCATCACATTTAGTAATCCAGACAAGATTTGGAGCAGTGAGCTTACATCCGATGACCTATGATAGAGATCGAAAGGGCGCGATGTTGTGACTCTTGATGAGAGAGATACCGCTGTTAGAAAGGGATGAGGCTAGATCACCCGGGGATGTAGTGATAGTGGAGCAGATGCCGCTTATCTGCTAGGGATGTGGCCATTGCATGATGAAGACTTCAAAGAGATCCTCCTAGATGATCGCTCTTAGCCGACATGAGTTCTTACATTGATGAACATTATGCCACCATGCGCTTAGCCTCGATCCGCTAGTTCGTAGATACCCTTGGGTAGCGACTTGCGTGCTTCCTCCGCCTTCGTAGAGGATGATGCTATGTTAGATCCGATAGTCCGCATGTATATGATCTCAGTAGATAGCTTTGTATTTTCCTGCATGCACTAGCTTAACCATTTTGTCATGTACAAGATACGGATGTATATATCAAACAAGATTATATATGGCGTGGAAATATATTTTGATTCACTTCCCTTTTAGTTATGCCTTGATACTTGCTTGATATTTGCTTGTTTCTCCGTGGCCTTGTGATTTTGATGCATTCTAACTTATCCTTGATAGATGGACATTGAGATGTCGCAAGATCTCTCGAATCGGATCATTGATTTCTCGAAATCACTACCATATTTGGTGTCTTGGGACCCAGATTCAGATAGAAAAGTGGAGAGGAGGGTGGTTTCTTCCTCTACGAGATCGACTGCACCATATATGGTCGCCAAGATTTTCTATTTGTGAGAAGCCTAGTTAATTCCATCTCTTATGGGTTTGTATTGCTCTTTGAGGCACGATCGCAGCTTAGATGGTCACCGAATCTTCTATTTGTGAGAAGAGGTTGGGTAATTCCATCCCTTTGATCTGAAACCGATGAAATGGGGCGAATTGAAGATTGATCCTAGTACCGTGTGACAAGTATGTTGTTCTGGTAGGGGTTAGACTATACCATGAATGGTTGCCTATGTACTCTTATTGAAGAGGAGATCAAGTCTGCGTAGTTCAAACTTAGTGTAGGAGGTTCAACGCTGAATGCGGAAGGTAGATGGGTGTAGAAGAATTTTTGTTGTTTTTGTTGTTTTGTAGAGAAAAGGCAGAAATGTTTTTATTTTTTTTCTTTTTTGCGACCGGGCCATATAGAATATGGTTGCCTACGCACTCCGTGCATCGTGGGAGATCGTGTCGACGTAGTTCGCCTCGTGACGAATTGAAGGCGAAGATAAGCGTGAATCCCATGTGCAGGCTATACTGTGGGGAGAAGAAAGTTTGATCCCATAATGGGGACAAACTGCAAGTATGTAAAAAGTTTGATCCCATCCCCAGGACAAACTGCAAGCGTAGAAAAGTTTAATCCCGTCTTCAGGATAAACTGCAGGTGTGAAAGGTTCAATCCTGGTCTTGTGATAACCAAATTGTGAGAGGTTAAATCCCGTCTTCAGGATTACTGAGATTGTATGAAAGGTTTGAAATGAATTAAAAACCAGGCTGCTGGCTTGAAGTGTATGTTTCCCTGAAGGGCAGAAGAGTATGTAAAAAGAGGAAAGGGTTCAAAACCGGAATGACTGGTGATTTGATGATCAAAACCAGGATGTTTGTTTGATGGTAACTTGAAACATAGTACCGTTTCATGGTGTCTAAGTTGATAAGCTGTGGAAATTCATCACCGTCTATTTCCTGCAATATGAGAGCACCTCCTGTCAATATTTCCTTGACAACAAATGGGCCTTCCAAGTTAGGAGCGAATTTTCCCTTAGATTGATCTTGGTTGTCAGTGATCTTCTTCAAAACCAAGTCATGTTGTTTGAATTATCATAATCATACTTTTCTGTTGTAGGATCGTGTGATCCTTTGCTGATATAACTGACCATAGAAGATTATCGCAGTTCTCCTTTCGTCTATCAGAGACAATTGGTGATACTTGTCTTGTACCCATTGGTCTTCATCCAACTGAGCATCCATCAATACTCTGAGGGATTCCATTTCCACTTCTATGGGGAGCACTACTTCCATCCCATAAACTAATGAGTAGGGGGTTGCCCCAGTGGAAGTTCGCATGGAAGTTCTGTAGGCTAATAAAGTCAGAGGCAAGAGGTCAGGCCATCCTTTATGATTGGCGGACATTTTTTGCATGATCTTTTTGATGTTTTTATTAGCCACTTCAACAGCACCATTCATCTTTGGATGGTAGATGACGGAGTTGAGATGTTTGATGTGGAATTTTCTGCATAACTCCTCCATCATTTTGTTGTTGAGGTTCTTAGCATTTATTCGACACAATGACCTCTTGTTGTCCATATCGACACATTACATTGTTTCTGATGAAAGCAATGATAACTTCTTTAGTAACCTTGGGGAAGGATGCTGCTTCTACCCATTTGGTGAAGTAGTCGATCATGGTGAATATGAATCGATGTCCGTTACTGGCTTTGGGCTTGATGGGCCCGATCACGTCCATTCCCCACATTGAGAAGGGCCATGGTGAACTCATATTGTGGACTTCCCTTGGAGGGACGTGCATAGCATTCCCATGAATCTGGCATTGATAGCACCTCTTGACGTGATCATCACAGTCAGCTTTGAGTGTAAGCCAATAATGTCCCGTTCTGAGAATTTTCTTGACAAGTAAGGGGCAGCTCAAGTGTGGGCCACATACTCCACCATGGATCTCATCCATGAGTCTCTGAGCTTGGTCTTTGTCTAAACATCTGAGGAGACCTTATCCTGCATCTCTTTTATAGAGTGCATCTCCGCTCAGGTAGAATTTCATAGCAAGTCGATGAATCTTCCTCTTCTCAGTTAGGCTCACCTCAGCGGGTGTAGATCCATCTTGTAGATACTCCTTGATGCATTAATACCAAGGGTTGTGGATGGGAGGTAACTCATCCGATACTTCTCCAACATAATTCCCATAGACTAGGGCTCTTTGCAGAGTAAACGTGATGTTGGGGATGTTTTCCTTGTCTGGTACGTAAACCAAGGAGGCCAACGTTGCTAATGCATCTACAAAATCATTCCTATTACGAGGAATGTGTAGAAAGGAGATTTCTTTGAACTCCAAAGCCATCTGTAAAACTTGCCGATGGTAAGGCAACAAATGTAATTCTTTGGTTTGATAGATTTCGGTGGATTGCTTGATTACCAATTTGAAATCCCCAAAGACAGTTAACCGCCTGATGCCCATTGAATCGGTCCAAGTTTTAGCCCCATGAATCTGACCTTCATACTCACAATTTGTGTTGTTGGTCTTGACAAACCGCAATTTGACTACGATGGATACTATTCCCGTCATCGGATATTAATACTCCATCAAAATACATTCTCCACGTACGACATGTATTGTACTGATGTTGTAGCTGAATTATCATTACCCTTCATCGGGAAAGTATGTTTCTAAGGGTTTGTAATCCCTCAGTGCACGGCGACGATTGATCCAGAATTCCTTGACCTTTGATGACTTTTAAATCCGTGAGCGATGTCAAATTGTCAGTAGGATCAATCGCCATCCGGATACCAACAATTGATATGGGCTTCTTTGAACACATACTTGAGAGGATCCATTCGGGATATGAGATGAGTTGTGTGACCATGGAGGTAATGTTGTAACCTCATGGAAGCCCATGCTAAAGAACAACAAGTTTTCTCAATCAGAGTGTACTTGTGTTCACTGATGCTGAATCTTTTTCTGAGGTAATAGATAGCTCGTTCTTGGCCTCTATTGTCTTTCAGCCCTAGCATGCAGCCCATGGCATTGTCATTGATGGACAGGTACATGAACAGGGGAACATCATCCCTGTGAGGTACCAAAATAGGAGCGTTAATCAGTTGCTCTTTAATGGTAAAGAAGGCTTTCTGACACTCATCATTCCATTTCATGGAGGAGTTCTTCCTTAACAGCTTGAAGATACGCTCACAGGTTGCTGTGAGTTGAGAAATGAATCTGCTAATGAAATTGATTCTTCCCAAAAATCCCCGTATTTCCTTCTCTGTCTGAGGAATGGGCATTTCCTTGATAGCCTGGATTTTGGTAGGATCCAGTTTAATCCCTTTGTGGCTAACTAGGAATCCTAGCAACTTACCTGACTTAACACCAAAGAGCGGGATTCAACTTCAAGTTGTACTTACGCAACCTATTGAAATGTTTTGTGAGATGGTCTAAGTGGTCATCCTCCTTTCGGGATTTGATAATGATGTCATCCACATAGATCTCTATCTCTTTGTTCATTAAATCGTAGAAAAGAGCCATCATAGCTCGCTGATAGGTTGCCCCGGCGTTGATGAGACCGAATGACAACCGTCTGTAGCAAAAGGTTCCCTAAGGCGTGATGAAAGCAGTTTTCTCACGATTTTCCTCAGCGACCATAATTTAATGGTACCCCGCATAGCAATCAGCAAAGGAGTACATGTCGTATTGAGCAGTATTGTCAATAAGAATGTTGATAAAGGGCACGGGAAAGCTATCTTTAAGGCAAGCTTTGTTCAAATCCATGTAATCCACGCAAACTCGCACCTTTCCCCCTGGTTTAGGCACGAGAACAATGTTGGATATCCACTCCGGATATGTAGACACCATGATGATGCCAGCTTAAAATTGTTTCACAATTTCCTCTTTGACCTTTAAACTCCACTCAGGTTTCAATCGCCTGAGTTTTTGCCTGACTGGCTTGAATCCTTCTTTTATGGGAAGGCAATGAAGAACAATGTCAGTGGACAAACCCACCATGTCTTCATGAGACCATGCAAACACATCCTAGAATTGGGTTAATAGCGCAACAATGTCATTCCGTTAATTTGTGGTAAGGTCTGAACCAATCTGGATTAGCTTAGGGTTGTCTAAGGTTCCAAGATTGAAAGAAGTTGTTTGATCAAGATTGGGTTTGGGTTTTGTCTCGCTACCATTCCTTAATCTCCGAGGTGTCTCAATGTCCCTTGGATGTCCATCAAGTCTAAGTCCAACTTTGCATCAAAGTTACAAATTTCTTGTGGAGAGAAGGTATGTCAATGCTAGGGCAGGGCACATCTAAATTCGTAGTCATGAAACAAAAGATGCTTTCACTTAATATATGCAACTGTTCGATCATACAAAAGTGTTAGCATGTACTTGATAAAATAATTGCTAGTGCTGTAAAGGAAAGCAAGCAATTAAAGTTATCTACAGGGCAGAGGGATTTTTTGTCCATTTTACCCTCGTCATCCAATGAATGGAGTGATGCTCCAATTGTCGAGGGCAAAGTCCTGATGGACTGCAGTGATGGAAGGATCGTCATTATCATCCTTCTCCCGAATGATAACCATGACATCTGGGCAATCATCATCTGAGGTGTATCTATTTGTATGTTCATCATGAACAATGACGCGAACGCCTGCCATCATCAAGGCAAGGTCATGTTTACATTTTTGTTCCTTTTCTTCCACTTCGGGATCAGGAATCAGCACCTCTTTCGCTTTGATTGGCACTGGTTTTGGAAACAGCATATCCATAACATGGGCTGGAACCTTTACTGGAGACTGCATTAACTCATGAGGTAAAGGCATAGAAAATCACCGTACGGCGAGAGCTTGAGGAACCTGCTTGTGCTTATGAGAATTCCTGTGACTGGAACTGGCAGAATAGCCTAGTCCGACTGTTCCAATTTGACTGGACATTTGAATAGGGTGCTTAATTCCCTGCTTATCTTTACCAAGCCCTTGTCCAGGTTGATGACCCAATACCATCATTTCTTGAGTGACCGACATAACCTCGGCAGAAATCTTGGGTGCGGGAAGTGGAGCTCCAATAGAATGGTATTGCGTGTTACTCACTTCCAGAGTATGAAAACTGGCCGGTTCAACTTCTGAATTGAAGCTGATAATTGGTAGATTTCCTTGTTCAGGACAATCCGGCTCAGCGTTGATAGTGACTTGACTGTTGTTGATAATGTATTTGAGTTGTTGATGTAACGTGGAGGGAACAGCTCCAGCCATGTGTATCCATGGTCTCCCCAATAGCAGGTTGTATCCTGAGTCTATCTTGAGGACGTGGAAGGATACATTGAATGTATTTGGACCAATCTCAATTGGCAACTCAATCTTTCCAACGGAATTTTGTCGGGATCCATCAAAAGCTCTGATGAATGTGTGGCTGCTTGGATCCGCTTGAGATTGATATTCATCTATTCCAAGGTGGCATAAGGACAGATATTTAGAGATGAGCCTCCATCTATCAATACTCCTGCTAGCATATACCCGGAAGACAAAACTGCAATATGCAAAGGCTTGCAATGACCGGTCCCTTCGGGAGGTATGTCGTCATCAGTGAAGGATATCACATTGTTGTTGAAAATGTAATCAACCAAATGTTGAAATTTTTCCACGTCCACTGATTTTGGCAAATAGGCTTCTTCTAAAACCTTCAGTAAGATCTTCCGATGATCCTCAGAAGAGAAAACCAAGTCCAGTATTGAAATCTGGTGTGGAGCTTCTCGCAAGCTTAAAACCACTTTGGCTTCATTGTGGCCCATAGTGCGGAGGAATTTTTCAATCTTCTCCACGGAAAACTTCCCCTTTGCTTCGCAAGTAGGTTTAATAACCCGTTGAGGAAGATACAGTAGATTTTCCTTCGACACTATAGCAGTAGTATGAGACGTGGATCCTTCAGCTTCTCTATAATTCCATGGAACGTTGTGTAAGCTGACAACAGGATATTGTGGTCTGAAAGATAAAGAAATTGGCTCTAGTGCGGCCACTTTCAAAGGATTGTCAGCTCCTTTGAGTTGAATTGGTTGTATGGGAAATACTTTGACAGTCTCATCATCTACTTCGGATATAACTGCTACTGATCCCTTCTATTTGGTTGGACATTCATTCCCACCCTTGAGTTGTACAATGTAATCATCTGCTATTTGCAGGACACCGCTATCAATAAGATTCTGAATGAGGTGGCGGAGTGCCCAGCATTCATCTGTGCTGTGACCGCGAGAATGTGAATGATATTGACACATTTCATCAGGATTGAACCGTCCTGAACGGGGATTGATTGGAGGGAGAAGGAAGGTGATTCTTCCACCTTCCTTCATTAATCAACATCTGTAATATCTCCTCCATAGACTGGCCCAAATAGGTGAATTCCCTCTAATTGGCAAAATCCCGACGGGCTTTAGCATTTGCTTTCTTCACAACCTTATCCTCCATAGCTTCGCTTTCTGAAGGTGGAGAGGAGGCATTTGTAACAAAAGGAAGGAGATAGGCATGCTCCAGCCTGATTAATTGGCGTGTGACTTGATGCTGGTGGGTCACCAGTTCTACCAATTGTTTAATTTATTTGGAAAGAGCTTTCATCTTTCGTTCCATGGTAAACTGGAACTTTGCATAATCCCATTTATCAACACCGTCTTTGATGGGTTGGGATGATTTACCGTTAGAATTGGAACCTTGTATAGTGCTCCAACTGATCATGTTGACCTCTTCTTCTTTGTGTTGAGGAAGAGGGTTGTCTTGCACATGAGGTTGATCTGGTTTAGTGACCACGATCTCACCGTTGTCTATTAGATCTTGAATCTTATGTTTCAAGGCCCAACAATATTGAGTATCATGTCCAGGTGCTCCGTTATGATAAGCACATTTTTGAGTAGCATTAAAACCCCTCCCATTAGGGTTGGCTAGTGGAAGAAGATGTGTAATTTTCTTCTGAGCAGTCAGAAGAGCAAGAATATTCTCGAGCGAGTCCCCTAAGGGTGTGAATGTTCGAGGTCGCTTTACTTCTCCACTTTTAGGTAATGGAGGGTTTGAAGGTTGTGCTAGAAAAGGGGAGTAATTTCTCCTCTGCATAGGCATGCTTGGATTGCCTTTTTATCTTTGTAGTATTAAGGAAACATCATCCTCTTTCTTTTTATGGACCCTCCGGGGGTTGTTTCCATAAGATCCTGACTGGATGTGCTCAGCAACAGCTTTAAGAGCGGCTAGGTCTTGAATTTTACCAGACTTCAATCCCATCTCATCCATCTCACCATGTTTGATCATTTCAAAAAAATGGTTTGCCAATACCAGCTAGAACTCTTTCATAGAAAGGAGCTTCCTGTACGTCTATGAAGGTCATGACCATTTCTGATTCTATCATGGAAGGAATAACTTGAGCAAAGCAAGCGCTCCACCTTTGAAAGCATACTCTCTAAATGACTCATTAGACTATTTTTTGACCTTGGTAATTTGGCACCGGTCAGGAGCCATCTGAGATTGAAAACTGTATTGAGTGAGGAAGGCGTGAGCCAGCTCTTCCCAGCTATGGATCTTAGAGTTTTCTAGTCTGGTATACCACTTAACTAAGCTTCTCGAAATGACTTTTTTGAAACAAATTGCATTCGGAGCTTTTCATTTTCTGCGTAAGACCCAAGTTCTCCTATGAACACCTTTAAATGTGTATAAGGATCCCCTAATCCGTCATATTTCTCAAAATCTGGGGTCTTGAATTTCTCTGGATATTGAACACCAGGAAATATGCAAAGGTCTGTATAATAAACACTGCCATGTGTTCCAATCCCTTGGAGAACGCAGATAGTTTCCTCCATTTGAAGGACCTTTTTCCTGATATCACCGGTGTCTGTATAGTAGCCCTAAATCCAGGTCCCAAATCACCGCAGATTCGGTTCACTATTTCTATAACTGTTTGTGAAAGATATAAATATAAATTGTTTATACATTAAACTTTACACACTATTCCCCAAAATCGAATAACCTTAACTTATACACAATTCAAAAACTATCTAACCCAAAACATTATTATCAAACTATACTATTACAAACTAGCAGCACATTTTATCCCAAGCTGAACTTGGCATTAGCCTTTTCCTGTATCCGAACGCATTCACTTTATCTGCAATGTTTATCATGATATAGCAAGGGTGAGCATGAAAGTTGCCCAGCAAGTTTAAATACAATTTAAGGATATATCATGATTGAAGAGTTTGAATAATAAGTCACTATAATTTATCAATATAATTGAGAATTAGCACGAAACAAACTTTTTGATTTGAACAAGTATTATACATGAACAAATATATCCGGACCAACCCAGTAATGAAGGTGATCACCCTTCATACCGACTTATACATACAATATGTACAGAAGTACAATTCAACATGGCAATCAAAGAATGATTAACCATAAGTATATCCGAATTAATAACTCTTAGTAGAAGTTAAGTAAAACTTTCCGAACTGCAATTGATTACCGCTCATTAATTTATATCGCTTTTACAGAAGACCTAATATTAGTAATATAGATCTCCAATATTAGAATAATATCTTCACAGTATAATTCTATTATATATATACACATAGAATAACCTAAACACATAGCACATAACCCTATTAGTCTATACAACACATAAGACTTAGTATCAAGTCAGACTATTTAAGTTCGAGTTGAAACCGACACAATTCTATTATCCGGACGGTCTAGTCGGACGAATATCGAGTTTAAGTTCAATTAAACTCTGTCTAAACACTTAACAATTATCACAGATAATTTTATTATCAGCCCAAAACATTTTTTCATAGACTTGCAATAATTTTCAAACAATTAATACCATTTATCACGTATTTATATGATATAAATACCACATAATTCCATAATCATTAATATTTATTTATTATTAAATGTTAATGAAAATCATAACATAATATCATAATATAATTATAATATATCAAAGTATTTTAATACCTTAAAATCATATTTCTATGATTTTTAAACAATCAAATCCATTATCCGATAATTAATATTAATAATAAAATATTAATATTTTCATGCCAAAATATCAAAAGTTATATTTTATAACTTAAAATATTTTTATAACACTTAAATCATTTTTATATGATTTTTAAAACATTAATTTTATTTTTCCATAATTTATTTAATATATTCATTAAATAAATTAATTACCATTAATAATAAATTATTAATAAAATTTATCACAAAATATTAAAAGTCATCAAAAATAACTTAGAATATTTTCTAACCACATAATATAATTTTTCATGAATTAAAACCATTTTTATATCATTTATTTAATATTATACTTAAATAAATAAATACCTTTTATATTCCAAAAATATTAAATATTTTTGAAATATACTTAAAATAATTAAAAACTATTTTTTAGACTTTAAAATAATTTTTCATAATTTATTATGTATTAAAAACAATTTATTTCTATTTATTAATTAAAATAATCTAATTTCCGAAAATAAGTGTCAATAAAGGGCCATATAGCGACAGAACCGTCGCTATAGGTGTTCTTGGCTAATTTCCAGAAAACATGTCAGAGGTCGAGGGTACCTAGTTTGACTGTTTTAATTTCTTGGTTATAATGATTCTAGGCTTTCTAAGACACAGATCTGGTACTATTTATGTAATACTAAAACTATGGGTAATTATCTAAGTCATTAACCATCACAATTGCAAGATCCGAGCCTGCAAATATGTTGTCAGAGACCTACTCTTAGAATTCTGGGTTTACCAGAATCAAGGTACCTACTTTGATTCATTTTAACTTAGCTTTCCAGGCTCGATTAGTGTGATCTAGTGCTTCATTCTTGTAGACCAGATGTCAGGCTATAATAATATACCATAATATCATCACAACATAATCACAAATAACAAATAATGTCTGGTCAAAGTACCTGTCAGGTACATGCTCAAGAAAATCTGGGTTTTCCAGATTTGTTAACAAGCAGATCGGTCAATGTTGGTTTGACTACACATAGATTTGATTCTGAGCAAGATCTGAGTATGCTAATGACTTGGAAGTGTAGATCTCATGTCAGACTACAACCTTAAAACAACCACATGAACAAACAAGCAAACAACAACACGAATAAAGGCCTCGAAAATCACTGTCAGGCGAGATCTAGAAATCTAGGCTGCCCAGAAAATTATTTTGTGTTCGGTCAATGCACTTTGACCGATCATATCGTGCAATATACTCATGATCTGAGCTTAATTCAAGCCTCATATTGAAGCCCTAACAACAAAGAACAAATAAATAACATAAAATACACCAAAACATTAACAGGTAAAGATCTAGGAGATCTGACATTAGCTTGTCAGACATTTCTGGAATTCTGGAAATTTTCTGGGTTTCAAGAAACAGTTTCTCATGGTCGGTCAACCATGTTTGACCATCTATAACGTTTGATCTAGACATGCTATAGGCCGGATTCAAGTTCCAGAGTGAAGAACACATAGCATAGAACATATCTAAAACATAAAATATATAACCCATCTAACACACACGGATCTAAAGGCCCTGACATTCGGTTGTCAGTCCATATTTACAAGATTTTCCAGATTTCTTAAAATGTCAGATCCGAGCACTTTGATGTTATGGATCTGTGTTTTGACAACCCAGATCACTAAAAGACATCCTAATACACAACTTTAACCAATCAGTTACAACATATAACATAGAATCATAGAATTTTTAGGATTTAGGGTTTTTACCACTTTTTGAGCTTTGATTCATGAATCTGACTTTGTGATCTGATCTTGCCAAGTTAGAGACTGATATATACTTATCATATCTCACTTTCTCACTCTAAATTTCGAGGAACTAGAGAGAGAGGGTCTAGCTTGCTTTTTCTAAGTTAAAGTAAGAAATGTTTCTTACATTTCTAAATTATAAGCTTTGATGCATTGTATATGGCTAATGTAGATGCTAAAATAGGCTGATAGGAGTTGTTTTTAGTCACATGGAGTAGTTAGGGTTGTTGAACAACCAAGGATTTAGCAAGATTTGCAAGTCACCTTATTAAAGAATGTAACATAAGGGCATTTTGGACATTTCCATGCTATTTTAATTCTAATTTGGTCATTTGATCAAACCCTTAGGGTTTAACCCTTAGGGTTAAAACCTAAGGTTCACAAAAATCACATTTTTAAGATTTCCGGATTATGATTTTCGAAATAGAAAATCAACATTTCTAAATTATAATTAGAATTATCTAATTATACTAAGATTTCTTAATCATAATTCAAGTTTTCTAATTAGGATTAATATTTCCTAATTATGATTGCTAATTTAGCAATTAAATCCATAACTGTGCATTAAGGTTTCTGACAAAAAAATTAGGGTTCCAAAAATTGGAAATTAGGGTTTGCTAATTAATTAACCTTTACCCTAATTAAGCTTACACTCAAAATCACTTGAGCATTATAATTATCATATAAGTTCCCAGATTAGGGTTTTAAATTCCCAGAGTCTGAAATTAGGGTTTCCAGATCTGGTATTAGGGTCTTCTAATAGTCAATTGGAGTTTTCAAGTAATTCATTAGGGTTTTCCCTAATAAATTTATAATTAATGACGTTTAACCTTATACTTGCATTTGCATTCCCAATCTAGGGTTTTCAAATACCAAATTAGGGTTTCGGATTCCCGGAACTGAAATTAGGGTTTCAGAACCGATTTCTAGGGTTTCTTATCAGACGTTAGGGTTTTCTAACAGAACATTGACTTTTTTAATAAATAATTAGGGTTTGACACAGATATAATTATCTGGTCAACCCTTTACCCTTAACCACATTCTGTACACTTACATAACCATAAACACAGAACATATTCACATAAATCCTTAATCCTGAATAATTCACCTAAATCCTTCACAGAATTTTGAAACCCTCAAAATTCCTTCCTAAAAATATCAAACGCATACACTTATTTTCTGTCTAGGTCTATTATTTAACCTTAAATCAATCATTTAAGATTTTAATAAATTGTCTAAATTCTCGGGTTGTCACAGTTTGGATCTCCTTTGAGATGGGTGTTTTCAAGGTCTTTGTTGGTTGTATCCAACTGTTGTTCTGGAACTATTTTTTCTAGACCTTGAACTCCTCCTTGTGTAGAGGATTCTGTATGTGTAGGTATCTTCGCACTCTCGTAGGTAGGCGGGTGTAATTCTTTTAGTAGGACAGCCAAGTCTGTGATTTGTTTACTCAATCCGTCAAATTCTTCTCGAGAGACAGTATTAGACTGGTCAGAAGAAGACGTGATTGGTTGTAGGCCTGTGGCCTTTTTGGATTTTGAACGGGTAATAGGCCCAATTGCTTCCCTATAAAAGACTTACGTGGTTTAGTCTTAGGGTTATATAAATGTTATCATAACATGTCCGTTTAGGAATTTTGTCCTGCAAAACCGGTTGTTAATTGATAACATGTCATGCATGCACAGATATTCTACATATTTTACATTACATATGAATGAACATGGAATAAAAATTACAAGTAAATGCTTTTACAAGTAATTTAAAGTGGAAAGTATGAAGAGACTTCCCTCCGCTTTGGTTTATCGGAGGTCAATTTATCTTAGGTTACTCTCGCTGCTTTTTCACATGAAGGTTCCTGATCATCGCAATCTACTTGACGGAAAGTTAATCCGGTCATTCAACCGGAGCGAATCAGTGGTGCCTTTCACGAGCCCCGGGAATCATTCTTCCCACAAGTCCAAATAATCAAACACCGATGGATAGCCTCCCCGTGGAGGGACCACACAACATACATTCACATACAACGTGTCTCACCGCTTATACAAAATGATGACATGTGTGAAGCACTAATATCATAGATAGATATTTAGCAAGTCAAAGAATTAAGATGCATTCGTACACATTCATCATAAATGTAAATGCAACATTCACACACAAGCATATAACAATTTTGAAAAGCTTATAATGGCGGCTTAAGCCCTCTTACTTTGAGTCCCAAAGCAGAGTCGCCACCATCGACGCCGAGATTTTCGAGTGTCCTTTTCATTACTTGTTCTTTTGGTGTTCTCATGTTAATGTGAGATTTGTTTGAAAAAACAAGTGAAAAGGTCCTCATATGTGTAATGTCGATTTATTTGACTTATAGAGTCTCTAGTTGGTGTTTTTAATCGTTGCACTAACGCAAAGCAAAAGGTTTGCACATCAATTCCAGCTTTTTTGACAATTCGCTAGATTCGCCCTATGAAATCCAGATTCATTTTGGGTCCCGGGGCTTGATTATGCGAGGGAAGGTATTAAGCACCCCTACATCCGTCCGTGTTACCACTACGTGACCGCCACTCTTCAAAGAAATTTTATATATGAATGTGTGTGTGTGTGTGTCCAGTGGATCAATGTGCGATTATTTGAAAGTAAGACGGGCCTCCTTCGTACTTTATATACATACAAGGTTTGAATTTTATAGAAAATTCAATTTTAACCAAGATATATCAATGAAGTTTTATAAAAGAGGTTTTCAAACCCCGTGCTCAATAGGAATTGAGACCTTTTCATACTTCCATTTTATTAGTAAATGTTACTATTGTTTGCTTTTATTTTCTAGATGCGAAGCATTCTAGAGAAAATAATATACAAAGAAGCATTTAGAACTCCTCATGGGCATGACAAACCATCCAAGGAAATTCGAGACATCAGAAATAATGTATAAACTTCGCCATACTAAAAATGTCCATCATGGGAACCGAATCTAGATTCAAAGAATCAACTTGTGATCACATGATTCCTAGGGCTCACATGATACTGGCAATTGTATGGAAAGCAATAAGCAGTTATATATATAAAAGCTATAAATATATATATACAGACATGATCAACCACCATGAAGCAACTCCATGGGGGATCGGAAATGTAAACATATAAAAGCGGTAAATATATATATATGGACATGATCAACCACCACGAAATAAACTCTGTGTGGGACGAAATGTAAATAAAGTCAGAAAAGCGATCAATCGCCACTTAAGTAAACTCCAGATGGACGAAAATGTAAATAAAGTTGTAAAGGGCCACGTAAGTAAAATCCGTGTCAAATGAATGTAAATATATATATATATATATATACAAAATATATATATATATAAGTAATAAACGCATTCTAATGTGAATCCGTGCTCACTCGGATATGTCCAACAACAATTATATATATATATATTATTAAACGCAATTTATATAAAATCTAGGCTCATCGAATGATGTTCGACCACGCTTTATATATATAAGTATATATATATAAAAGCAATTAAATGCTCCGGCATCAAGTCTAGGCTCAATCGAGGAATAACTGGATAATGTTAGTCCATATATGAAATATATACATATATATAAGTATATATATATATATATAGACAGAAATGAAAACCACGGACCGAAGTCCGGGCAAACACACTCACATGACTTTCAATGTGTACAACAGTGTGTGCTAATATGAAAAGAAAGCTTTATAAAATATGAGAAGAATTACAGTGGGCTGCCAAAGTAGACTTCTATTGACTTTAAATGGATAAACACTCAGCTCCCGCCGGATAAAAGATAGCTATATGTGAGCTAACTAGTGTTTAGAAGTGAGGAAACACTCAAAAGATGTGTATGTAGAGCAAAATGGACAGGGCTTCCTCGCCTTTTTTCCTCCCTCCCCTTCTCAAATGGCTGACCCCAAGGCTTGAATATATAGACGGATGGCCGTAGGTACACCTGCGGTAACCGCAGTTGTACCTGCGACTGGTCGTGGTGCATCTGAGACTCGCAGGTCCCGTCGTCTTATAGTACGTGCACTCATGCACTGTAATGTCTGTTCGAACTTGCAGAACTTCAATCCGAGCATCCGAACAAGGTATATCTGACCTTCTTGATCGCTTGTGTCGAGAGTTACGCAATGACATGGATTAGAGGTTGTACGAAATCGAAGAAGAGGGTCTATGCCCATGGTCTTCAAGCTTAAAATTATATCCAAAGCAATCTTTTGCCACAGCGTAATAGTCACTCAGGATTGTCAATCCTTGGCTCTTGTGGGACATTGTTGGATGTATGTATGTATGAAGTGTTGAGACGACGTGCCATTGTCGAAGGAACAAGATGACGTTTGACTCCTCATCGGGGTTATCGTCGGTTTAAGCGGAAAGTAGACGTTGCTCAGGGTTACAGCTGAGATTAGACTACTTGTTGATATGCCGTGATATCATCTTGTTGATATAGTAAGATGACGTTGTGACTCCTCACCGGGGTTATCACTGGTTTAAGCGGAAAGTAGACATTGCTCAGGGTTGCATCTGAGATTGATCGCCGCTTGTATGTCTCACCGCTCATCTGTGGACGTTCATATACTTTGTTGTTATCTCCGGTCCGAGGTGTGTGTGCCTCGACAGGATGTCTGAGGTTGAAGTTGATTGCATATGTTTGAAACAAGCATTTCTGGGGTTATCTACGGAACTGCAATGGCATCTCTTGGGGCTATCACCAAGGATGGGGTTGCTACTCCCAGTGTTTCTCTAGGACTGGAACTAAGCGTCGCGGTGTTATCGCCGAGACAGAACTGTCCTCTCCGGTGTTGTTGCTGGTCTTTTAATTTTCATATCTTGGGGTTATCTCCGAGATTGGAAATAACATTCCCGGTGTGTGTTTCGGGTTTGAGATGATGTTCCCGATTTGTGTTCCGGGTTGGAACTGAACTTCCGGTAGTATTCGGAATGGATGTAAGTTGTCTTTTAGGGTTATCTCAAAAAGACGAATCTACCCTCCTGCAATTTTAGTAGGAGTGCAGAAAATTTTGAGTGTCTACACATTGCTTCCACCTTAGCGTGATCCACTGAGATTCCCTCTCTATTGATAACGTGCCCCAAAAACTGCACTCTTTCTAGCCAAAATTCGCACTTAGTGAATTTTACGTACAACTTCTCCTTCCTTAGTCTCACCAACACCAATATTAGGTGTTTAGCGTGATCTTCTGGCATCTCAGAATAGACAGAATATCATTGATAAACACTACAACGAACTTGTCCAAATATTATTTGAATACTCTGTTCATCATATCTATGAATGCAGTTGGCGCATTTGTCAACCCAAACGACATTACCAGAAACTCAAAATGGCCGTAACGAGTCCTGAACGCCATATTAGGTGCATCCTCCTTCCTGACTTTTAACTGATGATACCCCGTTCTCAAATCTATCTTAGAAAAATACTTTGCCCCTTTTAATAGATCAAAAAGATCATTGATCATCGGCAATGGGTACTTATTCTTTATCGCTAACTTGTTCAACTCTTGATAGTCGATACAAAGTCTTAACGATTCATTCTTCTTCTTTACAAATAGTACAGGTGCTCCCCACGGTAAAACACTTGGTTGAATGTATCTTCTATCCAACAGTTCTTGTAGTTGAACCATCAACTCCTTCATTTCTACTAGCACCATACGATACGGTGCCTTTGAAATTGGTGCCGCTCCTAACACAATATCTATTACGAATTCGATATCCCTATCCAGTGGAAGACCTGATAATTCGCTTGGAAATACATCCACGAATTCTTTCACTATAGGTATTTGTTCCATCGTTGCTCCCACTCTCTGCATATCAACAACATGACATAAATAACATACACATCCCTTCCTCAATAATTTCCTAGTTTATGTCATGGTAAGACAACACAAACGTCCCAGTGATTTGCTACCGTAAAACACTACCTTAGGCTGCTTCAAAGGTCAAAGGTTTATACACTTCTTTTGACAATCTATAATTTCACCATAGTTAAACAACCAAATAATCCAGAGAATTACATTGAATTCTCCCAACTTTATCGGTATTAGATCAACCAACAATTTATAACCTCATATTTCTACATAACAATGCCTATGAATATGTTTAACAGGAATTATTTCTTCATTTGCTACCTTAATATTTAAAGGTATATGCAATCTTGCAGGAAGTAATCCTAACCATCTAGAAAAATCACATGCTATAAAAGAACAAGTAGCACCCGAATCAAACAACACATAAGTATTTATATTATTGATTGGGATAATACCTGCAACTACATCTCCTGATGCAACTGCATCTTGGACCGTCATATTAAAGGTGCGGGTCATCGGCCTACTCATTTGAGCTGGACCACTAATAGCTAACTTACCACTATTAGTGCCCTTATTACTATCCATCCCCTTCTTCGGGCAATTCTTCGCCATGTGATCAGTTGATCCACATATGAAGCATCGATAATTCTTCTTCAGACTTGGATAGTTAGGCGAAATGTGTCATTCTTGTCCACAGTTGTAACACATGGCTTTACCCTTGAGACAGACTCCTAAATGAGTCTTCCCACAGTTCTTACACGCCTCTTCTTAGGATCTCGTTATTTTACTCTGATATTCCCAGAGTTAAAAGCCTTCCTCTTCTTCCCGTTGCCACTCTCACTAGCTCCCTCAGTTTTCACTCCCCCATCTACCTTACTCTTATTCTTTTTCTCTCTGTGGTATTGGCTTAAAGCCTTGCTACCACCCTTGGCGATTATTGCCTTTTCTAGAATGGTTCCGAAGGAATTACTTTGAAACACTGATATCCGGCTATAGATCCAGGGTTTCAAGCCCTGCTTGAATCTCCTCGCCTTCCTCACCTCTGTATCCACTTGATGTGGAGCAAATCTCGCCATTTCATTGAACTTGGCAGCATATTGGGGAACAATCATATCCCCTTGTTTCAGTTCTAAGAACTTCATCTTTGTCCTACTATGCATACTCGTGGAGAAATAGTTCTCAAAGAATAACTCCTTGAACCGTGTCCACGTAATCACCTCCACTCTAGCCCTATCCTAAAGTTGGCCTCTCCCTTCATCATGTAGGTGGAAAAAAAGGTCTTTTGTCCCTCTTTAACATTTGCAATTATAAAATGCCTTTTCAATCTCCTTTACCCAAGTTTGGGCTTCTATAGGGTTCGTGGTTCCTTTGAACTCTGACGGACCTACAGTCTTAAAATCCTTAAATGAAGTAGCACGTACTACCGCATGATTGACCGATATATTGGCATCATTTCTATTAAAGGCAGCTGTTAATAAGTTAACAAACTCATACATCAGGTTAATCAGTCCCCCTTTTGGTTGATTAGCTTTCGGATTTTGTTGTCTTCTTTTTGGCGGCATTTTTCTATTGAAAATGAATAACACTTCATTATTACTTTCTTCTTATTAATTAATAATTATTCATTTTTAACAATAACCTAAACTCATTGCAAAATATGTTCAATAAAATGCTTATATTGATATGCTTCCTTCTTTGTAGTATAATACTACATCGTTTACCATTACATAGCCTTAGCTAATTACATTACTTTCCCGCAATTACTTTCCAAAAATTGGGATTTACAAAAACTACCCTTTGATTATACAAAAGAGGGTTTTATATCACTACATAGATACATAATATTTAAATATCTAAACCTACTCTAGTTATTAACCAGATTACATTTGCCTAATCGACAAGGCTAGCCACCACATCTCGACTTATCGTATGCCGAATCTGCCCTGTCTCCATAGGATACTCAGCCACTTGTCGCTGGTAATCCTCATGAGAACTCCTATGAATATAGGACATCTTACAAATCTTCTATTTCTTGGCCTTTAGCTCCCCCTAAGCTCAAAGGCCTCATGTTTTAGCTCATGGACTTTGTCCTTCGCTAAAACTTTCTCATCATGTTCCACCTCCCAAAATGTCTCTATGTCCCTCTTGTCCTCTAAGATGTCATGGGTCTCCTCCTTCAGTTCCTTTACCTCCTTACCTAATTGGATATTCTTATCCAACACGGTCATGAACAATTCTTTCTTCGACTCCCTCGGAGTCATCTCCTCTGTAGGTATTACCGTATTAAACGATACTACCTCCTCCTCCTCCTCCTCCTCCTCCTCAGACATTCCATCGAATAAGGATGTAAACCCTAAGTTCTCAGAATCTTTTGACCCAACCACCACCACTATCGGCAACTCAACTACGAGTGTCGGTAAAATCTCTATCTGGTTCATGGACTCTTCACTAACCAGATGTATATCTTTATACATCATGTTATCTCCTGACATCTATAATAAGATAAATTATCTTGATTAGTACACAACATTAAAATATTATAAAGACATATCACTTTTAATGCATTTTTAGGGTTAACTTCATCTTTTAATTCTTCTAGTAATGAATTTCCTTAATTCACCACTTAAAACTTGTAAAGCCCCCAAATCTAGGTACTTGAAACCCGAACTCGGTGCTTCACGATACCATTTCTATGAGCGGAATAATACTAATAATAATAACAATAATATAAATAACAAACTTAATTTACATAATTATCAGAGTCTAGCTCCCCAAGTACGAGACCTTTAAACATTCATTACATATCCTGATAGATAATATATATCATTGTATTAATAATATCAAACTATTACATAAACTACCAAAAATCTTATTTGGTTAGCTTTCCTTTTCCTTTGTTTCTGCATGAGCTTTTTGGTTCTTCACACTTAGCTGAAAACATTTAAATTAAGCAAGGATGGGCATTTGAGTGCCCATCAAATATTAACAATTATATATATATATATATATATATATATATATAAAAAGAATTTAAATATTTTCTTTATACTACCCTTCTAAACCAAATCAATAGTTGTGAAGTAATCTGAACCGATAATAATAACATAACAACCCTCTTTCAAATTTTTGAAACTACGTACTGACTATAAATATGGTTAAGGTGACATACTATGAACATTGTTTTCATTTTTGAAAAGGTTAAACAGAACTTCATCTGTAAACCGTCATAACTTACGGGCACAGGAGTGATCATCCCGTTGTATCCTGTATTGATCAATACTACATGCAAGAATGATGTTATCGTTCACTCTGTCCACCTTGGGTGCATAAAAAGTTTTCCCGTGTAAGGGATGTTCATACTTGTCGGGGTTCCAAACAAAAGTAATTCGATTGGATAATAATAAGGTTTTATCTTGTTCAAAATAATCTATAATTCAACATATATATATATATATATATATATATATATATATATATATACTAGTAATTAACAAAGGTGTATCAACATGTGATTAAATATAATGATTATCCAAGTGGGGACACTTGTATAACCATTTATAGAAATTAACGAACAGAATATATATCTGAATTACCATATACTAACATGTTGATAATCAATAAGCGTATATAATATATATATATATATATAACAATATGGTTAATAATCTGTACAATAATAATATAATTCTGAAACATTCTTACTCATGTCCATTGCATAAAGAAAATGCAAAGGTAAGATACCTGCCTGATGCGCTGCTTACAATTCTCAACTTAATTTTATCTTTTATATCACGACCTATCATTAATCAGATCATTCATTCGATTAGAACAATATACTATAACACATAGTACGGCATTTTGCAGTCAGCACATAACCTAATCACCTTGTCACACATATCTAACAAGCATTGAATCACAAACAAACATTAACACAATCAAAATATCTAATTCCAAATCAATTTTCTAAACATGTCACACGATGTCGGTAAACCTTTTATCTCCGTAATTATCGAGTCTAATCTATCATGAATTTTCAAACACCGGAATCATTATTAAATGATTTAAATATCAAACAATTCTATTATCATTAATATTAAGCTATTAATGAAACCATTGCCAAAATATTAAAGTTATTTATAATAACTTAGAATATTTTTAAAGTATTAATATTACCCTTAAATAATTTTTAAAACATTTAAAATCTTTTTAAATAATTACCATTAATATTAAAATATTAATGTATTATTTATCCAAATATTAAAAGTTATTAATTATAACTTAAAATATTTTTAATTCGCTTTATATCCTTTTTAAATAATTTTTAAATTAATAAAACCATTTTAAACCATTTATTTAATATAATTATTAAATAAATTTAATATCATTAATATTAAATTACTATCATTAATATTAAATTATTAATGAAATTATGCTTTAAATATTAAGAGCTATATTTTATAACTTAAAATATCTTTAAACACTTTATTTTCATTTAAAATGATTTTTATAATATTAAAATCATTTTCAAACTAAATTATTTAATATAATTACTAAATAACTTTAATATCATTAATAATAATTAATTAATAAAATTTATCTTTAAATATTGAAAGTTATATTTTATAACTTCAAATATTTTTAAATACCTTATTATTATTTAAAATGATTTTTAATATAATAAAATCATTTTTAAATTATTTATTTAATTCATTTATTAAATAACTAAATTATCATTAATATTAATTAATTAATGAATTTCATCACAAAATATTAAAAGTCATTAAAAATATATTCTTATACCATAATATAATTTTAAATGATTTTTCAAGTATTAAAATCATTTTTAAATAATTTATTTTATATAATAATTAAATAAATTTAATACCTTTAATATTTCAAAAATAGTAAATATTTATGAAATATATTAAAAATAATTAAAAACTAATTTTTGGACTTTAAAATAATTTTTAATAATTTATTTTGTATTTTTAATAATTAAAAACTAATTTTCTATAATTATTTAATAAAAATATAATTTTTATAAATAAATTGTCGCTAAAGACCACCTATAGCGACAAAACCGTCGCTATAGGTGTTCTTCATGTTCTTGAGCATCCATAAGGCAGTTTCGACTTGCCTTCTTTGACCAAGTGTAAATCAGTGTGTGTTGTGTTTCTGGGAATGCTAATGGTTGGGTGTTGTAGTACTACTATAATACTACGAGCTCCAACAACAAACATGGTCATAACATGCATTAATTGAAAGATCTAAGCCAATGAAAACACTGTCAGAGCTGTTCTTCATTTTCTGGGTTACCCAGAAATGAAGAACAGTTCAGATGGTCATATTTGGGCTTCCACCACTTGTTGTACAAGTGAGATTTTAGTGATCTAAGACTTCCAGATTGTAGCCCACATGTAGCACTGCAGATCTATTACAAAACATAACCATAACAACAAAACAATGGAAAGATATTGATCGGTCAAAGGCTGTCAGAATATGTGTTCTTCACATTTCTGGAAATTCCAGAAAAATGCAATTGTGTTCGAGTGGCCTGATTTGACCACTCACTACATTCGATCCGTTGAGTCTTTAAGGGATCTAAAGGTCAAGATTCAAAGTCCAGATTTCAGTCTACAATATAGTTATAAAAACAACATCAAAGCTTCAATAATCTGACAGATCTTAGCCTTCAAACATCCTATCAGACGCTGAAAACCCATTTCTGGGTTACCCAGAAATGGTCCGGTCATGGTCGGTCAACGACCTTTGACCAACAATATCATGCAATCTAGAACAGATCTAAGTCTGATTTCATGCCCAGATCCAAGAGCACCTATCAGACTACAACTACCAACTTCCAAAACACAAAACACATTAAAGATCATAGAGATATAAGGCCTGACATTTGGTTGTCAGACATCCAAAAACAAAATTTCCAGATTTTGTAAATCTTCAAATTCGAGGCTCTAGATGTTATGGATCTAACATCTAGTAACCCATATCATCATTATACACTACTAACAACATGTTTAACACATAAAAACTAACATCTAACACATTGATCAAGATCAAATTATAGCTAGGGTTTTTATACCTTTAAGCTCAATTTCTTGATTCTGGCTACTGATTTGATTAAGGGTGTTAGTGGGGCTGGTCTTGGGGACTGATCTAGCAAAAATTTTCGGAGGTGTGGAGCTTGGGAGAGTTAGGTTGAGTATTTGTGCAAAAATGGCTAACAAGTGATCTTTTTCTTTCTCCAATCTATTTATAGAAGTGTTAGATGCATGTATGGCTGATCATAGTGGCTGATTGCTGTCAATTTTAATCACATGGGGTGGGTAGATTTGGTGAACAACTTCACCTAAGGTCAAAACCTATGTGATAGCCTCAATAATGCATAAAAGGGTATAATGGTCCATAGCCTTGCAAATTTAATGGCAATCTTGGTAATCTTAACAAACCCTTAGGGTTTGACCCTTAGGGTTTGACCCTTAGGGTTCAACCCTAAGGTTTAGCACAAAATGAATTTCTAGGTTTTCATTTAAGTTTAAAATAAAAATAAAAATAAAATTAGTTTCTAAAAATAGAAATTTAGGGATTATTAATTAATTAAGTTTTCTAATTACATTATACAGGAACATTAGGGTTTAATATCACTAATCATAATTAACCTTGCTAATTATAGCAATTAGGGTTTATAATTTTGTTAATTAGGGTTAACAAATTATAATTAAGGTTTCTAATTACCAAATTAGGATTCTAGATATTAGGGTTTTAAGTTACTAATTAGGTTTTCCATAATTAGCAATAAACTCTATCACACATGATATTAATCACATTAACACAATTTCTTATTGATCACAAACTCCAGTTTAGGTTTCAAATTAGGATTTCTAATTTCAGAACTTAGGGTTTTAATTTATAATTATGGTTTTCAATAATAACAAGGCTTTACCTAAAATTAAAATCGTATAACACATAACACAGTATCTTAACAGATTTTTAAAATATCATTGACATGGGAATTAGGGTTTAACAGTAATACCAGGGTTTGGTCATAATACATCATAATTGACCAACCATTATCAATACATACATACAGTAAATATTTATAGCACTGAAAAAATTAAAATATAATTAATATTATATTATTATTCTCATTCCTTGATCAAAATCCAAAATTAGGGTTTGGATTCCATATCTGATTTATCTGCCACACTTAACACTATTAGTTAAGTTAAAATAATTAACTTAATAATCTGTACTAAAATTCATATAATAAAATAATTATTATAATTATTCTAAAAATCATTTCATATATTATTTAGATAATATATAATTATATTTTTATAGAAAATAATTAATAAAAACATTTCTACTGTAACATTATTTATTACAAGAATATAGTTTATAATTATCAATAATTCTAATATAAAATCATTTGTAATTATTCATGTAATAAATATATTTTATTTATCACATATAAATATATACACATTATTTTGGCACATATTTCCCCATATTTATTTTAATAAATAAAATAAAAATAAAAATAAAAAAATTTATACGCAAAATTTTTGATTTATTTGTATAGAAAATATCGGGTTGTTACATTCACCCTCCCTTATAAGGATTCCATCCCAGAAATCACCGTTTTAAAACCTATACATACAAGGTTACATACCATACACAATCATTGCAAGTAGATCTCGATCATACTTTGATCGAATTGATCTTTAACTATTCATGTAAAGCTTGTATATCTGATTCAACAGAAATTTGATTTCTAAAAGAACTCAAATTCCTCCTTCAAAATTTCTTTATAAAATAATTTACTATATATATGAAAATCATGCATAATAAAATAAAAGTTATACGAATAATACCTGGAGTTCCATTGCCAGCTGCCGCCGTATCCTGGACCGTCATGTTGTAGACCCTCGCAGTTGATTTTGTTGGCTTGCTTGATGATATAGGTCCCGTGATTGCTAGAGTCCCGCTACCCTTTTCAGTATTCACACTTCCTGCCTCTGTCCTCCTCTTATGTCCTCCTTCACCTTCCGGCTGGTTCCCTGCAGCTGGTATTCCTTGTTGCCTAGCCTGTGCTACCATGTTTGCAAAATGTTGCATCGGGTCTGCTTGTTGTTGTCCCTCAACGTTATTGACAGATTCTTCTGACCTTTGGTTTCGAGTTTGACGTCTTGGCGGCATTATCTGTTTAAATAATCATGAATTTAACTTACATTCTAAACCTTATCATATAAGTTTAATATATTAAACTTGTTTCATCACTCAAACTTAGATTCATATTCATTTAACAATTTCAAAATACTTTACATATCGCAGCACATACTGCATTAAACATCAGCTATCCCTTTGTGACTACAAAAGTCGGGATTTACAACCTTGACCAACACAAAAGTTGAGAATATTTCATTACACAGACATACTTTTCACACATATTACCTTAAACATACCTACACAACATAACCTATACTACATATTTACTAAGCCATTTCTTGGACAACCCTTCGCCTGATGATCTTCCATTCCACAAATAAAACATGCACCTGGTTTATAGTCGGGACAATATAGAGTGGTATGTCCCTCATAGCCACAAAGGTAACATATTCTTTTCCCTTTCTTCTTATCGGACTTTCCTAAGTCATGGTCTTCTATCTTTCTTTTTCCCTTATTACTCGGAGCTGCACACGATGTGTTGCTTGTGGCTCCCATCTGATCAATTTGGATTTTAAGCTTATCCTGTTCTTCCATTGTTTCTATTAACGCCTGTCGCAGTTGACTATTAAGCAGCTTTTCTATCTCCCACAACCTTTCTAGAGAAGAAACCTTATTCCTCAGATTCTACACTTCCATTGATGCTTGATCATCTTCAACTTTAGTGTCTGAATCACTATCTGTCAGTTCCACCATTTCCGGATCTGGTACTACGTTTTCCACGATAACCACCTCGTCCGAGTTGGTTTCATTGTGAGCCTCTATTTCAGCTATTGGCTTCGTTATTAGCTCGGGTGTAGGGGTTTGATCCTTCTTCATGCTATATGCATATAACAAGCCTTTTCCACCAGACATCACACACATAAATTATCCTGATTAGCATATAGTATATACACACAGCAAACAATAGTTTTATATAAGTTATCTTTTATTTTTTTTTGACGATGAATTATCCAATCCGTCTCTTTTTAAACTTTATATGAGTTATTTATATTTTCAACGTTTCCCTATGTTCTAAGGTTATCGCCTAAGGTCTATCCCACCTAAGGTTTCTAACCCTAAGCTCTGATACCAACCTGTAAAGCCCCCAAATCCAGGTACTTGAAACCCAAACTCGGTACTTCATGATACCATTTCTATGAGCGGAATAATACTAATAATAATAATAATAATATAAATAACAAACTTAATTTACATAATTATCAGAGTCTAGCTCCCCAGGTACGAGACCTTTAAACATTCATTACATATCCTGATAGATAATATATATCATTGTATTAATAATATCAAACTATTACATAAACTACCAGAAATCTTATTTGGTTAGCTTTCCTTTTCCTTTGTTTCTGTATGAGCCTTCTGGTTCTTCACACTTAGCTGAAAACATTTAAATTAAGCAAGGATGAGCATTTGAGTGCCCACCAAATATTAACAATTATATATATATATATATATATATATATATATATAAGCTGAAAGAATTTAAATGTTTTCTTTATACTACCCTTATACAACAAATCAATTTGTGAAGTAATCTGAACCGATAATAATAACATAACAACCCTCTTTCAAATTTTTGAAACTACGATCGACTATAAATAGGGTTAAGGTGACATACTATGAACATTGTTTTCATTTTTTGAAAAGGTTAAATGTAACTTCATCTCAGAAACCGTCATAACTTACGAACACGGGGTGATCAACCTGTTGTACCTGTATTGATCAATACTACACGCACAAAATAGGTATACAACACCCATTCTATAATCAACATATAAATACATGGTATATAAAATAACTACAACTTTATTAATACAATTGTCGTGATTATCCAAGTACAAAATAACCATTTATATTAACAAACAAAATATATATCATAACACATAAATCGTGAGTTTAAATACAAATATTGTCTTCTAGATAATATCAACACTCAAATAAGTCCTCATTACAATTATTGATACATTATTTTACAAAATATACTATAACACATAGTGAGGACTACTAAAACAACTTCTCTAGAACCATCATTCCATACCTCCATTCGACCTAGTACTCGCTACATTCTCGCCTCCCCTAGAGAAGAAAAAATGAACAAAAAGGAAAAAAATAGGGTGAGCTCAACTAGCCCAAGAAAAGAATATTATGACTAAGATAATATATTAACAAATTATCGTTAGTCTTCAACAGGAAAAATCTGATAGAATATAATAGACAACAAGTTTTAAATCAATATTCGCAATGATGAAATAATAATTCATGTAAGAGTTACGTAGAGAATGAAATCTACTATTATCTATGAATTTAAAAGTCCATCATCAATATTTTATCCTCAGAACATCAATCAATATACATCTTGAATCAAATATTCATCTTTGCACTACAAAAAGCCAAAGATATTCATCACTGGTCATGTTCATCTCAACACTGCTCATCTTTGCACTACGGCCAAAGATATTCATCGAAAATCATTCATCTTTGCACTACAGCCAAAGATATTCAAGAATATAATCATTTAGACCGAGGATGATGAAAAATATTTTAAAAAAAACGAATCCAAAGAAAACAAAAGAACAAATATTAAGGATTCGTACTTTAAATAATCCAAGTTCAAAAATACTTCATAAATAACCATAAAGAAGTAAAATTCAAGAATGATCAAAACATGGATACAATCAAAGCTAGTATCCATAATAGATATTTTGGACAAAAAATGAAAATTTAATTTTTCCGTGAATAAGGTCGTATTCGTGAATAAGGTCGATATACGTGAATAAAGTCGATATACGTGAATAAGAACCCCGATACACTAAAAGACAAGAATTTCACAAGAAAAATCTTACCAATATTCCGAAGATAATGATATTGAAAGAAATAATATCATTTATAAAAAAATAACATCCCTTACCTCGAAAAAGACAAGATTTCGAACGAAATATCGATATAGTGTCAAGGAACTTGCACCGATAGCAACACTCAAAGTATCAAAATACTCACAAGAATACGCCGATAATATAGAGAGAGAAAAGAAAAACTTTAGTTTCGTGTGATTTTCAATTCTAACCCAAGACCCTATTTATAGAAAAATGCTTAGAACACCAAAGCGTAAAATTTAATAAAATAATAATATATTTTTTCTTAACTTCCTACGCACACCACCAAAAACCGAATTCAAATGTCAACCACACATGTGGGGCCCACCAATAATAAATAAAAAAATGTTTTTCTTAAAAAAATAATTAAAACTTCAAAAATCAATTATTCCTAACTTCTAACTTCAATAATTCATAATAAATAGCCCTTTTATCGTAAAAAATTCAAATCTTATGTCCATTCCATAGGAAATTTAATTATCTACAACTTTAGTAAGAAAGTTTTTCCAAATTCCAAATGTAAAATCGACCAAAATCCACATACTGGGACGATTTTACAAAGCTATAATCAAATTTCACCAAAGAATGGGGTCCACAAACATGAAAAACATGTTTTAAATATTTTTAGTAACAAAAATACTCTTCCTCCTCATTTATTCATATATCCCACATTCATTGTAAAATATCACCATTATTATATTATTAAAATATAATAATATATTTAAATGAATTATTTTATCGGAAAAGATAAAATATCAATTTTCAACAATTGTCACATTAAAATTTTCTCCATCTATATCCACATAAAATGAATATTTTCCTTATCATATAAATCAATAATTAATTATTCACAAATAATATTACAAAATCACAATATCGACAACCAGCCGTTCCTCAGAAAAGAGGGGGCTTTCCAATAAGGATTTCTCCTTACTGGCGCGCAATTAGGTGACCAAACCTCTCCTTAGACAGAACTTTCTAGACATTGCCAATAATGCTATCTAATAATATTATTCAAATAATATGAATTATTGATCCGATAATGGAAAATATCGTAGTGACAATTATTGAAACAACAATAATATAAAATATCAACGTAAAAATTATTGAATCAATAAAATAAAATATTGAATAAGAATTATCGTAACAATTATCGAGTAAAGGCCTTTCACGTAAGAATCAATAATCGGTGCAATACCGCAAAGCTATCGTGTTTTAAATCCACCGAGTATTTCAACAAGATTAATCTGTGAATAACTACGCCAAGTATTTATAAACAACTTATACTTGTCGCTTTCTTCATCCAATCGCTTTCACATGGGGCCCACATAAGGTCATACCGTCGCATTTAATATTCCCCGACATAGTAAGAATATTCCACCACCAAACGAATATTCCCCGACAACAATGAATATTTTATAACCACTTGCTTATTTGAAATATTTATGATTTTACCCATAACTAACCACATTAATCAAATCAACCCTTACTATTTCAAAATAATAAATAGAGGAAATTAATTTCATTTATAATAAGTTGGGTCTTACAACCTCCCTCCTTATGAAATTTCGTCCTCAAATTGACGACGCACTGTGTGTTTCAAAAAGTGAGGATACCTCGCTTTCATTTCCGCTTCCAACTCCCAAAATCATTTCCTCAATAAGATGGTTCCTCCACAAAACTTCGACTTGTGGTATGACCTTTGTACGTAGGATATGCTCCTTCCTATCCAAGATCTTGACAGTACCTCCTCATACGTTAAGTCTTCTACTATCTCGTCCTGGTTCTAACTCAATAACGTGGTTCGGTCTTTCACATATTTACGGCTACAGATATGTGAAAAACATTATGAACACGAGACATACTTGAGGTAACGCGAGTCTATAGGCCACATTTCCTACTTGGCTACAAGAATCAAATGGACCAATAAATCGTGGATCGAGCTTTCCTCTCTTCCCAAATCTTGTAACTCCTTTCCATGGAGCAACACGCAACAATACATGATCCCCAATACTAAATTCCACGCCCTTTCGATGAAGATCCGCATAACTCTTTTGTCGATCCTGTGCCGCTTGTATATACGCTGTCAATCATTTGGATCTTTTCTCGTAGTAATACGCACTCAACTCGTCCCAACAATGTTGCTTCACCCACCTCATCCCAACATACCGAGAGCGACACTTTCGGCCCATATAATGCTTCAATGGAGCCACACCTATACTTGCTCGATAACTATTGTTGTAGGAGAATTCCACCAATGGTAAATACTTATCCCAACTCCCTTTGAAGTCTAGGACACGTAGTCTTAATAGATCTTCAAGAGTTTGAATAGTCCTCTCCGATTGTCCGTCCGCTTGAGGATGGTATGCCAAACAATCAGAACTGCGCCTATAGCTTTTTGCAAGCTAACCCAAAATCGTGAAGTGAATCTTGGGTCACGATCCAAAACTATGGATACCGCATGCCATGCAATCTCACAATCTCATTTACGCATATACGAAAGCAAGACGCTCAAGGGAATAAGTCTCCGTGACGGCAAGAAATGAGCAGACTTTGGTTAATCTATCAACAATAACCCAAATAGCATTTATGCCTTGAGAAACCGTGGGAAGACCCGTAAAGAATAAAATCCATGGTAATGTGTTCCTACTTCCATTTCAGAATCTCAAGTGGTTGCAATGGACCCTTAGGCACTTGATGTTCTGCCTTTACACGCTGACAAGTTAAACACCTCGAGATAAACTTTGCAATCTCTCTCTTCATATTGTTCCACCAAAATGTATGTCAAGATCACGATACATTTTTTGGTACTTCCAGATGGATTGCAAATGGTGTATGTGTGCCTCCATCATGATCTTCAGATTTCAAATCGTAGTCGTTAGAAACACAAAGTCCGGAGTGGACTCAAGTATTCCTTCTTCATCGATTCTTGCTTCTGGAATAACACCTTCTTGTACTTTCTTCTTCATACGCATCAGCTCCGGGTCTGTGGCTTGAGCAACTTTAACTTTTTCGATTAAAGTCGGTTCTATGCGTATACTTGACATCATCGCATGGGTCCCCGGAGTCTTGAATTCTATCTTCATCTTTTGTAAATCACACAAAATGGGCCTTTGTGTTGACAACATCGCACTCGTTCCCGCATATGATCTTCTACTCAACGCGTCAGCTACCACGTTCGCTTTTCCAGGATGGTATTGAATGGTGTGGTCGTAATCTTTCAACAATCGAGCCAACGCCGCTGCCGCATGTCGAGTTCCTTTTGGGTGAAGAAATATTTGAGGCTTTTATGGTCCTAATATATCTCCACTTTCTCCCCATATAGATAAGGCTCTCCATATCTTTAGCGCTAAAAACGATCACCGCTAACTCTAGATCATGAGTAGGATAATTCCTCTCATATTCTTTTTGTTGTCGCGAGGCATAGGCTATGACTTTCCCATGTTGCATGAGAACACATCCTAACCCTTTGCCTCTCAAGCATCGCAGAGATAACAAATCCATCCGAACCAGATGGTATTGTCGTAACAAAATAAATGAGTCTCCTCTCGAGCTCTTGAAAACTCTTTTCGCATTCCTCGCCCATACGAATTTTGTATCTTTCCGAGTCAACCGAAGTTAATCTGAGTAGCGATTCGAGAAAATCCTTCCACGAATCTCCGATAATAACCAAATAAGCCCGTAAAGCTACGAACTTCTGGCCACCGCTTCGGTTGTTCCCAACTTTGATTGCTTCAATCTTCGCCGGGTCAACAGATACTCCATGTTTTGACACCACGCGCCCAAGGAATGCTACTTCCTCAAGCCGTAACTCGCATTTCTTCAACTTGGCATATAGCTTGTTTTCACGTAAGCCTTTGAGTACCAAATTTTCAAATGGTGCTCATGATCTTCACGACTTTTGAATATATGAGGATGTCATCAATAAAGACAACAACGAACCGATCCAAATATTCCTTGAATACTTTGCTCATCATATCCATGAAAGTCAGCAGGAGCATTAGTCAATCCAAAAGACATGACTAAGAATTCATAATGCCCATACCGAAGTTCTCAAGGCGCCTTTGAATATCCTCGCCTAATCTTCAAATTGATGATATCCGTAATCTAAGATCGATCTTTGAAAAGAATTGTGCTCCTTGTAATCGGTCAAACAGTCATCAATGCGAGGTAAATGGATACCTATTCTTGATGGTGACATGGTTTAATTCTCGTAGTCAATACAAAGTCGCATACTCCCGCCTTTTCTTCTTTACAAATAAAATAGAGCACCCCAAGGAGATGTACTAGATTTAATGAAACCGATGTCCAACAACTCCTCGTAGTTGGACCTTTAACTCCTCAAGTTCAATAGAGCCATTCGATATGGGGTTTTAGAAATGGGCTTTGTACTGTGTTCAAGATCAATAAAGAATTCAACTTCACGCTCGGGGTAGACCGAAAGTTCTTCAGAAATACGCCAGAAATTCACTAACAATGTAAATATTATTCAAATCGACGTGTCTTTATTCAAATCCATAACATGGGCTAAGAAAGCTTGACATCCGCTTTTTAATAAACGAATAAATTTTATGACTTGATATGACAAAGATTGATTTTAGTGGTTTAGTTGCTTGAATTCGCATAACAAAGTTGGTTAGAATATGAAAACTAACAACCTTACGAAAAACAATCAATTTTGGTATGATGAGTAGTTAACCAATCAATCCCTAAAATCACATCAAAAGCAAGTATCTTTAAAGAGATAAGGTCAATGTGTAATGTGATGGTGCCAACTTGATCAAACAAGATTTATAAACAAAGGATGTAATGAAAGTTTCTCCTAATGGAGTCTCCACAGATAAGTCAAAGTCTAATTTCTCCTGAGTCAAGTTTAAACGCTGAGCACAAGCAGAGAGAGAGAAATGAATGGGTAGCACCCCAGATTCTAGTAAGGTATAAACTTCGCAAGAATTTATGATTAGCTTACCCGTGATCACCTCGCTTGGGTTCCTCAGATTTTGACCACCACAACAAACGCCTTCCAGAACCGCTGACTTTGACTTTTCTCGATGTTTTTTGAGTCACCATCCCCACCGGACTTGGTTTCGCTATCGATAATCTCGAGCGATATATGTCCTTCCTTTTCCACAATTATATAAGATACCTTGAACTGCTTGGGATAAATTAATGATATGTCCCTCTTTTCCACATTTATAAAGATACTTAACCGGTGGGTCGCTTCTCCTCCCTTAGAACCAGCTTGTCACCGGTGCGACGCCTTCACATTGTCATTGTTGAATCTCCTCTTTTTAAAATCTCCCCCGACTCGCTTCTTCTATTTTCATGGCCATGATTACCACCAGAGTGGTTACCGCTTTTGTCCGTATTTTTCTTTCCCCACTGGTTATCGCTGTTCGATGATCGCCGCACCCAGATGACTCCTCGTCAGGGTCCCCATATTGAACGTATTCAAGTTATCTCGCCTAATAATTGAGCCCCGTTGACAACATCCTAATATAGAGAAAATTTATGAGAAATGAGATATCGACGATGTCGTTTTCAAACCTCTCGTAAACATCCGCCATATATGCTCCTCATTCTCCACCAAATGAGGTGCAAACCTGGATAACTCCGCGAACTTCACCTCGTACTGGGACACCGTCATGTTGTTTTGCTCCAATCTAATAAACTCTACCTCCTTCATATGACGAATACTTTCAGAAAAGTACTTGTCATTGAATAGCTTCAAAATGTTTCCCAAGACATGCCGAAAAGTACTGGATGGGTACGCTTCACGATTCCCACCAAGAATCTCACCTCATTACGGAACATAAAGGTGGCGAATGGAACCTTCGTTCCTCCGCATATCCCAAGACATCGAATATCTTGGTAATTTGTTTGACCCACGCCTCCGCTTTTAATCGGATCCGCTTTCCCTGCACTCGTGTGGTCCCAACTCTTTGAACTCGCTTTCGTCGTGATAAACCGTGCATTGCTATCATTTCCACCTCATATTTTGTACACGAAGTCTCTTTCGCCGATTTTTTGCATGAATCGCAAAAAGCTTCTAAACATTCCATCGCTCATCGTCTCGATCAAGGTGTTGTTTACAGAGAGAACATTGCTCACCGTTGTACGCTTTTCCTCATCGGTGGGTAAAGGTGTTCCACTGGCCTCATTTACTCCATCATTAACATTCTCAAATTGCCATTCTCAAATACCGCCATAAAACAAGGGTTAATTAAAGAAATTAACATATCACATAATATCCCTATATTCTCGACCAACCAAACAAATAAGCTTAGTAGACACACTAGCTAAGGATTTACTCGCCTCCCTCCTAGTTCTATTCCCCGATCTCCGCCAGAGATCATATCCCTAAGCTCGATACTAACCGTGACGCCCCAAAATAGGTATACAACACCCATTCTCGAAGTCGCCAAATACATGGTACGTAAACAACTACAACTTTATTAATACAATTGTCGTAAAAATACGACAACACATAAACTCGTGAGTTTAAATACAAATATTGTCATCTAGACAATATCAACACTCAAATAAGTCCTCATTACAATTATTGATACACTATTTTACAAAATAGTGAGGACTACTAAAACAACTTTCTAGAACCATCATTCCATACCCCGACTAGTACTCGCTACATTCTCGCCTCCCCGAGAAGAAAAAATGGAACAAAAAGGAAAGGGTGAGCTCAACTAGCCCAAAGAAAGAATATTATGACTAAGATAATATAGAACAAATTATCGTTAGTCTTCAACAGGAAAAATCTGATAGAATATAATAGATAACAAGTTTTAAATCAATATTCGCAGTTGAAAAATAATAATTCATGTAAGAGTTACGAGAGAATGAAATCTACTATTATCTATGAATTTAAAAGTCCATCATCAATATTTTATCCTCAAACATCAATCAATATACATCTTGAATCAAATATTCATCTTTGCACTACAAAGCCAAAGATATTCATCACCGGGTCATGTTCATCTCAACACTGCTCATCTTCAGCACTACGCCCAAAGATATTCATCAAAAATCATTCATCTTTGCACTACAAAAGCAAAGATATTCAAGAATATCATCATTTAGACCGAGGATGATGAAAAATATTTTAAAGAAAACGAATCCAAAAGGAAACAAAAGAACAAATATTAAGGATTCAGACTTTTAAAAACAATCCAAGTTCAAAAATACTTCATAAATAACCATAAGGAAGTAAAATTCAAGAATGATCAAAACATGGATACAATCAAAGCTAGTATCCATAATAGATATTTTGACAAAAAATGAAAATTTAATTTTTTTGTGAATAAGGTCGATTCGTGAATAAAGTCAGATACGTGAATAAAGGTCGATACGTGAATAGTAACCCCACACTAAAAGACAAGAATTTCACAAGAAAAATCTTACCAATATTCCTAAGATAATGATATTGAAAGAAATAATATCATTTATAAAAAAAAAATAACATCCCTTACCTCGAAAAGACAAGATTTCAACTCGAATATCGGATATAAGGTCAAGGAAACTTGCAATCAGATAAAGCAACACTCAAAGTATCAAAATACTCACAAGAATACGCTCGATAATATAGAGAGAAAAGAGAGAGAAACTTTTTCGTGTGTGATTTTCAATTCTAACCTAAGCACCCTATTTATAGAAAATGCTTAGAACACCAAAGCGTAAAATTTAATAAAATATTAATATAATTTTTCTAAACTTCCTACGCACACCACCAAAAAATTCAACTGAATTCAAACATTTATACCCACCCACACCCCAATAAATAAAAAAAATTTTTTTCTTTTAAAAAATATTTAAAACTTCAAAAATCAATTATTCTAAAACTCGAACTTCAATAATTCATAATAAATAGCCCTTTTATCAGAAAAAATTCAAATCTTATGTCCATTCCATAGAAATTTAATTTCTCTACAACTTTACAAAAAGAAAGTTTTTCCAAATTCCAAATGTAAATTGACCAAAATCCACATACTGGACGATTTTTTTATGTGCTATAATCAAATTTCACCAAGAAATGGGGTCCACAAACATGAAAAACATGTTTTAAATATTTTTAGTAACAAAAATACTCTTCCTCCTCATTTATTCATATATCCCACATTCATTGTAAAAATATCACCATTATTATATTATTATAATATAATAATATATTTAAATGAATTATTTTATCGTAAAAGATAAAATATCAATTTTCAACAATTGTCACTTTAAAATTTTCTCCATCTATATCCACATAAAATGAATATTTTCCTTATCATATAAATCAATAATTAATTATTCACAAATAATATTACAGTAATCACAATATCGACAACCGTGCCGCTCCTGAGAAAGAGGGGCTTTCCAATAAGGATTTCTCCTTATCGGCGCCGCAATTAGTGTGACCAAACCTCTCCTTAGATGTAACTTTCTAGACATTGCCAATAATGCTATCTAATAATATTATTCAAATAATATGAATTATTGATCCGATAATGGAAAATACTCGTAGTGACAATTATCAAAACAACAATAATATAAAATATCAACGTAGCAAATTATCAATCAATAAAATAAAATATTGAATAATTGAATTATCGTATAATAATTATCGAATAGTGCCTTCACGTAAGAATCAATAATTGGTGCAATACCGCAAAATATCTACCGTGTTTTTAACCAATCGTATTTCAACAAGATTAACCAAAGTAATAACTACGCCAAATTATTTATAAACAACTTATACTTGTCGCTTTTCTTCATCCAATCGCTTTCCATTATGGGGCTATTAATGAAACCACACAAGGTCAAAGCTATTGTCAGATTTTTAATATTCCCCGACAAAGAAGAATAATTCCACGACCAAACTAATATTCCCCGATTTTTAACAATGAATATTCAAAATAGGTCTACATCCCCCATTCGAGTTGTCAATACACTGCATGTAAACAACTACAACTTTATTATTACAATAGTAAAACTGATGAGTTTAAATACGATATCGCCATCTGCATAATATCCACATACAAATAAATCCTCATCATAATTATTGATACATTATTTTACAACAATGGTGAGGACTACTAAACAACTCTCCCTAGAACTTTCATTCCATACCTCGACTGCATTTCTATATTCTCGCCTCCGAGAAGAAAAAATGGAACAAAAAGGAAAAGGGTGAGCTCTCGACTAGCCCAAAAAGAATATTACGACTAAGATAATATACAACAAAATTATCGTTAGTCTTCAACAGGAAAAATATAATAGAATACAATAGACAACAAGTTTTAAATCAATATTCGCAATGAAATAATAATTCATTAGAAGAGTTAAGAGAGAATGCAAACTACTATCTTCTATGTATGAATTTTAAAGTTCATCGCCTATTTTATCCCTCAGAACATCAATCAATATATATCCGAGATCAAATATTCATCCTCGCACTACAAAAGCCAAGGACATTCACCACCGGGTCATGTTCATCTAAACACTGCTCATCTTTGCACTACGGGCCAAAGATATTCATCGAAAATCATTCATCTTTTGCACTACGCGCCAAAGATATTCATCGAAATCATTCATCTTTTGCACTACGCCAAAGATATTCATCATAAATCATTCATCTTTGCACTACAAAGCCAAAGATATTCAATAATATCATCATTTAAGACCGAGGATGATGAAAAATATTTTTAAAGAAAAAACGAATCCAAAGGAAACAAAATGACAAGGATTAAGGATTAAGGATTCGTACACTTTGTTTTATCCACGCCCAAAAATACCTCAAAAATAATCATAGTGGTGTAAAATTCAAGAATGATCAAAACATGGATACAATCAAAGCTAGTATCCACAATAGATATTTTGACTTAAAAGAAAAATTTTCATTTTCATGAATAAAGGCCGATTCGTGAATAAGGTCAGATACGTGAATAAAGGCCAGATACGTGAATAAGAACTCCCACACCAAAAGTTCCAAATTTGATAAAAAACTTCAGATCAATATTTCAAAGATAATGATATTGAAGAAATAATATCATTACGAAAAAAAATAATATCCCTTACCTCGAAAGATCAAGATTTAACCGAATACCGATATAGACTATATCTTGAACTTTCACCGTATAGCAATACTCAAAGTATACTCAAAATACTCACAAGAATACGCCGATAATATAGAGAGAGAAAACTTCAGCTTCGTGTGATTTTCAATTCTAACCTAAGACCTATTTATAGAAATCGCTAGAACACCAAAGTTAAAAATTTAATAAAATATTAATATTTATAAAAATATTATACGATTCTTTGAAATCTGAATCTCAAAGAATTCACACATGCCAACCTTCTAGAAGAAAATAAAAAAACGTTTTTCTAATTTAAAATAATTTAAACTTCCAAAAATTAATTATTTTGAGCTTCTAACTTCAATAATTCACAATAAATAGCCCTTTTATCAGAAAAATCGAATCTCATGAGTTTTTATAGGAAATCCAATTTCTACAACTTTGCGTAAGAAAGTTTTTCTAAATTCCCAAATGAAATTGACCAAATCCATAAACGGTGATTTTAGAGGCTATAATCAAATTTCACCAATAAATGGGGTCCACCGACATGTTTAACATGTTTTAAAACATTTATTGCAACAAAAATACTCTTCCTCCTCGTATATACTATATATCCCACATTCGCTGTAAAATATCACCATTATTATATTATTAAAATATAATAATATATATTTAAATGAATTATTTTATCGTAAAAGATAAAATTTCAATTTTCAACAATTGTCACATTAAAAATTTTCTCCATCTATATCCACATAAAATCAATATTTTCCTCATCATATGAATCAATAATTAATTATTCACAAATAATATTACGTAATCACAATATCGACAACCGTGCGCCTCCTGTGAGCAGGGGCTTTCCAATAAGAATTTCTCCTCATCGCATGCCAAATTAGTGTGACCAAACCTCTCCTTAGATGTAACTTTCTAGACATTGCCAATAATGTTATCTAATAATATTATTCAGATAATATGAATTATTGTTTCGATAATGAAAAATACCGTAAATGACAATTATTAAAACAACAAAGAATATAAAATATCAACGCAAAGAATTATTGAATCAATAAAATAAAACACCGAATAAGAATTATCGTAACCATTATCGAGTAGTGCCTTCACGTAAGAGTCAATAATTGGTGCAATACCGCAGCTACCGCTCAACAACGCCAGACATCGTGTTTTTAACCAATTCGGTATTCCAACAAAGGTAAATCTGTGAATAACTACGCCTGCTATTTTTAAAACAACTTATATTTGTCATTTTCTTCCTCCAATCGCTTTTTATGGGGGCTCACACATGGTCAAGCTGTCATTGCATTTAATATTCCCCGACAAAGATTTAATATTCCACGACCAAACGAATATTCCCTAACAACAATGAATATTTTATAACCACTTGCTATTTTTGAAATATTTATGATTTTACCCGTGAATTATCCACATTAATCACATCAACCCTTACTATTTCAAAATAATAATTAGAGGAAATTAAATTTCATTTATTAATTATTTGGGATCTTACAACCTCCCTCCTTATGAAATTTCGTCCTCGAATCGACGACGATGACTGTGTTTCAAAAAGATGAGGATACCTCGCTTTCATTTCCGCTTCCAACTCCCGTGTCATTTCCTCTATAAGATGGTTTCTCCACAAGACTTTAACTTGTGGTACGACCTTCGCATGTAGGACATGCTCCTTCCTATCCAAGATCTTGACAGTACTTCCTCATACGCTAAGTCTTCTATTATCTCGTCCTGCTTTCTAACTCAATAACGTGATTCGGTCTTTCACATATTTACGGCAGTACGATATGTGAAACACATTATGAACACGAGACATACTGAGGTAACGCGAGTCTATAGGCTACATTTCCTACTCGGCTACAAGAATTTGAAATGGACCAATAAATCGTGGATCGAGCTTTCTCTCTCCCCTAATCTTGTAACTCCTTCCATGGGCAACACGCAACAATACATGATCCCCTATACTAAATTCCACATCCTTTCGATGAAGATCCGCATAACTCTTTTGTCGATCTTGTGCCGCTTTGTATACGCTGTCAATCATTTGATCTTTTCTAGAGTCATACGCATTTAACTCTAGTCCCAACAATGTTGCTTCACCCACCTCATCCCAACATATCGAGAGAGCTTACACTTTCGGCCCATATAATGCTTCAATGGGGCCACACCTATACTTCTTCCGATAACTCGTTGTCAGGAGAATTCCACCAATGGTAAATACTTATCCCAACCGCCTCAAGTTCAGGACACGTAGTCTTAATAAATCTTCAAGAGTTTGAATAGTCCTCTCGATTGTCCGTCTGCTTGAGGATGGTATGTCAATCAATCTTAAACTGCACTCTATAGCTTTTTGCAAGCTAACCCAAAATCTTGAAGTGAATCTTGGGTCACGATCCAAACTATGGATACCGCATGCCATGCAATCTCACAATCTCATTTACGCACATTTGAGCAAGACGCTCAAGGAATAAGTCTCCAGATTGCAAGAAATGAGCGCATTTTGGTTAATCTATCAACAATAACCCAAATAGCATTTATGCCTTGAGAAACCGTGGAAGTCCCGTAAACGAAATCCATGGTAATGTGTTCCCACTTCCATTTCTAAATCTCAAGTGGTTGCAATGGTCCCTTAGGCACTTGATGCTCGCTTTACACGCTGACAAGTTAAACATGTTGAGATAAACTTTGCAATCTCTCTTCATATTGTTCCACCAAAATGTATGTCAAGATCACGATACATTTTAGTACTTCCCTGATGGATCGCAAATGGTGTATTGTGTGCCTCCATCATAATCTTGTACTTCAAATCGTAATCGCTAGAACACAAAGTCCGGAGGGACTCAAGTATTCCTTCTTCATCAATTCTCGCCCCTAATAGCTCCTTCTTGTACTTTCTTCTTCATATGCATCACCTCCGGCCTGCGGCTCGAGCAACCTTAACTTTTTCTATTAAAGTTGGCTCTACGCGATATTTGACATCATCGCACTCATTCCTCGTGATATGATCTTCTACTCAACGCCGCCACTACCACGCTCGCTTTTCCAGATGGTATCAATAGTGTGGTCGTAGTCTTCAATAGCTCGAGCCAACGTCACGCCAGCATGTTAAGTTCTTTTTTTGAGTGAAGAAATATTTAAGGCTTTTTATGGTCCTAATATATCTCCACTTTCTCCATATAGATAGTGCCTCCAGATCTTTAGCGAAAACGATCACCGCTAACTCTAGATCATGAGTAGATAATTCCTCTCATATTCTTTTGTTGTCGCGAGGCATAGGCTATGACTTTCCCACGCTGCATGAGAACACATCCTAACCCTTTTCGCCCAAGCATCGTCAGAGATAACAAATCCATCCGAACCAGATGGTATTGTTAGAACAGCCAAATAAGTCTCCTTTAAGCTCTTGAAACTCTTCTCGCACTCTTCGCCCAAACGAATTTTGTATCCTTCCGAGTTAGATGAGTTAATCTGAGTAGCGATTCGAGAAAACCTTCCACTTAATCTCCGATAATAACCAAATAAGCCCAAAAAGCTACGATTTCACCACCGACTTTTGCTGTTCTAACTTTGTATTGCTTCAATCTTCACGTCAACAGATACTCCATGTTTTGACACTGATGCCCAAGAAATGCTACTTCTCGCCGTAACTCGATTTCTTTAACTTGGCATAAAGCTTGTTTTCACGGGCCTTTGGAGTACCAAATTTCAAAATGGTGCTCATGATCTTCACGGCTTTTTGAATATATGAGGATGTCATCAATAAAGACAACAACGAATCGATCCAAATACTCTTTGAATACTTTGGCTCATCATATCCATGAAAGCCGCAGGAGCATTAGTCAATCCGAAAGACATAACTAAGAATTCATAATGCCCGCATCGAAGTTCTAAAGGCGCCTTTTGAATATCCTCGCCTAATCTTCACCGATGATATCCGTAATCTAAGATCGATTTTTGAAAAGAATTGTGCTCTCAGCAATCGGGTCAAACAAGTCATCAATACGAGGTAGAGGATACCTATTCTCGATAAGTGACATGGTTCAATTCCCCGATAGTCAATACAAAGTCGCATACTCCCGCCTTTTCTTCTTTACAAATAAAACAGAGCACCCCAAGGAGATGTACTAGACGAATGAAACCAATGTCCAACAACTCCTCGTAGAATGGACCTTTAACTCCTCAAGTTCAATAGAGCCATTCGATATGGGGTTTTAGAAATGGGCTTTGTACTGTGTTCAAGGTCAATAAAGAATTCAACTTCACGCTCGGGGTAATCCGAAGTTCTTCAGAAATACGCCAGAAAGTTAATAACAACAGAATATTATTCAATTTTGACGGTCTCTTTATTCAAATCCATAACATGGGCTAAGAAAGCTTGACATCCGCTTTTTAATAAACGAATAGCTTTATGATTAGATATGATGTTGATTGATTTTAATGGTTTAGTTGTTTGAATTCAACAACAAAGTTGTTTAGGAATACGAAAGCTAACAACCTTACGAAAAACAATCAATTTTGGTATGATGAGTAGTTAACCAATCAATCCCTAAAATCACATCAAAAGCAAGTATCTTTAAAGAGATAAGGTCAATGTAAGATAAGGGTGCCAACATGGATTAGACAAGATTTATAAACAAAGGATGTGATGAAAGTTTCTCCTAACTGAGTTTCCACAGATAGTCAAAGTCTAATTTCTCCTGAGTCAAGTTTAAACGCTGAGCACAAGCAGAGAGATAAATGAATGGGTAGCACCCTAGATTCAGTAAAGTATAAACTTCACAAGAATTTATAAATAGCTTACCCGTGATCACCTCGCTTGGTTCCTCGATTTTGACCACCACAACAAACGCCTTCCAGAACCGCTGACTTTGACTTTTCTCGATGATTTTTTGAGTCACCGTCCCTCACTTAACTAGGTTTCGCTACTGCAAATCTCGAGCGATATGTCCTTCCTTTCCACAATTATAGCATACCGAACTGCAGGGGCAATTTGACCGATATGTCCTCTTTTCCCGTGATTTATAAAGATACGACCGGTGGTCGCTTCTCCTCCTTGAACCAGCTTGTCACCGCACTGCTGCCTTCACATGGTCGTTGTTGAATCTCCTTTTTAAAATCTCCTCCCGACTCGCTTTTCTATTTTCATGGCTATGATTACCACCAGAGTGGTTACCATTTTGTCCCGCTTTTTTCTTTCTCCACCGATTATTGTTGTTTTGTTGATCGCTATCTCCTAGATGATCCTCGATCAGGTACCTCTACTGACCGTATCAAGTATCTCGCCTAAACAATTGAGCCCTCGTTAACAACATCCTAATAGAGAGAAAATTTATGAGAGATGAGATATCGACGATGCCGGTTTCAAACCTCTCGTAAACATCCGCTATACGCTCCTCATTCTCCACCAAATGAGGTGCAAACTCGATAACTCGCAAATTTCGCCAGACCGAGACACCGCCATGTTGTTCTCGCTTCCAAATAATAAACTCCACTTCCTTCATATGACGAACACTTTCGTGAAAGTATTTGTCATTAAATAGTTTCAAACGCTCTCCCAAGACATGCCGAGAAAAGCGGCCGATGGGTACGCTTCACGCATCTCCCACCAAGAGTCCGCCGCCACACGAACATAAGGTGGCGAATGGAACCTTCGCTCTTCCGCGCATCCCAAGACATCGAATATCTTGGTAATTTGTTTGACCCATGTTTCGCCATGATCGGATCCGCTTTCCTTAAATTCGTGGTCCCAACTTTTCAATCGCTTGGTGCGACAACCCGTGAATTGCTATCATTTTTCTCCTATGTTTTGAACACGAAGTCTCCTCGTCTCGATTTTGCATGAACTGCAAAAAGCTTCTAAATATCCCCTCGCTCATCATCTCGCCAAGGTGTTGTTCACAGAGGAACATTGCCACCACAGACGCTCTCCTCACTGGTGAGTACAAAGGCTCCACTACCTCATTTCCATTGTTAATATTCTCACGACATTCTCAAATACCGCCATAAAACAAGGGTTAATTAAGGAAATCAATATATCACATAATATCCCTATATACCGACCAACTATCAAATAAGCTTTAGGTAGACACACTAGCTAAGGATTTACTCGCCTCCCTCCTAGTTCTATTCCCCGATCTCCGCCAGAGATCATATCCCTAAGCTCGATACCAACCGTGACACCCCCAAAATAGGTCTACATCCCCATTCTCGAGTCACAATACACTAGATGTAAACAACTACAACTTTATTATTACAATAGTAAAACTGTGAGTTTAAATACGTATATCGCCATCTGATAATATCCACATACAAATAAATCCTCATCATAATTATTGATACATTATTTTACAACAATGGTGAGGACTACTAAACAACTCTCCCTAGAACTTTCATTCCATACCCCGACTGCATTTCGCTATATTCTCGCCTCCCGAGAAGAAAAATGGAACAAAAGGAAAAGGGTGAGCTCGACTAGCCCAAAGAAGAATATTACGACTAAGATAATATACAACAAAATTATCGTTAGTCTTCAACAGGAAAAATATAATAGAATACAATAGAAAATCAAGTTTTAAATCAATATTCGCAATGAAATAATAATTCATTAAGAGTTAAGAGAGAATGCAAACTACTATCTTCTATGTATGAATTTTAAAGTTCATCGCCTATTTTTATCCCCGTAACATCAATCAATATATATCTCGAGATCAAATATTCATCCTCGCACTACAAAAGCAAGGACATTCACCAAATGGGTCATGTTCATCTAAACACTGCTCATCTTTGCACTACGCCAAAGATATTCATCGAAATCATTCATCTTTGCACTACGTGCGCCAAAGATATTCATCGAAATCATTCATCTTTGCACTACGCAAAGATATTCATCATAAATCATTCATCTTTGCACTACTACAGCCAAAGATATTCAATAATATCATCATTTAAGACCGAGGATGATGAAAATATTTTTTTTTAAAAAAACGAATCCAAAGGAAACAAAATGACAAGGATTAAGGATTAAGGATTCGTATTTTGTTTTATCCACGCCCAAAAATACCTCAAAAATAATCATAGTGGTGTAAAATTCAAGAATGATCAAAACATGGATACAATCAAAGCTAGTATCCACAATAGATATTTTGGACTTAAAAGAAAAATTTTCATTTTTCATGAATAAAGGTCGATTCGTGAATAAGGTCAGATACGTGAATAAAGGCCGTGATACGTGAATAAGAATCTCGACACCAAAAGTTCCAAATTTGATAAAAACTTCAGATCAATATTTCAAAGATAATGATATTGAAGAAATAATATCATTACGAAAAAAAATAATATCCCTTACCTCGAAAAGATCAAGATTTAACCGAATAATCGATATGACTATATCTTGAACTTTCACCGATAGCAATAATACTCAAAGTATACTCAAAATACTCACAAGAATACGCCGATAATATAGAGAGAGAAAACTTCAGCTTCGTGTGATTTTCAATTCTAACCCAAGACCTATTTATAGAAATCGCTGTAACACCAAAGTTAGTAAAATTTAATAAAATATTAATATTTATAAAAATATTATACGATTCTTTTGAAATCTGAATCTCAAAGAATTCACACATGCCAACCTTCTAGAAGAAAATAAAAAAACGTTTTTCTAATTTAAAATAATTTAAACTTCCAAAATTAATTATTTTGAGCTTCGTAACTTCAATAATTCACAATAAATAGCCCTTTTATCAGAAAATTCAATCTCATGAGTTTTTATAGGAAATCCAATTTCTACAACTTTGCAGTAAGAAAGTTTTTCTAAATTCCCAAATGTAAATTGACCAAAATCCATAAACGGGTGATTTTAGAGGCTATAATCAAATTTCACCAATAAATGGGGTCAACCGACATGTTTAATATGTTTTAAACATTTATTGCAACAAAAAATACTTTCCTCCTCAGATACTCATATATCCCACATTCGCTGTAAAAATATCACCATTATTATATTATTAAAATATAATAATATATATTTAAATGAATTATTTTATCGTAAAAGATAAAATTTCAATTTTTAACAATTGTCACATTAAAAATTTTCCCATCTATATCCACATAAAATCAATATTTTCTCATCATATGAATCAATAATTAATTATTCACAAATAATATTACGTAATCACAATATCGACAACCAGCGCAGCTCCTGTGAGCAGGGGGGCTTCCAATAAGAATTTCTCCTCATCATGCCAAGCAATTAGTGACCAAACCTCTCCTTAGATGTAACTTTCTAGACATTGCCAATAATGTTATCTAATAATATTATTCAGATAATATGAATTATTGTTTCGATAATGAAAAATACCGTAATGACAATTATTAAAACAACAAAGAATATAAAATATCAACGCAAAGAATTATCAATCAATAAAATAAAACACCGAATAAAGAATTATCGTAACCATTATCGAGTAGTGCCTTCACGTAAGAGTCAATAATTGGTGCAATACCGCAGCTACCGCTCAACAACGCCAGACATCGTGTTTTTAACCACCGGTATTCCAACAAAGGTAAATTCAGAATAACTACGCCAAGTTATTTTTAAACAACTTATATTTGTCATTTTCTTCCTCCAATCGCTTTTCACATGGGGCCCACATATGGTCATACTGTCGCATTTAATATTCCCCGACAAAGCATTTAATATTCCACGACCAAACGAATATTCCCCCCACAACAATGAATATTTTATAACCACTTGCTTATTTTGAAATATTTATGATTTTACCCGTATCAATTATCCACATTAATCACATCAACCCTTACTATTTCAAAATAATAATTAGAGGAAATTAAATTTCATTTATTAATTATTTGGGATCTCATAACAACAAAACAATAGCAAGATATTGATCGGTCAAAGGCTGTCAGAATATCTGTTCTTCACATTTCTGGGAAATTCCAGAAAAATGCAATTGTGACTGAGTGGCCTGATTTGACCACTCACTACGTTCGATCCATTGAGTCTTTAAGGGATCTAAAGGTCAGGATTCAAAGTCCAGATTATAGTCTATAATCTAGTTATAAAAACAACATCAAAACTTCAATAATCTGACAGATCTTGGCCTTCAAACATCCTGTCAGACGCTAAAAACTCATTTCTGGGTTACCCAGAAATGGTCCAGTCATGGTCGGTCAACTACCTTTGACCAACAATATCGTCCAATCTAGAACAGTTCTAAGTCTGATTTCAAGCCCAGATCCAAGAGCACCTATCAACTACAACTACCAACTTTCAAAACACAAAACACATTAAAGATCACAGAGATATAAGGCCTGACATTTGGTTGTCAGACATCAGAAACAAAATTTCCAGATTTTCTAAATCTTCAAATCCGAGCCTCTAGATGTTATGGATCTAACATCTAGTATCCCAGATAATCATCATACACTACTAACAACATGTTTAACACATAAAAACTAACATCTAACACATTGATCAAGATCAAATTATAGCTAGGGTTTTTATACCTTTAAGCTCAATTTCTTGATTCTGACTACTGATTTGATTAAGGGTGTTAGTGGGACTGGTCTTGGGGACTGATGTAGCAAAAAATTTCGGAGGTGTGGAGCTTAGGAGAGTTAGGTTGAGTATTTGTGAAAAAATGGCTAACAAGTGATCTTTTTCTCTCTCTTATCTATATATAGAAGTGTTAGATGCATGTATGGCTGATCATAGTGGCTGATTGCTGTCAATTTTAATCACATGGGGTGGGTAGATTTGGTGAACAACTTCACCTAAGGTCAAAACCTATGTGATAGCCTCAATAATGCATAAAAGGGTATAATGGTCCATAGCCTTGCAAATTTAATGGCAATCTTGGTAATCTTGACAAACCTTCAGGATTTAACCCTTAGGGTTTAACCCTAAGGTTTGGCACAAAATGAATTTCTAGGTTTTCATTTAGGGTTTAAGATAAAAATAAAAATAAAATTAGTTTCTAAAAATAGAAATTTAGGGTTTATTAATTAATTAAATTTTCTAATTACATTATACAGGAACATTAGGGTTTAATATCACTAATCATAATTAACCTTGCTAATTATAGTAATTAGGGTTTACAATTTTGATAATTAGGGTTTCTAATTACCAAATTAGGGTTCTAGATATTAGGGTTTTAAGTTACTGATTAGGTTTTCCATAATTAGCAATAAACTCTATCACACATGATATTAATCACATTAACACAATTTTTAACTGATCACAAACTCCAGTTTAGGTTTCAAATTAGGGTTTCTAATTTCAGAAATTAAGGTTTTAATTTATAATTACATTTTTCCATAATAACAAGGCTTTACCTAAAATTACAAATCGTATAACACATAACACAGTATCTTAATAGATTTTTAAAATCTCATTGACCTCAGAATTAGGGTTTAACAGTAATACCAGGGTTTGGTCATAATACATCAGAATTGACCAACCATTATCAATACGTACATATAGTATATATTTAAAGCACTAAAAAATTAAAATATAATTAATATTATATTATTATTCTCATTCCTTGATCAAAATCCAAAATTAGGGTTTAGATTTCATATCTGATTTATCTACCATACTTAACACTATTAATTAAGTTAAAATAATTAACTTAATAATTTGTACTAAAATTCATATAATAAAATAATTATTATAATTATTCTAAAAATCATTTCATATATTATTTAGATAATATATAATTATATTTTTATAGAAAATAATTAATAAAAATATTTCTAATCAGAAAATTAATTATTATAAGAATATAGTTTATAATTATCAATAATTCTAATATAAAATCATTTGTAATTATTTATGTAATAAATATATTTTATTTATCACATATAAATATATACACATTATCTTGGCACATATTTCCCCATATTTATTTTAAGAAATAAAATAAAAATAAAAATAAAAATTTATACACAAAATTTTGATTTATTTTTATAGAAAATATCGGGTTGTTACAAAACTCATCATGAGTTTAATTTCTACTAGCTTCTCCAACCCTTCTTAAGGTTATGGCCTAAGGTTTTCTTTCCCCCTTAAGTTTTATAACCTACGGCTTTGATACCAACCTGTGACTCCCTCAAATCCGGGTATCTTCCAACCTGATAGATGGTGCTACACGGTACTACTATTCACACACAAAGTCAATTGAAATACATCAATAGAGTGAATATGTGTCGACGTCGGGATTTTTATTGCCCCTCTTCTGTTTTTGTTTTTTGGTGTTCTCATGATAGGTGAGATTTGTTTGAAAAAATAAGTTATGAAAAGGTCCGACATTTATATGTCGATGATTTGACTGTAAGAGTAGCCAGTTGGTTTTTTAAATGGTTGTACCAATACAATCAAGAAAAGGTTTGCACATTGACCCAGTGATGTGACATTGCTAAACGGGTCTGCGAAACCGAGATTCATTAGGGTCCGAGGACTTGCTTATACGGAGGGAAGCTGTTAGCCACCCTCCGACATCTGTGTTACCATGATGACCGCCACTTTTCATTTAAACTGTTAAATAACTGTGTGTGTATGGATTAATGTGCAATTATTTGAAAGTAGTGATATGCCTCGTTTGCACTTATATACAAAGGGTTTGAATTTGTGTAAAAAATTCAGTTTTAAACAAGATATAGCAATGAGGTTTTGTCAAAGAGATTTTTTCAAACCCTGTGCTCAATAGTAATTGAGGCCTTTGATACTTCCATTGATTTAAATATTCAGCTTGATTGCTTTTATTTTTGAGATGCGGAGCATCATTGAGAAAATAACATATATAGCAGTGCCGAACTCCTTATGAGCATGAAAGACATCTAAGGAAATTCAAACACCATGAATAATTTACAAGCAGCTTACAGCTAAAAAAGTCCATCACGGGAACCGAATCTAGATTCAGTGGACTGAATCTGTGATCACATGATTCCTAGGCTCACATGATGCCGCAATTTATATGAAAGTAGTAAGAAGTTATATATATAAAAGCTATAAATATATATACAGACATGATCAACGACCACGAAGCACCTCCATGGGGGATCAGAAATGTAAATATATAAAAGCGGTAAATATATATAAAGACATGATCAACCACCACGAAGCACCTCCATGGGGGATCAGAAATGTAAATAAAATAGTAGAGACGATCAACCGCCACAAAGTAAACTCCAGGCGAGACTAAATGTAAATAAAATAGTAAAAACGATCAACCGCCATGAAGTAAACTCCGGGTGGGACTAAATATAAATAAAGCAGTAAAAGTCCAAGAAGTAAACTCCAAGCCTGACAAAAATATAAATGTATATATATATATATATATAAAAGAAATAAACGCTCAGAATGTAAAATTTAGGCTCATCGAACAGAGTTTGACAACAGTTTATATATATATATATATACACACACACACACACACACAAAAGCAAATAAACACTCCGGACGTGAGTCCAAGCTCAATCGAGGCATAACTCTATAATGTTAGTCCATATATATAAATATATAAATATATAAATATATATATATATATATATATATATATATATATATATATATATATATATATATATATAAAAAGGAAATAAAAGCCATGGACTGAAGTCCGGGCATACACACGTAACACGACTCTTAATGTAAAGAACGGTGTGTGCACAGTAGAAGAGAAAGGCTTTAAAAGGTGTAAGAAGACTTATAGTGGACTACCAAAGAAGACTTCTATAGCTTTAAATGGATGAACACTCGGCTCCCGCCAGTAAAAATATGACAATATATAAGCTCACAAGTGTTTAAAGTAAGAAAACACTCAATTTAAAGTGTATAGAGCAAATTGGACAGGGCTTCCTCGTTGTTTTCTCTTAAAAAATGGCCACCTCAATCCCTCTATATATAAGGGAGTCAGTGTACTGCTAGCTGCCCGGTGCCCCGGCCCCATGGTCCTATCATCTCAAAGTACGTGCACGCGTGCACCGTGATGTCCGCTCGAGCTTTTGGAACTTCAATCCGGGCATCCGATTGAGGTGTATAAGACTTGTTTCGGACTGCTGTTATCGAGAGCTACACAATAACATGGGATTAGAGGTTGTAAGAAGTCAGGAAGATGGGACCATACCCTTGGTCTTCAAGCTTCAAATTCTATCCGGTGTGCTGCCTTGCGTAGTAGTCACTCGGGATTGGAACTCCTTGGTTCTTGAAGGACATTGTTGTGTAGAATATATGTTGAGATGTTGTTGAGATAGCGCGTGTATGCAATAGAGGTGGGAAAATAATGATTTTGCCCCTCATTGGGGTTATCTCCGGTTTGGGCTGATAAAGCTGTTATGGCTCAGGGTTATCTTTGAGATTGGACTGCTGCAAGTACTGGATGTCCTCAGAGTTGTCTCTAAGGTGTGCCTGACCTCCCGAGGTTATCTCTAGGACTGGAGCTAAGTGCTTTGGTGTGGTTTTTGAGGTTGAAGTTGATTGCATAGGTTGAAATGAGTATCCCCGGGGTTATTTCTGGAACTGCAACTGCATTCCTCAGGGTTATCTCTGAGGTTGACACTGTCTTTCCCGGTGTTGTTTCCAGGACTAAGACTGAGTATCTCGGGATCATCTCTGAGATGAAACGGCCTTCTCCGATGGGATTTTCGGTATTGAGCTGAACTTTCCTCCAGGGTTATCTCTGAAAATTTTGAGTGTCCTCATGCAATGTTAGTAATAGGTATGCAAAAAAATTTGAGTGTCTACAGATGCCCCTCTTTATCATATTCAACCAATGTAATGCCATGGATAGGATAAAGAATACTAGACACTTGAAATGCAATAAGATGATCATGATGCAGTGTACAACAACATGATGCAAATGTATGTGGTCTGTTGGATTGTTCTCCAACATGGTGGGATGATTGCCGGCTCCCCTTGACTTCTACCGGGATTGACAGTTATTACTGACAACCCTGATGAACTGTCTTGGATGTATAATCCAATGCTCTCAGGAGTTTCCATGATGTTGACGTTGGGGTTATCACCAAAGTCCTTAATCCTTGATACAGACTTCACACTGAAGATGCATCTCTCATGTACAAGAGATTCTGTGGGGATAAAGCTTTATCTATTGAGGATGTGTATAACATATTCCATCATCGGTCCTCCCCGATGAGGATGTTCTTTCCTGGTTCATATCGCCAGGTCTTTTCGTTGCTCTGTTGGAGTTACTGCCATCGGTTAGTGTTATCAGGGTTGTCTGACCTTCATTGACATGTGCATCAACGGATGAGATCCATGTTGGGGATAATGTCAAGGCTGCTTGACCTTCGTTGACATGTGCATCAATGGATGGATTGCATGAAGATCCGCTGGGGAAAAGGTTTTAAGGCTACGACCCTGAATTGATGGCATCAGACCTTCGTGAGGTATTATTGAATGTTATTTGCAATAGTTGAGATCATTGGTATACTGTACCCTGTGTTTGGGTGAATTCCAATGAGTGAGATGTAAGGCCACAACTTGCCCCGTAAAAACCAGGATTTCATGCTATTCTGCTCAATCGCGTAGCATTTTTATTCTTGATTTGGCCTTTTCAGCTTGTGAGAACTCCTTTGAAACTTGAATTGGACCAAGTCAGAGGGGTGGGCCCCACCCAGGGGAGCCGTAGGTACACTTGTGGCCAATTATGGGTACTTTAAACCTACAGGTTGCTTTCATAAGTCATTTTTACGTTGCACCACGAAGGAAATCCGAGAGCTCTTCTTTAGATTTGTTGAGTTCAGGCGTCTTTCTGCAAATTCTGTCACCGTACAAGTGTTCCACACTGTCCTAGTAACATATGCATGTCTTCTTTTCTAGTTTTTATCCGTTGAAAAATGACTTATGATATAAAATGCGTCTAAACACATAATAGTGAATATGCATGCTTATATGATGTGATAAAAAATATTCAACATAGCAAATGTTAGAATTAAACCATGTTGAACATAATAATGTGAAAAAATCTGACTTTTGAAATAGTCAAATTGGCACCTTTTTCTGCTATTTCTTATCCTATTTGAGGACAAATGAGATAAGGTGAAAAAGCAAAGTAATCCTGGTAATTAAACTACCCTTACGGATTGTGACTTTTATGTATTAATGCATGTAAGATGTTTATGACTGTGGGTAGGTGTGCTACTGAATGGCCACCTAGTCATGCCTATGTGCACGTGGATAGTCCTATTTACAAAGGAAACTATGCCAAATTTTTTCTAAAATATAGGCATTGGGTAGTCATGCATTTTTAACTCTACTATAGACGTATGTCAAAGCAATGCATCGATGTATGTAGTGATAAAATTGCATTTTAAAAAGTTCCAGGTTAGAATTTACCACACCCTTTCTGGGGTGATTTGGAGACTTGTTGTCCAGATATATGGATCCGGATCAGCCGAGTAGTTCTCGCATGACTACTTCAGGTGTGCGGAGGAGGGCTTCTGAAGTGCCTCGACCCTGCCTCATCAAACAAAGATTGTCGTCTGCAAGTGAGGCAAAGTGATATCGCCTGTCCCAGTTGATGTGGCCGGACATGGAGGACGAGGAGGAGGATGTTCCGGTTGCGGATCCTGCTCCTGCTGCACATGTTCCCCGTAGGGATTTCCCAAGCATTCAGGCGTCGATCCCAAAGCTTTTGGATGATTTGAGTAGACACCCCTCAATTTACTTTCATGCAAATGAGGTAAAAGCTAGATTTTGATCTTCTTTTTTTTCCTATTGATGAGGAGTAAATGATGATTTGAGTAGACACCCCAGAGCTTCTGATATTGATTTGCTTTATGATGTAGGTTCCTGACTTTACATAGCCTGGAGAGAAATGGTTCAACATTCATTGCACATACCAGGCTCTGCATCTTGATTATAGAGCTATTGTGCATGGCAAGGGTTTTGGAGCGTTCTTTTCTATCTTTCCCCATCATTGTCCCTGGGGTTATCTCAGGGCCTTGTCTAAGTGATGGTTTCACCAGACTCAGTCTCTCCACTTGTTAGACTGTGAGGTGATGATGACGCCGATGGATTGGAGATTTATCACCGGTATAGAGTTTGGAGGGGTGCCAGTGCCATGTACGGTTGATATTATCCCGACTGCCGTTAGATCCTTGCTAGGAGTCCCGACTGAGGCGCTCAAGGGCAGGACCGTTCGTACAGTTCCATTGAGTGTAGATGCTATAAGCGGGCTGTTGAGTGAGCCAATACCTGATGATGTGAGAGTCAGGGATCGCATTCTTCAGCGATTATTCCTGATGATCATTACGGGTTGCTTTATAGCTGATAACTCTTCTATGGTGTCATTTGCTTTGGTGAGTGCCACACGACATGTGGACCATATCGGAGAGTATGACTGGGGTTCCTACACCTTCGCCTATTTCCTCAGGAGTATGTGCATGCGTTCGCAGGGCTTGACGGAGGCTTGGCTAGGTTTTTACCCATTTCTGCTGGTGAGTATTTCTCTTATGATTTCCCATGTACAGGTTAAGAGTGTTGACTAACAGCAGATGTGTGCCTTTGTGTTGGAAGTTCTGGGCCTCCCATGTTTGCGTCCTGTGAGTGTGCTAGTTTTGGGGACTTACCCACGAGGACTGTGATGGCATCATTCCATACCGGTGGAGGTCCCTGTAGCTAAGGGTTTCACTCATTGTCGCCTATAGCTAGAGTTGTTGACAGCTGATGCCATTACTTGAATTCCCTATTCTGGGGAGCACTTGGCCATTGGTTTTGAGGATAAATACCCGACTGGTGTCGAGTACGTGATTTCCACCCGTAGGATTCCTATCTTCACGAATGGAGGATGGGAGCTCTATTTAGGAGAGCGTGATATTAGGAGCACCACGGGAGAGATTCGTATACCGATCTTACCTCCTGTCAGGCATTATTGGCCTGTTTCATAGTCACCCACCATTGATATCCCCTTGATGGCTGTTGACAGTTTTACCCTGTCAGAGGGTCCACATACCCAGGCTACGTTCCAGCATTGGTGGTCCCCTTATACCATCGGAGCCCAGACCCGCGCCACGTAGTTTATGGGGGATATGGTTCCTAGATCCGTGATGATGACGGATTGGATGGCCTATGTCAGAGATCCAACTCATTTGACAAAGATTGACAATTTGACCTGGCAGTTGGACCTGGCACATTTCTTTATTCGACACTTGGGTAGAGATCTGACAGAGGCGGATACATTTGATCCTTCCAGCTCAAAAGTTGGCCCCTCAGATGACCCATATGGCTTTGCCGGTGCAGATCCTCTATTATATAGGCTTGACATCCCCGTTGATGGAGATCCAGTGACCTAGGAGGAGTTACATCAGGTGGATAGGATTGATGATGTAGACATTGACACCATTGTCTTCTTCTGATGTATATTCTCTTTATATCTTTTGATAGGCCTCTGTTAAATACTAGGTGGTTGTGCCCCATTCTCGCTATATCTATTGATAGGCCTCTATTAGTAGTTGGGCATCTGTGCCCCATTTACCTGTATTTTTAGCTGTACAGAGATGTATAAGATGATGATTTACTTAGGAATGTATATACTATTATTCCCTACATCATATTGCCATCTATTGTTCATCATGCATGTATTATGTTATGCATATGTATGTATGTCCAGAGATATTCAAAGATTGAATTTCGGATGGATGGTCTTATGACACAGCCCATACAGATGTCTTCTTCGAAAGTTAGCCGTATTGATCATACCCCACCAGTATTGGTGGCATCCCGTCTGAGATCGTGGTATGATAGTATGTCACCTTTAGACAGGGTGACTATAGATCAATTATTACAGCATACTATAACTCTCCTGATGTTTCAGGTTTCCGCAGGCTTTGTAGAGGGTATACTGGAGCATTGGATACCAGAGAGGCAGGTTTTCTGGTTTGGTATCCATGAATTTACTCCTACCCTGGAGGAGTACGCACGGTTGACGGTGCTGCCACTGGACACACCTTACACGCAAATGGCTATAAACGACATGAGCCGACAGCTTATGACCCTCACCGGGCTGAGGCGTAGAGTTATGTAGGATGAGATCACATCCAGCCATGTGGTATCCCAGCATTTTCTGATGGATAGATTTGGCTCAGAAGATAACTATACACGGTATTCCAGAGATTTTACCATGCCAGAGGATCATTGGCATTTGGCCAGAGTAGATGTACTGCTACTGTGTGTATTGTCATATGTATATATGCCACGGTACATGGATGAGTTGGATATTGGGGTCATCATGGAAGTTAGAGCTCTCAGGGAGGGTCACACCATTATGCCTATGATTATAACAAAGACATTGAGATCAGCTACATATTTTAGTTCCTACCCTACATGGGTATTCACAGGTAGTTCGGGCATGTTATACGTGTGGTTTATGTCACACCTGAGACCGATTGGCACTTTTAGACGGCATGGGTATTGTTTTACCCATGAGATAGATATGCCATACTCCTTTCAGCTTGCGGAGTGTATAGATCCAGCATCTTAGTCCATTTTCCTGGCAGGGATTGGAGATCCATTTGATATATTGCCATATACAGGGCTTAGTTCACCCTATAATTTCATCACTCATGCTCCAGGCATGGATTATCTACCTCTAGCTGGATTCAGGGGCATGACTACTTACCACCCACTGGCTGTGATGTGTCAGTTTGACCAGTTCTAAGGCTTCCATCCTTTTGAGGGGGCTTTAAGTCAGCGTTTGGCTTCTCGCCACTTGTTAGCAGAGGACAGATCCAGGGTGTATGCTTGTTGGGATCAGCGTGAGCTAGCTACATTTTTTATTAGCCATCCGAGCTATTTTGCAGAGTATTTCGCATAGATGGAGACAGATACTACATCAGCTGTGGTAGTATCCACATCGCCGAGGATTGATTTTGATGATGGGTAGCCAATAGAGGACATTGATATTCCCACCGAGGAGGAGCTATTCACTGGGTTGCCGACAGAATTATTGCGATTCCCCGAAGACGAAAAGCTTGTCTTTACGAAATTAGGCAAGGGCCTTGATGTTGACAGCTCTTGATGGGAGAGACATCGTTCTATTAGAGAGAGAGAGGATGTTATAGCTCATAGAGACTTTAATATCCCAAAAAAAAAAAATAATAATAATAATATTAAATTTATATTCTTAAAATATATTGCTTGGACTTTGTTATTTATTGGGTCAAACTAATCATTAAATTTATATGGGCTAATAAATATTAATAAGTGTGGATAAATTAATTTGATAAAATTGAGCTTTTAATAAGTAAAGGATTGTATTAATTGAGTCTAAATTATATTTGTCTAATTTTAAATCCTAATAAATTAAGAGTATTAATAAATAAACCAAAACCTAAGTACTTCATTATATCTATACGAAACAATTGGAAAAGAAAAGAGCACCCAGCCGCCGCAAAACAAATGGAAGTTGATAAATTGGATCATACTGGTAAGTTGCTACTATTTTTTTTTTTTTGTTTAATTGAATGAGAAGCTTTCTTATTTGGTATGGCTTTTTATGAATTGTCAGTACTTAATTCTTGTTCCAATATAGAAGTCTTGCGTCAAAGTAAAAGGATTGAATTGTAGTAATCATTACTATATTATATATATATATATATATATATATATATATATATATATATATATATATATATATATATATATATATATATATATATTTATAACTTTTTCAATGGAAGGTATGAAGATTATATATATATGGTTGATCAAGATATAATAATAATAATAATAATAATAATAATAATAATAATAATAAAATAAGTTAATTAACGTTAAAATGGAATAATATTTTTATAAATATACTTACATTTATTTTTATTATATGTAATTAGATCGAATTGAGGGAGTCTAGCGGGTGACGTTTGGAATTGGTGAATTATTTTGGTACTATTTTAAGGTACGTATTTCGTACTCTTTCAGAGATACTCTTGTTAAATTTGATTTGTTCGTTTTGTCGCTTGTTTGAATTTCGTTATTATTTCACATAATTTTTTCCTGTGAAATAAATATATTAGTTTCATTTTGGAGTTGATATATATGACTCGTATTTGTACTCTTTGAATTAGGTTATCATGTTTAGTACTATTTATTTTTGATAATTGTAGAGCGGTACATGTTGCTACCTTTTTTTTGAGACCTTGTGACTATAATTTGATTTGGTTCAACATGTACATATAGAACCCTTTTGTTGGTATTTTGTCGCATGTGTTGTGACATGATATTTTTGTTTGAATATACTGTAGGGTATACCTGAGCTATAACCACCTGTGGGGGTACCACAGGCATGTCGTCTTGGCACGAGAGACATGACACTTTCCGTGGCGGTGTGATTAGTCCACGGCGTCTCCGTTTTGGCCTCCGGAGGAAGTGGGCCATTTGGTGTTTTGTTGTGGGAGGCGTATGGGTTAACCCTAGTTTTCTGTTCTGCGGATTGGTGATGTTGTGCCAAACACACTATCCGATTTGTATACATTTGGATTGGATTCGCAATTCAATGTGTGATTTGCACCGTGTGGCATTATTTTGGTTGCTGTGTGGCATCATTTGATTTACTTCGTGTGGCATTATTTTGAGTTACACGTGTGGCAATGTGTATTTGAGCTCATTCTTTATAAAATAACTCCAACCATTTGTTTCACCTTTTTATTATTTTATTGGATTAGTTTTGTTGGTTTACGCTCGATTCAAGTCATTGAGTTAGTTACTTTAGTTCGTTATTTTTATTCTTTTATTGGTTTCTTTTATTACGTTGATTCGTATATATTCATTACGTTGATTCGGATATATTCCATTCAAATCTTTGGATATTATATTTTCGTTTGTATTTTTTTTGAGGCTTTGTTCAATATTTTGTCTCAATTATTTTCATTATATCGATTGTATATCTTTTGTATATCTCATATCCATCTTTGAAGCAATTGGCTCATCTTGTATTTTCTTCCCAAGAGTTTGCAGGGGTGATTCAGGGCTAGTGTGATGAGATTTTTGCCTTTGACCATTTAGGTTGATTTGAATTTTAAGTTTTGATTATTTTGACTCAGTTTGGAGAATTGTACTTATTACTTTATTAATGAATCACCACTATTAATATTTTGAGGTTGTTAGTGCTCTCTGCTTTTATTTATTTTGAGATTTGTTGTGCTTTGCACGTGACCTCCCTTTCCTTTTCGGGAAGGGGTGTTCTGAGATAGTATCGAGCTTAGGTTCTTTCTTGTAGAAAACCTATTTAGGTTTGACTTTTATGAGTTGTGGGTAAATCACCGTAGACATAGGAATTTGATTCGATTTTTGTTCTCTGCTTGGTTGGTCTTGATTTTGACAAAGTGTTTTTAGCTCTTTGAGTTGTAGTTGATTTGAGAAAGCCGAGATAATTTGTTAAGATTATTATTGTTATGCGTTGGAGCAATAATATTAGTTAAGGATTGTGATTGGATCATTAAGGAGAATATTGTTATATTATGTTCAGTTAAGAAATGATTATACGATTATGATATGAGTATTTGTATCGACGAAATTTTGATATTGAAGAATTATTTGTTAAGAGTTATTTTTTGGTGACAAAATTATTATGATTTTGGAATTGAGGATTTTATTTGGGTGATGATTTTGTTTTTGTTAAGTTGTGAATAATTTGAGGTATGTGAATCGATGGATAATATGATAAAGTGAAAACTATTAAGTATAAAGGATTCTTGTAATTTTGAGTTGTTGAAAGATTCGAGGTAGTTAGATTAATTTTTTGGAGTAAATGAATTTTTGTGATTATTTTTAGTAGAATATTATTGAGTTATCTCCTATGAAATTTTCTTTGATAGTATGAGGAGATTTTGAAATTTGTTGAGTTAAGGTTTGCACTAAGAGAATGATTGATTTATTAAATGATTAGATATTAATAAGTGATAATTCAATATCTTTTAAGAGATTTTGAAAGTTATTGTTTGTTTATTCAGATAGTAGGATATATGATTTGGAGTTTGGTTTGGTGATGGAGAGATCTTAGTAGTAGTATATTTTTGGTGTAATAATATTTGAGAACTAATTTGATTGGAGGTTATGATATTTTGAAACTCTTAAGGACTTAGGAAAGTTGGTGATAAAGAGATATTAGTAGTATATTCTTTGGTGTAATATTATTTGATGAATAGTTCAAATTGAGGATGAGATATTTTGAAGCTCTTGAGGACTTGGGGAGAGTTGGTAATATAGTTTGCATAATTATTTTGTTTATCTGATGTCTTTAGAGTTTTGTATGAATTTATGTAAAATAAAACAAAATAATTTGTTAGATCTTTGTCATTTGTGGAATATAAACGCTTTTACAAATTAAAATAATTTTAAATATTTTGGGTATTCAAATTATATTTAGATGAAAATTTTTTTGTGCTTTGAATTATGTTCAAGAGAAATGCGTTTACAAGAATTAAATTCAAAGATATTAGCGACGAAATTACATCAACGATGGATCATGTGATTAAATTTGATGCAACACGAAAGAACCTTACCAAGGCTTGACACGGTGAGTAGTGACGAATCTTTTACAAGTACATTGATAATTACGTGGACCATGACTTATCCGCGCTTGATCGTTATAAATGGCGGCGCCACGTCAGATCTAAATTTATCTATTTTTTGTAGCTTATTTGAATTCGTGGATCGAAATTATTTTAATGGGTGAAAATGTAATAACCCATATTTTTTTAATTTTAAATATTAATTAATTTTATTGTATACAATTGTATTTAAATTGGAAAAGGTAAATGATTTTTGTTTCCCTCTTTTCTTCCTTCTTTTGTTTGGAAAATTAAATTCTTTTAGTAGATAATTAAATAATTGATTAAATTAAAATTGAGGAAGATAATTCCTTTTGTTAAAGTCTTGTGGTAAAATCATTCGGAGCGGGAAGCTACTTGGGAGATAGAGGAGTATATTCGAGCGGAGTATCCGCATCTTTTGATAATTAAGTACATTCATTCTTTTGATTCCGGGGACGGAATCCTTTTTAAGGGTGAGGTAATGTAATATCCCAAAAAAATAAATAATAATAATATTAAATTTATATTCTTAAAATATATTGTTTGGACTTTGTTATTTATTGGGTCAAACTAATCATTAAATTTATATGGGCTAATAAATATTAATAAGTGTGGATAAATTAATTTGATAAAATTGGGCTTTTAATAAGTAAAGGATTGTATTAATTGAGTCTAAATTATATTGTCTAATTTTAAATCCTAATAAATTAAGAGTATTAATAAATAAACCAAAACCTAAGTGCTTCATTATATCTATACGAAATAATTGGAAAAGAAAAGAGCACCTAGCCGCCGCAAAACAAATGGAAGTTGATAAATTGGATCATACTGCTAAGTTGCTAGTTTTTTTTTTGTTTAATTGAATGAGAAGCTTTCTTATTTGGTATGGGTTTTTATGAATTGTCAGTACTTAATTCTTGTTCCAATATAGAAGTCTTGCATCAAAGTAAAAGGATTGAATTGTAGTAATCATTACTATATTATATATATATATATATATATATATATTATAACTTTTTTCAATGTAAGGTATGAAGATTATATATATATATATTTGGTTGACATAATAATAATAATAATAATAATAATAATAATAATAATAATAATAATAATAAATAAGTTAATTAACGTGTTAAAAATGGGAATAATATTTTTTATAAATATACTTACATTTATTTTTATTATATGTAATTAGATCGAATTTAGGGAGTCTAGCAGGTGACATTTGGAATTGGTGAATTATTTTGGTACTATTTTAAGCTACGTATTTTGTACTCTTTCAGCGATACACTTGTTAAATTTGATTTGTTCGTTTTGTCGCTTGTTTGAATTTCGTTATTATTTCACATAATTGTTTCCTGTGAAATAAATATATTAGTTTCATTTTGGAGTTGATATATATGACTCGTATTTGTACTCTTTGAATTAGGTTATCATGTTTAGTACTATTTATTTTTGATAATTGTAGAATGGTACATGTTGCTACCTTCTTTTTGAAACCTTGTGACTATAATTTGATTTGGTTCAACATGTACATATAGAACCCTTTTGTTGGTATTTTGTCGCATGTGTTGTGACATGATATTTTTGTTTGAATATATTGTAGGGTATACCTGAGCTATAACCACCTGTGGGGGTACCACAGGCATGTCGTCTTGGCACAAGAGACATGACACTTTCCGTGGCTGTGTGATTAGTCCACTGCGTCTCCGCTTTTAGGCTCTCTGGAGGAAGTGGGCCATTTGGTGTTTTATTGTGGGGCGTATGGGTTAACCTAGTTTTTGTTACTGCGGATTGGTGATGTTGTGCCAACACACACTATCCGATTTGTATACATTTGGATTCGCAGTCCAATGTATGATTTTGCTGTGTGTGATTTTTGACTTGCTGTATGGCATTATTTTGGTTGCTATGTGGCATCATTTGATTTGCTGTGTGGCATTATTTTGAGTTACACCGTGTGGCAATGTATATTTCTGAGCTCATTCAAGATAAAATAACTCCGACCATTTGTTTGACCTATTATTTTATTGGATTAGTTTTGTTGGTTTCTGCTCGATTCAAGTCATTGTTGTTAGTTACTTGATTCGTTATTTTTCTTCTTTTATTGGTTTAACAATTACGTTGATTCGAGATATATTCATTACGTTGATTCGATATATTCCCATTCAAATATTTGGATATTATATTTTCGTTTGTATTTTCACTTGAGGCTTTGTTCATATTTTGTCTCGATTTTTTTTCGTTATATCGATTTGTATATCTTTTGTATATCTCAGATCCGTCTTTGGCAATTGGCTCATGATGTGTTTTTCTTCCGGCAGGTTTGCAGGGGTGATTCAAGGCTAGTGTGATGAGATTTTTGCCTTTGACCATTTAGGTTGATTTGAATTTTAAGTTTTGATTATTTTGACTCAGTTTGGAGAATTGTACTTATTACTTTATTAATGAATCACCACTATTAATATTTTGAGGTTGTTAGTGCTCTGTTTATTTATTTTGAGGTTTGTTGTGCTTTGCACGTGACCTCCCTTTCCTTTTCGAGAAGGGGGTGTTACAGAGACACCACTATTGAGGAGCGGGATGATGCCAGATCAGCCAGAGATGCATTGATTGTTGAGCGGGATGCTGCCCTATCTACCCGGGACGTAGCCATTATAGATAGCAATTCAATGAGATCCCTTACTACCGGCATGCTTGCCGATATAGGTGCATATATTGATGAACATCATGCCACCATGAAGTTGGCCTCGGATCTGTTGGCACGTGTAGATATGTTGATGCAGGAGACCACAACCTTACCTCATTCTTTAAAGAGAGATGTTATGCTAGATCTGATAGCCTATATATACACCGATCTGTAGATAGACTTGTATTTTCCTGCACAGACTAACTTAGCCAATTTGTCATGTGTAGTTCATATTGTATATATCAAACAGCATTATTTATGGAAGGGAAATATATTTTGATGCACTTCCCTTTTAGTTATGCCTTGATACTTGCTTGATATTTTGTCTGCTTCTTCAGGGCTTGTGATCTTGATGTATTCTGAACTCATCCTTGATGGGTGGACATTGAGATGTCGCAGGATCTTTCAGAATGGATCGTTGATCTGTGTGTATCCCTACCTTCTTTGGTGTCTTGGGACTGGTTTCTATATGTAGATGTGGAGAGGAGTATGGCTTTTCCTCATTGATATTGACCGTACCACAGATGGTCGTCAGTACTCCTATTTAAGAGGATCCCAGTTAGTTCTATCTCTTACGGATTGGTGTTGCTCTTTGAGGAATCAACCGCAGCTTAGATGGTCGCCAACTCCCCCATTTATGGGGAGGTTAGGTAGTTCCATCCCTTTGGTCTGAAGCCAATGAAATGTAGTGGATTGAAGTTTGATCCCAGTACCGTTGACAAGTATTTATGTTTTGGTAGGGGTAAGACCAAACCATAAATCGCTGCCTACATACTCCTATTAAAGAGGAGATCAGGTCTGCTTAGTTTGAACCTGGTGTAAGAGGTTCAATGCTGTATGTGAAGGGGTATAAGGTGTAGAAATGTTTTTGTTGTTTTTGCTTTTGTAGAGAAGGGTGTAGAAATGTTTTTATTGTTTTTGTTTATTTTTTTTATTGTAATCGGGCCATATAAAATGGTTGCCTCACGACTCTGTGTATCGTGGAGATCAGTCGACGTAGTTCTATATTCGTGATTTACATTTGCAACCGAAAAAGTTTGATCCCATGTTCAGGATAAATAGCAGGTGTGAAACGTTTTATCCGTAGTTGGACAAAACTGCAAGTGTGAAAGGTTCAATCCATGATAGGATAACCAAAATTGTATGAGGTGTGAAAGATTTGATGATCTGAAAACCAGGCTACTGGCTTAAAGAGTGTGTTTCCCAGATGGGGCAAATGGGTATGAAGAAAGGGTTGTGTGTAATAAGTGTTAGAGAACTTGAAATGACTGGTGATTTGGTGATCCAAAACCAGGATGTTTGCTTGATGGTAACTTCAGACATAGTACCGTTTCACGGTGTCTGAGTTAATAAGATGTGGAAATTCATCGCCATCCATTTCCTATAATCTGAGAGCACCTCCTGTAAATACCTCCTTGACAATAAACGGGCCTTCCTAGTTTGGAGCGAATTTTTCCTTTGCCTGATATTGGTTGTTAATGATCTTCTTTAAAACCAAGTCATGCTGCTTGAACTGCCATAGCCAGACTTTTCTATTGTAGGATCTGGCGATCCTTTGTTGGTATAACTGACCATGGAAGATAGCATCACTTCGCCGTTCGTCTATTAGAGACAATTGGTGATACCTGTCTTGTAACCATTAGTCTTCATCTAGCTAAGCGTCAATCAACACTCTGAGGGAATCCATTTCCAACTCTATGGGGCCCACTTCTTCCATCCCATAGGTCAATGAGTAGGGGGTTGCCCCAGTGGAAGTACGTATTGAAGTTCTGTAGGCTAATAGAGTCAGAGGCAAGAGGTCAGGCCATCCTTTTTAATTGGCAGACATCTTTTTCATGATCTTCTTGATGTTCTTATTAGCCGCTTCAACATCACCATTTATCTTTAGACGATAAATGACTGCATTAAGGTGTTTGATGTGGAATTTACTGCACAACTCCTTCATCATTTTGTTGTTGAGGTTTTTAGCATTGTCTGACACAATCACCTTTGGTTGTCCATATCGATAAATGACATTATTTCTGATGAAAGAAATGATAACTTCTTTGGTAACCCTGGGGAAGGAGGCTGCTTCTACCCACTTGGTGAAGTAGTCGATCATGGTGAAGATAAACTGATGCCCATTACTGGCTTTGGGCTCGATGGGCCCAATCACGTCCATTCCCCACATTGAGAAGGGCCAAGGCGAACTCATATTGTGGAGTTCCCTTGGAGGGGCGTGGATAACATTCCCATGAATTTGACATTGATAGCACTGCTTGACGTGATCATCACAGTCAGGTTTGAGCAAAAGCCAGTAATGCCCTATTCTTAGGATCTTTTTGACAATTAGAGGGTCGCTCATGTGTGGGCCACATACTCCACCATGGATTTCATCCATGAGCCTCTGAGCTTGGTCCTTGTCCAGACATCTGAGGAGACCTAGTCCTGCATCTCTTTTGTAGAGTGCATCTCTGCTCAGGTAGAACTTCATAGCCAGTCGATGGATCCGCCTTCTTTCAGTTGGGCTCGCCTCAGCGGGTGTAGATCCATCTCGCAAGTACTCCTTGATGTGTTGATACCAAGGGTGTTGGATGGGAGGTAGCTCATCTGATACTTCTCCAATGTAATTCCCATAAGCTGGAGCCTTTTGTAGGGCAAATGGGATGCTTGGCATATTTTCCTTGTCATGTATGTTTATCAAGGAGGCTAAAGTTGCTAGAGCATCCGCAAAATCATTCCTATGTCGAGGAATGTGGAGGAAGTTTATTTCTTTGAACTCCGTAGCCATATGTAAAACTTGTTGATGGTAAGGCAATAAATGTAATTCTTTGGTATGATAGATTCATGTGGTCTGTCTGATTACCAATTCTGAATCCCCAAAGACAGTTAACCGCCTGATACCCATTGATTGGGCAAGTTTGAGTCCCATGATACATCCTTCATACTCAGTTGTGTTATTGGTACTGACAAACTGTAATTTGACGGCGACGGGATACTTCTCCCCCGTACTGGATACTAGAATTGCTCCAACTCCAGAACCTTCCATGTTAATAGCTCCATCAAAATACATTTTCCATGATTTGTGTGTATCGTACTGATGGTGTTTCTGCATTGTCATTACCCCTTCATCGGGGAAGTATGTTTCCAAGGGTTTGAAATCCCCTGAAGGTGCGGCGGCCAGTTGATCCGCAATTCCTTGACCTTTAATGGACTTTTGTGTCACGTAGACGATGTCAAATTGCTGTAGGATCAACTGCCATCTAGACAGCCGATAATTCAATATGGGTTTAATGAACACGTACTTGAGAGGATCCACGCGGGATATAAGATGGGTTGTATGACCATGGAGGTAATGTTGTAACCTCATGGAAGCCCATGCTAAAGCACAATAAGTCTTCTCAATCAGAGTGTACTTGTGTTTACTGTTGCTGAATCTTTTGTTGAGGTAGTAGATAGCTCACTCTTGGCCTCTATCGTCTTTTTGTCCTAGTATGCAGCCTATGGCATTGTCATTAATGGACAGCTACATGAACAAGGGAACATCATTAATGTAAATTATCCTACGATGGTTTTAAATTTTTCCATCAACAATGTTCTTCGCGTTCTTCGCGTGTTCTTCGCGTTCTTCGTTCGTTCTTCATTTTTAATCGATATTTTGATTACGATTTTACTTTTTCTTAGAATTTGATGTTATAGAACACCATTCCTTACTTAATTCACCTACTCATTCATATAATTCACTCGGATCGTTCTAATTCATTACGAATCATACAATTCCTTAAGAAATTTATAAACTAAATTTCTACTTTCTTATTTCTTCTTTTCTCATGATTTCAACCTTATGAAATCATTTTTAACATATTTTACTTCTTATTCTCATTAAGTTATGATTTAAACATATAAACTTAAAGAAAATTATCTAGAAGTTAGGTTATTAGATTACCTTTCTTCTTTAATCTCATTCCGTCGGACAAAGCGTGCACTTGGGCAAGCTTTTCCTCTCTTCCCCCATCCGAACTCTCTCTCTCTCTCTCTCTCTCTCTCTCTCAAAGTGTAGGATTTTAAAAAATCCCAAAATAATGATTTAAGCTTCTTATTTATAAAAAACCTAGGCTAGGGGTATTTTGGTCATTTCACCCCACCTCCTTACTATTCATGGCTTAGCCACCAAGTAATCACTTAACTTGGTGGCCAAGTGGCCGCCCCACATGACCATGGGTCTCCCCCATGGGTTTTACCCATCCGGTGACCCATGGGTTCGATCCGCGATTTATTTTCTTAGATCGGGCTTAATTAAATCTAACATTGGGCCTTACATTAATTCTTAATGGGCCTACCCTGGGCTTGATTACACATTCATTGGGCTTGATATAATCCAAGTCCAATTGGATTCTTCAAAGTCCATGAACTAAAAGTCCATTAAGACTAATCGCATACTACGCATCCCATTCTCGTATTCTCTTCGTATATAGTTTGTACGATATTCGTATTCTACGTTTTTGCCATAACTGAAATATTATTAAATATTCCATTACGTCTTAGGATTATATTATTACGCGTTTCTCAGAAATTCAAACTAAATCTCCGAACAGAAACAGATGAATAGTGTCTATTTTGTCTTTTTCCCCGGAAATATTTTTGTTCTCGAAAAAATTTTATTTTTGTCTTCAAAATTCTTACTCGTTTAGTCTAGCTCATAGCCAGAATCCTCCCAATTAATAATCATTCTAGGTTATAAAACGATCAATAAACACATAGCCCAGAATAGTATTAATAAAAATTCATTTTATAAATAACTAATTCTTTAAATCTTAAATTCTGGACAATCCAATTTTTCGGGTTGTCACAAATTTATCACTATGCCTTTTCCTTTGTTCTTCTTCACAGCACCTTCTGCAACTTCGTCCCTAGGTGAAAAGTTTTATTTAACAAGGGTGAGCAACAAGTTTGCCCCGCAGGTTAAGACATACGATAAATGTATAGGAATAAATAACAAGTCTTCTCGCATTCTACGCAACAATAATCTGATATTGAAAGAGTACAACGCTTTTAAAGTTTTCTACAATATTCAAATGAATAATCAAGAATTAATTCTACGAAATAGCAAAGTGGAATGTTTTCCAAATTTATGCCGAGCGATCCATTGGATCTTGAACTTCTCTTCTCGAGTAACTATCAAAGTTTGACTTTAATATACCAATGTGTATCAGATAATCATAAAGATTAAATCATACCCCTCTTCAAGTATATAAAGTGATCAGCTTTATTATATCATATATTATGCATAATACTTAATCGAGCGCAAAGGCCGAATATACGACCAATAAAATATTCCCTTTATATAAAAGGTTGTTCTTCCTAGTCTAAGAATCAAGATTTTGATTTAACAATGAAATACTGTGATTTTAATTTCTAATTACTTCTCGATCTAGCCGAAATAATTGGCATCGATCTATCAATAATAATTAAATTCTCTTCTCGAACCTATCAAGTTCTAACAAATGTTCGTCTAACCAGAATAATTGGCTAAGACATTTCTCAACATAATTCGACAATAAATGTGAATTATTTGTCTTTCATCAATACTAGCTTCTACTTTTATATGAATATCCTACAACGGTTATTATCATGAATGTATATTTCCCGAATCAGTAATTCAATTTGAATTATTAAACATACACTAACTGCGAATAATCAACAATAAATTCTTGGACGTGGTATAATTAACAATAATCAACCACTATAATATTTAAACAATATTAACTAAAGGTTGAGTTAGGAAACTTGTCTTCTCCGCTGATTACAGCTACACAAAATACTTATCTGCGTTTGTCAGACCTATAACCAATAATATCGGTCTCACAATTAGCACAATAATTTATAACATATAATACTGTAATTCACAGTCAATCTTCTCCTAGACAAATTACCACATAGCCATATCCGTGTTTATAACCTATATAAACACTTAACAAGTCTAACTATTTTGGTCTTGTTGGACTTCAGTCCATTCTCGGTGTTCTGGTCACCCTATCCGACAATTAACACAAATATTGTCAATTAAATTCGATTTCTAAGCTTCAATATTATATTAAATAAGTCAAATATTATTTATAATATTTTTCGGAAGCTTTTAATAATTTATCAAACAATTCTTATAATTTATAATAATTTTCAAACATCGAATCATTTTTAAATTATTTAATTATCAAATAATCTTATCATCTAATATTTAATAATATCAAAATATTAATGACATACTTGTCAAAATATTAAAGTTATTATTAATAACTTAAAATATTTTTAAATCATCAATATTCTACTTAAATGACTTTTAAATTAATTAAAATCATTTTTAACCATCATCATTAATATTTAGATATTAATGAAATTATCATCAAAATATTAAAAGTTATTAATTATAACTTAAAATATCTTAAAATCATTTTTCTCATTTTTAAATAATTTTTAAATCAATAAATTCATTTTTATCATTTATTTAATATAATATTCAAATAAATCCAATATCATTAATATTAATTTATTATTGAGAATTCTCCAAAATATTGAAAATTATATTTTATAATTCCAAATATTTTTTAATGCTTTATTCTCATTTAAAATGATTTTTAAAATATTAAAATCATTTTTAACTCGTTTATTTAATATAATAATTAAATAAATCTAATATCATTAATATTAAATTATTAATGAAAATTCTCTAAAAATATTAAAAGTTATATTTTATAACTCAAAATATATTTAAATACATTATTCTTATTTAAAATGTTTTTTCATAATATTAAATCATTTTTCTCTAATTCATTTAATATACTAATTAAATAAATTAAATATCATTAATATTCAAATAATTATAAATATTAATGAAAAATATCTCAAATTATTAAAAATTATTTTTCATAATTTAAAATAATTTTTAAAACCATTTTAGTAATTTTTAGAATTTATTTCTATTTTTTATTAATTTCCAAAAATTCAGAAATTAAAATTATAACAGTTGTCGCTATAGCCCTTTAGCGAGACACAAAGCGTCGCTGTTTGTGTTCTTGAGCTCAAGAACACTGACAGCTTAGTTATCAACCTGCCTTGTTTGACTACTTGAAATTCGTAGATTAAACATGTTTTAGGCTATCTCAAGCATTGATCTTGTTGTCAGTATATAATACTACAGTTATCAATTCTTATCTCGATCAAACAACAACACAACAAAGCGATCTGGACTCTCAAAGTCCCTGTCAGAGTGCTCCTGGGTTTTTTTGGGTAACCTAGAAACCCAGGCAGTTCGTGGTGCCACTTTCCAGCCCAAATTAATCTAGGTTCTAATGGTTGTTTAAGTGCTTTCTTACTTTATAATTGTAGTATACATGACAATGAACAACGAGATATCAAGATCTCAGTATAATAACAACAGATCCATAGGTTATGACACAGTCAATCCTTGTAAGAAAAATTATTTATACCGTTTCTAGGTTTTCCAAAAACTGCCATCGTGATCAACTAACCTAGTTTGACCGTCCACAATGTTCGATCAGTTTCTTCTTTAAAGGATCTAAAGCCACTAATATCCAGTACATATACCAAGCTTCAAACAGGTTATAAAAACATCAACAAACCACATTATTACTGACAGATCCAAGCATTTGAAAATTTTGTCAGACGCTGTTTTCAAATTTATGGGTTGCCCAGAATGTACTCGGTCATGGTCGATCAACCGACTTTGACCGAGTATAACATGCAATCTAAACATTAAACAACTGTGATTTTACTTTCAGATAAAAAACCACATACCAAATTATAGATTCAAAACTTAAAAGAAGAAAATTCATAATCGGGGAAGGATCTGTGGCCACTGACATTCGGTTGTCAGACCACATGAATGCTTAAGAACAGTTTATGTAAAACTTAATTTTTAAGACCTTTGATGCTATGTATCAATGATGGATCAACATAGATCACCTAAAAACACCTTTTAAAACAAATATAAACACTTAAACACGAATTTTAACAAAGCATACAAAATCAAAGGCTAGCTAGGGTTTATACCTTTCTAATGCAAAGCTTTGATCTTAGATCTCCTTAGTTGTTCTTGGTGATCTAGGAGCTGTTTAGGGGACTAGTCTACTTAACAAATTCTGGGTCTTGGTGAGAGAGAGAGAGAGAGAGTTGGTGAGAGCTTGGGGTGTAAAATGAGCAAATACATGCACTTTTTCTCTCTCTCTCTAATCTATATATAATATGATATTATACATATAGCTGATGATTTGAATTGATTTTGCTAGATATGTTATGTCACAAAGTTAATGTGTTAGGTTACCAACTAAAAGGTCTAGCAAAAAATACAAGTTACATATTTAAAAATCCAAAAAGGGCATTTTGGTCTTTAACATTGTATTTTTAATGGCATATTTGACAATTGCTCAAACCCTTAGGGTTTAACCCTAAGGTTCTAACCCTTAGGGTTTAAAACTTTAGCTTTCTAGGATTTTCTAATTAGAGTTTTTAAATTAGAAAATTAAAAGTTTAAAACTAAAATTAGGGTTTCCTAATTAAATTAGGTTTTCCTAATCATATTAGTGTTTAATAAACACATTACGCTCGCCAATTAGGATTAGGGTTTCCTAATTAGGGTTTAGGATTCCTGAATATGACATTAGGGTTTCCCAACTTTCAATTAGGGTTTCTAACCGCGCGTTAGAGTTTCTAATACTGAAATTAGGGTTTTTAATCTCGTATTAGGGTTTATTAATTTCAAACCTTATCCGATCAATTATTGATCAATAATTCTATACAGTATGAACACATACATATCAATATAATTGTTTTGATTATATTTTCCATCAAATCCCTATCCAGAATTAGGGTTAGGATTTCCAAAGCTGTTAAGCACAACTCTACTCTTATTTCTCAGACAATACACAGATTGACTAATTCTCAAGACTCGTATCATAGATACACAGTACAATATTAACAGTCAATATTAAAGAAAAAAATTTTATTCGTAAAATTTGGATTATTCGAAATCCCGGGTTATTACATTCACCCCTTCTTTAAAGGATTCCGTCATCGGAATCACCGCTTTCTTATTCTCTACAATCTTTTAAAGTTGTATCATCAATTCATTTTTATCAACACAATATTATTTTGTGTTTCAAATTCTAACCTGTGACTTGAATCTATAAAAGAAAATAGTTCACAGAAACATCTGACTCATATTACTCGCGTAATTTAAGTATTAGGCGAAATCATTACCTGTTGCCACCTCCTGAGTAGCCACTGCCTCCTGCGCCGTCATGTTGAATGTACGGGCGATTGATCTTCCTGGCTGTGTAGGTCCTCGAATTGCCAAAGTTCCACCACTGGGTTCCTTATTGACACTTTCCTTCTCAACATTCCTCTTTGGACAGTTTCGTACTATATGGTCAGTTGATCCACAGGCATAACAACCTTGAATTTTCTTCGGACTGGGGCAATTGGGTGACATGTGCCCCTCTTGCCCGCAGTTATAGAAGACTCATTTCTTCTTCAGACAAACACTTGCATGGTTTTCTTCCCACATATCGCACATGGCTACCTCCCTTGCTTATTTCCTTCAGTCTTTCTACCCGACTGGGTATTCTCACTCCACTTCCTTTTGTTCGGGTTACTACCACCCTACTTCCTCCATCATTGGTCTTTTTCTTCTTTTCCTGATAAAATCGAGATGCAGCTTCGCTCCCTCCTTCAGCAATTAATGTCTTCTCCAATAAAGTCGCGAACGTATTAATCTGCAATACAGCCACCTTATTGAATATTCTCGGCTTCAGTCCATTCTCAAATCTTCTTACTTTTCTTGCATCTGTGTCTACCTGATGAGGTGCAAATCTCGCCAATTCGTTGAATTTAGCCGCATACTCAGAAGCAGACATATTCTCATGCTTCAGTTCTAAGAACTTAACTTCCATCCGAGCTTGCATACTCGGTGAGAAGTAGTTCTCAAAGAACAACTCCTTGAATCTTGTCCACATCACCACCGTTGTACCAGCTCTTGCCTGATTAGTCTCCCACCAGTAATTAGCTTCTCCCTTCATCAAGTATGTAGCAAAAGTTGTCTTCTACTCTTCTACCACTCACGTAATGACGAATGCTTTCTCCATCTCCTTCACCCAAGTTTGGGCTTCAATTGGGTCTGTGGTTCCCTTGAATTCAGGCAGTCCTACCGCTTTAAAGTCATTGAAGTTAGCCAATCTATCAGCTAGCTGATTTCTTGCTCTTCCTCTTGCTGGAACTCTATTTTCCATAGCTTAGGCTAGCATATCTACGAAATTGTGCATTGGGTCCGCTTAACCTCCTTCATTATTCACTAGTTGTTCTTCCCGTTGGTTTCGATTCTGTCATCTAGGCGGCATGATCTGATTTAAATAAAAATCTTATATTAATTCTCTTTCTCTACACAGATTCTTAACACAATAAGAATTCAACACATAGTTCTCATATAATCGCATATCTATTCAAATAGCACATAGTACATATAGTACTTAACACATATTACTATCCATTTTTAAAATAATTTTTGGGATTAACATATTCAACTTTACAAAAAGATGCAATTCTCCAACTTTACACAAAAAGTTGCCATTTATCATTCTCACATAACTATTTCCAGTTCATCAAACTTACCACACTTATGAGTTTAGAAACTTACCACAATTATATGAGTGTATGAACTTATCCTAGTCAGACCTTTGGCGTCCATTTGCTGAGGGGTTCAGAACATTTCATATAATTATGAGTCATAAACTTACCATAAGTATGAGTTTTAAGAACTCACAAATTAATCTTAATCTTATATTCATATAGAAAATAAAGATTTTATTTATTAAAACATATATATTTACATATGTTTATACATCGTTCCTGATATTACAACTTTTAATATCATAAACTTCTACCAAAAGATAATAACGCTCAAACTTAAGCTATCTACCGTCCACTCCCTTCACCAGTCTTCTTCCTGTTGGGACACTTCTTGAATTTATGACCCATTCTACCACAATAGAAACACTTTCTCATATTCGGCTTAGGATAATACAGAGAAATATGTCCTTCCTGCTTATAGTTGAAACACACATTCTTCCACATCATGCATTCTCCCGCGTGAGTCTTTCCACACTTGCTACAGGCTTGCCTCTTCTTTGGGTTTAAATTTTTAGAGTTGTCGCTGTCTTTGTCCCTCTTTCTCTTCTTCTTGTCTTTCTTGCTGGCTCCTTCAGACGATCCATCACCTTTAGTCTTCATCCTCTCAACCTATACGTTCAGCTCGTTCTGTTCTTCAGTCATTTCGCGTAACGCTCGCTCTGTCTTCCATAACTCCTCCAAGAGAAACACTTTACTCTGGAGTTCCTAGACTTCTGCAGATAGCTGATCTTGTTCTCCAACTTTGATCTTATTCTTTAACTCCACCTTAGCTTCTTCAGACTCCGCCTCCTCATCACCACTTAGATAAATCTCAGGATAAACATTATGATCACTCCCGAGATTGATCATAGGTTCATCTTTTCCCATCTCCTCTACTGACTCGCTCTGTGCTGGCACCTCGGCTACTGGAACTGGTGCGACAGCCGCTGGCATCTCCGTACTCATCTTATCGTCTCCCGACATCCTACAATCAGTTTAAACAACTTAATTAGTACTTTACCAGTAAAATCTTCTCACACTGTGTGTAAACATGTCTTACTATCGATACGCTTCAGCAATCCCTCACTTGGTACTCTAAATGAGTATTCTCTATCTCTCTCATGGTTATAATCCTAGGGTTTTCCCCACCCCACTTAAGGTTTATAACCTATAACTTTGATACTAACTGCGGACACCCCAAATTCAAGGTTACCTGACCCCCGAGTTTGGTGTTCACGATCCACAATATAATATCATCTAACTACCCATTCAAATATAAATAGGAATACATAACTCATTAACATATATTATTAATACATAAGTCCCAGATTTGCTAACCTTAACATTATAAACATACCCCTTAGATATATAAAAAGGGTTTACAATACAACATAATAATAAGGTTCATTATACTAATTTATCACTATGCCTTTTCCTTTGTTCTTCTTCACAGCACCTTCTGGAACTTCGTCCCTAGCTGAAAAGTTTTCTTTAGCAAGGGTGAGCAACAAGTTTGCCCCGCAAGTTAAGACATACGATAAATGTATAGGAAAAAATAATAAGTCTTCTCGCATTCTACGCAATAATATTCTGATAATGAAAGAGTACAACGCTTTCAAAGTTTTCTACGATATTCAAATGAATAATCAAGAATTAATTCTACGAAATAGCAAAGTGGAATGTTTTCCAGATTTATCTTGAGCGATCCATTGGATCTTGAACTTTTCTTCTCAAGTAACTATCAAAGTTTAACTTTGATATACCCAGGTGTATCAGATAATTATAAAGATTAAATTATACCCCTCTACAAGTATATAAAGTGATCAGCTTTATTATACCCTATATTATGCATAATACTTAATCGCGCGCAAAGGCCGAATATACGACCAATAAAATATTCCCTTTATATAAAAGGTTGTTCTTCCTAGTCTCAGAATCAAGATTTTGATTTAACAACGAAATACTATGATTTTAATTTCTAATTACTTCTTGATCTAGCCAAAATAATTGGCATCGATCTATCAATAATAATTGAATTCTCTTCTCGAACCTATCAAGTTCTAACAAATGTTCGTCTATCCAGAATAATTGGCTAAGACATTTCTCAACATAATTCGACAATAAACAGGAATTATCTGTACTGTCAATACTAGCTTCTACGGATATGAATATCCTACAACAGTTATTCTACGAATGTATATTTTTTGAATCAGTAATTCAATTTGAATTATTAAACATACACTAACTGCAAATAATAAACAATAAATTCTTGGACGTGGTATAATTAACAATAATCAACCACTATAATATTTAAACAATATTAACTCAAGGTTGAGTTAGGAAACTTGCCTTCTCCGCTGATTACAACTACACAAAATACTTATCTGCGTTTGTAAGACCTATAACCAATAATATCGGTCTCACAATTAGCACAATAATTTATAACATATAATACTATAATTCACAGTTAATCTTCTCCTAGACACATTACCACATAGCCACATCAGTGTTTATAACCTATATAAACACTTAACAAGTCTAACTATGTTGGTCTGGTTGGGCTTCGGTCCATTCTCGGTGTTCTGGTCACCCTATTCAAAAATTATCACAGTTATTGTCAATTAAATTCGGTTTCTAAGCTTCAATATTATATTAGATAAGTCAAATATCATTTATAATATTTTTCGGAAGCTTTTAATAATTTATCAAATAATTATTATAATTTATAATAATTTTAAACATCTAATCATTTTAAATGATTTAATTATCAAATAATCTTATCATCATTAATATTTAATAATATCAAAATATTAATGACATACTTGTCAAAATATTAAAGTTATTATTAATAACTTAAAATATTTTTAAATCATCAATATTCTACTTAAATGATTTTTAAATTAATTAAAATCATTTTTAAACTGTAACGCCCCCAAAATAGTTATACATCACCTATTCTGAGTCGCCTAATACATGGTACAGAATACAAATACAATCTTAAATATACAACATGAGCTGTGAGTTTTAATACAAATATTGTCTTTTAGAAAGTATTCAAACTCAAAATAAGTCCTTAATACATTTATTATCACACTATTTCATAGAATAGTGAAGACTACTAATGCTATCATTTGGACCGTCACTCCGTTCCCCGACTAGTCCCTGCTACATTCTCATTTCCTGAAGAGAATAATGAAAGCAAAAAGGTGAGCTCAACTAGCCCAATAAAAATATTATGACTAAGATAATGCAGAATAAATTATCGTTAGCCTTCAACAGTGTTAAACTGATACAATATAACAAACATCAAGTTTAACTGCAGCGGAACAAGCAATCCATTAGAAAAGTCAAGTAGAGAATAAAATCTACTATCTTCTATGATTTAAAAGGTTTTTCATCACTTTTATCGCTGAGACTCAGCTCAATAATTAATCCACATCATCCCTACACTACAGCCAAGGATATTCATTAGTATCACAACCACAAATTATCCATGCACTACGGGCCAAGGATATTCGGGTTTTCATAAATGGTCATGATCATACCAACAATTGTCCATCAATGCACTACGGGCCAATGAGGACTTTTACCACATCATTTATAACATTACGGTCATGATTATACCGAATAATCCCTGGTCATAATTACACCAAGTCCATCTATGCACTACACACCACAGATGACTTTCAACATAATATAAACATGAGGATGATGACAATGACATAATAATTCAATAAAACAAGTTCAAGAATAAATTTTAAAGATTTCTAAATAAATTTATCCAAGAACCAATAACGTCCAAATTGTCAACATGATACTGCTTTGTGGAGTAAAAATTCAAGAATGCTCAGAAGAATATTTCCATGAAAAGATACTGGATGAAGCGCAAATATCCAAGATATTCTACTAATTTCATGGAGTATAGAAGCCAAAACTTTAACCAACTGAGTATAATAGAATATATGAAACTGCAAATAGATTTTCGCTTGCACTTACGCAGAATCCACGTGGTGATGATCATTTCCACAAGTTAATAAGGAATGAATACAAAGGATCATTCACCATGCATTCTTGTAATCCACATGACATGTTATTCCAACAGAGTAATAAAGAATGGAACCAGGTCATGCGTAATCCGCACACACAAGATATTCCAACAGAATAATAAAGAATGGAACCAGGTCATGCATAATCCGCACAGACAGGATGTTCCAACAAAATAATAAAGAATGGAACCAAGTCATGCGTAATCCGCAAAGACAGGATGTTCTAACAGAATAATAAAGAATGGAATAACAACAGAATTCAACAGGCATGCGATAGACCGCACAGACAGGTTATTCCAATAAAATAATAAAGAATGGAATAACAGAAGAATTTCACCATGTATGCGGTACTTCACATAGACAGGTTATTCTAACATAATAATAAAGAATGGAATAACAACACTTACGAGTATTGAAAGAAAATAACTCTCTTCATGAATACGAAAGAATAATACCCCTTACCTTAAAAAGAAGAGTATTCCGACGGGTAGGGTGGGGATATACTTGAAGAAAACTTGCACTATTTTTCTCTACTCAAAGCTTTCTTAAACTCTAAAGAAATACGCTCAAGATTATAGAAGAAGAATTCTCTGAATTTCTGGTGTGTTTTCAATTCTAACTAAGCATCCTATTTATAGGAGAATGGAAAGGATACTATGCAATAAAATATAATATATTCTATTTATAATTATATAATTAAATAAAATTTATAATATATATATATATATTATTTAAAATCTAATAAAACAAATAACTTTATAAAAGTATTCGCTTTATATAAAAAAGATTTTACTATGCAAACACTATGTAGTACACTATGCAAACACTATGCATAATAAAATATAATATATTCTATTTATAATCAAATAAAACAAAACTTTATAAAAGTATTACATTTTTTTATAAAAGATTTTATTATGCAAATACTATGCGAGCACTATGCAAACACTATGCATAATAAAATATAATATATTCTATTTATAATCAAATAAAACTAAACTTTATAAAAAGTATTTTGTTTTATTACATTTATAATAATAAGAAAACAAATTATATATATATATATATATATAAACTTTTGTGACTTCCTGATTTTTGCCCCCCCCCCCCATTTTTCTTTCGTGGGACCCACATGTGGACCCACCTTTTAAGAAATTTCTACCATTATTTTGAAAAATGGGTAAATGGGGTCCATAAAATAAGCAAAACTTCATAAAAATCATTTTAAACAACATTTATCACCTTTATTAATTCACAATATTAATCGACTAGGTCGCTCCTAGGAAAGAGGGGCTTTCCAATAAGGATTTCTCTCTATCAGGCGCCTAATTAGGTGACCAAACCTCTCCTTGACAGAACTTCTGACATCATTAATATTGTAAATAATAATATTAATAACTTTGTCGTCTCAATTATTGATTTAATAATATATAAAATATTGACAATAATTGAATCAAATAACATGAGATACTATGCAGCAATTACTATAACAATAATTGAACAAAACCGAGTGACTTCTCACATAAGCATCAATAATCAATATCGTAGCTACTACGCAACTATACCACGTAGACATCGTACTTTTTAACACCGGGTGTTTTAATAATTAATCAGTAAAACTTCCGCCGTTATTTTCATAAAATATTTTGTCATTTTCTCAATCCGATAATAATTTCGCTTGTGGGGTCCACCAATGATTGTGCCATTGTCATGAACATTCCTGTTAAAACGAATATTCCCACCAATCAAATATTATATAACAACTTGCATTACTTTGTAAAATTTATAAATATTACCCACAACTATAACATTATATCAAATTCATTCCATAATATTCAAAATGATATTTATAGAAAAATCATCTTTATTCATAAAAGTTGGGGTCTTACAACCTCCCATTCTTATGAAATTTTGCCCTCAAAATTAGGGTACGTACCTGGTATGTCGAAGAGGTAAGGATACCTTGATTTCATTTCGATTCTAACTCCTGTGTCATTTCCTCAACATCGTGGTTCCTCCACAAAACTTTGACTTGAGGTATAACCTTGGAGCGTAGAACATGTTCCTTCTTATCCAAGATTTTAATAGGAACCTCTTCATACGTTAAATCTTCCGCTAGTTCATCCGGTTCTAACTCAATAATATGGTTCGGGTCATCCACATATTTATGTAACATCGATACGTGAAAAACATTATGAACACGCGACATACTTGGCGGTAAGGCGAGTCTATAGGCCACAGTTCCTACTCAATCGATGATTTCAAATAGACCAATAAAATCGAGGGTTGAGATTTTATCTCTTCGTCGATTCTTGATTCTAGAATAAAGCCCTCTTGAACCTTCTTCTTCACATTCATAAGCTCTGAGTCTGTAGCTTGAGCAGCTTTAACTTTATCGATTAAAGTCGGTTCTAATCGTATATTCATTATCTTCACGTAAGTTTGTATATTCGTTGCTCAAACGATATATGATCTTCTACTCAATGCATCAACTACCATGTTCGCTTTTTTCCACGATGGTATTGCATGGTATTATCGTAATCTTCAACAAATGAGTCAACGCTCTTCGACACATGTTACGCTCCTTTTGGGTGAAGAAATACGTAAGGGTTGTAGAAATGGGTTTGTACTTGGGTCAATACAAAATTTGATTTCACGCCTGGGTAGGCCAAGAAGTTCTTTGAGAATACGTCCAAAAAATTTATTAACAATAGAAATATTATTCAAAGCTGTGACCCTCAAAGGATATTCATGTTTTCATAAATGGTCATGATCATGCCAACAACTGTCCATCAATGCACTACGGGCCAATGAGGACTTTTACCAAATCATTTATAACATTACGGTCATGATTATACCCTAATAATCCCTGGTCATAATTACACCAAGTCCATCTATGCACTACACACCACAGATGACTTTCAACATAATATAAACATGAGGATGATGACAATGACATAATAATTCAATAAAACAAGTTCAAGAATAAATTTTAAAGATTTCTAAATAAATTTATCCAAGAACCAATAACGTCCAAATTGTCAACATGATACTGCTTTGTGGAGTAAAAATTCAAGAATGCTCAGAAGAATATTTCCGTGAAAAGATACTGGATGAAGCGCAAATATCCAAGATATTCTACTAATTTCATGGAGTATAGAAGCCAAAACTTTAACCAACTGAGTATAATAGAATATATGAAACTGCAAATAGATTTTCGCCCGCCATGCGGTAATCCACGAGATGCATCATTTCCACAAGTTAATAAGGAATGAATACAAAGGATCATTCACCATGCATTCTAGAATCCACATAGACATGTTATTCCAACAGAGTAATAAAGAATGGAACCAGTCATCAATACGTAATCCGCACACACAAGATATTCCAACGTAATAATAAAGAATGGAACGGTCATGCATAATCCGCATGCATGTGATGTTCCAACAAAATAATAAAGAATGGAACCAAGTCATGCGTAATCCGCAAAGACAGGATGTTCTAACAGAAATAATAAAGAATGGAATAACAACAGAATTCAACAGGCATGCGATAGACCGCACAGACAGGTTATTCCAATAAAATAATAAAGAATGGAATAACAGAAGAATTTCACCATGTATGCGGTACTTCACATAGACAGGTTATTCTAACATAATAATAAAGAATGGAATAACCACACTTACGAGTATTGAAAGAAAATAACTCTCTTCATGAATACGAAAGAATAATACCCTTACCTTAAAAAGAAGAGTATTAGTATTCCGACTGGTAGGGTGGGGATATACTTGAAGAAAACTTGCACTATTTTTCTACGCTCAAAGCTTTCTTAAACTCTAAAGAAATACGCCAAGATTATGAAGAAGAATTCTCCGAATTTCTTGTGTGTTTTTCAATTCTAACTAAACATCCTATTTATAGAGAAATGGAAAGGATACTATGCAATAAAATATAATATATTCTATTTATAATTATATAATTAAATAAAATTTATAATATATATATATATATTATTTAAAATCTAATAAAACAAATAACTTTATAAAAGTATTCTGTTTTATATAAAAAGATTTTACTATGCAAACACTATGTAGGCACTATGCAAACACTATGCATAATAAAATATAATATATTCTATTTATAATCAAATAAAACAAAACTTTATAAAAAGTATTCTGTTTTTTATAAAAAGATTTTATTATGCAAATACTATGCAGGCACTATGCAAACACTATGCATAATAAAATATAATATATTCTATTTATAATCAAATAAAACTAAACTTTATAAAAAGTATTTTGTTTTATTACATTTATAACAATAAGAAAACAAATTATATATATATATATATATATAAACTTTTGTGACTTCCCAGATTTTTGCCCCCCCATTTTTCTTTCGTGGGACCCACATGTGGACCCACCTTTTAAGAAATTTCTACCGATTATTTTGAAAAATGGGTAAATGGGGGTCCATAAAATAAGCAAAACTTCATAAAAATCATTTTAAACAACATTTATCACCTTTATTAATTCACAATATTAATCGACTAGTCGTTCCTGGAAAGAGGGCTTTCAATAAGGATTTCTCTCTATCATGCAAGCAATTAGGTGACCAAAACCTCTCGATGTGAACTTCTAGACATCATTAATATTGTAAATAATAATATTAATAACTTTGTCGCCTCAATTATTGATTTAATAATATATAAAATATTGACAATAATTGAATCAAATAACATACGAGATACTATCGCAAAAATTACTATAACAATAATTGAACAAAACCGAGTGACTTCTCACATAAGCATCAATAATCAATATCGTATTGCTACTATGCAACCACGCCAGATTCTCGTTTTTAACACCGGGTGTTTTAATAATTAACGGTAAAACTTCTGCCGTTATTTTCATAAAATATTTTGTCATTTTCTCAATCCGATAATAATTTCGTTTGTAGGGTCCACCAATGATTGTGCTAGTTGTATTTAACATTCCCCTGTTAAAACGAATATTCCCCGACCAATCAAATATTATATAACAACTTGCGTACTTTGTAAAATTTATAAATATTACCCACAACTATAACATTATATCAAATTCATTCCATAATATTCAAAAATGATATTTATAGAAAAATCATCTTTATTCATAAAAGTTGGGGTCTTACAACCTCCCATTCTTATGAAATTTTGCCCTCAAAATTAGGGTACGTACCTGGTATGTCGAAGAGGTAAGGATACCTTGATTTCATTTCAGATTCTAACTCCCAGGTCATTTCCTCAACATCGTGGTTCCTCCACAAAACTTTGACTTGAGGTATAACCTTGGAGCGTAGAACATGTTCCTTCTTATCCAAGATTTTAATAGGAACCTCTTCATACGTTAAATCTTCCGCTAGTTCATCCGGTTCTAACTCAATAATATGGTTCGGGTCATCCACATATTTATGTAACATCGATACGTGAAAAACATTATGAACACGCCGACATACTTGGCGGTAAGCGTAGTCTATAGGCCACGCTTCCTACTCAATCGATGATTTCAAATAGACCAATAAAATCGAGGGTTGAGATTTTATCTCTTCGTCGATTCTTGATTCTAGAATAAAGCCCTCTTGAACCTTCTTCTTCACATTCATAAGCTCTGAGTCTGTAGCTTGAGCGAACTTTAACTTTATCGATTAAAGTCGGTTCTAATCATTATATTCATTATCTTCACGTAAGTTTGTATATTCGTGCTCAGAACGATATGATCTTCTACTCAATGCATCAACTACCATGTTCGCTTTTTCCACGATGGTATTGCATGGTATTATCGTAATCTTCAACACTTTCGAGTCAACGCCTTCGACACATATTACGTTCCTTTTGGGTGAAGAAATACGTAAGGGTTGTAGAAATGGGTTTTGTACTTGGGTCAATACAAAATTTGATTTCACGCTCAGGGGTAGGCCAAGAAGTTCTTTGAGAATACGCCAAAAATTTATTAACAATAGAAATATTATTCAAAGTCATGACCCTCAAAGGATATTCATGTTTTCATAAATGGTCATGATCATGCCAACAACTCATCCATCAATGCACTACGGGCCAATGAGGACTTTTACCAAATCATTTATAACATTACGGTCATGATTATACCGAATAATCCTCGTCATAATTACACCAAGTCCATCTATGCACTACACACCATGATGACTTTCAACATAATATAAACATGAGGATGATGACAATGACATAATAATTCAATAAAACAAGTTCAAGAATAAATTTTAAAGATTTCTAAATAAATTTATCCAAGAACCAATAACGTCCAAATTGTCAACATGATATCGCTTGTGGAGTAAAAATTCAAGAATGCTCGTAAGAATATTTCCGAGTGAAAGATATCGGATGAAGCGCAAATATCCAAGATATTCTACTAATTTCATGGAGTATAGAAGCCAAAACTTTAACCAACCGAGTATAATAGAATATATGAAACGCAAATAGATTTTCGCTCGCCATGCCAGAAATCCACGTGAGATGCATCATTTCCACAAGTTAATAAGGAATGAATACAAAGGATCATTCACCATGCATTCGGAATCCACATAGACATGTTATTCCAACAGAGTAATAAAGAATGGAACTGTGTCATGCGTAATCAAGACACACAAGATATTCCAACAGAATAATAAAGAATGGAACCAGTCATGCATAATCCGCATGCATGTGATGTTCCAACAAAATAATAAAGAATGGAACCAAGTCATGCAGAATCCGCAAAGACAGGATGTTCTAATGTAATAATAAAGAATGGAATAACAACAGAATCTCAACAGTACGCGATAGATCGCATGAAAGTTATTCCAATAAAATAATAAAGAATGGAATAACAGTAAGAATTTCACCATGTATGCGGTATTTCACATAGATAAAAGTTATTCTAACATAATAATAAAGAATGGAATAACCACACATACGAGTATTGAAAGAAAATAACTCTCTCATGAATACGAAAGAATAATACCCCTTACCTTAAAAGAAGAGTAGTATCCGACTGTAGGGTGGGGATATACTTGAAGAAAACTTGCACTATTTTTCTACGCCAAAGCTTTCTTAAACTCTAAAGAAATACGCTCAAGATTATAGAAGAAGAATTCTCCTAATTTCTTGTGTGTTTTCAATTCTAACTAAGCATCCTATTTATAGGAGAATGGAAAGGATACTATGCAATAAAATATAATATATTCTATTTATAATTATATAATTAAATAAAATTTATAATATATATATATATATTATTTAAAATCTAATAAAACAAATAACTTTATAAAAGTATTCTGCTTTTATATAAAAAGATTTTACTATGCAAACACTATGTAGCACTATGCAAACACTATGCATAATAAAATATAATATATTCTATTTATAATCAAATAAAACAAAACTTTATAAAAAGTATTACATTTTTTATAAAAGATTTTATTATGCAAATACTATGCGGCACTATGCAAACACTATGCATAATAAAATATAATATATTCTATTTATAATCAAATAAAACTAAACTTTATAAAAAGTATTTTGTTTTATTACATTTATAACAATAAGAAAACAAATTATATATATATATATATATATAAACTTTTGTGACTTCCCAGATTTTTGCCCCCCATTTTTTCTTTCGTGGGACCTACATGGACCCACCTTTTAAGAAATTTCTCACCGATTATTTTGAAAATGGGTAAATGGGGTCCATAAAATAAGCAAAACTTCATAAAATCATTTTAAACAACATTTATCACCTTTATTAATTCACAATATTAATCGACTAGGTCGCTCCTAGAAAGAGGGCTTTCAATAAGGATTTCTCTCTGCATCATGCCGCAATTAGGTGACCAAACCTCTCCTTGACAGAACTTCTAGACATCATTAATATTGTAAATAATAATATTAATAACTTTGTCGTCTCAATTATTGATTTAATAATATATAAAATATTGACAATAATTGAATCAAATAACATGAGATACTATGCAGCGAATTACTATAACAATAATTGAACAAAACGGAGTGACTTCTCACTAAGCCTCAAATAATAATATCGTGTGCTACTATGCAACCACGCGACATCGTACTTTTAACACCGGTGTTTTAATAATTAATTAGTAAAACTTCCGCCAGTTATTTTCATAAAATATTTTTGTCATTTTCTCAATCCGATAATAATTTCGTTGGGTCCACCAATGATTGTGCCGTTGTACCAAACATTCCCGGTTAAAACGAATATTCCCCACCAATCAAATATTATATAACAACTTGCGTACTTTGTAAAATTTATAAATATTACCCACAACTATAACATTATATCAAATTCATTCCATAATATTCAAAAATGATATTTATAGAAAAATCATCTTTATTCATAAAAGTTGGGGTCTTACAACCTCCCATTCTTATGAAATTTTGCCCTCAAAATTAGGGTACGATACTGGTATGTCAAGAGGTAAGATACCTTGATTTCATTTCGATTCTAACTCCCAGTGTCATTTCCTCAACATCGTGGTTCCTCCACAAAACTTTGACTTGAGGTATAACCTTGGAGCGTAGAACATGTTCCTTCTTATCCAAGATTTTAATAGAACCTCTTCATACGTTAAATCTTCCGCTAGTTCATCCGGTTTCTAACTCAATAATATGGTTCGGTCATCCACATATTTATGTAACATCGATACGTGAAAAACATTATGAACACGCCACATACTTGGCAGTAAGGCGAGTCTATAGGCCACGCCCCTACTCAATCGATGATTTCAAATAGACCAATAAAATCGAGGGTTGAGATTTTATCTCTTCGTCGATTCTTGATTCTAGAATAAAGCCCTCTTGAACCTTCTTCTTCACATTCATAAGCTCTGAGTCTGTAGCTTGAGCAGCTTTAACTTTATCGATTAAAAGTCTGGTTTCTAATCGTATATTCATTATCTTCACGTAAGTTTGTATATTCGCATCTAAAACGATATGATCTTCTACTCAATGCATCAACTACCATGTTCGCTTTTTCCACGATGGTATTGCATGGTATTATCGTAATCTTCAACAAATTGAGTCAACGTCTTCTCGACACATGTTACGTTCCTTTTGGGTGAAGAAATACGTAAGGGTTGTAGAAATGGGTTTTGTACTTGGGTCAATACAAAATTTGATTTCACGCTCTGGGGTAGGCCAAGAAGTTCTTTGAGAATACGCCAAAAATTTATTAACAATAGAAATATTATTCAAAGTCATGACCTCAAAGGATATTCATGTTTTCATAAATGGTCATGATCATGCCAACAACTGTCCATCAATGCACTACGGGCCAATGAGGACTTTTACCAAATCATTTATAACATTACGGTCATGATTATACCGAATAATCCCTGGTCATAATTACACCAAGTCCATCTATGCACTACACACCACGTATGACTTTCAACATAATATAAACATGAGGATGATGACAATGACATAATAATTCAATAAAACAAGTTCAAGAATAAATTTTAAAGATTTCTAAATAAATTTATCCAAGAACCAATAACGTCCAAATTGTCAACATGATAATGCTTTGTGGAGTAAAAATTCAAGAATGCTCGTAAGAATATTTCCGTGAAAAGATATTTGGATGAAGCGCAAATATCCAAGATATTCTACTAATTTCATGGAGTATAGAAGCCAAAACTTTAACCAACCGAGTATAATAGAATATATGAAATCGCAAATAGATTTTCGCCATTTATGCGGTAATCCACGTAGATGATCATTTCCACAAGTTAATAAGGAATGAATACAAAGGATCATTCACCATGCATTCTGGTAATCCACATGTACATGTTATTCCAACAGAGTAATAAAGAATGGAACTGTGTCATGCGTAATCCGCTTTTTACAAGATATTCCAACAGTAATAATAAAGAATGGAACCAGTCATGCATAATCCGCATGAGACAAGATGTTCCAACAAAATAATAAAGAATGGAACCAAGTCATGCGTAAATCCATGAGCAGGATGTTCTAACGATGTAATAATAAAGAATGGAATAACAACAGAATTCACCACTGCATGCGATAGATCCCACTACATGACAAAGTTATTCCAATAAAATAATAAAGAATGGAATAATGTAAGAATTTCACCATGTATGCGGTACTTCACATGTATAAAGTTATTCTAACATAATAATAAAGAATTGAATAACAACACTTACGAAGTATTGAAAGAAAATAACTCTCTTCATGAATACGAAAGAATAATACCCCTTACCTTAAAAAAGAAGAGTATTCCGACGGGTAGGGGGGGATATACTTGAAGAAAAACCTTGCACTATTTTCTCACGCTCAAAGCTTTCTTTAAACTCTAAAGAAATACGCTCAAGATTATAGAAGAAGAATTCTCTGAATTTCTTGTGTGTTTTTCAATTCTAACTAAGCATCCTATTTATAGGAGAATGGAAAGGATACTATGCAATAAAATATAATATATTCTATTTATAATTATATAATTAAATAAAATTTATAATATATATATATATTATTTAAAATCTAATAAAACAAATAACTTTATAAAAGTATTCTGTTTTATATAAAAAGATTTTACTATGCAAACACTATGTAGGCACTATGCAAACACTATGCATAATAAAATATAATATATTCTATTTATAATCAAATAAAACAAAACTTTATAAAAAGTATTCTGTTTTTTATAAAAAGATTTTATTATGCAAATACTATGCAGGCACTATGCAAACACTATGCATAATAAAAAATATAATATATTCTATTTATAATCAAATAAAACTAAACTTTATAAAAAAGTATTTTGTTTTATTACATTTATAACAATAAGAAAACAAATTATATATATATATATATATAAACTTTTGTGACTTCCCAGATTTTTGCCCCCCCCCCCCCCATTTTTCTTTCGTGGGACCCACATGTGGACCCACCTTTTAAGAAATTTCTACCGATTATTTTGAAAAATGGGTAAATGGGGGTCCATAAAATAAGCAAAACTTCATAAAAATCATTTTAAACAACATTTATCACCTTTATTAATTCACAATATTAATCGACTAGGTCGCTTTCTAGGAAAGAGGGGCTTTCGAATAAGGATTTCTCTCTGTTAGCGCCGCAATTAGGTGACCAAACCTCTCCTTGTGAACTTCTAGACATCATTAATATTATAAATAATAATATTAATAACTTTGTCGCCTCAATTATTGATTTAATAATATATAAAATATTGACAATAATTGAATCAAATAACATGAGATACTATGCAGCAATTACTATAACAATAATTGAACAAAACTGAGTGACTTCTCACATAAGCATCAATAATCAATATCGTGTGCTACTATGCAACCACGCCAGACATCGCACTTTTAAACACCGGGTGTTTTAATAATTAACGGTAAAACTTCTGCCGTTATTTTCATAAAATATTTTTGTCATTTTCTCAATCCGATAATAATTTCGTTGTGGGGTCCACCAATGATTGTGCCGTTGTACGAACATTCCCTGTTAAAACGAATATTCCCCACCAATCAAATATTATATAACAACTTGCGTACTTTGTAAAATTTATAAATATTACCCACAACTATAACATTATATCAAATTCATTCCATAATATTCAAAAATGATATTTATAGAAAAATCATCTTTATTCATAAAAGTTGGGGTCTTACAACCTCCCATTCTTATGAAATTTTGCCCTCAAAATTAGGGTACGACTGGTATGTCGAAAGAGGTAAGGATACCTTGATTTCATTTCGATTCTAACTCCTGTGTCATTTCCTCAACATCGTGGTTCCTCCACAAAACTTTGACTTGAGGTATAACCTTGGAGCGTAGAACATGTTCCTTCTTATCCAAGATTTTAATAGGAACCTCTTCATACGTTAAATCTTCCGCTAGTTCATCCGGTTCTAACTCAATAATATGGTTCGGGTCATCCACATATTTATGTAACATCGATACGTGAAAAACATTATGAACACGTGACATACTTTGGCGGTGCGCGAGTCTATAGGCCACAGCTTCCTACTCAATCGATGATTTCAAATAGACCAATAAAATCGAGGGTTGAGATTTTATCTCTTCGTCGATTCTTGATTCTAGAATAAAGCCCTCTTGAACCTTCTTCTTCACATTCATAAGCTCCGAGTCCAGAGGCTTGAGCGCTTTTAACTTTATCGATTAAAGTCGGTTCTAATCAGATATTCATTATCTTCACGTAAGTTTGTATATTCGCATCAGAACGATATGATCTTCTACTCAATGCATCAACTACCATGTTCGTTTTTTCCACGATGGTATTGCATGGTATTATCGTAATCTTCAACAGCTCGAGTCAACGTCTTCGACACATGTTACGTTCCTTTTGGGTGAAGAAATACGTAAGGGTTGTAGAAATGGGTTTTGTACTTGGGTCAATACAAAATTTGATTTCACGCTCTGGGGTAGGCCAAGAAGTTCTTTGAGAATACGTCAAAAAATTTATTAACAATAGAAATATTATTCAAAGCTGTGACCCTCAAAGGATATTCATGTTTTCATAAATGGTCATGATCATGCCAACAACTGTCCATCAATGCACTACGGGCCAATGAGGACTTTTACCAAATCATTTATAACATTACGGTCATGATTATACCGAATAATCCCTGGTCATAATTACACCAAGTCCATCTATGCACTACACACCACAGATGACTTTCAACATAATATAAACATGAGGATGATGACAATGACATAATAATTCAATAAAACAAGTTCAAGAATAAATTTTAAAGATTTCTAAATAAATTTATCCAAGAACCAATAACGTCCAAATTGTCAACATGATACTGCTTTGTGGAGTAAAAATTCAAGAATGCTCAGAAGAATATTTCCGTGAAAAGATACTGGATGAAGCGCAAATATCCAAGATATTCTACTAATTTCATGGAGTATAGAAGCCAAAACTTTAACCAACTGAGTATAATAGAATATATGAAACTGCAAATAGATTTTCGCCCGCCATGCGGTAATCCACGTAGACAGATCATTTCCACAAGTTAATAAGGAATGAATACAAAGGATCATTCACCATGCATTCGGTAATCCACATAGACATGTTATTCCAACAGAGTAATAAAGAATGGAACCAGGTCATGCGTAATCCGCACACACAAGATATTCCAACGAATAATAATAAAGAATGGAACCAGTCATGCATAATCCGCATGCATGTGATGTTCCAACAAAATAATAAAGAATGGAACCAAGTCATGCGTAATCCGCAAAGACAGGATGTTCTAACAGAATAATAAAGAATGGAATAACAACAGAATTCAACAGGCATGCGATAGACCGCACAGACAGGTTATTCCAATAAAATAATAAAGAATGGAATAACAGAAGAATTTCACCATGTATGCGGTACTTCACATAGACAGGTTATTCTAACATAATAATAAAGAATGGAATAACAACACTTACGAGTATTGAAAGAAAATAACTCTCTTCATGAATACGAAAGAATAATACCCCTTACCTTAAAAAGAAGAGTATTCCGACTAGTAGGGTGGGGATATACTTGAAGAAAACTTGCACTATTTTTCTACGCTCAAAGCTTTCTTAAACTCTAAAGAAATACGCTCAAGATTATAGAAGAAGAATTCTCTGAATTTCTTGTGTGTTTTTCAATTCTAACTAAGCATCCTATTTATAGGAGAATGGAAAGGATACTATGCAATAAAATATAATATATTCTATTTATAATTATATAATTAAATAAAATTTATAATATATATATATATATATTATTTAAAATCTAATAAAACAAATAACTTTATAAAAGTATTCTCATTTTATATAAAAAGATTTTACTATGCAAAACACTATGTAGGCACTATGCAAACACTATGCATAATAAAATATAATATATTCTATTTATAATCAAATAAAACAAAACTTTATAAAAAGTATTCTGTTTTTTATAAAAAGATTTTATTATGCAAATACTATGCAGGCACTATGCAAACACTATGCATAATAAAATATAATATATTCTATTTATAATCAAATAAAACTAAACTTTATAAAAAGTATTTTGTTTTATTACATTTATAATAATAACAAAACAAATTTTATATATATATATATATAAACTTTTGTGACTTCCCAGATTTTTGCCCCCCCCCCCCATTTTTCTTTCGTGGGACCCACATGTGGACCCACCTTTTAAGAAATTTCTACCGATTATTTTGAAAAATGGGTAAATGGGGGTCCATAAAATAAGCAAAACTTCATAAAAATCATTTTAAACAACATTTATCACCTTTATTAATTCACAATATTAATCGACTAGGTCGCTCTTTAGGAAAGAGGGCTTTCGAATAAGGATTTCTCTCTATTATGGCGCGCAATTAGGTGACCAAACCTCTCCTCGATGAACTTCTATACATCATTAATATTGTAAATAATAATATTAATAACTTTGTCGTCTCAATTATTGATTTAATAATATATAAAATATTGACAATAATTGAATCAAATAACACGAAGAGATACTATGCAAAGAATTACTATAACAATAATTGAACAAAACCGAGTGACTTCTCACATAAGCATCAATAATCAATATCGTGTGCTACTATGCAACCAATGCCAGACATCGTACTTTTAACACCGTGTGTTTTAATAATTAACGAAAACTTCCGCCGTTATTTTCATAAAATATTTTTGTCATTTTCTCAATCCGATAATAATTTAGGTTGTAGGGTCCACCAATGATTGTGCATTGTACCTAACATTCCCGTTAAAACGAATATTCCCCACCAATCAAATATTATATAACAACTTGCGTGATTTTGTAAAATTTATAAATATTACCCACAACTATAACATTATATCAAATTCATTCCATAATATTCAAAATGATATTTATAGAAAAATCATCTTTATTCATAAAAGTTGAGGTCTTACAACCTCCCATTCTTATGAAATTTTGCCCTCAAAATTAGGGTACGACTGTATGTCAAGAGGTAAGGATACCTTGATTTCATTTCGATTCTAACTCCCGTGTCATTTCCTCAACATCGTGGTTCCTCCACAAAACTTTGACTTGAGGTATAACCTTGGAGCGTAGAACATGTTCCTTCTTATCCAAGATTTTAATAGAACCTCTTCATACGTTAAATCTTCCGCTAGTTCATCCTGTTCTAACTCAATAATATGGTTCGGGTCATCCACATATTTATGTAACATCGACACGTGAAAAACATTATGAACACGCCACATACTTGGCGGTAAAAGCGAGTCTATAGGCCACAGCTTCCTACTCAATCGATGATTTCAAATAGACCAATAAAATCGAGGGTTGAGATTTTATCTCTTCGTCGATTCTTGATTCTAGAATAAAGCCCTCTTGAACCTTCTTCTTCACATTCATAAGCTCTCCGAGTCAGAGCTTGAGCAAATTTAACTTTATCGATTAAAGTCTGTTCTAATCAGTATATTCATTATCTTCACGTAAGTTTGTATATTCGCATCTAAATGGATATGATCTTCTACTCAATGCATCAACTACCATGTTCGCTTTTTTCCACGATGGTATTGCATGGTATTATCGTAATCTTCAACAAATGAGTCAACGTCTTCGACACATACGTTACGCTCCTTTTGGGTGAAGAAATACGTAAGGGTTGTAGAAATGGGTTTTGTACTTGGGTCAATACAAAATTTGATTTCACGCCTCGGGTAGGCCAAGTTCTTTGAGAATACGTCAAAAATTTATTAACAATAGAAATATTATTCAAAGTCATGACCTCAAAGGATATTCATGTTTTCATAAATGGTCATGATCATGCCAACAACTGTCCATCAATGCACTACAAGCCAATGAGGACTTTTACCAAATCATTTATAACATTACGGTCATGATTATACCGAATAATCCCTGGTCATAATTACACCAAGTCCATCTATGCACTACACACCACAGATGACTTTCAACATAATATAAACATGAGGATGATGACAATGACATAATAATTCAATAAAAACAAGTTCAAGAATAAATTTTAAAGATTTCTAAATAAATTTATCCAAGAACCAATAACGTCCAAATTGTCAACATGATACTGCTTTGTGGAGTAAAAATTCAAGAATGCTCAGAAGAATATTTCCATGAAAAGATACTGGATGAAGCGCAAATATCCAAGATATTCTACTAATTTCATGGAGTATAGAAGCCAAAACTTTAACCAACCGAGTATAATAGAATATATGAAATCGCAAATAGATTTTCGCCTACCATGCATTAATCCACGCAGATGATCATTTCCACAAGTTAATAAGGAATGAATACAAAGGATCATTCACCATGCATTCGGAATCCACATAGACATGTTATTCCAACAGAGTAATAAAGAATGGAACTGTGTCATGCGTAATCCGACACACAAGATATTCCAATGTAATAATAAAGAATGGAACTAGGTCATGCATAATCCGCACAGCATGGGATGTTCCAACAAAATAATAAAGAATGGAACCAAGTCATGCGTAATCCGCAAAGACAGGGATGTTCTAATGAATAATAAAGAATGGAATAACAACAGAATTCACGCGCATGCGATAGACTGCCTTGCATACGAGTTATTCCAATAAAATAATAAAGAATGGAATAATGAAGAATTTCACCATGTATGCGGTACTTCATAGACAAAGTTATTCTAACATAATAATAAAGAATGGAATAACCACACTTACGAGTATTGAAAGAAAATAACTCTCTTCATGAATACGAAAAGAATAATACCCTTACCTTAAAAAAAGAGTATTCCGCCGGGTAGGGTGGGGATATACTTGAAGAAAACTTGCACTATTTTTTACGCTCAAAGCTTTCTTAAACTCTAAAGAAATACGCTCAAGATTATAGAAGAAGAATTCTCTGAATTTCTTGTGTGTTTTTCAATTCTAACTAAGCATCCTATTTATAGGAGAATGGAAAGGATACTATGCAATAAAATATAATATATTCTATTTATAATTATATAATTAAATAAAATTTATAATATATATATATATATTATTTAAAATCTAATAAAACAAATAACTTTATAAAAGTATTCATTTTATATAAAAAGATTTTACTATCTGAAAAACACTATGTAAGCACTTATCAAACACTATGCATAATAAAATATAATATATTCTATTTATAATCAAATAAAACAAAACTTTATAAAAAGTATTACATTTTTTTATAAAAAAGATTTTATTATGCAAATACTATGCGAGGCACTATGCAAACACTATGCATAATAAAATATAATATATTCTATTTATAATCAAATAAAACTAAACTTTATAAAAAGTATTTTGTTTTATTACATTTATAACAATAAGAAAACAAATTATATATATATATATATATAAACTTTTGTGACTTCCCAGATTTTTGCCCCCCCCCCCCCATTTTTCTTTCGTGGGACCCACATGTGGACCCACCTTTTAAGAAATTTCTCCGATTATTTTGAAAAATGGGTAAATGGGGTCCATAAAATAAGCAAAACTTCATAAAAATCATTTTAAACAACATTTATCACCTTTATTAATTCACAATATTAATCGACTAGGTCGCTCCTAGGAAAGAGGGGCTTTCAATAAGGATTTCTCTCTCATGCCGCAATTAGGTGACCAAACCTCTCCTTGTGTAACTTCTGTACATCATTAATATTGTAAATAATAATATTAATAACTTTGTCGTCTCAATTATTGATTTAATAATATATAAAATATTGACAATAATTGAATCAAATAACATGAGATACTATGTCGGCAAAGAATTACTATAACAATAATTGAACAAAACTCAGTGACTTCTCACATAAGCATCAATAATCAATATCGTATTGCTACTATGCAACCACGCATTCATCAGATTTTTTTAACACCGGTGTTTTAATAATTAATCAGTAAAACTTACGCCGTTATTTTCATAAAATATTTTTGTCATTTTCTCGATCCGATAATAATTTCGTTGTAGGGTCCACCAATGATTGTCTTAGTTGTCTGAACATTCCTGTTAAAACGAATATTCCCTCACCAATCAAATATTATATAACAACTTGCGTGCTTTGTAAAATTTATAAATATTACCCACAACTATAACATTATATCAAATTCATTCCATAATATTCAAAAATGATATTTATAGAAAAATCATCTTTATTCATAAAAGTTGGGGTCTTACAACCTCCCATTCTTATGAAATTTTGCCCTCAAAATTAGGGGTACGACTGGTATGTCAAGAGGTAAGGATACCTTGATTTCATTTCGATTCTAACTCCCGTGTCATTTCCTCAACATCGTGGTTCCTCCACAAAACTTTGACTTGAGGTATAACCTTGGAGCGTAGAACATGTTCCTTCTTATCCAAGATTTTAATAGAACCTCTTCATCGTTAAATCTTCCGCTAGTTCATCCGGTTCTAACTCAATAATATGGTTCGGGTCATCCACATATTTATGTAACATCGATCGTGAAAAACATTATGAACACGCCATATACTTGGCGGTAAGGCGGAGTCTATAGGCCACAGCCCTACTCAATCGATGATTTCAAATAGACCAATAAAATCGAGGTTGAGATTTTATCTCTTCGTCGATTCTTGATTCTAGAATAAAGCCCTCTTGAACCTTCTTCTTCACATTCATAAGCTCTACGAGTCCCAGTAGCTTGAAAGCGGCTTTAACTTTATCGATTAAAGCTCGGTTCTAATCAGATATTCATTATCTTCACGTAAGTTTGTATATTCGTGCATCGTGGCGTATATGATCTTCTACTCAATGCATCAACTACCATGTTCGTTTTTTCCACGATGGTATTGCATGGTATTATCGTAATCTTCAACAGCTCGAGTCAACGTCTTCGACACATGTTACGTTCCTTTTGGGTGAAGAAATACGTAAGGGTTGTAGAAATGGGTTTTGTACTTGGGTCAATACAAAATTTGATTTCACGCTCTGGGGTAGGCCAAGAAGTTCTTTGAGAATACGTCAAAAAATTTATTAACAATAGAAATATTATTCAAAGCTGTGACCCTCAAAGGATATTCATGTTTTCATAAATGGTCATGATCATGCCAACAACTGTCCATCAATGCACTACGGGCCAATGAGGACTTTTACCAAATCATTTATAACATTACGGTCATGATTATACCGAATAATCCCTGGTCATAATTACACCAAGTCCATCTATGCACTACACACCACAGATGATTTTCAACATAATATAAACATGAGGATGATGACAATGACATAATAATTCAATAAAACAAGTTCAAGAATAAATTTTAAAGATTTCTAAATAAATTTATCCAAGAACCAATAACGTCCAAATTGTCAACATGATACTGCTTTGTGGAGTAAAAATTCAAGAATGCTCGTAAGAATATTTCCTGAAAAGATCTTTGGATGAAGCGCAGAATATCCAAGATATTCTACTAATTTCATGGAGTATAGAAGCCAAAACTTTAACCAACTGAGTATAATAGAATATATGAAACTGCAAATAGATTTTCGCCCGCCATGCGGTAATCCACGTAGACAGATCATTTCCACAAGTTAATAAGGAATGAATACAAAGGATCATTCACCATGCATTCGGTAATCCACATAGACATGTTATTCCAACAGAGTAATAAAGAATGGAACCAGGTCATGCGTAATCCGCACACACAAGATATTCCAACAGAATAATAAAGAATGGAACCAGGTCATGCATAATCCGCACAGACAAGATGTTCCAACAAAATAATAAAGAATGGAACCAAGTCATGCGTAATCCGCAAAGACAGGATGTTCTAACAGAATAATAAAGAATGGAATAACAACAGAATTCACCAGGCATGCGATAGGGCCTTACATGACAAAGTTATTCCAATAAAATAATAAAGAATGGAATAACAGAAGAATTTCACCATGTATGCGGTACTTCACATAGACAGGTTATTCTAACATAATAATAAAGAATTGAATAACAACACTTACGAGTATTGAAAGAAAATAACTCTCTTCATGAATACGAAAGAATAATACCCCTTACCTTAAAAAGAAGAGTATTCCGACGGGTAGGGTGGGGATATACTTGAAGAAAACTTGCACTATTTTTCTACGCTCAAAGCTTTCTTAAACTCTAAAGAAATACGCTCAAGATTATAGAAGAAGAATTCTCTGAATTTCTTGTGTGTTTTTCAATTCTAACTAAGCATCCTATTTATAGGAGAATGGAAAGGATACTATGCAATAAAATATAATATATTCTATTTATAATTATATAATTAAATAAAATTTATAATATATATATATATTATTTAAAATCTAATAAAACAAATAACTTTATAAAAGTATTACATTTTTATATAAAAAGATTTTACTATGCAAACACTATGTAGGCACTATCTGAAAACACTATGCATAATAAAATATAATATATTCTATTTATAATCAAATAAAACAAAACTTTATAAAAAGTATTCTGTTTTTTATAAAAAGATTTTATTATGCAAATACTATGCAGGCACTATGCAAACACTATGCATAATAAAATATAATATATTCTATTTATAATCAAATAAAACTAAACTTTATAAAAAGTATTTTGTTTTATTACATTTATAACAATAAGAAAACAAATTATATATATATATATATATATAAACTTTTGTGACTTCCTTATTTTTGCCCCCCCATTTTTCTTTTCGTGGGACCCACATGTGGACCCACCTTTTAAGAAATTTCTCACCGATTATTTTGAAAAATGGGTAAATGGGGTCCATAAAATAAGCAAAACTTCATAAAAATCATTTTAAACAACATTTATCACCTTTATTAATTCACAATATTAATCGACTAGGTCGTTCCTAGGAAAGAGGGGGCTTTCCAATAAGGATTTCTCTCTATTGGCGCGCAATTAGGTGACCAAACCTCTCCTTGACAGAACTTCTAGACATCATTAATATTGTAAATAATAATATTAATAACTTTGTCGTCTCAATTATTGATTTAATAATATATAAAATATTGACAATAATTGAATCAAATAACATGAGATACTATGCAGCAATTACTATAACAATAATTGAACAAAACTGAGTGACTTCTCACATAAGCATCAATAATCAATATCGTGTGCTACTTATGCAACCACGCCAGACATTCTTTATACTTTTAACACCGGGTGTTTTAATAATTAATTCAAAACTTACGCCGTTATTTTCATAAAATATTTTTGTCATTTTCTCAATCCGATAATAATTTCGTTGTGGGGTCCACCAATGATTGTGCCGTTGTACGAACATTCCCTGTTAAAACGAATATTCCCCGACCAATCAAATATTATATAACAACTTGCGTACTTTGTAAAATTTATAAATATTACCCACAACTATAACATTATATCAAATTCATTCCATAATATTCAAAAATGATATTTATAGAAAAATCATCTTTATTCATAAAAGTTGGGGTCTTACAACCTCCCATTCTTATGAAATTTTGCCCTCAAAATTAGGGTGCGACGACTGTATGTCGAAGAGGTAAGGATACCTTGATTTCATTTCAGATTCTAACTCCCAGGTCATTTCCTCAACATCGTGGTTCCTCCACAAAACTTTGACTTGAGGTATAACCTTGGAGCGTAGAACATGTTCCTTCTTATCCAAGATTTTAATAGGAACCTCTTCATACGTTAAATCTTCCGCTAGTTCATCCGGTTCTAACTCAATAATATGGTTCGGGTCATCCACATATTTATGTAACATCGATACGTGAAAAACATTATGAACACGCCATATACTTGGCGGTAAGCGCGAGTCTATAGGCCACAGTTCCTACTCAATCGATGATTTCAAATAGACCAATAAAATCGAGGGTTGAGATTTTATCTCTTCGTCGATTCTTGATTCTAGAATAAAGCCCTCTTGAACCTTCTTCTTCACATTCATAAGCTCCGAAGTCCAGTAGGCTTGAGCGGCTTTAACTTTATCGATTAAAGTCGGTTCTAATCGTATATTCATTATCTTCACGTAAGTTTGTATATTCGTATAAATAGCGTATATGATCTTCTACTCAATGCATCAACTACCATGTTCGTTTTTTTCCACGATGGTATTGCATGGTATTATCGTAATCTTCAACAAATCGAAATCAACGTCTTGACACATGTTACGTTCCTTTTGGGTGAAGAAATACGTAAGGGTTGTAGAAATGGGTTTTGTACTTGGGTCAATACAAAATTTGATTTCACGCTCTGGGGTAGGCCAAGAAGTTCTTTGAGAATACGCTCAAAAATTTATTAACAATAGAAATATTATTCAAAGTCATGACCCTCAAAGGATATTCATGTTTTCATAAATGGTCATGATCATGCCAACAATCGTCCCATCAATGCACTACGGGGCCAATGAGGACTTTTACCAAATCATTTATAACATTACTACCATGATTATACCGAATAATCCTCGGTCATAATTACACCAAGTCCATCTATGCACTACACACCACAGATGACTTTCAACATAATATAAACATGAGGATGATGACAATGACATAATAATTCAATAAAACAAGTTCAAGAATAAATTTTAAAGATTTCTAAATAAATTTATCCAAGAACCAATAACGTCCAAATTGTCAACATGATACTGCTTTGTGGAGTAAAAATTCAAGAATGCTCAGAAGAATATTTCCATGAAAAGATACTGGATGAAGCGCAAATATCCAAGATATTCTACTAATTTCATGGAGTATAGAAGCCAAAACTTTAACCAACTGAGTATAATAGAATATATGAAACTGCAAATAGATTTTACTTGCATTACGCGGTAATCCACGTGAAATGAGATCATTTCCACAAGTTAATAAGGAATGAATACAAAGGATCATTCACCATGCATTCGGTAATCCACATAGACATGTTATTCCAACAGAGTAATAAAGAATGGAACCAGGTCATGCGTAATCCGCACACACAAGATATTCCAACAGAATAATAAAGAATGGAACCAGGTCATGCATAATCCGCACAGACAGGATGTTCCAACAAAATAATAAAGAATGGAACCAAGTCATGCGTAATCCGCAAAGACAGGATGTTCTAACAGAATAATAAAGAATGGAATAACAACAGAATTCAACAGGCATGCGATAGACCGCACAGACAGGTTATTCCAATAAAATAATAAAGAATGGAATAACAGAAGAATTTCACCATGTATGCGGTACTTCACATAGACAGGTTATTCTAACATAATAATAAAGAATGGAATAACAACACTTACGAGTATTGAAAGAAAATAACTCTCTTCATGAATACGAAAGAATAATACCCCTTACCTTAAAAAGAAGAGTATTCCGACGGGTAGGGTGGGGATATACTTGAAGAAAACTTGCACTATTTTCTACGCTCAAAGCTTTCTTAAACTCTAAAGAAATACGCTCAAGATTATAGAAGAAGAATTCTCTGAATTTCTGGTGTGTTTTTCAATTCTAACTAAGCATCCTATTTATAGGAGAATGGAAAGGATACTATGCAATAAAATATAATATATTCTATTTATAATTATATAATTAAATAAAATTTATAATATATATATATATATATTATTTAAAATCTAATAAAACAAATAACTTTATAAAAGTATTCTGTTTTATATAAAAAGATTTTACTATGCAAACACTATGTAGGCACTATGCAAACACTATGCATAATAAAATATAATATATTCTATTTATAATCAAATAAAACAAAACTTTATAAAAAGTATTACATTTTTTTATAAAAAGATTTTATTATGCAAATACTATGCAGGCACTATGCAAACACTATGCATAATAAAATATAATATATTCTATTTATAATCAAATAAAACTAAACTTTATAAAAAGTATTTTGTTTTATTACATTTATAATAATAAGAAAACAAATTTTATATATATATATATATAAACTTTTGTGACTTCCCAGATTTTTGCCCCCCCCCCCCATTTTTCTTTCGTGGGACCCACATGTGGACCCACCTTTTAAGAAATTTCTACCGATTATTTTGAAAAATGGGTAAATGGGGGTCCATAAAATAAGCAAAACTTCATAAAAATCATTTTAAACAACATTTATCACCTTTATTAATTCACAATATTAATCGACTAGGTCGTTCCTAGGAAAGAGGGGGCTTTCCAATAAGGATTTCTCTCTATTGGCGCGCAATTAGGTGACCAAACCTCTCCTTGACAGAACTTCTAGACATCATTAATATTGTAAATAATAATATTAATAACTTTGTCGTCTCAATTATTGATTTAATAATATATAAAATATTGACAATAATTGAATCAAATAACATGAGATACTATGCAGCAATTACTATAACAATAATTGAACAAAACTGAGTGACTTCTCACATAAGCATCAATAATCAATATCGTGTGCTACTATGCAACCCACGCCAGACATCGCATACTTTTAACACCGGTGTTTTAATAATTAACGGTAAAACTTAGCGTTATTTTCATAAAATATTTTTGTCATTTTCTCAATCCGATAATAATTTCGTTGTGGGGTCCACCAATGATTGTGCCGTTGTACGAACATTCCCTGTTAAAACGAATATTCCCCGACCAATCAAATATTATATAACAACTTGCGTACTTTGTAAAATTTATAAATATTACCCACAACTATAACATTATATCAAATTCATTCCATAATATTCAAAAATGATATTTATAGAAAAAATCACCTTTATTCATAAAAGTTGGGGTCTTACAACCTCCCATTCTTATGAAATTTTGCCCTCAAAATTAGGGTACGACTACACGGTATCGTCGAGGTAAGGATACCTTGATTTCATTTCGATTCTAACTCCCGTGTCATTTCCTCAACATCGTGGTTCCTCCACAAAACTTTGACTTGAGGTATAACCTTGGGCGTAGAACATGTTCCTTCTTATCCAAGATTTTAATAGGAACCTCTTCATACGTTAAATCTTCCGCTAGTTCATCCGTTCTAACTCAATAATATGGTTCGGTCATCCACATATTTATGTAACATCGATCGTGAAAAACATTATGAACACGCGACATACTTGGCGGTAGAAAGCGAGTCTATAGGCCACGCTTCCTACTCAATCGATGATTTCAAATAGACCAATAAAATCGAGGGTTGAGATTTTATCTCTTCGTCGATTCTTGATTCTAGAATAAAGCCCTCTTGAACCTTCTTCTTCACATTCATAAGCTCGAGTCCAGTAGCTTGGCGACTTTTAACTTTATCGATTAAAGTCGGTTCTAATCGTATATTCATTATCTTCACGTAAGTTTGTATATTCGTACTCGTAAACGTATATGATCTTCTACTCAATGCATCAACTACCATGTTCGTTTTTTCCACGATGGTATTGCATGGTATTATCGTAATCTTCAACAGCTCGAGTCAACGTCTTCGACACATGTTACGTTCCTTTTGGGTGAAGAAATACGTAAGGGTTGTAGAAATGGGTTTTGTACTTGGGTCAATACAAAATTTGATTTCACGCTCTGGGGTAGGCCAAGAAGTTCTTTGAGAATACGTCAAAAAATTTATTAACAATAGAAATATTATTCAAAGCTGTGACCCTCAAAGGATATTCATGTTTTCATAAATGGTCATGATCATGCCAACAACTGTCCATCAATGCACTACGGGCCAATGAGGACTTTTACCAAATCATTTATAACATTACGGTCATGATTATACCGAATAATCCCTGGTCATAATTACACCAAGTCCATCTATGCACTACACACCACAGATGACTTTCAACATAATATAAACATGAGGATGATGACAATGACATAATAATTCAATAAAACAAGTTCAAGAATAAATTTTAAAGATTTCTAAATAAATTTATCCAAGAACCAATAACGTCCAAATTGTCAACATGATACTGCTTTGTGGAGTAAAAATTCAAGAATGCTCAGAAGAATATTTCCATGAAAAGATACTGGATGAAGCGCAAATATCCAAGATATTCTACTAATTTCATGGAGTATAGAAGCCAAAACTTTAACCAACTGAGTATAATAGAATATATGAAGCTGCAAATAGATTTTAAGCATATGCATACGGAATCCACGTAGACAGATCATTTCCACAAGTTAATAAGGAATGAATACAAAGGATCATTCACCATGCATTCGGTAATCCACATAGACATGTTATTCCAACAGAGTAATAAAGAATGGAACCAGGTCATGCGTAATCCGCAGACACACAAGATATTCCAACGAATAATAAAGAATGGAACCGAGTCATGCATAATCCGCACAGACAGGATGTTCCAACAAAATAATAAAGAATGGAACCAAGTCATGCGTAATCCGCAAAGACAGGATGTTCTAACAGAATAATAAAGAATGGAATAACAACAGAAATTCACGGGCGATGCGATCAATCGCATGCATAAAAGTTATTCCAATAAAATAATAAAGAATGGAATAACAGAAGAATTTCACCATGTATGCGGTACTTCACATAGACAGGTTATTCTAACATAATAATAAAGAATGGAATAACAACCCTTACGAGTATTGAAAGAAAATAACTCTCTTCATGAATACGAAAGAATAATACCCCTTACCTTAAAAAGAAGAGTATTCCGACGGGTAGGGTGGGGATATACTTGAAGAAAACTTGCACTATTTTTCTACGCTCAAAGCTTTCTTAAACTCTAAAGAAATACGCTCAAGATTATAGAAGAAGAATTCTCTGAATTTCTTGTGTTTTTCAATTCTAACTAAGCATCCTATTTATAGGAGAATGGAAAGGATACTATGCAATAAAATATAATATATTCTATTTATAATTATATAATTAAATAAAATTTATAATATATATATATATATATATTATTTAAAATCTAATAAAACAAATAACTTTATAAAAGTATTCAGTTTTATATAAAAAGATTTTACTATACAAACACTATGCAGGCACTATGCAAACACTATGCATAATAAAATATAATATATTCTATTTATAATCAAATAAAACAAAACTTTATAAAAAGTATTCATTTTTTATAAAAAGATTTTATTATGCAAATACTATGCAGCACTATGCAAAACACTATGCATAATAAAATATAATATATTCTATTTATAATCAAATAAAACTAAACTTTATAAAAAGTATTTTGTTTTATTACATTTATAACAATAAGAAAACAAATTATATATATATATATATATAAACTTTTGTGACTTCCTGATTTTTGCCCCCCCATTTTTCTTTTCAGGGACCCACATGTGACCCACCTTTTAAGAAATTTCTACCGATTATTTTGAAAAATGGGTAAATGGGGGTCCATAAAATAAGCAAAACTTCATAAAAATCATTTTAAACAACATTTATCACCTTTATTAATTCACAATATTAATCGACTAGGTCGTTCTTTGAAAGAGGGGGCTTTCAATAAGGATTTCTCTCTATTAAGCGCAATTAGGTGACCAAACCTCTCCTTGATGAACTTCTAGACATCATTAATATTGTAAATAATAATATTAATAACTTTGTCGCCTCAATTATTGATTTAATAATATATAAAATATTGACAATAATTGAATCAAATAACACGAGATACTATCAAGAATTATATAACAATAATTGAACAAAACTGAGTGACTTCTCACATAAGCATCAATAATCAATATCGTGTGCTACTATGCAACCACGCGTATTACTGTACTTTTAACACCGGGTGTTTTAATAATTAACGGTAAAACTTCTGCCGTTATTTTCATAAAATATTTTTGTCATTTTCTCAATCCGATAATAATTTCGTTGTGGGGTCCACCAATGATTGTGCCGTTGTACGAACATTCCCTGTTAAAACGAATATTCCCCGACCAATCAAATATTATATAACAACTTGCGTACTTTGTAAAATTTATAAATATTACCCACAACTATAACATTATATCAAATTCATTCCATAATATTCAAAAATGATATTTATAGAAAAATCATCTTTATTCATAAAAGTTGGGGTCTTACAACCTCCCATTCTTATGAAATTTTGCCCTCAAAATTAGGGTACGTACCTGGTATGTCGAAGAGGTAAGGATACCTTGATTTCATTTCAGATTCTAACTCCCAGGTCATTTCCTCAACATCGTGGTTCCTCCACAAAACTTTGACTTGAGGTATAACCTTGGAGCGTAGAACATGTTCCTTCTTATCCAAGATTTTAATAGGAACCTCTTCATACGTTAAATCTTCCGCTAGTTCATCCGGTTCTAACTCAATAATATGGTTCGGGTCATCCACATATTTATGTAACATCGATACGTGAAAAACATTATGAACACGCGACATACTTGGCGGTAAGGCGAGTCTATAGGCCACAGTTCCTACTCAATCGATGATTTCAAATAGACCAATAAAATCGAGGGTTGAGATTTTATCTCTTCGTCGATTCTTGATTCTAGAATAAAGCCCTCTTGAACCTTCTTCTTCACATTCATAAGCTCTGAGTCTGTAGCTTGAGCAGCTTTAACTTTATCGATTAAAGTCGGTTCTAATCGTATATTCATTATCTTCACGTAAGTTTGTATATTCGTACTCGTAAACGTATATGATCTTCTACTCAATGCATCAACTACCATGTTCGTTTTTTCCACGATGGTATTGCATGGTATTATCGTAATCTTCAACAGCTCGAGTCAACGTCTTCGACACATGTTACGTTCCTTTTGGGTGAAGAAATACGTAAGGGTTGTAGAAATGGGTTTTGTACTTGGGTCAATACAAAATTTGATTTCACGCTCTGGGGTAGGCCAAGAAGTTCTTTGAGAATACGTCAAAAAATTTATTAACAATAGAAATATTATTCAAAGCTGTGACCCTCAAAGGATATTCATGTTTTCATCAATGGTCATGATCATGCCAACAACTGTCCATCAATGCACTACAAGCCAATGAGGACTTTTACCAAATCATTTATAACATTACGGTCATGATTATACCGAATAATCCCTGGTCATAATTACACCAAGTCCATCTATGCACTACACACCACAGATGACTTTCAACATAATATAAACATGAGGATGATGACAATGACATAATAATTCAATAAAACAAGTTCAAGAATAAATTTTAAAGATTTCTAAATAAATTTATCCAAGAACCAATAACGTCCAAATTGTCAACATGATACTGCTTTGTGGAGTAAAAATTCAAGAATGCTCAGAAGAATATTTCCATGAAAAGATACTGGATGAAGCGCAAATATCCAAGATATTCTACTAATTTCATGGAGTATAGAAGCCAAAACTTTAACCAACTGAGTATAATAGAATATATGAAACTGCAAATAGATTTTCGCTCATTATACAGAATCCATCCACGTAGATGCATCATTTCCACAAGTTAATAAGGAATGAATACAAAGGATCATTCACCATGCATTCGGTAATCCACATAGACATGTTATTCCAACAGAGTAATAAAGAATGGAACCAGGTCATGCGTAATCCGCACAGACAAGATATTCCAACAGAATAATAAAGAATGGAACCAGGTCATGCATAATCCGCACAAACACGATGTTCCAATAAAATAATAAAGAATGGAACCAAGTCATGCATAATCCGCAAAGACAGGATGTTCTAACAGAATAATAAAGAATGGAACCAGGTTATGCGTAATCCGCACATACAGGATGTTCCAACAGAATAATAAAGAATGGAATATCAACAGAATTCACCAGGCATGCGATAGACAGCACCGTACATGTGACAACCCAAATTTTTATAAGTTATTAAAATAGAAATTTAATAATTAAAATTCTTATTATGAGATGTTTTGAGTTTGAGTATGTATATATATACGTCTTATATATTTTAAAATATGTGATTTGGTGTGAAGAGAATATATATTCATATATTAGAAAAGTGAGGTTTAATAGTTAAGTTAACTATTGAGGAAATTAAATGAATTTTGTAATTAATTTTAAATATTTATTTAATTAAATAAATATTTTAATTAATTTATTTATTGAAATAAATAAATAATTGGTGAATTGTGGTGCATTAATTTAGTAATAAAATTGAATAATGGTAATTGTTATTTGAAAGATTTAATTTAACAAAATAATTAAATTAAATTGTTTAATATTAAAAGAAAATAAGTATATTAAATAAAGCGATGTTTAAGTCTAATTTATTAATTAAATTAGATATATGATTATTTATTAATCATCGAAATAAATTATAATAAAAAAATTTAATTATTATAATTATTATTGTAAGCTATGAAATTGATTCTGAGTGTAGCAAATAAAATCTATATAATATAATATTATTAAAATAAACTAGTGAGGGATATTTGTGTGGCCAAACGAAGCCTTATGGCTTTTAGCCTAACATTACATGAGCGTTTTGTTTTGTTAGTAGTCGATCATGGGAGCTATTATTATTATTTTTATCGTCTTATTTTCCTAAGGCTAACTAAGAAGGAGTGTTGGAGAAAGCAAGAGAAAACACAAAGGAAAGAGAGAATTCTCCTGACTCTTTGAGATTGTCTAGAGGTAGGAGAAGAATTTCTAAGCCTTAACATCATCTCTTGCTAGCAAACAATCAAAGGAATAAGGTATAACCCTAATTTTAACTTTATTTTAGAATTTCTATTGATAATTATGTTAGATTGATACAAATACTTGTATATAAGGTGTTAGAATCTGTTAATCATTGTATATGAGTGTTGTTTGATGATTAAATATATGAAATTTGGGTTTATAGGGAGAAAAGTAAATAATAGTGTATGTTTATAAAAAATAGCTTAAGAAAGTATGAAATTTTATGTCTAATATGTGTTATAATCTATAAATTGGTATTGGATTATGTTAGTATGTGAAGAAACAAAAACGGTGTAGTTTAAGTCGTGTTAATTGGTTAACAAACGAAGCCATGGCGATCGAATTCGCTAAATGTGTTTAAAACATGAAAATATAGCATGAACATTGAATGGGAACCCTTAAATTGATTTGTTAAAGTTTTTGAAATGTTAAAATTACTCTGTAGATGAGTATTTCAGTGTTTCACGAGTTCCTAGAATCGAAAACCATCTAATTCCAACTTAAAATGAAGAAGTTATGAAGATTTGAAGTTTGTACATTGAGAAAACTGTTTCTGTGCGAAGCCAGGCGAGAGTGCGGGCGCGTAGAGCTGGGCATTGCCAAGCCATGCGCACGTGTGTTATTTGTGAAGAAAAGGGGCACGGCCGCACCCCATGTGTACTGAATGTGACTGCTTTGACCTGTTTTGGTAAAACGGTTATAACATTTTCATACGAACTCCGATTGAGGTGATTCAAGATGATCTGGAACGAGGACGAATAGACCTAAAACTTTTGTTCTTTTAAGTTTTTTAATTTAAGGTTTTATAAAGGGTCAAAATAGTCATTTGTAGTAATTTTGTGTTTTCGGGGGCAATCGGAGGGCGTTGGGCCTGCACGTATGCAAGTGTGGTGCACTAGACGACAAAAGATGTTGTTCTAAGTTATAGAACATTAATATTATGAAGAATAATGATGCTTAATATTAATAAATGATATATTAGATAAGTTTTATACCCATACTAAGCACACACAAGGGAGACAAATCGGGCGTGTGACAAATGAACGTCGAAACTCCGTAACAAATGTTAATGAACGTAAAAAGTGTTTTAAGTCAAATGAAATAAACATTATAAGGTATGAAATGGGTTTAATATAAAACCAATAATGATTCCTAGCAAGACTTAAACACTTGAATGAACTTTAAATATGAAATATAGTGAGCTATAAGTCGAAACTTAACACAATAAAGTTGAACATTGTGTGCTAACTAACAGGAAAGATTATGAGATGTGGAGTAGAGTTTACATTACAATTGTTAGGCGTTGCTATGTGACTAATAGTTAATGTGAATGATTATATAATTGTGTAGGGCACGTAAAGTGAAGATATCTGTAAGCTGTTAAACTGTTATTGGTAAACAACGATCAACGCAAGTCTTTCAGTTCCTATTTGCTATGTGAATTTGATTGTTCTAAATCTTTATTGCAAAAAGCATGATCTATTATATATATGTTGAATGTATGAAATGTTAAAGTCAACTTATGACTACGTTGTTTGAGTACAGCATGCTGATTGAGTAAGGAACTCAATCTTTATACTTGATTATATGAACTGTAACATGTTTGTTACGTTTGTAACGCCCCAAAAATTTGGATTTTCCAGAATTTAAGTTTAAAGAATTAGTTATTAATAAAATGAATTTTTATTAATAATATTATGTGTTATGTGTTTATTAATCGTTCTAGAACCTAGGATGATTATAAGTCAGGAGGATTCTGGCTACGAGCTAGACTAAGCGATTAAGAATTTTCAAGACAAAAACAAAAATATTTCTGGGGAAAAAGACAAAATAGGCACTATTCATCCGACGAAACCTAAGGGTTAGGGTTTGAATAACCTAAGCCGTTCTGAGAGTTCGGTATGTCGAAATGACATTTTGTCGAAAGATTTGACGATAATATATCTTGAAAAGTTAAGTAAGCCGATAAAAGTTTTTCTCGAAAAACGTGCATAAATCGGATAAAATAAAAATGACGAAAAGTATTGCTATATATTTTTCATTCGTTTATCTATGTTAGGGTAAAACGTGAAGGAAAATGCTCAACGCCAAAAAGTGTTTTTCAATTTTTCGGAAATCCGAAGAATACGTAAAAGTTAATCGGTAAAGGAAAGACGAAATATCCAAAAATATTTGGATTCCGAGAATCGCAGTTTTTAAAACGTCAGAGATCTAAACCCTAAAAACGGGCCGCTAAACTTACAAAAAGTTTCATGAATAGTAAGGAGGTTAACTAAGGAGGTGGAAGTAGTAGACTTAAGTGTTAAGTAAACTTAAGTGTTAAACAAACTTAAAGGTTAAGTAAACTTAAGTGTTAAGCAAACTTAAAGGCTAAGTAGACTTAAGTGTTAAGTAAACTTAAGGAGTAAGTTAACTTAGTCCCTAAGTCATGAATAGTAAGGAGGTTAAGTGGATGAATGACTAAAATACCCTTAGCTTGGATTTTCTATAAATAGGAAGCTAGCTTTCATTTGTATGAGATTTTGAAAATTGTTCAAACATTTGAGAGAGAGAGAGAGAGAGATTTCGGATGAGGGAGAAGAGGAAAAGGAGGAGGAAAAGTTTCTCATGAACAAACTTTGTCCGACGGAAGGAGATTAAATGAGAACGGTAATCTGAAACCTAGTCTTTTATAAATTTTCTTTAAGTTTTTATGTTTAGAAACATAACTTAATAAGAATAAGAAGTAGATAATGTTAGGGATGATTTCATATGTTGAAATCATGAGAAATAAGAAAAATAAGAATTTGAAGTTTAGTAAATAAAATTCTTAAGGAAGTATAGGATTCGTAATGAATTAGAATAATTTGAGTTGATTATATCAATAAGTAGATGAAATAAGTAAGGAATAATGTTCTATAACATCAAATTCCAATAAAAAGTGAAATCGTAATCCAAAATATTGATTAAAATGAAGAACGAACGAAGAACACGAAGAACATGCAAAGAACACGAAGAACGTTGTTGATGGACAAATTTAAAACCATCGTAGGATAATTGTTGTTGATGGACAAATTTAAAACCATCATAGGATAATAGTTGTTGATGGACAAGTTCAAAACCATCGCGTATAAGTTAGATGCATATTGCTTGGTTAGGAATGGTAGAAACGTTCATGAAGAACGGATTAAAACTTAGCTATAACGAAGTTATGGCAAAAATTTCGTAAAAGACAAACGAGAATTAAAAAGTTAGTAAGTAAACCCGAACATGTAGGGTTTCATAAGAATGTAAGAAAACATAGAAAACGTGAGTTGTGGACTCAAGAATGAACGAATTCCGAGTTCAGATGACCGAATTACAGACGAACAAACAAAGGGCGTTAAAAATATAAATTGAACGAAGGGTGAAGATCAAGAAAAATGAATGGCACGTTAACGGATTCATAACGAAGTTTTGTCCAGAGGTATTGAAGTACGTAAGATAAGGAAGAGAATGGCTTTGGAATGACCTCATTCCGGGTTATAACGAATAAATTATGGAAGCTGGAAGTAAACATCTCAAATTGAATTTAACACTTAGAAAAATTTTCTAGGGTTAGGGCTTGGCGCCACGGCGCCAACCATACCTTGTAATGTGGAATGTGACAGCTGCACTGTGAGGGCCGAAATCTTTGTAAACTCAAACACCACATGGCGAGAGATAGAAGGAAGAGGAAATACAGTCATTAGTGTAATGTAAAAAAAGCCAGAGAAAAGCTTTTAACTGTTCAACTCTTGGGGGAAACGTACGGGAAGATAAAGAACATAATGTTCAACTAAGATAACACTTTATCAAGTGAATTAAACCTTTAGTACAGGTTGAATGAAATGGTCAAAAGTGATTAAAAGACAAAGAATTTTTTTTAAACGCGAGATACATAACCGATGTCCGGGGACCGTAGTCGCGATGAACGAACGTGAGGGGTTGCTAGGGTTATGATTCCTTAGACGTTGAGCGACGAGGGTAATGAATAACATTTCGATGTTATGTCATGATAGTAAGAGATAAGTTTGAAGTGTTTAGACGGCTGTGTGTACGCAAATAATCGTTGTAGTAACGAGTGGTCTTAGCATACAGCGAACTGTATGGCTTCGACATTAAAGAAGAATAACGAATGGTATTAAGAAAGTCGTAATGAATGGTAATAAGATTAATGGAAGCCGAATGTGAGTCGGATAAGAACATTAGAATAAAATGTATGCATTGAACACTTTAATCGACATGAAGGTTGAGGCTACGCAAATATTAAACGGATAGAACCTACACCCCGTGTATGGTTTGACCGTAAGATAATGACGATCAATGTTTAAACCGTGAAATAGTAAAGAAGTTGAATTAAAGATAATAACGCTTAATGTAACGGGTTTAGTTAAGGATTAAAGGGAATGATCGATTACGAGTATACAAAAGACTGTGTATGACTTAGGCGATAAAGAGTGAATAATTTGAGGCGTGGCATTTAGTTGCCAGGAAGCCATAAAGAATGAGAAATTAATTTAACGAAGATTATAGTTTAATAGTTCGGATAAGTCAAGATAAGTAAGTTGTAGTACAATCGTAACCTTTAATGGTTAACATATGGGAGCTGGGCTAAATAATTCCTTAAGAGAGCGAAGGTATATCTGGCCGGCAACCGATCTAACTCAATCATATGGGCAAACGGTGTAGATTTAGACGGAACTTGTTTGTTGGTTGTTTGTGGGAAACCACTCAGAGTACCATATGGACTACTAGCAAAGAAGCGATGTGTGTTAAGTCTTAGAGAAGTAATAAGAAGAAGATAAGATATAAAACATCAAAGATGATGAACGTATAAGTAAGACATCTCCATATGTCATGAAGCCGTAGAACGGCAGTGAAAGGGGTCGCGTAAACTTAGGTTGCAAGAACGCGAACCCTAAGAAGTAAAGTTAAGCAAAGTAGTACATAAGTCAAATATACATGACTAATGGGTGTATGTGTTGTTTTTCGTATGTGCTATATAGGAACTAGAATGAGCAGTTCAGCGTAAGTTATAGCTATGCGTAAGGCAAGTTTCCTAATTTCATTCATATTTCAAATGAATGCTAGTTTCTTAAACTTCTCAGATGTTGAACTTGAGAAGTTTCGTCTATGTGCTAATGTGCGATATTGTGTAAAGTGGTAGAACGTATGAGGCCTTGAGCCACAATGTGAACACTTCGGTGTTTCTATGAGATGAATTGTTCTGTGATTTAACTGTTCAATAAGAGAATGCTCTGTTCATACATGTTCCGTTATTGTTAAGTCTGTGCTAATGATTCTAGCCAGACATGATGAGTATGAAAAAGGTAGAAGAATGAAAGTATTTCAAAGTGCATGTGAATAATGTTTTAAAATGATAAGAGTCGAGATTATTCCTATTATTCAAGCTACTTCATAACCTTTGTTCGGTTGTTGAAGTTCTAAAGAAACGTTTTAATTCTTGAAGATGTTTGTTCAACTGCTATGACTTGCTAGGCAATTGAATGCTCACACTTGCTTTTAAATGAAAAACATTTTCAGCGAACGATGTTAGAAGAATTTAAGGATCCCGTAAAGATCAAGATGACGGTATCCAGATGAGGTGCTATTCAGGATGTGAATAAGCGAGAAGATCAAGTGAAGATTTATAATATAGGAAGATGAAATTGAACTATAGACTAGTTTAAGGAACTGTTATGTATCCTTGGTGGCGGATAAAAGTCACTCTTGTAAGATGAAATGAATAATGTATTTATCATTATTTGAAATGAAAAAGGTTATAAGGTTTCCAAAACCTGGGATTTGAGAGTATATGTTGTTATATTTAGCTATATAATGATGTATGTTTGGAAGAAGATGGGATCGTGATGTACGGAATCCGGGTGTGAAGATAGACCGGATTTTGGGGCGTCACAACGTTATTTTAATGTTTATAAGATATATGTCGAGCATGTCATTATGTGCTACGTGATGCATGAAAACTGTTAGATTTTGCTGGGCTGTCGAGCTTAACCTTGCAAATAACCTTTTTTGCAGGTTAAGGATTGAAGGTAACACTATGTGGTACTTGAAAGATATGAATCAAATGTAATAAACGAAGACTATTATTTTAGCTAAAGTTGTTATTCCTTTAAACCATGATTAATGTTCATGAGATGTACCCAATGTTTTATGGTGTATACTTTATGTTGAGTTGTAAAGTTAAAGTTTGAGTTGGCCAATGTATAAAGGATATCGATTTGTTATGTAAGTATATATATACATTAACTCCGATAAAGTGAATCATGGATTATATATGATTCAAAGACATGTAGATGATAAAGGTTTTGATTCAGGGAATTGAAGTAAGAAGTTAGAAAAATTTAAATTATTCCGCATTTTATTAAGTTTAACATCGAATAATGATGTAAAATCAGAAGTTAGACGTGTTATTAACGACCGAAGTCGATAATTGAATTGTATAAATTTTGGGGTCGTTACAGTTGGTATCAAAGCTGTAGGTTATAAACCTTAGGTAGGAGTATCGTAGGCTATAACCTTAGAGAAGGAAGGTGAAGATAATGAAAGAATACGCTCAAATAGAGTTTGAACAATAATTTAAGAAATTTATATAGAAGGGATTAAAACATGTGTGAAAGTATTCAAAGAAGAATCTTGCAAAGTTATAAGGAGTATGAATGTGGGGTTACCCAACTCCAATAATAAGAATGTAAGGTGATAATAAATAGACAATGTCTATAAGAAGAGAATGATAAAGAAGTTAAGAATAAAAAGTTATAGTTAAGTATGGTACAGTTGTACTCTTTAATGGTTGATGTATGGTATCTAGGCTAAACGATTCCTTCATAGAGCGGAGGTATATACGAACTAGTAACTCGGAACCTAGTTTGTTGGTTGTTTGTGGGAAACCACTCAGCGTACCATATTGAAACTATTAGAGACTTGATGTGTACCAAGTATAGAAAATGCATATGTATAATGAAAATATGGAACTTAAATGAAATGTTGAGCAATGTAAATGAAGTTAAAATTTCTTAAAAGAAGAATTGTTATATAAACAAGAGAATTCAAAGAAGAATCTTGAAGATAAGAAATGAAAATAGCCAATATAACGAATAATGTCGTAAATGATGAAAAAGGGAAAGAAAGAGGATCGTAAAACAAAACGATCATGAGCTAAGAAAAGAATTTTAAGGGAGATGAATATAGAATAAGATCACGACGTGATCTGTTTATGTTATAAGAGAAAGATGGTTTGTAATGTTTGAATAATTATAGCTTGATTCTATGAAGATAATGTACTATGATATAGTATGAGATAAACTCACGAGGAGTTATAGATGATGTGATACGAGAAATTCGTATCGAGCAAAGAGCAAGTTAAGAGTAAGATAGAGTTAGGTGGGATTTTAATTGAGGACTCATGTGATGGCTAAGTTGTACAAATCTTTGTATGGGAGAGGGTTTTGTGCTTGCACTCAGTTTATCACAATGATAATCATTGGAATGTTGGTGTTGCTCTATCAATGTATATGTGGCGAAAAGGTGATTCTATTCTCATGTGTATGTTTGAAAGTTAGAAACTATTAAGATTAGTCAAATATTATTAGGATTAGGTGCGGTTCTTAAAACTAATGCATATGGCAAGTTCGTGACTCACAATAATATGGTATGTTTTGAACCCCTCAGCGAATGGGCGCTTATGGTCTGACTAGGATAAGTTCTTAAACTCATATTATTGTGGCAAGTTCCTGAATTTCTAATGTGCGGTAAGTTTGATGAACTATATTGGGTAGAAAACGGTTATAGTATAGAGAGCATTGATGAGGTTGAAGATTAATAGAATGGTTAAGTAATGAAGTAATGGAGTAATGATTGAAGTTGATGGATTCTTGGATATTCTAAATCTACTAGCTATACTAGACTTTCAAAATTTATTGACTTCGTGCCAATGGTTATACTTTGGATTTTTGAAAAATGTTAGGTCACACTAGTAAACCAAAGAATTTTTTAAACAGTGCTATTATTCGCATATCTATGTTGTTTGTTTCGGCTATATAATCATGACGCCATAAATACATTTTTGAGATTTCTTTAAGATATGAGAATATATATATATATATATGTATATTTCGATTGATGTCCGAATTGTTGTAGGAGTCTATGCTATTTGATTAAGCTATATGAATATTGAAAGATGTTCATAAAATTCAAGCATTTCTTGAGAAGTTATGCCAAACCAAATTGTTTTGGTGCGGATTCAGATGTTAAAAAGCTGAGGTGAATAACCCTGTAAAAGGGGACATGTTATCGAAGACAATGGTTCTGAAAGTAATGCATATAGTCGTTAAGATGTAATACGTTGTGCACGACGTAGGGGTACGATAGGCTAATCACCTAGAGTACTTGCAGAGAGTGTTTTCAGTTTGTGTGATTACTAAACATTCTGTTAAAGATGGTTTATGGTGGTGATGCACTGTTAAACCTGGAGAAGAGTTCAAGGTCCGTATAGTCTTATGACTGTTAAAGGTTTAAGTCGAGATACTTGATAACCTAGGGACGTAGTTCAAGGTCTTATGACCCCTCAGCGCGATTTGGAATCTTCTAAATTCCTGTTATTCATATCGCTTCCCAATTATTGAGCAATTGTGGAATATTCTTATTATTCTAAAAGGTGAAAGTGGAAAGGATGAGAAAATTAAGAAAAACATAATAATTTCAAGAAAGAATTGAAACTCTAGAAAGAAGAGAAATGTGAAACTCTTAGAAGATGAAGAGGTGAGGAATATGATGATCTTAAAAAGATCCTTAGAGAAAGAATTTGGTTGCAGAACCCAATGAATGAATACAGTATTAATGTAAAAATCTATTTTGATAGATTGAATGAATAAAGATTAATAAACAAAATTTCGAGGAAGAAATTCTTAGAAGAGTGGGTAAATGTAATAGTTTGAGTGTTCATGATAACGATCCTTAGAGAAGGAAATGAACGGGTTAAAGAATATGTAATACTTAAATATAATTGAGTCTAAGTAAAGGTTATGAAATAAAACTTACAAGAATTGTTATAAAGAATGGTGGTAATGGTAATATATAAAACCTATATTAAGGTGACGTGTTGAAGTTATTCAACGATAATTGTAAAAGAGATTTTGTGAAAACCTTAGTAAGGTAGGGTGTCAATGATTCCGAGGACGGAATCCTTATAAGGAGGGAAGGATGTGACAACCCGAATTTTTATAAAGTATTAAAATAGAAATTTAATAATTAAAATTCTTATTATGAGATGTTTTAAGTTTGAGTATGTATATATACGTTCTATATATTTTAAAATATGTGATTTGGTGTGAAGAGAAATATATATTCATATATTGGAAAAGTGAGGTTTAATAGTTAAGTTAACTATTGAGGAAATTAAATGAATTTTGTAATTAATTTTAAATATTTATTTAATTAAATAAATATTTTAATTAATTTATTTATTGAAATAAATAAATAATTGATGAATTGTTGTGCATTAATTTAGTAATGAAATTGAATAATGGTAATTGTTATTTGAAAGATTTAATTTAACAAAATAATTAAATTAAATTGTTTAATATTAAAGAAAATAAGTATATTAACTAAAGCGATGTTTAAGTCTAATTTATTAATTAAATTAGATATATGATTATTTATTAATCATCAGAATAAATTATAATAAAAAAATATAATTATTATAATTATTATTGTAAGCTATGAAATTGGTTATAGGTGTAGCAAATAAAAACTATATAATATTATTAAAATAAACTAGTGAGGGATATTTGTGTGTGGCCAAACGAAGCCTTATGTCTTTTGGCCTAACATAACCGTAGACGTTTTGTTTTGTTAGTGGTCGATTGTGGGAGGCCAATTATTATTTTTACGCGTCTTATTTTCCTAAGGCTAACTAAGAAGGAGTGTTAGAGAAAGCAAGAGAAAAACACAGTGAAAGAGAGAATTCTCTGACTCTTTGAGATTGTCTAGAGCTATGAGAAGAATTTCTAAGCCTTAACATCATCTCTTGCTAGCAAACAATCAAAGGAATAAGGTATAACCCTAATTTTAACTTTATTTTTAGAATTTCTATTGATAATTATGTTGGATTGATACAAATACTTGTATATAAGGTGTTAGAATCTGTTAATCATTGTATATGAGTGTTGTTTGATGATTAAATATATGAAATTTGGGTTTATAGGGAGAAAAGTAAATAATAGTGTATGTTTATGAAAAATAGCTTAAGAAAGTATGAAATTTTATGTCTAATATGTGTTATAATCTAGAAATTGGTATTGGATTATGTTAGTATGTGAAGAAACAAAAACGGCGTAGTTTAAATCGTGTTAATTGGTTAAGAAACGAAGTCGTGGCGATCGAATTCGCTAAATGTGTTTAAAACATGAAAATATAGCATGAACATTGAATGGGAACCCTTAAATTGATTTGTTAAAGTTTTTGAAATGTTAAAATTACTCTGTAGATGAGTAGTTCAGTGTTTCACAAGTTCATAGAATAGAAAATCAACTAATTCCGACCTAAAATGAAGAAGTTATGAAGATTTGAATTTTGTACATTGAGAAAATTGTTTCGTATGCGGTTGAAGCAACCTTTGGCCCAGCGTATGTATTGCCAAGTCACACGGGCGCCTGGTATTTGTGAAGAAAAGGGGCGCGGCCGCGCCCCATGTGTACTGAATGTGACTGCTTTGACCTGTTTTGGTAAAATGGTCATAACGTCTTCATAAAAACTCCGATTGAGGTGATTCAAGATGATCCGGAACGAAGACGAATAGAACTACAACTTTAGTTCTTTAAGATTTTTAAGTTGATGTCTTTAGGAAGGGTCAAAATAGTCATTTATAGGACTGTTGTGTTTTCAGGGGCAATCGGAGGGTATCGGGCATGCACGTATGCAAGTGTGGTGCTCTTGACGACAAAATATGTTGTTTTAAGTTATAGAACATTAATATTATGAAGTATAATGATGCTTAACATTAATAAATTATATATTAGATAAGTTGTATACGCATACTAAGCACACACAAGGGAGACAAATCGGGCGTGTGACGAATGAACGTCGAAACGCCGTAACAAATGTTAATGAACGTAAAAAGTATTTTAAGTCAAATGAAATGAACATTATAAGGTATGAAATGGGTTTAATATAAAACCAATAATGATTCCTAGCAAGACTTAAACACTTGAATGAACTTTAAATATGAAATATAGTGAGCTATAAGTCAAAACTTAACACAATAAAATTGAACATTGTGTGCTAACTAATAGGAAAGATTATGAGATGTGGAGTAGAGTTTACATTACAATTGCTAGGCATTGCTATGTGACTAATAGTTAATGTGATTGATTATATAATTGTGTAGGGCACGTGAAGTGGAGATATCTGTAAGCTGTTAAACTGTTATTGGTAAACAACGATCAAGGCAAGTCTTTTAGTTCCTATTTGCTATGTGAATTTGATTGTTCTAAATCTTTATTGCAAAGAGCATGATCTGTTATATATATGTTGAATGCATGAAATGTTAAAGTCAACTTATGACTACGTTGTTTGAGTAAAGCATGTTGATTGAGTAAGGAACTCAATCTTTATACTTGATTATATGAATTGTAACATGTATGTTACGTTAGTCTAATGTTTATGAGATATATGTTGAGCATGTCATTATGTGCTACGTGATGCATGAAAACTTTTAGATTTTGTTGGGCTATCGAGCTCAACCTTGCAAATAACCATTTTTGCAGGTTAAGGATTAAAGGTAATACTATGTGGTACTTGAAAGATATGAATCAAATGTAATACATGAAGACTATTATTTTAGCTAAAGTTTTATGGTGTATATTTTATGTTGAGTTGTAAAGTTAAAGTTTGAGTTGGCCAATGTATAAAGGATATCGATTTGTTATGTAAGTATATATATAAATTAACTCCGATAAAGTGAATCATGGATTATATATGATTCAAAGACATGTAGATGATAAAGGTTTTGATTCAGGGAATTGAAGTAAGAAGTTAGAAAAATTTAAATTATTCCGCATTTTATTAAGTTTAACATTGAATAATGATGTAAAATCAAAAGTTAGACGTGTTATTAACGACCGAAGTCGATAATTGAATTGTATAAATTTTGGGGTCGTTACAGCACAGACAGGTTATTCCAACAGAATAATAAAGAATGGAATAACAGAAGAATTTCACCATTATGCGGTACTTCGCATAGACAGGTTATTCTAACATAATAATAAAGAATGGAATAACAACCCTTACGAGTATTGAAAGAAAATAATTCTCTTCATGAATACGAAAGAATAATACCCTTGCCTTAAAAAAGAAGAGTATTACGGCGGGTGTAGGGCGGGATATACTTGAAGAAAACTTGCACTATTTTCTACACTCAAAGCTTTCTTAAACTCTAAAGAAATACGCTCAAGATTATAGAAGAAGAATTCTATGATTTTCTGATGTGTTTTTCAATTCTAAATAAGAATCCTACTTATAGGAGAATGGAAAGGATACTATGCAATAAAATATAATATATTCTATTTATAATTATATAATAAAACAAAATTTATAATATATATATATATATTATTTAAAATCTAATAAAACAAATAACTTTATAAAAGTATTCTCTTTTATATAAAAAGATTTTACTATCTGCAAATACTATGCAGTAACTATGCATAATAAAATATAATATATTCTATTTATAATTAAATAAAACAAAACTTTATAAAAGTATTCTATTTTATATAAAAAGTTTTATGTTTTATTATATTTATAATAATAATAAAATAAAATTTATATATATATATATATGTATATATATATATATAAACTTCAAGTGACTTCCTGATTCTCCCCCCCATTTTTCTTTAGGCCCACCTTTTAAGAAATTTTTACCGATTATTTTGAAAAATGGGTAAATAGGGTCCATAAAATAAGCAAAACTTCATAAAAATTATTTTAACAACATTTATCACCTTTATTATAATTCACAATATTAATCGACCAGGTCGTTCCTAGGAAAGAGGGGGCTTTCCAATAAGGATTTCTCCCTATTGGTGCGCAATTAGGTGACCAAACCTCTCCTTGATAGAACTTCTAGACATCGTTAAGATTACAAATAATAATATTAATAACTTTGTCGTCTCAATTATTGATTTAATAATATATAAAATATTGACAATAATTGAATCAAATAACGTGAGATACTATGCAAAGAATTCTTGTAGTAATAATTGAACAAAATCGAGTGACTTCTCACGTAAGCATCAATAATCAATACCGTGTTACTATTAACCACGTAACCACATCGCATTTTTAACACTTTAACACCGGGTGTTTCAACAGTTAACGGTAAAACTTCTGCTGTTATTTTTATAAAATATTTTTGTCATTTTCTCAATCCGACAATAATTCCGTTGTGAGGTCCACCAATGATTTTGCCGTTGTACGAACATTCCCTGTGAAAACGAATATTCCCTGACCAATCGAATATTATATAACAACTTGCGTACTTTGTAAAATTTATAAATATTATCCCGAACTATAACATTATATCAAATTCATTCCATAATATTCAAAAATGATATTTATAGAAAAATCATCTTTATTTATAAAAGTTGGGGTCTTACATAAACCATTATCATTAATATTTAAATATTAATGAAATTATCCTCAAAATATTAATAGTTATTAATTATAACCTAAAATATCTTTAAATCATTTTTCTCGCTTTTAAATTATTTTTAAATCAATAAAATCATTTTTATCATTTATTTAATATAATATTTAAATAAATCTAATATCATTAATATTAATTTATTAATGAGAATTCTCCAAAAATATTGAAAATTATATTTTATAATTCCAAATATTTTCTAATACTTTATTCTCATTTAAAATGATTTTTAAAATAATAAAATCATTTTAACTCATTTTTTTAATATAATAATTAAATAAATCTAATATCATTAATATTAAATTATTAATGAAAATTCTCTACAAATATTAAAAGTTATATTTTATAACTCAAAATATATTTAAATACATTATTCTTATTTAAAATGATTTTTATAATATTAAATCATTTTCTCTAATTCATTTAATATAATAATTAAATAAATTAAATATCATTAATATTCAAATAATTATAAATATTAATGAAAAATATCCCAAATTATTAAAAATTATTTTCATAATTTTAGATAATTTTAAAACCATTTTTGGTAATTTTTAGAATTCATTTCTATTTTTTATTAATTTCCAGAAATTTAGAAATTAAAATTATAACAACCATCGCTATAGCCCTTTAGCGACACAAAACGTTGTTGTTGGTGTTCTTGAGCTCAAGAACACTGACAGCTTGGTTATCAACCTGTCTTGTTTGACCACTTGAAATTCGTAGATTAAACATGTTCTGGGCTATCTCAAGCATTGATCTTGTTGTCCGTATATAGTACTATAGTTATCAATTCTTATCTCGGTCAAACAACAACACAACAAAGCGATCTGGACTCTCAAAGTCCCTGTCAGAGTGCTCCTTGGTTTTTCTGGGTAACCCAGAAACCCAGGCAGCTCGTGGTGCCACTTTCCGGCCCAAATTAATCTAGGTTCTGATCGTTGTTTAAGTTCTTTCTTGCTTTATAATTGTAGTATACATGAGAATGAACAACGAGATATCAAGATCTCAGTATAAAAACAACAAATCCACAGGTTATGACACAGTCAATCCTTGTCAGAAAAAATATTTATACCATTTCTGGGTTTTCCAGAAACTGCCATCGTGATCAACTAGCCTAGTTTGATCGTCCACAATGTTCGATCAATTTCTTTTTTAAAGGATCTAAAGCCACCAATATGGAGTACATATTCCAAGCTTCAAACAGGTTACAAAAACATCAACAAACCACATTATTACTAACAGATCCAAACATTTGAAAATGTTGTCAGACGTTGTTTTCAAATTTCTAGGTTGCCCAGAATGTACTCGGTCATGGTCGATCAAAAGACTTTGACCGAGTATAACATGCAATCTAAACATTAAACAACTGTGATTTTACTTTCAGATAAAAGACCACATACCAAACTATATAGATTCAAAACTTAAAACAAGAAAAATCATAAACAGGGAAGGATTTGTGGCCACTGACATTGGGTTGTCAGACCACATGAATGCTCAAGAACAGTTTTTGTAAAACTTAATTTTTAAGACCTTTGATGCTATGGATCTATGATGGATCAACATAGATCAACTAAAAAATCCTTTTAACACAAATATAAACACTTAAACACGAATTTTAACAAAGCATACAAGATCAAAGGCTAGCTAGGGTTTATACCTTTCTAATGCAAAGCTTTGATCTTAGATCTCCTTAGTTGTTCTTGGTGATCTAGGAGCTATTTAAGGGACTGATCTACTTAACAAATTCGGGGTCTTGGTGAGAGAGAGAGAGAGTTGGTGAGAGCTTGGGGTGTAAAATGAGCAAATACATGTACTTTCTCTCTCTCTAATCTATATATAATATGGTATTATACATATAGCTGATGATTTGAATTGATTTTGCTGGATATGTTATGTCCCAAAGTCAATGTTAGGTTACCAACTAAAGGTCTAGCAAAAATTACAAGTTACATATTTAAAAATCCAAAAGGGGCATTTTGGTCTTTAGCATTGTATTTTTAATGGCATACTTGACAATTGCTCAAACCCTTAGGGTTTAACTCTAAGGTTCTAACCTTTAGGTTTTAAAACTTTAGCTTTCTAGGATTTTCTAATTAGGGTTTTTAAATTAGAAAATTAAAAGTTTAAAACTAAAATTAGGGTTTCCTAATTAAATTAAGTTTTCCTAATCATATTAGTGTTTAATAAACACATTGTGCTCGCCAATTAGGATTAGGGTTTCTTAATTAGGGTTTAGGATTTTTGAATATGAAATTAGGATATCCCGGCTTTTAATTAGGGTTTCTAACCACGCGTTAGAGTTTCTAATCCTAAAATTAGGGTTTCTAATCTCTTATTAGGGTTTATATATTTCAAACCTTATCCAATCAATTATTGATCAATAATTCTATACAGTACAAACACATATATATCAATATAATTATTTTAATTATATTTTCCATCAAATCCCTATCCAGAATTAGGGTTAGGGTTTCTAAATCTGTTAAGCACAACTCTACTCTTATTTCTCAATCAATACACAGATGGACTAATTCTCAAGACTCGTATCACAGATACACAGTACAATATTAACAGTCAATGTTAATATTAAATAAAAAAAATTATTCATAAAATTTGGATTATTCAAAATCCTGGGTTATTGTAGTTAACCAACTGCTCTTTGATTATAAGCAAGGCTTTTTGACACTCATCGTTCCATTTCATGGAGGAGTTAATCCTTAACAACTTGAAGATTGGCTCACAGGTTGTTGTGAGTTGAGAAATGAACCTGCTAATGAAGTTGATTCTTCCCAAAAATCCCCGTATTTCCTTCTCTGTCTGAGGAATGGGCATTTCTGTGATGACCTGGATTTTGGTGGGATCCATCTCAATACCTTTGTGGCTAACTAGGAAACTTAGTAATTTGCCTGATTTGACGCCAAAGGCGCACTTGGCTGGATTCAACTTTAAGTTGAACCTACGCAACCTGTTAGAGAGCTTTCTGAGATGGTTTAAGTGGTCATCTTCCCTTCGGGATTTGACAATGATGTCATCCACGTAGATCTCTATCTCTTTGTGCATTAAGTCATGGAAAAGAGCCATCATGGCCCGCTGGTAGGTAGCTCCGGCATTCATGAGGCCGAATGACAACCGTCGATAGCAAAAGGTTCCCCAAAGCGTGATAAAGGCAGTTTTTTCACGATCCTCCTCAGCAACCATGATTTGATGGTACCCTGAAAAATAATCAGCAAAATAGTACATATCGTATTTGTGACGCCCCCAAATTCGGGTATCTTCCAACCCGACAGATGGTGCTATACGGTACTCATAACTGTACATTCATTCCATTGAAACAACATTAAAATATGTGTATCAACGACATTCTTATTACATTAATAATAATACATCTCGTTCCAAGGTTCTGAAACTATTACATTCTTTGTTCATTGTAATATAATTCATTCAAACATACTAGTCTATTACAGAATAACTAGTCGTTCATCTTCGCCTTGCCTTTATCTCTACTGGAACCCTCGATTCGCTCGACCTTAGCTACAATCATATGATTCAAGCAAGAAGTGAGCATAACTAGCTCAGCAAGTGTAACAATATATTATAAAGATACCACTTCGAGAATCATATGATTTTTCTTCATTAACTGAACAATACTTATGAAGTACTATGAAACATTGAATGGCACTTCTCATTTCATAAAACAATTCCAAAGAACATATAGTAGATTAGAAATTCTGAGTAGGTCCATGGACCATGAACATTCTTTTTAGCTTTTATTCATGAAAAGGACAACCCAGTACTAAGACCGTAAGTCTGACATTTCTTATGAGCACTTCTAAGTGATCAGCCTATAGTACTCTATGTTGATCAACACTACATCCATTAAACGTATTTACATTTAAGTTTTGTCAACCTCGCGTGCCCATCGAATAATCGATGTAAAATACATTTGTTTATTTATACTCAGGCTTACCTTGAATCCGTACCAAACAATTGGCATAGGATAGTGTTATCAATTCTATATTGAAAGACTTGTAAATAAATCAATCAATCTTTCAAGATTAGTCTAGCCGAGTTAAAAATGGCATTGACCCTTTCTTTAAAATCATTCATGCATCTCATAACATGAATCACTAAAAACCTGGCTAACACGAAGGTTAGACAAGCGTTAAGAAAACTTGCCTTTAACGTCTGCTACAGTATAATTACTTTTCCTTTGAGTCTTTACGGTCTCTACAATATATAACCACATAACATACCACATTAGATCATGAATGAACATACATGGTTCCTAATGAATCTTACCCTTCTTCTCAATCTAATCATGTATTAGATTTGTTATTATTGATTCTGTCTTGTCGTTATAATTTACATTGTTCTTACCAACTTCTTTCTCTTCTATGACTTAACTAAAATTATTACATTAATACAACTCATTTTGAGTTAATTATCCATCCTCACGGCTTACTACCGTTCTTACGTTACTATCTGAGACTCGATCGTCATTGGTTAAGTACACTTATTGCATACCGTTCATGTTCACGTATTACTCAACAACTTTTAGTTGTAACTGTCAACGTTATAATCATCATCATTATTGAATACAGTTCACATTCTTACATTTTACGTTCGTCGTTTAACTACTCATTAAACAACATTAAATTCCTAAAGTCATCACTATAAAAGTGATTTAAGAAAAGTTTTATCATGTTCATTAAGTAATTACATGTCCCATACTTGTCTTGCAACCCATTGGGTTCACAAACAACTTGGTCAAAAAAAAAGTCCACTGCCATAGCATGACATCCACAATGTACTTAGTGGTACTGCTACTTTCACTTTCAAAGACCCAACATCCGGGTCTCGAGCTCACGACATGAGACTCATGCCTACAAGTGGTGGCACTCCTTTCACCTAGGCACTGCGGCGCGGCTTAAAGAACTCTATCTGGCGCTACGGCGCCAGACATCAGGACCAAAATAATTTGACAATTAATTTCTTAGGTGAGATTCTCGGGCTCATAACTTCTTTGTTATAAGTCCAAATTGGATCGTTCAAAAGCCCTTAGCTCATAAATTACATACTCTATGTGTTCATGCAAGAATTTTCTATTTTTGAATCTGTTAACTCAAAATTCACTTATTAGTTCATTTTAACGAAAATGATAAATGTTCGTGAACGTTCAACGCTCGTTTCTTCGTTCTAAGCCAGAATCCGGTCATTTTCTAGTCTGCACCTCTATAATGCCAAATGAGACTATACTCCATTGAAAACTAATGTTTCTGAGCTCAATGCTAAAATTTGACTTCCATTCCGAGAATTTCACGAATTCGACGATTATCGTCTAATCATGTGAATTCTGGCATAACTTCGTTACTTATGATTTGTTCATCATTTCAAATGGATTCATTCCTTCATACTAACATCTTAACATAAATATTACGTTAACTTATTCATATGATAAGTTATTACTAGTTCTTAATTAGTTCATAACTTCTAAAAGTATAAACTACTTATGATTTTACTTCACATGACTTATCATAGTTTAAGTCTTCAATCTGTCATCCTCTCATCTTCTAATCATACAAATTTCACTTATGTAGACATATTACAAGTTCTTCCTTGGTTCATAACTTATCTATGAACAAAGTGTTTATTCACGGCTTATTACGACTTAAGTCCTTAGATTATTCATTCCTACTTCTTCTTAGCATACATGTTCTACCATTACTCACTTCTCTAACAATTGAAGAGAAAGAGATTCATAGTTTAGGTTCTTACCCTTGTATATTACTTGGTTAAGCTTTAATCTTCTTCTTTTCGCTTCTTGAATTTAAAAGTCTAACTTTCTAGCTTCTCTAGCTTTTTCTCTCAAGCCAATAAGCTATAAGTTATTGGTGGAAAATCTAACAACTAAGAAATGAATTAAGGCATCTCTTAATTATAGGAAATCCTAATTGAGGGCTTAATGGTCAATAAGCCATCCACCTCCTTACTATTCCTAGCTTAACTATCAAGTTTACTTGATCATCACATATACTTGGTCATTACTCAACTTATCCCTTGCTTGCTCATCACATATAAGCACTTTACTTGCTTATCACACATAAGCACTTTACTTGCTCATCACATTATTTTCTTGCTCACCACTTAACTTATCCTTTACTTAGCCATTAAGTTTCTTGCTTATTACTTTGGATCACCCATGGGTTGCCCCATTGGTTTTAATCATCCAATAACCCATGGTTCTTACTTTGGGCTTTTAGCTTAACTTATACTTGGGCTTGCATTAATCAAACATTGGGCTTGTTCATTAATTCACATTGGACTTAACCATTTCTACCATTTGGCTTAACCATTCCTATACTTTGGGTTTGTACAATTCCTAACAAATCCTACAAATCCATTACATTTGGCTTAAAGTCTTATAACATATAATCTACATATTATTCTCGTATTCCAACTCGTATACTTATTCATATACGACATACCATCATTCATATATACTCGAATAATACCTCATATTATACTCGTATTCATTACCTTGTACAATAACTACGTATTATACGATCATCGCTTTAATTCATTATACGCATTTCGATTCCTTCTCGAAAATCACTTTCCTTAATCGTTAGGTTTTAAGTCCGCAGGCAAAAAACTGTGTTTGCCATAATTGAAATATTATTGGATATTCCATCTCGTCTTAGAATTCTATCATTACGTGTTTCTCAGAAATTCAAAAATAATTCCCGAGCAGAAATGCGTGAATAGTGTTTTTCGAAAAATTTCTCGGAACGGTTTTATTTTCATCTTGGAAATTCAAACACTTTAATTCATTCAAGTAGCCAAAATCCTAACCACATTCGCACATTCTAGGTCATAGAATGACCTTCACATAGCTTACTCACATAAATAATCAATTAAATTTATTTAATCCACATAATTAAATAAAAATTTAATTCTTGTAAGAATTCGATTTTCTCAGGCGTTACATTCTCCCTCCTTATAAGGATTCTGTCCCCAGAATCTCGCTACAATATATAAACAAATGAGGAAAAATTTTCTTCATTTTAATCTTGAGTCCCCACGTTGCTTCTTCGGCATTGTGGTTCCTCCATTTCACCTTCACCGAAGGTAATATCTTATTTCACATATCTTGTCCCTTCCTATAAATAATCTGAGTTGGAAGTTAAGCATTTACTAACACATTACGCCATCTCTCTTTCATATTTGGCCAATCAAGGTTCCGTCAAAGGTCTTAATATATCCCAGTACTACCGAGATGTATCGAGCACCTCAACTACAGCTTTACTCACTATTTTTCTTTTAACATTAGAATTATTTGGAACTCAAATTCCTCCTTCAAAACAAGAGTATACTTGATCTTCTCTTCATCCTCCATACTCTTCTTCATTCACTTGCCCTCCTCGTTACCTAGTTGTACTTCCTTGACTCATTCCATTTTCATGGATTGAGTCTAAATTATGAATAACATTTCTACCGCTTCATTCCATAAATTAACTTCTAACTCCGTTCTCGCCATCTCCATTATTAACTCATTCTGAGTCGTTAACCTCGATAGCTTTTCCCTACCTTTCTTTCTTAATGCGTCGGCTTCTACGTTTACCTTCCCTGTATAATATAAGATATCACAGTTGTGATCATGTATCAATTCTAACAATCTTCTCTACCTTATTTTCAACTTCTTCTGTGTGAAGCTATATTTCAGACTCTTATAGTCCGTGTATATCTCACACTTCTCCCTGTAAAAATACTATCTTTAGGTTTTTAATTCAAAAACTACAGCTGCTAATTCTAGATCATAAGTAGGATAAACCTTCTCATAATCCTTTAACTGGCGTGATGCATACGCAATGACCTTGCCATGCTACAGGAGCATGCAACCTCGTCCTCTATGTGAAGCATCGCTATAAATTATAAATTTCCTCATATCATCTGATAAAGATAATACAGATGCCTCACTTAACCTTCCTTTTTAGTTCCTGAAAGCTCTTTTTCTCACTTCTCATTCCCAACATACTTATCGATAACAAATCAATATATCTTTTAAGCTAAAATTCACACTTAGTGAATTCCGCATCCAACTTCTCCCTCCGTAGTGATTCCAACACTATCTTCACATGTTCATCATGATCTTCTAGCATCTTGGAATAGACTAAAATATCATCAATGATCATTTCGACAAACTTGTCCAAATATTATTTGAACACTCTATGACGTTAATGGTACTTCAACCATAGCACCTCACAAGAGAACCTATCAGCTTACCACCGACTTGCTCTGCGTCCCTTACGAACAATCTAACTTCATTACATTAGTCAACTCAAAAAACATTACCAGAAACTCATAATAACTATAACGAGTTCTAAACGTCATCTTAGGTACATCCTCCTTCTTCGTTACTTTCAACCGACGATACCCCGTACACAAATCTATCTTAGGAAATACTTTGCCCCTTTCAACTAATCAAATAGATCATCGATCCTAGGCAATGGGTATTTACTCTTAATTATTAACTTACTCTACTTACGATAGTCGATACACAAACGTAACGACTCATCCTCTTCCTTAACATCCTCCTAACTTGCGTCATAGTTAGACAACAAGAACGTCCCGGTGATTTATTACCGTAAAATACTACTTTGGGTTCCTTAGAAATCCAAAGATTCATACTTTTCCTAAAACAATTTATTAAAGCTCTATGGTTAATTAACCCATTCATACCAAGAATTACTTCAAATTCTCTCAACCTTATCGGTACTTATCTACCGATACTTTATTACCTTCATTATCCATGAAACAATTCCCGTGAATATATTCAACGAGAGTTATTTCCTCACTCTCTACCTTAATGTTTAAAGGTATTTATAATCCCTTCAGAAATGAACTTAATCACTTAACAACTTCACATGCTATAACAGAACATGTAACACTCCAATCAAACAGCACATAAGCATTCATTATATTGACTGTAATGATACAAGTTACTACATCCGCTGATGCAACCACATCTTGGACCGTCATATTAAAAGTACGGGCCATAGGTCTACCCGACGATGGTCGTCCAGTAATGGCTAACTTACCACTACTAACACCTTTACTTTTCTCCGACCCCTTCTTTGGGAAATTTCTTGCCATGTGGTCCAACGACCCACATACAAAACAGCCACAATTTTTCTTAGGATTAGGACAATTGGATGATATATGACCCTCCTGTCCACAGTTATAACAAACCGATTTCCCTTTCAGACAGACTCCTAGATGAGTCTTTCCACATGTCTTACATGCTTCAATCCTACTCTTAGGATCCCCTTGTCCCACTCCAGTATTCCCGGAGTTAAAATTCTTTCTTTTTGGCATACTGCCACTACCACTGGCACTCTCTGCCTTGGTTCCTCCCTCTCCCTTACTCTTATTCTTTCTTTCTTTGTGGTATTGGTTTAACGCCTCACTACCACCCTCTGCTATAATTGCTTTCTCCAGAATGGTCCCATAGAAAACACTCTGAAAAATAGAAATTCTACTATAGAGCCAGGGTTTCAGGCCCTGCTCAAACCTATGAGCTTTCCTCTCCTCAGTGTCCACTTGGTGTGGAGCAAACCTTGCCAATTCATTGAATTTGGCTGCGTACTGGAGAACCGTCGTGTCCCCTTGCTTAAGTACTAAGAACTTAATCTCCATCCTCCCTTGCATGCTTGTAGGGAAATAGTTCTCGAAGAAAATCTTCTTGAACTATTCCCACGTTACCACATTAGTTCTAGCCCCACCCTGGTGAGCCTCCCACCAAAATTTGACTTCCCCTGTCATCATATAGGTCGCAAAAGAAACCTTTTACGCCTCAGCTACGTTTGTAATAACAAACGCCTTCTCTATTTCTTTTACCCATGTCTGAGCCTCTATTGGGTCCGTCGTTCCTTTGAACTCCAGCGGACCTACGCTTTTAAACTCTTTAAAGGTAGTCTTTCTGGCTACCTGAGGTCCCGCGAGTACTCTACCTCCGATTTGGTTAATTGCAGCTGTTAATAAATTAACTAACTCTTGCATCGGGTTGTTTTGACCCCCTTGATTATCATTATGTGATTCCTCCTCCTGATTACGTTGTCTTCTTCTTGGCGGCATTTTCTGATTAAATAAAATTTCATTATTATCTATTTACTTACTTAGTTATTATTCGCCAAACAACAACTCGTACCATACAAAGCATATTAAATGAAAACTTCATTATATTCATATTCTTCTTCACAGTCTGAAACTATTTACAATTTGCTTCCATAGCCAAAAGCTATTACATTTCTATCCCGCAATTGAACTTCACAAAAGTTGGGATTTACAATAGACTACACTTTTATACAAAAGAGGGTTTTACGTCACTACACACATTTATAACTCTAGACTTCTAATAATGCATAACAGCGTCCTTGTGTTTCTCATTTGCAAGAATCGACACAATATCCTGACTAATAGTATGTCGAGTTTGTCCCGACTCAATGGAATAACAAGCAATTTTTAGCTTGAAATCCTTATGAGCACTCTCATGGATGTAAGACGTCCATGCTATCTTCTGGTCTCTTTCAACCAATTTCTTACGAAGCTCATCGGCCTCTTCCTTATAGTCCCTAGCCTTATTTATCATAAGCACCTTTTCATCGTGCTCCGACTCAAAATCTGCTTCTGCAGACTCCTTAGTTTCATAGAGATAACTAATCTCTTCATTCTGATTCTACAAAACTGTACTCAGTTGCACATTCATGTCAAGCACTGCCAGATATAATGCTCTCATTGCATCTAGAGGTGCTGACTCTTGTACAGGTACCACCGTATTAACCGATGTTACCTCCATTTCTACCTCCACATCGATCATCATATTAATGTATGATGCTATATCCATCTCTCCCTCAGAGTAGTTTCCCTCAGAAAAGTACTCCTCCTGCTCCGACTCTAATGGTACCTCTGCCACTGGCATAGGTACAGGCTCTACTCTGTTCACTATATCTTCACTCACCACGTGTAAATCTCTATACATCAAGCTATCGATCGACATCTATAATAACACATAACATGTTGATTAGTACATAACACATAATAGTATAAGCACAAATCACATTTAATTTATTTAAGGTTATTTTCCATCTTTTAAATCTTTCGGTACTGAGTTTCCTCAATACCTTATTAACTCATTCGACTTAAGTTTACTTCCTTCGGACTTTTCCTTCCCTAACGAGGTTATTAGCCTAAGGTTCTTCCCCCTTTAATTTTTATAACCAAATGCTTTGATACCAACCTGTGACGCCCCCAAATCAGGGTATCTTCCAACCCGACAGATGGTGCTACACGGTACTCATAACTGTACATTCATTCTATTGAAACAACATTAAAATATGTGTATCAACGACATTCTTATTACATTAATAATAATACATCCCATTCCCAGGTTCTGAAACCGTTACATTCTTTGTTAATTGTAATATAATTCATTCAAACATACTTGTCTAGTATAGAATAACTACTCGTTCATCTTCGCCTTTCCTTTATTTCTATTGGAACCCTTGATTCGCTCGACCTTAGCTGCAATCATATGATTCAAGTAAGAAGTGAGCATAACTAGCTCAGAAAGTCTGTGACGCCCCCAAAATAGGTATACATCACCCATCTTGAGTCGCCAAATACTACATGGTACATAATATAAATACAAACTTAATTATACAAACGTCGTGTAATATACGACAAAACATAGCTGAGAGTTTAAACAGGAATATTGCCTTCTAGACAATATCCACTTCTCAAATAGAGTCCTCATTACATTTATTGTCACACTATTTTATAGAATAGTGAGGACTACTATAACACCATCTCCGACCATCACTCCGTTCCTCGACTAGTCCTTGCTAAGTTCTCAATTCCTGAAGAGAACAATGAAAGCAAAAGGGTGAGCTCAACTAGCCCAGTAAGAAATATTATGACTAAGATAATGCAGAATAAATTATCCTTAGCCTTCAACAGTATAACAACTGATAGAATACAATAGACAACAAGTTTTAGATCGTTGAATCTGCAAGTGAAAATAAGCAATCCATTAGAAGAGTCAAGTAGAGCATAAAATCTACTATCTTCTATGATTTAAAAAGTTTTTCATCAATTTTATCGATGAGACTCGGTTTAATAAATAAAATTGAATCATCCCTGCACCACGGCCAAGGATATTCATCTAATCATCAATGGTCATGATTATACCGAATAATCCCTGGTCATAATCATACCAACAACTGTCCATCAATGAACTACAGGGCCAATGAGGACTTTTACCACATCATTAAATCACATTACGATAATGATTATCTGAATAATCCACAGTCATAATCATACCAAGTCCATCTACGCACGTAAGCCAAAGATGACTTTCATCATAATATAAGCATGATGATGATGACAATGACATAATAATTCAATAAAACAAGTTCAAGGATAAATTTTAAAGATTTATAATTTAATTTATCCGAGAAATCAATAACGTCAAATTGTCAACATGATCTTTGCTTTGTAGAGTAAAATTCAAGAATAATATTCATGTACCAAAAATAATTTGGACGGAAAAAGAAATATATTTTTTAAATTGAATAGTACCCCATGAATAGTACTTTGGGAATAGTACCCCGTAAATAGTACCCCGACAGAAAAAGTGTCCCAAATACCCGAGTGAATGATACTAGAGTGAATAGTAATCGGGTGAATAGTAACCCATGAATAGTAACTCGTGAATAGTACTCCGGCACGAAAAGTGCCCCGAATACCCGAGTGAATAATACTAGAGTGAATAGTAACTGGGTGAATAGTAACTGGGTGAATAGTAACCCATAAATAGTAACTCAGAAAAATACCAAAGAAAATGATATTCCATGACGAGTACAAAAGGAATGATATCTCATATGAGTATAATAGAATATACGAAACTGCAAATGGATTTTCACCCACCATGCGGTAATCCATGTACACAGATCATTTCCATAATTTAATAAAGAATGAATACGAAGGATCATTCACCATGCATGCGGTAATCCACATAGACAGGTTATTCCAAAAGAATAATAAATAACGGAATAATAGAAGAATTCACCAGGCATGCGATAGACCGCACAGATAGGTTATTCCAATAGAATAATAAAGAATGGAATCAGGTCATGCGTAATCCGCATAGACAGGATATTTCAACAGAATAATAAAGAACGGAACCAGGTTATGCGTAATCCGCACATACAGGATATTCCAACAGAATAATAAAGAATGGAATAACAACAGAATTCACCAGGCATGCGATAGACCGCACAGACAGGTTATTCCAACAGAATAATAAAAAATGGAATAATAGAAGAATTTCACCATGTATGCGGTACTTCGCATAGACAGGTTATTCTAACATAATAATAGAGAATGGAATAACAACCTTTACTGGTATTGAAAGAAAATAACTCTCTTCATGAATACGAAAGAATAACACCCCTTACCTCAAAAGAAGACTGAATACTGGAATAGTGAGGTAGCAGACTTCTCTTCTTCTTTCTCTCTATAATTTCTCTCTATAATAATTGGTTTATATCTTTAGTGAATTGGTGAAAAATAATGAAGGAATGAGCTTCTATTTATAGGAAAATATAGTTTCGATAATTGCACGTTTTGGGGCTCGAAATATTACAGTATAATACCTTCCTCTATTCCTTCATTTTTAATTTAGTCCTGCAAGTATTATCAAACTTGAACCACCTCCCCTAATAGTAAATCATGTGAATCAATAGTAAATCATGTGACTCAATAGTTCTAGACATGTGAAAATATGAATTACAGGAATAGTCCCTCCATCATACCTCCATTTTTAACTTAGTCATGCAAGTATTATCAATCTTGCACCACCTCCCCTAATAGTACAAGAATGTGAATCAATAGTACACACATGTGAACAAATAGTTATAATCATGTGAATTAAAAATAATTAATTACTCATTTATCCGGTTAATTACCCGTTTGGTCAATATAACCTCCAGACATCAAATATTATAGAAATAAATGTCGATTTTCACTAACACTAATAATTCCAACACAATGGAATTATCAATTTCATCCTTAATCAACACGAACTTATTCATCATTAATATTACAATTCGTAATATTTAACAACCGAGTCGTTCCTGAGAAAGAGGGGCTTTCAGATAAGGATTTCTCCTTATTAGTAGCATGATTAGGTGACGAAACCTCTCATTGATGTAACTTCTGCACATTGTCAATATTGTAAATAATAATATGAATAACTTTGTCATCTCAATTATTGATTTAATAATATAACATATTATCACGGATGATCTTTGTGATAATAATTGAATCAATAATATGAGAGATATGATGCAGCAATTACTGTAGCAATAATTGAGTATAACTTAGTGACTTCTCACGTAAGCATCAATAACCAATACCGTGTGCTACTATGCAACCACGCATATTAATATACTTTTTCTACCGGGTAGTTCAACAGTTTTAACGGTAACACTTTCACCGTTATTATTAATAAAAGATAATTCTATCATTTTTCTTACTACGACAATACTTCTGTTATGGGGTCCACCGATGATTGTGTCGTTGTACAAATATTCCCTGTTAAAATGAATATTCCCCGACCAATCGAATATTATATAATCGCTTGCTTACTTTGCAAAATTTGTAAATATTACCCACAACTATAACATTATATCAAATCCACACCATAATATTCAAAAAAAATATTTCGAGAAATTTAAATCTTTATTCATAAAATCTGGGGTCTCACAATCTCCCCTCCTTATGAAATTTCGCCCTCGAAATTTACGTACGTACCTGGTATGCCAAAGAGGTGAGGATACCTTGAATACCTTTATCATCGAAAACATTACACGTTGCATACGTGCATGCCCGATGTCCTTTGATTGCCTCTAAATGCACATCAGTCCCTAAAATAGCCCTTTTAGGCCTTGATACCGACCTCAAATCTCAAAATATAAAGAATGAAAGTTTTAGTTCTACTCGTTATCTTTCCGAATCATCCTGAATCACCTCAATCGGAGTTTGTATGAAAAAGTTATGCCCAATTTACTATAGGATGTCCGGATAGATTTTGGCTTAACACTTGACCAGCGCCTAGGCGCCCAAATTTGGCCTTGGGAAAGCGCCTAGGCATTCAAGAACAGATTCTAAGAGCCGAGTCTAATGCCTAGGTGCTCGACCTTTGGCACTTAACTCCAATTTTCCAGATTTTGAAACTTTTGACACACATACTTCAAATCTTCATAACTTCTTCATCCGTTATCGGAATTAGTCCGTTTTCGAGACTATGAAAAGCTTGTAACATGATCTATAAAACCCCCATGATTTCATAATTTTTTAGATTCATTAATTATTCTGAAATTTGTCTCCAAAGTCCCCCAAGACTAAGTTTTTACTAACAACGATACGTGAAAAACCTTATGAACACGCGACATACTTGGCAGTAAAACAAGTCTATATGCCACAGTTCCTACACGATCGAGGATTTCAAATGGGCCAATTAAATCTAGGGTTGAGATAACGCCTTCTTGAACCTTCTTCTTCACATTCATCAGATTTGGGTGTGTAGCTTGAGCGGCTTTAACTTTATCGATTAAAGTCGATTCTACTCGTATATTCGTTATCTTCACGTGGGTCCCTAGAGTCTTTAACTCTATCTTCATCATTTGTAAGTTATACGAAATGGGTTTTTGTTTTAACAACATCGCACTCGTAAACGCATACGATCTTCTACTCAACGCGTCAGCTACCACGTTCGCTCTTCCACGATGATACTGAATGGTATAGTCGTAATCTTCAATAGCTCGAGCCAACGTCTTTGGCGCATAATACGTTTGTTCTAGGTGAAGAATTATTTAAGGATTTTAGAAATGGATTTTGTACCGAGTTCAATACAAAATTTGATTTCACGCTCTAGGGGTAGGCTAGGAAGTTCTTCAAGAATACGTCAGGAAATTTATAAACATTAGAAATATCATTCAAAACTGTGACTCTCATCCAAGACTTGGATAGTACGTCACATTGATACCTATCAACTTTCCATCGTCATTCACAACGTCCCCTACGGATAGTCTGGCTTTGGTGCCTTCCACACAAGAAAGTCACCAGCGAAAGGCTCGGGACTCTTTACTTATGGCTTGATATGACAGTGATTGACTTTAGGGTTTGGTTTCTTGAATTCGCATAATAGGTTGGTTATGAATATGAAAGCTAACAACCTTACGAAAAGCTTGATGAGTAGTTAACCAATTAATCCCTAAAATCACATCAAATGCAAGTATTTTCAAAGAAATAAGATCGACAGGTAACGTGAAAGTGTCAATTTGAATCAACAAGATTTATAAACAATGGAGGTAACGACGGTTTCTACTAACGAAGTTTCAACCAATAAGTCAAAGTCTAACTTCTCAGGAGTCAAATTTAAACGTTGAGCGCAAGCAAGAGAGATAAAATAATGGGTAGAACCGGTATCTAATAAGGTTTAGACTTCACAAGAATTTATAATTAACTAACCCGTGCTAACTTCGTTCGGGTCACTCGCTTTTTGAGAAGTCACGAAAGAAGCTCTTCCTGAAACTATCGACTTGGTTTTGTCTGTATCCGCCTTTGGTGCTACCGTCCCAGCTGGACTTGACTTTGGTGCACGACAAAATCGGGCTAGGTGACCTTCTTTTCCATAATTGTAACATGCTTTGGACTGTATCACGCAGTTTGGACTGATATGTCCCTCCCCTCCGCATTTGAAGCATACAATTGGTGGTCGTTCTCCTTCCTTGAAAACGGGTGTTGTTTCTGCTGTCTTTCCATCGTTGTTGAACCTTCTCTTCTTGAAATTTCCACTCCTAATATCTTGGCCATGATTACCACCGAAGTGTTTACCATTCTTGGCATGATAATTTCCCCCACGATGGTTATCATTGTTCCGATGGTCGTTGCCACCGGTACGATTATTATCGTGTTGTTGGTCGTTGCCTTTTGGTTGTGCTGACTCATTATCGTGCTCCAATAAATGAGCCCTATTCACATCATCTGAATATAAACAAAGTTTGTGAGAAATGAGGTATTAACGTATTTCGGGTTTTAAACCTCTTAGAAATATTCACGTCATTCGCTCTTCATTATCGACCAAATGGGATGTAAACCGGGATAACTCCGCAAATTTAGCCTCGTATTGCGACACAGTCATATTGTTTTGCTCCAACTTAATGAATTCCACCTCCTTCATGTGACGAATACTTTCGGGAAAGTACTTGTCGTTGAACAGCTCTTGGAACTTCTCCCATGATATCTTGAGTGCGTCGGTGGTCGTTTACAAATTCCCACCGATGTCGCCTCTTAACGCAACATAAAGGTGGCAATGGGAACCTTTTGCTCCTCGGAGCATCCCAAGACATCAAATATATTGGTGATCTACTTTAACCACGTCTTCGCCTTAAGTGGTTCTGGTTTTCCCAAAAACTCCGGTGGTCCCAGCTCCTTGAACTGCTTAGCGGTGACCGACCGTGGGTTGCCAGTGTTTCCACCTGCATTTTGAACAGGAGTCTCTCTCGCCTGATGTTGCATGAATTTCATAAAGACTCTGAACATCTCATCGTTCATCATATGATCGGTGTTGTTATTTACCTGAGGATTATTGTCTTCTTGTTGCACATTATCCTGGGTATTGATCGTTGGTGACTCAACGGTCTCATGTGCTTCATTGTTGATCTCAACATTTTCAGATGCCATTTTCAAACACTTTCACAAAACAAGGGTTAATTGACATATCACATATTATCCCTATACTCTGACCGACCAATTAAATACCAAATAAACTTAGGTAGGTCATACTAGCGAAGGAATTCCCCGTCTCTCCCCTCCTAGTTCTTGTCTCACATCTCAGCCAGGGATCATATCCATAAGCTTTGATACCAACTGTGACGCCCCCAAAACAGGTATACATCACCCATCTTGAGTCGCCAGATACTCCATGGTACAGAATAAAAATATAAACTTAATTATACAAACATCGTGAAATATACGACAAAACATAGCTGAGAGTTTAAACAGGAATATTGCCTTCTAGACAATATCCACTTCTCAAATAGAGTCCTCATTACATTTATTGTCACACTATTTTATAGAATTGCGAGGACTACTATAACTCCATCTCTGACCATCACTCCGTTCCCCTACTAGTCCGTGCTACGTTCTCAATTCCTGAAGAGAACAATGAAAGCAAAAGGGTGAGCTCAACTAGCCCAGTAAGAAATATTATGACTAAGATAATGCAGAATAAATTATCCTTTGCCTTCAATAGTATACCAACTGATAGAATACAATAGACAACAAGTTTTAGATCAACAACTGCAGTGGAAATAAGCAATCCATTAGAAGAGTCAAGTAGAGCATAAAATCTACTATCTTCTATGATTTAAAAAGTTTTTCATCAATTTTATCGATGAGACTCAACTTAATAAATAAAATCAAATCATCCCTGCACCACGGCTAAGGATATTCATGTAATCATCAATGGTCATGATTATACCGAATAATCCCTGGTCATAATCATACCAACAACTGTCCATCAATGAACTACAGGCCAATGAGGACTTTTACCACATCATTTGTCACATTACGGTAATGATTATACTGAATAATCCATGGTCATAATCATACCAAGTCCATCTATGCACGTAAGCCAAAGATGACTTTCATCACAATATAAGCATGAGGATGATGACAATGACATAATAATTCAATAAAACAAGTTCAAGGATAAATTTTAAAGATTTATAATTTAATTTATCCAGAAATCAATAACGTTCAAATTGTCAACATGATACTGCTTTCTAGAGTAAAAATCAAGAATAATATTCATGTACCAAAAATAATTTGGACAGAAAAAAAATATATTTTTAGGAATTGAATAGTACCACATGAATAGTACTTTGGGAATAGTACCAAGTGAATAGTACCCCAACACGAAAAGTGTCCGAATACTTTTGAGTGAATGATACTAGAGTGAATAGTAATTGGGTGAATAGTAATCGTGAATAGTACTCCAAACGCGAAAAGTGCCCCGAATACCCGAGTGAATAATACTAGAGTGAATAGTAACCCATGAATAGTAACTCATAAAAAGAAAAATACCAAAGAAAATGATATTCCATGATTTAGTACAAAAGGAATGATATCTCACACGAGTATAATAGAATATCTGAAAGCGCAAATAGATTTTCACCCGCCATGTAAGTAATCCACGTGAGCGGATCATTTCCACAATTTAATAAAGAATGAATCTGAAGGATCATTCACCATGCATGTGGTAATCCACATAGACAGAGTTATTCCAACGAATAATAAATAATGGAATAACGAAAGAATTCACCGAGCATGCGATAGAATCGCGCAGACGAGTTATTCCAATAGAATAATAAAGAATGGAATCGAGGTTATCGTAATCCACACGAAGACGGGATATGCCAATAGAATAATAAAGAATGCGGAACAAGGTCAGCTGCATAATCCGCGCGAGACGAGGATATTCCAAATGAATAATAAAGAATGGAATAACAACGAAATTCACCGGGCATGCGATAGGCCTTGCATACGAGTTATTCCAACAGAATAATAAAAAATGGAATAATAGAAGAATTTCACCATGTATGCGGTACTTCGCATAGACAGGTTATTCCAACATAATAATAGAGAATGGAATAACAACCTTTACTGGTATTGAAAGAAAATAACTCTCTTCATGAATACGAAAGAATAACACCCCTTACCTCAAAAGAAGACTGAATACTGGAATAGTGAGGTAGCAAACTTCTCTTCTTCTTTCTCTCTATAATTTCTCTCTATAAAAATTGGTCTATAGCTTTAGTGAATTGGTGAAAAATAATGAAGGAATGAGCTTCTATTTGTAGAAAAATATAGTTTCGATAATTGCACGTTTTGGGGCTCGAAATATTACAGTATAATACCTTCCTCTATTCCTTCATTTTTAATTTAGTCCTGCAAGTATTATCAAACTTGAACCACCTCCCCTAATAGTAAATCATGTGAATCAATAGTAAATCATGTGACTCAATAGTTCTAGACATGTGAAAATATGAATTACAGTATAGTACCTCCATCTATACCTCCATTTTTAACTTAGCCATGCAGTATTATCAATCTTGCACCACCTCCCCTAATAGTACAAGAATGTGAATCAATAGTACACACATGTGAACAAATAGTTATAATCATGTGAATTAATAGCAATTAATTGCTCATTTATCCGGTTACATACCCGTTTGGTCAATATAACCTCCAGACATCAATTATTATCGAAATAAATGTCGATTTTCACTAACACTAATAATTCCCACACAATGGAATTATCAATTTTATCCTTAATCAACACGAACTTATTCATCATTAATATTATAATTCACTATATTTAACAACCAGGAAGTTCCCAGGAAAGAGGGGGCTTTTCGATAAGGATTTCTCCTTATTGGCGCGCAATTAGGTGACCAAAGCTCTCCTTGACAGAACTTCTAGACATTATCAATATTGCAAATAATAATATGAATAACTTTGTCGTCTCAATTATTAATTTACTAATATAACATATTATGCAGATGATATTGTGATAATAATTGAATCAATAATATGAGAGATATGATCACGACAATTCTTTGTAGCAATAATTGAGTATAAGCGAGTGACTTATCACGTAAGCATCAATAACTAATACTGTATGCTACTATACAACCACAGCGTATTCATCGTACTTTTACTACGGGTAGTTCAACAGGTTTAACGGTAACACTTTAATAGTTATTTTTAATAAAAGATAATTACATGGTTTTCTACTTACAACAATACTTTCGATGTGGGGTCCACCAATGATTGTGCCGTCATACGAATATTCCCTGTTAAAATGAATATTCCCTGAACAATCGAATATTATATAACCACTTGCTTACTTTGCAAAATTTGTAAATATTACCCACAACTATAACATTATATCAAATCCACACCATAATATTCAAAAAAAATATTTTGAGAAATTTAAATCTTTATTCATAAAATCTGGGGTCTCTTAAAGTCTAACAATATATTATAAAGATACCACTTCGAGAATCATATGATTTTTCTTTATTAACTGAACAATAGTTATGAAGTACTATGAAACATTGAATAACACTTCTCATTTCATAAAACAATTCCAAAGAACATATAGTAGATTGGAAATTCTAAGTAGGTCCATAGACCATGAACATTCTTTTTATCTTTTATTCATGAAAAGGACAACCTAGTACTAAGACTATACTCCATTGAAAACCAACGTTTCCGAGCTCAATGTCAAAATTTGACTTCCATTCCGAGAATTTCACGAATTCAACGATTATCGTCTAATCGTGTGAATTCCGGCATAACTTCGTTACTTATGATTTGTTCATTGTTTCAAATGGATTCATTCCATCATACTAACATCTTAACATAGATATTACATTAAATTATTTATATGATAAGTTATTACTTGTTCTTCATGAGTTCATAACTTATAAAAGTATAAACTACTTATGATTTTACTTTACATGACTTATCATAGTTTTAAGTCTTCAATCCATCATCCTCTCATCTTCTAATCATACAAATTTCACTTATGTAGACATATTACAAATTCTTACAAGTTCTTCCTTGGTTCATAACTTATCTATGAACAAAGTGCTTATTTACGGCTTATTAAAACTTAAGTCTTTAGATTATTCATTCCTACTTCTTCTTAGCATACATGTTCTACCATTACTCACTTATCTAACAATTGAAGAGAAAGAGATTCATGGTTTAGGTTCTTACCCTTATAGATTACTTGGTTAAGCTTTAATCTTCTTCTTCTTGCTTCTTGAATTGAAAAGTCTAACTTTATAGCTTCTCTAGCTTTTTCTCTCAAGCCAATAAGCTATAAGTTATTGGCGGAAATTCTAACAACTAAGAAATGAACTAAGGCATCTCTTATTTATAGGAAATCCTAATGAAGGGCTTAATGGTCAATAAGCCATCCACCTCCTTACTATTCCTAGCTTAACCATTAAGTTTACTTGATCATCACATATACTTGGTCATTACTCAACTTATCCCTTGCTTGCTCATCACATATAAACACTTTACTTGCTTATCACACATAAGCACTTAATCACATTATTTTCTTGCTCACCACTTAATATATCCTTTACTTAGCCATTAATTTTACTTACTTATTACTTTGGATAACCCATGGGTTGCCCCATAGGTTTTAATCATCCAATAACCCATGGTTCTTACTTTGGGCTTTTAGCTTAACTTATACTTGGGCTTGCATTAATCAAACATTGGGCTTGCTCATTAATTCATATTGGACTGAACCATTTCTACCATTGGGCTTAACCATTCCTATACATTGGGTTTGTACAATTCCTAACAAATCCTACAAATCCATTACATTTGGCTTAAAGTCTTATAACGTATAATCTACGTATTATTCTCGTATTCCAACTCGTATACTTATTTATATACGACATACCATCATTCATACATACAAGAATATTACCTCGTATTATACTCATATTCATTACCTTGTACAATAACTACGTATTATACGATCATCGCTTTAATTCATTATACGCATTTCGATTCCTTCTCGGAAATCACTTTCCTTAACCGTTAGGTTTTAAGTCCGCAGGCGAAAAATTGTGTTTGCCATAACTGAAATATTATTGGATATTCCATCTCGTCTTAGAATTCTATCATTATGCGTTTCTCGGAAATTCAAAAATAATTCCCGAACAGAAATGCGTGAATAGTGTTTTTTGGAAAAATTCTCGGAACGGTTTTATTTTCATCTTAGAAATTCAAACACTTCAATTCATTCACGTAGCCAAAATCCTAACCACATTCGCACATTCTAGGTCATAGAACGACCTTCACATAGCTTACTCACATAAATAATCAATTAAATTTATTTAATCCACATAATTAAATAAAAATTAAATTCTCGTAAAAATCCGATTTTCTCAGGCGTTACAATATTGAGCAGTATTGTCAATGAGTATGTGGATAAATGGCGTGGGAAAGTTATCTTTAAGGCAAGCTTTATTGAGATCCTGGTAATCCACGTAAACTCGCACTTTTCCTCCCGGTTTAGGCACGAGGACTATGTTGGAAAACCATTTAGGATATGTGGACACCATGATGATGCCAGCTTGAAATTGTTTCACAATTTCTTCTTTAACATTTAAACTCCACTCAGGTTTTAATTGCCTGAGTTTCTGCCTGACTGGCTTAAATCCCTCTTTAATGGGAAGGCGATGGATGACGATGTCCATGGACAAACCCACCATGTCTTTATGAGACCATACAAACACATCCTAGAATTGGGTCAATAGCGTAACCATGTCATTCCTTTGGTTTGGAGTGAGGTTTACACCAATCTAGATCAACCTAGGGCTTTTTAAGGTTCCAAGATTGAATGAGGTGGTCTGATCAAGATTTGGATTGGGTCTATCTTCGACCCATTCCTTGATCTCCTAAGGTATCACAATGTCCTCTTGTATTTCCATCAAGTCTGAGTCCAACTATTCATCAAAGTTACAGCCCTCGTGGAGAAAAGGCACCTCATCAGCAAGTACAGGCACATCTAAATTCAGAGTCCTGAAACAAAATATGCTTTCACTTAATATATAAAACTATTCAATCATACAAAGTGTTAGCATGTACTAACAAAATAACACTATCTTGTACGATAAAAGTAAGATTAAAAGCTATCTACATAGGCGAGGGTTTTACGCCATTTTTACCTCATAGCGACAAATGCAAGGAGTGCTGCTCCAATTATCAAGGGTGAAGTCCTGGTGGACGACAGTAATGAAGTGGCTATCATCGTCCTCCTTTTCCCGAATGATGACCATAATGTCAGGATAATTTTTACTCTCAGTTTATGTTTTGTCGTATTTTACACGACAGCTGTATTATTAAGTTGTATTTGAATTATGTACCATGTATTTGGTGACTCAAGATGGGTGATGTATACCTATATTTTGGGGGCGTCACAGTCAGAGTATAGGGATAATATGTGATATGTCAATTAACCCTTGTTTTGTGACAGTGTTTGAAAATGGCATCTGAAAATGTTGAGATAAGCAACAGAGCAAAATAATATGACCGTATCGCAGTACGAGGCTAAGTTTGCGGAGTTATCCCAGTTTGCATCCCATTTGGTCAATAATGAGGAGCGAATAACGCGGATGTTTCTAAGAGGTTTGAAACCCGAGATACGTCAATACCTTATCTCTCATAAACTTTGTTTATATTCAGATGTTGTGAATAGGGCTCAGTTATTGGAGTGCAATAATGAGTCAGCACAACCAAAAGGTAACGATCAACAACACGATAATAATCGTACCGGTGGTAACGGCCATCGGAACAATGATAACCATCGTGGGGGAAATTATCATGCCAAGAATGGTGACCATTTCGGTGGTAATCATGGCCAAGATAATAGAGGTGGAAATTTTAAGAAGAAAAGGTTCAATAATGATAGAAAAACAGCAGCACCAGCACCCGTTTCAAAGGAAGGAGAACGATCGTCGGTCGTATGTTTTAAATATGGAGGGGAGGGACATATCAGTCCAAAAAGTGTGATGCAGTCCAAAACATGTTACAATTGTGGAAATGAAGGTCACTTAGCCCGATTTTGTCGTGCACCAAAGTCAAGTCCAGCTGGGACGGTGGCACCAAAGGCGGATACGGACAAAACAAAGTCGGTGGTTTCAGGAAGAGCATTTTTCGTGACTTCTCAAAAAGCGAGTAACCCGAACAATGTTAGCACGGGTTAGTTAATTATAAATTCTTGTGAAGCCTATACCTTATTAGATAACGGTTCTACCCATTCTTTTATCTCTCTTGCTTGCGCTCAATGTTTAAATTTGACCACAGAGAAGCTAGACTTTGACTTATTGGTTGAAATTTCATTAGTAGAAACCTTCGTTACCTCCACTGTTTATAAATCTTATTTGATTCATATCGATACCCTCACATTACTTTCGTAAGGTTGTTAGATTTTATATTCCTAACCAACCTGTTATACGAATTCAAGCAACCAAACCACTAAAGTCAATCATTGTCATATCAAGCCATAAGTAAAGAGCCCCGAACCTTTCGTTGGTGACTTCCTTGTGTGGAATGCACCGAAGCCAGACTTTCTGTAGGCGACGTCGTGAATGATGATGACAAGTTGATAGGTATTAATGTGACGTGTTATCCAAGTCTTGGATGAGAGCCACAGTTTTGAATGATATTTCTATTGTTAATAAATTTCCTGATGTATTCTTGAAGACTTCTTAGCCTACCCCTAGAGCGTGAAATTGAATTTTGTATTGACCCCAGTACAAAACCCATTTCTAAAACCCTTAAATATTTCCTCAACCAAAACGAACGTATAATGCGCCAAAGACGTTGGCTCGAGCTGTTGAAGATTAAGACTATACCATTCAATATCATTATGGAAGAGCGAACGTGGTAGCTGACGCGTTGAGTAAAAGATCGTATGCGTTTACGAGTACGACGTTGTTAACACAAAAACCCATTTCGTATAACTTACAAATGATGAAGATAGAGTTAAAGACTCTAGGGACCCACGTGAAGATAACAAATATACAATTAGAATTGACTTTAATCGATAAAGTTAAAGCCTCTCAAGCTACATACTCAGAGCTGATGAATGTGAAGAAGAAGGTTCAAGAGGGCGTTATTCTAGAAGCAAGAATCGATGAAGAGGGGAAATCTCAACCCTCGATTTTATTGGCCAATTTGAAATCCTTGATCGAGTAGGAACTGTGGCCTATAGACTCGTTTTACTGCCAAGTATGTCGCGTGTTCATAATGTTTTTCACGTATCGATGTTACGTAAATATGTGGATGACCCGAACCACGTTATTAAATTAGAACTAGACGAGATAGTAAAAGATTTAACGTATGAGGAGATACGTGTTAAAAGCTTGGATAAGAAGGATCGTATTCAACACTCAAGGGTTATACCTCAAGAGTTAGAATATGAAATGAAGTCAAGGTATCCTCACCTCTTCGGCATACCAGGTACGTACGTAAATTTCAAGGGCAAAATTTCATAAGGAGGGGAGATTGTGAGACCCCAAATTTTATGAATAAAGATTTAAATTTTCTCGAAATATTTTTTTTAATATTATGGAGTAAATTTGATATAATGTTATAGTTGTGGGTAATATTTATAAATTTTGAAAAGTATGCAAGTTGTTGTATAATATTCGATTGGTCGGGGAATATTCTTTTTATCGGAGAATATTCGTACGACGGTACAATCATTGGTGGACCCCATAACAAAATTATTGTCGGATTGAGAAAACGACAAAAGTATTTTTATGAAAATAACGACGAAAGTTTTACCGTTAAAACTGTTAAACTACTCGGTAGTAAAAGTACAGTAATACGTGTGGTTGCATAGTAGCATACAGTATTGATTATTGATGCTTACGTGAGAAGTCACTCAGTTTTGTTCAAATATTGTTACAGTAATTGTTACATAGTATCTCACGTTATTTTATTCAATTATTGTCGATATTTTATATATTATTAAATCAATAATTGAGATAACAAAGTTATTAATATTATTATTTGCAATATTAATGATGTCTAGAAGTTCTGCCAAGGAGAGGTTTGGTCACCTAGTTGCGCGCCAATAGGGAGAAATCCTTATTGGAAAGCCCCCTCTTTCCTGGGAACGACCTGGTCGATTAATATTGTGAATTATAATAAAGGTGATAAGTTTTGTTTTATGATGATAAATGTTGTTAAATATATTGAGGTGTCTTTTTATGAAGTCACGGAAGTTTATATATATATATATATATATATATATATATATATATATATATATATATATATAAATTTTTGTTTTATTAGTATTATTAATGTAATAAAATGTAAAAAACTTTATATATAAAAATGAATACTTTTATAAAGTTATTTATTTTATTAGACTATAAATAGAATATATTATACTTTATTATGCATAGTATTTTATATAGTAAAATCTTTTTATATAAAATAGAATACTTTTATAAAGTTATTTGTTTTATTGTACAATAATTAGAATATATTATATTTTATTATGCATAGTGCTGCATAGTGTTTTTTATAATAAAATCTTTTTATATAAAATAGAATATTTTTATAAAGTTATTTGTTTTATTAGACAATAATTAGAATATATTATATTTTATTATGCATAGTGTTTGCATAGTATGCATAGTGTTTGTATAGTAAAATCTTTTTATATAAAGCGAATACTTTTATAAAGTTATTTGTTTTATTAGACTATAAATAGAATATATTATATTTTATTTAAAAGATTTTGTTTTATTAGAATATTTTATTAATAATTTGCATAGTAAATCAATATGGATGGTCTGCTTAAAAAGTAAATCAATCTGGACCGTTCATGAATTAGTTACTATTCAGCTCATTCTCCTATAAATAGAAGCTCATTCCTTTATTATTTCTTACGAATTCACTAAAACTCTAGAGAGAGAAACTATAGAGAGAAAGAAGAAAAGTATTCTGCTACTTCACTATACCTATATCTAGTTTCTTCTAAGGTAAGGGGTATTATTTCTTTCGTATTCATGAAGAGAACTTCATTATTCCATTCTTTATTATTCATTGGAATAACTCAGATATCGCTGCTACCCTATACTTGGTGAAATTCTTCCTTTATTCCATTCTTTATTATTATGTTGGAATAACTCAGTATATGCAAAGTACCGCATACATGGTGAAATTCTTCTCGTTATTCCATTCTTTATTATTCATTGGAATATATCTTGTCGGTGTATTACGCTGACATGGTTCTATTAATTATTATTCATTGGAATAACTCCGTCTGCATAGTGGCTTATCGCATGCATGGTGATTTCGTTGTTATTCCATTCTTTATTACTCTTTTGGAATATCCTGTTTGGCAAGGAATTTTGCTCGACCTTCCCGTTTCTTTATTATTCTATCGGAATATCCTCACATGCGTGCGCTTACGCATGACTGACCGTTATTTATTTATTATTCGTTGGAATAACTTGTCTCGTATGCGGTTTAACGCATGCCTGGTGATTTCTTTTGTTATTCCATTCTTTATTATACTCAGTTGGTTAAAGTTTTGGCTTTTATACTCCATGAAATTAATGGAATATCCTTGATATTTGTGCTTCATCTAGTATCTTTTCATGGAAATATTCTTTTGAGCATTCTTGAATTTTACTCCACAAAGAAGTATCTTGTTGACAATTTGGACGTTATTGGTTCTTGGATAAATTAATTCTTGAACTTGTTTTATTGAATTCTTATATCATTGTCATCATCCTCATGTTTATATTATGTTGAAAGTCATATGTGGCCTGTAGTGCATAGATGGACTTGGTTTGATTATGACCAGGATTATTCTATTATAATCATGACCGTAATATTACAAATGATGTGGTAAAAGTCCTCATTGGCCCGTAGTGCATTGATGGACAGTTGTTGGCATGATCATGACCATTGATGAATACACGAATATCCTTGGCCCCTAGTGCATGGATAATTTGTGGTTGTGATACTAATGAATATCTTTGGCCGTAGTGCAGGGATGATGTGGATTATTTATTAAAAGTAGTCCCAATGATAAAAGTGATAAAAACCTTTTAAATCATAAAAGATAGTAGATTTTATTCTCTACTTGACTCTTTTAATGGATTGCTTGTTCCACTGCAGTTAAACTTGATGTTTGTTATATTGTATCACTTTAACACTGTTGAAGGCTAACGATAATTTCTTCTGTATTATCTTAGTCATAATATTTCTTACTGGGCTAGTTGAGCTCACCCTTTTACTTTCATTGTTCTCTTCAGGAAATGAGAACGAAGCAGGGACTAGTCGGGGAACGGAGTGATGGTCCAGATAATAGCATTAGTAGTCCTCACTATTCTGTTAAATAGTGTGATAATAAATATAATGAAGACTCAATTGAGTGTGGATATTGTCTAGATGACTATATTTGTATTAAAACTCACAGCATATGTTTTGTCATATTTTTCACGACTGTTGTATAATTAAGTTGTATTTGAATTTTGTACCATATATTTGGCGACTCAAGATGGATGATGTATACCTATTTTGGGGGCGTCACATAAGTAATAAACTCTCCGGATGTAAAATCCAAGCTCATCGGACAGAGTTCAACAACAGTTCATATATATATATATAAAAGAAAATAAAAGCTACGGACCGAAGTTCGGGCATACACACGCAACACGACTCTCAATGTAAAGAACAATGTGTGCACAGTAGAAGAGAAAGGCATTAAAAGGTGTAAGAAGGCTTACATTGGACTGCCAAAGAAGGCTTCTATAGCTTTAAATGGATGAACACTCGGCTCCTGCCGATAAATATATGACAATATATGAGCTCACAAGTGTTTAAAGTGAGAAAGCACTCAATTTATAGTGTGTATAGAGCAAATTGGACCGGGCTTCCTCGCCGCTTTCTCTTACAAAATGGCCATGCCAAGCCCTCTATTTATAGAGGGGGCTGCAGTGTACTGCAGATGGCCGAAAATGCACTGTGTTGCCGGGTGCCCCGGCTCCGCATGAATCCTACCGCCTCGAAATGCACGTGAATGCATGCAAAATGATGTCCGCTCGAGCTTTCAAAACTTCAATCCGGGCATCTAATTGAGGTGTATAAGACTTGTTTCGGACTGCTGTTGTCGAGAGCTACACAATGACATGGGATTAGAGGTTGTAAGAAGTCAGGAAGATGGGACCATGCCCTCGGTCTTCAAGCTTCAAATTTTATCCGGTGTGCTGCCTTGTGTAGTAGTCACTCTTGATTGGAACTCCTTGGTTCTTGTGGGACATTGCTGTGTAGAATGTATGTTAAGATGTTGTTGAGACGGCGCACGTGTGGAATCGAGGTGGCAAAATGATGATTTTGCCCCTCACCAGGGTTATCTCTAGTTTGGGTGATAGCGGTCATTGCTCGTGGTTATCTCTCGAGATTGAGGTGCTTTAGCAATCTTGGATGTCCTCAGGGTTGTCTCTGAGGTGTGCCTGACCTCCCGGGGTTATCTCCGGGACTGGACCTGAGTGCCTCGATGTGGTTTCTGAGGTTGAAGCTGACTGCATAGGTTAAAATGATCATCCCCAGGGTTATTTCCAGAACTACAACTGCATTCCTCGGGGTTATCTCTGAGGTTAACACTGTCTTTCCCGGTGTTGTTTTTGAGACTGAGACTGAGTATCTCAGGGTCATCTCCGAGATGAAACGGCCTTCTCCAGTGTGATTTCCGGTATTGAGCTGAGTTTCTCCAGGGTTATCTTTGAAAGACGATTCTGCCCTCCTGCAATGTTAGTAACATGTATGCAGAAAATTTCGAGTGTCTACAATATGTCTTCTATATATTACATAATAATATTTCCCTTCTCAGGTTCTTTATAACCATTACATATGTTCATGGTCATAGTATCAAATCAATACAAATGTAATACTATTCTATTACAAAGATAACTACTTGTCCGCCTTAGCCTTCCCTTTATCCTTACTGGATCCTTTGGTCCATTCATTTTTAGCTGCATTCATATAGTTCAAGCAAGGGTGAGCATAACTAGCTCAGAAAGTGTAACAATTATAATCGAGCAACATGCATGAATCATATAAATATATATCTTCTATAATTTAATCAATAGTTATGAAGTACTATAGATAATTCAAAATAGCACTTCTCTTTTCTTTAAAATATTTAATGATGAACATCATCAGTTAAACCTTGAGTTTGTTTAAAGACCTTGAGCTTTTCATTCTTTCTTTATTTGAAAAGGACAACCCGATACAAAGTCCGTAAGTCCGACATTTCTTACGAGCACGTCAAGGTGATCAGCCTATAGTACTCTATGTTGTACAACACTACTACATTAAACGTTTCTACGTTTAAGTTTTGGCAAACTCACGTGTCAGTCACTTTACGACAAAATATTTGTTTGTTCATACTCAGTCTTTCTTTAAAATTCATGCCAAAACAGTTGGCATAAGATAACAATATTAATAATATTTTGATAGATTTTAATGAAATCCACAAAATACTCTAAGTTTAATCTAGCCGAAGGAAATGGCTTTAACTTCTTTGTTACGTCAATTCATGTGAATTAATACATGAATCATAAAGCTTGTCCAATATAAACAAAGACATGGGTTTAGAACATATACCTTCAGTGTCGTCTACTGTTAATTCACTTTTCTTTTGAGTCGTTATAGATTCTACATACATAGTCACATAGCATATCATATTAGGTTATAAACAATCAATAAGTTTTGTCATTAACCTATCTTCTCCTTCTTCTCGGTCTAACTATTCGTTTTATGAAACTTACTTTGTGTTTACGTTCTCGTAGTCTTTCGTTAACTTTTACTTGTTAAACTTAAGGTTTTAATCATCCTTTATGATGTTACTTTAAGTTTAATTTAGGTCATAATTCACCTTCAATCAACTTCCCTTTCTTTTGTATTTATTTTCATTCTTCTTTGCCTTTGGTCTAAGACCAGCGTTGAGGCGACGTGTCCTTTGGTATAAGTCGCACTGCAGTGCATCTCTCCAGTGTCTTGTCCCCTATTCCGGCATTGCGGCGCCACTTTTATAGGCTTGTGAGGCGATGTGGCGCCATCCCTGAGCCATTAAATTTTTTTTAAGTTATTCATTACAACTCCTTTCTGGGCTCATTACTTACTCGTTATAAGTCAGAATTGGCTCGTTCAAAAGCCGTTATCTCACATATCTTTCATACTTTAATTTTATTTGGACCGAATAAGTTTACGAATCCGTTTACACTAAATTCACTATTTAAATTTCTATTACACGTTCATTAAACGTTCATAACTTGTTTCTTCGTTTTATGTCAGAATTCGACCATTCTTGAGTCCACAACTCTTAAATGTAAAGTTCTATGATACGCCATCAAAAACTAAAGTTTCCGAGTTAAACGGCGACTATCATTCCTAGAATTTTATGATTTCGACGATTATCGTCTAATCTCGTAAATTTTGCCATAACTTCGTTACTTGAGTTTTTTACTCCGTTCAAAGTGGATTCATTCCATTATTCATACATCTATCATCCTAACCAAGCATATAGCATCTAATCCTATACACGATGGTTTTAAACTTATCCACCAATAACATGTGATAAATTTTCATGTGTTCTTCATTATTTCTTACTTAGTTGATTATGATTCCACTTGTATTGTGAGACCCAAAATTTTATGAATAAAGATTTAAATTTCTCGAAATATTTTTTTTAATATTATGGTGTGGATTTGATATAATGTTATAGTTGTGGGTAATATTTATAAATTTTTCAAAGTATGTAAGTTGTTATATAATATTCGATTGGTCGGGGAATATTTTTTTTGTCGGGAAATATTCGTACGACGGCACAATCATTGGTGGACCCCACAGCGGAAGTATTGTCGTAGTTAGAAAATGACAGAATTATCATTTTATAAAAATAATGGCGAAAGTGTTACCGTTAAAACTTTTGAACTACCCGGTAGTAAAAGTACAGTAATACGCGTGGTTGCATAGTAGCACACGGTATTGATTATTGATGTTTACGTAAGAAGTCACTCGGTTATACTCAATTATTGCTACAGTAATTGCTGCATCATATCTCTCATATTATTGATTCAATTATGGTCACAGTATCATCTGCATAATATGTTATATTAATAAATAAATAATTGAGATGGCAAAGTTATTCATATTATTATTTACAATATTGACAATGTCTAGAAGTTCTGTCAAGGAGAGGTTTGGTCACCTAATTGCGCTACCATGATAAGGAGAAATCCTTATCTAAAAAGCCCTCTTTCCGGAAACGACACGGTTGTTAAATATTGTGAATTTTAATATTAATGATGAATAAGTTCGTGTTGATTAAGGATGAAATTGATAGTTCCATTGTGTTGGAATTATTAGTGTTAGTGAAAATCGATATTTATTTCGATAATAATTGATGTCTGGAGGTTATATTGACCAATCGGGTAATTAACCGGATAAATGAGCAATTAATTGCTATTGATTCACATGATTATAACTATTTGTTCGCATGTGTGTACTATTGATTCACATTTATTTACTACTAGGGGAGTTGGTGCAAAATTGATAATACTTGCATGACTAAGTTAAAAATAGAGGTATAGATGGAGGTACTATACTATAATTTGTATTTTTCACATGTCTAAACTATCGATTCACATGATTTACTATTGATTCACATGATTTACTATTAGGGGAATTGGTGCAAGATTGATAATACTTGTATGACTAAGTTAAAAATGGAGGTATAGATGAAGGCACTATACTATAATTAATTTTTTCACATGTCTATAACTATTGATTCACATGATTTACTATTGATTCATATGATTTACTATTAGGGGAGATGGTGCAAGTTTGATAATACTTGTAGGACTAAATTAAAAATGAAGGAAAATAGGAAGGTATTATACTGTAATATTTGGAGCCCCAAAACGTGCAATTATTGAAACTATATTTTCCTATAAATAGAAGCTCATTCCTTAATTATTTTTCACCAATTCACTAAAGCTATAGAACAATTATTATAGAGAGAAAGAAGAAGAAAAGTCTGCTACCTCACTATTCCAGTATCCAGTTTTCTTTTGAGGTAAGGGGTATTATTCTTTCGTATTTATGAAGAGAGATATTTTCTTTCAATACTCGTAAGGGTTGTTATTCCATTCTTTATTATTATGTTGGAATAACTTTACGTCTATGTGGTACCGCATACATGGTGAAATTCTTCTCATTATTCCATTCTTTATTATTCTCATTGGAATAACCTGCCTGCATAAGGCTTCATCGCATGCCCGTGAATTTCATTGTTATTCCATTCTTTATTATTACATTTGGAATATCCCGTCCATGCGTATTCATGCATGACCGGTTTCATTCTTTATTATTCTCATTTGGAATATCCCATGCATGTGGATTACGCATGACACAGTTCCATTCTTTATTATTCTCATTTGGAATAACTCGTCTATGTGGAATACCGCATGCATGGTGAATTCTTCTGTTATTCCATTCTTTATTATTCTGTTGGAATAACCAGTCTATGTGGATTACCGCATGCATGGTGAATGATCCCTCGTATTCTTTCTTTATTAAATTGTGGAAATGATCTGTCTACGTGGATTACCACATGGCGGGTGAAAATCCATTTGCAGTTTCATATATTCTATTATACTCATCTGGAATATCATTTCTTTTGTACTCGTTATGAAATATCGTTTTCTTTTGTATTTTTCTGTTACGAGTTACTATACATAGGTTACTATTCACCCGGTTACTATTCAGTTTAGTATTATTCACTCGGGTATTCGGGGCATTTTTCGTGCTGGAGTACTATTCACGAATTACTATTCATGGGTTACTATTCACCTAATTACTATTCACTCTAGTATCATTCACTCGGGTATTTGGGGTACTTTTCATGTCGGGGTACTATTCCCGAAGTATTATTCACGGGGTACTATTTACCCAAAAAATATTTTTTTTTTCTGTCCAAATTATTTTTGGTACATGAATATTATTCTTGAATTTTACTCTACAAAGCAGTATCATGTTGACAATTTGGACGTTATTGATTTCTGGATAAATTAGATTATAAATCTTTAAAATTTATCTTTGAACTTGTTTTATTAACTTATTATGTCATTGTCATCATCCTCATGCTTATATTTTGATAAAAGTCATCTTTGGCTTACGTGCATAGATGGACTTGGTATGATTATGACCAGGGATTATTCAGTATAATCATGACCGTAATGTGACGAATGATGTGGTGAAAGTCCACATTGGCCCGTAGTGCATTGATGGACAGTTATGGGTATGATTATGACAAGGGATTATTCGGTATAGTCATGACCATTGATGATTACATGAATATCCTTAGCCAGTAGTGTAGGGATGATTCGATGATGTGGCTTATTAATTAAGCTGAGTCTCAGTGATAAAGTTGATGAAAAACTTTTCAAATCATAGAAGATAGTAGATTTTATGCTCTACTTAACTCTTCTAATGGATTGCTTATTTCTGCTGCAGTTGTTGATCTAAAACTTATTGTCTATTGTATTCTATCAGTTGTTATTCTGTTGAAGGCTAAGGATAATTTATTCTGCATTATCTTAGTCATAATATTTATTACTGGGCTAGTTGAGCTCACCCTTTCTTTCATTGTTCTCTTCAGGAAATGAGAATATAGCTGGGATGAATCGGGAAACGAACTGATGGTCCAAGATAAATGGCTTTAGTAGTCCTCACTATTCTACGGAATAATGTGATAATAATTGTAATAAGGACACCATTGAGTGTGGATATTGTCTAGATGACAATATTCTTGTTTAAACTCTCAACTATGTTTTGTCGTATTTTGCACGACAGTTGTATAATTAAGTTGTATTGAATTTATGTACCATGTATCCGGCGACTCAAGATGGGTGATGTATACCTATTTTGGGGCGTCCAGATTGGTATCAAAGCTTAGGATATGATCCCGGGTGAGATGTGAGATAAGAACTAGGAGGGAGAGACGGAAATTCCTTCGCTAGTATGACCTACCTAAGTTTATTTGGTATTTAATTGGTCGGTTGAGTATAGGGATAATATGTGATATGTCAATTAACCCTTGTTTTGTGGCAAGTGTTTGAAAATGGCATCTAAAAATGTTGAGATCCGCAATGAAGCACATGAGGCCGTTGAGTCACCAACGATCAATACCTGTGATAATGTGCAAAGATGAAGACAATAATCCTCGGGTAAATAACAACACCGATCGGATGATGAACGATGTGATGTTCAGAGGCTTTATGCAATTCATGAAACATCAGGCGAGAGAGACTCCTGTTTAAAATGCAGGTAGAAACAATGGCAACCCACGGTTGGTCACTGCTAAGCAGTTCAAGGAGCTGGGACAACCGGAGTTTTTGGGAAAACCATAATCACTTAAGGCGGAGACGTGATTAAAGCAGATCACCAAGATATTTGATGTCTTGGGATGCTCCGAGGAGCAAAAGGTCCCCTTTGCCACCTTTATGTTGCGTGAAGAGGCAGATTACTGGTGGAAATCTGTAAAATGTACCCATCCTGATGCACTCAAGATGTCTTGGGAGAAGTTCCAAGAGCTGTTCAATGACAAGTACTTTCCCGAAAGTATTCGTCACATGAAGGAGGTGGAGTTTATCAAGTTGGAGCAAAATAATATGACCGTGTCGCAATACGAGGCTAAATTTGTGGAGTTATCCCAGTTTGCATCCCATTTGGTCAATAATGAGGAGTGAATGACGCGAATGTTTCAAAGAGGTTTGAAACCCGATATACGTCAATACCTCATTTCTCACAAATTGTGTTTGTATTCAGATGTTGTGAATAGGGCTCAGTTATTAGAGTGCGATAATGAGTCGGCCAACCAAAAGGTAATGACCAAAGAACACGATAATAATAATCATACCGGTGGAAACGGCCATCAGAACAATGATAACCATCGTGGGCGAAATTATCATGCCAAGAATGGTAACCACTTCGGTGGTAATCATGTTCAAGATAATAGGAGTGGAAATTTTAAAAAGAGAAGGTTCAACAACGATGGAAAGACAGCAGCACCAACACCCGTTTTCAAGGAAGAAGAACGACCACCAATTGTATGCTTCAAATGCGGAGGGGACGAACATATCAGTCCAAACTGCGTGATGCAGTCCAAAGCATGTTACAATTATGGAAAAGAAGGTCACCTAGCCCAATTTTGTCGTGCACCAAAGTCAAGTCCAGCTGGGACAGTGGTACCAAAGGCGAATACGGACAAAACAAAGTCGGTGGTTTCAGAAAGAGCATTTTTCGTGACTTCTCAAAAAGCGAGTAACCCGAACGAAGTTAGCACAGGTTAGTTAATTATAAATTCTTATGAAGTCTACACCGTATTAGATACCGGTTCTACCCATTCTTTTATCTCTCTTTCTTGCGCTCAACGTTTAAATTTGACTTCGAAGAAATTAGACTTTGACTTATCGGTTGAAACTTCGTTAGTTGAAACCTTCATTTCATGTGATATCTAAGTCTTGGATGAGAGTCATAGTTTTTAAATGATATTTCTATCGTTAATACATTTCCTGACGTATTCTTGAAGACTTCTTGGCCTACCCCCAGAGCGTGAAATCGAATTTTGTATTGACCCCAATACAAAATCCATTTCTAAAACCCTCAAATATTTCTTCAACTAAAATGAACGTATCATGCGCCAAAGACGTTGGCTCGAGCTGTTGAAGATTACGACTATACCATTCAATATCATCGTGGAAGAGCGAACGTGGTAGCTGTCGCGTTGAGTAGAAGATCGTATGAGTTTATGAGTGTGACATTGTTAACACAAAAACCCATTACGTATAACTTACAAATGATGAATATAGAGTTAAAGACTCTAGGGACCCACGTGAAGATAACAAATATACGAGTAGAATCGACTTTAATCAATAAAGTTAAAGCCGCTCAAGCTACACACCCGAATCTGATGAATGTGAAGAAGAAGGTTCAAGAGGGAGTTATTCTAGAAGCAAGAATCGATGAAGAGAGGAAATCTCAACCCTCAATTTTATTGGCCAATTTGAAATCCTTGATCGAAAGTAGGAATCGTGGCTATAGACTCGCTTTCTTTGCCAAGTATGTGTCAGCGTGTTCATAACGTTTTTCACGTATCGATGTTACGTAAATATGTGGATGACCCGAACTACGTTATCAAATTAAAACTAGACGAGATAGCAGAAGATTTAACGTATGAGGAGATACGTGTTAAAATCTTGGATAAGAAAGATAATATTCTACGCTCAAAGGTTACACTTCAAGAGTTGGAATTTGAAAAGAAATCAAGGTATCCTCACCTCTTCGGCATACCAGGTACGTACGCAAATTTCGAGGGCAAAATTTCATAAAGAGGGGAGATTGTGAGACCCAAAATTTTATGAATAAAGATTTAAATTTCTTGAAATATTTTTTTTAATATTATGGTGTGGATTTGATATAATGTTATAGTTGTGGGTAATATTTATAAATTTTGCAAAGTATGTAAGTTGTTATATAATATTTGATTGGTCGGGGAATATTTTTTTTGTCGGGAAATATTCGATGACTGAAGCACAATCATTAGTGGACCCTGACAATGGAAGTATTGTCGTAGTTAAAAACGGACGTAATTATCATTTTATAAAAATAATGGCGAAAGTGTTACCGCTAAAACTTTTGAACTACCCGATAGTAAAAGTACAAGATGTCTACGCATTGGTTGTATAGTAGCACACCAGTATTGATTATTGATGCTTTACGTAAGAAGTCACTCGGTTATACTCAATTATTGCTACAAAGAATTGTTTGCATCATATATCTCATATTATTGATTCAATTATGGTCACAGTATCATCTGCATAATATGTTATATTAATAAATAAATAATTGAGATGGCAAAGTTATTCATATTATTATTTACAATATTGACAATGTCTAGAAGTTCTGTCAAGGAGAGGTTTGGTCACCTACTTGCGCGTCAATAAGGAGAAATCCTTATCGGAAAGCCCCCTCTTTTCGGGGAACGACCTGGTTGTTAAATATTATGAATTTTAATATTAATGATGAATAAGTTCATGTTGATTAAGGATGAAATTGATAGTTCCATTGTGTTGGAATTATTAGTGTTAGTGAAAATCGATATTTATTTCGATAATAATTGATGTTTGGAGGTTATATTGACCAATCGGGTAATTAACCGGATAAATGAGCAATTAATTGCTATTAATTCACATGATTTTAACTATTTGTTCACATGTGTGTACTATTGATTCACATTCATTTACTATTAGTGGAGTTGGTGCAAGATTGATAATACTTGCATGACTAAGTTAAAAATGGAGGTATAGATTGAGGTACTATACTGTAATTCGTATTTTCACATGTCTAGAACTATTAATTCACATGATTTACTATTGATTCACATGATTTACTATTAGGGGAATTAGTGCAAGATTGATAATACTTGCATGACTAAGTTAAAAATGGAGGTATAGTTGAAGGTACTATACTATAATTAATTTTTTCACATGTCTAGAACCATTGATTCACATGATTTACTATTGATTCACATGATTTACTATTAGGGGAGGTGGTACAAGTTTGATAATACTTGCAGGACTAAATTAAAAATGAAGGAAAATAGGAAGGTATTATACTGTAATATTTCAAGCCCCAAAACGTGCGATTATCGAAACTATATTTTCCTATAAATAGAAGCTCATTCCTTAATTATTTTTCACCAATTCACTAAAGATATAGAACAATTATTATAAAGAGAAAGAAGAAGAGAAGTCTGCTACCTCACTATTCCAGTATCCAGTTTTCTTTTGAGGTAAGGGATATTATTCTTTCGTATTCATAAAGAGAGTTATTTTCTTTCAATACTCGTAAGGGTTGTTATTCCATTCTTTATTATTATGTTGGAATAACCTGTCTATGCGAAGTACCGCATACATGGTGAAATTCTTCTATTATTCCATTCTTTATTATTCTGTTAGAATAACCTGTCTGTGCGGTCTATCGCATGCTTGGTGAATTCTATTGTTATTCCATTCTTTAGTATTCTGTTGAAATATCCTGTCATGCAAGCGCACTGGTTCCGCTTCTTTATTATTATTCGTTGGAATATCCTCGCTCTGCGCGATTACGCATGACCTGGTTCCTTTCTTTATTATTGTTGGAATAACCTGTCTATGTGGAATACCGCATGCATAGTGAATTCTTCTGTTATTCCATTCTTTATTATTCATTGGAATAACTCGCCTATTTGGATTATCGCATGATGTATGGTGAATGATCCTTCAGATATTCATTGTTTATTAAATTGCGGAAATGATCTGCTCTCACGGATTACCGCATGACGTGTGAAAATCTATTTGCGGCTTCGATATTCTATTATACTCGTCTGGAATATCATTTCTTTTGTACTCATCATGAAATATCATTTTCTTAGGTATTTTTCTCGCTTTTGAGTTACTATTCATGGGTTACTATTCACCCTTAAGCATTATTCACTTTAGTATTATTCACTCGGTATTCCTGCACTTTTCATGTTCTGAGTACTATTCATGAATTACTATTCATGGAGTTACTATTCACCCGATTACTATTCACTCTAGTATCATTCACTTTCGTATTTTGGGGTACTTTTTTCATGCTCCGGGTACTATTCACTTTAATACTATTCCCAAGTACTATTCATTCACGGGTACTATTTACCCAAAAATATATTTCTTTTCTCTCGTCCAAATTATTTTTGGTACATGAATATTATTCTTGAATTTTACTCTACAAAGCAAGATATCATGTTGATAATTTGACGTTATTGATTTCCGGATAAATTAGATTATAAATCTTTAAAATTTATCCTTGAACTTGTTTTATTGAATTATTATGTCATTGTCATCATCTTCATGCTTATATATTGTGATGAAAGTCATCTTTGGCTCACGTGCATAGATGGACTTGGTATGATTATGACCAGGGATTATTCGGTATAATCATGACCGTAATGTGACGAATGATGTGGTGAAAGTCCTCATTTTCCCGTAGTGCATTGATGGACAGTTATGGGTATGATTATGACCAAAGGTGATTATTCTAAGATAGTCATGCTTACCATCGATGATTACATAAATATCCTCGCCCGTGAGTGCGGGGGATGATTCGATGATGTGGTTTATTTATTAAGCTCGGTCCTCGCCGATAAAGTTGATGAAAAACTTTTTAAATCATAGAAGATAGTAGATTTTATGCTCTACTCGACTCTTCTAATGGATTTCTTATTTCCGCTGCAGTGGTTGATCTAAAACTTGTTGCCTATTGTATTCTATCGGTTTGTCATATCATTTAAAGGCTAAGGATAATTTATTCGCATTATCTTAGTCATAATATTTCTTCTTCGGCTAGTTGAGCTCACCCTTTCTTTCATCGTTCTCTTGTGAAATGAGAATATAAATTTGGACGAGTCGGAAATTGATTGATGGTCCAGATAAATGGCTTTAGTAGTCCTAACTATTCTACTAATAATGTGATAATAATTGTAATGAGGACACCATTGAGTGTGGATATTGTCTAGATGACAATATTCTTGTTTAAACTCTCGGCTATGTTTTTTCGTCGATTTTGCACGACATAGATAATTAAGTTGTATTTGAATTTATGTACCATGTATCTGGCGACTCAAGATGGGTGATGTATACCTGTTTTGGGGGCGTCACATGTATCATGGTTATTAATGTTTAATCCATTAATATCCATCCTTATTACTCCTTATGAAGCATGCTCCACCAATAATTACTTCTCTATCAAAATTCAAATTGAAGAGATGAAGATTAAAGGTTTAAGCTTCATTACCTTTTGATATTCTTGAGTTATCTAGCTTTTTTCTTCTTTGATTCCTTGTTATAGCTTTCTCTTCTCTCTCTCAATATAAGGCTTTAGATATTAGTGAAATAGAACAACCAACAAATGAAAACCTAAGCTTTTTATTTATATACTTTGCAAAGTGGGGGTACAATGGTCAAAAGGTCACCCAACCTCCTATTCCACCTCCTTACTATTCAAAACTTGCAAGGAAAGTCTCTCATCTTGCTTTCCCATCAAGTGGCCGACCATGACTCACCATGGGGGCCCACATGGGTTGCCTCATGGGTTTTGCCCAGTTCGATCCAAGAGTTTGGTTCTTGGTTTGGACTTAGGTTTAATTCAATTTGGGCCTAACATTGGGCTTAAATTACATTATCTTTGGGCCTTGATTAATTTTGTCGTTGGGCCTAAGTGATCTTATATTTGAATTGCCAAATATCTCCTTCAAGTTCTACTAGTCCATTAATAATGGTTTATGCTTTCAATATATAATCCTCGTATTCTTTTTGTATACTAGTTCGTATAACATTCACTTTATACATTGTATTATCTTTCGTATATACTTGTACAATACCTTGTATTATACTCGTATTGTGACGAATGAATTATTTGAGTTGCGATTTTGGGGATAGAATCATTGTAAGGAGGGAAGGATATAACAATCTAGGATTTGATTTCTAATTTAAAATATTTATTAAATTTAATAAATATTTTGTGGTTGTTGTTAGTAGATATTTGTTTATACTATAATTTAATTTAATAATTAGAGAGTTGCTATAATTGTTTGTGAATTTATTAAATAAAATTATAATTTTGTGGTAATTGGTTAAGTGGAGAATTTATTAAATATGTTGTAATTAGTTTATTTAACTAAGATTGGATATGGAATCAAAATAAATAATATGGGACTATAAGCTCTAGTGTAAATTGTTTATTAAAATAAATTAAAGTAGTTTTAAATGGATTTACCCAAACAAGGCTTAAAGATATTAAGTCTTTATTTTAAAAGTGTTTTGCCAAACAAAGCCTTATGACTTTTGAATTTTGAATTTTGAATTTGAATTATAATAAATAATAAAAATAAAATATAAATATAAATAAAATATATTAAATTTTATAACTGATATATCATTATTATAAAAATTAAAACGTCAGTTTTTAGACGTTTGGGTTTGTGCGTTGGTTTTATGTTACGTGAAAAGAATTGGCTTAAGCCTAAGAAGAAGAGAAAAGAAGAAAGTTTACAGAGAAGTTTGAGAGAGTTTAAGAAAACTTGAGAGAGAATTTCTGTGATTCCAAAGAAATTCATTATGTTTTATCGAGGATTATCTCCAAGAAATTTAAGGTATAACCTCTCAATCTTGAGTTTTACATTTATAAAAAAAAAGTTCATGTTCTTCACTTTCAAAATTTTCTGTAAATTGCATGTTTGATGAATTGTATTTATACAAACTGAATTAGTGAGTTTGTGTATAATTGTGATGTTGGAATTAACATCTAGACAAAGAATTAGTGTACTAATTACATTAAAAAAGAAGAAACTAATTATAGTGACTATATGTATATATGGCTTGTGAAAGTACCAAATTTGGTAGTTAGTTTGTGAACTAATCTGTAAATTGAGCCTTGAATATGTTAATTCAGTAAGAAACGAAGAGAACAGAATTTGAACGAGTTAATTTGGTGTAGAATTGTGACCTCATTGTTAAATTTTGTGAAAGATGTCAAAAAATGGAATTTTTGTACAAAATATAAAATTGAGGATTTAAATTGATTGATCATGTTGTTTAATTATTCTAAGATAGCATATATGTGAGGAACCATGTTTATATGAGTTCAATATCAATTGGGTATGTTTAATTTACTATTTTGTGGATGAAATTCCTGTTAGTTATGCAGACCTTAAAGACCCATGATAACCTAGTTTAACGAGATGTTAATGTGATAAACATGTAATGAAGAGATTAAAATAGAATTGTATCATGTAATTAGTAATTCCAAAGTTGTAAAAAGATTAGTTAGTTATGAAAGCGATACGTTGTGATTTATTGTACACATGAATAGTGAATAAGTGTTTTGAAGTTAATACTTGTGATTTCTGAAATGCATATGGTGTAGAGTAAAACTTGTACTAAAGTAACAAGTTTAACTAAAAGTGAGTTCTATGTTGGAAAGTGGATGTTAGTATATCTAATAGATATTGTGATTCTAATAATATGTGTAGGTGAACGTGAGTTGTAATTTATAGCTTACACACGAGGCAAGTTCCTTACCCTAAACTTTAATTGAGCAAGTTCTTTTATCCTTAAACTTTATTTGAGCAAGCTCTAACCCTAATTTTATTCGAGCAAGCTTTGACTCTAATAGTTGTTTGATTTATCCTAACTTGTTTATAGTTAAACAAGTTTTCCTAGTTCTATTCTTTTTATAATGAATGCAAGTTCTTGAACTCAAATCTCTAAATGAGTTATCTTGTCTCATTTACTTTACACAGTTCTAACTATTATTGTTGCTTTGAGCAAGTTTCGTTCTAAGCTTGTTATTCACTAATGCATGTTTAATAAATTAATTCTTTTATTTGACAAGAGCATAGCCTTAGCTTAATATTATTCGAGCAAGGTTTATTATTTTTATTCAATGCTTATGCTTTTTAGTTATTTCTAAGCATGAGTTTAATGTATAGTTGGTTCATCTATGATTCTTAATCATTTTACATTAAATTGTTATTGATCACTCTTAGTGCTGTTAAATTTTGTTGATTCAACTAATCCTTTAGTTGATGATCGTGAAACTCTAAATTACCCTTAAAGCTTATCCAAACCAAACTTCCTTTGGTGTAGACTTGTACTCTAAAACTGAGAAGAACAACCCTATTATAGGGGAGTTATTTTACGCGATGCGTTTAGATGTTTGTGCACAATTGTTGGGTAAAATCTAATTACGCACAACACGTAAGTATATATGGTCAACAAGTAATAAAGTGATAAGTTGAGTATCGTTCCCACAGAGAATTAGTTAACAAGAATTACCAAGTACTAACATATAACCAATTTAATCTTATTTAAACGAATGATTTAATAATTTAATTTAAAATAGTTAAATAAACTATTACTAACTATCCCTAGAATGAAACAAAATATTGAAGACTTGAGATTATAATTTCACTTATTGTTTCATTTAAGTCAACACACTTCCTATTAAGCCAAGTTATCTATACTGGATTGTTAATCAAGAACACGAAAGTAAAATATGGTCATCTCTCAATGCACCATATTCATATCAAATCAAATCCACAGATGATAGAATCAAATTGAACACCATAATTAACTAACCCACTATATCTCTATGTGAATTACCATTAAGAAGGGTTTAAGCACAAGTTCTTATTAGACTACATATGGCGTAAAGGCATATCTCTATCCTAAACACGAATCATGAATTCCATCTATGCAGAAATCACAAACATATGCTATCATGATCAAATCTAAATCTATACTTCATCTCTCGAGTTCATATAGATTATCACGGTAATTGTTAGCTAGACAATTAAGCAATTAAGTCCAAATCATAATAGACAATCCAACTATAGCTAATAAGACTAACAAAGAAGCATATCAAAGTAAACTACACGATAAGATCCATAGTAACCTCAAATAAAGAATTAGTTCATGATTATTGAATTAAAACTAAGAATCCACAATTGAATACACATTAAAAGACAAGGATAGAAGAAGTTGAGAAGATAGAATCTATTGTCTGTAGATTTGAAGCTCCCACCTCGCTCCTACTTTGAATCTTCAATGGTCTCCAAGTTGCTTCAATCTCCAAATCTAGTAAGAACTAGGATTTTGATCTAAATTACTCTAATCTAATCTAATAGAATCCTCTCTACAATCTCCCCTCTAATTCTTGTTATTCTCCTCCTTTTATAAGCCTTTTTACATGTCTTTAAGTCCTCTTGGAAGTCCTTGAGTCAATTGGATCGAAACAATCCTTCTTGGACTCAAATTTGGACAAAAATCGAGTTTTCTGGCATACCCACTTCGTGGGTTTTATACTGAAAAGGCTCCCTTGAAGGGTCCTTGCTATCTAGCAGCTGCTATGCCCGCCCCGACGGGCATTTTGTTAAGGGAAAGCCCGCCCCGGCGGGAGTACATTTTCTGTCACAGCATCCTCTGGTAAAACGACCATAACGTTTGATCCGGGAAGAGTTACGGGGCCTGCCACCTATCAAATCGAAGATATGGACGAGCTCTATAACTTTCATTCTTTGAGATTTGACAGATAATGAACGGATGAAGGTCTAAATTGGGCTGGAAGTGACTGATATGCAAATGGCTAACCAAAACAGCGAAGTTCGACGTCCGTTGGTACAAAGATCATAACTATTGCATCCGAACTCCGATTAGAATGATTCAAGATGTTCCGAAAAGCTACGAAGACACTCTACAATGTAAGCTAAGTTCCAAGCCAACTAGAGTCATGTTGCTATGCAAGCTCAAAAATCCAAGTTCTAGCAGTTTTAGTATCACATTAGGAGTGCCATAATTCGGGACCCCCCGCCCCGACGGGGGTGTAAGCTTATAAAACGCCATCTACTACAAAACAGTAAATAGACAACGTGAAAAAAACGTTGTGGTTTCAGTCAAAAAAATATCGTGGTTAAGGGTGTTATCTATTTGACACCCTTACACAACGTTTTTAAAACGTTATAGTTAAGCACATTACACAACGTTTTTAAGAAAAAAACGTTGTAGATTTATTATCCATAAATTAGCAGATGCTTAAAAACGTTGTAGAAGGTATGATTCCACAACGTTTTCTGGATAAAATCGTTGTAGAAGGTATGATTACACAACGTTTTTAAAATGTTGTAGATTAAAAAAAAGAAAAAAAAGGTTGGTTCACCTACATTACCAATGCACCTGCAATATGCTAATGCCATGATATATAGCTAAAAGGTGTAAATTATCATTTAAATTTAAGGCCAAAATGTATCAACCATTCAAAATACATTCCAATAATACCATTCGTGTAATTCAAATTACTACATCCACAAAATATATACCAAACTATCATATATGCTCTACATGTAGCAGATCATCCATTTGATTTAGATTGTGAAACCACATGTGCTGTTGCAGCTCCTTTATCAGCCTTTCGAAACGACATAGCCACGGATTCAATCCTTTCATTGATAAACCTAACACAACAGAAGAAGAAAATTATAAAGAACAACATCTAACTAAACCATGGATGTAAGACCAAGAAAATGATTACCTTGGGTTAGCTAAGTTTAACACCGGCCGCATTACTGTAGTCTATACAAGAATGAAGCTCCCTCATAATATAACGGAATAAAGAGCACTGCAGTTCCTCTGCCTTGAATGTGAAAGAAATGAGGCCATCCATAAGATGCTGCAGAACCTGTAGTATTACACACAAAAAAAAGAAGGAAAAAAGTATAAGAACCACAGCAAGACCAGAAAACTAGCTTCGCCAGGGAAGATCGAAGGATCGGCTGCCTAAATATTCTTTTGAGATCAACAAATGGAATCCAGAACCTTGTGCTCTGCATCGACAGAAAATAAAGCAGGGTGAAATTTGTTCTGGGCAGCTAGGACATATTTTAGTTCCACATCTCGCTGTCCTATAGTCAACGATCGCAACTGTCACTTCTGAATCTTTAAATGACAAGCACGGAAAAGTTCCAAGTGGGAGCAAAAAAGATTGATAATATCCCTGCAGCATCCAAGCAAACGATTTCCCAGTAGGTATACTATATAAAAATATCTCAATGTTAGGAAAAGGACCAGTGAATCTCTGGATTTAGAACCTTGTCAGTAGATCTATAAGGTTTATGTTTCTCATGCGACAAGAAATTTCACCCAGCACACCATTTATGATCTGCACTAGCTCTTCGGGACCTTGTCTGTCTGGTGTTATGCGACAGTACCAGAGATCTGTCACCCACTCGGAAACTAGATGTCTAGTAAACTGATCAATTGCATCCTCAACCACAGGGGAATTCACTTTCCTTCTCCAATCAGATTTTTTTATGAAAATTTTAGGACCATCTTGATGTTTTGTTTGAGAATAAATATTTGCAGACGATGGTTGATAAGTGTATTTTATATACGCAATTTCATGTCTAAATCATGCATATTCTTTGCTATGTTTTTGTAAACAAGTGCATTTTTACTTGGTTTTTGTTGTTTTATGTGTAGGTTGGTGGTTGCGGCGATTCATGGATTGTTCGTGATATTTGGTGCTATTGCAGTTAAGTTGGAGCCATAGAAATAACTCAGTGTTGCAGCAAGCAAGTCAGATAACAGGAGGAATGCCCGCCGGGACAGGCATGTATGAATAAACACCCCCCCCAGGGTGGGGTCTACCCATCAACTAGCGAGAGCGAGAGCCACGCCGCGGGCGTTTTCACTTACACACCCTTCAAAATGGGGGGTCAGCTCTCGACCAAGATGAACTTACGTCACGGGCAAGCGTTTTACATATCAAGAAGTGGGGTTGTGAAAACTGGGACTGTCCTGTTGCATTTAAACTTCCTATTGGACTCGAATTTCAGTTGTTTTAATGAGTTTATAACTCTATTTGTTAGGGGATGTAGCTGGAGTATTAGACTATATATTACTCTTTAGAAACACAATAAGAAAAAATTAAGAAGCTTACGAAGATCAAAGTCATCTTATTGGAGAGCAAAAGTGGAGGAGTATTTCAAAGTATTTTTCAAGACGGTTACATTTGTAGTCTACGTAAAGGGTGTTTTCTAATATTCTTTGTTTTAGATTATTATTTGTGATTGAAAGAATGATTTCTATGATGTATTCAGTGCTTATTTCATTTATTATGAACTAATTCACTTTTTAGGTTTGTGATGGATCCTTAAGTGAATCGATGGTTTTGTAATCTTTGATTCCCAATTTAATAAATTATCTTCAGTTTATCTATATTGATTTATGCTTGAATCTATGAATTGTCTGGCCAATAATTCTTCGTGGGGTTGGATGGAATCGAGAGAGGATATTCAATTCTAGACCTAGTTGATATATCATGTGTTCAGGATTTTGTTAGTAGCTTAAACATGATTCGTGTGAAGATAGAGATATACTTAACACCGCATGTAATCGGATAAGAGAACTTGTTCTTCAACCTTCTTCAATTGTAATTCACATAGAGATATAATGCGTTAGTTGATTAAGGTGTTTAACGGATTTCTATCTTAATTGTGGATTGACGTTAATATGGTATTAATGCATCGAGAGGTGGTTAGTACTACGTTTGTGTTCTTGATTAATAAACTGAGATAGTGCATTGAATTGGGATAAAAGTGTTAAAACCAAAGTGAAGCTTAAGGTGAAATCATAAATCTAATTCTCCATTAATTGCTTGAAAATTCAGATTTTGATATTTGTGGTTGTTTTATTTTAGTTTAATTATTCTTAATTTTAGTTTAGTAATTTCAATCATTGAATTTGATTTGTTTAATAAAATTAGGGTTAATAGAAGATTGGTAATTGTAAGTTAAGGTATTTTGCTAATTACTCTCTGTGGGAACGATACTCTACTCATCACTCTATTACTTGTTGACCACGTATACTTGCGTGTTGTGCGTATATAGATTTTACCCAACAATAGTTTGCTATTATATGCTGCAGCTCTCCTCTGCATGTCAATATCCAGTGAAAAATAGCAAGCAATGATTATTAGGAAGGCATAATGCTTTTGTCAAATAAAGAATGAATCAAAGTCGTTTAATGCTCAAAAGATGGCTTTTAAGCGCCAAGCAACATATTTGCTATAAAATAGTGCAACATGCGTGATGGTTGTTGTAAATCTTAAGAACCCTAATCTAATTGATAGGGCAAACATAGATTATAGAGAAGATTTTAGTGTTGTATAGAATATCTACTCCAGAAACTGACACTAGCTTATTTCAAATATTCCACTGAGGTACTGCCATGTGCAGCATTATTTCTCCAGAAACAAACTAACTACAATTGCAGTCACAAAGATATTACAGAGCCCAAGAAATTTCAGGATCTATAGGCAAATTTTTTTTGGGGCTGGCCATGTTCCACACGCTAGCAGTGGTGTTTTCACGGCTAAGAGCAACACCCACCTATTAAAATGTAATTCTGCTAATAAATGCACTCCGGACAAAGCAAGCAGTAATGTGAATTGTTTGTTATATTAACAGAAAAGGTTGGATATTCATGTTGATTATTGTAGTGCCTCGCAAGGGAAAAAAAGAGAGCAAAGTCATCAAATTTAACAAATTTTGCGAATAACATGGCTAAGAGTTTTGACAAATGCGTACACTACACCAACATGCATATAAAAGCTACATAACCAAAAAACCAAAACTATAATTCTCAAATAGAGTCTTTAAACCTTCTTGAAGAATGATAGAATATTACCCTGTTTAGGGTCTTTGTTCCCCCCTTTCTTTTTTCCTGCTTTACCCGGTGGGTTTGATGGAGCAACAGCTCCAACTGTAGGCGACTTTTAAGCTGCAGATGGCCTGAATTCAAAAGACAACTTTGAGATAACGCCCTTACAATACCCAAATAAATGTCTTTCATTGCTGGTAGAAGACAAATATAGAAAATTATTACTCACGCACTTGTGTGAACAATGATACAATGTGTCAACAAATGGAATTTTGAGATCACTCAAATCTCAACTCCACCAACCCATTACCAAATTTTCAGATCTTTGCTTCTAAAATCATTGAATTAATCAATTACAGTTTGTAGCACATCGAATTATTGCTATTTGACACGCCTTACCTCCCCAACAAAGATATTCCATCGAGATAGTACAAGTGCAGCCTAATTTGTAGCAAGGTCTAATCCCAAAAAGATTTAGGTTAAAGATTGGTATTACTGTAAATCTGTGAAACCATGATACTACGCTACCCCCACCCCGAAACAAAGGTTATGTCCTAAAAATAGATGTCAGTAGCACTTGCCAAGAATGAGGGAAAATTCCAAAGTACACATGGAGTACAGAAACAAGCAACGGGCTCTAGAAGGCAAGAAAAGAGCTCCAGAAAATCTCTGCGAAAGAATCAATATTTCTCTGCTATTCATTCTAAAAAAAGAAGTACTTACTGCCATAATTATCTATTGAATCAAATGGATGTTCTCTGTGGATAAATTGTCGTTTTAGCTCATCCAAATGCTCCATGTCAGGTATTATGCGACAACATCCAGTACCTCTCTGTATCCCTTACCATTCTGAATTTATCTTCAGCTCCTAACAAGACCTCCAAAGAAGAAGGGAAAATTGGGTAGATACAATACAGTCGGGCCTAAAAAGGCCCATTCTGCACACTCCAAATGCTGCAGTCCTCAGTATGCAACTCAGTATGCAGTAACCATACTCTGTCAGATTAAACAGATTAAAAAAGCTAAAACACAAGGGAACTGTAAGTGAATAAACAGATTAAACATGCTAAAAACAAAATAACTTACCAAAATATGGTTACCCCTCCTGAATGGATCTCTGTCAATTCCTTATTAACAGAGAAATTCTGAACATCTTTTTCTTGATAAGTAAAGAGATTCTAATTCTAAACTAGCATCAAACCAGGTCTAGAAACAAACATTGGACTAGATATAGACGTTTGATTGAAATCTCACATGAAAAGATAGTTCTAGCAACATCAGCTGAACACTTGATAGCTGTATTATGTGATTGCCCCAAATACTTTACTTGGGCTGGGATCAAATGGCCAGATACTTGCGCAATGAAGAGAATAGTTCAGATAATGAAGCACCAGAACCTGCCAAATCACCCAGGTCCAACTGATTAGGCAATTTAATAGGTGAAAAAAGGATGCAGGTTGGGGGAGAGGATGCAAGTATCTGATAAGAATTAAGTTGGCCAAGAAACTGATCCAAAGCAAGTCTACACACCTATACAACAATAAATAAATAAAAGTTAGATTAGTTACCTGTGTAAACTCCAGCAAAAACACTTAAAAGTGCCATGACCTGCAAAAATATTACTTACTATTACATTAAAAAAATATCCAACTCGGACTCGCGAATTCTTTCTATTAAAAGCCTGAATAGTAGTGATTACTCACAATGGCCATAACCCAACCTTTTAAAGGAGTTTGAAGAACATGATCAGAACTGCACAAATAATGTCATTCTGTAAGAAGTAGCCAATACAATACCAACTACGAGTAAATTTTGAGCTTACTTTTGTTGTATTAATCATGAGGCCCTTTCTTTGTCAATATTATATAAAATGATCTTTTTATTACAGCAAAAACTAGAAGTCACTACACAAAACTATAGTAGCTCGAACAAGTTATTCAAGTGCTACGGATCCCAATTGAATAAGTTATTTTGACTTATCAAGCAGATGTGTAATAGAACAGCAATAGATCAAACAGATACAAATATATAAACAGAAAGTCGAACAATAAAAATCATAATAAACATAGGATTCACTTATCAGCGATACTGCAAGTGACAAGTAAATAATCATGATAGACATCCATCACCATTGGTTTTGCAAGCGATGGTTTATGACAAAGCAATGAGCTCTAATCAAGATGATATCTTGGGTAAAATAGCAACTGAACTGAAAATCTTAAATATAAATCATATCAGGACCATATGAGCTAGTAGTTTCACTTAAAATTTCTATCAAGCCTATCCTTAGTTGCTAAGCTAAAACACTGTAAGAACTTTAAGCATTTGAATCGGTACACTTTCCTTAATTAGCCATCCACAAACACACCAATGATGATTTTCTTACTTCTAGCATAGATAAAATTATAATTTTAGTAAAAAATTTTACCAATCACGATTTTAATTCCAGCACAACTTTTTTATTTTAATTAGTTTCAACTTTCAAAACACCAAAGTTGTAAAAGTTTTTGTTGGAACTTTTATATGTAAACAGTGAAAGATAGAACTTACGGCCATGGGTCATCACCAAGGAGAAGTACATCATCGGTCAACAAATACAAGCTGCCAGCCTGATTGTATAGGTTCTCAGCTTCCTAGCTCACTAACATTGCTGCTTCCCTTTCTTGTTTCTGATAAAGCTGGACACGCGTATTAACCAGATTCTGTGTTCATCTTTAACCTTTAGTAACACATTCATCTAATAAATGGTCAAGCAGTCAAAGTCCACAAAAATAAGTTATCCTTGCACATAGGAGTCAGAAAGATTATACTCCAGCTTTTACCACAGAATCATGATTTGTACATGACCTGCATTACAATCATCCAAATTTAATAGAATACTACCAGTCTCACAAAACTGTTAACAGATTACTACCAGTCTCACAAATAAACACACTGACAAATATCTCGGCAAATCTACAACCGTACAGTTGAATCAGAAACATACATGACAATAGAAAGATTCAACAACAGCTACTACCAGTCCTAAACTCAAATCCCTAGAGTGATTTGATTCAATAGCAACAACTACATGAAGGGGAACAACCATAAAAGGAACCAGCTGCAAACTACTGTATATTATACAATCTTCATAAATTTCACATAGGCCATCATAAACTTGAGTCATCTTACAAATGCCTACTCATCACTATCTACCACTTAACTAGTAATGAGAAGCAAAAATTCATCTTGGAAAACCCATAAAAGTTAAAACTAGTACAACTAATACATACCTTAAGCACTATTAGTTACCATTTTGCTGCTACTAATGATCATAATCAAAAGTTGCAATATTGAAGGAGACAAATCCTCATAGGAATGAGAACTTAGCCACTTTTTCTTGTGCCTCCTTCGGTACAGCAAAGCCCTGCATCACAGTATAAAATTTTTGAAGCAATTGGAACTATAAGATACCTTACAGATACATGACTGAAAGATAACACAATATATTTAAGATCACATATATAAGTAAATGGCTGTTATATGCTCAAACATATAAAATACCAGTCAGTGGCAGCAATTTTTAGTGAGCACAAAAATGTACACCTGTTTGGCCCTGAAACACAAGGTTCAACTTCTTCAAGGTCTAGACTTAAGTAAGATGAGTATGCTCTTTCTTGTTGAGGCTGCATTTAAGATAAGCAAAGGTCTCATCAGATTGCACCAACTGGGAATAAAACTTATTACAGATTAGATGGACAAGTAAGTTTCTATCATTGCAACTAAGCTTACCTCGATATAATCCACAAACATTTTATTAGCACGCAAGTAAGCTTCTATCATTGACACCTGAATTTAACCAAAGAATATCCACAAGGTTTACACAAAGATATAGATGAAAGGAAAAAAAGATATATTATCATACCAACACTGGAATGCATATAAATGAGAAAAAGATACTTACAGTATCATCGCTCCTTCCAGTTAATTTGATCTTTATTTCTTCCAAAAGTTGAGAACATTGAATTTCAATCTTCAATTCACAGACAAAAAAGTCAAAACCCAAATTAATATTAACAAAAAATAACACTACCATAAGCTAACAGGGTTGGTCAAAAAACCTCAATCGCTGACGATAAGCAGTAAAAAGAAACAGACCACGCGAAGATAAAAACTAAAAACAAAAACAAAATCGAATGCTGAGAGTTAAGATACAGAAGATTCAGATATATGGGTCAGGCGGGTTTTGTGGTGTGAACCCTAGATTTATCAGAGACGCTCATAAAAGCCCTAGATGTATCCAAATTTCTCAAACCAAAACCTCGAATTCCATGCTTGAAACCCGTGAAACAAACCGAATTAAAGCTCCTCAACGATTCTGAAGATTCAAAAATGGCGAGATTTTGAGGAGAAATGGAAGGGAAAAGGAGAAACTGAAGCTCTGCACGGAGACCAAATTGACGAGCACAGAGATGAAAGAATGAAACTGACGAGCCTTGGAGAGAAAAAGACTATGTTTTAATTTTAAGTGTTTAGTTAGAGCTCCGTGTTTTTGTTGATAGACAACGTTTTAAAAAAAACGTTATCTAATTAAAACAAAAAAAATATACTTTAAAATAGATAACGTTTTTGTATATATATCTACAATATTTTTTTTAAAAAACGTTGTAAGAAAAATACCACAACGTTTTTATAAAAAAACGTTATGATTTAAGTGTTATCTATTTAAGTACTTTATGTTTAGTGGTCGTCGTGAGCCAGGCTTCTACTGATCGGGAATGAAGACCCCAGTCCTGGGGTGAAGTGCAAGAAATAAAATAGGCCTTACGGGTGGGTTCTGCCAAATCATTTCTTGAGCTTCATGGTTTCTTCCAAATTTGCACCATTTGACTCCAAATCATCCCAATTGACTCCAAATATACGTGAAATGCCGCAACAACCATCCTACACATAAAAGAACATAAAACAAGTAAAAACGAACATGAACATAGGAAATTAGCAACAAATAAGCATGAAATGGACACCGATTCGTGTATATAAAATCCATTTATCAAAATTTCCCAAACTTAAACTGTTGCTTGTCCCCCAAGCAACACAATAAAACAACAATGCTATGCAATGAAACTAATCTACATGCCTACGAATCCAACAGTAATGACAGAAACAAGTCTATTCAACCGGCCTTAGAGAAATCAAGTAAACATGATAATACATCATATCAAAACTCATCAGTAACTTCTGAATCAATTATCAAATCTTAGACTGTTATCACTAATATAGTGCGTGTGTGCTCCACAACAATGTTAACTGATATAAAAAATCAAATTTAACACATAACAAGTCTCTTCGAAGGCATCATACAGTGTAAACTCAAGAAATCCAAAAATAAGCTAGATTCAATAAAATCAAACAATTACCAATATCGAGGGTTAACATGAGATACTTATGCTTTATTTTCATCTACGGGGGCTTTTTGCTCTTATTTTCCGTTTTATTCATTTTTTTTATTTTTTTTTATATACACATAGCTATGCAATGTCTTATTCCCTTAGGCTTTTCAATGCTACCTTAACGAGCTTTCGACCAACGACTCCCAAACCATTAAGACCTTAGGGCGCTAGGTGTAAAGACAATCCCCTCGAGCTTACTTACTCAAGTAACAAAGGCCACAAAACTAGACAAGCATGCCACGGTGTTTATTCATACTTTTTTTTTCTTTTTTTTATATAGCTTACATACCCCAAATATCCAAATATCCCCCCAAACTTAGGTTCTTGTCTAACTTTAGCTATCACTACTTATTCTTGTCATTCTTTCATTCAAACTAGCATAATCCTTTAGAGTCCCATTATGTATCAATTTAAACTCAATCAATCAACAAGTTATTTTTACTGTGTTATCCTTATTATACCAGTTTCAAACAGGAAAAGATTTAATTCATAACAAGAAATCACATCAAAGCTCTAATATTCAGTATTATACTTGTCTACTCAATCCCAATCTCATCATTGGCCAAAATAAATTGTAACTATCTAACAACTGGACTCATGCAAGATGAACTAACTATTATTTTTGATTATCTGATTTCATTTTTTTTTTAGTTCATAAACCTAAACTAAATTAACCACATATACAAAATAATATAACATAAACATGAAACTAAACATGCAATAAAGAACTAAACTGAACTCCCCCAAACTTAGCAATTACAATGTCCTCATTGTAAGAATATAGCAGTAAGTAGGTTCCCATTTGTGATAGCCATTGCATTAAAGTTACCTAGCATGCTTTGTTTAGATAAGATCTCATTCAAGAACGTCCAACATCTAGGTCTTTTCTCCATTGTGTCTGCAAATAGATTCTGGCATTGAGGCTTGTCAGACACAACAATCTCTTCTTCTATCTTCTCTAGCTCATCGCACCATGGCTTCACAATTGTACTCGCTTTTATGTCACAAGGAGTATTGCTTTATACGACTACCTAAATGACAAGGTTTTGCAATTCTAACCGGATTCTTGAACTTTGGTGGAGAAGGCACTTGAGGCATTAATAACACCGGATCATCCTCATTAGTACTCATAGTTAGCTCTTCACCGACCTTGTTGTCATTATCCCCACTTGCCTCCTCTTTTTCAACATCTTGAGGCTCATCCAGTTGTAGATTTGGCTCGGGTTCTCCGTCAATTTCGTCATCCATGTCATAAAGCCAAGTGTTTGGAGGAAGGTTTCTTACGGCTTTGGTCATTTGATCTATCTTATTCTGCAGATTTTGAATTGATATCTCTTGATTCTGAATTAACCGCTCTAGATTAATCCTCATCTCCTCATTTGATGCTACGAACTTGGACCACAATTCCTCCATCCTTGAATTATCTGTCTCAGTCTCAGAAGCCATGTATTGAGGACCATAGGTTGAGGTGGGGATGAGTTGTTCCATCTGGTGCTGAAAATTTTGGCTCGATATTTCTTGACTCATCATCCTCTCCTCTTGGTTTGCTATGACCTTTGACAGTAATTCCTCCAACTTTAATTTTTCTTCTTTTAATGGAGGTTGATATGAGAATTCTGGCGTGTATGTTGGATTTGGAGTGTAGAATTGGTCTTCATAAGTATAGCTCCATGACGAATCCAGGCGATACCCCCAAACTTGATGATAATTAGCATATGTATAATCATTGAGGTATTCACCACCATGTTGTCCCTACCAAAACTAACGGTGCATTGATGACTTCGGATGATTACCAAAGACGATAATTGCAAGTAATCATTATCCTTCGATTAGGTTGATGCAACGACGATTCCGACCTCCTAGAAAGTGTCTCAAGTTATGCTGATAATGCAGAAAATACATTGGGTCCATCAATCCCTGCTCCCCTTGGTTGAGTCATGTTCATGTATGGCCATTGATATGCAAAGTCATCCATGGTACCTGAAAAGAGAGAAATATAGAAAGAGAATTAAAAATAAAAATAAAAATGTTTAAATTAAGACTAATTTGATTGAAATTACTATTGGTAAAAAATATTAAACTAATTCCCCGGTAACGGCGCCAAAAACTTGTTGGGTAAAATCTAATTACGCACAACATGCAAGTATACGTGGTCAACAAGTAATAAAGTGATAAGTTGAGTATCATTCCCACAGAGAATTAGTTAACAAGAATTACCAAGTACTAACATATAACCAATTTAATCTTATTTAAATGAATGATTTAATAATTTAATTTAAAATAGTTAAATAAACTATTACTAACTATCCCTAAAATGAAACAAGATATTGAAGACTTGAGATTATAATTTCACTTATTGTTTCATTTAAGGCAACACACTTCCTATTAAGCCAAGTTATCTATACTGGATTGTTAATCAAGAACACGAAAGTAAAATATGGCCATCTCTCAATGCACCATATTCATATCAAATCAAATCCACATATGATAAAATCAAATTAAACACCCTAATTAACTAACCCACTATATCTCTATGTGAATTACCATTAAAAATGGTTTAAGCACAAGTTCTTATTAGACTACATATGGCGTAAAGGCATATCTCTATCCTAAACACGAATCATGAATTCTATCTATGCAAAAATCACAAACATATGCTATCATGATCAAATCTAAATCTATACTTCATCTCTCGAGTTCATATAGATTATCACGGTAATTGTTAGCTAGGCAATTAAGCAATTAAGTCCAAATCATAATAGACAATCCAACTATAGCTAATAAGACTAACAAAGAAGCATATCAAAGTAAACTACACGATAAGATCCATAGTAACCTCAAATAAAGAATTAGTTCATGATTATTGAATTAAAACTAAGAATCCACAATTGAATACACATTAAAAGACAAAGATAGATGAAGTTGAGAAGATAGAATCTATTGTCTGTAGATTTGAAGCTCTCTCCTCGCTCCTACTTTGAATCTTCAATGGTCTCCAAGTTGCTTCAATCTCCAAATCTAGTAAGAACTAGGATTTTGATCTAAATTACTCTAATCTAATCTAATAGAATCCTCTCTACAATCTCCCCTCTAATCCTTGCTATTCTCATCCTTTTATAAGCCTTTTTACATGTCTTTAATTCCTCTTAGAAGTCCTTGAGTCAATTGGATCGAAACAATCCTTCTTGGACTCAAATTTGGACAAAAATCGAGTTTTTTACGCATACCCTTTTCACGGGGTTTTATACTGAAAAGGGCACCGCCTCGTGGGGTCCTTACTATCTAATAAATGCTTATGCCATTTCCCGTACGGCATTTTTGTTAAGGGAAAGTCCGCTCAAGGCGAAGTACATTTTCATCACAAACATCCTCTAGTAAAACGGCCATGACGTTTGATCCGGGAGGAGTTACGGGGTCTGTCACCTATCAAATAGAAGATATAGACGAGCTCTACAACTTTCATTCTTTGAGATTTGACAGATAATGAATGGATGAAGGTCGAAATTGGGCTGGAAGTGACTGCTATCCAAATGGCTAACCAAAACAGCGAAGTTCGACGTCCGTTGGTACAAAGATCATAACTCTTGCATCTGAAATCCGATTAGAATGATTCAAGATGTTCTGGAAAGCTACGAAGACACTCTACAATGTAAGCTAATTTCCAAGCCAACTAGAGTCATGTTGCTATTCAAGCTCAAAAATCCAAGTTCCAGCAGTTTTAGTATCATATTAGGAGTGCCATAATTCGGGACCCCTACCTTAGGCGAGGTGTAAGCTTATCAAATGCCACGCCCGGTAATGCCTACGCCATCGCTAGTCAGAATGAAGACCCACTTTGCGGGTGCAAGGATAAAATAGGCCCACCCCGGCGGGGGTGGGTTCTGCCAAATCATTTGCTGAGCTTCATGGTTTCTTCCAAATTTGCACCATTTGACTCCAAATCATCCCAATTGACTCCAAATATATGTGAAATGCCGCAACAAACATCCTACACATAAAAGAACATAAAACAAGTAAAAACGAACATGAACATAGGAAATTAGCAACAAATAAGCATGAAATGGACACCGATTCGTGTATATAAAATCCACTTATCAACAATACATGGTACGAAGGGCTGATCACCCTAAGTACGGGGAGTGTTTAGGTTAAAGTTGAAAGATTACTTGTAACCTTGGACATAGTTCGTGGTCTTGTGACCCTCAGTTATGTTTCATATATTGTTACTAGTTTTTGATTATCATTGACAGAGTATTATTCAGTTTTGATGAGCTTATTCATTGATAATTATTATCCTATTGTTATTCCAAGTGGGCATTTTTTTTGCTCACTCTTGCATAAATATAATTATTGCAGCTAAGGTTGAGAAGGTCGATGAACCTACCACTAACGAAGGAAAAGGAAAAAGGAGCAAGTGATGAAGACTTGTAATTTATTTAATGTCATGATGATAGAATCTATTTTTAAATGATGTGATGTAATTATTTTATTTTCACACTTGATTGATGTTAAAGGTTAGATAACTTCGGAGACTTATTGATTTAATGATATAACCCTTTTAATGGGAGGATTTATGGTTTAAATTCTGCTATATTTGGGTAGTTAGATGTGAATGCATGAAAAGTGAACACCAAGTCTTATGGGAATGAAATACCTAGGTTTGGGGGTGTCACAAGTATTCTTCCCCGTACAATAACTTCCTTATTATACATAAGCATTAAGTATTCAAATCTTTACTTTCCCTAACATTCTCGAATTTTAAGTACGCAGGCAAAAAACTGCATTTACTATAACTGAATTATTATTAGATAATCCATATTTCCTTAACATTCTATCATTACGTATTTCCCGGAAGTTCACAAATAACTCCCGAGCAGAAATGGATGAATAGTGTTTTTTGAAGAATTTCTCGGAAAGCTTTTATTTTCGTCTTGGAAATTCAAACATTTTATTTTTAGCACTTAGCCAGGATACTACTATCATACTTCTCTTTTAGGTTATAGAATAACCTTCATCTTGTTTACTCATTATAAATAACATATAATATACTTTTATTCAATATGTATTCAAATAAAATTAATTTACATTATAATCAGATTTTTCTCGGTTGTTATAGTAAGTTTAAATTTAGGAATATGAAATGAAATAATATCACTTACATAATATGGAGTACGAAAGAGAATGATATCTCTTACGAGTATTGAAATAAAATAATATCATTTACCTTAGTAGAAACTAGATCTAACTTGGAATATTGGTTATCTTGAGAAAATCTTACACTATAAGCTACATGCAAAGTATTATTATACTCAAAAGAAATACTCACAATATTGCAGTAGGAATGCTTAAGATTTTTGGTGTGTTTAGGATGAAGGGTTACCCCCCCCCCCTTTTTATAGCGCAGCACGGAGGAAAAAAATAAACCAACCTGCCTAATTTTTTTTTCTTTCTCTACCTAACTTGCCTAACTTTCTCATATTTTCTTCTAAGTGAGGGTCCACATTTTGGAAAACATAACTTTGCAGGATTCTTTCAAGCCACCTCTTTGGAAAAAGAAAAAGAATGTGCAGAAGAGAAGTGCACGAAAGATTTTTGAAAAAGGAATTCAAATTCAAAATGATAACCTTTACTCCACTTTTATTCACATGCTGAAAATTATATATTATTATAATAATATTACCATTTAAATTATAAAAATTATACTATTATATTATCACATTATACTATTATAATGTAATATTATAATAATATATTTGAATGAATATTTTATCAGAGAAGATAATTGTGATTCCATAGAAAAAATATGTCAAACTTTCAACAAATGGTTCATGCTAAATTCCTTCATTTATATCAAAATTGAACCAATATCCACTACATAATAATTATTCACAATTAATATTATAAGCTCACAATATTAACAACCAGATCATTCCCAAGAAAAATGGAGTTTTTCGATAAGGATTTATCCTTATTGACGCGCAATTATATAACTTAACCCTTTTATTGACAGAAATTTCTAGACATTTCCAATAATGTTAACTAATAATATTATTCAAATAATATAAAATATTGCACATATTTTACTGTAACAATTATTGAATCAATGACATGTGGTACTATGCAGCAACTACTGTGGCAATTATTGAATACTGAGTGACTTCTTACGTAAGAATCAATAATCAAAGATACTGTGCAATATCATGTGCTACTGTGCAACCACGCGTATTACTGTACTTTTATCACCGGGTATTTCAACAGTTAATGGTAAAAGTTTTTCTGTTATTTTTTATAAAAATGTTATTTTTGTCGCTTTCTATATCTAACAGTTATTCCGTTATGTGGTCCACCAATGATTGCACCGTCGTACGAATATTTCCCAACCAAACAAATATTTTATGACAACTTGCTTACTTTGCAAATTTTTCACATATCACCCATAACTATAACATTATATCAAATCAACACCTTATTAGAGCAAAATTAAATATTTATTCAAAAAAAGTTGGGGTCTTACAGTTTAGCTTACACGCAAGGCAAGATTTCTAACCTTAACTTTATTTGAGCAAGTTCCTAAACCTTACTTCTTTACATTGAGCAAGTTCTTTAGCCTATCTTGTTATTATTACACAAGTTTCTGAACCTTACTTTTATATTAAGCAAGTTCTTAAAATCTGTTGAGCAAAGTTTTAAATCTTGTTTCCTTGTTGGAAATTGTAACCTTAACTTATCATTTTGTTTGAGAAAGGTTTATTATATCTTTTCAATACTTTGAACTTTATTCTTAAAACATGAATTTATTGCTTTACAATATTCATTTATGGTTCATAACAACTTTGTATTCTGTTGTTGTTGAACCTTTACATTGTCATTGAACTTTTGATTCAACTAATCCTTAGTTGATGTACACTGAACTCTAAATTACCCTTGAAACTTATTCAAACCAAACTTCCTTTGGTGCGGACTCATATATTTAAACTGAGATGAACAACCCTATTATAGGGGATTATTTACGCGAAAGCGTTAAGATGTTTGTGCGCAATATATGGTACGAAGGGATGATCCCCCTAAGTAAGAGAAAAAAATCCATATAGTCTAACGACTATTAAAGATTTAATGTAAAACCCCAACTTTTTATGAATAAAGATTTAATTTCTCTAATTATTATTTTGAATAATAAGGTGTTGATATATAATGTTATAGTTATGGGTGATATGTGCAAATTTTTTGAAAGCAAGTTGTTATAAAATATTCATTTGGTCGGAGAATATTTTTTTGTCAGGGAATATTTGTACGATGGTGCAATCATTAGTGGACCACATAACAGAATAATTATCAGATATAGAAAGCGACAGAAATAACCTTTTATAAAAAATAACGGCAAAACTTTTACTGTTAACTGTTGAAATACCCGGTGATAAAAATACGAGAATACACGTGGTCGCATTAATAGATACTAGATCAAGACAAGAGATCTCCGATTATTATTGATTCTTACGTAAGAAGTCACTCAGTATTCAATAATTGTCATAGTAGTTGTTGCATAGTATCTCATATCATTGATTCAATAAATGTTACAATTACATGTGTGCAATATTTTATATTATTTGAATAATATTATTAGTTAGCATTATTGGCAATGTCTAGAAAGTTCTGATGTGGAAAGGGGTTAGGTTATATAATTGCGCGCCAATAAGGATAAATCCTTATCGAAAAGCCCCCTCTTTCCTGGGACTGATCTGGTAGTTAATATTGTTAGCTTATAATATTACTTGTGAATAATTATTATGTGGTGGATATTGGTTCAATTTTGATATAAATGAAGGAATTTAGCATGAAATATTTGTTGAAAGTCTTGAATATTTATCTATGGAATCACAATTATCTTCTCCGATAAAATATTCATTCAAATATATTCTTATAATATATTATAATTGTTTAAATAATATTATTATTATAATATATAATTAATGTGACGCCCCCAAAACAGGTATACATCACTCATCTTGAGTCGCCAGATACATGGTACATAACTTAAATACAAACTTAATTATACAACTGTCGTACAAAATATGACAAAACATAACTGAGAGTTTAAAAAAGAATATTGTCTTCTAGACAATATCCACACTCAATGGAGTTTTCATTACAATTATTATCACACTATTTTATAAAAATAGTGAGGACTACTATAGCCACCATCTCGGACCATCACTCCATTCCCCGACTAGTCCCAGCTATATATTCTTATTTCTTGAAGAGAACAGTAAAAGAAAAGGGTGAGCTCAACTTGCCCAATAAGAAATATTATGACTAAGATAATGCAAAATAAATTATCGTTAGCCTTCAACAGTATAACAACTGATAGAATATAATAGACAATAAGTTTTAGATCAACAACTATAACGGAACAAGCAATCCATTAGAAGAGTCAAGTAGAGCATAATATATACTATCTTCTATGATTTAAAAAGTTTATCATTAATTTTATCGCTGAGACTCAGCTTAATAAATAATCCATATCATCGAATCATACTTGCACTACGAATAAGGATATTCATTAGTAGCACGACCATGAATTATCCATGCACTACGGGCCAAGGATATTCGTATTTTCACCAATGGTCATGATTATACCGAATAATCCTTGGTCATGATTATACCAACAACTGTCCATCAATGCACTACGAGCCAATGATGACTTTTACCACATCATTTGTAACATTACGGGTCATGATTATACCAAATGATCCCTGGTCATAATCATACCAATCAACAGTTCATCTTTGCACCCTTGGCTGGAGATGACTTTCATCACAATATAAGTATGAGGATGATGACAATGATATAAGCATTAATCAAACGAAATCAATGATAAATATTAAATATTTAATTTTATCCAGAGTTTAAAAATATCTAAATTGTCAACATGATACTGCTTTGTGGAGTAAAATTCAAAAATAATATTCATGTATCAAAAATAATTTTGGATAGAAAAGAAATCAATTTTTGTCATGAATAGTACCCCGGGTGAATAGTAACTAAGTGAATAGTACTCCGACATAAAAAGTGTCCCGAATACCAGAGTGAACAATATTAGAGTGAATAGTAACCCCGTGAAAAAACATTGATATTTAATAAGAAAGTTTAGATCAATATTCCAATGAAACGATACTGGATGAAGTGCAAAACTCAAGGATATTCCACTAATTTCAGGAATTATAGAAGCAATAACATACAAAACTGCTAAAATAGATTTTCACCTGTCATGCGGTATGTAATCCGCGTAGAAAGATTATTCCCACAAATTAAAGGATGAATATGAAAAATAGTATTCCTTACGAATACAACAAATAATAACCCTTACGAATACAAAAAGTAATATCCATTACCTTAGTAGAAGACTGGATACTGCAATAGTGAAGTAGCAGAATACTCTTCTTCTTGCTCTCTATAGTTTCTCTCTCTATAGCTTCTCTTGTGAATCTCAGTGAATTGGTGAGAATAAAAGAAGAATTAAGCTTCTATTTATAAGAGAAATGACTAAATAGTAACTAATTCACGAACGGTCCAAATTGATTTACTATTAGAACGGACGGTCCATATTGATTACTATTAAAACCACAACCGACTGTCCAGATTGATTTACTTTTAAAACCACCACCAACGGTCCAGATTGATTTACTTTTAAAACCACCACCGACGGTCTAGATTGATTTACTATTAAAACCACCATCGACGGTCCAAATTGATTTACTATTAAAACCACCACTGACGGTCCAGATTTATTTAACTTATTACACTTTAGTACCCCTAAAGTTTTCCAAGTTTGCATTATTCTCCTAACTTTTGTAATTCACTAATCTTTAATAAACACATTCTTAATACTTCAACAATTATTCATCATTAATATTATAACTTACAATATTGACAACCGGATCATTCCCAAGTAAGAGGGGGCTTTCCGATAAAGATTTCTCCTTATTGGCGCGCAATTAGGTGACCAAACCCCTTTCCTCGACAGAACTTTCTAGACATTGTCAATAATGTAAATAATCATATGAATAAATGTGTTGTCTCAATTATTGATTTAATAATATAAAATATTATGCAGATGATATTGTGACAATAATTGAATCAAATAATGTGAGATACTATGTAGCAATTACTGTAGCAATAATTGAGTAAACTGAGTGGCTTCTTACGTAAGCATCAATAATCAATACCGTGTGCTACTATGCAACCACGTGTATTACTATATTTTTACCACCGGGTATTTCAACAATTAACGGTAAAACTTTTACCGTTATTTTTATAAAAAGTTATTTCTGTCATTTTCTAACTTCGATAGTTATTCTGTTATGGGGTCCACCAATGATGGTGTCATCGAACGAATATTCCCCGATAAAAGAATATTCCTCGACCAAACGAATATTCCCCGACACAACGAATATTTTATATCAACTTGCTTACTTGCAAAATTTTCAAATATCACCCTTAACTTTAACCTTTTATTAATTTAACCATTTACTAAATAAAATAATAATTATAAGAAAATTGAATACTTTCATTTCATAAAATTCAGGGTCTTACAATCTCCCCTCCTTATGAAATTTCGCCCTCGAAATTTATGTATGTACCTGGTATGCCGAAGAGGTGAGGATACCTTGTTTAGATTCTAACTTTTAAGGTATAACCTTTGAGTGTAGAATGTAGAATATGTTTATTCTTATCCAAGATTTTAACATGTATCTCCTCATACGTTAAATCTTCTGCTATCTCATCTAGTTGTAATTCAATAATATGATTCGGGTCTTCCACATATTTACGTAACATAGATATGTGAAAAATGTTATGAACACGAGACATACTTGGCGATAACGCGAGTCTATAAGCCATAATTCTTACTCGATCGAGGATTTCAAATGGAACAATTAAATCGAGGGTTGAAATTTCCTCTCTTCGTCGATTCCTGCTTCTAGAATAACGTCTTCTTGCACCTTCTTCATCATATTCATCAGCTTCGGGTCTGTAGCTTGAGCAACTTTAACTTTATAGATTAAAGTCGGTTCTAATCATATATTTGTTATCTTTACGTAGGTTCTTGGAGTCTTTAACTCTATCTCCTTCTTTTTGTAAGTCGTACGAAATGGGTCTTTATGTTAACAATGTCGCACTCGTAACCGCATACGATCTTCTACTCAACGCGTCAGCTACAATGTTCGCTTTTCCACGATGATATTGAATGGTATTATCTTAATCTTTCAATAGCTCGAGTCAACGTCCTTGGCATATGATACATTCATTTTAGTTGAAGAAATATTTGAGGTTTTCGAAATAGGTTTTGTACTAGGGTCAATACAAAATTTGATTTCACGCTCTAGGGGTAGGCCATGAAGTTTTTCGGGAAATACGTCAAGAAATTTATTAACAACAAAAATATCATTCAAAACTGTGAATCTCATCCAAGACTTGGATAGCACCTCACATTGATACCTATCAACTTGTCGGGGTTGATTTTTTGGTCAAAAAAGTCAACAATTGACTTTTCGAAAAAAGTCAAACTTCAAAATTTCAAAAATGATATTTTTGAGAAAAATATTTCCATTATGTTGGGATTGTTAGTGTTAGTGGAAATCGACATTTATTTCAATAATAATTGATGTCTGGAGGTTATATTGACCAATTGGGTAATTAATCGAATAAATGAGCAATTAATTGCTATTAATTCACATGATTATAACTATTTGTTCACATGTGCGTACTATTGATTCACATTCATGTACTATTAGGGGAGGTGGTGCAAGATTGATAATACTTGCATGACTAAGTTAAAATGGAGGTATAGATGGAGGTACTATACTGTAATTCGTATTTTCACATGATTATAACTATTGAGTCACATGATTGTATTATTAATTCACATTATTTACTATTAGGGAGGTGGTGCAAGTTTTATAATACTTGCAGGACTAAATTAAAAATGAAAGAAAAGTTGAAGGTATTATCTTTGTAATATTTTGAGCCCCAAAACGTAAATTATCGAAACTATATTTTCCTATAAATAGAAGCTCATTCTTCCTTCGCTTCTCACCAATTCACTAAAGCTATAGAGCAATTATTATAGAGAGAAATTATAGAGAGAAAGAAGAAGAGAAGTCTGCTACCTCACTATTCCAGTAATCTAGTTTTTTCTAAGGTAAGGGTATTATTTCTTTCGTATTCATGAAGAGAGCTTCACATTATTCCATTCTTTATTATTATGTTGGAATAACCTGCATTTGAGAAGTACTGCATACACGGTGAAATTCTTACATTATTCCATTCTTTATTATTCTCATTGGAATATCACATGCTGCAAGGATTACGCTAGACACGGTTCCATTCTTTATTATTACTCATTGGAATAACCTATCTATGCGGTCTATCGCATGCATGGTGAATTCATTGTTATTCCATTCTTTATTATTCTATTAGAATATCCTGTCTATGAGGATTACGCATGACCTGGTTCCATTCTTTATTATTATGTTGGAATAACTTTTATACATGTGAAGTACCGCATATATATGTGAAATTTTTCATTTATTCCATTCTTTATTATTACATTGGAATAACTTTTATACATGCGGCCTATCGATGCCCGGTGATTTCATTGTTATTCCAATCTTTATTATTCTCATTGGAATATCCTATCATGCGGTTTTACGCATGACCTAGTTCCATTCTTTATTATTCTGCTGGAATAACTTTTATGCATGCGATCTATCGCATGCCTAGTGGTTTTTGTTGTTATTCCATTCTTTATTATTCTCGTTAGAATATCATGTGCATGCGGTTTCGTAATGACCGGTTCCATTCTTTATTATTACATTGGAATAACTTTTATGCATGTGTGGTCTATCGCATGCCCTGGTGATTTCATTTGTTATTCCAATCTTTATTATTCATTAGAATATCCTGTTTGTGCGATTTACTTGCACGACTTCAGTTCCATTCGTTATTATTATCGGCTGGAATAACTCATGCGTCGCGATCTATCGCATGCCTGGTGATTTCTGTTGTTATTCCATTCTTTATTATTCTGTTACAATATCTTGTCTATGCGGTTTACGCATGACCTGGTTTCATTCTTTATTATTCTGTTTGAATAACCTGTCTATGTGGATTACCGCATGCATGGTGAATGATCCTTTGTATTCATTCCTTATTAAATTGTGGAAATGATCTGTCTACGTAGATTACCGCATGGCGGGTGAAAATCCATTTATAGTTTCGTAATTTTTCTGACCCTCAAAAATTCTAAAAAAATTTGAAATGATAATTCGATGAGTTTTCTAGATTGTGTCCAAAAATGGCGATTTTTGGATGTATAAATTAAGAGTTATGGATTTTATGGGAAAAGACTATTTTAAACGTAAACCCTTATAACTCCTTGTGGTTAACTCCAAAATTGGTAAAATTTTTATTGGGAGTACATGTATATAACAGAGTATACCACCAGAAATTTGTAAGTTTTGGACAAAAGTACAATTTATGATAAATGTCTAAATATTCGGCGATTTTGGCCATATGAAAAATAGTAAATGAATTTTAAAAATTCTAAGAAAAATATATGTTCAATATGGGACTATATTCTGCTAAATCCCAGAAAAGAAATATTTTTGGAACTGATTTGTTATTTTTTATGAAAATGAACTAGTTATAAGTAAATGAATTAAATATGTTATGTGAAGTAAAAAAATTGAAAAAATAGGATTTTATGGCTTGGGAATCCTATATAGGGTATATGCAGATTTTTGATGAGGGATTTAATCATTGGTGATGAAATCTTATGAGTATGGCATTTTTGAATGATTAAATGCATTATTTGGTAAAGTGTAAACAATTGAAATAAATTGTTTATAAGTTTAAGAAGTGATTAAAATATTGTTATAATATTAATAATATTAGATGATGAGTTTATTAAGTGATTGATAATATTTGGATAAATTTAAAGTCTTTAGTATTTATCCTTGTTTTCGTTTGATTAATGCTTATATCATTGTCATCATCCTCATGCTTATATTGTGATGAAAGTCATCTTGGGCTTATGTGCATAGATGGACTTGGTATGATTATTACTAGGGATCATTCGGTATAATCATGACCTGTAATGTTATAAATGATGTGGTAAATGTCCTCAGTGGCCTGTAGTGCATTGATGGACAATTTTAGGTATGATTATGACCAGAGATTATTTGGTATAGTTATGACCATTGATGATTTAATGAATATCCTTGGCCCGTAGTGCAGGGATGATTCGATGTTGTGGTTTATTTATTAAGCTGAGTCTCAGCGATAAAAATTGATGAAAACATTTTAAATCATAGAAGATAGTAGATATCATGCTCTACTTGACTCTTCTAATGGATTTCTTATTCCGCTGCTGTTAAACTTGATGTCTATTGTATTTTATCAGTGTAAAATTGTTGAAGACTAATGATAATTTATTCTACATTATCTTAGTCATAATATTTCTTCTTGGGATAGTTGAGCTCACCCTTTCTTTCCTGTTCTCTTTGAGAAATGAGAATATAAATTTGGAGACTTAGTCAAGAGCGGAGTGATCGGTCCAGATGATAGCATTAGTAGTCCTCACTATTCTGTTAAATAGTGTGATAATAAATGTAATGAGGACTCCATTGAGTGTGGATATTGTCTAGATAACAATATTTGTATTAAAACTCATATCATATGTTTTGTCGTATATTACACGATGTTTGTATAATTAAGTTTGTATTTGTATTCTGTACCATGTGTTTGGCGACTTAAGATGGGTGATGTATACCTATTTTGGGGGCGTCACAGTTGGTATCAAAGCTTAAGGATATGATCCCTGGCTGAGATGTGAGACAAGAACTACGAGGGGAGAGACGGGGAATTCCTTCGCTAGTATGACCTACCTAAGTTTATTTGGTATTTAATTGGTCGGTCAGAGTATATGGATAATATGTGATATGTCAATTAACCCTTATTTTGTGACAGTGTTTGAAAATGGCATTTGAAAATGTTGAGATAAGCAATGGAGCAAAATAATATGACCGTATCGCAGTACGAAGTTAAGTTTGCGGAGTTATCCCGGTTTTCATCCCATTTGGTCGATAATGAGGAGCGAATGACGCGAATGTTTCTAAGAGATTTGAAACCCAATATATGTCAATACCTCATTTCTCATAAACTTTGTTTATATTCAGATGTTGTGAATAGGACTCAGTTATTGGAGCGCGATAATGAGTTAGCACAACCAAAAAGTAACGACCAACAACAGGAAAATAATCGTACCGGTGACAACGGCCATCGAAACAATGATGACCATCGTGGGGGAAATTATCATGGCCAAGATAATAGAAGTTGAAATTTCAAGAAGAGAAGGTCATTTAGCTCGATTTTTTCGTATAGTGAAGTCAAGTCCAGCTGGGACGGTGGCACCAAAGGCGGATACAGACAAAACAAAGTCGATGGTTTCAGGGAGAGCGTTTTTTGTGACTTCTCGAAAAGCGAGTAACCCGAACGAAGTTAGCACGGGTTAGTTAATTATAAATTCTTGCAAAGTCTATACATTATTAGATACCAGTTCTACCCATTATTTTATCTCTCTTGCTTGCGCTCAATGTTTAAATTTAACTCTAGAGAAGTTAGACTTTGACTTATCGATTGAAACTTCGTTAGGAGAAACCTTCATTTCATGTGCTATCCATGTCTTGGATGAGAGTCACAGTTTTTAAATGATATTTCTATTGTTAATAAATTTCCTGACGTATTCTTGAAGACTTCTTAGCCTACCCCTAGAGCGTGAAATCGAATTTTGTATTGACCCTAGTACAAAACCCATTTCGTATAACTTACAAATGATGAAGATAGAGTAAAAGACTCTAGGGACCCACGTGAAGATAACGAATATACGAGTAGAATCAACTTTAATCTATAAAGTTAAAGCCGCTCAAACTACACACTCGAAGCTGATGAATGTGAAGAAGAAGGTTCAAGAGGGCGTTATTCTAGAAGCAAGAATCAACGAAGAGAGGAAATCTCAACCCTCGATTTAATTGGCCCATTTGAAATCCTCGATCGAGTAGGAACTGTGGCCTATAGACTCGTTTTACCGCCAAGTATGTCGCGTGTTCATAACGTTTTTTATGTATCGATATTACGTAAATATGTGGATGACCCGAATCACGTTATTAAATTAGAACTGGACGAGATAACAGAAGATTTAACGTATGAGGAGATACGTGTTAAAATCTTGAATAAGAAGAATCGTATTCAACACTCAAAGGTTATACCTCAAGAGTTGGAATATGAAATAAAGTTAAGGTATCCTCATCTCTTCTACATACCGAGTAAATATTTAAATTTAGAGGCAAAATTTCATAAGGAGGGGAGATTGTGAGACCCCAAATTTTATGAATAAAGATTTAAATTTCTCGAAATATTTTTTTGAATATTATGGTGTGGATTTGATATAATGTTATAGTTGTGGGTAATATTTATAAATTTTACAAAGTATGCAAGTTGTTATAAAATATTCATTTTGTCGTGGAATATTCTTTTTTGTTGGGGAATATCCGATGACGACAAGACAATCATTGGTGGACCCCTAATGTAAGTATTGTCGTAGTTAGAAAATGACGTAATTATCATTTTATAAAAATAATGGTGAAAGTGTTGCTTGAAAAAAAGCATTGAACTACCCTTGTAATAAAAGTACGATGAATACGTGTGGTTGCGTAGTAGCACACCAGATTAATTATTGATGCTTACGTGAAAAGTCACCGGTTATACTCAATTATTACTACAGTAATTGCTGCATCATATCTCTCATATTATTGATTCAATTATTATCACAGTATCATCTGCATAATATTTTATATATTATTGAATCAATAATTGAGATGACAAAGTTATTCATATTATTATTTGCAAAATTTACAATGTCTAGAAGTTCTGTCAAGGAGAGGTTTGGTCACCTAATTGCGCGCCAATAAGGAGAAATCCTTATCAGAAAGCCCACTATTTCCTGGGAACGGCCTGGTTGTTAAATATTGTGAGTTATAATGTTAATGATGAATGTTATAAAAAATCGAATTTAAGTTTGGAGTTGAATTTGGAGACGCGGACGTGATATTTGAGTCCGGAACGATGAAATTAGTAAAAATAGACTATAAACACAAAATTTGTCGGGGTTGACTTTTTGGTCAAAAAAGTCAACAATTGACTTTTTCGAAAAAAGTCAAACTTTGAAATTTCAAAAATGAAATTTTTGAGAAAAATATTTCCATTATGTTGAGATTGTTAGTGTTAGTGGAAATCGACATTTATTTCGATAATAATTGATGTCTAGAGGTTATATTGACCAATCGGGTAATTAATCGAATAAATGAGCAATTAATTGCTATTAATTCACATGATTATAACTATTTGTTCACATGTGCGTACTATTGATTCACATTCATGTACTATTAGGGGAGGTGGTGCAAGATTGATAATACTTGCATTGCTAAGTTAAAATGGAGGTATAAATGGAGGTACTATACTATAATTCGTATTTTCACATGATTATAACTATTGAGTCACATGATTGTACTATTAATTCACATTATTTACTATTACGGGAGGTGGTGGAAGTTTGATAATACTTGCAGGACTAAATTAAAAATGAAAGAAAAGTTGAAGGTATTATACTGTAATATTTCGAGCCCCAAAACGTGCAATTATCAAAACTATATTTTCCTATAAATAGAAGCTCATTATTCCTTCATTTCTCACCAATTCACTAAAGCTATAGAGCAATTATTATAGAGAGAAATTATAGAGAGAAGAAGAAGAGAAGTCTGCTACCTCCTTATTCCAAAGATCTAGTTTTTCTAAGGTAAAGGGTATTATTTCTTTCATATTCATGAAGAGAGCTTACATTATTCCATTCTTTATTATTATATTGGAATAACTCATCCTATGCTGATGTCGCATACATGGTGAAATTCTTACATTATTCCATTCTTTATTATTTTGTTGGAATATCCCGTGCATGCGGATTATGCTAGACTCGGTTCCATTCTTTATTATTCTATTGGAATAACATGTCTGCATGCTTATCATCGCATGTATGGTGAATTCATTGTTATTCCATTCTTTATTATTTTGTTAGAATATTCTGTCTGTGCGGATTGGTTCCATTCTTTATTATTATGTTGGAATAACCTGTCTATGCAAAGTACCGCATACATGGTGAAATTCTTCCATTATTCCATTCTTTATTATTACGTTGGAATAACTTTTATGCAATGCGATCTATCGCATGCACGTGATTTCATTGTTATTCCACTCTTTATTATTACATTAGAATATCCTCACATGCATGTGGTTTACATATGACCGGTTTCAATCTTTATTATTCATTTGAATAACTTTTTCTATCGCGATTACATCGCATGCCCGGTGATTTCATTGTTATTTTATTCTTTATTATTCATTAGAATATCACCGTGCTGCGCGTTTCGCATGACCAGTTCCATTGTTTATTATTACATTGGAATAACTTTTATCTATGTGGATTACCTCATGCATGGTGAATGATCATTTGTATTCATTTCTTATTAAATTGTGGAAATAATCATCTTACGTGGATTACTGCACATGGCGTGAAAATCCATTTAGATTTAAGTAATTTTTCCACCCTCAAAAGTTCTCGAAAAATTGAAATGATAATATGATGAGTTTTCTAGATTGTGTCCAAAAATGGCGATTTTTGGATGTATAGATTAAGAGTTATGGATTTTATGGGAAAAGACTATTTTAAAAGTAAACCCTTATAACTCCTTGTGCTTAACTCCAAAATTGGTGAAATTTTTATTGGGAGTACATGTATATAATAAGAGTAGTATACCTTGTAAATTTTAGAATTTTTGGACAAAAGTACAATTTATGATAAATGTCTAAATATTCTATAGCTTTTGGCCATATGAAAAATATTAAATGAATTTTAAAATTTAAAGAAAATATATATTCAATATGGGACTATATTACGCTAAATCACAGAAAAGAAATATTTTTGGAACTGATTTGATATTTTTCATGAAAATGAACTAGTTATGAGTAAATGAATTAAATATGTTATGTGAAATAACAAAATTAGAAAAATATGATTTTATGGCTTGGGAATCCTATATAGGGTATATGCGATTTTTGATGAGGATTTGATCATTGGTGATGAAATCTTATGAGTATAGCATTTTGAATGATTAAATGCATTATTTGGTAAAGTGTAAACAATTGAAATAAATTGTTTATAAGTTTAAGAAGTGATTAAAATATTGTTATAATATTAATAATATTAGATGATGAGTTTATTAAGTGATTGATAATATTTGGATAAATTTAAAGTCTTTAGTATTTATCCTTGTTTTTGTTTGATTAATGCTTATATCATTGTCATCATCCTCATGTTTATATTGTAATGAAAGTCATCTTGGGCTTACGTGCATAGATGAACTTGGTATGATTATGACCGAGGATCATTCTGGTATAATCATGACTGTAATGTTAAAAATGATGTGGTAAAAAGTCCTCGGTGGCACATAGTGCATTAATGGACAATTTTGGTATGATTATGACCGTGGGATTATTAGGTATGGTCATGACCATTGATGATTTAATGAATATCCTTGGCTCGTAGAATGCGGTGGATAATTCGATGATGTGGTTTATTTATTAAAATTTGTCTCAAATGATAAAAATTGATGAAAACATTTTAAATCATAGAAGATAGTAGATATCATGCTCTACTTGACTCTTCTAATGGATTTCTTATTCTGCTGCAGTTAAACTTGATGTCGATTGTATTTTATCAGTTTAACATTGTTGAAGACTAATGATAATTTATTCTACATTATCTTAGTCATAATATTTCTTCTTGGGCTAGTTTGAGCTCACCCTTTCTTTCACTTGTTCTCTTGAAATGAGAATATAGCTAGAATTAGCCGGAAATGGAGTGACTCCCGGATGATAAGATTAGTAGTCCTCACTATTTTTGTTAAATAGTGTGATAATAAATGTAATGAGGACTCCATTGAGTGTGGATATTGTCTAGATGACAATATTTGTATTAAAACTCATAATATATGTTTTTGTCGTATATTATACGACGTTTGTATAATTAAGTTTGTATTTGTATTCTGTACCATATATTTGGCGACTCAAGAAGGGTGATGTATACCTGTTTTGGGGGCGTCACATCAGGGCTCTTTACTTATGACTTGATATAATAGTGATTGACTTTAGTGGTTTGGTTACTTAAATTTGCATAATAGGTTGGTTAGGAATATGAAAACTAACAACCTTACGAAAACAATCAATTTTATCATGGTGAGTAGTTAACCAGTCGATTCCTATAATCAAATCAAAGGCAAGTATTTTCAAAGAGATAAGATCGATAGGTAACGTACGGTTGCTGATTTGAATTAAAGAAGACTTATAAACAGTGGATGTAATAAAAGGTTTCTCCCAATGGAGTTTCAACAGATACGTCAAAGTCTAATATCTCCGGTGTTAAATTTAAACATTGAGCACAAGTAGGAGAAATAAAAAAGTGGGTAGAACCGATATCTAATAAGGTATAGACTTTCTAAGAGTTTATGATTAACTTACATGTGATAACTTTGTTCGGGTTCCTCGACAAACGCTCTCACTTAAACTACTAGCTTTGACTTGTCTGGGACATCCTTTGGCGTCACCATCCCAGCTGGACTTGACTTCACTACACGACAAAATTGAGCTAGGTGACCTTCTCTCCCGTAATTGTAACATGCTTTGGACTACATCGTGCAGTTTGGATTGATGTGTCCCTCCCCTCCGCATTTGAAGTATACGATCGGTGGTCGTTCTCCTTCCTTGAAAACGGGTGCTGGTGCTGCTGTCTTTGCATCATTGTTGAACCTTATCTTCTTAAAACAATTCCCACTTAGTTCAACTTTCCTATTATCTTGGCCATGATTACCACCGAAGTGGTTACTATTTCTTGGTTGATAATTTCTTCCACGATGGTTATCGTGGTTCCAATGGTCGTTGCCACTGGTACGATTATTATCGTGTTGTTGGTTGTTACCTTTTGGTTGAGCTGACTCATTATCGCGCTCCAATAACTGAGCCCTATTCACAACATCTGAATATAAACAAAGTTTGTGAGAAATGAGGTATTGACGTATTTCGGATTTCAAACCTCGTAGAAACATTCGCTTCATTCGCGTTATTCGCTCCTCATTATCTACCAAATGGGATGCAAACCGGGATAACTCCGCAAACTTAGCCTCATACTGTGACACAATCATATTATTTTGCTCCAGCTAGATGAATTCAACCTCCTTCATGTAACGAATACTTTCGGGAAAGTACTTGTCGTTGAACAATTCTTGGAACTTCTCCCAAGACATCTTGAGTGCGTCAGGCTGGGTACGTTTTACAGATTGCCACCAGTAATCTGCCTCTTCACGCAACATAAAGGTGGCGAAGGAAACCTTTAGCTCCTCTAAGCATTTCAAGACATCAAATATCTTAGTGATCTACTTTATCCACGTCTCCATCTTAAGTGGTTCTGGCTTTCCCAAAAACTCCGGTGGTCCCAACTCCTTGAACTGCTTAGCGGTGACCAGCCGTGAGTTGCCAGTGTTTCCGCCTGCATTTTAAACAGGAGTCTTTCTCATTTGGTTTTTCATAAATTCTAAAAAGTTCCTAAAAATACCATCATTCGTCATTTGGTCGGTGTTGTTGTTTAAACGAGGATTATTGCCTTCCTGATGCACATTATCCTGGTTATTGATCGTCGGTGACTCAACTGTCTCATGTGCTTCATTGCTTATCCCAACATTTTCAGATGCCATTCTCAAACACTGTCACAAAACAAGGGTTATTTGACATGCCACATATTATCCCTATACTTTGACCGACCAATTAAATAACAAATAAACTTAGGTAGGTCATACTAGCGAAGGAATTACCCGTCTCTCTCCTCCTAGTTCTAGTCTCACATCTCAGCCAGGGATCATATCCCTAAGCTTTGATACCAACTGTGATGCCCCCAAAACAGGTATACATCACCCATCTTGAGTCGCCAGATACATGATACATAACTTAAATACAAACTTAATTATACAACTGTCGTGCAAAATATGACAAAACATAGCTGAGAGTTTAAACAAGAATATTGCATTCTAGACAATATCTACACTCAATGGAGTCCTCATTACAATTATTATCACACTATTTTATAAAAATAGTGAGGACTACTATAGCCACCATCTCAGACCATCACTCCATTCCCCGACTAGTCCCAGCTATATATTCTCATTTCCTGAAGAGAATAATGAAAGAAAAGGGCGAGCTCAACTAGCCCAATAAGAAATATTATGACTAAGATAATGTAAAATAAATTATCGTTAGCCTTCAATAGTATAACAACTGATAGAATACAATAGACAATAAGTTTTAGATCAACAACTGCAGAGGAACATGCAATCCATTAGAAGAGTTAAGTAGAGCATGATATCTACTATCTTCTATGATTTAAAAAGTTTATCATTAATTTTATCGCTGAGACTTAGCTTAATAAATAATCCACATCATCGAATCATCCTTGGACTACGACTAAGGATATTCATTTGTAGCACGACCACGAATTATCCATGAACTACGGGCCAAGGATATTCGTGTTTTCATCAATGGTCATGATTATACCAACAACTGTCCATCAATGCACTACGGGCCAATGATGACTTTTACCACATCATTTGTAACATTACGGGTCATGATTATACCAAATGATCCCTGGTCATAATCATACCAATCAACAGTTCATCTTTGCACCCTTGGCTGGAGATGACTTTCATCACAATATAAGTATGAGGATGATGACACTGATATAAGCATTAATCAAATAAAATCAATGATAAATATTAAAGACTTTAAATTTATCCAGAGTTTAAAAATATCCAAATTGTCAACATGATACTGCTTTGTGGAGTAAAATTCAAGAATAATATTCATGTATCAAAAATAATTTTGGACATAAAAGAAATCAATTTTTGTCATGAATAGTACCCCGGGTGAATAGTAACTAAGTGAATAGTACCCCATGAATAGTACTTTAGGAATAGTACCCTATGAATAGTACCCCGGTATGAAAAGTGCCCCGAATACCTGAGTGAATAATACAAGAGTGAATAGTATCTGGGTGAATAGTAACCCATGAATAGTAACCCCAGGAAATAATATTGATATTTAATAAGAAAGTTCAGATCAATATTCCAATGAAACGATACTGGATGAAGCGCAAAACTCGAGGTTATTCCACTAATTTCATGAATTATAGAATCAATACTTACCATAGTTAGTTTAGATTTAAGAAAATGAAAAGAAATAACCTACAAAACTGCAAATGGATTTTTACCTATCATGCGGTACGTAATTTGTGTAGACAGATTATTCCCACAGATTAAAGGATGAATACGAAAAATAGTATTCCTTATGAATATAACAAATAATATCCCTTACGAATATAAAAAGTAATATCCCTTACCTTAGTAGAAGACTGGATACTGCAATAGTGAAGTAACAAAATACTCTTTTTTTTGCTCTCTATAGTTTCTCTCTTTATAGCTTCTCTTGTGAATCTCAGTGAATTGGTAAGAATGAAAGAAGAATTAAGCTTCTATTTATAGGAGAAATGACTAAATAATAACTAATTCACGAACGGTTCAGATTGATTTACTATTAGAATGGACGGTCCATGTTGATTACTATTAAAACCACAACCGACGGTCCAGATTGATTTACTTTTAAAACTACCACCAACGGTCCAAATTGATTTACTTTTAAAACCACCACCGACGGTCCAGATGGATTTACTATTAAAACCACCACCGGCGGTCCTGATTGATTTACTATTAAAACCACCATCGATGGTCCAGATTGATTTATTATTAAAATCACCATCGACGTTCTAGATTGATTTAACTTATTACACTTTAGTACCCCTAAAGTTTTCCAAGTTTGCATTATTCCCCTCTAACTTTTGTAATTCACTTATCTTCAATAAACACATTCTTAATACTTCAACAATTATTCATTATTAATATTAATGCTTTCTGATAAAGATTTCTCCTTATTGGCACATAATTAGGTGACCAAACCCCTTTCCTCGACAGAACTTTCTAGACATTGTCAATAATGTAAATAATCATATGAATAAATGTGTTGTCTCAATTATTGATTTAATAATATAAAATATTATGCAGATAATACTGTGATAATAATTGAATCAAATAACGTGAGATACTATGCAGCAATTATTGTAGCAATAATTGAGTAAACTAAGTGGCTTCTTACGTAAGCATCAATAATCAATACCGTGTGCTACTATGAAACCACGCGTATTACTGTATTTTTACCACCAGGTATTTTAACAGTTAACGATAAAGCTTTTGCCGTTATTTTTATAAAAAGTTATTTATGTCTTTTTCTAACTCCGACAGTTATTCCGTTGTGGGGTCCACCAATGATGGTGTCGTCGAACGAATATTCCCCGACAAAAGAATATTCCTTGACCAAACGAATATTTGTCGACACAACGAATATTTTATATCAACTTGCTTACTTGCAAAATTTGCAAATATCGCCCTTAACTTTAACCTTTTATCAATTTAATCATTTACTAAATAAAATAATAATTATAAGAAAATTGAATACTTTTATTTCATAAAATTTGAGGTCTTACATTTAAGTATGTGAGAAAAGGATGGAGGTGAACAAGTTGCTTTGGAATTTATTTTTTTCAAATTGAGTGTGTTGAAGTTCATGCGTACACTTCTCCTTTCCAAGTTGGTTATTCCTCCTGCAAATTCTTTTCCCAAGTGTGGGCCTTCAACCAATAAAAAGAAAGAAAAAAAGTTAGGCATATGTTAGGCAGGAAATTAGGCAGAGAAAATTAGGCAAGTTTGCTTATTTTTTTCCTCCGTGCTGCACTATAAAAAGGGGGGTAACCCTCCATCCTAAATACACCAAAAAATTCAAGCATTCCTACTGTAATATTGTGAGTATTTCTTTTGAGTATAAGAATATTTTGAGTGTAGCTTTTAGTGCAAGATTTTCTCAGGATAATATCTGATATTCCAAGTCAGATTTGGTTTCTTCTAAGGTAAATGATATTATTTATTTCATATTCGTAAAGAATATTATTTTATTTTAATACTCGTAAGAAATATCATTTTCTTTCATACTCTATATTATGTAAGTGATATTATTTCATTTTATATTCCTGAATTTAAACTTACTATGGTAAGTATTGCTTCTATAATTCCTGAAATGATTAGAAATTTCTTAAGGTTTGTACTTCATCTAATATCATTTCACTGGAATATTGGTCTAAAAATTTCTTATTAAATTTAATCTTTTCATGTCGGGGTACTATTTATGGGTACTATTCATACTGTACTATTCATACAATATTATTCATGAGTATTGTTCATAACAGAATTTAATTTTCTTTTCTATCCAAATTATTTTTTGATACATGAATATCATTCTTGAATTTTACTCCACAATTAGTTATCATGTTGACAATTTGGACATTTTAAACTCCGGATAAATTATTAATCTCTAATATTTATCCTTGATCTCACTTGATTGATTCTTTATATCATTGTCATCATCCTCATGCTTATATTGTGGTGAAAGTCATCTTTGGCCCGTAGTGCAAAGATGAACTGTTGATTGGTATGATTATGACCGGGAATTGTGTATTGGTATAATCATAACCTTTAATGTTACAGATAAAGGTTTTTGGTGAAAGTCCTCTTTGGCCCGTAGTGCATAGATGGATATATGTATGACATGATCATGACCACTGGTGATGCAAACGATTATCTTTGTCCCGTAGTGCATAGATAATTCATTGGTTTGAAACAATTATTGATTGGTATTACAGAGATAAAATATTGATGATGGACTTTTAAATCATAGAAGATAGTAGACATCATGATCTACTTGACTCTTCTAATGGATCGCTATTTCCACTACAGTTGTTGATCTAAAACTTGTTGTCTATTGTATTCTATCAGATTTTTTCCTGTTGAGGACTAAGGATAATTTGTTCTATATTATCTTAGTCATAATATTCTTTACTGGGCTAGTTAAGCTCACCCTTTTTCTTTTGGTTCCATTGTTCTTCTCAGGAGGCAAAAATATAGTTGGGACTAGTCGGGGAATGGAATAATGGTCCAAGGTGATTATTATAGTAGTCTTCAATATTTTAAAATAGTGTGACAATAATTGTACTGAGGACTTTATTTGACTTTGGATATTGTCTACAAGATAATATTTGTATTGAAACTCACAGCTTATATTTTTCGTATATTACACGACAGTTAATAGTTGTATAAATAAAGTTGTATTTGAATTCTGTACCATATATTTGGCAACTCAGAATGGGTTGTGTGGACCTATTTTAGGGGCGTCACATTTAAGTAGATATACTTATAATATGGGACATAGTTCATGGTCTTGTAACACTCAGATGATATTCCATATCAGTTTTTCATTATCGATTCTAGAAAATGTTATTCAATTCAATCAAGCTTATTCATTGTTAGTTATTTTATTTTATTTTAAGTGAGCATTTGTTTTGCTCACTCTTGCATATATATAACAATTGTAGCTAAGATTGAGAAGGTTGACGAGCCAACCACTAGCAAAGGAAAAGGAAAGATGAACAAGTGTTGAAGACTTATTAATTTATTGAGACTTGTGTTTTTTAGACTTGGTTTTAATTGTGATGTAATTATTTAATTTTCCGCATTTGATGAATGTTTTAAAATTAGATAACGTGGGATTTATTGGATTTAATTATGTAACCCTTTAATGGGAAGATTTATTACAAAATTTTTATTTAATTTGGGTAGTTAGAAATGAATATTTAAATAGTGAACACCAAATCATGTGGGAATGAAGTACCTAGATTTGGGGGTGTCACAATGACACACCATGTCCGAGGTTTAAGGGACCCAAATTTGAGGGTGCTACAATGAAGAAAACTCAGAAGAGTTGTAATGGATGAAATACGAATTCAAGACAATTCGTATTAAGTAAAGAAAAAGTTAGAATTTTATGGGATTTCAATTGAGGACTCATGTGATAGCTGAGTTGCAGAAACCTTTGTATGGGCAGGGATTTGTGCTTGGTTTAACGACTACTTAGTTTATGACATTGATAATCTTTGAAATATTAATGTCGCGCTATCAATATGTATATGGTGAGAAGGTAAGTCTTTTCTCATACATATATTGGATAGTTAGGAAGTACTAAGATTAGGTGCGAGTTTCTGAAACTCATGTTTATGGTAAGTTTGTGACTCAAAATTATATGGTATATTTTTGAACTCCTAAGTGTATGGACAGTCCTTGATTGGTTCTTGGATTACATATTACTAGGACAAATTTCTAAACTCATATTATTATGGAAAGTTCTTAAATACATAAGGTGATAAGTTTGATGAACTATATTGGGGTATAGGAATGTTGTAGACTGAAAACTAATCATTTTTAGTATATTGAGCATTGATAGTGGAAGAAAAAGATAGAATTGTTACATAGTGGAACAATGAAGAAAGATGGAGTGGATGAAGAAAAATGGATATTCCAAATCTTCTAGCTATGTTAGATTTCAAATTTATTGACCTTGGGCTGATGTGTACATTTTTGAAAAGAAAAATGTTGGATCAAATTATTAAACCCATGAGTTTTAAAAGAACTATTATTTATATGTTTATGCTAATTATTTTGGCTAGACAAAATTTATTTGAAATATTAAAATGTATTTTCTATATCATTAATGCATTTGATGCAGAGATGATAAAAGATGGAGTCTTCAATGCAATATAACCTACTGTTGGATGTGATCATAGGATCATCAGCCAACTATGGTGTGATGTAGTATGGCAAAATTAAAAAATGACAGAATTCTCAACGTACTGTTATGACAATGCGGTATCATGACGTTAAAAAACAATTTGTAGTATTTTAAACTAGTTAAAGATTAGTCGATGCCAAATGAATTGGCTAGTCAAATATTTCGATTGATGTCTAAATTGTTGGTATAATCTAAGTTATTTGATTTGGTTAGACGAATATGAAATCATGTTTATGAAAATCAAGCCTTGTTTGAGAAATTATGCCAATCTAAATTGTTTTGGTGCGGAATCTTGTGTTAAGTCTGAGGTGAACAACCCCATAAAAAGGGGGAACCTATTAATGCATATAGTCATTATACGATAGGATGTGTGACAACCTGAATTTTTAGAAATTATTAAAATAAGAATTTATTAAATAAAATTCTTATTATGAGATTTTTGAGTTTGAGTATGTGTATATATGTGTATATATTGTAAAATATGTGATTTAGTGTGAAGAGAATTATATATTCATGTATTGAAAAAAAAAGATTTAATAGTTAATTAAATTATTGAAGAAATTAAATGAAATTGCTATGAAAAAAAAAACTAAATAGATAATATTAGTTAATTTAATTATATTATGAGATAATATAATTTGATTATTATGCCTTATTGACAATGGATTTGTTATGAATTGATTTCATAAATAATGTGAATAATTCACTTAATTAAAATAGTGTATTAATACAAGTATAATTGATTTAATAAAGTGAAAAGGTAATATATTGCATGAAAATATAATATGTTAGTATAATGCGAGTAACATATTTATTAAGTAAATTAAATATTTTAGTTGGAAACTTTATGGAATAAAATAAATATTTGATGGAATATTTTGTTTCGCTAAAAGAATGGTAATATTCTAATTTAATTAATGTGGTGATATCCTAATTTAATTAAATAATTATATTAGAGGGATTATGATTTGTCAAATAAAGATTATAATTTGATTGGATAATGTGTGACATGAGGACTATAGGATAAGAGAATTATTAAAATAAAAAAGTAAAAAAGGGATTTTTTTAGAGAGCTAGCCAAACATGGCCTTGTGGCCTTGATTTTTGTAACTAATGGTAACTCCCTATTTGTATAAATAAAGAAGGAATAAAAACACGTTAAGTGTTTTATCAGTTAGAGAAGTTTATTTGAAAACACGGAGAATGTAAGACCCCGACTTTTATGCAATAAAAGTCTAATTTAATTTATAATTATTATTTTAAAAATTGCAAATGTTAAATTGATAAATGGCCAAACATACAATTAATTGAATAAGTGAATTAATAAAAGAGGAAAGGAAATAACTTTTTTTTAAAAGAGCAGCCCATGTGGGTGGCCGAAATCTCCTAAGAGATGAGAGAGAAAGTTGATGGAAAAAAAAGAATTAACGGTGGGAGAGAGAGTTGGTGGGGGACAAGAAAACAAAAGAGGAGGAAAAAGAAGAAAAAAAGAGAGAAGGAAAGGAATAGCAATTATCATACTCCCACCCATTTCCACTCACTTAGAAATAAGAAAAATAGAGAGAGAAAAGGAAGAGAAGAAGAAGAAGAAGAAATTGAGACTTTAGAAAGGTAAATTGATCCTAAGCTAAATCTTTTGATTATACATTATGGTTGTGAAGCCCCCAAAATAGGTCCACACGACCCATTCTGAGTCGCTAGATATCATACTATAAAAATCAAATACAAACTTCATTTATACAATCGCTGAACCGCGTAAATGCGAGAATACGACCATAGTTAAACTGTTAGTTTTAATACAAATGTATGTAACTCTCATGGTGCCTTGACCACAACCTTACAATGGTACCTTACATAAAAGTACAGTCCATAACTATTTTAGAAATTAAAATCTTTGGGAAGTGCTCAAGGAAACCTTCGTACATGGGAGGCCATGCGTCTAGGTTATAATAGATATCATATGTCCACAGAATTATCCTTGGTTGACCCAATGGTCCCCAAAGAAAAACAAGAAGATTGTTATCATCTTCTTTCCAATGGTGAGTTTTCTCTTGACATATAATTATCTCCGTTGTCTCCAAGTGAGAATTATATTTCAAATAAACTCCAAGATTATATAGGTAGTGCTGGTAGATATACTCAGCAAGTGGATGTACACAACCCTGTCTTATGATAACACGAGGTTGTATGTCATTAGGCATCTTGTATGATAGTGGAAAAACATCCTTCCAAAGTTGGGTTCACCTCACCCTATTCGGTTCACCAAAATTAAATATGAAATGACGTATACAATACGACACACTTATCTAAAGTTCTCAATAAAATTATTTCCATACTATTTAGGGAGAACTCAACGAAATATATAGACCACCGCTCTATTCTCCTCATTTTCCCCGCCAAAACCCAAATACACTCTTATTACCGAAAGGAATTGTGAAGCAAAAAGGGTGAGACCTGACTAGCCCAAAGAAAGAATATCATGACTAAAGATAATTTACATCATCAATAGCCTTCATCAATAATAAATCAGAGATTTAGAACATATGGTAGATGATAAAACTTTTCAACCATAGTTACAGCGGAACGAGCAATCCATTAGAAGAGTCATATAGACCATCAGGTCTATTATCTTCTCCATGTTAAAAGTCCACCAATAATGTTTTATTCCTGTAACATCAATCAACATGTCCATAATCATATGAATAACTCATAATCATAATTGTGATTCTAAATTCCTCTTCGCACCCAGGACGAAGATAATTTTCATCACCTATCTTCACCTGAAACATAAAAAATTATAGTTATACCAAATCGCAATTCCTGCTCATAAACATACTAATAAATTCATCTTTGCACTACGACAAAGATATTCATTAACAATTCATCTTTGCACTACAAGCCAAAGACATACAACTGTATTTTAAAAGAGTCAAGTAGAGCGTGATATCTACTATCTTCTACGAATTTAAAAGTTTATTATCAATATTTTATCGATGAGACTAAGCTTAATAAATAATCCACATCATTGAATCATCCCTGCACTACGGCCAAGGATATTCGTTAATATCACATCCATGAATTATCCATGCACTACGGGCCAAGGATATTCATTATTATCACATCAATGAGTTAATATTTCATTGCTAAGACTCAGCTCAATAATTAATCCACATCATCGAATCATCCCTGCACTACAGGCCAATGATATTCGTTAATATCACAACCACGAATTATCTATGCACTACGGGCCAAAGATAACCGTGTTTTCAGCAACGGTCATGATCATACCATAAAATAATTCATCTTTGCACCCTTCGCCGAAGAAAATCCATCGCCATAATCATACCAAAAACTGTCCATCAATGCACTACGGGCCAATGAGGACTTTTACGACATCATTTATAACATTACGATCATGATTATACCGAATAATCCCTGGTCATAATCATACAAAGTCCATCTATGCACTACAGGCCACAGATGACTTTCATCATAATATAAGCATTAGGATAATGACAATGATATAAAGAACCAATTGAATGAGATAAAGGATAAATATTAAATATTTATAATACAATTTATCCAGCGTTCAATAATAACCAAATGTTATCAATCACTTAATAATCTTATAATCTAATATCATTAATATTATAACAATATTTTAATCATTTCTTAAACTCATAAATAATTTATTTTAATTGTTTACACTTTACTAATTAATGCATTTAATCATTCTAAAATGCCAAACTCATAAAATTTCATCATCAATAACCAAAACTCTCATCACAAATCTACATATACTTTATATAGGATTTCCAAGCCATAAAATTCTATTTTCTAATTTTGTTACTTCACATAACATATTTAATTTATTTACTCATAATTAGTTCATTTTCATAAAAAATACCAAATCAGTTCCAAAAATATTTCTTTTCTGGGATTTAGCAGAATATAGTCTCATATTAAACATATATTTTTATTGGAATTTTAAAAATTCATTTACTATTTTTCATATGGCCAAAACTGCCGAATATTTAGACATTTTTTATAAACTGTACTTTTCTCCAAAAATTCTGATATTTACACGGTATACTTCTGTTATATACATGTACTCCCAATAAAAATTTCACCAATTTTGGAGTTAACCACAAGGAGTTATAAGGGTTTACTTTTAAAATAGTCTTTTCCCATAAAATTCATAACTACTAATCTATACATCCAAAAATCGCCATTTATGGACACAATCTAGAAAACTAATCAGATTATCATTTCAAATTTTTCCAGAATTTTTGAGGGTCAGAAAAATTACGAAACTTCAAATGGATTTTTCACCCGCCATGCGGTAATCCACGTAGACAGATAATTTCTACAATTTAATAAGGAATGAATACAAAGGATCATTCACCATGCATGCGGTAATCCATATAGACAGGTTATTCTAACAGAATAATAAAAAATGGAATAACAGAAGAATTCACCATGCATGCGATAGACCACACAGACAGGTTATTCCCAACAGAATAATAAAGAATGGAACTAGGTCATGCGTAATCTGCACATACATGATATTCCAAAAGAATAATAAAGAATGTAATGACAACATAATTCACCAGGCATGCGATAGACCGCACAGACAGGTTATTCCAATAGAATAATAAAGAATGGAACCAGGTCATGCGTAATCTGCACAGACAGGATATTTCAATAGAATAATAAAGAATGGAATAACAATAGAATTCACGGGCATGCGATAGGCGCATGCATGAAAGTATTCCAACAAAATAATAAAGAATGGAACCAGGTCATGCGTAATCCGCACAGATAGAATATTCCAACAGAATAATAAAGAATGGAACCAGGTAATGCGTAATTCGCAAACACAGGATAATCTAACAGAGTAATAAAAATGGAATAATAGAAGAATTTCACCATGTATGCGATTATTACATAGAGCAAAGTTATTCCAACATAATAATAAGGAATGGAATAACAATAGCTCTCTTCATGAATACGAAAGAAATAATACCCCTTACTATAATAATAATATCCCTTACCTCAGAAGAAGACTGGATACTAGAATAGTGAGGTAGCAGACTTCTCTTCTTCTTTCTCTCTATAATTTCTCTCTATAATTTCTCTATAATAATTTCTCTTGTGAGACTTAGTGAATTGGTGAGAAATGAAAGAAGAATGAGTTTCTATTTATAGGAAAATATAGTTTCGATAATTGCACGTTTTGGGGCTCAAAATATTACAATATAATACCTTCAACTTTTCTTTCATTTTTAATTTAGTCCTGCAAGTATTATTAAACTTGCACCACCTCCCCTAATAGTAAATAATGTGAATTAATAGTTCATTCATGTGACTTAATAGTTATAATCATGTGAAAATACGAATTACAGTATAGTACCTCCATCTATACCTCCATTTTTAACTTAGTCATGCAAGTATTATCAATCTTGCACCACCTCCCCTAATAGTACATGAATGTGAATCAATAGTACACACATGTGAACAAATAGTTATAATCATGTGAATTAATAGCAATTAATTTTTTATTTATTCGATTAGTTACCAGATTGGTCAATATAACCTTTAGACATCAATTATTATCGAAATAAATGTCGATTTCCACTAACACTAACAATCCCAACACAATGGAAATATTTTTCTCAAAAATTTCATTTTTGAAATTTCAAAGTTTGACTTTTTCTGAAAAAGTCAACTATTGACTTTTTAGACCAAAAAGTCAACCCCAACAAATTTTGTGTTTATAGTCTATTTATACTAATTTCATCGTTCCGGACTCAAATATCACGTCTGCGTCTCCAAATTCAACTTCGAACTCAATTTTGATTTTTAATAACATTCATCAATAATATTATAACTAACAATATTTAACAACCAGGTCGTTCCCAGGAAAGAGGGGGCTTTCCGATAAGGATTTCTCCTTATTGGCGCGCAATTAGGTGACCAAACCTCTCCTTGACAGAACTTCTAGACATTGTCAATATTGCAAATAATAATATGAATAACTTTATCTTCTCAATTATTGATTTAATAATATATAACATATTATGCAGATGATACTGTGATAATAATTGAATCAATAATATGAGAGATATGATGCAACAATTATTGTAGCAATAATTGAGTATAACTGAGTGACTTCTCACATATGCATTAATAATCAATATCGTGTGCTACTATGCAACCACGCGTATTACTGTACTTTTACTACCGGTTATTTTATGACAACTTGCTTACATTGAAAAAAATTTCAAATATGACCCTTAACTCTAAACTTTTATCAATTTAACTATTTACCAAAATAGAAAAATTAAATACTTTTATTTTATAAAATTCGGGATCTCACAATCTCCCCTCCTTATAAAATTTTGCCCTCGAAATTTACGTACCTGGTAGTTCGAAGAGATGAGAATACCTTGCTTTCTTTTCGGATTGTACCTTCCTTGCTTTCCTCCATATCATGATTTTTCCATTGCTCATCTCCTGTATTTCAGATATCATTCTAGAATATACCTTTAAAACAAAGGTTAATTAACATATCACAATTTGTCAACTTATCAAGTAAATAATTTCACTTAGGTAAGTCACACACTAAATAAGTATATTACTCGTCTCTCTCCTCCTAGTTCTAAACTCATATCTCACCAAATGACCATATCCCTAAGCTTTGATACCATTTGTGGCGCTTCAAAATAGGTCCACACGACCCATTCTCGAGTCGCGAGATATCATACTATAAAAATCAAATACAAACTTCATTTATACAATTTGTTGAACTGTCGTTGTAGAATACGACCACGATTAAACTGTGAGTTTTAATACAAATGTATGTAACTCTCATGGTGCCTTGACCACAACCTTACAATGGTCCCTTACATAAAAGTACAGTCCATAACTATTTTAGAAATTAAAATCTTTGGAAAGTGCTCAAGGAAACCTTCGTACATGGGAGGCCATGCGTCTAGGTTATAATAGATATCATATGTCCACAGAATTATCCTTGGTTGACCCAATGGTCCCCAAAGAAAAACAAGAAGATTGCTATCATCTTCTTTCCAATTGTGAGTCTTCTCTTGACATATAATTATCTCCGTTGTCTCCAAGTGAGAATTATATTTCAAATAAACTCCAAGATTATATAGGTAGTCTTTGGTAGATATCTTGAGCAAGTGGATGTGCACAACCCCGCATCTTATGATAACACGAGGTTGTATGTCATTAGACATCTTGTATAATAGTGGCAAAACACCTTCCAAAGTTGGGTTCACCTCACCCTATTCGGTTCACCAAAATTAAATATGAAATGACGTATACAATCGACACACTTATCTAAAGTTCTCAATAAAATTATTTCCATACTATTTAGGAGAACACGAATGCGACTATAGACCACCGCTCTATTCTCCTATTACCCCGCTCAACCCAAATACACTCTTTATTACCTAAAAGGAATTGTGAAGCAAAAAGGGTGATCACAACTAGCCCAGTAAAGAATATCATGACTAAAGATAAATTACATCATCAATAGCCTTCATCAATAATAAATCAGAGATTTAGAACATATGGTAGATGATAAAACTTTTCAACCATAGTTGCAGCAGAATGAGCAATACATTAGAAGAGTTAAATAGACCATCAGGTCTATTATCTTCTCCATGTTAAAAGTCCACCAATAATGTTTTATCCCTGTAACATCAATCAACAATTCATGTCCATAATCATATTAATAACTCATAATCATAATTGTGATTCTAAATTCCTCTTCGCACCCAGGACGAAGATAATTTTCATCACCTATCTTCACCTAAAACATCAAAAATCATGGTTATACCAAATCGCAATTCCTGCTCATAATCATACTAATAAATTCATCTTTGCACTACGGCCAAAGATATTCATTAACAATTCATCTTTGCACTACAGTCCAAAGACATATAACTGTATTTTAAAAGAGTCAAGTAGAGCATGATATCTACTATCTTCTACGAACTAAAAAGTTTATTATCAATATTTTATCGATGAGACTCAGCTTAATAAATAATCCACATCATTGAATCACCCCTGCACTATGGCCAAGGATATTCGTTAATATCACATCCATGAATTATCCATGCACTACGGGCCAAGGATATTCATTATTATCACATCCATGAATTAATATTTCATTGCTGAGACTCAACTCAATAATTAATCCACATCATTGAATCTAGGAGTGATCATTCGGTTATAACCGAACTGAATAAGCTATTCGGTTATAACCAAAAACCGAATTAGTGACAATTTTACTCTTTGAAATAATAACCGAAATTTGAAAATAACCGAATTACCGAATACCGAATTACCGAATTGTAATTTCGATAATTTGGGTAAAAACCGAATCAGCATCCAACTGTTACCTGTTTAGCAAACACTGTCCAGGAAATTAACAGTTTAGCACTGTCCAACAGTAAAGTTAAAATTACAACAGCAACAACTAACAAAGTAACAAGCCCAAACACTTTTACAGTATCACTTTTATAGTATCATGTCATTACAGTAACCTAAAGTTCATAAACTCTATCCCACCAAGGCACCAACGAAACTTGGATTGAATTTTATTCCTCACAAGTCACAACATTATACAGCAGCGTGGGATAAAAAAGAGCACTAGCCCCTCCTCCGACCAAAACCCTTTTAGTATAAAAAACAACGGAGTTGCGACAAAGATTAGAAGCAAATAGCTGCTTCTCCACACCCTCTTCCCCCTCCTTCAATTCCTCAATATACATGTCTACAATATAATCCCCCAAACCAGTCAAATAGTCCTAACAAAACTCAAAATCAAACTAAAAACAAAGGGAAATCCAATACAATTACATAGCTCACTAACAAATTCAGAATTCCATCTCCACACAACACAGAAAACTAAAAATAAAAAATCTTTAAATCCTAGCTTTTTAAATAAAACCCAAAACCAAAATCAATTAAAACAGAAAATTCCCAAATTTAGACCTACAAAATCCCAAAATAAAAATCACATAAACCCAAAACTCAAATCAAACAACAAATGCAATAATTTTCACAGAAATCAAACACAAGACAATTAAAAACAAACCCAATTCAAGAATTGCAGCATTCTTCATCATATTGAACGAAATCCTAGATTTCCCTCCAGAACAAGCAATTAAAGCGAAACAATCTGTCCAATTGAAAGCCTTTGAATAAGAGAAAAAGCTTTCTTGCTGGGATCTGAGACTGAGGAATTGATTTGAGATCTGAGACTTGAATAAGAGATAGTTCACACTTCACAGTCGAGAGTCGGAGAGAGGCGACGGCTAGGGTAAAATATGAGTGAATCAGAATAAGTGAATTCAGATAATAATAATAATAATAATAGTATAAAATTATTATTTTTTTAAATATTAATATTCGGTTATTCGGGTACCCGAATTATCTATTTTTTAAAACTGAAACCGAATAATGAGCAATAAATCGGATATAACCGAAATAAGAAAAAAAAAACTAAAAAACCGAAATAATTCGGTTAAAAAAGTTCGGTTCGATTCGGTGGTTTGGTAGTTCGATTTTATCCATTTTTTGCTCACTCCTAATCGAATCATCCCTGTGCTAAAGGCCAAGGATATTCGTTAATATCATGACCACGAATTATCTATGCACTACGGGCCAAAGATAATCGTATTTTTATCAACAGTCATGATCATACCATAAAATAATTCATCTTTGCACCCTTGGCCGAAGAGAATCCATGGCCATAATCATACCAAAAACTGTCCATCAATGCACTACGGGCCAATGAGGACTTTTACCACATCATTTGTAATATTACGGTCATGATTATACCGAATAATCTCTGGTCATAATCATACCAAGTCCATCTATGCACTATAGGCCACATATGACTTTCATCATAATATAAGCATGAGGATAATGACAATGATATAAAGAATCAATTGAATGAGATAAAGGATAAATATTAAACATTTATAATACAATTTATCCAGCGTTCAATAATAACCAAATGTTATCAATCACTTAATAATCTCATAATCTAATATTATTAATATTATAATAATATTTTAATCATTTCTTAAATTTATAAATAATTTATTTTAATTGTTTATACTTTACTAATTAATGCATTTAATCATTCTAAAATGCCAAACTCATAAAATTTTATCATTAATAACCAAAACTCTCATCGCAAATCTGCATATACCTTAATTGGATTTCCAAGCCATAAAATTCTATTTTCCAATTTTGTTACTTCATTTAAAATGTTTAATTTATTTACTCATAATTAGTTCATTTTCATGAAAAATACCAAATCAGTTCCAAAAATATTTTTTTTCTGGGATTTAGCAGAATATAGTGTCATATTAAACATATATTTTTCTCAGAATTTTAAAAATTCATTTACTATTTTTCATATGGCCAAAATTGTCGAATATTTAGACATTTTTTATAAACTGTACTTTTGTCCAAAAATTCTGAAATTTACACGGTATACTTCTGTTATATACATGTACTCCCAATAAAAATTTCACCAATTTTGGAGTTAACCACAAGGAGTTATAAGGGTTTACTTTTAAAATAGTCTTTTTCCATAAAATTCATAACTCCTAATCTATACATCCAAAAATCGTCATTTTTCGACACAATCTAGAAAACTCATCAAATTATCATTTCAAATTTTTCCAGAAATTTTGATGGTCAAAAAATTTACGAAACTGCAAATGGATTTTTCACCCGTTATGCGGTAATCCACGTAGACAGATCATTTATACAATTTAATAAGGAATGAATACAAATGATCATTCACCATGCATGCGGTAATCCACATAGACAGGTTATTCCAACAGAATAATAAAAAATGGAATAACATAAGAATTCACCATGCATGCGATAGACCACACAGATAGGTTATTCCCAACAGAATAATAAAGAATGGAACTAGGTCATGCGTAATCCGCACATACATGATATTCCAACAGAATAATAAAGAATGTAATGATAACAGAATTCACCAGGCATGCGATAGACCGCACAGACGGGTTATTCCAATAGAATAATAAAGAATGGAACCAGGTCATGCGTAATCTGCACAGACAGGATATTCCAATAGAATAATAAAGAATGGAATAACAACAGAATTCACCAGGCATGCGATAGACCGCACAGACAGGTTATTCCAACAGAATAATAAAGAATGGAACCAGGTCATGCGTAATCCGCACAGACAAGATATTCCAACAGAATAATAAAGAATGAAACCAGGTAATGCGTAATTCGCACAGACAGGATATTCCAACAGAATAATAAAGAATGGAATAATAGAAGAATTTCACCATGTATGTAGTATTTCGCATAGACATGTTATTCCAACATAATAATAAGGAATGGAATAACAATAACTCTCTTCATGAATACGAAAGAAATAATACCCCTTACTATAATAATAATATCCCTTACCTCAGAAGAAGACTGGATACTAGAATAGTGAGGTAGCAGACTTCTTTCTCTCTATAATTTCTCTATAATAATTGCTCTTGTGAGACTTAGTGAATTGGTGAGAAATGAAGGAAGAATGAACTTCTATTTATAGGAAAATATAGTTTCTATAATTGCACGTTTTGGGGCTCGAAATATTATAGTATAATACCTTCAACTTTTCTTTCATTTTTAATTTAGTTCTGCAAGTATTATTAAACTTGCACCACCTCCCCTAATAGTAAATCATGTGAATTAATAGTTCATTCATGTGACTTAATAGTTATAATCATGTGAAAATACGAATTACAGTATAGTACCTCCATCTATACCTCCATTTTTAACTTAGTCATGCAAGTATTATCAATCTTGCACCACCTCCCCTAATAGTACATGAATGTGAATCAATAGTACACATATGTGAACAAATAGTTATAATCATGTGAATTAATAGCAATTAATTTTTTATTTATTCGATTAATTACCCGATTGGTCAATATAACCTTCAGACATCAATTATTATCGAAATAAATGTCGATTTCCACTAACACTAACAATCCCAACACAATGGAAATATTTTTCTCAAAAATTTCATTTTTGAAATTTTGAAATTTGACTTTTTCCAAAAAAGTCAATTGTTGACTTTTTCCGAAAAAGTCAATTGTTGACTTTTTTGACTAAAAAGTCAACCCCATCAAATTTTGTGTTTATAGTCTATTTCTACTAATTTCATCGTTCCGGACTCAAATATCACGTATGCGTCTCCAAATTCAACTCCGAACTCAACTTCGATTTTTAATAACATTCATCATTAATATTATAACTCACAATATTTAACAACCAGGTCGTTCCCAGGAAAGAGGGGGCTTTCCGATAATGATTTCTCCTTATTGGCGTGCAATTAGGTGACCAAACCTCTCCTTGACAGAACTTCTAGACATTGTCAATATTGCAAATAATAATATGAATAACTTTGTTGTCTCAATTATTGATTTAATAATATAACATATTATGCAGATGATACTGTGACCATAATTGAATCAATAATATGAGAGATATGATGCAATAATTATTGTAGCAATAATTGAGTATAACTGAGTGACTTCTCACATAAGCATTATTAATAAATACCGTGTGCTACTATGAAACCACGCGTATTACTATACTTTTACTACCGGTTATTTTATGACAACTTGCTTACTTTGAAAAAAATTTCAAATATGACCCTTAACTTTAAACTTTTATCAATTTAATACCAAAATAGAAAAATTGAATACTTTTATTTCATAAAATTCGGGATCTCACAATGGTTATTAAATTTTATGAAGTTTATGAATGGATATCATGTTTTTATTTGTTTGTGATAGAATAAAATTGCATAAACATGAATCGAATGAGAGAAATCTAGAAATCAAAAGAAGAATGAAAAATCTAAATTTTTAGAAAAACTAGTTTAACTACTTGATTTTGTAAAATCTATAACTCATTTTGTATAATGAGTTAGGAGATGAGCTATATATCAAAAGAAAGCCCTAAAAGTAAATTAAACATAGAATCACAAATTAATCAAAAATTCCTTGTGGTTAGTTCGTGGTGACTATTTGAATGAAACTGGTTCGAAAGACTTATAATCCAAAATATCAGTTCTCTTAAGCTCTATTGCGTGAGTTATAATTCTTAATTCAATCGTTGGATCGTTGTAATACTTGGATATGTTATACATATATAATTTGAGTACATGTCCACAAATTTTGAACCGTTAAAGATAAACGTATGATGTTTTATGAATTTTGTGAGGTGGCTGGTTTGGAATTTTTCAAGCAGAATTTTAAGCAACAAGCTTTAAGTTTTAAAAATGTATAACTTAATGATTTTAAATCCGATTTGGGTGATTTTTGATGATAAATTGGAGTATTTGAAGTCTAGTTTCTGTTAAAATTAATTAAATTGATAGTTAAGTTTTGGTTAATGGTGATAATACCATAATAGTGGATTGATGTTTTTAAAATAAATTATCATATGTGCGTTTCTTAAGTTTTGTTATTCATTTATAAGATTTGGAATATAAAGCGATAAAGAAAGACAACTTGAATGAATAATGAATTATTAGTTGGTTTATATGTTATTCGAAGTAAATATGTTTTGTTGTTGACCCTGACTTTTAATAGATTTTAAATTGTTTATAATAAGGTGTTGATTTAATAAATGTTTATATATTTAGATTGTTGTATTTTATCATCGCTTGAAGTGGTGGCTTAGTGGTAGGAACCCAAACATAAGTCCTCATTAACGTGGGTTCGAGTCCTAGTAAACTCCTTTATCCTCAAGTGGTCTCATGCCCTAGATTTATTCAGGGGGAAGCTGAGTTGTGCCGATGAAAACACCACTGAGGCCTCCAAAATTATTGGTTATCATGTACTTATTTTCTTCCTATCATGCATGTAATTATTTATTACGAATATTTGTTTGGTCAGAGAATATTCTTTTTAACAGGAAATATTTGTACGATAGCATCAAAATAACCAATCATTGGTAGCACACAATATTGCACAATAATTCATATTATTTATTCTTACGTAAGAAGTCACTCGGTATTTCATTCAATAATTGTCACAATAGTTATTGCACAGCGATTCATATTATTGATTCTTATGTAAGAAGTCACTCAATATTTCATTCAACAATTGTCACAGTAGTTATTGCACAATGATTCATATTATTGATTCTTACGTAAAAAGTCACTCAATATTTCATTTAATAATTGTCACTGTAATTATTATATAGTAACTCATATTATTTTATATGAGATAATTAGACTAATTGGCAGTATTGTGAGTCTATGTTAATAATTATGAATAATGGTTCAAAGATTGAAAAGGGTGTTGATTAAAGATAAGTATGATATGCAAATGTTTGTTCAATTATTTTTTTTTACAAAGTAAATCCAAAGCGGGGACTTGCTTTACACTCTACTTTTCCTAAAGTAGTCTGGACCACAACTCAATTATTGTTAAAATGTGTATAAGTTGGCTTAATTTTTTCTCTGAGACCACAAATTCCACTACCAACATTATTATATACCTCATTTGGTTATTTTGTCAAAAGGGGTGTGCTAGTTGTCTCCTCAATTTTCAATATAAATAGATTGCTTAGATGAGAAAAAAACACAACATCACTACACTAAAAATATTAAATTCTTTTACTACAATATTGTGAGTATTTCTGTTGAGTGTAAGGTTACTCCAAGTGTGGATAAGGAATGCAAGCATTGTTTAAGTTGATCAATTTCATAAAAAGCATAATTAAGTCACATGCTAAGGTAAGGGGTATCATTTTTTTATAGTAAAGGGATATCATTTTCTTTCATACTCCATACTATGGTAATATATTATTATTCATTTCTTTAGGTTATCATTAAATGGTGAAAAGTCCTGAAATGATTAGAATATCCTTAATAGTTTGTGCTTCATCTAATATCTTGACCTGAATCTTTCTATTCAGTTTAAAGTTATTATTTTTGAGTCGGGAACTTTACATTACTTGAACTTTATATTCTATCAAGAATTATAATCAATTTTCTGGATATCATTTTGGCAATTTGGACTCTGGATAATTAAGTTAAAAATCACTAAGATCTATTTTATCTTATTATTCTGATTATTTATGTCCATTCATTATATATATCATTGTCATCATTCTCAGACTTAAATTTGTGTTAGAAAGTTATCTTTGGCCAGTAGTGCAAAAATAAACTATTGATTGGTATGATTATGACCAGGAATTGTGTATTGGTATAATCATGACCGGAATTATGTATTGGTATAATCATGACCATTCGTGTTACAGTTATATGTCTTTGTCCTGTAGTGCAAAGATGAACTATTGATTATTAGTTTTATAGTTGGATGTCTTTGGCCCGTAGTGCAAAGATTGTGATGCCCCCAAAATAGGTATACATCACACATTCTGAGTCGTTAAATACATGGTACATAATACAAATACAAACATAAATATATAGCATGAGCTGTGAGTTTTAATACAAATATTGTCTTCTAGATAATATTCAAACTCAAAATAAGTCCTCAATACATTTATTAGCACACTATTTCACAGAATAATGAGGACTACTAATGCAAACATCTGGACCGTCACTCCGTTCCTCGACTAGTCTCAGTTATATTCTCATTTCCTGAAGAGAACAATGAAAGCAAAGGGTGATCTCAACTAGCCCAGTAAAAAAATATTATGACTAAGATAATGCAGAATAAATTATCGTTAGCCTTCAACAGTGTTAAACTGATAAAATATAATAACCATCAAGTGTAACTGCAGCGGAACAAGCAATCCATTAGAAGAGTCAAGTAGAGCATGATATCTACTATCTTCTATGATTTAAAAGGTTTATCATCAATTTTATCGCTGAGACTCTGCTTAATAAATAATCCACATCACTGAATTATCCATGCACTACGGGCCAATGATATTCATTATTATCACCAATGGTCATGTTCATCTCAACAACTGTCCACCAATGCACTACGAGCCAATGAGGACTTTTACAACATCATTTGTAACATTACAGGTCATGAGTATACCGAATGATTCCTGGCCATAATCATACCAATCAACAGTCCATCTATGCACTACGGGCCAAAGATGACTTTCATAACAATACAAACATGAGGATGATGACAATGATATAAGAATTCAATTAAATGAAAGCAAAGGAAAAATTTTAAAGATTTATAATTTAACTTATGCAGAATTCAATAAAGTCCAAATTGCCAACATGATATTACTTTGTGGAGTAAAATTCAAGAATAATATTGTATCAAAAATGATTTGGACCGAAAAGAAATCAATTTTTGTTATGAATAGTATCTCGGGTGAATAGTACCTAAGTGAATAATACCCCATGAATAGTACTTCGAGAATAGTACCCCGTGAATAGTACTCCGGCATGAAAAGGTTAAAACTTATCAAGAATGCTAAGAATAATATTTTCAAGAAAAGATACTGAATGAAGCGCAAATATCAAGGATATTCTACTAATTTCAGGAATTATAGAAGCAATACTTACCATAGTAAGTTTAAATTTAGAAATATGAAATGAACAATATACGAAACTGCAAATGGATTTTCAACTGTCATGCGGTAGTCCGCGTAGACAGATCATTTCCATAATTTAATAACCAATGAATACGAAGGGTTATTCACCAGGCATGCGATAGTCCGCGTAGACAGGTTATTCCCACAGAATAATAAAGAATAGAATAACAAAAGGATTTCACCATGCATGCGGTAGTCCGCGTAGATAAGTTATTCCAATAGAATAATAAAGAATGGAATAACAACCTTTACGAGTATTGAAAGAAATAAGTCTCTTCATGAATACGAAAGAAATAATACCCTTTACCTTAGTAGGGGATTGGATACTGCAATAGTGTAGTAATAGAATACTCTTCTTCTTTCTCTCTTATTCTCTTTATATTTTCTCTCTCTATAACTTGAATGAATTGGTGAAAAATAATGAAGAAATGAGCTTCTATTTATAGGCTTGACAGAGTAAGGGTAAAATAGTCGTTTTGCCATAATTTATGACATCATCGCTTACATCATCGATCATATGACATCATTGCTTACCTCATCGTTTTGATGACATCATTGCTTACCTCATCGTTCTGATGACATCATTGCTTACATCATCAGAATTCAAATTCAATTTGTTCTCTTCCACCTCCTTTTACTTTTACACCATGAATTTACTATAATAATGCTACCATTCAAATTAAAAATCATACTATTATATAATCACATCGTACTACTATAATGTAATATTATAATAATATATTTGAATGAATTATTTTATAGAAAAATATAAAATACCAACTTTCAACAAATGTCACATGATAAACATTCATTCGTTTAAATCCATATTAAATAAATATTTCCTTATCATATATATATCAATAATTTATTATTCACAAATAATATTACAGAACTATAATATTGACAACGGATCGTTCCCTGGGAAAGAGGGGCTTTAGATAAAGATTTCTCCCTATTGGCGCGCAATTAGGTGACCAAACCCCTTTCCTCGACAGAACTTTCTATACATTGTCAATAATGCTATCTAATAATATTATTCAAATAATATGAATTATTAATTTGATAATTTGAAATATTGTGCAATGATAATTATTGAATCAATAATATAAAATATCAACGTAGAAATTATTGAATCAATAAAATAAAATATTGAGCGAAGAACTCACATAGCAATAATTGAGTATAACTGAGTGACTTCTCAAATAAGCATCAATAATCAATACCATGTGCTACTATGCAACCACGCGTATTACTGTACTTTTATTACCGGGTATTTCAACAGTTAACGGTAAAACTTCCACCGTTATTTTTATAAAAGGATAATTTTGTTATTTTCTAATTCCGACAATAATTCTCTTGTGGGGTCCACCAATGATTGTGTCGTCGTACGAATATTCCCTGACAAAAAGAATATTCCCCGACCAAACGAATATTTTATAATAACTTGCTTTACTTTACAATTTTTTTCACATATCACCCTTAGTTTTAATCCTTTTATCAATTTAACCATTTACTAAATAAAATATTAATTATAAGAAAATTGAATACTTTCATTTCATAAAATTCGGGGTCTTACAATCTCCCCTCCTTAAGAAATTTTGCCCTCAAAATTAGGGTACGTACCTGGTATGTCGAAGAGGTGAGGATACCTTGATTTTATTTCAGATTCTAACTCCCAGGTCATTTTCTCAACATCGTGGTTTCTCCATAAAACTTTGACTTGAGGTATAACCTTAGAGCGTAGAATATATTCCTTCTTATCCAAGATTTTAATAGGAATCTCTTCATACGTTAAATCTTCTGCTATTTCGTCCGGTTCTAACTCAATAATGTGGTTCGGGTCTTCCACAAATTTACGTAACATGGATATGTGAAAAATGTTATGAACACGAGACATACTTGGCGGTAAAGCGAGTCTATAGGCCACAGTTCCTACTCGGTCAAGGATTTCAAATGGGCCAATGAATCGAGGATTGAGCTTTCCTCTCTTTCCAAATCTCGTAACTCCCTTTCATGGAGCAACACGTAACAACACATGTTCTCCAACATTGAATTCCACGTCCTTTCGATGAAGATCATCATAACTCTTTTGTCGATCTTGTGAGGTTTTTATACGTTGTCGGATCATTTGAATCTTCTATGTAGTCACACGTACCAATTTTGGTCCCAACAACGTTGCTTCACCCACCTCATCCTGGCATACTGGAGAATGACACTTTCTTGCATATAACGCCTCAAATGGAGCCATGTCGATACTTGCTTGATAACTGTTGTTGTAGGAGAATTCCACTAATGGCAAGAACTTTTCCCAACTTTCTTTGAAGTCAAGGACACATAGTCTTAATAGATCCTCAAGAGTTTAAATAGTCCTCTCCGACTGTCCGTCTGTTTGAGGATGATATGCCGAACTAAATCGTAAATCTGTGCCCATAGCTTTTTTCAAACTAACCCAAAATTGTGAAGTGAATCTTGGGTCTTGATCAGGGACTATGGATACTGGCATACCATGTAGTCTTACAATCTTGTTTATGTACATACGGGCAAGACGTTCAAGTGAATAAGTTTCTCATATAGGTAAGAAATGAGCAGATTTTATCAATCTATCAATAATGACCCAAATTGCATCAATTCCTTGACAAACCTTGGGAAGACCAGTAAAGAAATCCATGATAATGTGCTCCCACTTCCATTTTGGGATTTCAAGTGGTTGTAATGGACCTTTTGGCACTTGATGCTCTGCCTTGACTCATTGACAAGTTAAACACCTTAAGATAAATTCCACCAGAATGTATGTTGAAGATCACGATACATTTTGGTACTCCCAGGATGGATTGCAAATGGTGTGTTGTGCGCCTCTATTATGATCTTAAACTTCAAATCAGAGTCGTTAGGAACACAAAGTTTGGAGTTGACTCTAAGTATTCCTTCTTCATGGATTCTTGCTTTTGGAATAGCACCTTCTTGCACTTTCTTCTTTATACGCATAAGCTCCAGTTCTGTAGTTTGAGCAGCTTTTACTTTATCGATTAAAGTCGGTTCCACTCGTATATTTGCCATCATCATGTGGGTCCCTGGAGTCTATATCTCTATCTCCATCCTTTGCAAGTCATACAAAATGGGCCTTTGCATTGACAATATCGCACTCGTACCCGCATATGATCTTCTACTCAATGCATCAACTACCACGTTCACTTTTCTAAGGTGGCATTGAATGGTATGATCTTAATCTTTCAACAGTTCAAGCCAACGTCGTTGCCGCATGTTGAGTTCCTTTTGGGTGAAGAAATATTTGAGGCTTTTATGATCCGTATAGATCTCCACTTTCTCCCCGTATAGGTAATGCCTCCAAATTTTAAGTGTGAAAACGACAGCTGCCAACTCTAGATCATGAGTAGGATAATTTCTCTCATATTCTTTGAGTTGTCGAGAGGCATAGGCTATGAATTTCCCATGTTGCATGAGAACACATCCTAACCCTTTGCCCGAAACATCACTGTAGATGACAAATCCCTCCGAACCAGATGGTATTGTTAGAACAGGTGCTGAAATGAGTCTCCCCTTGAGTTCTTGAAAACTCTTCTCACATTCCTCGCTCTAACCAAATTTTATATCTTTCCGAGTCAGCTGAGTTAATGGAGTAGCGATTCAAGAAAATCCTTCCACGAATCTCCGATAATAACCAGCTAAGCCTAGAAAGCTACGTACTTCGGTCACTGACTTAGGTTTCTCCCATATTTGAATTGCTTCAATATTTGCTGGGTCAACAGATATTCCATGATTTGATATCACGTGCCCAAGGAATGCTACTTCCTCAAGCCAAAACTCGCATTTTTTTCAACTTGACATATATCTTATTTTCACGAAGATTTTGGATTATCAGCCTCAAGTGCTGCTCGTGATCTTCACGACTTTTGGAGTATATGAGGATGTCATCAATAAAGACAACAACAAAATGATCCAAATATTCCTTGAATACTCGGTTCATCATATCCATGAAGGCAGTAGGAGCATTAGTCAATCCAAAAGACGTGACTAGGAATTTGTAATGCCCGTACCGAGTTCTGAAAGCAGTCTTTGGAATGTCATCAGTTTTAATCTTAAACTGATGATATCTGAAACGAAGATCGATCTTTGAAAAGAATTTATCACCTTGCAACTGGTCAAATAGGTCATCAATGTGAGGCAATGAGTACCTATTTTTGACGGTGACAGGATTCAACTCCCGATAATCAATACAAAGTCGCATCTCCCATCTTTCTTCTTTAAAAATAGAACAGGAGCACCCTAAGGAGACGTACTAGGATGAATAAAACCGATGTCTAACAACTCCTGCAGTTGAGTTTTTAACTCCTGAAGTTCAATAGGAGCCATTCGATATGGGGATTTGGAAATGGGTTTTGTACCGGGTTCAAGGTCGATACCAAACTCAATTTCATGCTCTGGGGGTAGGCCAGGAAGTTCTTCAGGGAATACGTCAGGAAATTTATTAACAATAGAAATATCATTCAAGACTGACGTATTTTTGTTTAAATCCGTGACATGAGCTAAGAAAGTTTGACATCCGTTTTTCAATAAATGAATAGCTTTATGGCTTGAGATGACAGTGATTGACTTTAATGGTTTGGTTGCTTGAATTCGCATAATAGGTTGGTTAGGAATATGAAAGCTAACAACCTTACAAAAACAATCAATTTTAGCATGATGAGTGGTTAACCAATCAATCCCTAAAATCACATCGAATGCAAGTATTTTGAAAGAGATAAGATCGAAAGGTAACGTGCGGTTGCCAATTTGAATTAAACAAGACTTATAAACAGTGGATGTAATAAAGGTTTCCCCTGATGGAGTTTCAACAGATTAGTCAAAGTCTAATTTCTCCGGAGTCAAATTTAAACGTTGAGCGCAAGTAGGAGAAATAAAAGAATGGGTAGAACTGGTATCAAATAAGGTATAGACTTCGCTAGAGTTTATGATTAGCTTACCCGGGATCACCTCGTTCGGATTCCTCGCTTTTTGGGAGGTTACGACAAACGCTCTCCCTTGAACTAACAGTTTTGTCTTGTCTGGGACTGCCTTTGATGCTTCTATCCCAGCTGGACTTGACTTTGGTGCACGATAAAATTGGGCTAGATGACCTTCTCTTCCACAATTGTAACATGTTTTGGACTGCTACGTATAGTTTGGACTGATGTGTTCTTCCCCTCTGCATTTGTAACATACGACCGGTGGTCGTTCTCCTTCCTTAACAATAGGTGCTGGTTCTGATGTCTTTCCATCATTATTGAATCTCCTCTTCTTGAAATTTCCACTTCTATTATCTTGGCCATGATTACCACCGAAGTGGTTACCATTTTTGGCATGTTGATTCCCTCCATGTTCGTTGTCATCACTTAGATGACTGCTACCACTGGTATTATCGACTTGCCGGTTACTCTCTCTTGGTTGGGTTGACTCATTATCACGCTCTAATAACTAAGCCCTATTTACAACATCTGAATACAAACACAGTTTGTGAGAAATAAGGTATTGACGTATTTTGGGTCTCAAACCTCAGAGAAACATTCGCGTCATTCTCTCCTCATTATCAATCAAATGGGATGCAAACCGGGACAACTCAGCAAACTTAGCCTCGTACTGCGACACGGTCATGTTGTTTTGCTCCAGCTTGATGAACTCCACCTCCTTCATGTGACGAATACTTTCAGGAACGTACTTATCGTTGAACAATTCTTGGAACTTCTCCCAAGACATCTTGATCTGCGGAAAGTGAGTACGCTTCTGATTCCCACCAAATCTACCTCTCCTCGCAACATGAAGGTGGCGAAAGGAACCTTTTGCTCCTCGGAGCATCCTAAGACATCAAATATCTTGGTGATCTGTTTTATCCACGTCTCCACCTTAAGTGGTTTTGGCTATCCCAAAAACTCTGATGGTCCCAGCTCCTTAAATTGCTTAGCGGTGACCGTCCGAGAGTTGCCAGTGTTTCCACCTGCATTTTGAACAAGAACCGCTCTCGCCTGATGTTGCATGAATTGCATAAAGCCTCTAAACATCTCATCGTTCATCATTTAATCGGTGTTGTTGTTTACCTGAGGATTATTGTCTTTCTGTTGCACATTATCCTAGGTATTGATCATTGGTAACTCAACGGTCTCATGTGCTTCATTGCTTATCTCAATATTTTTAGATGTCATTTTCAAATACTGCCACAAAATAAAGGTTAATTGACATGCCACTTATTATCTCTATATTCTGACCGACCAATTATATAACAAATAAACTTAGGTAGGTCATACTAGCAAAGGAATTACCCGCCTCTCCTCTCCTAAGCTTTGATACCAACTGTGACGCCCCCAAAATAGGTATACATCACCCATTCTGAGTTGCCAAATATATGGTACAGAATACAAATACCAACTTAAATATATAGCATGAGCTGTGAGTTTTAATACAAATATTGTCTTCTAGACAGTATTCAAACTCAAAATAAGTCCTCAATACATTTATTATCACACTATTTCACAGAATAGTGAGGACTACTAATGCAAACATCCCATAGTCACTCCGTTCCCCGACTAGTCCCAAATATATTTTCATTTCACAGAAGAGAACAATGAAAGAAAAGGGTGAGCTCAACTAGCCCAAGAAGAAATATTATGACTAAGATAATGTAGAATAAATTATCGTTAGCCTTCAACAGTGTTAAACTGATAAAATATAATAAACATCAAGTTTAACTACAGCGGAACAAGTAATCCATTAGAAGAGTCAAGTAGAGCATGATATCTACTATCTTTTATGATTTAAAAGGTTTATCATCAATTTTATCGCTGAGATCTCAGCTTAATAAATAATCTACATAACTGAATTATCCATGCACTACGGGCCAAGGATATTCATTTTTATCACCAATGGTCATGTTCATCTCAACAACTGTCCATCAATGCACTACGGGCCAATGAGGACTTTTACCACATCATTTGTAACATTACAGGTCATGATTATACCGAATGATTCTTGGTCATAATCATACCAATCAACAGTCCAGCTATGCACTACGGGCCAAAGATGACTTTCATAACAATATAAACATGAGGATAATTACAATTATATAAGAATTCAATTAAATGAAAGCAAAGAATAAATTTTAAATATTTATAATTTAATTTATCCAGAATTCAATAAAGTTCAAATTGTCAACATGATACTGCTTTGTGGAGTAAAATTCAAGAATAATATTGTATCAAAAATGATTTGGACCAAAAAGAAATCAAATTTTGTCATGAATAGTATCCCGGGTGAATAGTACCTGAGTGAATAGTACTTCGAGAATAGTACCCCATAAATAGTACTCCAGCATGAAAAGGTTAAAACTTATCAAGAATGCTCAGAATAATATTTTCAAGAAAAGATACTGAATGAAGCGCAAATATCAAGGATATTCTACTAATTTCAAGAATTATAGATGCAATACTTACCATAGTAAGTTTAAATTTAGGAATCTGAAATGAACAATATACGAAACTGCAAATGGATTTTCAACTATCATGCGGTGAGTCGCGTGAGATGATCATTTCCATAATTTAATAACAAATGAATACGAAGGGTTATTCACCAGGCATGCGGTAGTCCGCGTATACAGGTTATTCCCATAGAATAATAAAGAATGGAATAGCAAAAAGATTTTACCATGTATGCGGTAGTCCGCGTAGACAGGTTATTCCAATAGAATAATAAAGAATGGAATAACAACCCTTACGAGTATTGAAAGAAATAACTCTCTTCATGAATACGAAAGAAATAATACCCCTTACCTTAGTAGGAGATTGGATACTGCAATAGTATAGTACTAGAATACTCTTCTTCTTTCTCTCTTATTCTCTCTATATTTTCTCTCTCTATAGCTTGAATGAATTGATGAAAAATAATGAAGAAATGAGCTTCTATTTATAGGCCTGGCAGAGTAAGGGTAAAATAGTCTTTTCGCCATAATTTATGACATCATCGCTTACATCATCATATGACATCATTGCTTACCTCATCATTCCGATGACATCATTGCTTACCTCATCGTTCTGATGACATCATTGCTTACCTCATTGTTCTGATGACATCATTGCTTACATCATTAGAATTCAAATTCAATTTGTTCTCTTCCACCTCCTTTTACTTTTATACCATGAATTTACTATAATAATGCTACCATTCAAATTAAAAATCATACTATTATATAATCACATTTTACTACTATAATGTAATATTATAATAATATATTTGAATGAATTATTTTATCGGAAAAGATAAAATACCAACTTTCAAAAAATGTCACATGCTAAACATTCATTCGTTTAAATCCATATTAAATAAATATTTCCTTATCATATATATATATATATATATATATATATATATCAATAATTTATTATTCACAAATAATATTACAGAACTACAATATTGACAATCAGGTCGTTTCCAGGAAAGAGGGGCTTTCCGATAAGAATTTCTCCCTATTAGCGCGCAATTAGGTGACCAAATCCCTTTCCTCGACAGAATTTTCTAGACATTGTCAATAATGCTATCTAATAATATTATTCAAATAATATGAATTATTGATTTGATAATTTGAAATATTGTGCAATGACAATTATTGAATCAATAATATAAAATATCAATGTAGTAATTATTGAATCAATAAAATAAAATATTGAACAGTAACTACTGTAGCAATACCGTGTGCTACTATGCAACCACACATATTACGGTACTTTTATTTCCGGGTATTTCAACAGTTAATGGTAAAACTTTAGCCGTTATTTTTATAAAAAGATAATTTTGTCATTTTCTAATTCCGACAATAATTCTGTTATGGGGTCCACCAATTATTGTGTCGTCGTACGAATATTTCCTGACAAAAAGAATATTCCCCGACCAAACGAATAATTTATAACAACTTGCTTTACTTTGCAAAAATTTTCACATATCACCCTTAGTTTTAATCCTTTTATCAATTTAACCATTTACTAAATAAAATAATAATTATAAGAAAATTGAATACTTTCATTTCATAAAATTCGGGGCCTTACAAAGATGGACTGATGATTATTGATTTTATAGTTGTATATCTTTGGCCCGTAGTGAAAAGATGAATTATTGATTGGTATGATTATGACTAGGAATTGTGTATTAAATGGTATAATCATGACTGTAATTGTGTATTGGTATAATCATAACCATTGGTGTTGCAGTTGTATGTCTTTGGCCCGTAGTGCAAAGATGGGTTATTGATTATTAGTTTTATAGTTGTATGTCTTTGGCCCGTTGTGCAAAGATGGACTGTTGATTATTGGTTTTACAGTTGTATGTCTTTGGCCCCTAGTGCAAAGATGGACTGTTAATTGGCATGACTATTGGTGTTAAAATTTAATATCTTTGGCCCGTAGTGCAAAAATGAATTTAATGGCATAATTATAAACATGAATTGTGAATTGGTATAACCATAATCTTTGGTGTTTCAGGTAAAGACAGGTGGTGGAAGTTCTTTTTGTCTTGGGTACAACAAAGAACTATGGATGGGTGTTACAAGAATAAAATATTGATGATGGATTTTTACTTTGGAGAAAATAGTAGACATTATGTTCTACTTGACTCTTCTAATGGATTGTTGGTTCCGCTGTAATTATGGTTACATTTTTTTTACCATCTACCATATGTTCTAAATATCTGATTTATTATTGATGAAGGTTATTGATAATTTAATTGTCTTAGTCATGATATGCTTTACTAGGATATTTGTGCTCACCCTTTTGCTTTATAATTTCTTTCAGGAAATAAATATGTAACTAGGACTAGTAGAGAGAACATGCGTATAAAGTGGTGTTTCGAATTAGTCACAATCCACATCAAATTATAGAACAGTGTGGCATAATAATTGTACTGAGAATTTAAAATGTGTGTCGTATTTTATATGTCGTTTAATAGTTAATTTTGGTGAACCAAATAGGGTAATGTGAATCCAAATTTGGAAGCGTTAAAAAAATGCACCCCATTAAAACGAGCAGGACAAAAATCTTCTCACTTTCCTTTGAGGACGTGAAATATTTTTGTTGTATTTTATATGGAATTGTAATAATTTGAATATGAATATTATCGTATTATATACTTTACAATATTTGTATTGTAACTCACAGTATACGTGTCATCGTATTTTGCATGACAGTTCAATAATTGTAATAAGAAAGTTCGCGTCAATAGTGTTATTTTTGGCGACTCAAAATGGGTTGTGTGAACCTATTTTGGGGGCGTCACAGAGTAGGGAAGAAGAGAGAAAATTTAGAGAAGAAATTCTCTGAAGAAGTTTAAAAATCAAAGAAAGGAGAAGCAAGAAATTGTTCAATCTTTCAAGCTTTATAGCAAACTAAAGGTAATAATTTTGTTTTGTGTTCTTAGTTTATATTTCATGAAGTTTTCTTTTAAGAAAGGATGTTGATGGAACTTTTGATGGTTTAGTTTGGTAAGAGGGTGGTATATATGTTGGTAGAGGTTTATAATCTGTTATATGTTATTTATAAATGATTTTGGTTAAGTTAATTCATGAAAGAAGGGTTAAACAAGAAGAAATTGAGTTTTATTGAGATATGTACATTTTGGCTTGTTTTGGACTCAAAATTGAGGGTTAATCCATGTTGTAATCTATAAATTGATGATGGATGTTGTTAAAACATTGAAAAACAAAAACAACAAAGGTTAAACGGATTGATTTGGTTAAGAATCGAATCCATGGTAAATGATTACGTTAAAACATAAAAAATTGGTATAAACCTTGAAATTGGGTCTTTAGAATGGTTGTAGTGTTCGTAAAAGATGTTAATTTTTAGGTATATTGTAGTTCTATGAATTACAAACCCATATAGTCAAAAACAAATTTAATTGGATGTCTAATGGTTGAGTTATGAAGATTGGAAGGGGAAAGGGTCAAAAATTCGCAAAGAACAAAAAAATTGGAGAACTGCTTCTACTCCAAGGTACCGCAGTAAACTTATGAACTAAGTTCGGTATTTAATGACTATATGGCATGTGATTAATCGAAATCGGGACTGCAGGCCTTGTGTGCCGGTCTTAAGAATTAAATCAGTCTGCAGCGGTGTTGCCCGAACATGCCTTTTGAGATCCGGACCAAACACATGCAATGCCGATAATACAAAGGAAAGGCTGGCCTTGTTGGCTCGGTTTTACTAGTTAAGCGCAAAGAAGAGTTGTTTCAAAGATGGTCTAAGGGAAATTAATTATAATTGATTTTAAACAACATAATACATATATAAGGTATTATATAAAGTTTTAAATACTTAAAAGTTAAGCATAAAATTGAAAGATTAAATGTATGGTATGATAAGGAGATTAGTTTAATTAACTCAATTAATTTAATCTAATATACATTTAAAATAATGTGAAGGCAAGACATAATAACTCAGTTAAATATTAACTGATTATTAAGTAATGTATAAGTGGGAAGTTGAATTGATTAATTCCAATAAATGTTAAGTGTCAATTAAAGAGAAACGTAATGAGAAGGAAAATGAAGTTTAACGTAAACAAATCAAATGGACAATGAGAAGCCCTAACAGGACTTAAACACATAATTGAACATTGTGTATCAAATTTAAAGAAGGTGATCATAGATCGTAAAGTAAAGTTACTTAAGCAGTTACTCCACGTTGTTATATGTCTGAGAGTTGATATACATGATGATATGTTGTGTAGGATTCATGAAGTGCAGATAGCTATAAGTTGTTAATCGGTTCTTGTAATCTACAAACCAGGTAAGTCATTCAGTTCCTATTTACTATGTGAATTTGATGATTAATTGTTTTAAATTTGTATCGCAAAGAGCATGACGTATTATATATGTTGTAAATAAGAACTATTAAAGTCAATTTATGACTACGTTGGTTAAGTAAAGAATGTTGATTGAGTTATGGAACTCAATCTTTATTTGATATGTGATGTGCAACATGTATGATATGTTTGGTCAGATGTTTATGATGTATAAGATGAACATGTTATTTATGTGCTACGTGATGCATGAAAACTATTAGATCTTACTGAACTGTCGAGCTCATTCTTGCAAAATAATCATTTTTGTAGGTCATGGATTCAAGTTAATGATACGTGTTAATTGAATTATAGAGATCAATAACAATTCAAGAAGATTATTTATTTTAGATGAGAAATGTATTTGATGATTTTGATGTATCATAATTGTTGAGTTGTAAAATTGAGTTATCCGATGTATAATGGATACTGAATTGGGATGTAAGTTTTTATGAAAGATTTTATATATAACTCTGATGAAGCGAATCATAGAACAAGTATGATTCAAATATATGTAAGAGAAAGGTTATGATTCAGGGAATTATAGAAAGAAGATATAAAAGTTTGAAATTATTTTGCATTTTTACTAAGTTTAACATCAGATAAGATGTAAAGTTAGAATAAAGATGTATTGTTAACAACCGAGGTTAAGAGTTGAATTGTTTAGAATTTTGGGGTCGTTATAGTTGGTATTAGAGCTGTACGTTATAAATCTTAGGTAGGAGTACCTTAGGTTATAACCTCAGAGAAGAGAGAAATAAGAAATAATTTTTGAATAGATGTTGAAAACTTATAAAGACATGATTAAAATATATATGAAAGGATTCAAAGACAAATCTTGAAGAGTTATAAAAGATATGAATAAGGAGTTACCTGACTCCAGTAATAAAGATGTTAATTGATAATAAATAGACGGTGTCTATAAAATAAAGATGATAGAAACAATAAGAATAAACTCAAATAGAGTTTAAATGAGGATAATTTAGAGAATTTGTATGGAATAAATTAAGATAATATGGTCGTGTTCAAAGAAGAACTCGAAGAGCTAAAAGATCAGGGAACACCTGAGTTTAATAATCAAAGATAACATGATTGGAGAGAGGAAGATCGTAAAACCAAAACAATCATAAATAGAAGAAGAATCATAAGGGAGGATGATGTAAAATAAGATCATGACGTGATTAGATTAAGTTTTTGAAATAGCAGATGGTCTGTGATGACTGAACAGTTATAACTTGATGCTATAAAGAGAATGTACTATGAAATAGTACGATGTAAACTCACGAGGAGTTATAAATAATGAGATATGGAAAGTTCGTATTAAGTAAAGATTAAGTTAAGAGCAGGATAAAGTTGGGTGGGATTTTAATATAGGACTCATTTGATGGCTGAGTTGTACAAACCTTTGTATGGGCGAGAGTTTTGTGCTTGCACTCCGTTTATCACATTGATAATCATTAGAATGTTGGTGTCATATATATATATATATATATATATATATATATATATATATATATATATATATATATATATATAGCAAAAAGGTGATTGTTTTCTAATATGTATATTTGATAGTTAGAGACTATTAAGATTAGTCAGATATTATTAGGATTAAGTGCGAGTTCTTAAAACTCATACTTATGGTAAGTTGATGACTCATAATCATATGTATATTTTTGAACCCCTAAGCGTATGGTCAGTCCCTGATGGGTTCTTGGACTACATATTGCTAATACAAGTTCCTAAACTCATATTATTGTGGCAAGTTCCTGAACTTCCAATGTGTGGTAAGTTTGATGAACTATACTGGGGGTATACAAAGATTGTAAATTGAGATATATGAATATTTAGTATAAGAGCATTGGTGGTACTAGAAATAAAAAGAATCAGTAAGTAATTAAGTAATGTAGTAAAGATTGAAGTTGATGGAGAAAATTAGATATTCTAAATCTTCTAGCTTTGCTACATTTTCAAAATTTATTGACTTCGTGTTTATGTTTGCACTTCTATTTTCTTGAAAAATATTGGATCAAATGATTGAACCAATGAGTATTAAAAATAAATATCGTTATTCGTATATCTATGTTAATAGTTTCGGCTAGACAAAAAGGATTTAAAAATATCAAAATGTATTTTGTTTTTCTATAGTCATTAAATCATCACTAAATATGATGTTGATGTGACAAACGAGGAAGTCATCAATGCAGTTGAACCTAGTGTTGGCTGTGATCATAAGATCGTCAGACCACTATGGTATGATGTAGCATGGCAACGTTATAAAATGACGGAATCCTCAACGTACTATTAAAATGGTATGGTATCTTAACATCATAAAAAAAGATTTTTGGTGTTTTTTAAACTATGAAAGGATATGCCAATTGAATTGGTTAAAATTATTTCGATTGATGTTTGAGTTGTTGCTAAAAGTCCATGTTAATTGATTCAGTTAGACGAATATTGAAAGATGTTTATGACATTTGAACGTTATTGATTAGCTATTGCAAACCAAATTATTTGGTGCGAATTCAAATGTTAAGAAGCTGAGGTGAAAAACCCTATAAAAGGGGATATGTTATCAAAGACAATGGTTTCGAAAGTAACGTATATGGTCGTTACGATGTTAAGATGTAATACGTTGTACACAACGTAGTAGTGCAATAGGCTGATCACCTAGAGCACTGATGTGGAATGTTTACAATCTGTGCGATTGTTCAACTAAGAGATGAGTTCACGGTTTTGTGACCCCTCAGCGTGATTTGGAATCTTTAAAAATCATGATTTATTCGTACTACTTCCCAATTATTGAGCAATTGTGGAAGATTCTTATTATTCTCGAAGGTAGAAATGAAAAGAAGGATGTTCTTTAGAAAGAAGTAAGTTGTAGTATGTGACATATAATGATGAATATATTGAACAAGTAAGGAATGAAGTTTTGAGATGAGAAGGGGATGAGGTTATCAAAGAATAATGTAAAAAAATTAAAAAGAAAAGTTTATAATTTAAGAAAGATCTTTATAGAATGAATAAAGATTAATGTAAAATCTATTTTGATTAATTAAATCAATGAAGATTAGTAAATAAAAATTTCGGGGACGAAATTCTTAGAAGAAGGGGTGAATGTGATAACCCGAATACTTACAAGATAGAAAATTATGAAGTATATAATTTTGATGAGTAGAGTATATGGTAATGATCCTTAGAAAAGGTAATGAGTGGGTTAAAGAATATATAATACTCAAATATAATTGAGTTTAAGAAAAGGTTACAAAATAAAGTTTATAACAGTTTGTTGTGAAAAGTAAATGTAATAAGAAATATAAAATCTATATTAAGTTAATGTATCGGAGAGGTTCTGCGAGAAAATGTGAGCACCCAGAATTTTAAACAATTCAAATTTTACGAATAATTTTTTTTAAGAAAAAAAATAATATCGGTATTGATTATCAATATTGTGTTGAGTATCTGTGATACGAGCTTAGCAAGATGGTCAAACTATATATTGACTAAGTAATATGTGTGAAGTTATGTTTAACATCTAATGAAAATCCTAACCCTAGTTTCAAATAAGGATTCGATAATTAATACAGTTATTGTAATTGTATATTTGAGTAAGTGTTCGTACATAATAGAATTAATGATCAAAGTTTGATAAGATAAGGTATAACCTTAGTAAACCCTAATGGTGGATTAGAAACCCTAATCTACAGTTAGTAAACCCTAACAAACAGTTAGAAACCCTAATTATATTTCTGGGAACCCTAATTTCTGATTCGAGAACCCTAAACCCTAATTAGCAAATCCTAATTATGATTATCAAACCCTAAGGGTTAATATTAAAGGGAAGCATGTTAATTGACTAATATACCCTTAAAATCATGAGGGAAATTACCAAAATACCCTTTTAGAGGCGAAATGACCAAAATACCCTTTACTTAAGTTTTAAGTTAAGAGATATTTCAAATCTTATGAGTCAACATATGTTGGTTCATCCCATGTGCTCAAAATCACAACCAAATCTGATCTTTTAGTGCCACCTTGCATAACTTAGATTCATTGCATCAAAGATAAGAAATTAAAGAGAGAGAAAATCCAAAAACAAGCCTCATTTGTATCCAAACCCTTAGACAATTTTCTCTCACACTTGAGCCACAAAAATAGTAAGTAATTCAGTCCCTAGAATAGTCCCTAACACCCTAAGATCAGTTGATGAAGCCTAGATCAAAGCTTGTTCAAAGAGAGGTATAAACTCTAACTTAAATTTAATCTTGTATGCTAAGATAAATGTTGTGTTTATGTGTTTATTTAAGTGTTATAAGATGTTATTTAGTGATCCATGATGTTATATCATAGATCCATAACATCAAAGTGCTTAAAAATCAAGTTTTCAAAATTGTTAAGAACCCTAGATTTATGGCCTAACAACTGAATGTCAGAGGCCATAGATCTAGATATGTTAATGATTTGTCTTATTTGATGTAATAAAGTTGTAGTATGCTATGAGGGGAGTAATGTGAGACCCCCAAATCTGGGCACTTCAATCCCACAGATTTGTTGTTCACCGTCCAATTAAATCATAACTAACTACCCATAAATAAAGGATATAATTAAACTCAAAAGTTTAAACAATAAATCTCCCATTAAAGGGTTACATAACCTCAAATAAATCCTAGGTCATCTAACCTTTATTATTACAATCATCAGCAGAATATTAAAACATAATCAAAATCAAATCTATTACATAAGCTTCATAAATGAATGGTAAATTAAACGTCTTCTAATCAAACACTTTGCCCTTGCCCTTGCTTGTAGAAAGCTCTTCAAACTTCTTAACTTCACCTGCATTGTTTTGTGTAAGAGGGAGCAAATAATTGCCTACAAGAAGGATAGTATTTAATAACATTCTATGAATGACAATTAACTGAGCTTTCAATGGTAAAGTACTTTTACCAAAACAATAAACTTTAATTCAAAAGCTATGGGTTCAAAGGAATAATGAACGTTTAAGTTAACAACAGATATCAACATCAAAAGAATACACTGAGGGTCATAAGACCGTGAACTATGCTCTAGCTTTTCAAGTATTTCTACTTTAACCTTTAACAGTCTAAAAGACCATAATCATCATCTATGTCCTAGGTTAACAGGTGTTTCTACTATAACCTTTAACAGTCTAAACGACTATATGGACCATCATCTTGTACTCCAGGTGATCAGCCCTTTGTACTATATATTGCGCAAATATTTTAACGCCATTGCGTAGCTTTAAAATAATCCCCTGATATAGGGTTGTTCATCTCAGCTTAGATTATCAGGTTCCGTACCAAAGGAAGTTTGGTTTGGAATTAACTTCAAAGGAATTCTAAATCTTTAGAACGCTCCTCAACCAAGTACTGGTTGAATCAAGTAGGGATCAATAACTATTCAAGAGTATGATTGCAAACGAATTATGTCAATGTATCAATAAGAGATAGGTTATCAATTGTTTATCAGCTGAACAAATATTAGTCATCGATTATACATTCTTAAAACTATACAGATTCATAAGAAAACCAAAGGAAGTTTGGTTTGAACTGACTTTAGGGGTAATTTAGAGTTTAGAACATTCATCAATTAAGGATTAGTTGAATCAATAAAGAATCTCTAGTCAACTAAGAGTTCGGTACAACAATGTAACATAGTGCAATGACATTGGTATCAGACATTGAACAATGGTTAATTTTAGCTGAACAAATGTTTTTCAACAAGATCAAGTTTTCCAATAATAGTATAAACTTTGAATAAACAAAACAACCTCGCTTGAAATGAAGGAGTAAAGATTAATTAACTAGCTCAAGGAAAATAGAAGTTTAGAAATTTACTCTGCAATAATTCAGAGTTAAAGAATACGCATAACAATAACAAGTTATGAACAAGAACTTGCATAATGAAAATTAAAGTTAGAGAACTTGCTAAATTGAATAATAACTTCAAGAACTTGCGTAACATAAAATTAAGGTTAGGAAATTTGCGTAACATGAATAGCTTAACTGCTCAATAAGAGATTAGAGATAGAGAACTTGCATAAGTATAACATGACAGTGAAAGTAAACCTCACTGAATAATAAAGTAGCAAAGGTTAGGGAACTTGCCTCGTGTGTAAGCTAAAAAATTACAAATCACGTATTCCAATATCCTACACATACCATTAGGATTATCACATCAATTAGCTACATAAACATTATCCGCATAGATTCAATTCTCATCTTAGTTGAGTTATAATCTTTAGCTTAAGGTTTAACCATATTAATCAACCACATAACACGAATCTGAAAACTCACTAACATATAACATAAGACTTTTAGCATACAAATCACATTATCAACTCTTACAACGTTGAGTTTCAATCTATTATTGTAACAATCCAAGATTTTATTATTTGTAATTTAAAATATTTATTAAATTAAATAAATATTTTATTGAGGTGGTTGTTGTTAGTAAATATTTGTGAATTAATTTTATTAGATAATACTCTAATTTAATTCAATAGTTAGAGATAGAATGCTATGTTTTAATGTAATAATTAAAATGGTATGTGAATTTATTAAGTAAAATTACAATGAGATTATAATTTTGTGATATTTGTTTAAGTGAAAAATTTATTTAAAATTTAGTTTGTGTAATTAGTTTATTTATCTAATGTTGGATATGGAGATCCAAATAAATAATATGAGATGATAAACTATAGTGTAAAGATTTATTAAAATAAATTAAATGGATTTATCCAAACAAGGCTTAAAATATTAGGTCTTTATTTTAAAGAGTTTTTGCCAAACAAAGCCTTATGGCTTTTGTATTTTTGAATTTTAATTATAATAAATAAAATAAATCAAATTAATAAATAATATATATTATAACTGATATACGTTTAAGGTTGTAACCATTAATTTTTTTAAGACGTATTATGGCTCTATCAGTTCTAATCTTTACGCATATTGTTAGTTGGCCTATATTGATACTGAGAAAGGAAGAAGAGAATTACAGAGAAAATTGAGAGAGATTAGAGAGAAAGTCTGAGAATTCCAAAACAATTTCTGGATTTTTAGCAAGGATTGTTCAAGCAATTGAAGGTATTTCCATAGTCTTAATATATATATATATATATATATATATATATATATATATATATATATATATATATGTGTGTGTGTGTGTGTGTGTGTGTGTGTGTGTTTTACGGCATAAACCTTCAAGTTATGTGAATTCAATTTTTTTGAATTGTTGATATACAACTGATAACTTGTGATTATACGTGTTTGTGATGTTAGAGTTTGTATTTAGACAAGAATTAGTATGCTAATTACATTTAAAAAGGAAGAAAAGTATTTACAGTGCATGTTTATATATATATAGCCTGTGAAAGTACCAAATTTGGTGGTTAATTTGTAAGCTAATTGGTAAATTGAGCCTAGAATATGTTAATTCGATAAGAAACAAAGAGAACGTACTTTGAATGAGTCAAATTGGTATAAAGTTGTGATTATGGTGTGAATTTTTGTGAAAGATGTCAAAATTGGAGTTTTGTATAAAAACATGAAATTTAAGGATTTAAATTAGTTGAAGTTGTTGTTTAATTGTTCTAAGTTGGTGAATATGTGAGGAATCATGTTTGTGTTAGTTCTATACCAATTGCATATGTTAAATTTACTGTTTTGTGGGTGAAATTCATGTTAGTTGGGCTAAACAGAGTACTGTTATAAGTCTGCGTAGTTTATGTCTGTGCACCAGTGTAGCTGCTCTAGTGTCAATGCCAGAAATGGCGCAGCTGCGCCGATTCCAAGCCTGTGTATGGCTCAGCTGCACCATACCCTGATTAGATATAGTGAGGTCTGTTACTTCTGCATACTTTAAACATCTATTGTAACCTAGACTAACGATGTGTTGAGGTGACAAACATGTAATGAAGAGGTCAAAACAGAATCGTACCATGTCATTAGTAATTTCAACGTTGTAAAAATTTAGCAAGATAGAAAATTTATATGTTATGATTTAAGACACTTAATGAATAATGAATAAGTGTTGTGAAGTTAACACTTATAATTTCTAAAATATATATAGTAAAGTAACTTGTACTAAAACAACAAGTTTACCTAGAAGTGAGTGTTATTTTGGAAAGTGGATGTTAGTATATCTAATAGATATTGTGATTCTAATACTATGTGTAGGTGAACGTGAGTTGTAAATTTATAGCTTATGCACGAGGTAATTTCCTTACTCTAAACTTTTATTGTGCAAGTTCTTTGTTCCTATATTATTTGAGCAAGCTAAAATCCTAACTTTATTCGAATAATATTTGAATTCTAATCATTATTGATTTATTCTAACTTGTTTATAGTTAAGCAGGTTTCTTTAATTCCATTCTTGTATAGTGAATGCGACTTCTTGAATTCCAATTCCTAATGTTGAATTGTCTTATTTCAATTACAATGTACAAGTTATTATCCTGTTGAGCAAGTTTTGTTTTTAGCTTGCTATCAGTTATACATGTTCAATAATTCTATTTCTTATTTAATAAGATTATAGCCTTAGCTTAATATTGTTCCAGCAAGGTTTATTATTTTATTCAATGTGCTTTTGGTTATTTCAAAGCATGCTTACGATTCATAAACATTTTACCTTAAACTGTTATTGATTACTCGTAGTACTGTTAAGTCTTGTTGATTCAACTAATCCCTTAATTAATTGTCGTGAAACCCTAAATTACCCTTAAAGCATATCCAAACCAAACTTTCTTTGAAAAAAGTGGACTTATACTCTAAAAAGCGAGAAGAACAACCCCTATATCGTGGGTTATTTTAAAGTTCTGTGAATGGCATTAAAATGTTTTGCAATACATAGTACAAAGGGTTGATCACAGGTATGAGATGATGGTCCATATAGTCGTTTAGGCTGTTAAAGGTTCTGATAAAAACAAATGTTAACCTAGGACATAGATGATGATTATAGTCTTTTAGACTGTTAAAGGTTAAAGTAGAAATACTTGATAACCTAGAGCATAGTTCATGGTCTTGTGACCCTAAGTTATGTTTTGTATGTTGAAATCAGTTTTTGATTATCATTGACAGAGTATTTTTCAACTCTGATGAGTTTATTCATTGGCATTTATTATGCTATTATTATTCATTGCTATTTTCAGTGAGCATTTATTTTGCTCACTCTTGCATATATATACTCATTGCAGCTAAGGTTGAGAAGGTTGATGAAACTACCACTAGCAAGGGAAAAGGGAAAATGAATAAGTGATGAAGACTTGTAATTTACTTATTATTATGATGATAGACTTTATATTTAATAATGTGATGTAATTATTTTATTTCCGCACTTAATTGATGTAAAGGTTAGATAACTTGAGAGACATTATTTTACATTATTATGGTTTAATTTTATTACATTTGGGTAGTTAGCTATGAATGAATGGAAAGTGAACACCAAATTTGGTGGGAATGAAGTAACCAGATTTGGGGGTGTTACAATTATAACTTATTAATCAATATTCTATTTCTTCTTAGTCAAACTCGAAGTTTATTCAAGTGTTTAAGTCTTCCTAGGTCTCCTTATTGGTTTTATATTAATCACATTCCATATCTTATAATGTTCATTTCATTTTTAATTAAAACACTTTTTAAGTTCATTAACACTTGTCACGGCGTTTCATCGTTCATTCGTCTTACGCCCGATTTGCTCGCTTACGTATGCTTAGTATGCTTATAAAAATTATCTAATACATCAGTTATTAATGTTAAACATCATTATACATCATAGTATTAATGTTTTATAACTTAGAACAACATCTTTTATCGTCAGAAGCACTACACTTGCATACGTGAATGCCCGACGCCCTCCGATTGCCTCCGAATGCACATTAGTCCTAAAGATGGTACATTTTACCCCTGTTTCTGACCTCAAATCGAAACACTTAAAGAATGGAAGTTGTAGTTATACTCGTTGTCTTTCTAAATCATCCTAAATCGCCTCAATCGGAGTTCGTATGAAAAGGTTATGACCGTTTTACCAAAGGATGTCAAAACAGTCACATCTGGCACTACATGAGTAAATTGCCTTAAATAAGCCTTGGGACCAGTATAACAGCACCCTATAAGCGTAGTTGTGCCCTTAAGAGACTTAGAGCACAGCATGGCAGCATTCATACTTAATAAAAAAACCGTAATTACTAGTTTCTTTGTTCTTGCGATTTTTAACCCTTTTCTCCTACTAATCTTCATAACTTAAGCTATACACATCCAAATTAGTATGTTTTCAATTCTATGGATTCGTAATTCATATAACTACAACATACCAAAGAATCAACAATTTACAAAAACATTAACTAACCCAATCTTGACCTAAAACTCATGTTTATACTAAATTTTCATATTTTAACATGTTTAGCGAATTCATTCACTACGAATTCGTTTCTTAACCAAATTGATTCATTCAACTTGCGTTATTTTCGTTTTTGAATTTATTAACACAAATGATCATCAATTTACAGTTTACTACATGAATTGAACATCAATATTTAATTCAAAGTAAACCATTTTACACATATTCAACCAAAATCAATTCCTTCTTCTCAATCATGACTACTCATGAATTTGATACACCAAAATCATTTGTAAACTACATATAATAGATTATAATCCTCAACTAGCATATATAGACCATATCTCATTAAATTATACAACAAAAATTAAAGTTTCTATTAAAAAACTCAAGAACATATAACCTAAGAATATAACCCCAAATATTCATTAAAAACATGTTTCATATGAATTTAATTTCTGAAATCATTTCTAAATGACAATTATCATATTATAAACATCTAACAACATATATATAACACCTATTTAGCAACTCATCCAACTAAATTTCCAATTTTAAAGGATAACTCAAGAACACCCAAACTAAGAAAAAAAACTAGGTTATTTACCTCTTGATTCTTGTTTAGCCTTGTTAGAAGATGATTCCCTTCTTTTTCTCCTTCTTGGCTCTCCAACTTGGCTTATAAATTCACAAAACTCTATTTTCTCTCTTCCTCTATGTTTTCTCTACTCTCTTTAGACTTAGGCTTAACCAAGTGATAACACGTAAAGAAAAAAAACTGATATAAAATATAATACGCAACTTAAATTTTCAGGTAAAAAACCCAATGGGTTCAACTGTTACAAACACCAAGAGACAGAAGGCCATGTTTGGCTAGTCTCAAATATCCCATTTTAGTTTATTTTAATAATTTATTTAATTTAATCATCTCATTAAATTAAATCTTCAAACTATAAAATCACTAAACATAAATTTAATTAACATATCTCCTAATTAAATTATTACACAATATCTTCATCGACTATTTATTTATCTCAATAAATAAATCAACTCAAATATTTATTTGATTCAATAAATATTTAAAATTAATAAAATTAATTAGAAAATTCTCGTTTGTTACATCCCTCCCTCCTTAAAATGATTATGTCCCCAGAATCACAACTCAATAAATTCATTCGTTACATTATTCCCTCCTTACAAGGATTATGTCCCCAGAATCGACGACATAGATTACACAAATAACTCAAGATAACTTTTTATCATCTTATTTTCGAGTTCCTTCATAGCTTCTTCAGCATTGTGGTCCTTCCACATTACCTTACATGTCACTTTATTCCTGAGAACTTTTTCTTTTTTGTTAACTTATCTAAATAGAAATTTCCTCGTAGGATACACCTTTATCAAACTATAATGGTTCTTACTTGATCACATGATTGCAGTCGGGCTTGTTCGATCATATCACTGAAACATGAAAAACATTGTGAATGCGCTCTAACTGTAGAGGTAGGGCTACCTCAAAACCATCTTTTCAACTTCATCAATGCTCCCTATGCTATAACCTTTTTATACCCAATATAGTTTATCAAACTTCCACACTTTGGAAATTCAGAAACTTTCCATAATCATATGAGTTTAGAAACTTATCCTAGTCAGACCATAGGCGTCCATTCGCTGAGGGCTTCAAAACATACCATATGATTATGAGTTACGAACTTACCATATGCTTTAGTTTTAAGAACCGAATCTAATCTTAATATCATCTAACCTAATCTTAAAAGCCTCTAACTATCAAATATATACATGAGAAAAGAATCACCTTTCCACCACATATACATTGATAGCGCGACACCGATATTCCAATAATTATCAATGTGATAAACCAAGTACATGTACAAAACCTCTGCCCATACAAAGGTTTGTATGACTTAGTCACCATATGAGTCCTCAATTGAAATCCCACTTAACATTACCTTATTCTTAACTTATTTTTAACTTGCCCTTAACTTGCTCAATACGAATTCCTCGTATCACATTATCTATAACTCCTCGTGCGCTTAGCATGCCTTCCAATGTCTGTATTTCCTTTTAGTTTTCCAATCGATTTGCAGACGATATGACATACTTATTTCTAACTGTGTTCCACGTGTTCTTGCAAACTTTTCTAAAAATTTGATGTGAATCGTGAATCTTGGTTCGACACGATTGATACTAAAACACCGTGCCTTGAAACAATTTCTTTAACATATAACTTTGCACATTGATCGATAGGTAATATGCTAACTTTGACATATCATGAAATCTATCACCACGTCTTGCCACCAAAAGTATTTTTGAAGGCGCAATATATATTCATGCTTCCTCTTCAATTATATATACTGACAAAACCTAGTTTATTCTTCCAACATTCAGCCCCCTTCAATATCGATCTTGAATTGACACCTTCATCTTGGAGTTACTCTTTCTTTACCTCCCACCACAACTTAACCATTTCTATTATAAACTCATCTTGCGCAGTTAATAAAAATAACTCCTACCTTTTTCTTAAGACGTCAACAACCATAATCAATTAGGATTTTGCATTCACAATCCTTGATCAACTCCAACTATCACTTCAATGCATGCTTAAATACCCATGTGCGAGAATATACTTTAGACATTTATGGCCTTTTTATATCTCACACTATTTCCCGAAATAATACCTCAAAATCCTTAGGGCAACTACTAATACCGCTAACTCTAAATCACGAGTCGGATATCCCTTCTCGTAATATTTCAATTGTCATAATATTCTTACACATATAAATTCCACCGATTTTCTTGTCAAGTTAGCTAACAAAGTGGCAATCTTGAACTTCGCGTATCCCACACACTATTTTCTTATCAACTTCTCCACTTACAACATCGATAAATAACTCTACCGTACAGGTGATCTGCAATAGAAAATAAAACACTACCTTTGACTTCCTCAGAGTTACAAGGTTTACACACTTTCTTTGACAATCCCTTATCACCACATGGTTTAACAACCTCAGAGTTTCACAAATCAAATTGAAAATAAATCCATTGACATCACGTGGCCTTTAATACCAATACGGCAATTCTACACATCAACTTAAAAGGAATCACTATTCACACTTTCTATATTTAGGGAATAGTCTAACTCTTTCCGAAGCTAATCTAATTTCTAAGCAAATTCATCAAGCATAAATTAACAAGTGGCACTTAAATTAAATAACACGCAGCCGTATAGATAACTGATCGAAACAATACCTTGTATTGCGTCCTGGATTGTCATGTTGGATGATTGTTCGGTTGGTTGACTCGGCGGAGCTGATTCTATAATAACCAGCTTACCACTGCCCCCCTTGCTCCCACTTGCTTTTCATGCCGCTTTCTTTGGGCAACCTCGAGCCAAGGGTTCCTTCAATCCACACGTGAAGCAGGCTCCCTTCCTCAATCTTGACATTTTGGTGCAATGTGTCCCTTCAAGCCACAATTAAAGCACACTCTCTTTCCTTTTAAACAAACACCAATGTGCTCTTTCCACAGTTGTTACACGCTACCACTTTCTTCTTCTCATTCCCTTTCTGATTTCCAGCGGTGACATTTTCGTTCCACTTTCTTTTCTGAACATTACCCCTACAGCTACCTCCTGCCTTATCTCCATTTTCACCTTTCTTTTCCTTCTGCTCTTCATTGTATGTCAGCATATTACCTTCCCCGTCTACGACCATCGTTATTTCTAGCCCTGTTGTGAACGAATTCGATTGAAACATCGAGATTTGACTATATAGCCAGGAATTCAGTTGATTTGCCAATGCTCCCACCAACAAATTCACCAATTGAGGCACTGGATTTGTGTTAGCTTCACTATTGTATGCATATTCCTCGGGGGTCTGTTGACGTTGTTGTCTTCTTCTAGAGGACATCTTACTATTTAAACTTCCACTATTAGATCATTGTTCATCCACGCATTAAAATTTTTAAACTTATCTCAACCACTTTTAAACAACACATGATTTATCTTAATAAATAATAATACTTTATTCATTTATTATATTACACATAAAAAAATAGCCTCACTTCTATTTATATCATTTATCATGTAATAATAAAATTCCATGATTACTTCAACATATCCCACTATTTATTTCAAAAGTCGGGATCTACATCTTATTAATTTTCATCATAATTTATATATCATCTTATTGTTTTTCTTGCAATCTACAAGAACGTTCCACGTTGCACAGCTTCATTGTGTTCTTGCTCCATGCTACGAATCATTGACGATCCATCACATACCAAAGATAAAACTCAACCTACACAGGAAAATGGAAGACTAAATTCTAAGTTCCATCATTCGCTTGGCACTTTTTGACTTATCTTCAACACGATATATGCGTTTAGAAGCCTTCAATCACGTGTCTTCAGCTCTCGCCCGCTTTGCCGACATCTTTCCCTAGTCATTCCTACGTAATCTCGTTCCTAGCTAATAACTATCCTCTTTAATATTCTGACTGAGCTAATATCTGCTCTACACCTCCCACTCGTGCGGTAAGGTCTTGAGTTGCGACATCTTTTTACGCTAGCGTGGCTTGGCGCTATGGCTTTCCTAACTCCTCTTACTCATACTTCATTTTTACCTTCTCAAATTTATCTTCACGATCAAACTCAAGCTCATACCCAAGTTCTACAACAGAAATCAACGGGTATGGCTTTCCCAATACCAACCATACTCAGACTATACGAACTTCTCAGGGCTCCTAATGACTATCTTCATCAATCTTTTTGAAAATAAAGTTTTAATAACTCCCACAACTCGATATGTATAATACTCGCTACTCCTAAGTACTCACGAGCACATAAGTCATTAACACATAAGAACATAAAGTCTTTTATCATTTTATCTTCAATGAATTTTCTTAATTCATTCCTTAGAACTCGATGAGAGTTTATCACCTCTATATTTTTGATCTCCTAGAAGGTTATAGCCTGATGTATCCCCACCTAAGGTTCATAACCTAAAGCTTTGATACCAACTTATGTGTAACACCCAAGAAAATCGGATTTATATGAGAATTAAATGAATTTAATTGATTATTTATGTGAGTAAGCTATGTGAAGGTCATTCTATGACCTAGAATGTGCGGATGTGGTTTGTATTCTGGCTTTGTGCTAGAATTAATTGTTTTGAATTTCCAAGACGAAAATAAAAGTTTTCCGAGAAATTCTCGTAAAAACACTATTAATCCGTTTCTGCTCGGGAATTAAGTTTGAAATTCTGAAAAACGCGTAATGATAAAATATGAAGATGAGGTGGAATATCTAATAATATTTCATTTATGGCAAACGAAGTTTTCGCCTGCAGACTTAAAACCTAAGGGTTAGGAAAAATGATTTTCGAGAAGGAAATGAGATACGTATAATGAATTTCGATAATTATGCGTACGATATACGAATATGATACTAATTAGTATACGAGTATAGTATGAGAATTTAATACGACGTATAATACGAATATTGTCTGATCTTTGTCTAAGAGAATACATGAATTATACGTGTAGAATACATTTGGTGTTATTAGATTTAGAGTTTAAGGACTTAATATGTTCCAATTGGATTTGGATTATACCAAGCCCAAGTAATTGAGTAATCAAGCCCAATAAATTATGTATTTAAGCCCAAGTCAAGGCACAACATTAAGTTTAATTAAGCCCGATCCAAGAACCGAACCGTGGATCGAACCGATGGGTCACCGAATGGGTAAAACCCATGGGGCAACCCATGGGGATGACCCATGGGCATGTGGGTCGGCCACTTGGTGGCCAAGTAAAGTGACCTACTTGATCACCAAGTAAATTACTTGGTGATGAAGTAGTGAATAGTAAGGAGGTGGGGAGAAAAGACCATAATGCCCTCCATTTGAGTTACCTATAAAAGAAAGGCATATGTTGGTCATTTGGTGGTTTTCCAAGAGTTGTCCAACTTATTTTGAGAGAGAGAAAGAGCTAGAAACTAGTAATCATCCTACCTTGAAGCTTTTCATTTGAAGTTTTAGCAAGAACACAAAGATCGGAAAGGTAATATTCCATTAATGTTAGTTTCCATCCTTTTGATTCTTTGATTATAAAGAATCATAGATTGGTGGAGCATGCCTATTATGGAGGAATAAGGATGGCTTGTAATGAGTAAAACAATTATAAGTCATGTATAAATGTAAATCATAAGGGTTTACGTAAGTTTAAACCGTAGAGAAATTAAATAATGAACATGGTTGTTGATGGACAAATTGAACACCATCGCTATTAGGATATGTGCAACTTGCTTGGTTAGGATGTAGATATGAAATCAATGGAGTTGTTCCATTTGATTTGTCATATAGAATACTAGTAACGAAGTTATGGCGAATTTTACGGAAATAGACGTTAAACGTCGAAAACGTTGAAATTCCAGATTAGTAGTCAAAAGTTGTCATGTGACTTGGAAACATTGGTTTTCAATGTCAACACATGAGATAGGGTAATTAAGAGTCGTGAACACAAGAATCGTCGAATTTCGACTTAAAACGAAGAAAACGAGTATTGAACGCTCGGAAGCGTTTAACAAACGCTCAATAATGAACTTAGAAGTGAATTTTGAGTTAACAGAATCAGAATTATAAAATTCTTATATGAACGTGTAGAGTATGTAATTTATGAGTTGTAGGCTTTTGAATAGACCAAATCGGCTTTATCTCAGAAAAATTTACAGGCCGAGGTCCGCAGCCGCAACGCCGCATAACTTGTTGTGTGCCGCCAGTAGCGCCATGCATGATGTAATGAAGCTATCAAAGAGTGGCGCCTGACCATTCACATGTTTTAAGTTTAAATCAGAAAACAATGAAATCGGGGCTTAGCTCTCAGAAGTTAGCACTTGCAGCAATGCCAAAGTGTTGCATAGAAGGGTCGCGTCATACGCCAAGACAGGGGAGTTGTTAGACAAGTTAGGTTTTGATTTCAATTATTTCAAGACCAATATAAGATAAGTTTATATACTTAATGAACATACTAAAACTATTCCTATGTTACATATACTAGTGTATATGGTGATGAACTTAGGAATTGAAGCGAGTTGTTAGTATGGTAACGAAGAAAAAGAAGTGTTAATAAATAAACTGTGAACGATAATTGACATTGGTACTTCACCAATGATGATCGAGTCTGGTTAATAACGTAAGATCGTTAACAAGCCGGGATAAAGGGTAGTAAGTCGAATTGAATTTATTAATGAAATGAAGTCAACTAAGACCTAGAAGAGAAAGAAGTTGTTAGAAACAATGTGATTGATTGTTTGGTAGCTAATTACAGTGTTCTATGTTAATATATAATGTAGATTCTGTAAAGGCTGAGAACAGTCGAATAAATTATTTGAAGACGTTTGAAGGTAAGTTTTCTTAACGTTTGTCTAATCTTCGTGTTAGTCAAGTTTTCTGTGATTCATTGTAATGAGTTGCATGAATGATTTTAAAGAAAGGGTCAATGCCAGTTTTAACTCGGCTAGACTATTCGTAAGAGATAGATTAATTTATATTCACATCTTTCTATATAGAAATGATAACGCTATCCTATGCCAAGTATTTGGTACGCATTTAAAGGTAAGTTTGTCTAAAAACAAACAAAAGTATTTTTCATCAATTATTCGATGGGCACGCGAGTTTGACAAAACTTAAACATAAATACGTTTAATGGATGAATGTTGATATCTTAACTTGAATCAATTACAAATCCCTAAATCAAATTATGCTATGATTCATTCTATTCAATTACTGTATAAATTTTTACATCTCAATTCGAATTCCTCTAAGTACCGCCTAGTACAACTTTATAACTTAACATGTATTACACATCGTAAACTACTATCATGTACATCTACTAGAACCTAACCATGGTTCAAGAGCATCTATTTAAATAATAAATCAATCTCCTTCGAAACTATTGAACTTTATCAATCAAGTAGCATGTAACTTTAACGTGAGTCCTTAACCTGCAAAAGTGGTTATTTGCAAGGGTGAGCTCAACAACCCAGCAATTCTAACAGTTTTCGTGCATCACATAGCATATAATAGCGTACTCAGTTCATGCATTCATAATCCATTAATATTTACTACGCATGTTACTTCTCATATAACAGGCATATAGGTTTATTTCACAAGCATGTCATCAAAGATCAACTTTCACATTTCATATATATCTCACATGCATTTCATATATATATATATACATCAACATTCTCATGGCATAATATAGCTCAACTAACAATTATCGAATTCATATATCAAATAGGAACTGAAAGACTTGCTTGATTCGAACTATGACTTAACTGTTTAACGCTTATCTGCACTTCATGTATTCCTACACAGTTATATAATCATGGATTTATATCCATCAGTAACATATTTCATGCACTTTTAATATAAGAACAATGTTACATTATTTCCTAACTAGGTTTGTAAAACCTACATTTTACTTTCTCGTCATACTCTTAGAATAGCTAGGTATGTCTAGGTATACCTTAACCACTCGTATATGACATCAACATTCATATATATATCTACCACGCACTTGACTCCCTAAGTGTTTGACACATTTAAAACTTATATAGGTAAGTTCAAACGTTACACATAAACGTCTAACTTAGTTGTAAACTTTCATCATATATCCTACATACTCATAGCATAAATCAGATTATAAGTCACCTTAAAGTTAAATAATCATAGTCTTTAATCATTACTTTACATTCTACAAATACATTTTGGACTTATCATTTGAAAGTCTATAATCACATCTTTAAAGATTCAATCCTATCACTTAGCATGCTCTTTAAGACATCAGATTTGTACTGGTCATATAATACATGTTAGAGTAACAACACAAGCATGCAAACACCTTCAAACCATTTACGTAAAAGCAGATTTATTTGCCGCAACTAAGGCATGGCTTTGTTTCTATCTTGAGGAGTGGCGTGGCCAGCTGCCGCTTACTCCGGTGCAAACCAAGACTGATATCTGAAGCTAGGCTGGACTTTGTACATCCGATCACAATTCGGATAACACTTACATAATCATCGTGAATGTACTCAAGATCGAGAACTTAAAGGCCTTGATGAGCATAATGCTTTGTTTTCAAAATCTTTATATATCTTGAAAAATAACCATCTATGCAACTCATAGTATACAAAGGTACTCAAGGCCATGTGTCATACCTATTTATATGCATGTCTAAACCCTTTTACACAAGCTACAAATATCAGAATTTAAATGACTCAAGGTTCGTCTAACTTATTTTTTTTTAAATCTAAAGTTTCTTTAAAAATATACTCAATCATACTCCATTGCTTCATTCTATCAATCTCTAACACCATCAATGCTTACTATGCCAAAATTTCTAACTTCATAACATATATATATCCGATATAGTTCATCAAACTTACCACACTCTGGAAATTCAGGAACTTGCCACAATTATATGAGTTTAAGAACTTACCCTAGTTAGACCATAGGCGTCCATTCACTGAGGGGTTCAAAAACATTTCATATAATGATGAGTCCCGAATGTACCATAAGTATGAATTTTAAGAACTCGCAACTTAACCTTATATTCTCTAACTATACCCTATCTATCTGTTATACACATGAGAAAAGAATCACCTTTTCAATAGGTATATAGCAAATAGCGCGACACAAACATTTCAACGATTATCAGTGCCAGAACTAAGTGGTTTTTACACCAAGTACAATTCCCCACTCACAACAAGTAATTATACAACTCAGCTGCTGACATGGGTCCTCAATTGAAATCCCACTTAACTATATCTTACACTTTACTTGATACGAATTCTTCGTATCTTATCACATACAATTCCTCATGAGTTTATATCGTACCATTTCACAGTACAATCTCTTATAGCATCGAGCTATACACACTTAGTCGTTATAGACTATTTATCATTTCATAGCTTAATCCGATCACGTCGTGATCATCAATTTACCTTAGGGTTCTTTCCCTATTATCAACAAAACTCCACTCGAGTTCATTCTCATTATCTTTGTCATATTTATCTTACAGACATCATCTTAACACTCTTATTACCAGAGTTAGGAAACTCTTGAATCCTCCTTCTCTAGATACTTCAAGATTCTTCTTTGAATCTCCACTTATATATATTTTAATCTTTATCTTTCTCTCTCTCTCAGGTTATAGCCTAAGGTACACTTACCTAAGTTTATAACCTACAGCTTTGATACCAACCTATGACGTCCCCAAATCCAGGTCCCTTCGAACCTCAGATCCTGTCCGCCACGATACTACTATCGTCAAACTATTTATATCAATTATTCATAACTTAATGAATATAACTTTACTTATTATAATTTAGAATATAAATTCTTTCCATTTCCAAGATCTATGTAATGACCCCAAACTTTTATAAGTTTTTAATCTTGTTCATTTATTATTCATGTTTTACATCACATTCGATGTTATACAAATATATGCGAATAATTTAAACTTTTCAATCTCCTTTGAAAATAAATCTTTTATTGATATCTTAACTTGAATCAATTACAAATCCACTCGAATCAAATTATGCTATGATTCATTTTATTCAATTAGATAAATTTTTACATCTCAATTCGAATTAAATACTAAATCCGCTTTAAATACAACTTTATAACTTAACATGTATTACACATCATAAACTACTATCATGTACATCTATTAGAACCTAAACATGGTTCAAGAGCATCTATTTAAATAATAAATCAATCTCCTTCGATACTATTGAACTTTATCAATAAAGTACCACGTAACTTTAACGTGAGCCTTTAACCTGCAAATGTGGTTATTTGCAAGGGTGAGCTCGACAGCCCAGCAATTCTAACAGTTTTTATGCAGCACCTAGCATATAATAGCATACTCAGTTCATGCATTCATAATCCATTAATATTTACAATGCATGTTACTTCTCATATAACAGGCATATAGGTTTATTTCACAAGCATGTCATCAAAGATCAACTTTCACATTTCATACATATCTCATATGCATTTCATATATATATACATATATATATATATATACATCAACATTCTCATAGCATAATCTAGCTCAACTAACAATTATCGAATTCATATATCAAATAGGAACTAAAAGACTTGCCTGACTCGTAGTTTATAAACTACGACTTAACTACTTAACGCTTATCTGCACTTCGTGTATTCCTACACAGTTATATAATCATGGATTCATATCCATCAGTAACATATTTCATGCACTTTTAATATAAGAACAATGTTATATTGTTTCCTAACTAGGTTTGTAAAACCTACATTTCACTTTCTCGTCATACTCTTAGAATAGCTAGGTATGTCTAGGTATACCTTAACCACTCGTATATGACATCAACATTCATATATATATATCTACCTCACACTTGACTCGCTAAGTGTTTGACACATTTAAAACTCATATAGGTAAGTTCAAACGTTACACATAAACGTCTAACTTAGTTGTAAACTTTCATCATATATCCTAAATACTCATAGCACAAATCAGATTATAAGTCACCTTAAAGTCAAATAATCATAGTCTCTAATCATTACTTTACATTCTACAAATACCTTTTGGACTTATCATTTGAAAGTCTATAATCACCTCTTTAAACATTCAATCCTATCACTTAGCATGCTCTTTAACACATCGATTTGTCTTGGGTCATATAATACATGTTAGAGTAACAACAAGCATGCAAACACCTTCAAACCATTTACAGAAAAATGATTTCATCGCAGCTTGCGACTGCGCTTGGTTTGTACTAAGGAGTAAGTGTGCAGCGCTTACTCTCGGTGCAAACCGAGACTGCTATATAGAAGCTAGGCCAAACTTGCACATCTGATAACAATTCGGATAACACTTACATAATCATACGTGAATGTACTCAAGATCAGAACTTAAAGACGTAATGAGCATAATGCTTTGTTTTCAAAATCTTTATATATCTTCGAAAAATAACCATCTATGGTACTCATAGTATACAAAGGTACCCAAGGCCATGTGTCATACCTATTTATATGCATTTCTAAACCCTTTTACACAAGCTACAAATATCAGAATTCAAATGACTCAAGGTTAAATCAACTTATTTTTTTTAAAATCTAAAGTTTCTTTAAAAATATACTCAATCATGCTAAGGCAATTCCTTATAAGTAAGGTAATCTTATATTTCATGTCTAATATCATGCATTTTCATGTTTCATCACTTAGAATAACACATTCCATCGTCGGGAGCACTATACTTACGTATGTGCTCGCTCGACGCCCTCCGATCGCCTCTGAATACGTAATAGTCACAAAGATGACTATTGTGACCCTTCCTAACGATCTCAAATTGAAAACCTTAAAGAACAAAAGTTGTAGGTCTATTCGTCCTCGTTCCGGATCATCTTGAATCACCTTAATCGGAGTTCGTATGAAAACTTTATGGCCGTTTTACTAGAACAGGTCAAAGTAGTCACAGTCAACACACATGGGGCGTGGCCGCGCCCCTTTTCCTCACCATTACCACGCGCCCATGCCAATACCCAGCCCAAATTGTATGCTTACATGATGCTTTGCACAAACATTAGTTTTGGTCATAACTTTCTCATTTTAAGTCTGAATTAGTTGGTTTTCGATCCGTTGGACTCATTAAACTCTTAGCCACCCATATACAAATCTCATATGAATTTCATATATATATACATAAATATTCTCATGGCATAATATAGCTCAACAAAAAATTATTGAATTCATATAACAAATAGGAATTGAAAGACTTGCCTAATTCGTAGTTTTTAAACTACGACTTAACTTCTTAACGCTTATCTGCACTTCGTGTATTCCTACACAGTTATATAATCATGGATTCATATCCATCAGTAACATATTTCATGCACTTTTAATATAAGAACAATGTTATATTGTTTCCTAACTAGGTTTGTAAAACCTACATTTCACTTTCTCGTCATACTCTTAGAATAGCTAGGTATGTCTAGGTATACCTTAACCACTCGTATATGACATCAACATTCATATATATATCTACCTCACACTTGACTCGCTAAGTGTTTGACACATTTAAAACTCATATAGGTAAGTTCAAACGTTACACATAAACGTCTAACTTAGTTGTAAACTTTCATCATATATCCTAAATACTCATAGCACAAATCAGATTATAAGTCACCTTAAAGTCAAATAATCATAGTCTCTAATCATTACTTTACATTCTACAAATACCTTTTGGACTTATCATTTGAAAGTCTATAATCACCTCTTTAAACATTCAATCCTATCACTTAGCATGCTCTTTAACACATCAGATTTGTATTGGTCATATAATACATGTTAGAGTAACAACACAAGCATGCAAACACCTTCAAACCATTTATAGAAAAAAGATTTCACTGCAAGCTTGCGTGGCCGCGCTTGGTTTGTACTGAGGAGTGACGCGGTCGCGCTACTCCTGGTGCAAACCAAGACTGCTATATAGAAGCTAGGCCAAACTTGCACATCTGATAACAATTCGGATAACACTTACATAATCATACGTGAATGTACTCAAGATCAGAACTTAAAGACGTAATGAGCATAATGCTTTGTTTTCAAAATCTTTATATATCTTCGAAAAATAACCATCTATGGTACTCATAGTATACAAAGGTACCCAAGGCCATGTGTCATACCTATTTATATGCATTTCTAAACCCTTTTACACAAGCTACAAATATCGTAATTCAAATGACTTCAAGGTTCGTCCTAACTTATTTTTTTAAAATCTAAAGTTTCTTTAAAAAATATACTCAATCATGCTAAGGCAATTCCTTATAAGTAAGGTAATCTTATATTTCATGTCTAATATCATGCATTTTCATGTTTCATCACTTAGAATAACACATTCCATCGTCGGGAGCACTATACTTACGTATGTACTCGCTCGACGTCCTCCGATCGCCTCTAAATACGTAATAGTCACAAAGATGACTATTGTGACCCTTCCTAACGATCTCAAATTGAAAACCTTAAAGAACAAAAGTTGTAGGTCTATTCGTTCTCGTTCCGGATCATCTTGAATTACCTTAATCGGAGTTCGTATGAAAACTTTATGGCCGTTTTACCAGAACAGGTCAAAGTAGTCACAGTCAACACACATGGGGCGTGGCCGCGCCCCTTTTCCTCACCATTACCACGCGGCCGCGCCAATGCCCAACCCTAGTTACGTGCCCGCGCGAGGCTTCGCACAGATAAAAGTTTTGGTCATAACTTTTTCATTTTAAGTCCGAATTAGTTGGTTTTCGATCTGTTGGATCGTTAAACTCTTAGCTACCCATCTACAGAGTAATTATAACACTTCAAACACCTTAACTAACCCAAAGATTAATCCAAAACTCATATTCCTACTAAACTTTCATGTTTTGAAAAGTTTAGCGAATTCATTCACTACGAATTCGTTTCTCAACCAAATTGGTTCGTTTAACTTCCGTTGTTTTCGTATTTAATGATATTAACAACTTTTAATAGAAAACTACGAATTGTAACAAGTTTTAGCCATCAATTTTTGTGACTCAAAAGCAACTTTATCATGATATTACTAAGAAAGTGCAAACTTAGGAAATCAAGAGCATGTAACTTAGAATTATTACCTCTTGATGCTTGAATACTATCACATTGCATTTATAACATATACATAGACTCTACTAACATGTTACCATTATCCTACATATCAATTCTTAGCTAATTCATGAAATTTCTTATGAATTCATCTACTCAAAACTAAGAATTTAAAGTAAGGGTTATACCTCTTGGAGCTTTGAATTACTAAGCTTGCTTCTCAATCTCATAATTTTCTCCCATAATCCTCACCAACAAACTCTCTAGATAACTATCAAGAATTCAAGCAACATAAATTATGAGGGGGAGCTCCCAATTTATATAGAAGCTCTTATCCAATTCATAGCTTTGTCAAACAATTTAAACCAAGGAAAAGAAGAGGAATCCATTGGGCAAGAAGAAGTTGGTGGAGGTGGTTGAAGTTTACTATTTGAGCCACTCCCTCCTTCATTATTACCATTATTCTAGCCATTATCACCCTCATGCTAGCCTCTTTGATTTTCAGCAATGTAATAAGATAGACCAAATGCCTACTCACGTGTATTGAGAGAATGGGACTCTCTAATTGGGACAAGGCTTATTAAAAACATTTCAATGACTTAATACTACTACATTTTTCAGCAATGTAATAAGATAGACCAAATGCCTACTCACGTGTATTGAGAGAATGGGACTCTCGAATTGGGACAAGGCTTATTAAAAACATTTCAATGACTTAATACTACTACATTTCATTAAGTTATAGGTGTGTGTATATATATATATATACACCCACATAAAAAAAACATATCACTACACATAATAATGTACATCATGTACATTGTTTTAATCCAATATTATTTTAATTAGGCTAATTATAAAATAGTTGGATATTCTCAATCCATCATTTTCCATAGAATTTATCATTTCAAATATACCCAAGTATCATAATGATAATTAATATCAATTATTTATTTAGTTTAATTTAATATCCTTCATAAAGTACACATTAATGTACCACACATAACACATTGTCACAGAGGTCCATTTATGTAACTCATGCGACTCATTCCACTTTTCCATATAGTTTCCTATATTATATAGTTACCATTGAAGTGTCACACTTCATTTCATATCATATAGATGTAGCTACTATATAATATATAATCATTGTTCATACAAATTAATTCCTTCAATTATTCATTCATTAAATTATTTAATGAATGCTTATTACATCACTTTGCCACACTAGGCATATCTCACAAGCTTATATTAAGCTTATTCTCATTCTCATTACTTATTCATTTCCTACAACATTACTATTTATAACATGTTCAATTTACATCTAACTATTATATCAGAATGTTCACATGTATAAATATATCGTGAATGGAGATATTTAAATATTCTTTATAACATTCATGGTAATATAATAACTCAAGTTATTAAAATAACTTAGTTTTCCTTTATAACTTTAACCCTCTTGGAAGTACATTACTATAATCAAAATTATGTATTTCGACATAACATAACATAAGATGTTTTTATCATGTTTTCTCCAAATATAGGAACTACTCATAATAAAACGATTTACTCATTTTCTCAAGATATTATTCTTAATATAATATCTATGTATTATTAAAATATTTACATGCACGACACACGTGACACGTTACACTATATATAGAAAATAAGTTTATTTCCTATTATGATAAATTGTTTCCATCAACTTATATAGCAAATATGTTTTAATATATTTACCATATTACTTACTTACACACATTACCTCGTACAAAGCTATATAAGGTAATATCAAAATAATATTCCCCCTTTTATTAAAATAATCAAATGCTAGAATTTATTTTAATATCCTTTAGTAAAAATATACTATAATTATTTCTCTTTCATTTCTATAGATTGTCTCAACACAATTTATTTAATCTATACATTTAACCATATCTCAATATTAATCAATAAATCTCTAACCAATATTTATCTAAAGATATATCAATTTCTTCTCTCAATCAACAACATATAAAATATACAAGTCTAAACCTAGCACACATCGAGTCTTTAATAGTATTCAATATAGTACACCGAGTGGTTTCTCACTAAACAACCAACAAATTAGTTTCACCTCTGCCTGCACTATTTTCACAATGAGTTAGATCGGTTACTAATTCGTATATACCTCTGCTCTCTGAAGGAATCGTTTAACCCAGCTCCTATACATCCACCATTAAAGAGTACGGTTGCACTACCTTAGATTTGATACGTACTCGTACAAATACTCGAGAAATTGGTGATTATCAAAGATATATAATGTCACCAACTTTCTACGATAAAATAATTTCGCATAAATTATTTAATATCAATAGGTAAATTTCTACCCATCTTCTTTACTAACAAATATAATAATGATATATATTAATTAAACACAACATCATTTATTACATAGCTCATATTACCCTATGTAACACAATACCACATACCTCGTAACACATTTATATATTCTTGTTCGAACCCATCTCATGCTTTAAGAATTTTATCTACTAAATTCTTATTTTAATATTTTCTCAAAATTCGGGTTCTTACATCATCTACCCCTTATAAGAATTCCGTCCTTGGAATCAATTAAAACCTCCTCTACTTTGGTCTTTATTTCAAATATTACATATTCTTTTGAATAATTTTATCCATTCTCTTTTCGGAAGTTTCATTATAACTTGCTCACTTGCGTTCTACCACATTCTCATTTCTAAGGAACATTCTACTCACTACATTCATCCTTCAGAAGAATAAGAATCTTCCACGATTTTTCAATAATCGGGAAGTATTATGAATAACTCAGATTCTAAATTATGTTGAGGGCAGTGCTTCATCAAAATCCTTCGCACTACAAACCAGAATGTTTATCAATCACAAAGACTGAAAACACCCTCCACACGTGTGACGCCCCCAAATCCGTGTAATCATCGATTACAGAACTTGGTGCTCACGATACAACATACACCATCATCTAACTAAGTAAACCTTAACAATAAGGAATAATAATATTAACTATTACATAATTATTCAAAATAAAATCCCAAGTCTTTACAACCTTAAAACATACTGGAACTTAGTCTTAGCGTTTATCGCTACAATACACATATACGAAAAATAATTATTTTATTACATAACCATTAGCATCACTTCATCTTGGACTTTCCTTGTCCTTGCCTCAACCCTCACCCTTCTCTCATCCTTACCGAAAGGATTAAACAAGAATGAGCACAAAATTGCCCAAAGAAGTATACGAAATAAATGGGAAATATACATCATGATAAAGGCATTTGAATTACTAGATCTCAACAGGTTGAAAGATTATCAAGTGTTAAAGAAGAACATCAAGAATAAGAATTTAAGAATTTTCAATATCATACTAAGGGTGTAGATCGTAACGATCTCTAAATACGCCAGTGATCACCCGTTTGTACCTCTACGTTATGCACAAGTATTAAGTTTTAAGTTTATAAGCGAAAATGGGACTATTTGCCTGATCACGCTTTGCCCGCTTATTCTTGGGTTGTTCATCTTAGTAATCATGTGAGACCGCACTAAAGCAATTTGGATCGGTAAACATTTAATAGCTTCGAAAGATGTGTTTTAAATCATTTTCATCAATAATAACTAACCGTAAACAAAGGCCGTGAACATACTTGAAATAAATCGATAATGAAATGAAATTTAAACATATGGCGCTTAAAATAATAACCTAATAATCATCGATGAGCTTGCAAGATAATTGAAGTTTGTATGACTTTTCAACGAAGAAACTTGCGAATAAATAACTAACACAAGTCCAATACTTACCTTTCTCATGCGATAATAGTAAAGGATTTAATAAATACCCAAAAGAAATTAGGGTTAGAAACTTGTCTCGATAAGCTCGCTACAATTAACGCTAGCGATTAACCTTCACATAACCTAATCACATGTGTCTCGTTAATCACCATTCATACACAATCTAGTTTGAAGTAAAAGGGTCTCCTATTGGATATGCTATAAACATGATAATAGAATATATTTAGAAAATATATGCCACCCATTTTAGATATCATAAATGAATTTAAAAACAAAACTTAAAAATGCCCAAACATAACAGCTTTTATATATTTTTTCTCAGCTTTTACTATACCTCGCTAAAATAGTCATAACTAATTCGCTTTAAAAAAATTGAGCAATTCTTGCATCACGCCAAGCTAACTTCAGGGGCTACAACTTTCGCTCATGGACCATCTTCAAATTCCAAGCACAAAATTCCGTAAAATCCGTGCAAGGAGACCGCTCCAAATTTGTTGGATGATTTGACGCAACTACTTTGAAAAGTCATAACTCCTTGTTCAAGTCGGAATTAGTCCGCTCCAGAGTCTATGGAAAGCTTATTCAAAGGTACTATAATAACCCAAAAGTCCAAAATTTTTGGAAACTGTAGCTAGCCCTGAATTTGTCCTTAGGGTCAGCGAGCTCACAATTCTTTTCTGCTTTCTAACATGTTTATTTCATGACCTTACGATTTTCATATCTCACTCAATATAGCTTCGATCCAATGAAATTTGGACATGTTATACCTCATGCTACATACTATTTTACAAAATTATTACATGCAATAAATGGATTATCTAAGACATGATTTCGAGTGACCAGAAATCCTAAAAAATCATGCAAACTAGTTTAACCCAACTTTTGAGAAAATCATGATTTTGATTCTAACATGCATGGATTTGATTCCTACTGTCCATACCACATTTACTAACATATATATACATGTTACAACAATTCATTTCTCTAACTTTTCATGTTTTGATCAAATTAGCAACTAAGAGGCATAATATCAAACACTTAGCATACAAGGCATAACTCTTTGGATTTTTAAAGCATACATGGCATGATTTGTCCAGAACTTATGTTCTTATTACACCATAACAATCAGACCACAATTACCCAACATCACATACTCCAAAACAAACCATTTATAAAGGTCTCCTATGCATATTCTCTTATAGTTTTGGAAGAACATAGAGAATGGGTTCATAGCTTACCTCTTTGCTAATTCCTCTTGATTTAATCATAAAGACTCACCTTGCTTGCTTAGACTCTCCAAAATCTCCAAAAATCACCACAACATCTATTACTCTCAATATTTTCTTCTCTTTTCTTTATTTTTGCTCTCTAGTTAGAAAGTTGTTGTGAAAGGAAGAAGAGGCTTAGATGGAATGTATATACCTCATATATGGTGTAATGAAACTGAAATCTCCAGTCCATTACAACTCCCCCATGATCAGATATCATTACCCTCACAATTCATTAGGCTAATTATGGGTAGGAGTTAAGAAAATGAAAGGTATTTGTTTAATAACACAAGAGTAACCCCCCTATCTCAATAATCCTTATAGTACGTATACTCCCTCCCTTGTCCCATATAGATTGTCACAAGAACTCCCAGCAACTGAACTTCATGTAAATAAAAACATTATTTTAATCATTTAATCAATTAACAAGTTATTTTGACCATTTTGCCCTCCGTAGTCAAATGTTTCGATACTTATATTGATTCCTACTAAAGTCAATGTCCCGGACGTCATGGAACTCTCCGTTTCGTCAAACACAACTTCAAAATTCGTAGTTGATAATTCGTCGCTCCAAAGTGTGTTTGGGCTAAATTGAAGATAATATTATATCTAATAAAGTTCCAAGAGAAGAGATTTGACTGTATGTGATATTTTACATCATGAAACTTCCAAGTCCATATATCTATAAATAAGAGCATTGTAAAAGAGAATGGTGGATATATAAAAATATTATGAGGCATGTCTCATTTTCGTGACACATTTAAAAATATTATGAGACATGTCTTATTTTCGTGACACATTTCCGTGGTTACAGTCTATCCTGCCTAATTTCGACGTTTCAAACTCAAATACGCAGACCGCGTCTCTAAATTCCGATCCAAACTCAAAATCATACTTGTAAGTCATCCCACGAAATTAATTAGAATTAATTCCATCCTTAACCAATTTAAATAATTGGCCTAACCGTAACAACCATTACTAAGCATCTTATCACATAACATATAATAAAAATAAATAATTCATCTAAAAATAATTGTCACATAAGAATTTCACATAAGTTTGTTTATTGAAATTGTTTAATTACATGAAAAAATCTAGGATATTACAACACGTACGCTAGGTGGCCAGCCTGTTGTACCACTACGTTGGGCCGCAACGTAGTATTTTGTAACAACTACATGCGTTACGCTCGGAACCATTGTCCCCGAAAATATGTCCCCTTATAGGGTTGTTCACCTCAGCTTTTCAACATCTGAATCCTCACCAGAGCAATCTGGTTTGGCATAAATACTCAAGAACGCTTGAATTCAACCAATATTTTTCAACAGTCGTCTAGCCGAATCAAATAGCTTAGACTTTTATCAACAATTTGGACACCAATCAAAATATTTTGGCCAACTTAATTGACCTTCTTCATAATTTAAAAGAAAACCAAAAATTCTTTTATGACGTCATGATACCATACTAGATTAGTAGTACATTTAGGATTCCGCCATTATGTGACTTTGTCATACTACATCTAACCAAAATTAGTTGACGATCTTTCGATCACAACCAACACTAGGTTCAACTGCATTAAAGACTCCATCGTTTACCATTTCTACACCATACCAAATGATGTAAATGGTCATAAATACATTTTGAAAATTTTCAAATCATTTTGTCTTAGCCGAAACAATTAGCATATACATATGGATAACGGTATTGCTTTTAAAACATCATTGGTTCAATCACATGATCCAAAGTTTTTCGAGAAAATAGAAATGCAAACATCAGCACGAATTCAATAAATTTTGAAAATCTAGTAGAGCTAGAAGATTTAGAAAATCCATGATTCTTCATCAACTTTACTCCATTGCTTCATTCTATCAATCTCTAACACCATCAATGCTTACTATGCCAAAATTTCTAACTTCATAACATATATATATCTGATATAGTTCATCAAACTTACCACACTCTGGAAATTCAGGAACTTGCCACAATTATATGAGTTTAAGAACTTACCCTAGTTAGACCATAGGCGTCCATTCACTGAGGGGTTCAAAAACATTTCATATAATGATGAGTCCCGAACGTACCATAAGTATGAATTTTAAGAACTCGCAACTTAACCTTATATTCTCTAACTATACCCTATCTATCTATTATACACATGAGAAAAGAATCACCTTTTCAATAGGTATATAGCAAATAGCGCGACACAAACATTTCAACGATTATCAGTGCCAGAACTAAGTGGTTTTTACACCAAGTACAATTCCCCACTCACAACAAGTAATTATACAACTCAGCTGCTGACATGGGTCCTCAATTGAAATCCCACTTAACTCTATCTTACACTTTACTTGATACGAATTCTTCATATCTTATCACATACAATTCCTCATGAGTTTATATCATACCATTTCACAGTACAATCTCTTATAGCATCGAGCTATACACACTTAGTCGTTACAGACTATTTATCATTTCATAGCTTAATCTGATCACGTCGTGATCATCAATTTACCTTAGGGTTCTTTCCCTATTATCAACAAAACTCCACTCGAGTTCATTCTCATTATCTTTGTCATATTTATCTTACAGACATCATCTTAACACTCTTATTACCAGAGTTAGGAAACTCTTGAATCCTCATTCTCTAGATACTTCAAGATTCTTCTTTGAATCTCCACTTATATATATTTTAATCTTTATCTTTCTCTCTCTCTCAGGTTATAGCCTAAGGTACACTTACCTAAGTTTATAACCTACAGCTTTGATACCAACCTGTGACGTCCCCAAATCCAGGTCCCTTCGAACCTCAGATCCGGTCCGCTACGATACTACTATCGTCAAACTATTTATATCAATTATTCATAACTTAATGAATATAACTTTACTTATTACAATTTAGAATATAAATTCTTTCCATTTCCAAGATCTATGTAATGACCCCAAACTTTTATAAGTTTTTAATCTTGTTCATTTATTATTCAGGTTTTACATCACATTCGATGTTATACAAATATGCGGAATAATTTAAACTTTTTCAATCTCCTTTGAAAAATAAATCTTTTATTGATATCTTAACTTGAATCAATTAGAAATCCCTGAATCAAATTATGCTATGATTCATTTTATTCAATTACTGTATAAATTTTTACATCTCAATTCGAATTCGTCTAAGTACCGCCTAGTACAACTTTATAACTTAACATGTATTACACATCATAAACTACTATTATGTACATCTATTAGAACCTAAATATGGTTCAAGAGCATCTATTTAAATAATAAATCAATCTCCTTCGATACTATTGAACTTTATCAATCAAGTACCACGTAACTTTAACGTGAGCCTTTAACCTGCAAAAGTGGTTATTTGCAAGGGTGAGCTCGACAGCCCAGCAATTCTAACAGTTTTTATGCATCACATAGCATATAATAACATACTCAGTTCATGCATTCATAATCCATTAATATTTACAACGCATGTTACTTCTCATATAACAGGCATATAGGTTTATTTCACAAGCATGTCATCAAAGATCAACTTTCACATTTCATACATATCTCATATGCATTTCATATATATATATATATATATATATACATATATATATATATACATCAACATTCTCATAACATAATATAGCTCAACTAACAATTATCGAATTCATATATCAAATAGGAACTAAAAGACTTTCCTGACTCGTAGTTTATAAACTACGACTTAACTACTTAACGCTTATCTGCACTTCGTGTATTCCTACACAGTTATATAATCATGGATTCATATCCATCAGTAACATATTTCATGCACTTTTAATATAAGAACAATGTTATATTGTTTCCTAACTAGGTTTGTAAAACCTACATTTCACTTTCTCGTCATACTCTTAGAATAGCTAGGTATGTCTAGGTATACCTTAACCACTCGTATATGACATCAACATTTATATATATATCTACCTCACACTTGACTCGCTAAGTGTTTGACACATTTAAAACTCATATAGGTAAGTTCAAACGTTACACATAAACGTTTAACTTAGTTGTAAACTTTCATCATATATCCTAAATACTCATAGCACAAATCAGATTATAAGTCACCTTAAAGTCAAATAATCATAGTCTCTAATCATTACTTTACATTCTACAAATACCTTTTGGACTTATCATTTGAAAGTCTATAATCACCTCTTTAAACATTCAATCCTATCACTTAGCATGCTCTTTAACACATCAGATTTGTATTGGTCATATAATACATGTTAGAGTAACAACAAAAGCATGCAAACACCTTCAAACCATTTATAGAAAAAAGATTTCACTGCAAGCTTGTGCGGCCGCGCTTGGTTTGTACTGAGGAGTGACACGGTCGCGCTACTCCTGGTGCAAACCAAGACTGCTATATAAAAGATAGGCAAGACTTGCACATCCGATAACAATTCGGATAACACTTACATAATCATACGTGAATGTACTCAAGATCAGAACTTAAAGACGTAATGAGCATAATGCTTTGTTTTCAAAATCTTTATATATCTTCAAAAAATAACCATCTATGGAACTCATAGTATACAAAGGTACCCAAGGCCATGTGTCATACCTATTTATATGCATTTCTAAACCCTTTTACACAAGCTACAAATATCAGAATTCAAATGACTCAAGGTTCGTCTAACTTATTTTTTTTAAAATCTAAAGTTTCTTTAAAAATATACTCAATCATGCTAAGGCAATTCCTTATAAGTAAGGTAATCTTATATTTCATGTCTAATATCATGCATTTTCATGTTTCATCACTTAGAATAACACATTCCATCGCTGGAGCACTATACTTACGTATGTACTAGCTTTCGGCCCTCCGTCGCCTCTCTGAATACGTAATAGTCACAAAGATGACTATTGTGACCCTTCCTAACGATCTCAAATTGAAAACCTTAAAGAACAAAAGTTGTAGGTCTATTCGTTCTCGTTCCGGATCATTTTGAATCACCTTAATCGGAGTTCGTATGAAAACTTTATGGCCGTTTTACCAGAACAGGTCAAACTAGTCACAGTCAACACACATGGGGCGTGGCCGCGCCCCTTTTCCTCACCATTACCACGCGCCCATGCCAATACCCAGCCCCAGTTGTGCGCCCGCATGATGCTTTGCACAAACATTAGTTTTGGTCATAACTTTCTCATTTTAAGTCTGAATTAGTTGGTTTTCGATCCGTTGGACTCATTAAACTCTTAGCCACCCATATACAAATCTCATATAAATTTCATATATATATACATAAATATTCTCATGGCATAATATAGCTCAACAAAAACTTATTGAATTAATATAACAAATAGGAACTGAAAGACTTGCCTGATTCGTAGTTTTTAAACTACGACTTAACTTCTTAACGCTTATCTGCACTTCGTGTATTCCTACACAGTTATATAATCATGGATTCATATCCATCAGTAACATATTTCATGCACTTTTAATATAAGAACAATGTTACATTATTTCCTAACTAGGTTTGTAAAACCTACATTTCACTTTCTCGTCATACTCTTAGAATAGCTAGGTATGTCTAGGTATACCTTAACCAATCGTATATGACATCAACGTTCATATATATCTACCACACACTTGACTCGCTAAGTGTTTGACACATTTAAAACTCATATAGGTAAGTTCAAACGTTACACATAAACGTCTAACTTAGTTGTAAACTTTCATCATATATCCTAAATACTCATAGCACAAGTCAGATTATAAGTCACCTTAAAGTCAAATAATCATAGTCTCTAATCATTACTTTACATTCTACAAATACCTTTTGGACTTATCATTTGAAAGTCTATAATCACCTCTTTAAACATTCAATCCTATCACTTAGCATGCTCTTTAACACATCAGATTTGTACTGGTCATATAATACATGTTAGAGTAACAACAAGCATGCAAACACCTTCAAACCATTTACTGAAATGCAGATTTCCTTTAAGCTTTGCGTCAAGGCTTGGTTTGTACTAAGGAGTGGCGGTATGCCATCTCTCCCCGTGCAAACCGAGACTGCTATATAGAAGCTAGGCCAGACTTGCACATCTGATAACAATTCGGATAACACTTACATAATCATACGTGAATGTACTCAAGATCAGAACTTAAAGACGTAATGAGCATAATGCTTTGTTTTCAAAATCTTTATATATCTTCGAAAAATAACCATCTATGGTACTCATAGTATACAAAGGTACCCAAGGCCATGTGTCATACCTATTTATATGCATTTCTAAACCCTTTTACACAAGCTACAAATATCAGAATTCAAATGACTCAAGGTTCGTCTAACTTATTTTTTTTAAAATCTAAAGTTTCTTTAAAAATATACTCAATCATGCTAAGGCAATTCCTTATAAGTAAGGTAATCTTATATTTCATGTCTAATATCATGCATTTTCATGTTTCATCACTTAGAATAACACATTCCATCGTCGGGAGCACTATACTTACGTATGTACTCGCTCGACGTCCTCCGATCGCCTCTAAATACGTAATAGTCACAAAGATGACTATTGTGACCCTTCCTAACGATCTCAAATTGAAAACCTTAAAGAACAAAAGTTGTAGGTCTATTTGTCCTCGTTTCGGATCATCTTGAATCACCTTAATCGGAGTTCATATGAAAACTTTATGGCCGTTTTACCAGAACTGGTCAAAGTAGTCACAGTCAACACACATGGGGCGTGGCCGCGCCCCTTTTCCTCACCATTACCACGCGGCCGTGCCAATGCCCAACCCTAGTTACGTGCCCGCGCGAGGCTTCGCACAGATAAAAGTTTTGGTCATAACTTTTTCATTTTAAGTCCGACTTAGTTGGTTTTCGATCTGTTGGACTCGTTAAACTCTTAGCTACCCATCTACAGAGTAATTATAACCCTTCAAACACATTAACTAACCCAAAGATTAATCCAAAACTCATATTCCTACTAAACTTTTATGTTTTGAAAAGTTTAGCGAATTCATTCAGTACGAATTCGTTTCTCAACCAAATTGGTTCGTTTAACTTCCGTTGTTTTCGTATTTAACAATATTAACAACTTCTAACAGAAAACTACATGTTGTAACAAGTTTTAGCCATCAATTTTTGTGACTCAAAAGCAACTTTTTCATGATATTACTAAGAAACTGCAAACTTAGGAAATCAAGAGCATGTAACTTAGAATTATTACCTCTTGATGCTTGAATACTATCGCATTGCATTTATAACATATACATAGACTCTACTAACATGTTACCATTATCCTACATATCAATTCTTAGCTAATTCATGAAATTTCTTATGAATTCATCTACTCAAAACTAAGAATTTAAAGTAAGGGTTATACCTCTTGGAGCTTTGAATTACTAAGCTTGCTTCTCAATCTCATAATTTTCTCCCACAATCCTCACCAACAAACTCTCTAGATAACTATCAAGAATTCAAGCAACATAAATTATGAGGGGGAGCTCCCAATTTATAGAGAAACTCTTACCCAATTCATAGCTTTGTCCAACAATTTAAACAAAGGAAAAGAAGAGGAATCCATTGGGCAAGAAGAAGTTGGTGGAGGTGGTTGAAGTTTACTATTTGATCCGCTCCCTCCTTCATTATTACCATCATTCTAGCCATTATCACCCTCATGCTAGCCTCTTTGATTTTCAGCAATTTAATAAGATAGACCAAATGCCTACTCACGTGTATTGAGAGAATGGGACTCTCTAATTGGGACAAGGCTTATTAAAAACATTTCAATGAGTTAATGCTACTATATTTCATTAAGTTATATATATATATATATATATATATATATATACACACATACGTACATATGTACACCCATATAAAAAAACATATCACTACACATAATAATGTACCTCATGTACATTGTTTTATTCCAATATTATTTTAATTGGGCTAATTATAAAATAGTTGGATATTCTTAACCCATCATTTTCCATAGAATTTATCATTTCAAATATACCCAAGTATCATAATGATAATTAATATCAATTATTTATTTAGTTTAATTTAGTATCCTTCATAAAATACACATTAATGTACCACACATAACACATTGTCACAGAGGTCCATTTATGTAACTCATGCGACTCATTCCACTTTTCCATATTGTTTCCTATATTATATAGTTACCATTGAAGTGTCACACTTCATTTCATATCATATAGATGTAGCTACTATATAATATATAATCATTGTTCATACAAATTAATTCCTTCAATTATTCATTCATTAAATTATTTAATGAATGCTTATTACATCACTTTGCCACACTAGGCATATCTCACAAGCTTATATTAAGCTTATTCTCATTCTCATTACTTATTCATTTCCCACAACATTACTATTTATAACATGTTCAATTTACATCTAACTATTATATCAGAATGTTCACATGTATAAATATATCGTGAATGGAGATATTTAAATATTCTTTATAACATTCGCGGTAATATAATAACTCAAGTTATTAAAATAACTTAGTTTTCCTTTATAACTTTAACCCTCTTGGAAGTACATTACTATAATCAAAATTATGTATTTCGACATAACATAACATAAGATGTTTTTATCATGTTTTCTCCAAATATAGGAACTACTCATAATAAAACGATTTACTCATTTTCTCAAGATATTATTCTTAATATAATGTCTATGTATTATTAAAATATTTACATGCACGACACACGTACACACTATATATAGAAAATAAGTTTATTTTCTATTATGATAAATTGTTTCCATCAACTTATATAGCAAATATGTTTTAATATATTTATCATATTACTTACTCACACACATTACCTCGTACAAAGCTATATAAGGTAATATCAAAATAATATTCCCCCTTTTATTAAAACAATCAAATGCTAGAATTTATTTTAATATCCTTTAGTAAAAATATACTATAATTATTTCTCTTTCCTTTCTATAGATTGTCTCAACACAATTTATTTAATCTATACATTTAACCATATCTTAATATTAATCAATAAATCTCTAACCAATATTTATCTAAAGATACATCGATTTTCTTTTCTCGTCAACAACGTAGAAATATACAAGTCTAAACCTAGCACACATCGAGTCTTTAATAGTATTCAATATAGTACACTGAGTGGTTTCCCACAAATAACCAACAAATTAGTTTCCGTCTTGTCTGCACTATTTTCACAGTGAGTTAGATCAGTTACTAATTCGTATATACCTCCACTCTCTAAAGGAATCGTTTAGCCCATCTCCTATACATCCACCATTAAAGAGTACGGTTGTACTACCTTAGATTTGATACGTGTGATAGCCCCAAATCCAGGTCCTAAATCTCCACAGATCTGGTACAATCATTCTATAACTATTGCGGAAGATATAAACATAAATTATTTATACAATACACTTTACACATTATTCTCCAAAATCGAGTAACCTTAACTTATACACAATTCATAAACTATCTAACACATAACATTATTATCATACCATACTATTACAAATCTAATTGCACACATTAACTTTAAGCTGGAACTGTCTTTAACCTTTCCTGTATCCGAACGTAGTCGCCTTATCTGCAATGTTTATCATGATATAGCAAGGGTGAGCATGAAAGTTTCCCAGCAAGTTTAAATTTATTTAAGGATATATCATGATTGAAAGAGTCTGAATAATAAGCTGGCTATAATTCATCAATATAGTTGAGAACTAGCACGAACAAACTTTTGACTGAACAAGTATTAAACATGAACAAATTTATCTGGACCGAATGGTAATGAAGGTGGTCAGCCTTTCATACCTGACTTATACATGCAATATATACAGAGTACAATTCTACGTGGCAATCAGCAATGATTAACCATAAGCATATCCGAATGAAATAACTCTTAGTAGAGTTAAGTAAAACTTGCATGAACCGTTGATTACTGCTACGCAATTTATATCGCTTTATCCGAAGACCTAATATTAGTAATATAGATCTCCAATATTAGAATAATATCATCACAATATAATACTATTATATATATATATATATATATACATAGAATAAACTAAACACATAACACATAACCCTATCAGTCTATATAGCACATAAAACTTAACATCAAGTCAGACTATTTAAGTCTGAGTTGAACCCGACATAATTCTAACATCCCGACAGTCTAGTCGAACAAATATCGAGTTTAAGTTCAATTAAACTCTGCCTAAACACTTAACAATTATCTAAGATAATTTTCTTAGCAGTCAAAATAATTTTCATAGACTTGTAATAATTTTCAGATAATTAATATCATTTATCATAATTTTTCAATCACTTATATCGTATGTATACAATATAAATACCACATTATTCCCTTATCATTAATATTTACTTAATATTAAATATTAATGAAAATCATAGCATAATATTATAATATAATTATAATATATCAAAGTATTTTAATACCTTAAAATCACATTTATATGATTTTTAAACACTTAAATCCATTATTAGATAATTGCTTTTAATATTAAAATATTAATATTTTCATGAGAAAATATCAAAAGTTATATTTTATAACTTAAAATATTCTTCTAACCCTTCAATCATTTTTATATGATTTTTAAATCATTATTTCTAATTTTCCATAATTTATTTAATATATTTATTAAATATACTAATTACCATTAATATTAATTTATTAATGAATTTCATCACAAAATATCAAAAGTTATTAAAAATAACTTAAAATATTTTCTTATACCATAATATATTTTTAAATGATTTTTCATGTATTAAAATCATTTTTAATTAATTTAATTAATATTATAATTAAATAAATAAATACCTTTTATATTCCAAAATATTAAATATTTTTGAAATATACTCAAAATAATTAAAAACTATTTTTCGTGCTTTAAAATAATTTTTTCATAATTTAATATGTATTTTTAATAATTAAAAACTATTTATTTCAATTTATTAATTAAAATAATTAATTTTCTAATTTATCTGTCGCTAAAGGTACCTATAGTGACAAAACTGTCACTATAGGTGTTCTTCAGCATGTTCTTGAACATTCATCAGCAAACCCAGAAATCAAGTCAGTTAACAAGTTAGCAACTTTGACCACATTTTGATCTGTGATCCTAAGGTTTTCTGGGCTTCTTGATGTAATAAACATGTAGTATTAATATAATACTACAATAAATACTTAAGTTCGAGATCCATACAACAAAACATCGGAGATCAAAGCCTCCAAAATTACGATAATCACTGTTTCTTCATTTCTGGGTTTTCCAGAAAATGAAGAACAGTTGATGGTGCTATGTTTAGCTCCTTATATCTTACGTTCTGGACTTTCTAATTATGTTATAAAGGTTCCAACATGTAGATGATATGTCAGGGTCCATTTCTATACAACCAAATCATCCAAACAACAACACAAATGTAAGATCAAGGCTGGTCAAAGTTCATGGCAAGAACTGCCTTTGAAGATTTCTGGGTTGCCCAGAATCTTCATCTGGTGTGATGGTCAACGCTTGTTTGACCATGAATTTCTATGATTCTGTTACGGATCTGAGCTATCTAAAGGTTTGAATATGTACTCCTCATGTCAGGCTACAAGGATCAAACAACAACATAGCTGAAACACTAATATACAGCAAGGTCTAAAGCCTTGAAAAACACTGTCAGACTTTTCTGGGCAATCTGGGTTACCCAGAAACAGTCGGTCGTGGCCGGTCAACGTAGTTTAACTGCATATAACTTACGATCTAGACATGCTATGACCCTGATTCAAGTTGCAGAACAAAGACCACATAGCATACTATAGATTTATAACATAAAACACCATAAACATCTAACACAGAAAAATCTAGAGGCTCTGACATTTGCTTGTCAGTCCAAATTTTTCAATTTTCCCATATTTTTGAAATCTTTAAATTCGTGCATCTAGATGATATAGATATATGATCTAACCACCCAGATCACTATGTGACACCATCTATCACATATTTAACCAACAAACAACAACAACATTAACTACAGTCTTGAAGATCTAAAATTTTTAGGGTTATACCTCCTTTAAAGCTTGATCTAGATTCTGATCATCATGATCTGTTCTTGGTGTTTTATTGCATGATCTTGGCTTTGCTTCTCACACTCTCTCACTTTAAGATCCAAAAAAAATAGAGAGAGAAGGGACTTAGAGCAATTGAAAAAATAAAGTAAGTATCTCTTACTTTTAAAGTGATAAATTTTGATTCAATGCACCAAATCTTGTTAGGTGGCACATAAATTTGATGTTGGTTATATTTTTAAGTCAAATAGCTAGAGATAGGGTTGGTCACCCACTCATTTAGGGCTAGATCTACAAGCAACATACTAAATAATACACAAAGGGTACTTTAGTCATTTTGATTTTTATTTTAATGGCATATTTGTTAATTTTCCAAACCCTTAGGGTTTAGGATTTAACCCTTTAGGTTTTGGCAATTTGATTTCTAAAATTTCTAATTTAGGTTTTAAAAATAAGAAATTAATATTTTCTAAATTGTAATTAGGATTCTATAATTATAATAAGATTTCCTAATCATGAAATTCAATTTTGCTAATTAGGATTATTATTTCCTAATTAAAATTGCTAGTTTAGCAATTTGGGTCAAAATTGTACATTAGGGTTTATAACCCAAGAATTAGGGTTTTAAATAGAAATAATATTTCTATTTTAGAAATTAGGTTTCCTAATTAGATTAGGGTTTTCTAATTACTTATAACTTGAAAATTAGGATTAATGTCTCCTAATTAACATTAAAATTATTACACTATCAAACATGTTTTCCCTAATTATAAATTAGGGTTTCTAAACCAGAAATTAGGGTTTTAAATTTTGAAATTAGGATTTTCTAACTAATTTGTTAAGATTAACCCTAAATAATCTTATAATTATTTACACTTACACCATTAAGTTCCAAATTTAGGGTTTTCAACTTCCGAATTAGGGTTTGGATTCGGGCAAAATTAATTGTGGTTTTAGAACCGGTTTCTAGAGTTTCTTATCAGTCATTAGGGTTTTCTAATTGAACGTCGATATTTGACAATAATCTTAGGGTTTAACATTGATAAAATTTATCTAGTCAACCCTTGACCCTTAACCACATACTGTACACATAAAATATCATAATCACAGAACATATACACATGTACCCTTAATCCTTAATAATTCACCAAAATCCTACACAGAATTTTGAAATCCTCAAAATTCCTTCCCAAAAACATCAAACGCATACATTTATTTTCTGTCTAGGTCTATTATTTGACCTTAAATCCATCATTTAAGATTTTAATAAATTGTCTAATTTATCGGGTTGTCACAATACGTACTCGTACAAATACTCGAGAAATTAGTGATTATCAAAGATATATAATGTCACCAACTTTCTACGATAAAATAATTTCGCATAAATTATTTAATATCAATAGGTAAATTTCTACCCATCTTCTTTACTAACAAATATAATAATGATATATATTAATTAAACACAACATCACTTATTACATAGCTCATATTACCATATGTAACACAATACAACATACCTCGTAAGACATTTATATATTCTTGTTCTAACCCATCTCATGCTTTTAAGAAGTTTATCTACTAAATTCTTATTTTAATATTTTCTCAAAATTCGTGTTCTTACAATAGCTTCCCGAAGACGCTGTACCAAATTCAATGAATTGGCAAGATTTCCAATTTAGGTTTTAAAAATAGAAATTAATATTTTCTAAATTGTAATTAGGATTCTATAATTATAATAAGATTTCCTAATCAAGAAATTCAATTTTGCTAATTAGGATTATTATTTCCTAATTAAAATTGCTAATTTAGCAATTTGGGTCAAAATTATACATTAGGGTTTATAACCCAAGAATTAGGGTTTTAAATAGAAAATAATATTTCTAATTTAGAAATTAGGTTTCTAATTAGATTAGGGTTTTTAATTACTTATAACTTGAAAATTAGGATTAATGTCTCCTAATTAACATTAAAATTATTACACTATCAATCAGGTTTTCCGTAATTATAAATTAGGATTTCTAAACCAGAAATTAGGGTTTTAAATTTTGAAATTAGGGTTTTCTAACTAATTTGTTAAGATTAACCCCAAATAATCTTATAATTATTTACACTTACACCATTAAGTTCCAAATTTAGGGTTTTCAACTTCCGAATTAGGGTTTCGGATTCCCGGAACCGAAATTAGGGTTTTAGAACCGGTTTCTAGGGTTTCTTATCAGTCATTAGGGTTTTCTAATTGAACGTCGATATTTGACAATAATCTTAGGGTTTAACATTGATAAAATTTATCTAGTCAACCTTGACCCTTAACCACATAATCGTATATAAAAATATCATAATCACATGAACATATACATGCATTCTTTAATCCTTAATAATTCACCAAAATCCTACATGTAATTTTGAAATCCTCAAAATTCCTTCCCAAAAACATCAAACGATACATTTATTTTCTCATTTAGGTCATTATTTGACCTTAAATCCATCATTTAAGATTTTAATAAATTGTCTAATTTATCGGGTTGTCACAATACGTACTTTCGCATACAAATACTTAGAAATTAGTGATTATCAAAGATATATAATGTCACTAACTTTCTACGATAAAATAATTTCACGCATAAATTATTTAATATCAATAGGTAAATTTCTACCCATCTTCTTTACTAACAAATATAATAATGATATATATTAATTAAACACAACATCACTTATTACATAGCTTTCATATTACCATATGTAACACAATCTGACATACCTCGTGAAGACATTTATATATTCTTGTTCAACCCATCTCATGCTTTAAGAAGTTTATCTACTAAATTCTTATTTTAATATTTTCTCAAAATTCGTGTTCTTACAATGAGTTCCTCATCTGTGACCAAATTCAATGAATTGGCAAGATTTCCAATTTAGGTTTTAAAAATAGGAAATTAATATTTTCTAAATTGTAATTAGGATTCTATAATTATAATAAGATTTCTAATCAAGAAATTCAATTTTGCTAATTAGGATTATTATTTCTAATTAAAATTGCTAATTTAGCAATTTGGGTCAAAATTATACATTAGGGTTTATAACCCAAGAATTAGGGTTTTAAATAGAAAATAATATTTCTAATTTAGAAATTAGGTTTCCTAATTAGATTAGGGTTTTTTAATTACTTATAACTTGAAAATTAGGATTAATGTCTCCTAATTAACATTAAAATTATTACACTATCAATCAGGTTTTCCGTAATTATAAATTAGGATTTCTAAACCAGAAATTAGGGTTTCAAAATTTGAAACCCTACACAGAATTTTGAAATCCTCAAAATTCCTTCCCAAAAACATCAAACGCATACATTTATTTTCCTTGCCTAGGTACATTATTTGACCTTAAATCCATCATTTAAGATTTTAATAAATTGTCTAATTTATCGGGTTGTCATGTCGTACTCATACAAATACTCGAGAAATTAGTGATTATCAAAGATATATAATGTCACCAACTTTCTACGATAAAATAATTTCATATAAATTATTTAATATCAATAGGTAAATTTCTACCCATCTTCTTTTTACTAACAAATATAATAATGATATATATTAATTAAACACAACATCACTTATTACATAGCTCATATTACCATATGTAACACAATACAACATACCTCGTAAGACATTTATATATTCTTGTTCGAACCCATCTCATGCTTTTTAAGAAGTTTATCTACTAAATTCTTATTTTAATATTTTCTCAAAATTCAGGTTCTTACAACAGTTCCCCAGTACGCAGCCAAATTCAATGAATTGGCAAGATTTCCAATTTAGGTTTTAAAAATAGGAAATTAATATTTTCTAAATTGTAATTAGGATTCTATAATTATAATAAGATTTCCTAATCAAGAAATTCAATTTTGCTAATTAGGATTATTATTTCCTAATTAAAATTGCTAATTTAGCAATTTGGGTCAAAATTATACATTAGGGTTTATAACCCAAGAATTAGGGTTTTAAATAGAAAATAATATTTCTAATTTAGAAATTAGGTTTCCTAATTAGATTAGGGTTTTTAATTACTTATAACTTGAAAATTAGGATTAATGTCTCCTAATTAACATTAAAATTATTACACTATCAATCGGGTTTTCCGTAATTATAAATTAGGATTTCTAAACCGAAAATTAGGTTTTAAATTTTGAAATTAGGGTTTTCTAACTAATTTGTTAAGATTAACCCCAAATAATCTTATAATTATTTACACTTACACCATTAAGTTCCAAATTTAGGGTTTTCAACTTCCGAATTAGGGTTTGGATTCCTAACCGAAATTAGGAGTTTTAAAACCCGCTTTAGGGTTTCTTATCGGTCATTAGGGTTTTCTAATTGAGCGTCGATATTTGACAATAATCTTAGGGTTTAACATTGATAAAATTTATCTAGTCAACCTTGACCCTTAACCACATCTTGTACACATAAAATATCATAATCACAGAACATATACACATGTACCCTTAATCCTTAATAATTCACCAAAATCCTACACAGAATTTTGAAATCCTCAAAATTCCTTCCCAAAAACATCAAACGCATACATTTATTTTCCATGCTCAGTTCATTATTTGACCTTAAATCCATCATTTAAGATTTTAATAAATTGTCTAATTTATCGGGTTGTCACAATCACGTATCGCATAAATACTAGAAATTAGTGATTATCAAAGATATATAATGTCACCAACTTTCTACGATAAAATAATTTCGCATAAATTATTTAATATCAATAGGTAAATTTCTACCCATCTTCTTTACTAACAAATATAATAATGATATATATTAATTAAACACAACATCACTTATTACATAGCTTTCATATTACCATATGTAACACAATACAACATACCTCGTAAAGACATTTATATATTCTTGTTCGAACCCATCTCATGCTTTAAGAAGTTTATCTACTAAATTCTTATTTTAATATTTTCTCAAAATTCGTGTTCTTACAATAGGTTCCCGATGCGCGTACCAAATTCAATGAATTGGCAAGATTTCCAATTTAGGTTTTAAAATAGGAAATTAATATTTTCTAAATTGTAATTAGGATTCTATAATTATAATAAGATTTCCTAATCAAGAAATTCAATTTTGCTAATTAGGATTATTATTTCCTAATTAAAATTGCTAATTTAGCAATTTGGGTCAAAATTATACATTAGGGTTTATAACCCAAGAATTAGGGTTTTAAATAGAAAATAATATTTCTAATTTAGAAATTAGGTTTCCTAATTAGATTAGGGTTTTTAATTACTTATAACTTGAAAATTAGGATTAATGTCTCCTAATTAACATTAAAATTATTACACTATCAATCAGGTTTTCCGTAATTATAAATTAGGATTTCTAAACCAGAAATTAGGGTTTTAAATTTTGAAATTAGGGTTTTCTAACTAATTTGTTAAGATTAACCCCAAATAATCTTATAATTATTTACACTTACACCATTAAGTTCCAAATTTAGGGTTTTCAACTTCCTAATTAGGGTTTGGATTCCTAACCAAATTAGGTTTTAGAACCGGTTTCTAGGGTTTCTTATCAGTCATTAGGGTTTTCTAATTGAACGTCGATATTTGACAATAATCTTAGGGTTTAACATTGATAAAATTTATCTAGTCAACCCTTGACCCTTAACCACATACTGTACACATAAAATATCATAATCACAGAACATATACACATGTACCCTTAATCCTTAATAATTCACCAAAAATCCTACATGTAATTTTGAAATCCTCAAAATTCCTTCCCAAAACATCAAACGCATACATTTATTTTACATGCTCAAGGTCTATTATTTGACCTTAAATCCATCATTTAAGATTTTAATAAATTGTCTAATTTATCGGGTTGTCACAATCGTCGCTTGCACAAATACTCGAGAAATTAGTGATTATCAAAGATATATAATGTCACCAACTTTCTACGATAAAATAATTTCGCATAAATTATTTAATATCAATAGGTAAATTTCTACCCATCTTCTTTACTAACAAATATAATAATGATATATATTAATTAAACACAACATCACTTATTACATAGCTTTCATATTACCATATATAACACAATACAACATACCTCAGAAGACATTTATATATTCTTGTTCGAACCCATCTCATGCTTTAAGAAGTTTATCTACTAAATTCTTATTTTAATATTTTCTCAAAATTCAGGTTCTTACAACGGTTCAAAGACGCTGTGACCAAATTCAATGAATTGGCAAGATTTCCAATTTAGGTTTTAAAAATAGGAAATTAATATTTTCTAAATTGTAATTAGGATTCTATAATTATAATAAGATTTCCTAATCAAGAAATTCAATTTTGCTACTTAGGATTATTATTTCCTAATTAAAATTGCTAATTTAGCAATTTGGGTCAAAATTATACATTAGGGTTTATAACCCAAGAATTAGGGTTTTAAATAGAAAATAATATTTCTAATTTAGAAATTAGGTTTCCTAATTAGATTAGGGTTTTTTAATTACTTATAACTTGAAAATTAGGATTAATGTCTCCTAATTAACATTAAAATTATTACACTATCAATCAGGTTTTCCGTAATTATAAATTAGGATTTCTAAACTTAAATTAGGGTTTTAAATTTTGAAATTAGGGTTTTCTAACTAATTTGTTAAGATTAACCCCAAATAATCTTATAATTATTTACACTTACACCATTAAGTTCCAAATTTAGGGTTTTCAACTTCCGAATTAGGGTTTCGGATTCCCGGAACCGAAATTAGGGTTTTAGAACCGGTTTCTAGGGTTTCTTATCAGTCATTAGGGTTTTCTAATTGAACGTCGATATTTGACAATAATCTTAGGGTTTAACATTGATAAAATTTATCTAGTCAACCCTCAACCCTTAACCACATAATTGTATACATAAAATATCATAATCACGTAACATATACATGTACCCTTTATCCTTAATAATTCACCAAAATCCTACATGAAATTTTGAAATCCTCAAAATTCCTTCCCAAAAACATCAAACGATACATTTATTTTCTGCTCAGGTTCATTATTTGACCTTAAATCCATCATTTAAGATTTTAATAAATTGTCTAATTTATCGGGTTATCACAATACGTTTTCAGACAAATACTCGAGAAATTAGTGATTATCAAAGATATATAATGTCACCAACTTTCTACGATAAAATAATTTCGCATAAATTATTTAATATCAATAGGTAAATTTCTACCCATCTTCTTTACTAACAAATATAATAATGATATATATTAATTAAACACAACATCACTTATTACATAGCTTTCATATTACCATATGTAACACAATACAACATACCTCGTAAAGACATTTATATATTCTTGTTCGAACCCATCTCATGCTTTAAGAAGTTTATCTACTAAATTCTTATTTTAATATTTTCTCAAAATTCAGGTTCTTACAACAGTTCCCCAGTACGCAGCCAAATTCAATGAATTGGCAAGATTTCCAATTTAGGTTTTAAAAATAGGAAATTAATATTTTCTAAATTGTAATTAGGATTCTATAATTATAATAAGATTTCTAATCAAGAAATTCAATTTTGCTAATTAGGATTATTATTTCTAATTAAAATTGCTAATTTAGCAATTTGGGTCAAAATTATACATTAGGGGTTTATAACCCAAGAATTAGGGTTTTAAATAGAAAATAATATTTCTAATTTAGAAATTAGGTTTCCTAATTAGATTAGGGTTTTTAATTACTTATAACTTGAAAATTAGGATTAATGTCTCTAATTAACATTAAAATTATTACACTATCAATCAGGTTTTCCGTAATTATAAATTAGGATTTCTAAACCAGAAATTAGGGTTTTAAATTTTGAAATTAGGGTTTTCTAACTAATTTGTTAAGATTAACCCCAAATAATCTTATAATTATTTACACTTACACCATTAAGTTCCAAATTTAGGGTTTTCAACTTCCGAATTAGGGTTTCGGATTCCCGGAACCGAAATTAGGGTTTTAGAACCGGTTTCTAGGGTTTCTTATCAGTCATTAGGGTTTTCTAATTGAACGTCGATATTTGACAATAATCTTAGGGTTTAACATTGATAAAATTTATCTAGTCAACCCTTGACCCTTAACCACATACTGTACACATAAAATATCATAATCACAGAACATATACACATGTACCCTTAATCCTTAATAATTCACCAAAATCCTACACAGAATTTTGAAATCCTCAAAATTCCTTCCCAAAAACATCAAGCGCATACATTTATTTTCTGTCTAGGTCTATTATTTGACCTTAAATCCATCATTTAAGATTTTAATAAATTGTCTAATTTATCGGGTTGTCACAATACGTACTCGTACAAATACTCGAGAAATTAGTGATTATCAAAGATATATAATGTCACCAACTTTCTACGATAAAATAATTTCATAAATTATTTAATATCAATAGGTAAATTTCTACCCATCTTCTTTACTAACAAATATAATAATGATATATATTAATTAAACACAACATCACTTATTACATAGCTCATATTACCATATGTAACACAATACAACATACCTCGAAGACATTTATATATTCTTGTTTGAACCCATCTCATGCTTTAAGAAGTTTATCTACTAAATTCTTATTTTAATATTTTCTCAAAATTCGTGTTCTTACTGATAGCTTCCCAAAGATGCAGTGACCAAATTCAATGAATTGGCAAGATTTCCAATTTAGGTTTTAAAATAGGAAATTAATATTTTCTAAATTGTAATTAGGATTCTATAATTATAATAAGATTTCCTAATCAAGAAATTCAATTTTGCTAATTAGGATTATTATTTCCTAATTAAAATTGCTAATTTAGCAATTTGGGTCAAAATTATACATTAGGGTTTATAACCCAAGAATTAGGGTTTTAAATAGAAAATAATATTTCTAATTTAGAAATTAGGTTTCCTAATTAGATTGTGGGTTTTTAATTACTTATAACTTGAAAATTAGGATTAATGTCTCCTAATTAACATTAAAATTATTACACTATCAATCGTGTTTTCCGTAATTATAAATTAGGATTTCTAAACTTAAATTAGGGTTTTAAATTTTGAAATTAGGGTTTTCTAACTAATTTGTTAAGATTAACCCCAAATAATCTTATAATTATTTACACTTACACCATTAAGTTCCAAATTTAGGGTTTTCAACTTCCGAATTAGGGTTTGGATTCCTAAATCCAAATTAGGGTTTTAGAACCCTGTTTCAGGTTTCTTATCACCATTAGGGTTTTCTAATTGAACGTCGATATTTGACAATAATCTTAGGGTTTAACATTGATAAAATTTATCTAGTCAACCCTCAACCCTTAACCACATATCGTATACATAAAAATATCATAATCACGAGCAATATATACACATGTACCCTTAATCCTTAATAATTCACTGTAAAATCCTACATGTAATTTTGAAATCCTCAAAATTCCTTCCCAAAAACATCAAGCGCATACATTTATTTTCTGTCTAGGTCTATTATTTGACCTTAAATCCATCATTTAAGATTTTAATAAATTGTCTAATTTATCGGGTTGTCACAATACGTACTCGTACAAATACTCGAGAAATTAGTGATTATCAAAGATATATAATGTCACCAACTTTCTACGATAAAATAATTTCGCATAAATTATTTAATATCAATAGGTAAATTTCTACCCATCTTCTTTTACTAACAAATATAATAATGATATATATTAATTAAACACAACATCACTTATTACATAGCTCATATTACCATATGTAACACAATCTGACATACCTCGTAAGACATTTATATATTCTTGTTCAACCCATCTCATGCTTTAAGAAGTTTATCTACTAAATTCTTATTTTAATATTTTCTCAAAATTGTGTTCTTACAACAAGCTTCCTTCCAAGACGCATGACAAATTGAATGAATTGGCAAGATTTCCAATTTAGGTTTTAAAAATAGGAAATTAATATTTTCTAAATTGTAATTAGGATTCTATAATTATAATAAGATTTCCTAATCAAGAAATTCAATTTTGCTAATTAGGATTATTATTTCCTAATTAAAATTGCTAATTTAGCAATTTGGGTCAAAATTATACATTAGGGTTTATAACCCAAGAATTAGGGTTTTAAATAGAAAATAATATTTCTAATTTAGAAATTAGGTTTCCTAATTAGATTAGGGTTTTTAATTACTTATAACTTGAAAATTAGGATTAATGTCTCCTAATTAACATTAAAATTATTACACTATCAATCGTGTTTTCCGTAATTATAAATTAGGATTTCTAAACCAGAAATTAGGGTTTTAAATTTTGAAATTAGGGTTTTCTAACTAATTTGTTAAGATTAACCCCAAATAATCTTATAATTATTTACACTTACACCATTAAGTTCCAAATTTAGGGTTTTCAACTTCCGAATTAGGGTTTCGGATTCCCGGAACCGAAATTAGGGTTTTAGAACCGGTTTCTAGGGTTTCTTATCAGTCATTAGGGTTTTCTAATTGAACGTCGATATTTGACAATAATCTTAGGGTTTAACATTGATAAAATTTATCTAGTCAACCCTTGACCCTTAACCACATACTGTACACATAAAATATCATAATCACAGAACATATACACATGTACCCTTAATCCTTAATAATTCACCAAAATCCTACACAGAATTTTGAAATCCTCAAAATTCCTTCCCAAAAACATCAAACGCATACATTTATTTTCTGTCTAGGTCTATTATTTGACCTTAAATCCATCATTTAAGATTTTAATAAATTGTCTAATTTATCGGGTTATCACAATACGTACTCGTACAAATACTCGAGAAATTAGTGATTATCAAAGATATATAATGTCACCAACTTTCTACGATAAAATAATTTCGCATAAATTATTTAATATCAATAGGTAAATTTCTACCCATCTTCTTTACTAACAAATATAATAATGATATATATTAATTAAACACAACATCACTTATTACATAGCTCATATTACCATATGTAACACAATACAACATACCTCGTGAAGACATTTATATATTCTTGTTCGAACCCATCTCATGCTTTAAGAAGTTTATCTACTAAATTCTTATTTTAATATTTTCTCAAAATTGTGTTCTTACAATGATTTCCTCAAAGACGCGTACCAAATTCAATGAATTGGCAAGATTTCCAATTTAGGTTTTAAAATAGAAATTAATATTTTCTAAATTGTAATTAGGATTCTATAATTATAATAAGATTTCCTAATCAAGAAATTCAATTTTGCTAATTAGGATTATTATTTCCTAATTAAAATTGCTAATTTAGCAATTTGGGTCAAAATTATACATTAGGGTTTATAACCCAAGAATTAGGGTTTTAAATAGAAAATAATATTTCTAATTTAGAAATTAGGTTTCCTAATTAGATTAGGGTTTTTAATTACTTATAACTTGAAAATTAGGATTAATGTCTCTAATTAACATTAAAATTATTACACTATCAATCAGGTTTTCCGTAATTATAAATTAGGATTTCTAAACCAGAAATTAGGGTTTTAAATTTTGAAATTAGGGTTTTCTAACTAATTTGTTAAGATTAACCCCAAATAATCTTATAATTATTTACACTTACACCATTAAGTTCCAAATTTAGGGTTTTCAACTTCCGAATTAGGGTTTCGGATTCCCGGAACCGAAATTAGGGTTTTAGAACCGGTTTCTAGGGTTTCTTATCAGTCATTAGGGTTTTCTAATTGAACGTCGATATTTGACAATAATCTTAGGGTTTAACATTGATAAAATTTATCTAGTCAACCCTTGACCCTTAACCACATACCTGTACACATAAAATATCATAATCACGAACATATACACATGTACCCTTAATCCTTAATAATTCACCAAAATCCTACACAGAATTTTGAAATCCTCAAAATTCCTTCCCAAAAACATCAAATGCATACATTTATTTTCTGTCTAGGTCTATTATTTGACCTTAAATCCATCATTTAAGATTTTAATAAATTGTCTAATTTATCGGGTTGTCACAATCGTACTTTCGCATACAAATACTAGAAATTAGTGATTATCAAAGATATATAATGTCACCAACTTTCTACGATAAAATAATTTCGCATAAATTATTTAATATCAATAGGTAAATTTCTACCCATCTTCTTTACTAACAAATATAATAATGATATATATTAATTAAACACAACATCACTTATTACATAGCTCATATTACCATATGTAACACAATACAACATACCTCGTGAAGACATTTATATATTCTTGTTCGAACCCATCTCATGCTTTAAGAAGTTTATCTACTAAATTCTTATTTTAATATTTTCTCAAAATTCGTGGTTCTTACAATGCTTCCCAAAGACGCTTGACCCAAATTCAATGAATTGGCAAGATTTCCAATTTAGGTTTTAAAAATAGGAAATTAATATTTTCTAAATTGTAATTAGGATTCTATAATTATAATAAGATTTCTAATCAAGAAATTCAATTTTGCTAATTAGGATTATTATTTCCTAATTAAAATTGCTAATTTAGCAATTTGGGTCAAAATTATACATTAGGGTTTATAACCCAAGAATTAGGGTTTTAAATAGAAAATAATATTTCTAATTTAGAAATTAGGTTTCCTAATTAGATTAGGGTTTTAATTACTTATAACTTGAAAATTAGGATTAATGTCTCCTAATTAACATTAAAATTATTACACTATCAATCAGGTTTTCCGTAATTATAAATTAGGATTTCTAAACCAGAAATTAGGGTTTTAAATTTTGAAATTAGGGTTTTCTAACTAATTTGTTAAGATTAACCCCAAATAATCTTATAATTATTTACACTTACACCATTAAGTTCCAAATTTAGGGTTTTCAACTTCCGAATTAGGGTTTCGATTCCTAACCCGAAATTAGGAGTTTTAGAACCTAGGTTTACAGGGTTTCTTATCATCATTAGGGTTTTCTAATTGAACGTCGATATTTGACAATAATCTTAGGGTTTAACATTGATAAAATTTATCTAGTCAACCCTTGACCCTTAACCACATACTGTACACATAAAATATCATAATCACAGAACATATACACATGTACCCTTAATCCTTAATAATTCACTAAAATCCTACCTGCGAATTTTGAAATCCTCAAAATTCCTTCCCAAAACATCAAACGATACATTTATTTTCTGCTTCAGGTCATTATTTGACCTTAAATCCATCATTTAAGATTTTAATAAATTGTCTAATTTATCGGGTTGTCACAATACGTATTTCGCATAAATACTACAGAAATTAGTGATTATCAAAGATATATAATGTCACCAACTTTCTGCGATAAAATAATTTACAGATAAATTATTTAATATCAATAGGTAAATTTCTACCCATCTTCTTTACTAACAAATATAATAATGATATATATTAATTAAACACAACATCACTTATTACATAGCTCATATTACCATATGTAACACAATACAACATACCTCGTAAGACATTTATATATTCTTGTTCGAACCCATCTCATGCTTTAAGAAGTTTATCTACTAAATTCTTATTTTAATATTTTCTCAAAATTCAGGTTCTTACAACAGTTCCCCAGTACGCAGCCAAATTCAATGAATTGGCAAGATTTCCAATTTAGGTTTTAAAAATAGGAAATTAATATTTTCTAAATTGTAATTAGGATTCTATAATTATAATAAGATTTCCTAATCAAGAAATTCAATTTTGCTAATTAGGATTATTATTTCCTAATTAAAATTGCTAATTTAGCAATTTGGGTCAAAATTATACATTAGGGTTTATAACCCAAGAATTAGGGTTTTAAATAGAAAATAATATTTCTAATTTAGAAATTAGGTTTCCTAATTAGATTAGGGTTTTTTAATTACTTATAACTTGAAAATTAGGATTAATGTCTCCTAATTAACATTAAAATTATTACACTATCAATCAGGTTTTCCGTAATTATAAATTAGGATTTCTAAACCAGAAATTAGGGTTTCAAAATTTGAAACCCTACACAGAATTTTGAAATCCTCAAAATTCCTTCCCAAAAACATCAAACGCATACATTTATTTTCTGTCTAGGTCTATTATTTGACCTTAAATCCATCATTTAAGATTTTAATAAATTGTCTAATTTATCTAAGTTGTCACAATCGTACTCATTATAAATACTAGAGAAATTAGTGATTATCAAAGATATATAATGTCACCAACTTTCTCACGATAAAATAATTTCGCATAAATTATTTAATATCAATAGGTAAATTTCTACCCATCTTCTTTACTAACAAATATAATAATGATATATATTAATTAAACACAACATCACTTATTACATAGCTTTCATATTACCATATGTAACACAATACAACATACCTCGTAAGACATTTATATATTCTTGTTCGAACCCATCTCATGCTTTAAGAAGTTTATCTACTAAATTCTTATTTTAATATTTTCTCAAAATTCAGGTTCTTACAACAGTTCCCCAGTACGCAGCCAAATTCAATGAATTGGCAAGATTTCCAATTTAGGTTTTAAAAATAGGAAATTAATATTTTCTAAATTGTAATTAGGATTCTATAATTATAATAAGATTTCCTAATCAAGAAATTCAATTTTGCTAATTAGGATTATTATTTCCTAATTAAAATTGCTAATTTAGCAATTTGGGTCAAAATTATACATTAGGGTTTATAACCCAAGAATTAGGGTTTTAAATAGAAAATAATATTTCTAATTTAGAAATTAGGTTTCCTAATTAGATTAGGGTTTTTTAATTACTTATAACTTGAAAATTAGGATTAATGTCTCCTAATTAACATTAAAATTATTACACTATCAATCAGGTTTTCCGTAATTATAAATTAGGATTTCTAAACCAGAAATTAGGGTTTTAAATTTTGAAATTAGGGTTTTCTAACTAATTTGTTAAGATTAACCCCAAATAATCTTATAATTATTTACACTTACACCATTAAGTTCCAAATTTAGGGTTTTCAACTTCCGAATTAGGGTTTCGGATTCCCGGAACCGAAATTAGGGTTTTAGAACCGGTTTCTAGGGTTTCTTATCAGTCATTAGGGTTTTTCTAATCAACGTCGATATTTGACAATAATCTTAGGGTTTAACATTGATAAAATTTATCTAGTCAACCTCGACCCTTAACCACATAATCGTACACATAAAATATCATAATCACGTAACATATACACATGTACCCTTAATCCTTAATAATTCACCAAAATCTACACAAATTTTGAAATCCTCAAAATTCCTTCCCAAAAACATCAAACGATACATTTATTTTCCGCTCAGGTCTATTATTCGACCTTAAATCCATCATTTAAGATTTTAATAAATTGTCTAATTTATCGGGTTGTCACAATACGTACTCGTACAAATACTCGAGAAATTAGTGATTATCAAAGATATATAATGTCACCAACTTTCTACGATAAAATAATTTCGCATAAATTATTTAATATCAATAGGTAAATTTCTACCCATCTTCTTTACTAACAAATATAATAATGATATATATTAATTAAACACAACATCAGTTATTACATAGCTCATATTACCATATGTAACACAATACAACATACCTCGTAAGACATTTATATATTCTTGTTCGAACCCATCTCATGCTTTAAGAAGTTTATCTACTAAATTCTTATTTTAATATTTTCTCAAAATTCAGGTTCTTATAACAGTTCCCCAGTACGCAGCCAAATTCAATGAATTGGCAAGATTTCCAATTTAGGTTTTAAAAATAGGAAATTAATATTTTCTAAATTGTAATTAGGATTCTATAATTATAATAAGATTTCCTAATCAAGAAATTCAATTTTGCTAATTAGGATTATTATTTCCTAATTAAAATTGCTAATTTAGCAATTTGGGTCAAAATTATACATTAGGGTTTATAACCCAAGAATTAGGGTTTTAAATAGAAAATAATATTTCTAATTTAGAAATTAGGTTTCCTAATTAGATTAGGGTTTTTTAATTACTTATAACTTGAAAATTAGGATTAATGTCTCCTAATTAACATTAAAATTATTACACTATCAATCGTGGTTTTCCAGAATTATAAATTAGGATTTCTAAACCAGAAATTAGGGTTTCAAAATTTGAAACCCTACACAGAATTTTGAAATCCTCAAAATTCCTTCCCAAAAACATCAAACGCATACATTTATTTTCTGTCTAGGTCTATTATTTGACCTTAAATCCATCATTTAAGATTTTAATAAATTGTCTAATTTATCGGGTTGTCACAATACGTACTCGTACAAATACTCGAGAAATTAGTGATTATCAAAGATATATAATGTCACCAACTTTCTACGATAAAATAATTTCGCATAAATTATTTAATATCAATAGGTAAATTTCTACCCATCTTCTTTACTAACAAATATAATAATGATATATATTAATTAAACACAACATCACTTATTACATAGCTCATATTACCATATGTAACACAATACAACATACCTCGTAAGACATTTATATATTCTTGTTCGAACCCATCTCATGCTTTAAGAAGTTTATCTACTAAATTCTTATTTTAATATTTTCTCAAAATTCAGGTTCTTACAACAGTTCCCCAGTACGCAGCCAAATTCAATGAATTGGCAAGATTTCCAATTTAGGTTTTAAAAATAGGAAATTAATATTTTCTAAATTGTAATTAGGATTCTATAATTATAATAAGATTTCCTAATCAAGAAATTCAATTTTGCTAATTAGGATTATTATTTCCTAATTAAAATTGCTAATTTAGCAATTTGGGTCAAAATTATACATTAGGGTTTATAACCCAAGAATTAGGGTTTTAAATAGAAAATAATATTTCTAATTTAGAAATTAGGTTTCCTAATTAGATTAGGGTTTTTTAATTACTTATAACTTGAAAATTAGGATTAATGTCTCCTAATTAACATTAAAATTATTACACTATCAATCAGGTTTTCCGTAATTATAAATTAGGATTTCTAAACCAGAAATTAGGGTTTCAAATTTTGAAATTAGGGTTTTCTAACTAATTTGTTAAGATTAACCCCAAATAATCTTATAATTATTTACACTTACACCATTAAGTTCCAAATTTAGGGTTTCCAACTTCCGAATTAGGGTTTCGGATTCCCGGAACCGAAATTAGGGTTTTAGAACCGGTTTCTAGGATTTCTTATCAGTTATTAGGGTTTTCTAATTGAACGTCGATATTCGACAATAATCTTAGGGTTTAACACTGATAAAATTTATCAGGTCAACCCTTGACCCTTAACCACATACTGTACACATATAATATCATAATCACAGATCATATACACATATACCCTTAATCTTGAATAATTCACCAAAATCCTACACAGAATTTTGAAATCCTCAAAATTCCTTCCCAAAAACACCAAACGCATACACTTATTTTTTGTCTAGGTCTATTATTTGACCTTAAATCCATCATTTAAGATTTTAATAAATTGTCTAATTTCTCGGGTTGTCACAATACGTACTCGTACAAATACTCGAGAAATTGGTGATTATCAAATATATATAATGTCACTAACTTACTACGATAAAATAATTTCGCATAAATTATTTAATATCAATAAGTAAATTTCTACCCATCTTCTTTACTAACAAATATAATAATGATATATATTAATTAAACACAACATCACTTATTACATAGCTCATAGTACCCTATGTAACAAAATACCACATACCTCGTAACACATTTATATATTCTTGTTCGAACCCATCTCATGCTTTAAGAATTTTATCCACTAAATTCTTATTTTAATATTTTCTCAAAATTCGGGTTCTTACAACAGTTTCCCAATACGCAGCCAAATTCAGTGAATTGGCAAGATTTGCTCCACATCAAGTGGACACAGAAGAGAGGAAGACTCGTAGGTTTGAGCAGGGCTTGAAACCCTGGCTCTACAGTAGGATTTCGGTGTTCCAAAGTGCTTCCTACAGGACCATTCTGGAAAAAGCGATAATAGCTTAAGGTGGTGGTGAGGCGTTGTCTCAATACCACAAGGAAAGAAAGAACAAGAATAAGGGAGAGGGAGGAACTAAGGCAGAGGTTGCCAGCAGTAGTGGCACTATGCCAAAGAGGAAAAGCTTTAACCCTGGGAATACTTTGGTGAAACAAGGAGATCCTAAACGTAGGATGGAGGCATGCAAGACATGCGGAAAGACTCATTTGGGAGTCTATTTAAAGGGACAATCAGTTTGTTACAACTGTGGGCAGGAGGGACATTTATCACCCAACTGTCCTAACCCTAAGAAAAATCATGGTGTTTTGTTTGTGGATCGTTGGACCACATGGCACAAAATTACCTGAAGAAAGGGTTAGAGGGAAATAAGGGTTCTGGTAGTGGTAAATTAGCCATTACTGGACCAACACCATCGGTGGGTAGACCCTCAGCCCGTACGTTTAATATGACTGTCCAAGATGCGGTTGCATCATCGGATGTAGTAGCAGGTATCATTCCAATCAATGAAATAAATGCTTATGTGTTATTTGACTCGGGTGCTGCTTGTTCTTTTATTGCATGTGAATTTGCTAAGCGATTAGGTTTAATCCCTGAAAAGTTAGTAATACCTTTAGACGTTAAGGTAGCAAACGAAGAGATAATCCAAATTGATCATATTCATAAGGATTGTTGCGTAAATATTAGAGGTAATAAGTTATCGGTAGATTTGATACCGATAAGGTTAAAAGAATTCGATGTAATTCTTGGTATGGATTGATTGATTAACCATAAGGCTATAATAGATTTCCATAGGTAAAGTATGAACCTTCGATTTTTTAAGAAAACTAAGGTAGTGTTCTTCGGTAGTAAATCACTGAGACGCTCTTGTTGTCTAACGATGACACAAGCTAGGAAGATGTTGAGAAAGGGGTGTGTAGGTTATCTGTGCCATGTTGTGGATACCCAAAGAGTGGGAGCATCCTTGGACCAGATACCTATAGTTCAAGAGTTCGCAGACGTATTTTCGGAGGAATTATCGGGTATTCCACTGGATAGGGAAGTCAAATTTGTGATTGATCTGTTATCGGGTACGGCACCAGTTTCAAGAGCACCATATAGGATAGTGCCAGTTGAGATGAAGGAGTTGATGGTTCAATTACAAGAACGATTAGACAGGAAGTACATGCAACCGAGTGTGTCTCCTTGGGGAGCACCGGTATTGTTTGTAAAGAAAAAGGATGGGTCGTTATGACTTTGTATCGACTATCGAGAGTTGAACAAGTTAACGATTAAGAATAAATACCCGTTGCCCAGGATCGATGATTTATTTGATCAGTTGAAAGGGGCAAAGTATTTTTCTAAAATAGATTTGCGTACGGGGTATCATCAGTTAAAAGTGAGGAAGGAGGATGTACCTAAGACGGCGTTCAGAAGTCGTTATGGTCACTACGAGTTTCTGGTGATGTCGTTTGGGTTAACAAATGCGCCAGCCGCATTCATGGATATGAGGAACAGAGTGTTCAAACAGTATTTGGACAAGTTCATCGTAGTGTTCATTGATGATATTCTATTCTATTCTAAGACATCAGAAGATCATGTTGAACATTTAAGGATAGTGTTGGAAACACTATAGAAGGAAAAGTTATATGCGAAATTCACGAAGTGTGAATTTTGGCTTGAACGAGTGCAGTTTCTAGGACATGTTATTGATAAAGATGGCATTTCCATGGATCCAGCAAAAGTAGAAGCAGTTAATGAATGGGAGACCCCAAAAATGCCAACTGAGGTTCGGAGTTTTCTGGGGTTAGCAGGATACTATAGAAGGTTCATCCAGGAATTTTTTAAAATAGCTACTCCGCTGACAAATTTGACGAGGAAGCCGGTGAAGTATGCATGGACTGAAAAGTGCGAGAATAGTTTTCAGGAACTAAAGAAAGGGTTAAGTGAGGCACCTGTATTTTCTTTGCCAGATGATACATGGAATTTTGTAGTGTATAGCGATGTTTCAGATAGAGGATCTGGGTTCTTGGCTACATGCAAACATAGCAAGGTCATTATGTATGCGTCACGTCAATTAAAGGATTATGAGAAGGCCTATCCTACTCATGATCTGGAATTGGCATCTGTAGTTTTTGCCTTAAAAATATGGAGACATTATCTATACGGTGAGAAGTGTGAGATATACATAGACCATAAAAGTCTGAAATATATCTTCACACAGAAGGAGTTGAATATGAGGCAGAGAAGGTGGTTGGAACTAATAAAAGATTACGATTGTGATATCTTATATCATCCGGGGAAAGCAAATGTAATAGCCGATACGTTAAGTAGGAAGGGTAGAGAGAAACTGTCAATGTTAACGACTCAGAATGAGTTAGTAACAGCGATGGCGAGGATAGAATTAGAAGTTAAATTACCAGATGAAGCAGAGGAGATGTTATTTTCCATGGAGACTCAACCGACCATAGTGGAACGTGTTAAGGAAGTGCAATTGAGCAATGAGGAATGCAAGCATATGAAGAAGAGGATAGAAGATGAAGAAAAGACTAAGTATAACCTCGATAGGGAGGGATTACTTCGTTTTAAAGGAAGAATTTGGGTTCCAAATAATTCTGAATTAAAGGAGGAGATAATGAGTGAGGCCCATAGTTCGAGGTACTTGATACATCCCAGTAGTACAAAGATGTATCAAGACCTTCGTCAGAACTTTTGGTGGCCAAACATGAAAAGGGAGATAGCAGAATATGTTAGTAGGTGCTTAACTTGTCAAAAGGTTAAGGCTGAACACTAATGACCGAGCGGGTTATTGCAATCATTAGAACTTCTAGAGTGGAAATAGGAGCACATCACAATGAACTTTGTGGTGGGACTTCCAACAACAAGGAAAGGATACAATGCTTTTTGGGTGATAGTGGATCGATTAACGAAATCGGCTCATTTTCTACCAATAGGAGTTAGGTATAACCTAGACCAATTAGCTAAGCTTTATGTCAAGAAAATTATTTTAAGACATGGAGTACCTGTTTTGATTGTGTCAGATCGTGATCCATAATTCACATCGAACTTTTGGAGGAGCTTGCGAGAGCAAATGGGAACACAATTGAGATTGAGTACGGCATATCATCCTCAGACGGATGGACAAAGTGAACGGTCAATTCAAACGCTTGAAGATATGTTAAGATCTTGCGTTATGGATTTCAAAGGGAGTTGGGATGACCATCTACCGTTGGTAGAATTTGCGTACAACAATAGTTTTCACGCTAGTATAGGCATGACGCCTTATGAAGAGTTGTATGGAAGGAAGTGTAGGACTCCACTGTGCTGGGACGAAGTGGGTGAACGTCGGATGTTGGGACCTGAAATGGTACAACAGACGACAGACATGGTAAAGCTAATACGTACTCGATTGGTAGCGGCTCAAGATAGGCAAAAGAAGTATGCCGATCCTCACAGAGAAAAGAGAGAATTTGATGTAGGGTCTTATGTCTTTCTAAAAGTATCACCTTGGAAAGGGAAGTTAAGTCCAAGGTTTATATGACCTTTTGATATTTTAAGAAGGGTAGGAGAGGTAGCTTATGAAGTAGCCTTACCTCCAGAAATGGAACGTATACACAATGTGTTTCATGTATGCCGTGTTTAACGTCCTATGCTTCTACTATAAACACATAATAGAGTATGAATCTATTCAGATAGAGAAAGATTTATCATATGAAGAACTTCCAGTTCAAATTGTTGATAGGAAGGAACAAGTTTTGAGAAATAAAATAATACCTTCGGTGAAGGTGATCTAGAGAAACCACAATGCTGAAGAAGCAACATGGGAACTCGAAAGTAAAATGAAGAAAACTTTTCCTCATTTGTTTATGTAATTATAAGCGAGATTCTGGGGACAGAATCCTTATAAGGGGGGAGAATGTAACGCCCGATAAAATCGGATTTATATGAGAATTAAATTTTTATTTGATTATGTGAATTAAATGAATTTAATTGATTATTTATGTGAGTAAGCTATGTGAAGGTCGTTCTATGACCTAGAATGTATGGATGTGGTTAGTATTCTGGCTTTGTGCTAGAATTAATTATTTTGAATTTCCAAGACGAAAATAAAAGTTTTCTGAGAAATTCCCGTAAAAACACTATTCATCCATTTTTGCTCGGGAATTAAGTTTGAAATTTTGAGAAATGTGTAATGATAAAATATGAAGATGAAGTGGAATATCTAATAATATTTCATTTATGGCAAACGAAGTTTTCGCCTACAGACTTAAAACCTAAGGGTTAGAAAAAATAATTTTCGGGAAGGAAATGAGATACGTATAATGAATTTCGATAATTATGCGTACGATATACGAATATGATACTAATTAGTATACGAGTATAGTATGAGAATTTAATACGACGTATAATACGAATATTGTATGAGTACTATACGAAGAGAATACGTGAATTATACGTGTAGAATACATTTGGTGTTATTGGATTTAGAGTTTAAGGACTTAATATGATCCAATTAGATTTGGATTATACCAAGCCCAAGTAATTGAGTAATCAAGCCCAATGAATTATGTATTTACTAAGTTAAGGCCCAACGTTAAGTTTAATTAAGCCCGATCCAAGAACCGAACCGTGGATCGAACCGATGGGTCACCGAATGGGTAAAACCCATGGGCCAACCCATGGGGTGACCCATGGGCATGTGGGATAGCCACTTGGTGGCCAAGTAAAGAGACCTACTTGATCACCAAGTAAATTACTTGGTGATGAAGTAGTGAATAGTAAGGAGGTGGGGAAAAAGACTATAATGCCCTCCATTTGAGTTACCTATAAAAGAAAGACATATGTTGGTCATTTGGTGGTTTTCCAAGAGTTTTCCAACTTATTTTGAGAGAGTGAAAGATCTAGAAACCAGTAATCATCCTACCTTAAAGCTTTTCATTTGAAGTATTAGCAAGAACACAAAGATCGGAAAGGTAATATTCCATTAATGTTAGTTTCCATCCTTTTGATTCTTTGATTATAAAGAATCATAGATTGGTGGAGCATGCCTCTTATGGAGGAATAAGGATGGCTTGTAATGAGTAAAACAATTATAAGTCATGTATAAATGTAAATCGTAAGGGTTTACGTAAGTTTAAACCGTAGAGAATATTGAATAATGAACATGGTTGTTGATGGACAAATTGAACACCATTGCTATTAGGATATGTGCATCTTGTTTGGTTAGGATGTAGATATGAAATCAATGGAGTTTTTCCATTTGATTCGGCATATAGAATACTAATAACGAAGTTATGGCGAATTTTACAGAAATAAACGTTAAACGTTAAAAACGTTGAAATTCCGGATTAGTAGTCAAAAGTTGTCGTGTGACTTGGAAACGTTGGTTTTCAATGTCAACACGTGAGATGGGGTAATTAAGAGTTTTGAACTCAAGAATCGTCGGATTTTGACTTAAAACGAAGAAAACGAGTATTGAACTCTCAAAAGCGTTTATCAAACGCTAGATAATGAACTTAGAAGTGAATTTTGAGTTAACAGATTTGGAATTGTAAAATTCTTATATGAACGCGTAGAGTATGTAATTTATGAGTTGTAGGCTTTTGAACGGACCAAATCGGACTTATAACGAAGAAGTTATGAAGCCGGAAGTTCACTAAAATTTTATCTCAGAATTTTTTCAGTGTTTGAGGTTCCAGCGTCATAGCCGCCGCACAAGGCTTGTTGTTGTTACCGTGTCATCATGCCATGCATGCGCATTTAATGAGCTACTAAAGAGTGGCACCGCAGTGCCATTCACAAGTTTAAGTTTCATGTCGTAGCGCCAGAACCGAGGCTTAGGTACTATAAATTGGCGCCACAGCACCAGTGTTGCATAGAAGGGTCATGCCGCAGCGCCAAGACAGGGGAGTTGTTAGACAAGTTAGGTTTTGATTTCAATTATTTCAAGACCAATATAAGATAAGTTTATATACTTAATGAACATACTAAAACTATTCCTATGTTACATATATTAGTGTATATGGTGATGAACTTAGGAATTGAAGCGAGTTGTTAGTATGGTAACGAAGAACAAGAAGTGTTAATAAATAAACTGTGAACGGTAATCGACATTGGTACTTCACCAATGATGATCGAGTCCAGTTAATAACGTAAGATCGTTAACAAGCTGGGATGAAGGGTAGTAAGTCGAATTGACTTTATTAATGAAATGAAGTCAACTAAGACCTAGAAGAGAAAGAAGTTGGTAGAAACAATGTGATTGATTGTTTGGTAGCTAATTACAGTGTGTTATGTGAATATATCATGTCAATTCTGTAAAGGCTGAGAACAGTCGAATAAATTATTCGAAGACGCTTAAAGTCAAGTTTTCTTAATGCTTGTCTAACCTTCGTGTTAGTCAAGTTTTCTGCGATTCATTGTAATGAGTTGCATGAATTATTTTAAAGAAAGGGTCAATGCCAGTTTTAACTCGGCTAGACTATTCGTAAGAGATAGATTGATTTATAAACTTATCTTTCTATATAGAAATGATAAAGCTATCCTATGCCAAGTATTTGGTATGGATTTAAAGGTAAGTTTGTCTATTAACAAACAAAAGTATTTTTCATCGATTATTCGATGGGCACGCGAGTTTGCCAAAACTTAAACGTAAATACGCTTAACTGATGAATGTTAATCAATATAGAGTACTATAGGTCGATCACCTGTAAGTACTCGTAAAGAATGCTCGGATGTACAAATTTAGTCTTTGTGTGATGTCCTTTTAAGTATAAAATAGAAAGATATTGTTCATGGTCTTCGAATTTGCCTGTAATTCCTAAACTATTATATACTTTGGGAATAGATGTTATAAATTGTTAAGTCTTAATGTTTCGTAATACTTCATGACTATTTGTTCAGTTATGGAAGATTGTCATACAATTCACCAATGTGGTATTGATATTATTCTCTGTTAGACTTGCTGAGCTTGTTATGCTCACTTCTTGCGTGAATTATATGATTACAGTTAAAGTCGAGCTTACTGAGAATTCTAAGAGAGATAAAGGCAAAACTAAGATGGATAGTTAAACATCTTGTAATAGAGTAGTATGATTGTATGTATTATACATTACGAACAGCGAATGATATAATTGGTTTATGAACCTGGGAAAAGATTTCACTTTGATTGTAATAAGAAGATAGTTAATACATTCATTATGTTGTGTTTTCAATGGAATGATTGTATAGTTATGAGTACCGTATAGTACCCGAATTTGGGGGTGTCACATTATGACACCCCCAAAACCGGGCACTTCAATCCCATAGATTTGGTGTTCACTGTTCAATTAAATCATAACTAACTATCCATAAACAAAGGATATAATTAAACTCAAAAGTTTAAACAATAAATCTCCCACTAAAGGGTTACATAATCTCAAATAAATCCCAGGTCATCTAACCTTTATTATTACAATCATCAGCGGAATATTAAAACATAATCAAAATCAAATCTATTACATAAGCTTCATAAATGAATGGTAAATTAAACGTCTTCTAATCAAACATTTTTCCCTTTCCCTTACTTGTAGAAAGCTCTTCAAACTTCTTAACTTCATCTTCATTGTTTTGTGCAAGAGTGAGAAAACAATTTCCCACAAGAAGGATAGTATGCAATAACATTCTATAAATGACAATTAACTGAGCTTTCAATGGTAAAGTACTCTTACTGGAATAATAAACTTTAATTCAAAAGCTATAAGTTCATAGGAATAATGAATGTTTAAGTTAACAACAGATATCAACATCAAAAGAATATACTGAGGGTCACAAGACCACAAACTATTCTCTAGGTTGTCAAGTATTTCTAATTTAACCTTTAACAGTCTAAAAGCCCATAATCATCATCTATGTCCTAGGTTATCAGGTGTTTCTACTGTAACCTTTAACAGTCTAAATGACTATGTGGACCATCATCTCGTACTCGGTGATCACTTTTGTACTATGTATTACATGAAACATTTTAACGCCATTGCGTAGCTCTAAAATAATCCCCTGATATAGGGTTGTTCATCTCAGCTTAGATTATCAGGTTCCGTAACAAAGGAAGTTTGGTTTGGAATTAACTTCAAAGGAATTCTAAATCTTTAGAACGCTCCTCAACCAAGTACTGGTTGAATCATGCAGGGATCATTAACTATTCAAGAGTTTGATTGCAAACGAATTATGTTAATGTATCAATAAGAGAAAGGTTATCAAAGGTTTATCAGCTGAACAAATATTAGTCATCGATTATACATTCTTAAAACTATACAGATTCATAAGTAAACCAAAAGAATTTTGGTTTGAACTGACTTTAAGGGTAATTTAGAGTTTAGAACATTCATCAACTAAGGATTAGTTGAATCAATAAAGAATTGCTAGTCAACTAAGAGTTCGGTACAACAATGTAAGATATTTCAATGACATTGGTGATCAGATATTGAACAACGGTTAATTTTAGCTGAACAAATGTTTTTCAACAAGATCAAGCTTTCCAATAATAGTACAAACTTTGAATAAACAAAACAACCTCGCTTGAAATGAAGGAGTAAAGATTAATTAACTAGCTCAAGGAAAAGCGTAGTTTAGAAATTTACTAAACAATAATTCAGAGTTAAAGAATACACATAACAATAACAAGTTATGAACAAGAACTTGCATAATGAAAGATTAAAGTTAGAGAACTTGCTCAATTGAATAATAACTTTATGAACTTGCATAACGTAAAATTAAGGTTAGGAAACTTGCATAACAATAATAGCTTAACTACTCTATAAGAGATTAGAGATAGAGAACTTACATAATTATAACCTGATAGTGAAAGTAAACCTTGCTGAATAATAAAGTAGCAAAGGTTAGGGAACTTGCCTCTTGTGTAAGCTATACAATTACAACTCACGTACTCCAATATCCTACACATACCATTAGGATTATGACATCAATTAGCTATATACACATTATCCTCATAGATTCAATTATCATTTTAGTTAAGTTATAACCTTTAGCTTAAGGTTTAACCATATTAATCAACCACATAACACGAATTTGAAAACTCACTAACATATAACATAAGACTTTTAGCATCTAAATCACATTCTTAACTCTTACAACGTTGAGTTTCAATCTATTATAACTTATTAATCAATATTATATTTCTTCTTAGTCAAACTCAAAGTTCATTCAAGTGTTTAAGTCTTCCTAGGACTCCTTATTGGTTTTATATTAATCACATTCCATATCTTATAATGTTCATTTCATTTTAATTAAAACACTTTTTAATTTCATTAATACTTGTCACGGCGTTTCATCGTTCATTCGTCGCATGCCCGATTCATCTTGCTTTTGTATGCTTAGTATTCTTATACAAATTATCTAATACATCATTTATTAATGTTAAAAATCATTATTATAACGTCCGAGAAAATCGAATTTTTATGAGAATTAAATTTTTATTTTGATTATGTGGATTAAATAAATTTAATGGGTTATTTATGTGAGTAAGCTATGTGAAGGTCGTTCTATGACCTAGAATGTGCGAATGTGGTTAGGATTTTGGCCACGTGATTGAATTAAAGTGTTTGAATTTCCAAGACGAAAATAAAAGTTTTTCGAGAAATTTCTGCAAAAACACTATTCATTGATTTCTGCTCGGGAATTATTTTTGAACTTCCGAGAAATACGTAATGATAGAATTTTAAGATGAGATGGAATATCCAATAATATTTCAGTTATGGCAAACAAAGTTTTCGCTTGCGGACTTAAAACCTAACAGTTAGAGAAAGTGATTTCCGAGAAGGAATTTAAATGTGTATAATAAATTAAAGTGATGATCGTATAATACGTAGGTATTATATGAGGTAATATATACGAGTATAATAAGAGGTATTGTAACGACCCGAAAATTCGGATCGTCCAGAATTTAAGTTTAAAGAATTAGTTATTAATAAAATAAATTTTTATTAATAATATTATGTGCTATGTGTTTATTAATCGTTCTAGAACCTAGGATGATTATAAGTCAGGAGGATTATGGCTACGAGCTAGACTGAACGAGTAATAATTTTCAAGACAAAAATGAAAATTTTTCTAGAACAAAAATATTTTCGAAAAAAGACTTAAATAGGCACTATTCAATTCGACGAAACCCCAAGGGTTAGGTTTGAATAACCTAAGCTTTTTCGAGAGTTCTCAGATGTCGAAATGACATTCCGTCGAAAGATTTGACGATAATATATCTTGAAAATTTAAGTAAGCCGATAAAAGTTTTTCTCAAAAAACGTGCAGAAATCGGACAGAATAAAAATGACGAAAAGTACTGTTATGTACTTTTCATTCGTTTAGCTACGTTAGGGGAAAACGTGAAGGAAAACGCTTAAACGCCAAAAAGTGTTTTTTAGCTTTTCAGAAATTCGAAGAATACGTAAAAGTTAATCGGTAAAGGAAAGACGAAATATCCAAAAATATTTGGATTCCGAGAATCTCAATTTTTAAAACTGTCGTACGAAAACCCGAAAGACGGAACCACGAAACTTAAAGGCTAAGTAGACTTAAGGGCTAAGTTAACTTAACACCTAAGTCATGAATAGTATGGAGGTGTGAATAGTAAGGAGGTTAGGGGGTGAAATGACTATTTTGCCCCAACTTTGGATTTTCTATAAATAGGAAGCTAACTTTCATTTAAATGAGATTTTGAAAATCCTACAACTAGAGAGAGAGGATTCGAATGGAGAGGGAGAAGGAAGAGCATGAGCATGATTGATCGGATCGAAAGTGTTCGTGAAATAGAAAAGCTAGCAAATCGCCGGTTTTGTGTAGCGGAAGAAAAATAAAGAGGAAAGGTATTAAAACCTAACTCCTAAGTTAACTTTTCTTAAGTTTTATGTTCAAAACATAGATTAATAAGAATAAGAAGTAAATGATGTTAGGAATGATTTCATATGGTTGAAATCGTAAGAAAATGAAGAAATAAGAATTAAAAGTTTAGTTTATAAATTTCTTAAGGAAGTATAAGATTTGTAATGAATTAGAACGATCCGAGTGGATTATATAAATAAGTAGGTGAAATAAGTAAGGAATGATATTCTATAACATCAAATTCCAATAAAAAGTGAAATCGTAATCCAAAATATCGATTAAAATGAAGAACGAACGAAGAACGCGAAGAACATGCGAAGAACACGAAGAACGTTGTTGATGGACAAATTTAAAACCATCGTAGGATATTTGTTGTTGATGGAAAAGTTTAAAACCATCACATAAAATTTAGATACATATTTCTTGGTTAGTAATGGTAGAAACGTTCACGAAGAACGGATTAAAACTTAGCTATAACGAAGTTATGGCAAAAATTTCGTAAAAGACAAACGATAATTAGAAAGTTAGTAAATGAATCTGAATGTGTAGGGTTTCATAAGAATGTAAGAGAACATAGAAAATTTGAGTCGTGGACTCAAGAATGAATAAATTTCGAGTTCGGATGACCGAATTACGGACGAACAAACAAAGAGCGTTAAAAATGTAAAACGAATAAAGGGTGAAGATCAAGCCAATCGAATGGCATGTTAACAGATTTAGAATGAAGTTCTGTCTGGGGGTATTGAAGTACGTAAGATAAGGAAGAGAATGGCTTTGGAATGACCTCATTCCAAGTTATAATGAATAAGTTATGGAAGCGGGAAGTAAGCGTCTCAAATTTGATTTAACACTTAGAGAAATTTTCTAGGGTTAGGGCTTGGCGGCACGCACCACCAAAATATGTCTTGTAAGGTGGCGCCAAGCGATAATGCACTGTGAAAGCTGGAGTACCACAAACTCGCACTACAAAGTAGCGAGAGATAAAGAAGAGTGTGGCACCGCAGTGCCAGTGTAGGGAAAAATCCAGAGAAGAGCTTGTAACTGCTCAACTCTTGGGGAAAACATAAGGAAAGATAATGAACATAATGTTCAACTAATGTAACCCTTAATCAAGTGTTTTAAACCTTTAATGAAGGTTGAACGAAAAGATTATATGAGAGTAAAAGATAAAGAATGTAAACACGGATTATGGAACTGATATCCGGGGACCGTAGTTACAATAAACGAACGTGGAGGATTGTTATGGTTGTGATTCCTTAGACGTTGAGTGACGAGGGTAATGAATAACATTTTGATGTTATGTCATGATAGTGAGAGATAAGTGTAAAGCGTATAGACGCTGCAAATGCAACGCTGTTGCGATAAACAATCGGTCGTAGCATACAACAAACAGTATGACTTCAACATTAAGAAAGAATAATGAACATAGGGTTCATGGGATGGATAACGATCGAAAGCAATGAAAACCTTGAGTAAAGGTTGAATGAGAGATTAAAAGACGAGTAACGTGAACGTTGAATACGTAAATGATCCTCGTAAATCGCATTCGCATCGAACGAATGTTCTAAGTATACCCTGGTTGTATGACCTAGACGTTGACAAAGGTAGTAAGTAAGACATGAATTATCGAGAAAGCCGTAATGAACAGTAATAAGAGTAATGAAAACTGAAGGTGAGTCGTATAAGAATGAATCCTGAGGTATGGCAGTTAGTTTCCAGAAAGCCATAAGTAATAAGAAATTGATTTAACGAACATTAAGTTTAATGGTTAATATAAGTTACGATAAGTTTAGGTTGTGGTACAATCGTAACCTTTGATGGTTGACATATGGGAGCTGGGCTAAACAATTCTTTCAGAGAGCGAAGGTATATACAAAACTGACAACCAATCTAACTCACTGTTATGGGCAGTGTAAATGAGACGGGAACTTATTTGTTGGTTGTTTGTGGGAAACCACTCAGAGTACCATATGGACTACTAGCAGAGAAGCGATATATGCTGAGTCCTAGGGAAGTTGTAAGAAGAAGATAAGATATAAAACATCAAAGATGATGAATGTATAAGTAAGACATCTCCGTATGTCATGAAGCCGTAGAACGGTAATGAAAGTGGTCGCGTAAACTTAGGTTACAAGAACATGAACCCTAAGAAGTAAAGTTAAGCAAACTAATGCATAAGTCAAATATACATGACTAATTAGTGTATGTGTTGTTTTTCTTATGTGCTACATAGAACTGAATGGCGCTTCAAAAAAAATAATTAGTCAGAAATCATGTAAGAAAGTTTCCTAACTTCATTCATATTTTAAATGAATGCTAGTTTCTAAAAATTCTCAGATGTATAACTTGAGAAGTTCTGTCTATGTGCGAATATGCGATATTTGTACAAGGTGGTAGAACGTATAAGGCCTTGAGCCACAATGTGAACACTTCGATGTTTCTATGAGATGAACACTTCGTATAAGGCCTTTTAAAATGATAGGAATCGAGATTATTCCTATTATTCAAGCTGTTTCATAACCTTTGTTCGGTTATTGAAGTCTTAAAAGAATGTTTGAATTCTTGAAGATGTTTCAACTGTTATAACTTGTTGGGAAATTGAATGCTCACACTTGCTTTAAATGAAAAACATTTTCAGTATACGATGTTAGAAGAACTTAAGGATCCCGTAAAGATCAAGCTGGCGGTATCCAGATGAAGTGTCATTCAGATTATGGATGAGCGAGAAGATCGAGCGAAGACTTGTAATATAAAATAAGTTAAATGAACTTTAGATTAGTTTAATGAACTGTTATGTATCCTTAGTGGCGGATGAAAGCCACTCATGTAAGATGTAAAGGATAATGTAATTATCGTTATTTGTAATGAAAGGAATTATAAGGTTTTAGAACCTGGGAATTTAGAATGTATATTGTTATATTTCAGTATATAATGATGTATGTTTGGAAGAAGATGGGATCGTGACGTACGAAATCCGGATGTGAAAATAGACCAAATTTCGGGGCGTTACAGGTATTATACGAGTATGTATGAATGATGGTATGTCGTATATGAATAAGTATACGAGTTGGAATATGAGATTAATACGTAGATTATACGTTATAAGGCTTTAAGCCAAATGTAATGGACTTGTAGGATTGTGTAGGAAATTGTAATATCTAATTGGAATTATGATAATGCCCAAGTTTAGGAATGGATAAGTCCAATATGAATTAATGAACAAGCCCAAGTGTTTGTTAAATGCATGCCTAAAGTATAAGTTAATTTAATTAAGCTAAAAGCCCAAAGTAAGAACCGGATCCGTGGATCGATCCAATGGGTAAAGATAAACCATGGGTGACCCAATGTAGTGGCCAAGTAAAGTACTTATGCTTAATGGCTAAGTAAAGTGCTTATAAGTGATGAGCAAGTAAACTTAATGGCTAAGTAAAGTGCTTATAAGTAATGAGCAAGTAAACTTAAGGGCTAAGTAAAGGATAAGTTAAGTGGTGAGCAAGAAAATAATGTGACGAGCAAGTTAACTTGGTGCTTAAGTAATGAATAGTAAGGATGTGATTAAAGAGGTGGATGGCTTATTGACTATTAAGCCCTCACTTTGGGATTTCTATAAATAAGAAGGATGCTAGCTCATTTGTTGGTTGTTTTCATTTCATCCAATATCATAAGTACTTATTGGTTAGAGAATAAAAGCTAGAAAAGCTAGATTTTATAATTCAAGAAGCAAGAAGAAGAACAAAGCTTAATCAAGTGATCTTCAAGGAGACCGTAAAGACTCAGAAGGAAAGTGTAATAATCATAGTAGACGCTAAAGGCAAGTTTTCTTAACGCTTGTCTAACCTTCGTGTTAGCCAGGTTTTCAATGATTCATGTTATGAGATGCATGAATGGTTTTAAAGAAAGGGTCGATGCCAGTTTTAACTCGGCTAGACTGATCTTAAAAGATTGATGGATTTATTTACAAGTCTTTCAATATAGAATTTATAACACTATCCTACGCCAATTGTTTGTTACGGATTCAAAGTAAGCATGAGTCTGAATAAACAAATGTATTTTACATTGATTATTCAATGGGCACGCGAGGTGGGTAAAACTTAAATATAAATACGTTTAACGGATGAGTGTTGATCAACATAGAGTACTATAGGCTGATCTCCTAGAAGTGCTCGTAAGAAATATCGGACTTACGGTCTTAGTATCGGGTTGTCCTTTTCATGAATAAAAGTTAAAGAGAATGTTCATGGTCTATAGACCTACTCAGAATTTTCCAAGCTACTTTATGTACTTTTGAATTGTTTTATGAAATGAGAAGTGTTATTCAATGTTTCATAGTACTTCATCACTATTGTTCAGTTAATGAAGAATAATCATATGATTCTCGAAGTGGTATTTATATAATATTTTGTTAGACTTGTTGAGCTAGTTATGCTCACTTCTTGCTTGAATCATATGATTGCAGCTAAGGTCAAGCGAACCGAGGGTTCCAGTAGAGATAAAGGCAAGGCGAAGATGATTGACTAGTTTATTCTGTAATAGATTAGTATGTTTGTATGAATTATATTACAACGAACACAGAATGTAATGGTTTCAGAACTTGGGAACGGGATGTATTATTTTTAATGTAATAAGAATGTCGTTGATACACATATTTTAATGTTGTTTCAATAGAGTGAATGTACAGTTTTGAGTACCGTGTAGCACCATCTGTCGGGTTGGAAGATACCTGAATTTGGAGGCATCACAAGTTGGTATCAAAGCATTAGGTTATAAAACTTAAGGGGGGAAGAACCTGAGGCTAATAACCTAGTTAAGGAAGGAAAAGTCCGAAGGAAGTAAACTCGAGATTTACTTAAGTCGAATGAGTTAATAAGGTATTGAGGAAACTCAGTACCGAAAGATTTAAAAGATGGAAATTAATCCTAACTAAAGTAAATGTGATTTGTGCTTATACTATTGTGTATTATATACTAATCAACATATTATGTGTTATTGTAGATGTCGATCGATAGCTTGATGTATAGAGATATACACGTGGTGAGTGAAGAAATGGTGAACACAATAGAGCCTATACCTATGCCAGTGGCGGAGGTACCATTAGTGATTCTAAAAGAATCAGAGCCAAAGGAGTACTTTTCTGAGGACAACTACTCCGAGGGAGAAATGGAGATAGCATCATATCTTAATATGATGATGGATGTGGAGGAAGAAATGGAGGTAACATCAGTTAATACGGTGGTACCTGTACAAGAGTCAACACCTCCAGATGCAATGAGAGCATTGTATCCGGCAAAGGTTTGACAGAATGTGCAATCGCATATAGTCAAGCGTAATTAGAATGAAGAGATTAGTTATCTCCATGAAGCAAAGGAGTCTGCAAAAGCAGATTTTGAGTCAGAGCACGATGAAAAGGTGCTTATGACAAATAAGGCTAGGGACTATAAGGAAGAGGCCGATAAGATTCGTAAGGAATTGGTTGAAAGAGACCAGAAGATAGCACGGATGTCTTACATCCATGAGAGTGCTCATATGGATTTCAAGATAAAAATTGCTTGTTATTCTATTGAGTCGGGACAAACTCGACATACTATTAGTCGGGATATTGTGTTGATTCTTGCGAATGAGAAACACAAGGATGTTGTTATACATTATTAGAAGTCTAGATTTATAAATATGTGTGTAGTGATGTAAAACACTCTTTTGTATAAAAGGGGTAGTCTTTTTGTAAATCCCAACTTTGGTGAAGTTCAATTGTGAGATAGAAATGTAATAGCTTTTGGCTATGGGAACAAATTGTAAATAGTTTCAAATTATGAAGAAGCATATGAATGTAATAAAGTTTTCATTTAATATGCTTTGTTATGGTATGAGTTGTTGTTTGGCGAATAATAACTAAGTAAGTAAATAGATAATAATGAAATTTTATTTATTTAAGCAGAAAATACCGCCAAGGAGAAGACAATGTAATCAGGAGGCTGAGTCACATAACGATAACCAAGGGGGTCAAAACAACCCTATGCAAGAGTTAGTTAATTTATTAATGGCTGCATTTAACTAAATCGGGGGTAGAGTACCTGCAGGACCTAGGGTAGCCAGAATGACTACCTTTAAAGAATTTAGAAGTGCAAGTCTGCCTGAGTTCAAAGGAACAACGGACTCAATAGAGGCCCAAACATGGGTGAAAGAAATAGAGAAAGATTTTGTTATTAAAAATGTAGGTGAGGCGTAAAAGACTTCTTTTGCGACCTATATGATGAAGGGAGAAGCCAACTTCTGGTGGGAGGCTCACCAGGGTGGGGCTAGAACAGATGCGGTAATGTGGGAATAGTTTAAGAAGGTTTTCTTCGAGAATTATTTCCCTACAAGCATGCAGGGAAGGATGGAGATTAAGTTCTTAGAAATTAAGCAAGGGGACATGACGGTTCCCCAGTACGTGGCCAAATTCAATGAATTGGCAAGGTTTGCTCCACACCAAGTGGACACTGAAGAGAGGAAGGCTCGTAGGTTTGAGCAGGGCCTGAAACCCTGGCTCTATAGTAGGATTTCTATTTTTCAGAGTGCTTCCTATGGGACCATTCTGGAAAAGGAAATTATAGCAGAAGGTGGTAGTGAGGCGTTGACCTAATACCACAAAGAGAGAAAGAATAAGAGCAAGGGAGAGGGAGGAACCAAGGCAGAGAGTGCCAGTGGTAGTGGCAGTATACCAGAAAGGAAGAATTTTAACTCCAGAAATACTGGAGTGGGACAAGGGGATCCTAAGCGTAGGATTGAAGCATGTAAGACATGTGAAAATACTCATCTAGGAGTCTATCTGAAGGGGAAATCAGTTTGTTATAACTGTGGATAGGAGTGTCATATATCACCCAATTGTCTTAATCCTAAGAAAAATCATGGCTGTTTTGTTTGTGGGTCGATGGACCACATGGCAAGAAATTGCCCAAAGAAGGGGTCGGAGGAAAGTAAGGGTGCTAGTAGTGGTAAGTTAGCCATTACTGGACCACCATCGACGGGTAAACCTATGGCCCATACTTTTAATATGATGGTCCAAGATGCGGTTGCATCAGCGGATGTAGTAACAGGTATCATTCCAGTCAATACAATGAATGCGTATGTGCTGTTTGATTAGAGTGTTACTTGTTCTTTTATAGCATGTGGATTTTCTAAGTGATTAAGTTCATTCCCGAAAGGATTATAAATACCTTTAAATGTTAAGGTAGAGAATGAGAGAATAACTCTCATTGAATATATTCATGGGAATTATTTCATAGATAATAGAGGTAATAAAATATCGGTAGATAAGTACCGATGAGGTTGAGAGAATTTGACATAATTCTCGGTATGAATGGGTTAATTAACCATAGAACTTTAATAAATTGTCATAAGAAAAGTGTAAACCTTTGGATTTCTAAGGAACCCAAGGTAGTATTTTACGGTAATAAATCACCGAGACGTTCTTGTTGTCTAACCATAACGCAAGCTAGGAGGATGTTAAGGAAGAGGATGAGTCGTTACGTTTGCATATCCACTATCGTAAAAGGAGTAAGTTAGCGGTTAAGAATAAATACCCATTGCCAAGGATCGATGATCAAATTGATCAGTTGAAAGGGGAAAAGTATTTTTCTAAGATAGATTTGTGTACGGGGTATCGTCGGTTAAAAGTAAGGAAAAAGGAGGATGTACCTAAGATGATGTTCAGAACTCGTTATGGTTATTACTAGTTTTTGGTTATGTCATTTGGGTTGACTAATGTACTAAAGTTAGATTTTCCGTAAAGGACGCCAAGCAAGTCGGTGGTAAGCTGGTAGGTACTCTTGTGAGGTGCTATAGTTGAAAGTACCATTAGCGTCACAGAATGTTCAAATAATATTTGGAAGAGTGTGTCGAAATGATCATTGGTGATATTCTATTCTATTATGAGATGCCAGAAGATCACGCTGAACATTTGAAGATAGTGTGGGAAACACTACAGAGGGAGAAGTTGGATACGGAATTCACTAAGTGTGAATTTTCACTTAAAAGATATACAGATTTGTTATTGATAAGTATGATGGGAATGAGAAGTGAGAAAAAGAGTTTTCAGGAACTAAAAAGGAAGATTAAGTGAAACGCCTGTATTATCTTCACAAGATGATATGGAGAACTTTGTAATTTATAGTGACGCTTCGCATAGAGGACGAGGTTGCGTGCTCATGTAGCATGGAAAGGTCATTGCGTATGCATCACGCCAGTAAGAGTTTTTGAATTAAAAATTTGAAGATAGTATTTATACGGGGAGAAGTGTGAGATATACACGGACTATAAGAGTCTGAAATATATCTTCACACAGAAGGAGTTGAATATGAGGTCGAGAAGGTGATGAGAATGGATAAAGGATCACGACTGTGATATCTTATATCATACAGGGAAGGGTAAACGTAGAATCCGATGCATTAAGTAGGAAGGATAGGGAAAAGTTATCGATGTTAACGACTCAGAATGAGTTAATAACAGTGATGGCGAGAATGGGGTTAGAAGTTAATTTACGGAATGAAGTGGTAGAATGTTATTCACATTGTAGACTCAATCCACGAAAATGGAACGAGTTAAGGAAGTACAACTAAGTAACAAGGAGTGCAAGCGAATGAAAAAGAGGATAAAGGATGAAGAGAAGACCAAGTATAATCTTGTTTGAAGGAGGAATTTGAGTTCCAAATAATTCTAAAGTTAAAAAGAAAAATAGTGAGTAAAGTCGTAGTTCGAGGTGCTCGATACATCCAAGTAGTACTAAGATGTATTAAGACCTTCGACGGAACTTTGGTTGGCCAAATATGAAAGAGAAATAGCGTAATGTGTTAGTAAGTGCTTAACTTCTAACTCAGATTATTGATAGAAAGGGACAAGTCATGTGAAATAAGATAATACCTTCGATGAAGGTGAAATGGAGGAACCACAATGCCGAAGAAGCAACTTGGGAACTCGGGATTAAAATGAAGAAAATTTTTCCTCATTTGTTTATGTGTTGTAGAGAGATTCTAGGGACATAATCCTTATAATGGGGGAAGAATAAAACGTCCGAGAAAATCGAATTTTTATGAGAATTAAAATTTTATTTTGATTATTTGGATTAAATAAATTTAATTGATTATTTATGTGAGTAAGCTATGTGAAGGTCGTTCTATGACCTAGAATGTACGAATGTGGTTAGGATTTTGGCCACGTGATTAAATTAAGGTGTTTGAATTACCAAGACGAAAATAAAAGTTTTCCGAGAAATTTCTGTAAAAACACTATTCACTAATTTCTGTTCGGGAATTATTTTTGAACTTCCGAGAAATGCGTAATGATAGAATTCTAAGACGAGATGGAATATCCAATAATATTTCAGTTATGGCAAATGAAGTTTTCGCTTGCGGACTTAAAACCTAACGGTTAGGGAAAGTGATTTCCAAGAAGGAATTTAAATGTGTATAATAAATTAAAGCGATGATCATATAATACGTAGGTATTATATGAGGTAATGAATATGAGTATAATAAGAGATATTATACGAGTATGTATGAATGATGGTATGTCATATATGAATAAGTATACTAGTTGGAATACGAGATTAATACGTAGATTATATGTTATAAGGCTTTAAGCTAAATGTAATGGACTTGTAGGATTGTGTAGGAAATTGTAATGTCCAATTGGAATTATGATAAAGCCCAAGTTTAGTAATGGATAAGTCCAATATGAATTAATGAACAAGCCCAAGTGTTTGTTAAATGCAAGCCCAAAGTATAAGTTAAGTTAATTAAGCTAAAAGCCCAAAGTAAGAACCGGATCCGTGGATCGATCCAATGGGTAAAGATAAACGGTGACCCAATGTGGTGGCCAAGTAAAGTACTTGGTGGCTAAGAAAAGGATAAGTTAAGTAATGGCCAAGTAAAGTGAATATGCTTAATGGCTAAGTAAAGTGCTTATAAGTGATGAGCAAGTAAACTTAATGGCTAAGTAAAGTGCTTATAAGTAATGAGCAAGTAAACTTAAGGGCTAAGTAAAGGATAAGTTAAGTGGTGAGCAAGTAAATAATGTGATGAGCAAGTGAACTTAGTGCTTAAGTAATGAATAGTAAGGAGGTGATTAAGGAGGTGGATGGCTTATTGACTATTAAGCCCTCACTTTGGGATTTCTATAAATAAGAAAGAGGCTAGCTCATTTGTTGGTTGTTTTCATTTCATCCAATATCATAAGTACTTATTGGTTAGAGAGAAAAAGCTAGATTTTATAATTCAAGAAGCAAGAAGAAGAACAAAGCTTAATCAAGTGATCTTCAAGGAGACCGTAAAGACTCAAAAGGAAAGTGTAATAACCGTAGCAGACACTAAAGGCAAGTTTTCTTAACACTTGTCTAACCTTCGTGTTAGCCAGGTTTTCAGTGATTAATGTTAGGTAAAACTATGAATTTGGCCACTATACTTGGCAAGTTTTACGTAATGTTCAACTGAACTTTTAATTTTTTGAATTACACCATTAAATAAATTAAAATATTTTAATTGGATCATTTTGTTAACTGTATCTTAGTTCTGTTAATATCAATGTTAGCTTTTTCCTACGTGGCTTTTTAAAAAAAAATGACTCAGCCACGATGGCCCAATCCAAGGTGGATTACACGGCAAAAGAAAAGTACTATCAAACCAAATCAAACGAAGTCTGAGGCAAAGTTCACAGAGAGAGAGAGCGAGCGAAGAAGAAGAAGATTTACACAAACTAGGGTTCCAACATAGTCGAAGTTCACAGAGAGAGAGAGAGCAAAGAAGACGAAGGGGGGATTTGATCTGCTAGGGTTTTGTATTCAAATCTCTGGCGAAGTCGAAGGTATATATGGGTTTGTGTTTAAATTTTTTTTTCTTTATCGAGATTCCTTTGCAAATATCTGAGTTAGAGTTTTTTCCCACTGATTATTGTTCGATTTATGTTTAAATGTAACACCCTTAGAATATCTCCTGCAAATATCTAAACAAGATGTTTTTTCCACTGATTGGTTTTCGATTTGGGTTTATATATTGATTTGGGTTTTAATGTAACACCCTTATGTGTTTTCTGGACTTTTCATGTTATATGCTTAGAATAACTGATGTAAATATTCAGATTATTTTTTTTCTTCCACTGATTATTCTTTGATTTTGGTTTATATGTCGATTTGGGTTTAAGTTATGACTCAGATGAGGTACATGATTGTTCGGTGATTTGGGTTGAAATGTAATAGCTTTATTTGTTCTAGTATGTATGATTTGGGTTTATATATAAATTTCTTCCACTGATTGTTCAATTTTACAATGTTTATTATCTAATGTTGTGCCCTGTACCTTTTGCAGCATGGGTTTATTTTCTATGGAGTTTAATCATGGTGGTAGGTTCATTGAAGAACCAATATACCACTATGGAGGAGGTTTTATAGAATTGCTTCATGACGTTGATGGTGAATGGTTGAATGTTGACAAAATATACAACTTACCTAAGAAGTATGGTTACAAAAAGAATACTGCAGTGTATTTCAAAGTTGGTCGTATGGATATTCATTATGGTTTAGAGTTGATACATGATGACCATAGTATTAGGTTACTAGTTGAGGAGGGTGAATGAACTGGTCTATTTGATCTATATTGTGACCACTCTACTGATGAACTCTTACCATTTGAGATAGAAGTTGGTCAGGTAGGTGAGAGGGAAGTTAAGCAGCTAATCCAGAAGGAAGTTGATGTTGTTGATGTGCAAGTTGATGCACCGAATGGAGATGATGATGAATCTACAGATGAAGAAATAGATACTAACTGCAGTGAAGAAAGTGATGATGATGATGGGAATGAGGAGTTGATCAATGCTAGGCTGCATAAGGAAAAGATTATAAAATCAAAGATTAAAGAGTTGGAAGTTGTTTGTGAAGTTCAATTGGAAGATGAAGTTCAATTATGATGAAGTTCAATTGGATGATGAAGTTGAAGTGGAGTGTGGTGAAGTACCTGAAGGCCAAGTACCTGAACCTACAGGGACTCAAGCTTCTAGCTAAATACATGTTAACAAGGCATCAGATAATACTAAGACACCTGAGAAAAAAGTCAGGATGAAGAAAAGGGCAGTCCTGAACACACCTAATAAGAAGCAGAAAATTGTTGATGAAGATAATGTGGAGCCTGCTTTTTCATCTGATGATGAGGTCATCACCAAATTTGGTACAAGGGGTATGAAACCATGGGAGGAAATATATGAAGATTCTGACTTTGAAGTTCCTGCAACTCCTCCTTCAAGTAGTGATAGTGAGTGGGAAGGTGAAGAGCCAAGGATTAAACTAAAGAGAGTTGTTCCTGTGTATAATCCAAACACTACAATCAAAGATGTTGAATTTGAGTTATACATGACTTTCATTGGGGTTGACCAACTAAGGGAAGCAATACAAAATTATGTAGTTGGGAAGCGGAAAGGAATTTGGTTTAAAGTTAATGAAGATACCAGAGTTCAAGCTAAGTGTGTAGCAGGATGTCCGTGGAAGCTTTAGGCAAGCTATGTTCCTAGGGAAAAATGGTTTCAAATTAAGGCTTCCCCTACTAAGTTCCACAGTTGTATTAGGGCCAACAAGATAAAGATTATTAGATGTAGGTGGTTGGTGGATAAGTTTGGAGGGACAATTAGAACAAAGCCAAGGATCAAGTTGAGGGAATTACAAGAGGCAATAAAGCAAAGGTATGGATTGAAATATTCTATTGTACAGTGTTTACAAGTTAAAAAATTGGCCTTATCAAAGATAGAAAAAACATTAGCAGAGCATTATGAAGGTGTTTGGGACTATAGATAAGAGATACTAAATACCAATCCAGGTAGCACTGTACAAATTAAGACTAATCAGGGCACTCCAAAAAGGTTTCAAAGGATGTATATTTGTTTTGATGCTGTGAAGAAGAATTGGTTGGAGGGCTGCAGGCCTATTATTGGACTTGATGGTTGTTTTCTGAAGACATATTGTAGAGGGGAGTTGTTAACTGCAATAGGTAGAGATGCTAACAACCAGATGTTCCCAATAGCTTGGGTTATGGTGGAATGTGAAAATAAAGACAGTTGGAGTTGGTTTTTAAATTTGTTGTGCAATGATGCTGGATTAGAACAAGGCAGGGGATGGACATTAATTACTGATCAACAAAAGGTACAATTAACAATAATTTCATCTTAACAATAATTTGCATCTTAACAATAATTTGATTTTATTTTTATTACATCTTAACAATAATTTGCATTACACATTTATATATCATTATACTAAAAATCCTGCTAATTTGCATAGGGTTTGGTGTCTGGTATTCAGGAGTTACTACCCCAAGCAGAGCATAGATGTTGTACAAGACACATATATGCAAATTGGAGAAAAAAGTTCCATGGGGCAGCTTTGAAGGTGATGTTCTGGAAGGCATCAAAGGCCAACAATCCTGCTGATTTTTGAAAGGCAATGAAGTACATCAGGAAGGAATCAAAGAATGCACACACTGCCTTGATAGGTATCCCTCCTAAACTTTGGAGTAAGGCTTACTTTGATACCACCGCCAAATGTGATGTAGTGACAAACAATATGTCAGAGTGTTTTAACAGTTGGATCCTAGAGGCTAGGTATAAACCCATCTTAATCATGTTTGAAGACATAAAAACTCAGGTAATGGAGAGAATCCATATCAAGAGAGATCAGATGCTAAAAAGAGATGGAAAATTGTGTCCTAGGATACTAACTAAAGTGAATAGGTCCATTGAATTGACAAGGTACTGTGATCACGATTGGGATGGGGGCATATATATGAGGTGAGTGATAGGTATGATAAATATGTGGTGGATATAGTGGAAAAAACCTGCTCTTGTGGGGTATGGCAATTATCTGGAATACCTTGTCATCATGCTACTACTGGGATACTTCATCAAGAGAGGCCTATTAAGGATTTTTTAGGCCCTTGTTACTACATTGAAACCTATATTAAGTCATATAACCACCTGTTAAAGCCCATGAGTGGTAGAAATGGTTGGCCTACCACTGACTTACCAATTTTGTTGCCTCCATTGACTAAAAGATTGGCTGGAAAGCCAAAAAGATGTAGAAGGAAAGATCCAACTGAAGAATCAAAGCAGACTGGTAAAATTTCAAGGAAAGGGACTCCAATGATGTGTTCCAAATGCAAGCAATATGGACATAATAAAGCATGTTGTAAGAACACACCTGCCCAAGTACAACATGGTCCAGAAGCACAATATACTGCCAAAAGGCCAAAGCTTAGTGTGAGTTATTTAATTTTTAAATTTGTATCATTTATATGTTTACTTGCATTATGAAATGTACATACTAACATATACTCAAATTATAGGTGAAAAGAAAATAAGGTGGTAAAGTTGGGGAGAGGACTGGAACTGTGAGGCAAGGATCAGGCAATGGTGGTGGAACACAGTCTAGCTACAGTACTGCTACAGATGGGGGACAGTGAAGGCTCTTTCATATGGATCTGTTTTAGTTTTAGTATCTTTTGGGGGTTATTTTAGAATGTTTGTTAATGGTTGTAACCCTTTGAGCTATTAACTACAGTTTTAGTATATTTTTAGGTCTGATTTGGCTTACTTTTGTCATGGTTGTAACTTTTGGTATTTAACTTTGGTTGTAACTTTGGATACTTTTGTCATGGTTTGGTATGTAATGGTATTGGCAGTTTATATATGCAATGGTTTGGTATGTAATGGTATTGACAGTTTTATATGCAATGGTTTGGTATGTAATGGTATTAGCAGTTTTATTTGTCATGGTTTGGTATGTCATGGTAGGGCATTTTAATATGGCTTGATAGGTTTGGTTTGGCAGGGAATTTTAATATGCAATGGTTTGATTTGGTCAGGTAATAGCAGTTTTATATGCTCAAGTTTGGTTTTTTTAAACTGCATGTGTTTGCAAGACCCATTAACAGTTTGGATGTCATTTGGACATTTGATCAACAAAAGGCATCCTAATTGAGTAGAGACTTTTCACAATACACAATTCATTGCATTAACAGGACATTAAAATAGACCTTACATAAAATGAATCCATAACTTCATTACATAACTTAGTACAATACAAAATGCCATTTGTTGATCAACAATAGACATTACATTGCATTAACAGGGAGTACATAAAATGAATCCATAACTTCATTACATAACTTTGAATGCTTAAAATTCTATGAATACATAACTTAATACAACACAAGTCACCATCCATGACAATATCACATACAGTTGTAATTTCTTATTTGCGTCTCCTAGTCTAACAGTTTCCAACTCCAATTTTAAGGTATCCCTTTTCAAATTATTCAACTTCTCTTTCAACTTTCTTATTTTGTACCTCAGCAAATCGAGTCCATCTTCATTCATTGAAACAGAACCCATTTCACAGCAATCATTATCATGACCTTCATTTTGGGAACTTATGTCCAACCATTGAAAAAATCCACAATATTTATTAACATCCTGCAAAAGAAAATTTTCAAGCAACTTAAATCCAATATACATTACAATAATAATATTAAGACACAATTATTATTTTAACATAAGAACTCAATGACAATGAGCAAAAACTAACTGTTTAGAGGAATGAATCATGAACATTTGAGTTTGTCTTCATGATATAATGGTGCTTAAAAATCATTTGTGAATAACCTCACACCCTTTAACAGTCATAAATTACAACAACTGGGCATGCTTATTTTTTCATGTAAATGAAGAATCAAATATGAATATGAATTTATGTACTTACTGGGTAAAAACGACATCTATAGAATCTTTGTCCCAATGATTTGTTCTTTGTGGAGACACAAATAGATGCAGATACACCACAGAAACATTCTACCCTCTTTTTAATAACCAACAAGGATCTACTATGTGAAGATGCCATTAATAACCTTTTAGGTGTTCAAATGGTTTGAGAAGATAAAAACCCCTAATTTTCCCCTTTGATTTTGGCCGAATCAATCTCCTTATTTGAGGTAGACTGGGTTAGAACCCTAGTTTGCAGTATTAAACGAATGAAGAAATCAGTGAGGCGAAGAGGAGTATAATCAGAAAATAATACATACCTTTGATTTTTTATTCTTGTGGAGACTTAAGCTGATGCAAAAAAACTAGGGTTATTTTCCACCCTTTTTGCAGTAATCAATGACGATCGACTAAGACAAGATGCCATTAACCTTCCTCTGGGTGTTCGAAAGCTTTGAAGAGATGAAATATAGCAATAACCCTAATTTCCCCAGCTGATTTTGGGCGAATTGATCTCCAAGTTGGTTTTGGAGCAATAGATTCCTTGTCTGAGATAACCAAATTCGTAAGTTTATAATGAAAGAGAAGTTGAGTTGTTATATATAGATAGTGGCTGAGTCATTTATCTTTTTTTTTAAAAAGCCACGTAGGAAAAAGCTAACGTTGATATTAACAGAACTAAGGTACAGTTAACAGAATGAGCCAATTAAAAAATTTTAATTTGTTTAATGGTGTAATTCAAAAAATTAAAAGTTATGTTGTGCATTACGTAAAACTTACCAAGTATAGTGGCCAAATTCATAGTTTTGCCATTAATATTATGAGATGCACGAATGGTTTTAAAGAAAGGGTTTATGCCAGTTTTAACTCGGCTAGACTAATCTTAAAAGATTGATGGATTTATTTTCAATATAGAATTGATAACGCTATCCTACGCCAATTGTTTAGTACGGATTAAAGGTAAGTATGAGTATGAATAAACAAATGTATTTTACATCGATTATTCGATGGGAACGCGAGGTTGCCAAAACTTAAACGTAAATAAGCTTAACGGATGAGTGTTGATCAACATAGAGTACTATAGGCTGATCACCTAGAAGTGCTCGTAAGAAATATCGAACTTACGGTCTTAGTACCGGGTTATCCTTTTCATGAATAAAAGTTAAAGAGAATGTTCATGGTGTAACAATCCAGAATTTCAAGTTGTAATTTTGAATATTTATTGAATTATATAAATATTTAATGGATGTGTTTATTGTTGAATAAATAATTGTTCAAATTTGATTCGATTTGGTTAATTATTTTTAAGTAAATAATTAAGGAAATTAATTATTATGAGATAGTATTCTAATTTAATTTAATAATTAAGTTAGAGAATTTATAATGATTAAATAAATTTTTATTAGAATTACTTAAATTAAGTATGAAAACTTAATAAAATAAAGTGTGACAAATAACCATACTATAAAGGAGTTATTAAAATAAATTAAAGGAGTTTAATTTAGTTTTGCCAAACAAGGCTTAAAGATATTAAGTCTTTAATTTTTAAAGAGTTTTGCCAAACGGAGTCTTATGGCTTTTGAATTTTTGAATTTTGAAATATTAATAATATAAATAAAATAAATAATATATAAATAATATATATTAATTTTTGGTAACTGATAACTTATTAGTATATTTAATATAACGTCAGTTTTTTTTTACGTTTGGAAAGCGGGCGTTGGTTTTGTTTTAATATTACGTATAATGTATTTGGTTTAAACCAAAGTGTAAGGAGAAAGTTATAGAGATAAAGAAAAGGGTTTTTCAGAGAGAAAGTTGAGAGAGACTAGAGTGAGTTGAGAGAAGAAAAGGGTCTCTGAAGTTGCGATTCTCAGAGGTTAACAGGGATTTTCAAAGCAACCAAAAGGTTTTTTTTTCCCATAACCATAATATTATATTTACATATATGTGTTAATATGTTTTACGACATAGTTTAAACTTTCTGTGTTGTGTTCTGGACTGTAGTATAAAGTCTGAAATCCATATTTTTATAATGGATGATGAAATCATGTGCATATGTGGTTGTTATAGGATAACTATCATATATATATATATATAAGTGATGAGCATATATATGTATGGGATTGTATGAATTATGTTAAAAGGAAAGAACAGAGTTTTATAGTAAAAATATATGCCTAAACACGTTTTGTAGGATAACAAAATTAGTATTGGATTTTGAGCTAATATGTAAAATTGAACTGTGATTATGTTAATTGCGTATGAAATAAAAAGAACGTGATTCCAAGGAATCAAAATGGTATCACCGTGTTCACTGTGTCAAGAAATAACAAAAATAGAGTTTTGGTTTTAAAATATGTTATTCCAGTAATTAATTTTCTAAAAATTATGGTTTAAGTTGTGCTAAATTAGTATATGTATGCTTAGTGAAGTTTATGTGTAATTTTCATAAGTTATACATGTTAATTAAGATACGGTAGCTTTGTTTTGTTTTGTTCTGTAATTCGGAGCCTCTGCGCCAAATTTCGTGCCCCATCTCTGAATTTCGCGAATAGTGCCGTATACGTGAATAGTAACTCCGACACTAAAAGGTAGAAATTTTACAAGAAAAATCATCATGCTTCGTAAATAGTACTTGTGAATAGTAACTCATAAATAGTAACTCGTGAATAGTAACTCATGAATAGTAACTCCGACCTGAAAAGATCAGAATTTCACAAGAAAAATCTTATCAATATTCCGGCATAATGATATTGAAAGAAATAATATCATTTTAAAAAAAAATAACATCCCTTACCTCAAAAGAATAGTACTTCTGGTTGGAATATCAGATATAACGCTTAAGGAAACTTGCACCGTATAGCAACACTCAAAGTATCTAAATACTCACAAAAAACGCTCGATAATATAGAGGGAGAAAACTTCAGTTTCTTGTGTGATTTTCAATTCTAACCTAAGCACCCTATTTATAGGAAAATGCCTAGAACACCAAAGTAGAAAATTTAATAAAATTATATTATTATTTTTTTAAATTCCTACGCCTACTTTGAATAACTGATTTCAGCTCATTCTTCATACTAGCGGGACCCACCAACTTGTTAAAAACGTTTTTCTTTCAAAAAAATTTAAAACTTCAAAAATTAATTATTTCGGAACTTCAATACCTCATAATAAATAGCCCTTTTATCAGAAAAATTTGAATCTTATGTCCATTCCATAGGAAATTCAATTCTCTACAACTTTGTAAGTTTAAGTTTTTCCAAATTCCAAACAAAAATTGACCGAAATCCACATACGGACGATTTTGCATACTAAAATCAAATTTCAGTCAAAAATAGGGTCCACCAACACACAAAACATGTGTTAAATATTTTTTTGTAACAAAAATACTCTTCCTCCTCATTTATTCATATATCACATATTCATTGTAAAATATCACCATTATTATATTATTATAATATAATAATATATTTAAATGAATTATTTTATCGAAAAAGATAAAATATCAATTTTTAACAATTGTCACATTAAAAATTTTCTCCATCTATATCCACATAAAATGAATATTTTCTTATCATATAAATCAATAATTAATTATTCCCAAATAATATTACGAGAATCACAATCATCGATAACCGTGCCGCTCTCAAAGAAAGAGGGGCTTTCCAATAAGGATTTCTCCTCATCGGTAGCCGCAATTAGGTGACCAAACCTCTTCTTAGATGTAACTTTCTAGACATTGCCAATAATGATATTCCCTCCGTTCCTAAAAGATTGTCATTTTAGGAAATAATTTTTGTTCCAAAAAGATTGTCGTTTTGAGTTTATCAATACACATTAGCTATTTTTTCCCTACTTTACCCTTATTTAAAGCTTTCTTCTTTTTAAAGTAGTAATTGGTTGAATTGAATAAGAAACATTGGGAGAGGAATAATTGGTTGAGACAATTAATAAGGGTAGTATAGTATTTTTGCTAGGTATTAATTATATTTCTTAATCTGTGTGCATTAACCTTAAACAACAATCTTTTAGGAACAGAGGGAGTATCTAATAATATTATTCAAATAATATGAATTATTGATCTGATAATGAAAAATATTGTGTAGTGACAATTATTGAAATAACAATAATATAAAATATCAACGTAGCAATTATTGAATCAATAAAATAAAATATTGAACAGTAATTACTATAACAACTATTGAGTAGTGCCTTCTTACGTAAGAATCAATAATTGGTGCAATACTGCGTAATATTGTGCAACATCGCATATTATTGTATTTTAACCACCGGGTATTCCAACAGTATTAACGGTAACCATTACGCCGTTATTTATAAAAACTCAAAATTATCATTTTCTTAATCCAATCGCTTTCCGTTATGGGGCCCACACAAGGTTTGGCCAGTTGCATTTAAATATTCCCGACGCAAGTGATATTCCACGAGCAAACGAATATTCCCCGACAACAATGAATATTTTATAACCACTTGCTTATTTAAAATATTTGCGCATTTTACCCATAACTAACCACATTAATCAAATCAACCCTTATTATTTCAAAATAATAATTCAATTTCATTTATAATAAGTTGGGGTCTTACATCTTATTTGGCAGTTGTTGTAAAGATTTTTATTCATTGTTGTTTCAAGTGAGCTTTGTTTGCTCACTCTTGCTTATATAACTATTACAACTAAGGATGAGAAGGTCGATGTACCTAGCACCAGTAAAGGAAAAGGAAAGATGAACAAGTATTGAAGACTTGTAACATGTTGATATTTTATTATCAGATTTTATTTTAATGATTGTAATGAACTTATTTAAATTCCGCATTTGAATGATTGTATTTAAAGGTTATACAACCTGAGAGATTTTTATTAATGTAATCCTTTAATAGGAAGGTTTTATTATTCAATTTTTATTATGATTTGGGTAGTTAGATATGAATGTTTTTATCAAGTGAACACCAAATCCTGTGGAAATGAAGTACCTGGATTTGGGGGTGTCACACATGGTCTACGGACCTACTCAGAATTTTCCAAGCTACTTTATGTACTTCAGAATTGTTTTCTGAAATGAGAAGTGTTATTCAATGTTTCATAGTACTTCATAACTATTGTTCAATTAATGAAGAATAATCATAAGATTCTCGAAGTGGTATTTATATAATATATTGTTAGACTTGATGAGCTAGTTATGCTCACTTCTTGCTTGAATCATATTATTGCAGCTAAGGTCAAGCGAACTGAGGGTTCCAGTAGAGATAAATGCAAGGCAAAGATGATTGACTAGTTTATTCTGTAATAGACTAGTATGTTTGTATGAATTATATTACAACGAACACAGAATGTAATGGTTTCAAAACCTGAGAACGGGATGTAATATTATTAATATAATAAGAATGTCGTTGATACATATATTTTAATGTTGTTTCAATGGAATGAATGTACAGGTATGAGTACCATGTAGCACCATCTGTCGGGTTGGAAGATACCCGAATTTGGCGGCGTCACTATAATATTAATGTTTTATAACTTAGAACAACATCTTTTATCATCAGAAGCACTACACTTGCATATGTGCATGCCTGACGCCCTCCGATTGCCTCCAAATACACATTAGTGTGGAAGATGTTAATTTTTAACCTTGTTCCCAACTTCAAATAGAAAACCTTAAATAATGGAAGTTGTAGTTTTACTCGTTATCTTTTCGAATCATCCTGAATTGCCTCAATCGGAGTTCGTATGAAAAAGTTATGGCCATTTTCCCAAAGGATATCAAAACAGTCACATCTGGCACTACATGAGTGCAGCTGCGCCCAAATAAGCATTGGGACCAAATAGCAGATGGCGTCTATATATAGCAAATTGTGCCCCAAGAGACTTAGGGCACAGTACAGTCACTTTAATAATAGCGAACCGAAATTACAGTTCATTATTCTTCATGATTTTTGACCCTTTTTCTCCTACTAATCTTCATAACTTAAGATATATACATCCAAATTAGTCTGTTTTCGATTCTATGGATTCGTAATTCATAGAAATACAACATACCAAAGAATAAAAAATTTACAAAAACATTAACTAACCCAAATCTTGACCTAAAACTCATGTTTATACTAATTTGTCATATTTTAACATGTTTAGCGAATTCATTCACTATGAATTCGTTTCTTAACCAAATTGATTCATTCAACTTGCGTTATTTTTGCTTTTGAATGTATTAACACAAATGATCATCAATTTACAGTTTAATACATGAATTGAACATCAATTTTTGACTCAAAGTAAACCATTTTACACATATTCAACCAAAACCAATTCCTTCTTCTCAATCATGACTACTCATGAATTTGATACACCAAAATCATTTGTAAACTACATATAACAAATTATAATTATCAACTAACATATATAAACCATATCTTATCAAATTATACAATAAAAATCAAAGTTTCTATGAAAAAAAACTCAAGAACATATAAACTAAGAATATAACCCAAATATTCATTAAAAACATGTTTCATATGAATTGATTTCTGAAAATCATTTATAAATGACAATTATCAGATTATAAACATCTAACAACATATATATAATATCTATTTAGCAACTCATCCAACTAAATTTCCAATTTTAAAGGATAACTCAAGAATACCCAAACTAAGAAAAAAAACTAGGTTATTTACCTCTTGATTCTTGTTTAGCCTTGTTAGAAGATGATTCCCTTCTTCTTCTCCTTCTTGGCTCTCCAACTTGGCTTACAAATTCACAAAACTCTCTTTTTTCTTTTCCTCTGTGTTTTCTCTACTCTCTTTAGACTTAGGCTTAACCAAGTGATAACACGTAAAGAAAAAAAACTGATATAAAATATAATACGCAACTTAAATTTTTAGGTAAAAAACCCAATGGGTTCAGCTGTTACAAACACCAAGAGACACAAGGCCATGTTTGGCTAGTCTCAAATATCCCATTTTAGTTTATTTTAATAATTTATTTAATTTAATCATCTCATTTAATTAAATCTTCAAACTATAAAATCACTAAACATAAATTTAATTAACATATCTCCTAATTAAATTATTACACAATATCTTCATCGACTATTTATTTATCTCAATAAATAAATCAACTCAAATATTTATTTGATTCAATAAATATTTAAAATTAATTAGAAAATTCTCGTTCGTTACAAGTAATCTGGAAGTGGAATCATGTTCATAGCATGTCCAGATTCTAAGATATTAATGGTCAAAGTGAGTTGACCAGCCATGACTTTGATTTTCTGGGTAACCCAGAAAATCCCCAGATGGGTCTGACAGTCTTTTGCTAATCCCAGATCTGTCAGATGTTATGTGATTTGATTGTGATAGTGTATCAATGTTATACTCTGGTATATGGACTATAGATTCATGACTTTAGATCACTTAAATAACAAACAGATTCAAAGTAGTGAGCAGTCAAACTAGGTTGACCAAGCATGATGTTGGTTTTCTAGAAATTCCAAAAAGTTGAAGAACACGGTTTCTGACAAGGTTTGACCGACTCAGATCTTGTGATTGTGATGTAGTTAAGTTACCCAAGAGTAGTAGTGTTGTTCTTTGACATGAGGACTACAAGATTGGATCAATTAAACACCTTAACAATGACCAGAACTCAATTGAATCAAGCCACAAAGTAGCTATCAAGCACTGTCTGGATTTTTGGGTAACCCAGAAAGGATCTGACAGCCACTTTGAGCCCTTAGATCTTGCATTTGTGTCGTGATTTGATCTTGATTGTTGTTGTTACATGTAGTATTACATCAATACTACATGATCAGTACAATAGCATGCCCGGAAACATTATAAGCTGAGAATTATGATTGGTCAAAGTAGGCACCAAGAATCTGACTTGTGTTCTTGAGGCTCAAGAACACCTATAGTGACAGTTTTTGTCGCTAAAAACTTTAGCAACAATTTTATTAAAATTAATTATATTAATTTCTAAAAATCATAAAAAATAGGAAATAATTCCTAAAAATTCCAAAATGAGTTTTAAAAATTATTTTAAGTTATAAAAATTAACTTTTGATAATTTGACATATTTTCCATTAATATTTTTATTTATTTAAATATTAATGATATTACATTTATTTAACAAATGTATTAAATAAATTAGTTAAAAATGATTTTATTATATTAAAATCATTTTAAATGATAATAAAGTGTTTAAAAAATTTTAAGTTATAAAAGATTACTTTTAATATTTTGAGGTAAATTTCATTAATAATTTAATATTAATGATATTTGATTTATTTAATAATTATATTAAATAAATGGTTTTAAAATAGTTTTATTGATTTAAAAATGATATAAATGATTTAAAAATATTTTAAGTTATAATAAATGACTTTTAATATTTTGATGAAAAATACATTAATATTTGAATATTAATGGTAATTATTTAAAAATGATTTTAAATATTTTAGAAATCATTTAAGGGGAATATTAGTGTTTTAAAAATATTTTGAGTTATTATAAATATTTTTAATATTTTGACAAGTATTTTATTAATATTTAAATATTATGTAAATATTAATGATAATGGAATTATTCAATATATAAAGTATTTAAAAATGATTCCAGTGTTTGAAAATTTATTATAAAATATAATAATTATTTGAAAATTATTATAAGCTTCTGAAAAATATTATGAATGCTATTTTTAATTATCTAAATAATATTAAAGCTTTGGAATAAGAGTTTGATTGACAATAAACTCGTTAATTGTCGGATAGGGTAATCAAGACTTTGTATTAATACCGAAGTCCAACCAGACTAAACTAGTTAGACCTGATAAGTATTTGTATAGGTTATAAACATTGTTTTGACTACATGATTATGTTTCTGAGCGATATAGTGACTTTAAATGATAGTGTTATGTATTGTGACGTGTTATGCTAATTATGAGACTGATATTATTGATTATAGGTCTTTCAAACGCAACTATATTATATTGTGTAGCAGTAGTCAACCGCCAAGGCAAGTTTCCTTAAATCAATCTCGAGTTATTACTTTTCAAATATAGTAGTGCGTAATTATTGCTGATTATTCCACATCTGAGATTTCTTATTGTTTATTCGCAATTAGTGCAAGTTCATTAATTTAAACTGAGTTTTAAATTTTAAAAGTGTGACTGGGGAATAACTATTGTTGGTTATTCACATCTATGAGTATTATTGTTGATTGCAAATATTGCAGTTGATTTCTGTTTATTATTGAACAGTTTTTGAGCTATATCTTAGCTAATTATTTTGGCAGGACGAATATTTGTTGAAATCTGATACGTTCTAGTATTTGAACACAATTGTTATTGAAAGATCAATGCCACTTATTTCGGCTAGATCGAGATAGATATTATATGTTGAAATCATAGTATTTCTTTAAATCCAAATTATATTGTTGCGATAAGAATTCTTGTTGTAAGATTGAGATGAACAACCTTTATATAAAAGGGGACTTTGTGGTCGAATATACGACTGTTGTACGAGCTTGAGTATTATGCATAATATAGGGTACAATGAAGTTGATCACTTTATGCACTTGCGGAGGGGTATGATTTAATCTTTATGGTTATCTGATACACTTGGGTAATTTTAGCATTATATAACTGTTAATTACTCGATTTGTTCAAGATCCATTGGGATCGCTCAGCATAAAATCTGGAAATTATATACTTTATTATTGTGATTGCATTATCTCTTGATAATCAATTAAACCTTATTGAAAATTCGAAAGCTTTTTACTCTTTCATCACTGAATTGTTGTTTAGCATGAAATATGATAAAGTTTTGTTATTGATAAATGATTTGTTCAGCTATTTCAAAGTCCTTGGAGATTTGGTAAAGTTTTATCGAATCGATAGTCTATTATTCATATCTATATTGTATGTTTTAACTTGCGGAGCAATCCCGTTGCTCATCCTTACTTAAATATAACATTTCAGCTAAGAACAAAGTAGTAGGAGAGTCAGAGAAGGACAAGGGCAAAAGCAAATTACAAGAGTAGTTAATATGAACATTATTTATTATGTTGTTATATTTAACCCATTTTGTATATCTAAGGGTATGTTTGGTATGTTAAGGTTAAAAAACCTGGGATGATGTTATAATGATATTAATTAATGATATATATGTTTATATTCATAAATGAATGGGTAGTTAGATGATAGATCGTGAGTACCAAACCCGGGGTTAGGTAAATCGGATTTGGGGGCGTCACAGAAAATGTTGGAAGAGAATAGATGAAAACCGAGTAAGGGTGGTTTCGGTGATCCCGAGGACGGAATCCTTATAAGGAGGGAAAAATGTGACAACCCGAATTTACGAAAATTATTAAAATAAAAATTTATTAAATAAAATTCTTATTATGAGATGTTTTGAGTTTAACTATGTGCATATATGTATATATTGTGAAATATGTGATTTGGTGTGAAGAGAATTATATATTCATGTATTCAAAAAAAAGATTTAATAGTTAATTAAACTATTGAAGAAATTAAATGAAATTGTTATTTAAAAGAAAATTAACTAAATAATATTAGTTAATTTAATTATATTATGAGATAATATAATTTGATTATTATGCCTTCTTAGCAATGGAGTTGTTATGAATTGATTTAATAAATAATGTGAATAATTCACTTAATTAAAATAGTTAATTAATACAAGTATAATTGATTTAATAAAGTGAGAAGGTAATATAACGCATGAAAATGTACTATATTAGTATAATGTGAGTAAAATATTTATTAACTAAATTAAATATTTTAGTTGGAAACTTTTTGAATAAAAATAAATATTTGATGGAATAAATAAATATTTGATGGAAAATTATTAAGGGATTAAGTAATTTTATAATCGGTGAATATTTTGTTACGTTAAAGGAATGGTAATATTCTAATTTAATTAATGTGATGATATCCTAATTTAATTAAATAATTAAATTAGAGGGATTATGATTTGTCAAATAAAAATTATAATTTGATTGGATAATGTGACATAAGGACTGTGACACCCACAAATCTAGGTACTTCATTCCCACAAGATTTGGTGTTCACTTTCCATACAATCATATCTATCTATCCAAATATAAGAAAATTTAATCATAAATCCTCCCTTTAAATAGGGTTACATCATTAAATCCAAAAACATCCCAGGTTGTCTAACCTTAACATCAGTCAAGTGCGGAAATTACATTACATCATTAAATAAAAAGTCTATCATTCATGACAATTAATAAAATTATAAGTCTTCATCACTTGCACATTTTTTCCTTTTCTTTGCTAGTTGAAGGCTCATCTACCTTCTCAACATTAGCTGCAATAATTATATTTATGCAAGAGTGAGCAAAATAAATGCTCACTAGATATAACAATGAATCAACAGAAGAACAATAATAACTGCCAATGAATAGGCTCATCAAAACTAAATAGTACTCTATCAATGATAACCAAAGACTGGAATAGAAATATGGAATATATATCTGAGGGTCATAAGATCACGAACTATGTCCACGGTTATAAGTAATCTTTCAACTTTAACCTTAACAGTTATACTGTAGGGATTTCACGTACTTAGGGGGATCAGCCCTTCGTACCATGTATTGTGCACAAACATCTAAACGCATAGTGTATCCCCTATAATAGGGTTATTCATCTCATTTTTAGAGTACAAGTTCACACCCAAGAAAGTTTGGTTTGGATAAGCTTTCATGGGTAATTTAAAGTTTAACGATCATCAACTGGGGGACTAGTTGAATCAATAAGGCTTGATAACACAACAGTTGTTTAATAATAACATAACATAAAACAATTGAGAATCATAGGTGAATTGACTGTATATATTAAACTCATGATTGGAATTAACTAAAGAGCATAAGCATTGAATAAATTGAATAACATGATAATCCTTTGCTTGAACAATAATAAGCTAGGTATATGATTTTGTCAAATTAGAAATTTGATTACTGAATATACATTAATTGATAGCAAGCTGAAAAGTAAAAACTTGCTTATCATGGTAATAACTCATACAAAGTAATAAAGCAGCTCAATAATAGAGACGAGAGTTCAAAAACCGCGTTCATTATACAGGAATAGAACTTAAGAAACTTGCTTAACTATAAACAAGTTAGAATGAATCGACCATAATGAGAATTCTAATAAAATTAGAGTTAAAACTTGCTCAAATGAAATTTAAGAATAAATGACTTGTTCAATAACAATTTAAGATAGGAAACTTGCTCAATCATAAGAATAAAGTTACACAATGTAATAATAGAACTAGCTTAATGAAAGTGTAGAGTTAGAAAACTTGCCTCGAGAGTAAGCTATAATATTAAAACTCACGTTCACCTACACATAGTATTAGAACCACAATACCTATTAGATATACTAACATACCATAATATATACATTTCTAGTTAAACTTGTTATTTCAGTACAAGTCTTACATTACCATTTACATTTCAGAAATTCCAAGTGTTGACTTCACAACACTTGTCTAACATTCATTGTGTATACTAAGTTATCACATAACGCTTTCGTAACTTACTAATCATTTTTACAACTTTGAATTTACTAACCACATAACACGACTCTGTTTTAACCTTGTTGTTACATGTTTATTATACTAACACATCATTAGACCAAGGTATGTTGCTATCCTGCAATCGCGCAGCAGTGCAAAGTCACTATCTCAGAGAGACGTGGGTATGGCCATAGCAATAAGGCCATACACAAGCCTCGGGACTAGGACTTGCACAATGCTTATTCTATTCTAATCAACAAGCAAAATGCTACCAATGCATAGACAAAACCAGAGACAACATGAACAGTAGCCGACTTTAGCCCAACTAACACGAATTTCACCCACCAAACAGTAATATTAACACATACAATTGGTATATAACTATTACAAATATGTTTGCCAACATATTCAATCAATTAGAACAATTTAACAACAACTTAAACTAGTTTAATTTCTCAAATTCCATATTTTCATATGAAAACTCCATTTTTGACATCTTTTACAAAAATCATCACTGTGATTACAATTCTACACCGAATTACTTCGTTCAACCCACGTTTTCTTCGTTTCTTAACGAACTAACATAAACAAGCCTCAATTTACAGTTTATCATACTAATTAACCACTAAAATTGGTACTTTCATAAGCCATATTCAAAATATTCACTATAATTATTTTTCCTACTTTTAACTGTAATTAGCATACCAATTCCTTGTTTACATACAACTCAAACATAACCAACACATATAATCATCATAATTTAGTTGTCTACCAACAATTTGAAAGAAATAGAACTCACAAAACTTAAAACTTCATGTCGTAAACTCATATATGTATATGCATATATATATATATATATATATATATATATATATATATAATACTAAAGGTATGAATAATACCTTCAATTACCTTGATAATCCTTGCCAAACACTAAAGTTGCTGTGAAATTCTTAGGTTTCCTCTCAATCTCTCTCAATTCCCTCTCAGTCTCTATAATTCTTACGCTTAGCAAATAAAACACTGATAACCCAAGTATACGTAAACTAAAATAAACTGATATGGCCTTAATACGCATACTTAATATAATACCAGTTACAAACTATTAACGTATATGTTATAATTATATTATATTTATTATTTTATTTATTTATTTTATTTATTTATTTTATTTATATTATTTAAAATTCAAAAATTAAAAATCCAAAAGTCATAAGGCTCCGTTTGGCAAAACCCCTTTAAAATTTAAAGACTTAATATCCTTAAGCCTTGTTTGGTCATAACTAATTTAAACTCCTTTAATTTATTTTAATAAACCATTTAATTTATAATTTATAATCACATATTATTTATTTGGATTTCCATATCCAACATTAATCAAATAAATTAGTTACACATATTATATTTTAATTAAATATTCCACTTTAACAAATATCACAAAATTATAATTTCATTATAATTTTATTTAATAATTTAATATACCACTTTAAATTATTAAATTAACAACAACAATATAACATCTCATGTTATATTACAACTCTTTAAATTATAAATTCAATTAATTTAGAATATTATCTAATAAATTTAAATTCATAAATTTTTACTAACAACCATCACATCAACAAAACATTTATTCAGCAATAAATACCTCAAATAAATATTTATAATTCAATAAATATTTAAAATTATAATTTGAAATTCCGGATTGTTACAAGGACTATAGGATAAGAGAATTATTAAAATAAATAAGTAAAAAGTGATTTATTTTTTTAGAGAGCTAGCCAAACATGACCTTGTGGCCTTGGTTTTTGTTACTGATGGTAACTCCCTATTTGTATAACTGAAGAAGGAATAAAAACAATGAAAGGTCAATAATAATCTAGAAGGAGGGTTGAAATGATTATTATCAGTTAAAAATTATATTTAGGCCTTTTTGAATTTTTAGTTATTAATTACCAGTTTTTAGTAATTAGCATGCAGGATATAAAAATTCAATCACAATGCACAGAGATTTATCTGGTTCACAACATACACCCTTTGGTATGTTGCTACGTCCAGTCTCAAGTCCCTACTTGGAACTTGAGATCCTATTACTATCAGTAATAATTACTCCTTTAACAGGCAGAGAAGCCTTTACAAAGTTTTACAGACAAACTTTAAACAATTCAACTATTCTATCTTGGACAGTAAGCTCCCCGCTCCTTCCTCAAGTCTAGTTGTACCACCTTTTGAGTTTAGTTCTATTCTGTGATCTGGTCTTGAAACAACAGCCTCTTCCTCACCTCACAAGTACACTAGAGATCCAACTTCCTGCTGACCTCTCTAAGACTCTGGTCTTGGTCGAAGAATTACTCGTTTTTCTCACAGGTACATAAAATAAACTGACTCCAATCCTTTTTCTGTTTACAAATATGTTTATAACAAAGTGCTTCTTCAATAAGTTGATAAGAGTTGAGTATTGATTAATGCTTCTCAAATAAGCAGATAGAAAATTAAGAACAAATATATCAGTATAAAAGTTCAAGGACTTTTATATTCAATAATAAGCTTCTTTAAAGCAGATAGAACTTTTGTTTAGATCCACTTATGCTTCTGATTAAGCAAGTATATGATATTAAAGCACTTTATAAAGAATTAACAATTCTTTAAAATAAAGGGTGTTTTTCTATGGATAATATAGAATTGTTTCTTAGTTAGTTTTTACCAAGTATTATTTTTATGAATTAGTACTTGAATAAAAGAATAAATCGAATCAAACAATATTTATCAAGTATAATCTCAGTTAAGCACAAACTGATATAACAAATATTGCTTGTTTAACCCAAATAATATATAAGAATATTTTATCTATTATGTGAACTTTTATAGATAATGTCACTTAGTACTATAAGGAATCGTACGGTTCGAATTCTTCTTGGTAGAGGTGTATCTCCGTAGCCTTGAGGTGTCTAAGTGTGACAAAATTTATAATTTTCACAATTGATATTTATATAAATATTTTCAATAGATCACTACGATTCTCAAATCCAGTTCGGATGACTACTCTTTTTGAGCGAGCAAGATCACGATTATCGCTTTTGAGCTATCAAGTGTCGTATCTATTTTATGATATTTATATAAATAATATCAATAAAAGGTTACTAAATACTATAAGGAATCGTACGGTTCGAATTCCTCTCCGTAGAGGTGTATCTCCGTAGCCTTGCGGCGCCCAAGTATCCTTTTATTTGATAAATAGATAAAATATGAATATATAAAATTGTGTAGAACAATATGGATTTGTATATCTATAGATATAACACAAGAAAGAAATAATTCAACAGAAATTAAACTTATCTCAATACTTAGACCAATTTTTTTCTCTTCAAAAATAATCAGAACTTTTATAAGAAGAGATATAAAATTTAAAGAGAATGTAGGCAAGGAGAGTATGATTTTCTTTTCACTAAATTGGTAAAAACCAAATGAATGAAATACTTCCTATTTATAGGATTTTTGAAGTTTGGGCAAAAGTGTAATTTTGAAAACTGATTTTTGAATGAATGGTTTTGATCAAATATTTTTGAATTGAACGGTCCAGATTAAAATATGCTTTTACGCGGTAAAAGATTAAAAACCGCCCATTCCAATCTCCTCCTTCTGATCATTTAATGCAAATCATGCCAGCCAACACATGACTTAAATTAAGTCCCAAAATAAGTGTCATTTTTGTCCAACACACGGTTTCTAGCACATGCACTTTAACACACAATCATATATATATATATATATATATATATATATATATATATATATATATATATATATATATACACACACGATAATATGTCTATATATTGTATTGATAGTAATATAAGTATTTAAAAATATTTTGCCCAACTTTAGTTTTCGAAAAAAAATAGAGTTTCCTTGCCTTGAATATTATATGAATTAATTTATTTAACACTTGACATATAATTTATCAAGGTCAATAAAAATTAATTCAAGTAAAAACAGAAAATAATAAAATAAATAAATAATTACATATTTATTTTAAAACATAATTATTATCATCAAAATCTAAAATAAAATTATACCTATCAATCTCCCCCTTTTTGATGATGACAATTATAAAAATATTTTTAGTTTGAAGACTCCCCCTTAAACTGTGAACCCTTTTATAACAATTTAGATTTAATCATAGCAGTTAATAAAGTCCATTCATGGCAGTTAATATCATTCATTCATGGCAGTTCATATATAATTCATTCATAGCAATTATATAATTCATTCATGGCAGTTATATGATCCATTCATAGCAGTTAATGACAGTTATATGATCCATTCATAGCAGTTATTAGTTATATAATCATATTTTTCTTCTCCCCCTTTGTCATCATAAAAATTGACAGTGTAAAAGAAAAGTGAAAACCTGCAGAAAATATGTTAGAAATCTTGCAAAGAGAGTTAGTTAAAACTTATGTAAAACAAGTGAAAAGAAGTAGTAGTAGTAGTAGTAGTAGTAGTAGTAGTAGTAGTAGTAGTAGTAGTAGTAGTAGTAGTAGTAGTAGTAGTAGTAATGTGAAACAGTAGATGGGAGAGGGATTAAGGATTATAGACATCCAAATATTTAGTTGGGTTAGTATAAAGTCAAATTTCCTCAAGATCGAGAGGAGAGAAATGAGACAGATCAGATATGTTTCCTTCAGGATCAGCAGGTGGGGGGACAGGAGTAGTTAGGTCAGTAGTGGTACTGGCATTGAAGGGATCCATCAACAGGTTGTTGTTTTTCAAGAGCAGGTAAACCACAGATTTAATTGTATGCAAAGAGAACTGAACATCTTTTAATTTTTCCAACATGAGAGATTGATTTTGCAACAAAAGTTGATTCATACTATTTAGGGAGTCGATTTTGGTAGCCATGTTGATGTTTGCTTCAAGATTTTCATGATCAAGTGGTTTAGAAATGATGAGAGGCTGTGGTGGCAGATTGAGATGAGATACGATGTTGCTGGTAGGGACTAATTGAGACTGAAGATTGGACAAAGGAAGATTCAAATAGTGGAAAATATGTGTAAGAAGTAGACCAAAACCAAGGCAATTGTTTTGAAAACAGTATTCAAACGAAGACAACAAAAAATAGGCTAGATTATAGGGTATGCATTCATTTAAAAGACTTTTGATGAGTTCCAGATCAAAAGGTAACATTTTTCTATCATCACGGATAGGCATAAAATTGTTTCTTAAAATTTTGCCTAGAAATTGGCATTCAGCAGTCAAAAATTTCAGACCAACTTTGCATGGATAGTCAAATAAAAGAGTTGGTACCATTTGATCAGTTACCACAGATAAATTAAACTTGAATAGCATGCATTCTTCTACAGATATGCCAGATGGATGAAGATATGAATTAATCCTAGGTAATTCAAGAGTGGAAGGATTCAACTGAAAGGTATGAACAAGAAACAATTCATCTATGATGTAAGTCTGTCCTTGAATACAAGTAGTAATGGTCTTTAATAAACCAGAGGAGTCATGTGAAAACTCCATATGAGCATAAAATTCAAGTACAAGACTGGGAAAAATAGACTTGTCATAGAATGAAATCAAACATTCCCACCCAACATTTTTGAAAATATCAAACAGTTTTGGAAAGCTGTGAAATGTTATGACATTTCCTGGACACAGGTTGTGTCTCACAAACCGATATTTTGACTGGGTAGAGGGAGTAGTAAGCTGAGGGACAGCATTTGAAAATTGCAACTCAGAGTTTAGAGGAAGAGTTTTTCTTTTAGAAGAAAATAAGTTAGTCATGATAAGTATGGATGCAGGAAAAACAGGGGAAAAAATGAAGCTGAAGAGAGAGGATATATAAAAACGTAACATTTTATTTTGAAAGAGCTTATATATATATAGGTAAAGAGAAGAGAAAGGATGTGTGGCAGGTAATATACAGTCCAAGTAATCAAATAGAGGAGGCATTTAATAAACTGAGGTGGAAGGAAGTAAAACTGAAGAACAGTAAAGTTATTTAAGTTAAACAGTAGGATATAAACACTGTTTTAAAAAAAAATTAGTCATTTAATATGGTAGAGAAAGCATAAAAAAATTCACATGTCATATGAAGAACACAGAGAACAAAAGATTTTAGTCAAACTTAAGAATGATTACCAAAGCCGGAAGGATGTATCATTTAAAAACTATTTTGATAAACACGACAAGAAATTATTATTTCAGAACACAGTGTTTCAAGGAGGCAAGTAATTTGAAAGATTTTTCATTTATAGCAAATCTTAAGAAAGAGCAGATAGCAGAAAAGCAATTAATCCAGTGGACCTCAGTATCCACACAAGTAAGAATATACAGAGAGATAGAGAGTTTATACCTGAGTTGGTATCAACAATAAACCAATTTTAGTATGTTAAGCTCTCCTTCGTACATATTTCTTAGTGAAAGCAGCAGCGAGTCCAACAAAGATGCAGAGACATATAGATTTGCATTTATATATATATATATATATATATAATTTTTATTATGATGAAATAAATAAAGGCCATAAAAAAAATTTGAAGAACATAAAAATTTGTGAGTGGTTTTAATAAAATGCATTTTATAAATAAAAAATTGTTAGTGAGTTAGAAAAATTATCAGACAAAAATATTTCTCTTTAAAAATTTCAAAAAAAAAGATTGTTAAAAAAATGGGTTTTTGTTTATAAAAAATTAGGGGTTTTAAAAAATTTAAAAAGATGTCAACAGATCTGTCCATAGCTTACCGTGATTTTGATAAGGGAGACGAAGTGACTTACATCAACAAAACAAGGTAGTGTTTGATGTTCAGAAAGTAAAAAATTTATGGAATGTTTGAATATCAGAAGAGTTGAAGAGAGATTAAATGAAAAAAGAGTTAAAAACATAACTCAGTTATGAGTTTGAGTGGAAACAAAAAAAATCAACACAATTTAGGCTATAAAACCGAATATATTTTGCGTAGATCTATCAATTTCTTAATAGAAAAAATGTTTAAAAACCCTAAAAATTTACAAAAAAAAAATGAGACGACTATTAATATGCAGTTGGTTTCAACTGATGAACCCCAAAAAAATAGATTATCAGGGGTTTCACAGATCAGAAACTTAAAATGTATATATAAATAGATTTGAAAAATAAAGACGATGAACAAAAAATCAAAGATTTTGTCGACAAAAAAAATAACTTTTGAAAGCTAAGACAGAGACGAGAAAAAAATAGTTAATCATAAAAAAAATAGATTTTGAAAACTTAAAACAAAGACAATTTTCAGTATTTTATCAAAACTTAAGATTCTTAACAGAAGAACACATGCAAAAAAAAAAAATTTACTAGAATGTTGACTAGAACTTAGATGGATTTAAAAATTTTCAATTGGGTTCAACTAATGAACCTTAACCTAAAAAAATTGCCTATAGTTGATTTTTAGAGATGTAAAAAATTGAACAAAAGGAACACATACAAGTGTTCGAGATTCTTAGAACAACCAAAAAATTTTGACCGAAACCCTAAAATTTTAAGACTAGAGAAATGATTTTTGGTAAAAATTTTGGAAGTCTAAGAAGAACACATCCACGTTTTTGAAAACTGTAGAACAAGAATGAAAAAATTCAACAAAAACCCTAACAGGCAAAAGACTCAAAATGGATCGATTGATCATGCCAAAAAAAAAATGTAGAAATTTTTTTTTACCCGAAACCCTAACTGGCTAATGACTCAAAAATGGATCGATTGAACATACCATAAACTTTAAAATTATGAGTATCAAGATTAAGAGAAGAAGACACTACAAAAAAATAGGCATTTAGCAACAATTTTTTGGGCAATGACTTTATAAGTCGTTGCTAAAAGTATATGTTTAGCAACGAAATTTGTCCTTCGTTGCAGATTGTGTCAGGCTTTCACTTTTTACAACGAAATTCATAAGTTGTTGCAAAATTTCATTGCTAATTCATTGGCGGGAAAAAATTTCGTTAGAAATTCGTTGCAAAATTTTTGGCCACTTGCTTTTCCGTCATCGTGGGCAACGAAAAAATTTTTTATTGCTAAAAATGGGGCTTTAGCAACGATTTTTCAAGCAACGACTTATAAAGTCGTTGCTAAAAGTATATGTTTAGCAACGAAACTTGTCCTTTGTTGCAGATTGTGTCAGCATTTCACTT